>CM059429.1:41186230-43953730 GCA_030390025.1 Squalus acanthias | reverse complement strand
TTACCTTTGCTTCGGTGCTCTGCACTGATGTAGATTGTTAAATTTGAAATGGTTTCCATTTGACAAATGAAGGCTTACACTATAAATCTAAATGGGAACTGTGGTTTTCCCTTCATAAGTGATGTTCTATATTTTAAAAGGTTGATCAAATTCTATTTGGATTTTTTTGGAAATTTGGGTTGTTAAATTTTGGATTTAGGAAAGGGTTACCTTTAAATGTTGGGCTTTTAAAGCATTATATTCACACAAGCTTATAAAAAAAAAAGCTCTGAAACAAAGGTGGTTAAAATGCTAATGATGTAGGCCGTGAATTTGATACCCCAAATTCTGAACATAATAAACAATTTGCTAGCCTATCTTGTTAACTGTGTCCACTCTGGAATCTGAGATGTGGGATCTGCTTACAGGAGCGACTGGAACTGCTGAACCAGAGAAGGTATCTATGTTGTACCCAAATTTGCATCATGGGTCAATATGTAGAAAGAACTTGAAATATTTCATGCAAACTGCACAAATTATTTCCGGTTATATTGATGGAACTCCTCTTAATTTCCCCATATTAATTTGCTATTCCAGTTGTCAAACCATATGATCATTAACGATATTAGAATTTAATCAATAACGTTTTACATGTCCCTGAGCATACGGAGTATATCAATATAAATTTAAGGTAATTTTGATTGGTGTGATTTATTTTTATTGCACATATGGGACTGGATTTTTCCAACCTCGGTGGGTCCGTGGCGTGTGGGGGACCCCGCATCTGTCTCGATCCCGGCCTCCAACATGATTTTCCATTGATGGGGCTTGTTAAGCCCGCCCTGCGAGGTTCCCGGCCAATTAATAGGAAGCGGGTCTGATGATGTCGTCTGATGACGCGTCATCAGCCGGTTTCCTTAAAGGGACCATGGCCTCATTCATTTTGACAATTGTGCTGTCAGTGTTCTGCAGCATTGAAGTGCTGCAAACACTGACAAGCACTGCACAAAGGGCACAGCTGCACCCAGACTCTCCCATTACTCCCTCCTTATGCTTAGGGAGGGAGTCACAGCATGCAGGGAGGTTCTCTTCCATTCCCATGGGCGGAAGACCCCTCCCCAGGACACCAACGCAGCCTGGTTGCACATTGCACAGGACGGTACAAGCAGGATGTTCAGGAGGACCAGGCTGCAGTGGCGCAAACCTTTCAATGATCTCATTAGGTCACGAAACGTTAGTACAATGCCACACTCAACCTCATCCTGCTGTGCCTCTCATCACATCCCCATCACTCTGCCTTCCCTACCATACTCCTGCACATCCTTACTCACACCAACTTACCATGCACCTCCATCCATCCCTCTCTATCTACATTATCACTTCCCCATCTCACTAGCCACCACTCACACTCATCTTCATCCTTGTCCAATCATTCAAACTAACAACACACAAGGGTAGGCACTTGTCTGCTTTAGCCAATGTTCGTGTAAATTTTCTGTTAACGTGTTGTCAAGCATTGATATCTTTACTGTCAACTTTGCCTTCTTGGACAGGTTTGTGTGCACCTTTGGAAGTGTCTAAGTGAGTTCCAGTGAATGGTGAGACATAACGTCCCTGCCCCGCCCCCCCCCCCCCCAATGGTGATGAGTGTGAAAGGAATGGCTTGGACATTGTAGGGATGCTTTATGATGCTGGTGTGGGTGGTGCCAACCTGGTGCATCATGTGGCAACCAGGGTGTACAGTGTTAAGTGAAGTAAATCTGGACATGGTGAGGCCATTGCTAGCATCCGGGCAGTACTGTGCACGGGTGATGATGCCCTGTGTCCTGTGCAGCATCAATTGATTGCAGAAAAGGTTGGTGTGGATGTTGGTGCTGCTGCTGTGCCCGGTGATGCTGGTATTTGGGCTGATCGTGTTGGGAATCTGAGGACCAAGGTGTGATTTTTTTTTTCCAGGGCACCGATGCTGATGGAATAGATGGCAGGTGAGGTTGAGATGACAGTTTGGAAAAAATAACACTTAAGGGTGATTCTTTCAGGGGCTTTTTATCTGAAGTCAGATGATAATCTCCTGATTGTCCCTTAATCCAAATCTGCCTGATAACCCTGCCCATAGTCTACCCTTCCGGCTTTCCTTCCCTTCATCAGTCATTGTGTTTGCTGTTCTCTCCCTGTTGGAAAGGTTTTCAGACAAGTCTGTGTCACCAGAGTTGGCCAGTTTCCAACCTATGTAGTCTTGATAGCTTCCTCCCTATTAACTTGGCAAAAGTATCTTGGGGTTTTATCTTCAATAGAGTATTTTATTGGTTTTATTGAAATTTAAAAGTGATTCAATACGAGCATTTACAAGGCTTTAAATTTTGTATGTCTTGTAGAACTTTCCTTTGAAAACAGAATGCCTTTGCCTAAAGTAACACATCAATCTAAGTCAATCTAAAGAAAATTGCTCTATGAAGGAATCAGAGAAATTGAATGGCTGTGGCAGGAGGTTATACTTACAGGACACTTTATATAACTGAGCATGGGGGCCATGTGGTACAGTGATTAGGTCCGACAGCACAAAACTGCTCCTAATTCAGCACCAATTGTCACTAAATTGGCAATTTCACTCAGAGAGGCCACATCAATCCTGAAAGCCAGTCTCAGATCCTGCCGTAGAATTGCTTGTTAATAGTTGAATCTGATCCTGTCCTCACCGGACATAGACACACACACACTTTCCAGCTCTGGTCACTGCATTGTGGTCAGTAAGTAAAACCCTGTTTTTTTTCCCCCCATATTCTGTTTCCTCTCCCTGACCCCTCACTTTCCCAGACTGTAGACACTAAGATCAATTGCAATTCTCTCACCACTGCATTGGATGGCAAGGACCTTTTACATAAGTGAACAGACATTCTGGAGGGAAATGCAGAAGTGGCAGTGATTTTTGATTTGCTGGCACAGTCAAAGGAGGCAGTGGTGGGTGGGTTGAAGGGACAGGAAGGTATTTTTAAAAAAAGAGATAGAAGTAACTAGCTCAGGTTAAGATTGGCAGCCAAAATATTCCCACAACTAGACACAAAAGGAAATTAGATTACATAGGCATGGTGGAGACTAGAAGAGACATGTCCTGATTGTAAGCAGAAGATCATCATATGAAAGAGTGCAAAGTTGAAGTCTGAGGGCCTGTGGTAGGTTGAAGTGGACTTGTAAATAGTGAAGTCAGCTTGGAGCATCCACAAACCAATGTCCGGGTTCGGAGACAGCTGTGGAGAGGGAGTGGATCCAGAAACTGTCTAAGGGGTAGAAAATCCATGTGGGAATTGCTGGAATTTGTCTAGTGGAGACAGAGGGCCGAGGTGTGGAGAATTGACCATCAGCCAGCAAAGCTTGATGCAAGAATCCAGTGGAAGTGCATAGTGGTTTCAGGTGTGGATCCGGTATACCAGCAGATGAGCAAGGAACAGTGGGATTGAAAAGAAGAGCAATGAAGTCCTGGGAGCCAAGTCAGGGTGAAAGGTAAATCCATGGGGATCTGTACAGATGAGGGAGCTGGTCAAGGAACAGTTGTAGGGAAGTGAGGAGCACACAATATTGGGAGCAGGAGTTTGAGGAACTGGTCTAACTCAGTTCAGCGAAGGATGCTGGAGTAGTTCTGAAAGATAAGTGGAACAGAGCATACTCAGTAGCCAGGGAAAGCAAGCAAACAGCAACAAAGCAGAGGTCATTCAGACGAAGGCAGCAGAATCCAGAGCAGAATAGGAACCAGCAGGAACTGATCTGAGCTCGCTCAGCATGGAGTGAAGAGTCCCAGTGGAGGAGCTCAAACCTCAGCTTGCAGAAGCAAGCCTGGTACTGGAATAAAGGTAGTCTAGCAGAGGAATACCGTCTCAGTGGAAGGTTGTTGGTAAAGGTGGAGGTCACATTAAAGCCCAGGCAGGTGTATGTAAAGTTGAGGAATAATGCACATGTAATTTTTGTCTAGAATTAAAAATCTGAGTATGTGTCCGTAGCATTAAATCATCCAAAGGCTTCATATTTGAAAATGTGGACTCAGTCGGGTCACACTTCAAAAATGTCAAACTTCAGGGCATCACACCTCCACCACCTCACACCTCCACCACCTCACATCGATAGGAAAAATAATAATCAAAAATCCGATTGATTAAATGTTTATAAATCAGAAGTACCAGTGAGGGACGAGTAACCAGCAATCAAATACCTCAATTTGTATATTAGTCAAATAGTTCAGATAATTTCTTTGCAGTGTTTGCAACCATCATTTTCCTTCTTTTCTCAAGTGAGTATATATAACTAAAAATATTATTTATAACATTTTAGAAAGATGTAACCAATCACTAAACGTACCCACACCGTAGGATCACCCCTTTAAAGGCATACGGTGCAGGGGAAATTATTCAATGACGCACTTCAGGCGATTCCTCCAGAAAAGCCAGACCTGTGCTATCGTGCTTGGACAATCAAAACGTGCCCTTTTATCTCGCCCCACCGTCCAGGGCCCCAAACACTCCTTCCAGGTGAAACAGTGATTTACATGTACTTCTTTCAATTTATTATACTGTATTCGCTGCTCATGATGCGGTCTCCTCTACATTGGGAAGGCAGGTTGGATGACTGCTTTGCAGAACACCTCCATTCATTCCGCAAGCGTGACCCCAAGTTTCCGGTCGTCTGTCATTTTAATTCTCCGCCCAACTCCCACTCTGACCTATCTGTCCTCAGTCTCCTACACTGTTCCAATGAAGCCCAACGTAAGCTCGAGGAACAGCACCTCATCTTTCTATTTGGCACTTTACAGCCTTCCAGACTCAACATTGAGTTCAACAATTTAAGATCATAACCTCTGCCCCCATTTTTTCGGACGGCAGCTGTTGCTGATGATTCTGATATTACCATTTGCACCTCCTCTAGACCCATCTGTTGTTTCTTTACTTGTCCCATTACCATCTCCTTTCGCCTTGCACCATCATCCCTTTTGTCATTTAATCTCTCCTGCCACCTTCCCCCCCCGCCCCAAATCACAGGCCTTCCCTTTTGTTCTTACCTCCCCTTTCCCTGCCCCTGCACTTGCTTACCATCTGTTACATCTCTAACTTTTTCCAGTTGTGACGAGGTCATTGACCTGAAACGTTGGCCACGATTTTTCCTATTGCTGCGGCTTGGGGGCGGGACAGCTGCCTTCCGGGTTCCAGTCCCACCCCAACGACATCAGACGCACAGACGCGATTTTGCGTCAATTTGGCCTTGTTCAGTCCGCCCTGGACGCCGGCCAATTAAGAGGAAGCCGGTGTCAGATGACGTCAGTTGATGACATGTCATCTGCCGGTTTTCTTAAAGGGGCCATGCACAATATTTTTGACAGCTGATTTTTCAGTGTTTGACAGCATTGAGGTGCTGCAAACACTGGCGATCACTGTACAAAGGTGAGCCCTTGCACCCAGACTCTCCAGTGACTCCCTCCTTAGGCTGGAACAGATGGCAGCTGCGGGTGAGGTGACAGAAGCGATCTGTCACTGGTGAGAGAGGTTCTCCCAATGAGGTGGGACTACACACACAATCCAAAACTTGTCACCTACAGAAAAGTGTAAATGCATTAAAAATGATTTCCCCAACATTTTCTTACCTCTGAAACTCACCAGTGTACCATTGGATCCTTCACACCACTTCTGCAGCTGTCATCAATGCAGAAACATTACAGTAGACCCACAGCACGCCACACTTACCTGGCGTGGTGTCCGGACGTCGGGAAGCCCGCAGTAGACCTGTCAAAATTGCAAAAAGCCTCTTAACTGCCTGTTAACAACCTGTTAACAAGCAGTTAAGGGGCTATAATCCTCTTCCCGCCGCTAGGTGTCGGGTCCATGCGCAAATCGGGCACCCGACACCTGGGAAGATTGTTTGGAGGCGGTTGACGGCGTGTTTCTAACCCGCTGTCAATCTTTGTGATTTTGCCGGATGTCCCGCCTCCAAACCCGCTCCCTGAGCGCTGGCAAAATTCCGGCCATTAACTCTGTTTCTCTCTCTACAGATGGTGCCTGACCTGCTGAGTATTTCCAGCATTTTCTGGTTTTATTTCAGATTTCCAACATCCGCAGTATTTTGCTTTTGTACCCAGAAAATTGTTTAGTGTTCGATATGCCTGCAAGAAGTTCTCCTCCATAGCCCTGCCTTTATGTCTGTGGCCTGGCCCTTTAGTTCAGTAAGTTCAGATCAACTGGAGTGCTGAGGATGATGTTGAAGTGTGTGAGATGTATCATGTAGGTTGTATTTTTAACTCTGCTCCTGTGGAACTGCAATACCTGAAGTGCACTGCACAGACCCAATTTGTAAACTTACAATTATCATTCGTGTACATAAGGGGCTCTTCTATTCCTGAAAGGGTGCTCGGTCTTGGATGTTGAGAGCCACTAAAATCATCGTCGTACTTGGTCTGTGTGATATATTGAGATTCCAACGACTATTAATTTGTTGAAGAAAGATATATTGGTCATTTGTTAGGAATCTCTTTGAGAAAATATAGTGGCTGCAAGTTTGTGAATTACGGCAAGACGAGTGGCTTATATGGACTATTAGTTTTCACAACTTATGATTTATCACTGGGACATGGTCACCAGTTTTTAGGCTGGGTGTCATCTTTTTCATCAGCATACTTCTTCATTTTTGCCTTAGTATTGCAATCTTTCTTTACAATCTCATCATTCTGCTTGGAACTGATACAGTGAAGTATTATGCTTCTCATTTTTTGATGGAACAAATCTGTTGCTGGTGCTTCACCTGTGGTGGAGTGAGATGTAGATTGGGAGTTACACAAGAATGCCTAAAGTTCTTGCCTCCAAAATAAACTATCCATTTGAGCAATCTGGATGCACTTCTTGACTGTCCTCTTGAATTTTTCAGCCTCAGTATTTGCAGCCACCATTGTGGTCTGGAATTCTGTGTACTTCAAAAAGCTTGTTAGGCGTGGAATAGTGGCTCTAGCTGCTGTAGATTTGACTCTTTCAACGTTGGAAATTGAGATGAATTGTTGATAATTACTAAGATAGTCTCCTGATGTGAAGGATTCACAGAACTCAACACGAACACTGTCTTGGATAATCAGGCAGGTTTGACTCGGTGTGTGTTGCTGTCTTGTGTTCAACGGTTGTCATCTGACAGCTGAGATATCCTTAAATAGCTTCTTCTACCCTATTGTCTACGCTGGGAGCTGCATTTTGGTCTGCAAGGGATAGTTAAAACCAATGTGAGAGATAGTACTCAACCCTACAGCGTCATTGGAATGAGTACACACTCCTCCGAGATAGATAACTCATGGAGTATGTGGCACAGCTGCCATTAGCTAGTTTTCAACTTGTGCCGTTGATTTATGCACAGACACCCTATGGTTCCTTGCACTGTGAGGGATCTCTGCAGCTTGCGCGATATTAACTGGAGTGATCGTCTTGGGTGTAAAATGTTAAGCTATAAATTTACTTCTCTCAAGTGGCTTCTTTTATATTTACTGCCATCAGGTGCTCCCTTTTATATTATACCTCTCTTGGATCCTCTTTTTAATGTTGTTTCATTTGAGTGTTCTCTCTTTTATATTTTACTTCTCTTGAGTGCTCCTTTTTTTTATTTAACTTCACTCTGGTGCTCCCTTTATAAATTTTGCTTTCCTCTGATACCTGTTTAGCTTTCCTCATGTGATTCTGTTTCTCTATCACCTCAGGCATTTTAAATTTATTTCTGCCTTGCACTATTCGGAGGTTTTAAATTTCCTCAAGCACCCTTTTGAATTATCTGGTCCTAGCTGAAGCTTTACGCCATACCGAGGAGAGTGGAACCGTTCCACTGCCCCCATCCAATGCTCTCAGCTTCTGATGGAGTCCATTATCCACTCATTCTTCCTTTGCCAATTATATGTTCTGAAATGTCTATGTGCTCATTTGCTTCTGGATAGCTTAGAAGATCGCGGGAGACCTTCTGAGCAACTGCCACACTAATCGATCAATCACCTCTCTTTGAATAATAACTTGTGATTGGTACGGTAGCCTATTGGACGAGTAATCTAGTGACTGAGTTCAAATCCCGCTATGGCAAGTTCAATAAATCTGGCAATTTGTGGGCTAGTGTCAGAAAAATGACTGTGCAAGCTGCTGGATTGTCATCAAATCCCAACAGGCTCACCAAAGTCTGTAAAATAGCTCTGCTGTTGACAATATACCAAACATTGTCTCATTGCATCACTTCAAACCAACATGTGTTGCAAACATTGTAATTTAGTGGCTCTCCTCATTGAGATTTAAGTTTATCATCTAGGATTGGAGTGGGGGGGGGTTGGTGGTGGTTGGGGTGGGGGGGCAGTCGGGAGCCGGAGGAGCATGGGGGGGTGTTTGCGGGGCCAGAGGAGCATTGGGGGGGGGGGGGGGGTGGGGGGTGGTGGTGGTTGGGGGCCAAAGGAACATCGGGAGTGGTCGGGGGCCGGAGGGGCGAGGACGGAGGAGCAGCGGGTGGTTGGGGGCTGGCGGAGCATCAGAGCTGGAGGGGGGAGGCTAGGTAGGCGATCGGGGACTGGTGCGGGGGGACCCGGAAGCCTCGAGGGTGGGGGTGCGGCAGGGAGGTCAGGGGTGGATCAGTGGCCTCGGGGGTGTCTGATCGTGGGGGGTGGGTGAGGCAGGGAAGCTGGATCCAGGAGGTAAGTGGAAAGGCACTTAGCTCCTGGATCCAACAGTCCTCACCTTCCTTTAAAAAGCTGGCGGGTTCCCCAAGGCCTGGGAAACCCGACCAGCCAGAGTTAAATTTGTAATGGTGGGTCACCATGAGGCATGCCAGCATCATTATAATATTTAAATGGGCGACATGCCTCCTGGGAGTGGGTTGGCTGCCCGCCCCCATCCTGCCTTCCGTTAAAAGTGGGCGGGTTGGGTCGGGATTCAGTTTTTTAACTCTTTAATCTCCCATCCGTTTTCTGGTGTTAAAATTCCCCCCTTGTGTTAACTTAAGTGTGTCATCGTTATTATAAATTAAAATCGGTTCACAGTGTTAACTTTGAGAAATTAGCTGGAAAACCCTTCCGTCTCAGGATTTGGTTTCTCCTCTACCAGATTAAAGAAAGAAAGACTTGCATTTATATAGCGCCTTTCATGACCACCAGATGTCCTAAATCGCTTTACAACCATAAAGTACTTTTGAGGTGCAGTCACTGTTGTAATGTAGGAAATGCGGCAGCCAGTTTGCGCACAGCAAGCTCCCAGAAACAGCAATGAGATAATGGCCAGATAATCTGTTTTAGTGATGTTGATTGAGCGATAAATACTGGCCAGGACACCGGGGATAACTCCTCTGCTCTTTTTCGAAATAGTGCCATGGTATCTTTTATGTATAACCGAGAGAGCAGACGGGGCCTCGGTTTAACGTCTCACCCGAAAGACGGCACCTCCGACAGTGCAGCACTCCCTCATTACTGCACTGGAGAGTCAACCTAGATTTTTGTGCTCAAGATTAGTTTGAGACAGCACATTTCAGAGAGGTTCGCAGCGGTTTAGGGAGGGAGAGACAGGGAGAGGACGAGCGAGATGGGAATGGTGGGGAAGAGGGGAGACTAGGAAAGAGATAGATGCAAGTAGTACTGCATATAATCAATTTATTTGCAATCAAAGTAACTGAAATAGTCATTAGATAATGCCTCCTCTTGTATAACTCCCTCGTTCTTCTGGTTTCTTTCCCTTTCATTTTATTTTCAAGCTTCCCCTTCTTTGAAGCTATTTTTCACTGTTCCCTCAATCAATTTGGGGGACCTGTTTTGAGGCTTTTGCCGGTGCTGATCTTAAAATGATTGCCTACAGCTATGTGATACAGGTTGGCTTGTTATCTTGAAACTCCCTTTTTCGTAGCGTGGCTGAGAAAAGGAATGCATTGCGTGAGAGTGGTTGCATGATCCCACCTTCTATTAGTCTTTGCCACAGTGCATTAATACACTCATGTTTGTCTGTGAGATAGCTCATCATTGTTAAAATAAACTAGAATTTTGGAGACAGTTGTAAAACCACTTTCACGTTATCAACTGTGACACTTGGATGTTTTTTAGTGGAAATATTCATTGTCTTGTTGATGTGCTCATCAGGTAATTTGGATGAAGCTTTACTTCTATGAAGTTAAAATAGTTTCAAATATGTTGCAGACTCATGTTTGAGAGAGCAGTGAAAAGCGTGCCTTAATTCAAATGTTAGATCTTACAAATGAACTCCAGTGATGGTTCATTTTCTAGATGATTGGACACAGTCTTGTGTTTCATGCCCAAGTTCCTTTTTAGTGTGTAAAATGTGGTGTGCAGCTGACAGAGTTGTGCTGTTCATTGGCTGGCTAAGAGACTATTGTTTCATTACATATTGCAGTTCAAAAATATCAACGTAAATTTTGAAAATGCTGTATTGCTTGTTGATACTTATGGAAATTTCTATCAAATCATGTACAATTGTGATGGCAGCATCTAGCAATGCCATAAACTGAACGATGCATGAGTCTACTGTAAAAAGTTTGAATATATGTGGCTTGTTTCACTTTAAAAAAAAAAGTAGTCTAATTTTATTGATGATCTTTCATTTCATTACTGAGGAAAGATGATACCTAAAATTGTCATCAGAGTCTAAAGTTTAAAGGACTCTTTTCAAAGCCAAAAATAAAAGAGCGCACATAAAGCTGTGTGAGCAATCTGTAGTTTGAAATGGAAACTGGCTTGTCAAGATCATGCTATTGATTCCGTACATGCATTTCCAGTCATTCTGTGCAGGACTTGTTGCCTTCTTTCTCTCTGGTTGTGCTTCAACTATAATGGCCCATAACTTGCGGTCAGTAGCGAAGCAAAGGTGCTTGCCGCTGGCCCCGAAGAAAGCTGCTCTTTTTCGGTGTTCAATTGATTGCAGCACTGTGAATAGGGGATTCCTATGGCGAAGCTGCAGTGACGGCAACAAGCCGACTAAGCAGCCAATCACATTGAAGAATTCTCATGGACAGCAAAGCAGGAAATGAGAAGCTGCTTGTATCCAGACTTTTAAAAAATGTTAGAGAGCGCAATAAAGATTGGGACTTTCACATGGAGATAAGGTAAAAGCTGAAATATCCTGAACAAACTTTAAATAAAAATTTAAAGTTTAAAAAAATTATGATTTTTGTCATCATGGAAAAATTTGACACTCCACAAATATAAAAATTAGTTTTTCACAGCCAGAACATTTGTTTAGCAGTCAATACGCTGTTAAAACCCCAGTTACACCTATTCCAACAAGGTTTAACATTTAATGGGGCATTTAACAGCAATATTAGCATGGAAAACCCCAAATTTTCATCAGTTTCACTGATTGTCGGCTATGGGGTGGGGAGGGGGAGGATGGGGGGTGCGGGGGTCCATAGCACAGTCTGTGTCGGAGCAGTGAATGACTGACTGCAATTTCAGGACTTCTGCATTTAGATGCGCATACCGAAGTTGCGCCAGCTTCAGAGGGGTAATGACGGCGAACGCTAATGGTTTGCCGTCATTACCCACTGCAAATTCCGGGCCAAAACAATTTGCAAAAGTGTACTGTTTTCTGCGGATTGTAATGAGTAAGTATTGATTCACTGTTAACTTAATGCAGAATAACCAGAAAACAATTGTGTACATTGCATAAATTACATTGTCAGCAGGTAGTGTACTTGATTCTGACATGCTGATGTGTATGCGCCAAAAGATGACCATTTAGTCGAAATTAGCTCGTGCCATTCTGGTGGAATGGTTGAAATTTTAATCCTTACTCTTATTTATGCGAGCTCTTCGAAATGTAATAACATACTGAAATGGTAAAAATTGTACAAAAAAAGGCAAAAATTGTAAACATGGGAACAAAATGGGCAATAATCCATTTGTTGTAATTTGTTACCTTTTTTTGCTCTGATATATTTGCATAAGTAAGAGTTGTATAATTTCATTTATTCTGTAATTTTAAAATATGCTACTTTGTTTTTTTCATTTGGAGGTGCACATTCTTAAACTACTCTTCACTTGTGAATTTAGATTGTGAATGGGTCTCCCTTTTGTCATTTATTTTGATTCCCACTGTTACAAATTCCGGTCTGCTGTTGATACCTTCTCGAGTTCAGTGGCTTCACTCACTCCCATAAGTGGTCTGAGCGTCTTATTTTTATGGGAGTGGACTCACACTGCCCCATATCTACTTAGTGTCATACAAGGTTCGGACATAATGGCCTCTTGTGACCTGTGCGCATGTGCTTCTTCAATCTCTTTGAAAGTGGACCAAACAAACACCTGGTGAGATGAGGCTTGGCCAGAACAATTAAGCTGTTTTATTTCCAAGTGGCTGACCAGGCAGAACAACAGTTATGATCAGATTCACTTTGTTCAACTGACACAGCTACTCTTTCTATAATAATACAAAAACTAATGAACGCTACACCGCTCCACATCAGTGGGTCACCTTGCTTGAATTAGATAAGATGGCTTCCAACTCTCCTACATTTCTGATTTTGTGAATCTGCCTAAAGTTTTCGCAGGTCTCTGTTTAAAAGCCTGACTGTCAGGCTTTTGTTTCAAAAAGTGTCTCTCTCTATTTATCTCTCTTGACAGACAGGGATCAAAGGACTTTCCAATATAGTGTGCGTTGAGGTTTTTTTTTTCATTCACAGACGTGGGCGTCGCTGGCAAAGCCAGCATTTATTACCCATCACTAATTGCTACGAGAAGGTGGTAGTGAGCCGCCGCCTTGAACCGCTGCAAGTGAAGGTACTCCCAAAGTGCTGTTAGGGAAGGAGTTCCAGGATTTTGACCCAGCAACGATGAAGGAACGGCGATATATTTCCAAGTCAGGATGGTGCGTGACTTGGGGGGGAACTTGCAGGTGATGGTGTTTCCATGCGCCTGCTGCCCTTGTCCTTCTAGGTGATCGTGGTCGCGGGTTTGGGAGGTGCTGTCAAAGAAGCCTTGGCGAGTTGCTGCAGTGCATCTTGTAGATGGGACACACAGCAGCCACGTTGTGCCGGTGGTGGAGGGAGTGAATGCTGTGAGTATGACTATGTCAAGCTGTTGCTTGACTAGTCTGTGAGACAGCGCTCCCAATTTTGGCACAAGTCCCCAGATGGTAGTGAGGAGGACTTTGCAGGGTCGACTGGACTGGTTGTGCCTTTATCTTGTCCGAATCTTGTGCCTAGGTCGATGCCAGGTGGTCCATCTGGTTTTATTCTCATTACAGTTTTTTGTAGTGGTTTTGATTCAACTGAGTGGCTTGCTAGGCCATTTCGGAAGGTTAAGAATCAAACACATTGCTCTGGATCTGGAGTCACATATAGGCCAGACCGGGTAAGGGTGGCAGATTTTCTTCCCTAAAGGACTTTAGTGAATCAGATGGGTTTTTACGACAATCCAGTAGTTCATGGTCACTGATACTAGCTTTTTATTTCATTCACCTGGACAAGCTACAAATTGCTTACTGTTTCATTTCTGGGGAAACACAACTTCCATTCAGCGTATTAACTACCTTTTTTATAAAAACAACTGGTTTGAATATGCAATACTTCAAACAACATTAAATGAAACACTCTTTTTTTCAAATCCTTTTTGGAAAAATGGTTAAAAAAAAAATCCTGAAAAGTGACACCCACTCTTGTGATTGTGAGAACTGAAATTGGAGACTGCTGCAAAGAAACAGCTTAAATTTTTTATCGTTCAAGAAAGTAAAACCTTTGTACGATGTAAGAAAAGACTGACATTGATGAGCATGTTGTACAGCAGTTACATGGATTAATGAGCTTCAGGACCCGCTGTGGAAGACTAAACTTGACATTGTCAAGATGCAGACAAATCCAGTTCTCATCAGTATTCCATTTGTGATTTTGAAAACTAAGAAATGGGAAGTAAAAGGTAAAAGTTTTCTTTTTATTTTTGTGATTTCCCTTTTAATTAGTTTAAAACATTTTTAATGTTACTAAAGAGTGGACAGGACAGTCTGCTCGTCATTTATCTTAATAACAACAACTTTCAATTATGTAGTGCCGTTAATGTAAAGGTGCTTCACAAGGCTGTAATCAGACAAAAATTGACACCAAGCCAAAGAAGGAGATATTACGAGGAATGACTGAAAGCTTGATTAAAGAGGTGGGTTTTAAGGAGGGTCTTAAAGGAGGAGATCGAGTTGGAGAGGCTTAGGGAGGGAATTCCAGAGTTGGGGCTGAGATGGCTGCCAATGTAATGTCGATGCTTAAAAGGCCAGATTTGCAGGAACGCAGAGTTCTCGGATGGTTGTTGGGCTGGAGAAGGTTGCAGAGATTGGGAGGGGCGAGGCCGTGGAGCGATTTGAACACGAGAATGTGTATTTAAATTTGAGGAATTAGTGGACTGGGAGCACACGGTAATGGGTGAGCGAGACTTGGCGTGGGTTGGAATACAAGCAACAAAATTTGGGATGAGATTAAGTTTATGGAGAGTTGAAAATAGGAGTCCGGACAGGATGAAGGTTTCAGCAGCAGATTGACTGAGGCGGGGTGGAGATGTGAGATGTTACGGAGGTGGAAGTAGGCGGTCTTTGTGATGGAGAGGATATGGAGCTGGAAGCTCAACTCAGGGACAAATAGCATGCCATGGTTGTGAACAATCTGGTGCAGCCTGAGACAGTGGCTGGGGAAGGTAATCGGTGGCGAGGCAACAGAGATTGTAGCAGGGGCCGTAGACAATGGCTTTGGTCTTCCCAATGTTTAATTAGAGGATATTGCGGCTAATCCGGGACTGGATGTCAACAAACAGGCTGACAATACAGAGGTAGTGGAGTGGTTGTGAGAGGTGATGGTGAGGTCGAGCTGACGTCATGTCTTTGAATGATGTCACCGAGGCCATGTAGATGAAAAATAGGAGGGGGCCAAGGATATATCCTTGGAGGGTTCCAGCGGTGAGGGTGCATGATGGGAAAAGAAGCCATGGCAGGTGATTCGCTGGCTACGATTGGATACATATAATAGTGGAACCAGGTGAGGGCCGTCCCATTCAGCTGGACAGAAGAGGAAAGGTATGGTCAACCGTATCAAAGGCTGCAGAGGGGTTGAGAAGAATGAAGAAGGACAGTGCATCGTGGTCACAGTCACTTAAGATGCTATTTGTAACTTTGATGAGAGTTGTTTCAGTGCTGTGGCAGATGCGGAAAACTGATTAGAGAGGTTCAAACATGGAGTTGCGGGAAAGATGGGCACGGATTTGGAAAGTGACGATATGTTCAAGGATTTTGGAGAAGGGGCGGTGGTTTCAGGGACAGAGGAGTTTCATGGGTGGGTTTTTTGAGGAAGGTGATGACGGCAGATGTGATGGGGAGTGGGACAGTACTTGAGTAGAGGGAACCAATTACATTGTCAGCTAGCATGAGGGCCAGGAAAGGAAGTTGGTTGGCCAGCAGTTTAGTGGGAATATGGTCGAGAGAGCAGGAGGTGGAGCACGAACAAGATGAGCTCACAGTTGGAATGAGGGGAGATAGGGGGACAAACTATAGAAAGATGTGGGTTCTGGGCGAGGGCATGGGGGAACCTTGGGGAAAGCTTGGCTTGGTGGGCAAGGGGAAGAGAGGATTGCAGCTGAACGGATGGCCTCAATTTTAATGACAAAGCTGTCCATGAGCTCCTTGCTCTAAAAATTAACAAATAAAGAATAAAATCACTGCTGTGATGAGAGCTCAGCACATGTGCTTTTAAGAATGCATGCACAGAGGTTTCACTGATTGCACCATTCTGCATTAGGTACCGGTTCTAAACTGATCAGTAGACTGATTACCAGGTGAAGCCTAAGTACCAATGTTAATTCAGACATTGGTGAATATATAATTCAAGCTGGTATTGATTTTAATGTCATTTGGTATGCCAGTTGCTATGGCACTGGGACGATCTATGAAAGAATTAATACATCTAATTTACACATACAGTCGCTGTAAAATATTTTCTGCAGTAATTCAAATACTGTAAATGTGTTTTCCCACAGGCAAACTATTATGCAATGGCTTTGAACTGCCATTATACTTTCAATTAGTGGCTTTTTCCACTGATTTTTCTAAACAAGTAGTAATAGGCTTAAGGTATAACTTGTAAAACTGTTACACTGTCTAAATGTGTTTTGTTTTATTGTAACTGTGTAATTCCCAATTGTTGGATCATTTATATAACAAGTCAGAGGTTTAGATAGGCTCAAATACATCTGCAATTCTAGCAGTAAAATTCTTAGCATACACTCTACTTCGACAGTAAAATGTGTTATCTTCTGTACTATATTTAGTGAACAAAGCAATCATTTTGGTAAGTTAAGCACAATGCTGCAGTATCTCAATATCTGGTTTCCATTATTTTAAAATGGTTGTCTAACCTATCATGTCTTCACAAATATCATAAAACTCTCTATCACAGCCCAGTAATGTACAATGATGCCAGCTTATTTCCTTTTGTAATGTTTCTATAATAGATTTACCAGGCAATGCAAAGAAGTGAGTAGAGTTGACAATTTATAAATATTAATACCATATTGCAATTCTTTGTTATTTGATAGATAATTGCCACTCTTCACAGGTTGAACAAATATAGGATAATTTTCCCTCCAACTAAATGCATTTAGACTTCACAAGCAATCTGCGGTCATATATTCCTTATAAGTTGTGCTATTCAATGTCTTTTCACGTTAGCGTTGACAGCATTGTCAGAATGTGAAGCCAACTATCACCGTGGTTACAAACCCATCAAAGCTTAATTTTTCCCATTACTGAAACCTATATACATTAGGTGCTGGAAGGGATATATGCAAGGTACTTAATGGAAATTGATGCATGAGAGACATTACTTGAGTGGAGTGGGGTGGGGGGGTGGGGGGACCAAGTAATTAAGCTGTGTATGGAATAGGTTTTGCTGCATGTTCATTTATGTCACAAGACATATTTTTGTGGAGGTTTAAGTGGCACTTAGTATATAATGGCAAGGGCTTTAAACTGATAAAGGGATTCTTTAGGGTAGATTCAGAGAAACTATTGTCTCTGATGGGGGAATCCAGAACGAGGGGGCTTAATCTTAAATTTGGAGCTAGGCCACTTAGGAGTGAAGGCTGTGGATGCTGGGTTAAATGAAATTCTCAAGATTGAAATCAATAGATTTTTGTTGGGTAAGGGTATCATGGGATATGGAATAAAGGTGGGTAAATGGAGCCGAGGTACCGATCAGCCACGATCTAATTGAATGGTGGAACAGGCTCTGATAGCAAAAGTGATTTAATATTCTCCATGACATTAGATGAAGGATTGTAGTTGTACACCGAGAATAAGAATAATCCATGAAGTAGTATATTTTAAGAATTTCTAACACCAGGCTAGCACAATGGTTCAGTGCATTGGAGCACCAGTGCATGGTGATACAATGTGATAAGACATGGAGTCCCATCAGTGACACTGCATTCACTGAGTGGCCAGCCTCAGCTACTTCACTGTCAGGAGTGCCAAGAGGAGAGGAGGTAAGGCACTTCCCCACATGGAAGTCCCCTCAATAACGTCAGATTATGGTAGCATAGTTGTAATGTACTGGGCTAATGATCCAGAGACATGAGTTCAAATCCCACCACGGCAGCTGGGGAATTTAAATTCAGTTAATTAAATAAATCTGTAATAAAAAGCTAGTATCAGTAATGGTAATCATGAAACTATTGGATTGTTGTAAAAACCCATCTGGTTCACTAATGTTCTTTAGGGAAGGAAATCTGCTGTCCTTACCTGGTCTGGCCTATATGTGACTCCAGACCCACAGCAATGTGGTTGACTCTTAACTGCCCTCTGAAATGGCCTAGCAAGCCACTCAGTTGTAACAAACTGCTATGAAACAAAATAAGAAGAATGAATCTGGACGGATGGCATCGACCTCGGCACCGACTACGGACACGGCAACGGCACACCCAGCCCAGTCAACCCTGCAAAGTCCTCCTCACCAACATCTTGTGCCAAAATTGGGAGAGCTGTCCCACAGACTAGTCAAGCAACAGCCTTACATAGTCATACTCACAGAATCATACCTTTCAGCCAATGTCCCAAACTCCTCCATCACCATCCCTGGGTATGTCCTGTTCCACCGACAGGACAGACCCACCGGGGTGGTGGCACAGTGGTAAACAGTCAGGAAGGAGTGGCCCTGAGAGTCCTCAACATTGACTCCGGACCCCATGGCATCAGGTCAAGCATGGGCAAGGAAACTTCCTGCTGATTACCACCTACCGCCCTCCCTCAGCTGATGAATCAGTACTCCACCATGTTGAACACCACTTGGAAGTAGCACTGAGAGTAGCAAGGGCACTCTGGGTGGGGGACTTCAATGTCCATCACCAAGAGTGGCTCGGTAGCACCACTACTGACCGAGCTGGCCGAGTCCTGAAGGACATAGCTGCCAGTCTGGGTCTGCGACAGGTGGTGAGAGAACCAACACGAGGGAAAAACTTACTTGACCTCGTCCTCACCAATCCACCTGTCGCAGATGCATCTGTCCATGACAGTATTGGTTGCAGTGACCACCGCTTCACTTCACACTGAGGACACCCTCCATCGTGTTGTGTGGCGATACCACTGTGCTAAATGGGATAGATTGAGAACAGATCTAGCAACTCAAAACTGGACATCCATGAGGCGCTGTGGGCCATCAGCAGCAGCAGAATTGTATTCCACCACAATCTGTAACCTCATGGCCCAGCATATCCCTCGCTCTACCATTACCATCAAGCCAGGGGACCAACCCTGGTTCAATAAGGAGTGTAGAAGAGCATGCCAGGAGCAGCACCAGGCGTACCTAAAAATGAGGCTCCAACCTGGGGAAGCTGCAACACAGGACTACATGCATGCTAAAAAGTGGAAGCAGCATGCTATAGACAGGGCTAAGCGATCCCACAATCAACAGATCAGATCAAAGCTCTGCAGTCCTGTCACATCCAGTCGTGAATGGTGGTGGACCATTAAACAACTAACGGGAGGAGGAAGCTCCATGAATATCCCCATCCTCAATGATGGTGGAGCCCAGCACGTGAGTGCAAAAGACAAGGCTGAAGCATTTGCAACCATCTTCAGCCAGAAGTGCCGAGTGGATGATCCATATCGCCCTCCTCCTGAGGTCCCCACCATCACAGAAGCCAGTCTTCAGCCAATTTGATTCACTCCACGTGATATCAAGAAATGGCTCAGCGCACTGGATACAGTAAAGGCTATGGGCTCTGACAACATCCCGGCTATCATGCTGAAGACTTGTGCTCCAGAACTTGCCGCGCCTCTAGCCAAGCTGTTCCAGTACAGCTACAACACTGGCATCTATCCGACAATGTGGAAAACTGCCCAGGTATGTCTTGTCCACAAAATGCAGGACAAATCCAATTCGGCCAGTTACCGCCCCATCAGTCTACTCTCAATTATGAGCAAAGTGATGGAAGGTGTCATCGGCAGTGCTATCAAGCGGCACTTACTCACCAATAACCTGCTTACTGATGCCCAGTTTGGGTTCCGCCAAGACCACTCGGCTCCTGACCTCATTACAGCCTTGGTCCAAACATGGACAAAGGAGCTGAATACCAGAGGTGAGGTGAGAGTGACTGCCCTTGTCATCAAGGCAGCATTTGATTGAGTGTGGCATCAAGGAGCCCTAGTAAAACTGAAGTCAATGGGAATCAGGGGACAAACTCTCCACTGGCTGGAGTCATACCTAGCACAAAGGAAGATGGTTGTGGTGATTGAAGGTCAATCATCACAGCCCCAGGATATCGCTGCAGGAGTTCCTCAGGGCAGTGTCCTAGGCCCAACCATCTTCAGCTGCTTCATCAATGACCTTCCCTCCAACATAAGGTCAGAAATGGGAATGTTCGCTGATGACTGCACAGTGTTCAGTGCCATTCACAACTCCTCAGATAATGAAGCAGTCCATGCCCGCATGCAACAAGACCTGGACGACGTTCAGGCTTGGGCTGATACGTGGCAGGTAACATTCGCGCCACAGAAGTGCCAGGTAATGACTATCTCCAACAAGCAAGAGTCTAACCACCGCCCTTTGACATTCAATGGCATTACCATCACCGAATCCCCTACCATCAACATCCTGGGGGTCACCATTGACCAGAAACTTAACTGGACCAGCCACATAAATACTGTGGCAACAAGAGCAGGTCAGAGGCTAGGTATTCTGCGGCGAGTGTCTTACCTCCTGACTCCACAAAGCCTTTCTACCATCTACAAGGCACAAGTAAGGAGTGTGATGGAATGCTCTCTACTTGTCTGGATGAGTGCAGCTCCGACAACACTCAAGAAGCTTGACACCATCCAGGACAAAGCAGCCCGCTTGATTGGCACCCCATCTACCACCTTAAACATTCACTCCCTCCACCACCAGCGTACCGTGGCTGCAGTGTGTACCGTCTACAAGATGCACTGCAGCAACTCGCCAAAGCTTCTTTGGCAGCACCTCCCTACCCGCGACCTCTTCCACCTAGAAGGACAAGGGCAGCAGGCGCATGGGAACACCACCACCTCCAAGTTCCCCATCAAGTTACACACCATCCTGACTTAGAAGTATATCGCCGATCCTTCATCGTCGCTGGGTCAAAATCCTGGAACTCCCTTTCTAACAGCACTGTGGGAATACCTTCACTACACGGACTACAGCGGTTCAAGAAGGTGGCTCACCACCACCCTCTCAAGGGCAATTAGGGATGGCCAATAAATGCTGGCATTGCCAGCGATGCCCACATCCCATAAACGAATATTAAAAAAAAAAGATAATTCAAGAGCAGCATTGGCAAACTCTTGAGAAATCCTACCTTCAGTTAGCCCTTGGGTAAAAATAATATGCAGAGTTGGGTGATCGAATTTGAGAGATTGCTTAGGTAGAGAATATCCTTACATTTGCTGCAAGGAAAAACAAAAATTCTACCACAGTTGGTGTATATTTCAGGCTCTCTATTTCAGTGGGAGTACTGTGCTATGAATATGCTTTTTGCATGTTTGCTTTATTCATGACCTCATTATATGAGGATGGGAGAAGTCAATGCATGTTCTGCTTCAGTTCTGCATTTGTCAGTCTTCCCATTAAAGACCCCATTTACTCCCAAGCCACTTGCTAAGGAACAAACCCTGTTTTATTAATGCAGAGATGATTTAAACTTTAATAACCTCGATAGGTTAATTATTACCATATTATCTGTACATCAATCCAACAAAGTGTGTAAACCTTCTGTAACTCGGCACATTTTTTAAAAGCCCTCATTTTCTATTCAATATTTCCGCACTGTACTTCTGTGACAGATTTTAAAAACACAAGTGCCAGGATTTTCTCCGGGGCTTCTCCAGCTCCCCCCGTTGTCACTTAGGCAGAGGTTCAGCTGAAACCCCGTTATAATGCAGCAGAGCAGGAGAAGCATCAAAATTGACATCAAACTTTTCTGAGATATGTATGTGGTAGCTCCACGGACTGAGGGAGTAGTATGCAAGGTATCTTTGTGGATTAAATTGATGTAAATGAGAAAACATTGATCAGTAACAATTTTATTCAATACTTTCTAGTGACGCTTGTGTTATAACAACATCAATAATTATATCGCACCTTTAGCATAGAAAAAAAGTCCCAGGGTACTTCACGGAAGCATAAAGAAGAAATGAAAAAAGAAAGACTTGCATTTATAGAGTGTCTTTCATGACCTCAGGACATCCCAAAGCGCTTTACAGCCAATGAAGTACTTTTGAAAGTGCCTTTAACATCTTAAAATGTCCCAAGGCACTTCACAGGAGCGTGTTATCAAGCAGAATTTGACTCCGAGCCTCGTAAGCAGATATTGGGACAGGTGGAGGTAGGTATTAAAGAGCATCTTAAAGGAGGAGAGAGAGGTAGAGAGACGGATAGGTTTAAGGAGGGAGTTCCAGAGTTTAGGGCATGGTCAAAGAGGTGGGTTTTAAGGAGGGGCTTAAAGGAGGAGATGAAGGTGGAGAGGAAGAAGGTTTGGCACAGGTGGAGCTTAGGTCACAGTTGGGGTGCGGGGGGAGATCAAAATCCAGATTTGGCCAACATGGTACAGCATAGCCACGATGATGTCCTCCAATGTTGTGTAGCTGTTTGCGTCAGACTCAAAACTGCAACACCATTGCAATTGGGAATTTAAAAATGAAGTGAGTACAGGAAACTCTTTGGTATCCGGCACTGACAGGACCGGCGTGGTGCCGGTTGATCGAAAGTTCCGGATAACGGAGAGTTATATCTACCGAGGCTATTTTTAACAAAGAAAAATAAAAAAATCAAGAAATGTGCAGTATACAGTATTTGAGTACTCACCTACAGAATGTTGTGTTAAATGGATGGTGGAAGATGCTTGATTAAGTACAGTACTACCCCCACTGACTAACTCGGCGTTCGCGGGCTCGGGCTTGGACTCGGCAACATTGCCGGTTATTTGAGAGGAGTTTTCGGAGTACTCGGCGTTCGCGGGAGACTCGGACTGCGACTCGGCAACATTGCCGGTTATTTGAGAGGAGTTTTCGGAGGATGATTTTTGCCGGTTAAGAGAGAATTCCGGATATTTAGGTGCCGGTTAAACAAGAGTTTCCTGTAAATTATTTGCAGTCAGTTTTAGCATAGTCCTGATGCCGTGTGTCCTGTGCAGCACCAGTTGATTGCAGAGAAGGTTGGTGCTGTTGTTGGAGCTGATCATGGTGGGATTCTGAAGACCAAGGTGAGAGAGTTTCAAGGGCACCGATTAGATTCAGATTAGCTGCGAATGATGTAATAGATGGCAGGTGAAGTTGAGATGACAGAAACGATCTGTCAATGGTGAGAGAGGTTGTTCCAATGAGGTGACACTGGATAGAGAGTTTACTCCAAACACTTGCAACCTGCATAAAGCTCAATCTGTCTTCTAAATGCAGTAAGCAACAGCTTCCGACCTTGGAAAGTGAACAGCTATGAGATGGGAGCTTTTATAGCACATTTGCAGCTGTCAAGTAAAGAGATGATTTCATGGTAACACAACTCCCCCGACCTGCTTACCTGATGTGATCCCCGAGCAACGTGGAACCTGTGGGCGACCTCGTAAAATTTAAAGGTGAACTCAAAATAGTTTTTAAGTGGCTGTTAACAAGCTCTTAATCACCTAAATTGCCTCCCGTGTCACTTGGTGTCGGATCTGCTCAGTGATGACAGACCTGGCAGCGGGTTCCCTACCCGCTGTCAAAAAAAAATTCCCACCAAACGCGCCCGCTGACCTCGTGCCCCCCCCCCCGAAAAATTCCCCCTTGGTGTGGGATAGGATATGGTCAGCAGAGTTTGGATGAGCTAAAGTTTATAGGTCGTGGTGAAAGGAGACTGGCCAGGAGAGGATTGAGATTGTCGAGTTTGGAAATGACAAAAGCATGAATGAGGGTTTCAGCAGTAGATAGGCTAAGGCAGGGGTGGAGGCGGGCGATGTTATGGGGGTCGAGAAGTAGACGGTCTTTATGATGGAGAGGATATGTGATCGGAAAGATAGCTTAAAGTCAAATAGGATGTTGAGGTTGTGAACAGTGCAATTCAGCCTGAGACAGTGGCCGGGGAGTGGGATGGATTCAATGGCTCGGGCACAGAGTTCATGGTGGGGTCTGAAGACGATGGCTTTAGTCTTCCCAATGTTTAGTTGGAGGAATTCGCAGCTAATCTGAATCCTCTGACTTGTGGATTCTGTTACTCATTTTCCAATATTTTATTTTTCAAAGTTATTTATTCAATGTGTATGTAGTTTATTTGCAGTGTAAAGTTTTTTTTAATAGAAATTTGTCAGTGGATTTTGCCACATGGATCGTGAGTTTTCCAGAATTAGCTTAAAAATTTACTCTATGTACTCTTAAATTTTATTTGTTAATTTGGGCAATTTAGAATAAGCCAATAGATGATTTTCAATTTTGAGGTTTTATAGAATTGTTTTCTTCGTTAATAGATTCATAGCAGATTCTTTCCCAATGACCCAGAAGTTATATTTTTCTTAATTTTTGCTTTGCAAAGCTGCACAAGGATTGACAATGACTGGATTAAATATAGTTTCACACAAACCATGCTATTCACGTCAGAATGACAATCGTGAAACTCTAATCAGACTTAATAGGCTAAAACAACTAACATATTGACAATTACATACTATTGGAATATGAAGCACTGAAGTACAGTATAATACCATGAAATACAATCTAACATAAAAATACAATGAGAAACCATATAATGTTTCAATTATCCCCAGGCTTTTGTGATTTAGTGTTAAATCTGTCCGTATTGCATTGCACATAATTAATGTTAAAGGACTGCTTTTGATCTCTTCAGCAATACTCAGCATCTGCGCTCTAAAATAAAGTAAAATCCACATGTTTGTGGCAGTGCTTTATATTTATTACTTGTCACAATCTATTCTGAGTCACACAGAGCACAAATGGACTGTCAGTTGCTGACTTATTATTACATTTGTACAGTGCGAGTGTGCAGGTTCGGTAGTGTTGTAAGCTGCTTAAATCACAAGGCAATAGTTGAGTGCATTAGTCTGCTCAAGGTCCCCTGTTCTAACCTTGTGTCCGCTTTGTAACCAGAAGCATGCTTTCTGTTTCCAAAATGTGTTGTACCAGTTCAAAATGTTTTAATTGTTTTCTTTGAGGGATTTGTGTAAGTTTACCAACCACATCAGACTGCATTGTTGAAGGCAACTGTTGCTTTATGGATTTTGATATTCTGCATAAAATATGACATATTTTCTATCAAATTGTATGCATGCACCTATTTTCTTGAAGTTTTTGTGATTTAATGCAGTTAAATCTGTGTATAATGCAATATACACAATGAAGGGAAAACTGAAAGTATCATTTTAGTTCTGTAAATGTAAAAGTTCTGTTGATGTCAAAGGTAAGTATTTTATGTGTCAACCATAGAAATTTTGAGCACAAATCCAGTTGCTCTTGGCTGTGAAGATACATGATTACCATTTAATATGCATACAGACATTTCTAGAAAAGGTCATTCCACTTCATTACTTTACTCTCTTTTTCTTGTGAAATACATTAGATTGCAGAGGGTAGTTTGGGAGGGTTTTATTAGCCTGTGGCATTTCTAAGATGCTTATTGCTGCATTTCCAGCAGAATTTTATTAACTTGAAGAACATGTGAATGTAGTGATGTTTCTAAAGCACTGCATAAAATATTTGAGTGTTTGAAATGATTTATTTTCCATAAGAGGAAGAGTGCTTTTTGTACTAATTAATTTTGTATAGCCAATTGAAAGGCGATCCCTCGCAAAGAAAAATGCACTTCAGTTTACAGTAAACAATCTTTGCTGAACTACTGTCTCTTTCAGGATTTTTTTTTGGGGAGTCCATTATCCCAAATTATTCTGAAGTTTGAATGTTGAGTATACCCATTCAACATAATGTTTGCCCTCTTTCTCTCCTGTTCTGTGTCCCAGCGAGAAAAAGCATTAAAAGAAACGTGGCCATGTGCCCTCCTGCAGGAAGGGGCAAAAGATTGGGGGACAAAAATAGAGATTGGGGCAGGGAAGTAAGATTAGGGGATGATATAGTGACACATGGTTCCTGCCGAAGTGGATTTGGAAGATGCCTCGTCACAGACTCTATCCCTCCGAAGCTACGAGCGCAAAGATTAACCTGGGTGGGTTGGAAAGTGAGTTAGAGGTGTCTGTACTTGAAGAACCCAGCACGAGTAAGCAGGAGCAGGGCGTAGTGAAATGGACAGCCCAGGCGATGGTTCGCTGGAAGGCCAGCTCAGCTCCAAGTTCTGCCGAGGAGGTCGGAGAAGCTAACTTCAGGGGACCAGCCTTCAAGAGAAAAAGGATAGTTTTTGAGGTAATTTTTAGAAGTGGTTATGATTGAGAGAAAGACGGGCCTTTTATAGATGATGAATGGAGGAGTGCCTATAGAAGGCATATTTTAACATTCCACACAGGAGATTATTAATAAACATGAACGTGCACAAAATTGGAGGTAACCTTGTGACATGGGTTGATAATTGGGAGGTAAGAGACTGAGTAGTGTTAACTGATTGCTGGGATGTGACAATTGGTGTTCCCCAGGGATCTGTATGGGGGCTTGGAAAAAAATGACACTCGGTTAGGAGGCACAGTAAGTTGTGTAGATGGCAGCAGGAAGTTACATAGGGACGTAGACTAAGTGACTGGGAAAAACTGTGCAGATGGAGTTCAATATGGGGAAGTGTGAGATCATCCACTTTGGAGCCAAGGAAGACAAATCGGAATATTTTCTTAATGGTGAGAGACGAAGAGCTGTGGAGAAGCAAAGGGATTTAGATGTACAAGTACACAACTCATTAAAAGCTAGTGCACAGGTACAAAAAGTAATCAAAAACGCTGATGAAATGTTGGCCTTTATCTCAAGGGGGTTGGAATACAAAAGTGAGGTGGTGATGCTTTGGTTGTACAGAGCCTTGACCCACATCTGGAGTACTGAGTTTAGTTTAGCACCAAACCTCAGGAAGGATATATTGGTCTTGGAGCGGGTGCAGTGCAGATTGACACTTATTTTATATAGATTTTAAAGGGTTAAATTACAAGGACAGATTGCATAAACTTGGTTTGTATTCCATTGAGTTTAGAAGGTTGAGGGATGATCTTATCGAGGTGTTTAAATCTGTATATTTATTTATGCAGCTGTGATATATATTTATCTAAAGAAAAGTAATCACAAAATGATGAATTCAGTGTTTGGCAAGATCTACTAAAACCAGTGCTGTCAGTCAGAGGATTTTACCTCTCCAGTTATTTGTGAATATAAGAATAATTAAGGTCACTGATGTGCAGTTTTCACAGAAAAAATAGTATGCATGGAATTAAATTCCCATAACAGTGATAGAGATCACAGAATACTCTTAGAAAACAAAATTTGCCATATTCATTCACCATTAAAGACTTTGATAACTCTTTATCCATTACTTGTAAGACGCCTTTATTGTTATAAAACAGCACATCCTTCAACTCACCGTGAACAACACCTCGGGAGATCTGTTAGTGCGAGTCTCTCACTTTTTTTTTCTCTCTCTGTCTCTCTCTCTCACTCTTTCCCTCTCACTCTTTCTCACTCACTTTTCTCTCTCTCTTTCTCTTTCTCTTTCACCCTCTCTCACTCTCACTCTCTCTCTTTATCTCTCTTTCTCTATCTCTCTTTCTCTCCCTCTTGTGCTCTTTCTCACGTTTATCCATCTAATGGATCTTCCATAGTAAGTTGTTGATAGGTTGTTTTATGCTACTTAGTTTGCATTATACTCAGGTCACTGATTTATGGTGATTGAATAAGTGAAAGTATATGTTGCAAATTTACTTTTATCTGTCTAGAAATATTTTTTGTTCAACCCGATGACCATCGTGTAAAGGTACAATGTGAATCTGGATATCTTTCATAACAAATTCAGTCATGTTTATCAAAATATATCTTATGCTTGGTTGTTAACTGTCTGCTCAAAACTAATTGTCATATGAGGGTGTTGTCAAATAAATCACACCTCTTGTGCACAGTCCTGCATTCTACTTTCTAAAATACTATGCAAGGGATGACTTTTTTTCAATAAACCAATTATGAAATTAGCTGAATAGTTGAAAAATTCTCTAATTCAATTCTGGAAGAAAGCTTAATTGTGTTGTTTTCATTTTTTTCCTGCAGTTATATGGAATGTAAATATTGGAAGTGTTTTCCTTAAAACTAAAAGTTGATAGAAATGAAGGAATAATACGCACATGCATGTATTGTGCGAGAGTAAGTATAAGTTACTTTATTGAAGGCCAATAACACAGATTTTGTACTTTAACCCAGTAGTGAAATCTCTCATCACTGCTATTGCAGATTATTGATTCAATAGCATCTCATTTGATTTGTGCTTTTTAGCTGAAGTTTAACCTTGCACTTCAGTTGAGGACTGCTTGATTGAAAATGTGCTTACAGTTTTGTGATATACTGCAGAAATGGAGATCAAAAACACCCAATATTTGACAAAGAAGTTAAAACATGCTCAAATTTGGACAGAAATTTAGAACATGTTCATGTGAGATTGAACAGCAATGGTGAACATGTGTGTACTTTCCTACCAAATTGAGAATAGTGTAAGAATACATTTCGCCTCCAGCTAGGGATGACTATGTAGATTATTTTTCAGATTTGGCAGGCCAAAAATTCAAATATTTGCAAGGATTAAATTTTACACTAGATTGCAGAGGATTAGTTGCATATGCATTCTTGCCAAGGGATCAGTTGCATTCTTAACATTTCATTACCCAGGAACATAGACACCCACTTTGCCCAGCTAGATATGCTGAAGTGATGCAAATGGGACTTGGGTCTTTTCTGATTCGACCAAGTTGCCTTATAATTTGAATTGCCATTTGTTCCTGTCTTCTGACACAATGTTTAATCATCTTTCCTATTCACTTTTGTTTGATGATAGATGTGTACTTCCCATATATTAAGTATATTTTGATGTTCTGGTTCATTTTTTTCATTTAAACTGGTGGTTAGAACGTATATAGTATTATAAATTGAGCCAGCAGCACCTTGCTGCATTTTGCACATTAATGCTTGAGCTACCATTTTAAATCAAGAATAGTCAGACCTTCAAAGCTTAGATCTAAAAGTTTTCTAATCTGCAAGAAAGTAAAACTGGTTTCATCAAAAAAAACTAGTCAGCAAATAAGGTACAACATTAAAGCACTTGAAATGCATTCCTTTTCTTTGCGTAACAATTAGAACTGTGAAGTGTTAATGTTTTTATAAATCCACATAGGAACATAAGGATTGCTGGACGAAAAAAGACCACGGTCCATCTAGTTCGCCTTCTACTATCCTGGTAGTCACATGATACAACAATAATGGAGTTCTTGACTAATCAAAGCAATCAATCTCTATCAATTAGTCTACAGCAGACCCACAAAGACACGAGGAAAGTCCCAGTGATGGACAGCTTTGGGAACTATAGGTCCAAAGTCACCTTTTTCCTCCCAAGCATGCTACATCTACAGCATGTAATGTTTCAAATTACTCATATGCTGTTCTCCAAAATATTTTCTGAAAGAAAGGTTATTTGTGAATCCATTTGAAATCTGAAATGAAATTTTTAACCCCAATTATTTGCATTTTGTGATCCTAACTTCCATTTATGAATTTGAGAGTCTATTCAAGTTTACTTGAGTCCAGTTTTATAGACTGTTGTCAAACAAAGTATAATAGCACCTGGTTAACTTTAACTTGACAGCTTCATAATTGATGGTAGAGTCAAAATTAATTCACGCCTGATTTCAGACATTTTTACTTTAACCAACATGAAAACAAAGTAAGCATTGTCTTGAGATTTACAGAAGGACTTGCTTTCCTAGTGACTAGATTTGTATTTTCAAAGGGTTGCAAGGGCTATATTTCAGACAGGGTTAAATGTGGAGTAAACACATTAAAGTGACCTAAGCACATTGCATTTCCCCAAGACTTTAAAATATATATTATATAATGTTCTGTTCCCTAGCATATTCAATTTAAAATCTTTGTACTTGTTTTCAAATCCCTCCATGGCCTCACTCCACTCTATCTTTGCAACCTTCTCCAGACTTCATTTTCGTCCCTTTAGTCTTCCACCACTGGCCTCCTATGCATCCCCGGTTCTTTCATCCCAAGTTTAATGGCAGAGCTTTCAGCCACCTTTTCCCTGTACTCTGGAAATCCCTCCCTATAAGCCATTATGTCACTACTTCTTTCTCTCCTTTTAAAAACCTTCTCAAAGCCCATCTCTTCCAGAACCTTCAATCCAGAACCTTCAATCAACCCTCTTAAACTTGCTCCCCTGGCTTGGCATTCCATTCCTCTGTTACAAAACGTCCCATGGCACTTTACAGAATAGTGTATGTTAGATGTGCGATATAAATAATTGTTGATGATGCCGATCTATCAAGTAAGGCCTTCTGAAATTCAGCGTCAGAGGTCTGTATAAGGCTCTTATGCTATCTAGTAATTGTTGAAGCTGATTGAAGTGAGCAGGCCACAAAGTATTTGTTTAATTGTGGTGCCAGGACCTTCGAACCACATTTATTTTGTCACAGCTGGAAAATATGCATAATTATGGGAAGGCAAATGATGGTCAGTAAACTTTTCATTTAAAATATTTTTCATTTTTTATTTTGCAAAATTGAACACATTTCTTTTAGTGAATAACAAAAGGCAAAAAGCATTTTCTTGCTACATGAGTGCGCTCATAAAGTGAAAGCAAAAGGACTTGAACTGTTCACACCAGAGCACAGAAGAAATTGCACTTTAATAAAAGTGCACAGCAGAATGACTCATCAAAATTAAGTAGGAGGATATAATGGAAAAACAAGAAGTGAATTGTTCTGCCCAGCAGATTACAGAATCCAAAGTGTTTCATAGTCAATGAGTTACTTTTGAATTGTAGTCACCGTTGTCATGTTGTCAAACACGGCAGCCCATTTTCAGACAGAAAGATCCCATAAACAGTAAATGAGATAAATGACCAGTTAGTTTGTTTTCAGTGATGTTGGACGATGGAGGAATTTTGTCCAGGACACCAAGAGAGCTCCGTATTCTTCTCTGAATAGAGCCATGGGATCATCTATTCAGATGGGCAGGGCCTTGGTTTAACTTATCCAACTGAATTCTTGTGGACAAGATATTGATAGAAACATTGGAATAGCTCATTACTTCCTATGTTGTTCTGGTCTGTGATCTGTATATTGTCTTGTTACCTCGACTATATCGCACCAAGTGTTTAATAACAGAGTAATTGAACAGTCATGGGTAGGCATGCTGCTCGCTCACATCGCTGTTGATTGAGGTAAAGGCAAAGTGCCGTGTATGAATGTTCACTGGCTTGTGACAGGTATTGAAGATTGACAACAAGGCAAAGAGACAACTTGTTGGACTTCCAGAGAAGGGGATTGGAAGATATAATGGTTAGATGGGGTTGAAATCAGTCAAGGTTGTTAGGCAAATAGATTTTTTTATGTCATAACATTTACTGTTTTCTCTGTAGCTATTATAGTTATCAGTAAAGTTATTAGCAGGATGTTCTGCATGTACTTCAGCAATGATGCTAACAAGAGAATTGAGTGGCGTTTTCTTATTTAGTTAGTGTTTGAGCATAAAATGTTGTAGGTAAGCTCTGAATGTGCAAATTTATTTTAAGAATTTGATTCCAGTGTTTTCAGGGTATGTTACGTTTAGTTTTCTTTCATTCTAAAGATATTTGCTGGCATAAATAAGCTTTGTTAGTTTTCATGCATAAATAACATATTAGACTAAAAGAAATATAATACAATGTGTGTGTAACCACACTGGGCACTCACGGTCTCCGAATGACCATGGATTTACAGGTACATGTGTGTGACATTTATGTGAGAGAGCATGATTTTAGATGCCCTTTGGTGCTCCAAGTTTCCAGTACAACCTGGTCAATGTGATTGAATTAAAAAAAACTCAGCCTCACTCTTGGGAAGTGGGCATTGCTGGCAAGACCAGCATTTATTGCCCATCCTAGTTGCCCTTGAGAAGTTGGTCGTAAGCCGCAGTCTTGAACCGCTGCAGTCTGTGTGGTGAAGGTACTCCCACAGTGCTGTTAGGTAGGGAGCTCTAGGATTTTGACCCAGCGGTGATGAAGGAACAGCGATATATGTCCAAGTCAGGATGATGTGTGACTTGGAGGTGATGGTGTTCCCATGCGCCTGCTGTCCTTGTCCTTCTGGGTGGAAGAGGTCACGGGTTTGGGAGGTGCTGTCGAAGAAGCCTTGGCGAGTTGCTGCAGTGCATCTTGTGGATGGTACACACTGCAGCCACGGTGCATCAGTGGTGGAGGGAGTGAATGTTTAAGGTGGTGGATGGGGTGCCAATCAAGCGGGCTGCTTTTGTCCTGGATGGTGTTGAGCTTATTGAGTGTTGTTGGAGCTGCACTCATCCAGGCAAGTGGAGAGTATTCCATCACACTCCTAACTTGTGCCTTGTAGATGGTGGAAAGGCTTTGGAGAGTTAGGAGGTGAGACACTCGCCACAGAAATACCTAGCCTCTGACCTGCTCTTGTAGCCACAGTATTTATGTGGCTGGTCCAGTTAAGTTTCTGGTCAGTGGTGACCCCCCAGGTTGTTGAAGGTGGGGTTTCGACGATGGTAATGCCATTGAATGTCATGGGGACGTGGTTAGACTCTCTCTTGTTGGAGATGGTCATTGCCTGGCACTTGTGTGGCGCGAATGTTACTTACCACTTTTCAGCCCAAGCCTGGATGTTGCCCAGGTCTTGCTGCATGCGGTCATGGACTGCTTCACTATCTGAGAAATTGCAAGTGGAACTGAACACTGTGATCATCAGCGAACATCCCCACTTCTGACCTTTTGATGGAGGAAAGGTAATTGATGAAGCAGTTGAAGATGATTGGGCCTAGGACACTGCCCTGAGGAGCTCCTGCAGTGATGTCCTGGGGCTGAGATGATTGGCCTCCAACAACCACAGCCATCTTCCTTTGTGCTAGGTATGACTCCAGCCAGTGGAGAGTTTTCCCCCGATCCCCATTGACTTCAGTTTTACTCGGTCTCCTTGGTGGCACATTCTGCCAAATGCTGCCTAGATGTCAAGGGCAGTCACTCTCACCTCACCTCTGGAATTCAACTCTTTTGTCCACGTTTGGATCAAGGCTATAATGAGGTCTGGAGCTGAGTGGTCCTGGCAGAACTCAAACTGAGCATCGGTGAGCAGGTTATTGGTGAGTAAGTGCCGTTTGATAGCACTGTTGATGATACCTTTCATCACTTTGCTGATGATTGAGAGTAGACTGATGGGGCGGTATTTGGCCGGATTGGATATGTCCTGCTTTTTGTGGACAGGACATACCTGGGCAATTCTTTACTTTGTCAAGCAGATGCCAGTATTGTAGCTATACTGGAACAGCTTGGCGAGAGGCGCGGCTAGTTCTGGAACACAGGTCTTCAGCATAACAGCCGGGATGTTGTCGGGGCTCATAGCCTTTGTTGTATCTAGTGCGCTCAGCTGTTTCTTGATATCACTTGGTATGAATCGAATTGGCTGAAGACTGGCATCTGTGATGGTGGGGACCTCGGGAGGAGGCCAAGATGGATCATCCACTCGGCCCTTCTGGCTGAAGATGGTTGCGAACGCTTTAGCCTTGTGTTTTCCACTCGCGTGCTGGACTCCGCCATCGTTTAGGAGGGGGATGATCATGGAGCCTCCTCCTCCCGTTAGTTGTTTAATTCTTCACTGCCATTCACTACTGGATGTAGTAGGACTACAGAACTTAGATCTGATCCGGTGGTTGTGGGATCACTTTGCTCTGTCTATAACATGCAGTTTCCGCTGTTTAGCATGCATGTAGTCCTGTGTTGTAGCTTCACCAGATTGGCATCTCATTTTTGGGTCCGTCTGGTGCTGCTCCTGGCATGCACATCTACACTCCTCATTGAAACAGGATTGGTAATGGTGGAGTGATGTATATGCCGGGCCATGAGGTTACAGATTGTGGTGGAATGCAATTCTGCTGCTGCTGATGGCCCACAGCGCCTCATAGATGCCCAGTTTTGAGCTGCTAAATTTGTTCTTAATCTATCCCATTTAGTCGCACAACACCAGGTTATAGTCCAACAGCTTTACCTGACTTCACCTGACGAAGGGGCAGCGCTCCGAAAGCTTGTGATTTCAAATAAAGCTGTTGGACTATAACCTGGTGTTGTGCGACTTCTCACATTTGTCCACCCCAGTCCAACACCGGCATCTCCACATCATATCCCATTTAGCACAGTGGTAGTGCCACAAAACATGATGGAGGGTGACCTCAGTGTGAAGATGGGACTTGGTCTCCACAAGGATTCTACGGTAGTCACTTCTACCAGTACAGTCATTGACCGATGCATCTGCGACAGGTAGATTGGTGAGGACAAGGTAAAATCAACATTATAGGTGAGAAACAAATTTAATAAACACAACAGTCCTCTGTTTTCTAATTCCTAGAACAAAGTAAAACAAGCTTCCCAATAAATACTGTCCATTGATTTGGTTGTAACTATGATCCGTAGCAACTGCTTTCTCGCTTTATGGCAACCTTTCTGTCACCATATATTGTTGCAGTGCTGGTTGAAGGCTTGCTAAATCCAAAGCTTTACTCCAAATGTGTTCAGAAATACTAAACAATTTCTTCACGGAAAATGTAACCTGTTGGGCAGCTTTGAAGATATTAAATTGATTCAGCTGTACTGCCATGTGAGTTGATTTGATTGATTAAATATAGTGAAATTTAAACTATAATGCATAGTCTGATGTCTCTTTGGGATTTGATAGTCCCATTTAAAGTTCACAAATATTCTTGGTGTTCTGTAGACACTGCCGTTGGAAAAATAATTTGCCAAGATATTTACTAGGCAAATGAACGCTTTCAAGAAGGTTTTAGGGATGCGCATTTTGAGCACAGAGCCTTGCTAACCAGGAACAAATATTGGGAAATGGTGAGTATGGTTCCCAATGCTTTCCTGTTGAGCAGAAAATCGTGTGTGCACAATTTTCCAAAATGCTGCGCGCCTGGAGTGCCTAAATGTTTGCTCAGTGCCACAACAGGTGACAGAGTATGATTTCATTAGTTTGTTAATGTAACTGCATGTTTGACATGTCAGCCTGGATGATGTTGCTATGCTGACATTATTGAAAAATAGTTATAATTTACTTCATGAACAAATTCTGACGTTTCTGCCCTCTTAATAATTTAAACACAGAATATGCCAATTGTAGTTCACCTCTCCCAACCACAGGAAGACTGGTGGATAGCTAACGTAATAAGGGGGAATAGAACATGTCCAGGGAATTATAGACCAGTCAGCTTAACATCCGTAGTAGGAAAATAATGGAATCCCTACTAAAGGAGAAAATAGAAGAACATCTAGAAACCAAAAACATAGTAATGAATAGTCAGCATGGATTTCAAAAGGGAAAGTCTTGCTTGACGAACCTCATTGAATGTTTTGAAGATGTAACAAAGAGAGTAGACAATGGTAATGCAGTAGATGTAATTTATCTAGATTTTCAAAAGACCTTCGATAAGGTACCCCATAATAGACTGATGAACAAGGTCAGAGAATGCGGAGCCAGGGGACAAGTAGCAGAATGGATAACTAGCTGGCTTCAAGATAGAAAGCAGAGCGTAGGGGTAAAGGGTAGCTATTCACAGTGGCAGAAGGTGGGTAGTGGTGTTCCACAAGGATCAGTGCTGGGACCACTGTTGTCCACAATTTATATTAACGATTTAGACTTTGGAATCAAAAACACAATTTCTAAATTTGCGGATGACACCAAATTGGGGGGATAGTCAATACTGAGGAGCACTGCAACAAATTACAGGAGGACATTAATAAGCTTGCAGAATGGGCATATAATTGGCAAATGAAGTTCAACACAGATAAATGTGAGGTATTACATTTTGGTAGGAGGAATAGGGAGGTCACTTATTACTTGGAGGGTGCGAGTCTAGGTGGGGTCGAGGAACAAAGGGATCTCGGAGTACAAATAGACAAATCACTAAAAGTTGCGACACAGGTTAGCAAGGCCATAAAAAAAGCAAACCAAGCACTAGGGTTTATTTCTACAGGTATAGAATTGAAAAGTAGAGAAGTTATGCTAAACCTGTATCGAACCTTGGTTAGACTGCGTTCAGTTCTGGTCGCCATATTATAACAAGGATATAGAGGCACTGGAGAGGGTGCAGAGAAGATTTACAAGGATGATACCAGAAATGCGAGGGTATACATATCAGGAAAGGATGAACAGGCTGGGTCTCTTTTCTCTTGAAAAAAGAGGGCTGAGGGGTGACCTAAAAGAGGTCTTTAAAATTATGAAAGGTTTTGATAGTGGATACAGAGAGAATGTTTCCACTTGTGGGGAAGAGCATCACTAGAGGCCATCAATATAAGATAGTCACCAAGAAATCCAATAGGGAATTCAGAACAAACTTCTTTACCCAAAGAGTGGTGAGAATGTGGAACTCACTACCACAGGGAGTGGTTGAAGCGAAAAGTATAGATGCATTTAAGGGGAGGCTAGACAAGCATATGAGGGAGAAGGGAATAAAGGGTTATGCTGATAGATTTAGATGAGGAAAGACGGGAGGAGGCTCGAGTGGAGCATAAACGCCAGCGTGGACTGGTTGGGCCGAATGGCCTGTTTCTGTGTCATATATCCTATGTAATCCTATGTAAGATAGGGAAGGATAGAAAGGAGGTGGGGTGGCAGTATTGGTTAAGGAGAATGTTTCAGTGCTGGAGAGAGAGGATGTCCTGGAGGGGTCAAGGACAGAATCTGTTTGGTTAGAGTTAAGAAATAATAGAGGTGCCATTACACTACTAGGTGTATTCTATAGGCCACCAACTAGTGGGAAAGATATAGAGGAGCAAATTGCAGGGACATTACAGAGAGCTGCAAGAAATATAGAGTAGTAGTAATGGAGGACTTCAATTATTCTAATATCGACTGGGATAATAATCGTGTAAAAGGCACAGATAGGGAAGAATTTCTGAAGTGTGTTCAGGAGAACTTTCTTGATCAGTATGTTTCCGGCCCAACGAGGAAGGAGGCATTGCTGGATCTCGTTCTGGGGAATGAGGTGGGTCAGGTGGATCAAGTTTCAGTAGGGGAACATTTAGGGAACAGTGATCACAGTATCATAAGGTTTAGATTAGCTATGGAAAAGGACAGGGAGCAATCTAGAATAAAAAATACTTAATTGGAGGAAGGAAAATTTTAGTGGGTTGAGAATGGATTTGGCCCGGGTATATTGGAATCAAAGATTGGCAGGCAAAACTGTAATCGAACAATGGGCTGCCTTTAAAGAGGAGATGGTACAGTCAAGGTACATTCCCACGAGGGGGAAAGGTAGGACAACTAAAGCCAGAGCTCCCTGGATGACGAAAGAGATAGAGAGTAAGATGGAACAGAAAAAGAGCACGTATGACAGATGTCGGGTTGAGAATATAAGTGAGAATCGGGCTGAATATAGAAAGTTCAGAGGGGAAGTGAAAAAGGAAATAAGAGGGGCAAAGAGGGAGTATGAGAATAGATTGGCAGCAACATACAAAATTCTTACAGGGCTTGACAGAGTAGATGCTTCAAAAGTCTTCTATAGGCATATAAATAATAAACGGGTAGTAAGGGAAGGGGTGGGGCCAATTAGGAACCAAAAAGGAGACCTACGCATGGAGGCAGAGGGCATGGCTGAGGTACTAGATGAGTACTTTGCATCTGTCTTCACCAAGGAAGAAGATGCTGCCAAAGTCATAGTGAAAGAGGAGGTAGTGGAGATACTGAATGAGATAAGAATTGATAAAGAGGAGGTACTAGAAAGGCAGTCTGAACTTAAAGTTGATAAGTCACCAGGACCGGATGGGATTCATCCGAGGATGCTAAGGGAGGTTAAGGAGGAAATCGTGGAGGTACTGGCCATAATCTTCCAACCCTCCTTCGATACGGGGCTGGTGCCAGAGGATTGGAGAATTGCAAATGTTACACCCTTGTTCAAAAAAGTGTGCAGGGATAAACCCAGCAACTACAGGCCAGTCAGTTTAACCTTGGTAGTGGGGAAGCTTTTGGAAACGATAATCAGGGACAAAGTTAACAGTCACTTGGACAAGTGTGGATTAATTAAGGGAAGCCAGCACGGATTTTTTAAAAGCAAATTGTGTTTAACTAATTTGATCGAGTTTTTTGATGAGGTAACAGAGAGGGTTGATGAGGGCAATGCGGTTGACGTGGTGTATGTGGACTTCCAAAACATGTTTGATAAAGTGCCACATAATAGGCTTGCCAGCAAAGTTGAAGCCCATGGAATAAAAGGGACAATGGCAGCATGGATACAAAATTGGCTAAGTGACAGGAAAGAGAGTAGTGGTGAACGGTTGTTTTTCAGACTGAAGGAAGGTATACAGTGGTGTTCCCCAGGGGTTGGTACTAGGACCACTGCTTTTTTTGATATATATTAATGACATGGACGTACAGGGCACAATTTCAAAATTTGCAGATGAGACAAAACTTGGAAGTATAGTGAACAGTGAGAAGGATAGTGATAGACTTCAAGAAGACATAGACAGGCTGATGAAATGGGCAGACACGTGGCAGATGAAATTTAATGCAGAAAAGTGCAAAGTGATACATTTTGGTAGGAAGAACGAGGAGTGGCAATATAAACTAAAGGGTACAATCCTAAAGCGGGTACATGAACCTGGTGGGTATATGTGCACAAATCGTTGAAGGTGGCAGGGCAAGTTGAGAAAGTGGTTAAAAAGGCATACCGGGCTTCATAAATAGAGGCATAGAGTACAAAAGCAAGGAAGTTATGATGAACCTTTATAAAACACTGGTTTGGCCTCAACTGGAGTATTGTGTCCAATTCCGGGCACTGCACTTTAGGAAGGATGTGAAGACCTTGGAGAGGGTGCAGAAAAGATTTACAAGAATGTTTCCAGGGATGAGCAACTTCAGTTACGTGGACAGATTAGAGAAGCTGGGGTTGTTCTCCTTAGAGCAGAGAAGGTTGAGAGGAGATTTGATAGAGGTATTCAAAATCATGAGGGGTCTAGACAGAGTAGATAGAGAGAAACTGCTCCCATTGGCGGAAGGGTCGAGAACCAGAGGACACTGATTCAAGGTGGTTGGCAAAAGAACCAAAGGCGACATGAGGAAAAACTTTTTGACGCAGTGAGTGGTTAGGATCTGGATTGCACTGCCTGAACGGGTTCTGGAGACAGACTCATAGAGTTATACAGCACAGAAAGAGGCCCTTCGGCCCATCGTGTCTGCGCCGGCCATCAAGCCCTGTCTATTCTAATCCCATTTTCCAGCACTTGGTCCGTAGCCTTGTATGCTATGGTATTTCAAGTGCTCATCTAAATGTTTCTTGAATGTTGTGAGGGTTCCTGCCTCTACCACCCTTTCAGGCAGTGAGTTCCAGATTCCAACCACCCTTTGGGTGAAAAAGTTTTTCCTCAAATCCCCTCTAAACCTCCTGCCCCTTACCTTGAAACGATGCCCCCTGGTTGTTGACCCCTCTACTAAGGGGAAAAGTTCCTTTCTATCTACCCTATCTATGCCCCTCATAATTTTGTACACCTCAATCAGGTCCCCCCTCAGCCTTCTCTGCTCTAAGGAAAACAACCCCAGCCTGTCCAGTCTCTCTTCATGGCTGAAGCGCTGCAGCCCAGGTAACATCCTGGTGAATCTCCTCTGCACCCTCTCCATTGCAATCACATCCTTCCTACAGTGTGGCGACCAGAACTGCACACAGTATTCCAGCTGTGGCCTAACTAGCGTTTTGTAAAGCTCCATCATAACCTCCCTGCTCTTATATTCTATGCCTCGGCTAATGAAGGCAAGTATCCCATATGCCTTTTTAACCACCTTATCTACCTGTCCTGCTGCCTTCAGGGATCTATGTACATGCACACCAAGGTCCCTCTGATCCTCTGTCCTTCCTGGGGTCCTACCATTCATTGTGTATTCCCTTGCCTTGTTAGTCCTCCCAAAATGCATCACCTCACACTTTTCAGAGTTAAATTCCATTTGGCACTGTTCTGCCCATCTAACCAACCCATCTATATCGTCCTGTAGCCTGAGGCTTCCCTCCTCGCTCCTCAATCTTCGCTTTCAAAGAGGAATTGGATAAGCACCTGATGGAAAAAAATTTGCAGGGCTACGGGGAAAGGGTGGGGCAGTGGGACCAGTTGAAGTACTCTTGCAGAGAGCCAGCATTGAGAAAAAAAATATTCAATTGCAGGTTGCTCACCATTGCTTATGACTATTTGATATAAACAGCTGTCATCTATATTTATATCTTACAAAAATCTTACATCTGTGCACAAATCGTGTCTGTAGAACTTAACTTCATGTTTCCACATTTTTGTGATATTGTTTGTGTCAACTTTTTCCTATTATAAGTTACTATTGGTGAAAAATTAATTCACTCGAGTCTGTTTCAAAGCAAAAGATCACAGTTTAATATTCAGAGCGCTTTGGGAGAAGGGTCACAGCCTGCGGTCTAATGACCAGCTTCTCAATTTAATAATGGCAGCCACGCTTCTTTATACACTTCCAGAAGCCAGAAAATACAAACCGCAGCACAGTTATTACATCATGAGCGACCCTTAGGGTCTCTAAAAACAACTTGATTAGAATCTTACACGGTTAGCGAAACTTATCTTTTACTTCTGCTTTTGTTTAATAGTGGTCAGCCACCTGTGCTGCAAGGTTTCATTCTTCGCCTTTTCGAGGTTAGTTTATGGAAAACAATGATTCACATTTTTGTTCTGCAGTGTCTGCATTATCTATACTGCAGACTAAGCAAGTTGGTCTTTTATCTAATTATATCCCTGTCTCCATGCCTTCGGGAGATACATTGACCTTTACTATAGTCCTTTAAGCAGTTCAACTAATCTTATACATTACAACTGATTTGCCCTTACATTATTACAATTAATTTTTTTACTCTTAACTATGATTTAATGGGATTTGCCTCTGTAAACCTGTCACTGTAATTGCACAGTCTGGCCACTAGGTTCCCTCAATTGCTCAAAGTGCTTTCTGAAAAATAATGTAATCTGCCACTTCATCTGAAAGATGGAGAGAGAAGCAGAGAGGAGGAGAACAAGAGACAAGCAGCAACACAAAGATGATAGTGATGGGTAAGAGCAATATACCCGTAACTCACTTGAATGGTGCCATGGGATGTTTGCTATTATATAATGAAATTAATTAAAAATAATTTTTAATCCTTTTTTGTATGGCAAGTGCAAAACTGAATCACAAGTTTTTCAATTTGATGAAAAGTGGTTAATTTTGCTGTATTAATAACGATGAGGCTATCGGTGCTCGCTGTTATTACAGGATAAATCTGTCTGCAACTTCTGGCGTCCGCACATGCACAGTTAAGTGCAGAATTTCATTTTAATTCACTGTCTGTGCATGATTTAAATCTAATTTATATTTTCTGCTTTATACTTCCTGGTTTGGACACTGTGTCTCAATGAGGATTCTTCAGTCTGATTAGTTGAAGAGCCTCGCTGTTGCTTGCTCTGTTCCCTGATGCCACAGATCCCCTGTAGAGGGCGCTGCACTGAAACAGATGCCGAATTTGTGGAAATCTCCATTGACAAGCCCGCAAAAAGTCTGTGCGCAGTTGTATGTGAGGTGAACGGCGAAAGCTGAGAGCAAAATCGGCGCCATAGTGTTTAGGCATCATGTGCTTGGGAGGGCATGATGGGGATTCAATATAGTATTTTTGTTTGGTTTTAAACAAAACTGTATAATGAATCGAACATGCCAAATGTGATAGGGCAGCTAGGAAATCTGTCCTACCTATAATGGCATGGGAATGGGTTAAAGGATTTGATGCAGTCCAGGAGGCTTGCAGGGCCACCGTTGGAACTATAAAAGCAAAAGGAAACTAGGTGAGTCGAAAAATCTGTTTCAGCAAAGTCTAGCTTACCAGTGTTATTTTGCTTTCCGTGCCCTCTGGAAGAACAGCTCTTCACTGAGCTGTTAACTTTCCCCACTCAAGATTCATGAACTTAATAGATCGAAATGTCTCTGGTCATATGGTGGCCATTAATCCACTTTTAATTTGTTACTTGTGAGTAAGCTAATCAGTATTGCTTGCCGAATTGTATTACTAGAACCCTTTTGTACTTCAAAATAACTTTTTTCAAGTGGTTGAGTCAATCTCCTTCCTTCCCTGAGATACAACAACAACAACTTGTATTTATATAGCACCTTTCACGTAGTAAAACATCCCAAGTCACTGCACAGGAGTATTGTAAGAGAAATAATTTGACACCGAGCCACTTAAGGATAAGTTAGGGCAGGTGACCAAAAGCTTGGTCAGAGAGGTAAGTTTTGAGGAGCGTCTTAAAGGAGGAAAGAGAGGTAGCGAGGTGGAGAGGTTTAGGCAGGGAATTCCAGAGCCTAGGGCCTAGGCAACAGAAGGCATGGCTACCAAAGATTGAGCGATTATAATCGGGGATGCTCAAGAGGGCAGAATTAGAGGAATGCAGATATCTCGTGGGGGGGTGGGGGCGGTTGTGGGGCTGAAGGAGATTAGAGATAGGAAGGGGCGAGGCCATGGAGGGATTTGAAAACAAGGATGAGAATTTTGAATTGAGGCGCTGCTTAACCGGGAGCGAATGTAGGTCAGCGAGCACAGGGGTGATGGGCGAACGGGACTTGGTGCGATTTAGGACACGGGCAGCCGAGTTTTGGATGACCTCAAGTTTACATAGGGTGGAATGTGGGAGGCCAGCCAGGAGAGCATTGGAATAGTCAAGTCTAGAGGTAACAAAGGCATGGATGAGGGTTTCAGCAGCGGATGAGCTGAGGCAAGGGCCGAGATGGGCGATGTTACGGAGATGGAATTAGGCGGTCTTTGTTATGCTGCGGATATGTGGTCAGAAGCTCATTTCAGGGTCAAATATGACACCAAGGTTGCAAACAGTGTGGTTCAGCCTCAGACAGATGTTAGGGAGAGGGATGGAGTCAGTGGCTAGGGAACGGAGTTTGTGGCAGGGACCGAAAACAATGGCTTCGGGCTTCGGCCTTCCCAATATTTAATTGGAGAAAACTTTTGATCATCCAGAACTGTATATCAGACGAGCAGTCTGACAATTTAGAGACCGTGGAGGGGTCGAGAGAAGAGGTAGTGAGGTAGAGCTGGGTGTTGTCAGCGTACATAGAGTCATGTCATAGAGTCATAACGGCACAGAAGGAGGCCATTTGGCCCATTGAGTCCGCGCTGGCTCTCTGTAGAGCAATCCAGTCAGTCCTATTCCACCGCTGTCCCCATAGCCCTGCAAGTTTATTTCCCTCCAGTGCCTATCCAGTCTCCCCTTGAAAACATTGAGTGTCTCTGCTTCACCACTTCCGTCGGCAGCGAATTCCAGGTCCTCACCACTCACTGCGAAAGAAAGTTTTTCCTCACATCCCCTCTGTATCTCTTGCCCAAAACCTTAAATCTGTGTCCCCTAGTCCTTGTACCGTCAACTAGTGGGAACAACCTTTCCCCGTCTAGCCTATCCAAACCCATCATAATCTTGTACACCTCTGTCAAATCACCCCTCAACCTCCTTTGCTCTAATGAAAACAAATCCAGCTTCTCCAACCTGTCCTTGTAGCTAAGATCCCCCATCCCCAGAACCATTCTGGTAAATCTTCTCTGCACCCTCTGAAGGGCCTTCACATCCTTCTTAACGTGTGGTGACCAGAACTGGACACAGTACTCCAGTTGTGGCCTGACCAGTGCTTTATAAAGGTTCAGCATAACTTATCTACTTTTGTACTCAATACCTCTAATTATGAAGCCCAAGATCCCATATGCTTTGCTAACCACTCTCTCAATAGCTCCTGCCACCTTCAGGGACCTATGCACATTAACTCCCAGGTCCCTCTGTCCCTGCACACTCTTTAAAACTGTGCCATTAAGTGTATATTGCCTCTCCCTGTTCCTTCTGCCAAAATGCATCACCTCACACTTCTCTGTATTCAATTCCATCTGCCACTTGTCTACCCATTCTGCTAGCCTTTCTACGTCCTGTTGCAGTCGATTGGTATCATCATCACTGTTTGCCACACCCCCAAGTTTGGTGTCATCGGCAAATTTAGAAATTCTACTGTATTCCAATATCAAGGTAATTTTTATACATATATATATCAAAAAAAGCAGTGGCCCCAGCACTGACCCTTGAGGAACACCACTGTCCACCATCCTCCAGTCTGATAAACAGCCATTTACCATAACTCACTGTTTTCTGTCCTTAAACCAATTCCTTATCCAAGCTGCCACTGACCCACCTATTCCATGAGCCTCAATTTTGTTAACCAGCCTTCTATGTGGTACTTTGTCAAACGCCTTCCAAAAATCCATGTAGACAACATCCATTGTCATTCCCTTCATCAATCCTCTCTGTTATTTCATCAAATAATTCAATTAGATTAGTCAAACATGATCTGCTTTTTACAAATCCATGTTGGCTCTCCTTAATTAGCTTAAACCTCTCCAAGTGCCCATTAATTTTTTCCTTCATTATTGTTTCTAAAACTTTACCCACCACTGATGTTAAACTGACTGGCCTGTAGTTACAAGGATTGTCCTTACACCCTTTCTTGAACAATGGTGTCACACTTGACACTTTCCAATCCTCAGGCACCTCCCCCGCATCTAGGGAAGATTGGAAAATTATGGCAAGCCCTTCCGCTATCTCCTGCCCCAATTCCCTTAGCAACCTGGGATGCAAACCATCTGGACCAGGCGATTTGGCCACTCTAAGCATACCCAGCCTTTCTAGTACATCCTGTCTATCAATTTTCACCCCTTCCATTGCTTCTACCTTTTCCACTTCTACCGATATTTTGTCAGCCTCCACCTCCTTAGTAAACACCAATACAAAGTTCTCATTGAGTATTTTAGCCTTGCCCTACGCCTCTAAGCATAAATCACTTTCTTTGTCTCCAATAGGCCCCACCCCGCCTCTTACATGTGGAAACTGACGCTGTGTGTTCGGATGATGTTGCCAAAGGGCAACATGTAAATGAGAAATAGGAGGGAGCCAAGAATAGATCCTTGGGGGGACACCAGAGGTAACGATGTGGGAGCGGGAAGAGAAGCCGTTGCAGGTGATTCTCTGGCTATGATTTGATAGATAAGAATGGAACCAGGCGAGTGCAGTCCCACCCAGCTGGACGACGGTGGAGAGGCGTTGGAGAAGGATGGAGTGGTCAACCGTGTCAAAGGCTGCAGACAAGTCAAGAAGGACAAGGAGGGATAGTTTATCTTTGTCACAGTCACAAAGGATGTCATTTGTGACTTTGATGAGAGCCATTTTGGTACTGTGGCAAGAGCGGAAACCTGATTGGAGGGATTCAAACATGGAATTGCGGGAAAGATGGGCATGGATTTGGGAGGCGACAACACGTTCAAGGACTTTGGAGAGGAAAGGGACGGTGGAGATGGGGCGGTAGTTTGCAAGGATGGCAGGATCAAGGGTTGGTTTTTTGAGGAGAGGGGTGATGACGGCAGATTTGAGGGAGAGTGGGACAGTACCTGAGGAGAGAGAACCGTTAACAATATCAGCTAACATGGGAGCCAGAAAAGGAAGTTGGGTGGTCAGCAGTTTGGTGGGAATAGGGTCGAGGGAGCAGGAGGTGGGTCTCATGGACAAGATGAGCGCAGAGAGGTCATGAGGGGAGATCGGAGAGGAACTGGAGAAAGATGTGAGTTCAGGGCTCGGGCAGGGGGGAACCTTAGCGGAAGTTTGGCCCAGTGGGCTAGGGGAAGGAAGGGAAGTGGCAGAGGGAGCTGAACGGATGGTCTCAATCTTAGAGACAAAGAAGTCCATGAGCTCCTCACACTTGTTATCGGAGGTGAGGGTGGAGGAGACAGGAGAGAGGGGTTTAAGAAGACGGTTAGCAGTAGAGAATAGGAGCCAGGGTTTATCTTTGCATTCCAGAATGTTTCTGGAATAGTGAGCAATTTTGGCAGACGAGAGCAGGACCCGATAATGCTTTGTGGTGTAGCCAGATCTGGCGGTGAATGGTTAAACCTTTTGTCCGCCATATCTGTTTAAGTCTGCGTCTCCAGAAACATTAGATTCTGGAGCATCGAGTCATTGAGCTCCCTTTTGGCAGCGGGGTTATCTGTTCCACTTGGGTCTTTGGTTTTGGCTGAACCGACTTGGCACACGAGCGACAATATGTGAGCTGGTTTTACTCTCATCTTTATTGATCTCGGACACTTGTATAGTTAGTGAAACACTTACCTCTGCCTGTAACTGGCTAGTGGAGCCTTACAATATAGCTTCTTCCTTTCTGTCTTGATTTATTTCATACTTGTAAATGTACTCCCTTTACATCTGATAGGTACAAGTTACTTACAGCAGCAAACTAAGCACCTCGGTCTAACTAAGACATGAGAAGCTAAGAGCGTCTGAGAAAGACAAAGATTTTGCTTCTTTTACTACTTCTACAAGAGACAGAGAAGCACTGCTACAGGCACTGCTACAGATTGTATATAAACTACTACAGGGGTGCAAATCCCCCTATATTTATATTTAATTTTAAAAGGTGGTCTCCCACATTCCCTGGACCAATCTGACTGACACGTGCGTCCTTCTCCTGTCAGTCACCTTTGATAAATGTGGAGATCTGTGAATGTCATTGAGCTATTGAAGCATGGCTTTACCTGGAACATGACAGACTTCATGTCTCGTTTACAGCTTATCCATCAAGGTTGCTCGAGGGTATTTTCCACCTAAATGGGGGAGCTGTCAGGACTCGGAAGCTTGGCCATTTTTTCCCATCCTAACCTAAGTGTGTGGAAGGGAAATTGTTGTGCCCCGACTGGAAATTGATCCTTTAAGTGTTTGGTTTTACCTAATTGACCAGACTGTTTGGATCAATTCTGGATTACTCTTGTACTTATTTTTTGTGCCAATTCTAGAAGCCAGCATCATTCTGAAATGTAAATTAGAGCTACAAAATGGGAGGTCAAGCTGTTTCTTTAGTTATAGTTCATGTTGTAAGTGTAAATAGTACCATTTGGATCAACGGAAAAGCAGTTTACTGGTGGATCATGGTAACAAGTCCCAGAGAGATTTATACTGTATTTTTTAAAAAAGAATCCACATTCTGCTGCATGCTTGGCTAACGAATTGGATTTTGTAATTTATCACATGCTGTAAACATTCAATTTGGGGGGGAGGGCGGGGGAAGCAGTATAAGAGATTTCCCATCTGGGCTCTCATAGGTTTCAGATAACATTAAAAAATATATAATTTGTTGGTAATATTCAGAAAACTTGTTCCACCTCAGCTGTTGTGTCTCTTGATTGAATTAAACATCTCACAATATAGTCCTTTAACAAACTCTCATGAATTTTCAAAAGGATCTTGCAGGTTCAGAGATTTACTATGCTCTAGTAAATTGGTTTGGTTTTTGCTAATGCTTTATCCAAAGTGTTCATTCTGCAAAAAAGCTTTAAAGTTTTGCATTAAAAAAATTATTTTATTCTTGGGAAGGGCTCAATTGATTGACTAAAATCAGCAAAGTCAAAGACTGTTATGCAGGGTTGATTATCGGATGCATTCTAAATGAACTTCAACTTCTCTTTTATTTTAAACTGGAATTCTTTTTAAGTTTTAAAAATAAATTCTAGCAGGCCTGAAGCCCCGAATCTCCAAAATCTCTGGTGGATAATCGATAACTGATAATTGTGGCTCTATTGCATCTGCATTCCCAATATTTTCTGCTTGAATCTCTGTGTTCTCGGACATAGAGACATAAACATTTTACTGTGAGTGCCGTCATTCCCCCCCTCCCTTCCAGAAAAAAAGGTACAACATTCATCCTTCCGAGAGAGGTTTTTATCCATCTGAAATGTTAATATATTTCATAGTTGGTTTGGAGATGCCTGTTGCTAACAACAACAACAACAACAACAACAACCTGTATTTATATAGCACCTTTAATGTAGTAAAATGTCCCAAGGCGCTTCACAGGAGTATTAAAAGAGAAAAAATTTGACACCGGGCCACATAAGGATAAATTAGGGCAGGTGACCAAAAGCTTGGTCAAAGAGGTAGGTTTTCAGGAGCATCTTAAAGGAGGAAAGAGAGGTAGCGAGGCGGAGAGGTTTAGGCAGGGAATTCCAGAGCTTAGGGCCTCAGCAACAGAAGGCACGGCCACCAATGGTTGAGCGATTATAATCAGGGATGCTCAAGAGGCAGAATTAGAGGAGTGCAGCTATCTCGGGTGGGGGGGAGGAGTTCTGGGGCTGAAAGAGATTACAGAGAATAGGGAGGGGTGAGGCCATGGAGGGATTTGAAAACTAGAATGAGAATTTTGAAATCGAGGCATTGCTTAACCGGGAGCCAATGTAGGTCAGCGAGCACAGGGGTGATGGGTGAACGGGACTTGGTGCGAGTTAGGACACAGGCAGCCGAGTTTTGGATGACCTCAAGTTTACGTAGGGCAGAATGTGGGAGGCCAGCCAGGAGTGCGTTGGAATAGTCAAGCCTAGTGGTAACAAAGGTATGGATGAGGGTTTCAGCAGCGGGAAGGGCATCAGCTGAGGCAAGGGTGGAGACGGTCGATGTTACGGAGATGGAAATAGGCGTTCTTAGTTATGCTGCGGCTAAGTGGTCGGAAGCTCATTTCAGAGTCAAATATGTGGTCAACCGTGTCAAAGGCTGCAGACAAGTCAAGAATGACGAGGAGGGATAGTTTACCTTCGTCACAGTCACAAAGGATGTCATTTGTGACTTTGATGAGAGCGGTTTCAAGGGCAGAAACCTGATTGGCGGGATTCAAACATGGAATTGCGGGAAAGATGGGCATGGATTTGGGAGGCAAGAACACGTTCAAGGACTTTGGAGAGGAAAGGGAGGTTGGAGATGGGGCAGTAGTTTGCAAGGACAGAGGGGTCAAGGGTTGGTTTTTTGAGGAAAGGGGTGATGACGGAACAGAACAAAACAAAGTGAAAAGCATAGGACTGTCATGGTGTATAAAGACAACATTTGATGATTGGAACGCCTTTTAAAGTACAGATACACATCTTCCCACTTATGAAAGTTGACAGAATGGAGCCATGCGAAAGAAACCACCTACTTACATAAGAACATAAGACGTAGGAACAGGAGTAGGTCATTTGGCCCCTCGAGCCTGCTCCGTCATTCAATAAGATCATGGCTGATCTGATCTTGGCCTCAACTCCACTTCCCTGTCCGCTCCCCATAACCCTTGACTCCCTTATCGTTCAAAAATCTGTCTATCTCCACCTTAAATATATTCAATGACCCAGCCTCCGCAGCTCTCTGGGGAAGAGAATTCCAAAGATTTACGACCCTCTGAGAGAAGAAATTCCTCCTCATTTCCGATTTAAAAGGGTTTCCCCTTATTCTGAAATTATGCCCTCTAGTTCTAGATTCCCCCATAAGGGGAAACATCCTCTCTGCATCTACCCTGTCAAGCCCCTTCAGAATCTTATATGTTTCAATAAGATCACCTCTCATTCTTCTAAACTCCAATGAGTATAGGCCCAACCTGCTCAACCTTTCTTCATAAGACAATCCCTTCATCTCTGGAATCAACCTCGTAAACCTTCTCTGAACTACCTCCAATGCAAGTATATCCTTCCTTAAATAAGGAGACCAAAACTGTACGCAGTACTCCAGGTATGGTCTCACCAACGCCCTGTGCAGTTGTAACAGGACTTCCCTACTTTTATACTCCATTCCCTTTGCAATAAAGGCCAACACTCCATTTGCCTTCCTAATTACTTGCTGTACCTGCATGCTAACTTTTTGTAATTCATGTACAAGGACCCCCAGATCCCTCTACCTCAACATTTTGTAATCTCTCCCCATTTAAATAATAATTTGCTTTTTTACTTGTTGAATAGTCAGCCATTTAGTCAAGTGGTGAACATATTAATGCTTCCAAAGTTTTTTCAACAGCACTTACTGATTTTTGGCTCATCCTCCACAGATAACATCTCCATTGTGTGGCCTCAGCAGCAAAAGAACCATCATGTCCTGCACAGTGTTTAATCATCTCAGTCTGCACTTATCTCTGTAGCATTCATCCCCAACTCGATATTTATCCAGCTCACTTAGAAATAGTCTAACGAAGCAACAGCTCCTGCTTTTGCTGGGAGCCTATCCGTGGCTCTAATTTCTTTCAGTTTGTTAGTTTTTAACTTTTATCCTCTAATTCTGTGCTCACAGTTCAAGGCAAAAAGACTGCTTACATCATAGAGCCTGAAGTCCTGGAATCATCCTTGTTCGTCTTCCATGAGTCTCGCCAATGCATCAATGTCCCAAGAGTTTTCCGTTCATCTGTAAAGGTTGTTTTGCTTAATCATAGTCGCGAATCTACAAAAAAATGAAACTTTTCTTAATTCCCAGTAAATAGGTTTGTTATTTTTATAAGTTTAGTTCAAAAATGCTGCAGCAGTCTCGAGAGTTATAAAAAATCTTCCATGAATGTATATATTCAGTTCCAGATAAGTCACTGTTGTTGAGTTGACGTCAGGACGCCAGAAGTGATGGGTTTTCGACAAGACGTGTTGAAAGAAAAGGCCACAAGGCATTTTATTACTAGAATTACTGGTGCTTACAAATTTAACTTGGATTATACAGCTGAATTTGTTCAGCATATTTTGTTTATCAGCTTTAACACTGCTCTCTTGGTGGGATTTCAAGCAGTGGTAGCTCATTGATACAGTTCATTGAAGATTGAATATGAGATACTGACAGTTGCATCCAACACAGTAATCCCTTGTGTACACATGCATTGAAATGAACTAAGAATTTCCAAATTTTCTTTACTTTCTATTAAAATGGACTAGCACGTTCTGATTTGTACAGAAGGGGTTAAATGTGGATAAATTATAGAACCATAGAAGGAAGCTATTTATCTCACTGTGTCTGTGCTAGCTATTGTTGGAGCAATCCAAAACTAATCCTACTGCCTTTCTCTCTCTCCATAGCTCTGTATTTTCTTCTGATTTTACTTTTTAAAAATGGAGTGATCACTGCCGGAATTAGACCCTTTGCTAAAGACTTCCGTGCTCCAACAATTCTGCACATAAAGATTTTTTTTCTTTCAACCCCTCTCCTCATTCACTAAATGAGAATTTTTAATTTAAAATTGGCTCTCCAACCAGAAGCAATAATCTTTTCCCTATTCACCCCATCAAAACACTTCATAATGTTAAAAACCTCTGTTAATGATGGCTATAGTTTCCCATCCCTCATATCATTCTGGTAAATCTACACTGCATGGTCACAATGGCTTTATTGTCCTTTTGTATAAAGGGATGCCTAAAATAGCACAGTATTCGCACTGTGGCTTGTCTATTGTCCTGTACAAATTTATCATTACTTCTTCGCCTTTGACTTTATGAAGCCTAAAATGCTATTTGTGGTAGAAGAATACATAATAGCTTTTAACAGGGAGGTGGATGATTATTTGAATGAGAACATTTTTAGAGGGTATTGGGAAAGGACAGGGGCATGGGACTAAGTGGATAGCTGGCACAGATGTGATGGGCTGACTGGCATTTTTCTGTGCTACAAATTACTGTGGCCTAGGTATTCCAACATGCTCGAAAATGGGTGCGCAGAGGGTGTGGAGCACGCAGCACGTTCTTATTCATGTGGCTGCAGGGATCACATTAAATTGGTGCAACCAGCTCATTACAGTGTCTCAGGCGTGCAGCCAGCGCTGGCTGTACTTTTTATTAGCTGCGTGCCTGTTTGGGGGGGCGGGAATCGGGCTTCGCTGATACCACTTAAAGGCAGCCAGCATCTCTTGAAGGGGAGGTGCACTCTGGCTGCAGACAGTAGGGAACGCTTCTGAAGAAAGAACTAGCTCTAGCTGCCAGATCTGCAGATTGGACCCCAGGTTTTATGATGCCACTTTGGAGGCCCTGGTCCAGGCAGTGGACAATGGGAAGAGGTTGCAGAGGAGGTTAATGCCAAGTGTTTAGCTCCCAGGATATGCCAATATGGAAAAAGTTCAATGACCTCACCAGAATTGTCACAGTAGTAATACTGCTCTCTTACTCTCTGCTCATACCTCCACCACCTGCAGTAATTGCTCAATTTCATGAACACGACAGTGGTGGCTACCATGATAGAGCCTCTGCTGACAGCTTCTATGGCACCAGCATGATCTGGCTTCCATCTTGATTCTGGGGGCCAGTGTTGATGGGGGCTTCCAGAGTGTCACACCACTCCTGCACTCTCATCTCATGCAAAGCTGTAGAAGTGCTGAGGTACAGTCCCAAGAGAATGCCCTTGGCTCCATGGCTGAGGGCACCTCCTGTCCTCTCTCAGGAAGACAGCATGCCTGCTCCACCGCCACCCACTCTGCCAGTGCCTTTGTTAGTGCCACACAAGCAGCTGGACCAAACTGCCCCAGCCCACACCACAATAATGCAGTCTGCAGCTGGGCCCAGAGCTGCTTGAGGTCGCCCACGACAGCTATCTGAAGTGGCCTCAATTGAAGCTCACCAGCTTTCCATCTCCCAAGCTGGAGTCACTGGGGATACACCTCAAAGGAGCACTAGGAAAAGTAAGCAAGCACACAAGACTGGCACTATGAGGTTGCCCGAGGTGATTCCTAATTATTCCTGATAAATATTAGACACAGATGGAATTGAGTTGTTGGATTAATGTTTTTTTTTCTGGATTTGGTGTTGCTGTTAATATTTGTAGTGAAGTGAGGACAAGATCCATAATGCTGGACTGAAGGAAGACAATTGGATGATGGCAGTAAGGATGGTAGTGATGAGGATTGTTGGTGTATTGGGGATGGGAGGGATGGTTCATGTGAGGGTGGTCTTGGATGAGCTGCTCTGGCACCTGTGGGCACTAGTGGTCAATGTTGTTCCTGTTCCTTCTCTTCCTGCATTTTTGCTGCCCAGGTGGTGGTTAGGGCTGCTCCCTCATTACAGCAAAGTTCCTCCCGAACAGTCCAGGCAGTAGAAGTGTTGCTCAAGCATGCCAACTGTCTGCTCGATTATGTTTCTGATGGCGGCATGGTACACCATGTCTGCAGCTGTGCCCAAGTTCCTGACAGGAGTCATGATCCCTTGTCGTCCAGTAGCCAGCCTATGACTTGATGGCCTAATTAGAATACAGGCGGCACAGAGGACTGGCGCAGGTTGAATGAATCATATCTGCTGCCAGGAAACGGGGAACAAACTTACATGAGGTGCTGCCTGTGGGCGCAAACAAGCTGTACATTGAGGGAAAGCCAGGCTGGTGATGGGGAACATACAAGGCCATGTGGGTGTAGTCTATGGTAGCTTGCACCCTGGGGAAGTCTGCAATGTGGGCGAAGCCTAGTTTTCTCTCATCTTGCTTTGCTTAATCCATGGGGAAAGAGATGCAGGACCTTTATTTAAATATTTTAGAAAAGCTTTTTAATACTTCCCATGCCTTTTACTTTAGACCCCTATTTATCGCCCTGGAGGAGGACACTGATGCAATATGGCAGGCGTTGCACGTCTGACGTGGAATGAGCGTGTGCACGCCACCTGCCAAACGAAAGGAGTGAAGGGTTATGGGAAGCGGGTGGGGAAGTGGCTTTGAGCCCAAGATCAGCCATGATCTTATTGAATGGCGGAACAGGCTCGAGGGGCCAAGTGGCCTATTCCTGCTCCTATTTCTTATGTTCTTAAACCATTAGGTGCTGTGCCTGTTTTACACCTGTAAAACGGATGTGGCCCATCAAATTCATATAGACCTATGGTTAATAATTCTTCAACTTCGCAAGACGTTTATTAGATATTGGGCTCTGTTTGAAAATTTCGCTGTTTCACAAATCTCCCAAAAAAAAGATAAAATACTGAAACAGTTTGTATGCATGGGTTGGCTTTTTAAACAGCAGTGTGAGCGCAAATCCATAGTTCACAAAAAGGATACTTATTTTCAACTACAGAATTCAAGTATTTTTAAAAATGGGTCATTTCATGATGTAATGTAATTTACATACCTTGCACTCTTTCGGATGCCATTTTGATTGTGTTTTTTGATGTGTTGGCAACCTTTTCTGTTGGCGCATTTTGCAGGGAGTTGGATGGTTTGCTCACATTTCTTGTTCATGTTTGTAAGCATTAGCTATTCTGCAGAAACTGTATTTGTGATGATAGATACAAGCCTGGAGGCCAGAGGTGTATCATTCATGAATGTTGCTTCAGCTGAATTGATTTCTGTTCACATGCTTCATGTTATCTCCTTGAAGTGCAGCTTTGTCAGAGGATATAACAAAGAACGGACTGTTTTTCAAGATTGAGCAAAAGCAGGAGCTATTTGAACTAAATTTTAAAAAAAAATGAAGTCAGTACAATCTCTCGCTAATAAAAGGACCGAACTATAACCGAAAAAATTGTTTGTTGCTTCTTCTATTCCACCACTCAAATAGGTTCCAGAATCCAACTTTGGCAGATCAGGTGTCCATTATACTGTTTCTCTAAGTCTCAGTCTCCTCTCCATCAAAGTCTATGAAAGGGAAATTGGGGAGATGTAAAATGGACAGCCGATCCACTCCTGCCCTTTTGCACCCCTCCTGGAGTTGAATTATACTCGAGGGAAAAAGTTTGATCAGTGTTGTTGTTTCGTGCAGTGAACATGCTCGTAGGCAGACGTTTGAAGGTGTCTGACATGGGAAACTGAATGGGAGAATTATTTCTTTTTAAAGATCTAAAATTGATGGTATCCGGATTGCTTCTAGTGCATGAAGAAAATGAACAGAATCACAGACTTCATGAATCGTTTCCAAGTGTTTCCATAATCTCCCGGGTAAAGATGTTAATTCAACAATGATAGTAGGTTCAAAGGGTATGAGGGCAAGAGAAGGATAAGCTTAAATGCTCTTATACTGATGCAAGCAACAGTAAGAATAAACAGAATTGTGGCTGTGAGCAAACTGTGGACAGGAAACAGCTACAGGCTCGTCTGATGGCTCTGCGAGTTTATAGATGAATCGTACACTGCAAGATGGTCCCACGTTCAAATCCCAATCTATGCTGAGTGTGGTGATGTCAGCTATATTTAGCTTCAGTGCCCCTGTGTTAAGGTGGGACAAAATCAACCAGAGTCCCCATTCATGATTGCTACCTAGCTAATCCCTGCTGGAAGTGCATATCTGTGGTTATCAAGCAAGGACTGGATCAGGCTTGGCTGTGATGCTCCCTGTGGTTAAATAGCCCTCACACATGAATAATGGCCATTTGGGAGAGATGCTGGAGGCTAAAAGGAGAGATGGAGCTAAGGAGATATATGCCTGTTAATGCTAATGCAATTCCTTGTCGGTTTACAAGTAAGAGAAATTCTAAGTTGTTAATCAGGTAGATGGTGAGATGTTAACATCAATTTAAATTGAAATAATTGATGGTAACAATGAAATTGGTCCAGGTGAGTCGGTAGATATCAAGTTGTTTATAGAAACATAGAAAAATAAGAGCAGAAGTAGGCCATTCGGCCCTTCGAGCCTGCTCCGCCATTCAATATGATCATGGCTGATCCTCTATCTCAATACCATATTCCTGCTCTCTCCCCATACCCCTTGATGCCTTTCGTGTCTAGAAATCTATCTATCTCCTTCTTAATTATATTCAGTGACTTGGTCTCCACAGTCTTCTGTGGTAGAGAATTCCACAGGTTCACCACCCTCTGAGTGAAAAAATTTCTCCTCATCTCAGTCCTAAATGTCCTACCCCGTATCCTGAGACTGTGACCTCTCGTTCTAGACCCCCCAGCCAGGGGAAACATCCTCCCTGCATCCAGTCTGTCTGGCCCTGTCAGAATTTTATACGTTTCAATGAGATCCCCTCTCATTCTTCTAAACTCTAGTGAATACAGGCCTAGTCGACCTAATCTCTCCTCATACGACAGTCCTGCCATCCCAGGAATCAGTCTGGTGAACCTTCGCTGTGCTCCCTCTATGGCAAGTATATCCTTTCTTGGGGAAGGAGACTAAAACTGCACACACTACTCCAGGTGTGGTCTCACCAAGGCCCTGTATAACTGTAGTAAGACATCCTTGCTCCTGTACTCAAATCCTCTTGCAATGAAGGCCAACATACCATTTGCCTTCCTAACTGCTTGCTGCACCTGCATGTTTGCTTTTAGTGACTGGTGTACAAGGACACCCAGGTCCCTTTGTACATCAACATTTCCCAATCTATCCCCATTTAAATAATAGTCTGCCTTTCTGTTTTTCCTACCGAAGTGGATAACTTCACATTTATCCACGTTATACTGCATCTGCCATGTATTTGCCCACTCACTCAACTTGTCTAAATCGCCTTGAAGCCTCTTTGCATCCTCCTCTCAACTCACATTCCCACCTAGTTTCGTATCGTCAGCAAACTTGGATATAATACATTTGGTTCCCTCATCCAAATCATTGATATATATTGTGAATAGCTGGGGCCTACGCACTGCCCCGTGCGGTATCCCACTAGTCACCGCCTGCCACCCTGAAAAAGACCCATTTATTCCTACTCTCTGTTTCCTGTCTGTTAACCAATTTTCAATCCATTGCCAATATATTACCCCCAATCCCATGTGCTTTAATTTTGCACACTAACCTCTTATGTGGGTCTTTATCAAAGGCCTTCTGAAAATACAAATACACCACATCCACTGGTTCTCCCTTATCTATTCTACCAGTTACATCCTCAAAAAACTCCAGTAGGTTTGTCAAACATGATTTCCCTTTCATAAATCCATGTTGACTTTGTCTAATCCTGTTGATATTTTCTAAGTGTCCTGTTATCACACCCTTTATAATAGACTCTAGCATTTTCCCCACTACTGATGTTAGTTCCCTGTTTTCTCTCTCCCTCCTTTTTTAAATAGTGGGGTTACATTTCTGTAGAATTTTGGAAGATGACAACCAATGCATCCACTATTTCCATGGCTACCTCTTTTAGTACTCTGGGATGCAGATTATCAGGCCCTGGGGATTTATTTGTTTTCAGTCCCATTAATTTCTCCAACACTTTTTTTTACTAATACTAATTTCCTTTAATTCCTCCTTCTCACTAGACCCTTGGTTCCCTAGCATTTCTGGGAAGTTATTTGTGTCCTCTTCCATGAAGACGGAACCAAAGTATTTGTTTAATTGCTCAGCCATTTCTTTGTTCCCCATTATAAATTCTCCTGTTTCTGGCTGTAAGGGACCTACATTTGTCTTCACTAATCTTTTTCTTTTTACATACTTGTAGAAGCTTTTACAGTCCACTTTTATGTTCCTTGCAAGTTTACTCTCATACTCTATTTTTCCCCTCTTAATCAATCTCTTGGTCCCTTTTTGCTGAACTCTAAACTGCTCCCAATCCTCAGGCTTGCTACTTTTTCTGGCAACTTTATCTGATGACTCTTTGGATCTAATGCTATCCTTAATTTCTTTTGTTAGCCATGGTTGGGCCACTTTTCCTTTTGTGTTTTTGCACCAGAAAGGAATGTATAACTGTTGCAATTCATGCATTTTTTCCTTAAATGTTAGCCATTGCCTATCCACCGTCATGCCTTTTAATGAAGCTCCCCAATCTATCATAGCCAACTCACTCCTCATACCATCGTAGTTTCTTTTATTTAGATTTAGGACCCTAGTTTCAGATTGGACTTCTTCACTTTCCATCTTAATGAAGAATTCTATCATGTTATGGTCACTCTTCCCTAAAGGACCCCGCATAACAAGATTATTAATTAACCCCTTCTCATTGCACAATATTCAATCTAGGATAGCCTGTTCCCTAGTTGGCTCGTCAACGTACTGGTCTAAAAAACCATCTCGTACACACTCCAGGAATTCATCCTCCACAGTATTATTGCTAATTTGGTTTGGCCAGTCTATATTTAGATTAAAGTCACCCATGATTACTGTAGTACCCTTGTTACATGCATCTCTAATTTCCTGTTTGATGCCATCCCCTACATTACCACTACTGTTTGGAGGCCTATAGACAATTCCCACCAATGTTTTCTGCCCCTTGGTGCTTCTTAGCTCCACCCAGAGTGATTCTACATCTTGATTTTCTGAGCCAATATCCTTTCTCACTATTGCTCTGATTTCATCCTTTACTAACAACATCACCCCACCTCCTTTTCCTTTTTGCCTGTCCTTCCTAAATATCGAATATCCTTGGATATTCAGCTTCCAGCCTTGGTCACCCTGCAGCCATGTCTCCGTAATCGCAATTATATCATCTCCGTTTACATCTATTTGCGCTGTTAATTCATCTACCTTATTACGAATGCTTCGTGCATTCAGATACAGTGCCTTTAGATTTGTCTTTTTAACATTTTTAGACATCTTGACATTTTTTTGTACTATAGCCCTATTTGTCTTATTACCGTTTTCTCTTACCCGGACCCTATTTGTTAGTGCACTCCTTTGTTTGTACACTCTGTCCCTTCCTGACAATCTGGTTATCCTTACCCCAATCCCTTTCCTGCACTGCTTCCTTGTCTTTTCTCTTTAGCATTCTGAATTTCTCTCTACTGCAAATCTGCAAATAAGATGACAAAAATAGTTGATATGATAGTGCAGAATTTTAATTCAGTACTGACACTTTACTTGTATTAGGTACAGTTTCTTGTATATTTCCATGATCATATTTTTAATGTACTCTTATAAATGAAAATGCTCTTGGATGGGTGTCAGAAATAGTAACTAACATAGTCATCGACCTGAAACGTTAACTCTCTTTCTCTCTCCACGGATGCTGCCTGGCTTGCTGAGTTTTTCCAGCGTTTTCTGTTGTTATTTTGGATTTCCAGCATCCGCAGTATTTTGCTATCGTATTAGTGTTTGGTTCACTGCCACCTCTCTTCTTGGAATGCCTACCTTGAAGAAGTTCTGCTCTTCTCTTCGACGGGATTTCCGTTTGGCTCTTCAACCTTGTTCATCTTCATTGATTTCTTAATGGCTCTTCATCTCCCCCTTTGTTCCTTTATCCCCTCCCCCTTTTCCCAGCTTTACCCTGGCCTTAAATCTATTTGATTTCCGGCTCTTCCCAGTTCTGATGAAAGGTCATCGACCTGAAACGTTAACTCTCTTTCTCTCTCCACGGATGCTGCCTGGCCTGCTGAGTTTTTCCAGCGTTTTCTGTTGTTATTTCGGATTTCCAGCATCCGCAGTATTTTGCTATCGTATTAGTGTTTGGTTCACTGCCACCTCTCTTCTTGGAATGCCTACCTTGAAGAAGTTCTGCTCTTCTCTTCGACGGGATTTCCGTTTGTCTCTTCAACCTTGTTCATCTTCATTGACTTCTTAATGTCTCTTCATCTCCCCCTTTGTTCCTTTATCCCCTCCCCCTTTTCCCAGCTTTACCCTGGCCTTAAATCTATTTGATTTCCGGCTCTTCCCAGTTCTGATGAAAGGTCATCGACCTGAAACGTTAACTCTCTTTCTCTCTCCACGGATGCTGCCTGGCCTGCTGAGTTTTTCCAGCGTTTTCTGTTGTTATTTCGGATTTCCAGCATCCGCAGTATTTTGCTATCGTAATAGTAATTTGCCAAATAGTTCGCTCATATTATATAAACTGAACTACCAGTACAGTTACTGCTGATTTTAACTTAAAGGAAGCTACATAAATTCCTCATGCATTATACTAAAAATTACTGTAGAATTGATTTTAAAATATCATCATACTTTGGAAAGACCTTGAAAAACAGGTTCTTCCATGCATTCCTTTGTGTGGCAGCTGAGTGCAAGACAGTCAGAACAAAGAGATTTAGAAACATGGCTGCTGTGTTTTGCAGTTTAAACTTAGGCTGCCTGCAGCACATCAATAGGGGCCAAGGAGGTGATGCATCACATACTATGTTCAGTCAACCAATGGCATTAATTAAGCAATACTGTACATGCAGTTTATAGATGCCACTTTTGAATTGGGGAACATGCAGAAGCTGTGCCTTAATTGGACAATAAACAGAAGTGCAAAATCCTATGAATATTTCAATGATACTGTTTTCCTACCTGTAATTCATGTTTGCTCATTTTATTTGTAGAATCAGAAAAAAATTGTAACTGTGGGAACAATGTTAACATCCCAGCATTAAAGTGGACAGAGTAGAACTGCCTACGAGAGAGGAGTCAAAGTGCAAACAACTGTTAGAGGGAATAAGTGACTTTTTTTAACAAATGAGGGGAATACTAAGGAAGATGCTCTATTAGATTTTATATGTAGCCATTACTTGAAATTAGTCTTGATTGATTATTCTAGATTTATATTTAGTATAATAAAAGGTGGAGTCCAAAAATAACAATACAGAAATGCAAGACATCAGGTCAATTTGCCTGTGGTTATTCACATTCTTCAGAGAGATTGGTTGGGGGAAAACCAATAATTATGCTAGTTGTACTTGGGGAGTCTGTTGGAAGGAGTAGACTCCATGAGTTACATGACTTTCCCTTCCCCTATCCATTATCTTGCGATGACATAGTACTTGTAAATTTAGTGTTATAAGCCCGGTGGTTATAGCACGAGTTATGTAACCCTGGAGCCTGTGGATTAGCCTAGTTTCTGTCTTTTTTGTTTTTAATATGTATAACTTGACTTGGACATCTTTTGTAAGTGAGTAGCATTTTAGTCACATTGATCGCACGTCTTTTAATCTCTAGCATTTACTTTTATCACCTGTATTCTAATGGCCCACTTTTTATCCGCTTGCTTATAAATTGTGATTGATATTGAGAAGAATGTGGCAGTGATATCAGTTTTAAAATGTGTTGCCACCTAAATGTAGTTACGGCAAATAAGCCTGATGTATTTGTTCTTTCTCTCACCTGATGACAACAGTAAATCAAGCTGACAATTGCCAGATTTGGTTTGTGTGCTGTAATATAATGTTCCTTGCCATTACAATGGTAACAGCACAATAGAAGATGACATCATGCAGCTGAAACAATTGCATATTCTAACCAAAGCAATTAGCCATTTTGAGCATTTGAACCAGAATCATGGGACCATTGGCTTATGGTATACAGTGAAACATAGGAACTATTGCCTAGCCTTTGACCCTCCACTCACCACAATACTTCTCCAGTCGTTGATTTGTTTAAACACTCCTTCAATGTGTCTCACTTTAATCAAGATGGGCATGCTTGAGCAGATCTGGCTCACAATGGCTTGGCCACCCATCACCAACTGGGCAACATCAAGCTCTACTGGGCCTCGCTCTCTTCAGCCAAAACTGCACACTACTCCTGGATCATCCTGGAGAGCAAAGATAACCCCCAGTCAATGTTCCCCCTAACCAATCGGGAAGCCCCGCGCAGGCCGCTCACCAGCTGCTGCCACTGGAAGAGATATGACCCAGCAAATTTAAAGGGACTGCGCACTTAGACTGCAAATTAGAGGGAACATTGCCCCCAGCTATATTTCTCCACTACCAACCATCTCCTTAAATACCTCCCTATTGCCCTCTGCACCCTTGTCTCTTAATAAGTGCAAAGAGTTTTCTTTTTCACCAAGCTAGAGACCATCCGCTCAGCTGCCTCTTCTGCGTATACCCCCTTGCCCACCAAACCAAACCTCTCTCCAACCCCCCCTCCTGTCCTTGTCCTGAACCCTATCTCTCTTTAGTTTCTCTATCATATCCCTACGTGACCTGAGTTCATCTCATCCATGAGACCCACCTCCAGCTCCCTAGACTCCATTCCCACTAAACTGGACTACCCAATTTCCCTTCCTGGCTAGCCAACATTGTAAATGGTTCCCTCTCCTCCGATACTGTCCCCTTCCTTTCCAAACTGATGTCATCACTCCTTCCTCAGAAAATTCACTCTTCCCCTCTGTCCTTGGATGTGTTGTTGGCTCCAAAATCTGCATCTATCTTCCCTGCAACTTCCTGTTTGAATATCTCCAATCACGTTTCCAGCCCTTTTGTCGCAACCCTGCCTAAAGTCACAAACAACATTCATTATCCTTCCTTGACTTCTCTGCAGCATTTGACACTGTTGACCGCACCATCTTCCTACAACACCTCTGCTCCATTGCCCAGCTCGGTGGGACTGTCTTCACTTGGCTCCACTCAGCCAGAGCATCTCCAGAAATGGCTTCACTTCCTGCCCTCATTGTTTTACCGCAAAAGTCCCCAAAGACCTGGCTTTAGCCTCTCATCTACCTCATCTACATGCTGCACCTTTGTGATATCAGTGGGATCAGCTTTCACATGTACGCTGATAACACCCAGCCCTGCCTCTCCATCACCTCTCTCAGCCCGTCCATTGTCTCTGTGTTGTCAGCCATCCAATCTCAAATAAGCTTTAATTTCCTGTAGCTAAACATTGGGATGACTGCCATTATCTTCGGCCCCACCACAAACTTTGTCAATGATTCCATTCCCCCTCCACAACCACCGTCTCCAACTGAACTAGACTGTGCAACCTGAGCGTCCCATCTGACCCTGAGCTAAGCTTCTGACCCCATATCCTCTTCATCACAAAAGCTGCCTGCTTCAACCTCTAACATCGCCTGCCTCTTCCTCTACCTAAGCCCATCTGTTACTCAACCCCTTATCCATGCATTTGTTATCTCCAGGCTCGACTATTCCAATGTTCTCCTGGCGAGCCTATCATCCTCCACCCTCTGTAAACTTCAGCTCATCCAAAATTCTGCTGCCTTTATCCTTTCCTGAACCGTCCCGCTCGCCAATCACCCTGCCCTTACTGACCTACATTGCTTTCAGGTTTACCAATGCTTAAAGTTTAAGGGGGAAAAATTCGGTTGCTTTGCGCCTCCTGTTAGCACCCTAAGAGGGCACTAATGGGGCGCAAAGCAACTGGCGCCCGGGCGCGGCGCCGCCAACGCCTCCCGCGAAATTCAGCTCCGCTCGCGCTCCGGCTGCAATCTTCGGTACCGCCCCCTGATTTACCCAACGGGGTCAGGAGGGCCTACCTGCGGCTGGGGCAGCGCTAATTAAAGGCGAGGTGCCGGGCGGCCATTTTTGTTGCTGACCGCCTGCCAGCACCTGCCCCTGTTGCTGTCCCCGGCCTCCTGACCAGCCCCCCCGTGGAGTGCCGGCTGCGCTCCATGAGCCCGGCACTTCTCTCGAGTGCCGGGCTCTTTTGCCGGCACTCCGATTCCTGGTGGCCCAGCTGAGCCCCGGGTTGCGCTGTGCAAGGCCCCTCTCCTTTAAGAAGGGGAGGAAGGCCTGCAGTACCGCGGTGCGACGTAGCGCCGCGATATTCCCTTGCAGCGCCCCAAGAGGGAGGCGGGGCGCTTCCAGTAGCGCCCCGCTTCCCTCTTGGGGCGCTACCGATGAAATTTGGCCGCAGGGGTGCTAAAAGTAGCGCCCTGGCGAAGTTAGCGCCCCAAAGTGGGCGCGACTCAATTTTTCCCCCTAAATTTCTCATTTTTGTGTAAATCCTTCTATAACCTTGATCTTCTCTATTTCTGTAACCTCCTACTTGTCTCCCCTGAACTCTCTTCCTCTAGGCTTTTGTGCAACACCCCTTCACTTTGCCTCACCATTGGTCGTGTCTGCAGCTGCCTAGGCCCCACATTCTGGAATTCTCTTGTTAAACCCCTCTGTCTCTCCATCTCTCGCCCCTCTGTCTCTCCATCTCTCGCTCTCTTTAAGGCCCTCCTTAAAACCCACATCTTTGACCGAGCTTTTGGTCACCTCTCATAATATCACCTTTGGCTTGGCATCCTTTTTTTTTAAAGCGTGAAGTGCTTTGGGAGAATTTTTAATGGGCCATTTGATTGCAATGGCCTCTGTTTGCAGCTTTTAACAGACAACATTAGATCATAGTTCTGAAGCAGCCCTGTAATCAGCATACTTTCCTCGGGCTTAACCACCTTGCTGCTGAAAAGGAGTTGTGGGTTTCTGGTAAATGAATGAATCTTCTTTCTTCTTTGTGAGTTACTACTGTGAAGTGTAAGGAATGAGGAAGCGTTAATTAAGAAGTAAATGTCTTGCTTTTATAGAGGTAGTACCTACCTTTCTTTACTGTACTTCCCAGTTCCCCCAGATCCATCTTGTGGTTGACTGTTTTCATTCCTAAGGGTAAAGATGAAAACAGAAGAAATTGGATAATGAAATATTTATTTTTCATCATTATCTGTTTTGTTCACCAAGGCTGAAGGTTTACTCTCCCACTTTTGTTGCCACTGGAGAAATTAGATCAGAGATAGTTTTATTGTTGAATCTTGTTGGGAGATACCGCAAAACAGGGACGATCTCAGTGGTGACAACTCATTTGAAGGGATAGATGGCCCTATGATTTTCCCAGTTGCATAGGTGGAGTGTGGCGTGTTTAAAGAAAAAAGAGTGCTCCACCTTTCTCTGAAGGCCATTAAACAAATTCTTTTGTAAATTCTAAATTCTTTGTGGATGAAATCTTGGCAATAATTTTGTTTTAATTGGCACAGTAAAATAAAACCAAGTCTTCAAATGTGTTCACCTCAGAATTTTCTCTTTTTAAAAAATCATTCTCTGGGCGTCACTGGCCGATATTTATTGTCCATTTCTGGTTGCCATAAGGTTTGATACAATTGAGTGGCTTTCTCGGCCACTTCAGAGAGCAGTTATGAGTCAAACAAGTTGGTGTGGTAGTTTTTTTTTATTCGTTTATGGGATGTGGGCGTCGCTGGCAAGGCCAGCATTTATTGCCCATCCCTAATTGCCCTTGAGAAGGTAGTGGTGAGCCGCCTTCTTGAACCGCTGCAGTCCTTGTGGTGAAGGTACTCCCACAGTGCTGTTAGGTAGGGAGTTCCAGGATTTTGACCCAGTGACGATGAAGGATCGGCGATATACTTCTAAGTCAGGATGGTGTGTGACTTGGAGGCGGTGGTGTTCCCATGCGCCTGCTGCCCTTGTCCTTCTAGGTGGAAGAGGTCGCGGGTTTGGGAAGTCCTGCCGAAGAAGCCTTGGCGATTCTGTGAGTATGACTATGTCAGGCTGTTGCTTGACTAGTCTGTGGGACAGCTCTTCCAATTTTGGCACAAGTCCCCAGATGTTGGTGAGGAGGACTTTGCAGGTGTGCTGGTGCCCAGGTTGATGCCGGGTGGTCCGTCTGGTTTCATTCTTTTATTGTTTTTTGTAGTGGTTTGTTATAACTGAATGGCTTGCTAGGCCATTTCAGAGGGCAGTTAAGAGTCAACCACATTGCTGTGGGTCTGGAGTCACATATGGGCCAGACCAGGTAAAGACGGCAGATTTCCTTCCCTAAAGGACATTAGGGGACCAGATGGGTTTTTATGACAATCCGATAGTTTCATGGTTACCATTACTGATGCTAGTAATTATTCCAGATTTATTTAATTAACTGAATTTAAATTCCCCAGCTGCCGTGGTGGGATTTGAACTCGCGTCTCTGGATCATTAGTCCAGGCCTGCTGGATTACTAGCCTAGTGACATTACCACAACGCTACCGTTCCCTAAGTGGAGTCACATATAGGCTAGACCGGGTAAGATCCGCAAGTTTCCTTCCGTAAAAGACATTAATGAACCATTTGGGTTTTTCCGAGAGCTTCATAGTCACTTTTACTGATACCAACTTTTTATTTACAGATTTTTTTTAAGCTGAATTCAAATTCTCAAATTGCCATGGTGAAATTTGAACTCGCAGTCTCTGGATTATTACTTTGGACTTCTGCACTACGAGTGCAGTAACTTAACCACTACGCTACCGTACCTTTGAAACATCATATAATTTGCCTGGACACAATTCAAATTTGGAATTTTGGGATTCTATTTTGTCTAATTTACTAAACAGCTTAAATTCTAGCATTTAAAATTAAACATTTTTGAAGGCAGACCTCCAAATAAAAGCATTGCTCAGTTTGGAGGAACTGGGTGGTGTCGTAGCCTTTCACTTCTGTGACTTGTGTTCAAAACCAGCTGAGAACAAGAGGAGGCTAGTCTGCTTTGTTTGTTAATTGTAATGCTCCAATGTGAAATGAATCCAGGCAGTTTTAACTCAATCCCTATTGGACAGGGGCCCACAGCCCAAAAGTGTCCCTAATTTGGCACTAAACTGACAATTTCACTCAGAAACCACGGGATGATGAGTGTAAGAAATGGAAGTGTGATTGAGGTGCATTGCTGAACCAGAATGGACAGGGCTTTACACTTCAATTTGCATGTGATATCTAACCTGGGATTGCTTGATTCTGATGCTAGTTGCCCAAAGCTGATGCTAGTATCATTCATTTTGAGCAATATGGTTTTTTTAAGCATCCACAGTATTTTGCTGTTGTTTTAGTGTTTTTTTGTTGAATTTTATTAAATCAATTATTAATCAATGGATTCCTGTTTCTCAAATTAATTTTGTCAGAAGTAAGCTGCCAATGTCAGCATTGCTTGCAGAAAGCAGTGAATACTGCATGCACTTGTAGTTCACCTCTGATGATGATGATTAAGGGAGCAATGAGCTTGTTTTCATATTCACAGCAGTATTAATCCTTGTGCTCCTTGTCCTTGTCTGAGAAATATGATCCAAACTGTGTTTCACTGTTCAAGGACAAGTGAAGATAGTGGGGCAGGAATGCTAGTTGGAAAGTTCAGACCTGCATGTGTCAAGGAAATGTCAGAATTGTAAAAAGTTTTATAAACCATCAATCACGCATAGTTTTTTCTCCATAAATAGTCCGACAAGTACAGGGATTGGGCATAGCTGGTGAACTGTGGAGGTAATTACTGCTGGCCTGCTTAGCTGACTTCCTTAGCTATCTTTGGACTTGCAAGCCATTTTAAAACTGATGACATGCTGGGTTTGAGGGATGACTTGCTTTCTGTAGGCACTCTTGCAATACTATAAAGATGAAGTTAAATTTTAGAAATTGCAGTGGGATAATGTTCAATAAAAATGAGTGTTGGAGCAATTATTTATGTTCACATAGGGGATTAATTAACCTTGGAGGTGTTGACTTTCTTGCACACTTCGTAACCTTCAGTCATTTAGAAAGATTGGCTTCATTACGTTCGAGTTTAGTGAAGCAATTGGCAATTGGTGCAATATAGTACTTCAAGTAAAGTGACATGAAGTAGGGAACATTTTTCTTCAGAGCTTTGATTCTTAATCATAGACCAACCTTTAAAGTTTAGAATATTATCACTGAGCTGCATTATTCAGGGATGTATTTTCAAAATCTAGGATCATGCTGGGATATTTGCATATTTTGCATGTATTGTCACTATACTGCAGTGCTCGTGCTGTTATCACTCAGTAGGAAGATATTTAAAAGATTTTATATAGCAGTTGTGAAGTAGCCTACATCACAAAGCTTTTTCTCCTTCCTCTAAAAATGGTTATATGGGGATGAGCGGCTCTTAGAGATCAGAGGACAATAGGCATATTGTGGTTTTCTTTTCAATTAGCAAGTATTTATTTTGTCAAACTGTAGCACAATAAAGAAAGAAAGACTTGCATTTATATCGCGCCTTTCATGACCTCAGGGTGTCCCAAAGCGCTTTACAGCCAATTGAGTACTTTTGAAGTATAGTCACTGTTGTAATGTAGGAAACATGAGACATAACCATTTAAAATAGGGAGGATTATTATGTGGCTCAAAAAAAACTGTCACACTAATGTACAAGAACATTAGGTTATGCAGCAGTATAGCTGAAATATAGCAGGAGCCACCGTTGTTAAGGTGCTTAGAAACCAAGAACAATGTAAATTATGCTGTCACTGCATTCTTTTCAGAACTACAGCAAAATACAAATGAGTTTTAAGCTGTGAAAAGCAAATAATATCCATTATATTCAGACTTTGTATTTAATACTGGCTTACAAGGAAAATGCAAATAGATTTTTTTCAACTGCATTGCTTAATGCTCTGACCAGAATTTTGCCTCAGAGAAGTGAGGGCTGCATCATTACTTGACTTTCTGAAATGTTGTTTATTGCTGACCAAAAAAAATCCCAAACTGACATTTTCAGATTTATTTTCTTTAAAAGGAAAACTGCAGAATACACAGATATTCCTGTATAAGTTCAACTGATATTTAAGTCATAGGTATTCAAACTGTAGTCCCAAGGTTATCAGATTTCTAGATTTTTCTTTTACTAACACGCTATTTCTGTTGCTAAATATTAATAATGTTTTCTGAAATGGTAGCATAGTTTTCATTTGGCTCGCTGAATTGTCTTATCCAGCCAATGACAGAGCCTTTCCCCACTCAAGTTTACAGGCCTAGAACTACTTATCTGCAGCACACAGAGGAACAGCGTGTGCGGAGGCTTCGCTTTACCAGGGAGGCTGTCACAGAACTCTTTCACCTGCTGCAGCACCATCTACAGTCCAGGACAAGGTCATAGAGTCATAGAGTTATACAGCACGGATAGAGGCCCTTCGGCCCATCGTGTCCACGCCGGCCATCAAGCCCTGTCCAATCTAATCCCATATTCCAGCATTTGGTCCGTAGCCTTGTATGCTATGGCATTTCAAGTGCTCATCCAAATGCTTCTTGAATGTTGTGAGGGTTCCTGCCTCCACAACCCTTTCAGGCAGTGAGTTCCAGACTCCAACCACCCTCTGGGTGAAAAAGTTCTTTCTCAAATCCCTTCTAAACCTCCCGCCCTTTACCTTGAATCTATGCCCCCTTGTTATAGACCCCTCTACTAAGGGAAAAAGCTCCTTAGTATCCATCCTATCTATGCCCCTCATAATTTTGTACACCTCAATCATGTCCCCCCTCAGCCTCCTCTGCTCCAAGGAAAACAAACCCAATCTGTCCAGTCTCTCTTCATAGCTGAAGCACTTCAGCCCGGGTAACATTCTGGTGAATCTCCTCTGCACCCTCTCCAAAGCTATCACATCCTTCCTGTAGTGTGGCGACCAGAACTGTCATCCATGCCTGTGTCTGTCAAAGTCACGGTGGCCCTGAACTTTTATACCTCGGGGTCATTCCAATCTGCAGCAGGTGACCTCTGCAACATTAGCCAATCAGCTATGCAGGTCTGTATTCGCCAGGTGACGGATGGGCTCTTTGCCAAAGCCAATGACTGCGTATCATTCCCCATGGACTTTGCAAAGCAGGAGGACAGGACTCTGGGCTATGCCAGGATTGCAGGCTTCCACCAGGTCCAGGGCCTCATCACATGGATACACAGCCTCGCATGCTCCAGAAAAGAGCCTGGAGTGTACATGAATAGGAAGCGATATCACTGACTGAAAATCCAGCAGTTGTGCGAATGCATGCAGTGCATCATGCAGGTCTGTGCCAGGTTTCTTGGTAGCTGTCACGATGCCTTCATCCTGCGCCAGTCCTCCATCCCCCTTTTCTCTGACCCTGAGCATCAGGTCAAAGGCTAGCTGCTTGGAGACATAGGCTATCCTCTCCAGACCTGAGCACTGATGCAGACATGAGGTACAATCATTCCTGCACTCGAGCCCTGATAAAGCAGACTATTAGGCTTCCTGAAGCAATGTTTCCACAGCCTAGATAGGTCTCCCCATCTCTGTAATCTCCTCCAGCCCTAAAACTCTGAGATATCTGCGCTCCTCCAATTCTGGCCTCTTGAGCATCCCCGATTTTAATCGTTCCACCATTGGCAGCCTTGCCTTCAGCTGCCAAGGCCCTAAGCTCTAGAATTCCCTCCCTAAACTTCTCCGCCTCTCTACCTCTCTTTCCTCCTTTCTGACGTTCCTTAAAAACTACCTCTTTGACCAAGCTTTTGGTGATCTGCCCTAATATCGCCTTATGTGGCTCGGTGTCAAATTTTGTTTGATAACGCTCCTGTGAAGCGGCTTGGGACTTTTTACTATGTTATAGGCGCTATATGAATACAAGTTGTTGTTGTTTTTCTGGAGGTGTGCTGCAGCACTGCCCCCAAGGAGTCTTTAGGAGTATTGTTGTCTGCTGCAGGCTGCACAGCTTTGCTACTTGGAGGGGCCAACCCATCGATCTAGCTTCAGAGGAGACATGGAGGTGGAGAAGCATGAAGAACCGGCAGCCACTGAGGATGATCAGGAAGGGTAATGTCCACCTATCCTGCCAGATGCAAGACCTCTTCGACAGCAGCTCACCTCAAAGCGCTTCGGCTTAAAACACATTGGGGGCAAAATTCGGCTCCTTTGTGCCTGCTATTAGCACCTCCAGGGGGCGCTAATGAGGCGCAAAGAGGTTATTGCCGAGGGGGGGAGGAAAAGCACCACCCGCGAAATTCGTCGGGGCATTGTTGAGGCACTACCCGATAGCGCTTTGCCCCCGCCAGTAGCACCCTGGGCCGCCACGCCTCCGGCAATGACGTCCATGCCGTGCGCGGCGACCCCTTAATGCCCCGCCGCGTCCCCTTACCGCTCCACGGCAGAAATTCGGCTGCACCCCACAAGGCTGCCACGGGCAGTGTCAGTGCCAGCCTTGCGGGTTGCGAGCCGGGCCGACCTCCACTCGCCGGGCGGTAGTTAAAGGGGAGGTGCGGCCGTGACCTGTGCCGCCATTTTCTTCTTTTGGCCGACCTCCAGGTCAGCCCTCCGTGGTGTGGCGTGGTCCTGGCTGCCATCGCACAGCCCGGCACCGCGTCTCGGCACGGGGCTGCTGCTATGGCACCACGCTGCCCTGGTGGCCTAGTTGGGGCCATCGGAGGCACTGCAGAGTATGCAGCGGCCCTCCACTTTAACTGAGATTGCGCTCCACTTCCGGGGCAGGGCGGTAAGGTGAATTTGGCGGCCGGGGCGGGACTTCCTTGCCAGGCGCAGGATGTCCCACCTCGCCAGCACTACCGCCCTGAAATGGGGCGCTATCGAATTTCGCGCCCATTATTCCTGTATGCTAACACTACCTCCCAAGATCAGTCCCAGTCCTTCAGCCATCCTTAGGACTGCACTCAACCCAAACACAGGCATGGAGCTTCCTGACAAAACATGTTGTGTGGTCATCAAATACTCACTAAACTCTTGTCAAAATCGCCAAAGACTAAACATTAAATTGTATGTGATGCACTTGAGCAAATGTTATTAACTCTCTGAATTCGTTCTACGGGTACAAATATAGACTGTTCATCTCAATAATTCATTAACAGCTTCAAATTACAAATCTACCAGATATGTTTAAAGTCTATCTCAGCGTATTGCTGATAATCTCGCAGCTTTAATGAGGTGGTTCTTTGATCTTGTACAACTTCGTCCTTCTGAGTCGGCGTAGCATAGTTGACTATGTCGCCTCCCTTTGGTCACTGATGTTCAATTCTGGCATGAGGAATCTTTGACCATAGATGTGGTATCCATTCCCTCCATCTGCCTCTCTTCTGGATAGATCCAAACTTGTTTGTCTGTTTCAATATCTGGGCTAGAGCTAGTTCTAATTTCTGTTTCTCTTGTACTCAGAGAAATTTAAATCTTACATACAAGAGATGCATATAAATATTTGCCTATATCTGGCCAGATTTCTACAACTTGAAGTCTTACTTTTAACACTTTTTCTTCTTAGAAATCCTGTTTCACAAGCTACTCATTTCTTAACCTTCTGAGATCTTCTCCAGATTTATCCAAACCCCTCTCAACTCCTATAATTTACTTACTTTCTCTCTCATACTCTCTCTCTCTCTCTCTCTCTGACACAATTGCAATATTTTATCGCAAGAATTCACATTTAGATGTGAATCATTTTAAACAGACACATAAATAATCAAATTATAAGACGAAAACCAGACTTGCTTATAGCTAGCAACTCCTTTACTTTCCCAGCCATAAATAACGTCAAATCTGGACAACAGTGGGTAAAAGGGGCATTCCTTTGAGTCCCTCCTGGTATCACTGATCTTGCCCCAACAGCGTAACTTATACTTTATCTCTGGGTTTGTGACCTTGACAGCCTAGGTCTACCAGCTCTGGTTGTAAAATGCCTTTGTCCTCGGACTGCTGCTGAAGTAGCCCTGATTTTTGCTGGGAGGTCTTTTTTACAAATCGAGATTTTATTTTAAATATTTTGGCTTATGTTGGTAGTTATCATTGTGAACTTCAAGAGCTGTAGCACTTTACCACAGTAATTCTTGTTATCAAATGATCCGAGGAATATAGTAAAAATCAAAATATTTCCAGCCATGGAAGTTTCTGTGGTAGAAATAGAAAGTGCTACAAGACAGAAAAGGTCAGTCGGCATCTGATGTGATGTTTTAGGGAAGGTTGGAAATAAATAGGAAAAAGGGAGAGGGGGAGATGGATTTACAGGAACAGCAATCACAGAGAAGGAGTTAATGGTTTAAATGACCTGTAAGGTTTTTAGATGATATAAAAGATCATCAGAGAGATGATGCAGAGATATAAAAAAAAAGAATGTGCAAATAGTGGGAATGGATTGCCTGTTTATCTTTCAGTCTTGTTCTGAGGAAGGGTACACACCTGAAATGTCATTAACTGTCGTTATAGATGCTCACTGAATGCTGTGTTCCAGCATTTTCTATTTTTATTTCAGATTTCCAGTATATGCGCTTTCTTCTTTTTATTTAACCTTCTGTTTCTAATTCTAGCTTTATTTCGCCACCTGGTTTTAATTTTGATTAGTTATATGTGAAGAAAGAAACTTATAGTGACTGAAGTACTTAAAAAAAAAATCAATTTTTCATATTTATTAGTTACATTGGTGAAGGGCTAACATTACCAGAGCTAGTGCTAGTTAACACCTAACCAGGCCGTTTAACTCAAACACTTTTGTTCTGTTTGATATATAAGCCCAGAAATTGGACTTCGATGGTTGCCGCGGGGGTAAGGATCCCCCGCGATATCACACTCCGCGCCTGCCTTTATGGTTTTGGCCCACACGAACTTCAGTTCCTGGGCCTCTCCCTGGTGCCGGCGCGCAGTGTGTGCGTGTCCCAGAGGCGCAATTAGTTCGATGCGACCTCTGGGATCACGTGGGCCAGTTAGAGCCAATGGCAGCACACCATCTTTCATTCATAGTTTTGACAGGAAGAGCTGTCAAAACTATGAATACAACAAGCCCCCAAAAGAACAGCTAAACCTCAATTAAATTAAAAAAAAAAGCCATCACATTAATAAAATAACTATAGTTAAATAAATTAACCACTTTAAACAAAAATTTAAATTTTTGAAAAAATTTAAATTCTTTTTAAAAGTTATAAAAATAAACGTACCTTTCTTTAAAGTCTCTAAAAAAGATAAACCTGTTGAAAATTTTTAAAATAATACTTAATTAACTACTTACCTTGTTAAAAGGGGGTCTTACGCCTGCTTTCTTCATGTGTAAAATCTTCAACACTTACCTGCGCGTTCAAACCTGAAAAAAAAACTAAGTGCACTGCGTGCGCACAACCTGTAGTGCGCACGCGGTTCACTTAGGAACCACCCCCTTCGCAATACCCGAAGTGCCGGTTTCCCGCGCATGCGCAGTGCATGCAGGAAACCGGCACTTCGGGACCTAATACGCGAGAGTACACAGTGCGTAATCTCCCGTATTAGGTCTAATTTTCGGGCCATAATCACTGTTCAAGTGCAGAGACCTGCTGTTGTTATTGAGTGTATCTTTTTTGTTGGACCATTTGTGACTATCCAGACCTATTTAATATGTTATTGACCTGAAAATGGATGAAACACTTTTAAGAACACAACCAGTGATGTGTGGTTATTGCTGTTAGTGATTTACGAACCATAAATTCAGTCACTAACATTTTGAGGTATGTAAAGTTCTGAGAGGAAGGTGAACTGGTTCAAAGTCTCGAGTAAAAATTTGCTAAATGCAATGATCACTTTATCCAAACTTGGAGTTGATTGCGTGAAATAATTACGATGTAACATTTTTGCACATGACAATGATGCATCAAATAGTAATCTCGCAGTCAAGCACACAAACTATTCTATTCTCTGTCCCTTTATAAAAGTAAAGTCCATTTAATAATCTTCATCACATACTATTTGATTGCAAATCCCATAAAAGCCGATTGAAAGAAACCATCTTCATGGTTAGCACCTTTTTTTGTTTCCAACCAACTCTTGAGCCCGTTTCAAATATTTAATATGATAACCTTTCAAACAAGTATAACATTTTCTAAAATTGTTGATGCACAAAAGGAGTTGGTGTTGGTGATCATCTAAGCTTCATAATTCAACCAGATAATTTTATGCTGCAAATGTTGTTTTTTTCCAAAGGAAGGAGGAGGAATGAAGAATTCTTTGTACTAACCCATGGAACTTAATCTAGAAGTTAACGTAGAATATGGCCAAGACGTCAAATGACTTCCAACAGTTAGATAGAATGCCTACTTTTATATTGAAAACTCCAAGTAACTGTATTATCCTTAGGTTAGCAATAGATAATAGAGGGAAAGAACTGCATAATAATTCACATGGCATCTCACACTGTACACAGCTTAACAATTCTCTGCATGATTTACAGAATCTCTATGAAGGAGATACACATGGACTTATTTATTTTGATGGTACCCTTAAATACATGCACAAAATCTGTTTTTGTTAATGAATTTGCAGTAGGCTGAAATGTAAAGCATGATTGAGCACAATTTCAATTAATTTCATTTTATTTCAGTTCATTTCTAAATAAAAAGTTTGGCAGTGCTCAAAATAGAAAAGTCACCTGGTCTGGATGACTTAGGTTGCTAAGGGAAGTAAGGATGAAAATTGCAGAGGTTCTGGCCACAATCTTCCAATCCTCCTTGGATATGGGAGTTGTGCCAGAGGACTGGAGGATTGCAAATGTTACACCCCTGTTCAAAAAAAGGGGAGAGGGATAAACCCGGCAACTACAGGCCAGTCAGCCTAACGTTGGTGGTGGGGAAACTTTTAGAAACATCAAATTGGGACAAAATTAATTGGCAGTTGGAAAAATATGGGTTAATAAATGAAAGCCAGCATGGATTTGTTAAAAGAAAATAAATAACTTGAGTTCTTTGATGAAGTGACAGAGAGGTTTGATTAGGGTAGAGCAGTTGATGTTGTGCAAATGGACTTTCAAAAGACGTTTGATAAAGTACCACATAATAGACTTGTTAGCAAAATTGAAGCCCATGGGATTAAAGGGGCAGTGGCTGTGTGGAAATTAAATTGGCTAAGGGACAGAAAGCAGAGAGTAGTGGTGAGCAGTTGTTTTTCAGACTGGAGAGAAGTGTGCAGTGGTGTCCCCCAGGCATCAGTGTTGGGACCACTGCTCTTTTTGATATACATTAATGACCTGGACCTGGGTATACAGGACATAATTACAAAGTTTGCAGATTACATGGAACTCAGAAATGTAGTAAACAGTGAGCAGAATAGTAACAGACTTCAGGAGGACATAGACAGACTTCAGACAGGTGAAATGGGCAGACACAAAGCAGATGAAATTTGACATTCATTTTGGTTGGAAGAATGAGGAGAGGCAATATAAACTAAATGGTACAATTTTGTAGGGGGTGCAGGAACAGAGAGACCTGGGGGGTCACATACGCAAGTCTTTGAAGGTGGTAGGACAAGTTGAGAAGGCTGTTAAAAAGGCATACGGGATTCTTGGTTTTATAAATAGAGGCATAGAGTACAAAAGCAAGGAAGTTATGCTCAACCTTTATAAAACACTGATTAGGCCCCAGCTGGAGTACTGTGGCCAATTCTGGGCACCACACTTTAGGAAGGATGTTGAACCTTAGAGAGGTTGCAGAGGATTTTTACTGGAATGGTACATGGGGTGAAAGGCTTCAATTACGTGGAGAGACTAGAGAAACATGGATTGTTCTCCTTGGAGCAGAGAAGGTTCAGGGGAGATTTGATCGAGGTGTTCAAAATCATGAAGGGTTTTGATAGACTAAATAAGAAGAAACTGTTTCCAACACCGGCATCTCTGCAGAACGGTTGGTAACCAGAGGACACAGATTTAAGGTAATTAGCAAAAGTACCAGAAGCAGCATGAGGAAAAAATGTTTACGCAGCAAGTTATTATGATCTGGAATGCACTGCCTGAAAGGGCGTTGGAAGCAGATTCAATAATAACTTTCAAACGGGAATTGGATAAATACTTGAAGTGGAAAAAATTGCAGGGCTATGAGGAAGGAGCAGGGGAGTGGGACTAATGAGATAGCTCTTTCAAAGAGCCAGCACAGGCATGATAGGCTGAATGGCCTCCTTCTGTATCATTCTATGATTCTAAGAAGCGTCATAGCAAAACACTTCTAACTAGACAAGGTCATTGTGGGCCCTTGTACACCTCACTAAAAAGGGTTTTTCTTGTTTTGCTTATAATTTTCTAAAGTGTCAGCTTGAATCTTTATGCCAGTTAGTCAGTCAGTCAGGCCAAATGTGCTTTGCAGCTGCAACAATTGACCATGTTGTGGGTTCCTTTTTGATGTGCGAGTGTGCTTTGAACTGGATAATTGTTCTAGATGCTGTGTTGCAACTTGGCCTATTAGAAGTTGATATTTCCAAAGAGAAAGTCTAAAGTATGTTCTCACTGATGTCTACAAGATTACCTGTTTTCCTTGTGAATTGCTTTGATATAGACGTAGGTTAAGGTAGATATTGAACTTTTGAGAAAAGTTTCTTTATAAAAACATAGGACGGCTGCTTAATCAACGACTCCAATTTCAAAGCATGGAATTCAACGCTGAAACAAATCCAATCACACTGGTTATAGAAAACCAGAGTATGAAACTGCTGTAAAAACATGAAGGGTGGCGTAGTGTTTATATTGGTTATATCTGACTTACTGTGTATTTGAAATCACAAGCTTTCGGAGCTGCTGCCCCGTCGTCAGGTGAAGTGAAGGAATACGAATCGGCAAAGCATATATAGACAGAGAACAATGCCTGTGCCGCGTACAATGTCAGACGACTACAGTTAATCTTTCTGACTGCCTTTTATCACACCTCGGCAGAGAAACAATCAGGTCAGTCAGGAAGGCATTATATCAAAGACACAGCAAAATACAACTAAGACAATGAGGTGGGGTCACAGGGGGTCTAATGTGTCAAATGTTGCAGTCTGTATGGAAAACCATAAACTTTAAACTTTTTTACTTTTTTTTACTGGAAATCACATCTGTGAACAAGCCAACGACGACTCGAGTCTGGATGACTCTACGTCATGTAGCGTGACATGAACCCAAGATCCCAGTTGAGGCTGTCCTCATGGGTGCGGAACTTGGCTATCAGTTTCTGCTCGATGATTTTACAAACAGTTTCAAATAAAACTGTTGGATTATAACCTGGTGTTGTGCGACTTCTCACTTTTGTCCACCCCAGTCCAACACCAGCATCTCCGCATCATTACTGTGTATTAGCAAAGGTTGAATTTGACCTTTACTGAATAGCCGGTCTGGTGACTAATTTGTTACACTTTCTCATTAGGTTTTATAGGTCAAATTTCAAATATAAATGATTTAAAACTTTATCTCCAATTTTTTTTTCTCATTGTTATTTATCATTTTGAAGTTGATAACTTTTTTTGCAAAATTCAAATATGCGGTTAACACAAAATCATAACTGTCCATTTCTTCCAGACTGCAAGTATTATTTTGCTTCAGGTTCAATGAGGTATCAGATTCTTGTACTTGTGATGGAGGTACTCCTATGCGTATTGATGAAACTGGTTTCATTTACAAATCTGAGTATATTTTGGGTAGTTTCACCTCCTTTTGATGACTGCATTTGTGATCTGGGTGACCTCTTCAATTTGATTTTTCTGGTTAACTTTTCCTTACAATTGAATTTATTTCAGTGTAAATTGAAGTTGAGACTTTTGCTTTTGTTCTCATCAAGGAAATCTTAAGTGTGATTTATCATCATGAAATCATAAATAAAATATTATAAACCCATTTAGATATGTAAAGGGTTGTTTATTTTAAAGAGTGAGGCATGGCAAAATAATGACATTTTTACACCAAAATGAGTGAGAGTAGGTGCATCTTGGCAAAAGGTAATCACTAAAAGTAGTTTAAATTTAAGATTGTGTTCATGTTTTTAGTTACATATTAGAGAGAAGATATACTATAATGGGAAATTAATGCCATTGAAACCACTTGTTTAAAAGACATTGGGGGAACATAAGAATGTACTGGCACCAGAGTCAAAAAACAGAATATACAGTTCATTACATGTATCACTGAATTAATTTTCTTGCCAAATGCCTGTCCTACCCGCCCCCGCCTACCCCTCTGCCCCCCCCCCCGCCCCCCCTGTTAAAACTACTGATGTTATCATCTTTGGTCTTTTCCCTGGGTAGTACATTTCAAACATTCACTTTCTGTTTTCTGAGCTTCAACCCCTGCCCACTGCTTCTTGTTCTTAGGTTATGGTAAAGAGTTTGTCAGGTTTCAACTTGTTGAGATCCTTAAGGATCTTGAACACTTCAATAAGGTCGTCTCGGTCTTCTCTGGTGCAAACAAACTCAGCTTCTGTAGTTTGTCTTTGTAGCCCAAGTGCCTGATACTGGGTGTCAGGTGGGTAGCCCTTTCTGCACATTTTTCGAGTAGCATGATGTCCTTTCTATAATATGTTGACCAGCACTTCATGCATTACTCCAGATGGTGAACCAATGCCCTTACATGCTCAATAACGCACCCTTTGACTTGTGTTCTATTTCATATACTATACAACCCAAGATCCTATTTGTCTTATCTACCGCTGCTGCAAACTATGCAGATAGTTTCAACAATCTGTCCACCAATACCCCCAGATCCTTTTCCTGTGCGGTATCCTGTAGCGTACCGCAATTTGGTTTATTGTTCCAGTGTTTATTCTCCCTTCCCCATCTCATTGAAATATTTTCTTTTCAGGTTGTCCCAATAATTATCAACAGTGAGTATAGTTTTACAATGTATCTCTCTTCTGACTAATGTGGCCCAACAGTTGCAGTGCTAGACTGTTTTACTCAAAACTAGGGGATCCACATTTGAATGCAAATTTTGACTGACATCCAGCTTCTGGCTTCTTGGGGTAAGGAACGGGTTCCTGTCTTGGCTGCATCATTTGAGGGAGGGATCCCGTTTGAATTACTTGAGTATTCTGACTTTTAGTTGGTCAACCAAGCAACAGTATTTAACAGTGTTTTGCTGAATAGAAACATTGCTTTATAAGAAGTTATTAAAAAAAAACACACGTTGTGATTGACCAGGTTACATGGCCAGATGCGTTTGAATAGGATAAACAAGCCAGATTTCATTTGAACAGAGTTGTTTACATTCAGCAGCATGTGATTCTGCAAGGTTTGTCTTGCTGACGCCTGTAGCTCAATTTGTCATTTAAGTTGGCAATTTTCCATCGAGATCAGCCAATGTATATTCTACTATCGTCGAAAATCATTAATTGTATTGTGGATAGGTGTGTTTGTGATAAGTAGTTAAATATTCTTGTGGGTCATTGAGCACATTGGTGTGACCTTGGAATAAAGTATGTGAAATTAATTTAGCAGATTTGATTCAGTATGAATTTGTGATCTAGCCTACATTTCACTGCTTTATAATATGCCATTGGTGATTGGGAGGCTATAATTTATTACCTTAAAAGTATTTCAAATTTGTAAAACAACAATGAACTTGGACTAATCTACATTAGTCATTAATTAATGTGCCTTGTTATTCTGTGAGGGTCCAGAGTGTCTCATTAACTTACTGCTCTACTACGAATGGGTTCAGGAATTTTGTCAGCCAGTGACCCACAGCTGTAGCTGTGTGATGAGCTTCATTGTACTAAACAGCATTAGACAAAACAGTAGCAAATTCCCTGCAATATATACATACTATAGGGCTGATTTTCCAGATGTGCACTGGTAGTGGGGCGTCTTGTCCCCCGATGGCTTACATTAGGAAATCACAAGTGTGATCTTCACAATTCTCCAACTGTTAACTTTAATGCACAGAAAATCGTGGGATCGCACCTACAATATCCTGGTATGCACCATCAGTGAGTGAGGTTTCCAGTCAGGAGTACACAGTAAGAAAATCAGCCCTTGTGTTGTTCAATTCAGTCTCATGTTTGGCATCATCACACCTTGTTGCCAGACCCCAAAATTTTCCTTAAGTGCTGATAGATCCTAACTTATCTCTCTGAATGTTGGCAGACACCCTCTCCCTCAGTGCTTCCATGGTCCCCTGCCCCAAAGTCATGCCAGGCTCTTGTCTACCACAGACCACACACTCCCTTCTAGCCCATTGCTGCCTCTGCCCACTCCACCCATGTATCACATCCCGGCCACAATCCACCCACACTTTCTTCTGACGTAACCTTCTGGCCCCATTTTCTCTCTCATTTGCACTTGACACATTAGCTGCTGGACAGCCTGTCCTCACCTGATCTCGATATCCAGCTCTGTCCCACCACATATTGGCTGTCATTTTACTGTTCACTTTGGTTTTTAACAACGGTAACATGCAGGAATTCAGTATATCATTAAAGAACATTTGTGGGGAGAAGAAAGGGGAACGAGAGATTGACGAAGGCTGATAAAGAGTTTAACATAAAGATAAAAATACCAAAATGAGAAATGTTTGTGAGATCCATACATGTAGGCAGAGAGAGAGAGAGAGAAAGAAAGAGAAGGATGAAAGGAGCTGAACACAAATAGACAGAGGGACCCAAAGAATGAGAAAGTGGGGAAATAGCAGTGAAACAGTTACAGAAAATGACACACTTATTTTTGTGTCCATCAGCAATACCACAAGAGATCAACTTATTACATAGCAACACATTGTGGGATTTGATAATCTGGCCATTGGACAGCGCTCCTGGTACTCCATGCCTCTGTGTGGCAATGAACTGACCTCGCTCCATAACACAATCAGTTTATTAGAATAATTTGATGCTCATGATGCACAGGGAGTGCTAGGGATGGAATTTCAGGAACCAGCAGCCAATGAAGCGCATGCAGGCAGGGGCAAAAGACATGAGTGTCACGGTTTCTTTTTATTTTAATTGAGGCCTCTCCTTCAGTGCCTATTCCAAATGATTGCTGTGCTACTCAGGTGTTACAGTTATATTATGGGGAGGCTGCCTAATGCACAGCCACAGTAATGAGACAGAAGGAGATACTCCCAGGCCTCCCATCTTATTTTCCTCTTAGATCGGCAGCAGGGCACCCAGAAGAAGTGGGTCTTGGGTGATGTCCCCAAACCCTCTCTGATCAGAGAAGGGCAGACAGCAAAGACACATGGCACAAGGATTCGTTCCAGGAGAAGAAACTGCTGGAAACCTTCTGGCTGTTGATTTTTGACTCTCAGGCCTGCAGCAGTGGCTGGCTTTCTCCCCTTGATTCTAGGGCATGCATCAACATGACTCCTGTAAATAATCTGAATGCAGAAATACAAGGGAGGGGGTGGTTCAGGTAATGGCAGACCGAATATACTTTGCATGCAATGCAACTACCTGGTACTTTAGTTTTCATGAGGGTCTGTGAAAAAACAGTATGAATGGTTTGTAAAGGTAACTACCTGGAATTATAATGGTGCACAAAGTGAAAAATGATTTCCTGCTGTGTTTGGTTGAGTAAAAACAATTTTCCTGTACCAGCAAATGGTTTTGAACATAAGATGTTTACTGTGCTTTTTTTCTTGAGAGGTGATAGCTTAATTCAGGATGGGGCATTCCTAGTGAAGGGGCTTCCTGCACTGGTGAATGTGCCTATTTTTTTCCATATATAACTTTATATTTTTTTTTGTATAGGAAATATGAATAAGTGCTAAATTTTTCACAATGCCCACAATCTGGAAGAAATACTGTGCTGGAAAATTCCAAAATGTAACCCATCTTAGTTGAAAGGGTATCAGATGAATCATCTTCCCTCTTACTAACTTGTACATATTGGAAATTAGTTTGGGACTTAACATTTATGTCTAGGGTCTAATATATGATGCTTAATTTAGCTTGCTTCAGATTTACCCTAGTCGAAAAGATATTGATTGTTAACCAAGCCAGTTCTGTATACAGCAGGCCCATAGTACAACACAGTGAAGTGCAACTTAATTCCTTCTTGCCAGAGGCATTAAAGACGGAGTCAGAACAGTGATACATTAACCAATACTACTGTAAAGTAGCTCTAATATTACAATTAGTAACATAACAAGGTTAAGTAATTACAGTAAAAATAAACATAATTAATATCAAATCAATAGAATCTAAATCATCATCATAATAAAGTGTATCACAATATCTCAACCATAGCTGGCCTTCACTTAGTAGATGTCAGCCTTGACTCAATTGTAGCACTCTTGCTGCTGAGTCAAAACGTCACAAGTTCAAGCTCCACTCCGGTGACTTGAACACATCATCTACACTGACACTTCAGTGCAACTGGGGGAGTGCTGCATTGTCAGAGGTGCTGTCTTTCAGTTGAGACGTTAAACCGCGGCCCTATCTCTCAGGTGGACGTAAAATATTCCATGGCACTATTCGAAGAAGAACAGAGAGTTCTTCTTATGTCCTCCTGGCCAACATTTTTCATGCAATCATCATTATCAAAACAGATTATCTGGTTGTTTACCTCATTACTATTTGGGGGATCTTGCTGTGTGCAAATTGTCTGCCTCCTTGCCTCACATTACAACAATGACGATACTTCAAAAGTATTTCACTGGCTGCAAAGTGCTTTGGGACATCCGGACGTTGTGAAAGGTGCTGTATCATTCTTTCTTTAACAGTACAAAGTTGCATTGAATGTCTAAGACTTAGCAAGGTTATGTTTACAGTCAGTATTCAGTGTATCACTGGTAGGTTTCCTGAGTGAAGGCTGCCCCTTGTAATGTGAGGATGATATCATAAAACATCTCTCTGAGTAGTCGGCTGCAGTGGTGTCGAATAATGCTGTCTTCCTCTGGGCTGTTCTGGCTTCACCTCTGAAGATTCCTGTGTTGGTTGATCATCTGTTGTCAACATTCTCTTTCTTTGGCCGTCACCTTCTCTTCCCAGCTTTAGCTAGTTTGGCACACACTATAGTTCTTTGTTGCTGTTATCCTGTACTTTCTCTTTGTGCCTAGAATTCAGGCTATTGAATTAACTATTACAATGTACTTGTGTTCTACTTCTATTTTGATCGAAACAATTTAACCTTTCTTAAACCTTCTAACTTACCCTCTCAACTTGCTAAGCTTGTTTGTTAAATGTCTTAAAATATCAAAGGCAATTCCACTTTAGGTGACATGATCAATCAAGGTGACCAATTCAGCCACATGAATCACTCCGCGAAACAGAAATTCTAATTGCCAGATTTGAAGTGATTTGATGAAAATCACACTTCCAGTTATCGCTTCCCTCCTTTTTACTTCCCAGTGCATAAATTACTGAGAAGTCAACACCCTGATAACCACACTCTTATGTGATAACCATAATCCCATATTAACTGAGATAGTCAGAGTGTGAAAGGCTTAGAGGGTGCGGAATTCTTAAAGTGCATCCAGGAGAGCTTTTTGAGCCAGCATGTAGAAAGTCCTACAAGAGGGGGCGGTACTGGACCTAATTCTAGGGAATGTAGCCGGGCAAGTGGTAGAAGTGTCAGTAGGAGAGCATTTTGGTGACAGTGACCATAATTCGGTGAGATTTAAGGTAGTCATGGAAAAGGACAAAGATGGACCGGAAATAAAGGTTCTAAATTGGGGGAAGGCCGATTTTAATATGATAAGGCAGGATCTGGCCAAAATGGACTGGGATCAGCTACTTGTCGGAAAATCCACATCAGAGCAATGGGAGTCATTCAGAAAGGAAATAGAGAGAGTACAACGGCAACATGTTCCCGTAAAGGTCAAGGGTGGGACCAACAAGCCCAGGGAACCCTGGATGTCAAGGGATATACAAGAATGGATTAGGAAAAAAGGGAGGCTTTTGGCAGATACAAAGGACTAAAAACAGTGGAAACCCTAGAGGAGTATAGAAAGTGCAGGGGGTACTTAAAAAAGAAATTAGGAGAGCGAAGAGGGGGCATGAAAAAACACTGGCGGGCAAAATAAAGGAAAATCCCAAGGTGTTTTATAAGTATATTAAGGGCAAGAGGATAACCAGGGATAACTAGGGCCCATTTTGGGAGGACAAACAAGGCAAGGGAATACACAATGAATGGTAGGACCCTAGGAAGGACAGAGGATCAGAGGGACCTTGGTGTGCATGTACATAGATCCCTGAAGGCAGCAGGACAGGTAGATAAGGTGGTTAAAAAGCCATATGGGATACTTGCCTTCATTAGCTGAGGCATAGAATTTAAGAGCAGGGAGTTTATGATGGAGCTGTACAAAACATCAGTTAGGCCACAGCTGGAATACTGTGTCGTCCTCTTCTTAGGCAGTCCCTCGGAACCGAGGATGACTTGCTTCCACATTAAAAATGAGTTCTCAGGTGACTGATGAGTCCAATGCGGAACCTACAGTCTCTGTCACAGGTGGGGCAGACGCTGGTTGAAGGGGCGGGTGGGTGGGGTGCTTGGGTTGACTTGCGCTGCCTGCGCTTGGCTTCCGCTTGCTCCCGGCGAAGACACTCGAAGTGTTCGGCGCCTTCCTGGATGCTGCTTCTCCACTTTGTGCGATCTTGGGCCAGGGATTCCCAGGTGTCGGTGGGGATGTTGCACTTTTTCCAGGAGGCTTTGAGGTTGTCCTTGAAGCGTTTTCTCTGCCCATCTGGGGCTCTCTTGCCGTGCCGGAGCTCTGAGTAGAGCGTTTGTTTTGGGAGTCTCGTATCAGGCATGCGGACAATGTGACCCATCCATCGGAGCTGATCGAGTGTGGTCAAAGCTTCGATGCTGGGGATGTTGGCCTGAGCGAGAACACTGACGTTGGTGCGCCTATCCTGCCAATGGATTTGCTGGATCTTGCGGAGGCAGCATTGGTGGTACCTCTCCAGTGCTTTGAGGTGCCTGCTGTACATGGTCCATGTCTCTGAGGCATACAGCAGGGCGGGTATCACTGCTGCTCTGTAGATCATGAATTAGTGCCGGGTTTGAGGTCCTCGTCTTCAAACACTCTCTTCCTCAGGCAACCGAAGGCTGCACTGGCACACTGAAGGCGGTGTTGGACTTCGTCATTGACGTCTGCCCTTGTTGACAGTAGGCTCCCGAGGTATGGAAAGTGGTCCACGTGGTCCAAGGCCTTGTCGTGGATTTTGATAATCGGGGGGCAGTACTGTGTGGCGGGGGCAGGTTGGTAGAGGACCTTTGTCTTACGGATGTTTAGTGTAAGGCCCATGCTCTCGTACGCTTCGGTGAAGGTGTTGACGATGGTTTGAAGTTCGACCTCCGAGTGAGCGCAGACGCAAGCGTCGTCTGCATACTGTAATTCGACGACAGAGGATGGACCTTGGATCTGGACTGGAGGCGACGGACAGTTTCCCGTTTGTTCTGTAAATTAGCTCCACTCCAGTGGGGAGCTTACTGAGGGTGAGATGGAGCATTGCAGCAAGGAAGATCGAGAAGAGCATTGGTGCAATGACACAGCCTTGCTTGCCCAGTTCGTACGTGAATTGGGTCTGTGGTGGAACCGTTGGTCAGGATCATGGCTTGCATGTCGTTGTGAAGCAGGCAGAGGATGGTGACAAACTTTTGAGGGCAGCCAGATTTGAGGAGGACACTCCATAATCCCTCACGGTTGACAGTGTCGAAGGCCTTTGTGAGATCAAAGAAGGCCATGTACAGCGGTTGGTGCTGTTCCCTGCATTTCTCTTGTAATTGACGTGCAGTGAAGATCATGTGCATTGTGCCCCTTAGCGGGCGGAATCCGCATTGCGACTCTGGGAGAAGCTCTTCGGTCACTGGGCGAAGGCGATTGAGGAGGATTCTTGCAATGACTTTCCCTGTGGCAGACAGCAGGGAAACTCCTCTGTGATTACCGCAATCGGACTTGTCACCTTTCTTGAAGATGGTCACAATTACGGCGTCTCTGAGATCCCCTGGCATGCTCTCCTTCCAGATCAGAGAAATGGAGTTCATGAATTCGCGCCAGTAGTGCTTCTCTGCCATGCTTTAGTGCCTCGGCGGGGATTCCATCTGCTCCTGAGGCCTTGTTGTTCTTCAGTTGTCGGATGGCCTTTTCAACCTCATGCCAGGCTGGGGTTGTGCTGAGGTGGTGGCGGGTAGCATGCTGCGGGATGGAGTTCAGGACACTCTCGTCGAAGACAGAGTCTCGGTTATGGAGATCTTCGAAGTGCTCCTTCCAGCGAGCACTGACTGCCTCTCTGTCCTTGATGAGTACCTCTCCGTTCTTGGCCCACAGTGGGGTAGGGCCTTGGGTGCTTGGGCCGTAGATGGTCTTGACTGCGCTAAAGAATCCACGCACGTCGTGGTTGTCGGCTAGCTGCTGGATCTCCTGCGCTTTTTCCACCCACCATCTGTCCTTTAGGTCGCGAGTTTTTTGTTGGACCTCGGCCTTCAGGCATCTGTAGAGCTGTTTGCTGTTTCCAGATCAGGAATGCCTTGCGCTTGCGGCTTATTAGCTCCTGGATCTCCTGGTCGTTCTCGTCGAACCAGTCTTGGTGTTTCCTGGTCGAGTGACCGAGCGTCTCTTCACAGGTGTAGATCATGGAGACCTTGAGTGCAGACCAGGCGCTGTGGGCACTCTGTGTCTCTGCATCACTGGGAGTCGTCAGGTTGTTTGTGAGGCGCAGGCTGAATAGGGCTTTCTTTGAGTGCTCCAGCGTTGCTTTTCCTGCGGCATTGTTTCTGTTGCCGCCGCTGTTTTGGGGCTACATTGATGGAGATGACAGAGCGGATTAGGCGGTGGTCTGTCCAGCAGTCATCAGCTCCTGTCATGGCGCGTGTGATGCGGACGTCCTTGCGGTCCCTCGCTCGGACGATGACGTAGTCCAGCAGATGCCAGTGCTTGGAGCGAGGGTGTTGCCATGAAGCCTTGTACTTGTCTCTCTGACGGAACAAGGTGTTGGTTATGACAAGGCCATGTTCTAAGCATTTCGACAGGAGGAGGGTACTGTTGGAGTTGGCTTTCCCTACCCCCTCTCTGCCGATCACACCTCCCCAGAGGTCTGTGTCCTTTCCAACTCTGGCATTAAAGTCGCCAAGGAGGATAAGCTTGTCGCCCGTTGGGACTCGGGACAGGGATTGTTCGAGGCTGGAGTAGAATTCCTCTTTGGTCTCGTCTGTGGCTCCCAGTGTTGGGGCGTACGCACTGATGACCGTAACGCACTTGTTCCGGGCTAGGGTGAGCCGAAGAGTCATGAGGCGCTCGTTTATACTGCTTGGGGAGTCTCTGAGACACCCAACTAGTTCATTTTTTATGGCGAAGCCTACCCCATGGAGGTGGCGTTCTTCTTCAGGTTTGCCTTTCCAGAAGAAAGTGTAGCCACCACCTTGCTCCTTGAGCTGGCCTTCCCCTGCCCATCAGGTCTCACTTAGGGCAGCGATGTCAATGTCGAAACGTCTGAGCTCCCGGGCAACGATAACAGTACGGCGTTCCGGTCTGTCACTGTTGGGGTTGTCCATGAGGGTCCTGACGTTCCAGGTCCCGAACTTCATTTTAAAGGGTGGAAGATGCCTGTGCGTGAATTCTTTTAACGTGGGGTGGCCATTGCACACCAGCTACCACACAGGCTTGACAGAGCAACGTCTCGGTCCAGTGGCAAGGGGATCCAAGACGATTGGAGACCAGGCTCTGCTACAATGGCCTAGCACACACACACAAACAAACATAATGCTTCTGTCCTCCTCCCTCCTTCCCGCATGTCCTCTCTGCCTGGGTTTCGTAGGATGCATTGTGGTCCTCCCGACCTCGCTGTTGGCCCGTGCCGCACCTTCCCTGGGCCCCGACCCCACTGCTGGTCCACGCTGTGCCACTCCTGGGCCTTGACCTCGCTGCTGGGCTCGTCCTCGCTCCTGGGTCCTGGCCTCGGACATGAATGATGTTGTCTCTCACAGGATCAAATTAGCACTGATATTCTCGCGATCCCTGGCCCCGAACTCCACTCGCGATCCACTAGTCACTAGATCACTAGTCTAGTGGAGAAGCGTAGTCTTGACAGCAGAGAGGTCTGGGAATTTGGGAGCTAACTTTAAGTTAAGTTTAGTACTGTGTGCAGTTCTGGTCACCACACTATAGGAGGGATGTGATTGCATTGGAGAGGGTGCAGAGGAGATTCACCAGGATGTTACCTGGGCTGGAGCGCTTCAGCTATGAAGAGAGACTGGGATTGTTTTCCTTAGAGCAGAGAAGGCTGAGGGGGGACCTGATTGAGGTGTCCAAAATTATGAGGGGCATAGATAGGGTAGATAGAAAGGAACTTTTCCCCTTAGTAGAGGGGTCAATAACCACGGGGCATAGTTTCAAGGTAAGGGGCAGGAGGTTTAGAGGGGATTTGAGGAAAAACTATTTCACCCAGAGGGTGGTTGGAATCTGGAACTCACTGCCTGAAAGGGTGGTAGAGGCAGGAACCCTCACAACATTCAAGAAGCATTTAGATGAGCACTTGAAATGCAATAGCATACAAGGCTACGGACCAAGTGCTGGAAAATGGGATGAGAATAGACCGGGCTTGATGGCCGGCGCGGACACGATGGGCCGAAGGGCCTCTTTCTGTGCTGTATGACTCTATGACTCTCAAAGCCCTTGTTAAAGATTACGTGTCCAAGAACCATGACGCAAATTTCTGGCTTTTTTCTTCAATGTTTGACAGGTCCCTAGCTTATGCTGGTACAGCAGTTACTAATTAGCTACACCTGGTTATACCAGAAAGTGCTCATGCTTTTTATGTCTTAGAAGAATGTTCCAGAATGTGCATGTTTTCCAAATATTAATCCTCTCACTTCATCTCCTGCACATGTTTGTGTGCAAATGTATGTAAAATCTGATTTGCGGGGTTTATAAAAGTAAGTCCAAAAAAGTTGTTTTCTTTTGAGGGGGAAAAAAATCTAGTTCCAGTTTGTAATGGGTTCCAGTAGATTAACCAGTCAGTAATGTTATTGGCCATTCAACTTTGCTGAAACAGTGATATCATAAATAATTCTTTGTTCTTAAGGTGATGCATATAATTTCTATTTTCACAGATATAACATTGCATTTTGCAATATTTGTAATGCTGAGTTCAGAATTCTCCTCGATTTTCTGCGTATGTTTAACTACCACGTCACCAAATTTAAAGATGAGATATTACAGTTGATATCAGTGTTGATTATTGACTCACATACATAACATACACACCCCTCTAATCACACGATGAAAAGGTGAAGGAGTCTGACTTTATTAGGACTGGTATTTCTAAATTAACAGTAGGGGAGGGGGTAGAGAAGTCCAACACTGGAGGAGCTGGTTATCCCTCCTTTCACCAACCTGATTTTAAACATTAGAATTTGATTGGTTTGTTGGCAGTGATTTGCTGTCGATCATGTCTAATGCTCAAAGTGCCTAAACAAGAAAGTCTCTCTAACCTGAACATTTTAAACCAAAGGTAAGTTAGTTTATTATTGGTCTCTTTTATTTAAATACTGTTAAGTTACAAAACACCTTTAATTATGGAAGCTGCTGCATAGTTTAAATTGAGTCAATTTGTACAGCCTGAGTAACAAAAATGTCCTATTATTGATGAAAGGTTTCTGAAAATAGTAACTATGTTCTTTTGAGAATAATATGAGCATTAGTCACATTTTCACAGTGATGCATGTGCTTATTATAAACTTCACACAGGAGTTTATTTTTGGAAAAACTTCCTGATTTACCTTGTATTTTCTTCAACATTGATGTTTTGTACTTTTGAGTCTTGGCCCTTCATCTACACTTCTCAATTGAAAAAAAAATGTGATACCAATACATGGCATAATTATTGGAAATAAGTCTCCTTTTGGCTACTGATAAAAGCTGTGAGTATTCAAAAATCGCATGAAAGCATTTGTGTGATTTCCTTCTCAAAGGGTTCATATTTAACCATTTTCCAGTTTTAAAAATAATTTCAGTCAAAGAGGATAAAGCATGTAGAATTATACTCCCAAACATATATATTTAGTAATTAAAAACTATAAGCAAGGCACTGAAATAAAAAAATACTTCCCTTTAAACATTGATGTACTGAAACTGCCAAGGCTGTTGGTGAACTCTGAAGAACATGAAGTCCCAGTCTTCTACCTACAAGTAATTTCGATGATCTCTCTTGTTTATTAGACAGTTCTATTCCTGTCAAATTCTCTGCAGCAGAAATTAGAAGAAAAACATTGGGCTGGATATTCCGATCCCTACGGGTGACACCCGTAGGGACATCGGAAATGCCAGTTTCAGGCATGCACGGCGCATGTGCTGAAAACCGGCATTTCCGATCTGTCAAGAATGCTCTTGACAGATTGGACGCCTGCCCTGGAGAAGGGCCTCCGCGGGGGGGGATAGTTCCACTTTCTGGAGACCCTCCGCCCGCAGAAAACCCTTAGAATTCTTATGCCTGGTAAGGCCTGCTTTTACCAGGATAAGAGTTGAAAAAAAGTATTAAAATTTTTAATTTTCACTCATTTATCATTTAAAAATACTTTTTTAAAAAAAAGGTAAGTTTATTTTTAGCCCCGGAAAAAATTAATTTTTTTTCAAAGTATTTAATTTATTGTAATTTCAACTAATTTTAAAAATGTGATTTTAAAAAAAATATATATTTAATGTTTTAAAGTGTTTTTGGGGTGATCTCCGTTCATATATTTGACAGGTCTATCTGTCAAGTGTATGAAGGGAGATTCCCTTCTTTGATTGGCTCCCCATGGCCCACGTGATCTCAGGGACGCTTGCGAACCGCACGTGCCCCTGGGATACATAGGCCCTGCACACGTGGAGTTCGAGAGGTCCAGCAATCGGAACTATACGCACCTCGGGAGCCCTCAGGTAAGTGCGTAGATTTTTTCCAGATCGGAGGCTTCCGCACACGGGAAGCCTCCGAACGGAAAATACGGCCCATTATAGGACTCCGCATCTGAGATATTCATAATTAACATGATTAAATGAACCTCAAATATTTTGCAATAATATTGGATATTTTGATGTGTAGTGTTGCATAAAAAATAATTTAAAAATGTATTTATTGGGAATGGGTGGCATAGTGGGTTAGGTATGCACCTTTCACCTCTGGGACCTGGATTTAAATTCAGACCAGACTGATGTCTGCTCATTTCAATATGAATTGGGTTTGGTCTAGTTCCTAGTTGGCCCATGCTTCCAACAAAACTGCTCCGTCACTCAGACAGGCCTAATGACGGTTGATTTGGAAAATGGAAATAACTACTACACTGGTGCAGTTGGGGTGCTTTCAGAGATTGGACCTGAAGAAACTTTGTTGGGACAGAGTACAGGGAGCTTTTTTTTTGCATATAGCTGAAGGGTCAATGTTTGGTGCTGACACTGGTGCGTCGATTTTTCATTTGACTGATGCTGGTTCCCAGATGTAACTTGAGCAGTGTGTGTCTGGAATTTTTTGACAGCTTCTTTCCTCGTGCCCCCTGCTCATCTCCTCCACTTATATTTTCTGCTAGAAAAGTGCTAGAAGTGACATTGGGAAAATAATACATCTGGCCGAATGATGGGAATATGGCATACAATGTATTTGCTGTCATTTGTGCCTTAGCAATGCTGGGTCTGGAGCGATTATAACCATTAATGTAAAAAATAAATTCTGCCTTCTTTGGCTTCACCAGAGGCCACTGGCCACACTACATTGCATGTCTCTGAGGCCTGCTGCAATCATACTTGGGCCGCTCGCAGGCAGAGGACAAGGAGCCTGCCAAAATTATTTAAATGACTCTGAGCTTGGAAACTGGGGCAGCGTTGGGCATATCCGTGTGGTGGATGGAAATTCCACTCTGCTACACCACCTCCAGTGGTATGGCTGAATGTAAGATGTAGGTCTGAGTGCCTGAAATGAAAAGTGTTCTATTTCTCAGCACCAACACCCTCACCTTGATGAGGACAACTTGTATTTATATAGCGCCTTTAACATAGTAAAACGCCCCAGGTGCTTCACAGGAGCGTTATCGAACAAAATTTGACACCGAACCACATAAGGAGATATTAGGGCAGATGGAAGTTGGTTTTAAGGAGCGTCTTAAAGGAGGAAAGAGAGGCGGAGAATTTTAGGGAGGGAACTCCAGAACTTAGGGCCATGGCAGCTGAAGGCATAGCTGCCAATGGTGGAGTGATTAAAATCGGGGATGATCAAGAGGCCAGAATTGGAGGAGCACAGATATCTCGGAAGGATGTAGGGCCGGAGGAGATTACAGAGATAGGAAGGGGTGGGGCCATGGAGGGATTTGAAAACAAGGATGAGAATTTTGAAATCGAGGCGTTTCTTAACCAGGAGCCAATGTAGGTCAATGAGCACAGGGGTGATGGGTGAATGAGACTTGGTGCGAGTTAGGAAACGGGCAGCCGAGGTTTGGATGACCTCCTGTTTACAGAGGGTAGAACATGGGAGGCCAGCCAGGAGTGCGTTGGTATAGTCAAGTCTAGAGGTAACAAAAGCATGGATGGTGGTTTCAGCAGCAGATGAGCTGAGGCAGGGATGGAGTCGGGCGACGTTACGGAGGTGGAAATAGGCGGTCTTGGTGCGGATATGTGGTCGGAAGCTCATCTCGGGGGTCAAATATGACACCAAAGTTGCGAACAGTCTGGTTCAGCCTCAGACAGTTACCAGGGAGAGGGATGGAGTCGATGGCTAGGGAACAGAGTTTGTGGCTTTGGTCTTTCCAATATTTAGTTGAGGAAATTTGTGCTCATTCAGTACTGGATGTCAGACAAGCAGTGTGACAATTTAGAGATGGTTGGGTGGGGGGGAGGTGGCGGGGTGGTTGGGGGCGGGGGGGGCTCAAGAGTGTAACACATTTTATTGTTGGACCAAAATTTATTTAATAAAGCTTGCAATTGATACTCTCACCTTCCTGGTAAACAGATACATTCCGATTGCAAAGAAAGAGCAAACTCGCATTTCTATCGCACTTTTCACAAGCTCAGGGTGTCTCAAAGTACTTCACAACTACTGAAGTAATTTTGAAGTGTAGTCATTGCTATAATGTAGGAAAACGCAGCAGTTAATTTGCACACAGCAAGGTCCCACAAACAGCAGTGAGATAAAAAGACCAGATCATCTCCTTTTTGGTGGTGTTGGTTTAGTGGTAAATATTGACCTGGACAGCGAGAGAACTCTATGCTCTTCTTCAAAAAGTGCATTTATGTCCACTTGAGGGGTCAGAAAAGGCCTTGACTCAACATCTCATCCGAAAGATGGCATTGCCGACAGTGCAGCGCTGCACTGAAGTGTCAGCCGAGATTATGTGCTCTCGTCTCTGGAGTGGAGCTGGATCCCACAGCTTCTGACTCAGCAGCAAGAGTGCTACTACTCTAGTGGACGTGTTCTGCACACTGAGTGGCCGTTAGTTTTATCAACTATTATTTTCTGACTGCTTTTGGCAATTCCAACAGATCAATATAAAGTCATTTGGGATTATAGGTTCTCTTTTGCTGATGCTTGTAGTGATTGTGCAGGATTATTTTGGTTCCATAATTTATTAAAAACGCAATGTTAAATACATTTTGCCACACAAATACAAGTGATTGAAAAAATAGTTCAGATCAAAGTGATGGAAAATTCTCTCCTCTGGCATCAATTACAAATGTAATCATTGTCACCTTTTTCTTCGAGGAAATGTGTAATTGAATGGATTGTGGACATTGTGTGAAGAAGCTGATGGTGGTGACACTTTGGCAAATGAATGGTTTTAATACTTTCGGAATGAAAGCCTGCCACCCCTCCTCCACCCCCCCCCCCCCACCCCCAACAGCAACATTAATACTGTGGAACATTGCAAGTACAAATAGTTATAAACAGGACCAATATGTTATATCTCTTGTTAATTTTACTGGCTCAAATCACATTAAAAATATTGAATTCCAAACAATATTTTTCAGGTATTGAATTTGAATTTATCTTAGAATATTCCCACCGAGAGAATAAACAAATAGAAATGTGCAGACAACTATGAGTAGATAATTGTGTTAAATTTATGTCTTCGATTATGAGTGTATAAATAGTGTGATTGGAAAAGAATAGGAACCCACAAGAGGATATTCTAGGCCAGGGTTCATCAATATTCCATGGTGTATACTCATACATCATAAAACTCAACATACAAAAACATAATGGTTTTGAATTTCCAACACAGCCAACTCCCTCTGTCAAATCTTGTCACAGGACTTAATTAACCTTTTTCTATAACCTCATATCTGTTTGCTCCTTGCTGATTCATGAATTGGTTCAATTCTCTTAATGCTTCAAATGAGTTGGAATTAACTGCATAAGGTGGCAGGCTGTTCCATGAGTTACTCCAGTGTGAAAACATGTATTCCTTCAATTAAATTTAGTTTGTGGTTTTGTGTACATTTTTTTTGGTACTCCTATTGTGGCTGTCCAGAAAATACCTTCATTCATTTTTTATTCTTAGCCAACTTTGCTCTGCTCCCTTCTTCAACTTGACTCCTTGCTTGTGGTTCCATGGGTGTTGATTGCCCTCTGATACCTTGTCCAAGTTGCTATTATTCATGTAACAGCCTTGATGGTAAGTGTTGATAGACCATTCAAGTACAGGAGGCATCAAGGCCAAGTTCAATTCTGTTCTTATCTGGCATCTGCACACTTCTAGCAGGGCACGTTTCTTCTCTAATGCAGAGCTGTGGAGCCAATTATAGTGCCCCACTACACTCCCAGCTGAAATCGTTAACTCTGCACAGACCGCAGATTGGACCTGGTCTGTATGTCTGACATACTCCTACACCTAAACCGATCGAGTTATCGAGAAAGCTGATCTTCATCTGTCTTACGAATTTCTTATTTATATTCATAACATGCTTTCTTTTGCCCCTTTCCTTTTTTCAGTGAGAATGGATGTACTTTTATTGGTTTCTTTATAGCTCATTGAGGGGATCTGGACTGGATCTTCAGCTTTTCACCATATGAAGGAATAGAGTGTTGCATACCAGCTTTGTAGATGATGCTATGTTGGGAGGCACAGTAAGTTGTGTTGGTGGAAGCAGGAAGTTATAAGGGACATGTACAGGCTAAGTGAGTGGGCAAAACTATGGCAAATCGAGTTCAGTATGGGGAACATAGGAACAGGAGTAGGTCATTTAGCCCCTCAAGCCTGTTCTGCCATTCAGTGAGATCATAGCTGATCTGTGACCTAACTCCATATACCTGCCTTTGTCTCATATCCCTTAATACCTTTGGTTAACAAAAATCTATCAATCTCAGATTTAAAAATAACAATTGACCTAGCATCAACTAACATTTGTGGGAGAGAGTTCAGAACTTATACAACCCTTTGCATGTAACTTCACTCCTGAAAGGCCTTGCTCTAATTTTAGGCTATGTCCCCTAGTCCTAGACTCCCCAACCAACAGAAATAGTTTCTGTCTACCCTAGCAGTTCCCCATAATATCTTGAAAGCTTCAATGTAATCACCCCTTTATTCGTTTATGGGACATGGGCGTCGCTGGCAAGGCCAACATTTATTGCCCATCCCTAATTGCCCTTGAGAAGGTGGTGGTGAGCTGCCTTCTTGAACCGCTGCAGTCCGTGTGGTGAAGGTACTCCCACAGTGCTGTTAGGTAGGGAGTTCCAGGATTTTGACCCAGTGACGATCAAGGAATGACGATATACTTCCAAGTCAGGATAGTGTGTGACTTGGAGGGGAACTTGGAGATGGTGGTGTTCCCATGCACCTGCTGCCCTTGTCCTTCTAGGTGGAAGAGGTTGCAGGTTTGGGAGGTGCTGCTGAAGAAGCCTTGGCGAGTTGCTGCAGTGCATCTTGTAGATGGTACACACTGCAGCCACGGTACGCCGGTGGTGGAGGGAGTGAATATTTAAGGTGGTGGATGGGGTGCCAATCAAGCGGGCTGCTTTGTCCTGGATGGTGTTGAGCTTCTTGAGTGTTGTTGGAGCTGCACTCACTGGATTTATGTGTCCATGCACACACATCACTAAAATCTAATGCACAGGTACAAAAAGTGATCAAAAACACGAATGGAATGTTATGCTTTATCTCAAGGAATTCAAAAGTGAGGAACTGATGCTTCAGTTATACAGAGCCTTGCTCAGACCCATCTGCAGGACGGCACCGAACCTCAGGAAAGATATATTGGCCTTGGAGAGGGTACAGTGCAAATTCACCAAAATTATACCATGGCTTAGAGGGCTGGTTGCATAAAAGTGGTTTGTGTTCCCTTGAGAGTAGAAGATTTAGGGGCGATCTAATCAAAGTGATTAAAAGATTCGATCGGGTAGATAGAAACTATTTCCTCTGGTGGAGAAATCCAGAATACGGGGGCTCAATATAAAGATAGAGCTCGGCCATTTGGGGGTGAAACCAGGAAGCATTTTTTCACACAAAGGATAATGAAAATCTGGAACTCACTCGCTCAAAAGGCTGTGGATATTGGGTCAGTTGAAATTTTCAAGACTGAGATTGATAGATTTTTGTTAGGGAAGGATATCAAGGGATATGGAACAAAGGCAGGCAAATGGAGTTGAGCTGCAAATCAGCCGTGATGTAATTGAATGACGGAAAACAGGCTTGTGGAGCCGACACTTATTCCTATATAAAATCTGGAATGCTCTGTTTGAATCTCTCCAGTTTAGCTTCTGCCCCTCTCGCAGTACTGAAACAACCCTAATTAAAGTCACAAATGACATCCTTCACTTGGTTCCACTGCTACCTATCTGAATGTATCTCTAGCAATGGCTTCTTTTCTCACTCCCTAACTGCCATCTCCAGAGTTCCCCAAAGATAGAGTCATAGAGTTATACAGCACAGAAAGAGGCCCTTCGGCCCATCGTATCCGCGCTGGCCGTTAAGCCCTATCTATTCTAATCCCATTTTCCAGCACTTGGTCAGTAGCCTTGTATGCTATGGCGTTTCAAGTGCCCATCAAAATGCTTCTTGAATGTTGTGAGAGTTCCTGCCTCTACCACCCTTTCAGGCAGTCCTTCGTATCCCACTCTTCTTTATCTATGTTGTCCCTTGGTGACGTTATCCACAGACAAGGGTCAGCTTTCACATGTACTCCAATGATGACCAGCGCTACGTCTTCACCATCTCACTCAACCCGTCCACTACTTTTATGGTGTCAGACTACGGCCGCGAATTTGCTGGTGCTCAGAGGGCGGATTTGAAGGCGGGTCGGGAGTAAAAATCTAAATGATTGACGGCGGGTTCCGATCCCGCCTCTACGCTACTTTGCAAAGTGTCAGGTCTGTGAGTCCCGATCAGACCCGACACCAAACGGCGGGAGAGGCAATTAAGGCAGTTAACTGCCTTGCTAATCTTATTTTAACTGCCTGTTCTGATTTTTGAGTTTTTTCTGCGTGTTGCCTGTTGTCAGACAAACATGCCAGCTGCATTGTGCCGGGTTTAGCAAGGAACTGAATTGTTAGCAGCTGCTCCAGCAGCTTAAAAGCGGTCCTACAACATGGCTGAGTTTCAGATGGCACAAGTTAGTACTTTGAGGTTTTGGCTAACATTTTGCAGCTCTACTGATCTTGTGAGTGTTCAACATGAGATCCATCTGCAGTGTGACCTCCTTGGAAGACCCTCTGGCCCCTTTGACCAAGCACTTGCAACCTCTATTGCTCAACTGAGATTTCCACCAGTGGAATGGGAACCATTTATATCCTCTCATCCTGGTCGTCCGATTTGGAGGAAGAGCAGCCGCGGCAGCAGCACAACCAGTCAGAACAGCAGGACCAGCAACAGGAGCGCCAACCTTCTCCTCACCCACCTGATGCTGCACAGGGCAGAGGGCATCAGCGCAGGGCTGCACCTCGCCGTAGGAGATAACCCCACCACAGGTTTACAGGCCGAGGATGAACTTTCTCAACATGAGTGAGCAGCAGTGCCAAAGTCAGGCTGAGACTTTCGCGAGAGGTAGTCGCAGACATCTGCACAATGCTGCACCAATACCTAGAGCCCAGAGGAGCGGGTGGACACTCCTTACCAGTGGCTGTCAAAGTCACCACCACACTCAACTTCTTTGCTTCGGGCTCCTTCCAGGGATCAGCAGTAGACATCAGCGGCATCTCCCAGTCGGCCGCACACACCTGCATCACGCAGGTTACCGATGCCCTCTTTGCAAAGTCGCACAATTCCATCCACTTCTCCATGGATGAAGCAAGTGTAACCTCGCGTGCGGTGTTTTTGCAAATATGGCAGGCTTCCCTAGGGTGCAGGGCGTCGTTGACTGCACACATGTGGCCTTAAGGGCACACCATCACAACCCAGCTGTATTTGTCAACCGCAAGGGCTTCCACTCCCTTAATGTGCAGCTGGTGTGTAACCACAGGAAGATCATTATGCATGTTTGCGCCAAGTACCCTGGCAGTTGCCATGACTCCTTCATCCTGCGGCAGTCTGCTGTGCCTCAGCTCTTCAATCCGCCAACTCTACTTGGCGACAAGGGCTACTCCCTGAAAAAGTGGCTCATGACACCAATGAGGAGGCCATCAAACGAGGCTGAGGAGCGGTACAATGTGAGCCACATTTCCACCAGAAGCATCATAGAGCAAACCATCGGCTTGCTGAAAATGCGATTCCGAAGCCTCGACAGATCTGGTGGAGCCCTACAGTACGCACCAGCCAGGGTCTCCAGAATCATCATGGTCTGCTGTGCACTGCACAACATCGCACAGCAGCGTGGCTTAGCGCTGCCTGAGGAACAAGTGGCATGGCGCAGTGCCTCCACGGAAGAAGAGGAGGAGGAGGAGGCGGCGGCAGATGAGGGACACCTTGCGGGGCCAGATGTGCCAATTCTACCAGCACGCGACCATATTGCTGGCCTTCACAAGGGATGCACTCATCCATGCCAGATTCGGGTAAGCTTATGCTTCAACCACAGGTGGCTGGCAGATGGAGATGAATGTCTGGACAACCTTCTTAACATGCCATACATCATCTGTCCAATAAACGGTGCTTTCCTATCACTCTCACCACCATCATTACAAATGCAACTCGCCCTGAGCCCTCACTGTGCAACTTCCATTTCTCAGCACACATAGGCCAAATCTGCAATTCTTTGTCATTTTATTAAACAAAAGTGATGGCAATCAGGATGAAATCGCTACTTTGTTACACAAGAAAACACCCAAGCGCCTACCCTTGTGACTATTTGTGTGTTAACTTTCTCTTAAGCGTGCTTCTACGTGATGCTTCCCCTGTGGCATCAGCAGATGTAGAGGCACCTTGCTCACTGTTATGCTGCACCTGCTTAGACGCCTTTGGTGAGTGTCCTCTGGGTTTGGGAGCCTGGGAGGACTCCTCAACAGTCTGCTCTTCCTGCGACTGTGCAGGGGCTGAGACGGCCATCTCAGTTGGGTGCGGAATCTGGGGCTCTGCAGTGGCATGGTTGTGTGAACGTTTGGAGAGGAGCCCACACTTCCTTGTTGTCGGCCACCAACATCCCTCTCATGGGTCACCCGCATTTCAGTGCTAGCAAGTAGCTGGAGAGCACCTTGCTGCACATCAGTGGGGCCATGAGGACCCGTCTCTATACCGACAGTCCTCATAACGGGGATGTCCATGTACCTCTGGTGTCTCTCCTCAATAGATGCCCATCTATCCTCCATAGCAGACCATCTATTTAGAAGAGTCACCATGCTCTGTTGAGTCTGGCAAGTTATCTCCGCCATGGAGGTTGCCACCCCCTCCATGGCGGCACGTTCATGCGCCATTACCTCCACGAAGGCAGTGCTCATGTTTGAGATGGACTCCTCCATTCTCTGCACAATCGCAGTTACCGTGGATGCAAACCCTGTCAGAGACTCCTGCACTTGTTCCTGAAGTTCCAGCACCGCTCTCTTTCTGGATGGCCCCAGAGGCACAGCGTCTACATGCAACTGAGCAGAGCGAGGAGTTGTCCTGCGACCTCCGACGAGGAGTCTCCACTGCTTTCCCTGTCTCCACCATCTGCTGATGCTCACTTGTGAGCTGATACACCAGGTGACAACACTACTGTATGTCGCGAAGAACCCGCCGAGGTGTGCGTCTCTGCGCTGCTGCTGGGTGCGCTGAGTCCTGGTGACGCTGCTCCCTCAGAGGCTGCAGGTTCCTCTGAGGAGTCGTCTGGCTCTTCCTCCTGGGGACAGTGGGGAAGGAGGCTCTCGATGGTCCTGTGGGAGAGTAAAGGCATGAGTTAGACAGCTGATGTTTAGGTAGCAGACACATCCTATTGTGCAGATGATCAAAAGTCAATCTCTATGAACATCATATGACATTTCAGTTAATCATAAAATCTAAATGAGAGGGTTGAAAATGTATTCTGTCACCAGCTTCCTCTACTGTGCCTGTCTCTCGGTCCCCCGCTTCCAGCTCCTCGCCACCTCCCACAATGTCGTGAGCAGCCTCCTCAGCGCTTGTCAAAGTTGCGAGTGATGGTGGCCCTCCTCCTGTCGTCGCTCTCTCCCTCTTATTGTGGGCTATCTTTTCCTGCAAGGAGGGACACAAGTAGAGTTTCAACGAGATTGATGGAGTGACTGTGAAGAATCCATAACATAGAAGCTTAGAGGGAGACCAAGATGGAGTGAGATGACAAGAGGAAGGTGCCTCCCTGTGCGTTGTTAGTTGTTGTCATTGCATAACTGAGAGCGAGTGTGAGGGGTTCTTGGTAGGATGGTGAAGTGATTCAGTACATAGAGAGAGAGGGATAGGTAAGGGTGCAAGGGAAGTAAAGGATGTGGAGGAGCAGGCTGACAATGCAGAGTGTTGGTGATGAGAAGGGAAGCAGATTGAAGGCAAGTGTGATGTGATACTCCACTTTTGATGAGCGCAGAAGATCAGTGAACCGTTTTCGGCACTGCACCCAGGTGCTTGAGCATAAGGACCTAGCGCTTACCTACTCAGCAGTTCGCAGCCAGGCTACCTTCGTCTGCTGAAGAGGCTTCCTCCGGCCATCAGGAGGGAACAGAATCTCCCTGCGCCCTCTTACTCCCGCCACAAGAGCTTGGAGGGAGTCCTCATCAAAGCGTGGCGCAGCTTTTGCTTTTGCAACAGTCATGGTCACCTGGGCCAATTTCCAGAGCAGCACAAATGAAATGAGAAGCTATGGCTACATGGGCCCCTTAAAAACAACTGAATGAATGACGTCATCAGAGGCGAGCAGCAGACCTGCTCCCACTCATTGGGCCAGGTAGCGCGCACGGCGGGCTTAATGAGCCCACTTAATTTAAAATCGTGAATTGGGAGCGGCTGAAACTGGCAGTGGGAACGGAACCCGCCTACCAGGCAACCTGACTCCAACCCGCCGCCTCAAAGAAAATCGTGGCCAACGTGTGACATCCACTCATAGATGAGTCTTAACTTTCTCCAGTTCAACGTTGGGAAGCCATCATGTCCAGCTCCTGTCAAAACTCTGCTCCCTTGCCCTTATTCTTTTTCATTCCATCCATTCCCCGATGGGCCAAAAATTCATCCCGCTGCGCGAGAGTACGCACTGCGTACTCTCGCGTATTCTCTCTCCAATTGCCGGTTTTCTGCATGCCCTGCGCATGCGCTGAAAACCGGCACTTGGTCTTTTGAAAAGGGGGCGGTTCCTCGGTGCATCGCGTGCGCGCTACAGGCTGCGCGCACGCTGTGCACTTCGTGCTTTGGACGCGCAGGTAAGGACGGAAGATTTTAGAAATGGAAAAAGGAGGAGTAAGACCCACTTTTAACAAGGTAAGTAGTGAATTAAGTATTTTTTTGAATTTTTTTTAACAGGTATATCTTTTTTAGAGACTTTAAAGACAGGTAAGTTTATTTTTATAACTTTTTAAAAGATTTTAAATTTTTTCAAAAATTTAATTTTTTATTTAAAATGGTTAATTTATTTAACTATACTTATTTTATTAATGTGATGTTTTTTTTTTAATTTAATTGAGGTTTAGCTGTTATTTTGGGGGGGTGTAAGATTCATAGATTTCACAGCACGTATGTGAAACTTATGAATGGAAGATGGTGTGCTGCCATTGGCTCTAACTGAGTCACGTGATCCCACAGCTCGCACGAATTCACTACGCCGGTGGGATACGCAAGCACTGCCCAGCTGATGTCTGGAACATCAAGTTCGTGCAAGCTGGATCTGAAAAAGCCAACGCGGAGTGAGAGATCGCGGGGAAGCCTTACCCCCGCGGGAACAGAGCGAGATCAATTTCTGGGCCATTGTCTCAGTTGAACCAGACTGTTCACAGCTTCTGAATCCTGTTTAATCCTGAGCTGAGCTTCAGACTTCATATCTTCATCACAGAGACTGCATGCTTCCAAAACTCTACCACATATCTCCTACCCCACACTAAGGGTTCAATTTTGCCAGGCCCGAGGAGGCGGGATTGGAGGCGTGTGAGGTGGTAAAATCGCAAAAAATGGCGGGCGGGCCCAATCCCCATCCCGCCTCCGAGCAATTTTCCCAAATGCGTGTTTTCTGACCCCGTTTCCATCCCGCCTCCAAGAGGCGGGATAGGCCCTTAAGGCCCTTAACAACCAGTTAATTGCTTCTATAATCCCATTTTGAGAGGCCTTTCTGATTTTACCACTTTTCCCACGTCCTGCATGTCTCCTCTGGAACACGCCAGTGAATCCTGGTGGCCTCACAAGTGGACTGCTTACAGCTGCAGCTCCACCATTAAAAAGGAGTTTTCAGCAATCATCATTTGCAGGTGGCAGAACTTTGTTGTCTCAGGTCTGGGGGAACTTTTAGCAGGCATACCCATTGTTGTGGAAGTTTGGAGCCTGACACCCATCTCCAGTGTGACCTCCTGGGAAACCCCTCTCGCCACCTTGACTGAGCGCTTCCTCAACTGAGGCATATACCAGAAGCATGAGAACCATTTAATTCCTTTCCTCCTGGACATCAGATTCGGACGAAGACCAGCCGTGGCAGCAGCAGAACCATGAACAACAGCACCACCACCAACAGCAGCAGCAACAACAGGAGTGCCAAGCTGCTGCTCACCCACCTGAAGCTGCACAGGCCAGAAGGCGCCAGCGCGCGACCACATTGCTGCCCGTGATGCAAGGGACGCACTCATGTTGGCCAGATTTGCTTAGCCTGCACAATCAAACAATTTTGCCTCGCACCTTCTTATCAGACCATCAACAATGGCCAAGAACCTGCGGATTCCTATCACTCTGACCACCATACTGACAATTGCAAGTCGCCCTAAGCCCTCAATGTGGAAGTCCCATTAGTGAAATGACACACACCACAACTGCAACAGTTTGCCATCAGAATTTTTTATGACAAGCAATTGATGGCTTTTCAAAATTAAACACAACATTACACCCAAGTGACTACGGTAGCTAGCCTTACCATGGAGGTTGCCATCCTTTCCGTGGTGATGCGTTCATGCGCCAACGCCTCCACAAAGGCTCTGATCATGTTAGCGATGGATTCCTCCATTCGCTCCACACTTGCAGCGCCCCTGGAGACAAAACCTGCCAGAGACTCCTGCACCTGTTCCTGGAGTTCCAGCACCGCTCTCCTTCTGGATGGACCCGGAGACACAGGGTCGACATGCCGCGGAGCCGAGCTGGGAGCGTCCTCTCCACTGTGACGAGGACTCTCCACTGCTGTCCCTGTCTCCACCATCTGCTGATGCTCACTTGTGAGCTGTGACACACCAGGTGACAACACTACTCTATGTCCGAAGGTCCCACCGAGGTGTGGGTGTCTGCGCTGGTGCAGGGTGCGCTTAATTCTGCTGACAGAGCGCCCTCAAAGGTTGCAGCTTCCTCTGAGTAGTCTGGAAGCTCAGGCTCTTCCTCCTGGACAGCGGGGACGGGGGCTCTCGATGGTCCTGTGGGGGAGTAAAGGAAAGAGTTGGAGATGTGAGGTAAAGGTTGCATGCACATTGAATTGTGCAGATGATCATAAGTCAATCTGTTAGAGCATCAGAATCATTATCAGTCACTCATGCAATGTCAATGAGAGAGATGCCAAACTATTCTGTCACCAGCTTGCTGTGATGCGCCCGCGTGTCCGTCCCCCACTTGTGAATCCTCCTCGATCCCGGCAATTTCCAGGGCCGCCGCCTCCGAGGTGGGGAGCTGGGCTACTGAGGGTGGCCCTCCTCCTGTCCTCGCTCTTTCCCTCTTATTGTGGGCTCTCTTTTCCTGCAATGAGGGACACAAGTGGAGTTTGAGTGAGAATGAAGGAGTGAGTGTAGAGAATCCAATGCATAGATGCTTAGAAGGAGACAAAGGGCCCTCCCTGTGTGTTGTAAGTTGTTGTCATTGCATCACAGTGATAGGGAGTGTGAGGGCTGCATGGACGAATAGTTAAGTAAATGTGACCATACAGAGAGAGGGAATGGGTAAGGGTGCAGGGATGTCAGTGTCAAGTGGGATGTGGAGGAAGAGGTTGGCAAAGCAGAGTGCTGGTGAGGAGAGGCGATGGGGATGAGATTGAGGGTGATGAGAAAGTCATACTCACTTTTCCTGTGCGGAGAAGGTTATGAAACCTCTTCCTGCACTGCAGCCAGGTTCTGCGGCACATAGAGATGGCATTGACCTCCTGGGCCACTTGCAGCCACACGGCTTTAGTCTGTTGTGGTGGCTTTTTTCTCCCTGAGGAAGGGAAGAGCATCTCCTTATTAGATCTTGCTCCCTGCACCAGAGCTTGGAGGGAGGGCTCATCAAAGCGAGGTGCACAATTTTGCTTGCTGGTGGACATGGTCGGTAAATGAAGTCCTTCATACAATGTCCAAAGCGTTTCCAGTCTCCAGAAGAAGCAAGGCTGCTTGCAGGCCTTAAATCCAGCAGCACCGATGACGTCATCGGAGGCGACTTTCAGGATGGAAAGGCTAATTGGGCCAGGGGTTCCCACACGCTGGAAATCAAGTGCCCAATTCGGGGAAAATCGCACTTTTTTCCTACTTCACATCGGAGTCGGGGTCCTGACACGAAAACCACCTGACACGCCCCAGCCCGACCCCAATGGCAAAATCGAGCCCAGAGTCTTGCTTGCCCATTACCATTGCCCTCGCTGACCTCCACTAGTTACACAATCCCAACACTTCAAATTTGAAATCCATGCCTTTAATTCCCTCCAAGGCCCAGCCTATCTCCTCAGCCTCCTCCTGCCCTGTATTCTCCTTCAAACACTCTTCCTCTGACTTGGTTCACCCTGGGTGACTTGTTTTTCAACATGTAACGCGGTGAATAATGAATTGAGGAGAAAGCTGTTACTGCATCGACTTGTTGTAATCTAGTAATTTATTAATAACATTTCTTTCTGGGTATGTTTCAACATGTGTTGATCCTGTGGAGGAGATGTAAATAGAAGATGGTTGCTGGCTAAACACCTGGCTTTGTTAATTTCACCACCGTGTCATTTTTAGTTACTGCAAATAAAAATTCTGGAAAGCTCCCTCTTTATGGATGTTCTACAACAACTTGCATGTTGTGTCTCCACATTTCATTAACATTTTATGAAATTCTGATTTGAGATTTATCATGTTCTGCCGAGTGCTGCTTCCATCTACATTCATCACACTAAACAAGGCTGGCTATTGTCAATGTCACAATAATGTTTGATTCCTAAATTAGATCAGTAACATCAGATGGGGGTGGGGGAGGTGCTACTGAGTGAAGTAGATTTGAGTACTGCTACAGTCATTTTAGACTTCGACCAGAAGGCCTCCATCACTAATCCGTGCACCTGAAAGAAAAAAGTTGCTTACCTTGGGTCAGTTGTCTTTGCTGCCAATTCTCAAGTTGGAGAGGGACTAGCCGTAGGGCCGAAAGTGCACCACTGCTGCCCATCAAATTGGCACCCTTCTGATGCTGGGGGGACAAAACGAAGTGATAGGGCAGGGAATGTCTGCTCTGCCTCATTAGAATGGCTGTATTTTGTCTGTGGCTGTGGTAGGCACAGGCACATCATTTTCTCACCACTTCTCCTACTTTAGAGCAGCCCCAGAGGTCCTAGGGCAACGCAAGGTCCACCTTTTCATCTCCTTTGGAATTCCTCAGAGACATTAAAGAGGAAAATTGGCCCTAATGCCTATGTTTAATATTTCGCTTTGTGTATCGCATTAAAGATAAGTGCTACACATGAGAGGCAATGTTTGTGGCTCTTATCATAGAAGCTTACAGCACAGAGGAGACCATTCGACCCATCGTGCCTGGGCTGGCTCTTTGAAAGAGCGATCCGATTAGTCCCGCTCCCCTGCTCTTCCCTTGGACCTGCAAAATTTTTCCTTTCCATCTGTCAACCACTGACATGGGCATGGTAAACTTCTTGTTCAGGCTCTCTTCAGGATTTATATGAAATCATGTTCAAGCAAAAGAAGTGTTATAGAAAGCGAATTTTGGATGGATTCTACCAAAAGGAAGAATTGAGGACGATAACCTCAGTTTGCTATTTTTAGTGAAATTATACAGGTTGTTTCTGCACACAACAAATTGAATTAGCCAGCATTTGAATTAAGAGACATTAAATTAACAGTGGACTATAAATGTTTTGTGTTAGTTGTAGTTATAGTACCCACTCTGCTTTTTAGAATGGACTTCCAAGATTTTTGTATAAGGCAATGAGTATCGTGAAGAAATGTGGTTTTATTGGATAACAAATATAATGCAGGATGTCACAAGGCTGTAACACATTGAGTGAATGAGATTAGTCATCAACTATAGGAGGGTAATGTGCAGTTGATCAGTGCTATCTCAGCTTTTATTTTATATAGAAATAAATGTTTCTTAATTTTTTCCGATGTTTGGGATTTCCTTTTGTTTTGCTGGTGAGAATGCTATGGTTGACGGGAGGGCCAGTACTTCAGAAGTGATATTGACGTTTAGTTCGCAGGAGAAGTGCATATACCTTAGATTCTCTGAATTATATTTTAGTCTTTTACTGTAAAATACTAATAATGTTGCATCTGGGCATGGAATGTTGTAAACTGCGACATAATTTTGATTTCAAGAGCCCATTATCAACACGAAGGTCATTACAATGTCTGAAAACAATTGTGTAATGTTCTATAATTGAGGAGCTAATCTGGCTAGATTATTTTAAAAACAGTTGATAGTGAATAATCAATTTCAGTTTACCCATGTGGGCTGTATTTAAATGGTCTGATTGCTATTGGAATTTCATTCTTTTAACAGCTATGAATGAGCATTCCATTTTCAGAATTCCATGTGATTATAGGTTTAACTAAAGCCTTTTATGTTGAGTTAATCAGTGCAGGTATGGGATGTGGTTTCAGTTTATAAATGGCTCTTGTCGAGATATCCTGATGCCACTTATACAATAAGGTTGTGTGCAAGAATGCTTTCTGACATTGTTACATTATAGAGGTAACATTAGAGCCACAGGTTCCTGGAGCCAGCAGTGGGAACGTATGTATTTCCAACAGCTCTGTGATCACATTACTGGAGGTGTCACATAAACATCAGGCAGAATATGCCTCAGATATAGCAATTAAAGGGATGAAAATGGACTGTGTTTCATCGATGGTTCCATATAAGTAAGGCAAAATTATCCTCCTTCCAACTAATATGGCTATCCATCGTTCTTGTCAAAGAACTTGCAAGAAGATAGACTAGATATTATTGGAAAAAAAAAATTTTTTTGCAGCAAGTTATCTCTCTCTAATGTTGAATACATCATCATTGTCAGTGGTAGGGTTGAATATTGGTCCAAGTTCAATTTAACCTCTTACACCAGTAATTTGACCTAATAGTTTAGAGTGGTTAAATACAAGATTTTTGGTTTTCGTTTTGCCCTATTGTACTTTTCATTTCGGCACAGAAAAGGCTTCACCGAAAGTTTCGACATGGTTTTGTTAGCACCGTCATAGAATAGTTACAGCACAGAAGGAGGCCATTTGGCCTGTCGAGCCCATGTCAAAGAAGGTTTTGGAAAATATTAATAGTGCTTCTAGCTCTAAACCTTGAACATGCAAAACTAACAGCGTTACTGAAAATGCAAAACTGGATAAGTAAAATGTTAATGCCAGTTATGTTAATATATGGTGTTCGTAATGTAGGATTCACTGCTAGATTTTACTGTTTACTGTGTAAGATTTAATACCTCAAGTTTGTGTTTGGCTTTCAAGTAGTTGTGAGTGGTTACCATATATTTTGTGTGCAATGGCTTTATAGTATACAGGCATGGATTGATTTCTTGTATGGAAGGTGGTTGACCAGTGGTCAGGTGCTGCAGCACTTTTGCTTATGCGCCAATGTGTGAATTCTTCCTTTGCCGCAGATTTGAATTAATTGTTGGTTGTCAGATGCAAATCTCTGGTGCAACCAGCTGAAATAAAAATAGTGGTAATGTTGTTTTAATGTAGCAGATTCAACAGTTTTTTTGTGAGCAGTGATCACATCAAAAATTCCCCGTGCTGGCTGATCCGGGTTTTGCAGTTGGCTGCCATTTACTGATATATGCAATGAAGAGATCGTCACAGTCATATTGCTCCAGTAACTCTGTATTTCCACCAGATTGTTTTCACGTGGCCACAAATAAAAATTACATAGATATCTGACAAAAGCTGCATCCACTACCATTTCAAGTATTCTGAGACCAAGGGAACAGCTTCATTTTAGACCTTAGCTACTTCAAATTATATAAAAGTAATGACAGTAATTCTAATTCTTGTCGCAGAGTTTTGTGCATGTTTTCTTAAACATATGTACTGAGCTTTGCTTGCGAGTATCCAGCTGCCAGTGAAATTTGAGTGTCATTGAAGAGTGACTGCCCGCTCTGACTTGCTTTAAAACTTTTGGGGTAGTCTAGCACATCACTGGGCTCTTTTTAAACTTTAACATTTAACTTTGCACAGTTGAGTTCACCCCACTTGTAGTTATGTTAGTGTAGAGATTCGCGTATCTCTGGTAAACAGGATCGAGTGCAAACCAATATGGTGGGTATATTGTGTTTAATCGGAGTTTAGGATGGAATATAACACACTAGTAATACAGCAAAAACATATGACCGTGACAAGTAGCTGATACTGGACCCGATTGGACAGATGGCTGACATGCGTGAATAGTTCTCTGACTTGCGGCCTCTTCTTCCTTTTGTCTAGAACTAGTGAGTATGGGAATCACTCTCGAAAGAGCGCTCGACCAGCCCAGCTTTTGCTTAGCTCTCCCCTCCACCATCTGTGTGGGCAAACCCTCAGGGTGTTACTTTTATTCTCTTTTTAGGGGTGGGCCTGAGGCCAAATTATTGCCAAACCATTTAACCTATAGATGTTCCCCTAAAACCTCATTACCCAATGGGGCATCAAGTTCTTTGTTTCGATTCTTGGATGAAAGCCCTCTCCTAAAGGTGTCTCATGATCTCATCCAATTTATCTTTCTTGTTTTTAGATTTTGAAGGTTCCTCCATTGGAACTTGTCTTATCTCTCTTTGTCCCCATCCTCCCTGTTCCAATTGGTACTAGGCCTGGCCTTGTCCCCTTCAATCAGGAGGCCCAAGCCAGAGTTGTCCCACTTCAGCCAGTCGTTATCTCACATTATTCTATGTCTTTCAACGAATTAACTTTTATTTATCTTCGCAAGCAGTTCTGCTAAACAAACTCCAAATTCTACCTGTGGAGATTATAATATGGTTATTAGTAATGATGGAAGAAATATAGGTTGGGCCTTCATTGGCCAAAATAAAGATACATTAACAAAGTCAAAACCCTAACTTACAACCAACAGATGTAACAGGCAAGGCTGTGTGGAATGTTTATGCCTCATCGAAACTAACTAACTGAAGACATTTTGTCTCAAATTCTAATACGAACCTCCAGGAAAACGTAACTTATACATTAACCCCTTACTTGTCGCAAGCAGAAACATACAATCATTTAAACACAGTATTAATCGTGCAGCCATATACATTTTTAGACACCCCTCGTTTCTAACATTCGAGCCAATGTGGACCTCAAATGATGTGAGAGTACAGTACTTGCTTCCGATAGTCTGGCACTCAGGGCAAAATCCTGAACTGATGCCAATTTTGTCTCAATTTTACTCTTTTTGCATTGCTGCATAGAAGAAACCACTTAACAGCAACACAAAGTCTGCAGTGAAACCACCTTGTAAAGGGCAATCACATACATTGGTAGCATGAATCCTGATTAATGGTGCAAGAAGTTTTTAAACACATTACTACTTTTTAAATAATTGCATTTTCAGCAAACAAAATTCCTTTTATAACAGCAAAGTATCACACAGTTCAGAAGAGTTTATTTTTGCCATACTTTTACTTATGCATGACAGAAACTCTAAATTAGAATAAGTTTCCTGTTGCTATTTTAATTGGGGCAAAACACTTTATGTTAACAAGGTTCTTCCATTTTGATGTTTGGTTTCTTTTTATTGTAGTTCAGAGTCATTGAATTGCAGGTCCCGAGTTGATGTATTGCTGCAATAATTAGCTGACAAAAATAATGATCTCTGCCAGGATTTTTCATGCTTTACAGTGTGCATAGTTAACAATAATTATTCAAGTTAATACCTTGATGAAGGTTTGTTACACTCCTTCTCTAGCACTCAGGAGGCTTAACATGATTGTAATTTATAGTTATAGCCAAATTCAATTTCACAAAATCACAGCAGCATTGTTCACGATGGTGTGTTGTATTTTTATTGGAAGAAGGAAATAGCTTTTTTCTGTCAGCATAACCACTTCCATTTCAGTTTTGGCAGTAGATTTATGAAAGGTTATATTTACCCAACTCATTGCACAATATATGTAACTTACTGCACAATATATGTGTGATTTTAAAAGCATAAAATGATGGAATTTACTTTATTCAAGCATGAAGAATTCATAACTGCAGCTTTAAAAAAGTTGAAACTACAGGGCAATTCTACCACCTGCTATTTTCTTTTATCCAGCAGATGTTGAATTGTCCTGCTGAATTCAGATATTAATATTGATTCTGCTGTCAGATTGAGAGTTTATAATGATGGTTCCAAAATTATTGTTTCTACAAAGGTTAGTCAAACTGGTGCCCCGCTCAAATAGGTTCTCTAATTAGTTATATTAGAATTCTGTGTCCGGCTGAGAACAAACATAATTGTCATCTTTCACTGTAGGAAAATGATTCAGGTTTTGAGGTTTCTACTGACAGCTACTTCTGAATGCCCTTCTATGAATTTTGCTTTTTTTTTCATGTAGGCTGTATGTAAGTTACTCTCACTTGTAACTAATTTAATTCAAGAAACGGAATTGTCTTTCAAGGTTGAAACTTGGGTGACAGATTAATTGGGACCAATAGTTTGGATATTTTTGGGAGTTTAAAGTTGTCAGTTTCTGTTTCTGTCTGAAATACTTTTTTCTGCATTAAACAATGCTTTAGAATATACAGTAAGGTGCTATCAAAATCTTTCATTGAGAGGTTCGTAGTGCAATCTCTTGATTGTTAACTTTTCTGAATTCATAGGATGTTTAATCTGCATACACAGCTAAGAACATCGTGAGGTGCAACAGGCCTAATTAATTTAGTATTATGTTCTAACTCGGAATTGGGATTATGCAAGTAGTCATAATTCATTTAACAGTATCAAACAATGGGGGGAATTTTAAGGGAGGGGTGGTCAGCGGGCGCGATCGGTGGCGGGTCAGGTGGGAAAGTGTTTTTTTTTTATAGCGGGTGAGGAGTGGCTAGTGAGATGGGGAAGTGATAATGTAGATAGAGAGCGATGGGTGGAGCTGCATGGTAAGTTGGTGTGAGTAAGGATGTGCAGGAGTAAGGTAGGGAAGGCAGAGTGATGGGGATGTGATGAGTGGCACAGCAAGATAAGGTTGAGTGTGCCTTTGCAGTAACGTTTCGTGATCTATTGAAATCATTGAAAGGCTTGTGACACTGCAGCCTGGTCCTCCTGACGACATCTCTGCTCGTGCCCTCCTGTGCAATGTGCAACCAGGCTGCGTTGGTCTCCTGGGAGGTCTCTTCCGCCCATTGGAAGAGAAGAGGGACCTCCCTGTGTGCTGTGACTCTCTCCATAAGCATATGGAGGGAGTCAGGGGAGAGCCTGGATGCAGCTGTGCACCTCTGTGCAGTGCTTGTCAGTGTTTGCAGCACCTCAATACTGTAGAACACTGACAGCACAAATGTCAAAGTGAATTTGCGCATGGTCCCTTTAAGGAAACCGGCTGATGATGCGTCATCAATTGACGTCATCAGATCGGCTTCCTTCAATTGGACCGGGAAACGCACTGAGCGGGCTTAACAAGCCCAATCAGGGGAAAGTCATGTCGGAGGCCGGGATGGAGCCAGCAGCGAGGCCACGACCTGTCACAGACCTCGCCCGCCACAGACCCGCCGAGGTAGGGAAAGTCGCAGCCAATGGTTCCTCGGCTGCAATATTCCAAAGGTGAAAGATATTGCACCTGTAGGTGGCGTTGTGAGCACAATATTACATGAAGGCCGAAAGCAAAAATAATTAGTCCACCTTTGGAATCGTACACGGGAGAAATGGTTTTTCAAGAAAATGAATTCAGAAAAAATCACATTCAGAACAGCATTGTTCACGATAGTATGCGTTATATATTTTTTTGTTATGAATCCAGTTGTGTGTAGAATGAAATGTTGAGCACCTTAAACAAAATCAGCTAGAAGTTGAAACTCAAAGGGGTGAAATTCAGCTTTGGTTGTGGCTCAAAACGGTTGGTAGTGGATTGGCCGCCTGTTATACATCCCGCTTGATTTTCCTTTCCATCGACATCAATGGAAAAGAAAACCAAGCGGGATGTATAACAGGCGGCCAATCCACAATTGCCCATCTTGTGTCCTGGCCGAAGTTGAACTTCACCTCCAAGTTATTGAAGAGGCGATTTAAGAAACCCGATAAAATGGCACACGTAGCTGGCCCTTACCTCCCCCTCGCCACCACTTACCTCCCCCTCCTCCATTCTTTCCAACCCACGTTCCCTCCTCTCCTTTCCCTTCCCCTCCTCCTCATCATTTTTACTCCCCCTCCCCCTTTTGACCCTAGGTTTTTTTTCCTGCTTTTTTTTTTGCCTCACATGGCTGGTTAGGGTTGGTGGTTGGGAGGCGGGGGAGGGGTGGTTAGGAAGTGTTTAGTCCGGCTTGATTCACCAGTTGGTCTTCTCCTGCCCGTGATTTTTGTATTTTTGTAAGGCAAATGTCAAGTGCATCTTGTTTAAACAGTAGTCGCATAAGTTTCTTTTGGGAATCGATACGGATTGTGGCACGTAGTGTGTGGTTGTATCTCACTCATTCCATTACCTGGAATAATGACTCTGACTGGGTACATCACCAATGGAGCAAATATTAAGGACATAAGTAGATTAGATTGGTATATTTTGAAAATCCAGAATTTAGGAAAAGTAGGTGATAATCTTACTGGAACCCTACCATAGGTGATGATTATATAATAGCTAGAAGGGAAGTTGGGCACTGAATATTGCCTGCCTGCTGACTTTTTTAGTTTTCAAAGTGAAATTTTAGAATATTGACATTTCTGTATGAAAGGCATTATCACCTGACAGTTATTGTAGTCAATTAAGCTTACCCCTTAGGAATATGTGTCTGCTGCATCTTAACACCAGTTAAAACAAATGTTGTTTTTCTGCAGATTTATAATCCTGAATTTTGTGCAGTAGAAATATTTTGAGAACTGCAGTAACATTTGTGCATTGCATTCAGAAATGCAAAATTATAGTTTTTAATTTTTTGTCGAGATTCCCACAGCTCTTTTGGTCGTCTTGGCTATTTGAAAATCTTTTTTGTCATGAATGGCAGTTTGAAACTATGTTCGGCAGTGGGTGAATCTGTGATAATATCAAATCATTCTTTAATATTGGGGCAGAAATTCGTCTGTTGTCGGGTGAGTACGCACTGTGTACTCACCCGTGGACGGAACAAAAGTGCCGGTTTCTTGCATGCACTGCGCATGCGTGATAAACCGGCACTTCCATTCCCCTGAGGAAAGGGGTTCAGAGGTCGAACGCGCACGCCGGAGGGCCAGCGCGTTCGCCTCGTGCTTCGGATTTTTTTACAGGTTCCTCCGTGAGGTTAAGCACGGAGAAGATACACTTTTAAAAAGGATGCGCAAGGCCTTCTTTTAACAAGGTAAGTGTTGATTTTATTAAAATTTAAACATTTTTTTCACAGATTTATCTTTTTTAATTACTTTAAAGAAAGGTAAGTTTAGTTTGAGCCCCGTTAAAAAATGTAATTAATTTTTTCAAAAATTTAAATTTTTGTTTAAAATAGTTAATTAATGTAATTTATAGTTATTTTAAAAATGTGATGTTTTTAAAAAAAATTATTTGTAGTTTTAGGGATGTTTTGGGGCCGATCTGTATTCATCGATTTGACAGGTCTTCCTGTCAAATCTATGAATGAAAGATGGTAGGTAGGTGCGCGCGCGATCCTTGCACCCGCGGGAAGCCAGGGAGCCGAATTTCTGGCCCAAATTAAGTAACCGGCATGTGGCTGTACGTTGCAATGAGTAGCATTTTATATTATGGAAGATTATTCATCCACAAAGAATAAATTGCTGCACTTTTCTATTTTATGGACAAGGCAATTTTTAATTTCCCTAGGAAGCCTCTTCGATCTGGAAGATTTATGCATATAATTTACATCAGCTCACAACTTACTGGTTCGTTGCATTGTAGAATACAATTGTAAATTAGACTTCTTAAACATATAAAAGGTTTTAGTCCAAGTACTTTTGGTAATTAATAGTTTCTCTTGCATTCTGGTCCTGACAGAATGGTTTCATGTTTAAGCTTTTCTTTTTCTATTGATTATATTTGTTGCTTCCCTGAACACCGGTATCAAATTAGAGTCCACCATTGATATATTTTGAAATTGTAATTATTTAATGGAATCATGTTAAAACCTATTATTCACATTGCTTAAAGCATTAGGGACCATTTTTGGATGCTTTGGAGTAACAATAGTTTTGATTTTGATTATTTTGGAACAAAAATCAATCTGCAATCAAATTGCATCTGAATGTGGAGGAAGACAGATATTCAGCTGGTTTAAATTGACATGTTTCAGTATGGACTGGTTGGGCTGAATGGCCTGTTTCTGTGCTGTATATTTTATGTAATTCTACGTGATATTTACTCTACAGTTTAAAAGATAATTGAGAAAACATAGCAGACTAACATCTGTCTGAGGCTGAACCACACTGTTCGCAAACTTTGTGTCATATTTGACCCTGAAATAAGCTTCCGACCACCTATCCGCAGCATAACAAAGACCGCCTATTTCCACCTCCATAACATCGCCCGTCTCCACCCTTGCCTCAGCTCGTTCACTGCTGAAACCCTCATCCATGCCTTTGTTACCTCTAGACTTGACTATTCAAACGCACTCTTGGCTGGCCTCCCACATTCTACCGTACGTAAACTTGAGGTCTTCCAAAACTCAGCTGCCTGTGTCCTAACTCCTACCATGTCCCATTCGCCCATCCCCCCTGTGCTCGCTGACCTACATTCGCTCCCGGTTAAGCAGCGCCTCGATTTCAAAATTCTCATCCTTGTTTTCAAATCCCTCCATGGCCTCGCCCCTCCCTATCTCTGTAATCTCCTTCAGCCCCATAACTCCCCGAGATATCTGCGCTCCTCTAATTCTGCCCTCTTGAGCATCCCTGATTATAATCACTCAACCATCGGTGGCCGTGCCTTCTGTTGCCTAGGCCCTAAGCTCTGGAATTCCCTGCCTAAACCGCTCCGTCCTCGCTACCTCGCTTTCCTCCTGTAAGACGCTCCTTAAAACCTACCTCTTTGACCAAGCTTTTGGTCACCTGCCCTAATTTCTCCTTATGTGGCTCGGTGTCAATTTTTTTGTCTTGTAATACTCCTGTGAAGCGCCTTAGGACGTTTTACTACATTAAAGGCGCTATATAAATACAAGTTGTTGTTGGACTAAAATAAATCCAGTGAAATCTCAAAATAGAAGTTTTGCAGAAACTAAAGGCAAGAAATTTAGAAAATGCTTCTATTAGATATACTTCAAACCACTTTTTCTAAGATTGGAGTACAGCAAGAAAAGCGCATTTGTCAGGCACATTTTACTGAATGCAGTGTTTCAATGTACAGTTAATATACCACATGAAAAAAATCATCTCAATGTTCGCTTCATATATCCAAAAACATGGCACTGCAGTCCCCAGGACTGTCTAGTTAGGACCTGTTACAGAAAGTCATCAGTACCTGATAAATGACATAGCCAGACACTGACCCAAATTACCAAATGTATTCTGTCTATTTCTAGAAATTGCCACTGTAGCTTCAGTCTCCAGTGAAAAGAGTTGTAATCTGCCCAATTTATATCATCACTATTGTACAAGTCAATTTAAATACAACTAACATATAAAAATAATGCCACAGAGACATGAGAGTTAAAAAGCTTGTGTGCAGCTAAAGCAGTAATATTGAAGGGATCACATGCTGTGGTCTGTAGGCAAGTTGTCAAAGTGACTATGCAACCTGATAATAGTTATGATAGATTTGATAAGTTTAAACAGATACAACAGCAGGTGTGATTGCAACTGGAAATAGTAAATAGTTCTTCATTATTTTTATGAATTGACAGTGGAAGTTGATACTTTGAACCTCTTGTCAAATGTATTTTAATAATCTGGATACTGATTGTTGCTCGTCAGTGAGAAGTGTAGCTGTTCCTTTCTGTTTTGGTACGGCTTTTCTTCTTGAGTTCGATTGATTTCTGTAACTTTACCTTGAAATGGATAATCCATAGGAACATAAGAACAGAAGTAGGCCATTCAGCCTCTCAAGCCTGTTCCGCCATTCAATAAGATCTGTATCTTAACTCCATCCACCTGCCTCGGCTCCATATCCTTTTATACCCTTGGCTAGCAAAGATCTATCAATCTCAGATTTAAAATTAATTGAGCTGGCATCTACTACTTTTTTGTGGGACAGTGTTCCACACTTCTACCACTCTTTGTGTGAAGACGTGTTTCCCAACTTTGCTCCTGAATGGCCTGGTTCTGATTTTAAAGTTATGTCCCCTTGTCCTAGACATCCCCACCAGTGTTTCTCACTATCTACACTATCAATTTGATCAATTCCTTTCAAAATTCTAAAAACCTCAATCAAATTACCCTTTAACCTTTGATATTCCAGGGAATACAAGCCTAGTTTATGTAATCTCTCCTAATCTAATCCTTGGAGCCCTGGTAACATTCTGGTTAATCTGCGCTGCTCTCCTTCCAAGGCCAATACATCCTTTCTAAGGTGCGGTGCCCATAACTGTATACAGTACTGCAGATGTGGTTTAACCAGGGCTTTGTATAGCTGTAGCATAACCTCCTCCCCTTTATATTCTAGCCTGTCTGGCGTAAAAATAAAAAAGGGAAGGTGGCTCAACCATGGCTAACAAGGGAAATCAGGGATAGTATTAAAAGCAAGGAAGTGGCATACAAATTGGCCAGAAGTAGCAGCAAACCCGGGGACTGGGAGAACTTTAAAACTCAGCAGAGGAGGACGAAGGGTTTGATTAGGGCAGGGAAAATAAAATATGAAAGGAAGCTTGCGGAGAACATTAAAACGGACTGCAAAAGCTTCTATAAATATGTAAAAAGAAAGAGGTTAGTAAAAACAAACGTAGGTCCCCTGCAGTCAGAAACAGGGGAAGTCATAATGGGGAACAAAGAAATGGCAGATCAATTGAACAAGTACTTTGGTTCGGTGTTTACTGTGGAGGACACAAACAACCTTCCGGAAATAAAAGAGATCAAAGGATCTGGTAAGAGGGAGGAGCTGAGGGAAATCCTTATCAGTCGGGAAAAGGTGTTGGGGAAATTGATGGGACTGAAGGCTGATAAATCCCCAGGGCCTGATGGTCTGCATCCCAGAGTACTTAAGGAGGTGGCCTTGGAAATAGTGGATGCATTGACGATCATTTTCCAACATTCCTTAGACTCTGGATCAGTTCCGAAGGAGTGGAGGGTGGCTAATGTAACCCCTCTTTTTAAAAAAGGAGGGAGGGAGAAAGCAGGGAATTATAGACCGGTCAGCCTGACATCGGTGGTGGGTAAAATGATGGAATAAATTATTAAAGATGTCATAACAGACCATTTGGAAAGTGGCGACATGATAGGTCCAAGTCAGCATGGATTTGTGATAGGGAAATCATGCTTGACAAATCTTCTGGAATTTTTTGAGGATGTTTCCAATAGGGTGGACGGGGGGAACCAGTAGATGTGGTGTATTTGGACTTTCAGAAGGCCTTCGACAAGGTCCCACACAAGAGATTGGTGTGCAAAGTTAAAGCACATGGGATTGGGGGTAATGTGTTGACGTGGATTGGGGGTAATGTGTTGACGTGGATTGAGAACTGGTTGGCACACAGGAAACAAAGAGTAGGAGTAAATGGGTACTTTTCAGAATGGCAGGCAGTGACCAGCGGGGTACCGCAGGGTTCGGTGCTGGGGCCCCAGCTGTTTACATTATATATTAATGATTTGGACGAAGGGATTAATTGTAATATCTCCAAATTTGCGGATGACACTAAATTGGGAGGCAGTGTGAACAATGAGGAGGATGCTAGGAGGCTACAGAGTGACTTGGACAGGTTGGGTGAATGGGCAAATGTATGGCAGATGAAGTACAATGTGGATAAATGTGAGGTTATCCACTTTGGTGGTAAAAATAGGGAGGCAGACTATTACCTGAATGGTGGCAGATTAGGGAAAGGGGAGGTGCAACGAGACCTGGGCGTCATGGTACATCAGTCACTGAAGGTGGGAAGGCAAGTGCAGCAGGCAGTCAAGAAAGCAAATGGCATGATGGCCTTCATAGCAAGGGGATTTGAGTACAGGAGTAGGGAGGTGATGCTACAGTTGTACAGGGCCTTGGTGAGGCCACACCTGGAGTATTGTGTGCAGTTTTGGTCTCCTAACTTGAGGAAGGACATTCTTGCTATTGAGGGAGTGCAACGAAGGTTCACTAGATTGATTCCTGGGATGGCCAGACTGACATATCAAGAAAGACTGGATCAACTGAACTTGTATCCTCTGGAGTTCAGAAGAATGAGGGGGGATCTTATAGAGACGTTTAAAATCCTGACTGGTTTAGACAAATTAGATGCGGGCAGAATGTTTCCAATGTTAGGGAAAACTAAAACCAGGGGTCACAGTCTAAGGATAAAGGGGAAGCCATTTAAGACTGAGATGAGGAGGAACTTCTTCACCCAGAGAGTGGTGAATCTGTGGAATTCTCTACCACAGAAGGTTGTTGAGGCCAGTTCGCTAAATATATTCAAAAGGGAGTTAGATATAATACTCACAACTAGGGGGATCAAGGGGTATGGCGAGAAAGCAGGAATGGGGTACTGAGGTAGCATGTTCAGCCATGAACACATTGAATGGCGGTGCAGGCTCGAAGGACCGAATGGTCTACTCCTGCACCTATTTTCTATGTTTCTATGTTTCTAGTTATAAAGGCCAACATTCCATTAGTCTTTTTGATTTTTTTTGCACCTGACTACTACATTTTAGTGACCTGTGTGCATGGACCCCTAAATCTCTTTGGACTTCCACTGTTCCTAGCTTTTCACCATTTAAAACATACTCGGATCGATCCTTGTACAAAAGCAAAATATTGCAGCTGCTGGAGATTTGAAATAAAAACAGAAAATGCTGGAAATACTCAGCAGGCAGCATCTGTGGAAAGAGAAACAGAGTTAACGTTTCAGGTCGCTGACCAATCGTCAGATCGGATCTATCCTTTTTTGGTCCAAAATGGATGACCTCACACTTACCTGCATTGAAATCCATCTGCCACAGTTTCGCTCACTCACTTAATCTATCAATGTCTCTTTGTAGTTTTATGCACCCGTCTACACTACTTACTATACAACCAATCTTCATGTCATCGGCAAACTTTTATACATGGCTCTCTGTTGTGTTATCTAAGTCATTAATGAATATAGTGAATAGTTGAGGCTCCAGCACAGATCCTTGTGGGATACCACTAGTCATTTCCTTCCAATTTGAGTGCATACCCATATCCCTACTCGCTGTCTTCTACCGCCTAACTAATCTCCTACCCAGGTCAATAATTTGCCTTCAATTCCATGAGCTTTAATTTTTGCTAATGATCTCTTGTGAAACCTTATCGAATGCCTTCTGGAAGTCTATATAAATTTTATCCATAGTCATTCCCCTGTCTACTATTTTAGTTACTTGCTCAAAAAACTCAATTGGGTCCAATGGCGTGGAAAAAGAAACCAATTACTGGAAAAAAAATCAAATTACCTTGAGGGTAAAAAATATCAGGTATGCTCCTGCAATCCAAAATATCTTTGCAAGCTCTCAATGTTTTCCCCATTTCTTTTATTAAAAAGTCAACCAGCTCCCCTTTTAACTGAAATTCATTTTTACTTGAGGTGAAAAATGTTAATGTGCGTTCTTAAATGCATAGGAAATGAAGTTTGGAACAAGTAACTGAAGTGCTTCCATTTAGAATGATATTCCATTATATTTGTTTAATACCCTGAGTTTAATGTTCTTAGGTTAGGTTGCAAACACTATTGTGCACTGGGGAGAAATGATCTCAGCTTACATATAAAAATATCATCTCATTTCATAAAGAGACTGCTGTAATATGGTCTTTGGTCACAAATCTTTTTACATCACTTACTATCACATTTATCTGGATTAATATTTAATGTACAATAGTTTTAACGTTTTCAGCTTCATAATGACCCTTTTTAAACATATGATTCTCCCATCGTCATTACCCATTCCCTCATCTCCAATTACAGTGCTCTGATTAGTGCATCTTCATCTTGTTTAGCAGCACTCCTATTTTTCATTAAGATGGCAGAATGAGTAATAATGTAGATATTTTCTCTATTTAATTGTTTTATTCTCGAGGGATTGGAGTCCTTACCCACTAAACTATCGGCCACTCAGCACAGCCTTGACCCATTAAACCATCAGGGACTTAACACAGATCGGTGTCTTTACTTACTAGACTATTCGGGACAGCACAGGCTAGAGGCGGCTGCTTTATCCACTGAACCCACAGAGGAAGACTCACTTTAAAAAAAAAAAGGACTACTATTGAATTTGTGAGCCTTCCTTTGTGGAATCCTTTAGTGCTTGGTAGAGGTCTTGGTCCAGTGATATTTTGTACCTGTGGGCTGACAGTTGGTTAATCAGCTATTGTATCATTTATTGTAACATTAAGGTACTGATTTGTAACAGTTTTTGATCCATTTGATACAGGCACCAAGAGCTAGAGCAGCAGTTCCCAACCTTTTCCTTCATGCGGACCACCAGCCGTTTAAAAATTGCTTCTGCGGACCACCAGCCGTTTAAAATTTTTTTAACAGCCTATGGCTGACGGGAGTCAAACTTATATATTTTTTTTCACGGACCACCTGCAGTACCCTCGCGGACCACCAGTGGTCCGCGGACCACAGGTTGGGAAACGCTGAGCTAGAGTAAGGGTCTCTGTTTATTATCAGAACATCTCTCTTCTAATCTCTGCCATACTTATGTAACTCCAATTCCCCCTCTGTCTGTTCATGTGTATGTTTTGGCTGTTGCTCCACACCCAAGCACATTACCTCTATCTCCATTTTTTTTCTCTTAGCCCCTCTTGAGCCCTTCTCTCCTGTCTCTTTCCCTTCCTGTTGACAAGTCATGCCACCTTTCATTTTTCACATCTTGGATACTTGGGCCCCCAATCCTTATCCCAACTCACTGCACTGCCTTCTCACTCTGCTGGCGTGCCATTTCCAAACTTGAGCAATCCCTCTTGAGTAAGCCCACAGTCTTGGCATTTTCAGAAGGGCCATCATGAAACCCATTGTTGCCTCTTTATTAGCAGCAACTCCAACTGCTCCATCCTTCTCTCTTGCTGACCTTCCAACCAGCGTACCCCTTGGAGGCTAATCACAGCAACTTCCTTCCCATCTCTTTCATCACACCCACCACTGCCCCCTTGGACTCTTCCAGTGGATCAGTCACCGTCCCTCACCTCATTCCCCTCTAGAATGTCCATTCACTCGTGAACAAGGCCCTTGCCATCCATGACTTTATGGTGGATGATTACATGGACATCCTGGCTTTGGCTGAAACTTGGCTCATGGGTGCCGGCATCTTGCCCCTTATTGAAGTCTCCCCGTTTTCTTTTCTGTTTTCACATTGAACCTAACTCTGTTGTGATTGTTATCTCCCAATTGTTTCAGATACTTTGTGCATTTACATACATAACACTGAACTCTGACTTCAATATTTTGGCAATTTTACTGTTTTACTTCCTCTTCCTTCTGACCTGTTTTTCTTTAATACTTTTGTGTTTTTCTCTTTTTCCTTTCCTGCACCTCTTATGTCTTTTGCTTTACTTACTATTTCCTCATCTTGTTTTTGTTCCCTTCACCCTGCCACATTAGCTGAGTCATAAAGAGCAGTAAGGTCCCACGTTCGATCCCTGGTCTGAGCTTCCACCTCAGTTCATTAAGGTGGCAGTTGGCACCCTAAAGTTAGCCGAGGTGCCCCTGGTTAGGGAAGAGAGAATATGGCGGGGCTTGTGCTACTGATCAATTTTAAGTGACCCCTGCTGGAAGGGCGTGTGTGAACGTTGGATGAGAACTGGATAAGACTCGGCTGTGATGCTTCCGAAACTCATTGTCTGGGTTCATCCATAAACTCAGGCAAGGTGTTGGAGAGAACCTAGTGCCCTTTGACCCATACCCAGCAAGTAGGCAATACCTTAAGGCAGGTAAGAAAATTGGTGGGAAAAAGTTGTTTTGGAAAAAAGAGCAAAGAGGGAACAGATATACTATAGAAAGCTTATTGCAATTCTCTAGCCGTGAATGTTTCATCCCCTTCTGCTTTTCCAGCTGCTCAAATAGTAGAAACTCAATTGATAAATAAGAAGGGAAGGAGGTCCCGTCTTCAAGTGCAAATAAGTCATGACCAGAAGGTAAAAGATGAAGCAATTTTCAGTCGGAATCTTCAAGGTCCACCAAGAGGACTACAGGTTTTTGAAGGAACCTGGAGCAGCTATTGTTTTCGGGAGTATAACTGGATTGCATTCACAATGTGAATATGGAATTAAAGGTCTGCGACTTAGCGTGAAAAGCAATAAGTCTTGAAATATTGCCATGACTATTTGCATTCTAAACTTACCCGTACCCTTTATGATTCTGTATTACTGTCGAACAACGCACACATGTTTTCACATTGGCAAATTATTTATGGATTAGTTTAGCCATTAAGCACACCATTTGGAACTTTGAGTTCCTATTAACAACTAATTAGGCTACGGAAGTATGTGCACTGTTTATCAAACTTATTGGAGCCTCTGACAAGAATGTTTTATCAAAATGTTAGATAATAAGCCAGGGGACAATTACACATTTTCAGTGTGAATATTTCTACTGTTTATGAACTGCTAATTGAATAGTGTGTGCATTACTTTGGAACAAAACAGGAACAGTCCAGTATCTACTCTGAACTTTCAATACTGTGCATTATTTTTTATTCTGTCATTAATAATTAAACTATATTTGAACATTATATTGACCACAACTATTGAATAGTCCCTTATGGTTTTAAAGTACATTTTGTTTCATTTATGTTACCTCTACATAAATTATTTCGATAGATATTTTACGTTCGGCATTGAAAAAGCCTGCAGATTACGACTTCATTCACCGTGATCAGCATGATTTTGAAGTCTTGTAATGTGGCCTAAATATTTGTAATCTGAATGCCCAGTGGATTCAGCAAAAAATTTAAAGTTTGTACAGAAAGTGATGTTCCTTTACTTGCAACAAACATTTTATGTTAATATCCCACTGAAGCACTTGCTCTCCCCCAAGTCACATATATTTGATTTTCAGCATTATTTGTATCCTCTCTATATCTGCTTGTCCTCAACATTAGTTAAAGTAACAATTTTTTTTATTCGTTTATGGGATGTGGGCGTTGCTGGCAAGACCAGCATTTATTGTCCATCCCTAATTGCCCTTGAGAAGATGGTGGTGAGCCTTCAACCACCACAACCATCTTCCTTTGTGCTAGATATGACTCCTGCCAGTGGAGCGTTTTCCCCCCGAATCCCTTGACTTCAGTTTTACAAGGGCTCCTTGCTGCCACACTCGGTCAAATGCTGCCTTGATGTCAAGGGCAGTCACTCTCACCTCACCTCTGGAATTCAGCTCCTTTGTCCATGTTTGGACCAAGGCTGTAATGAGGTCGGGAGCTGAGTGGTCTTGGCGGAACCCAAACTGGGCATCAGTGAGCAGGTTATTGGTGAGTAAGTGCTGCTTGATAGCACTGTCGATGACCCCTTCCATCACTTTGCTGATGATTGAGAGGAGACTAATGGGGTGGTAATTGGCTGGGTTGGATTTGTCCTGCTTTTTATGGACAGGACATATATAGCACCTTTTAACGTCGAAAAACATCCCAAGGCACTTTTCAGAGTTGTAATCAGGCAAGAATTGACACCGATCTAAAGAAAGAGATATTAGCGGGGTGAGGTGGGTTTTAGGGATGGTTTTCAAGGAGGCGAGGGAGGTGGAGGGATTTAACAGGGGAATTCCAGAGCATGTGGTTGAGGACAGGTGGGATAAAGGGAAGGGTTTGGACAAAAGGCTAGAGTCAGAGGAACAGAGAGTTTGGATATAGGGTAGTAGAGAAGGTTACAGAGATGATGAGGGTATAGGAATTATTTATGGCTTTCACACCTCCCACTTTAGGTGTTAAAGTGGGGTTCACAGACCTGAATCCACCTTAACAGAAAACACACACTGATGCACTATCTCTCACAGAGATCTTTTATTTAACCACTAACACATGGATTAAATAAGAACCCAACTTAACCTGTCCTGGAGATTTCAAGTGTGCAGGTGGCCAAACCGATCATCTGTTGAAATCTTTAGACATCTTCTCTTCGTTAGACCAGGACACGTTTGTCCTGGCCGACTGCAGTAAATAAAACTAGGTATTGTGTTACTTCTTATATTCTTTGTGTTCAGACTCCTCTCCTAGCTCTCACATGCACATTGCAATAATTGGTTCCTTCAAGCATGACTTTTCCCCTTGTTGTTCATGGTTGGTTCAAAGTTTAGTGGGGTTACATCATTATGCATGTCACCTTGTTGCAGTTTAACCAGGGTCTTATCTCAAGACAGTGCTGGTCAGTTACGTTGGTCCCATAGCAACCTCAGATTTGTCCTTGGTTACAACTGCCATTCGTCTGAGTAATGTCTGTTAAAAATGTTCCTCCATATTCCTGTTTCTCAACTTGCACTTTAATGTGGTTTAGCCATCATTAAAAGTTCTCTTTTGTATTAAAGTTCTTCTTCTTGTTAGGGATGTTTAAAATAGATTTTTATCCTTCAGGGGTGAGGCCATGAATGGATTCAAATGCAAGGATGAAAATTTTAAATTGCAAGTATTGGGGGACCAGAGCCAATGCAAGGCAGTGAGAACAGAGATGCTGGGTGAACTGGACTTGGCGTGGAATAGAATACGGTCATCTGCATTTTGGATGCGCTGACGTTTATGGAGAGTGGAGGATGGAAACTAGCTACGAGGTCATTGGAATAGTTGAGTCTGGAGGTGATAAAGGCATAGGTGAGGGTTTCAGCAGCAGATGGGCAGAGGCAGGGGCAGATGTGGGCAATGTTACGGAGGTGGAAGTACGGTGTCTTTGTTAAGGAGAGTATATGGGGTCGGAACTTCGTATTGTGGTCGAATAGGATGCCAAGATTGTGAACTGTCTGGTTCAGCCTGAGACAATGGCTGGGGAGGGGGATGGAATGGGTGGCGAGGGTATAGAGCTTGTGGCTGAAAACGATGACTTCAGTCTTCCCAGTGGTTAACTGGAGGAAATTGTGCCTTATTCAATACTCGATAGTGGAAAAGCAGTCTGACAACACACAGGCAGTGAAGGGGTCGAGAGATGGTGGAGAGGCAGGGCTGGCTGTTGTCAGCCCACGGGTGGATTGGCTGCCTTAAAAGGGCACAGGATTCTTACAGAAAAAGATGGGGCCTTGCCAGTGCTATAGAATCATTCACGGCAGCACTCGAGTAGCCAGTTCCCCCTCCCCCCGTCAGCGAACATGTGGAACCTGACTCCATGTCTGCAGATGATGTCGCCAAGGTGCAACATGTAAATGAGGAAGAGGGGACCAAAGGTATATCCTTGGGGAACTCCAGAGGTCACAGTGCAGAGGCGGAAGAGAAGACTTTGCTGGCGATGCTATGGCTATGATGGATAGGCAAGAGTGAAATTACGCAAGGCCAATCCCACTGAGCTGGATAACGAGAAAAGGCTTTGTAAGAGGATGGTTTGATTAACTGTATCAAGTCTGCAGAGAGGTTTAGGAAGATGAGGAATGATAATATGCACCATGGTCATAGTCAGAGAGGATATCATTTGTGACTTTGGTTAGGGTCATTTCAGTGCTGTGGCAGGAAACCTGATTAGAGAGGTTCAAACGTGAAGTTGCGGGAAAGATGGGCACGGATTTGAGAGGTGATGATATATTCAAGAATTTTTGTGACGAAAAGAGGGTTGGAGAGGGTGCAGTAGGTTGAATGGACAGAGGGGTCGAGAGTGGAGATTTTGAGAAGAAGGATGCCAACAGTGGTTTTGAAAGTGAGAGGGAACTGTTTACAACGCCAGCTGACATAGCAGCCAAGAAGGGAAGTTGGGTGGTTAGCGTTTTTGTGCGAATAGGATCAAGGGGACAGGAGTTGGGTCTCCTGGACAGGATGAGCTGGAAAGGGCATGAGGATGATCAGAGAGAAACAAGAGAAAGACACTGGTTCAGGGCTAGGGCAGGGAGGAGCCAGGTGGAGATTTGGTTTGGTGGGTAAGGAGAGAGGGGGCAACTAGCAGAGACTGCTGAACAAATGGTCTCAATTTTAGTAATAAGGAAATCCGTGAGCTCCTCGCAGTTGTTACTGGAGGTAAAGATGGCGGAGGCAGGGAAGAGAGGCTTAAAAAGATGGTTGGTGATGGAGAAAAGAGGCTGGGGGTTATCTTTCTCCTTTATCAAAATTGCCCCCACTCCAGGATCATCCTGGAGAAAATGAGGCCAGATATTGCTTGATGTGGTCCAACCAGATTTGGTAATTCACATGGATGATACCAGCACTGAGAGGATATACTTATTGGGAAAGACTGAACAGGCTAGGGCTCATTTCTCTAGAAAAGAGAAGGCTGAGGGGTAACCTTATAGTGCTCTTTAAGATTATGTAAGGGCTTGATAGGGTAGATGTTGAGAAAATGTTTCCACTTGTGGGGAGTACAAAACTAGAGGTCATAAATATAAGATAGTCCAACAGGGAATTCAGGAGGAACTTACTTACCCAAAGAGTGGTAAGAATGTGGAACTTGCTACCGCAAGGATTCATTGAGGCGAATAGCGTAGATGCATTTAAGTGGAAGCTAGATAAGCACATGAGGGAGAAAGGAATAGAAGGATAGGCTGACAGGGTTAGATGAAGAGGAATGGGAGGTGAAGAGGGATGGAAGGGGGCTCATATGTAGCATAAACACCAGCATAGACCAGTTGGGCCTATTGGCCTGTCTCTGTCTTGTACACTCGATGTAACTATGTAACTCTATGAAATGGCCTTCTTTATGATGGAGACCATTGGAGTCGAGAGACCACGGGAGAGAGCATGAATATGGATGAGATTTTATCTGGAGGGAACGATTTAGCAGGAGCTAGGAGGTCAGTGAATTCAGACGAGAGATGGCAAGGGTTGCTGAAATGAAGATAAATGATAAAAGGCGATAATGTCAACCATCTGCTCACAGGCTCAAGTGTTCTGAATCATTCTATGCTGTATTGTTGAAGCATCTAGATTATGTCACTGCAACTAGGAGAACAATATTGCTTCTCCCTTATTCAGCATCTTCTGTGCAATGGTCCATGATGAGGCCATGACTGCATGGAGCCTATAGTTTTGCAATGTAGCCTTACATGAAATTATGCTTGTTTGCTATTCCTGATAGACATCAATGGCAAGAATACTGCAAGTAGTGATGTGTGATGACAACCTCACTGAAGGATCAATGATTCTGATTTAATTACTGCACATTTGACTGATAGTTCAGGCTACTGGGAAATAAGACAACATAAATAATAAACTTTAATTTCAGAGTTTCACACTGAGTTATTGATTGAATTGCATATTTATAAAAAATAAACAGACGTACAAACTCAGTCTCTGTTTAACTTTCATGGCCCTCATGTAATTTTATTAATGCAAGAATTGTATTGTTGACAGGTATAGCTCATTGTATAATTTCTGAAGTGTTATCTGGTGGCTATAGTTTTCAGTACACTGAATAATCATTGGAACATAATGCCAGCATTTGACCAGGTGTGGCATCAAGGAGCCTAGTAAAACTGAAGTCAATGGGAATTGGGGGGAAAACGCTCCACTGCCTAGCACAAAGGAAGATGGTTGTGGTGGTTGAAGGTCAATCATCACAGCCCCAGGACATCGCTGTAGGAGTTCCTCAGGGCAGTGTCCTAGGCCCAACCATCTTCAGCTGCTTCATCAACGACCTTCCCTCCAACATAAGGTCAGAAAAGGGGATGTTTGCTGATGACTGCATAGTGTTCAGCGCCATTCACAACTCCTCAGATAATGAAGCAGTCCATGCCCGCATGCAACAAAACCTGGACGACGTTCAGGCTTGGGCTGATAAATGGCAGGTAACATTCGCGCCACAGAAGGGCCGAGCAATGACTATCTCCAACAAGCGAGAGCCTAACCACCGCCCCTTGACATTCAACAGCATTACCATTGCCGAATCCCCCACCATCAACATCCTGGGGGGTCACCATTGACCAGAAACTTAACTGGACCAGCCACATAAATACTGTGGTAACAAAAGCAGCTTAGAGGCTAGGTATTCTGTGGTGAGTGTCTTACCTCCTGACTCCGCAAAGCCTTTCCACTATCTACAAGGCACAAGTCAGGAGTGTGATGGAATACTCTCCACTTGCCTGGATGAGTGCAGCTCCAACAACACTCAAGAAGCTCCACACCATCCAGGACAAAGCAGCCCACTTGATTGGCACCCCATCCACCACCTTAAACATTCACTCCCTCCACCACCGGCGTACTGTGGCTGCAGTGTGCACCATCTACAAGATGCACTGCAGCAACTCACCAAGGCTTCTTCGGCAGCATCTCCCAAACCTGCGACCTCTTCCACCTAGAAGGACAAGGGTAGCAGGCGCATGGGAACACCACCACCTCCAAGTTCTCCTCCAAGTCACACACCATCCTGACTTGGAAATATATCGCCAATCCTTCATCGTCGCTGGGTCATAATCCTGGAACTCCCTACCTAACAGCACTGTGGGAGTACCTTCACCACACATGACTGCAGCGGTTCAAGAAGGCGGCTCACCACCACCTTCTCAAGGGCAATTAGGGATGGGCAATAAATGCTGGCCTTGCCAGCGACGTCCACATCCCATAAAAAACAAATTAAAAAACCCACAGATTTTCCTGGGGACTTGCACCATTATAATGGCACATCTACGACGTTGGGACCCTTGAACGGCACAAAAGAAAGAAAATTATGGAGTAAGTGACTTACGCCATCACGTATGGTGGTCACGATTTCCTGAGACTTTTCCGCTGAGCTGCTGTTACCCCTCGCCAAAAACAGTTGGAAGGTAATTTTCATAGCTCCACCCTCCATTAAAAACAATGGTGATCGCAATTTTGCTGGATTATCGACAGTTTTCACACTGCTGCCACAAAAATAATACCGCTAGTGGCCTACCAACAACATGATTTATTACTCATAGATCATCATCTTTAAAAATTGCTCGCATGATTATAGAAATCCATTGCATTAGCTGGCCTGTGGCCAGAAAACAGACTTGACAAACTTGTGGAATTTTCATACTCAAATTCATAAAAGTTCAACATTGTGGTCTAAAGAGTAGCAGGCCAATCGATTCCACCGAGAAGAGATAGGGCTTGGTGGGTGTGGTGCTTTGGTTGAGTGCCACACCTCGCATTAAGGCCAGTTTTAAGTCTTTACATTGCCAGGCTGTTTAATGTATTAATTGAATCGCTTGGGGAAAAAATGGCAGCTCAGCTTCCGATTTGCGGTGTATTCTAATTAGAAATTCAGAAAACGATGGAGGAAGTTATTGACGGCGAGACTGTGGTGTACCTTGCCGATCTCTCCATTGCAGGAAAATCTAGGACAATATTAGCCAGATTAAATATACACTGGCATTTTCATCTACTAAAAGAAAACTTAGGTAATTAATATTCAGTTTCTTTGCTTATTCAAACATCTGATTGCTGTGACCTTCAAACCTGTTTACTTCAACTTTGCACCTCTGGAAATATGAAGGATTTATGGTCTGCACTTTCAGCAGTCATTGTAGAATCACAGAAATTACAACACAGAAGGAAGCTATTCAGCCCATCACACTTATGCAGGGGCTACCTCTTCAACTGTAGCTAACTATTCTAATCCTATTTCCCTGCTCATTCCCCATATTCTTTTATATTAATTTTCAAATACTTGCCCAAATCTCTCTCAAACTATCATTCTGCCTCAGTAGCAACTTGTGGTAAAGCATTTCATGTTCTAATAACCTCTCTGTGAATAAAAATGGTTTCTTCTAACTTCCACCTTGTCATAATGCTGGGTTGATGCTTCTTTGTTACCGACTTTACTAACCAGTGGAAACAATCTCTTACAACTTTCTAAACCTGCTAAGGTCAGTGGTAGTCTCTGAGTCAAAAGGTTGTGGGTTCAAGGTCCACTCTGGGTACTTGAGCACATATTGTAGGTTTACACTTGAGTGCAGTACTGAGGGGGTGCTTAGTGGTTCTAATATTCCTGGTCCCATGGCACTATTTGAAGACGAGCAGGGGAGTTCTTATGGTCAACATTTATCTCTTACTCAACACCACCAAAAACAATTTACTCAACATTAATCTCTGCTGTTTGTGGGACATGCTATGTGCAAATTGGCTGGCGCGTTTGCCTGCAAAACAACAGTGACTACATTTCAGAAGTAATTTATTGGCTGTGACGCACTTTGGGACATCATGAGGATATGAGAAGGACTATATAAATCCAGGTTCTTTCTTAGATTCCCCTCTCTTTCAGTTAAAAAAAAATCCAATTTTTGAGGCATTTTTCATAACTATACCTTCTCATTCCTAGCATCATTCTAGCGAATCTTCACTATATGTTTTCCATGCTTCTAATATTCCAACTATAATGTTGTGCACAGAATTGTGTACAGTACTCCACTGTGGCCAAACTAGCCAACTAATAATGCAGTCTGTTAATATATTTAGCGTAAATAGCACTAATACATCTGATTACTGTCTGGATTTAGCTGATAAATCTTCAATATAGTTAACTATATTACAGGATGTCTATTATGGCCTTATTTAAACATTATTCAGTAGGCCTGCTGACCTTGAGGAAAGGTGTATTGCCAGAAGGCTACAATAATGACAGATCACGAAGGTTCGTCAACTTGAAAATGTGAAATACTGTGCGCTTGGTATTGTTTGTAATACTAATGGTAAGTTCAAAATATTTCAGTATTCAAAGATTGCACACTGTCGGCTCCTGATTACTGCTATGATAGATTACATACTTGAAGAGTAAATAACATTTAAATAGTATGAGTAAAATTTCTTGTTCCGATCAATGCTTTCTACTTGGTAGCCATACTTATAGGCTCCGTGTGAAAGAGAATGGAATGTTGGAGAATATTCAAACCACTAAGTCACTTATTGAAACATTAAATAGTGTCAGATGTGGCTCAGTTGGTAGCACTCTCGCCTCTGAGTCAGAAGGTTGTGGGTTCAAATCCCACTCCAGGACGTGAGCACAAAAATCTAGGCTGACACTCCAGTGCGGTGCTGAGGGAGTGCTGTGCTGTCAGAGGTGCCGTCTTTCAGATGAGACATTAAACCGAGGCCCCGTCTGCTCTCTCAGGTGGACATAAAAGATCCCATGGCACTATTTCGAAGAAGGGCAGGGGAGTTATCCCCGGTGTCCTGGCCAATATTTATCCCTCAATCAACATAACAAAAACAGATTATCTGGTCATTGCTGTTTGTGGGACCTTGCTGTGCACAAATTGGTTGCCGCGTTTCCTACACTTCAAAAGTAATTCATTGGCTGTAAAGCACTTTGAGACGTCTGGTGGCTGTGAAAGGCGCTATATAAATGCAAGTCTTTCGAATAATTGGGAAAAAAAGTTTCCATGGGGTCGAAATTCCTTAGTGTTTCCGCTGGTCTCCCAGTGTAATTCCAGCGGGAGATAGGTGGAATCCCTGGAAAATGGTGGGGACCCGGTCGTGCTGGGCCTCTGCCATTTTGAGGAGTTTCTGAATTGCCCTGTACAGGGAAGAGCCTGTACCTGTCTTTTACAAAGCAAATGTCGTCGGGAAGGCAGAGCCAGCTGCAGGAGGGTAAGCGTTGGAGTTTCTGGCCGTACGGGACCAATGGGCACTGCAAACGTGCCTGTAGTGGCGCTTGCGCCCACCTGTTTCATGTAAGTTAGATGCTCTCCCACTGACCCCACACACTCCCCCACCAGAGGAAATGGTTTTTCTGAATCTATCTTATTGAATCCTTTGACCACTTTAAACACCTGCATTAAATTACCCCTCAACATTCTAAGCTCAAGGGAGTACAAGCCAAGTTTATGCAACTTATCCTAATAATTTAACCCTTTTAGCCACTGTATCATTCTGGTGAATCTGTGCTGTACCCTCTCCAAGGCCAATATATCCTTCCTGAGGTGTGGTGCCCAAAACTGAACACAGTTTGCAGACCACACAGGAGGTCTGACCAAGGCTTTATACAACTGAAGCATAACTTACTCCTCTTTGTATTCTAACATTCTGTTAGCATTTTTGATTACTTTTTGCACCTGTGCAGTAGCTTTTAGTAATTTGTGTACATGGACACCCAAATCCCCTTGCTTCTCCACAGTTCCTAGTCTCTCACCATTAAGAAAGTATTCTGATCTGTTTTTCTTGGATCTAAAGTGGATGACCTCACATTTCCCCACATTGAACTCCATCTGCCACAGTTTTGCCCATTAACTTCATCTGTGTAGGTCTCTTTGTAACTTCCTACTCAACTTGATGTCATCTGAAAACTTGACAACTCTCTATTCCTTCATCCAAATCATTGATATATGTATGGTGAAAAGCTGAGGCCCCAGTACAGATCCCTGGGGAATACCACTTGTCATCTTCTGCCAATCAGATTACATTCCCTTTATCCCTATTCTGTCTCCTACCTCCCAACTAATTACCAACCCATGTCACAAGGTTATCTCCAATTCCATGCGCTTTTATTTTTGCTAATAATCTCTTGTGCGGAACCTTACTAAATGCCTTCTGGAAGTCCATATAGGCAACATCCATAGATGCTTCCCTGTCCATCACGTTAGTGACTTCTTCAAAATATTCAACTAGCTTAGTCAGACATGACCTTCCCTCCACAAATCCATGCTGACTCTTTGATCAGCTCACACATGTTCAAATGCTCAGTCACTCTGTTTCTGATGATAGACTCTACTTTTCATTTTCAGCTTTTCTAATTCTGCTGAATTACATTTCCTATGGTAATTTCCATTAGTTTGTCTGATTGAAAGGCAACTAGCATGCTGTGCCCAGGATGATATTTTTACTCTATTTTTGGAGAGACGCCTCCGGTTGAACAGTCTATTCCTTCAGTATCTCCCCCACTAACTAGAAAGAGATGAAATAGCTATCACTACTAACATTATACCTACCTCTTTTTTAACATTTCTTTGTTATTGGATATAAGTCTCTGAGTCTGGTGATTTAATGATTTCAGTGTGCTCCTAACATTATAATTATGTTATTGTTTATTTCAACCTAAGCAAAGATATTCTCGGTCCCCTTATATAAGTACCTAAAGCTGGCTCTAATCTCGGCCACTACTTTGATCCTTTAAGGCATCCTCTTGACACAAATGTGTTCTCTTTGAATTTCCTTTCCTAATTTGCTCTTTCCCCTCAAATTTTCCGAACTGTCCTTTGGTTTTGTGCAGATGAAGTTGCTAGTATCATCAAACATCAGTGCAAAGACACTTCAGGTTTTACTTTCCTGATGTAGTCCTTCCCCATTTCTCCCTTATTGGCCCGGATTTTGCGGTCAGCGGCGAAGGAACAGCGTTTGCCGTTCATTGCACTCACAGCTGCCCACAGAGTTTTCGTGAGCTTTTGCATGGCGACTTAGGGTAATTAGAGATCCTTTTCAGTGCGGCGCCCTCTAAAGGGGATCTGGGACCTGTGTGAGCAGGCCAAGCAACAGCGTGGCTCTTCAACCAATCAGATTGAAGAATCCTTACTGAGACATGCAAAGTCTAAACCAGGAAGTATACATTAGAATATGTAATTCTATGTAAAATCACGTACAGAAAGTGAAATAAAGAGAGAAAGAAAGATGGGATTAAGAGAGAGATAAAAGAGAGAGAAAGAAAAAGTTTAAAAAAAAATTATTTTAATTTCAAATTAAAAAAAAATCTCTAACAATAATTAAAATCTGAAGGAATAAGACTCCACACTTGGAGAAGTAAATTTTCAGTGCCAGCGAATTTGTTTGGCAGTAATTAAGACTTATCACGCCATTAAAATATCACTTACACTTGAATGGACAAGCCCTAAGTTTATCTGCCGTGTTTAGTGAGTATCTAGTGAGTAAGTACCGCAACTTCACGCCCTTCGTGTATTTTAATGCCGACTGTCTCGGCGAGGTGCCGGTGTCGCGAAGCTTGTGGAGGAGCAGGGCAAATCTGACATCAACTTCCTGATTACCGTGTTTAACTGTGCATGTGCGGATGCCAGACGTTGCTGTCCGATTTACTCCATAATTACGGTGAGCGCTGTTAGCCTCACCGTTATTCTTACTGCAAAATCCGGGCCATTGTACTTCATAGCTCACTGCAGGGAAAGAGCAAATTAGAAAAGACCTTTCCTTTCTTGGCTTTAAAATAATTCCTTTAAAATTTTCTCCAATAGTTTCATTATAAAAAGTAGTTTCCACAACATTTAACCTGTGCTCATTACAGTGCACTCATGGAAAACACACAGCAAGACTGGTAATAATGAGCAATTTGCCAATATAGCCCTTCACTGGACTTCCATGGACATTTTAGTAAATATATTAAGCAATTTGTTTACCTTTTCTTTGCCAATTTCTCTATCCCTCGCTTGTAAGTATTCATTTCTTATTGGGTTATGGCTCCACTGTGGTTACCTCTCATGTGAACATCAGCCCCTCGAGCCTGCTCCACCATTCAATGAGATCGTGGCTGATCTGAACCTCAACTCCATTGACCCGTCTTTGCTCCATATACCTTGATACCCTTATCTAACAAAAATCTATCTATCTCAGTCTTGAAAGCTCAGTTTGAACAGGGCCAAAGTTTAAATTTTACAAATACTAATTATAATACAATTGGCCCTGGGGCACTGAGGTCAATTGAACTGCACCTACTGCCACTCTGGCTGAGATTCAGTTAACCCTGCTGCAATTAAGGATCAAACCTAAGACTTTCCATATCTGTATGAATCACAGAATCATACAGCACAGAAGGAAGCAGTAATTAAGTTGAAAGAGCTATCTAATTAGTCCCACTCCCCCACTCTTTCCCCATAGCCCTGCGAATTTTTCCTTTTCAAGTATATATCCAATTCCCTTTTGAAAGTTACTATCGAATATGCTTCCACCACCCTTTCAGGCAGTGCATTCCAGATCATCATAACTTGCTGCGTAAAAAAAATTCTTCTCATCTCCCCTCTGATTCTTTTGCCAATTACCTTAACTCTGCATCCTCTGGTTACTGACCCTCCTACCAGTGGAAACAGTTTCTCCTTATTTACTCTATCAAAACCCTTCAGAATTTTGAACACCTCTATATGCTCTGTAACAACAATCCCAGCTTCTCTAGTCTCTCCAGTGTAGTTCAACTATTTGCTATACAAACCTGATGGATCAACAGGGACGCCGCCTTTCCCGCACATCTCTGACAAAATGCTTATTCATGGAGCATATTAACAATTTGAGCGCAGGTGAATGTATTTTAAGAATTTTTGTTATCGTAGAATGATACAACACAGAAGGAGGCCATTTGGCCCATTGTGCCTGTGCCGACTCTTTTAAAGAGCTATCCAATTAGTCCCACTCCCCTGCTTGTTCCCCATAGCCCTGCAAATTTTTCCACTTCAAGTATTCATCCAATTCCCTTTTGAAAGTTATTATTGAATCTGCTTCCTTTCAGGTAGTGCATTCCAGATCAACATAACTCGCTGCATAAAAATGTTTTTCCTCATTTTGCCTCTGGTTCTTTTACCAATTACCTTAAAACTGTGTCCTCTGGTTGCTGACCTTTCTGCCACTGGAAATAGTTTCTCCTTATTTACTCTATCAAATGTCTTCATGATTTTGAACTCCTCTAACAAATCTGCCCTTAACTCTCTCTGCTCTAAGGAGAACAACCCCAGTTTCTCTAGTCTCGCCACATAACTGAAGTCTTTCATCCCTTGTACCAGACTGGTAAATCTCATCTGCACCCTCTCTAAGGTCTTGACATCCTTAAAGTGTGGTGCCCAGAATTGGCCACAGTACTCCAGCTGGGGCCTAACCAGTCTTTTATAAAGGTTCAGCATTATGGTGTGAATTATAAAAATAACTAAGAGTGTAGCCAAGTAAATACAATCCCACTGAGCGGGACAATGGAAGAAAGGTGGTGGAGGAGGATGGAATGGTCGACCATGTCAAAGACTGCAGAGAGGTCGAGAATAAGGAGGAGGAATAATACACCATGGTCACAATCACAGGGTATGTTATTTGTGACTGGCTAAGGCCGTATCCGTTGATGATTCTGGGAGTTGATATTGGTGTTCAATATGTTAATGGATGGGAATGTGAGGATTGTTATAGCAAGAGTTGGTTAGCTCTATTGTGTTGCTGATTTCTTTCAATTGACATGGTTGCTCACTTTTTTGGCCTTAGTATTTAATTATTGAGTGGGAGGTAGGTATTACATGGGGTGGGGGGTGATGCTTTGTAACTGGCAGTGGGTCTTAAGTGGAAACCAACTCTTGAATATCTCCTGATTCACTGTTCGATTTTTTTTTATATATATAAGGCATTTTTACTAAGCTCAAGTATTGTTATGATGCTATAACTCTATTGAATAACATTTTTAAACCAACTTGAGATATAATATTTGAGGCTGTTAATAATTTATTTGCCAAGACACTACTGTAGGTGTATATCTTGTAGGAAGATCGGGAAGTAATCAGATGTGAAGTGTTTTCTTATTGGGAATGGGCCTAGCTATAGTAATAGACCATGCTGTTTAAGCATTTCCTTTTGAACCATTTATGTGCAATCTCAGGGCAGGAGGGAACAGTACTTTATAAAATATTTGTTACGTATAGCAGGCTTCGTGCTAACTTGAATTTATTGAGTTTGACGGAGCACAAGAAGCTGTGCAGATAATTTTTATGCCTTGTCACTTACAGGCAAACCTATGAGGCTGATAGAAATCATGACTTTCAAAAACCTCTGATTCAACCCAAAGGAGTCTTAAAAAGAGCATCTTGCATGGGACTCCAACACTATGCACTATCATATTGACTATCATTCATTGTAGTCTTTGCACCATTTAGAATTGAAATACTGGTCTTATTTCAACTGTTCGATACATGGAATGTTTTTCAAAATTTTATTTTGCATTGGTTTAAAGTTGAGGAAAGTTAGTCAGTAAAGTAATAAATATTATAGAAAATCATTTGCAGTTTGTTGTGAACATGGATTAATTTTACTTTTATACATTTAAGTGAGACCTGAAAAGATTTAATATCACATTTTATATGATTGTGTGGGAATTATGGTTTAGTTTGATAATTTAAAGTATGTCAAAAGTGGCTGAAATAAGGTAAATAGTTTTTATAAAGCAAGAAGATTTCCCACTTGTAATAAAATTGAAAACAGACCTCATATAGGCTGCTTATACTTGAAATGTTGTGACCTTACCCATGGCTAAATCCCTTGGAATTATAGTATTTAAATATAGTAATCCTATTTAGAGTTTTTCTGTGGAGCTAACTTTCATCTGATTCAGTGAAGCAAAGCTTGAATGATCCCCTTACAACATGTTTGCTAAATAACATTCGTGTTTATGAAATTGTTCTTATTACAGACCATTCATAGGCTGTTAGGTATTTTTTGTACTTACTAAAACATGGCTGATTAATTTGAAAGCTATGCAAAAGATCAATCTGTAAATGAAATTAGTGAGCAGCACTCAGTACTTCCTACAGAGACTGGGGTTTATAATAAATTTCAAACCCATTCTAAATCTTCACAGCTTACTTCCTGGCTAATAGGACTTGGTGACATTTCCAAAAGGTTATCTGTGTAACTGCAGTTTGAGGGCTGCCTGTTTGTATGCATGGTAGGATGTTTATTAAGGTGAAAATGATAGACTACATTAATTGTGAGTAGGCACCCTTTAGTTGTCTTGATCAAAGTCTTGGTTACCTAAGACTTTTACATTCAGCTTATTAGTGGACCACTGCTGACAACATATTCAGATGGGTTTCTTTTCAGCTGATAATCCTAGTCATGGATGGATCCCTCGACCATTGTGAGCTCACATGGACACTCCCATTGCTCAGATCACTTAGACATGAGGAGAGTAGCTATTCGTCTCATAAATTATCTACAACTCTTCAATATCAGGAAGCCCCCTTAGTCACGATGCAGTACTTGATAGTCATAGTTGTCTATAACCTTTTCTATTACTTCAACAACAGGGAGCTAAAAATTATTCTCTCTACGCTCACAGTAGATATTCCCTGGTAGTGCATCCAGACAAACATTTACACTGACTGCTCCGCACCTCAGTGAAAATGGATATTGTGGCAGATGACTGAAATCACCTGAATTTAATATTATAATTGTGAACTTCATTTAGTTATTGCTTGGTCAGAAGATTGTTACCCACCCTTCAAGCTTTCTGAATTCTTATGACTTTAGCTTGCGTTCAGTGACCAGTGTGTTTATTTGTATGAACTTTTGCATAATTGGTGAATTATCATTTGCGGCAGTGATTTCTAGTTTTCATATTTGACTTTGATTTGTTGTGGATTGGATGATGTTTGCTGTTTTCCCTGACGTAATGATATCCATGGGAAGGAGCAATGGAAACAATTGAAGAAGGGGATGAGCATGTTCTTCAGATATGACTCACCTGGTCCAATACTTTATCCAGAATCGCACCTTTTTTGAATGAGATGTTTAACATTTTTGTGCGTAATCTAAATTTCACAAAATGGATTACTAAACCATGGATTTCAGATGATTGAGTTAATATGGGGCCCATTAGAACTTTATCACCACTGTTCCTCTGCTTCTATTGTAATTCTACAGTGCTGATGTCACTGCCAGGGCATTCCATGGGTTTCGACCAGCACTCACACCTCAGCAGCCTATCTGATTTTCCATAGTGGCATTGAAAACAGTGTCTGGAGTAATGTAAAGAAACATGTTGTTAATGCAGCTTTAATCAATGAAATTAATTGCAAGTTTCCATTTAATTGGTTATTAACAACAGACCTTTGTAATCTTCTTTTGGGCAGTCCCTCGGAACCGAGGATGACTTGCTTCCACAATAAAAATGAGTTCTCAGGTGACTGATGAGTGCAATGCGGGACCTACAGTCTCTGTCACAAGTGGGGCAGACGGTGGTTGAAGGGGCGGGTGGGTGGGGTGCTTGGGTTGACGTGCGCTGCTTCCGCTGTTTGTGCTTGGCTTCCGCTTGCTCCCGGCGAAGAGACGCGAGGTGTTCGGCGTCTTTCCGGATGCTTCTCCTCCACTTTGTGCGGTCTTGGGCCAGGGATTCCCAGGTGTCGGTGGGGATGTTGCACTTTTTCAAGGAGGCTTTGAGGGTGTCCTTGAAGCGTTTCCTCTGCCCACCTAGGGCTCTCTTGCCGTGTCGGGGCTCCAAGTAGAGTGCTTGTTTTGGGAGTCTCGTATCGGGCATGCGGACGATGTGGCCCATCCATCGGAGCTGATCGAGCGTGGTCAAAGCTTCGATGCTGGGGATGTTGGCCTGAGCGAGAACACTGACGTTGGTGTGCCTATCCTGCCAATGGATTTGCAGGATCTTGCGGAGGCAGCGTTGGTGGTATATCTCCAGTGCTTTGAGTTGCCTGCTGTACATGGTCCATGTCTCTGAAGCATACAGGAGGGCGGGTATCACTACTGCTCTGTAGACCATGAGTTTGGTGCTGGGTTTGAGGTCCAGGTCTTCAAACACTCTCTTCCTCAGGCGACCGAAGGCTGCACTGGCACACTGAAGGTGGTGTTGGACTTCGTCATCGACGTCTGCCCTTGCTTGACTGTAGGCTCCCGAGGTATGAAAAGTGGTCCACGTTGTCCAAGGCCTCGTCGTGGATTTTGATAATCGGGGAGCAGTACTGTGTGGCGGGGGCAGGTTGGTAGAGGACTTTTGCCTTGTGGATGTTTAGTGTAAGGCCCATGCTCTCGTACGTTTCGGTGAAGGTGTTGACGATGGTTTGGAGTTCGACCTCAGAGTGTGCGCAGACACGAGCGTCGTCTGCATACTGTAATTTGATAACAGAGGATGGGACGACCATGGATCTGGACTGCATTAATATTTATTAATGCGATCAACGCACTATGTTTCACAGAGTGCTTGCCAGGCAAGCTTTAGCTAAATTTTTGGTTATTATTTCATCATGCTCCAAAATTGACAGTTTGATATGATAACAAAATAGGATTTCCCAAGACTTGAGGAGAAGCCCTATCTCCATTATAAAAAAAAAACAATAACAGAGGTGGACAGTGATTATAAATAGAGAAATGATATAGACTGAAAAAGGCAAATATTTCAATTCTTCCTCTTAAGTAATTTATGTTGTTCTTGTTTCCTTTCTTCTGTCTCATACCTTTTTATCTAGGAAGATGAGATGTAGATTTGCATCATGAACTTATCCAGTGCCATCCTCTAGCTATCCAATTGGCAGTGTGGCCCTGGGTGACTGGTTACCTGGCATTTTTTTTTCTACCTGTGGGGAAGTGCCTCATCTCAACTCAGCAATCTGTCACAGCAGCATGCTTATGCTCTGAAATTTCAGGCAGAGGCTTGCGTTTCACCATTCTAGTACAACTTGGAGCATTTTTAGGGTTTGGGAGGACTGCATACAAAATGTCAGTGTTTGCTGAAATTGGCAAGAAGCTTCAACATTCCTTCTCCTGTTATCACTTACACATATCAACTTTGGCAAAGAGGAATACCCAACCACTTCCTCCAATTTTCCTTCTGAAGTGTTTTGGTGGAGTGAATGGGGAATGTCTATTTCTTGTTGGAGAGTCAGTGATGAAGGGTCATAAATTTAAAAGCATCACTAGGAGAGTGAGGAGAGAGGTTAAAAAGTCGGTTGTTGGAGTACGGAATATGATGATATAGGGAGTGATTGAGGCAGAGACAATTGCATTTTTAAGATAAAGTAGGATAAATGCTTGAAGCAGAGGAAGATACGGGGCTATTGAGAGAGAGTAGTGTAGTGGGAGTAGTTTTCAATTGTTCCAGTAAAAAGCAAGCACACACGATGAACCGAATGGTGGCCTTCTGTGCTATAAGCTTCTATGGTTATGACTAATGCTGGGCATAGCTTGTACACAGCAGCAGTTGCCCTCTTGTATCACTCCACAGCATCCATTTGCCATGTGCAAGCCTGAATAGTGAGTGTCCGTTATATATATTCTGTTGTGGGATTATCACAGCTATCCTTAATTGGCATCCACACAAACACCTTTTAAAATGAGCTAATATCAAGAATAGAATTGCTGGATGATTTTGTTTACCCTCCCTACGCAGTGATACTGGGGCCAATTGTCGTTCACTACTGCCTCAGCTCGAGTTTCCATGACCTTAAAAACATTTGCTAGTTTAAAAAAATTGCGCTAGCAGCAGGCCCCGCCCACAAAACTGGCCACGCCCCCAGGGTGAATTCATCGCCATTGGGCGTTTCCGCTAATTGCGCTCCTTTGCAGGCCTTCGAGGAGGCTCCAAAAATTAATCTGGATCTTTTGGGCGCAAGGGCACTAATAGATACGTTTTGAAAGGTTTTGAATGAAAGCATTTTTTAAATTTACTAAGGAACTGACTACTGTACCCCAATCTAACTAGAAAATAGTTTTGTATACTTTTTAAAAGTCATTTTCAGTCATTTAAAATCGGGTTACTCACAGGTGGTGGATTGACACTGTGATTAAAAATGCTTATTTTTTGTAATAAACTCATTTTCAGCTGTATTTATCAAACTTTACCAAGCTATTCTTAAAATATATCGAGGAATTTAAAAAAAAATTATGTTTTATAATGCTGCCTGATTGCGCTGGTTCATGGCAGATTTTGTATTCGGCGATAGGCAAATAAGCTTGAGTGGAAACTCGGGGCAAAAAACACTTTTCAAAACGGCCGCAAAGCGGAAACTCGACCCATACATATTTGGTGGATTTTCAATACAAGCGTTTCTTAGTTATGGGTATCAGGTGCAGTAGTAGCAGCTGAAAACAATTGATATTGTGAAGAATGCATCAAATGTCCCATTGATGTGTGATGGGAAACCATTAACTTTCTTTGGATTGAACCTAGACTGGACTTGAAGCTTAAGTAATAGCAAAATACTGCGGATGCTGGAAATCTGAAATAACAACAGAAAGTGCTGGAAACACTCAACAGGTCAGGCAGCATCGAGGAGAGAGAAACAGAGTCAACGTTTCGGGTCGAACCCTTCGTCAGAACTCCAGTTGGAATTCCAGTTCTGATGAAGGGTTCGACCCGAAATGTTGACTCTGTTTCCCTCTCCCCAATGCTGCCTGACCTGCTGACTGTTTCCAGCACTTTCTGTTGTTATTATTGAAGCTTAAGTGACTGGTCTAAGATTTGTTCACAATTATCAGAAGAGTACAAGCATTATATTGTAATTTTACCATGAAGTGTGTTTGTTTTATGAATACTAATAAGGCTATTGGCTAATCTTATTCTGTCTAATTTTAGTAGTAAGTTGTTGTTGGGAAGCATGCAAAAAATCGCAATCACAGTAGCTCCTCAAGTAACCTCGAAAGTAATACTTCACAACTTTATGTAAAGAATTTTGAGTGTGTACTTATAATGTCATGGTGAAAATAAAAGTGAGAATGTTTGAAACATGTTTTACTATGCATTAATGTAACCCTGCTTGTTGACATTTATTGAATGCCAATAACATTTTTGTGATCTAAGTTGGAATAAGGAGACCATTTATTCCTTGGAAGTTCAGAAACTAAATAGACTAGTGGCTCCAAGAGATCTGGGACTACAGAAACCTAAATCACTAAAAATAGCAACACAAGTTGATAAGGCCATAAAGAGTGCAAACAAAGCACTGGCGTTCAATTCGAGAGGAACAGAATACAAAAGCAGGGAGATAATTCTAAATTTATATAGAACCTTAGTTAGGCCAGACTTGGAGTATTGTGAAATAACAACAGAAAACGCTGGAAACACTCAGCAGGCCAGGCAGCATCCGTGGAGAGAGAAACAGAGTTAATGTTTCAGGTCTGGGACCCTTCATCAGAACTTCAACAGACCTGAAACATTAACTCTGTTTCTCTCTCCACAGATGTTGCCTGGCCTGCTGAGTGTTTCCAGCGTTTTCTGTTGTTATTTCAGATTTCCAGCATCCGCGGTATTTTGCTATTGTATTGGAGTATTGTGTGTGGTTCTGGTCTCCATACTATAAAAAGGATATTGAAGCACTGGAGAAAGTACAGAAAATATCTGCAAGGATGTTACCAGAATTAAAGGATGCAACTATCAGGAAAGATTGAGCAGACTGGGGCTCTTTTCTATGGACTGAGAGGATTCCTGATAGAAGTCTTAAAATGATGAAGGGGTTTGATAGGGTGGATTTGGAGCAACTATTTCTACTTGTGGGTGAGTCATGAACAAGGGGGCATAAATATAAGGATCAAATAAAGAAGTTAGGAGGAATTTCTTTCCACAGAGAGGGGTGAGAATGTGGAACTTGCTGCCACATGGAGTGGCTGAAGCAGAGAGCATTGATTCATTTAAGGAGAGTTTGGTACATCCATAAGGGAGAAGGGAATTGTGAGAAATGGAGGCAGAGTGGGAATACATCATTATAGTGGGAGGAGGCTCATGTGGAGTATAAACACTAACATAAACCAGAAGGGCTGAATGGCCTCTTTCTCTGCTATAGATTTTATGTAATTCTATGTAATTTTGCCACTAGGCAACCATTATTCAATAAATCAGGATTTTATATTTTATTTCCTTGTGGACTTGTACAGATATTTCAGACTTTGCTTTTAAAGGCACAATATTGGCCCCTAAGTAATAGCGAGGATAGAGTGCAATTACTGCAACATCCTGAAAAACTATAGCTGTTACCATATTGACAGCAGAAATGAGTCCTTTCTGCTCTTTGACAAAGTTATTTTTGTAGAGTTTCAAAGGTATGATCTTTATGTAAAAACATTCAATCAAAGAGCTCAATCATGGAACTTTTCAGAGACATCTCTATTTTAAAGTAACTTGGGAAGAAAAGCTCCGTGGCACACGGATATTTTTATATTCGGAAATTCATGACAATGGAACTGTGCTGTAATTGAGCAAGACATATAAATGAAACTGTCAGGTGTTATTGGTTTTCACTCCCTTCTTACCCAGTGACACTTTTGTGAACTGCATTTGTTTTCATCTGAAGTTATAAAAGTTTCTTTTAGATATCTACTAATAGCTATATTAAGAAATATTGGGCTAGAAATTCGTTGGCGCTGCACCTATTTGGTAAAGACTCCAGCATAGGCATTCAGGGCCCACGCCTGAAACAGGAGTTAGGCCCTTTGTGTATGCAAATAGGGGGCCTAAGGCCTGTTTGAAGTCCCCTTATTCATTAGCGACTGACTGCAGCATGCACGTGCTGTGCTCATTATTCTCAGGCGTTTGGCAGCCAAACCAATAGTCCTTAAAGGGACCATTGGAGGCTGCCTCCCGATGGGTAAGTCGTAACTTTTTTACTTGCCTTCATGTGAAGCCAGGAGTGCTGCTCCAGGCTCCACATTAAATTTGTGGGCTACAGTTAGCCACTGCTAGCCTCCCTACTCTTTCTCCCTCCCCCAGACTCTGCTCTCCACCTCAACCGCTATCCAAGCTGTGCCCCCTTGCTGCCTTTGGGGCTGTGAGTGTCGCACGCAGCTCGCCAGTTATAAACCAAATTCTCGTGGTCCTGCCACTGATCTCATTAGGTGTGTGAAGCATGCACTGCACCCTGATTCGGGCATGAGCCCATTTGTAAGTCATTCTTTCTTAATAGCTATATTAGATTTTGATTTTCATCAAGGTGAGGGTTCTCAATGGTGGGAAATGGAACACTTTTCCCATTTTGAGCACCTAACGTCAGTATGGATTCCTTTCAGTTTGAAGATACCAATATCCTATGCAGGTGAAAGAACTCTGCCCTCTATCACCACAATGTACCTGAATGGAACACCACCAACTGCATCAGTGTATTTTCTTTTTCATTTCCTGTGCCAGCCATCCTTGTGGCCTCTGAGTTACATTCCAGTTTATACTGAATTATGAGTAATGTTTGTTCAGTGGTGCCATGACATTGTGAACTGGGTTGAAACTGCTCGAGGACATTTTGTGCAGAGACAGGAGACTTTCCTTTTCGTCTGGGCTAAATTCAACCCAGGCTGCAGAGATGAATGGACAAGTTGCTAATTCACTGTACCACTCAACTCTTTCTAAGTCAGACTTTTAATGAAATAGCTCACTTACAAGTAGGTATTTTTTCTCAAAGCACTTACCTGGCACATTATAATTGTTTAGGAGGCACTTTTAGATAATGTCTAACATGAGATCACAGCATGGAATGTTGTAAAACACTACTGAGTATACGTTTTGCTTATTGTTCTGTCAAAAAAGACATGTATAAAGTCACCGGACTAGAACTCCTGTTTAATGCATTCTGCTTCAAGGCAGTGTTTTAAATCTGTTTATTTTTTCTGGCTCAAGCAAGTTGTTCTTGTCTGCAGCAACTTGTCTGTACCTGAATTGTTCATGATGGACATATACTGCTTGGTTGTGTGTCATGACATGGCACATTTAGTGCTTACCTCACTCACAGGAAACCAAGATTCATTAAAACAAAACAATTATTGTGAAATAAATTGACTACAGTAGTGTTGAGCTAGGTTATGGAACTTCTTGTCCTAACTTGAATATGGTGATGTGACATCAGACCTCTAACAGAGTTGTTGCACAACATTCAGTGAATATGGAGATATTTCCACCAAAATCTTAGAGGTCTGGACAGTTGCAGGTTCCTTTTCTCTGCCGTTGTACTAAGCAAAAATGAACATTTGTGTAAATTTGTTGCTGGTAAAGGGATAATCAGTGAAAATATCCTTTTGCTCCTGCAGTTAACTAAAATTTATCCAGAATATGAATATTAAAGTTGTCCTTTACTGTAGGTAGGTACACAGGACTAGATGGAAAGTAAATTAAGAAAAGGTAACATTTATTGACAGAATACCATCCATGGTAATTAGATGATATTTTTGAATTGTACATGATCTTTATTTTAACAACATGATTAAAATGTAGGAGTTTATAGATATACAGAAGTGCAAAACTTGTATCATAATCACCAGATTTGTTGGCATGCTTAGAAACATACTGATAGCAATTATTGGTAAACTTCTAAATTGCAAATCACAGCTGTACCAGTGGGTCAGTGCGTGGGTGTACTGGGCTGCAAAATGGTGAAACATTGTTTCCTGACAGTTTTCCAGTTCCAATATGAGCTGGAATATATAGGGGAGGCCCTTTCCAATGGCCAGAAAAAGAAAATCAGAGTGAATTAATGTTGATCTCCGAGCAGTTAGTTATATCTGACATATAATACAGGCCTGGAAGCAAAGTCTTTTACAATCCTCCTTACTGTTTGCCAAACCCCCTAACTTTGTGTCGTTGACAAATTCTGAGATTGAGTTACCTATACCCAAGTCCAATTCCATCTTTATAGACAGAGAACAGAAGTGATTAGTGTGTTGAATTTATCCTGACTCCGCCCCTGCCTCAGCTCATCTGCTGCTGAAACCCTCATCCGTGCCTTTGTTACCTCCAGTCTTGACTATTCTAATGCACTCCTGGCTGGCCTCCCATCTTCCACCCTCCGTAAACTTGAGGTCATCCAAAACTCTGCTGTCCGTGGCCTAACTCGCACCAAGTCCCATTCATCCATCACCCCTGTGCTTGCTGACCTATATTAGCTCCCGGTTAAGCAATGCCTCGATTTTAAAATTCTCATCCTTGTTTTCAAATCCCTCCATGGCCTCGCCCCTCCCTATCTCTGTAACCTCCTCCTGCCCTACAACCCTCTGAGATATCTGCCCTCCTCCAATTCTGGCCTCTTGTTCATCCCCGATTTTAGTTGCTCCACCATTGGTGGCCGTGCCTACAGCTGCCAAGGCCCGAAGCTCTGGAATTCCCTCCCTAAACCGCTCCGCAATTCCCTGCCTAAACCGTTCCGCAATTCCCTGCCTAAACCGCTCCGCAATTCCCTGCCTAAACCGCTCCGCAATTCCCTGCCTAAACCGCTCCGCCTCTCTACGTCTCTTTCCTCTTAAAAGACACTCCTTAAAACCTACCTCTTTAACCTGTCCTAATATCTCCTTATGTGGCTTGGTGTCAAATTTTGTTTGTTAACGCTCTAGTAAAGTGCCTTGGGATGTTTTACTATGTTAAAGGTGCTATATAAATACAAGTTGTTGTTGTTGAATTATGAATTCTAAGAACTTGTCTACAACTGACATTGGATTAATTGTTCTATAGTTACCCGGCTTATCCTTCTCTCCCTTCTTGAACAAAGCTATTACATTGGCTACTCTCCAATCCCTTGGCACAATTGGCATATTTAAGGAGGATTTAAAAATTGGTCAGAGTCTCTGCTGTCCCTTCTCTGGCCTGCTTCAACAGCTTAAGGTACATGCCATCAGGGCCTGGTGACTTAGCCACCTTGAGTTCTGCTATTTTTTTTTCAGAACCAATTAAGTTTCAATTGCTATCTCTTAACATATGTTCCAGATCCTCCTCTAGTACACCTGCATTTTCACTTCCACCATCATTTGTAAAAAAAAATGCACAATATTTATTTAATATCTCTGCTATTCCTTCATCTTCCACAGTGAGACTCACCCCTCCATCCCCGAGTAGTCCTACCCTCAGTTTAACTATTTTACTTTCTGTATGTGTATAAAAACTTTTTCCATTTTCCTTTTATATTATTTGCTCAAAATTTTCAAAGTCCCTTTTACCCTAAGCTCTCTCTTCACTTCTCCACAACATTCTTTCTTTTCCTCATAATTTTCTTTAGTATTGTTAGCTCAAAATTTATTATACTGCCTGAAAGGGCAGTGAAAGCCGATTCAATAGTAACTTTCAAAGGGGAATTGGATATCTACTTGAAACAGAAAAATTTGCAGGGCTATGGGGAAAGAGCAGGTGAATGGGACTAATTGGATAGCACAGGCATGATGGGCCAAATGGCTTCTGAATGACTTTGATGCCATTTCAATTCAGGTGAAGGATGTCCCTTTAGTAAGCTTTCACTTGTTTCAGAACTTGCTCTACTGCTTCAAGAATATGAACTCTTTCATCCTGCACCAGCCCTTCAGCCACACATTGACATTCCTAATCTACTTCTCTTTGGCCTGTCCATTTTGTGGCATAGGACGCAATCTGGAGATTACCATCCTTGAGGTCTTATTTTTCAATGTAGTGCCTAACTCCTTAACTTTCTCTGAAAAACCTCAAACCTACTTTTATCTATGTTTTTAGTTCCAATGTGGACTGCAACTCCTTCCCTTTCCAGACATTTTTCTACCTGATCTGTAAGACAGGGAGCCATGACTTGAAACCGTTGATTATCAGATCAAACTGTCACAGGACGGAGTGAAGAGACTCAGATCAAACTGTCACAGAAGTGTATTGTTTTAATTTAAATTAATTAAAGGGTAAATAATATTAATAAATTTAATTAATTACATAGAATGGGAGAGCAGGTGATGTGTTACTGCTGCAATATGTGGGAGCTGGTGGACAACATTGATGTTCACGGTGATCACATTTGCAGTAAGTGTTGGCTGATCGAGGAACTCCGGCTCCGTGTTGATGAGCTGGAGTCCGAGCTTCAAACACTGCGACACATCAGGGAGGGGGAGAGTTATCTGGACTCTGTGTTCCAGGAGGTAGTCACAGCAACTAGATTAACTAATTCAGATGTAGCCCGCGGTCAGGGACAGGAGGGTGTGACTACGAATGAGGCAGGTACGGGGATCCAGGAGGTAGTGTTGGAGGAGCCGCAGCCCTTGCTCTTGTCCAACAGGTTCGAGGCTCTTACTCCCTGTGAGGACGGGAGCAGGGACTGCAGGGAGGATGAGCAACCTGGCCACAGCACCGTGGAACAGGGGGCCATTCAAGTGGGGGGAGTAAAAAGAAATGTTGTAGTGGTAGGGGATAGTATCATTAAGGGGATAGATAGGGTTCTTTGCAGCCGAGAGCGAGAGTCCCGAAGGCTGTGTTGCCTGCCCGGTGCCAGGGTTAAGGACATCTCCTCTGGGCTGGAGAGAAACTTGGAGTGGGAGGGGGAAGATCCAGTTGTCGTGGTCCATGTTGGTACCAATGACATAGATAGGACAAGGAATGAGGTTCTGCTGAGGGAGTATGAGCAGCTAGGGGCCAAATTAAAAAACAGAACCTCTAGGGTAGTAATCTCTGGATTACTACCTGAGCCACGAGCAAATTTGGCTAGGGTAAATAAAATCAGAGAGTTAAATGCGTGGCTCAAAGACTGGTGTGGGAGAAATGGGTTTTGCTTCCTGGACACTGGCACCAGTACTGGGACAGGAGAGAGCTGTTCCGTTGGGATGGACTTCACTTGGCCAGTGCTGGGACTAGAGTCCTGGCGAATCGAATAACTAGGGCTGTAGAGAGGGCTTTAAACTAATTAGTGGGGGGGAGGTTTCAAGAGAGCAAAAAATAAAAATGTCAGCGGAGAAGGCAATAGAGCAAAGTAGCAGTGGGGTAATTAAAAACCAGAGCGTGTCAGGAAGGGACAGAATATATAAAGATAAAGGTAAAGTAGTAAAGGGGGTAAAAGCAGGAATAAATTGTCACAAAACATATTTAAAAGTTCTTTATCTGAATGCATGCAGCATTCGTAACAAAATAGACGAGTTGACGGTACAAATAACTACGTATGGGTATGATCTTGTGGCCATTACAGAAACATGGCTGCAGGGTGACAACGACTGGGAATTAAATATGCCAGGGTATTTAACAATCAGGAAGGACAGGCAGGAAGGAAGAGGAGGTGGGGTGGCTATGTTAATAAAGGAAGGAATCACTGTATTACAGAGAAATTATATTGGGTCAAAGGATCAGGATAATGAAACAGTTTGGGTGGAGATAAGGAATAATAAGGGGAAAAAAACACTAGTGGGAGTAGTATATAGGCCTCCTAATAGTTGCAACTCTGCTGGAAGAAGTATTAATCAGGAAATAGTTGGGGCATGTAATAAGGGAACAGCTATAATTATGGGGGATTTTAACTATCATATTAACTGGACAAATCAAATTGGGCAGGGCAGCCTTGAGGAAGAGTTTACTGAGTGTATTAGGGATGGATTTCTTGAGCAGTATGTAACTGATCCTACAAGGGGGCAAGCAACCTTGGACCTGGTCCTGTGTAATGAGTCAGGATTAATTAATAATGTTAAGGATCCCCTTGGAATGAGTGACCATAACATGGTTGAATTCCATATCCAATTAGAGGGTGAGAAGGTTGGTTCTCAAACAAGCTTACTGAGCTTGAATAAAGGAGACTATGATAGTATGAGAGCGGAATTGATTAAAGTGGACTGGGAAAATAGATTAAAGGGTAAGATGGTACATGAGCAGTGGTGTTCATTTAAGGAGTTATTTTACAACTTTCAAAAAATATATATTCCACTGAGGAAAAAAGGGTGTAAAAGAAATGACAGCCATCCGTGGCTAAGTAAAGAAATTAAGGATAGTATCCAACTAAAAACAAGGACATATAAGGTAGCCAAACTTAGTGGGAGGATAGAAGATTGGGAACTCTTCAAAAGACAGCAAAAAGTAACTAAAGGATGATTAAGAAAGGGAAGATAGATTATGAAAATAAATGAGCAAAAAATATAAAAACAGATAGCAAGAGTTTCTATAGTTATATAAAAAGAAAAATGGTGGCTAAGGCAAACGTAGGTCCCTTAGAGGATGAGACCGGGAAATTAATGGTGGGAAACATGGAGATGGCAAAAATGCTGAACAAATATTTTGTTTCAGTCTTTACGGTAGAGGACACTAAGAATATCCCAACACTGGACAAACAGGGGGCTCTAGGGGGGGGGGAGGAGCTAAATACGATTAAAATCACTAAGGAATTGGTACTCAGTAAAATAATGGGACTCAAGGCGGATAAATCCCCTGGACCTGATGGCTTACATCCTAGGGTCTTGAGGGAAGTGGCAGTAGGGATTGTGGATGCTTTGGTAATAATTTTCCAAAATTCCCTGGACTCAGTAAAGGTCCCGGCAGATTGGAAAACTGCTAATGTAACACCCTTATTTAAAAAGGGTAGTAGGCAGAAGGCTGGAAATTATAGACCAGTTAGCCTAACATCTGTGGTGGGTAAAATTTTGGAGTCTATTATTAAGGAGACAGTAACGGAACATTTAGATAAACATAATTTAATAGGACAAAGTCAGCATGGCTTTATGAAGGGGAAGTCATGTCTGACAAATTTGCTCGAGTTCTTTGAGGACATAACGTACAGGGTGGATAAAGGGGAACCAGTGGACGTAGTGTATTTAGACTTCCAGAAGGCATTCGACAAGGTGCCACATAAAAGATTATTGCTCAAGATAAAAAATCACTGGATTGGGGGTAATATTCTGGCATGGGTGGAGGATTGGTTATCTAACAGGAAGCAGAGAGTTGGGATAAATGGTTCATTCTTGGACTGGCAACCAGTAGCCAGTGGTGTTCTTCAGGGGTCGGTGCTGGGTCCCCAACTCTTTACAATCCATATTAACGATTTGGAGGAGGGGACCGAGTGTAACATATCAAAGTTTGCAGATGACACAAAGATGGGAGGGAAAGTAGAAAGTGAGGAGGACATAAAAAACCTACAAGGGGATATAGACAGGCTGGGTGAGTGGGCGGAGATTTGGCAGATGCAATACCATATTGGAAAATGTGAGGTTATGCACTTTGGCAGGAAAAATCAGAGAGCAAGTTATTATCTTAATGGCGAGAAACTGGAAAGTACTGCAGTACAAAGGGATCTGGGGGTCCTAGTGCAAGAAAATCAAAAAGTTAGTATGCAGGTGCAGCAGGTGATCAAGAAGGCCAACAGAATGTTGGCTTTTATTGCTAGGGGGATAGATTATAAAAACAGGGAGGTATTGCTGCAGTTATATAAGGTATTGGTGAGACCGCACCTGGAATACTGCATACAGTTTTGGTGTCCATACTTAAGAAAAGACATACTTGCTCTCGAGGCAGTACAAAGAAGGTTCACTCGGTTAATCCCCGGGATCAGGGGGTGGACATATGAGGAGAGGTTGAGTAGATTGGGACTCTACTCATTGGAGTTCAGAAGAATGAGAGGCGATCTTATTGAAACATATAAGATTGTGAAGGGGCTTGATCAGGTGGATGCGGTAAGGATGTTCCCAAGGATGGGTGAAACTAGAACTAGGGGGCATAATCTTAGAATAAGGGGCTGCTCTTTCAAAACTGAGATGAGGAGAAACTTCTTCACACAGAGGGTAGTAGGTCTGTGGAATTTGCTGCCCCAGGAAGCTGTGGAAGCTACATCATTAAATAAATTTAAAACAGAAATAGACAGTTTCCTAGAAGTAAAGGGAATTAGGGGTTACGGGGAGCGGGCAGGAAATTGGACATGAGGCTGAGTTCGGATCGGTCGATGCCCTGTGGGTGGCGTAGCGGGCCCAGGGGCTGAGTGGCCGGGTCCTGCTCCTACTTCTTGTGTTCTTTAGATTTGAGGTGAGGATCAGATCAGCCATGATCTTATTGAATGGCGGAGCAGGCTCGAGGGGCCGATTGGCCTACTCCTGCTCCTATTTCTTATGTTCTTATTATACTATAATGTGACATTAGTGTTTCAATATACTGCAATGAGTGATGTCCTTTACACAAAGATCTCAAGTGAAAATTTAATATATAGATTGTCCTTTCATGGTGACTCCTTTTTGCATATATATGCATTTAAAGGAAAACTAACTGCCAATGATGGAGTCATTCCATCGTCACTTCTCTAATTTGATTAAGGCAGTTGTTTTCCTCTGCTCCTCCAGAGAATTTGGGACAATTGTAGTCCAGTGATTTTGAGAAGATATGTTGCAGTTATGAGGGGTGTGGGAGGCACGTGTTTCCTGACATCACAAGCTAAATTATTGTCTTGCACAGCATCTGCAACTCAGCAATTGTATTTATACCAGACATTTTCAATGGTACAGAAATTATATCTTCAGGTAGTTATGAAAGCTGATCATATGACCTCATATAACTTAAAACCATGCTATATTTGTATTAGTTTCAGGCTATAAAATAACCTAGTGCATCTTAGAACACCCACTGTCAGAAAGTGTATGAAACATCATTAATGTGTGCATAATATTTCTGTTTTCCATTTTTCCATATATATTTTCCATTGTTGTAGTCCTTAAGGTTTTCTATTTGATTCACGTGTTCTTCGGCCTCAGAATAACATACAGAAGACAAATGTTATTAAACTGCACTAAAATGTTACTAAACAAAACAAAATCAAACCCACTGCATGCATAAAAGTAGGTTTGTGCTTTGCCAAAGGCATTGTTCAAAAGTAGAACCCGTATGTTTGGAGCTAATGGTTGTCCACCTCATCTGTTGTATCAGAGTGTTCAGATGTTTGCTCGTAATGCAGAAACCAATAAAAAATGTTGGGACAGATTCTATGTTTTGGACCAGATGTTACATTGCATTTTATGCAGTTTTTAAAGAAATCTTAGTTCAGCTGTTACAGTACAGGCTGCAAGGTAATGCAAATAATAATTGTGGTAACGCTATAGTGCTAACTAAAACAGAACATTTGAAAGTGCAGGCTATATACTGGACTGCATAGTTGTTTCATAGAAAAAGGGGTTTATCCAGGCTGGTGTAGTCACTGCTAAGATTTACTGCAGAAGGTTATGTACCTTTTCCTTGTATATTTGATGATTCACCTTTATTAATCCAAAACTCCTACCAATTATTGGAAGGCAACTGTAAAATGAGCTCCATGTTAAATGTCCCTGAAGTAGAATGAATTACCGCAAGGCTATCAAGAAATAGTTTGAAAATTTTGGATTATAGTTGAATGAACAGCACAGGGGAATCCTGGCTGAATGAACAGCCCAGAGGCACTAAAATCAATCTTATCTTCCTGAAATAAGCTAGCTTAGCATAGGCTTTGGATCAAAACCTAGTACCTCCTTGTAAGGTGCAGTTCTGCACTAAAATGAGATTGAAGATTAAAAGTGTAGGTATAGGCATAGATAATCAAATACTTAGTTAACACTGGCTCTGGTCCTGCTAGGAACCTGGTAATGTCATCTGTGGCATCTATCCTCTTTTGGGAGCTGGGAAGTAGGGTCCCTTTGAGTTGAGGTGGCTCCATGCCTGACGTTAGAATTTCAAAACCACGTCACCCTCTAAGGCATACTCTGTGATATGATACTTGAGCCTGGCAAGTGTGCAGTACTTCAGGGCACTATTCATGACTGATTTGTCAGCCTGGCTCATTAATGTAAAATGGAAGGGTAGGCTAGTCAGTGTGGGCTAGGATTCTTCTCACTTGGTTCTGGATATTCCTGCAAGCCAGTATACTAATAGGTAGAGTGGTTCTGGCTGACCAAGCAATCCTGTGTTCAAAGACTGAAGGGTTTTAGCATAGCTAATGTCATTCTGTAAGAGGTCCCAAACAGATTGATCCTCCCTCGTTTCTGTGGAGCATTGCTTTATGAAAATTATCATGGAATGTAGAGAACCAAGGGACAAAGGAAATAGGTATTCTTTGTGTGAAGACTGTTTTGGTGTAGTGCTACTTCACAGAGTGCTCTGTGGGTATTACTGGGCTTAGGTACTTTCCTCAGGTACTAAATGACAAATGGACAGTATAAATGTAGCAAGGAAACATGGTTCCTGCCTTTTTGGAAAAAAAAACATCCCAGTTACAAACCTCATTTCCTGCAGTATGTGGAATATAAACTAGCGAGGAAATTATTTGGGAACCATAGCTGACAAACAATTGCAAACACATTTCCATAATGAGGATAATCTACATGAATTCTTTTTACTTTTCTTCAAGTGATTACCTAATTCCCTCTTCAATATTGTGATTGATTCAGCTTTAATGGCCGTGTGTTGTAATGCATTCCATATTTGGGTTAAGTGAAAAATTTCTTACAACCTCCCTCTTTGTTTCTACTACTAACGCTAAATTTGTCTCTTTGTGAAATGTGCAAGTTACTTCAAAGAAGTACTGTTATTTTGTAAACACAGTAGAAAATCTCTGTTCAGGCCAAGAGTCCCAATTGTTTCCAGTTCCCACACTGATCCACAATAGCTGACATACTGTTGCTGTTTATTGAATTCAAGAAAAAAAGACACACAAATTCTGATACTCAATTTCATTTACATATTATTGTCAGAAAAATGAAGCATTTTTGTCTCTGATGTGACATCTTTCAGGACTTCTTTCTGTCATGGTACACACAGGATTAATGACCGGGGGTAGAGTTTCCGCTTTGGGTGCAATCAGTGAAACGGGTGAAAATTGCGCCTGTTTTGAGAAGTGTTTTTTTCCCCCCCCGGGTTTCCGCTCAAACTCATTTGCATATCGGCGAACACACAATCTGCCATGAACCAGCGCAATCGGGCAGCTTTAAAAAAACGTTCCTGATATATTTAAGAGTGGTAACTTGATGCAGTTTGATTGATACAGCTGAAAATGAGTTTATCACAAAAAATAACTATTTTTATCACAGTGTCAATTCTCCAGCTCTGAGTTACAATGTTAATCAGTGAGGAACCCGATTTTTAAATGACTGAAAATGACTTTTTTTTAAAAACACAAAACTATTTTCTAGTTAGATTGGGGTACAGTAGTCAGTTCCTTAGTAAATTTTAATTTTTTTTCAAAACATTCCTGTTATTGCCCTTGTACCCAAAAGATCCAGCTTAATCTTTGGAGCCTCCTCAAAGCCCTGCAAACGAGCTCAATTAGCAGAAACTCCCAATGGTGATAAATTCACCCTGGGGCCATGGGCAGTTTTGTGGGCAGGGCCTGATTCTAGTGTGATGTTTTTAAAAATAGCGCAGAAGCTCGGGTTGCGCTGAACACAATTTGCGCTTAAAATTCCACGATCTTTTGCGCCGGTTATGCTGATATCAAGCGAATTGAACTGAAAAAAACAGTGCAATCCAGCGGTAACTCCAGGCCCCGATTCACTCAGAAAATGGCCTTGGTTTTTTTGGTACACAATAGCCACAGAAATCTGAGGGAATGGCAATGCTTTTCAATTTATCTAAGTATCTTCTTGGTTTTGTTTCAACATATGTTTGATTTGTAGCTCGATTTGAGTTTCAGATGCATATTTAAATTTCCGTTGCCCCAGTGAAATTTTATAAATCTATACCTCAGTCTGTCTTGCTCCAGTTGAGTAAGATTAATATTTAGTGACCTTGCGCAAGGTCCAGTTCACATTGCAGTTTAGTGTAGCAGATGCGACCTAGTTTTTTTCGATCTTCTGAGGAGGGATAGTTAAGCCTGTAGCTACTGTGTGTCAATGCTACGGTTCACTTAGTATTTAGTATTTAATAAATTGGTTTGGAATTCATAGGAACAGGAGTAGGCCATTCAGCCCCATGAGCCTGTTCCGCCATTCAGCCCCATGAGCCTGTTCCGCCATTCAATTAGAACATGGCTTATCTCTACGTGAACTCTATTTACCCACCTTTTCTCCATATCCCTTGATACCCTTTCCTAAACAAAATCTATCGATCTCAGTCTTAAAAATTTCAATTGACTTTGAACAATTCAAGTGAATTAATTGAGCCAGTTTTCTTCAGAAATATGAAAATTTGAATCACCTCAGTCTCTTCAACCAATTTCTCAAAGCTTTTCTCATAACAAACTTCAATACCTGGAACTGCCTTTGTAGGTATGGTGCAGCAGGAAGATTTGGGGTACTAGTAGCCAAATATTGAAAATATCTTAACATTGCACAGCAACACTTGGACACAACACAACTTTAAGATGCAGCTATATAAGGAAGTGACACTGAACAAAAAAGCGTTAGTGAATCCAGAGAATATTGTTCGTAGCTGAGGTCATCCCACTGAAAAAAATTTGAAATGCAAAATGGATGAAACCAGATCATTTGCTTTCTTTCAGCTTTCTCCCCTCTTCTCTTGAATTGCTGACCCTTCCAAGGGTATGGTTCCAGGGCTGCTGCTGTATTCCGCAAGTGACACCATTCTTCATGTGTTCACCTTGACTGGGACTGTTAGGCTATTCCACAATGGGGGCAATTCAGTCAAGCTAAATCCTGCCCACAATATAAAAACAGCACTTTCCAGCAGGAGTCACTGGAGAGCAAGCAGATTTGGAGACCCGAGCTGATTTTTTTCCCTTACCTAGCCTAGGGAGGCTCATGCTGATTATAACCTCCCAGAATTGCTACTCTGGCTGAGATCAGCTTACTCAGCGCAGACCAGGAGTTGAAGTTGGGACCTTCACTCATGAAGCCATCAGAATAGTTGGAAGCAAATCCTCAAGATTAATTGTATGTAATTTAATTTTCACATTGAAACTTGTATCGGAGTGCTGAATCCAAGGAATGTGTTGGCTTCATTAAAGAACGGTTGCTAAATGAGGCAATTTAATGATGGCTACCATGAAGAGGACCATAGAAAATCAATAACTCATGCTTGGTCACTCTCTTAATTGGGTACACTTCAGAAAAATCATATTTGTGCTAAAATACTTTATGTAGGCTACTGTTAATTTATTATATCAAGATAGTCTGACCATTGGTGTAATGACCAAGACATTATCCGAAAGATGCACTGATCAGAAAGCGCTCTCCAGATACAACCCAAATTTTAAGAACAAAATCCACAATTGTACAGTTGGTTTTTTTTCACACTTCATGTGGACACCATATGCACAAAAATGACACATACATCAGCACAGTTTTGACTGGACTTTTGACTAAGCCATGGTCTAGTAAAGTGTTTACAGTCTTCCAGAGTCGAGGTAATCATGCGAGGGCATGTGATATGACCATTAACCCAAAATACAGTGATGAGGGCTTTTGGTTCGACCTCCGGGTTCACTATGAATGCCCTAGCTATTGAGCATTTAAATGCACGGTCCTGCTTCCCCAACACTCCTATAATTGTCAAATTCCACCTACTCTCCATGCTTCAAGGCATTGACTTTAATAGCCTTCATTCTGTTTTCAACTACTTCCATGGCTTCCTTCCACCGTGATTTCCTCTAGCCATACATCACTATGCACAACCTCCACTCCTCTGTTACAGGTTTATTCCATGCTCGCTACTCTGTCCACTCCACAATCGGTGCTCACTCTTTCAGCTGCAACTCTTCTAGCCTCTAAAATGCCCTCTCTAGATCTCTGCATGTTGCCAAATCCCACCCCAATTTCAAAAACGTCCTCAGAACATTTTCCTTTGACTCAACTTTTGACCACCGAACTCTCTTTTAAATTTTTCCTTTTCTTTTGCCCACTGTTTTGCTCTGCCCTGTAACACACTTTGAGACTTTTTTCTGTACATAAGGAGCATTGTAGAGATGTTCATTGTTGAAATGTGATGAGTTCAACCTCAGAACAAATTTTCTAAACACTGCTGATATCCAGAGTAATTTATTATTGTTGTATGTGACCACTTGAATTTCAGCTGGGCATGCGATTGCTTCAAGGATTATGTATACCTTGGGGATTCCCAACCTTTTAAACACTAGAAAATTTTGCTGCAAAACTTTGGTGAGAATAAAATGTGAATCTTGTGTGTTAGAAGGTTGTAAGCAGTACAAAGTGAACTTGTTGTTTTGATGTCGAAACTCAAAGATAATGATATCAAATGCGGTGGAGGAGCAAACCAGTTTTGAATTTGATCGATCGAGCAAGATAAAACAACAATTAATTTGTTTTAATTGACACTACGGTAGGACAGAAGATACTATATTGGGAGTGAAGTGTTTTCATATAAGAGCACTCTTTGCTGTCAAGTGACTCATTCAGCATCAGACCCACTGTGAAAATGATGGAAAATGCCTGCATTATTTGAGGGATGCAGATTTCAGCATAACATAATACAACGAGTGCTTTTGCAATAATACATAAGATGCACCCACTAATGAGGTGATACATGAAATCCCTGTTTGCTGTAGCTTAAAACAGTATGAGTAGCAATTTTTCAACAAGATGGATGTATGCTTCTATTCAAAATTACAGTATTAAAATGTTTATTCATAATTAACAGCCTAGTATACAGTGATTTCATTATTTATGTATTTTAAGGTTGCAGAGGTAATATAGCATAGCTAGGAAAGGAAGACAAAACTATATACAGTAATTGCTGTAGACCCATAAAGTACAAAATTGCATAGGTTGCCATGGCAATGCAGGATAGTTCCCTGAGCAATGAGTAGTGGATTGATCCACAGAGATTTGTTTGTGATGGAAAAAAGGGGGAAGTAAAAGCAGCTCTGGAGGCATAGTACTGTACCAATGAAGGACTGCCAACATCAAAGAATGTACAGCTGCTTTCCTTGGGTGATGAGCCAGTTGATCTAAAAATAATTAAGCTGTGGTAATTTTAAATACAGTTTTAAAAAACATTGTCACGTTTTCATTAAAAAATGATTTGTCTTTTCAAAAAAAAATGACTCTCTTAACTGGGTAGGAAAAAAATGATCTTTAAATCTGAGAGAGAATTCCTGATTAAAATTCAACCAAATTTACAGGGTTAGACCTTCATCTAGGGATTAAGTGAAGAATGGAAAAAAAAATCAAATATTCGTATCCCTATTTCCAATTTAGCAAGGGCAGCAGAGGGCTGTGCATGTGTCTGCATGGTCATTCCTCCCCATGAAGGCCATATTCTCAAGGACTGACATTTCCATCATCTCTAGCTTTTTTCAAACTAGGGTAAATAAGTAATTTTGCATATTCTAGGATTTTTTTTTTGGCCTAGTTAGACCAATCTGCACCATGTGGCCATTGGGGTGGGGTGGGCTGGGGCGGGTGGGAGGCTAGTGATGGTACATCTTGAAAATGGATGGCCAGAAATATAGATTCAACAATTTTTAATTTTTAAGTAACTGATGATATAATCAACTATAATAAAAACAGAAAATGCTGGAGATGCTCAGCAGGTCAGGCAGCATCTGTGAAGAGAGAAACAGAGTTTACGTTTCAGGTCGATGACCTTTCGTCAGAACTGGAAAAAAGCAGAAAATGGAACAGATTTTTAAGCAAGTGTGGGGGCTGGGAAAGGGGGGAGGGGATGAAAGAACAAAAGGGAAGGTCTGTGATAGGATGGAAGGCAGGAAAGGTTAAGAGACATTAAGAGATATTCAAAGCAAAAGGAGATGGTAATGGGACAAGTTAAGAAACAAAGGATGGCTCTAGATGAAGTGTGAATTGCGCTGGCAGAATGAAGGACAGCTGCCATGTGGGAGAGAAGAACAGAAGCACAAACAAAAAGTGTGGATAAAATAATATATATATGTGATAGGGGCCGAGGTTATGATCTGAAATTGTTGAACTCTATGTTGAGTCCAGACGGCTGTAAAGTGCCTAATCGAAAGATGAGGTGCTGTTCCTCGAGCTTACGCTGAGCTTCAGTGGAACAATGCAAGAGGCCGAGGACGGTGAGGTCTGAATGGGAGTGGAGCGGAGAATTAAAGTGACAGGCGACCGGAAGCTCGGGGTCCCCCTTACGGACTGAACGGAGGTGTTCCGCAAAGCGGTCACCCAATCTGCGTTTGGTCCCCCCAATGTAGAGGAGACCACATCGTGAGCAGCGAATACAGTATACTAAATTGCAAGAAGTACAAGTAAATTGCTGTTTCACCTGGAAGGGGTGTTTGGGGCCCTTGACAGTGGGAAGGGGGGAGGTATAAGGGCATGTGTTGCATCTCCTGCGCTTGCACGGGAAGGTGCCGGGCGAAGGGGAAGGGGTGTTGGGGGTGATAGAGGAGTGGACCAGGGTGTCGCGGAGGGAGCGGTCCCTTCGGAATGCTGAAAGGGGAGGTGAGGGGAAGATGCGTTTGGTGATGGGATCACGCTGGAGGTGGCGGAAATGGCGGAGGATGATCCGTTGAATGTGGAGGCTGGTCGGGTGAAAGGTGAGGACAAGGGGAACTCTATCGTAGGGATGGGCAGGGGTGAGGGCAGAAGTGCGGGAGATAGAACGGACATGGTCAAGGGCCGTGTCAACCACAGTAGAGGGGAATCCTCGGTTGAGGAAAAAGGAAGACATGTCGGAAGCACTGGATTGGAAAGTGACCTTTCTGTTCCATTTCCTGCTTTTTTGCAGTTCTGATGAAAGGTCATCGACCTGAAACGTTAACTCTGTTTCTCTCTTCACAGATGCTGCCTGACCTGCTGAGTGTCTCCAGTATTTTCTGTGTTTATTTCAGATTTCCAGCATCTGCAGTATTTTCTTTTTGTAGATAATCAACTATCTTTTTTCAAAGATGCTTGTACAGGGGGTACATCAGTGTTCCATTGTTTTCATCAATTTCTTTTACTCTCGTACTTAACAGTTTCATTGACGTGGAATGGATATTTTTAAGCACTTTAGTCTAGTATTTGCAGCGAGCTTGCAGAGAGCATTAGAGCCCCATATCTGCTCAAACAAGGCAACACAGGGTGGGAAATTAAAGGTCTGTTGCCTCCTGCCGAGTTATTACTGATGCTGCATCTCACCTGATTTTCATGGAGGCATAATGTCCAACGTTTAAAATAGACAGGAACTTCATGAATATATTCAAATTGGGGCCGAGTGTGACATTATTACAAACCCAATGCCATTTTCTGACCTTAATGCCTGACCACGGCCATTTCCTGCTCCTGCCCACCAAACATGGGAGGTACGAGTCCTGAGGCGGCCATTTAAAAGACTATTTAAAAGGACCCTCAGCTATTCTCCTGTAAAGTTTTATAGAGCTTTTGGAGACTTTCTGCAACAGCTTTTGGGTTTTTTGACCTTTAAAGGATTTGAAAGTGCTTGGAGTTAGTTGCTATTGAAGGTGCTGAAGGGTTTCAGGCATTACAGTTGTTTCTTAAAGAAGGTCCTTCTAGGAATGCCACGCTGGAAGGAGGAAGAGGAGCTGCAGCTGAAGGAAAGTGAAGAGAAGATGTGTTTGGAGAAATGCTTACCCTTCCAACAGCGTTTATAGGCCCAGAACAATTCTCAGAGGAACATTGCTTAAGGAGACTTCAATTCCCCAGAGAGACAGCGATGAGAGTTGTGTCACATCCTGCAAGAAGTCCTGCAGCCAACTTGTATAGTTAATACAGCATTGCTTGGTGCAGTCAAAGTCACTGCCACCCTGAATTGTTTTGCCTTTAGCTCTTTCCAGGCTGCCATAATGGCAATCAGCAACATCAGTCAGCCTGCCATCCATGCTTTTATTAAACAGCTTACTGATGCCTTGTTTGCTAGAATAATCACATGCATCACTTTCCCCATGGACATCTGAAATCAGGATAGGTCTCTGCTCTTCCCACAGATTGCAAGATTCCCCAATTCCAGGGCATCATTGACTGCACCCACATTGCCCTGTGAGCTCCTTCCCACAGTGTGACCACCTTCATGAATTTTAAAGGGTACCACTGTATTATAGTGCATCTGGTGAATGATAACCAGCAGCGCATCATGCAAGTCTGTGCCTACTTTCCTGGCAGCTGCCATGATGTTTTTATATTGCATCAATTGTCCCTATGCAGTAAGTTAGAGGCTGGCTGCTTAGAGACAAAAGCTATCGCTTGCATACTTAGCTTATGAATCCTCTTGGGAATGAGAGCCTTCATTCACCAGACCATTGGAATCCTCAATAACAATTCAGATGGCCGAATCAGTCTGATGGCTTCCTGCAAAACAGCCCAGAAAGAGCGACTTTATATTTGCGGTTAGCTGTATGCTGCAGAACTTTGTTCTGCAATATGGACACACGTGGAACCACCATTGGAGGAGGTTTTTCAGCATGGTGAGGAAAGGATACTGACGACATAGAGCATGGCAAGGATGTGGGAGTGATCCCATAGTGTTTGCACCTGGCACTGTTTGTCAGCAGCTCGTTGAAGAGAAGTTCAGCTGAACAATCCATGCTCCCCTGCATTAACAGTCATGTCCAATGTATGTCCCAGTCCTTCCACACTACAATCAATAGCATCTGCCCAAATACCAATATTGATATGTCACTTAACATTACAAGATTGCCAGTTGCTACAGGATCACTCCCTGCACACAACGATTTCAAACAGCATTGTGGTTTTACTGGCTTACAAAAAAGCCTACAAACTATTTCTCACCCTAGTGCCTGTATGAAGTGCTCTTTTACCTACTTTAGATCTTCAACGAGGTGCTTCCCCAGTGGCTGTAACATTACAGAAAGGAGGCTGCTGTGGCTCATTCAAGGGTTCATGAGATGTTTGTGGTTGGAGACCGACAGGAGCTCAGGCCTGAGTGGGCCTAGCAACAGACTGCAACAGCTTGACTTCTGCCAGGGTAAGCTGGCCATGCTTCTCTTTTGGCACCAGAGTGGGCATTGATTTAGAGGGTTGCAAGAGTTACAGAAGTATTATCATGAGAGATGAAATCATGCTCCCTTCCCATCACCCGACTGCCCTTGTTACCAGGCTATGGCTCAACACTCCAACTGATCTGCGAGAGAGCAGACTTTAGGAGATCAGTAATCTGACTGAAGCTCCTCCCATTTGCTATCCCAGCCAGTACAGGATGATGGAGAAGGTTGAGCCCCAAAGAACTGCGTGGCTTCAGTATGAGCATTCCTGGGAGATGCTATTACTTGTGTTACAGACTCCTGCAGCGGGCACTCGGGTGCAGTGGCCATCGAGATGACCACATGCTCCATGGTTGACTGCAGAGAGTCGATGTCATGCGTGAGAGCCCCACACAAGCATATTGTGGACTCCACCATACTATCTGATAAGTTTTGTAAGCTCCCTGGCAAGCAGTCCAATGCATTCAGCAATTCCTAGTGCACAGAAATCATTTGTTTTTAAATGCTGGGCCCCTAAAGTCGGCATCTCTGTCCTCTTCAGCAAAACTAGCATGTGAACTGGCCTGCTGATTAGCTTTTCCCTTGGCCTTCCTTGTAACCTCCATCAGGTTCTGCTTACTTGTGCTCGGTGAATGCTCCAGTGCAATTCTGTCAAATGCGCTATACAAGTCATGCAGGGTGCCAGTTTCTGCTCTGGTGCTTGGCATGTTAAGAGCAAGTGATGATACAACGTTATCAGGGTTTTCATCATCAGTCTGTCTGACATATTAATGACTGAGTCTTCTGATTTACCTAGAGAGGGAAGAGGGTTAGGATGTAGTTGAGAGGGCAAGTATGAGCACATCAATAGCAGCGCAATGCAACACCAGGTTGTCTTCTTCAGTAAGTTGGTGTGTGTGCAAGACTGAAAGAGTTAAGTAGAAAGAGTAGAGGAAGGGAGGATGTCAGCCCTACTGTGCTAGGCATCAAGCCTCATTATTTCCATCCGTTGCTGACTGCTCTGCATCGTCCTATCATGCCACTGACAGTATCTGCCATAGGGGTGAGTGTTTGCTAGTTGTCGCCCTTTTGTGTAGTAGCTTTTCGTGAAAGTTGATTCAAAATGCCCTGGGCAAGTGCTTTCATTCCTCACCATGTATGAGCCAGCTTATCTTAGTGTACATGATGACAGGAAGAAGCAGCAAATGTGGCCAAAATGGAGAAGTAGTTCGGAGGGCAGCAGCAGCTTTTGATGGTGTGATGCAAACTAAAAGGTGAAGTGAAGTCATCCCCACTGACATATGGACAGCCATTGTAAGCGGGGGAAGCATTGAAAGTGCTGAGGCTGAAGTAGGGTTCTGCAGGAAGTATGAGATGTGAAGGGAAGTCTTACCTTGCAAGTCCTGGCTAGATCATTCATTTCCTTCTGCACTGAAGCCAGATCCTGCAGGTAATGCTGAGCATATTCACATGTGGTACCACCTCTTGCCATGTTCACCAATTTGCCTTGCATCTGAGGGAAGAGGATCTTGTTCCTGTTCTGAACTTCATCGCCCAACCTCTCTGCGACAAAAATTTTTGTCTTATAATACTCCTGTGAAGCGTCTTGGGACGTTTAACTACTTTAAAGGTGCTATATAAATACAAGTTGTTGTTGTTGTATGTGAAAATCTCAGGGCTTGGCTGGAACTATTCTTGGACATGGACATCTTTCTGTAACTCCACGGTATTGCTTCCCTGCTTTGGCTGAAAAAAATGTACTTCCCCTTTAAGCTGCTATGGACCTTTAAGAATCTGCAGCAGCACCCGATTTCCTATCTCCTAATCATCAAGCTGTCTACCGGGAGTGTATTTCATGCTTGCAGTTTGCCCCTCTCGTGAAATTAGGGGCGAACTGGAAATTAGGACCTGCTGACTCCGACGGGCGACTATTGCTCTCGCCTTGTCCACTTCCCCACTGGTTTCCTTCTGCCAGACCAAAATCGACCCCCAGCTATCCATTGAAATAGCTATGTTAAAGTCTTTAGAGCAATTCTGCTTTGTTAGAAAACATTTTATTAAATATAAAATTTGACTTAACGATGCATCAGTTGAATCTCAACGCTGAATTGAAGCCTCTAAGTATGTGATGCCATCAGATTTTGAGATCTGCCATTTTTTTAACAGAATGTCTGAAGAGGCATTAAAATAATGCAACATAAATGTGATTTAGAACAAGCTCATATTTCATAAATTAATTTAGCATTGTTTCCCATCAGGTTAAATATTACAAATTTGGTATTGCTTTTGTGACATTTCCTGCCCTTGAAAATATCTCCTCCTACCTTTCTGTTTTACTGTGATAAATATTGGAATACATCAGGGCGAGAGCTAATCAAAACACAGTGCTGACATGGAGTCCCCATTTAGATTTACTGTTTTTAAACTTGTGAAACTTTGTGACTTCTTTTCCCTTTACAAAGTTCTGTCCACATAACATACAAATTGCAGATATGCTGGTAGACCATAAGGTGCACACAGCATCCACTTGGGATAGGAGTAAAATTGCAGTCAATTTTACATTACCTGGAAAAAGCCAGTTTTAACCCCAGTGAAAACAATGCTGGTTGAATACTAAAAGTTTGAAATTCACATCAGCAACTGGAGCTGCGTACTGACATGAGGTAGCCTATTCTTCGTATGCTGTCACACTCGCATTTGTAATTTCCTCGACCATTCTCAACAACAGAAATAGTGTGAGCGATCTTATAAGAGTATCATTCCTGAGTTTTTAATTGAGGTCTGTTTCCTGAGTTTCCCACGATACCTATAATTATAGGTGACCTGTGGCATGTGTCCTGCAAAATAACCTTTCTGTTATTCATGCTCTTTGTCAAAAGGAAATGTAACTTCTCAATGTTGGAAGAAATGTATATGTCTGCCTGTATCTTAGTCAAGTCTTAGATCTGCATGCACATCCCATGTGAAAGATCTTAATTCCCATTGTCACTCTTTTTAGGCATTCTTTTGTGTCAGCCTTATTCCCATTATAAATTCCTGTGTTCACATTTATAATTAAAATTGCTGATATAAACGCATCACTCTGGAATTGCACAACCTGGCTTTCTTTACAAATTGCTTAAAATGCTTCCTGAAAAATTTTAACAGACTTTTTTTTCTGCAGACTTGATATTTTTGCCCAGGACTGTGATGTGGTGAGCTGAATCTGGATTGTGCAGCCTGATTGAGCACGTGTAATGTACCTAATTTCCTATGATATACTGATGGAATATTTTTCTTTAGATCCTAACAATTTCTGCTTCGCTGTTTTTCAAAATGATTTGAAAAGATAGAGGACAAATTTCAAGTTTTATTCAGTGGCTAACAGGTCCTGTTCAAAGACAAATTAGATTTAAGCAGAATTATTGTTACAAACTTAAGGAAAATAACTCTCAGGAAAACAGGGATACATATTGCTGTGAGCTTACGGAAATGAAGCCTGTTATTAGAAGAGCCAAATGAAAAACTGGGGAAGATGATAGTAGAGTGCCATTAAGGGGCCATCAGAGGATTCCCCAGAGCAGATATGGGTAGATTCCAGGATATGGCAGAGATTTTAAATGGCTGCTTTGCATCAGTCTTCACTACAAAAGATGATGCTGAGTTACTAATAATACATCATAGGTTTGTTGCTAAAGTTGAAACTGTCAAAACGGATGTGAATATAGTCATAGCTAGAATAACAGATCGGGCTGCTGGCTCTGGCTTTCACCCAAAGGTGCTGAAAGAAATGGGGTCTGTGCTCTGCGAGCCCCTTGCTCACGTACGAGCCTCAGAGCAGAAGGATTCTGTAAATTTGAAAGCTGTTCATTGCTATTCTCATCACTGGTAATTTCTAATCTGTGTTGCTCTTTTGAAGCTGTCAGAATGGAAATAAAAATCATTACAGGGATATAATTGGCAAAAAAAATCTTGAAGTGCCTGAAAATGTGATTTACAGGAGCAAGTATGCATAGCTCTAGTAATGGACCCAACTAAGCACCTCTGGAGTTCGAAAATCTGTTATACACTTATTTTTAATGTCATCCCTCACATTTCCACATGGATGTTATGCGTTCTAATATGGATGGCATGGGCTTTCTCCCTGGTTACTACATGGTAACAAAGAGAGTGCAAAAACAAACTAAAAACAGCTTTCAAATTTACAGAATTTAACCAGGTGCTATACTTGCACACAAAAAGCCCAATGGTCCACAACACACCATAGTAATCACAAGATAATTACAAATGAGATGTACCATCTGGCTCATAATCCCTTCATTCAGAGAGATCCTAATGTCCGCCATTCTAATATCTAATTATTTCTTAAATGATTCCAGGGTTTACGCCTCTACTACTCTATCTGGAATAAAAACAGAAAATGCTGGAAACACTCAGCAGGTGAAGCAATATCTGTGGAGAGAGAAACAGTTAACATTTCAGGTCAATGACTTTTCATCAGGACTCTTATCTGGAAGTTTATTCCACAGATTGATCACTCTTGTGTATTCAGAAGAATTTCCTGATATCAATCCTAAAATGACTTTTTACCAGTTTGAATCTGTGTTCCCTAGTTCTATTCCACATTTTCATTCATTGAACGTGTCTGGAGTCAAAGCTACTAAGCTTCCAAGCTCTCTTTCAGTTTCATCCTTAGCTATTCCAACACCATTTATGGAGTATACGTGTTGACTATTTTCCTTTCTATGTTAACCTCCTTCTTCTTAGGTAGTCCCTCGGAACCGAGGATGACTTGCTTCCACATTAAAAATGAGTTCTCAGGTGACTGATGAGTCCAATGTGGTTCCTACAGTCTCTGTCACAGGTGGGGCAGACGGTGGTTGAAAGGGTGGGTGGGTGGGGTGCTTGGGTTCACGTGCGCTGCTTGCGCTTGGCTTCCGCTTGCTCCCGGCGAAGAGATGCGAGGTGTTCGGCGCCTTCCCGGATGCTTCTCCTCCACTTTGTGCGGTCTTGGGCCAAGGATTCCCAGGTGTCAGTGGGGATGTTGCACTTTTTCAAGGAGGCTTTGAGGGTGTCCTTGAAGCATTTCCTCTGCCCACCTGGGGCTCTCTTGCCGTGTCGGAGCTCCGAGTAGAGCCCTTGTTTTGGGAGTCTCGTATCGGGCATGCGGACGATGTGGCCCGTCCATCAGAGCTGATCAAGCGTGGTCAAAGCTTCGATGCTGGGGATGTTGGCCTGAGCGAGAACACTGATGTTGGTGCGCCTATCCTGCCAATGGATTTGCAGGGTCTTGCGGAGGCAGCGTTGGTGGTACTTCTCCAGTGCTTTGAGGTGCCTGCTGTACATGGTCCATGTCTCTGAGGCATACAGCAGGGCGGGCATCACTGCTGCTCTGTAGACCATGAGTTTCGTGCCGGGTCTGAGGTCCTGGTCTTCAAACACTCTCTTCCTCAGGCGACCGAAGGCTGCACTGGCACACTGAAGGCGGTGTTGGACTTCGTCATCGACGTCTACCCTTGTTGACAGTAGGCTCCCGAGGTATGAAAAGTGGTCCACGTTGTCCAAGGCCTTGTCGTGGATTTTGATAATCTGGGGGCAGTACTGTGTGGCGGGGGCAGGTTGGTAGAGGACTATGTTAACACTTTACCCTTAGCTGCATTAAATTTCATCTGCTATCATTCTGCCTACTTACATATTTTGGCCAACACATTCTATAATTTCTGAGTTGCCTCTTCCATTGCTCCTTCTAGTTTGGTACTATCTGCAGATTTGACCACTTGGCATCGAGTTTCTGAATCCAGATTATTGATTTAAATTAAAAACAATGGTGAACCTAGCACTCAGCCCTGAGATGTCTCAATTCGTACTTCCTTTCATTCTGACTTATTCCTCTAACGATTACTCATTTCCCCTCCTTCAGCTAGTTTCTTATTTGTTTCAAGAGGTTACCCTGAATTCTCACAGCTTTGAGTTCAATTAATAACTTCCATGTGCAACTTATCACAAGCCTTTTGGAAGTCAAGGTACATAATTCTATAGGGCTCACTTGCATTGTCTCTTCCTCAAAAGAAGTTGAGGAGATTGGTCAGGCAGGATCTTCCTCTTATGAATCCATGCTGACTGCTGTTAACTTGGTTTTGTTGCACAGATGATACTCAAGTTAATGACAATCAATTCCATTATGTTACATGGAATGGAAGAATGAATAATGGATCTGTAATAGCGTGTGTCTGCTTTGTCACCCTCTTTGAATATTGACACCACATTAGCCTGTTTCGAATCTACTGATGCCTTTCCATTGTGCATTGACTGTCTCACAAATCTGCTCCCTAGATGCTCAGCACTCTGGGATATACACCATCCATTCCTAGGGATTTGTTTTATTTAAGCCATTTAGCCTGTTTAGAACTTTTAGCTCATTTGTTATACAAGGGTATCTCTGTTTGGGGAGAGTATTTTGCTCATGTCTTCCTTTGTAAATAATCATTTTTGCTAAATATATGGGCTTTTAAGTGTAATTTTTAAAATTAATTGAAACTAATCATTCCATATTTTATTTCCAAGTCCTTATAATTCCATAAGTGCAGTGACAGGAGTGCTCAAATAAAGCCAGTTAATGGATCCACCTCCGAGAACATTTTCCTTATCTCAAAAATATGTCTGTAATTAGTGTTGAAGAAGATAAATCTTCAAATAAGACAGCAAATGGGCATACCCAAAAATGTTACTTTTGAGGGAAATATTAAGGCCCCCAAGAAAGACATGAGGAGGCAGAAATTGTTCAGGATACAATTCTCATGGTTATTGTGCCCGGAGATGCCCTCCAGTGCTGATCCTTTGGAGATTGCAGGATCAGTGGCAGCACATCAAATTAGCATGGAGTAGGCAGGTGCGAGCAGCACTAGAGTGCATCTCCTTTTCCTGACCCCATGTGTCCCTAAACTCTGATGCCCATTCACTATTGGCAAGGGGTTGACCAGGACCCCCCACCCCACATTCCCCTTGGCCTGCTGTGTAAGGGATCTGATCAATAAAAGTTTATTTTAAATAAACTTCTCTTCAGATTCCAGCAGCTTCCCTGGTCTGGAATACACCCACATCTGCCCATCCTTCAGTCGGTAAGCCTTGCCTATTGGGTGTACCAGTCTTCACCGATGCGCCAGATTCTCGACTGAGCCACTGGAGTGAGAACTCCCAGTGCAGGGAGTACTTTTCCCCCTCTTTCCCCCCCTCCCCATCCCTGATATTTTCCTTTTATAAGAGGAGTTCAAGGCAAGTTGGGAACTTCCAGAAATTGCAGAGAGCTAGCCCGATTATGGCGAAAGACTGGCGGAACCCTAAAAGAATTTTGGCCTCAAGGCTGAAATATAATTGTTCGGGTAATTGCCAAATACAGACTTGCCCAAGTTTGTCCTCTCACCAAGTATTGACCAAATAGGCACCAAGTGCTCTAAATTGTATTCTGCATTCACTATAGGCTGTGGTTGTTTAAATGCTCTTTGCTGCCCAGTATCCAAAACAAAACCTAGCAATGAAACTTAATTAGTCAAAAGTTAGATATGGTGTGGAAATGAGCAATTTATGCTTATTAAAAATTTGACATTGAATCTAATTCAAGAAGTTAACTGTTGTGTGTTCACTTATCACCAAATATATGGCAGTACTGTAATGGGAGACCCTGGGGACATCCGAGTATGTTGGTGTTGCCAGTTGACTGCTTTAGAACTGGCAGGCGGATTTCCTTTCAGTTTTGACCATGAGATAATTAATGTGCCCTGGAGGCTTTTGTTTCTTTACTTGTTGTTTAATGAGATGTTTGCAACTGAACCTGCTTTTGACAAATGGAGCTTTACAGGGCGACAGTTCTTTCACAGATAGATGACTGAAGAAGTGTCTTAACGTGTATTTGTTTGTTGATTTTAACATGAACAGGTTTATTTAAACTGATAGTATTTCAGTATTAAAAATGTGACTATTTTCATATATCATCATGGATAGTGTTGGGTAGTGGGTAGGTTTCTGTCCTTTGGCCAGTGAAACTTGGGTCAGATCCAGCGTAAACTTCTGGGATGGGGACCTCCACTCTAATAGCTGTTAAGGAAACCAGGAGAAATTAGTTTGGGCAGCTGTAACCAATTTACTTGTAAATCTGAATCAGTGGCATAAAACTTCCACTAATTCAAGACTAATTGGAAAATATCCCTTTGATTTAGTGTTGGTTGATGCACTGGGGAACAGTACTGTTCTAAGGTTAGGGTTAAACAGCATTGTTAGGGTAGGATATAGAGTTTAACCTTTTAGTACCTGACCTGGGAGCGCATGATACAAACACTGGCTGCAAAAAGCAAGAAATGATTCATTCCTTAGTGTTCACAACCCTCATTCTAATGAGCACAAGGTTCACAAAAATGGATTGAAAATACTAGTGATAATGTTGTATTAATGATGAAATAAGGGTAAATTTACCGTCCTCAGTGGTGAGCTGCGCTTGAAAGAACTGTGTTGTAGCCCGAACTCCAACTCTGTGCTGCCTTTGAGCACAGACTCGCTGAGTTTGCCCTGTAGTGTTAAGAAGTGCATTTGTTACATTTCAATGAATGGAAATTTGAATCATTGTACTCTTGAGGTAGTCTTAAACTGCAGTGCTGAGTAAAAAATACGCAAGTGGCACACAAACATACATGAGGGATTTAAAAAAAGTTTGAACAAGTATAGTCTCCTGCCAACTTGATTTTAAAGGGTATACAAGAAGGACAGAAATGGCAGTACTGAATACTTCTAGTGCATCCTTAATTTCAAACAGCTTAATAAAGTACCTTGGTAATCACTTACTGCAGTACCATGTCCTACTCTGTGAGAAGTGTGAAAAGGTCACTTAATGAGCAGTAGATTTTTAAATATTGATGTGTGCAGATTTTTCACACTGCTGCCAGAACAAGGAAGCACAGCCATGATAAAATGATGCTGAACTGAAGGTGTCAACATCATGTAACTTTTGCCTTTGGCAGAAGAAAGATCAGAGCAATAAAATACAAAAGAGGAAGAACGTCTTATGGTTATACCTGATACATGCATTAATTATTAAAACTGTCAATCCTTATTTTAGTAATTGGTGAAATAATGCAGTTTTCTGAGAGATTTACTTTCCATCTATTGCCCATGTCACAGAGTAGAACTCGGCTCCTGGTTTCATGAAGGACTAGATCACGTCTGCACGATCACTAAAATAGGGTTGCAGGCAATGTGGATGCAGGTTCAGTAAGCCTTTTATTGTTCAGTTTGAGAATTTTCTATTGTTTTAATTGGGAATTGTCTAACTGGAGTGTATTTGCCTTGATGGATATGGAAAGGTGTGTTTATAAACACAGAACTACTCTTACTTCTGCAATTTTAAATGTTCAAACATGTGTATGAATTTTAGAAAGCATGAAACTAGAGGAAGTCATTAAAGCCTGTCAAAGTCCTCTGATTTAACAACGAGACACAATTTTCAGAGCCATGAGTCAGCATGGTTTTATGAAAGGGAAATCATGTTTGACAAATTTGCTGGAGTTCTTTGAGGATGTAATGAGCAGGGTGGATAAAGGGGAACCAGTAGATGTAGTGTATTTGGATTTCCAGAAGGCATTCGATAAGGTGCCACATAAAAGGTTACTGCACAAGATACGAGCTCACGGGGTTGGGGGTAATATATTAGCATGGATAGAGGATTGGCTAACTAACAGAAAACAAAGAGTCGGGATAAATGGGTCATTTTCCGGTTGGAAAACTGTAACTAGTGGGGTGCCACAGGGATCAGTGCTGGGGCCTCAACTATTTACAATCTATATTAATGACTTGGATGAAGGGACCGAGTGTAATGTAGCCAGATAGGTGGGAAAGCAAGTTGTGAGGAGGACACAAAGAATCTGCAAAGGGATATAGATAGGCTAAGTGAGTGGGCAAAAATTTGGCAGATGGAGTATAATGTGGGAAAATGTGAGGTTATCCACTTTTGTAGGAAAAATAAAAAAGCAAAGTATTATTTCAATGGTGAGAGATTACAAAATGCTGCAATACAGAGGGATCTGGGGGTCCTTGTACATGAAACACAAAAAGTTAGCATGCAGGTACAGCAAGTAATTAGGAATGCAAATGGAATGCTGGCCTTTATTGCAAGGGGGATGGAGTATAAAAGTAGGGAAGTCCTGCTATAACTGTACAGGGTATTGGTGAGACCACACCTGGAGTACTGCATACAGTTTTGGTCTCCTTATTTAAGGAGGGATATACTTGCATTGGAGGCAGTTCAGAGAAGGATCACTAGGTTGATTCCTGAGATGAAGGGGTTGTCTTATGAAGAAAGGTTGAGCAGGTTGGGCCTATACTCATTGGAGTTTAGAAGAATGAGAAGTGATCTTATTGAAACATATAAGATGCTGAGGGGGCTTGACAGGGTAGATGCAGAGAGGACGTTACCCCTCGTGGGGGAATTTAGAACTAGGGGGCATAATTTCAGAATAAGGGGTCACCCATTTAAAATGGAGATGAGGATGATTTTTTTCTCAGAGGGTCGTGAATCTGTGGAATTCTCTTCCCCAGAGAGCTGTGGAGGCTGGGTCATTGAATATATTTAAGGTGGAGATAGACAGATTTTTGAACGATAAGTGAGTCAAGGGTTATGGGGAGCGGGCAGGGAAGTGGAGTTGAGGCCAAGATCAGATCAGCCATGATCTTATTGAATGGTGGAGCAGGCTTGAGGGGTCAATTGACCTACTTCTGCTCCTATTTCTTATGTTCTTATGAGCTCTTGAATGTATTTAAGCTCCCAAGGGAGCCAAGTAATGCAGGTAAAAATTCCAAGAAAAAATTTCTGAAATATTTCTCTAACGTCTTGTCTGCAATCAAAACAAATTCCAGGAGATCAGTAAACATGTGTTGTCCAATGCGAACATGATTGATTAACAGCAGGACTGAAAGCCATAGATTTATTGATCATCTACACGCCTATATTTGTACAGATAATCTTCACCTTTTCTGTAAGCAGATTGCTTTCCAGTTTCTTGATTGTTTCTCGTCAAATGTATTCTGCTGAAATGTAGGTGGAACTGTTTATGCAGTATAAAGTGTTGTTACAGTTTGTGATTGTAAGGTCTTTCACAAATAATGTGAGTGAGTGGCGGAGGGGGGTGGGGTGGGAAGAGTCTGTCTGTCTCTTTTGCGTTCAAGGTAGATAACCACCTTGTGCTTTGCCTTCTTGACAGAAATTCAGTGTAAGCAGTCCGATCATATATTAATCAAAAATCATAAGGCGTAGACATTTTTTTGCATCAAGAGCCTATAGGATCAATCACTGGTGAAAGAAAGTAATGCAGTGTGATCTGTAATCACATAAATGTTTGTAGCAATTTTATGATTTCTGTCTGCAATGGGCTTGAGATATATCAAAACCCTTTGAGCATCAGTCGTTTTCTAGGTGCTGTACTGTGAAAACACATTAATGCTTGGGATTACATAAGTAATAGATGTCAGGATTAGATCTTAACGCTAAATTTTGAATGAAACTGTATAAACTCAATGCTTTGGATATAAATTAACTGATTTTTCAAGGAGTACAGTAAATACTAGTAGCATTTTAAAATTGAGGTATGATTGTATCTTTCGACCTATCATTTCTGTAAACTTGCAAATTATATCTGAACTTGCAGCAGAAATATTGATGCTGCTCCGTATTGGAACCAGTGTTCCCGTTGAGGTGCACGCACGCGGCCTCACAGTAATCTGAAAAGTCCCGCACAGGCTGCTCACCGGCTGTTACGTTGTAAATACCACGCATGTGCAGAAATTTAAAGGGATCACGCATTAAAAGAAACAGGTCATGCAGAACAGAGCGCTGCTTGCAGGGAACATTGATTGGAACATCCTCCTCTTAGTCAAATTGCCTCATAAAACAATAGTAATCTGTGCCAAACCCTTTTACTTACCTGGCAATTTTAGTGTTTGCTCTTCCTAACCTGTAAAAGAAATGCATTTGTGTTCATGCATTGGTTCTGCTGGATTTGCTTTAATTGTGTTGTTCCTCTGTACATAGGGGAGTAGTGGAAGGTTTACTGAGTTTCTGCACATTTTAAAATTACAGGCTAGAGTATAAATAAGAAATAAACAAGGTGGCCTGGAATTTCCTGAAAACTTGCACCAAAGCAATGACATAAGTACGGCGTAATGCCGATATTTGGCGCAAAAGATCAAGCAAAGTTGGGCGTAAGTGACTTGTATCCATTTTTACACGATGCCCAAATTTCCTTGAGGTTTTTACCCTGGTTCTGCAGAACCAGCACCGAAATCCTCTGCTGCTCATTAATGTAGCTGCGCCCCCATGCAAAAGTGCAGCCGACACAAATTTCCTGAATTTACACCAGTTCTGAACTGGCTGTAAATTTATGCTTAAAATTTTGGGTTAAAATTTGGGACTGGCAATTTTTGTAAAACATAATTTCTGCATCTTTGAACTAATCTTGATGGCATCAGAATAATTTGCATTAAACATTGAAAAACGTTCTTAAACATTTAATGCCTAATGTGCATAAATGATGGTTTGATGGCTTCAAACTTTCATTTTTCATACAGAAAGAGGGACTTGAAGCAGGAGCATGGCATAAGTTAGGTTGATTTGGCTATGATAAATTGACCCTTAGTGTTAGGGGGAATTAAATACGTGGGGTTACGGGGATAGGGTGGGATATGTGTACTGTGGGGATTAAAGCAGGGACAGGGGACAGGGTACTGGATTTGGATGATCAGCCATGATCGTATTGAATGGTGGAGCAGGCTCGACGGGCCGAATGGCCTACTCCTGCTCCTAGATTCTATGTTTCTATGTTTCTATAAGTTCGACACTTTCCTTGGTCCCCGACTGTGCTGATTTCTACTTGTTTTACGCCAGTTTTTCTGTTCTGGCACTCGCTAATGAGAATCTCAGGAAATTTCGGGGTAACTCACTGATGGGAAAATCAGCGTAAATCTTTGCGTAACTTGCTGGTTATACTGTTTCAGGAAATTCCGGACCGGTTTGTTATGCCTAGTCCTCATCAACATATCTTCCACATATATGTACACTGTTGTGCACACCTTATTCCCCTCGTTCCTTCATCATTGTATATGCTATGCATATCCAAAGAACTTGATCAGATTCTGGTTCTAAAAAGATGACGACAAGGTCAAGGCAATGTAGGCAGCCTTCTCCTGATGAACATTGTTAGGTTCTCTAGCAGTTACTGTTAAAGAGAGTTAGTTTTATACAATGCTGTTACATTATGAGGTATGAATTTTGAGATCAAAGCCTAGAAATTACTGTTGATATTAGCAGCTGAACACTTAACATGCTGGTATGACAGTCCTTTGCCTGCTACTCTTAATGAAGATAGAAAATGCTGTAAACACTCAGCAGGTCAAGCTGCATCTGTGTTCTCTAACAAAGATGTTATCCCATTTAAAATAAATGGGATCATGCCTGTTAAAATAGTGGACCCAGGAATATCCTACTAATACCGCAATTAGTAATTTTAGCCTCAAAAAAAGTATAATAGTACAATAAGAGACAAGTGTATTATTTTTGTTAATAGATTACCCTGCAGACATGATTCACTAATATAATTTTCAGTCCAGCTTATGTGGGATAATTTCTCTCATAGAAAGTAGTTTATATACATATAGTCTACTAAAAATGCTGGAAAATGTGTATATAAAGTGCGTATATATCTTGTTTATTTAACTATCTTGTGAAATGTACCTTAAATTCAAAATTTATACGACAACAATTTAGGTTTCTGTTGTTCCTTCAATTAAAAAAAAGCGAAACACTTCGATATCTTACAAGATTAATTCAGACACTTTAAAAAAATATATATATATGCACTGCTCACAAATGCATAGAGTAAAAATCAGACTAACTCTTTATAATATTCCATTTCCGTTTTCATTGTGAAAGCTGTGATACATTTTTTTTTACTCAAAAAAGTAAAAAATTGAGACACTCCCACAAGGCTAAGCATTAAGTAGTTTCGAGTAAGGGAATGGTGCAAATGTTTGATAAGTATTTTACAGAGGTCAGTGAAAGGAGGAATACCGGGGGAGGATGTGGCAGAGCCATCACTGGATATAAATATTCAAATGAAACTTAAAAAAAACCTTCATGAGATTAAAAAGAAGCGACCAGGCCCAAATGGTATATGTTTCAGAACACTAAAGAAAGTTGGGTGGAGATAGTAGAGCACCATCAATAATTTTCCACACTCTTTTGGAAATGGAAATTGTGCTACAGGATTGAAGGATAGCAACCATTACATCCATGTTCGAGGAGGGAGAAGGGATAAGACAGAAAATGACAGCTCAATTAGCCTTTCTTTGGTTGGGGGTAATCTTCTAGAGTTCATATTGAGATGAAATTAGTGAACATTTCGAAAGATGTTTGCTAATCAGCCTGCATGGATTGGTAAATGGCAGGGCATGCTTGGAAACCACAAAGTGTATAGATAAAGTTAATGCAAACGAGATAAAGTGCCACATCAGAGACTTGTATCAAAAATTAAGGCACATGGTATCAAAGGGAATGTAACAATAGAGAGATGCTTGGGGGCAGAATGCAACGAGTAGGGGTAAATGGATATTTTTGGATTGGCAGAATATAGATAGTTATATAGGGATCTGTATTGGGACCTCTTTTGTTTTCCATTTCTGGAAATGATTTACACATAGGCACAAGAGGACTGATATTGAAGTTTGCTGATACAAAATTAGGGGGCATGACAAGCTGTGAGGAAGATTGTAAGAGATCATAGACAAGTTTGCGTCACCGAGCAGATGGGGGTAGATGAAACAGGAAGTGAAGAGGTAATGCAATAGAGATTTTTGAAACATGAAAGGTTTTTAAGGTAAAAGTGAAAGATTGCTACACTGGTTGGTGAATTGGTAATAATGGGGCACAGACTAGGATTATCACTTAAAGAATGAAGGCGGAAGTTGGAAGATTTTTTTTTTCTCAAACTTATTAGAACAGAGACCATGACATCACTTAAAAGAAAAATGGATAAGTATTTGAAAAGGAAGAACATAAAAAGAAATGGGGGAAGAACATAAAAGAAATGGGGCAAGAAGGAATTGGGATAGGAGTAGTTAGCTCCAGTTTAAGAACTGGAACTGGCACAGGCATGATGGGCCGAATGGCCTCCTTCCGTGTTGTAATTTCTAATGATTCTACATATTTTTATATTCTAGATATACTGAATTATTTAAGCCACGTTGTCAAAAAGGCTACTTTTAGTTAAGGTAACATTTATTTTCAGTACCACAGATTGCCCATTTATGTGTTAACTCTCAGGTTTAAAACAGTATTTTTAATTTTCTAATGCTTAATGGTCATATTTGCTGTGTATTCTGTTCTCATTGTGGTCTGCATGTTAAATGAATGAATAAATTGTGCTCATTAGGAAATGTAAACCAGCTGCCTGAAATGCTATTGGATTCACTTCACTGATTGGGGCAGTGTTACTGGCTGAACTACAGTAGTTCAAAAGAATGTGTATCAAGGCTCACTGCCTTTAAAATAAATTTTTAATGATTTTATACCATCTGGGTTTCTATGCAAGAGCCTTCAACTCTTATTAGTTAAACAAATTTAGTTTTCTTTCAATCCTGTTAACCTTTTTTTCTAATTTAGGAGACCCATTTTATATAGATGATGAGACAGTTTATTAGTGTAGGCAGAGGAATGGAACTAACGGGTCTTACCTCACCTTTACTCAGAGTGCATGGAGATTATTTCAGCAATACCCTGCAAAACAAGTTCTTATATTGCTGTCCTTTTTAAGTTGCGCAGCACTAACACAAATCAGATTTTTTATTGCAGTGCACGCATCACCTCTTCAAAAGATTTTATTAAAATGAACAATAATCTTGCTGCAGTAACTAAAGATGCAAACCTGTATTATAAAACAGGAATGGCAAAAGTGATGATTATATAATTTAACTTTTTCCTTCCAGATAATGACTAACACACCCTCAGCTACGTTATTCTGTATGGAGGAAGAAAGCAATCAAAGTTGTTAGTTTATAACCCAAGCTCAATTGGTTGTAATAGAGGAAAACATAACTATCTAGTGAAAAAAGTAGCTAGCATGTATATCTGTAGCTTTCTCAATAAAATGGTGAACTATTTTAAGCATTGTAATGTAATCCTTAAAAAATATAGGGGGCGATTTTGCCAGCCCTGAGGAGGCAGGTATGGAGGTGGGACTTCCTAGAAAATGGCAGAATTTGGGGGCGGGTGCCCAACCCGCCCAATATCCGCCTCCATGCCATCTTGCCAGGAGGCGGGTAGCCGTCCCGCGCCGGGTCCCGTCTCTTTGGAGGTGGGACGGGATTAAAGCCAATTAACTGCCTGTTAACAGGTAGTTAACAGGCAGAAAATAGGATTATCCCCTTTTTGCCCTCAAGTGCGGGCTTCCCGAAGGCTCCGAAACCCGCCAGGTCAGCGAGGCGAGTAGTGGGTCTGCGGGGGTCGGAGGGGTCCAAAGGTGTGCTGTTGAGGTGAGTGATGGTTGCAAGAGTGGAGAGGTGAGTATCTGAGGTAAGTGAAAAGTGTTCGAAAAAGTGTTCTTACCTTTGTTTCTTCCTGCAGGCTTCAGTCGGTGGGTATGCGGAGAGTCTCGCACCTCTGCGGTAGAGATGACAGATGGCCGTTGCATTCTCCAGTGCAACAACCATCTCATTTCTGCAAAAGAAAGAAGTTTGATGAGGTCTTGAATTCAAGACCTCATCAAACTACAGAGAATGTCATTGTTTGACAGCTTCACAGAGCTGTCAAACAATGACAATTCATCTGTCAAAAATTTTTTGTTGAGTCAATTGAAATTTTCACGACTGAGATTGATAGATTCTTGTTCGATGAGGGTACCCGGGGATATGGTGAAAAGGTAGTTAAATGGAGCTGAGGTACAGATCAGCCATGATCTAAGAGAAGAAGGCTTGAGGGGCTAAATGTCCTATAACTATTCCTATGTTTGCAAAAAAAAAAAAAAAATAGATAAGTAGCATAAGGCACAGGCTTTGCAACCATGATGAGAATAGGGGAGTAACTCAAACCATTCTACTGCCAAGGGAGGAACAATACAAGGAGTATAATATTCAAGCAATGCGTTGTCTCCAAAGTGGAAATGGAGAATAGAGTTCGGGTATGGCACCTGCACATCGACTGAAAAAAGCCTATTTGCCTTTGTTGAGGGAGGTAGCTTCCTACAGCAGCACCAGCTCTCATCTGAGTGTATCATCTGTTAAAGGGATATGAGATTTTGTCATGAGAATTTTTTAGTTTCCTTTTGTCGACCCAGTGACACATGCACTGCCTTTTCCATGGTGCTCACCAATTCAATATTTAAAGTTGGGAGGCAACTCAAAATATAATTGAAAAATCTAAAAACTTAAGATGGATTTGGATCTTTTAGATGTCTGGAGCTGAGATCAGTTAACTCCGCATAGACCATTAGCTGAACCAAGGATATTCCTGGTTTAAATGGTTTGATCCAACACTGGGCAGTGCATTTAACAACTGTGTGTTTGTATGAATGAAAACAGAATACAGATTGTTACTGCTACTGAAGAAGACTATTGACATACTTTATTGCCCCAAGATTTATGTGGTGATTGATCACCAGTGTAGCTAAATGGTGACAACCGTGTTCTGTGAAGCTACTCTTATAACCTGTGACCTATTAGCAGAAAATCATAATTTGTATTAAACCTGCTGCTTTCGAGTTCCTCTCTTTAACTGTGTATGCTACCGGTGCTTTATTCAGTTTAGCATTTTTCATCGTTTGCTGTTAATTCACCACAAAATAGAATATATTGAGAAGCTTTTATTTTCTTCATGTTCTTTTGAGAGCTTGCCTGTCTTTATACTGGTTCAGATTTTGTATTTCTCTTTGTTTTGTTTCTGCTTCTTTGATTTTTTTTTTCATTTTCTTTTTATTTTATATTGCTGTTTTCACCCGTTCCTCCATTTCTTTTTCTATCCCATTTCTGTCCCATTCATCATGTAGTGAAACTAAGTCCTCAGCAATTATAATCCAATTTGCTTCAAGAATTATGTGATGTTCGAGTGCAGTGAGCTGTAGAACCTTGGGTATGACCAGCGCATATATGATTAGTAGAGCAAATGATTTGTTTTTACTTGATCTGCTCAGAAAACAGCATTTCCATGTTTCTCGGATACTCGAGCAGCAAATCACGTTACACGCAAAGTGTAGAAATTCACAGGATGTTGTTTTGTGACAAATCGCTTGCCCTATTTATTGGTAAGGCTCCAGCCAATTTCCAGCAGGATGTGGACCAACAAGAAAGATGAAGGCTTGAAAGGAACATATACTGACAGTTTGAGATAGGTTAGGTGGCGTCTGGGATCATAATACATCAGGGGCCTTGTACACAACACTGGTTACATTTTTAAAAAGGAGAAAGCAGGCTAAAATTCTAAATTTTGTCTGGATGGCAAGATTCCCAACACCTTATTGTGCACAAGAAAGGATCACCTGCCTTGCGTTACAATTTCAAATGCTACACTTTTTACGATCAATGTTTTAATGCCTTTATTTCAGAGCGATTTCAGGGGGGAGAGGAGAGAAGGATTATATTGTCAACTTTTTATAAAAAAGTAATTATGTCAGGTAGTCATGATAAGCACATTAGTATCATAAAATCCAGGGCACAAAAAGCATCTTAATACAGGTTTTTATAATCTGCACATCTGAGCTTTACTGCTGAGTCACCTGAAATGAATGTTGCAGGTACAACTTCTGTATCCACGTATAATATGCACATGTTTTTCTGTCTCTCATCCTAGTTGTTCTCCCAGTATGGCCCCCATTTTTGCTCCTTCAAGTCCAAACGATGCACACTTGAACCTGTCTGGTGCACAACTGGCTTAGCAATCTATCACCAAATCTGGCTGGACCACATCAAACTCTACCATGTCTCCTCTGACAAAATTGTAATCTACTCTAGGAGTCATGCTGGAGATCAAAGATAAGCCCTGGCTTCTTTTCTACACTGCAACTGTCTCCATTAGATCCCTTACCTGCCTCGTCCACTCTGACCAACTAGCGCGAGGAGTTCATGAACTTATTTGTCTACAAAATAGAGACCGTTGTTGAGATTAACTTATCTCTGGTACTTTCAAATAATCAGGATCGACTGCAACCAATATGGTGGGTATGTTGTATTTATTCGGAGTTTAAGGCGGACATAACACACTAATTATACGACCGTGACAAGCAGCGAGTACCAGCCCCGATCAGACAGACGGCTGGCGTGCGCGAACAGCTCTCCTTCTCGTCTCACGTATCTCTCTCTCTCTCTCTCTCTCTTCTTGAACTGCCCAAGAGCATTAGACCAAAGTCAGCATTGTCCACCCTCGGGAGCTCTCCACTCCGCCATCTGCGCTGGGGGCTTTTCAGGTCTTTCTTTTAAACTCTTTTTATGGGTGGACCTGGGGTAGAATATGGACAAGACCATTTAACCTATAGAGGTTTCCCTTTAAAAAAAAAGGTGCCCAATGGTATGTCAAGTTCTTTGTTTAAACCATATAAAAAGGCCCACCGTCATGTTATCTTCCACCTTTCAGGGGTCTTTGCAACCATTACACATGGTTTCTGCACTTAACCAATCATGGCCATACAGCATGCTGAGGACTGTCTTCCCCTTATCTCATACTCATTTTCCAGGAAAATGAAACTTAAGCAGTTCCAGAAAAACACAACTTATACATTAACCCCTTACTTGTCTCGAGCTCTAATACAATCATCCTAGCATAGTATTATTCGCGTCACAATTTCATTTGCGTAACCATATACATTTTAGGTACCCCTAATTTCTAACACCATGGCCTGGAGTTTCCGCTCGATTGCACTGGTTTTTTCAGCGCAATTGGCCCAAAATTGGCGTAACCAGCGCAAAAGATCGTGGAATTTTAAGCGCAAATTCAGTTCAATGCAACTCGAGTTTCTGAGATCTTTTACGCTAGTTTTAAAAATATGGCGCTAGAAGCAGGCCCTGCCCACAAAACTGGCCATGCCCCCAGGGTGAATTAATCACCATTGGGAGTTTCCGCTAATTGCGTTCGCTTGCAGGCCTTCAAGGAGGCTCCAAAAATTACGCTGGATCTTAACATAAGAACATAAGAACATAAGAAATAGGAGCAGGAGTAGGCTAATCGGCCCCTCGAGCCTGCTCCGCCATTCAATAAGATCATGGCTGATCTGATCCTAACCGCCAATCTACTATCTATCACAGAACCATCTCCTGCATCTAACAGAATTGCACACATGAAATAGGAGCAGAATCAGGCTACACGGTCCCTGGGCCCGCTCCACTACCCACAGGGCCATGACCGATCCGAACCTAGACTCATGTCCAAATTCCTGCCCGCTCCCCGTAACCCTTAATGCCCTTTACTTCTAGGAAACTGTCTATTTCTGTTTTAAATTTATTTAATGATGTAGCTTCTACAGCTTTTTGTGGCAGCATATTCCATGGACCTACCACCCTCTGAGTGAAGTAGTTCCTCCTCATCTCAGTTTTGAAAGAGCAGCCCCTTATTCTAAGACTATGTCCCCTAGTTCTAGTCTCACCCGTCATCAGGAACATCCTCCCCGCATCCACCCGATCCATCCCCTTCACAATCTTACATGTTTCAATAAGATCGCCTCTCATTCTTCTGAACTCCAATGAGTAGAGTCCCAATCTACCCAACCTCTCCTCATATGACCACCCCCTCATCCCCGGGATTAACCGAGTGAACCTTTTTTGCACTGCCTCGAGAGCAAGGATGTCTTTCCTTAAGTAAGGACACCAAAACTGTATGCAGTATTCCAGGTGCGGTCTCACCAATACCTTGTACAACTGAAGCAATACCTCCCTATTTTTATATTCTATCCCCCTAGCAATGAAAGCCAACATTCCATTTGCCTTCTTAATCACTTGCTGCACCTGCATACTAACCTTTTGAGTTTCGTGCACCAGGACCCCCAGATCCCTTTGCACTTCAGTACTCTCCAGTTTCTTGCCATTAAGATAATAAATTGCTCTAGGATTTTTCCTGCCAAAGTGCATCACCTCACACTTTCCAGTGTTGTATTCCATCTGCCAAATCTCTGCCCACTTACTTAGCCTGTCTATGTCCCCTTGCAGGTTTTTTATGTCCTCCTCACTCACTACTTTCCCTCCCATCTTAGTATCATCTGCAAATTTTGATATGTTACACTTGGTCCCTTCCTCCAAATCGTTAATATAGATTGTAAAGAGTTGGGGACCCAGCACTGACCCCTGTGGAACACCACTAGTTACTGATTGCCAGGCTGAGAGTGAACCATTTATCCCAACTCTTTGCTTTCTGTTAGATAGCCAATCCTCTATCCATGCCAGAATATTACCCCCAATCCCGTGATTTTTTACCTTAAGCAATAATCTTTTGTGTGGCACCTTGTCAAATGCCTTTTGGAAGTCTAAATACACTACGTCCACTGGTTCCCCTTTATCCACTCTATATGTTACTTCCTCAAAGAACTCCAGCAAATTTGTCAAACATGACTTCCCCTTCGTAAAACCATGCTGACTTTGTCCTATTAAATTATGATTATCCAAATGTCCTGTTACTGTTTCCTTAATAATGGACTCCAAAATTTTACCTACCACAGATGTTAGGCTAACCGGTCTATAGTTACCAGCCTTCTGTCTACTGCCCTTTTTAAATAAGGGTGTTACATTAGCAGTTTTCCAGTCTGCCGGGACCTTAGCGGAATCCAGGGAGTTTTGAAAAATTATTACCAATGCATCTACAATCCCTACCGCCACTTCCTTCAAGACTCTAGAATGTAAGCCATCAGGTCCAGGTGATTTATCTGCCTTGAGTCCCATTATTTTACCGAGTACCACTTCCTTAGTGATTTTGATCGTGTTTAGCTCCTCTCCCCCTATAGCCCCCTGTTTGTCCAGTGTTGGGATATTCTTAGTGTCCTCTACTGTAAAGACTGATACAAAATATTCATTCAGTGTTTTTGCCATCTCCATATTTCCCACCATTAATTTCCCGGTCTCATCCTCTAAAGGACCAACATTTACTTTAGCCACCCTTTTTCTTTTTATATAACTATAAAAACTCTTACTATCTGTTTTTATATTTTTTGCTAATTTACTTTCATAATCTATCTTCCCTTTCTTAATCAATCTTTTTGTTATTTTTTGCTGCCTTTTAAAGTTTTCCCAATCCTCTGTCCTCCCACTAGATTTCGCTACCTTATATGCCCTTGTTTTTAGTCGAATACTATCCTTAATTTCTTTACTTAGCCACGGATGACTGTCCTTTCTTTTACACCCTTTTCTTTTCAGTGGAATATATTTTTTTTGGAAGTTGTAAAATAACTCCTTGAATGTACACCACTGATCATGTGTCGTCTTACCCTTTAATCTATTTTCCCAATCCACTCTACTCAATTCCGCTCGCATACCTTCATAGTCTCCTTTATTCAAGCTTAGCACGCTTGTTTGAGATCCAACCTTCTCACCCTCTAATTGAATATGGAATTCAACCATGTTATGGTCACTCATTCCAAGGGGATCCTTTACTCGGACATTTTTAATTAATCCTGTCTCGTTACACAGGACCAGATCTAAGGTTGCTTGCCTCCTGGTCGGTTCAGTTACATACTGCTCAAGAAACCCATCCCTAATACACTCAATGAACTCATCCTCAAGGCAGCCCTGCCCCATTTGATTTGTCCAATTAATATGATAGTTAAAATCCCCCATAATTATAGATGTTCCCTTATTACATGCCTTAACTATTTCCTGATTGATACTCCGTCCAACAGAGTTGCAACTGTTCGGAGGCCTATAGACTACGCCCACTAGTGTTTTTTTCCCCTTATTATTCCTTATCTCCACCCAAACTGTTTCATTATCATGATTTTTTGACCCAATATCATTACTCTGTATTACAGTGATTCCTTCCTTTATTAACATAGCCACGCCACCTCCCCTTCCTTCCTGCCTGTCCTTCCTGATCGTTAAATAACCTGGTATGTTTAATTCCCAGGCATTGTCACCCTGCAGCCATGTTTCTGTAATGGCCACAATATCATAACCATATGTAGTTATTTGTGCCATTAACTCGTCTATTTTGTTACGAATGCTACGTGCATTCAGATAGAGAACTTTCAAATATGCTTTGTGGCACTTAGTTCCTGCTTTCTCACTTTTTACCACTTTACCTTTTACTCCACACACTCTGTCCCTTCCTGCCACGCTCTGATTTGTGATTCCCCTACTGCTACCTATGTCTATGACCCTCTCTGTTGTCATTTTTATTTTTTGCTCTCTTGAAACCTCCCCCCCACTAATTAGTTTAAAGCCCTCTCCACAGCCCTAGTTATTCGATTCGCCAGGACACTAGTCCCAGCACTGGCCAAGTGAAGTCCGTCCCAACGGAACAGCTCTCTCCTGCCCCAGTACTGGTGCCAGTGTCCCAAGAAGCAAAACCCATTTTTCCCACACCAGTCTTTGAGCCACGCATTCAACTCCCTGATTTTATTTACCCTAGCCAAATTTGCTCGTGGCTCAGGTAGTAATCCAGAGATTATTACCCTCGAGGTTCTGCTTTTTAATTTGGCCCCTAGCTGCTCAAACTCCCTCAGCAGAACCTCTTTCCTTGTCCTATCTATGTCATTGGTACCAACATGGACCACGACAACTGGATCCTCCCCCTCCCACTCCAAGTTTCTTTTGGGGACAAGGACACTAATAGGTACATTTTAAAAGGTTTTTTTAATTAACTAAGGAACTGTCTACTGTACCCCAATATAACTAGAAAATAGTTTTGTACAGTTTTTAAAAGTCATTTTCAGTCATTTAAAATTGGGTTACTCACAGGTGGTGGATTGACGCCGTGATTAAAAATGCTTATTTTTTGTGATATTCCCATTTTCAGCTGTGTTAATCGAACTTTTACCAAGTTACCACTCTTAAATATATCAAGAAATATTGTTTGAAGCAAATTTTTTGAAAAAAATTATGTTTTAAAATATTGCCCGATTGCGCTGGTTCGTGGCAGATTTTACATTCAGCGATATGGAAATGAGTTTGAGCGGAAACTTGGTGGGGGGTGGGGGGGGAGGAAGAAACACTTCTCAAAACAGGCGCAATTGGCGACGGAATCACCCATTGCGGCCAAAGCAGAAATTCTGCCCCTATATGTTCAGCTGCTTCTGCTGCTTAATCACCAAGCCAAATTTCCCTCGACAGCCCCTTGCCCTAGCTTAGAACCTGTCTCCCTCTAGTTTCACTCTTATCTCTTCTCGTGCCCTCTCCAAGCATCATCTTATACGAGACCCTGCTTCCTTAGTGCCATTTCCATTTAGCTGACTACCCAATTTCCCTTACTAGCCTCCATGCTAGCTGATATTGTAAATGGTTCTCTTTCCTAATGTACTGTCCTGCTCCTTTTCATAACTGTCATCATCATCCCTCTCTTAAAAAAAAACCTCTATCCCTCTCTCCTTGCAAAGTACTGCCTCACTTCCAATCTCCTTTCTTCTCAAGGCCTTGAAGGTGTTGTCACCTCCCAAATCTCTGCCCATCTTTCCCCATAATGCCCTGTTTGAATCTCTCCAATCAGCTTTCTGCCCCTCTCACAGCACCAAAATGCCCTAACCAAAGTCACAAACGACTTCCTCTGTGACTGTGCTGTGTTGTTCCTCTATATCCTCTCTGCAGCCTTTGACAGGCTTGATCACACCATCCTCCTCCAATGTCTCTCCTCCACTTGTCCAGTTTGCTGGGACTGCCATCACTTGGTTCCCTCTTAACCACCCAATTGTAGCCAAACCATCTTCAGCAATGGGTTCTCTTCCTACCATTACCTCTGGACTCCCCTAAGAATCTATCCTTGGCCCCCTCCTCTGTGCTTAAAAGCTGTTCTTTGGTTACATTATCTGCAGGCATGACGTCTGCTTCCACATGTATGCTGATGACACCCAACCCTACATTCCAGCACTTCTCTCATTCCCTCCACTGCCACTGTCAGACAGCTTGTCTGACATTCAGTCTTGGATGAGCTGCAATTTCTTCCAGCTAAACATTGGAAAGTTGGAAGCTGTCATTTTTAATCTCTGCTACAAACTCCATACTCTTGCCACCAACTCCATCCCCTTCCCCAGCCACTGTCTCTCAGACTGAACTCTTCCATCTCCGAAACATTGCCTGCCTCTGCCTCAGTCTATCTGCCATGAAACTCGCCATCCATGTCTTTGCCACTTCCAGATTTGGAAGTTCCAATGCTATCCTGGCTTGCCTCCAATTCTTTACCCTCTATAAACTTCAGCTCATCCAAAGCTCTGCTTCCAATATCCCATCCCGCTCACCCATCACCCTGTCCTTGCTAACCTACATTGGTTTCTGCACCCAATGGCTTAAATTCAAAATTGTTATCCTTGTGTTTAAACCTTCATGGCTTTACCCCTCCCTATCTCTGTACCAGCTCTAAATCTCTCCTTTCCTCTGACTCTAGCCTCTTGTCCCTTATCTCCCCAATTCTCCATACCATTGGTAGTCATTCCTTCTGCCATCTATCCCCCACTCTGGAAATCCCTTCCGAAAACCACTCTGTCTCTCCACCTACCTCTTCTCCTGTAAGACCCTCCTTAAAACTCATGCCTTTTAGGCAGCCCATCTAATGGCCCAAAAATTCGTGAGGAAGCCTTCGTGCGAGGGTAAGGCCTCCCCGCGATCTCTCACTCCGCGTTGGCTTTTTCAGTTCCAGCTCGCACGAACTTGATGTTCTGGACAGCTGCTGTGCTGGGCTTGCGTATCCCACAGGCGTAGTTAATTCGTGCGAGCTGTGGGATCACGTGACTCAGTTAGAGCCAATGGCAGCACACCATCTTCCATTCATAACTTTCACATAAGTGCTGTGAAAGTTATGAATACTATAGCCCCCCAAAAGAACCGCTAAACCTCAATTAAATTTTTTTTAAAAACCATCACATTAATAAAATAAGTATAGTTAAATAAATTAACCATTTTAAATAAAAAATTAAATTTTTGAAAAAATTTAAAATCTTTTAAAAAGTTATAAAAAATAAACTTACCTGTCTTTAAAGTCTCTAAAAAAGATATATCTGTTAAAAAAAATTCAAAATAATACTTAATTCACTACTTACCTTGTTAAAAGTGGGTCTTACTCCTCCTTTTTTATGTGTAGAATCTTCCGTACTTACCTGCGCGTTGAAACCACTAAGTGCACAGCGTGCGCGCAGCCTGTAGCGCGCACGCGGTTCACCTAGGACCCGCCCCCTTTTCCATTCACCAAGTGCCGGTTTTCAGCGCATGCGCAGTGCATGCAGAAAACCGGCAATTGGAGACAGAATACGCGAGAGTACGCAGTACTCTCGCGTAGCGGCACTAATTTTTGGGCCAATATCTCTTTCAAGTTGCTTGTTTGTTTGTTATAGTTTTAGGGTAAATGATAAAAACCTTGCTGGAAATTGAAGTCTCTTACTTGTAAATATTTCATGGCAAAAAAACAGATTAAAGTTAAGGAATAGATAGGCCAGAAAATGTCCACCTCTCTTTAGCCACTTAAAACACATCTGTACATTTGAAATTCATTATTTCTTTTTTTTAATGACATTGCTAGTTTAAAGGAGGCACCATATTTTGCCTGAGCCAACTTTATTGCAATTGAATTGTGATAAAATCATTATTCATTATGGATGCCAAATCTGAAATCCTTGTCTGGGTTGGTGGCTTGATGGTACCCATCCATTGAGAAATAAAAACTGCACAGGAAAAGTGATCCATCCATGGCTAACTAAAGAAGTTAAGGATAGTATTAGATTAAAAGTAGAGGCTTATAATGGCCCAAAAATTCGTGAGGAAGCCTTCGTGCGAGGGAAAGGCTTCCCCGCGATCTCTCACTGCGCGTTGGCTTTTTCAGTTCCAGCTCGCACGAACTTGATGTTCTGGACAGCTGCTGTGCTGGGCTTGCGTATCCCACAGGCGCAGTTAATTCGTGCGCGCTGTGGGATCACGTGACTCAGTTAGAGCCAATGGCAGCACACCATCTTCCATTCATAACTTTCACATAAGTGCTGTGAAAGCTATGAATACTATAGTCCCCCAAAAGAACAGCTAAACCTCAATTAATTTTTTTTAAAAAACCATCACATTAATAAAATAAGTATAGTTAAATAAATTAACCATTTTAAATAAAAAATTAAATTTTTGAAAAAATTTAAAATCTTTTAAAAAGTTATAAAAATAAACTTACCTGTCTTTAAAGTCTCTAAAAAAGATATACCTGTTAAAAAAATGTCAAAATAATACTTAATTCACTACTTACCTTGTTAAAAGTGGGTCTTACTCCTTTTTTTATGTGTAAAATCTTCCATACTTACCTGCGTGTTGAAACCACTAAGTGCACTGCATGCGCACAGCCTGTAGCGCGCACGCGGTTCACCTAGGAACCGCCCCCTTTTCCATTCACCAAGTGCCGGTTTTCAGCGCATGCGCAGTGCATGCAGAAAACCGGCAATTGGAGACAGAATACGCGAGAGTACACAGTGCGTACTCTCGCGTATCAACACAAATTTTGGGGCCAATGTTGCAAAGAATAGTAGTAAGCCTGTGGATTGAGAGAGCTTTAGAAATCAGCAAAGGATGAACCCAAAAAGTTGATAAGGGAGAAAATAGAATGAGAGTAAACTAGCAAGAAATATAAAAACTGATTGTAAGTGCTTCTACAAGTATGTAAAAAGGAAGAGAGTAGTAAAAGTAAGCGTTGGTCCCTTAGAGGCTGAGACAGGAGAAATTATAATAGTGAATAAGGAAATGGCAGAGACTTTAAACAAATATTTTGTATCTGTCTTCACAGTAGAAGACACAAAAAGCATACCAAAAATAGTGGGGAACCAAGGGCTAATAAGAGTGAGGAACTTAAAGTAATTCATATCAGTCGAGAAAAAGTACTTGAGAAACTAATGGGACTAAAAGCCGACAAATCCCCTGGACCTGATGGCCTACGTCCTAGGGTTTTAAAAGAGGTGGCTGCAGAGATAGTGGATGCATTGGTTGTGATCTTCCAAAATTCCCTAGATTCTAGAACGGTCCAGCGGATTTGAAGGTAGCAAATGTAACCCCGCTATTCAAGAAAGGAGGGAGAGAGAAAACAGGGAACTACAGGCCAGTTAGCCTGACATCAGTCATTGGGAAAATGCTGGAATCCATTATTAAGGTAGTGGTAAAAGGGCACTTAGAAAATCATAATATGATTAGGCAGAGTCAGCATGGTTTTATGGAAGGGAAATCGTGTTTAACAAATTTATTAGAGTTTTTTGAGGATGTAACTAGCAGTGTAGACAAAGGGGAACCAGTGGATGTAGTATATTTGGATTTCCAAAAGGCATTCGATAAGGTGCCACATAAAAGGTTGTTACGCAAGATAAGGGCTCATGGGGTTAGGGGTAATATATTAGCATGGATAGAGGATTGGTTAACGGACAGAAAACAGAGAGCAGAGATAAACGAGCCATTTTCTGGTTAGCAGGCTGTAACTAGTGGGGTGCCGCAAGGATCAGTGCTTGGGCCTCAGCTGTTTAAAATAAATATTAATGACTTAGATGAAGGGACCGAGTGTAAAGTATCCAAATTAGCTGATGATACAAAGCTAGGTTGGAAAGTAAGCTGTGAGGAGAACACAAAGAGCCTGCAAAGGGATATAGACAGGTTAAGTGAGTGGGCAATAAGATGGCAGATGGAGTATAATGTGGGGAAATGGGAGGTTATTCACTTTGGTAGGAAGAATAGAAAAACAGAATATTTTTTAAATGGTGAGAAACTATTAAATGTTGGTGTTCAGTGAGATTTAGGTGTCCGAGTACAGGAAACACAGAAAATTAGCATGCAGATACAGCAAGCAATTAGGAAGGCAAATAGCATGTTGGCCTTTATTGCAAGGGGGTTGGAGTACAAGAGTAAGGAAGTCTTACTACAATTGTACAGGGCTTTGGTGAGACTATACCTGGAGTACTGTGCACAGTTTTGGTCTCCTTATCTGAGGAAGGAGATACTTGCCTTCGAGGCGATGCAACGAAGGTTCACTAAATTGATCCCTTGGATGAGAGGGTTGTCCTATGAGGAGAGATTGAGTAGAATGGGCCTATACTCTCTGGAGTTTAGAAGAATGAGAGGTGATCTCATTGAAACATATAAGATACTGAAGGGGATTGACAGGGCAGATGTTTCCCCTGACTGGAGAGTCTAGAACTAGGGGGCAGAGTCTCAAGATAAGGGGTCGGCCATTTAGGACTGAGATGAGGAGGAATGCCTTCACTCGGAGGGTTGTGAATCTTTGGAATTCTCTACTGCAAAGGGCTGTGGATGCTGAGTCATTAATGGCGATTAAGCAAGTTGTGAGGAGGACACAAAGGGCTGGATTTTGATACTGGGGACGTGATGGAGGCGGGACTCCCACTTTTTGGGCTGTAGTCCCGCCTCCATCGACTTGTGGCCAACCCACTGTATTTTCACTTGATTGATCTTGTTGAGCCTGCCCAGCGAGCTCAGCAGGCCAATTAAGGGCCACCCGGCAACAGGTGACGTCACAGATTGACATTTCATCTGTCAAGAGCTTTTGACAGATGAAATATCAGTGTTTGACAGCTCTGTGAAGCTGTCAAACACTGACAATTTGTCTTCTAACTTGAGTCCTTCCTCTCAGGCTGAGTTAGAAATCATTCCAGCACAGAAAACAGAGGCTGAAACTTTTGACAGCACCACGGCCTTTCTGCTTTCTGTGCCGGTGAGTATTCTGACTCCGGAGAACTGAAGGGCTGACACCTGCAGGAGGAAGTTAAGGTAAGTAAAACTTTTTCCCACACTTTGCACTTACCTTACACACTTACCTCTGCACACATGCACCCATCACTCACCTGCCCACCGGACATATCGACCCCTCCAACCCCTGCAGACCCACGGTCCGCCTCGCTAACTTGGCGTGGTTGGGACCTGTCGGGAAGCCCACATTTCAGCTTTTAAAATAGGGATTAGGTAAAAAACTGCCTGTTAACTACCTGTTAACAGGCAGTTAATTGTCACAAATCCCCTTCCCGCCTCGGGGAGGCGGGTCCCAGCACAGGTCGGGTACCCGCCTCCAGTGAAACTGGCATGGAGGCAGGATGGGTTCGGGACCCCCGAATCTGCAACTTTAACCCCCCGGCACGCCTCCAAACCCGCCTCCACGGGTCAATGAAAATCCAGGCCAAAGTGTCTGCAAAGGGATATAGATAGGTTAAGTGAGTGGGCAAAATTTTGGCAGATGGAGTATAATGTGGGAAAATGTGAGGTTATCCACTTTGGTAGGAAGAATAAAAAAGCAAATTATTATTTCAATGGAGAGAGACTACAAAATGCTGCGGTATGAGGGATCTGGGGGTCCTCGTACATGAAACACAAAAAGTTAGCGTGCAGGTACAGCAAGTAATTAGGAAGGCAAATAAATTCGCGTGTCCGGCTTGCCGCGGGGGTAAGGATCGCGCGCGCTCTTACCTACCGCGCCTGCCGTTGTGTTTTGGGCCCACGGGAACTTCGGGTCCTGGGCCTCTCCCAACTGCCGGCGCGCAGTGCTTGCATGTTCCAGGGGCGCAGTTAGTGCGATGCGACCCTTGGGATCACGTGGGCCATGGAGAGCCAATGGCAGCAGACCATCTTTCATTCATAGATTTGACAGGAGACCTGTCAAATCTGTGAATTGAAATCGGCCCCAAAAGAACAGCTAAACTTAAAATAAATTTAAAAAAACCATCACATTTATAAAATAACTATAGTTAAATAAATTAACCACTTTAAACAAAAATTTAAATTTTTGAAAAAATTAAAATACTTTATAAAGTTATAAAAATAAACTTACCTTTCTTTAAAGTATCTAAAAAAGATAAACCTGTTGAAAAAAATTGAAAATTATACTTAATTAACCACTTACCTTGTTCAAAAGGGGTCTTACGCCTCATTTTTATTAGCATAGTATCTTCAATACTTACCCTCGCGTAGAAACCTGAAAAAAAATCTAAGTGTGCTGCGTGCGCGCAGCCTCTAGCGCACACGCGGTTCACCTAGGAACCGCCCCCTTCACCATACCGGAAGTTCCGGTTTCCCGCGCATGCGCAGTGCATGCAGGAAACCGGCACTTCGGGAAGCAATACGGGTGAGTACACACTGTGTACTCACGCGGGAAGGGCAGAATTTTGGGGCCATTGCAAGGGGGATCGAGCATAAAAGTAGGGAAATCTTGCTACATCTATACAGGGCGCTGATGAGACCACATCTGGAGTACTGCGTGCAGTTTTGGTCTCCTTATTTAAGGAGGGATATACTTGCATTGGTGGCAGTTCAGAGAAGGTTCACTCGGTTGATTCCTGAGATGAAAGGGTTGTCTTATGAAGAAAGGTTAAGCAGGTTGGGCCTATACTCATTGGAGTTTAGAAGAATGAGGTGTGATCTCATTGAAACATATAAGATTCTAAGGGGGCTTGACAGGGTAGATGCAGGGAGAATGTTTCCCCTCATGGAGGAATCTAGAACTAGGGGGCATAGTTTCAGAATAAGGGGTCGCCCATTTAAAACGGAGATGAGGAGGAATTTCTTCTCTCAGATGGTCGTGAATCTTTGGAATTCTCTACCCCAGAGAGCTGTGGAGGCTGAGTCATTGAATATATTCAAGGCGGAGATAGACAGATATTTGAGCTACAGGGGAGTCGAGGGTTATGGGGAGCGGGCGGGGAAGTGGAGTTGAGGCCAAGATCAGATCAGCCATGATCTTATTGAATGGTAGAGCAAGCTCGAGGGGCCAAATGGCCTACTCCTGCTCCTATTTCTTATGTTCTTGTGTTCTTATACCCAGGAGTCTGTTCGTCCTTTCCTCAGTGCCCTCCAGGAGGGTTTGGAGGTCTGAATGAGTGAAGTTGTGCATTTTTCTCTGGCTTGAGGTCATGCCAGATAATCTTTGAGTGTTCCTAATCCTGTACAAGTATAATAATTTTGCTGAGACATGTGCTGAAGTGAAAGAGCCAAGCACTGTTCCTGTCTTACCTGTTTCTTTCCCAGTCTGCTGCCAAAACGTGCAGGCTGAACCGTCCTTTTGAAGGATGTATGGATGTTTCTAGGCAGTTCAGCTGCTTGCACCCATTTTAAACCGGTTTTACACCAATGCCTGCTCCGATGGAAATGCAAAGGAGCAGATCCAGGTAACCTGTGTGTAACTCCCTTTACAGGCCACGATTGGGTGCAGATTTTTTTTTCAAAAGGCCAACACCGATGCAATTTCACTTTGGAAATTTTAGGCCAAGGTGAATGCTGATTAATTAGAACGTTGAAGCTACTATGCAACTGTCTGCCCAGAGAAACAAAAATGTCTCTCTCCATGCATATTGGCAAAACTGCATGAGTAACAGATGTAAAGAGATACCTCTTTCATGCATGTGCAACCAACTTCACATTAAATATACATTCTTGCTCAGCCTCTGTGACCAGAGCTGCAAGGTTAGTTGTTTTTAAATTTTGAAAAGACTCAACTTTGTGGCAGAGAATTGGAGAAAGAGAAGGTGGAATTGCACTGATCAGTAGTTTGTAGTGGCTGCTGTTGTCAGAGTTCTGGTGACTTGGGGGTTTTGGGGGCTGCATGTGTTTGTTTCCTTGGGTTCTTGGGTCCCTTCAGCTCAGGTGGATATTTTACAACTGGTGCACTGGCCCACTTCAGAGATGTAATCAGTTTTATGGAATCAGGTATTTGAATTTCCAAATATTTTTAAGTAATTAATTAATTAAATATATTACCAATTCTATTAACTACAAGTAACATTGTTTTTATTTTCTCCTTTAAACATTCTCTTTTGAAGTACTGTACTTTAAAAAAAATTGCATGCAAAATAAAATGGAAATCTTACTACTTGAAGGTCTGTTCTTTTAGACAAGTAATGTATGGGCACGAACAGCTGTCTGTACCGCCTGCAGACTAGCCTCTTTTGTCCTACTTCCCGATTTCTCTGACAGCAAGTGGCATAAGGACAGATGTGACAGACTCGCTGTAAGATTAATTGTAAAAAATATGCAATCATAAATGTTAAGAGATTTACAGTTTCTGATCTCAGCTGGTAATCTCTTGTTTTAAGTTTTATGCTACAATGAGATTCTTGTGAATCGATATGTTGCGAGGTTCCTGCCATGATCGTATTATAAGTATAGATTTAATAACCTGAACTGGGATTATACCAGAGTAATGTGAAGGTCTATTTGAGAGTGTCCTATGTACATGTATCTTTAAAAATATCCAAAGTTAAGTGTTAACAAAGCTATCCATTTGAGGATTGGTAGTATTTTCAATAAAACTACATTGTTACTTTTAAAATTATTGAAGCCCAGTGGTTAAATCAAATTTGTATTTCGATTTATTAACAGACCTGTGTCCATGTCAACAGTGAAGATGAGCTGTTTTATGCCTTGTAGTGTTCAATATGTTATCAGGCCTATTGCTATATGGTGATTGAACAATTGAAATTACATTTTAGTACAATCTTCTTCTTGGGCAGTCCCTCGGAACCGAGGATGACTTGCTTCCACACTAAAAATGAGTTCTCAGGTGACTGATGAGTGCAATGCGGGACCTACAGTCTCTGTCACAGGTGGGGCAGACGGTGGTTGAAGGGGCGGGTGGGTGGGGTGCTTGGGTTGATGTGCGCTCCTTCCGCTGTTTGCACTTGGCTTCCGCTTGCTCCCAGTGAAGAGACGCGAGGTGTTCGGCGCCTTCCCGGATGCTTCTCCTCCACTTTATGCGGTCTTGGGCCAGGGATTCCCAGGTGTCGGTGGGAATGTTGCACTTTTTCCAGGAGGCTTTGAGGGTGTCTGTAAGGGGCTCGGGTGGCTCTGTGCTTAGCCTGGGTGCTAGTGCGGGGTTAGGCCTTGTTGCCTGTTCTGGTCTCCAGCCAGCCTGGTAACACTAGACACCTGTGAGTGGTTCGACCCACTCGCCCTTACGGTTCTGACACTGGACTTAGGTGCGAGAGCAATAATGCAGAGAAAACTCAGGTAGACCCGGTTGAATAGTACGAAATGGAAAATCTTTATTGCATATTATTCAAGATTACGAAATACATGTCATAAGCACAGATTAATGACAGTACAAACTTACATACATTTATGCAACTAGGTTTAGGGAAACGAGGCGCGCACGACACATCGAAAAAGGGGACACACATTATAATTATCCTTAAAACAAAAACCCTCCCCTATCAATACCTGTCCTAATCTAGATCTGTAGGATCGAGACTCATGCTCACCACTCGTGATAACTCGGAGAATTCCGAAACGCTGCTCGGATGTTTTCACCACAGCACCTGACTATTCACGTGTTGATCAGGGGTCTCTGTACCCCACTTGTTTACTCGCTTTGCTCCGGCTAGCAGGCTGGACCGTCTGCTGTCATGAAGATCTGTGTTGACCTCGGAACTCTGATAAAACTCAAAGAAGAGTCTTCCTGTGCCCGACACCAGTTAGCCGGTAAAATTCAAAGAAGAGTCTTTCTGGACCGACACCAGTTGGCAGTAGAATTCGTGTGGTAACCTGTAAATTGGTCTTTACAGTTCGGGCGCGGTCGGGGTTTACTGACCGCGGCGGCACGTGCAGTCGTCTTCTTCTTCTTCTTCTTGTCTTGTTTCGTCTCGTCGGGCCTTCGGGTCCTTACACCGTCTACCGACCCTCGGGATGGTGTACCCGCTTACCGGCCTTCGCAGCCCAGCTCTTCACAGATCTTCGCGGCAAGCCATGAGGTTGACTCCCGGAAGATCAGCGGACCAAGAGCTCGGTGGGCCGCAAACGAGAGCCAGGGGTCGAATCAAAAGAGTCAAGAGTCAAGAGAAAGATGGACGTTTGTTTACTACAGTTATAGGACTGTAATTCTTTATCTCCCGCCCAATCTTAATGTTCATCTTTTGTCATGTTTTGGCGCTCAAACTTCTTGTATGGGGTGGTACTTGTCGTTAATGGGTTTCGGTGATACTTGTAACTGTCTGAGTACCCGTTAATATTTCTCCCCTTGTGGAACCGGCTAGGAGTCTCCCTGGAGGGGTTTTGGGGGCCTCCGAATTCTTGCTGTGAGTACCCGCGAACGGCTCTCTCATCGTAGAGCCGTGGGGAATTTGCGTATCAATGTCTTTGGATGGGCCCCTTGATTGCCCAGTACAATAGCTCTCATTTGTGCATGGAAAACCCGATTCCAGCACTTATATTCCTTGCTTGGGTGTTAAAATGCAAAAATATCTCGTCTTGTCTTATCTCAACATGCTGAGTCCTGTCCGATCTTGCTGAAATGTTTATTGAAACGCCATCTTGTCTGCCTACTGAAAGTCTAGAACCTTCTGCCACGAGGCGTGGCGGCCATTTTACAGGCTGCTTGTGTCCGTTTTTGAAACCTGACAGCATTTTGCTGAAATAAAGCCGTTTTACGAAACTGTATGTCTCTTTCTCATTATTTCGAAATCGCAATAATTTGCGAATTCTACAGTCCTTGAAGCGTTTCCTCTGCCCGCCTGGGGCTCTCTTGCTGTGTCGGAGCTCTGAGTAGAGCGCTTGTTTTGGGAGTCTCGTATCGGGCATGCGGACGATGTGGCCTGTCCATCGGAGCTGATCGAGCGTGGTTAAAGCTTCGATGCTGGGGTTGTTGGCCTGAGCGAGAACACTGACGTTGGTGCACCTATCCTGTCAATGGATTTGCAGGATCTTGTGGAGACAGCGTTGGTGGTACCTCTCCAGCGTTTTGAGGTGCCTGCTGTACATGGTCCATGTCTCTGAAGCATACAGGAGGACGGGTATCACTACTGCTCTGTAGACCATGAGCTTGGTGCTGGGTTTGAGGTCTTGGTCTTCAAACACTCTCTTCCTCAGGCGACCGAAGGCTGCACTGGCACACTGAAGGCGGACTTCGTCATCGACGTCTGCACTTGTTGACAGTAGGCTCCCGAGGTATGGAACGTGGTCCACGTTGTCCGAGGCCTCGTCATGGATTTTGATAATCGGGGAGCAGTACTGTGTGGCGGGGGCAGGTTGGTAGAGGACCTTTGTCTTACGGATGTTTAGTGTAAGGCCCATGCTCCAGTACACTTCGGTGAAGGTGTTGACGATGGTTTGGAGTTCGGCCTCCGAGTGTGCGCAGACGCAAGCGTCGTCTGCATACTGTAATTCGATGACAGAGGATGGGACGACCTTGGATCTGGACTGGAGGCTACAGAGGTTGAACAGTTTCCCGTTTGTTCTGTGGATTAGCTCCAATCCAGTGGGGAGCTTACTGAGGGTGAGATGGAGCATTGCAGCCAAGAAGATCGAGAAGAGGGTTGGTGCGATGACACAGCCTTGCTTGACCCTAGTCCGTACGTGAATTGGGTCCGTGGTGGATCCGTTGGTCAGGATCATGGCTTGCATGTCGTCGTGAAGCAGGCGGAGGATGGTGACAAACTTTTGAGGGCAGCTGAATTTGAGGAGGACACTCCATAATCCCTCACGGTTGACAGTGTCGAAGGCCTTTGTGAGGTCAAAGAAGACCATGTACAGCGGTTGGTGCTGTTCCCTGCATTTCTCTTGTAGTTGACGCACGGTGAAGATCATGTCCATTGTGCCCCTTAGTGGGCGGAATCTGCATTGCGACTCTGGGAGGAGCTCTTCAGCCACTGGGAGAAGGCGATTGAGGAGGATTCTTGTGATGACTTTCCCTGTGACAGGCAGCAGGAAGACTCCTCTGTAATTACCGCATCGGACTTGTCACCTTTCTTGGAGATGGTCACGGTTACGGCGTCTCTGAGATCCCCTGGCATGCTCTCCTCCTTCCAAATAAGAGAAATGAGTTCATGTATTTGCGCCAATAGTGCTTCTCCACCATGTTTTAGCACCTTGGCGGGGGTTCCATCTGCTCCTGAGGCCTTGTAGTTCTTCAGTTGTCGGTTGGCCTTTTCAACCTCATGCCGGGCTGGGGTTGTGCTGAGATGGTGGCGGGCAGCATGCTGCGGGATAGAGTTGAGGACACTCGCGTCGAAGACAGAGTCTTGGTTACCCAGTACAATAATCTGAGAGTATTAGCAGTACTCCTTGGTTCAACTATTGTGGTTATCCCTACAGTTTTGTGAAAATTGTACCTCAGTGGCTTTATTATTATATTTTTGTTTACATAAAATTCATTAAATATCTGATTTCTTTTTAAAAAGTTCACTTTCCAGAAGACAATGGTAGGATAGATACCTCATTAACCGGGAGCCAGTGTAGGCCAGCGAGCACAAGGGCTATGGGTGAACGGGACGTAGGATACGGGCAGCAGAGTTTTGAATGACTTCAAGTTTATGGAGGGTAGAACATGGGAGGCTGGCCAGGAGTGCGTTAGAATGGTCAAGTCTTGAGGTAACAAAGGCATGAATGAGGGTTTCAGCAGCAGATGAGCTGAGGCAGGGACGTAGTTAAGCGATATTCCAGAGATGGAAATAGGTCTTCGTGACGGATATGTCGTCGGAAGCTCAAGGGTTGTTTTTTTGACGAGAGCGATGATGACAGCAGATTTGAAGGAAGAAAACCATTAACAATATCAGCTAACATGGGAGCCAGGAAGGGAAGTTGGGTGGTCAGCAGTTTACTAGGAATAGGGTCGAGGGAGCAGGAGGTGGGTCTCATGAACATGACGAGCTCGGAAAGAAAGATGTGAGTGCAGGGCGAAGGCAGGGGGGAAGTTTCGAGGAAATTTGGTGCAGTGGGCTAGGGGAAGGGAGGGAAATGCAGAGGCAGCTGATCGGATGGTCTCAATCTTAGTGGAAAGAAGTCCATGAGATCCTCGCACTTGTTGGAGGTGAGGGTGGAGGAGACAGGGGAGAGGTGTTTAAGAAGAAAGTTTGCAGTAGAGATCATTGGATAATAGATCTGAGGAGAGTGCTGCTTTGGTGAACAGAGTTGTTTCTCTTGTAGATGGAGCTGGGAGGTTTCATTTGGAGGTAAGTATAACGTATGGGTAAATTTAAGTATGATAGATAGGCATGATAGAAATGTATTACAGGAAGTGTACACTATATGCAATACTTTTAATGTATAAAGACATGTTCTGCTTATTTCTCGTAAATTCTTTCTCCTACTCAGCTATACAGCGTTTTGATCAATGCATAGGAGTCCAAGTGATGAAGTACATTTCTCTGTGCCCATCAGCTTGCAAAGAGGGAAATTGAGGAGTAGCATATTACCATCAGCTTGAGGTTGAATGCTTCACTATTACTATGCATTTCACTCTAGTGGTCAGGATGAGAATTGTCAAAATTCATTGTGAAGCTTTCATTTTAGGCATATGATTTCTGGATTATGGGTTTTAAGGTTATTTACAACACTCAACAGAAAAACTGATACAATTATATAATATTTCTGAATGAAAATACATCTTGAACCCAATGCTCAGAACAGCTATAAGCAGTTTGTTAGCCAGGTTACATGATTCCACAGCAGGCTAGTGATACAGGTGGTAGAACACCTGTCTTCCAGACAAGTGATTGATAGCTAGAATCCCGGAGCTACCTTTTCGAATGCATCTGTTACTATTGGGAGTAGCTTTCAACAGTTCTTGGCTGTGTAATGAGACGGCTCCTTTTTCAGAAAAGGAGGGAAGGGAGAGACCGATTTAGTTCATTTGCTTTCTGTAAGTAAATCTATTATCTGTCATTTATAATGCAACATTGGCAGTGTCCTTTGATGCAGTGAATCTAATCGCCATACATGCCAACCATGGTCAGCATTTTGGGACCTTGATGATGTGTAAGCATTTGCAGACAAAGCAGTGCAAACCTAGCCCTGGTCCCACTCCTACATGGGGCTGTCTGCTATTAACCCCATATCTGGTCCCTCGCTCCTCTGAACATTGTTCACAGTGAGAGGGATTGCAGTCTCTCTATACTGTAGGCAGCAATTCTTGCCATAACAATACTTCCTGCCTGCAGTATACACAGGTGAGTTCCAGCTTGAAAAAGGAGATTGGAAGAAGAGTAGCAGAGTAGCCATGTTTAAGGGGTAGAAGAATGCCAAGTTGAATTGAGGGGGGACATTGAGAAAAGCCCCAGTATGAACTGGGAAAGTTGGAGGAGAAGTGTGTGTCTCTGCAGGGGTAGGGAGATGAATGGGGTACAGTGAGTGCTTCTGTGACTGGATCCGGAGGGGACAGTGGCTTCATGAAGTGGGGTGGTAGGTTGAGGGAGACTGACTATTGGGGTAACTTTTGAGCAATTGATATGTTTGTTGAAAATCCAAATATCATTTTTGATTTTCTTTTTTTTTTAAAGTATAAAAATGCTCCTTTGTGGTGTCATTCCTTCTCCTCTCTCCAGCAACAATTCATTGGCTCTTAAAGTAACAGCTGCAGCTGTGTATCATTTCCCATGCTTCCCCCTCCCACCCACAGGCAGATTCAGTCCAGCATGGGAGTTTGCTGTGTGAAGATAATTAGTCTGACCTTGGAACGTCCCGTGAGATTGCAGTGAATATAAAGTTTACCACTCCATTACAGTGTGGATTTATTGCCCAAAGCAGATAATTTGCCCAAATGTTCCAAACCTTACCAATTGCGTCAGCTAATCCTTTAGGTTGAATGCAGATACATACTTGGCACCTCATTTTGAGAAAATTGACAATATACCAAGGGCAGCAGTAGATTAATGTAGTCATTGCATGTAGCTGTTTAAATGTTATAAAAAGTACTCATTTTATGTAATGTCAATCGTAACAGCATACTATTGACAGTAATTGCTATTTTCCTTTGTCTTATCATACTGATCTCTTTTGTAAAGGTGTAATCATTCTCTGCAAATTAATTGTGCCCAAAGTTGTTTTTTTTGTTTTTTTACTTCTTTCATTCTATCATATATATACTCCTTCTTAACAACAAACCAGCAAGTACAGAATGGATGTAGAAAACCTAGGCTTGGGGATAATTTTTTTCCTGAGACCTGGAATGAGAGAAATCCAAGTACTTGTAATGTAAACGTGTGCTACTTAAAAATAAAAATGCACATTTTTGTTAATAGCTATGTTCATATCGACTTGGTGACCAGAAATCAACAGCCGGCAGGTTGTGTCTTGCTGTCGGGTAGAATTTCTGATCCTGGATCTCTTGTTCACGATTTGATGATTTAAAAAAAAAAACATTACTCATAAGAGCAAATATGCAAATAAGATCAACTTAACCAATGTGCTGAAACAGCTGTTGCTACGTACAGTTGTTCTACTGTATTTGGCAGAAGGCGTTTTGCGCTGACCTTAAATTGGCGTCGTGGCTAACAATTTTGGCATAGGAACTCTGTTGACAGATGTGTAGAATATATTAGTATCTGATCACAATTAAATGGCACTTACTCATATTTGTGGCATTGTGACTTTTGAGATATAGCTGGTTACCCACTGTCAGATCTTCTGATTGACAGATAACTACTGATATAATCATTCCAAGCATGTCCAATGTCCCTCTTGGCAGAGTAATGAAACCCCAGATTATTGTGTGCAAACTGGGGCATTTTTAGATTGAGTAATTCTGCTGAGAGGGAAAAAGATTGAAATCTGGATGAATTTTGACATTTGTTGTGTATACTTAGGTGTGTCATTTGATCGATGTGGAGAGCTACAATACAAGATGGATTTAGTTGCTGAAGATGAAAGCTTGCTTTGATGACATAATCGTATTGCAGAAAAGAACTCTGTACAAGGAGCTTTTTGTTAACCTTTTGAAATCTTTCATTTGCAATTTGATATTGGACTAGAATTCCATTTAATTATAATTGTTATTCTAGATGAGTGTATTCAATTTTATCGTTTTTAAAAATGCCTCAGAACAATGTTGTCCACACTAATTAAATCATAGAAAAACTCAAATCATTCGTGATTCGCTCATATAAGCAATGGAACTTTTGTGTCTCCAGTTTCTCTCCCATTTCTCCCATGCACTCGCCGAGTTCCTTTTGTCTCTGGGACTCGCCTTCAGCTCCTTTGACCCCATTCTCACTGAACTGCTGACTACTGAACTTCCTTTTCTGGCCCCTATGCTAGCCGACACTGTAACTGGTTATTTCTTCTCGAGCACTGTCCCCATCTCTTTCAAACCCATCCCCTTACCTCAAAAAAACACCCTAGATCCCACTGACCATTTCCACCCTCTCCATCCTCTCAAGGCCTTGAATGCATTGTTATGTTCCCGATCCATGCCCATCGTTTTTACAACTCGCTGCTCGAATCCTCCAATCGGATTTGTGCACCTGCCATAGCAGCAATGGCCCTAACCAAAATCACAAATGGCTTTTTCTGTGACTGTGGTGCATGAACCCTCTTTACCCTCCGTGACCTACCTGGAGCCTTTGACGTGGTTGCCATACCATCTGCAACAACTCTCTCTTGTTGTCCAGCCCTTGCTTGATTCCACTCTTAATCATCTGATTGTAGCCAGACCATCTCTACCTAAACATTGGACAGAATGAAGTCATCGTCCTTTGCCCTCACTACCAACTCTGTACTCTCGCCACTGACTCCATCCTCTCCCCAGCTATTGTCTCAGGCTGAACTGTACTTTCACAGCCTTAGCGGAGGTTCTGACTCCATATTCTCTCCATCACAAAGACTATTGATTTTCACCTAATGCCAGCTGCTTCTGCCCCTACCTCAGCCCGTCTGCCTCTGAAACCTTCATCTATGCCTTTGTTATCTCAAGGCTCAACTATTCCAATGCTCTCCTGGCCAATTTTCCATTCTCCACCTTCTGTAAATGACAGCTCATCCAGAACTCTGTTTCCTGTATCCTATCCAGCACCAAAGTTCTGCTTGGCCATCATCCCTGTCCTCACTGACCTACATTGGTTGCTGGTCCCCCAATGCATCAAATTTTAATTCTCATCCTTGTGTTTAAATTCCTCCATGGTCTCACCCATCCCTATCTCAGCAGCCTAACCCACCCCCTGCGATCAGAGACTCATCTCGAGGCCTCCAATTTCCCCACCCCCTGCCCAGGCCTCCGATCTACTTCTTGACCTATCCCCCACGAAGCCTCCAATCGTCTTCCTGGCCTGCCACCCCCCGATGTTGTCTCCCTCCCGCCCTGATCGTTCTCCAGGTCCCTTGATGTTCACTCCCTCTCTTTCCCCTGCCCCGCCCACCGATCTTTTGATGCCAGCCCTGCTTTCGCCCTCCCACCCCGATCCCTTGATGTGCCCGCCCCGTTCTCTCTCTTTCTGCCCCCCCCCCAAAAAACCCGTTCATCCGGATTTCCCAACCCCTTCCGAGCCCCCCGAGAAAATGATCTAATGTACTACTCATGAAGAAGTACCATATTCTTACTGTAATGCACCTTTGAACAAAATATGCACTGTGCTGTTCCATTGCTACATATAGAATTAGAATAATGATGGATGGGAGTGCCTCCCAGAAAAATTATCTCGTTGAGGGGTTTAGAGGAAGTCATGAACCACATGAACAAAGCTGAAATAATGTCTTGTCATCTGAATACGCCAAAGGTGATTTTCATTAAAATTACTTAAATGACCCTTTTTAATGTAATAGCAATTCATTTTTAATTATGAAAATCAAATCTGCCATTAGTTGTAATTGTGCGCTTCTGTTTATAGCAGACGTTTTCCTTTGTTGGCAGTGGAGCTGATACTGTTATCAGATCAGGAAGATCATTCAGTTGCTACTTAATGCTGTCACTGAAGGACTAAATTCATTTAGAAAGACACGGATTAATCAAGGATAGTCAGCACAGATTTGTTAAGGGAAGGTTGTGTCTGACAAACTTGATTGAATTTTTTGAGGAGGTAACAATGAGGGTAGTGCGATTGATGTAGTGTATATAGACTTTAGCAAGGCTTTTGATAAGGTTCCACATGGCAGACTGGTCATGAAGTTAAAAGTCCATGGGATCCAGGGCAAAGTGTCAAGTTGGATTCAAAACTGGCTCGGAGGCAGGAAGCAGAGGGTAATGGTTGATGGGTGTTTTTGTGACTGGAAAGCTGTTTCCAGTGGGGTTCCGCAGGGCTCAGTACTAGGTCCCTTGCTTTTTGTGGTATATATCAATGATCTAGACTTGAATATAGGGGGTATAATTAAGAAGTTTGCAGATATACTAAAATCGGCTGTGTGGTTGATACTGAAGAAGGAAGCTATAGACTGCAGGAAGATATCAATAAATGGGTCAGGTGGGCAGAACAGTGGCAAATGGAATTCAATCCGGAGAAGTGTGAGGTAATGCATTTGGGGAGGGCTAACAAGGAAAGGGAATACACATTAAATGGTAGGACACTGAATAGTGTAGAGGAACAAAGGGACCTTGGAATGCATGGCCACAGATCCCTGAAGGTAGCAGGCCAGGTAGATAAGGTGGCTAAGAAGGCATACGGAATGCTTGCCTTTATTAGCCATGGCATAGAATACAAGTCATGATGCGGAGATGCCGGCATTGGACTGGGGTGGACAAAAATGAGAAGTCGCACAACACCAGGTTATAGTCCAACAGATTTATTTAAAATTACAAGCTTTCGGAGCTATCGATCGCCCCTTCTTCAGGTAACTTCAGTAACTTTACCTGAAGAAGGGACGATCGATAGCTCCGAAAGCTTGTAATTTTAAATAAATCTGTTGGACTATAACCTGGTGTTGTGCGACTTCTCATAGAATACAAGAGCAGGGGGGTTATGCTTCAACTGTATAAAACACTAGTTAGGCCTCAGCTAGAGTACTGCGTGCAGTTCTGGTCACCACATTACAGGAAAGATGTGATTGCACTAGAGAGGGTACAGAGGAGATTTACAAGGATGTTGCCGGGAGTAGAGAATCTTAGCTATGAGGAAAGACTGGATAGGCTGGGTCTGTTTTCCTTGGAACAGAGGAGGCTGAGGGGAGACCTTATTGAGGTGGAAAAATTATGAGGGGCATAGATAAAGTGGATAGAAAGGACCTATTTCCCTTAGCAGAGGGGTCAGAAACCAGGGGGCACAGATTTAAAGTAATTGGTGGAAGGTTTAGAGAGGATTTGAGGGGAAATTTCTTCACCCAGAGGGTTGTGGGGGTCTGGAACTCACTGCCTGAAAGGGTGGTAGAGGCAGAACCCTAACCACATTTAAAAAGTACTTGGATGTGCACTTGGGATGCTGTAACCTGCAGGGCTACGGACCAAGAGCTGGGAAGTGGGATTAGGCTGGATAGCTCTTTGTTGGCCGGCGCGGACACGATGGGCCAAAATGGCCTCCTTCCGTGCTGTAACTTTCTAAGACAATAGTTAACCAAAATTTAGTCTTCACTGGATTATCGGTAACACTGTGTATATTGTATATTTTGAAATTATTTGACGGTTTCAGTTGTAAGACCTGTTTTATATTCCCTCTCCAACAGCTGAGTCATTCAAAAAGCCTGGTATTTGTTTAAATCTTCAGCCTTTTTGCCCTTCTAAGTGGCCATAGATTTTTTAAGACACAGTTAGGCCATTTCCCCAATGAAATTGCATTTCAAAAGAATATGCTCGGAATGTAATTAAATCTCCTGCTATTTACTCATCAATATGGAACAGTGCTTTGTGTTGAAAAATAGCATAGATTAAAAAGGATGCATAAGTATTGTTGTGTAATTTAGCTAGTTTGGACTGAAAGGCACTGGATAGGAATAAAATATCGGTCTGAAGTAGCCAAAGATTAAAAACGCCAGCTAACACACAGTTTAGATAACTCATAGATACTGTAAAATAAGTTAGAATGCATCTTGCATAACGAGCATAGCTTTTTATTGAAATTAATTTTCAAAGTACATACTGCATATATGGTATAAACATCTGCATGATACAGAACTACCCTGAGGCATTTACTTTTAGCTTTTGGCTTTGTGAATGTTAAATATCCTACAATGAGCCCATCGTTTTCCTTGCTATGGTGAATTGCAATGCACATTATGGCATACTTTTAACATTTGTGGGATATGTCAGTTTATTGCATCAGAGGCAGGCAAAAATTGCAAGATAGGTCAAAGTTAAGGAGCAGCCGCTCCGAAAGCTTGTGATTTCAAATAAAACTGTTGGACTATAACCTGGTGTTGTGCGACTTCTCACTTTAATGATAAGTGATATAGTTTTACTCTTAGCTTGCATTAGAACTACCCAGAGGCCTGAGAATTCTAAACCTTGCTGTGTCATTTGGTCCCACATTTCCATATCCTGGGGCATTTGTGTATCCTGAGTCTGAGTTGGGCCTTTTGAATCTATCATTAGCATTCTTTCTGCATTTCCCTGTACAACAACTGTTGCCATGGTTTCATGTCTTCTGCCCTTACAGCTGTTAATTTATCCAAAAAAGCACACACCTCCGTGACATTGGCCTGGTTATTAACAGGGGCGGGTTACATAGGCGGGAGGCGGGAGGCGGGGGGCGGGGGGGGGGGTGACGGTTTTGGACGGGAATCCCCGCATGCTGTGGGTTAACTCCACAGCGTGCGTTTTTTGTCATTGACAGATTCCCCGCCTGGAAGTCAGGCTGATTGACAGGCTTGGCTTCCAGTCGGGCGGGGAGGACACTGGAGCAGGCTGCAGGACCAGGTAGGTCCGATCCATGGCCCGCACTGGGGGTGGTGTCTGAACCCTGACACGGGGCTGGTGTCCAATCCCCGACCCGGGGTGGGGGGGTGATGTCCGATCCCGGACCTTGTGGGGGAGGTCCGATCCCCGTTGGTCTCTGTATGCGGGGGAGGGGGGCCGGAGCTTGGGGGCCGGGAGGAAGCACTTCTGCACCTCCTAGCCCACAAGGAGTGTTGTAAAGACACTTACCTTCTCCCTGAAGCTGTCCTCACCTCCCTTCAGCTGTCGAATTTGCTGAGGCCTGGGAAACCTGGCTGGCCACAGTTAAGCCTGTAAAACAGGTTAAATTAGGGACGTGTTTATTCGCAACACCAAAAGCTCTGATTGGTCCCCTTGGAGGACAAGACACACCCAGCAGTTTCTCTGGAATGTGTAATTAGATTCTCCCTGCCTATGTAATCAGTTATGATGCGGAGATGCCGGTGTTGGACTGGGGTGGACAAAAATGAGAAGTCGCACAACACCAGGTTATAGTCCAACAGTTTTATTTAAAATTACGAGCTTTCGGAGCTGCTGCTTCGAAGGTACCTCTACCTGACGAAGGAGCAGCAGCTCCGAAAGCTCGTAATTTTAAATAAAACTGTTGGACTATAATCTGGTGTTGTGCGACTTCTCATTTATGTAATCAGTTACTTTGCAAAGTGTAATTTGAGGCATTCTGACTGCCCACTCCAGATAGAACAGAGCTCATTTGGAGCAGACAGGGCTCACCCTCGCGGGTTAAGACCTTCTCCCACGCCCCAAACAAGTTCCTGCCCCCACCGCCCATGTTCCTGACTTACTCCTCCCTCCTCCCCCCCAGTTTCTGGCATTCTCCCCCGCCCAAGTGCCTGATCGTCCCCCCCACCCGGCCCAAGTTCCTGACCTCCCCCCACTCAAATTTCAGACCTCCTCCCCCCCGCCCGAGTTCCTGACCTTCTCCCACTGCCCAAGTTCTTCCCGCACAGATTCATGACCTTCTCACCCCAACAAGTTCCTGACCTTCCCGCCCCCCACCAATAGATGGGGCATTGTGTGTGGGTCCCGGATTGTTAACAGGTTTATTGGGTATGAAGTGAATAGTGAGAGTGTCGTGACTTCTGGATTTCATCTAGTTCAATGATGTCATTTGCCGCACACGCACCAAGCTTTCCGAGAAATCAACCAGGTCTAGGGAGAGGAGAGGGAGAAAGTGGTGCGGATGTAAAGTGGGTGGGTTTGGAAGAACGTGATCTGTCTTACCATCTGGATCACATTTCGTTCTTATTTCCCCCCCACCCCCCCTTAGATCTGGATCACATTCTTCCCCCATCCCCACTGTGCTCTCTGTACTCTTTAACCCCCCCCCCCCGAGTTGCTGACCTCCTCTCTCTCCCCCCTTTCTCCCTCCGATTCCCTCTCCCACCGATTCCCTCGCCCTCCAACTCCCCCTCCCTCCCCCCCCGATTCCCATTCTCTCTCCCCTCTCCCGCTCTCCCACTCTCTCTCCCCCTTCCGATTTCCCCTCTCTCTCCGATTCCCCCTCTCTCTCCCCCCTGATTCCCCCTCTCTCCCCTCTCCCACTCTCCGCTCTCCCACTCTCTCTCCCCCCTCCGATTTCCCCTCTCTCTCTCCCCCTCTCCCTCCAATTCCCTCTCCCTCCGATTCCCTCTCCCTCCAATTACCTCTCTCTCCCTCTCTCCCCCCTCGCTCCCTCCGATTTCCCCTTTCTCTCTCCCCTCCTCTCTCCCCTCCTCTCTCCCCCTCCCTCTCTCCCCCTCCCTCTCTCTCTCTCTCTCTCTCTCTCTCTCTCTCTCTCGCCCTCCCTCTGATTCCCTCTCTTCCCGCCCCCCTCTTCCTCCGATTCCCTCTCTCCCCTTTCGATCCTCTCTTCCATCCCAAGCCAGCACATATCCAGTGACGGGCCTTGTCCAGTGGATATGAAGAAAGCGTGGCTGACGCTGCACTGCAGTCGCAACTGTGGGGTACTGCACATGCGTGGCCTCGGTGACAGCGCGCATGCGCAGAAGGGGATCGGGTGCGCATGTGCACAAAGGGTTGGGGCCGACCGCGCCAATGCGCGAAGGACACAAAAATGTTCCTGCAGATAATCACTTTGTTAAACCAGAGGCTGCCAGTCTCATTAAAGTATTTAAATTTCCAACCTGACTCCTGGGAGCGGGTTGGCTGCCCGCCCCTTCTCCCGCCTCCATTAAACTCAGAAGTGGGATCCAGCCACTTGTACAGAATAGGTGCCATGAAATCAAGTTTTTCAAACTTGTTTAAAGGGCAGCATAAATTGAATTAATTTTATAAATGGAGGACTCTATTAAATTGCACATCCCTCGTAGTCTTTATTGACATTAACTTCTTGTTTATCATTAATCCATTTATTTTCTGTTTTCCATATTATTCGTGCTGTACCGACATCCACTAACAATTCACTCTCTGCCACCATCCGCACATTCTTTTTGCAAATAATTAACTTGATGCAATTATTACCAAACTGCATGAAGTATTAGATGGTCCGGGAAGAAGGGCTGCAGGTAAAAGAGGAATCTGTTTTTAGTTTGCCGACCAGGTTATTTGACGATTATTCTGAGGTACAAAAAATTAGGTAAGCCGTACAAAAATATTCTGGTGTTTGTGAATGGAGCTCGACTTTTTGCTGACCGTCGTAACATTTAAATTTTGGTTACTTTTATGCAAGTGCATGTGCTGTAACTGGGCAAGAGGCCATCTCACTGAATGGGGCACAGGGGGATTGTTAGCTCAGTTTCCAGCTCTAAAAACAGAAATACTGGTTTGTGAATGGGCCAATTTTGAGGTACTGCCGATAGAAGTGGGTAGTTTGAGCCCACTGTAATCTTCATAATAACTATCATTTTGGACAGTTTTAACAATGCTATTTATGGTTTGTAACGGCTTTTGTAATCATTCCTCTTCTCGGTAAAATTAGGGCAAGCTTGCTTGGCTGCTACTGCCTTCGGGTCGTTTTTGCATGTTGGGATTTTTTGACAGGCAAGGCCAAAATCACTGACAATATGTCATTAAATCCTTCAATCTATTTTCTTTGATCCTTTACTTCCTTCCTCCCGCCTCTTCACACACACACACAACAAAGAGAAAAGGAAGTGTCTGGTCGATTTTAAATACTCGAAAGGTTAAAAAAAACTTTCAGTCAACCAGCAAAGCTTTGAAGAAAAATGGTTTTACCCCAGACGTAACACAACATAGTTTCAATACGAATAGCTTGAGGTGTCTGTTCAATATACTAGTTCCACAAGATCAGGAAACGTGGTAATGCCTACTTGTATTATTAAGAGTGCAAGATGTTCTTCATCTTTAATTTGCACTGACTTAAAAGAATTGATACATTAGAACAGTTTTGATATGTAGTTACTGTTCAGTTTTGGTATTCTGTCAAAGCCTTCCACAATGTTGAAGGTATAATACTGAACTGTAGCATTAATGATGGTTTCACCATCAGTTTGCAAAATGTAACTGCTTTAAATAATTGACGCATGGAAATCTGTGGTAGTTTCTAGTTTTGTAATGTTTTCTTGGAAATATACGGGTAACGCAGACCAGAAGGGTTAAAATTGAATCTTGGTGATTAACTTTGCTACATGCATTTTCCTAGGGGTGAATGTGCCAGGTGCCTTAAGCACTTCTGGGAGGAGAAGGAAACCTTGCAGAGATTTATTTCTGTATATTAAATGAATGTCCTGAAAGCTGAGGAGTGGTGTTTAGATATGTTCTGTTTACCTTGTGCATAGAAATTGAGCACCAATGAGCTAATAGATGTATATTTTGGCAACAGAAATGCACAAATACTTAACAAGAATTAGGCAATCTCTCTTGTGGTGATGCTCATGTAATGTTTGGGGTCTGGAAGGTAGACTTGTGTTTTATCTGGCCTGTATCTTTAAGAACACAGAGCGTGCACTTTGTGGGGAAGTAGTCTGAATAGGCACATCCTGAGGGCATTTGGCGAGGGATGTTTTTCTCTCCTTCAGGAGAGGTCAAGTTATCTTAAAGTCATAAAACCCATAGGAAATGCTGGGCTTTCCTTCTCTTTTTTGTACACTGCTTGTATACAAGAGGTAGGTACCAAGTAGTATAAGACATGGTCAGTGTGGTCTCCTGGACTAGTTTCAATCACATAAGGAAATCGAAGAGGAATTTTCCAGATTTTTTCCTTCCTAATTGGGCTTTGGTTTTTATCTGATTTTTTTTGGGGGGCTTTTCCAGGAGACTACATGGCCCCTAGTGGGTAGGGAGTGTTAAAAGAAAAAGAAAGATGTATATCGCCTTTCACAACCTCAGGACGTCCCAAAAACTTTTGCAGTACTTTTTGAAGTGTAGTCACTATTGTCATGTAGAAAACGCGGCAACCTCTTTGCGCACAGCAAGGTCCTACAAACAGCAGTGAGATAAGTGACCAGATAATTTCTTTTAGGTGTTGGTTGATGGATAAATATTGGCCAGAACACCGGGGAGAACTCCCCTGCTCTTCAAATAGTGCCATGGGCTCTTTTATGTCCACCTGAGAGGGCAGATTGGGGCCTCAGTTTAACGTCTCATCCGAAAGACAGCACCTCCGACAGTGCAGCACTCCCTCAGTACTGCACTGGAGTGTCAGCCTAGATTTTGTACTCCGTTCTTTGGAGTGGGACTTGAATCCACAACCTTCTGACTCAGAGGCAAGATTTCTACCACTGACACTTCAATTGTGTTGCATAAGGCATCACAACTGTTTGGGACAGGCGATATGGGCCAGTTAGTCTTTTCCTGTCTGACATTTTTGTACGCTCCTATACTTGTTTAAAGATTGTTAAATTGTGATGTCCATTAGTGAAGACAGAATCATGGAACGTGCCAAGTTTCCCAATATGCACTTCTGGTAGGGGAAGTGCCATGCCAGTTGTGAACATTCATAAAATCAGCCTTTATATAACTCCATCTATCTATAATACTAGTATATATTCGATGCGTGATTTATGTTGAGTCCTCTCCTCGTTAGATCTTCGAATTTTTCCTCATTCTGTTGCCATGACTGCTGTGTCTCTCTTTCCCCAGCCTGCCCCTTTTTCTTCTTCTGATCACTGTCCTCCTTTGGTGCATGTCTCTCTGTTCCTATCTTTCCCTGATCACTCTTGCTTGCTCTCTGCATCTCCTCTGATTTATCTGTCAAGCCCTCTCTTTATCTCTGCCAATCTCTTTATCTCTACTGATCTGTCTCCATCTCCTCTCTCTCCTGCGATCTCTTCATCTTTCTCCCCGTTCTTTCAATTATTCTCTCCCTGATTTTTCTCTTTCTCGGTCCCCCTGATCTCTTTCCCCTCTTCCTCCGCCAGATCTCACTTGTTCTTCTTCCAACAGTAAGCACCAGGGGCTCTTATTTTAAATTTAATGCAGCCATAGGTCCCAAGACTGATGAGTAGGGAGCAGCAGCCCATGTTTTTATTCAAATTTTGGGTCAGGAATGTAGCCACAAGAGCGGACTTCAAAAAATAAAGAAAAGGCACAGGAATGGGCCTCGAGGAGAAAAATAAAACAGCAGAGAATAATAAAAAGAAAAGGCAGCCAAGAGATAAATGGAAAAGGTGACAGGCTATTTATCTTTATGTATTTATTTATACTCAAAAATATTTTGAAAATTAAAATGTTCAAAACTTAAACACCCCTATTGTTACTGAAAGTAATAAAATCAATTCACCATGAGCCATGCCAGCTGACATCTGTTAATAGATAGATCATTTAAAGCTGTTGGCTAGCCCACTCCCACCCACCTTCCAAGAGGTTCAAAATTTATTCATAGAATTATGCAGGTTAAAAATAAAAAATAAGTTTGTTAAGGTAGCCATGTATTTATTTACTATTCTGAATACTCAGAGAGTGGAATCCTTACATTGATTTATCCTGCTTTGGTGTTTACTTACCTAAGGAAAACAAAATATATTTTCTAGAAACCAATCCAAAAAAGCACTTAATTCAACATCATTGGGAAGGTCGCTTACAAACCTACCCTACTCCTGGGTTTTGCCATGGGCTGCCTCCACCTGACCATTCACCCCCGAGACAAGACAGTCACACCCAATGACTGGCTTGCCCTGCACCCGGCTGACTGGTGTACCACATGGCCCCCTATGTCTCCACCTTGACCTAGTAAGAGATATAAGGCTATCTCATCCTGCGTGAGGTGTGGTGCAGATCTTTTTCCTGAATACACTCTCAGGGCATACTGCTTTTTGAAGATGAGTCTGTGAGGTGAAAAGTGAGTTTTGTCTTGCCTCTCCCTGAGCCCTGTGGGGCAGTTGGCCAGTTGTACCTCTTCCATCCTTGGCTTGTACTGTCCGGGCCTCCCTGGACTGTAGAACCTGCAGAATCATTTAGCGCCCCAATTGCTGCTATCCCACCCACCTCCATAGGGCTCAGAACCGACTGGGCAACCATTTCTACTGGAAGTGCCTTCACCATGAGTTTTTTTTAGATGTGTGATGACTGCATCCATGTACAGCTCTCTCAGCGACTTCTACCAGCAGTCCATTAAGATCAGCCCTGCGCTGCATTGACCGAATCTTTTTCCCCGATCTGCTTGTCTATGACCCACATAGTATCTACAGCACTCTCTATCAAAACATTGAAGGCAGGGAGGAATAAATTCCCAATTTCATGATCTCTTCATAAACAATATATTCCAGTCAATCTGTAACCACAAGCACCTCTGGTCATCCATAGTCCCTGAATGAACGTAAGAAATAAGAGCAGGAGTAGGCCATACGGCCCCTCGAGCCTGCTCCGCCATTCAATAAAATCATGGCTGATCATCGACCTCAACTCCACTTTCCCGCCTGATCTCCATATCCCTCGATTCCCCTAGAGTCCAAAAATCTATCTATCTCAGCCTTGAATATACTCAAAGACTCAGCATTCACAGCCCTCTGGGGCAGAGAATTCCAAAGATTCACAACCCTCTGAGTGAAGAAATTCCTCCTCATCTCAGTCTTAAATGGCCGATGCCTTATCCTGAGACTATGTCCCCTAATTCTAGACACTCCAGCCAGGGGAAACAACCTCTCAGCATCTACCCTGTCCATCCCCTTCAGAATCTTGTATGTTTCAATGAGATCACCTCTCATTCTTCTAAACTCCAGAGAGTATAGGCCCATTCTACACAATCTCTCATCATAGGACAGCCCTCTCATCCCACGAATCAATCTAGTGAACCTTCGTTGCACTGCCTCCAAGGCAAGTTTGCCATTTACTTATTGGTAGTCCTTTACCAGGCTGCCACATACTATTGTGAAAGAGCTAACTTCTGCTTAACTGTACCTCATGACCCTGCCTAGGGCAGGCTGAGCAGTTGGTTCGTTGAGTGGTTTGTCTGTGGGTGACATGAGGTATCTGGTCTCCTGTGACAGCTCACCTGTGCTTGGGAGGCCATAAAATGTTCAGCACTTGCTCCAAGCTGATGAGTGCTTTACACTCCTGACCTAGTAACTAGATTCTTAAATCATCTGGAACTATTTCCAGAAATCTGTCCCTGAGCATTAATGGCAAATGCTTTCCAAACACATTCGCCACGTACCCTCAAGCCCAGGAACCATTTCTTTGTAAGGACCAAACGGATTCTTGTTCCATTTCCAAAATTTTCTGCCTGTATGCGTCGTGCATTAAACCTTAAGCCCTGAGAACAGCAGGGTTTACAATATCACAGACCATTCTATTGGCAGGGTCGACATGAGAAACGTTGCAAGCATCTTTCTGTTCAATCAAGTCACAAGTCAGCTAGACCATTTTTGTTTTGCCCAATTTGTGGCAGACTAACAATTCAAATAAAATTATCATCCCCCTCTTGCAAATTTGGAATCAGATTAACTTCAGTAATATGGGTGGGTCCTTCGTCCTGTGACCCCACTAACCAGACTTGCAGCTGATGTGCTTTTCTCTGCCAATTCACGAACACGGTAATGCTCTTTCTCCCTCTCATTGGCCTCAAGTTCGCTTTGTTCTCTCCTTTCCATTTGTGTCACTCTTCTTTCCTGTCAACATTGCTCTTGTTCTTTCTCCAGTCGAAGCTCCCTGTCCCTCAGTTGAAACATTTGCTCCTGAAATTCTCTGTCACTTCTTCCACCGCTAATTGTGCGATTTCAGTTTCTGCCCCGTTTGATCTGGTTGACATTTTTAGGTTTACTGTTTCTGTTCTGTTCACTTTTAAGAAGAGGGTGCTAAAAATATATGCTTTTTAAAAAAAAAACATAGAAAATCAATTCAATTGTTACTCTTTTGTTTCTTATCATAGAAAGATAAGAAACTTTTGTTTCTGTAACATTCTTGTAACAGCACAACAGGATTTGTCTTCATTACTGTTATTCTTCTTTCAAAATCCTGTGAAGCACATGCTACAGCTGTGACATTGGAGAAGATCCTAGGCATGGTTTAATGTGAAAGTTTCTGTAAACCATAATGCCCCTTAACTGCCCCATTAACCATTGAGCTGCCATAATGTACTAAAATTAATGGACTATTTTGGCATTATTTTATTTTTCAGTTTTTAATTTTCTGACCCCCCTCGCACTGTGGTACTGAACAGCATATTGATTTCAAACCTTTTCTTCAAGTTCTAATACAAATATAGTGTCTCTTGTATTACCTGTGGTCACATTGTGCTTGTTGTATCACGTTAGCATTGGCTGCTATTGTTCATCTCTGGAGATGCGAGTTGATTGAGGCTAGGGAAAAGCATATTTAAGGGCATCCATCTCTATAGGCTGTTTAAAAATTCTAAGACGAATGATTTGGGCAGTCTCAGCCCAAAGAACAGTACACACATGCCCATTAAACAAAACATTAATGTTTTTCAATGCTTATTTTCTCAATTATTTCTCGGGATCAAGGGAGAAGGTTTATAAAAGCGAACATGTATTGCTCATACCCCCCACTCTTCCATTGGTTAAGATTTGTGTTACAGTTCAAACTTACAAAATATGTGTCGATATGGAATAACAAATCTCTTTGAGCTTCAGAAATAATTTAATCCAAATGTGCAGGTGACAATTTTCTGTCACCTGAATCCTGAAGTTATATTATAGTCTTGAACTCAATCCTTGCTGCTTGTTAATTTATATAAATGTATGCACTGTTTGTTCTCAATGTTAGGATGTTATCAGGAGCAATCCACTGTCTCCCAGATGTTCATTAAAAGCTATTAATTTTCTTTGTGGCATGAGTTGTGCGGCATCATTACATGAGTTGTGCTATTCAGTTGTTTGTATTATATTGCAGGAAAAATCTATGTCAAATATATTATAGTGCAATAAAATTTTGTGGTGGGTACAGGTGTATACGAGAGATGGTAATGGCCCAGAAATTCCGTTCGCAGCCCTCCCGCGGGCGGAGGGCTGCGATTTGGAAAAATCTCCGCTTGGACCGGAGGGCTCCCGGGATGCGCACACTTCCGTTGGTGTGCCTCTTCAATCTGCCGGTGTGCAGGGCATGCGTATCCCAGGGGCGCAGCTAGTTCGCAGCATCCGTGGGATCACATGGGCCATGGGGAGCCAATCAGAGCAGGGAATCTCCATTCATAGATTTGAATAGAGATGAGCCCCAAAACATAAGTAAAACTTCAAATAAATTAAAAAAAAAAATCACATTTTAAAAATGACTATAAATTACATAAATTAACTATTTTAAACAAAAATTTACATTTTTGAAAAAAATAATTAAAGTTTTTAACGGGGCTAAAAATAAACTTACCTTTCTTTAAAGTATTTTAAAATGATAAATCAGTGGAAATTTTTTTTTTACTTTATTAAACTATTAGCCTGCTAAAAGCAGGCCTTGCGCCTGCTTTTCTAGGCGCAGCTGTTCCCGACTTACCTGGACTCAAGCCAGTGTGGAAAAAAACAGAAGTTTTTAACGTAAGGGCTGCCTATCCAGCGCAGGCGTTTGTCCTGTCAAGCCCTTTCTGCAGAGAATGGAAGTGCCGGTTTCCAGCGCATGCGCAGTGCATGCGTAAAACCGGCACTTCCGTTGGCCCTACGGGTGAGTACACAGTGCGTACCCACCTGTAGGGAACGGAATTTCTAGGTCAATGTATATTTGGCCCTATAATCACCTTTAAATCCGAAAGTAAAATTTAGTCTGAAGGTGACAGAAAATTGTTAAAATCTGCTTCATGAGAATTACTTCTTAATTCTAAAATTTTAATGGGGAGGGAGTGAACACCCTATTCAATTATTTTGCTACATGCACAGTGCGGATATCCATTTCAAATAGCTTTTTTTTAAATTCATTCCTGGGATGTGGGCGTCGCTGGCAAGGCCAGCATTTATTGCCCATCCTAATTGCCCTTGAGAAGGTGGTGGTGAGCCACCTTCTTGAACCGCTGCAGTCCGTGTGGTGAAGGTACTCCCACAGTGATGTTAGGTAGGGAGTTCCAGGATTTTGACCAGCGACGATTAAGGCATGGTGATATATTTCCAATTCAGGATAGTGTGTGACCTTGGAGCTGACAAATTCAGGCCATACAACATGCAAATAACTTTCCTGCTTTGGCCAAATGCTACACCATCACATTGAAATTAGCATCTGGAACTAGGTAACTGACGTTGCTAAAGAAAACACTTTTTTGATTTTGATTTTAATTTTTGAATACAGGTACAGAAATGGCCTATCAGAAAGTGGACCAGAGGTTTCCAGTACACTCTCAAGATCTGGACACTGAAGAGCTTCCAGTCACTTCGCTGGAGTTAGAGTGGGACATGGAAAAAGAGTTGGAAGAAAGTGGATTTGATGGCTTTGAACCAGATGATTCGGGCCAACGCCATTTGGGCAACTCCACTGGAAACACTGATCTTGACATGGAATTTATGCAGCCTTCAGCATCACCCCGGGGAAGATTTGAACGTCTAGAAGAGGAGTCTGATTATGTGGCACATGCAAGACCAGGACCAAAAAATCAGCAGGGCAACTTTCCTAGAATGGTAAAACTCTTTCTTGCAGGGATTACTATATTTATTTGTGGTCTTCTAATAGGTCACTATGGACGGAAAGGTAGCTCAAAAAATGTTTTGCCAAATAACGTAACAACACCAACACCACCTGCATCCTCAACTGCTGTACCTGATGACGCCAACATCCTCCAGGATATTGTTCAGGCAATCGAAGGTTACAGTATCAGGAACTTTTTCAGGTGAGTGTAATTGTGATGCAAAATTTTGGCCATAATGACTTTGATACCAAAGTAGAGAAATGAGAAAGTCAACTTAATGTTGTTTTATACAGTTTTCCAAGATTGGCACACTTACTGTTAACATATTAATTTTAATTACATTTGTGAATTATACTTGAGATTACATTTGAAGATTTTTTAAAAAGGTTAAAATAGGTATTTATGGGTTATAATTTAAGAACACACTGAATTTTATTCATAAATACATTTTCCATTAAATTATGGCTTTTGAAATTAGAATTAAAAGATTGTACAAATAATTTTCAAATAATAGCCAGAGACTTTACCATGTCTCTGTTACAACAGCAGGTTAACAACAGATTCAAAAAGAGGAACATTTCAGATATATGATTAATTCATGCTAGTGACTTGATGTGACCATGAAATTTACTTGTCATTTAATTTTTTTTTGATATGATCTTGGGTGACACTGGCAAGCTGGATTTATTGCCCATTCCTAGTTGCCCGGAGAAGGTGGTGATAGTAGACCTTCATGAATAACTATAGTCTTTGTGGTGATGGTGTTCCCACAATGGTGTTAATTAGGGAACTCCAGGATTTTGACACAGCGATAATAAAGGAACGGCGATATATATCCAAAGTCAGGATCGTGTGTAACTTGGAGGGGAACTTGGAAGTAATGGTGTTTCCGTGATCTTGTTGCTCTTGTCCTTCTTGGTGGTAGAGGTTGCAGCCCTGGAAGGTGCTGTCAAAGTAAGCTTAGTGAGTTGCTGCAGTTCATTCTGTAGATAGTACAGCATGCACAGGGCACTGGTGTTGTAGGGAGTGGATATAAGGTCCATTAGCAGGGGTGCCAATCAAGCGGACTGCTCTACTTGATGATATCGAGCTCTTTGGGTATTGTTGCAGTTGCACCAATCTCTAGGTGAGCAGTGAGTATTTCATCACTCCTGACTTCAGCCTTGTAGATGGTGGAGAGGTTATTGAGGGGGTTAGGTGATGTCCTACACATCTCCAGCCTGTGCCCTGACCTTGTAGTCATGTTGTTGATATGGCTAGTTATTGGTGACCCCCAGGATATTGATGGTGGGGTCTTGACAATGGTGATGCCGTTCTATGGTCCAGAGGAAGTAGTTGGAACTTTTCTTGTCTTTTTCTCAAGATGCAACAAAGTATCATGACACTGCAGCTTTGCTGGCAAGTTGGCATGTATTTAAAAATTAAACAATCAACGTAACACATATATCTGTTGTGCATCAACAGCTGCCGATATTCTAGACCTACAGGTCTGAATACATGCTCAGACCTATGCTCCTTGTTAAATTTTTAATATTTGAGAGCTCAGGTAGGAGTGCCCAGATTCTCACAACATTGCAAAAGGCAGCTTAATTGTCTACTTGGCAGCCTGGACGGTTCCTAAAATTGACTTTGCACTGGACCAAAGTTGTGCCAAAGCCTGAGGGATGTAAAACCCTTTCAATTGTCGGGCCGAATTGCTGCGCTCTGACACCCAAGTTGTAATGCAGATTTTGTATTGATGCAAAGCGGTAGTGTAGCCAAAGCTTTGTTTCTGTAATGCTGTATGTTGAAAAGGTCATAGTAGAATTCTAGAATTTGATTGCACAGAAGCAGGCAGTTCAGCCATTATGCTGTGCTGGCTTTCTGAAAGAGATATCCATTTAATCCCATTCTTCTCCCCTTTCCCCATACCCTTTTTGAATTTTTCTTTTTCAAATATTTATCCACTTCCCCTTTAAAAACATTATGGATTCTGCTTCCACTGTTGTTTCGGGTAGGACATTCCAGGTCATAATAACCCTCTGTTGTTTTTTTTAAATTCTTAACCTCTCTCTTCGTTCTTTGGTGGTGATCTTAAATTTATGCCCTCCAGTTACTGACTCACTGACCAGTGGAAATACTTTTCCTTGATTTTCTTTATCGAAACCTCTCATAATTTTGAACACCTGTACTGAGATCTCCTTTTAAACTTATTTAGTCTAATAATGAACCCCAGTTTCTCCTCATAACTGTACCCTCTCATCCCTGGTATCATAATGAATCTTTTTAGCACTCCCACCTTGCCCTTGACGTCTTTCCTTAAGGAAGGCACCCAAACCTGAGCACAATATTCTAACTGCAGCCTTTCCATTGATTTGCATTACCTTTTTGCTTTTGCACTCTGTACCCCTATTTATAAAACCTAGCATTGCATATGAATATTTGTGTATCTGAACCCCAACGTGTCTCTGCTCCTCTACTTTTAAGATTTTACCGTTTAGTGGAGATGTTTTCTCCCTATTCATCCTCCCAAAATGTATTACCTTACATTTCTCCACATGAAATTTCATCTGATGTCCACATACCCAATCACTAACCTGTCTACATCATCCTGAAGTTGTTTACATTTTTTGTCATAGTTAACCACATTCCATAGTTTTGTATCATCTGCAAATGTTGATATTATGCTCTCATACTCAAGTCCAGATCAATTTTTATATCTATATCCATATATAATATATATATTATGTTTGGAGGAGCAATGATCCCAGACACTGACCTGTAAAAGACACCACTGTTTATATCCCTCCGGTCCAAAACATATTCATTAACCACCACTCTCTATTTTATGTCTTTTAATTAAGTTCCCGCCCCTGCTGCCATACTTTGTTAAATACCATGTGCATTCGTTTGATCAACAAGCCTCTTATGCAGCACCTAATCAAACACCTTTTGGAAATCCATATACACAACATCCATGGCATTTCTTTATTTAGTACGTTCCATTATTTCCCCAAAGAATTCCATCAAATTTGTCAGATGCAGCTTGCCTTTTACAAGTCCATATTGGCTGTCTATAATTAACCCATATCTTTCTAGGTGACTCTTAATTTTTGACCTGTATTATGGCCTCCAGAGGTTTAATGCGCTGTTATTTGCCTGATTGGTCTATAGTTACGTTTTGAGATTTTTTTCCCACATGAAGTGTTTGGAAAGAAAATCACCTTGAAGTGTTATGTTTTAAAGCATACTACATTCATGCAAGATTTTTAAATAAAAAAGCTCTGAGGCAACGAGTTATTAAAATGTTAATGAGCTAGCTTTGATGTTGTTTCCCCATAGACTGTAAACAATAAGCAATTTGTTGGTTTATCTCTGCAGTTGAAAAAACACCTCGCACCCATTGTGTTGGATAGTAGCTGATAGCTTCCTGGCTTGAAACAGACAAAGACAAAGCATAGAGACAGGGATATGAGCATTTAGTCAGATTTTTGTAACCGAATGCTGCGAGGCAATTAGGCCCAGCAAAGGCTTTGACTAAAAGATTAGAAGTGCCGGAGAACAGTTATAAGTAATCTTGTTTAAGTAAAGTAAGATGACCCACTGATGTTGGGAAGCCTGGTGTGTTCTTAATTTGTGTCATTATGTGTCTCAAAACTGATTTTATTAAGTCTGATCATACCTCCTGTTCTGCATGTTGACCTTACTGTGAAATGAAACAGCTCATCGATTCATATCTGGTCACATCTCACCAAATGTTTCCTCGGGCCGCCTTTGGAGCGATTGAAAGACCTGAATGTCCTGTTCATGTCAGAAGGGGACACTATTGTTAAAATCCTAGTTTACGCTTTCGTACACGTAGATGTGGGGCAATATGACGCAATTCCCAACAAAGTAAGATGCTCAGACTGCTTATGAGTACAACTGATGCCACTGAAGCTGAGAAGGTAACCACGGTAGACCCAAATTTGTAACAGCTGCTTTATCCCTTTTTTTTAACACAGTTGTTGCATTGGCAACCCTCCAGACCTCTGGCACAACTTCCATATTTAAATATGTTTGAAAAATTCTGCATATATAGATTTCAGGTGAGGACAAGATTGGCCTCAGCTGTGATCACAAACTGCAAGTCAAATGATCTGCTGAGGCTCACAGATAAACAAAGGACATCGGTGAAGGCACAGGAGGGTGAATTGTGTCAGTGGAACCCTCAATGGGTGTCCTCGTAGATGAAATACAAAAAGTTAACATGCAGGTGCAGCAAGTAATTAGGAAGGCAAATGGAATGTTGTCCTTTATTTCAAGGGGGATGGAGTATAAAAGTAGGGAAGTCTTGCTACAATTGTACAGGGCGCTGGTGAGATCACACTTGGAGTACTGCATACAGTTTTGGTCCCCTTATTTAAGGAGGGATATACTTGCATTGGAGGCAGTTCAGAGAAGGTTCACTAGGTTTATTCCTGGGATGGAAGGGTTGTCTTATGAGGAAAGGTTGAGCAGGTTATACTCATTGGAGTTTAGAAGAATGAGAGGTGATCTTATTGAAACATATAAGATTCTGAGGGGGTTGGACAGGATAGATGCTAAGAGGATGTTTCCCCTCGTGGGGGAATCTAGAACGAGGGGGCATAGTCTCAGAATAAGGGGTCGCCCATTTAAAACGGAGATGAGGAGGAATTTCTTCTCTCAGAGGGTCGTGAATCTTTGGAATTCTTTACCCCAGAGAGCTGTGGAAGCTGAGTCATTGAACATATTCAAGGCTGAGATAGACAGATTTTTGAGCAACAGGGGAGTCAAGGGTTATGGGGAGCGGGCAGGAAAGTGGAGTTGAGGCCAAAATCGGATCAGCCATGATCTCATTAAATGGCGGAGCAGGCTCGTGGGGCTGAATTGCCTACTCCTGCTCCTATTTCTTATGTTCAATGTATTGGATTTTTAAATATAATGAGGACAATTTTTTTACTGCACCATTCCACAATGATAAGGTCAAATATGATTGGTAATCGGTGAAATTGGGTTAATTTTTTATTAAAATCTACAAATTAGAGTAAGGTAAGTGCATAATTTATTCACGACGTGCAATTTTCTAGTTGATGTTGGAATTCTGCTAATACTTTGTCCCATTCTGATGTATATAAACAGCTTCAGGCAGCGCTAGAATTGGTGGGTAATTAGTATTCAGTGCTGAATTGGGAAAAAATTTTCACTGTCTCTTTTCCGGTGTGAAACTGGTACTCAACGGAGGAATCCTGGGGTGAGTGTTTGTACTGCTCTGACACTGGACTTTTTATAACTTGATGTTTTTTGAACAAATCAAGGTGAGTGATGTCAGTACTGGGGAATGTCACTTATTGACGGCATCAAGTGCTCCCTGTATTGGTTATGATGTGGAGATGCCGGTGTTGGACTGGGGTGGACAAAAATGAGAAGTCGCACAACACCAGGTTATAGTCCAACAGTTTTATTTAAAATTATGAGCTTTCGGAGCTGCTGCCCCTTCGTCAGGTAGAGGTACAGTGAGGGAATCTATTACACAATATATATACACAGAGAGCAATTTGTCTGCAGAGATACAATCTTTTAGGGAGGCATTACATCAAAGACACATCAGAGTACAGCTAAGACAATGAGGTGGGTCACAGGGAGTCCAACGTGTCAAATGCTGCCGTCTGCAGTTGAGCTTTTAACTTTTTTTGGGGGTTTTTTTGGTGTTTTTTTTAAACTGGAAAGACAGACAACGATGTCGAGTCACGTTCTGTAGCGTGACATGAACCCGAGATCTCTGTATTGGTTATAGCAAGGATGGAATGCAGGAAGCTCCTTTGACTCTGCTCCAACAATGTGCTTTAAGCCAAACCTCTGAAGAGCACTTGTCACTCCATCAGTGTAGTTTTTTCCATTCCCACACCAACCATACTTTGTGTCTCCCCTTAATGAATTGCTAATTTAGTGCTGAATTTTGGATAGTTGACCCAAATGTATTTCATACAGAAGTCTTGCAGTGAACTGGTCCGTGCGACTGTTAGGGTGAACTTGATGGCAGACAATGTGGTGAATGATACCCTTGCCTCTGCAGCTAAAGTCACAAATGGACAAGCCAGAATCTGATGACTATTTATCCATCATGCAGGTTTCCATTAATGTAACTGTAAAGGAAAAGAAAGTGGAGGGTTTTTAAAGTTGTACTTGAAGCCTCGTTGCAGCAATGAAGAGATGTTTTAAAGATTGATTGTGGTGCAGTGCATTGTGGCGAAGGGTTATTAGAAGTCATTCGAGAGATGAAGCAGGATCAGTGGGTTGCAATCATGTGCAGGGGTGTATGGTTCCATAAAAATTATGGCAAATCATTTTTCTGTTCGCTAAAATCTATTGTGTATCATGGTCAAAAGAGTTCCTGTGGGCTAATGTTAATGGCTGACAATGTTCATCAACAAGCCAACAAGTTTTTCATCAGGGTCTGGAGAGAGCATTATACCTCACCCAACAAGCCACAGTAAGGATCCTCTGCATGTCCATTAGAAAAGGCTGCAGATAGAAGGTCTTAATCATCCCATTCACTGGGAGGGAATGGACTCTGTGCTGCATTGCCTAGCTAATGACAGAGTGGCAGGTATGGTTGGTATGATGCTCAATTCCTAAAAGATACTGTAGCCAAGGTGAGGGAACAGTGTCGTGAGTCACAACTCACCTTGGAGCTACCCTCTGAGCGTGCGGTATAGAATTGTTCTGGAGTCAAATGGGATTGAGTACTGCACTGTACACTTGTGGGTGTCAATTTTAACTTACCCCACCTGGCAGGAATGGGGTGGGGCTGTTAAAATCCATCAATTTGACTTACCGCCCAATGTCCTCTGTAATCATGCTGGCCACCATTTTACTTGCTTACTTCATTTAGGTGGCTGAGGCCGAAAGCAGGCAGGTGCTTCATGAATGCATTGATGCATGATGTAATTAGGACCTCAACGTGATTTCAACTGGGCTGGGCGGAAGCCCCACCCACGGGCCAACCCGCTGAGCAAAACCTTGCATGATTGGCTTCAGGACTGACTCACTCACTGGAAGCATTATTTAAAGGAGCATTCACCTGCAGACATTTAGGCCACAGGGATCGGTGTGCAATTGTGCTCAGTGGCTTGCGAAGAGATTTTTGAGCTTGGAAATTGCTTGTTTCTATCTATTTTTAATCATACCCTGATTAAGTTCTCACAGATTATTATGGCTGCAATTTTTGCTTTGGATGGAGGAACAGTTGGAGCAGCAGCAGCAGCCTCAGCGACCAAGATGAGCAGCAGCTGGGCCTGTTAGACTGTAGGTGAGGGGAGCTGCTCATAGAAGGTGTTACCCAGCCCACGGGGCCTGTAGGTCAAGAGTCACTTTCCCTATTATGACTGAGGAGCACTGCAGCAGGAGGCTGTGCTTCACCTGGCAGTCTGTTGCAGATATAGGCAGCTTCCTGCAACAGAATGAAGGAATAGAGAGTTGCATATCCAAGTTTGCAGATAACACCAAGTTGGGGGGCACAGTATGTCGTGTAGATGGGAGCAGGAAGTTGCAAAGGGACATAGCCAGACTGAGTGAGTGGGTAAAACTGTGACAGATCGAGTTCAATGTAAGGTCATTCACTTTGGATTCAAGAATGACAAACAGTATTTTCTAACTGGCAAGACACTTGTTTAGAAGATTGCAGGGTGATCTAATTAGGGTGCTTAAAATGATAAAGGGATTCAATAGAGAAACTATTTCCATTGCTGGAGGAATCCACAAGTGGGCACAATCTTTAAATTAGAGCTAGGCCATTTAGAAGTGAAATCAGGAAGCATGTTTTCACACAAATAGTAGTGGAAATCTGGAACCCTCTCTAAAATGCTGTGGATAGGAACTTAGGAACAGACGTAGGCCATTCAACCCCTAGAGCCGGTTCCACCATTCAGTTAGATCATGGCTGATCTGGGGAACAACTCCATTTACTCACCTTTGTTCCATGTCCTTTGATATCCTTCCCTAAGAAATACAATCTCAGTCTTGTAAATTTCAATTGACCCAGCATCCGCAGCTTTTTGGGGGAGAAAGTTCTAGATTTCCACCACTTGTCACATTCAGTCACCAATCAAAGAACAAACTCTTTGGCCTAGAAATTCGATAGCCCCCAAAAACAGGCACGAGGATCGCGATGCGGTAGCAACCCGCGTCCGTTCGGAGGACTGCAGGCAGCACGGAAAATTCATGCTGCCTGATAATTAACATGATTGCAGCATTCATCCGAGCGCTCAATGCGCTGCTGAGTGGCTGAACGCGCTGCTCAGTGGCTGAACACTCAGCAGGGGGTCCAAGTTAGTGCGAGGCTAGCTCCAATTAAAGCTAGCCTACACTACTTAAAGGCAGTCTGCACTTCTTAAAGAGGAGGTGCCTTCTGCCTGCAACAGGTGGTGGAAGTGATTGTGAAGGCTGTTATAAGGAAAACAAGTTTAAGTAATGGCTCAACAGGCCAGAGAAAGGACTCCGAGAGTCTCTGATGCAGCATTGGAAGTGTTGGTCTAGGAGGTCAACCCCAGGAGAGAGGTCCTCTTTCCACAGGGGGCCAGGACGCCCTCCAGGCAACAAACGAGAGTGCAGTGGGAGGAGATAACCAATGTGGTCAATGCCAGCAGTATATCCGCGAGGACCTGGACTCAGTACAGAAGTTTAATGACCTCCCACGTGTGCTCAAGGTCAGTGAATTCATCTTCAAATGCCATATCTCACCATCTGCACCATTAGCCTTACACACTGCTCAATGCACCACACTCCCATCGCTCACCTACCAACAATATCTATCAAACACCGATTCATACCTTACATTCATAGCTTCACCTCACTCTCACACACGTACCACTGCTGCGTCCACATCTCACAGCTTGAACATACTGTCAGCTATTTAACCATGACAGGCACATCACCCAAACACATTGCACCACACTCACTGACACACTTCCTTTTCTCTTGCAGGGAAAGGTGGTGCATAATCACAGACAGCAGAGCTTAACCGGTGGGGGACAGGCTCACCTGCATCAACTCACCCCCTTGGAGGAGACGGTGCCTGCCATTCTTGGCAGGGGCATGGCTGAGCCTGTGCCAGCGGTGGGGCTGAAGGAATTCAAGATGTCGGTATTCTCATACGTTATCCTCCTTCTCACCTCCCACTTCCCCCCCCTCATCCCACAATCTCTTCTGATTTACAATCTGCACATGGTGTAAGCATGCAGCTATTGCTTTCCCTCCCTCTCCTCACCACAATCCTACTCTTGTGCCTTTCTCATTTCAGACACCCAAGCATTGCAGCCTGCCCAGCCAGTGGTGGAAGAACAAGAGGGAGAGGAGAGTCCACAAGCGGAAGAAGAAACACTGTCACTCGATTTTGCACTCCCAGCCACCAGCTCAGATATTGACGGTCCACGTATTTTAGAGGATAGGTTCGATGCGGGATCTGCACATGATGAGACACCGGGCACGAGTGGCCTGCAGCCAGGGCAGGGGGAAAGGGTTGCTCAGTGCCAGCTCCCCGGAGGACAAGGTCGCACACGAGTTCTGCTACACAGGACTCAGATGAAGACCTCGATGGGGCGGCCTACAGAAGAACGCTGACGGATATGCACAATGAAATGCTTGGTGCATCGGCAGGCCTGCCAGAAAACCTGAATGCAATGTCAAGGAGCATGGAGGAGTCCAGCTTCAGCCTTGCACAGGGCTTTGGGCAAAGCTTGGAACCCATCCTTTCCAACGTGGAAGGGCTGGGCAGATTCATTAATGCACTTGTGGACCCAAACATCATGCAGCGTTTGATGGCCGAAGTCTCAGCTTCCATTGCAGCACAAGCAGCATCCACCCAACGTCTGAGTGCTGCAATGGAAGCTCAGACTGAAGTCATGCAAGCACAGACTGCTACCATCATGGCTGGGTTTAGAAGCAGGTTACAAGGATTGCTAAGGCGCTGCTCCTGGAGAGTGGCAATGGATCCATGTAGGCCGACCCTGCTGTTCTCTCTCAGGATGACAGCGTTTGTCCTCCCACCGCTGCCACTCCACCAGTGCACTTGCTGTTCCATGCCAGCCCGCCCAGACTGCTGACGCCTATGCCGAGGTGGTGCAGTTCGAAGCCGGGCCTACTAGGCCCAGAGCTCCTCGAGGTCGTCTTGGAAGGCCATTTGCAGTCTCCCCCACTAAAAGTCAGCAGCCTTCCACCAGCCATGCTGCAACCGTTGGGGTTGCACTGCGTAGGAGCACTAGGATTTTTTTTAACATACGTTCCTGGGTTGTGGGCGTCGTTGGCAAGGCCAGCATTTATTGCCCATCCCTAATTGCCCTTGAGAAGGTGGTGGTGAGCCGTCTTCTTGGAGCGCTGCAGTCCTTGTGGTGAAGGTACTCCCATAGTGCTGTTAGGGAGGGAGTTCCAGGATTTTGACCCAGCGACTATGAAGGAACAGCGATATATTTCCAAGTCAGGATGGTGTGTAACTTGGAGGGGAACTTGGTGTTCCCATGCACCTGCTGCCCTAATCCTTCCAGGTGGTAGAGGTCGTGTGTTTGGGAGGTGCTGTCGAAGAAGCCTTGGCGAGTTGCTGCAGTGCATCTTGTAGATGGTACACACTGCAGCCACGGTGCGCCGGTGGTAGAGGAGTGAATGTTTAAGGTGATGGATGGGGCGCCAATCAAGCGGGCTGCTTTGTCCTGGATGGTGTCAAGTTTCTTGATTGTTGTTGGAGCTGCACTCATCCAGGCAAGTGGAGAGTATTCCATCACACTCCTTACTTGTGCCTTGTAGATGGTGGAAAGACTTTGGGGAGTCAGGAGGTGAGACACTCACCGCAGAATACCCAGCCTCTGACTTGCTCTTGTAGCCACAGTATTTATTTGGCTGGTCCAGTTAAGTTTCTGCTCAATGGTGACCCCCAGGATATTGATGGTGGGGGATTTGGCAATGGTAATGCCGTTGAATGTCGAGGGCGGTGGTTCGTCTCCCGCTTGTTGGAGATAGTCATTGCCTGGCACCTCTGTGGTGTGAATGTTACTTGCCACTTATCAGCCCAAGCCTGAATGTCGTCCAGGTCTTGCTACATGCGGGCATAGACTGCTTCATTATTTGAGGAGTTGCGAATGGAACTGAACACTGCAATCATCAGCGAACATCCCCACTTCTGACCTTATGATGGAGGGAAGGTCATTGATGAAGCAGCTGAAGATGGTTGGGCCTAGGACACTGCCCTGAGGAACTCTTCCAGCGATGTCCTGGGGCTGAGATGATTGGACTCCAACAACCACAACAATCTTCCTTTGTGCTAGGTATGACTCCAGCCAGTGCAGAGTTTTTCCCCTGATTCCCATTGACTTCAATTTTACTCGAGCTCCTTGATGCCACACTCAGTCAAATGCTGCCTTAATGTCAAGGGCAGTCACCCTCACCTCACCTCTGGAATTCAGCTCTTTTGTCCATGTTTGGGCCAAGGCTGTAATGAGGTCTGGAGCCGAGTGGTCCTGGCAGAACCCAAACCGAGAATTGGTGAGTAAGTGCTGCTTGAGAACACTGTCGATGACGTCTTCCATCACTTTGCTGATGATTGAGAATAGACTGCTTGGGCGGTAATTGGCCGGATTGGATTTGTCCTGCTTTTTGTGGACAGGACATACCTGGGTAATTTTCCACATTGTTGGATAGATGCCAGTGTTGTAGCTGTACTGGAACAGTTTGGCTAGAGGTGCGGCTAGTTCTGGAGCACAGGTCTTCAGCACGACAGCTGGGATATTGTCGGGGTCCATAGCCCTTGCTGTATCCAGTGCTCTCAGTTGTTTCTTGATATCATGTGGAGTGAATCGAATTGGCTGAAGACTGGCATCTGTGATGGTGGGGACCTCAGGAGGAGGCTGAGATGGCCCCTTGGGGAGGAGCAATCATAATATGATAGAATTCTTCATTAAGATGGAGAGTGAAGTATTTGACTCAGAGACTAGGGTCCTGAATTTAAATAAAGGAAACTATGATGGTATGAGGCGCAAGTTGGCTAGGATGGATTGGGGAACGTTACTTAAAGGGTTGACGGTGGATAGGCAATGGCAAACATTTAAAGATCGCATGGATGAACTACAGAATTTGTTCATCCCTGTTTGGCATAAAAATAAAACAAAAAAGGTGACTCAACCGTGGCTAACAAGGGAAATTAGGGATAGCATAAGATCCAAGGAGAGGACATATAAATTGGCCAGAAAAAGCAGCAACCCTGATAATTGGGAGCAGTTTAGGATTCAGCAAAGGAGGACAAAGGGATTAATTAAGAGGGGGAAAATAGAGTATGAGAGTAAGCTTGCAGGGAGCATAAAAACTGACTGCAAAAGCTTCTATAGATATGTGAAGAGAAAAAGATTGGTGAAGTCAAGCATAGGTCCCTTGCAGTCAGAATCAGGGGAATTTATAACGGGGAACAAAGAAATGGCTGACCAATTAAAAACATATTTTGGTTCTGTCTTCACAAAGGAGGACACAAATAACCTCCCAGAGATGTCGGGGAACATAGGGTCTAATGAGAGGGAGGAACTGAATGAAATCAGTATTTGTAGGGAAATGGTGTTCGGGAAATTGACGGGATTGAAGGCCGATAAATCCCCAGGGCCTGATAATCTACATCCTAGGGTACTTAAGGAAGTGGCCCTAGAAATAGTAGATGCATTGCTGGTCATCTTCCAAAATTCTACAGACTCTGGAACAGTTCCCATGGATTGGAATAGCTAATGTAACCCCACTATTTAAAAAAAGGTGGTAGAGAGAAAACGGGGAATTATAGACCGGTAAGTCTGACATCGGTAGTGGGGAAAATGCTAGAGTCCATTATAAAAGATGTAATAGCAGAGCACTTGAAAACAGTGACAGGATCGGACAAAGTCAACAGGGATTTACAAAAGGTAAATCATGCTTGACTAACCTACTGGAATTTTTTGAGGATGTAACTGGTAGAATAGATAAGGGAGAACCAGTGGATGCGGTGTATTTGGACTTTCAGAAGGCTTTCGATAAGGTCCCGCATAAGAGATTAGCATGCAAAGTTAAAGCACATGGGATTGGGGGTAAAGTACTGACTTGGATAGAGAACTGGTTGGCAGACAGGAAGCAAAGAGTTGGAATAAACGGGTCTTTTTCCGAGTGGCAGGCAGTGACTAGTGGGTTAGCGCAGGGATCGGTGCTAGGACCCCAGTTATTCACAATATATATTAATGATCTAGACGAGGGAACTAGATGTAATATCTCCAAGTTTGCAGATGACACAAAGCTGGGTGGGCGTGTTTGCTGTGAGGAGGATGCCGAGAAACTCCAGGATGATTTGGACAGGTTGGGTGATTGGGCAGATGCATGGCAGGTGCAATATAATGTGGATAAATGTGAGGTTATCCACTTTGGTGGCAAAAACGGGAAGGCAGATTATTATCTGAACGGCAATAGATTGGGAAAAGGGGAAGTGCATTCGAGACCTGGGTGTCCTTGTGCACAAGTCGTTGAAGGTAAGCATGCAGGTGCAGCAGGCGGTTAAGAAGGCAAATGGTATGTTGGCCTTCATAGCGAGAGGATTCGAGTACAGGAGCAAGGTTGTCTTGCTGCATTTGTACAGGGCTTTGGTGAGACCACACCTTGAGTATTGTGTGCAGTTTTGGTCGCCTTATCTGAGGAAGGATGTTTTTGCCGTGGAGGGAGTGCAGCGAAGATTCACCAGACTGATACCTGGGATGGCAGGAATGATGTATGAAGAGAGATTGGGTCGATTGGGCTTATATTCGCTGGAGTTTAGAAGAATGAGAGGGGATCTCATTGAAACTTATAAAATTCTAACAGGACTAGACAGACTAGATGCAGGAAGGATGTTCCCGATGGCGGGGGAGTCCAGAACCAGTGGTCGCAGTCTAAGGATAAGGGGTAAGCCATTTAGGACAGAGATGAGGAGGAATTTCTTCACCCAGAGAGTGGTGAACCTGTGGAATTCTCTACCACAGAAGGCAGTAGAGGCCAATTCATTAAATATATTCAAGAAGGAATTAGATATATTTCTTAAGGCTAAAGGGATCAAGGGATATGGGGATAAAGCAGGGACTGGATACTGAATTTGGATGATCAGCCATGTTCTCATTAAATGGCAGAACAGGCTCGAGGGGCCAAATGGCCTACTCCTGCTCCTATCTTCTATGTTTCTATGTTTTCTATCCACTCAGCACTTCTGGCTGAAGATGGTTGTAAACGCTTCACCCTTGTCTTTTGCACTTGTGTGCTGGACTCCGCTGTCATTGAGTTTGGGGATATTCATGGAGCCTCCTCCTCCTTGTCAGTTGTTTAACGATCCACCATCATTTACGACTGGATGCGGCAGGACTGCAGAGCTTTGATCTGATCCATTGGTTGTGGGATTGCTTAGCTTTGTCTACAGTATGCTGCTTCCGTTGTTTAGTATGCATGTCGTTCTGTGTTGTAGCTTCCCCAGGTTGGCACCTCATTTTTAGGTACGCCTGGTGCTGCTCCTGGCATGCTCTTCTACACTCCTCATTGAACCAGGGTTGGTTGCCTGGCTTGATGTTAATGGTAGAGTGAGGGATATGCTGGGCCCCGAGGGTACAGATTGTGGTGGAATACAATTCTTCTGCTGCTGCTGATGGCCCACAGTGCCTCATGGATGCCCAGTTTTGAGCTGCTAGATCTGTCCTGAATCTATCCCATTTAGCACGGTGTTAGTGCCACACAACACGATGGAGGGTGTCCTCAGTGTGAAGATGGGACTTCATCTCCAGAAGGGCTGTGCGGTGGTCACTGTTAGCAATACTGTCATGGACAGATGCATCTGTGACAGGTAGATTGGTGAGGACGAGGCCAAGTAGGTTTTTCCCTCGTGTTGGTTCTCTCACCACCTGCTGCAGGCCCAGTCTGGCAGCTATGTCCTTCAGGACTCGGCCAGCCCGGTCAGTAGTGGTGCTACCGAGGATAGGAATAGTTTGATTGGAAAGTTTGCTTTGTGGTGACTTTTATTTCAGCAGTGTGGCCAAGATGACGCTGTGATGGTCAGTAACAAAGGGAAGGTAAGGTGTGGGACTAATGTTAAATGGGGAAATGAGGTTGTGTTCAATCGAACCACAGCTGAATGATTTGATCCTGGATCTCTCGGCCAGACAGGGGCTGTCTGGGTTGCCTCCTTCCTTCTGCTTCCTCCTCCTCTTGCTCCTGAGCTGGTGGCAAGGGCTGTGCCCTTATGATGGCCAGGTTGTGGAGGATACAGCAGACCACGACTAATCTGGACACACGCTCTGCTGAGTACTGTAGCAGTCCTCCAGAGCAGTCCAGGCAGCAGAAGCATTGCATTGGTTAAGGACGCCAGTGGTCTGCTATATGATGTTTTGTGCGGCAGCATGGCTCTCGTTATAAGCATGCAGCCAACGTGTGGTTGGGTTATGGAGCAGAGTCATAACCCAGGTGGTCAAGGGATAGCCCTTGTCACCCAGTAGCCGACCCTCTGGTTTGTCTTGGTGGCTCAAAGACTGAGGGAACAGTGGACTAAAAGCATCATGATTGCTGCCAGGATACTGGCCATTCACCATCATGATGGTCGCACACCAACTGCACATTCAGCGGTACAACTGAGCATTTATATACATTGCCCGGAAAGCCACGTGCGTACAGTCAATGGCGCCCTGCACCATGGGGAAGTCCCCTCTCCTGGCATAAAGAGCTTCTGTCACCTCTCTTGTGCAGCAGTGGATGGTGAACTGGGAGATGTTACAGATGTCGCCTGCCCCAGCCTGGAAGAATCCCGACGCGAAGAAATTCAGCATCTCGGTCACCTTTACAGCTACTGGCAGCGCTGTCCTTGCCCTGGAAAGAGGTTGCAGGTCTGGTTGCAAGAGGTGGCAGAGTTCCATGAGCACCTCCTTTTGTAAATCATAGATGTCTCACACACTGCTCCTGGCTCAGGTTGAAGTAAGAGAATTGCTCTCGGAAGACCCAAGGAGAGTAAGGCCTCCTACTGAGAGCCCTTCTCTCCCTCCTCCTCCTCCCTCTGAGCAGGTTGGCTTCTTTGCTGCCTCTGCTCCATTTATCTGTTATGCTGCAGGCCAAGGGGGATAACAACCAGAGCACCCATGACTGGGAGCAAATGGTTTGACCAGAACCTTGAATTCAGAAGCAAGGCCTTCTGCACTTGCAGCACCACTCCCTGTCACCTCACCAACTTCAAACAACTCTAGAAAGCTCTGAAAACTTCCACAAGCTTACACAGAGCCTGTGGAAATCAGAAAGCAAGTTACCTGAAAATTGTTGATGATCCCTTTAAATAGCGCTGGTGGGCGGTCCTTCCTGCTGCTGAATGCATGTTCAGGTGTGCGAGGTTAGGAGAGGGCGTTAACTCCAATGATGACAACAAAAATGGCAGTGCTAGGGTCAAATTCACGTCACAATCTGCCTACATACCATACTTCCAGCGCACGCTCCTCATGGTCGCCCTACCGCCCTCACCGAGACGGTGTCCGGCGCTGCCCGCACCAGATGTTTGTGCGTACTGCTCCGACACCATTTTGGTCCCAATTCAGTACCCATAGCACCCAAACAACGGGCGCTGTGGAACCAAATTGCTCGGCCTTTATCTCTATCCTCTGTCTCCTCCTGCAGATCTGGGTAGTGCAGTCCCACACATTCGCACCTACCCTGTAAAGCTGGGTGGTATAATCACAGACATTTGCACCTGGAAATGCAGGATTACAGCAAAGGAAGTTGTTACCAAATTGAGCACAGTCCTGCAGCCACACTTGCAAACAACTTCCACAACAGGGATGGTTCTGTCATTGGTTGGTAATCAGACCACTGCCTTAAATTTTGACTTCCTGGATCCTTCGAAGCTGTATCAGATGTATGCCAAATTTTCCAACCTGCTCGGCACAGTTGTCTTGTTTGCTTGGACAACTCAATTTCTCCATTTCCTTATGGGAAACATGTGTTAATGGAATTTTGCTCTGAAAGGGAGACTTACAATGGGGCAGGCAGGCAAAAAGAGGCTGCATTAGTTCAAATATAAACTCTGATTAAAAGCCAGAAGAAATAGCTACCCAGCCAATTGGTCACTCGGCTACTGTGTAAAGCAGGCTGTAATAAATGACACATTCACTTAAGTGCCTGAAACATCCACTGCACAACAATCCTCTCCCACATCTGCCCATACCCATGCCAAACAAACCATCACAGCTATTGCACACAGCTTTACATCACTACTTGTGAATAGAGGAGTTTTTCTCCACAACTATATTATTCTGCCCCTATTCAGGATACGTCATAGTTCCAATTGTGAAAAATTTATTGAGCTTATTCGTGTGTGGTTCTTTTTTTTAAATCGTTCCTGGGATGTGGGCGTCACTGGCAAAGCCAGCATTTATTGCCCATCCCTAATTGTCCTTGAGATGGTGGTGGTGAGCCACCAACGCACAAACTGGGGGACACACTTCAGTGAGTACTGTAAGGCTCCTCCAGAGCGGTCCAGGCAGCGGAAGCATCTTTTAAGGACGCCAATGGTCTGCTCTATCATGTTTTGTGTGTCAGCATGGCTCTCGTAAGCATGCTGCCCACGTGTGGTTGGATTGCGGAGTGGAGTCATTGCGTTGTTCCCCAGTATTTCCCCTCTTAGACTGTATGGTGCATGTCTTCTACTTCCTAACTTTGTGCTTCTTCTAACTGGAAGGAAGAAATTAGGCTGCTGCATGTCAGTTTCTGCCTCCAGGGATTTAGGTATTCCAGCACCTCTTGTACTGGATCAGCAGATGGCCCTGTAACTGCAGGTGTCATGAGTTTAGAGGCAGTGGTTGCTCTTTAATACATCTGTTGCTATTTGAGCAGGATGGCTGGCTGTTATTGATGTGGCATTACTCTGAGAGACACCTCTTTCATCCACGCTAACTCCTGCCATTTCTTTACTGCTGAGCAGTCCTTCCGCATGGTCAGAAATCTGTGTAGATGCAGACCTCTAGGCAATATGAAGGTTATTCAAGCCCTGCTTTAGCTGGTTCCTCAATATGGTGAATCCAGACAAGCCAAACTGATGTAGCTTGCAGCTTTAGATATCCAAAGAGCCAGTCAAAGTATTTGCTATGGCAGCTGAGTCTAAGCTTATGACCTTGACCAAGGGATACTCCACTGCAGAGGACACTGGAGTGGATATACTCAGCACGGTGGTCTGCAGTTCAGTCAGGCTGTTGTGAAGCATGGTATTGATGCAGGTTGTTGACTCCTCCATAGATGCTCCTAAACTGTACAAGCTGATTGGCATTGTCTCATCAGTTCATGGAATTGTGATGTTGAGCTACTAAACCTTGTAAGCAGGTACCGTGAGGTGCAAAACCCCACACTCAGCAGATGAAGGAGCCCTCAAGCTAGGGGATCTCAATTCAACCTGCCCTTGCTCCTCCTCACTTACGCCATATGAACATACGAAAAGGTCAGACAGAAAAATACCAGCTGGTCTATCGAGGTTTTTCCTATTTAGCTGTCTTGCAACTTGGCAATACCTGATATCGAACCTAGTTCGATGCTTGCGTTACTTATACACTTGTCACCTCATTCTCCAAACAGATGGCAAAGAAAGTTTTCTCTTTATGTTGTGGTTCACCAAGTTTAAGTAATGAGCAGTAAAGATGCTTTGCAAGAAAAAATATCAAGGCCACATGTTTGCACAATTACCTTAGTTGCATTGTGCAGTCCAAAAAATTTATTTTCTCACCTGCTCCCAGGTGCAAGCCATGAAGAAGACTTCATTTTGTGCTCCATCAGCTCTATCTATTCTTCATGGCAAGATTGCTGTCCTCTCCAAATAGATCCACCCTTCGCTGCAGGACTTCCTGCAACAGGACCTCGAGAGCACTACCATTGACTGGGGCTGTTTGACCTCCAGCGATTTTTATATCACATCCTGGCGGCACTGCACTGGAACTGCATTATTTTGCTTAATGAGCAACGGATGGCTTCACCTCAGAGAAGTGCCACCTTTGATGTGTATTTCAACAGTAGAGAATCATTTAGCCTATAGGATGGATTGCTATCAGAAGGACACTGAATGGTTATTCCACTCTGTGTGAGAGAGAAGATAAAGCGTGGAGTTCTTTTAAGCAGCATCAAAATCCAAGGTTCTACAGTAAACAGAAACTTGCGTTTATATTTTCATTTTTACTCTTAAAAAAAAAGTGTCCAAGGTGCTTTACAGATGCATAATCAAAAATGGGTGCTCAGCCACAGAAGAAGATACTGTAGTAAGAGTTGATGCAGTATTTTTACTTAAATGTATATTTTCTTTTGAGGAGAGAGATGTATTGATATTAGTGTAACTGCATCCAGTCAAGTACAGGAAGTTCCCTAACTCTTCCCTCTGACCTACTTGTGACCTATGATTGACAATTGCCTATATTACTGAAAATGGCTGAACATGAAACAACATGTTTTCAGCTCTTAAGTCTCCACTTGTTTCTTACTTATAGAGCTTAAAGTAAACTCTACACAGGTAGCAGCATGAGACCGGGAGAAATGAATGAGAAGCCCAAAGAATAGAATAGGGTCCAGAAAGAAAATTCTTTATTTGCATACAAATGGATTTTGCATATAAATAACAAGCTTATAAGTGAGTAAAATTGGTTTATGAATGATGCTGGTTAGGGAATTCCAGAAACTATTATGCAAACAGGATTTATATGGTGAATTGCATACAAATGGGTGGTGTTATCCACAAAATCTATGCATAAAATAGGAACCCTGATACAGTTCTTAAGTGATTGGCACTAAATTAATATCAGTTAGCCTAGTCTGATAGTAGTAGATCTAGAATCCTAGAATCATAGAATGATATAGCACAGAAGGAGGCCATTCGGGCCATCGTGCCTGTGCTGGCTCTTTGGAAGAGCTATCCAATTAGTCCCACTCCCCTGCTCTTTCCCCATAGCCCTACAATTTTTCCACTTCAAGTATTTATCCAATTACTTCTTAAAGTTATTATTGAATCTGCATCCACCATCCTTCCAGGCAGTGCATTCCAGATCATAACAACTCGCTGCATCATTTTTTTCCCTCATGTCGCCTCTGGTTCTTCTGCCAATTACCTTAAATCTGTGTCCTCTGGTTACCAACCCTACTGCCACTGGAAACAGTTTCTCCTTATTTACTCTATCAAAACCCTTCATGATTTTGAACCCCCTATCAAATCTCCTTTTAACCTTCTCTGCTCTAAGGAGAACAACCTCAGCTTCTCCAGTCTCTCCACATAATGGAAGTCCCTCATCCTTGATACCATTCCAGTAAATCTCTTCTGCACCCTCTCTAAGGCCTTGATATCCTTAGTGTGGTGCCTAGAAATGGCCACAATACTCCCAGCTGGGGCCTAACCAGTGTTTTACAAAGGTTTACCATAACTTTCTTGCTTTGTACTCTCTGTCTCTATTTATAAAGCCAAGGATCCCGTATGCCTTTTTAACAGCCTTCTCAACTTATCCTGCCACTTTCAAAAACTTGTGTACGTAAACTCCCAGGTCTCTCTGCTCCTGCACCCCCTTTAAAATTGTACCATTTAGTTTATATTGCCTCTCCTCATTCTTCCTACCAAAATGAATCACTTCACACTTCTCTGCATTAAATTTCATCTGCCATGTGTCTGCCCATTTCACCAGTCTATCTATGTCTTCCTGAAATCTGTTGCTATCCTTTCCTCCAGTCTGTAAACTAACTGTTCACCACTATGCTCTGCTTTCTGTCCCTTAGCCAATTTCGTATCAATGAAGCCACTGCCCCTTTAATCCCATGGGCTTCAATTTTGCTAACATGTCTATTATGTGGTATTTTGTCAAACATGTTTTTAAAGTCGATATGCACAACATCAACCGCACTACCCTTATCATCCCTCTTCATTACTTCATCAAAGAACTCAAATCAAGTTAGTCAAACATTATTTGCCTTTAACAAATCCGTGCTGGTTTTCATTTATTAACCCATATTTCTCCAAGTGCCTATTAATTTTCCAAGGAGTATGTGGCGTCCTTATCCTTCCTACCAAAATGTACTACCTCACACTTGCCTATATTGACGTTCATTTGTCAATTACACACCCATTCTGCAAGTTTATTAATATCTTCTCTATTTTGTCGCAGTCCTCCTCTGTATTAACTATGCCCCCCAACTTTTATGTTGGTCACAAATTTTGCGATTCCCCAGTCCAAATTGTTTATGTAAATGGTGAACAACAGTGGTCCCAGCACTGATCCTTGTGTACTTTTGCCAGTCTGAGTAACTATATTTAACCCCATCTCTTTGTTTTCTGCTTTGTAGCCAGCTTGCTATCCATTCTGCTACTTGTCCCCTGACTCCACATGTTCTGACCTTAGTCAGAAGTCTACTATGCGGTACCTTATCAAAGGCCTTTTTGAAAATCCAAATATATTACGTCTACTACATTACCCGTGTCTACCCTTTCTGTTACTTCAAAAAATTCAATAATGTTGGTCAAGCATGACCTTCCCTTTTGAAATTTGTACTGACTATTCTTTATTATATTTTCTCTTTCGAGATGTTTTTCTATTACTTCTTTAAGTAAAGATTCCATTATCCATTAACTTAACCAACGTTAAGTTAATGGGTCTATAGTGTAAGTTTTTGGATCATAGGTCACACACAGATTACCCAAAGGGTCTTAGGAGTCATAGATCACTTTATTAAGGAGCGGTAGTTTAAGTTAAGTACAGCATGCAATAGTAGACATACAACCTGTAACAGATGAAAACGGTTTACCAGCCCCGGAACGGACGGACGTTGAGACAGAACGGTGGTCTTGGATCCCTGCAGCCTGGTCGTCTCCCAAGGCTGGCGGGGGTGTTAGGCAGAAGCCAGCATGAATCCACCTCAGAGGAAGCTCTCCCCCTCTCTGCCTGCCTTTCCCTCTCGGCTGCCTGTTTATATACCTTATTTTAGGGCCTGGTGGATACCTCAAGTCAATCACTTGTTTTAATCACTTTTACCCATTCAATTGTCCATTTACGGAGGAATATGTACCTGTCGCACATCCCTCCCAGTCTTACGAGACCACCCCTTTTCCTATCTCTTGCACTTTCTCCCAGACAGCTTGTTTATCTTACTCAACCCCTTATCAGCCCTAGTTATGCCCACTCGAAGGTTTGTTTTGTGTTATGACCTTGCAACGACCTTAGCTCTTTGTACAACCGCTGTATCAGCAGCTTATCCTGGCTGCTCAGCTCGGATGAGCTTATTTGTTTTACAAAGCCATTATTTCTTATAATTCACAATTTCTTCCAATTCACGATTTCTTACAATAGTTCCCTTGACTTGTTCTAGTTCCCTTTTAAAATATATGAATCACATTAGCTGTCCGCCAGTTCTCTGGCACTATTCCCTTTTCTGTTGAATTTTTATATGTATGTAATAGTGCCTCTGCTATCTCTTCCATAACTTCTTTTAATATGCATGGATGCAATCCATCCGGACCAGGGGTTTTACCATCTCTAAGTTTGATTAGTTTATCAATTATCTCCCCCTTTACATCTTAAATGTCTTTATATCTTTTTTGATCTCTTCTTCTAATGTCATGTCCACATGGTCCCATGTTGGTCTCTCTGGTAAATACTGAGGCAAAGTAATTATTTTGTATTTCTTCCATTTCGCTGTCATTGTATCCCCAGCCTGATTTTTCATTTATTAGCTGTGTCTGTAGAATACTTTACTATAAAGAAAAAAGAAAGAAAGACTTACATTTATATAGCGCCTTTCACGACCACCGGACGTCTCAAAGCGCTTTACAGCCAATGAAATACTTTTTTTTTTTAAGTGTAGTCACTGTTGTAATGTGGGAAACGCGGCAGCCAATTTGCGCACAGCAAGCTCTCTCAAACAGCAATGTGAAAATGACCAGATAATCTGTTTTTGTTATGTTGGTTGAGGGATAAATATTGGCCAGGATAATCTTTTGATTATTCATTGATATTTTAATTTTGTAGTTTCTCTTTGCCTTCCTAATTGTTTTTTTGACTTCTTTCCTAACATTTTCGTATTCCCGTTTGTCATCCTCTCCTTTGTTGTCTATGCACTAAGTGTATTTTTTTTAGTTTCAATTTTGCCCTTATTTCTTTATTCAGCCATGTTGTGTCATTACTGGCTAGTTTGTTCTTTTTAGTGGGATATATTTCTGCTGGACTCTATTGATCACAATTTTACATGTTTCTTGCTGCTATTCTATTTCTTTGTTGTCAGTAAATTTTTCCAGTTTATTTTCCCAAGTTCTGTTCTCAGCCCCTTAAAATCAGCTTTTTTTCCAATTTATTACTGTGGTCTTTTGTCTTACTTATGTCCTTCTCAACCTTTATCTTGAACCATTTATGTTGTAATTGCTATTGCCTAGATGTTCCCCTATGCTTACTTCTCTTATCTGCTCTGATACATTTCCATTACTAAGTCCAGCAGTGCTCCTTCTCTTGGGCTTTTTGCATACTGGGTAAGAAAGGAGTCCTGCACACATTGTAAAAACTCCATTTCCTTTACCCCTTTTGTTAACTCTTGCCAGTTTATGTGGGGGTAGTTAAAATCTCCCATGATTATTCCATGTACTTTACTCATTTCACATATTTGCTTACATATTTCTTCCTCCACCTTCTTTCTACTATTAGGTGGTCTGTCGTATACCCCTATTAGCGTGATCAATCCCTTCTTGTCTTTTATTTCAATCCATGTGGATTCTGTTTCTATCCTTCCGTTAGTTGTGTCCAATTTTTCCTCTAATTTATTTTTGGGCCGCGTGGTCCCTTTAACGGGCTGCGTGGCCCATTCAAAATTCCGCGCATATGCGTTTTTTTTTCCATTTAAAAGCTGGTGTGCTGGCTGCGCTGGACATTCAGAGTGCCGCGCAGCCATGCAACTTAATGGGAACATTGGTTATGTCCCTTTTTTCTACTGCCATTATGTTATCTCTAATTTGTACAGCTACCCCACTTCCTTCTTCCTTCCCTGTCCTTTCTGATTATGTTATGACCTACCATATTTAGTTGCCAGTCCTGTTCTTTATGTAGCCATGTTTCAGTTATTCCTACTATATCTGGTTCCTCTCTACAGATTATTGCCTCCAGATCCCCCTTTTAGTTTGGATGCTGTGTACATTGCTGTACAGGCAATTTAATTCATCTTCAATACTTGTTCCCTTTGCTTTAATTTTAACAGTCCTTTTATGCTTCTGTTTTATCATAGAATAGAATCATAGAATCGTTACAGCACAGTAGGAGGCCATTCAGCTCATCGAGCTCTCTGCAAGAGCACTTCAGCTAGTTCCAATCCCCTGCCCCTTCTCCGTAGCCCTGCAATTTTCTTTCTTTCCAGTACTCATCCAATTTTCTTTTGAAAGCCATGATTGAATCTGCCTCCACTACCCTTTCAGGCAGTGCATTCCAGATCATAACCACTCGCTGCGTAAAAAAATTTCCCCTCATGTCGCCTTTGGTTCTCCTGCCAATCACCTTAAATCTGTGTCCTCTGGTTCTCGACCATTCCGCCAATGGGAACAGTTTCTCTCTATCTACTCTGTCTATACCCCTCATGATTTTGAACATCTCTATCAAATCTCCTCTCAATCTTCTCTGCTCTAAGGAGAACAACCCCAGTTTCTCCAGTCTATCCACGTAACTGAAGTCCCTCATCCCTGGAACCATTCTTGTAAATCTTTTCCGCGCCCTCTCTAAGAATTGGACACAATACTCCAGTTGTGGCCGAACCAGTGTTTTATGAAGGTTCATCATAACTTCCTTGCTTTTGTACTCTACACCTCTATTTATAAAGCCTGGATCCCGTATGCTTTTTTAACCGCCTTCTCAACCTGCCCTGCCACCTTCAACAATTTGTGCACATATACCCCCAGGTTTCTTTGTTACTGAACCCCCTTTAGAATTGTACCCTTTAGTATTGTACCCTTTAGTTTATATTGCGCCTCCTCGTTCTTCCTACGAAAATGTATCACTTCGCACTTTTCTGCGTTAAACTTCATCTGCCACGTGTCATAAGAACATAAGAAGATAAGAACATAAGAAATAGGAGCAGGAGTAGGCCAATCGGCCCCTCGAGCCTGTTCCGCCATTCAATAAGATCATGGCTGATCTGATCCTAACCGCCAATCTACTATCTATCACAGAACCATCTCCTGCATCTAACAGAATTGCACACACGAAATAGGAGCAGAATCAGGCTACACGGTCCCTGGGCCCGCTCCACTACCCACAGGGCCATGACCGGATCCGAACCTAGACTCATGTCCAAATTCCTGCCCGCTCCCCGTAACCCTTAATGCCCTTTACTTCTAGGAAACTGTCTATTTCTGTTTTAAATTTATTTAATGATGTAGCTTCTACAGCTTTTTGTGGCAGCATATTCCATGGACCTACCACCCTCTGAGTGAAGTAGTTCCTCCTCATCTCAGTTTTGAAAGAGCAGCCCCTTATTCTAAGACTATGTCCCCTAGTTCTAGTCTCACCCGTCATCGGGAACATCCTCCCCCCATCCACCCGATCCAACCCCTTCACAATCTTATATGTTTCAATAAGATCGCCTCTCATTCTTCTGAACTCCAATGAGTAGAGTCCCAATCTACCCAACCTCTCCTCATATGACCACCCCCTCATCCCCGGGATTAACCGAGTGAACCTTTTTTGCACTGCCTCGAGAGCAAGGATGTCTTTCCTTAAGTAAGGACACCAAAACTGTATGCAGTATTCCAGGTGCGGTCTCACCAATACCTTGTACAACTGAAGCAATACCTCCCTATTTTTATATTCTATCCCCCTAGCAATGAAAGCCAACATTCCATTTGCCTTCTTAATCACTTGCTGCACCTGCATACTAACCTTTTGAGTTTCGTGCACCAGGACCCCCAGATCCCTTTGCACTTCAGTACTTTCCAGTTTCTTGCCATTAAGATAATAAGTTGCTCTAGGATTTTTCCTGCCAAAGTGCATCACCTCACACTTTCCAGTGTTGTATTCCATCTGCCAAATCTCTGCCCACTTACTTAGCCTGTCTATGTCCCCTTGCAGGTTTTTTATGTCCTCCCATTCCTGTGTCTGCCCATTCCATCAGCCTGTCTGTGCCCTCTTGAAGTCTATCCCTATCCTCCTCACTGTTCATTATACTTCCATGTTTTGTGTCATCTACAAGTTTTGAAATAGTGCCCTGTACAGCTAAGTCCAAATTATTAATATATATCAAGAAAAGCAGTGGTCCTAGTACCGATCCCTGGGGAACACCACTGTATACCTTACTCCAATCTGAAAAACAACTGTTCAGCGCTACTCTCTGTTTCCTGTCACTTAGCCAATTTTGTATCCATGCCACCACTGTCCCTTTTATTCCATGGGCTTCAACTTTGCTGGCAAGCCTATTATGTGGCACTTTATCAAATGCCTTTTGGAAGTCCGTGTACATCACATCAACCGCATTGCCCTCATCAACCCTCTCTGTTACCTCATCAACACATTGAATCAAGTTGGTTAAACACGGTTTGCCTTTAAGAAATCCGTGCTGGCTTCCCTTAATTAATCCACATATATCCAAGTGAATATTAATTTTGTCCCGGATTATCGTTTCTAAAAGCTTCCCCACCACCGCGGTTAAGCTGACTGGCCTGTAGTTGCTGGGTTTATTCTTACACCCATTTTTGAATAAGGATGTAACATTTGCAATTCTCCAGTCCTCTTGCACCACCCCTGTATCCAAGGTAGATTGGCAGATTATGGCCAGTACCTCCGCAATTTCCACCTTTACTTCCCTCCTTTCCACCTTTTACTTCTGTCCTTTCCACTTTTACTACCCTCATTTCCACCTTTATAACTGTATTGTTCCCTGACTGTTTGTTACCCTTGGGGGAAAAATTCAGTTGGTTTGCGCCTCCCGTTAGCGCCTGAAGAGGGCGCTAATGGGGTGCAAAGCAACTAGCACTCATGCGCGGCGATGTTTGCGCCGCTCACGAAATTAACTAGACATTTTGCGGCAGCGCTAAACACTACCACCATAATCTCCTGCGCCGGCAGATCGTGACGTCAGTCGAATGCGCAACGCCCCAGTAGCGCCCCGGACCAGATATTGAGTGGCGCCCCCTGCCTTACTGCCTGCCGCTAGCAACGACAGGTTGAGGGGAGCGTTTTGCAGTCAGGAAGGGACTGGGGGAGCGCTATTTAAAGGCGACCGCTTCCTGACTTTTTTTGTTGGTGACATTTTTGCACCACGCATTCTGAGAGAGAGGGAGAGAGAGAGAGAGACTTCTGGAGAGATTCAACCCTGTGTGAAAGAGTTTTGGGTACTGAGCAGCACTTTGCAGGTTCATTTTGATTTGCCCTTGTATCGATTTAGAAGAGACTGTGGGGGCTGCACTATGAGCTTTTCTCTGAGGTGTGACTGTACACTGGAGAAAACTATCCAGAAATTCCTCCCCCTCCCTTATGTGTCTGAGTGTCTCTAACTCGCACTGCAGCTCAAAGACTCTGAGCTGGAGTGTCTCAAACCAGAGACATTTACTGCAGATGTGGCAATCCGGGGCAGTCTCGCTGTCCACAACCTCCTACATAGTACAGTCTCGATACATAGCCTGCACTGCCATTTCTAGTTTTTATTTATTTAATTGTATTAATTTAGTTCCAGATATAATACAATTACTTGAGGTCTAGATTATATTTAGTAGATGCTTTTAGCTTGATTTCAGATTAATGTTTAGCTAAATAGCCTTGCTTTTTGTTTATTAACTTAATTTTATTATTTCCTCGACTCCTGTTTATTATTTTTATATGCCAGATTTTAATTTAATGAAACTCGGATCCCTTTAATATTAGTATCCTCTATTTAGTTAATTTTAATTTTATTCCCCTTAGAGCTAACTAATTAAGCACTTAACTTAATTATATAATAAATTAAACACTTAGCAGTAATTCCTTGGGACCCACCACTTTTTCAGATTCAGAATTTTTTTTTCAGATTCTTCGCTGTTTCACAGAGAGGCCACTCCTCTCAGCCGCTTCTCCCGTGCTTTATGGCCTCTGCTCACAGCCACTTCTTCCGCGCTTTATGGCCTCCGATTATATATTTACTTATTTACTGTTGCCTCTTGGTTTAAATTACTGAGCACCTCCTTCCCACTCCTCACCATATTCATGTAGTCACTCTGTTTAGCAAGCCACTCTGTTTAACAGGTTCACCAAGCTCAGTTGTTAAAGCTCTGAGCTTTAGCAGATTTCCCTCCAATATATACCCTTCAGAAACACACTAGTTACAACTAGTCAGTCAACATCCAGCCACAGTAATTAACACCTAGTCAGGGACCCACTTACATTGACTTGCAGTTTTTTTTTAAAACTAGGTTAAATTTCAGTTTGATAAAAATATACTTTCTGTACAACTCACCCACTATTTACAAAGTGAATTCCCACTCTCACCAAATTCCCGTCGTCTCTCTGTTTAGCAAGCCATTCCATTTAGCAGATTCACCCAACTCTCACTAAGCTCTGTGCTTAAAGCTTTCTGCACGAGGGGATTCCATGTGCATTCGGTGTTTTTCTGGCGGGGGGAGGTAATTTACAAATAAGCAGTATCTGTATTGTGAAGTATTGGTTTTAAATTGTGCAATTTGTAATTATAGAAACCTATTGATAACTTAGATGGTAACCCTCTGACCAAGACCCTTAAAAAAAATTAAAAAATGTAAAGTACAGGACTTGAGCTACTATTGCATAATCACTTGAAAGTTGTGGATCAATGGTTTATACCATGTAGCAGACCACTAGATCACAGGATGTAGGATTAGACTTCTACCAGTAAATGCTGCGTCAATTGAAAGTCGTGGTGATAATCTTTGGGGGGATCAAAACCTTTTGTCAGTTTTATAGCTGTACTGTATGACCCTGTGTACTGAGAAGATTAAGAACTTCAGTCCAGCAACAGTTCTGTTGATGAGATGAAATGGTTCATGCATTCACAATGCTGCTTTATGTTACAAACCTATCTGATGACCGTGAGCTGCCTTATTTTCACTATTCTCCTACATTATTGAATAAACTACAGTAAAAATAAATGAAGAAAGCCTTTGCAACATATTTAATTGATTATCATTGTGCTAATTGGGTGCATTTTTAAAAGGAATGGAGAAAGGATGTTGAAATAATAAAAACTGAAAGCTGCTCTTGAAGCTGCTGAGATGCATTGCAAATGAAAACAGTAAATTTGCTGTTAGACTCAATTGATAGTTCCCAAGGGAAGTGATTTCAAATGAAAGTTTCTTGCTTTGCCAGACAAATTGTCATGATTGAGATCAAGTGACTAATGAAAGTTCACCATTTGGGCACATTTTATTCCACTTTAAATTAGGTTTGAGTAGACCTGCTCAGACACAACTCACACTATGCTTGTCTACACAACAAAAGCTATCAAATGAGTGCAATGTATAAACTGTATTTTGCAATAACACATCATGTTAATACAGTAACATGTTACTTATCTGCAGTAGTGTGTTTTGGGGGTGATATTGTTGGTTTATCTTAAAGTTGAATGGGTCAGAATAAATGAAACATCTTTAGATTAACTCCAGCTACTTCTTCTGTGTCCACCCCTGGAAAAAACTCTCTCCCAACTCTCTCCCAACTATCCAGCCTTTGGCCCTCCATTCACCATGACACTTCTGCATCTGTTCAACCACACCCTCACCACTATCTTTGATGCTCTAGTCCCTACTAAAACAATTACCTTCTCTCACCCTGGCCATTCCCCTTGGTACGGCTCTCATCTTTGCTCCCTTAAGTCCAAGGGACGCAGACTCGAACGGATATGGCGGACTAGTTTAGCCATTCACCGCCAGATCTGGCTGGACCACATAAAGCACTATCGGGCCCTGCTCTCTGCCAAAATTGCTCACTATTCCAGAAACATTCTGGAATGCAAAGATAAACCCCGGCTCCTATTCTCTACTGCTAACCGTCTTCTTAAACCCCTCTCCCCTGTCTCTTCCACCCTCACCTCCGATAACAAATGTGAGGAGCTCATGGACTTCTTTGTCTCTAAGATTGAGACCATCCGTTCAGCTGCCTCTGCCATTTTCCTTCCTTCCCCTAGACCACTGGGCCAAACTTCCTCTAAGTTACCCCCCTGCCCTAGACCTGAACTCATATCTTTCTCCAGGTTCTCTCCGATCTCCCCTCATGACCTTTCTGCGCACATCTTGTCCATGAGACTCACCTCCTGCTCCCTTGACCCTATTCCAACCAAACTGCTGACCACCCAACTTCCTTTTCTGGCTCCCATGTTAGCTGATATTGTTAACGGTTCTCTCTCCTCAGGTACTGTCCCCCTCTCCCTCAAATCTGCCGTCATCACCCCTCTCCTCAAAAAACCAAACCTTGATCCCTCCGTCCTTGCAAACTACCGCCCCATCTCCAACCTCCCTTTCCTCTCCAAAGTCCTTGAACGTGTTGTCGCTTCCCAAATCCGTGCCCATCTTTCCCGCAATTCCATGTTTGAATCCCTCCAATCAGGTTTCCGTCCTTGCCACAGTACCGAAACGGCTCTCATCAAAGTCAAAAATGACATCCTTTGTGACTGTGACAAAGGTAAACTATCCTTCCTTGTCCTTCTTGACTTGTCTGCAGCCTTTGACATGGTTGACCACTCCATCCTTCTCCAACGCCTCTCCACCATTGTCCAGTTGGGTGGGACTGTACTCGCCTGGTTCCATTCTTATCTATCTAATCGTAACCAGAAAATCACCTGCAACGGCTTCTCTTCCCGCTCCCGCCTTGTTACCTCTGGTGACCCCCGAGGATCTATCCCTGGCCCTCTCCTATTTCTCATCTACATGTTGCCCCTTGGCGACATCATCCGAAAACACAGCGTCAGTTTCCACATGTACACTGACGACAGCGAGCTCTACCTCACTACTTCTTCTCTCGACCCCTCCATGGTCTCTAAATTGTCAGACTGCTTGTCTGACATATAGTTCTGGATGAGCAAAATTTTTCGGAAAACCGAAGCCATTGTTTTCGGTCCCCGCCACAAACTCCGTTCCCTAGCCACTGACTCCATCCCTTTCCCCAACATCTGTCTGAGGCTGAACCACACTGTTCGCAACCTTGGTGTCATATTTGAACCCGAAATGAGCTTCCGATCACATATCCGCAGTATAACAAAGACCGCCTACTTCCACCTGCGTAACATCGCCCGTCTCCACCCCTGCCTCAGCTCATCCGCTGCTGAAACCCTCATCCATGCCTTTGTTACCTCTAGACTTGACTATTCCAACGCACTCCTGGCTGGCCTCCCACATTCCACCCTACGTAAACTTGAGGTCATCCAAAACTCGGCTGCCCGTGTCCTAACTCGCACCAAGTCTTGTTCGCCAATCCGCCCCTATGCTCGCTGACCTACATTGGCTCCCGGTTAAGCAGCGCCTCGATTTCAAAATTCTCATCCTGGCAAACATTTAAAGATCGCATGGAATGAACTACAGAATTTGTTCATCCCTATTTGGCATAAAAATAAAACAAAAAAGGTGACTCAACCGTGGCTAACAAGGGAAATTAGGGATAGCATAAGATCCAAGGAGAGGACATATAAATTGGCCAGAAAAAGCAGCAAACCTGAGAATTGGGAGCAGTTTAGGATTCAGCAAAGGAGGACAAAGGGATTAATTAAGAGGGGGAAAATAGAGTATGGGAGTAAGCTTGCAGGGAACATAAAAACTGACTGTAAAAGCTTCTATAGATATGTGAAGAGAAAAAGATTGGTGAAGTCACGCGTAGGTCCCTTGGTTCTGTCTTCACAAAGGAGGACACAAATAACCTCCCAGAGATGTCGGGGAACATAGGGTCTAATGAGAGGGAAGAACTGAATGAAATCAGTATTTGTAGGGGAATAGTGTTAGGGAAATTGACGGGATTGAAGGCTGATAAATCCCCAGGGCCTGATAATCTACATCCTAGGGTACTTAAGGAAGTGGCCCTAGAAATAGTAGATGCATCGCTGGTCATCTTCCAAAATTCTATAGACTCTGGAACAGTTCCCATGGATTGGAGGGTAGCTAATGTAACCCCACTATTTAAAAAAGGTGGGAGAGAGAAAACGAGGAATTATATACCGGTAAGTCTGACATCGGTAGTGGGGAAAATGCTAGAGTCCATTATAAAAGATGTAATAGCAGAGCACTTGGAAAACAGTGACAGGATCGGACAAAGTCAACATGGATTTACAAAAGGTAAATCATGCTTGACTAATCTACTGGAATTTTTTGAGGATGTAACTGGTAGAGTAAATAAGGGAGAACCAGTGGATGTGGTGTATTTGGACTTTCAGAAGGCTTTCGATAAGGTCCCGCATAAGAGATTAGCGTGCAAAGTTAAAGCACATGGGATTGGGGGTAAGGTACTGACTTGGATAGAGAACTGGTTGGCAGACAGGAAGCAAAGAGTTGGCATAAACGGGTCTTTTTCCGAGTGGCAGGCAGTGACTAGTGGGGTAGCGCAGGGATCGGTGCTAGGACCCCAGTTATTCACAATATATATTAATGATCTAGACGAGGGAACTAGATGTAATATCTCCAAGTTTGCAGATGACACAAAGCTGGATGGGCGTGTGTGTTGTGAGGAGGATGCAGAGAAACTCCAGTATGATTTGGACAAGTTGGGTGATTGGGCAGATGCATGGCAGATGCAGGGCAGATGCAGTATAATGTGGATAAATGCGAGGTTATCCACTTTGGTGGCAAAAACGGGAAGGCAGATTATTATCTGAACGGCAATAGATTGGGAGAAGGGGAAGTGCAACGAGACCTGGGTGTCCTTGTGCACCAGTCGTTGAAGGTAAACATGCAGGTGCAGCAGGCGGTTAAGAAGGCAAATGGTATGTTGGCCTTCATAGCAAGAGGATTCGAGTACAGGAGCAAGGATGTCTTGCTGCAGTTGTACAGGGCCTTGGTGAGACCACACCTTGAGTATTGTGTGCAGTTTTGGTCGCCTTATCTGAGGAAGGATGTTCTTGCCATGGAGGGAGTGCAGCGAAGATTCACCAGACTGATACCTGGGATGGCAGGAATGACGTATGAAGAGAGATTGGGTCGATTGGGCTTATATTCGCTAGAGTTTAGAAGAATGAGAGGGGATCTCATTGAAACTTATAAAATTCTAACAGGACTAGACAGACTAGATGCAGGAAGGATGTTCCCGATGGCGGGGGAGTCCAGAACCAGGGGTCACAGTCTAAGGATAACGGGTAAGCCATTTAGGACTGAGATGAGGAGGAATTTCTTCACCCAGAGAGTGGTGAACCTGTGGAATTCTCTACCACAGAAGGCAGTTGAGGCCAACTCATTAAATATATTCAAGAAGGAGTTAGATATATTTCTTAAGGCTAAAGTGATCAAGGGATATGGGGAGAAAGCAGGGACTGGATACTGAATTTGGATGATCAGCCATGCTCTCATTAAATGGCAGAACAGGCTCGAGGAGCCGAATGGCCTACTCCTGCTCCTATCTTCTATGTTTCTATGATAAGGGGTTGGCCATTTAAGATTGAGATGAGGAGGAATTTCTTCACTTATTGTGTTGTGAATCTTTGGAATTCTCTACCCCAAAGGGCTGTGGATGCTGAGTCGTTGAGTATATTCAAGGCTGAGATAGATAGATTTTTGGACTCTAGGGGAATCAAGGGATATGGGGATCGGGCGGGAAAGTGGAGTTGAGACCAAAGATCTGCCATGATCTTATTGAATGACGGAGCAAGCGCAAAGGGCTGTATGGCCTACTCCTGCTCCTAATTATGTTATGTTAAGACTAACTGATAAGGTTTACAGAGTAGAGAATTTGAATTACAGATTAAAATAAAGAAGACAAAGGAAATGTCTTTTGGTAAAACATCAGGAAGACATACACATTACAGTTGGAGGAGAGGCAGTTGAACAGGTGGAAATGTTTGTATACCTTAGTCGGTTTGTCAGAGAATGGGAGTTGTGAAGAAGGCATCAGAAGAAGGATTGAACTTGCTTCTGCTGTGCTTGGAATATTAAGCAGGATATGGAAGGCTAAAGATATTTTAGTAAAAACTAAGGTAAGAGTTTATGAAGTGATGGTTATCCCTATATTATTATACGGATCTGAGTGCTGGATAATGAGAAAAGTTGATGAACAAAGGATGCTAACAGCAGAGATGAGTTGGTTGAGAGGAATACTGGGAGTATCCATGATGCAAAGAAATCAAGCATATGATATAATATGAATATGGAATGGACAAGAAACCGCTTATACAGAAGATCCAAGAAAGATGACTGAGATGGTTTGGGAACGTTTTAAGAATGAAAACAGTTAGATTACTTTTTATGGCCCTGCATACAGAGTTACATGGAACAAAAAACCTAGGAAAACCAAGGAAGCACCGGAGAGACAATGTCATGAGTGAGTTGTCACAGTAAGGAAGAAAGAAAGATTTGTAAGACTTCAGGACATCCCAAAGCGCTTTACAACCAATGAAGTACTTTTGAAGTGTAATCACTATTGTAATGTAGAAAACACAGCACCCAATTTTCACACTGCAAGCTCCCATAAACAGCAATGAAACAAATGACCAAATCATCTGTATTAGATGTTGGTTGAGGGATCACTGTTGGCCAGGACACAGAGAGAAACCCCCTTGCTCTCTTTCGAATAGTGCAGTGGCATCTTTTATGAGATGGGCATCCGAGAGGGCCTTGGCTTAATGTCTCATCTGAAAGTCGCGCCTCCAATAGTGCAGCACTCCCTCAGTACTGCACTGAAGTGTCAGCCTAGATTATGTGCTCAAGTCTCTGGAGTGGCACTTGAGCACTAACCTTCTGAAACAGATGACTGAGGTGGCCAGGCTATTTCAGAACCGACAACAGTGGAGCCAATTCTTTGTCGCTGCTGAGCTGACGGACTGGAATTTAGTCGTACTTTAGTAGTTCCAGATTTTATTCAGAGTAACTTCTGTTAGAGTACACATATTAAGGTTGATTTTGCAAGTGATGGATATCTACACACTGATTTTTCTTTTAATTGACTTTGATGGAAAAGAAAATCAAGCATGTTGTATAACACCTGTTTTGTGCTCCCACCAAAGTTGAATTTCACCCCCAATATGTCTTAAGAATGCTATTTCCTTTCCCGAATTAAGTTTTTTAGTCTTACATTTTTGCCTTGCTTTCTGCAACTGCGAGATAGCCAACTACAGTTCATTCAGGTGGTCTAGTATCATGGGTGATGCCACAACAATATCATTTAGGTACACTGCACAGAAATTGTAAATCAGAGCAGCCAGCAAATTATTCATAAAGTGGCACAATATAACAGGAGCATTGAACAGCCTGAGGGCAAAACTTGGTTGGAGAATGTTGCCTTGGAGTTGCTGTCAGGATGCATCACCACTTGCCAATATTGAGAAGCCAAGTCCAGTGTGATTATATACGTGGCCTTTGACAGTAATCCATTTTTTGCATTCGGTATATCTTTTGTGGCCACCTATTTTGATCTTCTGTAATCAATGCAAAATGCAGTTTCCCCATATGGCCTTGAGACTATGACCACAGGAAACATCCACAGCCCTGTGCTGGGCTCAATCATATCATCTGCTAGCATTTTCCCAAGTGTTGGTGTAGCAATGCTCTGTTATAAGTGGTTTCAATGGGAGCAACCTTCCCCCTTGTCAGTATAAAATCAAATCATTTAAGTCTGTCCTAGTTTGACAGAAAATCATTTATCTCTGAGACACTACTTGAAGCTTTTTCAGTAATTAATTTAAACTATTGTTCAATATTCTGAGTAAAGTCACATCCCCAAGTAATTGCCTGGCTACCTTTATACCTCCAGCTAAACACTGAGAAGACCAAAGCTATTGTCTTCAGCCAATGCCATAAACTCAGCCCCCTCTCCACTGACTCAGCCCCCTCTCCACTGACTCAGCCCCCTCTCCGCTGACTCAGCCCCCTCTCCGCTGACTCAGCCCCCTCTCCGCTGACTCAGTCCCCTCTCCGCTGACTCAGTCCCCTCTCCGCTGACTCAGCCCCCTCTCCGCTGACTCAGTCCCCTCTCCACTGACTCAGTCCCCTCTCCACTGACTCAGCCCCCTCTCCACTGACTCAGCCCCCTCTCCACTGACTCAGTCCCCTCTCCACTGACTCAGCCCCCTCTCCACTGACTCAGTAACCTCACCACAAAGTTCATTCCTCTCCCCAGCCACTGTCTCAAGCTGAACCAGACTGTTTGAAACATCGTTGTACTGTTCAAATCTGAGCTGAGCTTCTAACCCCATATCCTCTCCATCACAAAGACCAGCTATTTCCACCTCTGTAACATTGCTCACTTCCTCTCCCGCCTCAGACCATCTGCTATTGAAACTTCAACACTCTGTTAGTTGGCTACTAAGCACCATCCTCTGTAAACTTTAGCTCATTGAAAACTCTGCTGTCCATATCCTATACCACAGCAAATCTCACTCATCCACCACCCCGGACCTTGCTGACTGACATTAGCTCCTAGTCCTCAACACCTGAAATTGAAAATTCTCATCAAACCCTCCATGATGTAACCCCTACCTTTCTCTGTACCTTACTGCAGAGTGACGAACCCTCCTGAATTCATAGTTCCTTTGAATCCAATATCTTGTGCACCCCCTCCCGCCATTCTCCCCCATTATTTGCGGCCATTACTTCAATCGCCTCGGCCCCACACTGTGGCATTCACTCTCTAAACCCGTCTGTTTCTACCTCCCTCTCTTCCTCCAAGACCCTCCTTAAAACCCATCTCTTTGAGCAATTTTTTGATATCTCCTTTGGCTCAGCATCCATCTGTTTCCTTACATCTCTGTGAAGTGCCTTGGAATGTTTTCCTGTGTTTAAAGATGCCGAATAAATGCAAGTTGTAGTGTTAGTCGCGGTAGTTACAATCATAGTAGTGGAAGCAGCAGCAATAGTAGAACTTCCCTGTCTGTTGCAGAGCAAACATAGCGAAAGGATTCTGTGATTTGGTGGAACTATCTGCAGCTTTCTGTCTGACATGTTCCCGTAAAGGTCAAGGGTGGGACCAACAAGCCCAGGGAACCCTGGATGTCAAGGGATATACAAGAATGGATTAGGAAAAAAAGCGAGGCTTTTGGCAAATACAAAGGACTAAAAACAGTGGAAGCCCTAGAGGAGTATAGAAAGTGCAGGGGGGTACTTAAAAAAGAAATTACGAGAGCGAAGAGGGGGCATGAAAAAACACTGGCGGGCAAAATAAAGGAAAATCCCAAGGTGTTTTATAAGTATATTAGGGCAAGAGGATAACCAGGGAAAGAGTAGGGCACATTAGGGACCAAAGTGGCAATCTGTGTGTAGAGCCGGAAGATGTAGGTGAGGTTTTAAATGAATATTTTGCATCTGTGTTCACTATGGAGAAGGACGACGTAGGCATAGAAATCAGGCAGGGGGATTGTGATATACTTGAACAAATTAGTATTGAGAGGGAGGAGGTACTAGTAGTTTTAGCGGGCTTAAAAGTGGATAAATCCCCAGGCCCAGACGAGATGTATCCTTGGCTGCTGTGTGAGGCAAGGGAGGAGATTGCAGGGGCTCTGACACAAATTTTCAGAACCTCTCTGGCCACAGGGGAGGTGCCAGAGGACTGGAGGACAGCTAACGTAGTACCATTATTCAAAAAGGGTAGTAGGGATAATCCAGGGAATTACAGGCCAGTGAGCCTAACATCAGTGGTAGGGAAATTATTGGAAAAAATTCTGAGGGACAGAATTAGTCTCCACTTGGTGAGGCAAGGATTAATCAAGGATAGTCAGCATGGCTTTGTCAGGGGGAGATCATGTCTAACCAATTTGATTGAATTTTTCGAGGGGGTGACTAGGTGTGTGGATGAGGGTAGTGCAGTTGATGTAGTCTACATGGACTTCAGTAAGGCTTTTGACAAAGTCCCGCACGGGAGACTGGTCAAGAAGGTAAGAGCCCATGGGATCCAGGGCAATTTGGCATATTGGATCCAAAATTGGCTTAGTGGCAGGAGGCAGAGCGTGATGGTCGAAGGTTGTTTTTGTGACTGGAAGCCTGTGTCCAGTGGTGTACCGCAGAGATCGGTGCTCGGTCCTTTGCTGTTTGTAGTGTACATTAATGATTTAGATATGAATGTAGGAGGTATGATCAGTAAGTTCACAGATGACACGAAAATTGGTGGAGTGGTAAATAGCGAGGAGGGAAGCCTCAGGCTACAGGACGATATAGACGGGTTGGTCAGATGGGCAGAACAATGGCAAATGGAATTTAACCCTGAAAAGTGTGAGGTGATGCATTTTGCGAGGACTAACAAGGCAAGGGAATACACAATGAATGGTAAGCTCCTAGGAAGGACAGAGGATCAGAGGGACCTTGGTGTGCACGTACATAGATCCCTGAAGGCAGCAGGACAGGTAGATAAGGTGGTTAAAAAGGCATATGGGATACTTGCCTTCATTAGCCGAGGCATAGAATATAAGAGCAGGGAGGTTATGATGGAGCTGTACAAAACGCTAGTTAGGCCACAGCTGGAATACTGTGTGCAGTTCTGGTCGCCACACTATAGGAAGGATGTGATTGCATTGGAGAGGGTGCAGAGGAGATTCACCAGGATGTTACCTGGGCTGGAGCGCTTCAGCTATGAAGAGAGACTGGACAGGCTGGGGTTGTTTTCCTTAGAGCAGAGAAGGCTGAGGGGGGACCTGATTGAGGTGTACAAAATTATGAGGGGCATAGATAGGGTAGATAGAAAGGAACTTTACCCCTTAATAGAGGGGTCAATAACCAGGGGGCATAGTTTCAGGGTAAGGGGCAGGAGGTTTAGAGGGAATTTGAGGAAAAACTTTTTCACCCAGAGGGTGGTTGGAATCTGGAACTCACTGCCTGAAAGGGTGATAGAGGCAGGAACCCTCACATTCAAGAAGCATTTAGATGAGCACTTGAAACGCCATAGCATACAAGGCTACGGACCAAGTGCTGGAAAATGGGATTAGAATAGATAGGGCTTGATGGCCGGCGCGGACACGATGGGCCGAAGGGCCTCTTTCTGTGCTGTATGACTCTATGAACTTTGTTTCTGAGTAGCTTTCCCTTTAACTGTGGGACACCCAGCATCTGTTACTGAGTTACACTTGGTCATATGGCCCAATTGTGGCCCCATATTGATAAATGAAATTGTAACAAATTAGGAATGATGCTGACAAGTTCTTGATTGATTTTTCCCAACTGCATTGAAATTTTATGTTAACGACTGCAGTGAGTCTGGCATTTGTAGAATTTATCATTACAAAGACTATCTACATAAGATCAACCTTGGAATATTGCTAATAAGTTCTGCCCTCATCACAGAGAACATGGCTCAGTGTTCAGTAGGGCAGTAAATTGCCTGTTATTAATGTATTAAACCCTTGTTTTTGAAGTCTTCATTTTCCCTGAAAGCAGCAAATAAATTTGAATTCTGATGTCCCACCCTGTCTGATTGTTGGCCATTTTATATTGGTTCTCTCTCCTTGAGAAACCCCTAAAGGTAGCAATAAAAACAGAAAATGCTGAAAACACTCAGCAGGTCAGGTGGCATTTGTGGAAAGAGAAACAGAGTTAATGTTTCAGGTTGATAACCTTCATTATTCATGCCTTGGTCATCTCCAGATGATTTTTCCACTGCTCAACTGGTCAGCATCCCATCCTCCACCTTCTATATACTTAATCTCATCCAAAACTCTGCTGCCCATGTCATATCTCACACCAAGTCACGCTCATCCATCACATTTGTATTCACCAACTTACATTGGCTCCAGGTCCCCCCAACATTTCAAATTTCAAATTCTCATCCTTGTTTTTAAATGGCTTCCCCCCTCTGTAACCTCCTCCAGCCCTACAAACCCCTCCTCTCTCCACCAGTACTCTCTGTTCTTCTGATCCCAGCTCTTGCACATACTTCCATTCCTTCATCTCTCCATTAGTGCCCATGTCTTCAGCAGCCTTGGTCCCACTTCCTAGAATTCTGTCTCTAAACACCACCTGAAAACTCACTTTTTTGACTACGGTTTTGGTCACTCTTCATAATCTATTTTGGCTCGGCCTACTGCTTCTGTGAAGCACGTTGGAACATTTATCTACTTTACAAAATGTATCTTGTTACTGTTTTCTTGATGAATTCAAACTCAATTGCCATCTCCTGTGAATTAAACAAGTCCTTATCTTTGGCAGTTATATTTGGCATTTGACTTTTAAACGAAAGCGGAGAAGTAGTATTTAAGACCATTTTAAATGTCATTGATAATGTATCTAGCAATTTGAGCCAAATCATGAAGGTAAAGCTGCCATTCCTTTAGTCAGCTGCAGTTGAGATACAGAAGATCCACAGGTTAGAACATGGCTGTCAATTGGAGAGGAATACAGGCACAGAGAGTGATCTTGTAAAAATAATCGTTTCTCTTCCACTTCATTCAAATGCAACACACACACAACATTCATAACCATCCCCAGGTACATTTTCTAGTCAGTGCTGAGTTAGCAAGTCTCAGTCAGACCAGTAATGTGACAAATACATTTGGCCTCAGTCCTTAGGCTAAGGAGGGATAAAATCAGTCAGGCTGACTCCCACTGGAAAGCACGCCAATGTTCCTGTCGTGGTGAGTTGTAATGGCCCTTCATACCGATAGCCCCTCATCCCAATAGCCCACCGACACTTGTGGTTTATATTACAAACATGAAGAATGGTCACTTGAGTGTGTTACTGGCGTGCTGCTGGTGCCTGTGGAACTGTGCCCGAGCATAAGCCGTTAGAAGAAAAATTGGCGATGGACGGGGGAGAGAAAGGATTATTAATCTAGTACTGAGTTGCAATGCATGAACTTACAAGGCTTGCAGTCAGCATCGGTAGCGAAATATTAGCTGAAAAATGAAGTACGAAGCGCACAAGCCAGTAAAATGATAGGTAAAGAGAAAATGATACAACTGAAAGGAATTATATGAATCATCTTATCAAGAATTTGAGGTGGCAGAAAAATTGAGTCACTTATATGCAAGATGAAATTGAAACACAAAATTAATCATTTGTATCTTCTTGTAATAGTGTGCAGTGCAGTTTCTGAGCAGGTGCTGTTTATGCTAATACGGTCTCGTGGCAAACATTGACCTCTATTGTAGCAATCCTGGTTAGTTGCTGGGAAATAGTGCATATTAGAATAAACTGGTTTCAGGGAGTGAGGTCAAGATTACAGTTTAACCTTTTATTGTAGACTCCTCCAGCTTCATTTTTGGCACCTCTGGTCCCTTTTTTCTGGTATCTTCTATTGATGTACTATGGTTGCCTCCAATTACAATATGCAAAACAAATTGTGCAGCTGGATTTTATTCTTCAGCTTTGAATTCCATTTTTGCTCATGAGTAGGTTTTTTTTGCCAGTAGTTGTGATCATGGATGGCACTTGTTCGTCAGTAGAAATAGCAGTTGGAATAAAATAATGATTGATACAGCAAATGAATAAATGTGATGCAGGTGCAGTGCAAGGATGCACCACTTTTGACTGTAAACTTTGTTACCAGGATTGTAGTGGGAACTGAAATATCATGGAACGAGCTGCAGTCTCTTGTCTACTAAAATTACGAGTTTGCAAGTGCAATAATGTCAGACAAATTAGCATTAATGCCGTGAACAGCTGAGCTATCGAGAGCATGTGTAGAGTGTGCTGGATATACAGATATTTGCAATGAATCAAAGTGAGTTTATTAATTGTAATACATTATGAGGGTGAATTTCCTTACTGTTTTAGTGTACAAAAATGGCTCGGAAATCTTTTAGTGAGGAAATTCAGGTGGATGACATTTCTGCCACTTGTGTGCCTTTAAAATGCTTACCCAGAGTTTCCTTGTGCTTTTTGAGCCTTCCATCATCTGCCCGCCGAGTCACAACTGGCCTCATTTGTATAATTAAAGTGAGCCAGTGGCGCAGCAGCTCAGAGTTTCCTGGGTTTGCACTTCTCTTGCACTCGCGATAAGTTGCACTGAGTTAGATGAGAAACAGCAAAAGTGAGGAGTTCCTGACTCAGAACAGTTTAGAGTTCCTTGAATACAAATTTCTTCTGCTGGAAAATCTATTCATCTGTAATAAATAAAAGTAGTTCGGCCCTTTATTAAAAAAAGATTCAATCGTGCCAGCAATATGAAAGTTGAAGTGAGGGTAGTACTTGAAGAACAATCCTTTCAGAGTAGTAACATTTGGCTTTGAATCTATTGTTGCCACACAATGATTTGCCACTAAGCCAGGTCACTGGGAGATGGTGTTGCCAACTCTGGTTGGACGTATTCTTGGAGGTTTCATCACATAACCTCCGGCCACCAACTTCTCCACCCCCACGCTCCCACAATTGGTTGTCCAACACGTCCATTTTCATGGTGCACCACCTTCCCAGGTGCTCCAGAAGAAGTTTGTCTGCTGTTAATCCAGGTGGGATTGATCTTTTTTCAAAACTGTTGAAGACCAGCTGCAGTAGCCCTTGTACTTCAGGTGTACGTGAGAAGCACCAGCAGCTTTTTCAAAACTCTGAGCTCAGACACATCTCTGTGGACTCAGACACGAAGCAGGGTTCTACACTCCCAGACAACAGACCTCCATGATTTTGAACTTTACTAACTCCAGAAGCAAGAAATAAGTTTTCTCCACAGTCTAGCAAATGGTGTAGTTAGAAGTTTTTTTAAGAATATTTAAATTACAAATGTTGACAACTAGGGCTTGCTCTGCTGGCCAAAGAGTGAATGTTTGTAACGGAATGGAGCTTGCACAGTAATGATGGATGGATCATTTTTCAACATCATTGTTGACTTGGTCATCTCAGCACATAATAGAATACATCTGTCCAACCATTGCAGGCACCGTCTGTCCAGCTGCAACGACCTAGTGAGTTAACCGTTCTACAGAGGATGGTGCAATCATCAGAGGGATAATTCTTCTGGGGCTCTTTTGCACACTTATGGCTGGATTTAGCTGTTGCCACTTGAGATGGGTCGTGACTGGACATCTGTCCACTGCCCGACTCTGCCATGGCCCCGACTCTGTTTTCTTTGTCTATGCTGTATGGTTCCCTTTCGGAACCCTGCTACCAAGGAGGAGCCTAGAACTGCTGAAGATGGAAATGTGGGCAGTACTGCAGTGAGACAGCAGCTTCGACACCAGGAGACAGGAGGCCTCCTAAAAGGGGAAGAAGAATCCAAAAATCGGCACATCGATTTTCTTTTAGCATTTGGACTCTGCCAAGGCCTAAAAAGATACGGTTGTGGGGACAGAGGTGAGGGAGAGATTTGCCTGCACTGGGCCCTCTCCCTCCAAAAAAAAAAGCCAGTAGGCCTTTCGTCGCTGCTACAGGGACAACCGCCACCCCTCTCCTGGCGATATCTGGGATGTGGCAGCAGGTTTCCCTGTTTCATTTTATGCCACAATGCTGCCCGATTTCATGCAGTATAGAGGAGGAAAATCCAGTCCTTAGTGCCTAGTTTAGAACTACATTGATGGGGCTGATCACCTGCTTGCTCTGCCCCCTCCAGACATAAAAACAGACTGTAAAAGCTTCTATAGGTATGTAAAAAGGAAAAGATTAGTGAAAGTAAATGTGGGTCCCTTACAGGCTGCGACAGGAGAAATTATAATGGGGAATAAGAAAATTAAACAAATACTTTTGTGTCTGTCTTCACGGAGGAAGATGCAAAAAACTTCCCAGAAATAGTCGACAACCAAGGGTCTAGTGAGAATGAGGAAAAAAGTAGTACTGGAGAAATTAATGGGGCTGAAATCCGATAAATCCCCTGGACCTGCTGGCCTACATCCTAGGGTTTTGAAAGAGTTGGCTATAGAGATAGTGGATGCATTGGTTGTCATTTTCCAAAATTCCATAGATTCTAGAACAGGTCCCATGGATTGGAAGGTAGCAAATGTAACCCCACTATTTAAGAAAGGAGGGAGAGAGAACATGGGGAACTACAGACCAGTTAGCCTGACATCAGTAGTAGGGAAAATGCTAGAATCTATTATTAAGGACGTGGTAACAGGGTACTTAGAAAATAATAACAGGATTGGACAGAGTCAACATGAATTTATGAAAGGGAAACCGTGTTTGACAAATCTGTTGGAGTTTTTTGAGGTGGTAACTAGCAGAATAGATAAGGGGGAACCAGTGGATGTGGTGTATTTGGATTTTCAGAAGGCATTCGATAAGGTGCCACACGAGGTTATTAAACAAAATTAGGGCTCATGGGATTGGGGGTAAGATACTAGCATGGATTCATATGAGGACAGGTTGAGTAGATTGGGCCTATATTCTCCAGAGTTTAGAAGAATGAGAGGGGATCTCATTGAAACATACAAAATTCTTACAGGGCTTGACAGGGTAGACGCAGGGAGGATGTTTCCCCTGGCTGGAGAGTCTAGAACCAGGGGTCACAGTCTCAGAATAAAGGGTCAGCCATTTAGGACTGAGATGAGGAGAAATTTCTTCACTCAAAGGGTGGTGAATATTTGGAATTCTCTACCCCAGAGGGCAGTGGAGGCTCAGTCGTTGAGTATATTCAAGACAGAGATCGATAGATTTTTGAATATTAAGGGAATCAAGGGATGTGGGGATAGTTCAGGAAAGTGGAGATGAGGTAGAAGATCAGCCATGATCTTATTGAATGGCGGAGCAGGCTCGAAGGGCCAAATGGCCTACTCCTGCTCCTATTTCTTATGTTCTTATGTTCTCCCACCACCACCACATGAATAGTATGTGGGTGAAAAGAAAGAAAGTCAGACAGAGATTATTATCCTCAAAGGACAGTTCAAATAGCTGCTTCTAGATTTTAACCTTCCATGATTTTTTTCAAGGTAACATAATCAAGTCACATGATAGCTTTGAAGATTAGAATGACAGTTCTTTTATCAGGTTAGGAAAAAGCTGGAAATACTAGAAATCTGAAATAAAAGCACAAAATGCTAGAAGTACACAGCAGGTCTACCTATCATCACCTGGAAAGATAAAACAAAAGCAATATTTCAGATGACAGCATTTATGAAGTGTTCACGAATAATGGAAGGTTTCCATCCATAGCGTTTGCCAAAATTTTCTCCTTCAGATGCTGACAGAACTGTACCTTTTCAGCATTTCTCTCTTTTTGTTTTGTTTGTTGAGATTTGTCTTGAAACCAAATTGAGCTTTTCTGCTGGCGATAATGGAGGACCCATTGAGACCAATGTAAAGTTTCTTGTAATAAGACAATTTTGGTCTGATGCTGATACTGATTTTTATTTATCTGTACAGATTTTCTGTTGGAAAAACACCTCTGTGAAATTTATTCTCGTGATGCGGAGATGCCGGTGTTGGACTGGGGTGGACAAAATTGAGAGGTCGCACAACACCAGGTTATAGTCCAACAGTTTTATTTGAAATCACAAGCTTTCGGAGCTATCGATTGCTCCTTCCTCAGGTGAAGTAAATTAGATACAGAATCCTGATTCTGTATCTAATTTACTTCACCTGAGGAAGGAGCAATCGATAGCTCCGAAAGCTTGTGATTTCAAATAAAACTGTTGGACTATAACCTGGTGTTGTGCGACCTCTCAAATTTATTCTCCCCAGCTGTACAGAGCTCCATGCTTAATCTTGCATACTTTGCAAAGCACATTTTCTGGGTTCTTTACAAGATGAAAATCACCTCTGGTCCCGCAGATTATTGAGTAGTATCACTTGCCTATGAATTGTACTGTTGGAGTTTGAGCTTAAAGCTCTCCCTGTCAGGAGGAAATGACTAGGTATGAGATTAGTTGTGAATGAAAATTGGATTTTGAAGGAACTCCTTATAATATTATGTGAAATACAGAATTGAAGAGGAACGAATGAAATCAGATGAGAAGGGTCATTCTGAGCTGAGCTGACTGATTTCTACTCTCAAAGTCTGAATTGTTGGAAGCTTTGGAACGTTCCTGTTGGACTGTGCATTGCTCCGAAGCTGGAGGAGAATTAACTCTGCTGTTTCCAAGTGTAGAGGGCCCCCATGTACGTTAGTGGGGTTGATTTTAACCTCGAGTGGGGACGGGGCCAGTTTGAAATGCACTTGCTGGCCTAAGTTTCAGGCCCAGGCGATTTTATTCCTGGGTCTTGACTACCTGCTGCCAGTCAGCTGCCTGCACAAAATGGGGTGGGAGCGAAAGCTTGGGCAGACAGAGGTTCCCTGCCAGCACTATGGGAAGGTTCGCCAAAAAGCAGGTTAGAAATGGAGAGGGGATAGAAGCAGGGAGTCCGGGGCAAGGGAGGCCACGACTTTCCTTGTGAGGCCAAGTGGAGTACTACTGCTCCTACTGGACCCACAAAGGAAAGTTTTACACTTACCATTGAGGGCCTCCGCTATCTACAGACCGGCTGCAGACTTGCGTCAGCTTAACAGGAAATCGATGGTGACTACCCCCTGCTCAGGCCCCAGTTAAAATGCAATCAAGGTCCTTTTGATATGATGGGACCCTGATTGCCAGAAATTCATGAGATCCCTGGATCGATCGAGACTGTTAATTATTAATGTACGTGTGTATAATTTTTGTGTATCTCATTTCTTTATAAAAATTTGTTCTCTACAAACCTCTCCTGAGAAGACATTATGGGCAGGAGTTTCCGCTAGGTTGTGCCAGTTTTTTAAGTGCAATTTGCCTGAAATCGGCCAAACCAGCGCAAAAGATTGTGGAATTTTCAGTGCAGTTTACGATCAGCACAAATTTTGCGCTAGTTTAAAAAAAAGTCGTGCTGGAAGCCGGCCCTGCCCACCAAACTGGCCATGCCCCCAGATTGAATTAATCAGCATTGAGAGTTTCCGCTAATTGCGCCTGTTTGCAGGCCACCGAGGAGGCTCTTAAAATTAAGCTTTTTAGGCGCAAGGACACTAATAGGCACGTTTTAAAAAGCCTTTAAATAGGATTTTTTTTTAATTTACTAAAACTGACTACTGTATACCAATGTAACTTGTAAATGGTTCTGTATACTTTTTTTAAAGTCATTTTCAGTTATTTACAATTGGGTTGCGCACAGGTGGTGGACCAGACACTCTGATTAAAAATGCTTATTTTTGTGATAAGCCAATATTCAGCTGTATTCATAAAGCTGCACCAGGATACCACTCTTAAATATGTCACCAGAATATTTTTTAATGCAATAATTTTATTTTTTAAATTACATTCTAAAACACTGCTCGATAATGCTGGTTCATGTCAGATTTTACTTTTGGCGATATGCAAATTAGTTTGAGCGTAAACTTGAGGAAAACAACACTTCTCAAAACTAGCGCAATTTGCGCCCGCAACAGCGATTGCACCCAAAGCAGAAACTCCAGGCATTTCTTTGCTCTTCTGAATCGTCTTCAATTTCAATGTTTTGTCCTCAGAATCTTTTTATGTAGTCTTGACACTTTTTCACCAACCCCTAAATATTCTCTGGCTCTCACAATGTCTTTTTTTAAGTGCACTCTTAGTTTCACCTGTACCTCACAGATTTGAATCATATAGGCTGAGGATTCATTATTTTTCCAGGATTGGCCTGAAAATGAAGAAGTTATTTGATTTTGCTTGTGGTCACATTAAATGGCTTTTCTTGCATGTGATACTTTTTTAAGAAGCAGAGGATGTCGAATCTTTATTGAACCTCACAGTCTGTAACTCTCATTAAAACATTGAACTCACTGACTTTTTTTTTCCACAGTTGAATTAAATTGAATTTTATTTTTTGTTCTGAAGACCAGTTCTGATTGAATCCAGTGCCGCAGTCTGGCTGTAAATCAAATAAAATTATTCACAAAAAATATAAAAGCGGTTTGGGACATCAATATGTACTGCCATAGCGTGAAAGATGCAGGTTCAATGTTACACTACATAGTGCTTGCTCAGAGCCATGCTAAGCTGAGAGAGAGAGACTGACTGAAGGTCAGGAGTTGTCCTGTGCAGGGAAGGAAAAGTAAACTGGATGTTTTCAGCAGTATTGGTACTGGTCTAGAAATAAGCCACCAGCCTGTCCTGTTGGTAGCAGAGGTATGCGGCCCAGAATGACCCACAAAGAGGAAAAATGTGGAGGGGGGAGAGACAATGGAGGATTAAATACCATTTAAATTGGAAAAATGAATTGAATTGTCGCTCTCAACTAAGGATATTTCTTTTAGACAAAACCTCTGACAACAGTTTGATTATCATACTTTTTATAACTTTGCCTTGATCTTTGGATTGTAAATTCCTGAGAGTCCCAGGCTGTGAGATAACAGTGAGTTTTATTTGTCCAGAAGCTCAGCGCATCAACGAAAGGAGGCTAGACAGCTCTTCTCGCAAGCTCTGTCAGAAACCGACCTCCTTCTTAACCCCTTGAGACCTACAGTGCAGTGGAATTTCAGCATTAAAGTCAGAGATGCTGTTTACAGAATGCTGTGAATGTAATATTTTTTGGGTCTCAGCATTTATCTGATTGCAAATTTCTGAAGTTGTGAGAGTTGTGAAAATGTTGTGCGTCAGTGTTCCATGTGGATTTTGGAAAACAAGATTGAAGTAGTTTTCAAACTAAAAAGTTCTTTGAATTCAAAACATCATGAATGGGGGATGGCCACTTTGCGTGCGGTAAATCATCTTAATATGTACTTAATCTGGCTTAATAGAAGATTTTTGAAAAAGTCCCCACCGTAGTGAATGTCTAATGTACAATGGAGCCCCACCGAAGGGAAATGTAACAAATATCTAACATATATCATCATACTGCACTCACCACTTCTCCACAGCAATATTACGAGGATCAGTAATTCAGCAGTGTGGGCTATCACTATTATCAAACCACATGTCATCCTTCCATGGCACAGCATGTTGATGCTCTAGTTTGTTGTACCACCTTAATTATCGTCTTTCATTATTAGTACACTTGTATCTTAAAAACTCGGATAGAGTTTCTGCTTTGAATGCAGTTGTTGATCTCCGGAAGCAAATTGTGCCCAAAATTGCACTAGTTTTGAGATGTGTTTTTTTTCCTAGAGTTTCCTCTCAAACTCATTTACATATCACCGAACATAAAATCTGTCATGAACGAGCGCAATCAGGCGGCGTTTGAAAACATGATTTTTTTTTTAATGCTTTAAAAGTTATATCTTGATATATTTAAGAATGGTAACCTGGTGCAGTTTGATTAATACAGCTTAAAATGGATTTATCTCACAAAATAAGCATTTCAATAAGAGTGTCTGGTCCACCACATGTGAGTAATCCCAATTTTAAATAACTGAAAATATCTTTAAAAAACTATACAGAACCATTTGCTTGTTTTATTTATATACAGTAGTCAGCTTCTTAGTAAATTTTAAAAAATCGATTCAAAAGCTTTTAAAATGTGCCTATTGGTGTCCTTGTGCCTAAAAAAAGCACAGTGTAATTTTGAGAGCCTCCTCAAAAGCCCGCAAATGACCACAATTAACGGAAACTCCCAATGGTGATTTATTCGATCTGGGCAGGGCCGGCTTCTAACGCGATGTTTTTTAAACTAGCACAAAAGATCGCAGAAACTAGAGTTGCGCCGAACGTAATTTGCGCTTAAAATTCCACGAGATTTTGTGCTGGTTTCGCTGATTTTGGACGAAATGTGCCGAAAAAACCAGCACAACCGAGCAGAAACTACAGGCCTCAATCTTTAACTTAAAGCTTTTAAGTTCCCAGTGATGCAAGACTACTGAAATCAGGAAATGTAATTCATTCGCAATCTATTAATTCAAACTTGCTGCTGATACCAAATACATTTTTGTCAACCAGTATCAATAGAAGCAGGCAATAGTATCCCTTCCTTCATACTGTGCTAATTATTGCTGTCGTTTATCAATGTCCATTCTGGTGGCTTATAGAAAGGCATATCCAATAACAGGCTAATCAGAGAACAGTTTGTGTACTACTGTAGATGAGCTTCAGAGAAGGTGTAATTGATTTCTTCTGATTAATCTATTTTTGTTTTACTTGAGGAATATACAAGCTCATTAATGTCATAACACATAGGATTTTGGCAAAGTAGAACTCATGTAGCAAACCCAGAGAGTTAGAAGATTTATTATCTCCCAGGTCATTTTTAGGTAGTGGTTTCCAACCTAAAAATGACTTAATTTCCTTCACCAAAGGCAGTTTTGATAGAATTGCTTTTCTCAGATGAGACACTCTTCATTTACTTTCCTTTGACTGTCTTTATGTACAATGTCATCAAACTTTATCATACTGCGGCCTTTTTTTCTAAATTCTGTGCACTAAGACACTGTGCTATTGATATCGGCAGTGCAGTGATGTCTTGTTGCCATCTTTATTCATAGGCATCCAAGAAACAGTTCAGAATATAAACTTTATTGAGCCAACTTTTGGCATGCTCACAGGAAATACTTATTACTGCAAGTGGCCTGCCACTTTACGACTGCACTCAGGAGGTGGCAGGAGTTCCAGCAGATAGTTAATGGTAAGGCAGAGATTTTTTTAATAAAAGTCCAAACCATGGTGAATGACTGATGTGTAATGGAACCAACTTACAGGAGCCAGAAACCTTAACATTCACAAATGTTGTACAGACGCAGTGCTACAGTGCTCCCTGCTTCCCCCACAGCCATGTGGCTGCGATCAGCAAGAGGATTTACAGGTATGACAGGGGAGAAGGAGGAGGAAAGAGTAGAGAGAAGGCATGCATGTCTAGGGTGGAGGAGGGTAGAAGGGGAAGGAGGAAGACGGATCTTGAGGGGGAGCCAAGGTAAAAAAAAAAATGCTTTCTTTTGTAAGTGTGGCCAAGCTGGTGAAAACGTGATTTCCTAAATTTCTCTTTCCTGAATTAAACAGGTGATTACCTTATATTGTGATGGCACCTTATTATTGTCCCCCTAGCTGTGGCATGGATGTTAGGGAATGTTGTTCTCACCAACCATAGTGGGCCGTGGACCAGAATGGCAAATTGTCGGGGCTGGCGGGGGGTGGTGTGGATGGGTCGGGGGTGGGGGGGGCGGGGGTGGAGAGACTGGCACATCTTCGTACAGGACGGGGAGTGATAGCAACCAATAACTGGTCTGATGCAGGCAGAGCATAGCAGTGGATTTCTGAGGGTGTGCAGACAATTGGCCTTGGGGAAGCAAAGGCTGACGGCGGCTGAAGGTGGATGTGAGTGAGGATTAGCGTTGGTCCAGAATGGGCAGATGGAATTAAATAACTAAAATTAATGACTCGCCAGAAATTATGCTGGGAGAACAGCAAAAAAGGAGCAATGGATTTTGCGGAGTTGGGGGAAAGAGGCAGACCTCAGTCAGACCATGCGGCCAGATCAATAGGTGCAGTGGTGAAAAATCAACACCGGACAGAATTTTGATACCAGTCGTCTGTGTGTGTGTGTGTGTCTCTGTCTGTGTGTGTGCATATATCTGTGTATAATATCTTGAGTTCCTTTGTTAACAGTTAGACCATGCCAAAATGATCACTGTTATGCAACGTATAGCCACCTGTAAAAGAATACTTTGCCAGTGGTTATTTAGTTTGGATGGAATGCTCAGTGAAAGCATAGATGTGACGGGAAGAGGAGGTGCATTGTGTTGGTGATGTATGTTGTTACAAGATGTGGTTTGATCCTTCAATTTCCCAAGGTTCCTGATTTGTATTGTTCCTTCCAGGTGAGGTACCAAGTACTTTGCCACACAGGAGGGAAATTGGAGGAGAAACCTTCTGGGGATTTTCTATATAATATTTAGCATGCAGAGACCTGAAAAAAGGTAAGGGGGAAAAAATAGATTTCAGTTATTTATATGCAGTATTTTTATACAATGGTGTCAGTGTAAGTTGAAGCTACTGGAAACAGATGGGTTGCAGAATTCAGAGCATCTGTCAGTGATTTCAGCACTGCATTCAATCAGTTTACACTTCTTTCAGTTGTGTTTTCTTGATCATGGATTGTATTTTTATTGTTATTAGAGCATTATTACATTTATTTTTTAAATGGGGAATTCTATTTCTGCTACCGTTCCTTGGCTATGTTTGATACAGTCCTACAGTGCTGTGCTTATCTGCTTCAGTCCAGAACACACAAGGGAAATTTGCAGGGTATGGCTTTAGAACAGTTAAAATAATGACTGAGAATGTTTCTGAAGGAGAGTTTATTGTTCTTTCACTCAGCTCTATCATTTCAGGGCATTTTTAAAGATGTAAACCTACTAAATTTTATTTTAATAGCTGTTTACTATATGGATGTGAATGAGCAGATATTTTATTCTGGGCTAGTGGGCTCTCGGCTTCTATTTTGTTGTGAATGCGTTGTTTTGTTATTTACTATAGCATCATTCTTATCCAGGGGTCGGTGATACCTTTTTGTACTTAATAGTTGGGAGACAAGTTCCAGAAACTGTATTAATGGTTGCTCTTTTCAATAAGTAGAATCATTTCACTCTCCAGTTCACTGAAGTGCAATGCACACTACAAACAGATCTATAGCAGATGAAAGTAAAATGGACAGGTAATATGTGGCAGGACCGGTGCTCGATAGGTACTGCATGCTCCGGTGGTGCATCTTGCTGACCTTGTGCTATAATAGGAGGTCAACTCGTAAGAATAAATACTTGAGGTTTAGTCCATGATGAGCTCTGCTCAGACGTCAGGTTATTGGGCACCAGCAGCTATTACAGAGCTGCTCGTTGCCCTAAAAGCTTACTTGCAATTGTTGGAGGGGGGCGGGGGGGGGGAGGGGGGGAAACTGAAGAAGGAAAACTGCCCTTTTAACTTTGGAGGTCTTGCAGAGGTAGGTGGATCTTTTTGAGATGAGGCCAACCCTGCAACTAAGATCATCACCAGAGCAGTATGGATGGAGCTGACAGAGCATATGAATCCTGTCTCACCTGTTGTCCGAGCCCGGGAGCAGATGAGCAAGAAACTTGCTGGTCTACGCAAGGTTTCTGAAATAAATGTGCTAATTTGTGGCTTCATTTTAAAATGACTTGCAACACATTTTAATTGCAGTTCACTGTAAACTTTGTGCCCCTTGTAGCAAGTCTCCTTTGGTTTTCTATCCTATCTTCTGATTCACTCCTGCACTTCCATTTTTGGCTTTTTATGTTAGCTATTTTCTTGGGTTTGGTGCCACTGGCTATTTTCATAAGTAGATGTCGCATCCCCCATGACCTGGAGTGTACTATTTTCTGCCAATACAGTATGACAATACATGTCATTATTGTCGATATATGCAGTAAGAAAGAAGTCAGTCGCTTTCTCCCTGTTCATAGACTTTAGGCTCACTTCTTAAGCTATGCAAGATGCTACAGTTTCAAACTGATCTAGCTTCTCTGTTGGCCGGCATTAACTTAAACACACAACCTTTCTGTGGGCTGGAAAGCTAAAACTCCCAAAGCACAGGAATATAATTTAAACCTCCTTGATGTTATATTGAAACAAAAGGCTGCATTTCCCTTGCCGATATTAAATGCTTAGCCAGTCTTTGATGAGCATCATTTCGTATGACGTTTGCCATACATTGTGAAATCGAAGATAATTTAGCCCAGTTAGCACTTTAGACTCACGATTGTGTTTTACGTAACAAATTGCACCCAGTGAAGCCGACTGCAGTCAACCTGTCTGGTCCCTGAGCTCTTGGCTTTTCATTTAAGAAATACCCTTAGTGACCCTTCTTTTAACTCCTCACATGCTGTTTCTAACAATACAGAGTACAAGTTAAAAATTCAGCACAAACAAACATTCACTTTTTGTCACAAACCGGGACACATTACAGCATTTCAATCCGACACGGTGCAATCTCTCGCCATGTTTCAAAAGATATCTTGCTGCAAGCACAGTAAAATAGGTTCTTCTTCTGTTGCTTTAGATGAAAGAAAAGAAAGAACTTACATTTAAATAGCATATTTTACATTCTCACTGCATCCCAAAATGTTTTACAGCCATTGAAGTACTTTTGAAGTGCAGTCAGTGCAGTGTAGGCACAAACACAGCCAATTTGTGGTCTGCAGTCTCCTGCAATCAGCAGTGAATTAAATGATCAGTTAATCTATTTTTCATTTACAGGTGTTATATTAATCTTTCTAATTCCTTTATTTTTTTGAAAATGGATGGCATTACTTTGGGAAATAAATATTTTCCTGGCAAAAAGCCATTTTTAGAATTATGTCCACTTATGTCACTTTCAGTGAAACATTGCAAACTGTATCAGATCATGGCCCAAAAATTAGTGAGTGAGCCTTCGTGCGAGGGTAAGGCTTCCCCGCGATCTCTCACTGCGCGCTGGCTTTTTCAGTCCGAGCTCGCACGAACTTGATGTTCTGGACAGCAGCTGTGCAGGGCTTCCGTATCCCACAGGCGTAGTTAATTTGTGCGAGCTGTGGGATCACGTGACTCAGTTAGAGCCAATGGCAGCACACCATCTTTCATTCATAGCTTTCACATAAGTGCTGTGAAAGCTATGAATCTATACCCCCCCAAAAGAACAGCTAAACCTCAATTAAATTAAAAAAAAAACCATCACATTAATAAAATAAGTATAGTTAAATAAATTAACCATTTTAAACAAAAAATTAAATTTTTGAAAAAATTTAAAATCTTTTAAAAAGTTATAAAAAATAAACTTACCTGTCTTTAAAGTCTCTAAAAAAGATATACCTGTTAAAAAAAATTCAAAATAATACTTAATTAACTACTTACCTTGTTAAAAGAGGGTCTTACGCCTCCTTTCTTTATGTCTAAAATGTTCCATGCTTACCTGCGCGTTCAAAGCACTAAGTGCACTGCGTGCGCGCAGCCTGTAACGCGCACGCGGTTCACCTAGGAACCGCCCCCTTTTGAATTCACCAAGTGCCGGTTTTCAGCGCATGCGCAGTGCATGCAGAAAACCGGCAATTGGAGACAGAATACGCGAGAGTACACAGTGCGTACTCTCGCGTAGCGGCACTAATTTTTGGGCCTATGTTTATCAAAAAACAAGGGTGGCATGAAATGCTGGAATATGGCACTGGGGATTTGATCACCACATTGAACCTAAAAATTGGAATATTTAGTGAGCAATATTTCTAAGAGTATCTCCAGACACTTATGACATTGGCCCTGAATTTGCGTTCGAAGGGGTACCTTCGAAGTACGCCTCCGACCCGCGAAAGATTTGTGAACTTACCTCCTGGCTCCAAAGCTGCAGCGAGTTTGGGTCCTGGGCCTCCAGGCGTATGTCTGCATAAAAGGTCACGGATCCCAGAGACTCAGGCGGTTCGGAAGCATCCCTGGGATCATGTGGGCCAGGTCCTGCTATCAGAAAGGGGGATTCCATTTCCAAACGGAATCCCCTATAAACCCGACTGGAATCCCCAAATAATTAAAACATTTAGACAACTATAATAAATATAAATGTTCTGATTTTCAAATGTAATTAAAAGTCCCTTCATTAGAGCAAATACAATAGAATCATAGAATGGTTACAGCACAGAAGGAGGCCATTTGGCCTGTCGAGCCCGTGCTGGCTCTCTGTAAGAACACTTCAGCTCGTCCCACTCCCTCACCCTTTCGCTGTAGCCCTACAATTTTTTTTCCTTCAGGTACTTATCCAATTCCCTTTTGAAAGCCACGATTGAGTCTGCCTCCACCACCCTTTCAGGCAGTGCATTCCAGATCATAACCACTCGCTGCGTAAAAAAAGAGTTCCCTCATGTCGCCTTTGGTTCTCCTGCCAATCACCTTAAATCTGTGTCCTCTGGTTCTCGACCATTCCGCCAATGGGAACAGTTTCTCTCTATCTACTCTGTCTAGACCCCTCATGATTTTGAACATAATAAAAATTAAATTTTTTGAAAAATAATTTTAAACATTTTAATCTGGGACAATATTTGCATAAACTAATTTTAAGTGTTTGTGCATCATTTTTAATGTTTTAATTTTTAATTTTAAGATTTATAATAACCCTTATGCTACCAGCTGTAAGAGTTTCGTGGACAATTGATAGGCAGTAGTTGGGCAACGGTAGCATAGTGATTATGTTACTGGGCTAGTAATCCAGCGGCCTGAACTAATGATCCAGAGATGTGAGTTCTAATCCCAACACGGCAGCTGGGGAATTTAAATTCAGTTAATTAAATAAATCTGGAATTAAAAGCTAGTATCGGTAATGATAACCATGAAACTATCGGATTGTCGTAAAAACCCATCTGGTTACTAATGTCCTTTAGGGAAGGAAATCTGCCGTCCTTACCTGGTCTGGCCTATATTTGACTCCAGACCCACAGCAGTGTGGTTGACTCTTAACTGCCCTCTCAAATGGCCTAGCAAGCCACTTAGTTGTACAAAACCGCTACGAAAAACAATAAGAATAAAACCGGACGGACAACCTGGCATCGACCTTGGCACCGGCTACGGACACGACAATGGCACACCCAGCCCAGTCGACCCTGCACCCTGCAAAGTCCTCCTCACCAACATCTGGGGACTTGTGTCAAAATTGGGAGAGCTGTCCCACAGCAGCCTGACATAGTCATACTCACCGAATCATACCTTTCAGCCAAAGTCCCAAACTCCTCCATCACCATCCCTGGGTATGTCCTGTCCCACCGGCAGGACAGACCCAGCAGGGGTGGCGGCACAGTGCTACACAGTCAGGAAGGAGTGGCCCTGGGAGTCCTCAACATTGACTCCGGACCCCATGAAGTCTAATGGCTTCAGGTCAATCATGGGCAAAGAAACCTCCTGCTGATTACCATCTACCACCCTCCCTCAGCTGATGAATCAGTACTCCTCCATGTTGACCACTTGGAAGAAGCACTGTGAGTAGCAACGGCACAGAATGGGTGGGATTTATCACCATCGAGTGGCTCGGTAGCACCACTACTGACCTAGCTGGCTGAGTCCTGAAGGACATAGCTGCCAGTCTGGGCCTGCAACAGGTAGTGAGAGAACCAACATGAGGGAAAATCCTACTTGACCTCGTCCTCACCAATCTACCTGTCACAGATGCATCTATCCATGACAGCATTGGTATCAGTGACCACCGCACAGTCATTGTGGAGACGAAGTCCCGTCTTCACACTGCGGACACCCTCCATCATGTTGTGTGGCACCATGCTAAATGGGATAGATTCAGAACAGATCTAGCAGCTCAAAACTGGGCCTCCATGAGACGCTGTGGGCCATCAGCAGCAGCAGAATTGTATTTCACCACAATCTGTTACCTCATGGCCTGGCATATCCCTGACTCTACCATTACCATCAAGCCAGGGGACCAACCCTGGTTCAATGAGGAGTGTAGAAGAGCTTGCCAGGAGCAGCACCAGGCATATCCTAAAAATGCGGTGCCAACCTGGGGAAGCTGCAACACAGGACTACATGCATGCTAAAAAGCGGAAGCAGCATACTCTTGATAGGGCTAAGCGATCCCACAATCAACGGATCAGATCAAAGCTCGGTAGCCCAGCCACATCCAGTCATGAATGGTGGTAGACCATTAAACAACTAACTGGAGGGGGAGGCTCCATGGATATCCCCATCCTCAGGTGGAGCCCAGCATGTGAGTGCAAAAGACAAAGGAGAAGCGTTTGCAACCATCTTCAGCCAGAAGTGCCAAGTCCATATCGGCCTTCTCCTGAGGTCCCCACCATCACAGAAGCAAGTCTTCAGCCAATTCGATTCACTCCACGTGATATCAAGAAATGGCTGAGCGCACTGGATACAGCAAAGGCTATGGGCCCCGACAACATCTCAGCTGTCGTGCTGAAGACTGGTGCTCCAGAACTAGCTGCGCCTCTAGCCAAGCTGTTCCAGTACAGCTATAACACTGGCATCTACCCGACAGTGTGGAAAACTGCCCAGGTATGTCCTGTCCACAAAAAGCAGGACAAATCCAATCCAGTCAATTACCGCCCCATCAGTCTACTCTCAATCATCAGCAAAGTGATGGAAGGTGTCGTCGACGGTGCTATCAAGCGGCACTTACCAATAACCAGCTCACTGCCCAGCTTGGGTTCCGCCAGGACCACTCGGATCCAGACCTCATTACAGCCTTGGTCCAAACATGGACAAAAGATCTGAATTCCAGAGGTGAGGTGAGAGTGACTGCCCTTGATATCAAGGCAACATTTGACCGAGTGTGGCATAAAGGAGCCCGAATAAAACTGAAGTCAGTGGGAATCGGGGAAAACTCTCCATTGGCTGGAGTCATACCTAACACAAAGGAAGATGGTTGTGGTGGTTGGAGGTCAATCATCACAGCCCCAGGACATCGCTGCAGGAGTTCCTCAGGGCAGTGTCCTAGGCCCAACCATCTTCAGTTGCTTCATCAATGACCTTTCCTTCATCATAAGGTCAGAAGTGGGGATGTTCGCTGATGACTGCACACTGTTCAGTGTTATTCGCAATTCCTCAGATAATGAAGCAGTCCATGCCTGCATGCAGCAAGACCTGGACGACATTCAGGCTTGGGCTGATAAGTGGCAAGTAATATTCGCACCACACAAATGCCAGGCAATGACTATCTCCAACAAGCGAGCGTCTAACCACCGCTCCTTGACGTTCAACGGCATTACCATCGCCAAATCCCCCACCATAAATATCCTGGGGGTGACCATTGACCAGAAACTTAACTGGACCAACCATATAAATACTGTGGCAACAAGAGCAGGTCAAAGGCTGGGTATTCTGTGGAGTGTGTCTCACCTCCTGACTCCCCAAAGCCTTTCCACTATCTACAAGACGCAAGTCAGGAGTGTGATGGAATACTCTCCACTTGCCTGGATGAGCGCAGCTCCAACAACACTCAAGAAGCTCAATACCATTCAAGACAAAGCAGCCCACTTGATTTGCACCCCATCCACCACCTTAAACATTCACTCCCTCCAGCAACCGGCGCACCGTGGCTGCAGTGTGTACCATCTACAAGATGCACTGCAGCAACTCACCAAGGCTTCTTCGGCAGGTCCTCCCAAACCCACGACCTCTACCACCTAGAAGGACAAGGGCAGCAGGCGCATGGGAACACCACCACCTCCAAGTTTCCCTCCAAGTCACACACCATCCTGACTTGGAAGTATATCGCTGTTCCTTCATCGTCGCTGGGTCAAAATGCTGGAACTCCCTACCTAACAGCACTGTGGGAGTACCTTCACTACAAGGACTACAGCGATTCAAGAAGGTGGCTCACCACCACCTTCTCAAGGGCAATTAGGGATTGGCAATAAATGCTGACCTTGCCACCAACACCCACATCCCATGAATGAATAAAAAAAATAGCCCAACTCTGAACCAGCGCAAGTGATTTTCTAGTCGGTTTGGATGATCTGTCAAGGCATACCTGAGTGTACACCGTCACGGAGACCATCAATTCTGGCCCATTGACTTTCTAAATGTTGCTGGCATCCAAGGAATAATGCATTGATACAAACCACACTTAAGATGGCAACATTTCACAGCTTCATGTGTTTGCCAGGCTATCAAATACAGTAAATATGCGTGCTAACTGTATTGATTGTATGTGGCATGAGACCTATTTATCAGAATACCTGAATTCAAAGATTATTTTAATGCTGTTAGAAGGATCTGGTTTAACAGGCCCACGAGGGTTGGAGTCTACTGTTAATTCTAGGTATACCTGCAACCTGTTCTGCCCTGACTTTTACTGGGAAAGTGGAGTAATTGGGCAATAATTCAAGATTAACAACAGTATGTAGGGCTTCAATCGTTAACAGCTAACAGTATTTTTCATAGCCCTATGGATTATCAGATTCTGAAATAAATTACTGAAAGCACGTGCTCGGTGGTGTGAGTTATTATATTACAGCACATAAGGGCTGATTCTTAATTTGAGTTTTGAATGTTTTATCGATGCAGCTATTTGTGCAGTTGTTTGGTGAAATTGGGTTAGTGATGAATGAATTAGCTCGGGTTCAAGGCTCGATTTGGTCAATACTATACCTGCTATAACTTATTAACCACACCATTATCTAAAATGCTTTCAAGGGCTAATGTATTCACTATTAACTTGACATTACAGATTCAAGTATCTAACACTACACTACAGAATGATCACAGCACTTCAAATATAATTGTATTTGTGAAGCATGTTGAGATGTTTTAATGTGATGTGGCTTTATATAAATATAAGTATTATTGTAATAGTTCCTGGTAAATTTCTCTCAAAAAGTCTTACACAAACTTGCCCTTTGACAAAGATATACCAGAAATCCTATGTACAGGTACCTTGAAGGTAACCTTTAATGATATTTTCATCCATGCCTCCTTTTTGGATTTCCCAGCTTATTTTGTTAAACTTGCTGACTGCCTCTGATTGACACTTCATGGCTTCTGGATTGACTGACATTCTTAGCTTCTTAATATTTGCAGCACATTTTCGCAGTCGACTCTTCAGGCTGACAACAGCACTGGCACTTTTTTCAGGTAAATACTCAGGCAAAACATCTGATAGTGTCGAAACACATGGTGGGGGGAATTTTGCCAGCCTTGGGGAGGTGGGTTTGGAGGAGGGACTGCCGGGAAAATGGCAGAAACTGGGAGCGGGTACCAAACCCGCCCCCAACCCGCCTCCGTGCCATCTTCCCAGGAGGCGGGTCCCCGACGCGCGCTGGGACCCGTCTCCTCGAGGCGGGAAGGGGATTACAACCACTTAACTGCCTGTTAACAGGTAGTGAACAGGCAGTTAAGAGGCTTATCCCCATTTTACCAACACAAGTGCGGGCTTCCCGACGTCGGGAAACCCCGCCAGGGCCAGCGAGGCGAGCAGTGGGTCTGCGGGGGTCAGAGGGTTCGAAAAGTCCACTGTGGAGGTGAGTGATGGGTGTAAGTGTGGAGAGGTAAGTATGGAAGGTGAGTGAAAAGTGTTAGAAAAAGTTTCCTTACCTTTGTTTCTTCCTGCAGGCTTCAACCGTTGGGGATCCGGAGGTGCCTCATCTCCACGGCAGAGATGACAGAATAGCTGCTGCATTCTCTGATGCAACAGCCATCTGATTTCTGCTCAGGAAAGAGGTTTGGTGAGTCTTGAGTACAAGGACTCACCAAAGAACAGAGATTGTCAGTGTTTGACAGCTTCTCAAAGCTGTCAAACGATGACAATCCATCTGTCAAAAATTTTTGACAGATGAAACGTCATACGCTGACGTTCTCTGTCACCGGCTTTCCCTTAATTGGGTTGCTAAGCCCGCAGGGCAGGCTTAACAAGATCAATCAAGGGAAAATAGCGTGGGTTGGCCGGACGTCGTTGGGGGCGGGACTGAAACCCGACAAGCAGCAGTCCCGCCCCCAATGCACCCCCATTGAGAAAATTCCCCCCATGGATACAAATTCTACAGAATAGCAAGTCACAATTTTTTGGCATTTTCAGTACAACATCTGGAATGATTTTGCAGAAAGGAGCTTTTAAAACAAAGTTGTTTTTTGTTTCTTTCCAGCCGAATTGAACCTACAGAATAGAATGCAAGTGAGACCTTCAATTAGGTCCTCTCATTTGGTGTCCCAAATATGATATCAGTTTATGAACTTGAGGCATAAGTGATTAAGTCAATTGTATGTAATATCGTGAATATATTTATTTGTGTGTTTGCAGCTAGTGGCAGTGTATATATTGGCTCCAGAGTACAGACAGCATATTTCCTCCTATGATCATAGCTTCTTAAAATCGTATTCTGACATTATTACCTACTGATCCGTAAAAGAATGTGGCACATCGTGGCCTCAGGCATGGAGCGGGATGAGCATTTTTAACCATGGGTTATTGCACTGATGGATTTATTTGGGGTTTTTTCCAAAATAAAATGAGACTAACTGGTTGTGTGATTTAGAGACTAGAAAATGAAAGGTTTTGTACACATGTTAAAATGCTCTTTGAAGGTTTATTCGTTCCTGAGGCTACTTGCCTATAAATTGCATTTTTTTGAGTCTTTCTTAGCTAGTCATGAAAATAAATACCAATAATTTTTATTTTAAATGTTCATTCTAACACTGTGGTAGATATGAGGTTTAGAAGGGGCACTTACTGGAGCCAATATAGAATATTATAGTGAAGGACAGCAGTAACCACAGTATACAGTGGTCTTTCCCTGCAGTATTTTCATGTGCTATAATATCACTTCTGTAAGTTATCTATATGCCAAATAATAATAATAATAAATGTGCAGTGAAGATCTGTTTGCTACTATAAGCTGCAGTGTTCATCCCAGAAGATGACAACCATGAAAAATTATTCTTGTATATCTTTCATCTACTTCTGAGTTGAACAGAATCTACTCTCTGTCCTTCATTTACCTGATTCAAAAAAATGCATTTTAAACAATAAATGATCCCCTACTAACAACATTGCTAATATTGAAGAGACCATAGATAGCCAAGTAAAATCCCCCCACAGTTAGCTATATAATGTCATGTTAGTACATGAGGGAGAAAGGAATAGAAGGATATGTTGATAGATTGAGTTGAAGTATGGTGGGAGGAGGCTCGTGAGGAGCATAAACACCGGCATGGACCTGTTGGGCCGAATGGCCTGTTTCTGTGCTGTGAAATTCTATGTAAGAATGTCCTTCAGTACTTTGTTTATGCTTTTGGTTGATATCAAATCTCTCATGATTCCATTCTGCATCATCTTAATCTCCAGTTATTCTGCTTCAATATTATTTCTATTTTCTGACCTATTTATTATTTATAATCATTTCTGTTTATAGCTGGAGTATAAATGGGATTCTTGTCAGGACCAGTTCCATTTGCTTTCAGTGAGCAGGAGATCTCAGTGTTATAATGCACTCACAACTTAGTTTTTTATGCATTATTTGATTATTGACCAATTACATATTGTATCCAACGGATCCCTGATGTGTATTATCTAGATAAACAGTAGATTGGGCAAAACTAAAAGAAAGGAAAAACTTGTATTTATATCGTGCCTTTCATGACTTCCGGATGTCCCAAAATGCTTTATAGCCATTGTAGTCACTGTTGTAATGTAGCCAATATATATACACCAAGATTTGCATATTGGCTACAAAGGAATCAGGACCTTGTAAAATGTCTGAAAGTGCCTCAGTTCCTCAACCTGCGCATTGAATTGTTAGCAGTTTTTGTTGAGGAAAGGCAATTCATGATCCTCCAGCATTTTCACCAAGTAAATACTTGTTAAAAACATTGAAAGGCCAGCCCCTGAGTTAAAACTAAATATGATTATTTTTTTAGTTAGTTGCAATAAGGAAAACAAAAGACAAAACTCATGCTGTATACTAATGTTAACAGATTCTTAAAATCTCGTAAACATGCACTAATCCCCAACAGTCTTGAATTCTAAGCACTTAATTTAAATTCCTCTACCGGCTGCAGTAAATGAACATTCAGCTTCTTTTCTGGATTGAGGTAGTCTCAAATTGATTATGTCACTTAGGTTGTGTCATAGCTCTCAACTGAGAGTGGATTCTAATTTGATGCACAGGTGAAGCCACAGGAGAGCTCCTTTAATGACATGGAAAAGCTAAGAAAGGAAATAAAAGATGTAAAAGAAGAAAAGTGCGAGGGACTGAACAGCGCACTAAGTTGGAAATAATTCAGAGAAGATGTGAGGAAGACATAAAAGGCCATGAGATATTCATGATCTCTTGCTTTGCATACAAATACTGGTTAACTACTGCACCTGTCTACCTATTTATTCTATCAATCTTAGATCTTACTTCAATCACCAAAGCACAAAGAACTATTTTATTTCTGCTCAGCTGTTCAAGTTCATAATGAGTTATTGACAAATGAATTGAAGATAAATCTTTAGGTAATATTTATTGATTTAATTTTTTTGTACAGTTCAGCATATAAACTTGCTAAAACACAGCACTGTATTTTTGTCAACTACATTTTGTCAGAGCTTCAAAGCATCAGAGATGATAAGCATGTGTGTTCAGTCCCCCATTCCAATAAATTCCAAATGATTATCATGCTGCTGTGGGAAAGAGCCCAGGCGAGATCAGAAACCCCATTATTGTGGAGGGAAGGTAGATACAGCTGTCTCCAAGCCACTTGCATACATCCTGACACCCAACTCAAAGTGGCATTGACAGAGGCCTGAGAACAGGTCAACCCTCTTTCCCCCACCCACCCCCAGCAAGGACTCTCAGCAACAGGTAATCTGTGGCCTGGGGAGAACCTAGAGTGACTTAATACCTTCCCAACAATTATCGAATAAATATTGAAGTATCAGTTAGAAAGCAAACAAGAGAATTATTATGATAGCAAAATACTGCGGATGCTGGAAATCTGAAATAACAACAGAAAATGCTGGAAAAACTCAGCAGGCCAGGCAGCATCCGTGGAGAGAGAAAGAGAGTTAACGTTTCAGGTCGATGACCTTTCGTCAGAATCAGCTTATGATGTTATTGGAATTGTTCAGCTGAATTGCTGCCTTATAACTTTTCCAAGTGTTTATTATTCTGTATATAGATTTGGGATGTATACTTTATCATTCAGTGTATTGCATATCACACTGATGTAAAATGAGTTTCTGGAGGAGAGTAGCATCATTGTCAGATTAGGTTTGTGTTAGATTAGTGTCTTTAGCAATGTCTTCAGGTGGCTCATTCATGAGGATAGTGACAACAACGTTATGTAGCTATCACCATGCTCATGGGTAATTCTTCGGTCGGAGTACAGGTGCTGGAAGCCCATGGATGGTTTTAGCACCTTCCTAAAGGGGAGCAGTTGCTTCCAGCTGTTGCCATGCTTGTGGACAGCGGCATTGGCTTCGTAGGGAACCAACTGTGAATGTATGTTTTGTTACAGTGTGCACATGATCACCATGAATGGTTATAGTAGCCTAGTGGAGGCTTCGTACAATACTTTTGTATAATTTGACAACATCCTTATAGATAAAAGCAATGGATATAAATTCGGCAACGTGCTCCTAGATTGTAGCGACGTTTGGAGACGTTGGCGAAACCGTTGTTAATGATGACGAAGAAGGGGCTAATGATGACAGACTCACAAAATGGACAATTGTAGTAGTAGGCTAGAGGAGGCTATTGACATACTCATAGAATGCGGCAACACTTTTGTTATTTTTGCTAACCTTTGAGACACCTGTTTACATTTTTGTTACCTTCACTTTTAATTGTCTACACTGTTAAAAGCATCAGAACTCAGGATATCAGAGTTATTGGTTGATCAAAGGGCATGAAACAATGAGAATAGTTTAGAAAAAAATAAACTCAAACTCATTTCCTATTGGCCCCGTCTTTCTTTCTGGACAACAGCTGCATTTTGATGTCAGTTACATTCACATGTTACGTCTACCATTTTTTGGTAAAGGCTTTGTATAGCTATTGAATAAATACAAATTTTGTCTATACTCTCTTTGTGTTCTCCAAATGCCAAGCACTATCTCCTGCTAATCGATCACACAAGTAACTTGTGTCTTGATCTCTGGCTGTCCTTCTTTATGCCTGACCATAAAGTGGCTAAGGATGAATCTCCTTTTAATTTGTTTTCTCCTCTCTATGTACTTAGAAGTGCGTAGGCTTCACTTGGTACCTCCAAAAATGCATAAGAGAGATTAGTTACTCACTGTGTGGGGAATTACCATACCAATGTGCTCTGCAAGCATTTTTCTAATGGGCTCTGCAAGAGTTTTTATTCTGCAAACTAGGCTGTCTTTCTTGACGTATGAAAGTATATCCATTTATTTTAAATTGAACTATTGAAGAAATTACCTGAGGGCTAAAATTCGTATGTCCACTAATTTGAGCAACAAAGTCCTGAATATAAAAGTCACAGAGTATTTGCCAAAAATGAACCAAGATAGGATTTACACCTGAGATTCAGCATTTTAAGGCCAGCAATTGGAAGTATCTGAGTGCAGAGCATAGCTTACCTTGCTAATATGATTGAATATATACTGGAAAAATGTCAGTTTCTTCATCGCTTTTATATATCAATTTGCTTGTAACAATTTGCTTGTATATCAATCCGAATTTCAGACGACGTTAAACTGAGGCCCCGTCTGCTCTCTCAGGTGGACGTAAAAGATCCCAAGGCACGATTTTGAAGAAGAGCAGGGGAGCTATTCCCAGTGCCTTGGCCAATATTTATCCCTCAATCAGCATCACTAAAAACAGATTATCTGGTCATTATCACATTGCTGTTTGTGGGAGCTTGCTGTGCGCAAATTGGCTGCCTTGTTTCCCACATTACAACAGTGACTACACTTCAAAAAGTACTTAATTGGCTGTAAAGTGCTTGGAGATGTCCGGTGGTCGTGAAAGGTGCTATATAAATGCAAGTCTTTCTTTTCTTGCTTTATTTATATATATATATATATATATATAGTACTGCTACTTTGAAGTTAGTCTTTAATAAAAATTGTGTTGGGGGTGAACTGATTTCCTGAAACTATTGTGAAGCAAATAAACCATGACCTTTGAGGTAGAAGTAGCAATTTATTGTTGTTTAAGAACATGTAGCAGTAGCAGCTGAAGTGATCATTCTGCATTGACCATGGTATTCCTGAATGGCATGGCATGCATAATTGTCCTCAGCTCTACCAGCAATACCGTTGTATTAGCATCACTAGAGATTTATGCTTCATATAGCAGGAGACAAATTGAATTATAGCGAGTACTGTGAAAAGCAGGAAGATGCCAATGTATTTCAGGCATCTTTCACTACACGTGCATTGTGTGTTACTTATGTGACACAGTAGAATTTTCAAAACTTCTTTTCATATTGCCAACACACTTGGTAGTAGTAAGGTTTTGTAGGATCTATGCTTTTGTTGTGGGAAACATTTTGTTACATGCTGCAAGAAAGTCAAATATTTTGTTAACTTCTCTGCCTTTTGGCATAATTGTAAACATTGCTTTTTCCAGGAAAGTTCTATTCATTTTTAATTCTAATGACTGTTTTCTGTTGGCAAAATCTTATTCATGTATACACTGCATTTTTCATTTTGTTGTTGCTTCAGGTTTAAGTCTACATCCTTGTCTCCATTCATGTCTCTTCCACACACTTGCGTCTGTTGTGGTCCATACACTAGTTTGCTCCGTAGGAGAAAGACATTTTTATTTTTGCCTGAAATCTATTTTGCAATTCTCAAATCTGATATGCTTTTAAGATCTCACAAAATGAGATGCCTAGAAAATAAGTCATTAACCATTTAAGTTTTATTTCTATTTACAGATGTTCATAAAGAAACACCACCACAGAAATGGACGAAATTTCAGTTAAACTAAAAATTATTTTAATTTTGGAGCTATCATATGAAGGGACTTTGTCTAAAATATGGTGGTAGCCTGATTGTTGGTCATTATTTCACTTGCTTGGAATCCATGTGAAAAATAGTAGTCTAGGCATTAAGACTATTTTGGGGCATATTAATTCCAAGTTCACAAAATGTGAGCTAGGTTTAAACTGGGTGAAAATCAGTGGGGTAAGAACAGCATTTTAGCCAATTATTTTGAATAGAGTGGATCCAATTAATTTCAGTATAGCTGCTAATCCTGAATGTTGTTACATTTATACTGTGCCTTTTGCATAGCAAAAAACATATGCGTGGCACTTTGCAGTTGGGGTCAGTCGTGAGTGGGAGGGTAATTAGGGCTGGTGGCCAAAGTGTGTGAGAAGACATGAGTACAGAATGGTTAAAATGTGACGTTCTAACTTAAGCACTCAGTGACTCACAATTCCATCTCTGCTAAAGAGAGAGCGAGAGAGGCAACCAAACACCTGCATCTGTAACATGGCATGAACTATGAGAGAGAGTACAGAAATGATAATGCATGAAATTAGAATGGTTTGATCAACCCTGAATAATGAGCTCAGAACTGTAATGTGTTAGTTCTCAACCATCTGGTGTTGTTATAAGTACTGTTTAAGTGTATGGCTCTATACTTAATAAATCTATGAAAGCTTGACCTCAAAATTTCAAGTACCTTATTGATTTTGAGGAATAAATAGAACATCTAATCATAAATAAAAACCATCTTCTAACAGGTAGATTTTGAGAAACTTTTTGAACTTAGAGAGGGATGAAGAAAGCCAGAGGAGCTTCGAGAGAGAGTTTGAGTGTGGAGGCAAGATGGCTGAAGGTTGGCGAGAATAAGGTCATTGAAAACACACAGTATACCAGAGTTGGATGAGGAGCGGGTGCGAGCAAGGATGTTGGACTGGGCGAAGTTTGAAACACAGGCATGATTTTTAAGTTGATGCACATTGACCAGGTCTTATATATTATGTTCATCTGCATTTAAGAGATTATTCATACAGTGCACCAGAAAGCTGGTAGACTCAAACATTTATACAAAAATGTGGAAAAATAGGAGTCAGCAGCAATTCCACACAATTACTGTTTACCCCAGATGGTTTAGTATTGCTAACATGGAGATGCAATTGTTGACTTTCAATCTGATGGCAGCATGCCAACCAAAAGGGTTTCATTTTTACAAGATAGAGATGGCCTGTCATGCCCAGAAAATAATTCTGTTGATAAATCTGCAATATCAAAGATCAGTACATGACTCCATCAATTTTTGTCAGTCAAATAACCCCAGGTTGTTTTGACAGGATAAACAATTGGAAGACCTTTAAGTGATTGTGGCTATAATTAACAAAGATGGCTTATGATCCCACTGCACATTAATGGATGTCAGGAAACACAGATACAACCAAACACTTAAAGTGATTGAATGTATTATGGACAAAATATGTTGTGTTCTTTCACACTGATTCCAGTGTGTAGATCACCTGACTAAGAATGAGGAGGTTTTGTGGTAAGAGCCTTCCAAAGCCGAGGTACGTTCCCACGAGCCACGAGGGCAACCAGAGCCAGAGCTCCCTGGATGACGAAAGAGATAGAGAGTAAGATGAAGCAGAAAAAGGCGTATGACAGATGTCAAGTTGAGAATACAGGTGAGAACCAGGCTGAATATAGAAAGTTCAGAGGGGAAGTGAAAAAGAAAATAAGAGGGGCAAAGAGAGAGTATGAGAATAGATTGGCAGCTAACATAAAAGGGAATCTAAATGTCTTCTATAGGCATATAAATAGTAAACGGGTAGTAAGAGATGGGGTGGGGCCGATTCGGGGCCAAAATGAAGACCTGCAGAGGGCATGGCTGAGGTACTAAATGAGTACTTTGCATTTGTCTTTACCAAGGAAGAAGATGCTGCCAAAATCATAGTGAAATAGGAGGTAGTTGAGATACTGGATGGGGTAAAATTGATAAAGAGGAGGTACGAGAAAGGCTGGCTGTACTTAAAGTAGATAAGTCACCAGGACCGAATGGGATGCATCGTAGGATGCTGAGGGAAGTAAAGGTGGTAATTGCAGAGGTACTGGCCATAATCTTCCAATCCTCCTTGGATATGGAGGTGGTGCCAGAGGACTGGAGAATTGCAAATGTTGCACCCTTGTTCAAAAAAGGGTGTAAGGATAAACCCAGCAACTACAGGCCCGTCAGTTTAACCTCAGTAGTGGGGAAGCTTTTAGAAATGATAATCTGGGACAAAATTAACAGTCACTTGGGCAAGTGTGGATTAATTAAGGGAAGCCAGCACCGATTTATTAAAGGCAAATCGTGTTTAACTAACTTGATCGAGTTTTTTGATGAGGTAACAGAGAGGGTTGATGAAGGCAATGCACTTGATGTGGTGTACATGGACTTCCAAAAGGCGTTTGATAAAGTGCCACAAAATAGGCTTGCCAGCAAAGTTGAAGCCCATGGAATAAAAGGGACACTGGCAGCATGGATACGACATTGGCTAAGTGACAGGAAACAGAGTAGTGGTGAACGGTTGTTTATCGGACTGGAGGAAGGTACACAGTGGTGTTCCCCAGGGGTCGGTACTCGGACCACTGCTTTTCTTGATATATATCAATGACTTGGGCTAGGGTTTATAGGGCACTATTTCAAAATTTGCAGATGACACAAAACTAGGAAGTATAGTGAACAGTGAAGAGGATAGTGATAGACTTCAAGAAGGCATAGACAGGCTGGTGAAATGGGCAGACACGTGGCAGATGAAATTTAACACAGAAAAGTGCGAAGTGATACATTTTGGTAAAAAGAATGAAGAGAGGCAATATAAACTAAAGGGTACAATTCTAAAGGGGGTGCATGAACAGAGACACCTGGGGGTATATGTGCACAAATCGTTGAAGGTGGCAGGGCAAGTTGAGAAAGCGGTTAAAAAAGCATATGGGATCCTGGCCTTCATAAACAGAGGCAAAGAGTACAAAAGCAAGGAAGTTATGATGAACCTTTATAAAACACTGGTTCGGCCTCAACTGGAGTATTGTGTCCAATTCTGGGCACCGCACTTTAGGAAGGATGTGAAGGCATTAGAGAGGGTGCAGAAAAGATTTACAAGAATGGTTCCAGGGATGAGGGACTTCAGTTACGTGGATAGACTGGAGAAGCTGGGGTTGTTCTCCTCAGAATAGTAGAATCATAGAATAGTTACAGCACAGAAGAAGGCCATTCGGCCCGTCGAGCCCGTGCTAACTCTCAGCTAGTCCCACTCCCCCGCCCTTTCCCTGTAGCACTGCAATTTTTTTTCCTTGGAACACTTATCCAACTCCCTTTTGAAATATAAGATTGAGTCTGCCTCCACTACCCTTTCAGGCAGTGCATTCCAGATCTTAACCACTCACTGCATAAAAACGTTTTTTCTTATGTTGCCTTTGGTTCTTTTGCCAATCACCTTAAATTTGTGTCCACTGGTTCTCGACCCTTCTGCCAATGGGAACAGTTTCCCTCTATCTACTCTGTCCAGACCCCTTATGATTTTGAGCACCTCTATCAAACCTCCTCTCAATCTTCTCTGCTCCAAGGAGAACAACTCCAGCTTCTCCAGTCTATCAACGTAACTGAAGTCCCTCATTTCTGGAATCATTCTCGTTAATCTTTTCTGAACCCTCTCAAAGGCCTTCACATCCTTCCTAAAGTGCCATGTCCAGAATTGGACACAATACTCCAGTTGAGGCCGAACCAGTGTTTTATAAAGGTTCATCATAACTTCCTTGCGTTTGTACTCTATGCCTCTATTTATGAAGCCCAGGAACCCGTATGCTTTTTGTACCGCTTTCTCAACCTGCCCTGCCACCTTCAACGATTTGTGCACACATGCCCCCAGCTCTCTCTGTTCCTGCAACCCCGTGCACCTTCTTAGAGCAGAGAAGGTTGAGAGGAGATTTGATAGAGGTGTTCAAATTCATGAAGGGTCGAGACAGAGTTGATAGAGAGAAACTGTTCCCATTGGCGGAAGGATCGAGAACCAGAGGACACAGATTTAAGGTGATTGGCAAAAGAACCAAAGGCGACGTAAGAAAAAACTTTTTTACGCAGCGAGTGGATAAGATCTGGAATGCACTTCCTCAAAGGGTGGTGGAGGCAGATTCAGTTGTGGCTTTCAAAAGGGAATTAGATAAGTACATGAGGGGAAAAAAAATTGCAGGGCTATGGAGAAAGGGCGGGGGATTGGGACTAGTTGAAGTGCTCTTGCAGAGAAGCCGGCACGGGCTCGAGGGGCCGAAAGGCCTCCTTCTGTGCTGCAACCATTCTATGATTCTACGTCTGTACCTTTTTGTGCTGCATGCAGCAGCATCACCATTCATTAGTACATCTAGCTCAAGGTCAGTTGGGTATAGTCCTGTGCTATGGCTATGGATGTTGAGGACTACAATTGTCTCCACCAGTGCAAGATGAGCCAGATGTAGGAGGTTCACCTTTGCTGTAGAATAGTATCATGGAATCTTACAGCACAGAAGAAGGCCATTTGGTCCTTTACGCCTGTTCAATTTAGTCCGACACCCAGCTTTTTCCGCATTACCCTGTAAATTAGTCCTCTTCAAGTATGTGTCCAATTACTTTTTAAAAGGCTCTATGGAATCTGATTCCACCACCCTTTTAGGTAGTGCGTTGCAGATCTTAATAACCATCTGTGAAGAAATTTCTCCTCATTTCCCCTCTAGTTCTTTTGCTAATAATTTTAAACCTATGAACTCTGATTACTGACCCACTTGCCAGAGGAAACCATTTCTCCCTACTTGCTCTATCAAAACCCCTCATAATTTTGAATACCTCTATTTGGTCTCCCCTTAACCTTCTCTGATCCCAGCATCTCCAATCTCCCCACACAGCTGAACTCCCTCATTCCTGGTAAACCTCCTCTGTACCCTCTCCAGGGCCTTGACATCCTTCCTAAAGTATGGTGTTCAGAATTGTACACAATACATCAGCGGAGACCTACCCAGAGATTTGTAAAGGTTTAGCATGACTTCCTTGTTTTTGTATTCAGTGCCCCTATTTACAAAGCCAAGTATCCCCTACGCTTTCTTAACCGCCTTCTCAACTTGCCCTGCCACCTTCAAAGTTTTGTGAATATGCAACCCCAGGTCCCTCTGTTCTTGCACCCCCTCAAAATAGTACCTTTTAGATTATACTGCCTCTTCATGTTGTTTCTCCCAAAGTGCATCACTTTCCCACATTACAACAGTGACTCCACTTCAAAAGTACTTCATTGGCTGTTAAGCGCTTTGAGACGTCCGGTGGTCGTGAAAGGTGCTATATAAATGCAAGTCTTTCTTTACACTTATCCATATTAAATTGCATCTGCCATGTGTCTGTCCATTTCACCAGTCTGTCTATGTTCTCCCCTGAAGTCTGCAACTATCATGCTCACTATTTACTATGTTGCCAAGTTTTGTATCATCTGCAAATTTCAAAATTGTACTCCTTATACTCAAGTCCAGGTCATTTATATATAACAAGAAAAGCATTAGCCCTAATACCGACCCCTGGGAGACCCCACTACATACTACTCTCCAGTCAGAAAACATCCATTCACCACTACTCTCTATCTCCTATCTCTTAGCCAATTTTGTACCCAAGTTACCACTGTCCTTTTTATACATCTGCTTCTGTTTTCTGAATAAATCTGTTATGAGGTGCTTTATCAAATGCCTTTTGAAAGTCCATATATACAACATCTACTGCAGTACCTTCATCAACCCTCTCTGTTACTTAATCAAAGAACTCAATCAGGTTAGTCAGACATGATTTGCCTTTAACAAATCCATGCTGGCTGTCCCTTATTTAACCCATGCATCTCCAAGTGAGAATTAATTTTGTCCTTGACAATTGTTTTTAGTAGGTTTCCCATCACTGACGTTAGACTGATTGGCCTGTAGTTACCAGGTTTATCCCTCTCCCCTTTATTGAACAGGGGTGAAACATTTGCAATCCTCCAGTTCTCTGGCACCGCTCCAATATCCAAAGAGGATTGAAAGATTGCCAAGCAGGATTAAAAGATTGTACCTGTTTACTCTAAGAAAATCCATTGAGTTAATAGTGGAAACCCTCAACAACTGAAGTCACCCCTCCACATTTCTGGGTGAACATTTGCACCACCTTCTCTGCTTGTTTCTTCAGTTGCTGTGGTTCTTCTGGCCTGCTATGTTTTTTCCTGACCTACTGCTAAGTTTTTCTTTGGCATTGTATTCAGTCAGCATTTAACATCATTCCAGGTTGAAGGAGGGAGAAATATTGATAACAGTTCTGAATATTACCCTTTTCACAATCAGGGTTGCCACCTGCCTCCTTAAAGTAGATCGGCCTTGACATTTAAACTTGCCCCCAGTGGTAAGTTAAGATGCTGTGCTCTAGAATTTTCAGTATTACTGTCTGGGCAGTAATTGAAGGCATTTACCCATGCAAAATTTTCTATAATGCCTGCATGTCAAGATACCCATTTTCCCCATACCAGCAGATACTGAATATGATGGGAAATGTTGGTGTTCAGAGGGACCTGGGTGTCCTTGTACACAAATCACTGAAAGTTAACATGCAGGTGCAGCAAGCAATTAAGAAAGCAAATGGTATGTTGGCCTTTATTACAAGAGGATTTGAGTATAAGAGTAAAGATGTCTTACTGCAATTATATAGGGCCCTGGTGAGACCACACCTGGAGTATTGTGTACAGTTTTGGTCTCCTTACCTAAAGAAGGATATACTTGCCATAGAGGGAGTGCAACAAAGGTTCACCAGACTGGTTCCTGGGATGGGGGGATTGTCCTATGTAGACTCGGCCTATATTCTCTGGAGTTTAGAAGAATGAGAGGTGATCTCATTGAAACATACAAAATTCTTACAGGGCTTGACAGGGTAGATGCAGGGAGGATGTTTCCCCTGGCTGGGGAGTCTAGAACCAGGGGTTGCAGTCTCAGAATAAGGGGTTGGCCATTTAGGACTGAGTTGAGGAGAAATTTCTTCACTCAAAGGGTGGTGAATATTTGGAATTCTCTACCCCAGAGGGCTGTGGGGGCTCAGTCGTTGAGTATATTCAAGACAGAGATCGATAGATTTTTGGATATTAAGGGAATCAAGGGATATGGGGATAGTGCAGGAAAGTGGAGATGAGGTAGAAGATCAGCCATGATCTCATTGAATGGTGGAGCAGGTTCGAGAGGCTGAATGTCCTACTCCTGCTCCTATTTCATATGTTGTTCGTTCTTGTTTATCCAGACTGATCAGCAGAAATCAAGGAAGGAGATAAGTCATTTCTTCTGCCTTTTTGTGGCAAAAGCTATTCCTCTAGCTCAATATCACATGGCTATAATAGGGAAGGAAATTTGTCAATTGTTGGGGGGAAAAGCAACATCTCAAACCAAAATTGATTGTTCTCTACACCCAGCTGTGATCATTTGTCATTGAAATTCATTGTTTGTAGTGTGCCAATGGATGCATTTATTGTTGTTCACTTCACACTTTGTAAGAGTGGGTGGTAGAAACTGTATTTGGTGGCTACCCCACATATTTCAAAACCAATTTGTTTTTTCCACTGGGACAGCATTTACAATCTTTGGTAGTGCCTTGACCTTGGGAGCTGGATTTAAAGTAGTGCAGCTTTTGTTAAAGTTGTTGGAAATATTGATTATCCAGCTGAATCCATCATTATGATTCCCAAAATACCAAAGACTTTGATGTACTTTAATCTTAACACCCATTCTGAACATGGATTTTACATTTCTCTGCTCCTTGTCTGCAATTTTCTAACTATTTATTTGAATGAATGGAAAATTAAAGGCTAGGGAGTGCAGAAGTGGAAATTCCAGCCGGGATGTTTAAACCAACACAGAAAACAGGCATTAAACATTATCTTTCTAGAAAGTGTGATGAAGGCAGTGCTGCCCAAGTACTGGCCGGGTGCCATTAATAAGAGCGATATGTATTTCCATGTCTCATCAAGACTAATGCACTGCGAGTACAGAAGACTCTTGCTGTAAGGTACTACCTGGGAGCCAGCCAAACAATCCATTAAGGTGGAGTTTGGAGAAATCTGTGCAGTAATTCATTTAAACAAAAAACCTTCTTTCTTCAATTTTTAGTGGATTTTTCTCCAACTCTTCAGATGTCCTCACACCACAACTCGTACTCTGTGAAGCAAGTTGGGAAAGTGATTTATCACCAGGCAATAAATATGGCGCTGTTTCTTTTTAATACAGGCGATGCACAATTTGGTGTCAGATGACTCTTCACCCTTCTTGTGAGGAAGCGCTCATTGGAGTTGAGCCTGTTCTTGTTCCCTGCGGCTTATTTGGCTGCCAAATTTTAAGCTGGATTCGCACTATCGGGGAGTAAAATTATGTCATAGTTATCTATTGTATTCAAAAACAGTGGACTGGCATTTATGTGGACTTCCAGAACACATTTGACAAGGTTCCACATAAGAGACTGTTAACAAAAATGGGAGCACATGGAATTGAACGTAACATATTGGCTTGGACAGGAAATTGGTTCGGAGGTAGGAGACAGAGTGTAGGGATAATGGGTATGTACTCAAATTGGCAGGATGTGACTAGTGGTGTCCCCCAGGGATCTGTACTGAGGCCTCAACTTTTCACTATATTTCTCAATGACTTGGATGAAGGAATGGAGAGCTGTGTATCTAATTTTGCTAATGACACGAAGTTAGGTGACACAGTAAATAATGTAGATGGGAGCAGAAAGTTGCAAAGATTAAGTGAGTGGGTAAAACTGTGGCAGATGGAGTTCATTGTGGGAAAGTGTGAGGTCATCCACTTTGGACCAAAGAAAGATAGATCAATATTTTCTAAATGGCAAGAAGCTGGGAACTGTGGATGAGCAGAGATTTAAGGGTCCAAGTACAGAAATCATTAAAAGGTACAAAAGATTATTTAAAAGTTAATGGAATAATGGAAGTTACGTTAACAGCTGTATAGAGCTCTGGTTAGACCCCAGTTAGAGTACTGCATTCTGTTCTGGGCACCGTGCCTCAGGAAGGATATATTGGCCTTGGAAAGGTGCAGTGCAGATTCACCAGAATGATACTGGGGTGAAAAGGGTTAAATTATGATGACACATTGCATAGACTAGACTTGCATTCCTTGAATATAGAAGATTAAGGGGTGATCTAATTGATGTGATTAAGGTGATCAAAAAGGAATTGATGGGGTAGATAGAGATAAACTATTTCCTCTGGTGGGGGAGACCAGAACAAGGGGGCAAAGCCTTAAAATTCGAGCTAGGTCATTCAGGTGTGATGCCAGAAAGCACCACTTCACACAAACGGTAGTGGAAATCTGGAACTCTCTTCCCCCAAAAAGCTGTTGAAACTAGGTTAATTGAAAATGTCAAAATTGAGATTGATAGATTTTTGTTAGGCAAGGGTATTAAGGTTTATGGAGCCAAGGCGGGTAGATGGATACAGATCAGCCATGAACTAATTGAATGGTGGAACAGGCTCAAGAGGCTGAATGACCTATTCCTGTTGGATATGTAAAATCTGATCAATTTATTTTTCAGTGAAATACCTCTTTGAATATAAGTTTATATTGATTGTGTAATTAAATCTATGCTGCAGTTTTGTGCATTCATACATTGTAAAACCAACTTTAACAATATGTTAAAGTAGTAGAAGGAAGAACGGTAATGAGTAAGGACATTAAAGTCATAGGGGGAAAAATTCAGTTGGTTGCGCCTCCCGTTAGCGCCTTAAGAGGGCACTAATGGGGCGTTAAGGCGCTAACGCCCGGGCGCAGCGCTGTTTGCGCCGCTCGAGAACTTAACTTGAGATTGTGCGGCGGCGCTAAAACTTACCGCTGCGACCACCTGCGCGCGCAGATTGTGACGTCATTCCATGGTGCAACGCCCTTGGGGCGCCCCGGAGCGGAAATTGAGTGGCGCCCCCTGCCTTACCGCCTGGCACTTCCAACGACCGGAAGACTGGAACGTTATCAATCGGTGTGGGGCTGGGGGGGGCGCTATTTAAAGGGGGCCTCTTCCTGTCTTTTTCTGTGGTCGACATTTATGCACCACTCGTTCTGAGAGAGAGAGAGAGATTCGGAGAGAGAGAGAGAGAGACTTCTACATTGACTCAACGCTTTGTGAGGTAGTTTGGCCTAGTTCATCCTAACTTTGCTGCTACTTTAGTTGCTGTACCTCATTACTTTTCTGGCAAAGAGAATATGGGGGCTGCAATGATTGGGGGCGTCGTCCTGCTCCAGCTCAATCGGAGGATAGTGAGACGCAGACAGAGAGTGGCAATGATGGCCAGACGGAGGAGGGCCATCAGGCGCATGTACAGGAGAGCTTACCCTCCCAGGGTATATCGTGAACAGCTCTCCTACATCCATATGTCCGAGGAGCTGTGTTTGCGAAGGCTGCGATTCAGCAAGGAGGTGGTCACTGAGCTCTGCCACCTGCTGCAGCCAGATCTGCAGCCTCAGCTGAGGTCCAGGACGTCTCTGTCGGTGGCAGTGAAGGTCACAGTGGCTTTGAACTTCTACGCCACTGGCTCATTCCAAGCTGCTGTTGGGGACCTCGCCAATATCTCCCAGTTTGCGGTGCATCGCTGCATCCGGCAGGTCACCAATGCCCTCTTCAGAAGGAGACGAGACTTCATCTCTTTCCCTATGACCCCAGACAAGCAGCATGACCGTGCTATGGGCTTTGCGAGGGTAGCGGGCTTCCCCATGGTGCAGGGCGCCATTGACTGCACGCATGTGGCTTTGCGTGCTCCGCGAGAGAATGCAGAGGAGTTCCGGAACAGAAAGGGGTTCCATTCCTTGAATGTGCAGTTGGTCTGTGACCACAGACAGGTGATTCTCGCTGTCAATGCCCACTATCCGGGCAGCTGCCACGATGCTTTCATCCTGCGCCAGAGTACTGTGGCAGAAATTTTCGAGGCACCGCATCAGCCAGTTGGTTGGCTTCTGGGGGACAAGGGGTACGCATTGAGCACCTGGCTGATGACACCGCTCCGTGCGCCAAACACCCCTGCTGAGCTGCGGTACCAGGAAAGCCAACAAGCAACCAGGAACATTATTGAGCGCACAATTGGCGTGCTGAAACAACGATTCCGCTGTCTGGACCATTCCGGAGGAGCCCTGCAGTACTCGCCTGAGCAAGTTTCGAAATTCGTAGTCGTGTGCTGCATGTTGCACAACATGGCAATCCTCAGGACGCAGCCAATGCCACCAGGCCTTGCAGCACCACAAGAGGAGGAGGAGGAAGAGGAGGAACAGGACGAGGACGATGATCAGCAGCAGCACCAAGGCAGGAGGGCGGCCCACAATGGTCAAACTGCAAGGGCCGTCCGTCAACGACTAATAGCAAGCCGCTTCTAGGGCCCCTGCCATTGCTACAAACACGAATCAACCCAGCACGCAACCCCTAAGCCGGCCAAGGCACCAATAATTCCAACCACCAGCCATGTATATTTTGAATACAGAAACGTATTTATTGTACAAACTCTGTGTGTGTCAATTCCTCATGACAAACTCATAGAAATAAACACAAAAAAACAGTCAATAACATAACTGGTTCTCACAACCTGGAGATAATGTCCAAAACACTAAACAAAAGTTGGGCCATGAACCTCGGCCTTTAATAAAAAAATGACCAGCATTTTGGCACACCTCCTACATTTTGCCCTTCGAGGGTGATCTCCTTCCCTTGCGCACTTCCCCCCTTCTAACCCTACTGCTCCTCCGTAATGGGACCTCAGTGGCTGCAGCAAGGCTGGTGGAAGGCTGCTGCTCGTCAGACCCTGACACTGCAGATGCCCCTGAAGGACGGCCTCGACCACTTCTGGGCCTGGAGGGCCCGGCTGCAGACTGCACCAACTCTGCATGGGCGGCAGCAGTCTGTCCTACAGGCGGTGGCAAGTGCAGTGGAGAAGTGACAGTGTTGGCAGCAGGAATGCTGTCATCGTGAGAGAGGACAGCAACTCCCTGCTCGCCCGACACACTGGCACTCCCACGGGGCAGCACTTCAGCATCCGGAGCAATTTGCCGGAGAACAGATTGCTGGCCTGCTGCGGCGCGGTGACAGCCCCGGGGACATGTGCACGAACCATCGAGGATGGCAGCAGTCAGTGCTCGCGTGGCCTCAATCTGAGTCTGCATGAGAGCAGTCTCAGATGGGTTCCTGGCAGCCAGTGACTGAATTGCAGCACTAAGCTTTAGTGTGGCATCCGCCTGTGCTACAGCGAAGTGCTCCACACTCCTTGCCAGTGCCTCAATGCATTCGGGCACCCTTCCCACTGCACCCATGAGCTCAGTGTGCATGCCCACCGCCTGGCTGTTCATTTCTGCAATCAGCCGCTCCTCCTCTGCGTCCATTGCAGTAGGAGTGTCTGGCATACTCTCCCTCTGGGGAGAAGGCTCCCGTTCTTCCCTCCCCCCCCCATGGCGTTGCTGCAGCCCGCTGGGTCCTGGAGCTTCACCATCATCAGCCCCTTCCCCCCTGCTCCCCTCCGGGGAAGGCGTGTTCCCAGTGTGGCCATGGGCTTCCTCGGGAGAGGGTGGCACTGATGCTCCGGCTTCCTCTTCCTCCTCAGCTGCAGCATCACTCCCAGTGGCAGCTTCAGGGACCATCTCCTCAGCTGGTGAATCACCATCTGAAAGCAGGGAGGTACAAGAGTGGCTTTAGCGTGAGGACAGGGTGGCAGTAAGGGAGGAATAAGTGCAGCGAGTTAGCAAGTTGGATTGAAAGTGTCAAAGGCTGGTATTGTGAGGGACAAGTGGAAGGACAGAGGACAAAAAGGTGATGACCTTACCATTGCTGTCCACAACGGGGTCGGCGTCCCCAGTGGCGACGGGACCGATCACCCGGCTTGCCACAATCCTGTGGACGCGCTCCTCCAGATCGCTGAGGGGTTGCAGCTGAAGCCGCCCTCCACCCGTCCGTTGCTGCTGTCTCCGATTATGAGCCAGCTTAGCCTGCAAGAAAAAGGACAGCATCTGAGTAAATATACAGCCATGGTCTTGCCTGATGTGCCTCCCATAGGTGAATAGCCCTTACAATATGCAGCCATGGTCTTGCCTGATGTGCCTCCCATAGGTGAATAGCCCTTACAATATGCAGCCATGGTCTTGCCTGATGTGCCTCCCATAGATGAATAGCCCTTACAATATGCAGCCATGGTCTTGCCTGATGTGCCTCCCATAGGTGAATAGCCCTTACAATATGCAGCCATGGTCTTGCCTGATGTGCCTCCCATAGGTGAATAGCCCTTACTGTATGCAAAGTGTGGAATGTGTGTGTGTGTTTGATGAAAGGGCCATAGGTGTTGCATGAGTGTTGTGCATTGGGGTTTTAAGACCCTCTGGCCATATAGTGAGGTTGAGATGGAGGGATGGAGAGGTATTGAGCAAAAGCCACTCACCCTGACGACCCGAGTGAGGTCGTTGAATTTTTTGCAGCACTGAACATGGGTCCTGGGCACCATGCTCCTGGAGGAGACGCTCTGAGCCACCTCCCTCCACACTCTTCTGAACTCGCGTGGCAAAGGCCTCCTGCCACTCTCCGGGAGCAGCATGCATCGTCTGCGCTCCACTGCGCCAACCAGAGCATCCAAGGCCCGCTCGGTGAAGCGATGAGCGCGTTCTCTCACCCTCTCCATGCTTGGCAGCAAAATGGATTACAGGTCTCTCCAGGCTGAGATTCAAGGCTGCAATGAGCAGGGTGTGGCTGGGGAGCAAGTGGCCCCCCCCGCTTTAAGAAGTGTCCGGCGCCAGTGTGTCTGTGTTCCCTCGCTAACTGGCAGCAGCTGCGCTGCGCTCGTGCGCTGAGGTAGCGCCTCACTCCTAGGCCTTTGCGCCTTAAGAGAGGTGTGCAGCGCCTAATTTAGCGCTCCACTCACCTCCCGGGGCGGTAAAAGTGAAGTTTCCTGTCAGTGCCGATAATTAGCGCCAGGCGCTAATATTTGCGCTCGGACGATATTTGCGCCCCAAATGGGGCGCGACCTAATTTCTACCCCATAGAGTGAGTGAAGCGGATCCACCTGGACGGTACAGTAGATGAGAAACTATAGTTCTGAACAGTGACCTAAGATACTGGAACTTTTTCTACTGGAGAAAAGAAGGCTATGAAGAAACTTTAAATAGAGATTTTTAAGTTTATGAATGGTTTTGATAGGGTGAATAGGATAAGACTATTTCCTCACATGATGGCATAGAAAGTCATATATCCAAATTTGCCAAAGATAGGTGGAATTGTAGGCAGTGTAGATGGAAACAAAAAATTACAAAGGGATATCAACAGATTAAGTGAATGGGCAAAACTGTGGCAAATGGATTTCAGTGTAGGCAAATGTGAGGTCATCCACTTTGGACCTAAAAAGGATAGATCAGGTGAAAGGCTAAACACAGTGGAGGTCCAAAGCGACTTAGGGGTTCCAGGTACATAGATCATTAAAATGTCATGAACAGGTACAGAAAAATAATCAAAAAGACGAATGGGATGCTGGCCTTTATATCTAGAGGACTAGAATACAAGGCGGTAGAAGTTATGCTGCAGCTGTACTAAACCCTGGTTCGACCACACCTGGAGTACTGTGAGCAATTCTGGGCACCACACCTTAGGAAGGATATATTGGCCTTGGAGGGAGTGCAGCATAGGTTTACCAGAATGATATCCGGACTTCAAGGGTTAAGTTACGAGGAGAGATTACCCAAATTAGGGCTGTATTCCTAGAATTTAGATGGTTAAGGGGTGATCTGATCGAAGTTTACAAGATATTAAAGGAAACAGATAGGGTAGTTAGAGAGAAACCATTTCCACTGGTTGGGGATTCTAGAACTAGGGGGCGTAGTCTAAAAATTAGAGCCAGACCTTTCAGGAGTGAAATTAGGAAACACATCTACACACAAAGGATGGTAGAAGTTTGGAACTCTTCCGCCAACAGCAATTGATGCTAGATCAATTGTTAGTTTTAAATCGGAGATTGATAGCTTTCTGTAAACCAAAGGTATTAAGGGATATGGGCCAAAGATGGGAATATGGAGTTCGGTCACAGATCAGCCATGATCTCATTGAATGGCTGAATGGCCTACTCCTGTTCCTATTTCCTATGTTCCTCTGATTGGGGAGTCAGTGACGAGGGGTCATCAATTTAAAGTTGTCACTGTGAGGAGCGAGGTTAGGAGAAATTTCTTTACGTTTAGAATTATTAGAGCATGGAACTCTTTGCCACAGGGAGATAGTTCAGGTAGAGACCATTGCATCTTCTAAGGGTTGAGTAGATGAACGTTTGAAGAAAAGAAAGATGTTGGGCTATGGGGAAAGAGCAGGGCAGTGAGATTAGCTTTGGGTTGCTCTATGAAAGACCCAGCACAGACATGATGGGCCGAATTGTCCCCTTTTTAGCTGAGAATGTTAATGGTTCCAAAATATATATTTTCAAGTCTCATGATTTTGCACAGATTTTTGAAAATTTTGAAGTTAACGAAAACCTGGCATAACTTAGTTATGCATTGTTTCTTTTTCAGTAACAGATGAGCTGTTTTGTCATTTATTTGCCACTGATTACCCACTGTTAGTACAAATGAGCTATCCAGTCCCAAGCCATGATGTGAAGGCCTTAGAGAGGGTGCAGAAAAGATTTACGAGAATGATTCCAGGGATGAGCGACTTCAGTTACGTGGATAGACTGGGGAAGCTGGGGTTGTTCTCCTTAGAACAAAGAAGATTGAGAGGAGATTTGATAGAGGTATTCAAAATCATGAGGGGTCTGGACAGAGTAGATAGAAAGAAATTGTTCCCATTGGCAGAAGGGTCGAGAACCAGAGGACACAGATTCAAGGTGATTGACAAAAGAACCAAAGGCGACATGAGGAAAAACTTTTTTACGCAGCGAGTGGTTATGCTCTGGAATGCACTTCCTGAAAGGGTGGTGGAGGTAGATTCAATCATGGCTTTCTGAAGGGAATTGGATAAGTACCTGAGGGGAAAAAATTCGCAGAGCTACGGAGAAAGGGCGGGGGGAGTGGGACGAGCTGAAGTGCTCTTGCAGAGAGCTGGCACGGGCTCGACAGGCCGAATGGCCTCCTTCTGTGCTGTAACCATTCTATGATTCTATGATACAGTATCCATGTGTTCAGTTGGCCCTATGAATTGGTGACTGTAGATGTGGAGCCCAAGGAAACATTGTTATACTGGTCATGATGATTGAGGCAATCATCCAGTGCAGTGATGAGAAGGCAAGCAGAAGCACAATAATGGCCCGGAACTTGTGGTCCTGATGACAGCAAACTGGCAGCGTTCGCCATCACTTCGCCTTTGAAACTGACCGCAACTTCAGGATTTAGCACATGCGCAGCCTAATGCGGAAATCCTGAAGTTGCGGTTTGTCATTCACTGCTCCTCCACAGGCTGTGCTGTGGACACCCCCACCCTGAGCCGGCAATCAGTGAAATCACTGATCTGATGAAAACTTCCCCTTTTCCAAACGAATATCTCTGTTAGAAACCCCGTAAAAAGTTAGAACCATTCAAATGAGGTGTAACTGGGTTTTTAATGGCAATCTGAGTAACAATTACCGATAAACTGTTGTGGCCCTGAAAAATTAATTTTATATTGGTGGAATGTCAAATTTCTCCATTAAGTTAAAAATTATTGATTTTAAAATTAACAAAAACATTTTCAAAAAAATGTTTTGAAAAGTTTGTTCATGATATTTCAGCTTCTACCTTAACCCAGTATATGTAAAAAAATCTTTTTCACTCTCTAAATTTAAAAAAAAGTGATTATTAGTGCTTTATATTTCTTGGTTCCCTGTCTGTTAGAATTTTGCAATGTGATTGGCTGCTTAGACAGCTTGTTGACGTCACAGCAGCTCGCACTAGGGGATTCCCACTATACTATGTTGATTTCAGCTGCACGCCGGAAAAGCTGATCTTTGTGGGAAGCTTACTTCAGGGCCAGCAGTGAACCCCTTCGCTTCACCGCTGACCACAAAGTACGGGCCAATATTTTCCAATGGGAGAAGCATTAGTAACGTAATAACCTTCAATTCTAAACATTTTTTTTAGGGAAGACTGTAGGAAAAGTGTCACTTCTTTATTCAGAATTGAGAACCACCATTAGTTTCTTGCATGTGATGCATGCTTTTATTCTTTAAAAGCAGTGACATTAGCTTTTGTTAACAGAGGCTTATACATTTCTGAAAAAAGAGTTGGAAACTGTCAGGTTTTTTTTTTAGATCTAACAATCCTAGCAATCTTTTCATCCTGATGTCATTGGTTCAACCCAATTGGAACTTTTTTGTTCTATTTAATTTTCAACTCTGTTTCTCTGCTCTGTAAGATGCAATGCATGTACATTGTGTGTTGCAGATCCTGTAGTCATTAAAAATGATGTAACTCTAAGTGATACTTTATTTGAATTTGTTTGAACTAAGATCAAATCATTTTGCTTTCATTAAAATTGTTACTTTTTCAAAATGAATGGCCATTAAATGCATTATGAATTCAGTGATGTAAACTTAGTATATTGGACCATCCCTACACATTCACAATGTTAAGTGGAAAACACTGAAGTAATCTACCTTTTTAAAACATTTTGAAGTGACAGGTTTTTTTTGAAAAAAAAATCTTGATGAAACTTAGTTGCATAAAAGCTGAATCGTATAAATCCGTGTACAGCAGAGATGTTGCATACTTCCCCCAGTTTATGCTGGGAGATGGTTCTGTGGGCAGTTACAGCCCTTTGGCAACTCATCCAAGTGGTCATTCACCATATGTGAGCCCAGGCAGTAACTGTTGGCAACTACTTAACCATAATAGGGCACAGAGTCTAGGGCCGGAATTTTGCCGGTCCTCAGAGTGCGGGATTGGAGGCGGGACTGCTGTCAAAATCTCAAAAATTGACAGCGGGTAGGAAACCCGCTGTCAACCTGCCTCCAATCAATCTTCCCAAGTGTTGGGTCCCCAATTTGCGCATGGACCCGACACTTAGCGGCGGGAAGATGATTATAGCCACTTACCTGGCTGTTAACAGGTACTTGATACTTGTTAACAGGCTCTTTTTCAATTTTGCCGCTTCTGCCTCGGGTTCCCCAACGTCCGGACACTACGCAGGTAAGTGTGGCGTGTTGTGAGTCTGCTGTAATGTTTCTGCATTGATGACAGCTGCAGAAGTGGTGTGAAGGATCCAATGGTGCACTGGTGAGTTTCAGAGGTAAGAAAATGTTGGGAAAATCATTTTTAATGCATTTACACTTTTCTGCAGGTAACAAGTTTTGAATTGGCTGTCTAGTGCCACCTCATTGGGAGAATCTCTCTCACCAGTGACAGATCGCTTCTGTAACCTCACCTGCAGTTGCCATCTGTTCTAGCCTATGGAGGGAGTCATTGGAGAACCTGGGTGCAAGAGCTCACCTTTGTACAGTGATTGTCAGTGTTTGCAGCACCTCAATGCTGAAAAACACTGAGAAATGAGCTGTCAAAGAAAAATTGTGCGTGGTCCCTTTAAGAAAACTGGCAGATGACGCGTCATCAAATGATGTCATCTGACCGGCTTCCTCTTAATTGGACGGCAAGCCCGCAGGGTGGGCTTAACCAGGCCAATCGACGTAAAATCACATCCGTGGGCTGGATGCAGTTGGGGGTGGGACTGGAACCCGGAAACCAGCTGACTTGCTCCCAAGCCGCATCCATTTGCAAAATCACGGCCCATACATTAACATGTGCAGTTTCCAGCATTCAGTAGTGATGAGTGTCCCATCGCTCCTTGAGCAACATTAGCGATCAACACCAGCCAAATGTGCACAGATCACAGGTTGACACTGAGACCTTTCTGGTTCCACAATGTACTGCATTTACATAATGAGCTACTGAGTGAGTAATTTATAAATATTAAATTTGCATCACTGGTGCCATCTTAGGAAATTAAACATTACTAAGGCAACATGTGTACAGTTGAAGCTCTATCACATGATTGTAGATAATTATTAAAAAATCATGCAGAATTGGCAGGATCCAGAAGCATTTGTATACAAAAATCTGATTTTGGATCCCAGGCTTCAATGACATTCACCATCCAGTGGAAAACAGATTCTATTTTTCTTGACTGGACTATCTGCAATACACTGGTTCATGTCCTCAGAAGATCCATTTCTTTACCAATAATGTGTACCTCCTGGCAGGTCAACAAAAAATAGCATAGAGATGTTTGCAAGCTCAACTTCCCTCCCATTCCTGGGCAATACAATGATTTGAGGTAGACTAACCATGCTGGAAATGTGTATGTGCAGATGCTAAGTGAGGGCAGGGCCAGTTTTAACTGTGATGGCCACATAGTCAGATTGCACACTGGCACTCACTGACTCGGCTCTTGGGAGAGGTACTACATACTCCGAGGGATCAGACCACAGCATGAGACACTATTTTCAGAAAAGGAGGGCTATAGGGGAAAACCTACATACTCCCTCAGGAATGAGACATATTTCCATCATCTTATCATAGTGAGTAAAACATTTTAAATGAAAACAAATGGCCAAAAATAACCATCTCATTTTCACTGTTGCCCATAGCATCGGAAACGCCACCATTCTTTTAAAGAAAGAAAGATATAGCGCCTTTCACAACCACTGGACGTCTCAAAGCGCTTTACAGCCAATGAAGTACTTTTGGAGTGTAGTCACTGTTGTAATGTGGGAAACGCGACAGCAAATTTGCACACAGCAAGCTCCCACAAACAGCAATGTGATAATGACGAGATAATCTGTTTTTGTTATGTTGGTTGAGGGATAAATATATTGGCCAGGACACCGGGGATTCCCTTACTCTTCTTCGAAATAGTGCCATGGGATCTTTTACGTCCACCTGGGAGAGCAGACGGGGCCTCGGTTTAATGTCTCATCTAAAAGACGGCACCTCCAACATTGCAGCACTCCCTCAGCACTGCACTGGAGTGTCAGCCTAGATTTATGTGCTCAAGTCTCTGGAGTGGGACTTGAACCCACAACCTTCTGAATCAGAGGAGAGTGTGCTACCCACTGAGCCACAGCTGCCACATTTAAAAGACAAATACTGGGAAGACCTAAATAGTTCAATTTAGATCTTTTTGAATAGAACTGAAATAGCCACTTTTTTTTAATGACTATCCCAAGTTAGATTTGCAGCAATAGAATTGCAACAATTATGTTCAGACATTCCTTGAACAATGGCTGGCTTTATTGTGGGTGCGCATTTTAAATTCCTACAGAAGTTAGAAAGGTATATTTATACATTTGTTATTATTTGTTATCGTTGTAGTGATAAAACAATGCAATATTTTTCCTTTTCTTCCTCCCATACCGTCAAAAAATATATATATTTGGAAATGCAGCATGCATCGGATCTAGGATACAATGCATGTTATTGTTAAGGGTGACTGGATTGTGAAAAGGAGTGTGAACTATTTACTAGTCTGTCTCTGGTGATAGCAACAAGGATACTTTGATCAGAAATAGTCTGATGAAGGCAATATTATAGTTGCCTCAACTTCAGCAACCTTAGCTTTCTGGAAAACATTACCCTCGTTCTATCTGGCTCAGTCCAGACACAGACTTTTCCTTCAGCACAAGACCTGCAATAAGCCACAATGAGTATTCCTTACAACTTCAAATTTGCTCTAATATTAGCCTGTGCTGTTCATTGTGATTGTTTCTACTCTTATCATCACGTCACAAAGTCTGTTGTAGTAAGATTACACATACTTACTGCTTTCTGCTCAAACAGTCTGTTGTACAACTGTCTGGGTTGCATGAGTCTCCTATATCTACTTTTTGCAGTCTGTCAGATAGATACAGCAGTGAATACTTACATATTTAAGAGATGATTGAGTGCATACTTTATGCTTCTGACAGTGAAAAACAGCACTAAATAACAGTCCCATCTTAATTCAAAATAAAATATTAACTGACCAGACAGCACTTAAATTTATGGCTTTTTGCCAGTCACTATTAAATGTGACTAAATTGTTATCTTTTATATGCAGCTGTTAACATAAAGGTATTGCATTCAGACCAGTTTAGCATGTTCATTACATACATTTTATGTCATTTTTTAAATGTTTTCTGGGCAATGTGTTTCCAGACCACTCCATCAAAGTGTTTTTTTAAGATTAAAATTATGGGGATTTTGTTTCTTGGCTTATTTGGAAACCTGACTAATTTCAGCAGATCTTTGGAGATGTAGGGGGAGATTTTGCCAATGGGAAGCTTTTGGAGGCAGGACTCCCACTTGTCGGATTTCAGTCCCACCTCCAACAACTTCTGGCCAACCCACGCTATTTTCCCTTGATTGATCTTGTTAAGCCCGCCCAGCTTGCTTAGCAGGCCAATTAAGGGAAAGCCGGTTGCAGAGAACGTCAACGTATGACGTTTCATCTGTCAAAAATGTTTGACAGATGAATTGTCATCGTTTGACAGCTCTGTGAAGCTGTCAAACAGTGACATTCTCTGTAGTTTGATGAGGTCTTGAATACAAGACCTCATCAAACTTCTTTCTTTTACAGAAATGAGATGGTTGTTGCATTCGAGAATGCAACGGCCACCTGTCATTCCCAACGCGGAGGTCCGAGACTCTCCGCATACACACCGACTGAAGCCTGCAGGAAGAAACAAAGGTAAGTACACTTTTAATAACACTTTGCACTTGCCTCAGATACTCACCTCTACACTCTTGCACCCATTACTTACCTTCACAGGACACTTCTGCACCCCCTGCAGACCCCCTACTCGCTGAGCTGAGCTGGCGTGTTTCGGAGCCTTCGGGAAGCCCGCACTTGTGAGGGCAAAAAGGGGATAATCCTATTTTCTGCCTGCTAACTACCTGTTAACAGGCAGTTAATAGGCTTTAATCCCTTCCCGCCTCCAAGGAGACAGGACCCGGCGCAGAACGGCTACCCGCCTCCTGGCAAGATGGCATGGAGGCGGGTTGAGGGCGGGTTGGGCACCCGCCCCCAAATTCTGCCACTTTCCCGGCAGTCCCCGCCTCCATACCCGCCTCCCCGGGGCTAGCAAAATCGCCCCCAAGGAATCCTTAGTTTGCAGATGCTAGGATTTTTTTCTCTCTGCTATAAATAGGGTTTTTTGATTGATCTGTTGATTTGAGTCTGACGGTGTGTGAAACTTTTGATAATTCAAAAGTGCAGTAACATCATAAGATTTACTAGTGGTTTTGATCTGTGTTGTTTCTCTCAAGAGTTCAGACTCTTGAAATTCAATTTGAAGAACGGAAGTATACATGTTTAAACCAAGGGGTAGTTCTGTCACTCGTTACCCAGCTACATTAATAAGTTCTGTTTGAAGTGACTTCTATTACTATTACAAACTTTGATAGTAAATTTCAATATCTTAGTTGTGTTGAATTGTAAGTCTATTTGTAGCATGTCAGGCTTTTGGAGTAAGAGGAGTGAAGTGCAATTGGCCCAAAAATCTGCAGGCTTGCTTTCCCTGTGTAAGTGTCGGTGTGAACCTATAGGGAATCTTCAGAGTATCTGGCGTCAGGGCGAGATTCCCTAATTTGAAATGGCTGGCGGGCACCCACGCAACTATGGCCACATCTCAGGCACTTGCCAGAGTGGGTGCCCGGTAATGTGGCACTGGACAGTCACTCGCTCTTCAGCCATCAATCCTGGCCCTGGCCTAACAGAAGTTTGTCAAAGAGCCTATCAGCTCCCTTTATAAGGAGATTGCTATCTCCTTTTCAGATGACTATTTTCTTCAGAGGTTCAGAACAGTACTCCAGCCTAGATCACCCCAGGTGGGGCCCCACTAACACCAGGTCAAGAACCAGTGTGTTTGTTGAATCTGGTATAACCCTGCTCGGCATAACCTGCCCCATCAACTCACCTCCTCTGACATCAGGGGCCACGTTGGGGTAGACAGAAATTCCTCCCCAAACAGGCCCATGTTGAAATGACCAGAGGAGGCTGGGACCCAGCTTCTCCAGGTTCCGGCTCGCTCCTTCGCTGCAATCACAGCAGAATTACGCCAGGAGCGCATCACCAGATATGCAGATTTTTGACCTGAATATGTTTCAAAATTTCAGTTCTGCCCTGTGGAGAGACAGCTGTTGCCTTATCATTCCCCCACCCAGCTCCTCCTACTGACTGATGTTGTATGATTCACCCAGCGCTGTACTCTCTGTCGCGATAGTGACCACATCTCGAGTCGCTGTGCTGAAGCTTGAATACGTAAGGTGCCATGATGAAATGAGTGAATCAGGTGGAGGAATGAGCCCTCTGGAAGAGCCAGGCTATTTGTCGGATGATTTCTTCTGCAACACTGGCACCAGCACTGAGACAGGAAGGAGCTGTACTGCTGGCGCGGGCTCCACCTGCTCCACCAGCATCCTAGAGGAAAGGATAAAAAGGATTTCAATAAGACAAAAGGGAATACAAAAACGTTAGGAAAGAAGCCAAAAAAAACAATTAGGAAGACAAAAGAGAAACTGTAAAATTTAATGATCAAGGAATATTAAAAGAAATAGTAAAATATTCTACAGACACATAAATAACAAAAGAAAAAAATCAGGATAGGCATAGGGCCACTGTGGGATACACAAGATAAACCCAAAGGTAATAGTGAAATGGCAGAAATATTAAAGAATTACTTTGCCTCAGTATTTACCAGTGAAACTAACATGGTGGACATGACATTAGAAGAAGAGATCAAAAAAGATATGACATTTAAGATAGAAAGGAGGGAGATAATAGATAAACTAATCAAACTTAGAAAGGATAAAACCGCTGGTGCGGATGGATTGCATCTACCCATATTAAAAGAAGTTTAGGGAAGAGATAACAAAGGCATTATTACACACACACAAATATATATATATATAAATTCATTAGAAAAGAGAACCGTGCCAGAGGACTGGCGGACAGCTAATGTGATTCCCATATTTAAAAAGGGAGATAGAGCAAGTCAAGGAAACTATAGACTAATTAGCTTAATGTCAGTGGTAGGAAAGATAATGGAATCCTTACTCAATGATGTAATAGAAAAACATCTAGAAACTGAAAATAGAATAAAGAGTAGTCAGCACGGATTTCAAAAGGGAAGGTCATGCTTGACTAACCTTATTGAATTCTTTGAAGAAGTAACAGAAAGGATAGACAAGGATAATGTAGTAGACGTAATGGGGGTGAAAAAGGATTAAACGTAAAAACGAGCGCGGGAATCACAATGCACGATCTGCCCATGCCCGTTGAAAGGAGTTCTGGTAGCACGTAAAATTCACTTCAAAAAGTACTTCATTGGCTGTAAAGCACTTTGGGATGTCCGGTGGTCATGAAAGGCACTATATAAATGCAAGTCTTTCTTTCTTCTTTACTTTACACGATTGCTCTGCACAGCCCAGAGCTAAACGTGCTGCTGACAGGCTGTGCGCTCAGCAGGGGGCTGAAGTTCGTGATGTTCGCGCAAGGCTAGCTTCACTTAAAGCTAGCCTGCGCCTCTTAAAGGCAGTCTGTACCTCTTAAAGGTGAGCTGCCTTCTGGTGATGAAAAATGTTAAAACAGCTTCAGCACTAACCCAAATGACTGAACAGGCCAGGGAAAGGGCACCCAGGGTCCCGGACGCAGCACTCAAGGCCTTTGTGCAGGGGGTGAACACGCAAAGAGAGGCCCTCCTGAAAGAAGGATGTGGGACCAGGTCGCCGAGACGGTCACTACCAGCAGTGTCACCCCAGAATGTCTCTCCAGTGCCCAAAGAAGTTTCATGACCTCAGTGGTCAAGGTCAGTGAATGCATCTTAAAAGCCATCTCCTACCAACTGCACCACCAGTCTCACACATTGCTCAATGCACGGCCCCACCAAAACTCACCTACCAACAATCTCTACCAAACACAAGACACACCACACCTCACCTCATCCTCACACACTTACAACTGCTGCAAGCCTCACACCCACATCCCACAGCTTGAACGCAGTCAGTTATTCAACCATGACAGCCACATCACCCAAACACATTACACCACACTCACTGACCCACTTCCCTTTCTCTTGCAGGAAAAGATGGCGCATAACCAGCGCCAGCAAACCTCAACCGGTGAAGGACAGGTTCACCTGCATCACCTTATCCCTTTGGAGGAGATGGTGCTGGCCATTCTTGGCAGGGGCATGGCCTAGCCTGTGGCCAGCGGCGGAGCTGAAAGAATACAAGATGCCAGTATCCTCATAAGTTATCCTCCTTCTCACATCCCGCTTTCCCCTCATCCCACAATCTCTTCTGATTTACAAGCTGCACATGGTGTAAGCATGCACCTTTTGCTTTATCCCCCCCTCCCCTCACCACAACCCAACCCTTGTGCCTTCCTCATTTCAGACACCCAAGAAATCCAAACTGCCCAGCCAGTGGTTGAAGAGGGAGAGGAGAGTGAAGAAGAAAAAACACTGTCACTCGATTTCACACTCCCAGCCACAAGCTCCTCAATGTCGTCTTGCAAGGCCATCTGCAGTGTCCCCCACTGAAAGTCAGCAGCCTTCCACCAGCCATGCTGCAGCCACTGGGGTAGCACTGCATAGGAGCACTAGGATAGACAAAGGCACATGGAAGACAGTCACTGAGGGAATGCACAAGGGTGATTAGTTGATATTTTGATGTAATATTGGATGCATATATGGATAAAGTTGGATTGGAAAGTTTGCTTTTTGGTGGCTTTTATTTCAGCATTGTGGAAAAGAGGATGCTGTGATGGTCAGTAACAGAGGGAAGGTAAGCTGTGGGACAAATGTGGAAAGGGGAAAGGAAACTGCTTTTTTCCAGTTCTGACGAAAGGTCATTGACCTGAAACGTTAACTCTGTTTCTCTCTTCACAGATGCTGCCTGACCTGCTGAGTGTCTCCGGCATTTTCTGTTTTTATTAAAGGGGAATTGGGGTTGTGTTCACTGGTACCGCAGGCGGATAATTTGATCCGTAATATCCTGGCCAGAAAGAGGCTGTCTTGGTTGTCTCCTTCCTTCTGCTTCCTCTTTCTCCGCTTCCTCTTCTTCTGCCTCCTCCTCCCCCTCCTCCACCTCCCTCTGCGAGCAGCCTGTCCCCTTTGCTGCCTCTGCTCCATCTCCATGTCATGCTGCAGCCCAAGGGGAACTGCAACTAGAGCCCCAGGACTGGGAGAAAGTGGTGTTTTCAGAGGCCTTCCTTTAAAAGCCAAAGCCTTGCAAACGTCCAGCAGCACTCCCTGCACACTTTAACAACTTTTTAAATGTCTTACACAAAGCCAGTACTCAAAAGAATGTACAGGGAACAGTACAAAAGCAAAAATCAACACTTGCCTCAAAGTTGCATGTGTTCTTTTAAGTAGCGCTGGTGGAGGGTCTGTCGTGCAGCTGAACGCATGTTCAGCTGTGCGTGCTTTGGAGAGGCCATACATTTGAGCGGTGACGTCCAAAATAGCATGGTTGTGCGTCAATTCAGCGTTGCACACTGATTTAAGTCACAATCTGCCTCATTACCATTTTTCTAGCAAACGCAGGCAATGGCTGCGCTGCCGACCTGCCCAAAATGGCTGCCGCTGCCAACCGCACTGGAAGTTGTCGGAAGCGATTCGGCTGCCATTTTTTTAAATGAAACCGGCCTTAACAGCCAGCACTAAGATGACGAATTTCATGGCCAATATATTTGGATTTTCAAAAGGCCTTTGATAAAATACCGCACAGTGGACTCATAACAAAGGGGCGGGGTGGGTGGGGGGTGTTTGCTAGTGCTGTTGGGGAGGGTTTAAACTAATTTGGCAGGGGAATGGTCACTAGGATGTAGCATTAGAAAGGAGAAACATGGTGCACAAAAGAGTGGGAGATACAGATAGCACTACAGTAAGAGATAGTATGGTATAAGGTGGGGTCAGACTAAGAGAAAATACAAGAAGGTCTAAGATAGGTTTACAGTGTTTGTAAATGCACAAAGTGTAGTAAATAAGGTTGGAGACCTGGCTCAAAAAAGGGCAGGATTGGGTACTAAATATTCCTGGATATAAGGTGTTCAGGGAAGATAGGGAAGGAAAGAAAGGAGGTGGAGTGGCAGTATTGATTAAGGCGAATATTACAGTGTTGGAGAGAGAGGATGTCCTGGAGCGGTCAAGGACAGAATCTATTTGGTTAGAGTTAAGAAACAATAGAAGTGCCATTACACTACTAGGTGTATTCTATAGGCCACCTAATAGTGGGAACGATATAGAGGAGCAAATTTGCTGGGATATTACAGAGAGATGCAAGAACTATAGAGTAGTGATAATGGGTGACTTCAATTATCCTAATATAGACTGGGATAGTAATAGTGTAAAGGGCAGAGAGGGGGAAGAACTTCTGAATTGTGTTCAGGAGAACTTTCTTGATCAGTACGTTTCCGGCCAAATGAGGAAGGAGGCATTGCTGGATCTGGTTCTGGGGAATGAGGTGGGTCAGGTGGATCAAGTGTCAGTTGGGGAACATTTAGGGAACAGTGATCTTGGTATCATAAGATTTAGATTAGCTATGGAAAAGGACGTTGAGCAATCTAGAGTCAAAATACTTAATTGGAGTAGGGCCAATTTCAGTGAGTTGAGAGCAGACCTGGCCCGGGTAAATTGGAATCAAAGATTGGCAGGCAAAACTGTAATTGAACATGGGCTACCTTTAAAGAGGAGATGGTTCGGGTACAGTCGAGGTACATTCCCACGAGGTGGAAAGGTAGGGCAACCAAAGCCAGAGCTCCCTGGATGACGAAAGAGGTAGAGAGTAAGATAAAGCAGTAAAAAGGGGCGTATGACAGATGTCAAGTTGAGAATAAACGTGAGAACCAGGCTGAATACAGAAAGTTCAGAGGGGAAATTAAAAAGGAAATAAGAGGGGCAAAGAGGGAGTGTGAGTATAGACTGGCAGCTAACATAAAAGGGAATCCAAAAGCCTTCTATAGGCATTTAAATAGTAAACGGGTAGTAAGAGGCGGGGTGGGGCCGATTAGGGACCAAAATGGAGGCCTATGCATGGAGGCATGGCTGAGTACTAAATGAGTACTTTGCATCTGTCTTTACCAAGGAAGAAGATGCTGCCAAAGTCATAGTGAAATAGGAGGTAGTTGAGATATTGGATGGGATAAAAATTGATAAAGAAGAGGTACTAGAAAGGCTGGCCGTACTTAAAGTAGATAAGTCACCAGGAGCGGATGGAATGCATCCTAGGATGCTGAGGGAAGTAAAGGTAGAAATTGCGGAGGTACTGGCCATAACCTTCCAATTCTCCTTGGATATGGGGGTGGTGCCAGAGGACTGGAATGTTGCAAATGTTACACCCTTGTTCAAAAAAGGGTGTAAGGATAAACCCAGCAACTACAGGCCAGTCAACTTAACCTCATTGGTGGGGAAGCTTTTAGAAACGATAATCCAGGACAAAATTAACAGTCACTTGGACAGGTGTGGATTATTTAAGGGAAGCCAGCACGGATTTGTTAAAGGCAAATCGTGTTTAACTAACTTGATTGAATTTTTTGATGAGGCAACAGAAAGGGTTGATGAGGGCAATGCGGTTGATGTGGTGTACATGGACATCCAAAAGGCCTTTGATAAAGTGCCACATAATAGGCTTGCCAGCAAAGATGAAGCCCTTGGAATAAAAGGGACAGTGGCAGCATGGATACGAAATTGGCTCAGTGACAGGAAACAGAGAGTTGTGGTGAACAGTTGTTTTTGGACTGGAGGAAGGTACACAGTGGTGTTCCCAAGGGGTCGGTACTTGGACCACTGCTTTTCTTGATATATATATTAATGATTTGGACTTGGGTGTACAGGGCACTATTTCAAAATTTGCAGATGACACAAAACTTGGAAGTATAGTGAACAGTGAGGAGGAGAGTGATAGACTTCAAGAGGACATAGACAGGCTGGTGGAATGGGCGGACAAGTGGCAGATGAAGTTTAATGCAAAAAAGTGCGAAGTGATACATTTTGGTAGGAAGAATAAGGAGTGTATAATTCTAAAGCGGGTGTAGGGACAGAGAGACCTGGGGGTATACGTGCACAAATCGTTGAAGGTGGCAGGGCAGATTGAGAAAGCAATTAAAAAACCATACGGGATCCTGGGCTTCATAAATAGAGGCATAGAGTACAAAAGCAAGGAAGTTATGATGAACCTTTATAAAACACTGGTTCAGCCACAACTGGAGTATTGTGTCCAATTCTGGGCACCGCACTTTAGGAAGGATGTGAAGGCATTAGAGAGGGTGCAGAAAGGATTTACAAGAATGGTTCCAGGGATGAGGGACTTCAGTTACGTGGATAGACTAGAGAAGCTGGGTTGTTCTTCTTAGAGCAGAGGGGATTTGATAGAGGTGTTCATAATCATGAGGGGTCTAGACAGAGTAGATAGAGAGAAACTGTTCCCATTGGCAGAAGGGTCAAGAACCAGAGGACACAGATTTAAGGTGATTGGCAGAAGGTCCAAAGACGACATGAGGAAAAACTTTTTATGCAACGAGTGGTTATGATCTGTAATGCATTGCCTGGGAGGGTGGTGGAGGCAGATTCAATCATGGCTTTCAAAAGGGAATTAGTTAAGTACTTTTGCAGGGCTATGGGGAAAGGGTGGGGGATTGGGACTAGCTGAAGTGCTCTTGCAGAGAGCCGGCATAGGCTCGATGGGCTGAATGGCCTCCTATTGTGCTGCAAGGATTCTATGATTCTAAATCGCCCTGTGCTGCTCCCTCATGAGAACTACCTAAAGGTCCCCCAGCTGTTTGTCTACGGGCTGATGCTTGGAAGTTATAAGATGCATGATGGTGGTGATGGGGTGCTTGTAGGGTGAGACAATGATGGGCCTGGCTGATCTTCCTCCTCTTCCATTGCTTCTCGGGAATCTGGACGACCCGGGGAGAAACACAGGAAAGGAGATTAGAATGGTGTAGGAGCTGGAATGCTGTGTATTCACTTGCACAAGAGCCTGATCTGGAGTCTGCTATTGTCGCCTTTTTGGGGTATGGAGAATTGCTGCAGCAAATGGATTTGGATCAGATCTGGGAAACAAACCTGCCACTGACCTCCACAGAATTAACATCACTACCTCCTCATTGGGAGTCAAAGTCCTGCTGAAAGCTTGTCCTCCACCTGTGGCTGCCTTTTCCCTTGCATTGTAGGCCATCCTCTCCTGAAACGGGAATGCTGGCAGTGTGAGATGCATGAAAGTAGTTGAGACCACCGAATCAACAGTACTGGGCACCAGAGAGGGAATAAGAATGATTGCCATCTGAAATCAGAAATTCCATTTTTAATTGGGATCGTGCAGACATGATTGCAAGATAATGGACATGAGTTGAAGGAGAGGATTCCAAGGTGCCAGAGACCTTGGGAAACGATTTTTGCGTGTTAATGAGAAATGAAGTGCACTGTGATTAGGTGATGAAGGGAAAACACACATGGTAGCACAGCTGGTCTGTGCAGGTTTAGGTCGACACTTGTCTTACTCATCTTAGTCAGGTTATTGAACTTATTTTTGCACAATACTGTTGCCTGGGATGTGTGCCAATGCAACCTCTCTCCACCATGTGTCCACCACTACTCCGGAAGGCCTCTTCCCACTTCCTCCAAACATTTCCTCCCTTCTCCTAATTTCCTAGAGCAGAGCCTTCAGCATCCCATTTCCAAAGTATGCTGAGCACCATCCTGTCTGTGCCCTGGCAACCATTCTCGAGCCTCCTCCTTCCTCTATTTCAGACTGCTTCTTTCAGCCGCTTCAGGACTTTAAATCTTGTGCTGCATGAGGATACCTGCAACCAAGTCCAATCTATGGCAACCCTCCAGCAGATGTCAATCCATTCTTATTCCAATGAGCTGAACCTGGAAATCATTCCAGGGACAGCAGTGTATATGTGGGGGAGGCGGAAGTACATGCCTATTTCACATCCACAAGCGTGATAGCAGAATGGAAAACCTAGGCCACTATGTTGAGTTTTATTTTATTCGTTCATGGGATGTGGGTGTCGCTGCAAGGGCAGCATTTATTGCCCTAGAGAAAGTAGTGATGAGTTGCTGCCTTGAATCGCTGCAGCCCATGTGGTGAAGGTAATCCCACAGTGCTGTTAGGGAGGGAGTTCCAGGATTTTGACCCAGCGACGATGAAGGACCGGTGATATATTTCCAAGTTAGGACGGTGTGTGACTTGGAGGGGAACTGGGAGGTGATGGTGTTCCCATGCGCCTGCTGCCCTTGTCCTTCTAGGTGGTAGACGTCACGGTTTTGGGAGGTGCTGTCGAAGAAGCCTTGGCGAGTTGCTGCCGTGCATCTTGTAGATGGTACACACTGCAACCACAGTGAGCCGGTGGTGAAGGGAGCAAATGTTTACAGTGGTGGATGGGGTGTCAATCAAGTGGGCTGCTTTGTCGTAGATGGTGTCGAGCTTCTTGAGTGTTATTGGAGTTGCACTCCTCCAGGCAAGTGGAGAGTATTCCCTCACACTCCTGACTTGTGCCTTGTAGATGGTGGAAAGGCTTTGGGGAGTGAGAATGTGAGTTACTCGCCACAGAATACCCAGCCTCTGGCCCGCTCTTGTAGCCACAGTATTTATGTGGCTGGTCCAGTTACGTTTCTGGTCAATGGTGACCCCCCAGGATGTTGATGGTGGGGAATTTAGCGGTGGTAATGCCATTGAATGTCAAGGGGTGGTGGTTAGACTCTCTCTTGTAGGAGATGGTCAGTGCCTGGCACTTGTGTGGCACGAATGTTACTTGCCACTTATCAGCCCAAGCCTAAATGTTCTAACCTGGGAGCAGTATATTAATATTTTAAACATTTCATTTTGACTGAAAAAGGCATATAGCTTTATTAATTTCTTATGTGGCATAGTGAAATATTAAATTAACTAGCAAAACTATCCACTGCAATGTGGTCACTCATATAAAGAGAGAAATGAATTGAATTCTTTGTTTCTGTATACATGGCGAAATAATACTAACCTATTCTATACAGCTGTACTCTGCACACAGTGTCAAAACCCACGCGCTTTTAATATAGTGGAATTTTTAGTTGAATAGTGGAATTAGGGCAATTATATTTTAATTGTGATGATTTGGCTTCTGAGGTCTAACTTTATGCAATAAAATCTCACTGTCAGGTAATCCAAAGGGATTAGCTTCTACCCAGCATATCAAAGTCCTTTCCCTTTACACCTTTCATGTTGAAAGAACAAGAAGGAAGAGTTGTGTATACCGAGCTCTCTTTTTCACAGCTATTGAGAGGACTATTTGAAGGGTATCTTATGTCTCTCTCTACTTTGCTCAGTAAACACAAGCCCTCTGCAGGGATAATGGGATGAAAGAAATTGCAGCAGTAAAGATCCAAAGGCTCCAGTAGTGATGTATTATCTGCCATAATAACATTTGTCATTCAATACCCGTTCAGAAGTCTGATAGCAAACACAGTGAGTGAGCTTCTGAAAATGCAATGTTGGTGTCTATTTTCCTCTTGAGAAGAAAGATCAGCTGTCAGTCACCACCATTTCACTACTGTTAATTAAGGTAGCTGTTTATCATTTGGAAATAAAAGTGCCTGCTCTAAACTGTGATATGTTCTTAGGGAAAAAAAAATTTTTTAAGGAGTGCTCAGCATTTGCAAACAAGCAGTATATTTATTTCATGCTACTCCAATTAACTTGAAATTTTTAACCATAATTGCCACAAATGGGTCAAGTTAAACATCACATTTGCAAAAAAGTTAAATTCATGGAAAAATAATCTAAATCTGTAGTATTTGTAAATATTGATTATTTACATTTGAAAGATAATGCCAGTCATTTGCGGATTAAAGTAAGTAATGCTGTAAAAAAAAAAAATTGGCTATTGAAATATTATTATGTGTTGTATGTATCATACAACAATTCTAGCTCTTTTTTGGACACAACTGATGAACAAACATTTGACAGAAAAGGCCTCCTTCTGTACACGAAAGTGTCAGGCTTGAAGTTTAACCATTGAAGTCCCAAAAAGACAGAACAGAACAAGGTACCAGCATAACTGAGATAAGAAAAACCCAAGGCTTCAAAAACAGAAGTAAAACCAAACACTAAGACATTGATTCGAGATGTTTAAATTCTGCTTTTCCTTTGGGCATATTTCTCAAGGACTTTGGTAACTGATGTGGCCTCATATTTAATTACTAGGTTTAACAACAGACCATTTCAGCATGTTTCCTGAAACTGTAAATCTATAAAGCACTTACTTCATCAATAATGAAAGACTAATGTAAGGAAATAAGTGACAAGTTATCCAAAGGACAGTTGTAAATGGTAGCTGTATGTCTTTAAGCCTGAATGTTGCACTCCTTATTCCAACTACCTTATCTAACAGATTCCAGGAATTTTGTTAATTACCCGTGTAAACAGGGTTTCAGCCGAACTTCCCCAGAAGTTACAGCGTTGAGCATGAGAAGCCCTGAGGATATTCCCAGCAATTGGATTTCCACCATTCTCTGAAGTATACCAAACTGAATGGTATGCAATCTCACAATGATTGGCCCAGAACTTGCAGTCCTGATGACAGCAAACTGGCAGTGTTCGTTGTCATTTCGCCTTTGAACCTGACCGCAACTTCATGATTTTGCGCATGCGCAGCTTAATGCGGAGATCCTGAAGTTGTGGTCTGTCATTCACTGCTCTTCCACAGGCTGTGCTAAGATTACCCAAACAAATCTTCTTTATGATCCTTACACCCTGCAGAAAGAAAATATTTTCATCAGTTGGACTGAGCTGTATTTAAACCTAGATGCCAGAGGTGAAAGAACAGTAGAATTATTCATTATACTATCCAGTGTTCTCCCCTTTCCCACCTCCCATTATGTATATGATTGAGTACTGAGGGCATCTGAATATACTTGTTCTTTTCACAGGACATGGTGTACAACTCTTTACAAAGGTATTTAGGCACAACAAAGGAATTTTCCACTGTGTGCTGAGGACTTGCAACTTTGTTACTTCTACAGTATTGGTATAAAATTCCATACAAGGCACTAAATATACCAATTTCAAACTTCTAAATATCCCAATATGGTATCATATTAGAACTGTTGCAACAGCACACACAAAATATTGCCAGAAGCTGTTTATTATACATTTGATTGCCTCACGGTACAAATGTCCATTAGTGGATAAAATCGGTATTTTAAAATTAAATTTCTTAGTGTTATTTATTAGTAATTGTGTTAACGGGTTGTGTGAATGACTTGTCCCTTTGGGTTCTCATCTTGGATAATAAAAGCTGATTAAATCTGAAGACTGACCTTTGAAACGTCATCATTTCCAACAAAGCAAATTTATGCCTCCAAGGCTTTGAATCTCATTTTGTTTTTTTTATCAGATTACACTATGTTCAGGGTTACAAGTGCTTTCTGAGCTGGACATTTATTTTTGTCTGCATGGTTAACGCTTGTTTTTCTTTTTTTTGTACCACCTTAGCATTTCACTCCCTTAACATCTGGAAAGCATGTTCTCTTTTGTTTAAGGGAAAAGTGACTCCACAGCATCACAGAGTGGAACACACGGACCCTCCCCTTTGATTTCCCATCCCAATCCTTTCCACAATTAAGTCAAACAATGCAGGGCATTCACACCAACCTTCAAAACTCAGAAAAGCTGGTGAACAGCTTCAAAAAAATGCTGACACAGACCCCAGAAAAGCTGGCAACTCAAAAAAAAAAATGTACAACTGAAAAGCAACACACGAAAGACCTATGACCAAGGCCACTGCTTCAAGAAAACTGAATAAGTTAAATTCCTTTTCATTACATTGGATTTAGGATTCATATTCATGTTTTGGGATCACATTCCGCAATTCAATTTGTTTTTCTGTGAAAACTGGGATCCACTGGTTGTTCTCTCCAATCGGAGATTACGATAATAAAAAAAAGCATGGTGGGTTCCCAAAATCCCTCTGTGGTTGACCCTATGGATTCTGCCTTTATTGTTTTCTTCACCAAGGGCTCCAACTACCCATGTATAGGTTACTCCCCATTTTAAGGGTTTAACCATAGAATTCTTCTCTTAACTGCTTGTGAAATCTTCTTCTAATTTGGATTCTGGGAATCTGGCAACTGTAAGCCAGGTCCTGGCATTTATACTATTAAATCTGTTTCAAAAGAATTGTAAGATAGGATCCTCGAGCCTGTTCCACCATTTCATTAGATCATGGCTAATCTGTACGTCAACTCCATTTACCTGCCTTAGATCCATATCCCTTGATGCCCTTAAAAAAAACTCTCTCAGTTTTGAAAATTTCGCGGAGGGAACTTCAGATTTTCACTACCCTTTGTGGTTCTTCATTTCACTCCTGAATAACCTGGCTCTAATTTTGCACCACCTTGTTCTGGATTCCCCCCACCAGAAGAAATAGTTTCTCTGTATCTACACTAGCGAATCCCTTAATCATTTTAAATACATCGATTAGATCACCCCTCAACCTTCTAAACTCAAGGGAATACATGCCAAGTTTATGCAACTTCTCATAATTTAATCCTTTAATCTCTGGTATCATTCTGTGGTGCACCCCCTCCAAAGCCAATATATTTCCAGAAGTTCAGATCCCAAAACTCCAGATGGGGTCTGACCAAGGCTCTGTACAACTGAAGCATCAATTCCTCACTTTTGAATTCCAATCCCCTTGAGATAAAAGCCAACATTTCATTAGCCCTTTTGATTACTTTTGTACCTGTGCACCAGACTTTAGTGATTTGTGTAGGTGGATACCTAAATTCCTTTCCTCCTCCACAATTCCTAGTCTTTCACCATTAAAAAAGAAATAATGTCGTACAAATGGCTTTTGGGTATTCGCATAAATCACAAAAGCAAAGTGTGAGCAAAGCATCTGAACCCATGGAGTGTGTTTTTTTTTGCAGCCTTGAACACATTCAGTTTTCTTTATTTTGAATGACTTACATTTTTGGAAACATTGGAGCTTTAACTGTGCGACTGTGCTGCCTCCCTGGGATCCCACTTCTCTTGCTGTCTGAACCTATATTGTGATGCTGCTGCAGCTGTCACGGCAGCCATTGAGCTGTTCCCAGGAGATCACAACCTGAAAAGTGACAATATTGGCTAGACTTAAGAATAAACGAGATCAGCTGTCTGAGATAGTTGATCCTCCAGTGCAAAACTGCTCACAGTATTCTGCTAATTCAATGCACAGCATTGGAAGCACAACCATAGTTTTTTTCTGAATCAGTACAATTGAATCCTGCAACAGGGAAAGCATGAATCCTGCAACAGGGAAAGCATGAATCCTGCAACAGGGAAAGCATGTTAACAGATATTGTAATCACAGTGTTTCAGAAGATGGTAACCTGAGTTAGATGAGACTCCTATACTGTGGTTTGTTTGACAAGTATAACAGAAGAAAAAGCTTATTTTTCGCTTTGGGCTTGTGCTGTTAAAATCTGGTCGTTCAACTTGAGCATCATATTTCAGTCACTGTTCAATCAACTTGTAAATAATCAATATTAACATTTGGAGCAGTTTTAAGTATGGTTCAGCTTTTTCAATACAGTTACCAGGCTGTATAAGTGGATCTAAAATAACATTAGCACAAAAAATACCCGAAAAAACACCGAACAAAGTTCACAAGTCTTCCATTGTTGAGTGTTGAACCAGCTCCATTGTTTTTGGCAGTTACGTAACCTTGGCAAGTGTTGTCTGCAGTGTGTTGAGTATGCTCAGCCCTTCATACTACACCACACAAATTAATATTCTTGGCAAGGCAACATGAGGTGCTGTCTAAATTTTCTTGACATTTAGCAGTTGCCACAGTAAGAGTGACTCCATTGAATTATCCTTTTATGAAAGAATATCCCTGTAATACAGCCCTTTACAGCAACTATGTCCTGATTAGAATGAGGACATTATTGATCAGCAAGAATGTGTTTGTTCCAGAAACATGACTTTTATTTATAAAAACTAAAATATATTATAAAAATCCATAGATTATTGCAAATTATGTTGAAAACCCCAATCTCCATGAGGAAATTCATTACAAAAGTGTCCACATTTATCTGTAATATTTTTCACATCTGTAGCTGGTACTGTGACAGGTTCTTTCAATGTAAATGCCGTGTAATGTTTGATGCCAAAGCACTGTACAATTGTAATGTGAGTCTGAAACATTTCCGCACCCTGGTCACCAAGTGGCTTTCCAGCCGTGTGTTTGCAATGGCCACAAAGACAGACTAGGATGATGATTCGTAAGGTGTGAATTTTGCACGAGACAATAAATACTAATGGTCTTTTTCTAACCAAGGCAAACCTTCATTGTAAGCGGAATTGTTTAGAATCATAGAATAGAATCTGCATAGAAGGAGGCCATTCAGCCTGTCAAGCCCATGCCGGCTCTCTGCAAGAGCACTTAAGCTAGTCCCACTTCCCCGCCCTTTCCCTGTAGCCCTGCAAAATTTTTTACTTCAGGTGCTTATTCAATTCCCTTTTGAAAGCCGTGATTGAATCTGCCTCCACCACCCTTTCAGGCAGTGCATTCCAGATCCTAACCACTTGCTGCGTAACAGGTTTTTCCTCATGTCGCCTTTGGTTCTTCTACCAATCACCTTAAATCTGTGTCCTCTGGTTCTCAACACTTCCGTCAATGGGAACAATTTCTCTCTACTCTGTCTAGACCCTTCATGATTTTGAACACCTCTGTCAAATCTCCTCTCAACCTTCTCTGCTCTAAGAAGAACAACCCCAGCTTCTCTAGTCTATCCACGTAACTGAAGTCCCTCATCCCTGGAACCATTCTCGTAAATCTTTTCTGCACCCTCTTTAAGGCCTTCACATCCTTCCTAAAGTGCGGTGCCCAGAATTGGACACAATACTCCAGTTGAGGCCGAACCAGTGTTTTATAAAGGTTCATCATAACTTCCTTGCTTTTGTACTCTATGCCTCTGTTTATGAAAGTGAGAAGTCGCACAACACCAGGTTATAGTCCAACAGTTTTATTTGAAATCACAAGCTTTCGGAGCTGCTGCCCCTTCGTCAGGTGAAGTGAAGGAATACGAATCGGCAAAGCATATATAGACAGAGAACAATGCCTGTGTAGCGTACAATCTCAGATGACTACAGTTAATCTATCTGACTGCCTATCTGTTTATGAAGCCCAGGATCCCATATATTTTTTTAACCATTTTCTCAACCGGCCCTGCCAACGTCAACGATTTGTGTACATATACCCCCAAGTGTCTCTGTTCATGCACCCCCTTTAGAATTGTACCCTTTAGTTTATATTGCCTCTCCTTATTCTTCCTACCAAAATGTATCACTTTGCACTTTTCTGCGTTAAATTTCATCTGCCATGTGTCTGCCCATTTCACCAGCCTGTCTATGTCTTCTTCAAGTCTATCACTATCCTCCTCACTGTTCACTGTACTTCCAAGTTTCCCTGAGCCGTTCGCTTATCTTTGTGACCTCCAGTATCTATTCGACATCCTAACTGCCACCCTTGTCTACTAGTACTGTATTTTCATGGACAGTAATGTCAAGTCATTAACTGACTTAGTAATACAAAAGATTGGTCCGAGCCTTTTACTTGGAGAGAATGATGTGTTGAATGCTTCATGTTTAAGTCCCCTGCTCATGAATCTCTGAGCTTGCTCTCTTGTCTTTCCACCACCTCGCCCATGGAAAGAGTTTGTCATTTTGTGAATTCGCAACTAACAGAGATTCTTCCACCCCGCCCCCCACAGCCGAGTAATTGTTTGGCTTACCCCTCCCCAATGCTGAAAGAGTTTGCCAGCCTGCATTGTCTGGCCCGAGGTTATTTTCCGGCCGATGCTCATCCTGTTTCCCTCCTCCCCTTGTCCCCCTCCTCTTCCCCATCCTCCCATCTCCCTCTGCTTCTCTCCTCTCTTTTGTTTCCCTCTCCATTTCGCTTCTCCATCCTCTAACCTCCACTTTCCCTCTGACCCTGTACTCTCCTCTCTTCATCCTTCCCTTCTACCCCTACATAAGAACATAAGAAATAGGAGCAGGAGCCTGCTCCACCATTCAGTAAGATCATGGCTGATCTTCCACCTCAACTCCACTTTTCCACCCGATCCCCATATCCCAGAAGGCATTTGATAAGGTGCCACATCAAAGGTTATTGCGGAAAATAAAAGCTCATGGTGTAGGGGGTAACATATTGGCATGGATAGAAGATTGGCTAGCTAACAGGAAACATAGGCATAAATGGGTCATTTTCTGATTGGCAAGATGTAACGAGTGGTGTGCCACAGGGATCAGTGCTGGGGCCTCAACTTTTTACAATTTATATAAATGACTTGGATGAAGGGACCGAAGATATGGTTGCTAAATTTGCTGATGACACAAAGATAGGTAGGAAAGTAATTGTGAAGAGGACATAAGGAGGCTACAAAGGGATATAGATAGGTTAAGTGAGTGGGCAAAGATCTGGCAAATGGAGTATAATGTGGGAAAATGTGAAGTTGTCCATTTTGGCAGGAAGAATAAAAAAGAAGCATATTATCTAAATGGTGAGAGATTGCAGAGCTCTGAGATGCAGAGGGATCTGGGTGTCCTAGTGCATGAATCACAAAAGGTTAGTATGCAGGTACAGCAAGTAATTAGGAAAGCTAATAGAATGTTATAGTTTATTGCGAGGGGAATTGAATACAAAAGTAGGGAGGTTATGCTTCAGTTATAGAGGGTATTGGTGAGACCACATCTGGAGTACTGTGTACAGTATTGGTCTCCTTATTTAAGGAAGGATGTAAATGTGCTGGAAGCAGTTCAGAGAAGGTTTACTAGACTAATACCTGGAATGGGCGGGTTGTCTTATGAGGAAAGGTTGGACAGGCTAGGCTTGTATCCGCTGGAGTTTAGAAGACTAAGAGGTAACTTGATTGAAACATATAAGATCCTGAGGGGTCTGGACAGGGTGGATGTGGAGAGGATGTTTCCTCTTGTGGGAGAATCTAGAACTAGGGGTCACTGTTTAAAAATAAGGGGTCGCCCATTTAAGACAGAGATGAGGAGAATTTTTTTCTCACAGAGGGTCGTGAGTCTTTGGAACTCTCTTCTTCAGAGGGCAGTGGAAGCAGAGTCTTTGAATATTTTTAAGGCAGAGGTAGATAGATTCTTGGTACACAAGGGAGTGAAAAGTTATCGGGGGTAGGCGGGAATGTGGAGTAATCAGATCAGCCATGATCTTATTGAATGGCAGAGCAGGCTCGAAGGGCCGAGTGGCCTACTCCTGCTCCTAATTCGTATGTTCATATATTCGTATCCCGTAATTCCCTTAGAGTCCAAAAATCCATTTATCTCAACCTTGAATATACTCAACGACTGAGCATCCACAGCCCTCTGGGGTAGAGAATTCCAAAGAGTCACAATCCTCTGAGTTAAGAAATTTCTCCTCATCTCAGTCCTAAATGGCCGACCCCTTATCCTGAGAAGATGCCCCCTAGTTCTAGACTCTCCAGCCAAGGGAAACAGCCTCTCAGCATCTACCCTGTCAAGCCCTCTCAGAATCTTCTATGGTTCAATGACATCACCTCTCATCCTTCTAAACTCCAGAGAGTATAGGCTTAATCTCTCCTCATAGGACAACCCTCCCATCCGAGGAATGAATCTAGTTGCACACCCTCTAAGGCAAGTATATCCTTCCTTAGGTGCGGAGACCAAAACTGTACGAAATACTCCAGGTGTGGTCTCACTAAAACCCTATACAATTGCAGCAAGACTTATTTACTCTTGTACTCCAACCCCCTTGCAGTAAAGGCCAACATACCATTTGCCTTCCTAATTGCCTACTGTACCTACATGTTAACTTTCTGTGTTTCATGTACAAGCACACCCAAATCCCTCTGAACACCAACATTTAATAGTTTCTCACCATTTAAAAAATATCCTGTTTTTCTGTTCTTCCAACCAAGGTGAATCACATTATAATCCATCTGCTACCTTCTTGCCCACTCACTTAACCTGTCTATATTCCTTTACAGACTCTCTCTGTCCTCCTCGCAGCTTACTTGCCCATCATCTGCAATCTTGGATACATTACACTCAGTCCCTTCATCAAAGTCATTAATATCCATTGTAAATAGCTGAGGCACCAACACTGATCCATGCAGCACCCCACGAATAATAGCCTGCCAACCTGAAACTGACCTATTTATTTCTACTCTCTGTTTTCTGTCCTCTAACAAATCCTCTATCTATGCTAATATATTACCCCCAATCCTTTGAGTCCTTATCTTGTGCAACACCTTTAGTGTGGCACCTTATCGAATGCTTTCTGAAAATCCACATATACTATCTACCCTGCTAGTTACATCCTCAAAAAACTCTAATAGGTTTGTCAAACAAAATTTCCCTTTCATAAAACCATGTTGAATATGCCTAATCATATGATTTTCTAAGTGCCCTGTTACCACTTTCTTAATAATGGATTCCAGTATTCCCCTGACGACTGATGTCAGGCTAACTTGCCTGTAGTTTCCTGTTTTCTTTCTCCCTCCTTTCTTGAATAGCAGTGTTACATTTGCTACCTTCCAATCCATTGGGACCATTTCAGAATCTAGGGAATTTTGGAAGATCACAACCAATGCATCCACTATCTCTGCCACCTCTTTTAGAACCCTAGGATGTAGACCATCAGATCTGGGGGATTTGTCGGCTTTTAGTCCCATTCATTTTGCCAGTACTTTTTCTTTACTAATATTAATTACTTTAATTTCCTCACTCTCATTAGACCCTTGTTTCCCCACTATTTCTGGTATTTTTTGTGTCTTCTACTATGAAGACAGATACAAAATATTTGTTTAACGTCTCTGCCATTTTGTTATTCCCCATTATAATTTCTCCTGTCTTAGACTCTAAGGAACCCATGTTTACTTTCACTACTCTTCCTTTTTACTTGTAGAAGCTCTTACAATCTGTTTTTATATTTCTTGCTAGTTTACTCTCATTCTATTTTTTCCTCTCCATCAACTTTTTGGTCATCCTTTGCTGGTTTCTAAAACTATCCCAAACATCAGGCTTACTACTCTTCTTGGCAACATTATAAGCCTCTTTGTTTAATCTAATCCTATCCTTAACCTCTTTAGTTAGCCACAGATTGATCACTTTTCCCGTAGAGTTTTTATTTCTCAATGGAATGTATATTCGTTGAGAATTATGAAATGTTTGTTTAAATGTTAGCCATTGCTTTTCTACCATCATACCTTTAAATCTAATTTCTAAGTCAACCCTAGCCAACTCACCCTCATACCATGTAATTGCCTTTATTTTAGTTTAACACTCTAGTTTCGGACTTAAGTACATCACTCTTGTACTCGGTGAAATTCTATCATATTATGATCACTCTTCCCCAGAGGATCCTTTACTATGAGATTACTAATTAACCCTGTCTCATTACACAAGACAAGATCTAAAATAGGCTCTTCACAACATATTTTTCTGGGAAACCGTCTCAAATGCATTCCATAAACTTGTCCTCCAAACTACTTTTGCCAATTTGGGTTGCCCAATCTATATGCAGATTGAAGTCCCCCCACCCGCTTTCTATTTCATCTGTCTTTTTGAAACATCAAGTACCCTGGAATATTTAGTTCCCAACCTTGATCACCGTGCAGCCAAGTTTCTGTAATGGCCAGTAGATCAAACCCATTTATCCCTATTTGTGCCATTAATTCGTCTATCTAGTTACGTATGCTTCATGCATTCAGATAAAGTGCCTTTAATTTTAACTTTTTACCATTTTTCCCTGATTTGACCTTATTCACTGATACACTATTCCTGTTAAACGCTGAGTCCCTTCCTGTCACACTCTGTTTATCTTTACCCAAATCGCTACACTGTTCTATGGCTTTGATGTTTCTCTTTAGATTTATAAATTTCCCCTCACCTGAACCCCCACCCCTCCCCGCTTTTTAGTTTAAAGTCCTATCTACAGCCCTAATTATTCAATTTGCCAGGACACTGGTCCCAGCCGGGTTTAAGTGGAGCCCGTCCCAACAGAACAGCTCCCTCTTTCCCCAATACTGGTGCTAGTGCCCCATGAATCGAAACCCCGTCTCCCACACCACTCTTTGAGCCACGCATTCAACTCTCTGATCTGTTTGACCCTATGCCAATTTGCACATGGCTCAGGTAACAATCCAGATATTATTACCTTTGAGGCTCCCCTTCACCCCATCCCTTCCCCTTTTCTCTTTCTCTCTCCCCCTTCCTCTCTCTTCCTCCTCCCTCTTTCTTCCTCCTCCCTCTCTCCCACTCCCTCACCTTCCTTTTCCTTCCCCTCCTTCTGTCCTTCCCCTACCTCTATGCGTCTCCCTCCCCCCCTCCCCCCCCCCTGTTCTCCTTCCCCTCACTGCTTCCCCTTCCCTTCCCGCACCTTATTCCAATATTTTGCCTGCCCTCAAACCCTGCTTGCTTGAATATTGCACTTTGTCTTTACTTCCCCTCTGCAATGCCATGGGAAATGGACTAGTTAAATTAAAAAATAAGCAGTTTTTGCATTTGCAACATAAAATATTAAAACTGGCTGTAAAGACATTGCAGTTTTTATTTGATGTAAATGTTGGTTTCTATGTGTATTAATATCTCTCTCTCTCATGTAGATATTTCTATCTAATTGTGATAAATGTGACTAGTGTTGGAAGTAATTATTCTGTTTTTCTTGTTTAGGAATCTTACACTGTTTGCTGCTGAGTCAGACCAGGGGAGTTCTGCCGCACATGTTATGGAGCAGTGGACTGCATCTGGTTTAACAGAAATCAGCTTAGTAAATTACACAGTTCTTCTCAGCTTGCCTGATACAGACCAAAACAAAATCATTCTGACAAATAGCAGCCAGTGCTTTTATCCCAGTGGACAGCAATGCAGTACTCTACTCTCAGCCCCACGTGGAAAGAAGGAAAAGAATGACCTTCTCTATTCCTATGCAGCATATTCTGCCAAAGGATTTCTGGAGGTAATGAAAGTGTTAGAAACCAATTCTCCCTGTCATTTTAGGGTATTTCATTTGCCTGGTAAAATCGGAATTGCTCCAAATATTTTGACAAGGTTATTTGTTCTGCATAGCAGAGCTGTATGATCTTCCTTTGCAGTCCAGTCATGTACATCTATCATAAGTCGGTCTTTGTGAGAGATCCAATTTGTGGTCCCTGGTAACAGTCTAAATAGTATTCATAATTCCTAAAATCCACCTCAAAAACCTACTTAGTGCCATCAAGATAAATGGTATACACTGGAACTTAGTTGTAATTTGTTGTGCAAAGAAAGGTGACATTTATCTTCAGTTCAGTGATATGTAGGTCAACAGCCTTTTCCATATAACCCATACCTATATTTTTAAGACTGTGAAATACCAAAGCTCTACGTGTAATTCTGCCGGGAGTGGTCAGCAATGTACTAAAATCCAACATTTTAATGCACATTTTAAAAATAACACAATTATAGGCAACAATATTATTTCCTGCTAATATCTGTATTTTCCACTTAAACAGCAACAATACTCAAGGTATAAAATTCTTGTGAATGATCAAGTCTTGTGTAGAGAATTTGAAAGACTAATTTGAGGTACTGGATTGTAGATAGGAGTCTGAAAAATATCTACAAGAAGAGAAGATATTCTCCCTCTGATAATTGTGTCTCTATATTTCTAAAATTGAGACTGACATTTAATTCATAATATGATAGAATTTAAAATTAGGTCATAAAATTCATAAATGTCTTGTTTTAGAACATTTTTTAAACATTGACAGCATTCCAGTGTTTGAGGACAGGCTCAGCTAAGCACTAAGTGTTTTCATGTATATGCCTTGCTGTGAGTGTACATGTTTAGATATGGTTACATTAGTGCACAGGACTATGGATTTTTAAAAATAATTATATTGGTTCATAAGTTCACTTTTGATGTGTCCACAGTTCAGTGATATTGTCCAGTTATTCCAGAAAATAGAGCGACGATTTCATTCCTTAATTTTTCGTCATGAGTCATGGCTTCAATTATCTCTCTAATTTTCTTTTCTATATTGTGTGTAGGGTAACATAAGCTGTTGACCTTTTTTTGTTAATAACTCCATTGAGAATCAGACAGCGTACAATGCGGTTCACTGTTTATCCCACTTCATATTCTAATTCCTTTGCCCCAGTTCTCCTCTCCATTCACCGATGATATTATCCAGATTTGTCATCAATTTGAACTATTGTTTTCCAAAATAACCTAGTTCTCACAAATAAATGCGACCCAGTGCAGGGTCTCATCTTCCAGTTTTAGTTTTTTTTTCCTCACTGCCCAATTTCACTCCAAATTTAAAAGGATATTTACAATTAGCTCTAAAGAGACATCCTTAGGTATTTTTCCTTTGTATACAAGGGGTGATTAGACTTAAGTGCAGATATTTTCTGGATGCTATTTCCTCTGAATAATAGCATCACATGGCAGCAATTTGACTTCCTGTTCCTATTTAACAATAAAACATTATCCATAGAAAAAAATAAAATGTTTTCAGAAAGGTGGATGCTAATATTTGAAATCACTATATTTGATTGTAGATTGATCTATGTATTCTTGGTCCTTTCTCCAGTCAACTAAAACTTCATTCCCCACCGATTTCGGGTGCAAGAAACCGAAGAGCCGTGTTACAATGTAGCTCTTTTGTCAGTAAACCCAATTTATCAAAGTGAACACAAGATAGGAGCAGGAATAGGCCACTTGGCCCCTCGAGCCTGCTCCGCCATTCAGTAAGATCATGGCTGATCTTGGGCTCAAAGCCACGTCCCCACCCGCTCCCCATAACTCTTCACTCCTTTATCTTGCAAAAATTTGTCTATCTCCACCTTAAATGTATTTAATGACCCAGCCTCCACAGCTCTCTGGGGCAGAGAATTCCACAGATTTACGACCCTGTGAGAGAAGAAATTCCTCCTCATCTCAAAACTGTGCCCCCGCATTCTAGATTTCCCCACGAGGGGAAACATCCTCTCTGCATCTACCTTGTCGTGCCCCCTCAGTATCTTATTTGTTTCAATAAGATCACCTCTCATTCTTCTAAATTCCAATGAGTTTTGGCCCAGCCTGCTCAACCTTTCCTCATAAGTCAACCCCCTCATCTTTGGAATTAACCTAGTGAATCGTCTCTGAACTGCCTCCAATGCAAGTACAGTATATCCTTCCTTAAATAAGGAGACCAAAACTGTACGCAGTACTCAAGGTGTGGTCTCACCAATACCCTGTACAGTTGTAGCAGAACTTCCCTGCTTTTATACTCCAACCCCTTTGAAATAAAGGCCAACATTCCATTTGCCTTTTTGATTACTTGCTGTACCTGCATGCTAACTTTTTGTGTTTCATGCACACGGACCCCCAGGTCCCTCTGAACTGTAGTATTTTGTAGTCTCTCTCCATTTAAATAATAATTTGCTTTTTTATTTTTCCTGCCAAAGTGTATAACCTTGCACTTTCCCACATTATACTCCATCTGCCAAATGGTTGCCCACTCACTTAGCCTGTCTATATCCCTTTGCCGGTTCTTTGAGTCCTCTGCACAACTTGCTTTCCCACCCATCTTTGTATCATCCGCAAACTTGGCTACATTACACTCGGTCCCTTCATCCAAGTCATTAATATAGATTGTAAATAGTTGAGGCCTGAACACCGATCCCTGTGGCACCCCACTAGTTACCGTTTGCCAACCGGAAAATGACCCATTTATCCTGACTCTCTGCTTTCTGTTAATTAGCCAATTCTCTATCCATGTTAATATATTACCCCCAATTCCGTGAGCTCTTATCTTATGCAGTAACCTTTTATGTGGCACCTTATCGAATGCCTTCTGGAAATCTAAATACACCACATCCACTGGTTCACCTTTGTCCACCCTGCTCGTTACCTCCTCAAAGAACTCCAGCAAGTTTGTTAAACATGATTTCCCTTTCATAAAACCATGCTGACTCTGCTTGACTGCATTATGATTTTCCAAATGCCCTGCTACTGCTTCCTTAATGAAGGACTCCAACATTTTCCCAACGACAGATGTTAGGCTAACTGGTCTATAGTTTCCTGCTTTCTGTCTCCCTCCTTTCTTAAATAGGGGTGTTACATTTGCAGTTTTCCAATCCACAGGGACCTCTCCAGAGTCCAGGGAATTTTGGTATATTGCAACCAATGCATCCACTATCTCTGCAGCCACTTCTTTTAAGACCCTGGGATGCAAGCCATCTGGTCCAGGGGACTTGTCATCTTTTAGTCCCATTATTTTACCAAGTACTATTTCCTTAGTGATTGTCTTTAGTGTTCCCCCCTCCCTGTGGCCCCTTGATTATCCATTATTGGGATGTTGTTAGTGTCTTCTACCGTGAAGACAGATACAAAATATTTGTTCAGAGTCTCTGCCATTTCCCCGTTCCCCATTATTAATTCCCCAGTCTCATCCTCTAAGGGACCAACGTTTACTTTAGCTACCCTCTTCCTTTTTATATACCTGTAGAAGCTCTTACTATCTGTTTTAATGTTTCTTGCCGGTTTACTCTCATAATTCATCTTCTCTTTATTATTTTTTTAGTCATCCTTTGCAGGTTTTTAAAAATTTCCCAATCCTCTGGTCTCCCACCAGTCTTGGCAACATTGTATACCTTCGTTTTCAATTTGATACCATCCTTTACTTTCTTAGTTAGTCACGGATGGTGCTCCCTTCTCTTATATTCCAGCAAGAAAGAAAGATTTTATTTTTGTTGAAAGTTATGAAATATCTCCTTAAATGTCCGCCACTGCATTTCAACTGTCTTACCCTTTAATTTATTTTTCCAGTCCACTTTAGCCAGTTCTGCCCTCATGCCACTGTAATTGCCTTTGTTTAAGATCAGGACACTGATTTGAGATACAGCTTTCTCACCCTCCAACTGAATTTGAAATTCAATCATGCTATGATCACTCTTTCCGAGAGGATCCTTTACTATGAGATCATTTATTAATTCTGTCTCATTACACAGTACCAGATCCAAGATAGCCTGCTCCCTGGTTGGTTCTATTACATACTGTTCTAGGAAACCATCCCAGATGCACTCTATGAACTCCTCCTCAAGGCTACCATGGCCAATTTGATTTGTCCAATCAGTGTGGAGATTAAAATCACCCATGATTATTACTGTACCTTTTTTTACAGGCCTCCATTATTTGTTGATTTATACTCTGTCCAACAGTATTGCTGCTGTTCGGGGGCCTGTAGACTACGCCCACCAGAGACTTTTTCCCTTTATTATTTTTTATCTCCACCCAAACCGATTCTACATCTTGATCTTCTGAGCCAATATCACTTCTCACCACTGCACTGATCCCATCCTTCACCAACAAAGCCACCCCACCTCCCTTTCCTTTCTGTCTAGCCTTCCGAATTGTCAAATACCCTGGAATATTCAGTTCCCAGCCCTGATCACCTTGCAACCACGTCTCTGTCATGGCGATCAGATCATACCCATTTGTACCTATTTGTGCCGTCAACTCATCTATCTTGTTACAAATGCTGCGTGCATTCAGATATAGAGCTTTTAACTTTGTCTTTTTACCATTCCTCCTTGTTTTGGCCCCATTTTCTGTTGCACTCTTATTTTTAAACATTCTGTCCCTTCCTGTCACACTCTGGTTATTATTTCCCCCATCTCTATCCTGCTCTATTGCTGTCTCATTTCTCATTGACTTTTTAAATTCCCGCTCACCTGGATCCTCCCTCCCACTATTTAGTTTAAAGCCCTCTCTACAGCCCTAGTTATTCGATTCGCCAGGACTCTAGCCCCAACATGGTTCAAGTGAAGCCCGTCCAAACGGAACAGCTCCCTCTTATCCCAGTACCGGTGCCAGTGCCCCACAAATCAAAACCCATTTCTCCCACACCAGTCTTTGAGCCACTCGTTCATTTCTCTGATCTGATTTACCTGAAGCAAATTCACTTGTGGCTCAGGTAGTAATCCAGAGATTATTACCTTTGTGGTTCTGCTTTTTAATTTAGCCCCTAGCTGCTTATACTCACTCAGCAGAACCTCTTTCTTTGTGCTACCTATGTCATTGGTGCCTACGTGGACCATGATTACTGGATCCTCTCCCTCCCACTCTAAGTTTCTCTCCAGCCCAGAGGAAATGTCCTTAATTCTGGCACCGGGCAGGCAACACAGCCTTCGGGACTCACGCTCTCGGCTGCAGAGAACAGTGTCTATCCCCCTAACTATACTATCCCCTATCACTTCAACATTTCTTTTTACTCCCCCCACTTGAGTGGCTCCCTGTACCACGGTGCTGTGGTCAGTTTGCTCATCCTCCCTGCAGTCCCTGCCCTCGTCCACACGGAGCAAGAATCTCGTACCTGTTAGACAAGGCCAAGGGCTGAGGCTCCTCCATCACTACCTCCTGGATCCCAATACCTGCCTCGCTTGTAGTCACACCCTCCTGTCCCTGACTATGGGCCAAATTGGAAGTAATTACTCTAGTGGGTGTGACTGCCTCGTGGAACTTAGTGTCCAGGTAATGCTCCCCCTTCCTAATGTGTCGCAGTGTCTGAATCTCGGACTCCAGCTCATCAACTCTGAGCCGAATTTCCTCGAGTAGCCAACATTTGCTGCAGATGTGGTCGCCTTGGACCTCAATGGTGTCCACCAGCTCCCACATGCAACAACAACAAAACATTGCCTGACCTCCCATCTCAATTAATTAATTTAGTTTTAAAATTTGGAACACCTTTATCTTTTAATCTACACCAAGGCACTTCAATTTAGACGCCCAAGTTTGGGAAAAAAAGCGAGAAATATAGAAATACTCACCAACCAATCACTTACCTGCTTTCTGGTGACATCACACTTCGATTACTTTTTACTTTTTTACACTCACTGGTCTGTTGTAGCTCCCGCTGCTTTAGTAGCTCCGAACTCTCGCTCTCTCCTGGGCTCCCGCTGCTTTAGTAGCTCCGAACTCTCGCTCTCTCCTGGGCTCCCGCTGCTTTAGTAGCTCCGAACTCTCGCTCTCTCCTGGGCTCCCTCTGCTTTAGTAGCTCCGAACTCTCGCTCTCTCCTGGGCTCCCGCTGCTTTAGTAGCTCCGAACTCTCGCTCTCTCCTGGGCTCCCGCTGCTTTAGTAGCTCCGAACTCTCGCTCTCTCCTGGGCTCCCTCTGCTTTAGTAGCTCCGAACTCTCGCTCTCTCCTGGGCTCCCGCTGCTTTAGTAGCTCCGAACTCTCGCTCTCTCCTGGGCTCCCGCTGCTTTAGTAGCTCCGAACTCTCGCTCTCTCCTGGGCTCCCGCTGCTTTAGTAGCTCCGAACTCTCGCTCTCTCCTGGGCTCCCGCTGTTTTGTAGCTCCGAACTCTCGCTCTCTCCTGGGCTCCCGCTGTTTTGTAGCTCCGAACTCTCGCTATCTCCTGGGCTCCCGCTGCTTTTAGCACCGCCAAAAGGGACTTGTGTTATCCTTTCAGCAGTTAAATTGGTGTCATTTTCCAATGATTTCATGGGCTGGGTATATACTTAGTTGGCTTAACAGCTTTGCCAGTAGGGATGTTCGTACCTATGGATTCTGTATCAAAGTTCAAACAATAACATCAGCAATACAAGTTTGTAACTTAATAAGGCAATTAGATTTCTTGTTATTTTTAATTGCATGTCTATTAAAAGATTGATATGAATCAAAAGTCTTAGGACCTGCAAAAAAAATGGAGCATAGTCATATACCAAGTTTTTGGTAATTATTGACTTGCCTGTAAGAAAGTTACATATTGGTACCTTATGAATATTTGTATTTTATTAAGTGTTTCATAATCTTTATTCCCACAAGGGTTTTTCAACAACAACTTGTATTTATATAGTGCCTTTAACGTAGTAAAACGTCCTAAGGCACTTCACAGGAGTATTATAAGACAAAAAATTTGATACTGAGCCACATAAGGAGAAATTAGAGCAGGTGACCAAAAGCTTGGTCAAAGAGGTAGGTTTTAAGGAGCGTCTTAAAGGAGGAAAGAGAAAAAGCGAGGCAGAGAGGTAGCGAGGCGGAGAGGTTTCGGCAGGGAATTCTAGAGCTCAGGGCCGAGGCAACAGAAGGCACGGCCACCCTGTTTTACTCTGTTTAGTATTTTTTTTATACCAGATTTCACAAATTATGTTCATTTTCCACAGATAGTCACCTTCACACATTGTCTGGTTTGTAGCAGCCTCTATTTTGCAGATCCGGAAGTGAATGTCTTCACCCTCAGTTTTTCAAGCACTCTTTCTTCATGAATGCTTTCACATGAATCCATGGCCACTATTTATAAGTTCAGTGAATTTTTTTCTCATTCTTGTCATGTGGGCAAGCTGGCAAGGCAGTATTTATTGTCCATCCCTGGGTGCCCTGAGACCATTAAGAGTCACCCACATAGTGTGGAACCGTAGTCGCACATCAACCAAACTGAGTAGAGATGGTAAATTTTCTTCCCCAAAGGACATTAGTGACTCAGTAACATGTTTACATTGGGAAAAGGCCATTTAGTCCATAGGTTCTATTCCCAGCACAAGTGATGCATAAGACTACTCAATTCATGTACCGTCCTGAAAGAAGTTACTAACCACACATAAACATCAAAGAAGATAAAGCTGGACATATTTATCCCCTATTCCCAAAGCTAATTGACCAAAAGTCCAGATTATTAATTGTACCTTAAAACCCACACTTACAACCCCTGTCTAGTTGTATTTCACGGGTATGTCATCCATAATCACAACATTGTATAAACCATTGTCTACCATAGAATATTTGATCATTCTTTTTTATCTTTATAACTTAGAATCATATTTTTAGATATTTATTTTTTAAAGAAATGAATGACATTGCTTTAATTGCTTTTAGTGGGCGTCTCTTCCACACATACAGTACTCTGTGGTGTTTCTTTTCATGCCTCATTTTGTTTGAAACTTACCAATTTTTATATTTATATCTCCTAGTTTTGCAGTCAAAGTTTCGTTAAATAATCTTCTGTCTAAATTATTAGGCATGCCTCTTACTGCAATCTAGTACTGTAGAGCTACTACACAAATATCAAACACACAGGAGGCTTTTCTCCAGATATAGGCATGATCCTTAAAAAATAGGAAGATAAATCTTAGTATATATTTGCCGCAATGGTTTAATACTGCAGCAAAGCAAAAACTCCGAACAGTATCTGTGTAGTGTACCTATTGGAATGGTTGTAGTCTGTAGTCCAAAAGTATGCATCTTCATACGGTGTTTCTTAAAGTTTGTTATTAAATTGATTGGTTATCTGAATTAAATTTTGTGTGTTGAAAAGACTATAGTGCCAAGGATATTTCCCCCATACTTAAATTGTAAATTCCCTCTACCTGCTCTGCCACCATATGAACAGAAACAAGGCTATTTACAAAATATCTGTCAACCATTATAGCTTAATGCCCGTGCCCACTATATTGCTAATTTCCTGGTCTAGATTTGATTGAGGTTATGCCTTTTCAGTGCATGGAACATCTTTAACACCTAAACTTTCAGTGAACAAATAAAAGTTTTAGAAGTAATTCCTCCAGAGAAACTATTAAGAGTTTGCAGACCACTTAAAGTTTGTCACTCTTTTCAGAGTTCGGCTCAGTGCTAAGAAACACATTTTTGCAGTCTGTAAGACAAATTTACTGTCGCCCATAGTCAGGAGGATCTCCAAATGTGGCAACCTTGAAACCTCTCTGCTTTATGAAAAAATTGAGGGTACATGAGGACCACTGATAACCTATCTAAAAGACAAGAGCGTGATGAGTACAGACACATTCTACCATGTTGAGTGAGTGAAGAAGAGATGCACACACATAAGAACATAAGAACATAAGAAATAGGAGCAGGAGTAGGCCAATCGGCCCCTCGAGCCTGCTCCGCCATTCAATAAGATCATGGCTGATCTGATCCTAACCGCCAATCTACTATCTACTATCACAGAACCATCTCCTGCATCTAACAGAATTGCACACACGAAATAGGAGCAGAATCAGGCTACACGGTCCCTGGGCCCGCTCCACTACCCACAGGGCCATGACCGATCCGAACCTAGACTCATGTCCAAATTCCTGCCCACTCCCCGTAACCCTTAATGCCCTTTACTTCTAGGAAACTGTCTATTTCTGTTTTAAATTTATTTAATGATGTAGCTTCTACAGCTTTTTGTGGCAGCATATTCCATGGACCTACCACCCTCTGAGTGAAGTAGTTCCTCCTCATCTCAGTTTTGAAAGAGCAGCCCCTTATTCTAAGACTATGTCCCCTAGTTCTAGTCTCTCCCGTCATCGGGAACATCCTCCCCGCATCCACCCGATCCAACCCCTTCACAATCTTATATGTTTCAATAAGATCGCCTCTCATTCTTCTGAACTCCAATGAGTAGAGTCCCAATCTACCCAACCTCTCCTCATATGACCACCCCCTCATCCCCGGGATTAACCGAGTGAACCTTTTTTGCACTGCCTCGAGAGCAAGGATGTCTTTCCTCAAGTAAGGACACCAAAACTGTATGCAGTATTCCAGGTGCGGTCTCACCAATACCTTGTACAACTGAAGCAATACCTCCCTATTTTTATATTCTATCCCCCTAGCAATGAAAGCCAACATTCCATTTGCCTTCTTAATCACTTGCTGCACCTGCATACTAACCTTTTGAGTTTCGTGCACCAGGACCCCCAGATCCCTTTGCACTTCAGTACTCTCCAGTTTCTTGCCATTAAGATAATAAATTGCTCTAGGATTTTTCCTGCCAAAGTGCATCACCTCACACTTTCCAGTGTTGTATTCCATCTGCCAAATCTCTGCCCACTTACTTAGCCTGTCTATGTCCCCTTGCAGGTTTTTTATGTCCTCCTCACTCACTACTTTCCCTCCCATCTTAGTATCATCTGCAAATTTTGATATGTTACACTTGGTCCCTTCCTCCAAATCGTTAATATAGATTGTAAAGAGTTGGGGACCCAGCACTGACCCCTGTGGAACACCACTAGTTACTGATTGCCAGTCTGAGAATGAACCATTTATCCCAACTCTTTGCTTTCTGTTAGATAGCCAATCCTCTATCCATGCCAGAATATTACCCCCAATCCCGTGATTTTTTACCTTAAGCAATAATCTTTTGTGTGGCACCTTGTCAAATGCCTTTTGGAAGTCTAAATACACTACGTCCACTGGTTCCCCTTTATCCACTCTATATGTTACTTCCTCAAAGAACTCCAGCAAATTTGTCAAACATGACTTCCCCTTCGTAAAACCATGCTGACTTTGTCCTATTAAATTATGATTATCCAAATGTCCTGTTACTGTTTCCTTAATAATGGACTCCAAAATTTTACCTACCACAGATGTTAGGCTAACCGGTCTATAGTTACCAGCCTTCTGTCTACTGCCCTCTTTAAATAAGGGTGTTACATTAGCAGTTTTCCAGTCTGCCGGGACCTTAGCGAAATCCAGGGAGTTTTGAAAAATTATTACCAATGCATCTACAATCCCTACCGCCACTTCCTTCAAGACTCTAGGATGTAAGCCATCAGGTCCAGGTGATTTATCCGCCTTGAGTCCCATTATTTTACCGAGTACCACTTCCTTAGTGATTTTGATCGTGTTTAGCTCCTCTCCCCCTATAGCCCCCTGTTTGTCCAGTGTTGGGATATTCTTAGTGTCCTCTACTGTAAAGACTGATACAAAATATTCATTCAGTGTTTTTGCCATCTCCATATTTCCCACCATTAATTTCCTGGTCTCATCCTCTAAGGGACCAACATTTACTTTAGCCACCCTTTTTCTTTTTATATAACTATAAAAACTCTTACTATCTGTTTTTATATTTTTTGCTAATTTACTTTCATAATCTATCTTCCCTTTCTTAATCAATCTTTTTGTTATTTTTTGCTGCCTTTTAAAGTTTTCCCAATCCTCTGTCCTCCCACTAGATTTCGCTACCTTATATGCCCTTGTTTTTAGTCGAATACTATCCTTAATTTCTTTACTTAGCCACGGATGACTGTCCTTTCTTTTACACCCTTTTCTTTTCAGTGGAATATATATTTTTTGGAAGTTGTAAAATAACCCCTGAATGTACACCACTGATCATGTGTCGTCTTACCCTTTAATCTATTTTCCCAATCCACTCTACTCAATTCCGCTCGCATACCTTCATAGTCACCTTTATTCAAGCTTAGCACGCTTGTTTGAGATCCAACCTTCTCACCCTCTAATTGAATATGGAATTCAACCATGTTATGGTCACTCATTCCAAGGGGATCCTTTACTAGGACATTTTTAATTAATCCTGTCTCGTTACACAGGACCAGATCTAAGGTTGCTTGCCCCCTGGTCGGTTCAGTTACATACTGCTCAAGAAACCCATCCCTAATACACTCAGTGAACTCATCCTCACGGCAGCCCTGCCCCATTTGATTTGTCCAATTAATATGATAGTTAAAATCCCCCATAATTATAGATGTTCCCTTATTACATGCCTCAACTATTTCCTGATTGATACTCCGTCCAACAGAGTTGCAACTGTTCGGAGGCCTATAGACTACGCCCACTAGTGTTTTTTTCCCCTTATTATTCCTTATCTCCACCCAAACTGTTTCATTATCATGATTTTTTGACCCAATATCATTACTCTGTATTACAGTGATTCCTTCCTTTATTAACATAGCCACCCCACCTCCCCTTCCTTCCTGCCTGTCCTTCCTGATCGTTAAATAACCTGGTATGTTTAATTCCCAGGCATTGTCACCCTGCAGCCATGTTTCTGTAATGGCCACAATATCATAACCATATCTAGTTATTTGTGCCATTAACTCGTCTATTTTGTTACGAATGCTACGTGCATTCAGATAGAGAAATTACGCATGGGATAAATTATATTCAGTGGGCCAGTTGATGATCAAGTTGCTATATTAACACGTTTTAGTTAACATCTGTGAACAAGGCACGAAGCGATATTGCATTCTGACAGAGGCAGCAGGTGGTCTTGATTCAGCTGTACAATGCATGTTGTTTTCCCATGCTAGGATGCCTCATAATTCTGGCAAAGGTACATGTCCAACTCTATTTAAATTTCAACTTGTAAGAGAGCAGGAAAAGGCATGTAATTGTACATGCAATGAGCAGGACAGTTTAGCTTTGCAGATGAGGTTTGCTCCTGCAGTAGATTCAATGGGCTGGATTTTGGCAGATGCCACCCGCACGGTGCGGGGGGACCTGGGAGACGACGGGAAAGCTGGATGTTCGGGTTTCCCGGCCCGCTGTGGAGTTTTAACTGCACAGCATGTGTGCGACATCAGGGGCGGGTTCCAGCCTGATTACTTCAGTCGCGATCCCCGGGAGAGTCCAATCCCCGACTCCGGAGCTGAATCACGATCCCTGGGGGGGTCCGAACCCCAACCCCGGGGGGGTGGGGGAGCTTGGTGGGGCCGGGAGGAAGCACTCCTGCTCCTCCCGGCCCACAAGGACTGCTCCCCGAGGCTGAGGCCACCTCGTTGCAGCCACGAGGATTCCCAAGCCCCGGGATCCCCGACCGCCTGGAGTAAAACCTGCAAAGCAGGTTAAAGTAGAGGCTTCAGGCAATAAGTAAATTGCCAACCCGCCTTCTGGCAGCGGGTTGGCAGCTCCCCCCCCCCACCCCCCACCTCCCCCAGTCCCGCCTGAGTGAAAGGTGAGAGTGGGTGGGTTGGTGGCACGTTAGGGTCGGGGTTGACTTTTATAACTTTCACTTCTCCCCCACGACTCCAACCCACCCGTTCTTATAGAGTCATAACGGCACAGAAGGAGGCCATTCGGCCCATCGAGTCCGTGCCGGCTCTCTGTAGAACAATCCAGTCAGTCCCATTCCCCCGCTCTATCCCCGTAGCCCTGCAAGTTTATTTCCCTCAAGTGCCTATCCAGTCTCCCCTTGAAAACATTGAGTGTCTCCGCTTCCACCACTTCCGTCGGCAGCGAGTTCCAGGTCATCACCACTTGCTGCATAAAAAAGTTTTTCCTCACGTCCCCCCTGTATCACTTGCCCAAAACCTTAAATCTGTGTTCCCTAGTCCTTGTACCATCAACTAGTGGGAACAGCCTTTCCCCGTCTAGCCTATCCAAACCCGTCATATTCTTGCACACCTCTATCAAATCACCCCGCAACCTCCTTTGCTCTAATGAAAACAAATCCAGCTTCTCCAATCTGTTCTTGTAGCTAAGATCCCCCGTCCCCGGAACCATTCTGGTAAATCTCCTCTGCACCCTCTCAAGGGCCTTCACATCCTTTCTAAAGTGTGGTGACCAGAACTGGACGCAGTACTCCAGTTGTGGCCTAACCAGTGCTTTATAAAGGTTCAGCATAACTTCTCTACTTTTGTACTCAATACCTCTATTTATGAAGCCCAAGATCCCATATGCTTTGTTAACCACTCTCTCAATATGTCCTGCCACCTTCAGGGACCTATGCACATTAACTCCCAGGTCCCTCTGTCCCTGCACACTCTTTAAATCTAGCCAGGGTAAAATGGAACCAAAGACTGACAGGAAAAACTGTAACGGAACAATGAGTGATCTTTAAGGAGGAGATGTTCCAAGTACAGGCTAGGTACATTCCAACAAGAGGGAAGGGTATGGGAACCAAAGCAAGGGCTCCTTGGAGGACGAGGGAGATAGAGAAGATGATGAAACAAAAAAAGAGGGTGTATGATACATGTCAGGCAAATTCTTCAAGGGAGAACCAGACCAAATACAATAAGTTGGGAGGGGATGTGAAGATGAAAATAAGATTGGCAAAGAGAGAATATGAGAGTAGAATGGCGGTTAACATAAAAGGGAACCCAAAAATCTTCTACCGGCATGTAAACAGTATGTGGGTAGTAAGAGGCAGGGTGGGGCCTATTCGAGACAAAGAAGGTGATATATGCTTAGAGGCACAGGGCAAGGCTAGAATACTCAATGAGTACTTTGTATCGGTGTTTACTGAGGAGGTGGATGCTGACAAAATATCGGTAGAAGTGGAAAAGGTAGAAGCAATGGAAGGGGTGAAAATTGATAGACAGGATGTACTAGAAAGGCTGGGTATGCTTAGAGTGGACAAGTTGCCTGGTCCAGATGGCTTGCATCCCAGGCTGCTAAGGGAATTGGGGGAGGAGATAGCGGAAGGGCTTGCCATAATTTTCCAATTTTCCCCAGATGCTGGGGTAGTGTCTGAGGATTGGAAAGTGGCAAATATGACACCATTGTTCAAGAAAGGGTGTAAGGACAATCCTAGTAACTACAGGCTGGTCAGTTTAACATCAGTGGTGGGTAAAGTTTTAGAAACAATAATCAAGGAAAAAATTAACGGGCACTTAGAGAGGTTTAAGCTAATTAAGGAGAGCCAACACGGATTTGTAAAAGGCAGATCGTGTTTGACTAATCCAATTGAATTTTTTGATGAAGTAACAGAGAGGATTGATGAAGGGAATGCAATGGATGTTGTCTACATGGATTTTCGGAAGGCGTTTGACAAAGTACCACATAGAAGGCTGGTTAACAAAATTGAGGATCATGGAATAGGTGGGTCAGTGGCAGCTTGAATAAGGACAGAAAACAGCGAGTTGTGGTAAATGGCTGTTTTTCAGACTGGAGGATGGTAGATAGTGGTGTTCCCCAAGGGTCAGTGCTGAGGCCACTGCTTTTTTTGATATATATAAATGACCTGGATATTGGAATACAGAGTAGACTTTCTAAATTTGCCAATGACACCAAACTTGGGGGTGTGGCAAGCAGTGATGATGATACCAATCGACTGCAACAGGACATAGAAAGGCTAGCAGAATGGGCAGACAAGTGGCAGATGGAATTTAATACAGAGAAATGTGAGGTGATGCATTTTGGCAGAAGGAACAGGGAGAGGTATTATACCTTTCCCTGCCTCTGCACCTGCTTAAAATCTGTTACATCTCCAGCCTTTTCCAGTTCTGATGAAGGGTCCCAGACCTGAAACGTTAACTCTGTTTCTCTCTCCTCGATGCTGCCTGGCCTGCTGAGTGTTTCCAGCATTTTCTGTTGTTATTTCAGATTTCCAGCATCTGCAGTATTTTGCTATTGTATGAGGCAATATACACTTATCTCTGAAAATTCTGGCCAAAGACTTTCATTGACTTGAGATGTGGCACCAAATGTAGCTCCTAGCTTCTGTTAATGTTACTTTTTGTGGCATATCATTGCAGTGTTACATTCTTTCAATTTTGTGGAATAGGAGTCTCAAATTTATTGGGCCAAAAATTCATCCCGCTGCGCGAGAGTACGCACTGTGTACTCTCGCGTATTCTCTCTCCAATTGCCGGTTTTCTGCATGCCCTGCGCATGCGCTGAAAACCGGCACTTGGTCTTTTGAAAAGGGGGCGGTTCCTCGGTGCATCGCGTGCGCGCTACAGGCTGCGCGCACACTGTGCACTTCGTGCTTTGGACGCGCAGGTAAGGACGGAAGATTTTAGAAATGGAAAAAGGAGGAGTAAGACCCACTTTTAACAAGGTAAGTAGTGAATTAAGTATTTTTTTGAATTTTTTTTAACAGGTATATCTTTTTTAGAGACTTTAAAGACAGGTAAGTTCATTTTTATAACTTTTTAAAAGATTTTAAATTTTTTCAAAAATTTAATTTTTTATTTAAAATGGTTAATTTATTTAACTATACTTATTTTATTAATGTGATGGGTTTTTTTAAATTTAATTGAGGTTTAGCTGTTATTTTGTGGGTGTGTAAGATTCATAGATTTCACAGCACGTATGTGAAACTTATGAATGGAAGATGGTGTGCTCCCATTGGCTCTAACTGAGTCACGTGATCCCACAGCTCGCACGAATTCACTACGCCGGTGGGATACGCAAGCACTGCGCAGCTGATGTCTGGAACATCAAGTTCGTGCGAGCTGGATCTGAAAAAGCCAACGCGGAGTGAGAGATCGCGGGGAAGCCTTACCCCCGCGGGAACAGAGCGAGATCAATTTCTGGGCCATTTTCTCCATTGCCCTGATCTTATTGATACAGGAAAACCAGATTGTACAACTAGTATTTGTACTTTTTAAAAAATTTGTTTTCAAGGTGCTTTGCAACTTTGGCAAGGCCTTAATTATTGTTATCCCTAGTTGACTTGAGAAGGCCTGTGACTTGCGATACCTTCTTGAACCGCAGCAGTCCTTGTGCTAATGGTCCTCCCATGATGGTGTTAGGTAAGGAATTCCAGAAAACTGACCCAGCCACAATGAAGGAATGGAATTCTGAAGAATGAATGCCCATGTCAGGATGGTGTGTAAATGTTCCTCCGACATTGCTGCTCTTGTCCTTCTTTGTGATAAAGGTCGCAATGGAAGGAGCTGCTATCCAAGTAGCCTTTATGACTTGCTACAGTACCTCCTGTAGATAGTACATACAGCAGTCACAGAGCCCCAGTGGTGGAGAGGGTGGATTGTCAGTCCAGTGGAAGGGGCACTGATCGAGGGATCTGCTCTGTCCTGGATGGTGTTGAGCTTTTTGAGTGTTGTTGCAGCTGTACCCATCCATGCAACGAGTGAGTATTCCATCATGTTCCTGACTTGAGTCTCATAGATGGTGGAGAGGCTTTGCAGGATCAGGAGGTGAGTCATCTTGTTCAAGATGATTACAGGTAGCCCTTATGTGGCACAAATGTTTTACCTGCCACTTGTCAGCCCAAGCCCGGATGTTGTTCAAGTCCTGCTGTAGGGTGACATGAGCAGTTTCATTATCGGTGGAATTATGAATGGATCTGAACACTGTGGAATCATTAGTGCCCAACTTCTGGCCTTATGATAGAGGGAAAGTCATTGATCAAGTAGCTGAAGATGGTTAAGCAGAGAACAGTTCCCTGAGGAACTCCTGCAGCAATATCCTGGGACTGTGATGATCGGCCTTTGACAACCACAGTCACCTGCCTCAGTCACAGAAAGATAAGTGGTGTGTAGGGCCTTCTAGAAGAAGAGAAGAAAATGGGGTGAAACTTGCAGTCGGAGGCGAACCTCCGGAGTACGCCTCCGACTCGAAAAAAAAATCCGAACCTACCTGCTGATTCCTGGGCTTCGGGTCCTGGGCCTTCGGGCGTACGCCTGCGTAAAGGCCCAGGGACGCAGGCGGTTCAGAAGCGTCCCTGGGATCACATGGGCCAGGTCAACCAATTAGAAAGGGGGATTCCTCATATGCTTATGGGGACTCCATTTACGAATGGAATCCCCATAATCATGAGAAATTCCCAAATAAATAATTAACAGAATTGATATAAAAATAATGTTCCCACGTTCAAAATTAATTAAAAGTCCCTTTAATTAAGCTTTTAAAATAAAAATTAATAACATAATTTTAAACATTTTAATTTGGGCCAAAATTTACTTAAACTAATTTTAAATGTATTTGTATATTTTAATCATTTACAATTTTTTAATTTAACAGTTATTTTAACCCTTACGCTGGTAAAAGCAGGCCCTACATCTGCTTTTATCAGGTGTAAGGGTTTTGTGGGCATTTGCTGGGCACCAGTTGGGCAAATAGCCCAACTCTGTGCCGGCGGAAGTGTTTTTGGGGCGCAGGCGGACGATCACGGTGGGCAACACGGTGGCATAGTGGTTAGCACTGGTGCCTCACAGCGCCAGGGACCCGGGTTCGAATCTGGCCTCGGGTGACTGTGTGGAGTTTGCACATTCTCCCCGTGTCTGCGTGGGTTTCCTCCGGGTGCTCCGGTTTCCTCCCACAGTCCAAAAATGTGCGGGTTAGGTTGATTTGGCTATGATAAATTGACCCTTAGTGTTAGGGGGGGATTAAATATGTGGGGTTACGGGGATAGGATGGGATATGTTAGTGGGAATTAAATACGTGGGGTTACGGGGATAGGGTGGGATATGTGTCGGTGCAGGCTCGATGGGGATTCTGTGTGAGAAAGCAGGGACAGGGTACTGGATTTGGATGATCAGCCATGATCGTATTGAATGGTGGAGCAGGCTCGACGGGCCGAATGGCCTACTCCTGCTCCTAGTTTCTATGTTTCTATGTTTCTATCTGTCAAGGCGAACCTTGACAGATCACAAGTTCCGGGTTTTCACACATGCGCAGCGCATGTGGAAACATGGAACCTGAGGCACCTTTTACAAGGCTTCCAACGGCACCGGGGTCATTTCAGGCCCAATGTGTGAGAAATTGGGGTACCTAAAATGTATATGGTTATGCGATTGAAATTGTGACACAAATAATACTGTGTTTAGATGATTGTATTAGAGCTCAAGACAAGTAAGGGGTTAATGAATTAAGTTGCGCTTTACTGGGAATTGCTTAGGTTTAGTTTTGCTGGAAACTTATGAAATGATTATTATTAGATATTACAATTACAACCAGGTGCAGGGGACCAACGGTCTGTGGATAGTCCCAGAAAAGGGGCATGGCCAAATGGTGCCTTCAGACTAGTATTAGAGTAGTTGGATAAATGCTTAAATAAATAACCATATTATAATGCTATGTTAGGATTTTGACTTTGTTTAACAAAACTGCTTGCTGAGATGCGTAAGTTAACCAGTGTGTGAGAATAGAATAGAGGGTATCTTTGAGAATTTAATGATTCATTTCATGGTACAATAGTCTGATAATGAATTGAAATAGTTAGTTGCACAGCTGGCTGCATGAACAGCTTTGAACAATGGGGCCTCTGACTGGAGAAATCTGAAGGCCGAACTTGGTATGTCTGAGTTGTTGACTCCAGGCTGGGGAGGACAAGGCAGGGTGGGATAAGAGACTGTAGCTTTGGAAGGACAAGGCCGGATGAGATAAGGGAAACCCGTTCTCGGCATACTTTAAGGCCATGATTGGTTAGGTACAGAAACCATGTGTAATGGCTGTGAGGACCCCAGACAGATGGAAGATAACATGAGGGTTGGCCTTTTTTTTCCATGGCTTAAACAAAGAATTTGACATCCCATTGGGCACCTTGTTTTAAGGGGAACATCTATAGGTTAAATGGTCTTGTTCATATTCTACCCCAGGTCCACCCCTAAAAAGAGTATAAAAGAAAGACCTGAAAAGCCCCTAGCGCAGACGGTGGAGTGGAGAGCTCCGGAGGGTGGATCCATACTGACTCTGGTCTAACACTCTTGGGTAGTTCAAAAACAGAGAGAGACATGTAAGACGAGAAGGAGAGCTGTTCGTGCACGCCAGCCATTCTGTCCGACTTGGACTGGTATCCACTACTTTCACGGTCATATGTTTTTGCTGTATAACTAGTGTGTTATATCCGTCTTAAACTCTGATTAAACACAACATACCCACCATATTGGTTGCAGTCGACCCTGATTATTTGAAAGGACCAGAGAGAAGTTAATCTCATACAACTTTAAGATTTTTTTTGAGGTGAGGTTGTTATACTAAAATTTTTGATTTAGGACATTAGTACTGTGGAAAAAGAGGAAACAATTTGGTCTTGTTTTGGTCTGGTAGCTGTCCTTTTAATCCAACCAGAATACATGAGATTTTGGAAAGCTACTTGCAAACCTGTTTCGTCACACACGTTGTGAGGTTGGTTGTTATTATCTCCCTGGTAACAGGTTTAAGAAGGGCCGACTAAAAGATAGAAAAAAGTTATTTTTTTTGAGGTGGGGTTGCAGGAGCTATACTAGAAAATGTGATAATTTAGGCTGTGTTTGGTTAGCGGTATAGTCTAACACACAATTTTCAGTTATAGATATGATGGTCTGTTATACTTATGAATGTGGCCTGCAGTTATGAATTTACAATAAACCATGGCAATGGGTTAACAGGAGAAAGTCCATTAACAGCATACTCAGTGTTCCAAATCATTTCATTTCAAAGGTCAAAAGCACTCACTTTAACATCCTAAATTAAATCAGTGCTCCCACTGGATCACCTTGACAGCATTTTTATTTTGTTTATATTCCAGTGTTTTTTTAAATTTGTTTATGGGATGTGGGCGTCGCTGGCAAGGCCAGCATTTATTGCCCATCCCTAGTTGCCCCTGAGAAGGTGGTGGTGAGCCGCCTTCTTGAACCGCTGCAGTCCATGTGATGATGGTACTCCCACAGTGCTGTTAGGTAGGGAGTTCCAGGATTTTGACCCAGTGACGATGAAGGATCGGCGATATACTTCTAAGTCAGGATGGTGTGTGACTTGGAGGGGAACTTGGAGGTGGTGGTGTTCCCATGCCCCTGTTGCCCTTGTCCTTCTAGGTGGAAGAGGTCGCGGGTTTGGGAGGTGCTGCCAAAGAAGCCTTGGCGAGTTGCTGCAGTGCATCTTGTAGATGGTACACACTGCAGTCACAGTACGCCGGTGTTGGAGGGAGTGAATGTTTAAGGTGGTGGATGGGGTGCCAATCAAGTGGGCTGCTTTGTCCTGGATGGTGTGGAGCTTCTTGAGTGTTGTTGGTGCTGCACTCATCCAGGCAAGTGGAGAGTATTCCATCACACTCCTTACTTGTGCCTTGTAGATGGTGGAAAGGATTTGGGGAGTCAGGAGGTGAGACACTCATCGCAGAATACCTAGCCTCTGACCTGCTCTTGTGCCGCAGTATTTATGTGGCTGGTCCAGTTAAGTTTCTGGTTAATGGTGACCCTCAGGGTGTTGATAGTGGGGGATTCGGCGATGGTAATGCCATTGAATGTCAAGGGGAGGTGGTTAGACTATCGCTTGTTGGAGATAGTCATTGCCTGGCATTTGTGTGGTGCGAATATTACATGCCACTTATCAGCCCAAGCCTGAACGTCGTCCAGGTCTTGTTGCATGCGGACATGGACTGCTTCATTATCTGTGGAGTTGTGAATGGCGCTGAACACTGTGTAGTCATCAGCGAACATCCCCATTTCTGACCTTATGTTGGAGGGAAGGTCATTGATGAAGCAGCTGAAGATGGTTGGGCCTAGGACACTGCCCTGAGGAACTCCTGCAGCGATGTCCTGGGTCTGTGATGATTGACCTTCAACCACCACAACCATCTTCCTTTGTGCTAGGTATGACTCCAGCCAGTGGAGCGTTTCCCCCCTGATTCCCATTGACTTCAGTTTGACTAGGGCTCCTTGATACCAGACTCGGTCAAATGCTGCCTTGATGTCAAGGGCAGTCACTCTCACCTCACCTCTGGAATTCAGCTCCTTTGTCCATGTTTGGACAAAGGCTGTAATGAGGTTGGGAGCCGAGTGGTCTTGGCGGAACCCAAACTGGGCATCAGTGAACAGGTTATTGGTGAGTAAGTGCCGCTTCACAGCACTGTTGCGCTGGGAGTCCATGCAAACTCCTTGTGCAATTGGGAGGATTTATTACCAAGAAATGTTGTACAGTCTAGATTAGAGTACCGTGTGACTGCTATCAATGCATCCTTGTGATTGCCCAATAAGAGACCAGGGGGGAGAAATTTGGTATCGCCCCATTTGGGGCGCAATTACCGGCCTGGCGCTAATTATTGCCTCCGACTGCAATCTTGGCTTCTATCGCCCCTGGAGGTGAGTGGAGCGCTAAATCAGGCGCTACACACCTCTCTTAAGGCGCTAATGCCGAGGAGCGAGGCGCCACCTCAGAGCGCTGGTGAAGCTCATGATGTCAGTCAGCAATGGAACACAGACACACTGGCGCCGGCCAGTTCTTAAAGGGGAGGGTCAATCTTGCTCTCCATCCACACCCTGCTCATTGCAGCCTTGAATCTCAGCCTGGAGAGACCTGTACATAATTCTGCTGGAAAGAACAATGGAGAGGCCCAGGGAAAGAGCTCAGAGTGCAGCCCCCATTGTCTCTTCTAAATTGATGCAAGGAAGGTCAAATCAAAATGAACCTGCCAAGTGCTGCTCAGTACCCAAAACTCCTTCACACAGCGTTGAATCTCTCCAGAAGTCTCTCTCTCTCTCTCTCTCAGAATGCGTGGTGCAAAAATGTCGCCGACAAAGAAAGGCAGGAAGCGGCCGCCTTTAAATAGCGCTCCCCCAGTCCTTTCCCGACTGCAAAACGTTCCCCTCTACCTGTCGTTGCTAGCGTCAGGCGGAAAGGCAGGGGGCGCCGCTCAATATCCGGTCCGGGGTGCTACCAGGGCGTTGCACGCTCGACTGACGTCACGATCTGCAGGCACAGGAGATCGTGGCGGTAGTGTTTAGCGCTGCCACAAAATGTCTGGTCAATTTCGCGAGCGACGCAAACATCGCCGCGCCCGGGTGCTAGTTGCTTTGCGCCCCGTTAGCGCCAAGCAACCGAATTCCCCCCCCCCCCCCAGTTGTATTGTTCTCCTTCAGGACATTGCTGAAATTAAGTGGTTAATATGCAGGAATCCAGCCATCTGACTTCCCTGCTGTAAGAAGTAGATGGTTCATTAATGTTCTGTGATTTATTTATTATCCTCCTCCAAAACCAATGGCTGGCACTTCATTGCAGTGTATACCAGCGTATGCTCTGCACAGATACCTGCATACTGTCAATGCCAAATTAAAGCATTGAATTTGTACTGTTAATATCAGTAGAGGAAAATATTTGTGACTGTTTCATAAAGTTTCTGCAGGTGAAACCCTGCTGCCTGGCTACAGTTGGCTTTACAGTTACTGTTATCAAAACAAATGATATCATGACTCCCATTTCTGACTTTGAAACAATAATTTAGGGGATCTTTCAGTGCTTGTGGCTGATTTGATGTGCTTCACTAGGATGCATCCATCAGAGATTATATTTTTATAACTGGGGAGAGGGGAGCATGACCAAATGTTGATACGTGTGTTTGTTAATAAAAAATAATATTTTGAATCCATTACAGATATCTAATTATTATAAAGCAAGACAAACAATTGAAAATTGAGAAATGGTTCAAAGGCAAGCAAGATAAACACAAATGTATACAAAGCATTATTTCCTTTCATATCCAAGCCTAAGGCCTAGAAATTCGATTGAGCCCGAAAACACGGCTGTTCACATGGTCGCAGGGACAACGTTAAATTGGTGCTAGACCTCATTATAATTATCATGTGTGCAGCCAGTGGTACCCTGCATACATTGTTTAGGGGAGTGGGACAGAAACCGGGCTTAACTGACGCCACTTAAAGGCAACCAGCACCTCTTAAAGGAGAGGTGCACTCTGGCTGCAGGCAGTAGGGAATGCTTCTGAAGAAAGAAATGGCTGCAAGACTTTAAGAGTTGGCCCCCAGGTTCTTTGGTGCCACTTAATAGGCCCTGGTCCAGGTTGTAGACAGGATGAGGGAAATCCTGTACTCTCCCTCAACCCCCCCCCCGCCCCCGGGGGTGAGAAAACCCTCCAGGCAACATCAACATCACCAGTCGGAAGAAGTTAATGCCGGGGGCTTAGCTCCCAAGACATAGCTGCAATGCCAAAAGAAGTTCAATGACCTCACCAGAGTTGGCAAGGTAAGAATACTGCTTTCTTATTCTGTGCTCATACCTTCACCACATGCAGCGTGATAACTCGCAATGCTCCCCTCCCCCGCTTCCCTTCACTCTCCTGCAATCACTGCACCACATCACTCCACCGCCTTCTCATCCAGCTAACACACTCTGCATGTCCTACACTCGCAACTATTGCAATCCTCACTTCCTCACACCTTACACACAAGATATGAACTATTCAATCATGATTGGCACATTCTCAATACCTCAGAAGCTATCACTAATAACATCCCTTCTTTCTTGCAGAAGAAGGTCGCACACAACATTCAGCAGGAGGCTGTGACCAGAGCCAGCTGGCACACCCTGCTCCCTGTGGAAGGTAACATACTGATCAGCACGGGGCAGGGGCACAGTCATGGCTATGGTGAGTGGCAACGCTGGAGGAGACGTCGCACAGGGTTTCTTCATACCTTATGCTCTTTTTCCCTTCTTCTATGTCACCCTACACACGTGCATAACAAACTGCAACTGCAGTCAGCAGCTACTCATCTCTCTCTGCTCTCCCTTCACACTCAAAGCTAACCCTTGTCCCTCTCTTTCATTTCAGATCCTGAAAATCTCGACGCCATTGTGCTACTTCAGGAAAAGGAGGCCAGCATTCTTGAAGGTGCAGCGTCACTCGTTCCAACCTTAGCAAGCACCAGCTCAAGGGCAATTAGGGATGGGCAATAAATGCTGGCCTTGCCAGTGACACCCACATCCCAGGAACGAATTTTTTTTTAAAAAAGCTCAGAGACTGGCACCACATGTACTTTAGAGGGTCGTCTACAGGAGGGGTCTTCACATGTTGAGTCACCGGCCACAAGTGTACAGGAGGTAGGATAGGGGGATAGAATGCCACAGGTGCTAGCTCGCCAGAGGGTGAAATCACATACTAGCTCTGCTGCAGAAGATTCAGATGCAGGCTTCAAGGGCCCAGGCTACTGAAGAAGGCTGATGGACATACACCAGGAAATGCTAGGTGCACAGGGTAGCCTGCCAGCGACCCTGCTTGACTCAGTGAATGGAGGACACCAGTTACAACTCGTATTGGGGCTTTGCGTAGTACATGGAGACCATTCTGTCTAACATGGTGCAAGTGGTCAACTCCATGAACACGACAATGGTGGAGCCGCTGCTGACACTGCTGCTATGGAAGCTCAGACAGCTGCAATCTTGACTCTGGGGGTCATTGTTGACGTGGGCTTCCGGAAAGTTACATCACTCCTGCATTCTGTTCTTGCGCAGAGCCAAAGGAGTGGCGTAGATGTGCAAGTGCATGCTAACTTTTACTGCAGTAGATGTTAGAGGGCCAATTTTATAAATGGTTACTGCCGGTGAGGGAACCTTGTCTGTTGGGAACATATATTGGGAAATAATGAGCCCCCCCTCCCCCCCATGACTTTGTATCTATTAATGGTAATGGTTGCAAAATTGTGTGGCGGACACCCACAATTTCCTGATGTATACTGTCGGTCAGCAAGTCTCCTCGCTGGTAGTGCACATTAGCACAATCGGTACTTAGATTTTTGGATGCAAAATCAAAAATAATTACTATGAATTTTGAATTTATAGGTTAACTTGAATAATTTGAATCCAAAGTTGTATGACTGGATTGGTAAGATGGAGCTGCCCATGTGACATTTGATATTATCCTGTGACAGATAATTGGTATCCATTTTGTAAACTTTCTTGTGTAAACTGGATAAATTGTAAACACACCATGGCAAACGCACTGATATTTGAGAGCAGGCTGGGCAATGCTGGTGATGGAGGAGTTGAAATTAATCTGTCAAGCATCTCAGATCTTGAGCTGTGTAAATGGCATGCACCTCCTGCACAAATTGCATATCTTGAGTAGAATGGAGTACATCATGCATGTGACGTATACCAGTACTTGCCTTTTGGTGCTTGAAGAAATTCTGGTTAAAATATCTCTGATAACTAAGCAAGGCCCCTCTATACAGTTAAGTAATTTAGAATATAACTACATTTTCAACTTGCAATAATGAGTTTTAATATACTCTTAAAATATTGCCCATTTATTACTTTCAGTTTGTGTACATCCATTTCAGTTGAATGAACTGCAGCTAGTTTTTACAAATCTGATGGAGCAGATTTCAGCTAATTTAATATTAAAATTGTTAAGTATTTAAAAAAATCCTCAAACTCTTAACATTCGTGCAATTTTTATTTAAAGCTGTCCTTGGAGTGGAAATGCAGACAGTACAGATAATATAGCTAATTAAAAAGTCTAGCTTCAGTTTCATGTTCTGAAATATCCTGTTAAGTGTTACCACAGAATGTGAAGATTAATGTTTCCTCAGGGCTATTAGTAACATGTTAGAGCAATGCCACATAGCTCATTATAATACCGAGCAATATTAGATAGTAGTCCACTCCATAGATCGAGGTCTACACCAAAGGATTTAAGAAATGACATAGCTGAAAGTTATTTGAAAATTATTTTGAAAGTCTTCATTGACTGTGTTGAAAAGATAACTGACTTTTCGTGCTGCATGATGGATTGACATTACTTACTAGCTCTGACATGGGAATCTAACCAGTTTTGAATTTGTATTTTATTTTCCTTCAAGGTAGCCATTAACCCAACATTGACTTTCAACCTCCCCTGCCCGGCGGAAGCCAGGTGTGGGGCAGTTAAATGGAGCGGAGGACTTATCCACTGGCTTCACAAAGCCGGAGGGGCCCTTTGTATAATATGCAGATCGGGCTTCGATGATGTCATTGGGACCCGACCGCAATATTAACCTGAGGTTTATATGGGGGAGCAGTAGCGGCTTCCCTGTGAAGCCAACACTGTCAGGATGCCCACAAAAGGCCCAGGAAGGAAATTAAAAAAAAAAATGATTTTAAGTTTCCTTGTGGGCCAGGAGGAGCACAAATGCACAGGGAAACCTTGGGCCTCCTCTGCCCCGAGTTTCCCTCTTCCTTCCCCGACTGCGATCCCTTTGAAACCACACTCCTAAAAACTTACATTATTGCCAGAGACCGTTCTCTCTGGTTCCCAGCAGCGGCCTTCTACCTTCCCATTTTAATGGCCGGGCAGCTGCTACCTGCCGACTTCGAGGATGCTTTGGTCAGGAAGTCAGCCAGTGGCGTGCTAATGAAGCCCAGCTGTTAAAACTGGCTAGATGTCCCTTCTGCTGCTTCTGGATAATTATTTCTCCTTTTATAATTATTATCATTGATTAAATGAATTGGTATGTACAGCAGTGTTTGAATAAAGCTTGAAAACAAGCTTGAAAACAATGATCGGGGATATTACTAGCTAATATTATGTAAACCGGTTTCAAATTCAGCATATCAGAGATGTGCTACTCTTCATGCAAACTGAAGTAATAGACAAAGTAGGTTATGGGTACAGAATTTATACCACTAATTTATTTGCATCGGATCTGGAGGGATATGTCCTTTGTGGTCTAATGTTGTAAGATGCATCTTTTGTGTATTCATTTGCATGGCAAAATCTGCAGACCTGATACAATTACAATAACCCCAGAGCAGAGACATGAATCAAAAGTTGTTCTAACTGGCTGTTATGTTGGAGAAACCGTGGCCAGTACCACAAAGTGGGTTTGTGGCCACAATCTGCTATCTGAGTTTTTAATCTCAATCATACCACTGTGAGGAAATGCTGAGCACAACTTGGGCAGTTCTCTGGGAAAGGGAAAGGGGCATTCAGCTGGACAGTCATCACTCTACACTCTTATGCATGTGATAGCAGCTAATTCAGGGTGGTCAGCCACAGTTGGTGCATAGCCCAAGACCACCAAGGTAAGGGGAAGATATAAATACAGAAGGATTTGTCTCCTCACCAATAAACAAATAGATTAGCTGACTAAACAGGTTCTTAATAACTCTAATGGTTCCTTGGTGGCTGATACTGCTTGCCAAACCCACACACAATTAACAATCTCATGATCTGATTCTTACTGTGAAGTTAATGCCTCCCATTGTACATAGTCAGGAGCAGAGCTATTTAATTAAATTGCATGGAATATAGATATTCTGTGTTCCTTTAAAATGAAAGCAAATTAAAAGAAAGAACTTATATTTATATAGCGCCTTTAACAGGACATCCCAATTTGCTTCGCAGCCAGTTAAGTATTTTGAAGAGTAGTCATCGTTGTAATGTATGGAAACGCGACAACCAATTTGCGCACAGCAAGGTCCCAAAACCAGCAATAAGATAAATGACCAATTAAATTGTTTTTGTGGTGTTGGGAGAACTACCTTGGTGTTCTTCGAATCGTGCCATGGGATATTCAAAACAGAAGTCGATAGATTTCTGACTAGCAAGGGCATCAAGGGATATGGCGATAGGGCCGGTGAATGGAGTTGAGGCAGAAGATCAGCAGGGCTTTTACCAGCCGTAAGAATTTCACAGGCATTCAGTGGGCAGAATAACCCAACTCTCCACCCGCAGAGGCCCTTCTCCTGGAGATGCGGAGGATCTGTCAAGAAGATTCTTGACAGATCGCAAGTTCCGAGTTTTAGCGCATGCGCTTTACATGCCTAAACCCGGAACTTGCGTGGCCGCTACGGGCGTGTACACACCTCATACGCATCCGTAGGGGTCACAAAATACGGCCCAAAATAATTTCAGTAAGGCGACAAATATTTTGCCACTGTCACATTATTTGTTTTACGCATTTTGTTCTTCAAAGTCTTCCCTTTGCGAAATTTGTAAGAATACAGTGGAACCAGTTTAATTGCTTTTCCCGATCGTGGGAGGTTTCAATTTGTCCAAGCCGGTTTGGTTATCTCACAACATCAATTTAGGGCATTTTTTCATTTTGCCAGCTCTCACCTTCTCTCTTTTTTTGCGTAGGTTTGATCAGGCAGGCACGATAGAAAAATCCGTTCCCGTAACATTGTAAACACAGTCGGGTGGAAACTCCGCTAACAAACCCAGCAACACTTCCTTAGTCCATGCATTAGCAGTGGGTTTATCACTGTCCGCTTTTTCAGCACGTAGCTTTTTGTAAACTATGTTGTGTCTCACTTTCCACTCCAAGTTCATTCGCTTTAGCTTTCAACAGGCAGCCGTCAAGCAGGATTTTCTTAGCTCTTTTATGATTAAACTACCTAAGCAGTGTTTCATCAACATTGGCCATCTTACTTTCATGTGTCAATTTCTTATCCCGGTTCTCATTTTTTCCCCTGTCCTTCAGGTTCAAAGGTGATAAGTTTCATTAAAGTGGGATTTCTGCTTGGTACACTTGCATAGAAACGGGAATTGCAATGTGAAATTGCAATAAAGTGAACTTTTCACAATTGGAAGTATAAGGGGAAAACAGGACTTTAGAAATGGTTGCATTAAAATGGAAATTGCAATTAAACAAGTTAAACAACGCTAAATGGATAATAAAAATATATTAAAGTAATAAGGGGAGTTTCATTTCCTAACTAGAAAGTACATTTCTGATTTTTTTTCCTTTTTCCATAGAACTTTCAAATGTTTAACTTTCATTAACTTTAAATTAATTGGAACACCTATCTTTTTAACAGGGATTGGAAACACTCCTTTCATATTTTTCACTATTCATAAAGCTTGAGTATTCAGCTGATACCTGTACCTGTTTTGATTGAGTTAGTTATAACTAGACAATTAATGGGCTACACTAGCAAATGCAACAGCAGAAACTGTTTAACGAATGTTGCAAACACTTCCTGTGTCTTATGATTTTTCAGGCGGAAATCATAGATGTACAGTATGGAACAATTGATGATCTACTCCGACTTCAATCAAGTACCAATGTTACCAAAAAAATTGCACTAATTAAACTTGGACAGGCGCCTTTATTGTATAAGGTAAGGTCAATTAAAAATATTTCGGGATTTATTTTTTTACATTAGGAAAAAAATCCTAATATGTTCATTGCTTTTAATCAGACAAATAACCATTGAAAGCAATATGAACATGAAAGACACAAAGTCGATAAAGTATTTTCATTAAAAAATGCTGTTTTAGTTTGTAAAATAATATCTAATTACATTTTGTACTCATCACTAATTTAGCATTTATGGCATAACAGCTATCCATTAATGCAGCCGTTAGTTTCATAGATTTATTTACATCAGGATATATTTGGGTGAAAAAGTCTATTCTCCTTCAAATGTCCTGATTGACCCAATTAGTGCAGTATTTCTTGTTCCTAGAAGTATTCACTAAAGAAGACAGTAGTAGCATGCCATCATAAGAGATTCTGCAACTAAAGTCAATAACGTTGACATCATTTGCAAGACAGATTCAAAACCGATAAATTCTAGGGGTGGAAGACATATAGCCAAAGGTGCGAAGTCAGATAAATCTAGAAAATAGATGATCCCATTTGAGTAAACTGTCACCTAACATCAACAGGAAGGGTTACCACTTGCTAAATGTGCTATTTGTCTGTGATGCCCAACTGATGATCCTGCATGTTAACTCAGAGCACTGGGAAAGCACTCACAACACCATTGATACCTGGGATGGCAGGAATGACGTATGAAGAGAGATTGGGTCGATTGGGCTTATACTCGCTGGAGTTTAGAAGAATGAGAGGGGATCTCATTGAAACTTATAAAATTCTGACAGGACTAGACAGACTAGATGCAGGAAGGATGTTCCCGATGGTCGGGGAGTCCAGAACCAGGGGTCACAGTCTAAGGATAAGGGGTAAGCCATTTAGGACAGAAATGAGGAGGAATTTCTTCACCCAGAGAGTGGTGAACCTGTGGAATTCTCTGCCACAGAAGGCAGTAGAGGCCAATTCATTAAATAGATTCAAGAAGGAGTTGGATATATTTCTTAAGGCTAAAGGGATCAAGGGATATGGAGAGAAAGCAGGGACAGGGTACTGAATTTGGATGATCAGCCATGATCGCATTGAATGGCGGAGCAGGCTAGAGGGGCCGAATGGCCTACTCCTGCTCCTATCTTCTATGTTCTTGCCACTCCACCATCAATGACTTATTCAGTAGGGAGCTACAAGGAGATGGATGGTTCCTGGGGGCAAAGCTTACCCACTGAAACATACCCAATTACGTCTTTCTGCATCACCAGCACAGGAAAGGTATAACCATGCACACGCGATGACTCAAAGTGGTGGAGAGGACAATCGGGATGCTTTTAGCATGCTTCTATTGCCTGAATAGGTCAGGTGGTGTTCTACAGTACACTGATAAAGTGGCAAAATTGTAGTGGTCTACTGCGCACTGCATAATTTTGCCCTACAGGAAGGGCTCACCCTTGTTCTTGGCAGACGAGATGCCCGGGGACTGAAGGATCATGACACGCATGTCCCTGGGCCCATGAGTAGTGGCCTTGCAGTGGCCAGAGAGGTGTTAGTAGTGGACACTGATAATACTCCTCTGCTCTCCACCCCAGCCTGCGCCCCCCTCCCCCGAAGTTCCACCAGCTGAATGGAGGCAGTTCAGGAAATCTGGGAGCAAATCATAGAACAATTGTAACAGTCTATCCATATTGTTGAGATATCATGCAGGCCTTTATCATTGTAGCTGAGTGCTTATCTCATTTTTCATCAATCAGCTTCATTTCAGCTCTTCACCCCTTCCCCCAAAGTTTTAATGACATTTTTCAGAAAGCTATTCTGTGTATTTCTGTCGGTCTTGTACGTTTATCATATTTCATTTTTTAAAAAGGGATCCATTTATCTATGATATTCTGCTCTGTTGTGTGTTCAGAAGTACTCAGAAATTGCTACATTGTTCTCTCAATGCAAGTCTCGAATGTGGTCATATCATAGTTCCATATTTAGTAGAATTGCATTACATAGTATAAAGCAGCCACCCTTATAAAACAGCAAACAGGAGCATTATACCATGCAACACACAATGTATTATTTCTCTGCTGAAGTGTGGTGTGTTGTCCCTTTAAGACTACAGGATGTAATGCTTGAAATGAATGTTTGGATTAATTTTAGACGGGCTTTCTCTCTCTTATACAGTCATAGGGCTCGATTTTGCCATTGGGGGCGGGCTAGGGCGTGTCAGGTGGTTTTCGTGTCAGGAACCCGATTCCAATGTGAAGTGGGAAAAAAGTGCGATTTTGCCCTAATTGGGCACTTGATTTCCAGCGTGTGGAAACCCCTGGCCCAATGAGTCTTTTCATACAGAAAGTCGCCTCCGATGACGTCATCAATGCTGCTGGATTTAAGGCCTGCAAGCAGTCTTGCTTCTTGAGACTTTCAACTTTATGCCCATTGTTGTGATCGCTTCATTCAGCAACTATGTCCAGCAGTAGGTCAAAGTGTGCTCCAAGGTTCGATGAGGCCTCCCTCCAAGTTCTGGTGGAGGGAGAAAGATTAAATAAGGAGGTGCTCTTCCCTTCCTCAGGGAGGAAAAAGCCTCCCCAGCAGACTAAAGCTGTGTGGATGCAAGTGGCCCAGGAGGTCAACTCAATCTCTATGTGCCGCAGAACCTGGCTGCAGTGCAGGAAGAGGTTTCATGACCTTCTCCGCACAGGAAAAGTGAGTATGACTTTCCCATCACTCTCAATCTGATCCCCATCGCCTCTCCTCACCAGCACTCTGCTTTGCCAACCTCTTCCTCCACATCCCACTTGACACTGACATCCCTGCACCTTTACTCATTCCCTCTCTCTGTATGGTCACATTTACTTAACTATTCGACCATGGCCCTTTATCTCCTTCTAAGCATCTATGCTATGGATTCTCTACACTCACTCCTTCATTCTCACTCAAACTCCACTTGTGTCCCTCATTGCAGGAAAAGAGAGCCCACAATAAGAGGGAAAGAGAGAGGACAGGAGGAGGACCACCCTCAGTAGCCCAGCTCACCACCTCGGAGCAGGCGGCCCTGGAAATCGCCAGTGTCAAGGAAGATTCGCAAGTAGGGGACAGACAGATGGGCGCATCACAGCAAGCTGGTGACAGAATAGTTTGGCATCTCTCTCATTGACATTGCATGAGTGACTGATAATGATTCTGATGCTCTAACAGATTGACTTATGATCATCTGCACAATTCAATGTGCATACAACCTTTACCTCACATCTCCAACTCTTTACTTTACTCCCCCACAGGACCACCGACAGCCCCTGTCCCCAATGTCCAGGAGGAACAGCCTGAGCCTCAAGACTCCTCAGAGGAAGCTGCAACCTCTGAGGGCGCAGCATCAGCAGAATTCAGCGCACCCAGCACCAGCGCAGACACCCACACCTCAGTGGGACCCTCGCGAGATAGAGTAGTGTTGTCACCTGGTGTATCACAGCTCACAAGTGAGCATCAGCAGAAGGTGGAGACAGGGACAGCAGTGGAGAGTCCTCGTCAGAGGGCGCAGGACTCTGCCAGCTCGGCTCAGCTGCATGTCGACCCTGTGCCTCCGGGTCCATCCAGAAGGAGAGCGGTGCTGGAACTCCAGGAACAGGTGCAGGAGTCTCTGGCAGGTTTTGTCTCCAGGGTCGCTGCGAATGTGGAGCGAATGGAGGAGTCCATCGCGAACATGAACAGAGCCTTTGTGGCGGCATTGGCGCATGAACGCATCACCACAGAAAGTATGGCAACCTCCGTGGAAAGGATGGCTACGGTAGAGAGAGGATGGCTACGGCCATGGAGGAGCTAAGTCGCCAGAGTGTTGAAAACATGGTCACTGTTCAGAATAGACTGGCATCTCTTGAGGAGCGATGGTCAGCTATTGAGCATAGAAACCAGACCTTCATGGAAGTCCTCTGGAGTAGGACTTCCAGTGCAGAAACGGGTCCTCCTGGCCCCCCTGAAGTGCAACAAGGTGCTGTCAAGCCACTTGCTAGCTCTGAAGTGGGGCTGACCCATGAGAGGGATGTTGGTGGCAGACAACAAGGAAGTGGGGGCTCCTCTCCAAGCACTCACACGACCATGCCACTGCAAAGCCCTCGATCAGAGCCCCACCAGAGTCCTCACCCAACTGAGATGGGCGTCTCATCCCCTGCACAGCAGCAGACTGTTGCCGAGCCCCCTCAGGTTCACAACCCCAGAGGATGGCTGCCAAAGGTGTCAAGACAGGAGCAGCAAGAAAGTGAGCAAGGGGCCTCCACATCTGCTGAAGCCACAGGGGAAGCACCATGTAGGAGCACGCGTAAGAGGAAGATAATGCACAAGTAGTCACAAGGGTAGTCACTTGGGGTGTTATGTTGTGTTTATTTTTGAAATGCCATCAGTTGCTTGTTATGATAAAAATTTCTGATGGCAAACTGTTGAAGTTGTGGCCTGTGTCATTTCGCAAATGGGACTTCCACATTGAGGGCTTAGAGCGACTTGCAATTGTCAGCATGGTGGTCAGAGTGATAGAAATCCGCAGGTTATTGTCCATTGTTGATGCTTTGGTAAGAAGGTGCGAGGCAAACGTGTTTGATTGTGCAGGCTAAGCAAATCTGGCCAACATGAGTGCGTCCATTGCACCCCGGGCAGCAATGTGGTCACGCGCTGGCACCTTCTGGCCTGTGCAGCTTCAGGTGGGTGAGCAGCAGCTTGGCACTCCTGTTGTTGCTGCTGCTGTTGGTGCTGCTGTTGTTCATGGTTCTGCTGCTGCCACGGCTGGTCTTCGTCCGAATCTGATGTCCAGGAGGAAAGGAAATAAATGGTTCCCATGCTTCTGGTATATACCTCAGTTGAGGAAGCGCTCAGTCAAGGTGGGGAGAGGGGTTTCCCAGGAGGTCACACTGGAGATGGGTGTCAGGCTCCAACTTCCACAACAATGAGTAAGCCTGCTAAAAGTTCCCCCAGACCAGAGACAACAAAGTTCTGCCACCTGCAAATGATCATTGGTGAAAACTCCTTTTTAATGGTGGAGCTGCAGCTGTTAGTAAGCAATCCACTTGTCAGGCCGCCAGGATTAACTGGCGTGTTCCAGAGGAGACGTGCAGGATGGGGGAAAAGTGTTAAAATCAGAAAGGCCTCTCAAAATGGGATTATAGAGGCAATTAACTGGTTGTTAAGGCCTTAAGGGCCTATCCCGCCTCTTGGAGGCGGGATGAAAACATAGAAACATAGAAGATAGGAGCAGGAGTAGGCCATTCGGCCCCTTGAGCCTGCTCCTCCATTCAATGCGATCATGGCTGATCATCCAAATTCAGTACCCTGTCCCTGCTTTCTCCCCATATCCCTTGATCCCCTTAGCCTTAAGAAATATATCTAACTCCTTCTTTAATATATTTAATGAATTGGCCTCAACTGTCTTCTGTGGTACAGAATTCCACAGGTTCACCACTCTCTGGGTGAAGAAATTCCTCCTCATCTCAGTCTTAAATGGCTTACCCCTTATCCTTAGACTGTGACCCCTGGTTCTGGACTCCCCCGCCATCGGGAACATCCTTCCTGCATCTAGTCTGTCTAGTCCTGTTAGAATTTTATAAGTTTCAATGAGATCCCCTCTCATTCTTCTAAACTCTAGCGAATACAAGCCCAATCGACCCAATCTCTCTTCATACGTCATTCCTGCCATCCCAGGTATCAGTCTGGTGAATCTTCGCTGCACTCCCTCCATGGCAAGAACATCCTCTGAAACCCCGATTCTGGGAAAATTGCTCGGAGGCGGGATCGGAGCCGCCCGCCATTTTTTGCGATTTTAGCACCTCACACGCCTCCAATCCCGTCTCGTCGGGCCTGGCAAAATCGAGCCCATAGAGTCTATAAGAGAGAGAACGCCAGTCTGAAATTAATCCAAGCATTCATTTCAAGAATGTACAGCATTACATCCTGCAGTCTTAAAGGAACAACACACCACACTTCAGCAGAGAAATAATACATTGTGTGTCGCATGGTATAATGCTCCTGTCATTGTAAAACAGTGCATCCTCTACTTTACCATCACCTCAAGAGGTCTATTAGTGGTATAAAAAAACACAAGATGCAGGTTAGTTCCTACAACCTGTGTAAATTTGATATTTTTCAATGTGTGATCAAAGCTTTTGAGAGGAGGTCCCCATGGTTCTCACTAAAGAAATAAACACAAAATAAGTTAGTCCAGATACGATGTCAGTTAAATCCTTGGGTCAGCTGAAGAGAAAAGGATATAAGGAAAGAACATCAGGCAAGCTCTTTTTCAACCTTAGATAAAGCCTAATTTGGGCCTATAAGACCAAAGAGTCCTTATGTTAGTTGCCACAAAACAATAGCAACTTGTATTTATATAGCGCCTTTAATGTAGTAAAACCTCCCAAGGCACTTCACAGGAGCGTTATCAAACAAAATTTGACACCGAGCCACAAAGGAGATATTAGTGCAGATGAAAGAGGTAGGTTTTAAGGAGCGTCTTAAAGGAAGAAAGAGAGGCGGAGAGGTTTAGGGAGGGAATTCCTGAGCCTAGGGTTTTGGCAGCTGAAGGCACGGTGGCCAATGGTGGAGCGATTATAATCAGGGATGTTCAAGAGGCCAGAATTGGAGGAGCGCAGATATCTCAGAGGGTTGTAGGACTGGAGGAGATTGCAGAGATATGGAGGGATTTAAAAACAGGAATGAGAATTTTAAATTCAAGGCATTGCTTAACCGGGTGCCAATGTAAGTCAGCGAGCACGGGTGTGATGGATGAATGGAACTTGGTGTGAGTTAGGAAATGGACAGCAGAGTTTTGGATGACCTTAAGTTTACAGAGAGTGGAAAGTGGGAGGCCAGCCAGGAGTGCGTTGGAATAGTCAAGTCTAGAGGTAACAAAGGCATGGATGAGGGTTTCAACAGCAGATGAGCTGAGGCAGGGGCGGAGTCGGATGAAGCTACGGAGGTGGAAATAGGCAGTCTTAGTGATGACGCGGATATGTAGTCGGAAGCTCATCTTGGGGTCAAATATGACACCATTGACTGGTTCAGCCTCAGACAATTGCCAGGCAAAGGGATGGAGTTGGTGGCTAGGGAATGAAGTTTGTGGCGGGGACTGAAGAAAAAGTCAGAATGACCCTGAATTATTAATTGTGAAGATTACAAAGTGCACATAAATTGGGTGTTAATTTACAAAAGGACATTATTGTTTCCAGATATAATGAATGAGCTGGCTGCTATGTTTCAGTCTTGCTTTGACCCCAATCATCAACCAGTAACGAGTGTTTCCTGAGTACAGTGCCAGCTCATAAAAAGACAAATCAAGCACTTGAGGCAGATAGGTCACCTACCTTTTTCACCCCGATATGATTAAGTTAGAAGATAATTAGGTACTGTGACTAGTCTGAGCATGAAAACACCCATAAATTAGCACAAATTAGCACTAAATCTGACACTCAGGTGCCATAAATTATGGCTGGTGCAAGAAATGGAAACAATCACACAAGTGCAGTTGAAGTGATATGCCTGAACAATGACTTCAAATCCAATGGAAATTGGCATTGCTGAAGCAGGGTGTCCGAAGTACCCATAGTCTGACCAACCAAGTACTGCATTTTTACCAATGGGAAAAACCATTGAGTCCAAAAAGCACGCCGATTTTTTTTTTTTCTAAATTATGTGATCAATTTTGTAATATGGATAGAAATGTAATATAATTTTCAATTTTTTGAGTTCAAATTCAAAAATAGAAGTAAATGAAGCACAGATTATGCATATCTTGAATGAGTAAATAAGGCTTTTAAAACTGCTTTTAAATTCTACCGCAAGAATACTATTTTGTAACTCCTCTCCTTGTCCTGATGTAATCTTCCAGTATGCACAGGCAAGAACCCAAATTTGAATGTATTTTTGTTTATTCCTTCATCATTGTATAGTAAGAGAAAATATAAATGGTAGCAGATTTCCCGAGGGGTTGCTCACGATAAGTCAAAGGATACACTGGCATGTGATGGCTAAAGTGTGAGAGGAATAAGTATGAAGCTTACAGGAAGTATGCGATATATGCAAGCCTTTTAATGTATTATTAGCACATTGCTCACTGTGTATCAGAGGATATTGCAGTTCTATAACAATATGGGTGTTTATGCCATGTAGGGCATAACACCAGGGCCACTGATGTACTGTGACTGAATAAGTCAAATTCCATTTTTATTACATGATCTTCTGGGATTTTCACTGGTGCTTTGAGGACCAAGTTCCACTACTCTGTCCATTATTCTGTGACAGTTGTCAATGAATGGTGTTTACTTACAGATTCCTTTAAAAAAGAATATACTGCAAGCTGCCATGGAGAGCTGTACCTCTTGTAGGTAGATATCTAGTATTTAACAGTATTAGGAAGGGGGCTGCGTTTATCTGCATGGGAAGCAGTCTTGGTTTTAATAGCAAAAGCAAAATACTGCAGACGCTGGAAATCTGAAATAAAAACAGAAAATGCTTGAAATACTCAGCAAGTCAGGCAGCATCTGTGGAGAGAGACCTTGGGGGTATATGTGCACAAATCGTTGAAGGTGGCAGGGTAGATTGAGAAAGCCGTTAAAAAAGCATACGGGATCCTGGGCTTCATAAATAGTGGCAAAGAGTACAAAAGCAAGGAAGTTATGATGAACCTTCATAAAACACTGGTCCGACCTCAACTGGAGTATTGTGTCCAATTTTGTGCACCACACTTTAGGAAGGATGTGAAGGCCTTAGAGAGGGTGCAGAAAAGATTTATAAGAATGGTTCCAGGGATGAGGGACTTCAGTTACGTGGATAGACTGGAGAAGCTGGGGTTGGTCTTCTTAGAGCAGAGAAGGTTGAGAGGAGATTTGATAGAGGTGTTCAAAATCATGATTGGTCTAGACAGAGTAGATAGAGAGAAACTGTTCCCATTGGCAGAAAGGTCGAGAACCAGAGGAGACAGATTTAAGGTGATTGGCAGAAGAACCAAAGGCAACATGAGGAAAATCTTTTTTACGCAGTGAGTGGTTATGATCTGTAATGCACTGCCTGAGAAGGTGGTGGAAGCAGATTCAATTGTGGCTTTCAAAAGAGAATTGGATAAGTACCTGAAGGAAAAAAAATTGCAAGGCTACGGGGAGTGGGCGATGGAGTGGGACTAGCTGAAGTGTTCTTGCAGAGAGCCGGCACGGGCTCGACGGGCCGAATGGCCTCCTACTGTGCTGTAACCATTCTATGATTCAGGTCGATGACTTTTCGGCAGAACGGTGGATTCCTTGAGCCTGTCAGCAGTCACAGGAGGGGGAGGGCACAGGCTGGCAACACATGTGGAGAGTAGGGGGTACAGTTTCCTGGGTCTGGCCGCACTGGTTTGTAAACTTCTCTGCAAATAAAGAAATTAATGTTTCATGATTAGTTCCCAGATGTGCATGTGGACCCCTCTCTTTGGCTGGAATTTTCTGGGGTCGGTGCGGCGCGATTGGAGGCGGGTTGGGTGGGAAATTTGAAATAAGTTGCAGCGGGTCGGGAACCCGCCGTCATCCCGCCCCCACACGCCTTTCCCGCAGGCGCATTTGCCGGTGCGGCAGCAACCTGACCGGCATTGGCGGGCGACCTAATTCAAATCATTAATAGCTAGTTGTCAGATCCTTAAGTGTTTTTCAGCCTACCTTTCGAATTTTCTTGCACACGGGATTCACACAGCTTGGGAACCACATCTGTCAACCTGAGGTGGGAGTTATGTGGCCATTGCTCTAGCTGATTAGATGACAGCATGACATGTACTATAAAAGCTCCCACCTCACAGCTGGTCACTTTCCTCAGGCAGAAGCTGTTGCTGACTACATTCTCAGCACACATTTAGCTTTCTACATGCTACAAGTGTGTCCAGCAAAGTCGCCATCCAGTCTCACCTCATTGTTACAATCTATTGACAGCTTGCTCCTCTGATCTCTACTTGACCTGCCATCTATTCCATCAGCTGACCTCTACTTGACCTGCCATCTATTCCATCAGCATGGGTGCCGTTTATACTGTCTCACCTTGGTCCTCAGAATCGGACCACGATGAGCCCCAACACCAGCAGCACCACCAACCTTTTCCTCAACCACCTGATGCTGCACAGGACAGAGGGCATCAGTGCAGGGCTGCATCGTGCCGGAGGCGATATCCACAACACAGGGTATACAGGCAGAGGATGAGCTTCCTCAACATGACTGAGCAGCAGTGCCAAAGGAGGCTCAGGCTATCACGCCAGGTCATTGCAGACATTTGCACATTGCTCGAGCAAGACCTGCAGCCCAGAGGAGCGGGTGGACACGCCTTACCAGTGGCTGTCAAAGTCACTAGCGCCCTCAACTTCTTTGCCTCTGGCTCCTTCCAGGGATCTGCAGCTGCCATTTGTGGCATCTTGCAGTCGGCCGCCCACAGATGCATCACACATGTTACCGATGCCCTCTTTGACAAGTCAGCCAATTATATCAGCTTTGCCACTCTGGCTGGCTTCCCACAGGTGCAGGGTGTCATCGACTGCACACATGTGGCCATCAGGGCACCCCATCATCACCCAGGAGTGTTTGTCAACCACAAGGGCTTCCACTCCCTCAAAGTGCAGCTGGTCTGCAACCATAGGAAGATAATCATTCATGTGTGTGCCAAATTCCCTGGCAGCTGCCATGTCCCTTTCGTCCTTCGCCAGTCCAGCCTCCCTCAGCTCGTCACTCCTCCAAACAGACTTTCCAGTTGGCTGCTGGGAGACGAGGGCTATCCACTGAAAACGTGGCTCATGACACCCTTGAGGAGGCCAAGTACTGAGGCCCAGGAGAGATATAATGAAAGCCACATTTCCACCAGAAGCGTCATAGAGCAGACAATAGGTATGCTCAAAATGTACTTCAGATGCCTTGACAGATCTGGAGGAGCCCTTCAGTACACACCAGCCAGGGTCTCCAAAATCATCGTGGTCTGCTGCGCCCTGCACAACATACCACAGCAGCAAGGATTAGCGCTGCAAGAGGAGCAAGGCACTGAGCATACAGCCTCTTCAGAGGAGCAGGAAAAGGAGGAGCATTATCTGGAAGACGAGGAGGAGAAGGAGCTGGAGGAACCTGCGGGTCAGATCCCGAGTATATTGCTGCCCGGGAGGCCAGGGCTGGCCTCATCATGTCCAGATTTACTTAACTTTACGCAGTACTCCCATATGGCTGCCACATGCTGCGCCAGGTTGGCACCACCCCACAGCAACACCATAAAGGATCCCTACAATGACCAAGCCATTCCTTTCACACTGACCACCACTGCTGGAGGTACCGTTATGTCTCACCATTCACTGCAACTCACTAAGCCACTTCCAAAGGTGCACACAACTGTGTCCAAGACCAGAAAGTGGTGAAAATAAAGATTTTTATGGTTGACAACACATTAACGGAAACTTGATATTAACATTGACTAAAACACCCAAGCGGCTACCCTTGTGAATCTTTCTTTTCCGCGTGCTTCTACGAGGTGCTACCCCTATGGCTTCAGCAGAGGTAGAGGCAGCCTGCTCACTTCCCTGCTGCGACTGCTTAGATGCTCTTGGCGGACGTCCTCTGGGTTTTGGAGCCTGTGAGGGCCCTGCCAAAGTCTGCTCTTCCTGCAACTGCGCAGGGGTAGATTCGGCTATCGTGATCCAAGGAGGCATCTGGGGCTCTGACTGAGGGGGTGGCAACGAAGGAGAAGTGCAAGCGCTTTGAGAGGAGCATGGGCCACCCACACTTCCCTGCTAGCAAAGAGCTGGAGAGCACCTTGCTGCACATCAATGGGGCCATGAGGACCCACTTCTACATTGATATTCCTCCTAGAGAGGAGGTGTATAAGCCTCTGCCATCTATTCTCCATAGATAGCTATCTATTCTCTGTAGAGACCATGTGCTCCTGTGAGCGACACATTAGCTGCCCCATGCGAGTGACCATCCTATCCATGGAAGAGCCTACAGTCGCCATCGCCTGCAACACGGTGGTGCTCATGTTGGAGATAGACTCCTCCATTCTCTGAACATTTGCAGACATCGCGCTCGCAAAACCTGTCACAGCCCCATGCACCACTTCCTGCACCTCCAGGATCGCCCTCTTTCTGGATGGCCCCCCGAGGCTCAGCGTCTGCATGCAGTTGAGCAGAGCTGAGAGCGTCCTGTGCCCTCCGGCGAGGAGTCTCCACTGTTGTGCCTGTCTCCACCATCTGCTCTTGCTCACTTGTGACGGACCCGGTGACAAAACTACTCTATCTCGCGTGGGAGCCACCGAGGTGTGCATCTCTGCACTGGTGCTGGGTGCGCTCATTTCTGGTGACACTGCACCCTCAGAGGCTGGAGGCTCCTCTAAGGAGTCGTCTTCCTCTTCCACCTGGACAGTGGTGGGGGCTCTTGATGGACCTGTGGGAGAGTAAAGAAATGAGTTAGATATGTCATATGAAGAATGGGTACACGGACCATTCTGCGCATGATGACCATTCAGTGGCTGCTGATATCAGTCCCCGTATGAGTGACTGCTGTATGCCATGTAGCTGTATGATATGTAATTCTGTCACCAGGTTGCTGAGATGTCCCCCTCTCTCCGTCTCCCACCTCCAGCTGCTCGGCCACTCCCGATACTTCCAACGCAGCCTCCTCTGCTGTTGTGAGGGTGGCAAATGATGGAGGCCCACCTCCCGTTCTCTCCCTCTCATTGTGGGCTCTCTTCTCTTGCAAGGAGGGAAAGAAGAGAAGGTTGAGTGAGAGTGATGGAATGAGTGTAAGGAATGGATGGGTTACATCTTTAGAGGGAGACTATGATGGAGTGGGGTGGCAATGCCAAGTGGCCTCCTTGTGTATTGTTACTTGATATGATTGCACTAGGATGAGGGTGAGTGTGAGGGGTGGCTACTAAGATGGGGATGTGATACTGTAGATAGAGAGAGAGGGATGGGTGGAGGTGCAAAGTATGTTGGTGTGATTAAGAATGTGCAGGAGTAGGGTTGGGAAGGCAGAGTGATGGGGATGTGATGAGAGGTGCAGCAGGATGAAATTGAGTGTGGCTTTTTACTCACCTTTCCTGATCTAATGAGATCATTGAAACAATCCGACACTGCACCCAGATCCTCCTGAATGCCTCCCTGCTGCCAGGCTCTTTTTGTCTCCTGGGAAAGTCTCTTCCGCCCATTGGAAGGGAAGAGGACCTCCCTGCGTGCTCTGACTCCCTCCACAAGCATATGGAGGGAGTTATCGGAGAACCTGGGTGCAGCCCTCTGACTCTGTGAAGCCATCTCTCCAACTGTTTGGAGCAATCGAAAATCTCCTGTGTGCTGCCTGCACACTCCTGGATGAACCTTCAAATGCAATGTGGCCATGGCTCCTTTAAATATCCCGTCTGAAAATGCGTCATCGATGACTTCATCTGACCCGCACCTTTAATAGGGCCGGGTAACGCGCAGGGCGGGCTTAATAGGCTCCATTAGCGCAAAGTCGATTTCTGCAGCGGGATGGAAGCAACAAAGGGGTCGCGCCCCGCCACGCCCACCGCCCGCACCCGACCCGCCCAGGTACAGAAAATTCCGGCCTTTCTCTCTCTCTCTCCCCCCACCCTGCTGTTACTAATTGCGATGTTTACATTTTCTATCAACAACAAAACACAGGCAATGCTAATCAGACCCTCGATGATTGCCTGAGCAGCTTTAAAAACTCAACTCATTTGTTCATTAATTTTTGGGGGGAAAAGAAATAAATGAAGATGAGGAAAGACACTGGCCTCAATATGGCTCAGGCCTCTGCACATGTTCAGAATCAGCGGAGCAAACAAGAAGTTCGGGTCACTGCTCATTTGATTGTTTGGGGCATGTGCCAAGCAAAGGTGTACCTCTCTGTGCACCCCCCTTGAAGGAGGAGGAATTCCAGGTGCAGCCACAGGATTGAAGTCAAGCAGCTGCATGAAGGGGCCAGTTACTGGAAGAGGGCAGTGACTTGCAATTGACCTAGAAGGCAGCAGTGACATGGAATAAAAACAGAAAATGCTGGAAATACTCAGCAGGTCAGGCAGCATCTGTGGAGAGAGAAACAGAGTTAACGTTTCAGGTCGATGACCCTTCGTCAGCACTGGAAAAAGCTGGAGATGGAACAGGTTTTTAAGCAAGTGCAGGGGCAGGGAAAGAGGGGAGGGGAGGGAGGAAAGAACAAAAGGGAAGGTCTGTGATAGGATGGAAGGCAGGAGAGATTAAGAGACAAAAGGGATGATGGTGCAATGCAAAAGGAGATGGTAATGGGACAAGTTAAGAAACAAAAGATGGCTCTAGATGAAGTGTAAATGGCACTGGCAGAATGAAAGACAGCTGCCATGTGAGAGAGAGAAAAAAAAGATAGGGGCAGAGGTTATGGTCTGAAATTGTTGAACTCTATGTTGAGTCCAGAAGGCTGTAAAGTGCCTGATCGAAAGATGAGGTACTGTTCCTCGAGCTTACGTTGAACTTCATTGGAACAGTGTAAGAGGCCGAGGACGGTGAGGTTTGAGTGGAGTGGAGAATTAAAGTGACAGGCGACCAGAAGCTCGGGGTCACCCTTACGGACTGAATTTATTTTATTTCAGATTTCCAGCAGCCGCAGTATTTTTGCTTTTGTAGCAGTGACATGGAGTTGACCTTTGAGGACAGTTGGAGCAGTGACCTGAATCCTAGGAGAGCACAAAATGCACCTACTATAGTTATTCCTATAATGAGAAAAATGAGTGACACTATAACCATTGAGGCGTAACTGCTGCATTAAACGTGGCAACCTAAAATCAACAACAAAACTAACAGAAATCCACTAGTATAAAGGTTGAAATGTAAACCTATGAAATACTGAACATATTTATATATGTCAATATTTTAGTTCTAAATCATAAAGACAGATACACATGTTCTCTTTTTTCAGAACTGATTGTTGCTTAAGCGGACATTACATAAATGGATGAATATCAGAAGATAACAAGAGTAGAGTCAGTAAACATTAGCTGCATTATTTATAAATGGTAGAATTGAGTGTATTCATCTCATGGTATGCTGGCTGAACTCACTCAGACAGAAGACATTTGCCACCAGCCAGGAAATCAATATATAATTTTTGTTTTAATTTTAATTTTATAGGGAGATAAATTTTAGGTTTATGTATGAGGCGACATAAAAATTATAATACACTACCTAGTTTTCAAAAATTAATACCAACCAATATATCTATTATTTTTCAAAACCGTAGGTGACATCTGAGAATATGACTTTTAAAACTGTTTTCAAAGACACATCAGAATTTGTTTACAATAGAACTAGGAAGTGGAGACTAAAACCTTGTGAAGAACTTTATTTATCATTTTAGTGGTGCTTTCCTCTCACTTACAAAAGGCAATCTTTACTCTCAGACATAACATATTGTCATTTGATATCACAATTGATTTATTACAATACAAAATATTTCATAAAAACTTAAAAGAGCAGGAAATGTTTAAAGTGGGTGAATACATAATGGTTTGGTTTTAGGAGGCACTATTGCCTCTTTAACATTTACTTTTAGCAGATGACAGGCAGCAGTAAATGACAGTGGAATTTGAGAATCAAGACCTTTCAACTTGGTTCAACGATTAGTATAGTTTTATACAACATAAGAACATAAGAAATAGGAGCAGGAGTAGGCCATACAGCCCCTCAAGCCTACTCCGCCATTCAATAAGATCACGGCTGATCTTCTAACTCAACTCCACTTTCCCGCCCAATCCCCATATCCCTTGATATCCTTAGTGTCCAAAATTCTATCGATTTCAGACTTGAATATACACTGAGCATCCACAGCCCTCTGGGGTAGAGAATTCCAAAAATTCACAACCCTCTGAGTGAAGAAATTTCTCCTCATCTCAGTCCTAAATGGCTGACCCCTTAACCTGCGACTATGACTCCTAGTTCTATACACTCCAGCCAGGGGAAACAGCCTTTCAGCATCTACCCTGTCAATCCCTCTAAGAATTTTATATGCTTCAATGAGATTAACTTTCATTCTTCTAAACTCCAGGGAATTTAGACCTATTCTACTCCACTACTCAATATATTTGGCAATCAACAGCAACGTTACATTTTCAGCATGTGAATTAAAACTGAATGAACCTCTTTTTGTCATGTCAACCGTATAGAATAAGAAAAATTCGAGCGCGGTACTCCTGCTGGTATATTTTTCAAATTTGTCACGCTATCCCAGCAAGATAATTTTATGAGATCAGACATTTGACAACTTGGTAAAGCAGGTGAGATGGGGCAGATGGTTAATGTCAAGATCTTCGACACTCAGTATTACAGGTCAGAATCACATTATACATCATTGTCACAATTCAAGCAATTTATACTCCTTTCTGATATTTGAAAATGTCTCGAGTTTAAATTTTTATGGAAAAACAAAAGGGTTTTGTAATTAATAATCAATTAACAGAGATTAGAGTTTTTGTAATAGCATGCGTTTTGGGGTAAGCATGTAAATGGCAGTACTTCCACTGCATCGTAGAGAGAGTAATTGCTCACTGAGAATTAAAAAAAAATGCATGTCCTTGATCTGAAGAACAAAGAATTGATCATCTTTGCATAACAAATTGGGATAGATATTGTAAATAAAAGTAATTACACGAACAACGTGTATCATATATGTGCGTGTGTGTATTCGCGCATAGGTGCCTTGCATGTCTTTCATTTGCACAACCTCCCAGTTGTGTAACACTTAGTCTACCATCATACTTTGGCCATCACTCTTGGCTGATTGGCCAAGAGCGAAACAGCAAAAAATCAGAACTGAAGAGGTATAGAATAAACCATCAATGAAAACCGACTGAGGACTTATCAAAACAACAAATCCTAAAAGACCAGTCATGAAAACGTAGCAATTTTCTCAGTGGAAAGAAGCAGATGAACCAACGGAATCATTCAAAACACTTTTTCTGTGTAACTAAAATTCTTCATGTCCAAAATAAGGTTCGTAACAAAGACATTTATTTAAAAAAAAACAGCTTTCACAATAACATAATTAAATTTAACTCTCACGTTTCTGTCATGTCTTTGGATAAATTTCTTGATGCTTTTTTTTGAAGGCCTCAGCCTCCTAAAACTTTGAACTTACATTTGATATCTTTGTCCAGAGATCTGAGTCTGTTAGCTGAAGGCTAATCTGAGCATATAGGCCTAGAAATTGAATTGCACCCAAATCGCAGCGCGATCCAATGCAGCACATACAGCACACTCATAATTCCAGCAGCAGGACTATGGCAAATTAGCCTGGTGGCCTCACTTGTTTAGCTTCAGCCCGAGAGGCAGCAAGATCAGCCATCTCAGAAGCTGGCTGAGGTCCTTAGGAGAGTCCGGTGGGTTGGGGGAAGCAATCGGGAGGGGATGAGGTGTGGCAGACAGCGGGCTGCAGCTGCGAATTTAATGTGGAGCCGGGAGGAACACTCCTGCTCCTCCCAGCTACAAGATAAGGTGAGTAAAAAAGTTCATACTTACCATATAGCCTCTAGTGGTCCCTTTAAGAACTGCTAGTTTGCCTGACGAGCAACTGAAGAAACTGACTGCAGTCGTCCACAATTAAATTTTGCAAAGGAGGCCTCTGACAGGTGTTGGGCCCCATATTTGCATATTATAGAGATTTGGCAAATTGGTAGCTTAGCTCTAGTCTTTCAAATAATCAGGATCGACTGCAAACCAATATGGTGGGTATATTGTGTTTAGTCCGAGTTTAAGACGGAATATAACATGCTCGTTATACAGCAAAAACTTACGACCGTGACAAGCAGCTGGTACCGGTCCCGATCGGACAGATGGCTGGCGTGCGTGAAGAGTTCTCTGGCTTCCGGCCTCTCTCTCTCTTTCTTTCTCTCTCTAGAACCTCCAATTTGGTGAGCATGGGATCACTCTCAAAAGAGCGTTCGACCAGCCCAACTTCTGCTCGGCTCTCCCCTCCACCGTCTGTGTGGGCAAGCACTAGGGGTGTCACTTTTATTCTCTTTTTAGGGGTGGGCCTGAGGCCAAATTATTGACAAGAATATTTAACCTATAGAGGTTCCTCTAAAACCTCATCACCCAATAACACATCAAGTTCTTTGTCTCGATTCTTGGATGAAAGCCCTCCCCAAAAGGGGGTCTCATTACCTCATCCAATTTGTCTTCTTGTTTAATCTTTCTGAAGATTCTTCCATTGGAATTGTGTCTTATCTCTCTTGTCTCTATCCTCCTTGAACCAGCAAGTACAAGGGCCGACCCTGTCCCTCTTAATCATGGCCACAGCCAGAGCTGTGCACTTTAGCCAGTCGCTATCTCACCTTCATCTAGCAAATGGCCTATTCTATGATGGATACCTTAGCCTCCTCAAATTCCTTTCATTCTTTGTCTTTTCCTAATTAACTTTTCATTATCTTCGCAAGCAGTTCTGCTAAACAAACTCCAAATTCTATCTGTGGAGATTATAATATGGTTATTAGTAATAATGGAAGAAGCATAGGTTGGGCCTTCACTGGCCAAATTAAAGATGCATTAACAAAGTCAAAACCCTAACTTACAAACAACAGATAGAACAGGCAAGGCCATCCTATGGGCCCCTGTGTGGAATGTTTATGCCTCACCAAATCTAACTGATTAAAAAGACTGTCTCTCATTCTAATGCAAGCTTTCCAGGAAACAAAACTTATGCAATCCCCTTACTTGTCTTGAGCCAAAACATATAATCATTTAAACACAGTATTATTCGTGTAGCCATATGCATTTTTAGGCACCCCTAGTTTCTAATATGCAGTGGTCCTAATGCCTTTTTCAGGCGTACGTTCTGGAGGAGATTTACCAATATGGCGGACGGCGCACTTCCAGCCAGATTGAGTGTGTGCACGCTGCCTGCTATATTGGATCCTTAAGCACCTGTTTTATGCCTGTAAAACAGCACAATGCAATCCAATTTCGAGGCCATAATTTTGAGTGGAAACTATCAAAAGCTGTATAAGTTAATCTTTTTTTATATTAAGCTGATACAGCATAACCTATTTAGTTGTTCTGAGGTTTTTTCTCACTTAAAATTCTTGGGGACTCTTAACTCAAGTAAATAATGATTTCAGAGGTGACTGGAAAGTATTTATGAGTGACAGAAAACTGACCATTACAGTAGATGTTGGTTGGAAGCCCTGTCCCCTCCAAACATTTTCCCATGAGACTTAAAAATTGCCGACTGAACTTTGATGCTTGAAAATATTCCAGAGAGGCAGAGACTGTGAGAGTGCAATCTATATATTTATTAATGCAGCTGTGCTTTTTATTTATCGAATAAGCACAATATATTTCTCCAGAATCCAATTGCAAATCAATTAATTCAGTATTCGCAGAGATCTATTAGAAACCTAGGAGAGCCTGTGCTGCCCAGATCCTAGATTGTGTCCTCCTATTGTACCTATCTCTACCCTGGGGCTATGTCTAGCATACCATCTTTCTGTGTGTTCTCAGCAGTAAGAAATGCTAAGAGATAAAAGATATTTTAAAATATTTTTTAAAAGACCCCCTTTATGAATATAAAAATAATTAAGGATACTGTAGTTTTGAATATTTGCAAAATGTAATCTTCAAAACAACATTGAAAATCCAAGAATGCCATGTACCGTAAACCGAATTTAACTTATTCACCATAAATCAGTAACCCTGATGGTACATTGTTTATTACATAGTGCAACACTCTTACTGTTGTAAAACAATGTATTCTCTGACTCACCATGAACAATGCCGTGGGAAATCTGAGCTCCCTTGTGCGTGTTTATATAAAATATGTATGCGTATCATAATAGGTTTGTATATATTTGCATTGGAGATCTCCCATAGCATTGCTCACAGTAAATCAGAGGATACACCATTTTATAGAAATAGAGTGTTTATGCCATGTAGGGGATAACATCAGGGCCATGGATTTACAGTGACTGAATGTGGCAAATTTTGTGATTTTTTTTTTTTACTGGTGCTTTGCGAATTAGATTCCACAACTTGGAGCATTATTCTGTGAGTCTGTGAAAACCACGAGGGAGTGGCCTTAAATTGATATACAGTCTTAAAGCTGAGGATACACACAAAGATGGTCGGCAAAATATACCTATTGGAGTTCAATACCTGTGCCTGCAATTTCCATGGGGGTTCTCGCCAGCGGAACTCCTGGAGAAACCGCATTAAACCACTATAAACAGTTGTTTACACCATTGCTCCAGAGGTTCCGTTGGTCTCCCACCGAAGGAGGCTGTAAGTACAGCGTGACCAGCATGCATGGGTAAATCCCGTTATAAATAGGAATATATAATGGGGGAAAAATTGATACAAAATGTGTGGCAAAAAGTTACAACAGGAATTGTTGCAGACAGGAAGTGTGTACAGATGGAAAATATAGCATATCTACTTGTAACATTGGTGATGGTCAGTCAGATGAAATATCACTTTATAAGGACAGGAGTGTTATACTGAGTAATGCACAATGTATTTTTCTGCTGCCGAGATGGAGCTGTGTTCCTTTAAGAAGCAAAGCTGTCATTGTTACTAAGTAAATACAGCATCAGGTCAATCAGAATTTAATTGCTGTTTGATGAGGGAATTGTGCAAATTGGAAAATGTTTGTAACTTGCAGGCTCCAGGTAAGAAGCATTCAGCATTAAATAGCTGGCACATTTTTTTAAATGTAGAAACATTTCTTGTGTCTGGGTGAATGTACATCCATGTGGTATAATGCTGTGGTGTAGTCGAGTTACTTCACCTAATTATGTTCCACAGATTGCTGTTCTTCAGTCTGTGTGTTCAGTCAATCAGATCCCACAATTGTGTAACTGGGGACAAAGTAGCTTCCAGTACCCTTTCTGCAGTATCATTTCTGATACTTGATCAGTCACATTCTACCAAATAAAGAAACTCTCTGGCATATAGCCACAATGACAGTTTCTCATACACTGCACTGTATACTCCTAAAAATAACACTTAAAACTGAATGAACATTAAAAAAAAAACAAAAGTGCATTTAAGACTTAAAAAAAAATTACCCATTGCGTTTTCCAGTTGCTCCAACAACCACGGCCTTCCACACTTCATTGGGCGTGTAATGTTTATAATGGATTACACTGGTATAGAGAATCCTCTGTATACTTGTGTGCAGATCCACTACAAACCGATCCAGATTATACCCAAGACTTAATGGTCCACACGTATACATCAGAAGAGCACTTGGTTGTCCAACTGAGCCATAAGCTACTGCTACAAAAAAGGGTACTCAGCAATTGAAGAAGCATACCTGGGTGTTGCACAAATTACAATACACAGAATCACATTTACCATTATTCTGACAACAATCCCTCAGTTTAGTTAAAATTGGAATGCAACAGATGCAAGGAATTTGCATTTATAAAGCGCCTTTCATATTCTTAGGACGATCTAAAAATTTTCACATCCAATGAATTACTACTGTTGTGTAGGCAAGCATAGCAACGTCATACCAAGAGTAATGTGATGAATGACCAGGTAATCTGTTTAGGTGGTGATGTTTGAGATAAATGATTTTTTTTCTTTACTGTGTTTAGTTTAAAATAGTTATTCAGACACTGTGAGAACTTCCTGCTGCTTGAGTAGTGCCATAGGATCTTTTACATCCATCGGAACAGGCAGACCAGGCCTCGGTTTAACATCTCATCTGAAAGAATGGGCCAGATTTTGTGTTAATAATAATGGTGAGACTAACAGCACTCACCATTATTATGGAGTAAATCGGATAGCAACTTCTGGCGCTGCACATGCGCATTTAAAGCGGAAGTTCAGATGATGCTGTTAGAGATACCCCGCTCCTTCACAGGGTACGCTGTAGCAGTCCTTGCTGATAGACTCGGCAGTGAAAGATATGCAATGGCGTGAACTTGGGTATTTGCCCACTAGTTTCCCACTACAGATGTCATAAAAAGTTAGGGCTGCTGCATTCAGGAGTAAGTGTGTTTTTAACAGCGTGATAATTGAGAATTACTGCCAAACAACCTCTCTGGCCCTGAAAATTTAATTTCACAAGTGTGGAGTCTCATCCTTCAGAAGTTAATTAGTGTTGGAGATTTAAAAAAATAATTAAAAAAAATTTCTGTCTGCATCTTTTATCTCTCTCTCTCTCTTAATCCCATCTGTCTTTCCAAATCTTTATTCCACTTTCTGTACATGGTTTAAATAATTTATACTTACTGCTTTATACTTCCTGGTTTAGAGACTGCGGGCTGGATTTTGAATGACCCATGGAGTCGGGTTTGGAGGCGTGTGGGGGGTTAAATTTGCGTGGTCGGGGTTTCCGACCCCATCCCGACTCCATCCCGCCTCCACGCAATTTTGACAGAATCAGTCGCGGGGTTCCCGACTCCGTCCCGCCATCAAGAGGCGGGAGAGGCCATTAAAGCCCTTAACAAGCTCTAAATTGGCTCTGTAATGCCATTTTGAAACGCTGTAGCTAGTTTAACCCTCTTCTGACGTGAAGCACGCCTGGTGTGAAACACTCCAGTGAAACCTGGCGGGAGCACAAGTGGATAGCTGACTATCGGCTGCAGGTCCACTATTACAACGGAGATGTGATGAAGGTAGGTAGGTAGTAGTAGTGTGATGAAGGTAGTAGTATTAGGTCTGAAAGTCGCCTCTGATGCTGCTGCATTGAATGTCTTCAGAGTCTGCCTGGGAGGACTTGCTTGGCAAAAAAATTCTCTCTCTCTCTCTCTCTCCCCATTTTTGCATCCAGGTCCACTCACATCAAAAGCCAGGTCCTCTCTCACCAACAGTCTCTGAGACTAGGCGACTTTCAGACTGAAAACACTCATTAGTTCATGGGTTCTCACATGCTCCAACTCAATTGCCCAATTAAGTGAAAACTGCATCAGGCATCCACATTAATCTGGAGTCGGGGGGGAAACACGAAATGCGGATTACACGACCCCAACCCGACCCCATGACAAAATCCAGCCCTGCGTGTCTCAGTGAGGATTCTTCAATCTGATTGGTTGAAGAGCCACGCTGTTTCTTGACCTGCTCACAGACATCCTGTAGAGGGCGTCCCGCTGGATCAGGCACCAGATTAAAGCAAATTTCCGCTCTAAAGCCCGTAAAATCTTTGTGGGCAACTGTCAGCGAGGTGAACGGCAAACGCCTTTCTTTCGCCGCTGACCGCAAAATCCGGGCCAGTATGTATCTGTTGCAATAGAGAATCTCACAGGGTTCTAACATGGTTTTCCAATATCATTGAAGATGGCAGAATGGGCACATTGACATGCTTTTTACCTTGCATACGAGATGACCTACGACCCACGAAACGTGGTTGGGATTCCGCGGTATCAGAGGGATGGGTGGAGATCCTGCCCCTCCGGAACACTGCTGCTGGGAGAAGAATCCTGGCCCAACTTTCAGGAAGGATGTATTGGCCTTGGAGGGGGTGCAGCACAGATTCACCAGAACGATACCTGGGCTAAAAGGGTTAAATTATGAGGGTAGGTGTTTAGGATGATTAAAGTATTTGAAAGGGTAGATAGGGAGAAACTATTTCCTCTACTGGGGGAGTCTAGAACAAGGGGGAATAACCTTAAAATTAGAGCTAGGCCATTCAGGGGTGATGTCAGGAGGCACTTCTTCATGCAAAGGTTAGTAGAATTCTGGAACTCCCTCCCCCAAAAAGCTGTTGAGGCTAGCTCAATTGAAAATATCAAAACTGAGATGGATAGATTTTTGTTATTAAGGGTTACGGAATTAAAGCGTGTAGATGGAGTTAAGATACAGATCAGCCATGATCTAATTGAATGGCAGAACAGGCTCAAGGGGCTGAATGGCCTACTATGTTCTTAAGTCTCTGTCAGAGGATTGTGGTTTATGGTTAATGAAATTGAATATTTTATATTTCTCTGGATTGTAAAGGAAATGATTTATACTGGTAAAACAGTGCTAAAATATCAAGACATTTCTTCTGTTCCTTCACTGGTATTCAGATTTGTTGGAAATTTTTTTGTCGTAAATCTTTGTGTTTTCAATTTCCTCCACATATTGATTGTGAAGTTGATATTTTCAAGCTTGTCTTAATTGTATGAGAGGTGTTTTTGTTCTCATTGTACCGAAACAGTTCCTCATCCTTTGGCCTACTTGGCTTGAGAATTGGATCACTAATTTTCTTCCCCCTCCACCATATCTTGTTTCTGGAAGAGCTGCTTTATGCTAGGATTAAAATGGTAAAACCCATGTAATTAATTGATTTCAGTAGTATCAACATTTGCTTCCTCTAATCCTAGCATGTAAATGGATTTCATGAAAAATAAATGTTTTAGTTAACTTAATCCATTTTTCATGCATTTTATTTAAGTATGCACAAAATCTATTACAAGGAGAGTGCAACAAAAAATATTCTGAATGTAACCCTTTTATTGATCAGAATAATCTTTTTCGTATTACTTGAAATTTTGACCATTGCAGCGTCTGCAGAAAGCTGAGAATATGGAAGAGATGTAATTCATTCTGATTTGTATCAGTGGGGACAATTTAAGACTATCTTCCAGACTATTATTATGTTTTTCAAAAATTTGTTAAGTGCAATACAGTTTAACTCTGAATAAAATCTTACTCCTGTTAACATAAACTTTTTTCGTAATAAAGCTTATGAATCTTGTTAAGCGTTCCACTCCAGCAATCTCGGTTGCAGACGTTTTTGTGGAGTGATGCAGTGTTCAAATCTGGCCTTGTAACAAGTGTAACTTGATGCATGGTAATATTACTGCCATGAATAAAACAGATACATAAAAGTGAACAAATGTTTTAAGTGCTCCATATGTCAGTAATAATAAGGAGAATGTGTGGAGCTGTCATAACTAAGAGCTAAGTCATAGGTTCAGCATACACTGCAGTCTTGCATGTAACTGTTTTCATCTGCAGCAAGCTTCAAGTGAAGCATATTTCATTAGAAACTGTCTGGTCTTACCAAACAACTTCAGATATATTTCATGAGTAGATACTCTTTGGGTTTCCTGAGCGTATCTTACGGAGCACTAAATGTCTTCCAGGCTGAAGTCAAGAAATAAGTAAGCAGTGAATATTAGGACTGTCTGTTCGAACATATTAGCATGTTTTCATAATGACATTACCTCGATTTCCATATAAGAAAAGTCATCAGAAAATGCAGTTGGAATGACTAGAATGACCTAGATTAACACAACGTATGATTAATTGGATTGCAAATTCGGGTTCCAGTTGGAAAGGCCAACAAACATTTAGAATTATGGCCCGTAATTTCCGATAGGAGGCTTCCTGCGGGCGGATGCTCTTACCTGAGGGCGCCCGAGGTCCGGACACTTCCGATCCTGGGCCTCTCCTGGTGCGCGCGCGCGCGCGCAGGGCCCACGTATCTCGGGCGCAGGCGTCCCTGGGATCATGTGGGACAGGCGAGCTAATAGGAGAAGGGAATCTCCCTTCATACTTTTGACAGCTAGACCTGTCAAAAGTATGAATGGAAATCACCCCAAAAACACATCAAAACATTAAATAAATTTTTAAAAAATCATGTTTTAAAAATGAGTTAAAATGACATTAAATTAATTATTTTAAACAAAAATGTAATTAAAAAAAATTATTAAAGTTTTTTATGGGGCTAAAAATAAACGTACTTTTTTTAAAGTATTTTTAAATTATAAATGAGTGGGAAAACATTTTTTTTTACTTTTATAAACTCTTATGCTGGTAAAAGCAGGCACCAGGCGTAAGATTTTTAAGTGTTTTCAGCGGGCGGCGGTTCTACAGAAAGCGGAACTATCCGCCCGCAGAGGCCCTTCTCCAGGGCAGGCGTGCGATCTGCCAAGAGGATTCTTGACAGATCGGAAATGCCGGTTTTCAGCGCATGCGCTTCGCAGGCCTGAAACCGGCATTTCCCATGTCCCGTACACACCCGTAGGCATCAGAAAATTCGGGCCAATGTATTTAGCTTCACTAAATTAACTAAAAGATTTTGAATCTATAACTATTTAATAAAATTGTGCTTTCTGTCATTTACAGTTGTCTTTATTATTGGAGGCTGGTTTTGGAGGAGCTTTGGTCTACATCGACCCCTGTGATTCACCCCAAAGGGAGAAGATTGGCGATGAAACATTTTGGATTTCTTTGAACCCTGGAGGAGATCCATCTACACCAGGATATCCTAGTATCGGTGAGTCAAAGAGGGGCAACTGGCGGAGCGGACATCTTTTGGCAAATACTGCGAATTTCTACACTTAACAAGTGCTGTATGAATTGCTGCCTGGGTACTGCAGTTGTGCAGAGAAAGTCCCAGAAGCAATGCAAATGACAGTATCTGAGTGATAACAAATCACTTGCAGCAACAAATCATTTGCTCTAGCAATAATTACTAGAAAAATAATTGCCAGTGACTCATAAGGTTTGTGTTTGGTGCACAATTTTTGCTCTTGATAGAGGAGATTAACATGTTGTCAGCACTGAGAAATTGAATATTTTTCCGGTTTTGGCATCTTGTGTCAGCAGCAGGCATGTGCAGATCTGCCGCAGATATGGGGAAAAGCTTTCTCTCTCAACTCGATTTTTATCGTGCTAATGCCAGCTTTAAAATACAAGCCACGTTGAATCATTGTGACATTCCCATTTCCCTTACTGAGCTCTCCGAGTAAAATTGTTTAGTGTAATTAATGCTAAATTATGTAGTTTTGTGCTATGTACTTGCATATAGTAGGAACTAACTCTCCAAACTCCTCATTATGCTTACAACAATCAGTAGACACTTAACCAGTCTCAATTGCTTTTGAATCATATTCCCAGCAGTGAAGGAACAACACAGTGTGCTCCTGAATAATTGTATTAAATATTTTACTGTTCTGATTCATCGACGTTCTCTATACATACATTGTAGAATATGAGTCTGATGAAGAATGGGACCTCAAGACCTATTGGGAAGTGACCTTACATCAAATAACCTATAAAGTATCCCAGCATGCCCAATACTTCTAGTTTCATTTCTATAATTTGTAGAGCTCAGTGATCTCCATTGGAGTTTAATTGAAGTATATAAATTAGAAAGTCTTATTGATTTTTTTGTTTATGAAAAATACACTTTAAAATTTGTCAAGCTACTTGATTTAAGGAGTCTTAATCCTCAACAGACTTATTTCAAGGTACTTGACGCTAACATTTGATTTTGTGTAGACTTTGGTGTTTGGTTAATCTCATTAAATTTCCATATCTATTATTTTGAGAGACCACAAGGATAATTGCCATGGACAATTCACACAGATTTAGTACAGGATGTTTTGAAGTTGTGATTAAGGCACATTCAATTTTTTCTGGGTTTCCCCTGATTTGCCACCATCATTATAACGGAAACCCTATTTATGCGATTTTTGCTGAAGTTATGGCGGTGGAGTGGGAGAAGCTCTGAAGAAATTCCTGGCAATAGCATAAGAACATACGAAATAGGAGCAGGTGTAGGCCATATGGCCTCTCGGGCCTGCTTCACCATTCAGTAAGATCATGGCTGATCTACGAGCTCAACTCCACTTTTCCGCCCAATCCCCATATTCCTTGATTCCCCTAGAGTCCAAATATCTATCTATCTCAGCCTTGACTATACTCAACAATTCAGCATCCACAGCCCATTAGGGTAGAGAATTCTAAAAATTCACAACCCCCTGAGTGAAGAAATTCCTCCTCATCTCTGTCTTAAATGGCTGGGTACTTTGATCTCCATCTGACCTATACCATATCTATCCTGAAATGTTTGATGATACTGTGGGGTAAATTTTTTAAGTACTTGTCGACAGTGAGCACATATCAGAAAATCAAGGGTGTGTTGCCTGTGATTTTTCTATCCACAATGGTACATGCTCAGATACCTTAGGCAAGGGTGTCAAAGGAGGAAAATGTTTCATTCTGTAGGTTGACAAAGCTCAAATATAATAATGAACTGTTCAGAATATAATTTTGTGTTTCCTTGTGGAATGAAAATAATCATCAGATAATGTTTCAAAGGTTACATAATTAATTAAACAGTTATACTTCAGTCCTGTAATTAAAAATGACACATTTCACTGTAATTACTCAGATTTTTGACACCTTAACCTCCCAAAAAGAGGTGCTAGAGTGGGATTGAAGTTTGATCTTAAAAGTTTATGTATCCACTCTTAACTAATGATGACTTGTGTGGTTTGAAGTGTGTCGAGCAAGCATACTGTCTTGGCAAATCTTTCCTGTTAATGTTAGATCAGAGGAGTTCAATCCCTCGGGGCAATGTTTATATATTTGAATGAGATTTATTGAGAATCCTACTTCATTTTTCTCTGTAGCTGGGATGGGGGCGAGGATATAAGTGGTTATCATAATGAGGGATGTCAGTGCCAGGGAAGGGAATATTTTTACACTTTGTGAGTTTAATGTTGCTATCAAGCTCTGCTGGTACATCATAGGTCATACGTGCAGTGTAAAACTCTGCAGAATCTGAACAGCTGCTTTAACCTCCCAGAGATAAAAGGGCTCTACACAGTGTCTTGGCAAGCCTCTTTCTAATCAGAAACATTTTCATTGTTTAGTCAGTTATGGACGGGGGTGGAGGTGGGACAAGAGCCTGGAGATCATCAGTTTTCATTACACCAGAGGAGAAGCAACTTCACACACAAACCTCAAACGAGTTCCCAATGGTGAAAACTGTACATTTTCTACTTGGAATAGTGTACACTGCACTTTCATCAAATATTCTCACACATACCGATCTAAATGTAAGCTCTGTCTTCAAGCAGCAAGTCGCTGATCCCCCTTTTGTTCCTCTATTTTCAGAGGAATAAAGGGTTCTCAGATCATAGTTGACACACTTTATTTAGGGGCAGTACTTTGGTATTTGTATTCTGTAGTGTGTTTTTTGAAGAAATAACAATTGCCATAAAGGTAGATTTTTGATGAGAATCTTCCTGTTAATGTTGGATTGGATATTTCTGGCTGATGGAGCAAAGCACAAACTCATAACCTAGTGAGCAATATTAAATGGTCCTGGACGACAATAATCCAAATTGAAAATTAATGGACACAGATGGCTTACTTCAAAACTAATGTTAAATGGTATAAACAAAATGTACCCTATGCAACACAGAATGATAAATATATCTCTATTAAAATAGCTAAGTACAACTTTGAAGTGACACACCTTGTGTTAATCTGCGGAGCCTCATTCATTGATTGCGACAAAGGGTGACCAACAAAGAGAGCATTGGAGTAATCGAGTTTGGAGGTGACCGGCATGTATGAGGGCTTCAGCAGCAGATAGGCTGTGTGGGAGACACGGGCAGTTATGCAGAAGGGGAAGTCGGCAGTCTTTGCGATGGAGAGGAAATAGGCTTGCAAACTCGGCTCAGGTTGAACAGATTGGCAAGATTGTTGACCGTCTGGTTCAGCCTGAGAGGTCTGCTAAATCTATACAAATCATTGGTTAGGCTACATTGAGAATCATGTGTCCAGTTTTGGGTGCCCTATTTTAGGTAGGATGCCAAAGCCATGGAGAGGGTGCAGAAGACATTTACTGGGATGATACCAGGGATGAGAGGTTTTATTTTTATGAGGAGATTAGAGAAACTGGAACTAATTTTATTCGAATAAAATGAAATCGGCTAGAGATGTTCAAATGATAAGGGGTTTTGATCAGGTAACTAGGGAAAATCAATTTTCACCGGTTAGTGAGTTGGTAACTAGAGAGCATAAATTTAAGATCATCATTGAAAGAGAGAGATTAGGAGAATTTATAACACAGAAGGTTGTTAGGACATAGCGTGTCCTAACAGAGACAGTAGCAGAACCAGAATTCATAATAGCTTTTAAAAGGAAAATGAATAAATACTTGAACAAGAAACATTTAACAGTTATTGGGAAAGAGCAGGGGATTGGGACTAAGTAGATAGCCCTGTCAGAGAGCTAGTACAGGTACAATGGGTCAAATGGTTTCCTACAGTGCTGCAAAGTTCTATGATTATATTCTAAATTCCAGATTTGTAAAAGCATCCGTAGCTACAGAATATTTTCATACACCAGCTTGAGTCACTGCTTGGTACAAGTACTTATTCAGCCAAGAAATGTTCACACTTGCCAAAAAATATATAAGAGATGTTCCATAGTGTGAAAATGTTTACTTTTATTCATTCCTGTCTTTGTTTATGTACATGATACTGCAAACTCCACCTGGTTTAGAATTATTCCTGCAGCTATAATAGTGTGTGTGTGATATATTCATAACCTCAAGTACATCCAAATTTTTCCTTTCTCTTGAGCAAAATTATCTATGTAAACAAAACTATAATGAGCTGAGTTGTCAGTCATCCCAATGAATGTGTGCAGCATAGGTTTATGCACAGTATATCAACCATTCAGCATTTCCAACATTCTTCATTTAAGTGCTTTCAAAGCAGATGGTTTTGTCTGTGTGGAAAGCTCCTTCATGATATAGTGCTGTTCGTGTAACAGTTACAGTCACTCCTACAGAACATTAAGTAGTTCATTTGAAAAATGACTAATCACAGCTCCATTGTTGCAACATTTCAAGTAATTTAGCTGTAATTACTTTGCTATTTTCTGCTTTCAACCCCAGTTTGTATTCTTAATCTTCAACAGAGTCTTTTTTTTTTATGCTGCAGTAATTTTCTATTGACCCTTTCCTGTATAGCTGAATCTGCTAAAGGTTAGGGATGGCTTACTTTCCAGCTTTGGTAAGCAGTGTACCAAGTGGTAAGAAACATCATTGTTGTTTGTTCCACCAATCCAGTCCCCCTTATTGTTTTGTGTTCTTTAACTTGATCTGAACATTTGTGGATTGTTGCAGCTTTTCCAGACCCCATTAACTATCTCATCTATACTGAAGTATTTAATTCCTTTTTAGAAATAGTTTATTTACATTAAAAAAACAAATAATTTTTGGTGCTTGACCAGTTAACATGGAAAATCAAAGCATTCCTAATCGCCAATTGGTGGCCAATTTTAATGATTTTGTGCAGTGCACACAAAGCTAATATTACTGTTGGCAATATTAGCGAATGAACACTTAACATGTTATGACACTCTTTTGTTATACTTTTCTCTTTCTCTCATTTCTACATTGCTGTGTCCTGTGTCTTTGATTCACTCTTTTCCTTTAAATAACATCAATGCACATCCCCATAGAGGGAGGCACAAGCACAGGAGAAGGTAAGAGTACAAGCCCTCCAGCACCACAAAAACAGCAACTCTTCCTTCTATGGCCACTGTCAACAAAACACCATAACCCTCATGCATGTGACACACAAGAAGTATGTGCAAACAGACTCTTTGCATACATTTGTACTCCCACATATTCTGTGGAAATAAAAAAATACAAGAACTCCACTAATGTGTAAATCATCACAAAAACCTGAGAAATTACAAAGCCGTATTTATGTTGTATAATATATCTTGGCCTAGAGTTTCAGATTTGGGCACAATTGGCGATCCCGGCACAAATTGCGCTAGTTTTGAGAAGTATTTTCGCTCAAACTTATTTGCATATCATCAAACGTAAAATCTGCCATGGACCAGTGCAATCGGGCAGAGTTTTGGAAAGTAATTTTTTTTTACATTTTGTTTAAAAAAATATTCCTGCAAATGGGTTTATCACAAATAAGCATTTTTAATCAGTGTCTAGTCCACCACCTGTGAGTTAACCGATTTTAAATAACGAAACTGACTTTAAAAAAACTTTACAGAACCATTTGCTAGTTATAATGGTCAGTTTCTTTAGTAAATTTAAAAAAAATTATATTCAAAAGCTTTTAAAATGTGCCCATTAGTGTCCTTGCGTATATTAAAAAATGCTTAGTTTTAAGAGCCTCCTCGAAGGCCCGCAAACAGGCACAATTCGCGGAAACTCGCAGAGATGATTAATTCGATCTGGGGTGAGTGGGGCCAGTTTCTAACGCGATGCTTTTTAAACTCTCACAAGATCGCGGAAACTCAATTTGCGCTGGACATAATCTGCGCTTGAATTGCCACGATCTTTTGTGCTGATTTTGCCGATTTCAGGCGAATTGTGTTTGAAAAAAGCAGCGAAACCTGGCGGAAACACCTGCCCCCTGACTTCATGGTGATGTTGGATGAACTTTGCAAAGTTTCCATCTGAGGCAGGATCCATCTGCAAAGAGCCTTACACGCACTGTCGTCCATGTATATGAATATTTTATGTACCTGGATATTTAAAAATTCTTCATATACTATAGCATCCTGAAAGGGCACTTGATGGCGTATGAAACTGCTAGAATAGAGGTGCATCTGCTCCATCATTGCTTAATTGGTTACTCGTATTGATGGTGAGGAGCAAGCTGTTCACAAGTTACTTGCAGTTGAAATGTTTATTTCTTTGTGCTTTTCTTTCCTCATTTACATCACTATTGCGTAACTATTTTGACAAAAATAATTACATTGCACGGTGTTTTGATCTTTTTATGCTTTTTTATTGCTCACATAAAAACAGATCTTTTCAGAAAGAGTCAAGTCAGATCTGAACAGTTTTGATGTGGATTGCTTTTCCCTAGTTGGTGAGCTCATAATTGTATTCATGAAAGGATTCAATGTAATCGTGATATTAATGGATTCAGTACTTTTTAATTGTACTGAGTTGCTGGAATGTTATATTTTTGCATAATATTTCAGACATAAATGAAGAATTATAAAGAAACAGTTTAGTTTCCTACTAGGCATGACCAGCAAATTCTGAAGGCTGATGGATTATTTAGAACCTTGACTCTTGAAAATATAATCAACAGCTTCTTCATCATAGTTTAGGTTGCTCCATCAAAGTATCACATTGCCTCCTTCTGTGCTGCAAACTTCTATGGTTCTGTGGTTCATCCCCTTCTCCATTAGCATGGGAAGGTGATGAGTAGAGGATAAGTCCTCTCTGATTAGAAATCATGTTGTGGTTCATTTGTGAGTTCCTATTGTGCCCCTCCTAGAAGTCAGCCATTCCTTGAGGTTGGGGAAATGTGTGTTTTGGGGGACTGGGAAGAGACTTGAATGAGGTGGGAGGAAAGAATTTATGAAATGTTTGAGGAAGGAACTGCAAACTCTTTAAGTAGCCTTTATCTGAGGTTGAACCACACTATTCGCAACCTTAGTGTCATATTTGACCCTGAAATGAACTTCCAACCACATATCCACAGCATAACAAAGACCGCCTACTTCCACCTCCGTAACATCGCCCGTTTCCACCCTTGCCTCAGCTCATCCGCTGCTGAAACCCTCATCCATGCCTTTGTTACCTCTAGACTTGACTATTCCAATTCTGACGAAGGGTCTTTGACCTGAAACGTTAACTCTGTTTCTCTCTCCACGGATGTTGCCTGGCCTGCTGAGTTTTTCCAGCGTTTTCTGTTGTTATTTCACTATTCCAATGCACTCCTGGCTGGCCTCCCACATTCCGCTCTACGTAAACTTGAGGTCACCCAAAACTCGGCTGCCTGTGTCCTAACTCGCACCAAGTCCCGTTCGCCCATCACCCCTGTGCTCGCTGACCTACATTGGCTCCCGGTTAAGCATGTCTCGATTTCAAAATTCTCATCCTTATTTTCAAATCCCTCCATGGCCTCACCCCTCCCTATCTCTGTAATCTCCTTTAGCCCCACAACCCCCCAAGATATCTGCACTCCTCTAATTCTGCCTGCTTGAGCATCCCTGATTATAATCGCTCAACCTTTGGTGGCTGTGCCTTCTGTTGCTTAGGCCCTAAGCTCTGGAATTCCCTGCCTAAACCTCTCTGCCTCGCTACCTCTCTTTCCTCCTTTAAGACGCTCCTTAAAACCTGCCTCTTTGGCCAAGCTTTTGGTCACCTGCCCTAATTTCTCCTTATGTGGCTTGGTGGCAATTTCTTTTGTCTTTTAATACTCCTGTGAAGCGCCTTGGGACATTTTACTACGTTAAAGGTGCTATATAAATACAAGTTGTTGTTGTTTATATAAACTCAGCCTCTGAGTGCTGTTTAATGCACAATCACAATTTTTTTTACTTGAGACTGATGTATATCATCAATGGTGGCTTGGAAGAATCTGGTGTTGTAAAAGTTTAATGCAATGCTGGCTTTTGTGGCCACAGGTTGTCTGTAAGTTGGTCTTCAGGAGAAGGCATAGTTATGTGGCAGCCTCTTGGGTAAAGCAGAGGCACCAATGATGGGTCTCCACTGAGAACGCAGGAAGGACCATCTGGGTCAGTAAATGAGGATCCTGAGGCATTGATGGGTGTGGAAAATTCAGTGCTCTCTCAAGAAATCATCTTCCTCATCTAAATTTTGGAGCACTATAGAAACCTCCAAAAGAAATCCCACCTTCATCACTGTAATTGCAGCAATTTAATAACTATTGTAAAAAAAAACTTTAATATATAAAAATGGTTACCCTCCACAACCATAGAAACGAATGCAAATGAATGTCAATGCTTTTTCAAAAAAATACACCGGTTTAGAATTTACTTTTTCCAAGAGGAAACGAACTTTAAGAATCCAACTTCAGGCCAGGCTCGTCATGCGACAATTTTGTAAGGGCGAGGTGAGCACCCGGGGGGGGGGTGGAACTCACCGGAAGTTGAAATTTGAATAATAACAGTTTTAAAAAGAAGCGTGTTCCGGCTGGCAATTTATCCCCCATTTGCCTGCCAATTTATTTCAGAATGAAATGCAGCGTGCTGCAGATCAAGTGTGTGTACTGTGCTGTCCCCAGCTAGCTTCTGCACTACCAGTGCAGCCATGCAAAATCAGGGCTTGTATCTTATCATTTGAACCAGCAGCTCAATGCAGGGAATCATTGCAGCTTAGAAATTGTTGGAACCTTCGGTTTCAGTCCTGCCAATTACTGACATCAGCTGACAGAGTTGCATACTATCTGATAAATAATGAGGAACTTGAAATGTATTAATCGAGAATATTGAAATTATTTTATTCAGTTCCTGAGTGAGCATTAGTCTCTATTAAGTTAGACATTTTTAGACTGTCATTTAAATTTCCAAGACATTACCTTTCTTGTCCTTAATTGGACAGTATGCATGTTTCTCTTTCAATGGCTATAATATATGTATGAAAGGTGACCCGAAGCTCATGTTTGTGCTTATCCCAGTATTGAAATACTGTTCTCAACCACAATAGATCTATTTGTTGTAGATCTTTTTTGGGGCTTCTGGTTTAGTCATTTTTTGGATTAAGATGAAAATGAACTAAAATCTGGTTCTCTTAATAATAAACAGTTGGTTTATTTAAAAGAAAAAAGAAACACTTACATTTATATAGCGCCTTTCACGACCACTGGACGTCTCAAAGCACTTTATAGCCAATGAAGTACTTTTGGAGTGTAGTCACTGTTGTAATGTGGGAAACGTGGCAGCCAATTTGCGCACAGCAAGGTCCCACAAACAGCAATGTGATAATGACCAGATAATCTGTTTTTGTTGTGTTGATTGAGGGATAAATATTGGCCAGGACACCGGGGATAACTCCCCTGCTCTTCTTCAAAATAGTGCCACAGGATCTTTTATGTCCACCTGAGATAACAGATGGAGCCTTGGTTTAACGTCTTGTTAGAACCGGGTTTTCCTAGGTTCTCGTCTGGAGTTCCGCTGTACGAAGAGTAACTCAGGCTCGAGGGTTCGGAGAGTTAAAACAACACTTTATTACTTCCAACTGTTCGGCGATGGTTACACAGTACATTGAGGTTCTCTACCGTACATTCGTGTCCCGAGAGTCACACCGGGTTAGGCACGTGTTGCCAGCATTTACGTCCCCGGGAGGTGTCTGACCCTCTTGAAGATCCACACGGCTTCTTGCCAAAAAGAGAGAGAGAGAGTACCGGCAGGGAAGCCCCTTTTATACAGTGAGGCATGGGTCATTACATCACTTCCCTGGCAACAAGCGTTCTCCAATGGGGGGTCATGACCTGGTCTTCAGTCTGGCGGGCAAGTCCTGACTTGTCTCACTGCTGCACCTGGATCCCTAAAGTGCCGGATCGTGATTGGGCGCCGCACAATAGCTAGTCAATCATCTTGGCCCCAGGCTGGGGCAGGTCTCTCTCCTTTCTGCTAGCTTTGCACTCTTTAATCTAGACTTTCCTTGTGCGAAGCCATTCTTTGTAAGCCAATTCGTCGTCCATTTTATTCACGTTACCACAGTCTCATCCGAAAGATGGCACCTCCGACAGTGCAGCACTCCCTCAGCACTGCACTGGAGTGTCAGCCTAGATTTATGTGCTTGAGTCCTTGGAGTGGGACTTGAACCCACAACCTTCTGACGAGTGTGCTACCCACTGAACCACAGCTGACATTTAGGGGGAGATGAGGAAGGGATATGGGAATTGAGAAATAAGGAAGACTGTCAGGCCTGATCACTGGCTCACCTTCTGCTGCTCTGGCAACAGCTCCTTCCCAGGAACTGCTGGAGTAAATTTCTAAAGTGTGGCAGCTTCCCACTGGAGCTCTGCCAACTGGTCAAAATTGGTGGGCTTCATCGGCAAACGACTAGCTGATCCAAGGATCAGAATAAAAGAATTTAAGATTCCTATAATGTTATTTACAGTCAGGCGCCTAGGCAGTAACCTTGAGATAACATTTTAAAAATCTATTTAATTGGAATCAGGCTTTGAAAACTCCATCTCTTTATTTTAAAATTGTTTAATTTATCACAAGATGTGAGAAATTCAAACTGGTTTTGCCTGTTAGTTTAACACCACTGACAGCTATGCCTACTCTGGAAAAAAATGTCTCTTGGGTTACTTAGAAATCTTGTTATATGTTGTGAAGTGCCATTGCCTTGTGATTACAAATTTGCATTCTTATTTGAATATTGCATACTTTTGGGAGTTGTCATTCCAACCCTTTTTATTGAACATGTGGCCACTTTTACTGCTTTTTAAAAAAAAAAATGGGAATATGAATGAGCATTGTAATTGATATCAAACTAATATGCTGGTAAACCTAAGACCTGAAACCACTTAAATTTATAGTGTTTATGTGCTATATATTACCACACCTATCCCGAGTAAGAGTGTTCTCTCGAGTCTTGACACCTGTTGCTTTACTGTTCTTTCCATTAAGCCAATCACTTGGGTGACATTAGCCAGCCAACAACTGTGAATGTGTGTCATCTAAATAAATAGGAAGTCATCTGAATTGAAGCTATCAAGGGCCTCCTGCACTGCATAGGCCAGCACAGCTGCTAATGGCAAAAAAGTTTCCTTCACAACTAACGTGGGTATAGAGCATCTAAAGGGCAAACATGGGTATAGGGCATTAGTTAGTTGGAGTAAGTGATGTTCAACTTTCAACTAAACCTGTTCAACCTCCGTTTAAGACTGGGAAAGTATCAAGCAGTTTGCACCCATTGTTGGACTCCCTGAAAAACATCTCAAAGACAAAGGAGCAAGTAAGAAGGATGATAAGGGCCTCGTTCAGTAATCACAATCAAATTAAACCCTTGATGGTATGCCAGTGGCAATTGGTTTAATACAATGCTTAACATGGAACACAGACATGTAAAGGTCATTGCCTTTTGGCGGCTGACTATAGATACCACCTAGAGACATGATATATTTTCCTCTGTTTACTAATGTTTGCAAAGAAATTTGTTGTGATTATTAAGTAGATTTCCCTACATTTTGCTCACGACGACTTTTTTGTTAATATTAGAGAATGGAGAAAATATGCTCCATGAAGTCCGTAGGCTTTTTCCATATTACTGCGTGGTATTATGTATTCTGTGAATAATGAGGGCCCATACATGTGCAATGAAACCTTTTAAAACATATTTTGATTTTTACTTTTAGTTTGAAGCTCACTCTCATGCAGTATGGGGAAATAATGCTAAGACCTTAATATTTTTAGAAGAATATATTCTTTGCAGTTAGAAGGTTTTCTGTCAGGTGATGTTTGAAATACAATATTCCACATATTTATAATGTTTAATGCCATAAAACTGCATGGGATCACAGAACAGTTCCCCTAATTCACAGAGCAAACTAACAACCGTTTTTGCAGTATTGTATGAAAATCTTGTTTTCTCAAAATACACTTTTAAGTTGAAAGTAAATGAGTCACCTTTCCTGATCGCATATAATTTCAATCATGATTTCAGCATTTAAAGAAATATTTCATAATTCTCAACAAAAATACATTCCATTGAGAAACAAAAACTCCACGGGAAAAGTGATCCAACCGTGGCTAACTAATGAAGTTAAAGATAGCATTAGATTGAAAGAAGAAGCTTATAATATTGCAAAGAATAATAGCAAGCCTGAGGATTGGGAGAGTTTCAGAAACCAGCAAAGGTTGACCAAAGAATTGATAAAAAGGGAAAAAATAGAATATGAGAGAAAACTAGCAAGAAATATAAAAGCAGATTGTAAGAGCTTCTACAAGTATGTAAAAAGTAAGAGAATAGCAAAAGTAAACGTTGGTCCCTTAGAGTCTGAGACAGGAGAAATTATTATGGGGAATAAAGAAATGGCAGAAACATTAAACAAATATTTTGTATCTGTCTTCACAGTCGAAGACACACAAAGCATACCAAAAATGGTGGGGAACCAAGGGTCTAATGAGGGTGAGGAACTTAACATAATTAATTTAAGTAGAGAAAAAGCACTAGAGAAACTAATGGGATTAAAAGCTGACAAATCTCCTGGACCTGACGGCCTATATCCTAGGTTTTAAAAGAGGTGGCTGAAGAGATAGTGGATACATTGGTTTTGATCTTCCAAAATTCCCTAGATTCTAGAATGGTCCCAGTGGATTGGAAGGATGCAAATGTAACACCGCTATTCAAGAAAGGAGGGAGAGAAAAAACAGAGAACTACAGGCCAGTTAGCCTGACATCAGTTGTCGGGAAAATGCAGGAATCCATTGTTAAGGAAGTGGTATCAGGGCACTTAGAAAATCATAACATGATTAGGCAGAGTCAACATGGGTTTATGAAAGGGAAATTGTGTTTGACAAATTTATTAGAGTTTTTTGAGGATGTAACTAGCAGGGTAGATAAAGGCGAACCAGTGGATATAGTATACTTGGATTTCCAAAAGGCATTCGATAAGGTGCCACATAAAAGGTTTTTACACAAGATTAGGACTCATGGGGTTGGGGGTAATATAGTAGCATGGATGGAGGATTGGTTAATGGACAGAAAACAGAGAGTAGGGATAAACGGATCTTTTTCAGGTTGGCAGGCTGTAACTAGTGGGGTGCCGCAAGGATCAGTGTTAGGGCCTCAGCTATTTACAATCTATATTAATGACTTAGATGAAGGGACCGAGTGTAATGTATTCAAGTTTGCTGATGATACAAAGCTAGGTGGGACAGTAAGCTGTGAGGAGAACACAAAGAGGCTGCAAAGGGATATAGATAGACTAAGTGAGTGGGCAATAAGGTGGCAGATGGAGTATAATGTAGGGAAATGTGAGGTTATTCACTTTGGTAGGAAGAATAGAAAAACAGAATTTTTTTAAATGGTGAGAAACTTTCAAATGTTGGTGTTCAAAGAGATTTGGGTGTCCTCGTGCAAGAAACACAAAGCTAGCATGCATATACAGCAAGCAATAAGGAAGGCAAATGGCATGTTGGCCTTTATTGCAAGGGGGCTGGAGTATAAGAGTAAGGAAGTCTTGCTACAATTGTACAGGGCCTTGGTGAGACCACACCTGGAGTAGTGTGCACAGTTTTGGTCTCCTTATCTAAGGAAGGAGATACTTGCCTTGGAGGCGGTGCAACAAAGGTTCACTAGATTGATTCCTGGGCTGAGAAGGCTGTCCTATGATGAGAGATTGTGTAGAATGGGCCTATACTCTCTGGAGTTTAGAAGAATGAGAGGTGATCTCATTGAAACATACAAGATTCTGAAGGGGATTGACAGGGTAGATGCTGAGAGGTTGTTTCCTGTGGCTGGAGTGTCTGGAACGAGGGGACATAATCTCAGGATAAGGGGTCGGCCATTTAAGACTGAGATGAGGAGGAATTTTTTCACTCAGAGGGTTGTGAATCTTTGGAATTCTCTGCCCCAGAGGGCTGTGAATGCTGAGTCTTTGAGTATATTCAAGGCTGAGATAGATAGATTTTTGGACTCTAGGGGAATCAAGGGATATGGAGATCGGGTGGGAAAGTGGAGTTGTGGTCAATGATCAGCCATGATCTTATTGAATGGCGGAGCAGGCTCGAGGGGCCGTATGGCCTACTCCTGCTCTTATGATAGTTGGTGATAAGTTGTTGAAGTAATACTCCAGGATAAAGTAGTAATATAATGGTTTCATCAGAAAGATACTCTTGATCCAAATGTACATAAAAGCCTTGAATTTAGCATACACCTATCACACTACAAACATCACATACGAGACATCACACTTCACGATGTTATACTTTATTACAAGCTTAAAACCTGAAACCTGAATGTACAAGCAGCTACAACTATCCTCTGATTGACCGTAGCAGGTTACAAGTCGCTACAGTTACCTGGCTTTACCTGTTTAGAGCAGTACCTTAAAGATACAGACTAGCTTGCCAGTTAGACATCGCAACCATACTTCAGACCCTAAACTACCTGTGAGCAATGCTAAGGGATATCTGCTGGAATATTTTTTTAAATCCAGTTTAAAATTTTTGACTCAGCCTTGCAGTATTTGGCTTCCAAACTAGAGCCTCATCTTCATGGCAGTAGTGGAACAGACTGCCAAAACATGACATTTCTTTGCTTAGCTTTAGCTTGAAAAATCCTTTGCTGCGCCTTGCTTTCAGTGGACAGCCTGGTAGTTCTATTGACAGAACATTTAATAAGGCACCAATGTTTTTTGAGTTTCCCCAAAAAAATATGAACTCTCATCCTGAGATTCTGTGGTTTTGGAAAGCTGCAGAACTTTGTCAAATGCCAAATGGGAAAACAGAGAACATGCAGTACTTGAAAGGTTAAGTTATCTTAATTACGCTTAGATAGCCAAATCTTTAGTCAGAAGCAGAATGAATAAATTTCACTCAATACATAAATATCTGTCAAGTTGTTTTATACACTGAATTACATTTGTTAAAACGTTAAGAAATCAAAGGACGCCTGCCCCCTTTCTCTCAGAGACAAAGGAAGAACTTCTATTCATAAAGCACCGTTCACATACTTTGAACGTCCCAAACCACCTCACAACCATGAATTACTTTTGAAATTCAGATATTTTTCTGTTATATTTTCTCATCAACTTCTGTAGAAGATGCATAAAACTTGAAGCACAAATCAGAGCTGGATAGATTCTTTGGCCCCGATTTTAGAGGGGGTTTCGGGTACTTTGCGCGCGAGCCCCGAAGTGGACGGTGCACCCTGGGAGTCCAGGACCTTGAGGCTCTCATTTCCATAAATTTTCTCTGACTCCTGCATGAACCTGGTCAAATCCACTACCTGGCCGGCGAGCGAGAGCAGGAATTTGGGTGGCAGGAGGCCGCAGTCAGGGACCCGCAGAATCGGGAGCACTTTTACCCTGAACTGTACCAGCGCTTGAGCGGAAAGCCTGAATGGTGGGGAGGGGAGGGGGGGGGGTTCATTTTAACCTAACCCACCCAGCGGGAAACTGATGGGATTAAATCAGCCACCTGTTTTTCCACTCGGGCTGATTTTACTTTTCATTGAAGTGTAAAATGAGCAGCAGATCTGATCCTGTCATTTACATGCTGGGCAAGTTAGTTCAAAAATGTAAAGTTTCTGTTAGACATTTACATGCAATTTGCTTTGTTGCTCCCGAGCCAGGTTCAGGCACCAGAAAGGCGATCGAGGAAGTTTGAGTACAGCGCTATTCCGGATCAGAATGGGAGTAAACAATTGGTGCCCATTTTATTCAGCGTTCCATCTGTTTTTAGGCACATTTTTGGGAACAGGGCAGTGGAAAAACGGCCCTACTGTCCTCATAAAAGTCTTTTGGGAGGCAGAGAAGCTATGAGAGCTGTGCATGATGTTCATTATGAACAAAGGAAAGGAGATTTCGCTGACACAGTTTTGTGCATGCAGATGGCACCATTTGAGAAGTTACATTTTGGAATCAGCCAACAATCATGTTATAAACAAGGAGTGCATAATGAAAACCCCATTATAAAACTCTCCGCCTCTCTCCTCCTTTAAGACGCTCCTTAAAACCTACCTCTTTAACCAAGCATTTGGTCATCTGTCCTAATAGCTCCTTGTGTGGCTCGGTGTCAAATTTTGCTTGATAACACCTCTTGTGAAGCACCTTGTGACGTTTTACTACTTTAAAGACATTGTATAAATGCAAGTTGTTGCAAAAACAGCATTGAAAATTTAATATCTGGCCTTATTTATCTTGATTGTTAAGGGTTGGGCCCCAGTGATTTAATGCTGACACTTGGACCTTCATAGATTCATTGTAAGTGAGGGCAGTGGAAACTGTTACTTCATATGCTCTGATGTTTATTAATTCCAGTGAGTTCCTCTGAATCAACCATTATATATATATGGTAATATCTCCAAATTTAAGTGCCCATAAACCCAACTCAGTGATAGTATGAAGTCATAAAGTTTTAATAATTGACTTGGGAACATGTACTCCAAAGAAGTCTTGGTGCTCAAGTAACTATTTCAGAAATTGATTCAACTTTACTTGCTTCATTACCTTGACTTTGTTTTTTGAAGTCTAAAATTTTGCATTTAGTATATGTTTTGCAGTTCAAGATATAGCATGTTCTTATTCATGGTTTCTCAGCCATCTGTCTGAACTCCCCACTATGCCTCTTAAGACCCCTGGAATAAATCCCTGCTGCTTTCTGACAGCCAAAATAAAAATGTGACAACTGTCTGTCCAGCTGTTGTGGTATTACAAATATATCTGTTTCCCATTGGTTGACAAATATCTTATTAATGTTAAATCACTATCAGTTTACCTTTGGAGTGCTCTTCTTTTCCTTGTCTTGTATAAATTGTTGTCTGTCAGCATTAACCATCACTATTATAGAACAGTTTAGAGTCTCTTGCATTACATTATTTTCAAAGTCAGTCATGAAGAACAGCATGGCAACATTTTGAACCATACTGTTTTTGATGTTTATCTTAAAATCTGATAAATTATTACAGACCTATTCTGAAATGTTGTTCACTACATTAATTGGTATGTGCTTTAATAATCTGTGCTGTTATTTTTTCCCTGCATGTTTCTCCCCTCTTTGCTTGAAGTCAGTGAATATTGAATGAATACTGTTTCATGGACGCCAGCAGCTTATTGATACCGTTCCCAAGTGGTTATTCTTTAACAGTGTGTTGGCAGACTATTCAACTATGGAGGCACCAGTCATGTTTTCACCTCTCTCCCACATGCACACTTTCCAGCAGGGTCAGTAGATAAAGATCATATTTGGGAACAATGGCTGACTTTTATCTGCTCCCTAGCCTAGGAACACTGAGACCAGTTGTAGCTACTCAGCTGAGATACACTAACTCAACAGAGACCTAGAAATTTCCCAATTTAACAGTGGTGCATTTATCCACAGAGGAGCTTCTGGAATGTTTTAATGGGACGGAATATAAGTCTGAAGGAAATGCAGCAGATGATCTGCAATTTTATATCAAGAAAGCATTTGTCAAAAGCCTCACAGCTGAAGTAAAAGATCAAGGGAGAAGTTACTTGTCAGATAGGAAATTGACTTGACAATAGAAACTGCAGGTAGTTATTAATAGTAATTGTTGAGTTGGTCTAGTGAAATCCCAAAGGATCATTCCTATGGTCCCTCCTGTTATAATGACCTTGATAAGGTAATTCTAAGAAGTATGTATACCTTTGCTGATAATGCGAAATTGTGTGAATAGCCAGGATGTGCCAATCAACTGGATATCATTCAAGTAGATTTTCAAAGACCGTCCATCTGGGTAGACAAGTTGCAAATAACCTTCAGCACTAAAAATGTAAGGTAGTTAAAACGTGCTGAATTTTTTAGTTATTTATAATAAGGGGTTTAACCTTGAAGAATGTGAAGGAAGAGAAATTGTGTGTATGATAGATAAACCGTCATTCAGTATGTCTTTACAATCTAAGGCTGTGGTTGTCAAAGCAAACAAAAGGTTGGTCTATATAGCTAGATATAAATCCAAATTACCCTTCCCGCCAGTCGCCATTTTGGTTGGGGCCTCCACATGGACAGCCCAGAAGCCTGTCTATTTCAGGTGTGCGTCTATTTCAGGTGTGCGCCAATTTCTAGTATACCAGTCCGAGTCCTATGATGTACATAAGACCCTGACACAATTTTGAGGTACCAATGGGCGGGCATACATCACGTGACACCGGGTGTTGAGTGGCCCAGCCAGCGGTTCTTAAAGGGACAGCTGCAGGTCCCTCAGGAAAAGGCATATTTTTGTTTTCTGATAAAAGAAAAGAATTTTGTGGGCTGAGGAAGAGCATATGCGCTCCTCCTGGCCCCACCAAAATCTTCTAGTCAGGAGCCGCTGGAATTCCTGCCCCTGTTAAACCGGTGAGGTGCTGTGGGTGCCATAACAGTACTTGAAACTCACCAGCAATGTTGATATGAAGCCTGGCCCTCAAAACCATGTCAAGCGCATTGAGCAGGCGGGGCAATTTCACTGCCCCCAGTCCACCCAGGGTTAAAATCAACCTCATGATGTCTCCATGAGAACAGATATTTAAAAGGGTACAAAGAATAAAAACAAGAATGATTTTAGGACTTAATCTAAATGCTAGAATATACCCTATCAGAAAAAGCTTGGAAACCTTAGTTTGTCTGCACTAGCAAAGAGATTTGTGAGGAATTAGTTGAAGTATTTAAAATTATAATAGAAACTGGGAAGTTATTTGAGCAACCAGGAGCAAAGAACCAGAATATATGATGATATGCTGAAGAATGTGTGAGCTGTGCTGGAATTACTTTGTCTATAATGTTGTAGATTCACGAGGGCTGCCTGAATTTTCTTTCAATTTCTTTTAAAATTAAGGAAAGCAAATCCGTGATTTCCCAATATGCACTCCCAGCGGGTGAGATTCCTGCTGGGGCCATACACTTAAGATTGTCCATGTAGAGTAAACTGCTAAACTCAGTCAGTGTAGAATTTGTTCAATCATCTGAGAGGAAGATAAGTGGGTTCCTAGTAGGAAGGAGGTAGGGAAAGTATATGCTTGGATTGCGCCATAACATTGCCTGTCTCCACCTCTGCATCAGCCAATCTGGTGCTAAAATTCTCTTCGTCACCTCCAGCCTTGACTATTCCAATGCTCTCCTGGCTGGCTTCTCATCCTCCACGGTCTGTAAACTTTCGCTCATTCAAAACTCAGTTGCCAATAGCCTATCCTGCACTAAGTCCAGTTCACTTAGCCCTCCTGTCCTTGCTGACCTGCATTCGCTCCTGATCCCCAACACCTCTAATTTAAAATTCTCATCCTTGTGTTTAAATCTCTACATAAACTTGGCCGTCTCTGTAACCTCTTCCAGCCCTGCAAACTCCCCCTCCCAGAACTCTCCGTTCCTCCGACTTTGGCATCCCTTCCTCCCTTCACCTCATCATTGGTGCTTGTGCATTCAGGCGTCTAGGCCCCACACTCTAGTATTCCCTCCCTAAACACCTCCACTACTCTACATCTTTCCTCCCCTTTAATACCTACCTGTTTAACCAATCCTTTGGCCAGATCTCCTAATATCTCCTTTTTTGGCCTGGCATCCATTTTTGTCTGATTATTCCTCTGTGAAGTACCTTGGAACATTTTTTCTACATTAAAGGTGGTATATAAATGCCAGTTGTTGCTGTTCTGCCAAAATTGATATCAGCTAGATGGATCTTCATGATCTTATCTTGTATATAAGTGCAAGTTATTGTTGGTCCGGATTTTGCGATTAGCGGCGAAGGAATGGCGCTCGCCGTTCATTACGCTTACCGCTGCCAACTGACTTTTCCTGAGCTTTCGAGCGGCAACTTGCGGTCATTGGGAGTCCGAAACAGCGCAGCGCCCTCTACAGGGGATCTGGGACCTGTGTGAACAGGGCAAGCAACAGCGTGTCTCTTCAACCAATCAGATTGAAGAATCCTTACTGAGGCACGCAGCGTCTAAACCAGGAAGTGTAAGTTAGAATATTTAATTTAATGTAAAATCATGTGCAGAAAGCGAAATAAAGAGAGGGAAAGAAAGATGAGATTGAGAGAGAGAGAGAGATAAAAGAGACAGAAATAAAAAATAAAAAAAGTATTTTCATTTTTAATTTTTTTTAAATCTCCAACAATAATTAAAATCTGAAGGAACGAGACTGCACACTTGTAAAAGTAGATTTTCAGTGCCAGAGAGGTTGTTTGGCAGTGATTAAGACATACCAAGCTGTTAAAAATTCACTTACACCTGAATGGACAAGCCCTAATTTTTCTGGCGTGTTTATTGGGTATCTACTGGGGAAGCACCGCAACTTCACGCTCTTCATGTATGTGAATGCCGAGTCTCTCGGTGAGGTACTGGTGTAGCGAAGCTTGTGGAGGAGCAGGGTAAATCGGACAGCAGCTTCCTGATTTCTGCATTTAACTGCGCATGTGCGGACGCCGGAAGTTGCTGTTCGATTTACTCCATAATAACGGTGAGGGCTGATAGCCTCACCGTTCTTCCGACCGCAAAATCCAGGCCGTTGCCTTTCCATGCTGTTATTATTACAACACTACAGTGTTTATTCTAAACTGCACATATTTCAAAGAGATTAAGGACGTGTTCTGACTAACAGCCTGCTAGTTTCAAAGGAAATGCTATTAGTTAGTTTTGAAGTCATTCCTCTCTCAATTTACACAGAATATTTACATTATTGAATGTTACACAAGATGAATGCTATTGTACACCTAAAGATAAAGAAATAATATTTCTGACACAGGAAAGAGGAATGTTAAATATAGAGCTATTTTGATACTGGTTTACCCACATTAATACTTTGTTGAACAAAATTTCCCTTGAGCTTCTAAAATAGTCGACATTTTGTCATCATTAACTGCAAGCATATAAGTTTGGAAATTCAAGTTCTTGTGCAATAAAAGGGGCTAAATGGTGCCTTGTAGCAGTTTCAGTGACAGCACTTGCATAACCATTTCCCCCGATATTTGTGATATACATAATTAGTCTAATTTGTGTGAGCATCCGCCTGCATAATGGACCACCTAGTAGAGCATTGGCATGAGGTCTGTTACTGAAGGTGATTTAAAGAATTCCTGCAGCTTATGAACTGCACACTGCCAGATTTACTGATGTTGCACTGAAGCAGATGCTGCAGGAAAGAGAGCTGTCCTCTTTGGTACTGAAGGCCACCCTCCACAGAAGTGATTGCTGCAGCAAACCTGGCAGATGATAGCTAATGAATGAGTGCTGCCAGCAACACCCAAAGGACCGGGTTCCAAACATGTGGGAACATACCATACCTGAAAGAATGGTCAAGTCTGCCCAACATCTTTCTATGCTAAGTAGCCATCCCACGTGTATATGCCACAACATGTTTTGTTCTGACGGAAGGTCACAGACCTGAAACGTTAACTCTGTTTCTCTCTCCGCAGATGCTGCCTGACCTATTGAGTATTCCAGCACTTTTTCATATTTCAGATTTCCAACAGCCACAGTATTTTGCCTTTTGTATCAATGTTTCCTCATGGTCTGTTGGTCTTTTATTGCTTCCCATCCAAAACATTGCATGATTTTACAGCCCTTTGAATACGCACCATGCATGCCCATAATGCAAGCATGCCACAAAGACAAGCTACAATTTGCATCTGAAACTGCAACTGTTGTCTCATTAAAATCTTAAAGCAAATCTTCTAACACAATCTAGCTGCACGATGCATGACACACATGTTGGACACAAGTCTGTCACTGTACATGCTCCTTAACCTGCCAACATCCCAAGACTACTTCTCTGTTTATAACACTAGTTGACACATAATATAGGAGACCTCTGGAGGAGGGCCCAGAAATTACAAGCCCTTGACTCCTTTTGAGGAGGCTACAAATGACAATATTGGCAATGAGTAATGAAGGAGTAGGGAAAAATGAAGCCAGAGGCCTCTCCCAAACTCCGATTAATACCCCATCCTCTTGTCCCGCTACTCATTCACCACTCACTCACAGACGTACACTTAACCACAAAAGCAGTATCTTACAATACGATAGCAAAATACAGCGGATGCTGGAAATCTGAAATAAAAACCGGAAAATGCTGGAAATACCTGAATATTGAATGCCCCTGGATGTTGAATTCCCAGCCTTGGTCACCCTGGAGCCATGTCTCCGTAATCCCAATTATATCATATCCGTTTACATCTATTTGTGCAGCTAATTCATCCACCTTATTACGAATGCTCCTCGCATTCAGACACAAAGCCTTCAGGCTTGTTTTTTTAAGACTCTTAGACCTTTTAGAATTATTATTTACTGTGGCCCTGTTTGATTTACACCCTTGATTTCTCTGACTGCCACTTTTGCTTTTCTCCTTCCTGTCTTTTGCTTCTATCCTTGCTTCCCTTTCCTCTGTCTCCCTGCACAGGTTCCCAACCCCCTGCCATTTTAGTTTAAACCCTCCCCAACAGCACTAGCAAACACTCCCCCTAGGACATCGGTCCCGGTCCTGCCCAGGTGCAAGCCGTCCAGTTTGTACTGGTCCCACCTCCCCCAGAACCGGTTCCAATGTCCCAGGAATTTGAATCCCTCCCCCTTGCACCATTTCTCTAGCCACGTATTCATCTGAAATAGCCTTCTATTTCTACTCTGTCTAGCACGTGGCACTGGTAGCAATCCTGAGATTACTACCTTTCAGGTCCTATTTTTTAATTTACCTCCTAACTCCCTATATTCAGCTTTTAGGACCTCATCCCGGTTTTTACCTATATCGTTGGTACCTATATGCACCATGACAACTGGCTGTTCACCCTCCCCCTCCAGAATGCCCTTCAGCCGCTCAGAGACATCTTTGACCCTTGCACCAGGGAGGCAACATACCATCCTGGAGTCTGGTTTGCGGCCGCAGAAACGCCTATCTATTCCCCTTACAATAGAATCCCCTATCACTATAGCTCTCCCGCTCTTTTTCTTCCCATCCTGTGCAGCAGAACCACCCATGGTGCCAGGAAGTTGGCTGCTGCTACCTTCCCCCAATAAGCCATCTCCCTCAACAATATCCAAACCGGTATATCTGTTTGAGAGGAGGATGGCCACAGGGGACCACTGCACTACCTGCCTACGCTTACTACTCTGCCTGGCGGTCACCCATTCCCTTCCTGCCTGTGCAGCCTTTACCTGCGGTGTGACCAACTGATCAAACGTGCTATCCACGACGTCCTCAGCATCGCGAATGCTCCAGTATGTATCCATTCGCAGCTCCAGCGCCGCAATGCGGTCTGCCAGTAGCTGCAGCTGGATACACTTCCCGCACACATGGTCGTCAGGGAGACAGGAAGTGTCCCTGATTTCCCACAGTGCAGGAGGTGCATGCCACGGGGCCAAGCTGTGCTGCCATGACTTACCCTTTAATTAAATTAAATTAAATTAAATCAATACCACTAATTACACTACAATTAAATTATATTCTCAAGGGCCCTTGTTTACTAGCACTCCCCGCTGCACAACAGAGACCGTAGAAACTATAACCACAAAAATTAAGACCTTCTAAACTTTATAAACTATTAACCTTAACTGTCAAACTATAGAGTCGTATAAATACTCACCTGGCTGTGCTCACCCAATCAGCTGCTTCCTCTTGCCCGCGTCACTTTGAATCGTGACGTGGCTCTGGAACACCGCCGCCGGTCTGCGAGATTGGTAAGCCTCTGAAAAAACCCGTGACAGTGAGTTTAAATAGTCACTGTACTCTCCTGCTGCTCCCGACACCGGCCTCTTCCTACAGGGTGAAAAGTTAGGAAAAACAAAGGCGAAGCAAGGGAGCTCCTCCTTCCACTCCTCACCTAACTCCGACTCACCCAACTCGCAGCACTCTGTTGAAACCGCACACAGTGCAAAATCACACTTCAAAGCCTGTTTTATAGGTCCTGAAACAAAGGAGACTTGCTGAGCCCAGCTACAAGAGAACCAGCTTAATCTAGTTTCCCTAAGTAACTGCCTTCAGCTGCTCTGAATTGTAGGCCTTGTATATCCCTTTATACCATAGAAGATAGGAGCAGGAGTAGGCCATTCATTGCGATCATGGCTGATCATCCAAATTCAGAACCCTGTCCCTGCTTTCTCCCCATATCCTTTGATCCCTTTAGCCTTAAGAAATATATCCAACTCCTTCTTGAATATATTTAATGAATTGGCCTCTACTGCCTTCTGTGGTAGAGAATTCCACAGGTTCACCACACTCTGGGTGAAGAAATTCCTTCTCATTTCTGTCCTAAATGGCTTACCCCTTATCCTTAGACTGTGACCCCTGGTTCTGGACTCTCCGACCATCGGGAACATCCTTCCTGCATCTAGTCTGTCCAGTCCTGTCAGAATTTTATAAGTTTCAATGAGATCCCCTCTCATTCTTCTAAACTCCAGCGAGTATAAGCCCTATCGACCCAATCTCTCCTCATACGTCATTCCTGCCATCCCAGGTATCAGCCTGGTGAATCTTCGCTGAACTCCTTCCATGGCAAGAACCTCCTTCCTCAGATAAGGCGACCAAAACTGCACACAATACTCAAGATGTGGTCTCACCAAGGCCCGGTAAAACTGCAGCAAGACATTCTTGTTCCTGTACTCAAACCCTCTCGCTACGAAGGCCAACATACCATTTGCCTTCTTAACCGCCTGCTGCACCTGCATGCTTACCTTCAGCGACTGGTGCACAAGGACATCCAGGTCTCGTTGCACTTCCCCTTCTCCCAATCTATTGCCATTCAGATAATAATCTGCCTTCCTGTTTTTGACACCAAAGTGGATAACCTCGCATTTATCCACGTTATATTGCATCTGCCATGCTTCTGCCCAATCACCCAACCTGTCCAAATCATCCTGGAGTTTCTCGGCATCCTCCTCACAGCACACACGCCCACCCAGCTTTGTGTCGTCTGCAAACTTGGAGATTTTACATCTAGTTCCCTTGTCTAGATCATTAATATATATTGTGAATAGCTGGGGTCCAAGGACTGATCCCTGCGTTACCCCACTAGTCACTGCCTGGCACTCGGAAAAAGACCCGTTTATTCCAACTCTTTGCTTTTTGTCGGCCAACTAGTTCTCTATCCAAGTCAATACCTTGCCCCCAATCCCATGTGCTTTAACTTTACACGCTAATCTCTTATGCGGGACCTTATCGAAAGCCTTTTGAAAGTCCAAATACACCACATCTACTGGTTCTCCCTTATCTATTTTCCCAGTTACATCCTCAAAAAATTCCAGTAGATTAGTCAAGCACGATTTACTTTTTGTAAATCCATGTTGACTTTGTCCGATCCTGTCACTGTTTTCCAAGTGCACTGCTATTACATCTTTTATAATGGACTCTAGCATTTTCCCCACTACCGATGTCAGGCTTACTGGTCTGTAATTCCCCGCTTTCTCTCTACCACCCTTTTTGAATAGTGGGGTAACATTAGCTACCCTCCAATCCATGGGTATTGTTCCAGATTCCTTCGAATGTTGGAAGATGATCAGCAATGCATCTACTATTTCTAGGGCCACTTCCTTAAGTACCCTAGGATGTAGATTATCAGGCCCTGGGGATTTATCGGCCTTCAATCCTGCCAATTTCCCTAACACCATTTCCCTACAAATACTGATTTCTTTCAGTTCCTCCCTTTCATCAGACCCTATGTTCCCCAACATCTCTGGAAGGTTATTTGTGTCCTCCTTTGTGAAGACAGAACCAAAATATGTATTTAATTGGTCTGACATTTCTTTGTTCCCCATTATAAGTTCCCCTGATTCTGACTGCAAGGGACCTACGCTTGACTTCACCAATCTTTTTCTCTTCACATATCTATAAAAGCTTTTACAGTTAGTTTTTATGTTCCCTGCAAGCTTCCTCTCATATTCTATTTTCCCCTTCTTAATTAATCCCTTTGTCCTCCTTTGTTGAATCCTAAACTGCTCCCAACCTTCAGGTTTACTGCTTTTTCTGGCCAATTTATATGTCCTCTCCTTGGATCTTATGCTATCCCTAATTTCCCTTGTTAGCCACGGTTGAGTCACCTTTTTTGTTTTATTCTTATGCCAAACTGGGATGAACAAATTCTGTAGTTCATCCGTGCGGTCTTTGAATGTTTGCCATTGCCTATCCACCGTCAACCCTTTGAGTGATATTCCCCAATCAATCCTACCCAACTCGCGCCTCATACCATCGTAGTTTCCTTTATTTAAATTCAGGACCGTAGTCTCTGAGTCAACTACTTCACTCTCCATCTTAATGAAGAATTCTATCATATTATGATTGCTCCTCCCCAAGGGGCCTCGTACAACAAGATTGCTAATTAATTCTTTCTCATTACATAATACCCAGTCTAAGATGGCCTGATCTCTGGTTGGTTCCTCGACATATTGGTCCAGGAAACCATCCCGTAAACACTCCAGGAATTCCTCCTCCACAGTATTGTTACTAATTTGGTTAGCCCAATCTATATGTAGATTAAAGTCACCCATGATGACTGCTGTGCCCTTATTGCACGCATCTCTAATTTCCCTTTTAATGCCATCCCCAACCTCCGCATTACTGTTTGGAGGTCTGTATACCACTTCCACTAATGTTTTCTGCCCCTTGGTATTTCTCAGTTCTACCCATACAGATTCCACATCATCAGAGCTAATATCCTTCCTTTCAATTGTGTTAATCCCCTCTTTAACCACCAATGCTATGCCACCTCCCTTTCCTTTTTGCCTATCTTTCCTGAATATTGAATACCCCTGGATGTTGAGTTCCCAGCCTTGGCCTCCCTGGAGCCATGTTTCTGTAATCCCAATCAAATCACATTCGTTTACCTCTATTTGCGCAGCTAATTCATCCACCTTATTCCGAATGCTCCTCGCATTAAGACACAAAGCCTTCAGGCTTGATTTTTTAACGCTCTTAGACCTATTAGTATTATTATTTACTGTGACCATGTTTGATTTAAACCGTTGATTTCTCTGACTGCCACTTTTGTTTTTCTCCTTCCTATCTTTTGCTTTTATCCTTGTTTCCCTTTCCTCTGTTTCCCTGCTCAGGTTCCCAACCCCCTGCTATTTTAGTTTAAACCCTCCCCCAGATAACCCTGCTTAAAGCTGGGAAATTTAGATTTTAAACAGTAGACAGTAACAGTAAATGTGAAAACAAACAAAAGTTTGATTTTAGCAACCAGTTAAGCCTCCCTGACTCACCCAACTCACAGCACTCTGTTGAAACCGCACTCAATAAATGCTGACCTTGTCAGCGATGCCCACATCCAAACAATAAATGAAAAAATACGTTAGCACACACAAGCTATTCCTGCCACTTTAAAAAAAAATAACTTTGAAGATCATAATATAGTAACCACATTTGTTGGCAAAATTAAACCACTAAATGCACAGAAACAATCGCTTTGGGACATATTTGAACTTCCAATGTACTGACTATGTAGGAAGTTACTTATCCCCAGACATGCTAATATATACAGTGTACCTGTTAATACTTTATTTAATGTAGCTGTTTTATTGATGTGGTTGTGGCTGATGCTCTAAGGATAGCAATTCTTGCTTTAAAACACATTGGGGGAAAAATTCAGTTGGTTGCGCCTCCCGTTAGCACCTTAAGAGGGCGCTAATGGGGCGCAAAGCATCTAGCGCCCAGGCGCGGCGAAGTTTGCGCCGCTCACGAAATTAACTAGACATTTTGCGGCGGCGCTAAACACTACCGCCACGATCTCCTGCGCCGGCAGATTGTGACGTCAGTCGAGTGCGCAACGCCCCGGTATCGCCCCGGAGCGGATATTGAGTGGCGCCCCCTGCCTTACCGCCTGACACTAGCAACGACAGGTTGAGGGGAGCGTTCTCCAGTCATGAAGGGAAAGGGGGAGCGCTATTTAAAGGTGACCGCTTCCTGCCTTTTATTGTTGGTGCCATTTTTGAACTACGCATTCTGAGAGAGAGAGAGAGAGAGAGACTTCTGGAGAGATTCAACGTTGTGTGAAGGAGTTTTGGGTACTGAGCAGCACTTTGCAGGTTCATTTTGATTTGCCATTCCTTGTATCGATTTAGAAGAGACTGTGGGGGCTGCACTCTGAGCTCTTTGCCTGGTACTCTCCATTGTTCTTTCCAGCAGATTTGATGTGCAGGTCTCTCCAGGCCGAGATTCAAGGCTGCAATGAGCAGGATGTGGATGGAAAGCAAGATTAACCATCCCCTTTAAGAACTGGCCCGTGCCATTGTGTGTGTGTTCCATTGCTGACTGACATTACATGAGCTTCGCCAGCGCTCTGAGGTAGCGCCTCGCTCCTTGGCCTTTGCGCCTTAAGACAGGTGTGAAGCACCTGATTTAGCGCTCCAATAACCTCCAGGGGCGATAAAAGTCAAGTTTGCAGTCGGTGGCGATAATTAGCGCCAGGCGCTAATCTTTGCGCCCGGCCGATAATTGCGCCCCAAATGGGGCGATACTGAATTTCTCCCCCATTTTGTTTAATTGAGATCCCTAGCCAAAGAGCCAAGGCCTAACATGCAGGATAGCACCAAGTTTACAAAGAATAGAACAGAAGGCACCATAAATTAGGAAGTAGTGGTTATATTTGGACACAAAAGTAGATTGTGTGAAACCTCTCCAGTTTACAGAGTAGTGTAATCTGATTTCGGAGCTTGAAAATGTTGGTATTTTACATGTACTAGATTCAGTCTGATGGTACAGAAAGAACTTATTTTTAAAATGAAACTACAAGCATAATTTTGAATTATACAGCCCTACCTACTTGTCTCAAATTGGTTATGTTGACATCCCACTTATATTGACAAAAAAGTGAATTCACAGGCCCTTCTCTGCACATTAATATCAAATATTTACAATGTATGTCAACGTCGATAACACAAACTCTGGCACATTTAATTTGACAATTTTTAAAGTTCCTAACAGTATTAAAGGCTTCTTATTACCACTTATGCCACGGGGTCTTATCTTCATGTGTGACTTGGGACTACAATGTCAATGAGAGAGCCTTGTTTTTTAAGTGCACCCCAAACAAAACTTACTGCACCAAGGGACAACTGTGTATTGGGGTAAACAACAAAGACCGTGTTTCAATTCTTGTCACCACCAACATGATGGGAACGGATAAGCCAAAGCTTTTTGTAAATCGAAAAACCCGATGCTTGTGACGATAAGCCGCTTAGGTCAACAAAATTAGCATGGTCCCAACATGCCGACAAGCGGTAGGGCCTGCATACAAATATCGGTTCCAAATTTTGGGTCTGTTTTAGATATTCTATAGGGTACAGCAGTGCGAGTCACTCTTGTAAGCTGCCCATGTTCAGGAAGCTACCCATACTGCCCAAGGTCTAATTATGTGATAACATTGAGAAGTCGCACAACACCAGGTTATAGTCCAACAGTTTTATTTGAAATCACAAGCTTTCAAATAAAACTGTTGGACTATAACCTGGTGTTGTGCGACTTCTCACTTTTGTCCACCTCAGTCCAACACCGGCATCTCCGCATCATGTGATAACATAACCTGGGGGTTACGTTCTGAACTGCATATCATGTCACTCACAGCCAAGTGCCTCCCCTCTATCTATCCAAAGTTGGACTGAAATGCTTGGGGAGATAAAGCTAGATATGAATGCTTAATTTGTTTTATTTTACAAACAGAAAGTGAGCATTACAATAAAATCTCACCTTGATTCCACTCACTACAGTATCCTCCACGAGAACAAGGAAAAATGCTTAAAAAAAATTGTTACACTGTCCCTATCGCTTAACTGACCTGCTCTGTGCTTGAGCTCAGTAAGTTTCCCTTCACTCAGGCTTCATCTCCACACCAAGCTGGCTGGCAGACTGCCCGTGTGTCTCTTTTTCCCTTTTCTCTGTGTACCCAGCAAGTGAGAGGGTTGCCCCTTTGAATCTTTCCCCAGTAAATAATTCAGCAGTAGATCTGTCAATAAAAAAACACTTCCACCTCCTTGGGGTGTGGGTTGAAAGAAAACATTTCCTGCAATTCTCAAAATGCATAAGGGAGATCCTGGCTTAATGGCCTGGGATGAGACAATTGACCCTCATTTTATCCGCTTGAAATAAACCGTCAGCTGTGACATTCCAGAAGCTGCTTCGCCTGCCTTCAATACACATCTTTAATGCAGGTTTTTTTTTAAATGTGTGTCAATTCACTTTGTTGTAAAACTCAACACTTGAACACAATTTATTTCCCGATTCCTTCTGTGAAGAAAAAAATTATCAAAAGTCCCAAAATGTGATGACTGCCTTTATTTTCAATGATACATTTTTATTTTTTTGTGAGCAACCAACTTCTCTAACCCGTCTTACTACTCCCGCAGAGAGCCACTTACTGGATGCGCATAATGAGCTGATCTGCAGCCTCTTGTTCAATGCGTGTAATGATGCAATGCAAGGAAGAATCTGAATCCAGAAGGCTTATCAGCAAGGTCTGACCAAAAACTGACATCATTTGTCCCAGTGTTCATATCCGACTAAATTTTAATTTGTGACTATAAAGGCAGGAAACAACTAAAACACACACTGGTCTTTAGTTTTTTCTATTATCTCTGGCACGGGTTTCTTTACAAAATGATAAAAATCTGGCTTAGAACTTTTCTCCAAAGCACTTGATTAAACAGCATTGTTCACATATATGCAGAGATTTTTCCTGTGAAGTGCAGGCTTATCTGTAGAAGCTGTCATCCCTTGTCTTCTGACTAAGGACTCTGCAGTGTGAGAATTTCCACAGGGAACAGCAGTTGACAACAAAGGTAGATTAAAGTGGGCATTATCTAATGGAAGGTCATTTTTGCAAGTAAATCCCAGTGCAAATTTTGATCAACCCGTGAGCTGTCAACAATTCAGAAAGAGAAATGTGACACTGCTCTGCAGCAGCAAATGCAATCTATTTATTGTTTTTGCTTTGAACATGCCATTTTGAGCTTGAAATATTTAATCCAAGCAAATTTCCATCATTCTAGTTCATTTTAAATGAATATAGGCTCTCATTATCTACATCTTGTTTGTGATTTTGATGTAAAAATCCTCATTCCTTCTCCCTTGTGAATTTAATGCCACATTGTCACTGCTTTCAGAATATTACTAGGCAATTAACTGAGCATTGGTGAATGTCATTTCAGGATTTTACACTTTACCTTTGCACTATTTAGTGTGTGGTTGTATAGTGAGCCTGCATTCAGTGCTGTTTTGAATGTACTATTATTGTTTCCTGACTTACTTTCTAGCGGTGTTTTATTAAAAGGGAAAGGGAAAAAAGCAATTGTAGCAATCCGAAACCAAAAACTACTTTTCAACAAAACCAATTTGCATTTAATTGAGAGCAGAGAAGTCCCGGAGCCAGGGGAGAGTAAAAGGTAAATGCATGGGATCAGTGCAGATGAGGGAGCTGGTCTGAGGAACAGCTGTAGGAAGGTGAAGCAAACAAGTTCAGAAGCAGCAGTCGGAGCTTGAGGAGCTGATCCAACTCAGTCCAACGAAGGGTAATGGAGGAGCTCTGAAGGAGGAGTAGATTCAGTGCCATCGGAAGCAAGCGGAAAGCAGAAAACCAGAGAATATTTTCCAACATGGTTTAAGTGCTTCACGCACAAAATTAAAAGGCTGAAGCAGAAAAAGTGTGACCGTGTAAATTGCTGTTGGAATCTGTAAGTTGTGGCCAATCATTGATTTTGCCCAAAAAATCTATTTTTCAAAACATAAGTAAGTAGCATATTCAAAATACCAGGGAAAGCAGTTCCATGATATTTGATGAAATTTCCTCCAACTAAATATTGGGAAGACCGAAGCCATTGTCTTTTGGTCCCCACCACAAACTCCGTTCCCTAGCCACCGACTCCATCCCCTGCTTGGCCACTGTCTGAGGGTGAACCAGACTGTTTGACACTGAGCTGAGCTTCCAACCCCATATCCTCTCCATCACCAAGACCACCTAATGCCATCTCCATAATATTGCCCCTCTCCGCCTCTGCCTCAGCCCATCTGCTGCTGAAACCCTCATCCATGCTTTTGTTACCTCCAGATTTGACTCTTCCAATGCTTACCTGGCCGGCCTCCAACCTTGCACCCTCCGTAAACTTGAGGTCTTCCAAAACTCTGCTGCCCGAATCCTAACTCTCACCAGTCCTGTTCACCCATCACCCCTGTGCACATTGACCTACAGTGGCTCTCGGTCCGGCAATGCATCAGATTTAAAATTCTCATCCTTGATTTCACATCCCTCCATGGCCTCACCCCTCCTTGTCTCTGTAGCCTCCTCCGGTCATACAACCCTCCGAGATCTCTGCACTCCTCCAATTCTGAATACTTGCACCACCCCAATTTCCATCGCTACACCATTGGCGGCCGTGCCTTCAGCTGCCTAGGCCATATACTCTGTAATTCCTCCCCGCACCCCCCCCCCCCCCCCAAACCTCTCCACCCCTCCACTTCTCTCTCCTCTTTTAAGATGCTCCTTTTTGATCAAGCTTTTGGTCACCTTCCTAATATCTCTTTATGTCGCTCGGTGTCAAATTCTGTCTGATAACATCCTGTGAAGTGCCTTGGGTCATTTTACTACATTAAAGGCGCTGTATAAATGCATGCTGTTGACAAATTTCAGAATCACCACAACAATAGATTTCACTTCTGTGAAAGTATCTTGTGAAGAAATGACTCATTGACATGTCAATGAATGCAGATTTTGAAAGTCCATCCAAGACGGATGCCTCAGCTTTGTCTTAAAAGTCCACCTATCTTCACAACATTATTGTTCTTTTTGTCTGAAAATTCACAGCTGAAAACAAGTCATAGTTTTTCTACTCCAGATACTTTCAAAAAGTCCAAATGGCAGCCTCTGTATACTTTGAAATTTGACCCTGTTTTGCATTGGTGTGTTTCAATTTGGTCGGAATTACTGCTGACTTTGCTGAGGTATTCCGCATGGGAATGAATGCACACTTTTCGGAAATTTAACAGCGTGCCGGTGCAACAACAATTCTAAAACTCTGCAACAGAAAATTTGTATCAATTCAAATCATGTACACTTAATCTAAAAATTTCTGCACAATATGGTGCTATTTTCCATCACACATCAAAGTCATGGTCCCGTACTTGTATTTGAGATATAAATATAATCTAAAAATGAAAATATTTTGTCATATATTTAAAATATAATGTTTCTTAAAGTCAACGGGTTTTTGGTTTTGCATTAAATGTCTTTTCATTGTGTTGTAAGTGCATACAAGGGTTTATTCAGAAATAGTTTCAAACTCACTATAAACTGCATGAAGCTTGCATTATTTGTTTCCTATATCTTATGCTCACAGTATTGTGTACTGTAGTTTCTATTCTAAACTAATCCTTTTCTCTCTCTCTTTCTGTATCTCCATCTTTTGTATATTTATCCTTCCTGAACTGGATTTCCACACTGAATGTCTATTTTCTTCTAAATCAATCCTGTCACAGCAGTATGATCATACATGTGATGTCAGAGAGTGCTTGCAGTAATACTGGTTGATGTAAGTACACCTCTATCCTTATACGATGCATGCATTAATCTATTTAATAAATGTAACTTATAAACTAATAAATGCTAACATTATGTCGTTGGGACAAGGGAAGTTAAATCTACTTTAAATTAACATTTACATAAACCTTCTTTGTGATATGTGTGTTTTGGATTGGGAAACAAAATTCCAACATATTTGTTTTGCCCCATAATTCTTGTACACTTGAAAGTGTTTAGGTAAGCTTAGTTGAAGATGATAATTATTTGATGATAGATATGTGGAAAGAATTAGTCAATATTATTAGCCAGACTTTTCCAAATGTGGCAATGTGGCAATGTGGCATTTCAGTTGAGATTAATTGGAAATTATTTGTAACTTTCCATCCAGACTTAATGACAGCATTTTTGAACTTTTCATGTACAACAGAGTATTTTGCGGCAGGATGCTTAAGAAAGGCAACATGCTATATTACTCCAAATCTCTCCTGGCTAGCCTTCCATCCTCCATGTTCTGTAAACTCCAATTTATCCAAAACTCTGGAGCATGTATCCTGCCCCACACCATGTCCTGCTTGTCCATCACTCCAATCATCACTGACCTCCATTGGCTCCAAGTCCCCCAATGACTCAAGTTTAAAATCCTCATCCTTCTCTTTAACCCCCTCCATGGCTTCATTCTACCATTTCTCTGTAAATTTATCACTCATAGCCTCCACATCAACTCCATTCTTCTGATTCCAGCCTCTTGTGCATTGCTCATCCTCTTCGCCCCTCCTTTGGCAGCAGAGCTTTCAGTTGCCTCAGTCCAGTTCTCTGAGATTCCCTTCCTAAAACTCTCTGCCTCTTCACCATTTGCTTGCTTTAAAAACCTCCTTAAAACTTCAACTAAGCTTTTGGCCAGCAAATGGGGCAATTTTAACTTTTGGCGATAGTATAAAACGGGAGATATAGGGTCAGCCGCATGTTATAAAGCACTCCTGATTTTCATTTCTATTGACTTCAATGGAAACAATAATTGGGAGAGGTGTATAACAGGTGGCCAATTCAATATTGTCCGTTTTACACTATCGGCAATCTCTGCTTTCCTGGCTCGGCAATCATTTTCCATAGGCTTATGTGTGAACTGCCTTGCAACATGTATGTTAAAGGTGCTATATAAATGCAAGTTGTTGAAATAATGGCCCGGAATTTGCAGTTGTATTGACGGCGAAACAGTCAGCATTCGCTGTCATTACAACTGTGAAACTGCCAGCAACTTCTGCCATCCACACATGCGCAGTTAAACGCAGAAATCCAGAAGTTGCTCTCAGTCATTCCCTGCTCCTTCACAGGCTGCGCTGTTGAACTCCCCAGAGCCGGAAATCAATTGAAATCACTGAACTGACGAAAATATTGCCGTTAAAACCCCCCCGAAAAAGTTAAGCCTTGGTTTTGAACGGCGACTGAGTCATAATTACTGCTGAATAACCTTACTCACCCTGAAAAACTAATTTTATATTTGTGGAATGTCAAATTTTTCCATTATGATAAAAATTCCATGGTTTTTAATATTTTTTTAAAAAGTTTGTTTATGATATTTCAGTTACCTTAATCCCATGTGTATGTCCCAATCTTCTTTTCATTCTCTGTAAAATGATTAAAAAGTGAAGGAAAATCAGTGCATTCTACTTCCTGGTTTGCTGTCTGTGAGAATTCTTCAATGTGATTGGTTGCTTAGCCAGCTTGCTGACATCACTGTTGCTGGACGCTGGAGATCCCCTTGAGTTGGCACCAGAATCAAATTAATGTCGAGAGAGGTGAAATCCACAACACAGAGATCGCTAGATCTTTGTGGGAAGCTTTCTTCGAGGTCAGCAGCAAGCAGCATCACTTCACCGCTGACTGCAAATCCGGGCCAATAATAGTACTAAGTAACCCTGCTCCATATCTTCTGTGTAAAACCATGGGACTAAGAACAGAACCCTGTAGAATTCCATGAGTGCAGAGGGAGTTTTACCTTGTATTTACTCATGATGTAACTGATTTTGGATTGTTTTATGCTGACTACGCTCAAGTGGTCCATTACTAACTATACTATGCCCCTTTTTACTTCTAGGTATCCAACTAGCAAATGCAGTTATGATAGAAAAACATTAGAAACGTAACTAAAGGTGGCGAACATCATTATTATCCTTTCAACTTGCTCCTATCAGGAGTCAAGTATGGTCTTTCAGAGAAAAATCTAATTTCAGTCTGGATTGTGCTTAATTTATTTCTTTCACACTCTCATTCACTTTGTTTTTTTCATAATTCTTAGTCAAACAAATATAAATATTGGTGCTGGGAATTTCCTCAAAGCTTCTCCTGTTCCACCCTGTTTACTCACGCAAACGGAGTTTCTGCTAAACTTCCACCAAAGTTACGTTGGAGCAGGAGCAGAGCAGGAAGCCATGATGAAATTCCCAATGGGGGACTAATCCAAACTTGTGATAAATGTGGAATCAGGACTGACCTAGTTATGTCTTAAAAGGAGCGTACGGTAATGCCATTCCTCACCTTGATGATCACAAAACCTTTATACATTAAAAAATTGCTCCAAAAGTCTAAACTGAGTGAGTCAGATATATACCGTCACCTAACTTAGGCTTTGTGCAAACAAATTTATTTTGTTTACTCTTAAAGTAAACATGGTTTGCTTCTTGCTCCTTCTGATCAGTATTACAATGAATGCCTTGTTCCATGTTTTCAATCTGTACTTCTCATTACCACTGTACAGCACCTGTGATTTTTTTTTTAACTGGGTAAAAATGTATTTTGACACTCTGTTCTTGATAATACCACAGATAATATTGATGTTCTCCACCTTTAGCTATGCATCCACTGTTAATCCTTCAAATCTTTAGGTGCCACTTGGAGAGCTAGAAATGTGACCAGTTTGCCTCAATGTGCCTAAGTTTAGTACCTTTGCAACTTTATATATCTTACTTCCCAATACTTTGTACAGAGTAAGTTCTATAACAGTGTTGCAAGTCTGGGAACAGTAGCTTCCATCACAAGCTGTTTATATTGCCTCTGGTTGATGGTTATCTTCAACTCACTTTCATCTTTGAGTGTTAGCTCAAACAAAAACATAAAAATCACAGCTCCAAGCAGTTCTCTCAAGCAGCTTCTGTCAAAAGCAACACTTTAAACAGTAAAAATGAGAGAGAACATATAAATAATTTGGTTTTTGAAAAAGCAATAAAAGTGTTCTGTGCATAGTTCAATCCTTTATGTTTTAGATTTATTTTATATTTTCTGGATACATTTACGTGTGAAAAAGGGAAGCTATTAATGAGGAATGTTATATGTGAATTGCTGTTAAAGGAAAGAATCTTGTAACTTTGGTTCACTGTATTTTAATTCTATCATGCTGGTAGAAATTAACATTTTTTTTGGTATATTCTGTTGATCAGTGTACTAATATTAAGGTGTCACCGAAATAACTCCGAGAGGTCATTGAATTTTAGCTAAGCTTTTCATAACTGATTTCTTCTCATGAAATATGTGCATACTTTCTCATTTCCCATCTCAACACACTCATCCTAGCACTTTCAACAATCTAAATTTACATAGAGCAGATTTTGTATGCATCTTGTGTATGCCATATGTATTGCATGATCCAAGACATATTTTAAAAACAAATTTAAAAGCCACACCAGTATCAAGCTGCAGCAAGCTACCGGATTCCAGTAATGCTGCATTTATATTGCTGAACCCACTTCCTGGCCATAATTTTTACGTTTGGACCCGCCGGGGGCGGGGTTGGTAATGGTGGGGTGGGGGGCGGTGGCGGGGATGGTCCAGTCGAGCGCGGGATGCTGTGGAGTTTTAATGTGTAACGTCACAGACGGGAGAAGAGGCCGCAACCACAGGTAGGTTCAATCCCCGACCCCGGGGGGTGGGGGGTCTGATCCCCGACCCCGGGGGGTGCGGGGTCTGATCCTCGACCCTGGGGTCTGATCCTCGACCCCGGGGGGTGCGGGGTCTGATTCTCGACCCCGGGGGGTGCGGGGTCTGATTCTCGACCCCGGGGGGTGCGGGGTCTGATTCTCGACCCCGGGGGGTGCGGGGTCTGATCCTCGACCCCGGGGGGGTGCGGGGTCTGATCCTCGACCCCGGGGGGTGCGGGGTCTGATCCTCGACTCCGGGGGGTGCGGGGTCTGATCCTCGACCCCGGGGGGTGCGGGGTCTGATCCTCGACCCCGGTGGGTGCGGGGTCTGATCCTCGACCCCGGGGGGTGCGGGGTCTGATCCTCGACCCCGGGGGGGTGCGGGGTCTGATCCTCGACCCCGGGGGGTGCGGGGTCTGATCCTCGACCCCGGTGGGTGCGGGGTCTGATCCTCGACCCCGGGGGGTGCGGGGTCTGATCCTCGACCCCGGGGGGTGCGGGGTCTGATCCTCGACCCCGGGGGGTGCGGGGTCTGATCCTCGACCCCGGGGGGTGCGGGGTCTGATCCTTGACCCCGGGGGGTGCGGGGTCTGATCCTCGACCCTGGGGTCTGATCCTCAACCCCGGTGGGTGCGGGGTCTGATCCTCGACCCCGGGGGGTGCGGGGTCTGATCCTCGACCCCGGGGGGTGCGGGGTCTGATCCTCGACCCTGGGGTCTGATCCTCAACCCCGGGGGGTGCGGGGTCTGATCCTCGACCCCGGGGGGTGCGGGGTCTGATCCTCGACCCCGGGGGGTGCGGGGTCTGATCCTCGACCCTGGGGTCTGATCCTCAACCCCGGGGGGTGCGGGGTCTGATCCTTGACCCCGGGGGGTGTGGGGCCCGATCCCCGACCCCCTGGGGGGGTCTGATCCTCGACCCGGGAAGTGGGGGTTTGTATGGGGGGGCACTGACGGTGGTGCAGCACTCCTGCTCCTCCCGGCCCACAAGGATTGCCCTCCGAGGCGGTGCTCGCCTCGCTGCAGCTGCCAGTAAACCCGAGGCACCGGAACCACGGCCGGCCACAGTTCAACTTGCACAGCAGGTTAAATCCAAAGCCTCCAGCCTCATTATAATATTTAAAGTGCAATCCCGCCTCCTGGGAGCAGTTTGGCTGCCCACTCCCCTTCCCGCCTCCGTTAAAACCGGAAGTGGGCAAGTTGGGGTCGGGATTCAGGTTTTTAACACTTTAACCTCCCACTCAACCCCCACCTCCCTGTTTTTTGGGGTTAATATTCCCCCTCCCGAAGCAGTTCTGAGATACCAGCTGTAGCTCCCACTGCAGTTGAAACAGCCCCATTTATATTGTGGACCACTTCCTAAAGTAGCTGGATCCATATTAAAACAACTGTGCATGTGCAAGCTGGGTTTTGTTACTGTCATCCAGTAACCTTCACCTGTGGCTGCAACCTACAACCCAACAAGAGCAAAGCTGCTTCCCTGCCATGAGTACTTGAAATTTATGATGCCACAAAGATGTCGCTGCTGTTTTAAGTGAAAGCCAGAACCACTGCCAGTCATTTAGGAGAGAAGAAAACACAGATACTGCAGAGCCAATAGAGATTGATTTAAAGAATTGCCAGCAAGACTTCACACTTACTTATGTCAATATGAGGGACCATTCTAATTTTGTCGATATAAGCGGATCGTGCATTTTTTGACTAACGAAAAGCTGCAGCTTATCGCTTCCAGTCATGCTAGTGGTGCTGGATAATAGTTTTGGGTTAATGTCAGAGACTAAGATTGAAAGGGTTAATCAGAAGAGCCACATAAGAACATAAGAAATTGGAGCAGGAGTAGACGATTCGGCCCTTCGAGCCTGCCCCACCATTCAATAAGATCATGTCTGATCTTCTACCTCAACTCCATCTTCCCGCACTATCCCCATGATTCCCTTAGTATCCAAAAATCTATCGCTCTCTGCCTTGAATCTACTCAACAACTGAACATCCACAGCTCTCTGGGGTAGAGAATTCCAAAGATTCACCACCCTTTGAGTGAAGAAATTTCTCCTCATCTCAGTCCTAAATGGCCGACTCCTCATTCTGAGACTGTGACCCCTGGTTCTAGACTCTCCAGCCAGGGGAAACATCCTTCCAGCATCTACCCTGTCAAGCCCTGTAAGAATTTTGTATGTTTCAACGAGATCACCTCTCATTCTTCTAAACTCTAGGGAATATAGGCCTAGGGGGAAAAATTGTGGGTTGCTTTGCGCCTCCCGTTAGTGCCCCCAGGGGCGCTAACGGGGCGCAAAGCCCCTAGTCCACAGGCGCAGCGCCGCTAACGCCTCCCGTGAGATTCAGCAGGAGGTTAGCGGCCGAGGTAGCTGGTAGCACCCCGCGGCGCTGTGCCACCGTCGATGACGTCATCGCCGTGCGCAGTACCCTCCTCGCGCCCCAGCTGCAAACTTGGGTTGCGCCCCCCTGACCTATCGCCAGACGATATGTCCGACAGGGTCAGGGTGGCATTTTTGCAGCCGCAGCGGCGCTACTTAAAGGGCAGGTGTCGGGCGGCCATTTTTTTTTGGCTGACTGCCAGCACCTGCCCCCTTCCCCTTTTTTCTTCGGGGTGCCAGTGATCCCCTTGAGTGCCGGGCTGTTTTCTCGGCACCCCGCTCCCCGGTGCTCCAGCAGGGCCCCGGTACGCGCAGCACTAGGCCCCTCCCCTTTAATCAGGGGAGGGAGGCCTGCAATGATGCGGTGCTACGTGCTGACGTGCGTGGCGCTGTTGCACGTAGCACCGTGAAATTCACTGGTAGTGCCCCAAGTAGGAGGGGGAACACTTCCAGTAGAGCCCCGCCTCCTGCTTGGGGTGCTACTACTGATTTTACGGCACCGGGGCGCTAAAAGTAGCGCCCCAAAGAGGGTGACACCGAATTTTTCCCTCCAGTCTACTCAATCTCTCCTCATAGGACAACCCCTTCATCCCAGTAACCAGTCTAGTGAACCTTTGTTGCATTCCCTCTAAGGCAAGTATATTCTTCCTCAGGTAAGGAGACCAAAAAAGCAGGCCTGATTAATTCTCCAGAGACCTGTTAGTGTAGTATCGCTGCACTGTTTTTATATTGTAGCTGTGTGAAATCTTAACCTTTCATTTAAAGAACATCATAATGTAGTTTAGGCCATAATCTTTTAAGATACCTAATCAATGTCTGGAATGCCTGAGCAGATTGTGCTGTGTGGGAATGATGCCCGTGGAAACAAATACGATAGCATGCAAATGCCCTTCTGGGAAATGCTAAGGTTGGATGTATGAAAGGGGTCTGTGGACCTGTAAGTTGATTGACTCCTAAAGTTGAAAGGCAGAGAATATGCTGGGTGAAAGGTAGTTATTTTTTTTAACCAGTGTTGGTTGCAAGGACATCGGGAGCAAAGGGGCTCCATCTGCTCAGAGATCTGTAATAAAGTTCATGTAAAAGCAGAGGAAACAAAAGGGAATTGCATTTGAACTGTCATGTAGCAGTGATAAGAAGAGATGGTCAAGGATCTATACCTAGATGGAGAGGCGCAAAGAATCCTCCATGGAAGAAAAAAAAACCTTGATTGGCCTAGTTACTAGGACAGATAACTACTGTGTCCTGTTGGTAAAGTTTCCCCATAGTGGGAATGTAGTGCGGTGTCCTCTTATTGCTAGTGTCATATTGCTGCTATGCTGGTAAACTTGAAGTCTGTCATACACAAAGGTTAAATTGAGTTTTAAATACATGCATATATGTAGTGATGTCTGATTTGGCAGGCCTGAACCCAAGTTATATTTAGAGACATGGCATATCATTTGCCTAACAACGGTGACGAGAATTGAAACACGGTCTTTATCTTGTTTACCTCCAATACATGGTTGACCCTTGATGCGGTAATTTTTATTCGGGTGCACTTAAAAACAAAACCAAGGCTTTCTGATTCGCAGAATAAATATGGTCAAAAATGTATTCCTGCGTCAAACAAGAGGTTAAAGGCCAGTCGACCTAAGTAATAATAATTATTACACCTGGACAATTATATTCACATAGGAGAGAGGCTCAGAGGAAGCATGGCAACATTCTGCCTGATCTGCCGAGTGTTTCCAACATTTTCTGTTTTTCTTTCAGAGGGAATATGTCTGAGTTTTTTAAACTATAAAGGCATTGGGGGAAAAATTTGGTTGCTTTGCGCCTCCCATTAGCGCCCTAAGAGGGCGCTAATGGGGCGCAAAGCAACTAGCGCCCGAGCGCGGCGATGTTTGCGCTGCTCACGAAATTGACACAACATTTTGCGGCGGTGCTAAACACTACCGCCACGATCTCCTGCGCCCGCAGATTGTGACGTCAGTCGAGCGTGCAACGCCCTGGTAGCACCCCGGACCGGATATTGAGTGGCGCCCCCTGCCTTTCCGCCTGCCGCTAGCAACGACAGGTTGAGGGGAACGTTTTGCAGTCGGGAAGGGACTGGGGGAGCGCTATTTAAAGGCGGCCGCTTCCTGCCTTTTTTTGTCGGCGACATTTTTGCACCACGCATTCTGAGAGAGAGAGAGAGAGACTTCTGGAGAGATTCAACGCTGTATGAAGGAGTTTTGGGTACTGAGCAGCACTTTGCAGGTTCATTTTGATTTGACCTTCCTTGCATTGATTTAGAAGAGACTGTGGGAGCTGCACTCTGAGCTCTTTCCCTGGGTTCTCAATTGTTCTTTCCAGCAGAATTGATGTACAAGTCTCTCCAGGCCGAGATTCAAGGCTGCAATGAGCAGGGTGTGGATGGAGAGCAAGATCAACTTTCTCCTTTAAGAACTGGCTGGCGCTAGTGTGTGTGTGTTCCATTGCTGACTGACATCACCTGAGCTTCGCCAGTGCTCTGAGGTAGTGCCTCCCTCCTCAGCGTTAGCGCCTTAAGAGAGGTGTGCAGCACCTGATTTAGCGCTCGAATCACCTCCAGGGGCGATAGAAGCCAAGTTTGCAGTTGGAGGCGATAATTAGCGCCAGGCGCTAATCTTTGCACCCGGCCGATAATTGCGCCCCAAACGGGGCGATACCGAATTTCTCCCCCATTGGATATAGCAGATTTAAATAATCAAAATAGATAGGGTAGTAGGACGAGATGACATGCCTACAAAAACTGTAGGCACAGAGCCAGGTTTCAAGACCTGGAAATATTTATTTTCTTGTAGGCTTGGCCCCTCCGGAATAGGTAGGTATGGGATGTTGCATCCCTTTCAGAAAGGGCTTCACAAATTCTTTAGTGAGGAGGACTTTGTTTAGTGATGCATCATGACAGCAGTTGTTTCCTGGATTTTACTATAGAGTCAGGCAGGAATTTCCCAGATTTTTTCTTGAAACTGGTCACAAGTGTTTTGATTTGCTTTTTACCTCCCGGAGCAGTTACCATCTAGTGGGTAAGGTGAGCATTAATCAACCCAACAGTCACTCCGTGCCTTTTTTTGTTTATTCGATGGCCAAAGTGGGCGGGGGGGGGGGGGTGGGAAACAGTAGACTGCAGGGATAGAAATTTAAAACAAATTGTGGCCTATTTGGGTTGCACAAAGCACATGAGATATGTTATTAATAGAATGTGAATTCACATCTACAAGGGTAACCAAAGATAAATGACATTTACAATAATAATGATTCCACAGGAACATTCCCAAGTACTTACTACTGAATATAATTATCAGGGAAAGGTTACACGCCACAATCTGAGGGTACCATACTGTTTCTTATTAATGTATACCACATCTGATGCATCATCATGCGACTTGGTAGATTTGAGGACGATACCTAGCCTTAAGGGGAATTGTGATGTTTATTTCCAGGTTAGACAAAGCCCATCATTTGTTATGTAATTCCTGAGTTTAGGTTGAATGCAGCCTAAGGACCATGGATATTGAAACTATCAGGTTGTGGGTCTGGGTTTGCTAATCTATGGCTTTATTGTTCAAAAGTAGACAGTCACTATAATTTGGTACAGCTCCTCAGGTCTACACCACAGCTCCTCTCATCCACAAATCATTTTCATTGATCCAAACGTAAAAGAAAAAAAAGACTTACATTTATATAGCGCCTTTCATGACCACCGGACATCGCAAAGCGCTTTACAGCCAATGAAGTACTTTTGAAGTGTAGTCGCTGTTGTAATGTGGGAAACGCGGCAGAATGTGGGAAAATTTGCGCACAGTAAGCTCCCACAAACAGCAATGACCAGATAATCTGTTTTTGTTATGTTGATTGAGGGATAAGTATTGGCCAGGAAGAACTCCTCTGCTCCTCTTCAAAATAGTGCCATGGGATCCTTTACGTCCACCTGAGAGAACAGATGAGGCCTCGGTTTAACGTCTCATCCGAAAGACAGCATCTCCAACAGTGCAGCACTCCCTCAGCACTGCATTGGAGTGTCAGCCTAGATTTATGTGCACTGGAGTGGGACTTGAACCCACAACCTTTTGACTCAGAGGCGAGTGTGCTACCCACTGAGCCACAGCTGACACGCTTATATTATGCTTATATTAACAATTGAGTAGCATGCGGACTTACATGCAAGTGTTATTCACGTTGACTAGTGCCAATAGCAAGGGTTTTCATGTGGAAAAAATGGCACTGCAAGATGAAAACATTTGGAATTATGTGCTACAAGATCCATTGTGACGGAAGTACAAAAATGTTTACATCGAGTTTGTTTATGGCCGCGTTTATTTCCAACCCCAGATTTCTGATTTGTCCCCTTGGAGGACAAGACACACCCAGCAGTTTCTCTGAAATGTGTAATTAGATCCTGTCTGCCTAAGTAATCAATTACTTTGCAAAGTATAATTCGAGCCATTCTGACTGCCAGGCTTCAGACAGAACAGAGCTCACATAGAACAGACAGGGCTCACCCGCGCAGATTAAGACCTTCTCCCACCCCCCAAACAAGTTCCTGTCCCCTCCCCCCAACAAGTTCCTAACCTTCCTCCCACCCCCAGAGTTTCTGACTTTTTCCTTCCCCAGCAAGTTCCTGACCCTGACCCCCGCCCCCCTGCCCTCCAAGTTCCTAACCTTCTCCCCCTGCCCAAGTGCCTGACCTCCACCCACCCCCCCCCGCCGAGTTTCTGACCACCTCCCCTGCCCAAGTTCCTGACCTCATCCCCCGCCCAAGTTCCTGACCTCCTTCACCACTCTCCCCCCCCCCCCGCCCCGGGGTTCCCGACCTTCTCCCCCGACTTCCCCCCCCCCCTCAATAGATGGGTCATGGTTTGAGATTGTTAACAGGTTTATTGGATATGAAGTGAATAGTGGCAGTGTCATGACTTCCAGATTTCGACCAGACCAATTTTGTCACTTGCCACACGCACCAAGCTTTCCGAGAAATCAACCAGATCTAGGGGGAGGAGAAGGAGAACGTGGTGTGTGTGTAAAGGGGGTGGGGTTGGAAGAACGTGATCCATCTTACCATCTGGATCACATTCTCGCTCTTATTTCCGCCCCCCCCCCCCCTTAAGACCTGGATCACGTTCTTCCCCCATCCCCTCTGTGCTCTCCACGTTCTTTACCCCCCCACCCCCCTGAGTTCCTGACCTCCGCTCCTCTCTGATCCTTTCTCTTCCCCCTTCGATCCTCTCTCTCCCCTCCACTGTCTCTCCCCTCCCCTCTCTCTTATTCCCCGCCTCCCCCTCTCTCCCTTTTCTCTCTCTCACCCTCTTCTCTCTCTCACCCTCCTCTCTCTCTCACCCTCCTCTCTCTCTCACCCTCCTCTCTCTCTCACCCTCCTCTCTCCCCTCCAATTCCCTCTCTCTCCCCCTCCCCTCTCTCTCTCCCCCATCCTCTCTCTCCTCCCTCCTCTCTCTCCCCCTCAGATCCTCTCTCTCTCTCCTCCCTCCTCTCTCTCCCCCTCAGATCCTCTCTCTCTCTCTCCCCCTCAGATCCTCTCTCTCTCTCTCCCCCCCCTCTGATTCTGCCTCTCTCCCTCTTCCCCCTCCGATCATCTCTCTCTCTTTCCCCTCTGATTCCACCTCTCTCTCTCCCCCCTCCGATCCTCTCTCTCTCCCCTTCTGATTCCCTCTCTCTTGCCCCCTCTCCCCATCCTCTCTCTCCCCCCCGATCCTCTCTCTCCCCCTCCTCTCTCTCCCCTCCTCTCTCCCCTCCTTTCTCCCCTCCTCTCTCCCCCCTCCTCTCTCCCCCCTCCTCTCTCCCCCTCTGATCCTCTCTTCCCCTCTGATCCTCTCTTCCCCCCTCCGATTCCCTCTCTCTCTCTCCCCCTCCGATGTACTCTCTCTCCCCCCATCCTCCCTCTCTCTCTCTCCCCCTCCGATGCGCTCTCTCTCTCTCTCCCCCATTCTCTCTCCCCCCCTCCGATGCGCGCTCTCTCTCTCTCTCCCCCCTCCGATGCGCTCTCTCTCTCTCTCCCCCCTCTATGCTCTCTTCCTCACCCCCCTCCTCTCTCCCCCTCTGATCCTCTCTCCCCCCTCCAATTCCTTCTCTCTCTCATCCTCACTTACCCCCCTCCGATTCCCTCTCTCTCCCCCTCCGATGTACTCTCTCTCCTCCCATCCTCTCTCTCTCTCCACCCTCCGATGCTCTCTCTCCCCCCCCCCCCCCTCCGATGCGCTCTCTCTCTCTCTGTCCCCCCTCCGATGCTCTCTCCCCCACTGATCCTCTCTTCCCCCCTCCGATTCCCTCTCTCTCTCCCCCTCCAATGTACTCTCTCTCTCTCCCCCCATCCTCTCTCTCTCTCCCCCCCCCATCCTCTCTCTCTCTCCCCCCCCCATCCTTGGCTTTATTAATAGAGGCTTCGAGTACAAAAGCAAAGAAATTATTCTAAACCTTTATACAACACTGGTTAGGCCTCAGCTGGAGTATTGTGTTCAATTCTGGGTAACACACTTAAGGAAGGATGTCAAGGCCTTGGAGAGAGTGCAGAAGAGATTTACTAGAATGGTACCAGGGGTGAGACACTTCAGTTATATGGAGAGACTGGAGAAGCTGGGCTTGTTCTCCTTAGAGCAGAGAAGGTTAACAGGAGATTTGATAGAGGTGTTCAAAATCATGAAGGATTTTGATCGAGTAAATAAGGAGAAACTGTTTCCAGTGTCAGAAGGGTCAGTAACCAGAGGACACAGATTTAAGATGATGGGCAAAAGAACCAGAGGTAACATGAGGAAACATTTTTTTACGCAGCGACTTGTTGTGGTCTGGAATGCACTGCCTGAAAGGGTGGTGGAAGCAGATTCAAGGGTATCTTTCAAAGGGGAATTGGATAAATACTTGAAGAGAAAAAAAATTACAGGGCTATGGGGAAAGAGCAGTGGACTGGGATTAATTGGACAGCTCTACTAAAGAGCCGGCACAGGCACGATGGGCCAACTGGCCTCCTTCTGTGCTGTGTCATTCTATGATCCTGTGAACTCTAGTCGTTAATCTAAGTTAGACAGAATGAACAAGTTATAGCAGCAAGGAGCTGATACGGCAACAATATTAACCGCTTGGCAGTTGTCATGATGCTGCTGTCTGGAAAATAAAACTCCTTCAGAATCCTGTGTGCTGTCACAATTGTAGTGGAGGGTGTTGTGAATATAATCTCTTACCTTCGTAATGTGTAATAAACCTGCACAGGCTGTATTTTATTAATCCGTTGTTGAGCTGTCATAGGAAGGGTCTATATTGATCAACATGCTTCACTATGGCAGCATTGATTAAGAGATGTACTTCAACGTGGCAAATCGGCTGATGCCCGCTATGTCACCAGTTAGTGTCTGAAAGGTCCCTGTTGCTCGGAAGGCACTGTCAGCTGTCATCTCGGCATGGTATTGTTATTTGCTGTTGGAAGTTGTAGGTCTTCTTTAACCAGATCACAGCAGCTTTTTTCTTAAGCCTACTTTGATCAATATTGCAAATTTGTGTCATAAGTACAGAATTTCTGCTTTTAGAAATAAAAGATCAACTATGGGGCTGAATTTGCGGTCGGAGGCTTCCCGCGAACGGATGCCTCCGACCAGCAAAAAATCTACGAACTTACCTGATGGTTCCGGAGGTTTGGACACTTGCGCTCCTGGGCCTCTAGGTGTGCCTGTGTGGAGGCCCACGTATCCCAGGGGCGCATGCGGTTCACAAGCACCCCTGGGATCATGTGGGCCGGCCCAACTAATCAAAGAAGGGGGATCCCCATTCATACTTATGGAGGTTCCGTTTATGCGGAAACCCCATAAGCATGAATGGGGATGACATTAAAAATAGATTTAACATAACAAATAAATACAAAAATTACATATTTGAAATTAATTAAAATACAATATAATTAAACATTTAAAACAAAAATGTATTTTTTTGAAAAATAAATGTACATATTTTAAATGGTCTAAAATAAACTTACCTAATTGTACAGGCGTAAGAATTTCACGGGCATTCGCTGGGCAGAAGTTGGGCACATAGCGCAACTTTCTGCCCGTAGGTGCCCTTTTCCCGGGGATGCGTGCGATTCTTGACATTGCAAGTTCCGGGTTTTAGCGCATGCGCTTCACATGCCTAAACCCGGAACTTGTGCGGCCCCTACGGGCACATGCGCACCTCGTACGCACCGATAGGGGCTGCAAATTACGGCCCATTATGTTTTGTTTCTGTGCTACTTGTAATTGTGTTTATAAGGCACAAGCTAACAATCTAGCCTGAAAAAGATTCAAAGACACTTTTATTCTTAAATCTGGGCTTTCAGAGAGCAGAGTGATCCTAGAAGTCGCCCCCTCCCCTTTATCTGGCAGTGGTGGATTTTAGATCTTAAACCATGTGGGAAGTTAAAATGCCCTGGGTTACTTGCCTGCCAGAAAGTCACCCGGATCCCACTCAGATTCTGATTTTAATGGGTGCTTTTGGACATACTAAGCTAAGCCGCCCATCTAGAGCCGACGGGGTCCTAATTCACGTATATTAACGTCGGCAGAATGGGCACATTTTCGGGTATAACTTCCGGGTTGCGTCCACAGAAGAATTTCCAGATCATGGAGTTGTGTGGTACAGTGCTTGTTTTCTGCCAAAATAATGCAAGTGGATTTGTGATTGTTATGTCATAGTTGTAAACCAGTGAAGGACGATCAAGTGCTTTAAACAGCATTATTTTGCTTTTTTATCATTTAAATCTTATATTTTTTCTATTTACAAACAGACCATCTCTTTGGGCGTACTTACATCATTGATAAAGCTTGCATATTTCATTCCAATTCAAGTATTAGCCTTGTCTGAGTGGTAGCACTCTTGCCTCTATGTCAGAAGGTTCAAGCCCCACTTCGGGGGTGGGGAATTATAATAATGCTGGGATATTCTAATCTGTTTCTTCAAACTAAAATCCATTTTTTATAAAGTTACAATCAGAACAAAAACAACTCATCAGATGGTCATTAAACAATTGGTAATTGTTTCATTTTCTCTTCCAATAACATCCTATACATAAAAAAAGTAAACTGTTTATTGAGCTATGATAGTGAGCAGTAACATATATTAGGGGATTATACCCTTTTGGCATTTTCCTCCCTGCAGCATCTGAGAAAGAATTGGGGAACAATCTGAGAAAGCCTCAAGTATTGATTTAATGACTTAGTATGGCAAGGATATGATGTGTTGGAATTCCAGCACACTGCACATAGAGTGGTAAAACAGGAGTTCACGTCAATAAGTTCCTGATAGATTAATTCCTGATAGCTACCATACCTCTATGGGGAGTTTCCAATCAGGATTCCAGTGATTCTCCAGAGGGAGGGAGGTATGGTTGGTCACTCTAGACCACAAGAATTCACCTCATCATGATTGAGAAAGATTCATTACTTTGTCCAGACTGTGATATTATTTTATTTGCTCTTTAGAAAAAATAATTTCTAAGTATTTAATGCAGTCTCCTTGCAAACCGTGAGAAAATGGTGAACTGTGCCAAGATATTCCTAGGTACTAAGTACAAACAGTTTTAATGTGGACCTGTTTATTCTCACATCCTGAGAAGATTGGGGAGAACAATGATAGATAGAAGTTGACCAGATTTTCTCTCTTCCAAAAGCAGCATATTTTTGCAAAATATACAACCATGTGATTGTAGTATCAAACATAATTCTCCTGATATAAAAACAGAAAATGCTGGAAATACTCAGCAGGTCAGGCAGCATCTGTGGAGAGAGAAACAGAGTTAACGTTTCAGGTCGATGACCCTTCGTAATAATTCTCCTGATCCTCAATGATTGTAGAGTGCTTCAGCAGGTAGTTCCAATATCTTTAAAAAAAAAACAAAGGAGCCTTGTAAATATCCATGCGTTTATTTGGATTATAGATTTTACTCTTTTACTTAGAACAACTCCGAAATGGTGGTAATGTACATACTAAAATCCACCTTGATTAAAGAGGATCCCAGTCCATTCATTTAGAAGTTTTGAAATTGGTCTATCAATTCTGCTCTGTTATATTCCACATCAAGGGATTCTGTAGGAGAAAGAAAGAATCAAATGTGCATTTATAAAGTGGTCTTATCGCATCTTAGGACAACCCAAAGTGTTTCATGTTCAATGAATTACTTTTGAAATGCAGTCACTTATTATTAGGAAAACACAGCCGTCAATTTATACACAGCAGGTCCCAAAAATGTACACAAAATATAAATGAGGTGAATGTACATTTAATTTGTTTACAAAAGCAAAATATTGCGGATGCTGGGAATCTGAAATAAAAACGGAAAATGCTGGAAATACTCAGCAGGTCAGGCAGCATCTGTGGAGAGAGAAACAGAGTTAACGTTTCAGGTCGATGACCCTTCATCAGAACTGATTAAAGGTCATCGACCTGAAACGTTGACTCGGTTTCTCTCTCCACAGATGCTGCCTGACCTGCTGAGTATTTCCAGCATTTTCTGTTTTTATTTAATCTCTTTAGTTTATGATATTGGTTATGAGAAGAATATTGGCCAGGATAACTTATAGGCCCACTAGTTTGACATCAGTAATAGGTAAGATGCTTGAGGGAATCATTAGGGATGCAATATATGAATGCTTGGATAGAGAGGTCATGATGTGGAGATGCCGGCGTTGGACTGGGGTGGACAAAAATGAGAAGTCGCACAACACCAGGTTATAGTCCAACAGATTTATTTAATTTTACAAGCTTTCGAAGCAGTTCGCTCCTTCGTCAGGTAAGTTAGCAATGAGAGAATCTCCCAGAATTCACAATTTAAACCCAGACAAAATCTATTCACATTATTCCCTACAACAAAGAGCACAGCCAAGACAATGAGATGTGTCCCAGGGGGTCCAACGTGTCAAACCACCTGCTGGCTGCATATCCTGAGAGGGACATATTAGGGACACCCAACATGGCTTAATAAAAAGGTCATGTCTTCATTGTATTTTTTGAAGAAGTTACAAAGTTGGTGGATGAGGGAAGCCCAGTAGACATTGTCTACTTCGACTTCCAAAAAACTTTTGATAAGGTGCTACATAAGAGGCTTCTCTATAAGATCGAAGTCTCTGGTATTAGTGGTAATATATTGAGTTGGATTGAGAACTGGCTGGCAGGACATAGGCAAAAAGTAGTTATAGATGGATTTGGATCTGTTTGGAGACCGGTCACCAGTGGTATTCTGCAGGGATCGGTGTGGGGACCGTTGCTCATTACTATTTTTATTAATGATCTGGATGTAGATGTAGAGAGCGCAATCTGCAAATTTGCAGATGATACTAAGACCTGTGCGAGTGTTAGGACTGTAGACAACGCTCGTCTGCTTCAGGCAGATCTTAATGTGTTGGGAGATTGGGCTCATGACTGGCAAATGATGTATAACTTGGATAAGTGCAGTGTTATGCATGTGGGCAAGGCAAATGCTCAACATTCATACACCCTTCAGGGAAAAGCATTAAAGAAGGTGGAGATAGAAAGAGATTTGGGCATTCGAGTGCATAATTCTTTAAAGGTACATGAGCAATGCTGTGAAGTGATAGCTAGAGCAAATAGGGTGTTGGGGTGTATCCATAGGACAATTGAGTCCAAGACGAGGCATACTATTTTTCCTTGTACAAGACCTTGGTCAGGCCTCACTTGGAATACTGAGTCCAGTTTTGGTCTCCTCATATGGTGAGTGATATTGAAGCTTTGGAAAGGGTGCAGAGAAGGACCACGAGACTAATTCCCAGTTTAAAGCATCTTCATTATCAAGCTAGTCTAAAAGAGTTGGAACTCTACACTTTAGAGAAGCATAGATTTAGAGGTGAGCTGATCAAGGTTTATAAGATAATGAAGGGAATAGATTGTGTTCCAGTTGACAGTTTGCTCCAATTAAATAGGTTAGGGAGGACCAGGGGTCACAAATCTCAGTTGTATGAGGCTAGATCTAGGTTAGATGTCAGGAGGTGGTTCTTTTCCCAGAGAATAGTGGACCTCTGGAACAGGCTGCCGTCTCGTGCGGTGGACGCGGACTCGCTGAATTCCTTCAAGCGAGAGCTGGACCTGTTCCTGGCTGGGGCGGAGATCACCTCTAACAGAAGGTAGGTACTGCAGGAAATTCAGGGCCAGAGTGAGCTCCTGGACTAGTTTCGATCGCCTAGATGGGTCGGAGAGGAATTTCCCAGATTTTTTTCCCCCAAATGGTCTGAGTTTTTACCTGGTTTTTCGCCTCTCCCAGGAGATCCCATGGTTTTGGGTGGGGTGGTGAGTATATATTGTGATTCACAAGGTATCGCAATTGGGTGGGACAGGCTGGATGGACCAGAGGGTCTTTACCTGTCCATCATTGTTCGTATGATACCAGAACTGCAGTTGTGTTCCAGACTGATGACATTTTCAAGCCTCCTAGTATTATTTAAATCATACTTGCATTGTGTTGAATAACAACTGGAATATAAACTAATTATTGTATTGCTTAATTTTTTTTGATTTCTTGAACCATAGAATAGTAAAAGACGATATTTCAAATGTATGGGAAATATAAAACTTTTAAGGCAACACACCAGATTATAAACTTGGAGATTTTGCCAAAGAAAGATTTTGAGGGCTTGAATTGTGGATAACTTCACAGGCCACTTTGGGCGGATGTATTAAGTTACTTACTAAAAACATAAGCATACCAAATGCTTATGTTTGACTTGCACCAAACTTGTTATTTGATGTGCCTATTATTTTATTGAGCAGTGTTTGAGACACAGACCTCTGTTCTCTAAGCTTGTCTTCTGTGTTAGAAGCACAAGCAAGCATGTAGATTGTGCACCAAATATTTGTCAACAATTAAATCTTCTGCTTCCCTCATTGAGTGGGTCTTTTTTTTTCTTATTTTGCATTCTGCTTCAAAAATTATGTAATTCTTATTTCCATTTTTTTCTTCATCATTTCCTATACTTTAATAAATGTTGGCCCTCCCAAATTAAAGCTCAAAAGAGGTGTTCAAAATGTTCTTCATTAAAATGAATGGTTATTATATTGGCCCTGAAATTCCGTTCCCTACGGGTGAGTACGCGCTGTGTACTCACCCGTAGGGCCAACGGAAGTGCCGGTTTCGCGCATGCGCTGGAAACCGGAACTTCCATTCTCTTGAAGGAAGGGGTTCACAGGTCAACCGCGTGCACCGGAGAGGCAGCGCGTACGCATCGAACTTCCATTTTTTCTCAGTTGATGCAGTGCGGGTAAGTCCCTAGCAGCTGCGCGTGGAAAAAGCAGGCGCAAGGCCTGCTTTTAACAAGGTAAGAGGTGAAGAAAGTAAAAGTAAAACATTTTTTCCACAGGTTTATCATTTTAAAATACTTTAAAGAAAGGTAAGTTTATTTTTAGCCCCGTTAAAAACTTTAATTATTTTTTTCAAAAATTTAAATTTTTGTTTAAAGTAGTTAATTTATGTAATTTATAGTTATTTTAAAAATGTGATGTTATTTTCTTAATTTATTTGAAATTTTACTTAGGTTTTGGCGCCAATCTCTATTCATAGATTTGACAGGTCTTCCTGTCAAATCTATGAATGGAGATTCCCTGCTCCGATTGGCTCCCCATGGCCCACATGATCCCAGGGACGCTGCGAACTAGCTTTGCCGCTGGGATACGCGTGCCCTGCACACCGGCAGCTGGAGCAGGCACAGGAACGGAATTCTGCGCGGGCCCAGAGCATAACGGTAGGCGCGCTTCTTAAGTGCAGGTCGGGGGCTTGCACCCGCGGGAAGCCTCCGACCGGAATTTCTGGGCCATTATATTTTCAAGCCTCACTGCACATAGTAATTATACTTGTATGTCATAGGAGCCCCTTTGTGCACAAGTTATTTGTATTATTAACGAACAGAAATTCTTCATATCATAATATTAATAGAATTTCTTTGGGAACACGGTACCCTAGTTACCATGGCAGCAGGAATAAAATGATTGTGAATGAACTGTTATGGATTCAATGAAAAACTGGCTGAAGTGTAACTAATTGTAATGTAGAAATATTCACTACAGAGCTTAATAAAAAAAAAAGAAATCTACACCAGGAACACTCATTTGCGACCATTAAACGGACAGTAATGCATCTGGATGACCTGAAGCTGAATACAGTTCAGTTGATGGTTTAATGAAGCCATCGTTACTTGTGTCTGCATAATATGTTGTTCACATCACTTTCTCCAGAAGATGTGTTATCGAGATAATAGTGGAATGCTGAAGAGAACCTGCACCACTCTAGATGTCAGTGGACTGAAATGGCTAAAGAATGGAGGGGGTGGCACATCAGACTGCATAATGAAAACAAATTGTATCTGATGTGGAAGATGGCCTGCAAAGTACTTTATTGATAAATGATTTTGCACAGTAGAGTTGTCTTCATTTTGTAATGAATATGGATATTGCAGATGAGCATTCATTAATAATGCATTTTTTCTGTTATGGTAAATAACCAAGTAGTACCAGAGCAAGCCTCAGCCTAGCAATAATTGCAGACTGCCATTTTAGAAAGAATTTTGTAGAGATTGTAAGAAGTGATAGGGTGCTATATAACTGCAAGTATTTCTTTTTACAAGTGGTCACTATACATTTTTTATGCATAAATCTTCATTTATACCATTGCTTCTGGTCTGTATGTTGTGAATTTGCAGCAAATTTCCAATAAACGGCATACAACTCTAATTTTACTTTGAGGAAAATTACAACTTTTTGATGAATTAGCAATGATATTAGGTTGTTACAAGTGTCTAATGAAAGCCTTTAATGTTTTGTTCGGTCAAAAAAATGGTTTATGTGTGGGGCTGCTAATTTAATGTGAATGGAATCCTGTATGACATTGTTGTATAAATGTAGCTAAACACTGACATTACACTGATATTTAGAAGCTTTGAGGTTTCAAATAATTTCTTTCTGCTTTCTATTGCCCTACCCTCGCAAAGCAAATTCCAAACTTCAAGTATTAATGTCTACAGGATTTTCCAGTCAAATACGTAGCAACATTTTCCTAAATGCAAATTGTATAGTTTATTATGTGGAGAGATTGTATCCCATTTGTATCGAATTTTAAAGTCGAATCTTATTGAACTGAATTCTGCGCTTGTGAGGTATTGATGGAAACATGGCCCACAGTCATTAGCAATTCACTTTGCAGCTCTGTAATTTCATGATGCAGTAATGGGGGAGATCCGTGAACACTCAGGCTTATACCAAGCACAGGAATAGGCAGCTCTATAAGAGCCAGAAGATAACATTGATTTGTGGATAACATTACTGCACACTGTTGAAAACGGTTTACAAGCAAATACCCTATCATTCAGATTAATTAATTAATCAATGGCAATTTCTTGTTTCCGTACAGCTATCTTCTTTCCACCTAGGCATCATATTATAAGCTCAACATTTGGCACTGTAGACCTGTGTAGAATTTCTCCTTTCAGACATGTAGGCCGGAATTTTCCCGTTGCCAAGCGTGCGGGTTTGGGGCGGGTTGGCAGTAAAAATCGCCGAAATTGCCGGCGCTTCGGGAACCCACCGACTTCCGCATTCAACTCGGGCGTGTTTCCCAGCGCACCACAAACCTGATCAGCAGAAGCGGGTGACATCATTCAATTAATTATCTGCTTGTTGAAAGACCCTTAAGAAGGTTTTTAACACCAGCTTTTGGCGTTGACTTCAGGAGCACGGGATTCACGCACCTCGGGAACCTCGCCTGTGAAGGGGAGGTGGAAGTTCTGTGGCCATTGTGCAAGGGCATTAATTGAGAGCTGGGAAAAACACACAAATACTCCCACATTAAACCTGATTACTTGACTAACAGAAAGGCTCTTGCTGACTCCATTTTGTGCAGAGATTTCATTGTCAGCAGTTTGCAGGTAATTTCTGCAACCTCGGAAGCCATTCTCGCCACATTGCTAGTCATTATCACAGCATTGAGGGATTGGGCCTCTGATCTCCACTTTACCTGCCATCTATTACATAAGCATGGGTGCTGCTTATTGGACCTCAGAATCAAACCAAGATCAGCCCCACCACCAACAACACCGGCCACAACACCAGCAACCACAACAGCAGCCGCCTTCTCAATGAGCTGATGCTCCACAGGAGAGAGGGGGGCACCACACGGCTGCAGCGCACCGGAGGCGATACCCCCAACAAAGGGTATACAGGTAGAGGATGAGCTTCCTGGACATGACTGAGCATCAGTGCTTCAGGAGGCTCAGGCTATCGTGCCAGATTGTCGCAGACATTTGTAGCTTACTGGAACAAGACCTGCTGCCCAGAGGACCTGGTGGACTCCCCTTACCAGTGACTGTCAAAGTCACCACCACCCTCAACTTCTTTGCCTCAGGCTCCTTCCAGGGATCTGCAGCAGACATTTGCAGGATCTCGCAGTTGGCCGCTCACAGATGCATCACACAAGTCAGCCAATTATGTCAACTTTGCCACTGATGAAACCAGTGTTACTGAGCGGGCAGTCGGCTTTGAGGCTCTGGCTGGCTTCCCACAGGTGCAGGGCGTCATCAACTGCACACGTGGCCATGAAGGCACCCCCACATCACCCAAGAGTGTTTGTGAACCGGAAGGGCTTCAGCTCCCTCAATGTGCAGCTCGTCTGCAACCATAAAAAGATCATCATGCATGTGCGTGCCAGATTTCCCAGCAGCTGTCATGACTCTTTCGTGCTGCGCCAGTCCACCCTGCCTCAGCACTTCACACCTCCAAACAGACTTACCGCTGGCTGCTTGGAGACAAGGGCTATTCACTGAAGACGTGGCTCATGACACCCTTGAGGACGCTAAGTACTGAGGCCGAGGAATGTTATAATGAGAGCCATATGCCCACCAGATTTTTCATAGAGCAAGCAATAGGCATGCTGAAGATGCGCTTCAGATGCCTTGACAGATCTGGAAGAGCTCTGCAGTACGCACCAGCCAGGGTCTCCAGAATCATCGTCGTTTGCTGCGCATTGCAGAACACAGCGCAGCAGCGAGGATTGGAGCAAGCTGCAGAGTTCACAGCCTCTTCAGAGGAGGAGGAAGAGGAGGAGCAGGTGGAAGGCGAGGAGAAGGAGGTGGAGATGGCACCAGCAGCGGCGCACATTGCTGCCCAGGAGGCCTGGGATGGCCTCATCATGGCCAGATTTACTTAACTTGCTCCAATGCACCCATATGGCTACCACATGCTGTACTAAATTTCCCCCGCCCGCCACAACACCGTAAAGCAACCCTACAATGACCAAGCCATTCCTCTCGCCCAAACCCCCTGTGCTCAAGGTTAAGTAATGTCTCACCATTCACTCCAAGTGACAAAGCCACTTCCAAGGTAGCAGGCAAAAATGGACAAGACCGGAAAGCGGTGCAAAGAAATTCATTTAGCTGTGTCATAAAAATAACGGAAGCTTAACACCCATGCACTGTGGGAGTACCTTCACCACAAAGACTGCAGCGGTTCAAGAAAGCGGCTCACCACCACCTTCTCAAGGGCAATTGGGGACGGGCAATAAATGCTGGCCTTGCCAGCGATGCCCACATCCCATGAACGAATAAAACAAAATGTGCATACCCTTATGCATCTACTTTTGTGTCTTTTTCCATCCTTTCCATGGAACAGCACATTATCGTCATCGCCTGCGACATGGTCATGCTCATGTTGGAGATGGACTCCTCCATTCTCTGCACATTTGCAGACATCGTGGCTGCAAAAGCTGCCAGAGCCTCATGCAATTGTTGCTGCCCCTTCAAGATCACCCTCTTTCTCGATAGCCCCGAGGCTCAGCATCTGCATGCAGCTCAGCAGAGCTGGGAGCGTCCTGCACCCTCCAGCGAGGAGTCTCCGCTGCTGTCCCTGTCAACACCATCTGCTCTTGCTCACTTGTGAAGTGAGACACACCAGGTGACAACACTACTCTATCTCGCACAGGACGCACCGAGGTGTGTGTCTCTGTGCTGGTGCTGAGTGCGCTTGGGTCTGCTGACGGTACACCCTCAGAGGCTGGAGGTTTCTCTGAGGAGTCGTCTTCCTCCTCCGGCTGGACAGTGGATGGGGGCACTTGATGGACCTGTGGGAGAGTAAAGAAATGAGTTAGATATGCCATATGAAGAATGGGTAATGTTACCATTATGCACATGATGAACATTCACTGGCTGCTGACATCAGTCCCCATATGAGTGACTGCTGTATGCCATGTGGCTGTATGAGATGTAATTCTGTCACCAGGTTGCTGGATGTTCCCCTCTCTCCATTTCCTACAGCCAACAGCTCTGCAACTCGCGATATCTCCAGGGCCGCCTCCTCTGCTGGAGTCAGTTGTGTCAATACTGGAGGGCTACCTCCGGTTCTCTTCCTCTCCCTATTGTTCTGGGCTCGTTTCTCCTGCAAGGAGGAAAAGAAGAGAACTTTGAGTGAGAATGATGGAATGAGTGTAAGGAATGGATGGGTTACATCTGTAGAGGGTGATTATGAGGGAGTGGGGTTCCAATGCCACATGGCCTCCTTCTGTGGTGTTACTTGCTATGATTGCATTAGGATGAGGGAGAGTGTCGGGGGTGGTTAGTCAGATGGGGATGTGAGTATGTACATAAAGAGAGTGTGATGGGTGGACCTGGAAGATATGTTGGTGTGAGGAATGGTGTGCAGGAGTAGGCTTGGGAAGGCAGAGTGATGGGGATGTGGTGACAGATACATCAGGATAATGGTGAGTGTGGCATTGCACTCACCTTTCCTGACCTCATGAGATAATTGAATCGTTTCCTGCACTGGATCCACGTCCTCCTAACAACGTCCCTGCTGCTGAAATCCTCTGCTATCTCCAACCAGGCCCTTTTGGTGTCTTTGGGAGGTCTCTTGCGCCTATCTTCAGGGAACAGGACCTCCCTGCATGCTCTCACTGCCTCCACCAGAATATGCAGGGATGCATCACTAAATCTGGGTGCAGCCTCTGCCTTTGTGTTTCCATCTTTTAACGTTTGAGACAGTTCTCAGACGTTTGTAATTGAACTTGCACACTCCTTCAGCAACCTTCAAACGAGTTGTGTGCAAGGCTGCTTTAAATATGGGTGCTGGAAATGAGTGATCGATGATGTCATCAGACATGCTCCATTTAATTTGGCCGGGAAATGCGCATGACTGCTTTAAGTGAGAAGTTGCACAACACCAGGTTATAGTCCAACAGATTTATTTAAAATTACAAGCTTTCGGAGCTATCGCCCCTTCCTCAGGTAAAGTTACAATGAGTGAATCTACAAAAGTTCACAGAATATAAACACAGAAACTGCAGAGATACAATCTTTCAGGGATCATCAAAGACACACCAAGAGCACAGCCAAGACAATGAGATGTGTCCCAGGGGGTCCAACGTGTCAAATCCTGCTGTCTGCAGTGGGTTTTTTTTTGTGTTTGTTTTTTAAAAACTGGAAAGACAGACAACGATGTCAAGTCACGTTCTGTAGCGTGACATGAACCCGATATCCCTATTGAGGCCGTCCTCATGAGTGCGGAACTTGGCTATCAGTTTCTGCTCGATGATTTTGCGTTGTCGTGTGTCTCGAAGGCCGCCTTGGAGAACGCTAACCCGCAGATCCGAGGCTGAATGCCCTTGACTGCTGAAGTGTTCCCCGACTGGGAGGCAACAATCCTGCCTGGCGATTGTTGCGCGGTGTCCGTTCATACGTTGTCTCAGTGTCTGCATGGTCTCGCCGATGTACCATGCTCTGGGGCATCCTTTCCTGCAACGTATCAGGTAGACAACGTTGGCCGAGTCACATGAGTATGTACCATGTACCTGGTGGGTAGTGTCCTCACGTGTGATGACGGTATCTGTGTTCATGATCTGGCATGTCTTGCAGAGGTTGCCGTGGCAGGGTTGTGTGGTATCGTGGTCGCTGTTCTCCTGACAGCTGGGTAATTTGCTGCGAACGATGGTACTTTTGAGGTTAGGCGGCTGCTTGAAGGCGAGTAGTGGAGGCGTGGGGATGGCCTTAGCAAGGTGTTCGTCGTCATCGATGACATGTTGAAGGCTGCGAAGAACATGGCGTAGTTTCTCCGCTCCGGGGAAGTACTGGACGACGTAGGGTACTCTGTTGGTTGTGTCCCGTGTTCGCCTTCTGAGGAGGTCTATGCGGTTTTTCGCTGTGGCCCGTCGGAACTGTCGATTGACGAGTCGAGCGTCATATCCCGTTCTTACGAGGGCGTCTTTCAGTGTCCGTAGGTGTCCATCGCGTTCCTCCTCGTCTGAGCAGATCCTGTGTATTCACAGGGCTTGTCCATAGGGGATGGCTTCTTTAACGTGGTTAGGGTGGAAGCTGGAGAAGTGGAGCATCGTGAGGTTGTCCGTGGGCTTGCGGTAGAGTGAAGTGCTGAGGTGTCCGTCTTTGATAGAGATTCGTGTGTCCAAGAATGAAACCGATTCTGAGGAGTAGTCCATGGTGAGTTTGATGGTGGGATGGAACCTGTTGATGCTATCGTGTAGTCCTTTCAGTGATCCTTCGCCGTGGGTCCAAAGGAAGAAGATGTCATCGATGTATCTGGTGTACAGCGTTGGTTGGAGGTCCTGTGCAGCGAAGAAGTCTTGCTCGAACTTGTGCATGAAGATGTTGGCATATTGGGGTGCGAATTTGGTCCCCATGGCTGTTTGGTGTTTGGGTAAAAAACTGGTTGTCGAAGGTGAAGACATTGTAGTCAAGGATGAAGCGGATGAGTTGTAGGATGGCGTCTGGAGATTGGCTGTTGTTGGTGTTGAGTACTGAGGCTGTCGCAGCGATGCCGTCATCGTGGGGGATATTGGTGTAGAGTGCCGATATGTCCATCGTGGCGAGGAGTGTTCCTGGTTCAACTGGTCCATGGGTGCTGAGTTTCTGCAAGAAGTCTGTAGTGTCGCGACAGAAGCTGGGGGTTCCCTGTACGATGGGTTTCAGGATGCCCTCGACGTGGGACCATTAAGTTAAAGTTGCACTGAACAACGCGCTGAGCAAAACATCGCGCTTGTGGCCCGCATGCGCCCGACCCGACTCCAAGGTATACTTGGAAGTATAGTGAACAGTGAGGAGGATATTGATAGACTTCAAGACAACATAGACAGGCTGGTGGAATGGGCGGACACGTGGCAGATGAAATTTAACGCAGAAAAGTGCGAAGTGATACATTTTGGTAGGCAGAACAAGGAGAGGCAATATAAACTAAAGGGTACAATTCTAAAGGGGGTGCATGAAGAGAGAGACCTGGGGGTATATGTGCACAAATCATTGTGAAGGGTTGGTTACTAGTCCTAGCCCCTTTAGGGCTATCCCGGATCAGGCGTATTCCTCAGGCGTTCACTTTCAACTAAAGTTTGAGGTAGCTGAATCCTAAAGACGCTTAATTGGGTCTAAAGGTCTGGACTATCTCTCCCTAAAGGAAAGGAACAACTTGAAAATGTTACCGTCCTCCAGATAGCACTTTTAATAAGTTTAGCTAGACTGTAACGTTCTGGATATTATGAGGGTCCGGAAAACTCCCCCAGAATTCTGCAACTCCTCACCAAAGAGTGTACAGAGATTGAGTACGCGAGTTTGATACAGAAGTCTTATGTGAGACAATTCTAAAAATAAAGAGATTTATTAAAGAACCAACATGTAATTTACAGTTGGTGAGTCAATCGCAACATTAACAGTTCCAAAAAGAGAAAGCTTACAATCTTATTATCAGAAAACCTTACTTTCAAATCTTAACTTCACTAGAGTATTTCAGTTCTTAGTGTTCTACAGGATATCCACCAAAATCAAATACCTTTGATCCCCGAGGTACAAAGAGTTGGAGACTTACAGAGCCGCCTCTGAAGTCGAGAATTGTTTTGCCCGATTAAAGCGAGTCTACTATCCCATTTGAGAGTTCAATATTTATACCCTTTTCCAGTGGTATTTCCTTTAAGGTTTTCTGCTAATGTAAGCTAATTATCTCTAGTCATTTTTCTGCTGACCCCTGCGATTCTTAGTCACCTCAGCTGGTAGCATTACAGAATTATGTCTCCTCTCTAGGTGTTCAAAGTTTACCATAAAAAACGGTGTGATGGCAGGTGTGTTTTTTACTTGATGTCATTTTTACGAAGGCAGATGTTTGTGCTTCTTTACGAGATGTAAATTAGAACACCTTATCCAGGGTGAACCATTGTTTTGTTCCGAAAAGTTCAACCTGTTGGAGCCCTTAACCTTCTGTTTCAATAAGGTTATTTATTCAGGGTCAACAACTACCTTATCTCAATAGCCAGAATGCTTTCACAGCTTTATCTCAATAGTCAGAATGCTTTCACAGCTATTTCATAGTTAGGTTTCTAGATTTCCAAACCCAGTTTGTCATGTTTTAATAAGGCCAGAATTCTTTCATAAGATAGTGTATTTTTCTGAGTAGGTTATATGGCTTATTCCTTCACAGTTGAAGATGGCAGGGCATGTTGAGAAAGTGGTTAAAAAAGCATACGGGATCCTGGGCTTCATAAACAGAGGCAAAGAGTACAAAAGCAAGGAAGTTCCGACGAAGGGTTTCGACCTGAAACGTTAACTCTCTTTCTCTCTCCACGGATGTTGCCTGGCCTGCTGAGTTTTTCCAGCGTTTTCTGTTGTTATTTCGGATTTCCAGCATCCGCAGTATTTTGCTATCGTAAGTTATGATGAGTATTGTGTCTAATTTTGGACACCGCACTTTAGGAAGTATGTGAAGGCCTTAGAGAGTGTGCAGAAAAGATTTGCAAGAATGGTTCCAGGGATGAGGGACTTCAGTTACGTGGATAGACTGGAGAAGCTGGGGTTGTTCTCCTTAGAGCAGAGAAGGTTGAGAGGAGATTTGATAGAGGTGTTCAAAATCATGAGGGGTAGATAGAGAGAAACTGTTCCCATTAGCGGAAGAGTCGATAACCAGAGGACACAGATTAAGGTGATTGGCAAAAGAACCAAAGGCGACATGAGGAAAAACTTGTTTACTTAGCGAGTGGTTATGATCTGGAATGCACTGCCAATCATGGCTTTCAAAAGGGAATTGGCTAAGTACCTGAAGGAAAAAAATTTGCAGGGCTACAGGGGAATGGGACTAGCTGAAGTGCTCTTGCAGAGAGCCAGCATAGGCTCGACGGGACGAATGACCTCCTTCTGTGCCATAACCATTCTATGACTCTAAGGTAAAAATTCCGGCCTTAGAGTGAACTGTGTAATACTCTAATGAAACATTTATTTTATTATAATGTAGATGTAATAATGCTGTAGGCTTGCTAATATAAAATAAACCATTTCAGAAGAATGGAAAATCTCTAACAGAATATTTTGTTTCTTCACATCTGATGTTTGAGACTGATGAATTAGATATTAAACATGTATTTCTTCATAGTCCAGACACTGCTATACTCAAGATAAATATAAATGAGGAAGGCCTTTCAGCTCCTCTTAACACATCCATTAAAAAAATCCTACAATACCCACATCACAGAATCCAACTGTCTCCTCAATCACTCCAAAGTTTTAGCCTTCACCACCCTACTAAAAAGTCCATTTCATGTGCTGATCATTGTGTGGAAAAGATAAATTTGTCCTGAATTTGCTTTTTACCAGTACCTGCCTCTATAGCTTTTTTAACCAAGGACCAATATCGCGTGGTCATCAGTTTAGGCATGGCAGTCATTGCCTCTGATTTCCAGGCCAGTGTCTACAGTGGAGTGTGAATGAGACATGAGGGAAAGATCTTTCTTCATAAGAAGAAGGGATCTTCCTCTCACTAGTACAGTTCCTGCTCTAACCATACAACTACAAGGAATGATTTTTAACCTAAAGGAACATTTCTCTATGTTAAAGGCGCTATGTAAATGCAAGTTATTGAATTCTCCACGCAAGTAGAACACTGCTGAATTGTCAAATGACCCATGTCACAGAAATCTATGAGCAGTGCAAAATAACTGAGCCAATTTTGCCAAAGACAGAAGGCATTTGAAGATCGAACAAAAGTAGTTTAAAAAAAAACACAAGGGCATGAGGCATAAAGCGGCTGACAAACTGTCTGATGAAATCATTGAATAACTGCATGAAAAGTAGCTCCTGGGACCCAGACCATTATAAATTCATTATGTTTGGCCTGTAGTGAAAACTTCAGAATGAGAAGAGCTGCAATCTAAAATGGGGAGATATCAACCTTCCAAATGGAGACAAGTGGGCAGGAATGCATTACGGTTTATTTAAGATGCTAAACACAAAAATGAAGGTAAAAATATTTAGGATGTGAACTCGCATGCAGGAATATATGGGCCCAGAAATTGATCTCGCTCTGTTCCCGCGGGGGTAAGCCTTCCCCGCGATGTCTCACCTCGCTTATGCTTTTTCTGATCCAGCTCGCACGAAATTGATGTTCCAGACATCAGCTGTGCTGGGCTTGCGTATCCCAGCGGCGTAGTTAATTCGTGCGAGCTGTGGGATCACGTGACTCAGTTAGAGCCAATGGCAGCACACCATCTTCCATTCATAAGTCTCACAGCATGGCTGTGAGACTTATGAATCTTACACCCCCCAAAATAACAGCTAAACCTCAATTAAATTAAAAAAAAAACCCATCACATTAATAAAATAAGTATAGTTAATTAAATTAACCATTTTAAATAAAAAATTAAATTTTTGAAAAAATTTAAAATCTTTTAAAAAGTTATAAAAATAAACTTACCTGTCTTTAAAGTCTATAAAAAAGATATACCTGTAAAAAAAAATTCAAAAAAATACTTAATTCACTACTTACCTTCTTAAAAGCGGGTCTTACTCCTCCTTTTTACATTTCCAAAATCTTCCCTACTTACCTGCGCGTCCAAAGCATGAAGTGCACAGCGTGCGCGCAGCCTGTAGCGCGCACGCGATGCAGCCAGGCCCCGCCCCCTTTTCGGAAGAGCAATTGCCGGTTTTCAGCGCATGCGCAGGGCATGCAGAAAACCGGCAATTGGAGTGGGAATACGCGAGAGTATGCAGTGCGTACTCTCGCGTCCCGGGATCAATTTTCGGCCCATGATCTACAACTGAAATAAATATTAGATTTACTTTCCAAAACTGGTCTAGGATTTGGCCTGATCGCCAGTCATATCGTTGATATTATCAGCAGTGGCTATTAACAGAAAAGCAAGCTACCAAACACTGTGAGCTATATTTTAGAATTCAATATCACTGAAGGCCCTATTAACGTAGAATATTAGTCTTGATCCTTGTTCGGAACTGTTATGTTCTGTGATTACCCGATCTCAGGATTATATTGTGTATCAAGTATTGAAATCTTATAGAGATCAGAACACACATTGAGACCATTGTTGTTTATAATGAGATTCATTACAGTTTTGTCTCCTACAGCGGAGATCAGAGCACAAAAACCAGCTGAGAAAAATATACCAGTAAAACAAAAGCCTCTGTAGATGTTTACACTCTGCCATTTAGTCTCCTGTTCTTTGATCATTGGTATGAAATTATTTTATTTCCTCCGTTAATTGGCCTGGATTTTGCGGTGGTAATGATGGCGAAATTGTCAGTGTTCTACGTCATTACCCCTCTGAAACCGCCAGCAAGTTCTGGAGATAGCGCATGCGCACATAAACATGGAAATCCAGAAGTTGCTGTCAGTGATTCTACACTTCTCCATAGGAAGCGCTGTTGAACTCCCCGGAGCCGGCAAACTTTGAGAAGTCACTGAACTGACAAGAACTTAAGCTTTTATCCTGTACTATCGTTGTTAAAAACCCCCGAAAAAGTTGAGCCTTGTTGAATGAGGTGTAACTGGGTTTTTAATGGCGTATTGATTCATAATTACTGCGGAACAACTGTTCTGGCCCTGAAAAACTAATCTTATATTTGTGGAATGTCAAATATTAAAAATTCCATGGTATTAATATCAAATAATTGATTTTTTAAATTTTGTTTGATATTTCAGCTTCTACCTTAATCCCATGTGTATGTCCCAATCTTTATTTCGCTCTCTATAATGTGTAAAAAGTGAAGGAAAATCAGTGCATTTTACTTCCTGGTTTGCTGTCTGTGAGAATTCTTCAGTGTGATTGGCTGCTTAGCCAGCTTGATGACATTACTGTTGCTGGGCGCTGAAGATCCCCTAGACTTGACACCAGCATGAAATTAATGTCAGGATCACTGAGATTGACGTCACAGAGATCGCTAGATCTTTGTGGGCAGCTTTCTTCGAGGCCAGCGGCGAGTGCCATCGCTTCGCTGCTGACTGCAAATTTTGAGTCATTAATCTTCCAATGTCATATACAGAGGATGCCCAGGCTCCTCTGAACCTGTTCCCAGATATCTGCCAATGCCACTCTGAATCTCGTCTACATAAAACCAACAAGCTGCAAATCCGAGTTGGGCATTCAGATTCAGCTCACTGGTCGGGGCTTGAGGAAAATGGGCCGGCTCCAACACCGAACCAGCCTGCTCTGTTTCTGGCAGGTTTTCTGGACACTTGGATGTCGCCAGCTTCCAATTTGGCAGCTGGCTCACTTCTGGGGGAGATTGCCACACAAAATTGGTTTCCAATGCGAATGGGCACCGGAAACCCGCTGGAGTTAAAGTTCGCCACCCCAATAAGAATGCACATGGGTTTGACTTCTGAGCTCCACTTACCCTGCATGACCTCTAGCTCATTCTGCACTCTGCCGCCTGCAACCTATTCCTTATTTAAAAGCTCTCAGCTATCACCAATATCCTCAATAACCTCCATTGGCACCCATCCCCCGTGATATTGATTTCAGAATCCTTCCCCTTGTGAACAAATCCCTCCATAGTCCTTGCCCTACACTGCCTACAGCCTTTTCCATCCTTAAATGCCAGCTCGCATTCCCTGCTCCTCCAATGCTGGCATACCATCTATGGCATAGCCTTCAGCCATCAAGACCCTACATTCTCCTACACCTGTCCTCCTTGCTACATCTCTGCCCCTTCAAAAGGCTCTCAAAATCTATCTCTTCAACCATGTCACCTCCCTAACTCTCCTCTTAACTCTGGGTTCGTGTAAATTTTTCCCCCAACCTCCTTTTGAGAAACACCTTGGGTTGCTTTACTACTTTAACAATGCTACACAAATTGGTCTTACCTAATCAGTACCTTTTAAAAAAAAAAAATGGTTTTACACATTATTTATCTGTTTTTCTGTGCCTTGATTATGGAGATGAGAGTCAAATTTAAAAAATGGACTTTGATTGGCAGAAATTAGGCTTAAGGGCTGTTTTTCCAGCCAATGAGAGCCAGGAATCTGACAACTAAAGATGAAACCAAGTCAGTCTTTTGAAGCCACATACTTGGGTCATATTGAGAAGTGCTAAAGCCTGACAGTTATTTAATTGGTGGCCTATGCAACAGGGTCACGCTGAACAAGACAACGCATCTGATACAGATGGGGGTAAAATTAAAATAATTATAATTTGTAGTTGTAAAGCTATTTTTATTAAATTAATTTATTTTTACCTTGGACTGAGAGCAGGCAAGCATCTAATTCCACGCTAAAATTGGCTGCATGGAGATGTGTGTTCTGAGCAGAGTCACTGCAGCAAGTCTCCCTCCCCTAGCTATGGTGAAGCATCTGAAGTTGCAGCACATCCATACAGTGACGCTGCTGATATGATATTGTCACGTGAAGAATTACAGGTGTGAGTTGAGGTATGGGGTGCTGGAGTCTTGAGGTTCTGAACTGCATTACAAAAAATTATGTTTACTCCTCTTTATTGTTCATCTCAGTTGTGATGATATTGAAATAACTGGCTGAAAGGACTTAATGAACCCAATGATATTAGGAAGCTGAATTAATACACGCTGATGAAGTAACATTATTGACAGTGCACCCTGGATTAATAACTGATGTTGATTCAGTTTCGTTATACTTTAAGTCTGGGTCACACAAAACAGAGCATTGATTCAGGCATCGCATTGGTGACCGATGTAGATGATGCACCTTTGCCGCTCTTGATTTGATTGCTACTGGATGAAGTAATGACAGAGCAGTATCATGACAAAGACAACAAGTTGCATTTATATAGCACCTTTAATATAGAAAAAGGTCCCAAGGCGCTTCACAGAGGTGTATTCAAAAATAAATGGACGCCCAGCCAAGGAAGGAAATATTATCAGGGGGAGGTGAGTTTTATGGAAGATCTTAAAGGAGGAGAGGGTGAGGGGTTTATGGAGAGAGTTCCAGGACATGGGGCCTAGATGGCCGAAGGAGCCGCACAAGAGGTCAGGGTCAGAGGAACAGAGAGTTTGGGCAGGGTTGTAGAACTGGAGAAGGTTACCAGGATAGGGAAGAGCGAGGTCATGGAGGGATTTAAGCACAAGGATTAGGACATTATGGGACCATAAGACAATGTAGGTCAGCAAGGACAGAGATGATGGGTGAGTGGGACTTGTTATGGGATGGATACGAGCAGCAGAGTTTTGGATGAACTGATGTTTACAGAGTTTCAACGACGTCACAAGCTAAGCTAGCACAACCCTGATTTAAGGTTTTTTTGTTTCTCATACAATTTGCAAGTTATCAGTAGAACAGTATGTTAATGGTGTTGAAACTAATCCAGTGGGTGCTAAGTATAAATATGGTGGTTTGGATCAGACTGTACACTTTGGTTGTTATTTTTCCCAAATGTACAGTTAGTTGTACCAATTAAATCTGATACATTAAGCGAGAATATGTGAATACCTGAACACTCTTTTGTGACTGACATGGAAGTGTGCAATATTATAATCAGCATGCCATTGCAATCTGGGAAAGAGTTCCAGGAAGGTAGTTTTAAAAATCTTACAGATTGTATGACATTCTGTATTTTGAGACATAGTCACAATATGTTCAACTATGTAAACAAAATAAGTATTAACATAACCATGTTAATGCTACAAATACCTGTGGGTAAGGTAAGCTTATACTACTCAATAATTGAATGTGGGGTTGATATAGCTGATGTGTACATTCATTGATTAATCACAATTTCCACTGAACTTTGGCCATTTTTTTTAGAAAATGAGAATACACTGTGAGAAAGCATATTCACTTACTGTGTGCTATAATGGCAGCACTGTGAGAATTGGAAGCAGCATAATTGAGCAATCTACATTGAAAAATCTTTAAATGAAACTATAATAGAGCAACTGTTTTTCCTCCTAAAATACATGAAGCATTGTCAAAAGAGTGTTGTAAAGGTCCTATCTTTAGGAGGCACGGAGGCAAAATTGTTGCACTAAAAGCAGTTAGCAAAACAAGAACACTCTCAATTAGTGTCACTTCCTCTGTACTTACATTGAAAGCAGATTTAAACACAGTTATTTGGAAAGCCTTAAACTTTAGGGAATATTTCAGGCAGAAACAGCCTGTTCGTAGTACTGACTGTTGGGAAACTTTGCACTGGAGTATGCATCACATTTTGTAGATAACCTTTTCAGTTATGGAAGCCAACAACTACCTAGAGTTTCCTTTCCCCCTAGTTAGCTACATGTAGAGTCATACAGAATTAATCTCCACTATACTGTGATATAACATTATAAAATTTTGCTCAGGGATTTCTTTGATTATTGCTGTAAATGTGGAGAGCAGCGTACATGGTAATTTTTCTGTCACGGCTTAGTTCCAAGTAACAAAGTCTCATAATCATGTAGGTCTGTTCATCGTAAACTTATCCCATGTGACTGTAGTACAGACCCTATATGATTGTTTTAGTGCACTTCTGATGGTTTTCTGAGACTGATGTATTTAAGCTTAATCTAAGTAAAACGACACTTGATCGAGCCTGATTCGCTTCGCAATGGGGCTGTGATTGAATCCCAGATTTTTGAACAGATTGTTCTGTGTCTAAGTGGTTCATGTTTTTGTGAATTGTGAAGTAGCTGGCCAAGACCTGATTCCCTCTGTATTTAAAGGAGAATGGCAGTAATGAATAAATGATAGAAAAGTTTAGTGTCTAAATAAAATGCCAGTACTCCGAGTACAGCGTTTGCTACAGTGGCCCTGAATTTGCGGTTGGAGGCTTCCCGCGGGGAAATGCCTCCAATCCGCAAATAAAATGCCCGTGTACCTGGAGCCTCGGGAGCCACGGAGACTCGCGGTCCTAGGGCTCCCTGGGTACCCGTGGGAAGAGCCCCACGTATCTCAGGGGTGCAGGCGGTTTGCGAGCACCCCTGGGATCACGTGGGCCAGACCAACGAAGACAGAAGGGAATCCCCATAAGTATGAATGGGAATACCCTCAAAAATACACCTAGACATTAAATAATAAAAAAAAAACACATTTAAAATGAATTAAAATGGCATTTAATTAAATATTTAAAACAAAAATTAGACTTTTTGAAAAACAAATTTACATGTTTTAAAGGGGCTAAAAATTAACTTATCTTATTTAACAAGTTTTTAAAATGTATAAATTATTGATAAAATTTTATTTTTCTGTTTTTTAAAACTCTTACCAGACGTAAGAATTTCACGGGCCTTCGCTGGGATGCCCATTTCCCAGGGATGCGGATGATCTGTCGCAAGTTCCAGGTTTTAGCGCATGCGCAGCGCACGCCTAAACCCGGAACTTGCGCGGCCCCTACGGGCACGTACACCCCTCGTACGCACCCGTAGGGGCCGCAAATTATGGCCCAATATCTTTTGTAATCATCGTGAATAGTTTCCATAGGTGCAATTACAAAAAAGGCATATTAATCTATCAGCATTGGTGCTTTGCCATCTCACACTATGCAATAAATTCTTGCAGTAGTAGCAGAAAAGAGGAATGATCCTGATCCTAATGTAATTGATCTAAGCAGCGATAAATTCCATTTTTTTTCAATTCATGAAGGAAAATAAAACTATCCAATATACTGTATTATGTTAAATTCAAACAGCAAGGAGGCTTTTCTGAAAGGTCCTTTCTTAAACATTCTATTTTTCAATTAATGTTTATGATTTCACTTGAATTCTACAGTTCAAATACCATTTAGTTAACACAGTTACAATACAGTGTCCGGTATTTCTTTCAGTTTATCTCCCTGTGCTGTGTGGTTTGTATTTTTTTTGTATCTTAAGATTTATGACAAAAAGGTGCAGACGGAGACAACTGCAACAATGATGAATATCTTACAAATTGCACTTGTGGTTTCTACTCGGTGTGAAGCTGTTATGAATATAGCTGTCAAGCACTGGAATGCATTTTGAGGGTATATGATTATAAGTCAAAACAAGTTATTCTCACCTTGCATAGATAATTGGCGAGTTCACATTTGGAATAGTTTGTGCAGTTTAGCAACCTATCTTCAAAAGGACGACATGTTGTAAAAGTCTCAGAAATAATCAAATGCTCCAGGGAATGCAACAGTTATTGTCGTGCTTTAGAAAGCTATCAACCAGAGTTGAATACGGGAGATCGATAGATATTGTGAAGTTTCACTTGATTACCTTTAGGAGAAATCAAGGGCAGAAAGAAATTCTAAACAGCTTCCCCTTCGGAGAATAGTTGGTGTAAAATCCACAAAAGGATAGTTTGTACATGTTCTGTACAAGGAGCAGGCCCATTGAGCCCAATGGCCTTTGCTTGTTCCATGCTTTCTTGTATTCTTTCCATATTACAGATTTTCCACAGCCTAATACGTACTTCTGGAAAACCCATTCAAGGCAAGGACGTAATGTTGCAGCGGGTTCCACAGCAGGAGAAGCAGTGCAAGCAAGCTGCAGCCATTCTGTGTGCACTTTTTGGAGTAATATACAATATTGAGATGTAGCTGCAGCGGTACTTGTGTTTCTGGTATTAACATGGAGCTCAGACATATGTGCTGACAACTCTTGTGATGCTTCTCCAGTCATAATTTTGTAGAGGACTGTTTAATGCTGAAGAAAGTTCAATTTATCATGGGATAGGCTATCTAAATCCAGTCCACTTGTCTGTGTGACTTTTTAACTGTTTTGAATACAGGAGTAAGGGTCATTTTTTTCTGTAGTTTGCCAGACTTACAGTATTACATTACTGAGCAGATAAAGCCTTTGTAAAATACTTAACTACCATTGATAGCAGGTTAAAACTATACTTTTGCTTTGAACATTTAGGAATATAGGAACAGGAGGAGGCCATTCAGCCTCTCGACCCTGTTCCACTGTTCAGTTAGATCGTGACTGATCTGTACCTCAACTCTATTTACCCGCTTTTGATCAATATCCCTTGATAGCCATACCTAAAAAAAAATCTATTGATCTCACTTTAAACATTTCAATTGACGCAGCATCAACAGCCATTGGGGGAGAGAGTTCCATATTTCCCCTACACTTTTATGAGAAAGTGCTTCCTGATTTCACTTCTGAATGGTTGAGCTCTAATTTGAAGATTATGGGAGTAAAATTCAGTATTGCCCTGTTTGGGGCGCTAATTTTTAAAAGTTTGAAAAGATAGTGCCAGGCGCTAACGATTTCAAACTTTAGAAAAATTCGCCGTTTGCTTTCCAAGAAGGAAGTGGAACGCTAAATCAAGTGCTCCACTTCCTTCTTGGAGCACAATCAGCAGCAGGCGGGGCAGAGACTTCAGCAGCGACTGGGCCGTGCAGCGATGCAACTTTCAAAGGCTCCTTCCCACCCTAAAAGGGAAGGGCCATCGCTGCAGACTCTGCAATATAAAAATGACCTACCTGGGCCATCAAGGCAGCCGCGATCCCCTGCAATCAGCCCGGCACGCAAGCAGAGTGCCGGGCTGATCGATCACGGGCAGGAACCCGGGAAAAAACTGCAACAAGAAAGGTAAGTTTTCTTTTTTTACTTACCTCGGCCACCTCGCCCTCGAAGCAGCCGGCCACCCGCTGCACGCCTCCTGCAGCTGTCGGAGTTTTCGACCAGCGCTGCTGCAGGGGGCAGAAGTCAATTTCGGGTCCGGGGCGATGCGCACGCCAATGACGTCACGTTCTCCGGGCGAAGGAGATCGGGGCGCAACGCCATAGCACTGCCGCAAAACTCCCGCCGAATATGGCGGATTCGGCGGGAGTCGATGTCAGCACCGCGCCCGGTCATTTGCGCCCCATTAGTGCCCCCTGAATAGCTCCTGGTGCCAGTGCCCCATGAATCAAAACCCCCGTCTCCCACACCACTCTTTGAGCCACGCATTCAACTCTCTGATATGTTTGACCTATGCCAATTTGCACGTGGATCAGAGATGTTTTCCTTCTGAGGTTCTGCTTATTAATTTGAACCCTAGCTCCTCAAACTCCCTCAGCAGATCCTCATTCTTAGTTCTACCTATGCTGTTGGTTCCTATGTGGATCACGACAACTGGATCCTCCCCTCCCACTCCACGTTCTTCTTCAGCTGTGAGGAGATGTCCTGAACCCTGGCACTGGGCAGGCAACACAACCTTCGGATCTCCCGGTCACGGCTGCAGAGAACAGTATCTATCCCCCGGCTATACTGTTCCCTACCACTACCACATTCCTTTTCTCTCTCCTCCCCCACCCCCCCCCCCCCCCCACTCCCCCCACCCACTTGAATGGCCTCCTGTACCACGGTGCCATGGTCAGTTTGCTCATCCATCCTGCAGACTTTGCCCTCATTAACAAAGGCTGCAAGAACCTCATACCTGTTGGATAAGGGCAAAGGGTACATAAGTAGTCATTATAACTGCAGGTTTTAGAATGCTTCTGTAAGTTTCTTCTTGCAGGGATGCAATTCAATCACCAGTTTTGATTGCTGTTTAAAGCTTTCATTACAACCCCTTTAATAATACTCCAATTATTAATATGTGAAGACGTCTCCAGCACACAAGGCAGATATAGCCAAAAGGAGAAGCGATACATTCCTAAGTATTTTATCGTTAACGTGAAACCCCAAAGAAAAAACAAGAATTTATCCTTAGTATTCTGTCAAGAAGATATAGATCATATCTAACTTTCCATGTACAGTATCTCTATTTATCTCTGTTTTCCTACTTTCTTTTTGTTTCTATTTCTCTGTATAAAACGTAGAAATTACTCAATCCAACTGCTGCTGAAACTCTCACTATTGCCCTTCTTACCTCCAGACTTGACTTTTCCAGTGTCTTCCTCATTGGCCTTCCAAGCTGCACCTCACATAAACTCCACCTTACATAAACTGACCTCATGCTGTCCTGCTCACTTATCACCCTGATTTTTGTCAACTTCCACTGGTTTTCCATCCACCAGTGCAGCAACTGCAAAATCTTGATACGTGTCTTCAATCCCCTTCACAGCCTCACCCCTTCCTACCTTTGCAACCTCCTCAAGCCCGGTTCCACTGTCCGCGCCTTTTGATATTTCAACTTTGGTCTGCAGTGCTTCACTCCCTTCTATCCCCCACTCTGGTTTTAGAGTCTTCAGCCACTTTGCCCCCACACTCTGGAACTCTATCCCGAAACCCTTTCATCTTGCTATATCTTTCTCCACCTTTAAAATCCTCCTTAAAAACTAGCTAGTCAACAGACAACTTTTATCATCTCCCCAACGCCCACTCATTACTGCTCGAGACTGACCCCTCTACCCAGCCCCTGCCCCCCCTACCCAGCCCTTGCCCCCCCCCCACCCCACCCCACCCAAGCTGTGAACTCCTTGGGAATGCATTGCTATTTTAAAGGTTGTTATACTGTGTGATATCAGGCTTATGTATGTATCTCAGCATCAAATCCTTCATACATCTGTATATTTCTACATTTCTGATTATGGTCTGAATGTTTCTTCTATGCTCCTATCTGACCTGCCAACTTGCATAGATTAAAAAAAAATTATGACTAATATTGCATTAGACTTTAGAACTCCTTTAATGCTTAATATATATGATAAAATATATATCTAATGTTCCAATAAATTATACTTCTGTATTGTTAGGAAACGTGTAACAGTTGAATGTGCAATTCTATTCGTAGGGCAGCATTGATAATTACAAATATTCTTTTTAATTTTACTATCTTTCCAATAATATTTCTCGTTATGGTTTTACGTGATATCCTTTCTAAAGATCTGAGGCAAATTTTCCATATTTTGTAATCTGCTGTACCTAATTAGTTCTCCTAGGGTTACAGAATTGCTCATCAAACACAAAAACTTTTGCTATTTCAAATTAGGTCTCCAATGCATTGGCCTACCACCAGAGTGGGTCATCTAAGGTGACTGATTGTACAAGAGAGCTCTGTAGCCCCAATGACACAGATTTAATCACCTGAGGCTGTACGTTTGTTGCTTCTACCAAAGACATTCATCACACTATCAAAGTCTTTATGAGTGTTCTCATTTTTCATGGGGTGAAACTAACTGGAACATTCAAAAGATCTGAAAATTTCAAGCTGGAAGCTAAACCATTTGTATATAGTGTATGGAATAGAACAATGATATCCAGTCAGTAGTGTCTTTCTAAAAGGGAAACAAGTGTCTTTTAGTGATTCAAGACCATTTTGATTATAAATACAGGAAACTCTTTATGAACCGGCACCGACGGGACCGGCGTGGTGCCGGTTAATCAAAAAGTCCGGATAATGGAGAGTTATATCTCCCAACGTACGAGAGCCCCGTACACACTGACATGCGCCTGCATTCGGAGCTCCGTCCCTCCGGGGACCGCCAGCTGACCATCTGTCGTGTCCGCTGCCTACCCGGGCTGCACATTCCCCTCCCAATCTACATGCTCCGATACAAGGCAAACGCCTCGGGGTTTTTTTTTTAAAGTTATTTTTAAAGGAGAGATGAAGGAAAACCCCGGTTACCTACTCAAGAATTTTGCCGGTTAAGAGAGATTTCCGGTTATTTGGGTGCCGGTTAAAAGAGAGTTTCCTGTATGAACCAGCAATGAGAACTTCAACCACACAGAATTAAAGTACTGATTTTTCTCTTCATTCAAATTTGAGTTGCAAGGAAACTTTCAGTGGTTTAGTGATCTTCAAGTGGAACTCCATAAGCAGCTAATATTCCTTCTCCTGCAATAACCAGAAACAACTTTCATTTATGTAAAAATACTATTGAACATGGGATCCAGAGGGAAAAGTCCTATTTTTATCTGTAGAATAAGAAAAATATTACCTGATTTGGTAACTGTTAAAATCCTGTAATATAAACGTTGTTTACTTCAGTAAATAAATGTTTCACATCAGTTTGACCATGTAAATTGGAGAGGTTCCCGTATATGACAATATATCGATTAGCAACAGTTTGAGGCAGACTGCTGTACATAGACCACTAAAGATGGAATTTTGTTGGGGGATACTGAATTGCTGTATATAATGGGCTGGATTTTGCAGTTGTAATGACTGCGAAACTGTTAGCATTCGCCGTTATTACTCTGTGAAACTGACAGCAACTTATGCCGTCCACATATGCACAGTTAAACATGTAAATCCAGAAGCTACTGTCCGTGATTCCCTGTTCCTTCTCAGGGTGCACTGTTGAAGTCCCCACAGACGGCAATCTTTAGAAATCACTTGAACTGACGTGAACTTCCCCTTCTACGCTGTAATGTCGCTGTTAAAAACCTCTGAAAAAGTTAAGTCTTGTTACATGAGGTGTAACTGGGTTTTTAATGGTGTACTGAGTCATAATTACTGCTGAACAAACTCTCTGGCCCTGCTAAATTAATTTTATATTTGTCAAATGTCACATTTTTCCATTATGATAAAAATTCCACAGGTTTTTATTGGGCCAGATATTCCGATCCCTACGGGTGGGTTCGAGCTGTGTACCGACCCGTAGGTACATTGGAAATGCCGGTTTTAGGCATGTACTGCGCATGCGCTGGAAACCGGCATTTCCGATCTGTCAAGAAAGCTCTTACAATTCTTCGCAGAAAACACTTACAATTCTTGTGCCTGGTAAAAGCAGGTGTAAGGCCTGCTTTTACCAGGATAAGAGTTGAAAAAGTTTTTTTTTTGAAGTTCCAATGATTTATCATTTAAAAATACTTTAAAGAAAGGTAAGTTTATTTTTAGCCCTGTTAAAAACTTTAATTATTTTTTTCAGTGGTGGACAGGCAATGGCAAACATTTAAAGATCGCATGGATGAACTACAGAATTTGTTCATCCCTGTTTGGCATAAAAATAAAACAAAAAAGGTGACTCAACCATGGCTAACAAGGGAAATTAGGGATAGCATAAGATCCAAGGAGAGGACATATAAATTGGCCAGAAAAAGCGGTAACCCTGAGGATTGGGAGCAGTTTAGGATTCGGCAAAGGAGGACAAAGGGATTAATTAAGAAGGGGAAAATAGAGTATGAGAGTAAGCTTGCAGGGAACATAAAAACTGACTGTAAAAACTTCTATAGATATGTGAAGAGAAAAAGATTGGTGAAGTCAAGTGTAGGTCCCTTGCAGTCAGAATCAGGGGAATTTATAATGGGGAGCAAAGAAATGGCAGACCAATTAAATACATACTTTGGTTCTGTCTTCACAAAGGAGGACACAAATAACCTCCCAGAGATGTCGGGGAACATAGGGTCTAATGAGAGGGAGGAACTGAATGAAATCAGTATTTGTAGGGAAATGGTGTTATGGAAATTGACGGGATTGAAGGCCGATAAATCCCCAGGGGCCTGATAATCTACATCCTAGGGTACTTAAGGAAGTGGCCCTAGAAATAGTAGATGCGTTGCTGGTCATCTTCCAAAATTCTATAGACTCTGGAACAGTTCTCATGGATTGGAGGATAGCTAACGTAACCCCACTATTTAAAAAAGGTGGTAGAGAGAAAACGGCGAATTACAGACCAGTAAGCCTGACATCGGTAGTGGGGAAAATGCTAGAGTCCATTATAAAAGATGTAATAGCAGAGCACTTGGAAAACAGTGACAGGATCGGACAAAGTCAACATGGATTTACAAAAAGTAAATCGTGCTTGACTAATCTACTGGAATTTTTTGAGGATATAACTGGTAGAATAGATAAGGGAGAACCAGTGGATGTGGTGTATTTGGACTTTCAGAAGGCTTTCGATAAGGTCCCGCATAAGAGATTAGCGTGCAAAGTTAAAGCACGTGGGATTGGGTTAAGGTACTGACTTGGATAGAGAACTGGTTGGCAGACAGGAAGCAAAGAGTTGGAATAAACAGGTCTTTTTCCGAGTGGCAGGCAGTGACTAGTGGGGTACCGCAGGGATCGGTGCTAGGACCCCAGCTTTTCACAATATATATTAATGATCTAGACGAGGGAACTAGATGTAATATCTCCAAGTTTGCAGACGACACAAAGCTGGGTGGGCGTGTGTGCTGTGAGGAGGATGCAGAGAAACTCCAGTATGATTTGGACAGGCTGGGTGATATGGCAGATGCAATATAACGTGGATAAATGCGAGGTTATCCACTTTGGTGTCAAAAACAGGAAGGCAGACTATTATCTGAGTGGCAATAGATTGGGAAAAGGGGAAGTGCAACGAGATCTGGGTGTCCTTGTGCACCAGTCGCTGAAGGTAAGCATGCAGGTGCAGCAGGCGGTTAAGAAGGCAAATGGTATGTTGGCCTTCATAGCGAGAGGATTCGAGTACAGGAGCGAGGATGTCTTGCTGCAGTTGTACAGGGCCTTGGTGAGACCACACCGAGTATTGTGTGCAGTTTTGGTCGCCTTATCTGAGGAAGGATGTTCTTGCCATGGAGGGAGTGCAGCGAAGATTCACCAGACTGATACCTGGGATGGCAGGAATGACGTATGAGGAGAGATTGGGTTGATTAGGCTTATATTCGCTAGAGTTTAGAAGAATGAGAGGGGATCTCATTGAAACTTATAAAATTCTAACAGGACTAGACAGACTAGATGCAGGAAGGATGTTCCCGATGGCGGGGGAGTCCAGAACCAGGGGTCACAGTCTAAGGATAAGGGGTAAGCCATTTAGGACAGAGATGAGGAGGAATTTCTTCACCCAGAGAGTGGTGAACCTGTGGAATTCTCTACCACAGAAGGCAGTTGAGGCCAATTTATTAAATATATTCAAGAAGGAGTTAGATATATTTCTTAAGGCGAAAGGAATCAAGGGATATGGGGAGAAAGCAGGGACAGGATACTGAATTTGGATGATCAGCTATGCTCTCATTAAATGGCGGAACAGGCTCGAGGGGCCGAATGGCCTACTCCTGCTCCTATCTTCTATGTTTCTATGTTAATTTATGTAATTTCAAGTCATTTTAAAAATGTGATTTTTAAAAAAAATTTATTTGAAGTTTTACTGGCCCAGAAATTTGACTCGGAGGCTTGCCGCGGGGGTAAGGATCGCGCGCGATATCACACACCGCGCCGGCCATTGTGTTTTAGGCCCACAGGAACTTCAGGTCCTGGGCCTCTCCCTAGTGCCGGCGCGCAGTGGGTGCGTGTCCCAGGGGCGCAGTTAGTGCGATGCGACCTCTGGGATCACGTGGGCCATGGAGAGCCAATGGCAGCACACCATCTTTCATTCATAGATTTGACAAGAGACCTGTCAAATCTGTGAATTGAAAGAGACCCCAAAAGAACGGCTAAACTCATAAATTAAAAAAAAACATCACATTAATAAAATAACTATAGTTAAATAAATTAACCACTTTAAACAAAAATTTAAATTTTTGAAAAAATTAAATTTTTAAAAAAAGTTATAAAAATAAACTTACCTTTCTTTAAAGTCTCTAAAAAAAGATAAACCTGTTGAAATTTTTTTTTAAATCATACTTAATTAACTACTTACCTTGTTCAAAAGGGGTCTTACGCCTCCTTTTTACTTGTGTAGAATCTTCAATACTTACCCTCGCGTTGAAACCTGAAAAAAAACCTAAGTGTGCTGCGTGCGCGCAGCCTCTAGTGCGCACGCGGTTCACCTAGGAACCGCCCCCTTCACCATACCGGAAGTGCCGGTTTCCCACGCATGCACAGTGCATGCAGGAAACCGGCACTTCGGGAACAAATACGGGTGAGTACTCAGTGCGTACTCACCCGTTCTCGGCCGAATTTTTGGGCCACTATGTTTTGGGGGTGATCTCTATTCATATATTTGACAGGTCTTCCTGTCAAATGTATGAAGGGAGATTCCCTTCTCTGATTGGCTCCCCATGGCCCATGTGATCCCAGGGACGCTGCGAATTACCTGCGCCTCTGGGATATGTGGTCCCTGCACACCGGCAGTTTGGAGAGGCCCAGCAGCGGAACTGTGCACCTCCCGGGAGCCCTCCGGTAAGGGCGCAGATTTTTCCAGATCGCAGCCCTCCGTGCGCGGGAGGCCTGCGATCGGAATATCTGGGCTATAAATATATTTAAAGTTTCTTTATGATATTTCAGCTTCTACTTTAATCCCATGTGTATGTCCCAATCTTTATTTTGCTCTCTGTAAAATTTATAAAAAGTGAAGGATAATCAGTGCATTTTATTTCCTGGTTTGCTGTCTGTGCGAATTCTTCAATGTGATTGGCTGCTTTGCTTGCTTGATGACATCACTGTTGCTGGATGCCGGAGATCCCCTAGAGTTGGCGCCAGAATCAAACTAACATCGGGAAAGGTGAAATCAACATCGCAGAGATCTTTAGATCTTTGTGGGCAGCTTTCTTCGAGGTCAGCGGTGAATGCCGTCACTTCACCGCTGACTGGAAAATCACTTAAATCTTAATGAGGTAATTCAGTCTTAGATTACAAAGGACCCTCTTCAAAATTCAAAGTAAGAATGATACTAATCCCAGAATAAACCCAATTCTCAGATTAAAGATTTACTAAGTATATTCTTGAATGTTGTGAGACCTTGCTTGCCAGGTGTACTGCTGTTATCAGTTATGCTGACAGTTAGTGCACTGCATTTATGAAGTATGGTTTGTTATGCCTTCAAGTTATATGTACAGGTTATTAATGGAGCATCTTTTTTATCTTTACATTTTTATTTTTTCTACACTGTTTTTACTTCAATATTATTACATTCAAATTATGAAAATGCATTACCAAAAGCCCACCTACAAAAGCTATATGTAGCTTTTTACAAATTGATTAAAATATGTCATGGATTTTGTTATAACAAATCTGCATTTAGTAGAGACATTACAAGTATTTGTTGTTTACAAGATTTTCACCAACTAGCAGAAGGATCATTATATTTGGAAGAACTGTTCTGAATAGTACCGACAAACAGCAGAGAGACATGATGATTGCAGTTAGTGTGTCAGTTCATCATAAAACCTTTTAACATGACTTAATGTTTTTAATGTATCACAGTGCCATTGATGTGAGAAATACTGAAATATACACACTATGCAAGAATGTCAGCCTATCACTATTTGACTGCCACCTATATTGTCTGTATGCATTTTCTATATGGCATCTTTTCTGAAATTCATTCCAAAAATTGTTTTTGATTCCAAATGTGTATGTGCAGTCATTTATTGCATAAAAAAATATGCTGTGCTTTGAGTCGGCAATAAATTGTCATTATCTGAACAGCCAAAAAAAGTCATTTTTAAATACCAAGAATAAGCGGTGTTTTGTCAGAAAATAAGCCATTTTAGTTCATTATGTCAGAGTGTGGCGCTCCTTATTCCATATGTAGAAGTTGTATTTTGTTTTCTAGACGACTGTATTTGCATCACATTTCGCAACACCAACGCTTTTTACCGTAACACCAATAATATTTTTTATTTTTCTCACCTTCTATTTGCCATAGCCCCAAGAGAGTCTGCCAACAAGGGTGGGGAGGGAGAGGTAACCGGATCTCTGAGGTCAAGTTGATGATTGCCCAGGCTGGCTGAAAGGGTAGACATGTCACTGGGGCTGGAATCACTACTAATTTACTCTAGAATATCCTGGATCGCAATGCCATAATGTTTACTGTGGGAAACAAGCGAAATTAGGGATAGCATAAGATCCAAGGAGAGGGCATATAAATTGGCCAGAAAAAGCGGTAACCCTGAGGATTGGGAGCAGTTTAGGATTCAACAAAGGAGGACAAAGGGATTAATTAAGAAGGGGAAAATAGAATATGAAAGTAAGCTTGCTGGGAACATAAAAACTGACTGTAAGAGCTTTTATAGATATGTGAAGAGAAAAAGATTAGTGAAATCAAGTGTAGGTCCCTTGCAGTCAGAAGCGGGGGAAGTTATAATGGGGAACAAAGAAATGGCAGACCAATTAAATGCATATTTTGGTTCTGTCTTCACAAAGGAGGACACAAATAAACTCCCAGAGATGTTGGAGAACATACGGTCTGATGAAAGGGAGGAACTGAAAGAAATCAGTATTTGCAGGGAAATGGTGTTTGGGAAATTGACGGGATTGAAGGCCGATAAATCCCCAGGGCCTGATAATCTACATCCTCGGGTACTTAAGGAAGTGGCCCTAGAAATAGTAGATGCATTGCTGATCATCTTCCAACATTCGATGGAATCTGGAACTGTACCCATGGATTGGAGGGTAGCTAATGTTACTCCACTATTCAAAAAGGGTGGTAGAGAGAAAGCGGGAAATTACAGACCGGTAAGCCTGACATCGGTAGTGGGGAAAATGCTAGAGTCCATTATAAAGGATGTAATAGCTGAGCACTTGAAAATCAGTGACAGAATCGGACAAAGTCAACATGGATTTACAAAAGGTAAATCGTGCTTGACTAATCTACTGGAATTTTTTGAGGATGTAACTGGGAAAATAGATAAGGGAGAACCAGTAGATGTGGTGTATTTGGACTTTCAAAAGGCTTTCGATAAGGTCCCGCATAAGAGATTAGCGTGTAAAGTTAAGGCACATGGGATTGGGGGCAAGGTATTGACTTGGATAGAGAACTGGTTGGCGGACAGAAAGCAGAGAGTAGGAATTAATGGGTCTTTTTCCGAGTGGCAAGCAGTGACTAGTGGGGTACCGCAGGGATCGGTCCTTGGACCCCAGCTATTCACAATATACATTAATGATCTAGATAAGGGAACTAAATGTAATATCTCCAAGTTTGCAGATGACACAAAGCTGGGTGGGAGTGTGCTGCGAGGAGGATACCGAGAAACTCCAGGATGATTTGGACAGGTTGGGTGAGTGGGCAGAAGCGTGGCAGATGCAATATAACGTGGATAAGTGCGAGGTTATCCACTTTGGTGTCAAAAACAGAAAGGCAGACTATTATCTGAATGGCAATAGATTGGGAGAAGGGGAAGTGCAACGAGACCTGGGTGTCCTTGTGCACCAGTCGCTGAAGGTGGTGCAGCAGGCGGTGAAGAAGGCAAATGGTATGTTGGCCTTCATAGCGAAAGGGTTTGAGTACAGGAACAGGGATGTCCTGCTGCAGTTGTACAGGGCCTTGGTGAGACCACACCTTGAGTACTGTGTGCAGTTTTGGTCGCCTTATCTGAGGAAGGATGTTCTTGCCATGGAAGGAGTTCAGCGAAAATTCACAAGGCTGATACCTGGGATGGCAGGAATGACATATGAGGAGAGATTGGGTCGATTGGGCTTATACTCGCTGGAGTATAGAAGAATGAGAGGGGATCTCATCGAAACATATAAAATTCTGACAGGTCTGGACAAACTAGATGCAGGAAGAATGTTCCCGATGGTCGGAGAGTCCAGAACCAGGGGTCATAATCTAAGGATAAGGGGTAAGCCATTTAGGACAGAAATGAGGAAGAATTTCTTCACCCAGAGAGTGGTGAACCTGTGGAATTCTCTACCACAGAAGGTAGTTGAGGCCAAGTCATTAAATATATTCAAGAATGAGTTAGATATATTTCTTAAAGCTAAAGGTATCAAGGGATATGGGGAGAAGGCAGGTACAGGGTACTTAGTTTGAATGATCAGCCATGATCTCATAGAATGGCGGAGCAGGCTCGAGGGGCCAAATGGCCTACTCATGCTCCTATCTTCTGTGTTTCTATGTTTCTATGTCCTAGTTGAATAAGCAGCAGGAAGCTTACTAGTGACTTTGTACAGCTGAAACTCCAGAAATGTTTCCATGTACACCTGGAGGTTGCTAACCCTGAGCTCTTGACTACCTGTTCCTAAGCTCTTTAGACCTGTGTAAGTGGGGTGTGTCCCGACAGAGAGAGAGAGGGTGGGAGATTGTACTCTGTATTAGGCAAACAAAAACTCTACCTGTGTGGATTCTTCAGCAACTTGGTTTGGAGTCTCACCACTATTAATTATGGTGATGGGTTGATACACAAAAAATATTTCTCTGACATCTTTTATTTGCTAAGCTGCCAAGAGACAATAGTGATTGACTTGATAGAATATTTGAAAAGAAAAATTAAAATTCTATTTCTAGCTGAAACATTTACTTGGATGCATAACGCTCAAATTCCTCAAAGTATTGTTGATACATTTGTTAAATATCTGATTTTGTCTGAAAGCTTATTTCTTTAATTAATTTTTTTGAAAGAAATGCATGGAAATGGCCAAAGTATTTGCACTGCAGCCTGCAAGTTTAACCTCTTTTTGTGAAGCTTTTACTCAACAAGTTGAAGAATGCTTTTCTATTTCAGGCACGTAGGAAGCAAAATTTCACTTCGACAGCAGCATAAAATGGGCAGTAGCGGATCGTCTGCCCGTTATACACCCGCTGAAATTTTTTCAATTGACTTTAATGGAATGGCAAATTGGCCGATCCGCTACCACCTGTTTTGCGCCCCTGCCAAAGTTAAATTTTGCTTTCCTGGTATCATAATCAAGAATTCCTTGCTCAGGTGTATGGATGCAGAGTGAAGTTCTCTCTGCTCTGCTTCAGCCCTAACTTTACCACAGCACCATCTGCTGTAGCAGTATGACATTTTTCTATTTACCACAACAGTTATCCTATGCGTGATTAATACTGTAAATTAGTGTCAGTTTTGTGCTATAGTCCCATGCCAACTAGGATCTGGAAGGGAATGCCAGACTTATTTAATTTAAGATCTTTACAGCCAGCTGACAGATGAGATTAGTTTTGGGGTAGATTTGAACTTGCGTTCATGAAATAAAAGACTGTCATACCCAGTTAACCCCAACTCCCACCCCCCCACTCACCCACGCAAGATTGTTTAATTTATATTTTAGATCAAATATTTTTGCTCAACAATGAAAAGGACGGAACACTTTTGCATATGTGGTACCCTGTTCAGGTAATTGTTGTGTCCAACTGCTTTGCTCTGGGGACATGGGTTATCTCTGTTATGTTATGAGGGGGAGAATGAGGATATGGAGGAAGCTAGATTGGAGGCTCTCAGAGAGGCTTCATAGAAGGCATCTTTTCCCTACATGCACATGTCCACTCACCAGGGTCAACCAAGAAGGACTTGCACAGACTTTTCTGCCGTCAGTGCCTCAGAAGGCTGTACCTCCCCTCAGAAACTATGGGTGCAGAAATAACTGACCAGAAAAGCTAAAAACAATGAATTACGTGATAAAAGGGAACTTAATTATTTTTAAAGAAACTGAAAAAGACAGAGGAAAAGTAAAAGAGAGAAAAATGAGGAACACCCATTGATAATATTCAAAGGGCCCGAACGTGATAGACTTGGAAGATTTTGAAAAAGATATCAAAATAAAATATTAAAAGCATTGCAAAATGAAATTAAATGAGAATAAATATTGCATTTTTATTGTACTTTCTGATGTCCGTATGTCTCAAAGCACTTCACATAATCAATTCCGTTTTGAAGTGCAATCATTATTGTTCTGTAGGTAAAGGACGACTATAAATGTGAAAACGGTCAGAGTAGGTCCAGAATTATTTATTTTTGGGTGATTGTTTGAGACCAATTACCATTAAAAACTGGAATATTCTTCCACTTTTTCCACCCAACGTCAGCATTAGGCTCAAGTATAGCATAGAGCACGTCCAGGAAAAGGCTCTTAAAACTCAACTCCAATTATGTGCCTCAAATCCAAAGAGCACGCATCCTATCCCACCCCCAACACAAACAGACCCCAGCATGAGTTTCCGATTTTACACATACCCTAACCTTGTGACTCTTTCATTGATGCTATTAGTTTGCGCTATCATAGAATGACACAGCACAGAAGGAGGCCATTCAGCCCAGTGTGCCTGTGCCAGCTCTTTGAAAAAGCTATCCAATTAGTCGCAGTACCCTGCCCTTCCCCCATAGCCCTGCAAATTTTTCCAATTCCCTTTTGAAAGCTATCTGCTTCCACCACCATTCAAGCACTGCATTCCAGATCATCATAACTCGCTGCATAATTTTTTTTTCCTCATCTAGTCTCTGGTTCTTTTGCCAAATACTTTAAATTTGTGTCCTCTGGTTACCGACCCTTCATAGAATCATAGAAAGTTACAGCACGGAAGGAGGCCATTTCGGCCCATCGTGTCCACGCCGGCCAACAAAGAGCTATCCAGCCTAATCCCACTTCCCAGCTCTTGGTCTGTAGCCCTGCAGGTTAGAGCATCCCAAGTGCACATCCAAGTACTTTTTAAATGTGGTTAGGGTTCCTGCCTCTACCACCCTTTCAGGCAGTGAGTTCCAGACCCCCACAACCCTCTGAGTGAAGAAATTTCCCCTCAAATCCCCTCTAAACCTTCCTCCAATTATTTTAAATCTGTGCCCCCTGGTTTTTGACCCCTCTGCTAAGGGAAATAGGTCTTTTCTATCCACTTTATCTATGCCCCTCATAATTTTATACACCTCAATAAGGTCTCCCCTCAGCCTCCTCTGTTCCAAGGAAAACAGACCCAGCCTATCCAGTCTTTCCTCATAGCTAAGATTCTCTACTCCCGGCAGCATCCTTGTAAATCTCCTCTGTACCCTCTCTAGTGCAATCACATCTTTCCTGTAATGTGGTGACCAGAACTGCACGCAGTACTCTAGCTGAGGCCTAACTAGTGTTTTATACAGTTGAAGCATAATCCTCCTGCTCTTGTATTTTATGCCACGGCTAATAAAGGCAAGCATTCCGTATGCCTTCTTAACCACCTTATCTACCTGGCCTGCTACCTTCAGGGATCTGTGGACATATATTCCAAGGTCCCTTTGTTCCTCTACACTACTCAGTGTCCTACCATTTAATGTGTATTCCCTTTCCTTGTTAGCCCTCCCCAAATGCATTACCTCACACTTCTCCGGATTGAATTCCATTTGCCACTGTTCTGCCCACCTGACCAATTTATTGATATCTTCCTGCAGTCTACAGCTTCCTTCAGTATCAACCACACAGCCGATTTTAGTATCATCTGCAAACTTCTTAATCATACCCCCTATATTCAAGTCTAGATCGTTGATATATACCACAAAAAGCAAGGGACCTAGTACTGAGCCCTGCGGAACCCTACTGGAAACAGCCTTCCAGTCACAAAAACACCCATTAACCATTACCCTCTGCTTCCTGTCTCCGAGCCAGTTTTGAATCCAACTTGACACTTTGCCCTGGATCCCATGGGCTTTTAACTTCGTGACCAGTCTGCCATGTGGAACCTTATCAAAAGCCTTGCTAAAGTTCATATACACTACATCAAATGCACTACCCTCATCTATCCTCCTTGTTACCTCCTCAAAAAATTCAATCACGTTTGTCAGACACGACCTTCCCTTAACAAATCTGTGCTGACTATCCTTGATTAATCCGTGTCTTTCTAAATGAAGATTTATCCTGTCCTTCAGAATTCTTTCCAATAATTTCCCTTCTGCCACTGGGAGCAATTTCTCCTTTACTCTATCAAAAACCTTCCTGATTTTGAACACCTCTATGAAATCTCCCCAAAATTGCATTGAGGTCTTAATAACGTCACAGGACCCCAATTTGTGTGGTACAATGAGGCTCCAGCCTGTTCCAGGTGGGAGTGCTGGCTATCTAAATCACAGCCAGTTTGAAAACAGCGGTGAGCTGGAAGTCAGGGGTAAGTTTAAAAAAAAATTTAGGTCTCGCTAACATCCATTCCCGCCGAAAATCGGGGTGGTGAACAGACCAAAATCACCCCCATGTTGTCTTAATTTGTATTTTGTGCTTTTAAAAGGGGGAAGCTTCAGGGAACATCGAATAAACCTTACATCTTTGCTGGTTCAACCAATTGCTGCATCCCTGGCTAAAGCACTTCTTTCTTCAATTGAGGAGGCAAATGGGAACGGATGTTTTCATCTCACTAATTCAAGCGCAGGTAACAAATGCAGTTTCACATCTTTTTATGCAACTAATGATTTTTTATTGATGCATGTGTCTTTGTACATAATTTAGAAAACACTTCTATGCAACTGAACTATGATAAAACTTGTGACATGATTTATGCCCATTTTAGATGGGAAAAGCAGCAAGTCTTGCAGTTCTGTTCTCATACATACATTAGTAATCAACTGATGTAGATTTCCTGCTTTTATTTACATAACGCAGCAGCCTCTTGCTGCAGATCTGAAGTAATGAGCCTTTGTTTCAAATTGTTGTGGATAGAATTAACATCAATTATGAGCTGATTTGAGCAGATCTGCTTAATTATCATTATATGCAAATGCAGTGAGAAGAAAAGGAAGCGAAGGAAGAACTCATTTCTTCCATATTTGGAAATCAAAAGGGCATAATTGGGATTTGGGATTTTCTGTGTGCCATGGTTCTGATCAGGGAAATAAAAACTGTGGTCCAGAGAATAACGAAAAACCCTGACCAATGTTAAAATACTGAAAGCATGTATTCGATGTAAAATAAAACAGATTTATATTTTATGATTTGGTGAGTTACAGGGACACAGATGTGTTTGTATTTTTATTAATGTAAGAATGAATAGTCTTTGTTAAAAGGGGCTTTATTCCGCTTTCTGTCCATGATTTGGCATTTAATTAAATATTCTAACTTACACTTCCTGGTTTATACTCTGCGGGCTTGATTTTGCCGGTGCTCAGAGGGTGGATTCGGAGGCGGGTCAGCCGTCAAAATAGCAAAGATTGACAGTGGGTAGGAAACCCGCCTCCACGCATCGCCCAGGTGTCGGGTCTGTCTGCACAGAACAGACCTGACACCAAGCGGCGGGGTAGACTATTTAGATCATTAAATGGATGGTTAACAGCCAATTTAATGCTATTTTGAGCCTACCTTCTAATTTTACGTGCGCCCCCACGGGTTACCCGCTGCTCAGGGAACATGACAGCTCACCCTGTCGTGAGTTGAGTCTGCTTTGATTTATCTGATTACCTGACAGCTGCAGAAGTGGTATAAAGGATACCATGGTTGGTTTTGCGGCTCTGGCTGGATTCCCACGGGTGCAGGGCATAATCGGCTGCACACATGTGGCCATCAGGGCACCCCATCATAACCCAGCAGTGTTTATCAACCGCAAGGGCTTCCACTCCCTCAATGTGCAGCTGGTCTGCAACCATAGGAAGATCATTGTCCATGTGTGCGCCAAGTTCCCTGGGAGCTGCCATGACTCCTACATCCTGCGCCAATCCACCATTCCTCAGCTCTTCACACCTCCAAACAGTCTTACCGCCTGGCTGCTTGGCGACAAGGGCTGTCCACTAAACATGTTGCTGATGACACCTTTGAGGAAGACAACAAACGAGGCTCAGGAACATTACAATCAAAGCCTCATCTCCACCAGAAGTGTCATAGAGCAAACAATAGGCATGCTGAAAATGCGCTTCAGATGCCTGGACAGATCGGGAGGAGCCCTGCAGTATGCACCAGCCAGGGTCTCCAGAATCATTGTGGTCTGCTGCGCCCTGCACAACATAGCGCAGCAGCGAGGATTAGCACAGCAGGAGGAAGGCGGCGCAGAGCACACAGCCACTTCAGAGGAGGAGGAGGATCATGAGTTTGAGTACGAGGATGATGAAGACTTTGAGCAGCCGCCGGTACCATTGCCACCAGTACACGACCACATTGCTGCCCGTGAGGCCAGGAATCACCTCATCATGGCCGGATTTAGTAAAGTTCACGCAAAACAGACATGTGGCTGCCACATGCGTTGCCACATTGGCATCAGCCCACATCAACACCATTAACCATCCCTACAATGACCAGTCCTATCGTTTCAATGTCACCACCATTGATGAAGATTAAAATAGCCCTGACCATCCACTCTGCCACTTCCAAGTGTCAAGACACATTTGCTAAGAACCACAAAGTTCATGCAATTAAAGATTTAGGGCTGGATTTTGTCTTGGGGTCGGGTTGGGGTCGTGTAATCCGCATTTCGTGTTTCCCCCCCGACTCCAGATTAATGTGGGTGCCTGATGCAATTTTCACTTAATTGGGCAATTGAGTTGGAGCATGTGGGAACCCATGAACTAATTAGCGTTTTCAGTCTGAAATTTGCCTCTGATGATGTCATCAGTACTGACTGCCTAGTCTCAGAGACTGTTGGTGAGAGAGGAGTTGCTTGGCTTATCATGTGAGTGGACCTGGATGCAGAAATGGGGTGTGTGTGTGAGAGACAGAGAGAGAGAAAGAATTTTTTGCCAAGTAAGTCCTCCCAGGCAGTCTCTTAAGACATTCAATGCAGCAGCATCAGAGGCAATGTTCAGACCTAATACTACTACCACCTTCATCACATCTCCGTTGTAATAGTGGACTTGCAGCCGAAAGTCAGCTATCCACTTGTGCTCCTGCCAGGTTTCACTGGAGTGTTTCACACCAGGCGTGCTTCACGTCAGAAGAGGGTTAAACTAGCTACAGCGTTTCAAAATCGCATTACAGAGCCAATTTAGAGCTTGTTAAGGGCTTTAATGGCCTCTCCCGCCTCTTGGAGGCGGGACGGAATCGGGAACCCCGCGACTGATTATGTCAAAATTGCGTGGAGGCGGGATGGAGTCGGGATAGGGTTGGAAACCCCGACCCCGCAAATTTAACCCCCCACACGCCTCCAAACCCGACTCCATGGGTCATTCAAAATCCAGCCCTATATGGACAAAATCACTTTAACAGAAACTTGTCAGTAACATTGAAAGAAACACCCAAGTGACTACCCTTGTGACTCTATTTGTGTGGCATCTTTCTTTTCCGAGTGCTTCTACATGGTGCAATCCCTGTGGCTTCAGCAGAGGTAGAAAAAGTCTGCTCACTTCCCTGCTGCATCTGCTTAGATGCCTTTGGCGGTCGTCCTCTGGGTTTTGGAGCCTGTGTGGGCCCTGCCAAAGTGTCACCCACACTTCTCTGCTAGCAAGTAGCTGGAGAGCACCTTGCTGCACATCAGTGGGGCCATGAGGACCCATGTCTATACTGACATTCCTCCTAGCAAGGACGTCTATGAGCCTCTGGTTTCTCTCCTTGATAGATGCCCATCTATCCTCCATAGATGCCCATCTATTTTGAATTGAGACCATGTGCTCAAGCGACTGGCGCATTATGTCCTCCATGTAGGTTGCCATCCTATCCATGGAGGAAACAACAGTCGCAAGTGCATGCGCCACGGTGTTGGTCATGCTGGAGATGGACGACTCCATTCTCTGCACACTCGCAGTCACCACGGTTGCAAAACCTGTCAGAGCCTCCTGCACTTGTTGCTCCAGCTCCAGGACTGCCCTCTTCATTGATGGCCCCGAGACTCAGCATGTTCATGCAGCTGAGCAGAGCTAGGAGATGCCTGCGTCCTCCGGCAAGGAGTCTGCACTGCTGTCCCTCTCTCCACAATCACCTCTTGCTCACTTGTGACTTGTGAGACACCAGTTGACAACACTACTCTATCTCGAGACGGACCCACCGAGGTGTGCGTATCTGCCCTGGTGTTGGCTTGCCTTGTCAGAGGTGACGTTGCGCCCTCAGAGGCTGGAGCCTCCTCTGAGGAGTCCTCTTGATGTTCCTCATGGACATTCGGTGGGGGGCAGGGGGGGCTCTTGATGGACATGTGGGAGAGTAAGGACATCAGTTAGATAAATGATATGTCCATTGCATACAGATACCAATAAGTACATTATGAGCAATCAATTCCTGTTGACATCAGCCCCAATATGAGTGACTGATGAATGACATGTGGGTGTATGGAAAATTATTCTGTCGCCAGGTTTTTCTGATGAGCCCCTCTCTCCGTCCCCCACTTCCGGCTGATCCACCGCTCCAGTGATCTCCAGGGTAGCCTCCTCTGCAAGAGTCAAAATGGTCCTGTTCTCCCCCTCTCCCACTTGTTGTGGGCTCTCTTCTCCTGCAAGGAGGGTAAGAAGAGAAGATTGAGTGAGAGTGATGAAATGAGTGTAACGAATGGATGTGTTAGATCTTTATAGGGAGACTATAATGGAGTGGGGTGGCTGTAACAAGTTGCCTCCTTTAGTGTTGCTAGTTGGTGTCATTACATTAGGATGAGGGTGAGTGTTGGGGGTGCAGAGTAAGATGGGGATGCAATAATGTAGCTAAATAGAGAGGGGTATCTGAAGGTGCAAGGGATGTTGCATCGAGTTGCGATGTGCAGGAGTAGGTTTGGGAATGCTGAGTGATGGGGAAGTGATAACAGACACAGCAGCATGAAGGTAAGTGGCTTTATACTCACTTTTCCAGATTGTAGAAGATCATGAAAACGCTTGCGGCACTGAAGCCAGGTCCTCGTCACCACACACCTGCCCATTACCTCCTCAGCTATTTGCAGCCAGGCTGCCTTGGTCTCCTGGGGAGGTCTCTTCCGACCACTGGCAGGGAAGAGAACCTCCCTGCGTGCTCTGACTCCCTCCACAAGAACATGGAGGGAGTCATCACTGAATCGAGCTGCAGCCCTCTGCCTTTGTGAGCTCATTTTTGGAGTTGAACAAGCTATCTCAGCAATGGCCGTTTCAAATTCAGGAAGTGGGGCCATGGGCCCTTTAAATAAACCGGCAAGAGAAGTAGCAGTGCTGACGTCACCTGACCTGCACTTTCTAATAGGGCCGGGGAACGCGGCGGGTGGGCTTAACAAGGCCCGTTAACGTAAAATCCTTTTTTTTGGCGGGCTTCAGTAGGCAGCGGGACCGTATCCCGACAACGACCTCTCCCGCCCTGAACCCGCCTTGGCCGGCGAAATCATGGCCTGTGTGTCCCCAGTAAGGATTCTACAATCTGGTTGGTTAAGGAACACACAGTTGCTTTCCCTGTTCACACAGGTCCGGATCCCCTGTAAAGGGCGCTGCGCTGTTTCAGCTCTCTAATTACTGCAAGTCACAGTGCGAAGTCTGTGGGCGAGTGTAAATGTAACCAACAGCTAGCACCGTTCATTTGCCATTGACTGCAAAATCCAGGCCTATAGATTTTACCCATAATCTTTCGTAGTATTGAAACTGTTCCAAGGGATGAAGAGAGCTCTCTATCAACATGGATAATGTCATTATGTGCACCATATTGGAATCATTCTCGTATTTATGTAGACAAATAGCCGCTACCTAATAAAAATGATCATTTTATGTAAATTTATTTATAAAATGAGTGGACAATTAAAACCTAATGCAACCTACTGTAACCTATAATCCTCTTGTATTGTCAAAGTTTCAGGAATTTTTGACCATTTCTCTACAGAAAAGATTCACGGAAGAGTAACTTTTAATGTTTTGAAAGAATAGTGTATTATTGCGAGTAATAAAAAGGGGGGGGGGTCTGAGGTGAAAGATAGTTAAGATGTTAATGAGCTAGCATTTATGTTGTTTCCTCGTTGACTGTAAATAATAAGCAGTTTGGTGACTTTTCTCCATAATTAATAAACACCTGTACTCGTGTTGGAAGGTTTTTTGATCTTCTCATTGTGAACAATGGATAAAATTGTCAGGAAATAGAACAGAATGTCAGACACCTGAAAAGCTGTCTAGCTTTTACAAAAGAAGCTGCACCTGAGGCAGAAAGTCCCTCGAAAAGGCAGGCTCAAAACAGGCAGAATGCGGAGGAGTTATTCTGTTTAAGTCAAGCAAGACAACCCACGGAAGTGTGCAGCATGGCGTGTATCTCATTTTCATATTATTACATGGAGAAAAGTTGTATCGACTGAACTAAGTAAATCTGGTCATAATTATTGCTCAGTATGTTCATCTTACTGTAGAATAAAACAGCTTAACAATTCAAACCAAGCTTCGCCTCATCTCGTGTTCATTCAGTCTGCCTTTGGAGAGAATAAAGAAATACACATGCAAAAGACATGACAATCAGATTCAGGTCACAATGGGGTTCCACTGTTCCAACCCTGGGTTCCACTATCATGCAAGTAGATGTAGGGCAGTGTGAGTCAAATACCATGAAAGTAAGACGTGCAAACCCCTCTTGGGAGCGATTACCGCCACTGAACCTGAGAAGGTGCCTATGGCTGACCTGAATTTGTAACAGGTATTGACCCTGACAGATCAGCAATGATAGTCCTGTTTTATGAGCAACAAATTTAGGATCAAGAAAAGTGACTATTACCCACTAGTAGTCCTCACTTAATAATCCTGCTCCTGAAAATAAATGTTAGACCTCTGCAGTGCCCTACCTGCCGGCTGAGTCAGTGTGTGTGCCAGCTGGTGAGGCTCAAATCCCATAACTAGTGAGGAGACCGAAGGTTGCTCGGAGACAGTGTGGTGTGATCAAAACTGATGGTACATCACACATAAGCTAGATAGTATTGGAGAGGTGACAGACTGAATACCATTTGTCACTCACCTGCTCTGTGTGCTGTTTTGATGACAATTTTAAGAAACAAACAAACTGGAATTATGCTCCAGGGAAAGCATGTTCAGAATATATGGGGAAATCAAGCTGTTTATTTTCTTTTTAATTAAAAATGTAGGAGATATTGCCATTAAGTATCTTCTTGAAGATTCCCATGAAATATAGATCTGTGAGATTTCAGCAAAGCAGTTCTGTTTAAGCAAGAGGTCTTGAGAGATTAGGTTGTAAACCAAGCTAAAAGCCACTGCTTATATCTTGGAAAAAGAAAGAAAGAATGTTCGGAATATTTTATTCAGGAAAAAGTAATGACTGGTGTTAAGTCTTTCAGTTAGTGCTGTTAGTACTTGGATTCTGGGATGAAGCAGCTGGCAGCCTGCTTCAGTTTTAATTCTGATTAATATGATGGTAAGTTGCACTTCTGAGTATTAGAAGATGGATTCCAGATCTCAGTCTGGCGAGGGGATGACTGGATGGACGATGCTTGTGAGAGTGAGGGTGTGGGGGGTAGGGGGGGAGGGGAAATCACTTGGCTATCTTGTATCTAGTAGTTCAGAGAGATATAGGTGGAAGTCTTGAAGCTGGTTGCCCATCAGATGACTTGGTAAAAGAGGAAAGTGTGGCTTGGGAAGACTTTAGCGAATAAGACAAATAAAAAAATTACATGGAAAGAAACCTAACTTATAGAAAAATCCTTTGTACAGAGTGTGAACGACGGTGAACAATTGACATGCTTGAAAAAAAATTGGAAGAATGCTTTATTCAAAATGGATAAAATTAGGGACAAATAATTATAGATATGCTATATATATTATATACACTGAGTAACTGTAGACAGTCATTCAGTTGGCCTGATATCTTATTGAATTCAGTACAGACCGAACCTATTATTACTTTTCAATCCAATTTTGTGCCCCATTTTGAGAGATTATATTTTATGCCATGGGCAGCATTATTGAGCCTACGAGATAACACCCACGAGGCATGATTTTTACAGGTCTATTTTCACTCCTTATGAAGGCACAACGCAGCATGCTTACTGCTTAAACTCTTAACAGCTGTGTTCTCTTCACACCCACGCACTGCACAAATATTCCCTTAGCAACCGTGCTGCCACCGATGAACAGGAGAGCTAAGCTAAAGAATTAAAGTGGCTCTTGCAGTCACAGCCATGGCAACAACCACGGAGCCAATTTGTACTTATGCTTTGAAAAGATGTCATTTCTGCTATGATGCCATGACATCATTAAGTGCTGCATCGCTTTAATCTTGGGTAAATGCCCCTTTTTCCCCTATTTTCTCATTTTTTTCTCCTCCTCTCCCACTCGGGTTTTGAAACCAGTAACTTGTACTGGGGTTCAGTTTCACAGAGACTCGCAACTCTCTGGCTCTTGGTCCAAATGGCCATTCTTTATGTGGAAACCTAGATGGTAACCATTAGGAAGCTATTCAACTGTGAGACATCACAGCAAAGCACAGACATGTTTCACATAACATCCCCTCAGGCATTTTCTCCTCCATCCTCCTAGCCCAGAGACTTTGGAGGGAATTTTAACCGAATAAAACGAGTGGGTTGGGAGCATGGGGGCAGTTAAAGTTCTAAAAATGTGAATCCCGACCTCAACCCGCCCACTTCTGGTTTTAATGGGGGCGGGCAGCCAACCCACTGCCAGGAAGCGGGCCATCTATTTAAATATTATAATGAGGCTGGAAGCCTCTTCTTTAACCTCCATTTTGTGTTTAACTATAGCTGGTTGGGTTTTATACATCTCGTGAAACCCGGGAGCTACAGCAACGCAAGGACTGCCGCATCTAGGAGGTAAATGCCTTTGCACCTACCTCCTGGATCCAGGGTCCCTACCTCACCCACCCCTCACGAACGGAGATCTCCCACGAGGCCTCCATTCCAACTCCCGTCCCCCCACCCCACCCGTGCTGGCGTCGACCCCGGATCGCGATCTTTTCGTGCATCTAGTAATGGAGTCTCCCTTTGAAGAACTCTACTCTATAACATTCACTGATTGTTAATGTCTTATTGCAAAAGTTAATCCATGTCGGCACGGGCTCGACGGGCCAAATGGCCGCCTTCTGTGCTGTAACCATTCTATGATATTCCCAATTAAAAACAGAATTCAATTCAGAAATAATGATAAATTTGTCACCTTCTTCCAAAACTTATTCAGTTCTTCAAATATCTTCTCTCTCATCTCCTCTCCTGTTCTCTACCCTACTCTGCTCTTCGCTCCTCTCCTCTCCTCGCTTGTCCCTACCCTCCTCTAATCTCCCCGCCCTCGCCAACCCTCCTCTATGCTCTTCTCTCATTTTATTCTCATTTCAAAACTGAATTAAATTTTGAAGCAATGATAAGTAATGGAAATAGGCAACAAATGTATTTAATTATTCAAACATTTTTTCCACTCCTCGCTTCCCCACCTCTCCTCTCGGGATTTATGGAAGGAATCCAGAGTGTGGGACTGAGATAGCTGAAGGCATGGCCACTAATGATGGTGCAAAGGAAGGTGAGAAAGCAGAAGAAGCCAGAATTGGAGGAACAGATTCTTCTTGGGGCAAGGTTGTAGATCTGGAGGTGTATACAGAGACAAAAGAGAGGCATGGCCATGAAGGGTTTTAAACGTGGCTATGAGAATTTTAAATTGGAGACTTAGGTATACCGGGAGCCAATATAGGTTAGAACGCACAGGTTACTGTCCCTCTCGAGTAGGGACGCTGTTTCTCTCTGGTTGGCTTTACTTGATTTTGACGTTTTCAGCCTCGCCCCCCCTCCGCAGATCCCCTGGCTGGTCTGTGATCTTTTTGGACACCCCACCCCCCTGCTCCTCCAGCTGGGCCCAGGCCCCCATGCGATCCCTCCCTCCCTCCTCTGTGCAGCCTAGTGCCACAGGCCTACCCGCCTGGAGCCAGCCAGCCTCTCAATCTGGCTGGCTGCAGGTGGGAAACAGAGGCTTCCCATTCAAATCAGGCCCTGCTGTTAAATTTGGTAGGGCCTGCGCGAAACCCATTCTCCTGAGTTTCCCGACCACCTCGGAACCTTCCTGTCCCCAACCTGCCTTCCCCATTAAAATGCAGCCCTTTGAGACCAATTGGTGTGCCCCATCATCACCCTAGCTAATTAATATTTTGTTGTTAATATAACTTGGCACAGACCAGTGATTGATACTGGGCCTTCCTGATCTGTAGGGATTACTGCCACACCACAGAGAACATTACCCTTATGGACTGTCAGGAGAATGTGGTATGCATTGTTTTTCCTATTTTTTTTTTGTTCACAATTTTAGACACTGTCACTTGTTTATGTTTATTTACTATATTGTCACCTATATATTGGGTCTGCCCTTTGGATAAAGATTATATCAGACCAATCTTTAAAATGTAGCATCTATTTTTTTCTCTCCTTGCTTCAAACTGCAAAGTATGTTCCATTTCCACTAAAATGTTGAAGGAGATGATTGGTTGACATCTGTGTTATTCGGGTTTTCGCAGTCAAATCGGGTTGTTCTTGACCAGGTTTTAAAGTGGATCATACTCTGTGATCAAATTAAGATTAATGGACCCCAGATTCCTTTTGTTGTGTAACTGCAAAACTGTCCCTTTAAGGAGTGTACAAGATGAATCAAAATTACTGATCATCACTGTAGTTCAGGGTGTACTGATCGTCGACCTGGATCCACACTTGGACTTGTAGCTGTTTTCCCAAACCAGGGACTGATAGATATGTCACGCTTTTTGTTTCCGTGAACATTCTGTTTACTTCACAGAGACTAAAGCACTAGAGACACCATTAATTGTTTATAAATCTGTATTTCCATTGTTGTACTAAATATTGAATTATGCTCAACTGTTTGACAGATGCTGCTGCCATGCGGAATAATTAAAGACCTCCCTTGTTGGCTTTCTTAGCCTAGTCAGTCCCAGCAAAAGCAAATTTTGCACTACTGCATTTGTTTTGTTAGGATAAGTTGACAGCCACGAAAGATGCCCTGCTTGGCATGCTGTGCAGTTTTTTTTAATATATTGTTCAGAGCTTGATCAAAGTGTAGCTGTAAACTGTTCTTTTTCATTGCAATCAGAATTCTGCTACACAAATTCTCCTAATTCTTTGTATTAAATCTTAATTTTCAGTATTGATTGCTAAATGTCATTCATCTCCCTTTCTTAACATCTGGGAGACAATGCTGATGTTGCAGTGAAATTGTTATTCCTTACTACAGAATGATTGCTATGGTTGACCAGTTTAATTTTACTACTGGCATCCTTAGCTGTTGTGCGGTATTCAGCACTCCTAGTTTTTACCCAGAACTTGTCTCCCGTTGTCAAAGATGATAAGTGGGAATCCTCTTTGATGGTGAAGCATTGCATTTCCCTATAGTGAAATTGCATCTAGTCCATTGCACCTGGAATACTAAATACTGTCGAGTACCTTCATCAAGGTTTATTTGTATTCTTCAATGTAGAGCTAGGACACATCTTTTAATCCTTCTAACTTCTGAAGGTCAGTTGATTTTTAAACCATTTTCTCATTGTTAAGGATTTATTATTAACTGTAGATAAATAGTGCACAGAATCCTAGTATTTTCAGGTGAGTTCACGTCTAAGTAAAACATAAGTCACTGGTGATTTAGAAGGGCAGACATTTGACATTTTATAGAGCTAAATTTTGAAATGCCAAATTATGACTTAATTTTACTGTTATTCAGAGTACAGAAATACTTTGTAGTAAGCTATGTGAACACAGTTTACCAAGCATAGAGACCTTTTTAGTTTATACTTTACTGACACAATATTTTAAGAGTAAAAAAGGACTGAGGAAGGGAAATCAACAGTGGGAAATATAAACCAAATGGCTGTAGGCAACAGTACACACCAGAGGAGAGAGATCTGGTGCATAGCACACTGAATCCACAGTGCAATTTGCAGCAGCAATAAAGAAGGCGATAAATAAAGAAAGGATCTTGGGGATTTATAGCCAGTGGGATAGTACACAAATCCCAGGAGGTGATAATGAGTCTATACAAGAAACTGGGATGTTATCCCTAGAATGTTGTGTTTAATTCTGGTTTCTTTACTATAGCAAGGGGAGCCAGGCATTGGAGATTGAGCAGAAAAGAAGAGTCAAACTGATTCCTAGCTAAGCACATCCGAGCTATGCAGAGAGGTTGAAGAGCCCGAGATGTTTACCCTAGAGAAGAAAAGACGCAGGCGAGATATTCAAGATCCTTAAGGGAAAAGTTAAATTGAACCCTGATAATACATTTAAGATTGCCACAACGTCTAGAAACAAGGGGAAACTGGCTCAAGCTTAGGAGAGGGACAATGCACAGTTTTAACTATAAATGGTTGTGAACATAGGGAACAGATTGGCCAGGGAAGCAGATAATATGGAAAAATGTAACAATAATGAAGACAATTGGCCGCCAAAGGGGGATGGAATTGGTGGCAAGGGTACGCAATTTAGCTGAGACCCAAGGCTCAATTTCAGGGTGGCTTTGGGCCTCACCTAAATAAATAAAACGAGCCGCCGGCACCTGTCGCTTCTCCACTGGCAGCTCGTCTTCCTCCATATTTGTTCCACGACACCACACAACCCTGCCACGGCAACCTCTGCAAGACATGCCAGATCATGGACACAGATACCATCATCACACGTGAGGACACTACCCACCAGGTACATGGTACATACTCATGTGACTCGGCCAACGTTGTCTACCTGATACGTTGCAGTAAAGGATGCCCCAGAGCATGGTACATCGGCGAGACCATGCAGACACTGAGACAACGTATGAACGGACACCGCGCAACAATCGCCAGGCAGGAGGGTTGCCTCCCAGTCGGGGAACACTTCAGCAGTCAGGGGCATTCAGCCTCGGATCTGCGGGTAAGCGTTCTCCAAGGCGGCCTTCGGGATACACGACAGCGCAAAATCATAGAGCAGAAACTGATAGCCAAGTTCCGCACTCATGAGGATGGCCTCAATCGCGATATCGGGTTCATGTCACGATACAGAACGTGACTTGACATCATGGCCGGTCTTTCCAGGTTTTTTTTTAAAAACTAACACAAGAACCAACACAAATGGAGAGAATATGCAGCCAGCAGGTATTTTGACACGTTGGACCCCCTGGGACACATCTCATTGTCTTGGCTGTGCTCTTAGTGTGTCTTTGATGTAGGGAAAGATTTGAATACATTTTTTCTGTGTTTATATTGTGAATTCTGGGAGATTCTCTCACAGCTACCCTACCTGAAGAAGGAGCGACAGCTCCGAAAGCTTGTAAAATTAAATAAATCTGTTGGACTATAACCTGGTGTTGTGCGACTTCTCATTTTTGTCCACCCCAGTCCAACGCCGGCATCTCCACATCATGTCCTTCTTAATTGCCATAGTTCCTTGTGACCACCTCAATTTTCACTATCCTGAAAATCCAGTTTTATTTCTCGGTTTGCCTGTTTATCTCTCTTTATCTTAGCTTCCATCTGCTGGCTAGGCTCCATGCAAATCATTGCTCCAAATTGGGTCACAAACCATCTCATACCGAAGGGTGAATTGCTGAATACCAGTGTGTATCTAGTTTTCCTCAGCCTTCAGTGGACAGGCAAATGCCTCTCAGACCCCCACCATGATTCTGTTTCGTGGACTTGTTCGTTGATCTGTGAAACAATCCCCAATGCAGAGGTACCAATTTCTCCCAGAGACTGTGGCATTAATTAAAGAATGGGGGAAGGGAAATTAAACTATGTATTGAATGTGCATAGAGTGAAAGGAACATTAATTGTTCTGAAGATGAAAGACACTTTTTATGATCGTTATACTAGCATTATGCAGTAACATGTCATATTCATGAGTTTAATAGAAGTATATTATATTTCAAAATTTTGTTTACGGTTTAATATTCAGTGGTAGTCTGAGATAAATATTGCTATTTATCCCAGTTCCACTGGATAACCTCCATATTAAAAAAAATTCTAGCTGCCAGTTTTTATTGACCAGATTCAGCATTATGATGGTGTTCCAAGATGAAGAGGCTGCACTAAACCCACGGAATGGTGTGCACACCTCATGCAACAATTTTGCATGTTATCCCACCTATTGAACACTGATGTGATATTGTGTGCACTGATGGTCTTTTCAAAGACAAACTGGAAAATAGTTTATTTTCATCTGAATGTGTAATGCTGTGTGCATTGCCTTCTCAAAGCTATTGGGAAGCCACATGCTATGGCCTGCAATCAGCCTGAACGCTGCAATGATACCATAAAACCAAGCACCAGAATTAAAATAAAGTCAAATAGCATCAATAGTGAACTTTTAAAAAATCCTTTGTAAATGAATGTTATTTGTCTCCGATGAATTATCCGTGAAAATAATGGGCAAAATTGTGACTGGGAAAATAAATGTAACTCAATGAGTAAACTTTAAAAAGACATTGGGCTGGATTTTGCTCTCAGCAGCGAACGAATGGCGCTAGCCCTTCGTTACACTTGCACTTGCCCATAGACTTTCAATGGGCTTTTGCACTGGAAGTTCCACTCAGCCAACTATCCAAAAAGTACAGAGCATCTGGGACTTGTGTGAACAGGGCAAGCAAGTGTGTATCTTAACCAATTAGATTGAGGAATTGTTAATGAGCAGCGCAGAGTCTGAACCAGGAAGTGCCAGTTAGAATATTTAATTTAATGTCAAATCATGTACAGAAAGCGAATTAAAGTGAGAGAAAGGAAGATTGGATTAAGAGAGAGAGAGAGAGATAAAAGAGACAATGAAAAAGTAAAAAAAAGCTTTATTTAATTTTATTTTTTAAATCCGTTAAGTACAGCAACTTCACGCTGTTCAATATATTTCAATGCCGAGTATTTTGGCAAGATACGGTTATTGCACAGCCTCTGGAAGAGCAGGGCATCTCGGACAGCAACTTCTTGATTTACGCATTTAAATGCGCATGTGCGGTCGCTGGAAGTTGCTGTCTGATTTACACGTTAATAACGACAAATGTTATTAGCCTCACCGTTATTTCTACAGCAAAATTCGGCCCAATAGTTTGCATTCACATGCAGAAATGACAATGTAAACCTGTAGCATTAATCTAACCTAATTAAACAGAGGCCACGAATTTTAAATTCTGGTTCTGATTATTTATCTGTTATTGTTGATAAATGAATTTAAGCTCATGAATCCTACAATTCAACCTTCATGCTAAATTTTGCATACAGTTTTTGTCCATCCTCAGTGAAATTTAATTTGCTCAGGAAATGTCATCAGATAATACTGTGATTAACACATTTGTTTAATTGACTGAAAAAAATCTGTTTGCTTATGGTTAGAATTTTAACCGTTTTTCCACACTTGAATTCCTCATAGTTAAGGCATCGCCAAAGGCAATATTATTGTAGAAGCCCTCAAATTAAAGCTGCATAGTGCATTCAAAATCTAAGTACAGAATCTAAGAAATGTAGCTCAATTATTCTTTTTGTTATTTAAAATTCAATAGTAGTATTGTACTAGACGTCAGAATTTTCAGATAACCTCCTCTTTCTACATGACTAGTGGGCTAATCTTTCAGTCTCCATATTATCTAGTATAGCAATTTTTCAAAATGATATCACTGAGCAAATACCTTTAAAAGTGAGTGACCCAGTTCATGGGTGTCATGACATACTGTGCCATAGGGTGTAGGTCATAGGTTGAAACCAGTGATTCCTTACACATCAAGGGGGAAAAATTGAGTCGCGCCCCCTTTGGGGCGCTAACTTCGCCGGGGCGCTACTTTTAGTGTCCCGGAAAAGTTAGCGCCCCCGCAGCCGAAATTGATTGGTAGCGCACCAAAAGGGAAGCGGGGCACTACTGGAAGCGCCCCGCCTCCCTCTTGGGGCGCTGCGAGGGAATATCGTGACGCTACAAGACGCACTGCGGCATGTCGCGCCGCGGTATTGCAGGCCTTCCTCCCCTTCTTAAAGGGGAAGGGTCTTGCGCAGCACGACTCCTCCCCTTCTTAAAGGGGAGGGGTCTTGCGCAGCACGACCCGGGGCCCAGTTGGGCCACCGGGGATCGGAGTGCCGTCAAAAGAGCCCGGCACTCGAGAAGTGCCGGGTTCATGGAGCGCAGCCAGCACTCCGCGGGGGGGCGGGTCAGGAGGCCGGGGATGGCAGCGGAGGCAGGTGCTGGCAGGCGGCCAGCAACAAAAATGGCCACCCGGCACCTTGCCTTTAAATAGCGCTGCTCCGGCCGCAGGTAGGCCCCCCCCTGACCCCATTGGACATAGCGTCCGGCGGTAAGTCAGGGGGCGCTACCGAAGATCGCGAGCGGGGCGCTGCGCACGGCGATGACGTTCAACGCTGCGGGGCGCGAACGGTTAGTGCCGCCGCTAACCTCCCGCTGAATTTTGCGGGAGGCGTTGGCGGCGCCACGCCCGGGCACTAGTTGCTTTGCACCCCGTTAGCGCCCTCTTATGGCGCTAACGCGAGGCACAAAGCAACCAAACTTTTCCCCCTAAGTTCCTGATCTTATTCTTGTTGTTTAAGAAGGTATTAACTGCTTTCACAAAGGGAAGGAAAGGAATGGGGCTGCTTCTGCACTATATAGTAGGCTGAATCAAACAGCATTGTCAGGGCATGATAACCAGTCACCTGCCTGCTCTTCTCAATGGAAATGGTAAAGAGGGGAGAAGAGTTAAAAATGAGTAAGGAAGAGTGAGTCAGTTGCAAAACTAAAATTTGTAAATACCAGGCATTTAAAAGGTAGAAGTCAGAAAACGATGATCTTATTTTACAGTGTGGTCGGAGCCTTAAATTCTTTGAAAAACCCGTGGTCAAACAGTAGCAATATGTGTTAGATTTAGTATTTGCTCTCAGCAGTTATTTCTGTAATACATGGAATTTTCTTAATTAAATCAGCAGATTGGGATATAAGTACAAGTCTCCAGACAAATCAAGCGAGAAAGTTGCTGAGTGCGCACTACTGAGTTTTTGAAGTGGTGGATATTTCCATTACCGACTGTGTGAATTACTGTGCATAATAAACCCATACAACTTTTAAAAAAGGCTTACTTTGTGAATCAAATTATATTTTGTTTTGTGTTTATCCCAGTCAGCTCCTACCCAACACACCTCACCCACCTCAGAACTGGCATGAACAGTCTCCCAACACTTTGGGGGTGATTTTGCCAGTGGGGTCGCGTTGGAGACGGGACTGCTGCTTGTCGGGTTTTAGTCCCGCCTCCATCGACTTGTGGCCAACCCACGCTATTGTCCCTTGATTGACATTGTTAAGCCCATCCAGCGGGCTTAGCAGGCCAATTAAGGGGAAGCCGGTTATAGAGAACGTCAGCGTATGACGTTTCATCTGTCAAAAATTTTTGACAGATGAATTGTCATCGTTTGATAGCTCTGTGAAGCTGTCAAACACTGACATTCTCTGTTGTTTGATGAGTCCTTGTATTCAAGACTCATCAAATCTCTTTGTGAGCAGAAATCAGATGGCTGTTGCATCGGAGAATGCAGTAGCCATCTGTCATCTCTGCCAGTGAGATGTGAGAGTCTCCGCACCCCCAACTGTTGAAGCCTGCAGGAAGAAACAAAGGTAAGTGAACATTTTCTATCACTTTTCACTCACCTCACATAATTACCTCTCCACACTTGCACCCATCACTTACCTCCACAGTGCACTTTTGCACCCCTCCGACCCCCGCAGACCCACTGCTCGCCTCGATGAAGTGTTCGGCTCTCATTTGAAGATTTGCTTCAACATTTTATGGGAAACTATAGCCAGAATTCAATCTGAGTTCTACGAATATTCATTACCCTTTTGGGCTGCATCTTTGAATTTATGTTCTAATAAGAATACTTTAGTTAAAGTACTGTCTAGTAACTCCACCATTTCACAGGATCACAAGATAATTACAGATGAGGAAGGACGTTTGGCCTAACTTAGTTCATCCATTCAGAAAGTTCTTCCTTTGCAGGATCTAGTTGTGTCTTAAATGATTCCATGCTTTTCACCTTCACTTCTCTAATTGGAAGTCTATTTCATATATGGATCAAATTTATCTGAAGAGCTTCCAAAAATCAATCCTAAATTTGCCTTTTAGTAGGCAATGATGCCTATGAACCTGTATCCCCTTGTCCTATTCTTGCAATTTAAAGTAATTTTCTGGATTTATCTTTTCCATACTGTTAATTATCTTCTACACCTCTGTAAGATGCTTCTTTTCAAGTGAAAAGCCCAAGTTTATCCAGCCTTTCTTCCTAATTCAGACTTCTAACACTAGGGATCAGGCTCGTGGCTTTTCTCTGCAGTGCCTTCAGCACTCTAATGTCTCTCTATGGTCTCTTGGTGATCAGATATAATACTCAGTGTGGTCTGCAGACCACTATACAGTTTAGTCATGACTTCCTCGTACTTGAATTATACGGTTTGATATGCAGTTTATACCAGTCATCATTTATTGACTTTGTTAATTGTTGCTCTGCATTGGTTGGACATGTTAAACAATGGGCCGTAATTTGTGGTCCCTACGGGTGCGTACGAGGTGCGCATGCACCCGTAAGGGCTGCGCAATTTCCGGGTTTAGGCATGTGGTGCGCATGCGCTAAAACCCAGAACTTGCGATCTGTCAAGAATTCTCTTGACAGATCATCTGCATCCCCGGGAAAAGGGCATCCGCGGATGGAGAGTTGGGCTATTTGTAGAACTTCTGCTCAGTGAATGGTAGGCGTAAGGCCTGTTTTTACCAGAAAAAAAAATCATCAATAATTTATACATTTAAAAACTTTTTAAATAAAGGTACGTTTATTTTTAGCCCCTTTAAAACATGTAAATTTATTTGTCAAAATTAAATTTGTTTTAAATACTTAATTAAATGCAATTTTTATTAATTTTAAATATGTGATTTAAAAAAAATGTATTTGATGTCTAGGTGTATTTTTTTGGGTATTCCCATTCATACTTATTGGGTTTCCGTACGTACGGAATCGCCATAAGTATGAATGGGGATCCCCCCCCTGTCAGTCGTTGGTCCGGCCCACGTGATCCCAGGGATGCTCGCGAACTGCCTGCGCCCCTGGGATACGTGGGCCTCTTCCCGCGGGTACTCGGAGAGGCCCAGGACCGCGAGTCTCCGTGGTTTCCCAAGGCCCCAGGTACGCGGGCATTTTATTTGCGGATCGGAGGCATTTCCCCGCGGGAAGCCTCCGACCGCAAATTCAGGGCCATTAAGTCTCGTAAGACTCCCGAGTCTCTTTCAACTTCATCCTGAGCTATTTCAGCACTATTCATGGAGTATGTGTGTTGCCCATTTTTCCTTCCTATATACAGCACTTTACATTTGTATGCATTAGATTTCAAATGCTCTCATTCTGCCATCTTGTGTATGTTTTCCAACTTAGTTTGTAATTTCTGAGCTGCCTCCTTTGAATCCACTGTCCCTCCCAGTTTGATATAATTTGCCAGTTTAACTAATTGCATTGAGTTTCTGAATCCAAGTCATTGATGTAAATTAGAAAATAGTGGTCCCAACACCAATCTCTGGGCTCCACCTCACTCAGTAATTCCACCCCACCTTGACATCATTCATCTAACAAATACTCATTTTTTACCCTTCAGCCAATTTCTTAATCTGTCCCCAAGATGTACCCCACATTTCCATAGCTTTGAATTTAACTAAAAACCTTCTATGTGGCAAATGTGTGCAACAACTTTTAGATGGAACTTCGTGAAATGACTTTTGGAAGTCTAGGTACAACATGTCAGGGGGCTTTCCAATGTCCCCTTAGGTTGTCACTTCCTTAAAAATTTTCAAGGGGTTTCAGTTAGGATCTTACTCTTTTGATTCCTTGTTGACTGCAGTTTACCAGGTTAATATTTTACAGATAATTTGAAAATTTACTCCTGATAATTGATTTAACTATTTTGCAGGGGATTGAAGTAAGATTAATGGGTCTGTAGTTGTCTGTGTCACCCTTTTCGAATGTGGGCACCACATTAGCTTGTATCATTTCTACTGATACCTCCCAGTGTCCTCATAATGATTGCCATTGCTTCACAAGTCGCCTCCCTAGTGACTCTTCGCAATCCAGGATAAATATCATCGACCCCATAGAATTTATTTGGTCTTGAGCTCTTTTAGCGTATCTGATACTTCCAGCTCATTGATATTAAAGTCATTCGTTTTGCCTTGGCTATCTCTGGAAATGTGTGTTGCTCATGTCTTTCTTTGTAAATACTTGGAGGAAGTTATCATTCAGAATATTTATGATCTTGTAGTCATCATCAGTTTCAAACCTGTTTGCTTCTTTTATGGTTCTTATTTCATCTCTGACTACCTTCTTACAATTGAACTACTGATAGAATTTTGCACTGTTGTATTTTGCCTCAAAGTACTAGAAGTAGCTATACTTCATTTTCGTTCTTTCTTTGCTCCTCTAATCACCCTTCTAATGTGTTTCTCCGTGTTACTATATTTTTCATTCTCTATTTTTATTAGCAGCAAATAATAGCTAAATAATAATTGTAACAGTGAAAGGTCCACTGCCAAGACAGTAATTTAATTTTGCTTTTTAAAAAAACAAGTTGAGTCATTTTTCATGGCAAAATTGCACATAATTCACATAGGAACCAGAGTAGGTCATTCAGCCCCTTGAGCCTGTTCCACCATTCTATTAGATCATGGCTGATCTGTACCTCAACTCTATTTTACCTGCCTTTGATCAATATCCCTTGATACCCCTTACCTAATAAAAATCTGTCAATCTCAATATTGAAAATTTCAATTGACCCAGCATCCACAACCATTTGGGGGAGAGAGTTCCAGATTTCCACTACCCTTTGTATGAAAAAGTGCTTTCTGATTTCAATTCTGAATGGCCTAACTCTAAGATTATATCCTTTTGTTTCTCCCACTGGAGGAAATAGTTTATTTTTATCTACCCTATCGAATCTCTATCACTTCAACACCTCGATTAAATCACCCCTCAACTTTCTAAGCTCAAGGGAATACAAGCCACGTTTATGCACTGTGTTCATAATTTAACCCTTTAAGACCTGGAATAGTTCTAGTGAATCTGTGCTGTACCCCCTCCAAAGCCAGTATATATTTCCTGTGGTGCGCTGCCCAAAACTGAATGCAGTACTCCAGATGGGATCTGACCAAGGTTCTGTACAGCTGTAGCATCACTTCCTCCCCTTTGCATTCCAGCTCCCTTGAGATAAAGGCCAACATTCCACTAGCCTATTTGATTACTTTTTGTACCTGTGCACTAGCTTTTAGTGATTTGTGTATCTGGACACCCAAATCCCTTTGCTGCTCCACAGTTCCTAGTCTCTCATCATTAAGACAATATTCCAATTTGCCTTTCTTGGATCCCAAGTGGATGACCTCACACTTCCCCACATTGAACTCCATCTGCCACAATTTTGCCCACTCACGTAATCGGTCTATGTCCCTTTGTAACATTTTGCTCCCATCACCTAGAATTTTAGTCAAATGCCATTTTGACTTTTATCACTTAGATATTAATTCTTATCACTTCATGTTGTGGAAGAAAATAAATCCAAAAAACACCTAATTTTCCTTATTGCTTAGCCTGGGAAATGGGACAGTAAAGATGAAAAAGGAGCAAAGATCCATTGCATTAGTTCTCCATCACCACAGCACTGAACCAGGATTCATGGGGCTTTCCTGAGTGGGTGTAACTGGGCCTGCACTTGCAATAGGTTCATATTGGAATGAAGCAGGCTCATTTTCCATTACATCTAGGAATGGGGTACCGAAAAATAAGGATGCGCCAGAAAATCTGGTGCTGGAGCTAGTGTCTGGACCATCCTCAGAGATGAATGCTTGAGAGATGCTCAGGCCAACCTAAAGAGGAAACTGGCAATAGTGTCCTGGCCAATATTTATCCTTCAATCAACATCACTAAAACAGATTATCTGGTCATTACCACATTGCTGTTTCTGGGAGCTTGCTGTGCGCAAATTGGCTGCCGCGTTTCCTACATTACAACAGTAACTACACTTCAAAAGTACTTCATTGGCTGTAAAGAGCTTTGGGGCGTCCGGTGGTTGTGAAGCTGAGAAGTGTAGAGGAATAGAGAGACCTTGGAGTGCATCGCCACAGATCCCTGAAGGTAGCAGGACAGGTAGATAAGGTGGTTAACAAAGCATAAGTGTTACATTCTATGCCTCGACTAATAAAGGAAAGTAAGAGCAGGGAGGTTATGCTTGAACTGTATAAAATACTGGCTGGACCACAGCTAGAGTACAGTGTACAGTTCTGGTCACCGCATTACAGGAAAGATGTGATTGCACTGGAGAGGGTATAAAGGAGATTTACGAGGATGTTGCCAGGACTGGAGAATTTTAGCTATGAGGAAAGATTGGATAGGCTGGGGTTGTTTTCTTTGGAACAGGGGAGGCTGAGGGGAGATTTATTGAGGTGTTTAAAATTATGGAGGGACCTAGATAGAGTGGATAGGAAGCACCTATTTCCATTAGCAGAGAGGTCAATAACCAGGGAGCATAGATTTAAAGTAATTGGTAGAAGAATTAGAGGGGAGTTGAAGAGAACTTTTTTCACCCAGAGGGTGGTGGGGGTCTGGAACTCACTGCCTGAAAGGGTGGTAGAGGCAGAAACCCTCATCACATTTAAAAAGTACTTGGATATGCAATTGAAGTGCCATAACCTACAAGGCTATGGACCAAGTGCTGGAAGGTGGGATTAGGCTGGATAGCTCTTTTACGTCCAGCACGGACACAATGGGCCGAATGGCCTCCTTTTGTGCCGTAAATTTCTATGATTCTACGAAGGGCACGATATAAATGCAGGTCTTTCTCTCTTCAACAGTTTGCTGGTTGTTCTATCTCCCAGCAGGATCTTTGGGCCTCTAGCTGCTGCTCTCTAGGAACAGCTAGAAAAGCCCGGAGGTCAGCGAGAAGGCGCTCAGCCTGCAGCTATGCTTCTATTTCCAATCCAGTTTCCAGCGCAGGGCCCTGCCAGGGAGCAATCCTGCATGGAGGGTACAGCTGGACTGTGGGTATAGCCCAGGGTAGGAAATTTGGGGGCACCTAGGTTTTCACATGTGTAGCACACTTTGGGAATGCTGCACCTGTCTGGTGCCTGGCGGGGAGTGAGGAAGATGGAGAGAATGGCCCTCTAAAGTTCTGGAATCTTTGAGTCTGTTTAGATTTCATTTGTGGAGAATTCTATATTTAACGTATTATTTAAAATAAATGGTTGGAAGCAATGTTCCCGCGAATTATTTTTTATTGATGCTCGGCCCATTCAAAATACCGCGCATGTGTGGTTTTTCGCATTGAAAAGCCAGCGAGCCGGCTACATGGGAGGGAGGTCCAGAGAGCTGTGCGGCTGTGCAGCTTAGAGGGAACATTGGTTGGAAGATAACTTTCCGACTCGCACAGGAAGTCATCCTTTGAGCAAAGCAAAGGAGTTTTCCTTTGTTCGGTAACCTGTTAAAGTTGGAGTGATGCTGTCCTTTTATTGTGTTGCTTGATATCACAGTCCAATTTAAATTTAACATGCAGCTAGTTTTTTTTATTGATTTCATTGGTCTGGATTTTGTGGTCAGCGGCGAACAAATGGTGCCAGTCATTCATTACACTTATACTTGCCCACAGACTTTCTGTGGGATTTTGCACCGGAACTTGCTGTGATTAGAAAGCTATTTTGGTGCAGCGCCCTCTATAGGGGATCTAGGACCTGTGTACAGGGCAAGCAACTGTGTATCTCCTTAAACCAATCAGATTGAAGAATCGTTGCTGAGCAGCACAGAGTCTGAACCAGGAAGTGTCAGTTAGAATATTTAATTTGATGCCAAATCATGTGCAGCAAGCAAAATAAAGAGAGGGAAAAAAAGATGGGATTAAGAGAGAGGGATAAAAGAGACAGAAAGAAAAAGTTAAAACAAAATTTAAGCTTTTAATTTTTTTTAAATCTACCAACAATAACTAAAATCTGAAGGAATGAGACTCCACACTTGTAAAAGTTAATTTTCAGTGCCAGAGAGGTTGTTTGGCAATAATTAAGACTTATCACGCTGTTAAAAATTTACTTACACTGGAATGGACAAGCCCTAACTACTTCTGACAAGTTTGGCGGGTATATATCACGTAAGTACAGCCACTTCACGCTGTTTCATGTGTTTCAATGCCAAGTCTCTCGGCAAGATACCGGTATGGCGCAGCTTCTGGAGGAGCAGGGCAACTCTAACAGCGTTTAACTGCACATGTGCGGTCGGCAGAAGTCACAGTCTGATTTACACTTCAATAACAGTGAGCGCTGATAGCCTCACTGTTGTTTCTACCGTGAAATCTGGGCCATTGTTCATTTTCTAAGGCTTGGCAAATTAATTTTAAAAAATGTAAGTTTTTCCTTTTTTGTATTTAAATGGCTATTCATAAAAAAACGTTGTCAAATTAATTCTTTGTTAAATTTTTATAACAGCGGACAGCTTTTCCCTCAAAACAAATGTGAGCAGAGGTGGAGGAGCTGCTTTATTGTTCGTGACTAGCTGTGAGCTGTCAATCAGTGAATACTGCTTCTGAGTGAAATGGTGACTGATTGACAGCAACTTAAAGAGCAGAAATGAGACTGCAATTGAATGAACTGATTGCCGTGTCTGAAAATGTTAAAAGCCAGACATTTCATACATTAGAGCCGTAGTGCTTCATGAAAGCATCATTTTACATTAACAGCATTTTAACTGTACACCCACAAGATTTTTCGGGAAAACATGGACAAAGTCATTCAAAAAACTATTGCACTGACATGCTCATCACTGGCAGTGGAACTTCAAAACCAAACCATTTATTTAAAATCATTGGTTGCAAGGCAACTTTCTGAATAGTGTGAAGGTGATGCTTTGAACAAAGCAAACATGAGTCATTTTTAATCCAAAAAAAGAACCAATTGGAGTCTATGTAATATTTTAATGATAATAAAATGAAACTGACTGAGAATTAATTTCAAATGGCCAACGCTACTCCCTGTTTATGACATGCTGTTGACAGAAGAGTTGACAGATTCACTGGGTCTGGGTGCTGGGTCTGATTCTGATACTTCGACTATCCTACAATTTTTATGTATTCAACTTGTGTTAATTATTGTTTTAAAACTGGTAGTAACGTGGAGGATACAGATTAGCAAAATGCCAAAATTTGCTGCAAATTCCTTACAACTGTGTACATCACCTTTTCCTATGACCCATTACGAAGTCTCTATCTGTTTTATTTTGAATACAGTCAGTAAAACCATCAGGCTGGAGGTGGGAACAGTCTCAGCGTATAGGACGATTCAGAATGTAATTGGCTACCTGAAAGGATCCATCAACCCAGGTAACTTATTTATTGTTGTAGGTCAACTCACAGGAATGTTTAGTGTAACATATAAAGTATTATAACATATATAGTAATTCCGCAGCAGTGACAGAAATTAAACAAACATTCTGCAATGTTAAATGTTGCTTTTCTACTGGTTAAATTCCTTGTTTATTTATCTAATTGTGTGTATTGTTTTAATGGCCTCTGTCAGTTATAGTTCCTATGTAAAATACACTTGGTGTGTAGTTTACAGTTCAATGACAGATCACAGATTGAGGGGAAATTTGGTTACAGAAAAATCTATAAAAATCAGTTATGCACAATGTCATCTTTAGGATGTGTGACAGTAATTGGTGCCGCACTTCTGTGCTCTACAGCATCCCTGTTCAGATGAAATAATATCTTTGCAAGTACAAAATGATTTTTCACAACCTTTCATTGCTTTCATTTTTGCTGTAACAGGTTTTACTGAGTGCAGCATTTAGACCAAATGTGATTAACCGAGAGAAAGTGTAGCACAAGTGAGCTTTTCAGAAATTGTGTGTTCGACCATGACCATTAAATTAAAATTGAATCTGTCGAGCAGTTGAAGTGCTTTGTCCACTCCAATTTTTTCCATGAATAACCAGCTCTTTAAGAAAGTCGCATGCATATTACTTCATTACCTCTAGAACTGGTGCCCCTTTCTCCCCTTGTTACAGTGAGCAAATGGTCAATCTATGGAACAAGCTACCCAGGGAGGTGGAAGCCTTTAGTATTGATTTATTTAAATTCAAATGAGATAGATTTCTTTCAGAAAATATCATTTTGGAATACAGTATATGAGTAATTTGAGCCATGACATGTGTTAAGTGTAGCATGCTTGGGAAGAACAAATAACTTTGGACCTATGGCTCCCAAAGCTCTCCACCACTTGGGTTTTCCTCACATTACGTCTGGCTCTGTAGTAGGCTAATTGATGGAGAATGATTGCTATAATTAGTCAACAATTCCATCATCATTGTACCATGTGATTACCAGGATGGTAGAAGGCAAACTAATAGGACCTTGGTCTTGTTTTGTCAAGCAATTCCTATGTTCCTATAGATAAATGCTGTGGCAGCAGATATGTCACTATTATTGTATCTGCAATAATGTGCAAAGTGAATGTTTATTTATTGGGTATGGCCTGAGAGTTGGTATTTTGTACTGAGTGAGAAAGAAAGGAGATCCTTTTGATCCTTTAAAGACCTCAGGATGTCACAAAGCACTTTACAGCTAATGAAGAACTTTTGAAGTGTAGTCACTGTTGCAATGTAGGAAACACGGCAGCCAATTTGTGCGCAGCAAAGTCCCACAAAAAGCAAGATAATAATATCTAGATAATCTCTTTTTAGTGATGTTAGTTGAGGGATAAATATTGGCAGGACACCGGGGAGAACGCCCCTGCTTTTCTTAGAAATAGTGCCATGGGATCTCTTATGTCCACCTGATGGGTCAGATGGAGCTTTAGAAGATAGGAGCAGGAGTAGGCCATTCGGCCCCTCGAGCCTGTTCCGCCATTTAATGAGATCATGGCTGATCATCCAAATTCCGTACCCTGCCCCTGCTTTCTCCCCAGATCCCTTTAGCCTTAAGAAATATATCTAACTCCTTCTTGAATATATTTGATGAATTGGCCTCAACTGCCTTCTGTGGTAGAGAATTCCACAGGTTCACCACTCTCTGGGTGAAGAAATTCCTCCTCATCTCTGTCCTAAATGGCTTACCCCTTATCCTTAGACTGTGACCCCTGGTTCTGGACTCCCCCGCCATCGGGAACATCCTTCCTGCATCTAGTCTGTCTAGTCCTGTTAGAATTTTATAAGTTTCAATGAGATCCCCTCCTTCTAAACTCTAGCGAATACAAGCCCAATCGACCCAATCTCTCTTCATACGTCATTCCTGCCATCCCAGGTATCAGTCTGGTGAATCTTCGCTGCACTCCCTCCATGGCAAGAACATCCTTCCTCAGATAAGGCGACCAAAACTGCACACAATACTCAAGGTGTGGTCTCGCCAAGGCCCTGTACAACTGCAGCAAGACATCCTTGCTCCTGTACTCGAATCCTCTCGCTATGAAGGCCAACATACCATTTGCCTTCTTAACCGCCTGCTGCACCTGCATGCTTACCTTCAGCGACTGGTGCACAAGGACACCCAGGTCTCGTTGCACTTCCCCTTTTCCCAATCTATTGCCGTTCAGATAATCATCTGTCTTCCTGTTTTTGCCACCAAAGTGGATAACCTCGCATTTATCCACATTATACTGCATCTGCCCAATCACCCAACCTGTCCAAATCATACTGGAGTTTCTCTGCATCCTCCTCACAGCACACACGCCCACCCAGCTTTGTGTCATCTGCAAACTTGGAGATATTACATCTAGTTCCCTCGTCTAGATCATTAATATATATTGGGCCAGAAATTCGGGTCTCTACGGGTGAGTACGCGCTGGGTACTCACCCGTAGACCCAACGAAAGTGCCCGTTTCCCGCATGCACTGCGCATGCGCTGGAAACCGGAACTTCCGTTCCACTGAAGGAAGGGGTTCAGAGGTCGAACGCGTGCGCCGGAGAGGCAGCGCGCACGCAGCGAACTTCAGGTTTTTTTTCAGGTTTCTCCGTGAGGGTAAGTACGGAGAAGCTGCGCGGGGAAAAAGGAGGCGCAAGGCCTGCTTTTAACAAGGTAAGTGGTGAATTAAGTACAATTTAAACATTTTTTCAACAGGTTTATCTTTTTGACATACTTTAAAAGAAAGGCAAGTTTATTTTTAGCACCGTTAAAAAGTGTAATTAATTTTTTCAAAAATTTTAATTTTTGTTTAAAGTAGTTAATTTATGTAATTTATAGTTATTTTAAAAATTTGATTTTTAAAATTATTTATGTGAAGTTTTAGTGAGGTTTTGGGGCCGATCTCTATTCATAGCTGTGACAGGTCTTCCTTTCAAAATCTATGAATGAAGATTCCCTGCTCCGATTGGCTCTCCATGGCCCACGTGATCCCAGGGGACGCTTCAAACTAACTGCGCCCCTGGGATACGCAAGCACTGCGCGCCGGCAGCTGCAGGAGGCCTAGGAGCCGAATTCCACGCGGGCCCGAAGCACAATGGCAGGCGCGGTATGTAAATATGCGCGCGATTCTTGCACCCGCGGGAAGCCAGAGAGCCGAATTTCTAGCCCATTGTGAATAGCTGGGGTCCTAGCACAGATCCCTGCAGTACCCCACTAGTCACTGCCTGCCACTCGGAAAAAGACCCGTTTATTCCAACTCTTTGCTTCCTGTCTGCCAACCAGTTCTCTATCCAAGTCAGTACCTTACCCCAAATCCCATGTGCTTTAACTTTGCACGCTAATCTCTTATGCGGGACCTTATCGAAAGCCTTCTGAAAGTCCAAATACACCACATCCACTGGTTCTCCCTTATCTATTCTACCAGTTACATCCTCAAAAAATTCCAGTAAATTGGTCAAGCACGATTTACCTTTTGTAAATCCATGTTGACTTTGTCCGATCCTGTCACTGTTTTCCAAGTGCTCTGCTATTACATCTTTTATAATGGACTCTAGCATTTTTCCCACTACTGATGTCAGGCTTACCGGTCTATAATCCCCGTTTACTCTCTACCACCTTTTTTAAATAGTGGGGTTACATTAGCTACCCTCCAATCCATGGGAACTGTTCCAGAGTCTATAGAATTTTGGAAGATGACCAGCAATGCATCTACTATTTCTAGGGCCACTTCCTTAAGTACCCTATGATGTAGATTATCAGGCCCTGGGGATTTATCGGCCTTCAATCCCGTCAATTTCCCGAACACCATTTCCCTACAAATACTGATTTCATTCAGTTCCTCCCTCTCATTAGACCCTATGTTCCCCGACATCTCTGGGAGGTTATTTGTGTCCTCCTTTGTGAAGACAGAACCAAAGTATGTATTTAATTGGTCAGCCATTTCTTTGTTCCCCATTATAAATTCCCCTGATTCTGACTGCAAGGGACCTACGCTTGACTTCACCAATCTTTTTCTCTTCACATATCTATAGAAGCTTTTACAGTCAGTTTTTATGTTCCCTGCAAGCTTACTCTCATATTCTATTTCCCCCTCTTAATTAATCCCTTTGTCCTCCTTTGCTGAATCCTAAACTGCTCCCAATCCTCAGGTTTGCTGCTTTTTCTGGCCAATTTATATGTCCTCTCCTTGGATCTTATGCTATCCCTAATTTCCCTTGTTAGCCACGGTTGAGTCACCTTTTTTGTTTTATTTTTATGCCAAACAGGGATGAACAAATTCTGTAGTTCATCCATGCGATCTTTAAATGTTTGCCATTGCCTATCCACCGTCAACCCTTTAAGTAACATTCCCCATTCCATCCTAGCCAACTCGCGCCTCACACCATCGTAGTTTCCATATTTAAATTCAGGACCCTAGTCTCTGAGTCAACTACTTCACTCTCCATCGTAATGAAGAATTCTATCATATTATGATCGCTCCTCCCCAAGGGGCCTCACACAACAAGATTGCTAATTAATCCTTTCTCATTACATAATACCTAGTCTAAGATGGCCTGATCTCTAGTTGGTTCCTCGACATATTGGTCCAGGAAACCATCCCGTATACACTCTAGGAATTCCTCCTCCACAGTATTGTTACTAATTTGGTTAGCCGCATCTATATGTAGATTAAAGTCACCCATGATAACTGCTGTGCCCTTATTGCACGCATCTCTAATTTCCCGTTTAATGCCATCCCCAACCTCAGCATTACTGTTTGGGGGTCTGTTTCCAACTCCCACTAACGTTTTCTGTCCCTTGGTATTTCTCAGCTCTACCCATACAGATTCCACATCTTCAGAGCTAATATCCTTCCTTACTATTGTGTTAATCTCCTCTTTAACCAGCAATGCTACCCCACCTCCTTTTCCTTTTTGCTTTTACCAGGATAAGAGTTGAAAAATACTTTAAAAAAAGGTAAGTTTATTTTTAGCCCCATAAAAAACTTCAATTATTTTAAAAATGTGATTTTTTTTTAATTTATTTAAAGTTTTACTATGTTTTTGGGGTGATCTCCATTCATATATTTGACAGGTCTTCCTGTCAAGTGTATGAAGGGAGATTTTGTTCTTTGATTGGCTCCCCATGGCCCACGTGATCCCAGGGACGCTGCGAACTACATGCGCCACTGGGATACGTGGGCCCTGCACACTTGGAGTTTGGAGAGGCCAAGGAGCAGAAGCGTGCGCGTCCCGGAAGCCCTCAGGTAAGGGCGTAGAGGCCTGCGATCGGAAAATACGGGCCAATGTCTTGTCCAAAAGACGGCACCTCTAGACAGTGCAGCACTCCCTCAGTACTCCGCTGGACTGTCGGCCTAGATTTTATGCTCAAGTCTCTGGAGTGGGACTTGAACCCATGACTTTCTGATTCAGAGGCAAGAGTGCTACCGTTGAGTCACAGCTGACAATGGACCTGAGGGTAAAATTAATTTTGGCTAACAATCCTTCCATCTTGTAGTGTATACTGTGTTTTCATTGCTATAATCATAGTCTTAAAGGGCAAGGAAAGTCTAGAGGGAGTTATTTCTGTTCATTTGTCTTAGTGAAGAAAATGAATAAAAACATTTGTAGCCTTAAAAAAAAAACTTTACATTTGCTGCTCAGAGGAACTCTTCCACCTTCCCTTCCCACTTGTTATATCGCTGAGGGAGAAAGGCATTCCAGAGTGGTGCCAATAATTTCTTCAAATAGACATTTGAACAGAATGTTCTCCCCCTTAATTTCCCTTCTTCTTTAAAGACCATGTTCGTGGCAATGAAAAGCAACAGGGCACTGATTGAACTGAGCCTGCATAATGCACTTGCCAGAATATAAAGTTTCGATAGAATAAAAAATTCATGCAGTAAATCGAGGATGCATTTCAAAAGATAAAGATACATAAATCCTGTGCAAATCACTTTTTGTCTGAATAATGTTGCTGGAACTTTCCTTAGAACACTTAAATCTCAGTGTTTCAGATTACTATCTTTATATTTCCATAGGAAGTGTGTAGCACTGAAGCAAACCCTAATGTAATTACTGTCAACCAACAAAACCATTTCCTTCTGCTACTTTCATAGTTCAATCTGAATGAACATTTGGTCCACTAAATGGGCTAAGACTAAACCTTTTGCACACAAGTACTGATTGTGGATAACCATATGTTTTATGTGTGGGCTGCTAATTTAATTGAATGAAAATCTGTTTAGCAGGTGGTAGTGACACATTTTCATATAATTCAACTAGCTGTTTTGGAACACGTGAACTGATGAATTCGTATTTCTTCATCGTTCTCAATTTCTATCTACACAGTCCAAATAGGGTTTATTTAACTGATCTAACAACATGTTGGCTGATTTCTGGATGCAGCTAGATTTCTAGATAGATTAGATGTGTTTGCTAAACAACAAAATAAAATTCTTTAAAAGGAATTTGCTATCCCTATCCTGGAAGCTTTATTTTTTATTGTTAAGAGGGTTTATGTCATGCTTCAATGAATCTCACACTTAAATGTTGCACTTACAATCTGAGTTGTCCATTTCATTTGTCAGCTCTGGCTTTAAAATAATCTCTGATGCTTTACATTCAGAGATGCATTTTGGAATAGGATTATTAAAATCCTACTAACAGTTCAAAGCCTTCTCATTTCCTTAAATGAGTGTCATTGTGAAACTGTACCTCTGACTGATGTAATCAAAAGATGTGCACATTCATTACTATTTCAAAGATGCAGGGGAGACATGAAGGACATTTAAACAGCATTAGTGCAGATAAGACAAGTATTGAGAAACAAGAAATAAAACTTCCAGAAGTAATGTTTTATGTTCAATGCCTTTAAATTTGTTAAACTTGCATGGAATTCATAAGTGTATACTGCAAAGGAGGAATTGCAAATAAATTACATTTAGTTTTCTGATTTATTACAGGAACAATATCTATACTATATGGAAGTAATGAGGAATACAATTTAGTAAAACAGTGTATAAAGCTGAAAAATTAGTTATATTAACAAGTTTACCAAATAATAGCAGCAATTCAACTGCTAAATCACAAGTTTTGGCTAACTTGCATTCCAATTTTTTTTAATTATTTGGCTCAGTGAAGCTAAAAGACTTGGTACAATTTCTAAAAGCTGAAAAACATGCTTTTAACTGCAAGGTTAGTATTGGTGCAAAACAATTTCAGCTTTACTTTGACACTCAACTTGTAGTGTAACTAGGGTTGCTAACTCTGGTTTGATGTATTCTTGGAGATTTGATCATGTGACATTTAATCACATGGCTTTCAATCACGTGACACTGCGTGCTGCTTAATCACATGACATTTGATCACGTGACACTTGCCCACTCTTTGCAAATGCTATTGCATTTACCTTAGTTGAGTGGTTCAGGATCAGCAAGCCCCAAACAAAATATTCGACTTTTGTTTTATAGTGAGATGAATAACATAATTTATAAATCAAAGAAAGAACACAAAAGAATAGAAAGATTTAAGGGTAAGTTTAAATAAAAACTACTTGTGATGTTTTTCAGACAAGGAGGTGGTTTGCAGTGCTGTTCCCCAAGGGTCAGTTTTGGGCCCATTATTCTTTGCAATTTTTAAAAACGACCTAGACTTGGATGTAGGGAGCAGCATTTTAAAGTTTGCAGATGATCTGAAACTTGGCAAAGTAGTAGATCATCATAAGGATAGTTATAGGTTTCAGGATGACATAGACAGGATGGTGAAATGGGCAGAAGCATGGCAGATGAAGTTCTATGCGGAGAAGTGTGAAGTGATGCACTTTGGGAGGATGAATATGGAAGGACAGTAAACTATAAATGGCATGTTTTTGAAAAGTATAGTTGAGCAGAGAGACCTTGGTGCGCATGTGTAAACCGCGCATACAAGGACCATTTCTTCCAAACTGCCAACAACAACGCTCGGCATATCAATTAACCATTCCGGTAGATTCCCACCTAAAACGGGAGGGTTGGGAACCCTAAGTGTAACTCCATATTCAGGGCCTATTCTGACTCCAGAGCAAAGCAAGAGGAGACTTATAGAATTATAGAACTTTACAGCACAGCAGGAGGCCGTTCAGTCCATCGCACCTATGCTGACACTTTGGAAGAGCTATTCACTTAGTCCTGTTCCCCAGCCCTTTCCCCAGAGCCTTTTAATTGTGTTTTCTCTCCAAGTATTTATTTACTCCCCTTTTAAAAGCTGCTATGGATTCTTCTTCCACCGCTGTTTCTGCGAAGGCATTCAGTGTCCTAACAACCCTCTATGTAAAATCTTCTTACCTTTCTCTTCATTCTTTTGGTGATATGGGGTTAATCTCACACTGCTTCGATTTGGCACCACATGGAGTGTAAATCCAGTGTGGTATCAAGCCTGGTTCACAAAGTATTTGGCATGCATTGAACCATACGGAAGCCAAGTAATGTAAATAGAGTTTCACCTAGCTGGAACCCAAACTGGGGAGGGAGGGAGAGAGCGAGCAACACAAACTGTGGGAGAGAGAGAAACACAAACTGGGGGAGAGGCTGGTGTCCGTGGTGGGTCACAACCCCGCTGCTGGCTCCATCCCGCTGTTGAAATGAACTTACATTAATGGGGCCTATTAATCTCGCCCAGCAGGCTATCCAGCCCAATGAGATGGAGCAGGTCTGGTGACGTCATTCATGACGCGTTTTCAGCCGGGATCTTTAAAGGGACCATGGCCACATTAGATTTAAAGTTTCATGTAACATACTGCTGTCAGCGCACTACAGCATTGGAGTGCTGCAAACACTGACAATCGCTGCACAGAGGCAGAGGGCTGCACCTAGGCTCTCCGATGACTTCCTCCATGTGCTTATGGAGGGAGTCACAGCACGCAGGGAGGTCCTCTTCCTTTCCAATGGGCGGAAGAGACCTCCTCAGGAGACCAAAACAGCCTGGTTGCAGATTGCAGAGGAGGTCACAAGCAGGGATGTGGTCAGGAGGACCTGGGTGCAGTGCTGCAAATGTTTCAATGTTCTCATTAGAGCAGGAAACGTTAGTACAAAGCCACACTCAACCTCATCCTGCTGTGCCTCTCATCACATCCCCATCACTCTGCCTTTCCTATCCTACTCCTGCACATCCTTACTCACACCAACATACCTTGCACCTCCACCCATCCCTCTTTCTCTATCTACATTACCACATCCCCATCTCACTAGCCACCCCTCACACTCACTCTCATCCTAGTGCAATCATACCAACTAACAACACACAAGGGTAGGCACTTGGGTGTTTAACCAATGTAAAGTTTCTGTTAATGTGGTGTCAAACATAAAAATCTTTATTTTCAACACTTTCTGGTCTTGGACAGATTTGTGTGCACCTTTGGAAGTGGCTTAGTGAGTTGCAGTGAATGGTGAGACATAACGGTACCCCCCGCAATGGTGATGAGTGTGAAACATAGAAACATAGACATAGAATCTAGGAGCAGGAGTAGGCCATTCGGCCCGTCGAGCCTGCTCCACCATTCAATACGATCATGGCTGATCATCCAAATCCAGTACCCTGTCCCTGCTTTAATCCCCACAGTACACATATCCCACCCTACCCCCATAACCCCACGTATTTAATTCCCCCTAACATATCCCATCCTATCCCCATAGCCCCACATATTTAATCTCCCCCGAACACTAAGGGTCAATTTATCATAGCCAAATCAACCTAACCCACACATTTTTGGACTGTGGGAGGAAACCGGAGCACCCGGAGGAAACCCACGCAGACACGGGGAGAATGTGCAAACTCCACACAGACAGTCACCCGAGGTCAGATTCGAACCCGGGTCCCTGGCGCTGTGAGACACCAGTGCTAACCACTATGCCACCGTGTTGCCCACAAGGAATGGCTTGGTCATTGTAGGGATCGTTTATGGTGTTGGTGTGGGGTAGTGCCAACCTGGCGCATCATGTGGCAGCCATATGGGTGTACAGCGTAAAGTTAACTCAATCTGGCCCTGGTGAGGCCATCCCTGGCCTCCCGGGCAGCAATGTGCTCGGGTGCTGATGCCCTGTGTCCTGTGCAGCATCAGGTAATTGCGGAGAAGGTTGGTGTTGTTGTTGGTGCTGCTGGTGTGTCTGGTGCTGCTGGTGTTGGGGCTGATCGTGGTCTGATTCTGAGGACCAAGGTGAGACAGTACAAACGGCACCCATGTTGATGGAATAGATGGCAGCTGAAGGACAGATGCATTCTGTCAATAGTGAGAGAGTTCTTCCAATGAGGCGACACTGGATGGAGACTTTGCTGGAAACACTTGCAGCCTGCAGACTCTGTGCTGAAAATGGACTTCTGCCTGAGGAAAGTGATCATCTGTCAGGTGGGAGCTTTTACTGTACATTTGATGCTGTCAAGTAATCAGCTGGAGCAATGGCCACGGAACCCCCGCCTTAGGTTGACAGATGTGGTTCCCGAGCTGCGTGAATCCCGTGGCCAAACAGGGAAATTTAAAATGTACGGGGATAAAGGCTCTTAAGTGCCTGTAAACTACCTGATAATGATTTCAATTGGGGCGTCCGCCGCTGCTGGTCGGGTCGGCTCCGCGATGACAGACGCGCGTGGGAACGGGATGACAGCGGGTTCCCAACCCACTGTCAAAAATAACAACTTTCCCACCTGACCCCACCGATCGCACCCGCTACCACCCTGGAAAATTCCGGCCAGAGAGAGAGAGAGAAACAAACTGGGGGAGGGAGAGAGAGGAACATTTACCCTCCATTTAAAATAATCTGAATCTGAACCAGCTCAGTTTATTGTTTATATATAAACTTTATTTTGATGTCGACATTTTGAAACGAGTCTTTTTATTACTTTAATATTTCTCAGAAGCATAATTTATGCCAAAAAACTGGACCACCTACATCTGAAAATGTGATTATATTACATCATAATTGTCCTTCATTAAAGTAAGTTTGTTTTAAACATAATTATGGCAAACTAATTTGTAATATAATATGCATACACATTTGAATAATGGCTATAAAATTAATTGTGTAATTATATAGTTGATGTCTAATTGAGATATAGTTAACACTTGTGACGTTTTCTATCAGTGGATCATTTTAGACCTCGAATGCTAAAGATAGCACTGTTTCTTTAAGATCACTTCTGCTTTATCTGCTGCAGAAAGCACAAATTTGAAAGGCTAAAAATTGCTAGAGTTGTGAAGATAATAGATCTGTAGGGACCTTGTTTTATTCTCAGATACAGCACACTGCTTTAGCTATTAAAATGTTCACACTGTCAGTATGAAACTACTTAGCATTCAGCATCATTTGGGGTGTTTTAAATGGGCTTCGCAGTTTGGTGTGTTTGGCAGCATGCTAATGAGAATTTTTGAGAACGAAGGTCAAAATACTGTTAGTAAAACAATAATGCTTTGTATTTCATAGAGAAATTAAGTTGGAATTTGTACAGTAGTGATCTGCTTGATTGTTATTATCTTGAGCATTATTAGGTACTATGGGGACGAAGTTCAGTAGGTTAGCGCCGCCAGTTAGTGCCTGGCGGGGAGCTAATGGTGCGCTCAGGCAGTAGTGCCGCGGCGGGGAAAATCCCATGCCGCACAACAAATTCGCCGGCCCCATAGCACCGGCGATAACAGTTAGCGCCTCGGTCTCTTTCGCCATGCAGATTGTGACGTCAGCGAGTGTGCAACGCTCGCTGGGCACCCAATCTGAAAACTTCAGTCGCGCCCCCTGCCTTACCACCTCGTGCCGACAGTGCCAGGGAACAGAGGTGTGAACCAGCCGGCTGGTGGCTGGCAGGGCGCTACTTAAAGGGATGCGCCCCAGCTGCCAAGGAACTTCCGTTCCAAAGGTCAGTTATGAGTGGCAGAGAGCGCAGGATGTATCTGCAGCCAAATAAAGGCTGCTTAGTCCCCGGTGTGTTGCGGGTTGTCAAAGCACTTTGCACTTCATCTCTCAGCATATCACCGTTCTGCACTCCCCGAATTACTGGGGCTGGTGTGCAGACTCCAAAGATCCTCCCCTTTAATGGATGGAAGGCGCCTGCACCAATGCTCACTTCCGATTACACAACACTTCATATTCGTTCTCGCTTGGAGCCTAGCGCCACTCACCTATGCCATCAGCGCCTGATTTAGTGCTCCCCTGAATTCTTTGAGTGCTGAGACTGAACTTAACGGGCAGCGAGATTGATTAGTGCCTGGTGCTAAATTTCTCCCCCTAAGTTTCTCCCTGCTTTGCTTTGGCTTCATCCATTATTTGCATAATTTTACTTCAGTTGCTTCTTCCCCCCACACAAACTTTGCTAATTATGATATATAAATTAAACAGGTATTTGATGTACAAGAGTGAAAAAAGAACTTTCAATCATATAGCACCTTTCATGTCCTCAGGACATCCCAAAGTGCATTATAACCAATAGATTACTTTGTGCAGTCACAGTTGTTATTGCAGGAAACTGGTTGATGAGTGTTTTTGGTGCATCGCTATGCTATATTGCGTGATTGCTAAGTTGATAGGTTTGTACCCACAAGTTCTGTTATTGCTTGCTCTAGATTTCAGCAAGGTCATCAAGCAGAGAGAGAACAATGAAATGACATATTTCCCTGCAAGGAGGGAGGGACATCTTCACTTACTGCTATGCAACAACATAGAAAAAGGTCTGCAAGCATCCCACTTCCCCATCCTGTTGATTGGGGTAGCTATGTACTTGAGCTGGGGGGAGGGGGGGATGGCAGGACCCTATGAATTTACAGGTGTCTACTTCATTCACAACTTAAAAATGTCACCAGCTTTTAGAGCAGCTCCCACACTATCTTGCTGCATTTTTGTTTGTAGTTTTTCATCCAGTTTGCCTTTAAGAAAGATTCTATTCGCGAATGTTTCAGATAAGCAAGAGCAGGAGTGCTCCTCTGGGCCCCACAAGGAAAGTTTAATCCTCCCCAGCCCCAGATTTTCCTGCCTTTTCTACTGTGAGTCACCTGGAGCTCTCTTCCCCAAACCTACTGGAGTTCAGTAACTGCTTCCTGCCCACGTTTGGGCAGGACATGGTCTGGCGGTATGCACTGGCTGCTTGTCCTTTTCTGGTAGATGCTCCATAATTAGGCTTCTTTGGATCACAAATTTATGTGTCAGCTGTGGCTCAGTGGGTAGCACACTCACCTCCGAGTCAGAAGGTTGTGGGTTCAAGTCCCACTCCAGAGACTTGGGCACATAAATCTAGGCTGACATTCCAGTGCAGTTCTGAGGGAGTGCTGCACTGTCGGAGGTGCCATCTTTCAGATGAGATGTTAAACCGAGGCCCCGTCTGCCCTCTCAGGTAGACATAAAAGATCCCATGGCACTATTTCGAAGAAGAGCAGGGGAGTTCTTCCCGGTGTCCTGGCCAATATTTATCCCTCAATCAACATCACTAAAGCAGATTATCTGGTCATTATCACGTTGTGGGAGCTTGCTGTGCGCAAATTGGCTGCCGCGTTTCCCACATTACAACAGTGACTACACTTCAAAATTACTTCATTGTTGGTCGTGAAAGGCGCTGTATAAAGGTAAGTCTTTCTTTCTTTATGTAGCATGCAGCTATTCTATAGCTCAAAGCACTCCATTGTATCTGCGCTTGGCAGCTGTTTGTGGGTGTACAGATGTCATGAACTAAACGGTATCTTTGGTCTCCGAGAAGCCAACCTTGCTCTCTGCTTTGAGTCAATAATGGGGCATAGTGGATTACCTTAAGAAAATCTCATAACCCCTGCCTGGAAAGCAAACATTCACCTGGCTGATCCTATACTAATAGTCAAAGATGAGATGAACATTAATGGAGCGGTAGGTTTGTAGTTCATAAAGGCATAACTGTTAAGTGCAGAAGCTAGTAAGGCGGCATCAGTATCATCACTAATGTCGTTGACTTTAGGGAATGCTACCATTTGAAAACAGTGTATGGCCTTCTCATGACGTTGCCTAGTGTCCACGGGGAGAGTGATATAATTGCCTTCTCTGAGAAACAAGATTTGAAATGTCTGTGACTAGCAAATGAACAAAGTTATTTATGTCTCCTGGTACTATACTGGAATGAGCATGAGATGTTAAAAGTGTTGTGACCTTTACCGCTACTGTCCATGCTGTGTATGTGGGGGAGTTTGGCTGGAGTTCAGGTTCCAGCATGCAGCACAACTCTGTCATGGTTTCTTTAGTAAATCATAATCCATGTACATGGCGTCTACATCTGGATTTAGGATTAAAGGTAATAGTCGGTAAAGGCTGTCCACCACATCTGATGCTAGTATAAACTTAAGAAATTGACTACTAACATTTTTTTTAAAAACTCAAATAAATAGATTTTTGTTGGTCAACTGGGTGTCTGACATGCTCAGAAAGTCATTACCATGGTTAAGAGTCTCTAATTTAAGCTACTACAAAATCTAGCAGGGTTTTTGTTAGCCAAATTTTTTACACACTATGTTGGAACATGTCCCATTTACCTAAGCCCAGAAAGCTTTGGTGCAGATTGGCAGAACTAAGGTTCAGAGAGACGCAAACATATGTAGGGATACTGCTAGAGTTTAACCAGCTAAAACAGGGTACAGAGTGCTGATAAACTTCTTGTTGCTTGTCCAGGTAGGGCCAACTTCCCATCAGGCTTTTGCCAAGTGGGGGAAATGCCAGCTTCCAACAAAAGACCTACCTCTCCAGATTCCATTACTAAACCTAACTAACCAGTCAATCATCAACAGCGATCTGGAGTATTGCAGACATGCCTGGTTCTGGTATCAGATTACCAAATTTGGCACAGAGGGATGACTTGGTTCCAAACTTCCACCACCAGGCGCACCATGTTGGAGGTTGAGCTATTGGGATATTGCTGTAATTGAAGAAACAACAACAACTTGCATTTATATAGCGCCTTTAATGTATTAAAAAAAGGACAAAAATGACGAAAGCGGCCATTAGCCCTTCTCCTTGTGGTCCTGAAAGACTGTGTCCAAGAATCCAACAGGACCCCTGAAACCATTATGAATCAACAAAAAGCTATTGGGCCTTGCAAAATCGCATTTGGGGGCAAAAATCACTATATCGCCTAGTTAGCTGATTGTTCAGGATGGTAGATGGTAGATTGATCTGACTAGAAACTTAGATGAGTCTACCAACAACACAATGTCACCTACAAAAAGGAACACCAGAAATAAATAAAGATTATCAAAAAAAAGCATCCAAAATTTTGTCTGCCAAAAATGGCAGCTTCCCTTAAAACGACTGACTTCCTGTTAGCACCCAACATCTTAGCAACCAACAACACCCATTTTATCAGGCTGAGCATGTCAGCTTTCTGCCATGATTAACTGGACTCTATGTGTGTACTCATTTGTATACAATATCTACTTATTTTAATATTTCAATGAAGCTTTCACCTACCTTGAACGAGAGTTTCTAGTACAGATGTCCCTCCCAAATGGAAATGGTTGGGCTGCACTGAATGGGTGGAAATCCAACAGGAGCAATTTTTACCTATAATTCCGATTCCCCATATGCTGTTTTTGCCACCAGCAACTGGGCCAAAATTTCATTGTGGTTTAATGTTTGTGTGTTTTACCTATAAATGAAGCTGAATATTAGTTTTATCCAGAGCACATTGTTCTGACAATGTGCTATTTTCAACTTGCAAAGGAGTAAGGGGAACATGATGGGCATCCAGTGGCTGATACATCAATAAAATGTAATTGGTAATTAAGACATAATGGACTTGAAATTGCGGGAGGCTTCTCGTGGGCAAATGCCTCCGAACCACAAGTAAAGTCCGTACTTACCTGATGGCCCCAGACCTACGAAGACTCACGCTCCTGGACCTGCAGGCATACGCCTGCATAAAGGCCCACGTATCCCAGGGGCGCAGGCGGTTCACAAGCGTCCCTGGGATCACGTGGGCCGGCCCAACCAATCAGAAAGGGGGATTCCCGTTATACTTATGGGGATTCCATTTACGTACGGAATCTCCATAAGCATAATAGGAATCGCATAAAAAATACATTTTCACACAACCTAAATAAAAATAAATCATCACATGTTTAAAATACAATGCAATTAAACATTTAAAACAAAACTTTCTAATTTTTTGAAAAATAAATTTAAACATTTTTAAAGGGGCCAAAAATAACCTCAGCCAATTTTAAAGGTATTTGAATGTTTAAATGATTTCAAAAATTTTATTTTAATATTTATTTTCACCCTTACGCTGGTAAAAGAAGGCCTTACGCCGCCTTTTACCAGGCGTAAGAGTTTGGTGGGCATTCACTGAAACTTGACATCGCAAGTTCCGGGTTTTCACGCTGTGCGTACGTGGTCATAGGCCCTGGAAAATCCGGGCCATTATCTCATTCATGACATGATGCGTGTTTCAGTTCATGTTGTTATGGAAACCATCTTTTTGCTGTGTTAAAAGACCAAAGTGTTGGGAGAAAACCTGAGCTGTTACAGGGTTATCATACTTTGAGGTTTACTGTGGTCATTGTTCCTATTTATCAGGCTATGTGACCTCAGACTACTAACAGCATACAATTCCATTGTTCAATTGTGCAGATATTATTCAAAGGTCCTATATCATCAAAAAATAAGCTTCCATTGTTAACTACCTAATTTATTTCCTGTTTTTCATGTATGAAGATGATTAGTGAAGAGTTCCCTGGTAGCACACACTGAACAGTACAAAATACTTTTATTTCCAGATAAATATGTTATTGTTGGCAGTCACCATGGCAACAATGAAGAACTCTGGACCAGCAGCACTTCCATCATTACAGAAATAATCAAGACTATGATGTCCCAGGTTCAAAAGAGACGATGGCGGCCAAACCGCAGCATTATATTTTGTTCCTGGGGAGGAACTAAATTTGGCAATATTGGCTCATATGAGTGGGCAGAGGTAGGGATTGTTATGTACTCTAAAAATATTTTCTTTGCTTCCTGTGAAGAACATATCTTGTGAATTGAAAATGTATTCATACAGGTTATTTAGGAATGTATTATGCAAAAACAGTATGTCAGAATTAGTATATTTTGAAACCTGTTCCCTCATATGCAGCTTCACTTAGCAACCTGACTATGCATGCAGTATCTGTCAAAGCATTTTTAGTTTAAGTAAGCCTTCATAATGAACGATTTACATAAAAATAAACACAACTGTTCTGCACCAATTGTTATCTGGCTAGGAATGTGATGTGTATAAAATATAGTTTGAGATTCTGTTCAGTTTAAATTCATATATTTTGGTTAATTTTTGTGCTCAGTCAAGATGAGGAATATCAATGCTGAAAAACCATAACACTTTTCTGCTTTGGATACCTAATATTAGTATCGCGCACACTCAATTCAGGTACAGCACTGCCAGAAGAACGACGAATGTTCCTCTACTCTTTTTATACAAATTTGGTATTTCTATTTTCTCAGTAACATTCCCTTGTAGATTCTGAGTGAAATTTTAAACCATTTTGTGCTGTGCACTCTAGTAACTGCGTTGAAAGTTTGCTATAGAACCACAGTTCTTGCCTGAGGCAGCCATTCCCATCCCACCTGATGGAAATCATGGAGAATTGGGAAACAGAGGAAATGATTAAAAGCAGGAAAGGAAAAAAGGAATTGGCAAAACAGGTAGCTGTAGAGGAATGGATAATAACAGGAAAGCGGTGGGGGAACAGTGGAATTCGGTAGCAACAGGGAAAATAAAGGAGATGGTGGGGAAATGGGTAGAAGCAGGGGAAAAAGGCAACAACCAGGAACAAAGGAGGAACTGGGTATCAACAGAGATAAACAGGAGACTTCGAACAGCACTTTCCAATCCCGTGACCTCTACCACCTAGAAGGACAAGGGCAGCAGGTGCATGGGAATACCATCACCTCCAAGTTCCCCTCCAAGTCACTCATCATCCTGACTTGGGACTATATCGCCATTCCTTCATTGTCGCTGATTCAAAATCCTGGAACTCCCTCCCTACCAGCACTGTTGGGAGTATCTTCACCACACGGACTGTAGCAGTTCAAGAAGGCGGCTCACCACCACCTTCTCCAGGGCAATTAGGGACCAGCAATAAATGCCCACATCCCAAGAACGAATATTTTTTAAAAATGGGAACTGGGTAACATGAAAGAAAACCATTGAAAAAATGGGAAAATTAGGAGGACACAGAAAAAGTACTGAAGAGGGGAAAACAGAAGCAAACAGGAATTAGGAGAAACCAATCACAGGAAGGGGAAAGGAGGAATGCGGGCAATTGGATAATGGAAAATGAGAGGAATGGGAGAAATAAGAAAAACAGATTACAAGGGGAGAAGCTGCAGGAAATGGGGAAGAATAGGAAATAATGAGAAAGAAAGGAATGCTAGACAAAACAAAGGTACAAGAATCAAAAAATCAACTAATAAACTATCATAAAAGGAGCATAGAATATCCTGTATTCAGTTCTTAGACCTCGTTTTCAATTGCTATATTAATCACATACCCGTGATTTGAATTAAGGGTGTGTGCTACTGCAGATGCCAAGGATTTTGTCAACAAAAAGGTGATTTTCTTTGCATCCAAAAGAAAAAAAAGCAATATTTTCTGACCATAGTCAGAATGGGTCTTCTAACTTGTCATTCCATCTGCCCCTCAATTTGTAATTTTAAATATCTTCAATTCACAGTCATATGGAAAGTACTCACTTAAATGGAACTGACTATATCAGTACAATCTCGGAATTTTTCTAAGTATGCCTCTAGTAACATATGATGTAGCTCTTTAAAAGCATCAGCGTACAAGTATAAATAATTGAAGTGGAAAATTTTGCAGGGCTATGGGGATGGGGCAGGGGAGTGGGACTAATTGGATAGTTCTTTCAAAGAGCCGGCACAGGCACGACGGGCCGAATAGCCTCCTTCTATGATAATAACTGACATTTAATATCAAAAAATAAAATGTTCTGTTAAGCAGCTGATAAACCTGCAATAACGATACCACAGATCTGGTTTCATCACACATAAGGATGTACGATGAACTGACAGCTGAGCTGCTTGCACAAAAATGAACCCAAAACGTATTAAAATTGAAACTATTTCTATGTTGTAAGTAATGACAAGTACCTGTAGTGATTTCAAAACAGTAACCTATCTTATGGCTTTTCTTATTATCAATCTCAGGTATCCATTGTACTTTATAGAGGAAATATGGGCAGAGAAATTCAACTCACAGCTGCCTACTTTCCCCTGAAAAACAGGTGGCTGGCAGTAGAAAACCGGGGAGGGGAGGGCACCTCAGGTTACTCCACTGACACCCACCTGATGCAATATCAGGTGGGCCTGTAAAAGTGTGAGCAGCCTACCCACCTCAAACAGGCATAAGGCTGCTTAAATATGCGAATCAGTGTCCTGCGTCGTTGTAGGACCCCATTGCAAAATTCAGGTGCAAATGGCCAGAGGGTTCATCCTACACCCTAGTTGCAGCAGACAGTGAAGAGGAAGAGAAAAAGTAAGTGAAAAATTCTTTTTGTAGGGCCTAAAGGAGCAGGACTGCTCCTCGAGGCTAAATGAGAATAATGCGGTCCGCAGCCGCCCTGGTCCTCCCCAAGCTCCCCGACCTACCTTCCTGCCAGGTAGGTCAGCCTTCAGGCTGCCTGATACTGCACTGCCCGGAGCCGGCAAGCTGCAGCGGGATGCCTGTTTGGCACTCAGAGCTCACTGGCAACATGGTAACTAGGCCCGAACCTGGGTCTGGTTCAGGCCTCATGGGGTCACGAATGGGCGGAAGGAGCATCTGCACCACTAAAGTCAAATTTCTCCCCCTATAGTTTCTCATAATTGGTTGAAGACTATTTTCTGTAAATCCATGGTAATGACCTTGGTGATATCTTTAATACTCTCTGTGAACATCATATTGCACTTTCTGATCTATCCACTAGAAATCCACAAGGGACTAAAAGAGTATGGCCGAATGGCCTCCTTCTGTGCCGTAAACTTCTATGATTGTATGATTCTATGATTTAACCACAACAAATAAAGAAAAACTCTATCAAATGTCTTTTCATCACAAGATAATAAAATAAGTTTTTCTTGTCCATTAGCAGGAAAATCGCAACTTAATACGAGAGAAAAAAGATACCGACATTAAATATTATCTTACACAGCTTTCAGCCACTGAAACATTAGAAAAAACAAACTTAATTACAGAGAGCTAAAATATCCAGCATTTATTACAAATAATAATAGATAGAGAGACTGAATTCATGGCTGTAATCTAATCATTGAATCTAGATGACTTTCATTAAACCCCTTGAGCTATGCTCTTGTGGTTTATGACGTCTTCTGTTCCCTTTGATTGGATTACAGCCATGTAATTACTTTCTGCTATCTATTGTTTTTAAATATATGATCTATATTATTCAGTTGTAAATAATACCTTTCTTTTACTGTCTGAGATAGTATTATTCTGCATTGATGACAACATAAAAATACTTCAGATTCTTTAATGTAATTAGTTTCGGTGCCCCCTTTAATTGACATTACAGCGAGACGTACAGTGATTATACTATTGAGACAAGTGTTAATTCTAAAAGAATAGTTTATTAGTCAGATACAACAAATTAAATTTGGGATTAGATGTTGCCCATAAAAGAAGTTGACTGTTATTTTCACAATTTCTGATGTGATCTGAAGTTTTTAGTTAAATGGCACCTTTGCTACTCGCACTCTGTATTGCTGTGACCAGAATTGGAGGGGAAGGGTTACATGTTGACACACAGTTGGATGGTGCAACAAATGGATTGTTTTCTGTAGCAGGGAGCAGTTTCCTTCTTCCACTTTGATATTCATCAGTTAATTTGCTTGCATTTATGGCACATTTTCTCGTCTGAGATATGTAATTAGATTTGTCTGATGGGAATGGGATGGTCTCACACAGAAAAGAAAAGCTAAAGGAAAGATTTTTCTCCCAGATCGTAGAACAAAGGCTGATGATAAAAATTGAAGAAGATGACACTGAGGCTTTTTTTAAAAATTGTATTTTAATGGGCATTTTCATTTGAGTAATGACCACGTTGCATCTTGACACTGCTCCAAGGTGGCAGCATAAGCAGTTTAGGAGCTGAGGGCCAGGTACCACTTATATTTCATCAAAAAATAATGGCCCAAAAATTCGGCCGAATACGGGAGAGTACCCACTGTGTACTCACCCGTATTCGGTCCCGAAGTGCCGGTTTTCTGCATGCACTGCGCATGCGCGGGAAACCGGCACTTCCGGTATAGCGAAGGGGGCGGTTCCTAGGTGAACCGCGTGCGCACTAGAGGCTGTGCGCATGCAGCACACTTAGGTTTTTTTTCAGGTTTCAACGCGAGGGTAAGTATGGAAGATTTTACACAAGAAAAAAGGAGGCGTAAGACCCCTTTTGAACAAGGTAAGTAGTTAATTAAGTATAATTTTTAATTTTTTTCAACAGGTTTATCTTTTTTAGAGACTTTAAAGAAAGGTAAGTTTATTTTTATAACTTTTTAAAAAAATTTCAAAAATTTAAATTTTTGTTTGAAGTGGTTAATTTATTTAACTATAGTTATTTTATTAATGTGATTTTTTTTAAATTTAATTGAGGTTTAGCTGTTCTTTTGGGGTCTCTTTCAATTCACAGATTTGACAGGTCTCCTGTCAAATCTATGAATGAAAGATGGTCTGCTGCCATTGGCTCTCCATGGCCCACGTGATCCCAGAGGTCGCATCGCACTAACTGCGCCCCTGGGACACGCACACACTGCGCGCCGGCACTAGGGAGAGGCCCAGGACCCGAAGTTCCTGTGGGCCCAAAACACAACGGCCGGCGCGGAGTGTGATATCGCGCGCGATCCTTACCCCTGCGGCAAGCCTCCGAGTCAAATTTCTGGGCCAATGATTGTAACCCCTTACTCCATACATAGCAGCAAGCCACAGCTAATATGGATTTATGGACATATTCTTGTATGTTGCAAGATTGCATTCATAAGGAGTTTTGCAGCACTGCAACAGAAATAAAACCCAATCCAATATGTAACTTGCAATCACGTTTTTGGCCAAACGCCTCAAACTAGCAGAAGGTTGTGATCAGATTACACTTATTGGGGTGTCATGCCAGATTCTTAAGGTCGGCAGTTTCTTTTTGGTAGCAAGAGATCATAAAAGCTACATCAACTATTTGCACTTATACAGTGCCTTTAACATAATGCAACATCCTAAAGTGCTTTGTCGATGAGAAAAAGGATTTTCAAATCGATGCGCAGGAAGAATCCCGGAGCAGAGGAGGCCCAAGGTTTTGTTGTGGGACCCAGAAGAGCACACCTGCTCCTCCTGACCCATAAGGAAAAGAAAAAAAGACTTGCCTTATTGGGTCTCTTCTGGCACTGCCACCGCTGCACCCCTGCTCAAGTCTCAGGGTAAAATCATAGATCGTGCAATGATGATGTAATCAATACCTGATCTGCTTATTTAAAGAGGACCCCACCAGCTTTGGGCGAGTATCCTTGCTGCCTTCATTTTAAAATTGCAGTCGGTCAGGTCAGGAAATGAATGGGTAACCCCCCCACCCCCGCTCCATTTTAACTACCCCCCTCACCCCCGCTCCATTTTAACTACCCCCCCCACCCCGCTCCATTTTAACTACCCCCCCCACCCCCGCTCCATTTTAACTACCCCCCCCACTCCATTTTAACTACCCCCCCCACTCCCGCTCCATTTTAACTACCCCCCCACCCCTGCTCCATTTTAACTACCCCCCCACCCCCGCTCCATTTTAACTACCCCCCCCACCCCCGCTCCATTTTAACTACTCCCCCCACCCCGCTCCATTTTAACTACCCCCCCACCCCCGCTCCATTTTAACTACCCCCCCACCCCCGCTCCATTTTAGCTACCCCCCACCCCTGCTCCATTTTAACTACCCCCCCACCCCTGCTCCATTTTAACTACCCCCCCCCCGCTCCATTTTAACTACCCCCCACCCCCACTCCATTTTAACTACCCTCCACCCCCGCTCCATTTTAACTACCCCCCCCACCCCCGCTCCATTTTAACTACCCCCCCACCCCCGCTCCATTTTAACTACCCCCCCCACCCCAGCTCCATTTTAACTACCCCCCCACCCCTGCTCCATTTTAACTACCCCCCCCACCCCCGCTCCATTTTAACTACCCCCCACCCCTGCTCCATTTTAACTACCCCCCCCCCCACCCCCGCTCCATTTTAACTACCCCCCCACCCCGCTCCATTTTAACTACCCCCCACCCCCGCTCCATTTTAACTACCCCCCCCACCCCCGCTCCATTTTAACTACCCCCCCACCCCCACTCCATTTTAACTACCCCCCCCCCCGCTCCATTTTAACTACCCCCCCCACCCCCGCTCCATTTTAACTACCCCCCCCACCCCGCTCCATTTTAACTACCCCCCCACCCCCACTCCATTTTAACTACCCCCCCCCCGCTCCATTTTAACTACCCCCCCCACCCCGCTCCATTTTAACTACCCCCCCACCCCCACTCCATTTTAACTACCCCCCCCGCTCCATTTTAACTACCCCCCCACCCCCACTCCATTTTAACTACCCCCCCCCACCCCGCTCCATTTTAACTACCCCCAAGCCTGGTTTCCTCCAAGCACTGAGAGGTGTGGGTGATGTAAATGTAAGCAAGTTATTGAACTTGGACTGTGAATACTGGAGCAAAGGTCATAAGTTTAAATTAGACATTGGAGGTTATTATTTCTCCCATAGAGTGGTGAGCATGTGAAATGGGCTCCCAACAAAAGCAGTGCTGGATGAATAATTTACTCTTTCAAAAGGCTGTTGGATTGAATCAAGAAGCGGGCCCACCACCACCTTCTCAGGGCAACTAGGGATGGGCATAAACGTGGGCCTTGCCAGTAATGCCCATATCCTGAGAATGAATTTTTAAAACATAAATACACATTTACAAGTTATAGGTGGGATATGGAACAAGATGATCAAATACTCTATGTGGCAGAATGGTTTGTTTGCTGCTGGGGTAGATGGGAATTTTGTTATTTAACTTGGACTGTGAACACTGAAGCAAAGGTCATAAGTTTAAATTAGAGATTGGAAGTTATTCAGCCACTTGACTCCATCCTTCTCCCTGGCAACTGTCTGAGGCTGAAGAAGACTGTTTGCAACCTTGGTGCCGTATTTGACCCCGAGATGAGTTTCCGACCACAAATCCGCGCCATCACTAAGACCGCCTGTTTCCATCTCCGGAACATCGCCCGACTCCGTCCCTCCCTCAGCTCATCTGCTGCTGAAACTCTCATCCATGCCTTTGTTACCTCTAGACTTGACTCCTGAGTGCATCTCACTCTCTAACCAGTATTCATACTGGTGAGGGCGATGGTTCCTCTGGGGAGTACAGCCAGAGCCAAATCCACAGCACCACGGGTGCCTCAGCTGTACAGGGTGGAAAGAGAAAGATTGGGAAAGAAATAGCGGCCACAGGCGTGATTCCAGGATGGTATATTGCCTCCCTGGTGCCAGGGTGTAGGATGTCACTGAGCGGCTGCAGAACATTCTGAGGGAGAAGGGTGAACAGCTGGAGGTCGTGGTCCATGTCGGTATCAACAACATAGGTGGAAAGACGGATGAGGTCCTGCAGGCAGATTTTAGGGAGCTAGGAAAGAGATTAAAAAGCAGGACCTCAAAGGTAGTAATCTCCGGATTACTCCCGGTGCCACGAGCTAGTGAGTTTAGAAATAGGAGTATAGGCAGATGAATGCGTGGCTGGAGAGATGGTGCAAGAGGGAGGGCTTTAGATTCCTGGGATATTGGGACCGGTTCTGGGGGAGTTGGGACCTGTACAGGCCGGACAGGTTGCACCTCAACAGAGCTGGGACCAAAGTCCTCGCGGGGGGGTTTGCTAGTGCTGTTGGGGAAGGTTTAAACTAATTTGGCAGGGGGGGTGGGCACCAGGATGTAGCATTAGAAAGGAGAAACAAAGTGCACAAAGGATTGGGAGAGACAGATAGCACTAGAGTGAGAAATAGTACGGTATTAGTTGGGGTCAGACTAAGAGAAAATACAGAATGGTCTAAGATAGGTTTACAGTGCATGTGTGTGAATGCACGAAGCGTGGTAAATAAGGTTGATGAGCTGCAGGCGCAAATAGCCACATGGGAATATGATGCCGTGGCGATAACGGAGACCTGGCTCAAAAAGGGCAGGATTGGGTACTAAATATTCCTGGATGTAAGGTGTTCAGGAAAGATAGGGAAGGAAAGAAAGGAAGTGGGGTGGCAGTATTGATTGAAGAGAATATTACAGTGCTGGAGAGAGAAAGGGAGGGAAAAATTGAGTCGCGCCCCCTTTGGGGCGCTAACTTCGCCGGGGCGCTACTTTTAGCGCCCCGAAAAAATGATCACCCCCACAGCCGACATTCATCCAGAGCACACCAAAAGGGAAGCGGGCCGCTACTGGAAGTGCCTCGCCTCCCTCTTGGGGCGCTGCGAGTGAATATCGCGGCGCTACGTGCTGCAGCGCCACAGTACTGCAGGCCTTCCTCCCCTTCTTAAAGGGGGAGGGGCCTTGCGCAGCACGACCCAGGGCCCAGCTGGGCCACCAGGGATCAGAGTGCCGGCAAAAGAGCCCGGCACACAAGAGAAGTGCTGGTCTCATGGAGCGCAGCCGGCACTCCACGGGGGGGCTGAAGAGGTGGCCGGGGACGGCAACGGGGGCAGCTACTGGCAGGCAGATTGCAACAAAAATGGCCCCCCGGCACCTCACCTTTAATTAGCGCCGCCCCGGCCACAGGTAGGCCCCCCTGACCCCGTTGGACATAGTGTCCGGTGGTAAGTCAGGGGACGGTAAGTCAGGGGGCGCTACTGAAGATCGCGGCTGGGGCGCGAGCGGGGCGCTGCATACGGTGATGACAACATCGCCAGCGGCGCCGCGGGGCACTAACGGTTACCGCCGCCGCTAACCTCCCGCTGAATTTCGCGGGATGCGTTGGTGGCGCCATGCCCGGGCGCTAGTTGCTTTGTGCCCCATTAGCACCCTCATAGGGCGCTAACGGGAGGCGCAAAGCAACCAAATTTTTCCCCCAGGATGTCCTGGAGGGGTCAAGGACAGAATCTATATGGTTAGAGTTGAGAAACAATAGAGGTGCCATTACACTACTAGGTGTATTCTATAGGCTGCCAACTAGTGGGAAGGATATAAAGGAGCAAATTTGCAGGGAAATTACAGAGAGGTGCAAGAACTATAGAGTAGTGATAATGGGGACTTCAACTATCCTAGTATAGACTGGGATAATAATAGTATAAAGGGCAGAGAGGGGGTAGAATTTCTGAAGTGTGTTCAGGAGAACTTTCTTAAGCAGTACGTTTCCGGCACAACAAGGAAGGAAGCATTGCTGGATCTGGTTCTGGGGAATGAGGTGGGTCAAGTAGAGCAATTGTCAGTAGGGAAACATTCAGGGAACAGTGATCACAGTATCATAAGGTTTAGATTAGCTATGGAAAAAGACAGGGAGCAATCTAGAGTCAAAATACTTAATTGGAGGAAGGCCAATTTCAGTCGATTGAGAATGGATCTGGCCCGGGTAAATTGGAATCAAAGATTGGCAGGCAAAACTGTAATCTAACAATGGGCTGCTTTAAAGAGGAGATGGTTCAGGTACAGTTGAGGCACATGCCCATGAGGGGGTAAGGTAGGGCAACCAAAGTCAGAGCTCCCTGGATGATGAAAGAGATGGAGAGTAAGATGAAGCAGAAAAAGGGGGCTTATGATGGATGTCAGGTTGAGAATACAAGTGAGAACCAGGCTGAATATAAGAAGTTCAGAGGGGAAGTGAAAAAGGAAATAAGAGGGGCAAAGAGGGAGTATGAGAATAGACTGGCAACTAACATAAAAGGAAATCCAAAAGTCTTTTATAGGCATTATAAATAGTAAACGGGTAGTAAGAGGAGGGGTGGGGCCGATTAGGGACCAAAATGGAGACCTACACATGGAGGCAGAGGGCATGGCTCAGGTACTAAATGAGTACTTTGCATCTGTCTTTACCAAGGAAGAAGATGCTGCCAAAGTCATAGTAAAGGAGGAGGTGGTTGAGATATTGGATGGGATAGGATAAAAATTGATAAAGAGGAGGTACTAGAAAGTAGATAAGTCACCAGGACCAGATAGGATGCATCCGAGGATGCAGAGGGAAGTAAAGGGGGAAATTGTGGAGGTACTGGCCATAATCTTCCAATTCTCCTTGGATATGGGGGTGGTGCCAAAGGACTGGAGAATTGCAAATGTTCCACCCTTGTTCAAAAAAGGGTGTAAGGATAAACCCAGCAACTACAGGCCAGTCAGTTTAACCTCGGTAGTGGAGAAGCTTTTAAAAACAATAATTCAGGACAAAATTAACCGTCACTTGGACAAGTGTGGAGTAATTAAGGAAAGCCAGCGCGAATTTGTTAAAGGCAAATTGTGTTTAACTAACTTGATTGAGTTTTTTGAAGAGGTAACAGAGAGGGTTGATGAGGGCAATGCGGTTGATGTGGTGTACATGGACTTCCAAAAGGCGTTTGATAAAGTGCCACATAATAGGTTTGCCAGCAAAATTGAAGCCCATGGAATAAAATGGACAGTGGCAGCATGGATACGAAATTGGCGAAGTGACAGGAAACAGTGAATAGTGGTGAACATTTGTTTATTGGACTGGAGGAAGGTATACAGTGGTGTTCCCCAGGGGTCGGTATTAGGACCACTGCTTTCCTTGATATATATTAATGACTTAGTCTTGGGTGTACAGGACACAATTTCCAAATTTTCAGACGACACAAAACTTGGAAGTATAGTGAAGAGGATAGTGATAGACTTCAAGAGGACATAGACAGGCTAGTGAAATGGGTGGACACGTGGCAGATGAAATTTAACACAGAAAAGTGCGAAGTGATACATTTTGGTAGGAAGAACGAGGAGAGGCAATATAAACTAAAGGATAAAATTCTAAAGGTGATGCATGAACAGAGAGACCTGGCGGTATATGTGCACAAATCATTGAAGGTGGAAGGGCAGGTTGAGAAAGCGGTTAAAAAAGCATACGGGATCCTGGGCTTCATAAATAGAGGCATAGAGTACAAAAGCAAAGAAGTTATGATGAACCTTTATAAAACACTGGTTCGGCCTCAACTGGAGTATTGTGTCCAATTCTGGGCACCACACTTTAGGAAGGATGTGAAGGCCATAGAGAGGGTGCAGAAAAGATTTACAAGAATGGTTCCAGGGATGAGGGACTTCAGTTACGTGGATAGACTGGAGAAGCTGGGGTTCTTCTCCTTAGAGCAGAGAAGGTTGAGAGGAAATTTGATAGAGGTGTTCAAAATCATGGGGGTTCTAGACAGAGTAAATAGTGAGAAACTGTTCCCATTGGTGGAAGGGTTGAGAACCAGAAGACACAGGTTTAAGGTGATTGGCAGAAGAACCAAAGGCGACATGAGGAAAAGCTTCTTTACGCAGCGAGTGGTTAGGATCTGGAATGCACTGCCTGAAAGGGTGGTGGAGGCAGATTCAATCGTGGCTTTCAAAAGGGATTGGATAAATACCTGAAGGAAAAAAATTTGCAAGGCTACGGAGAAAGGGTGGGGGAGTGGGACTAGCTGAAGTGCTCTTACAGAGAGCCGGCATGGGCTCGACTGGCCGAACGGCCTCCTCCTGTACTATAACCATTCCCCTATGATTCTAATGCACTCCTGGCCGGTCTCCTACATTCTACTCTCCGTAAACTTGAGCTCATCCAAAACTCTGCTGCACGTGTCCTAACTCGCACCAAGTCCTGTTCACCCATCACCCCTGTGCTCGCTGACCGACATTGGCTCCTTGATTTTCAAATTCTCATCTTTGTTTTCAAATCACTCCATGGTCTTGCTGCTCCCTATTTCTGTAATCTCCTCCAGCCCCACAACCCTCTGAGATATCTGCGCTCCTCTAATTCTGGTCTCTTGAGCATCCCCAATTTTAATCGCTCCACCATTGGTAACCGTGCCTTCAGCTGCCAAGGCCCTAAGCTCTGGAATTCCCTCCCTAAACCTCTCTCCCTCTCTTTCCTGCTTTAAGATGTTCCTTAAAACCTACGTCTTTGACCAAGCCTGCCCTAATATCTCCTTATGTGGCTTGGTTTCAAATTTTGTTTTTTAATGCTCTTGTGAAGCGCCTTGGAACATTTTACTACATTAAAGGTGCTATATAAATACAAGTTGTTGTTGTTGTTTGTGGAGGACTGCAAATCAGAGTCGAACAGTGGGCTTAGATGTACATTCTGGAGTTTTATTTGATTATCTCAGAGTATTTCTGCAGAACTTTTTCCTCATGAGATTAAATTGGTGCAATGAAGTGTAGATTGTACACAATATGTGGAGGAAGTGGGCATGATGCCCAGATGGTGCTTACATGTTCCCATGCTTTCTCGTGTTCTCATGTAAATAATTTATAAGTAAATATTTATACCTACACTGATGTTCCTTGTTAAAGTCAAGAATTTGTTTCAAAGTTGATCTTTGCTGAGGAAAGTTTAAACTGCCTTCAGTTTTTGACAGGAATAATTAAGTTCAAAACCTGTCTAGCAGTCAGTTTCCTACAATATGGGTTCTGCCTGATTGGAGTTTATCCCTCAGAGCACTCAATGCCCTTTTCAGATTCCACGTGATGCACGCCCTTTCTATCATATAACCTCTGCAAAAATTGCTTTCTGTAGATTTTTAAAACTCAATATTCTTGTCAGTCGCAAACTTACCTCAAGAGCTTCCATGAGAGCTCACACTTGCTGGCTCAGAGGAGTATAACAACCCTCCTCAGCCTGGGCCTGCAGCCATCCCACGTTCATGTGACTGGACTGTGATCACAGGCTGGCATGTCGTGATGAGTTCTTTTTTGTATTTGATAGAGAAATGGGACCTCAGCCCTGCTTGTCCATTCAGTGAGCTTTATTAAACTGTGAGAAGGAGCATCTTAAAGACTTAAAGCTTTACAAAACAGGATCACTTCTTAACAATGGAACAGTGAGAAAGAGTGAAAACCATTTTTTGGCTGAATAAGGCTGAGCAGGGAAGCTGCTACAGGGTGAATTGGCATTCTCTAAACTCTGAAAGTAGGTACTTCCTGCAGTTTGAATGTGGGGTCTTGCAGTGCCATTATTGAAAATACCCTGGCATAGTTTGTGTACAGCAGAGGGGTGAATGGAAGCATGGAAATTACTGCAAACACTTTACAAATGTGTCTCCTGAAGAGTCTCTCTTTATGATGCCTACTGATTTTTGTTAACATAGAACAGTAGGCATCTATGAGACCTCAGAATTCCTTTGTCATAGTTGCCTGTAAAGGTTCTATAAGCAAGTTGAACCCAGCCATGGTTGCATTTTTGGAGTTTGGACCTCAAAACTTCCATAATCGCAGTGGGAGCATTGAGGAGAGATGTTCGAACCAATTGCCCAAATTGTTGAGGTCACCACTGCCTGTGCTACTGCTCTTACCATATACTCAATGGAAGACCTCACTGCAAACAATTGTTGTTTCATGATTTCACTTATGAAAGAAGGCAGTGCATACATGGGTGTTGAACTCCCCACACCTTGCAGACTGCTCCCACTGACATGTGGATGGAAGCAAGAGGCTCCACAATTCGAGAGATGAGTTTGAGGTGACTTGAGGTGAGTTTAGCAGAAAAGAATAGTCTATGTAGTCGCCAATGAGTTGAACTGCTTATCATAGAAAACACAGTTGTATTTTCTGGTAAGCAGGCCCACAACACTTTAAGAGTCTATCAGATTAGATATGAATAAAATGGAGGCCTGGGTAGGGGATTCTCGTGGGGCCAGGAGTAGAGACTAACCGGTGTTGAAACCTGTTTTCAGCATTACTTTATTGCTTAATAAATCTAACTGTTCTGTTAATACTACAAAACTTCCTTTAGTTTTAACAAGGATAAATCAGTCCCGTCCTTGAGCACCTTGCCATGTAAAATTAGGAAGATGATGAAAAGCATGTGCTGAAAATGAATAAAAATGTAAAAATAATTTTTAAAATGCTGCCATGTAAAGACCTCTATTCTCGTCCACAGTAGAGTTTAAGTTAAAGTTTGTTAAAAATAGAATTGAAAATCTTTTGCCTTTTCTTGCCATGAATCTGTTGCACTGCCACGTCCTAACTCTTTACTTCAGACTTGGTGCTTGTGGCAATTGGGTCATTACCTTTGTTGTATGGCAGTGCTGGAACTGTTTATATTGCTTCAATGTTAACTTTAGCTCCATTTAAATAACTGTGAACATTTCCTCTGATACAATCATAGAATGATACAGCACAGAAGGAGGCCATTCAGCCCACCGTGCCTGTGCTGGCTCTGAAAGAGCTATCCAATAAGTCCCACTCCCCTGCTCTTCCCCCATAGCCCTGCAAACTTTTCCCCTTCAAGTATTTATCCAATTCCCTTTCAAAAGTTATTATTGAATCTGCTTCCACCACCCTTTTTACCCAAATTTCTTGGGGTCCCTTCTTTTTCTTCCATTTGTAATGCTGAAATACCATTGGAAACCTGTTTTTTTAAATAAAGAAAAACAACTTTAATGATCCTTATCCATATTGGAAACAAGTTCACAGTACAAAACTGACAATAATTCAGCAATAAATTGTCAATCTTGCTTTACTAATGACCAGAATGGCTGGTGTGGGTTATTGAAATGATTTTTTTGGAGGCTGGATTGAAATATATTGTTGATGGCATCGATGCAAGACTCTTTTCACTACTTAAATTAATGAACCATTCAGCCATTGCAATGTTGCCAGCATTTCCATGATTAGCAAAATAACCCCTGTATACCTGCAGTAACAGTGAGTTATCCTGTATCGAATCTTACTTTATAAAAACTATTACTGTAACAACGGTCATCAAAGGGATATTGGTGGGAGTTGGAATATAGCTGGCAGATTCCAAAATGTGGCTGCCTTTTTTGTATTATGTACCTGTGAGTTCAGACTTAGATTAGTCAGGCTAGGGTACGTCTACGAATGCTACCTTTAAGCAAACTATGGAAAGATGAACTCAAGGGCTTCATTGAGTCCTACAGAAAAAACAATTCATATATTTCTCACTAAGTCCCTGCTAACAGTCAGTCTAAGGCTGATGCAGCTCAAAATACTAGCAATGTCTTTCTGCAGGCAGTTCCATTACCAATCTTACAAGCCTTCAATTGCTACTGATTTTCATTATATGGCCTGACTTAACTCCTGTGCTATCCTGTCACAGGCACCGGGGAAGCATGTTGTTATAGAATTGCTCTTGCTCAAGTTTTAATAGCTAACCTGCCAAAATCTCGTAGCTTAGAGGCCTAAACTCAATTTGACAGAGATAGCTTTTTAGACTAGAGTGGGTTTAATTCCTTAAGGGCTTCAGTAGCATTTCTGCTTGAAAATAGAATGCTAAATTTTACAGTAGTTTATTATTTTAGAAACACTATGAATGGAGAAGTAGGCTGTGATCTTGTATTTGCTTTTCTTCTACATTGCAATGTACAGTTTAAAGGGGAAAAGAGATTTAAGGAGTACATAGAAGCATAGAAGATAGGAGCAGGAGTAGGCCATTCAGCCCCTCGAGCCTGCTCCGCCATTTAATGAGATCATGGCTGATCATCCAAATTCAGTACCCTGTCCCTGCTTTCTCCCCATATCCCTTGATCCCTGAGTCAGAGGTGGGAGAAGGGAGCAGATTTCAACTAAAAGAATTTGGAAAGAAGTTTATGAGATCTGAAGGAAGTATGTTTTGATTGATTCCTGGAAAATAGTATTTTATTTACTCATTGCAGGTGGATGCATCAAGAAATAAATTTGTTCCCCTCACTTGCCAATAATCGTTGCATGTAATGTGGGAGAAAAAGGTGTCTCGGGACCATATGGCTGCTTTGTTATTTTATCTAATGGAAGGTTCTAATGGATGAGAGTAATGTGGCAATATGTTAATTTGCTGATCAAAAACAATGCAGGTGACTAGGGTCCTCAGAAACCTAAATGGAGGCCTCTACGTTACAACTAAAGACAAAACCAGAGTAGTATTCCAGAGAGATGAGAAGAGCAAGTGGGAGGAAACCTACCTCTGGGACGGTAAATAAACACACAACTGCTGCAATAAACAAATTGTGTAAATAAATAACCCCTTGTACATACATCTTATACATATTTCTCTTTCAAAAATTACCTCTTCAGTTTAATCATTCATTTTTTATGTTGTTTTGATGTTTAATCCAAAATGAAATAAATTTATTTTTAATTTGAAGCCACACGTAATGGTTTCCTGGCATTGTGCCACAAGTATTTTAAGAGCATAAGAACATAAGAAATAGGAGCAGGAGTAGGCCATTCAATGCTCCGCCATTCAATAAAATCATGGCTGATCTTCGACCTCAACTCCATTTTCCCGCCCGATCCCCATATCCCTTGATTTCCTTAGAGTCCAAAATCTATCGATCTCAGCCTTGAATATACTCAACGACTCTGCATCCACAGCCCTCTGGGGTAGAGAGTTCCAGAGATTCACAACCCTCTAAGTGAAGAAATTTCTCCTCATCTCAGGCCACCAAACAACAACTGGCATACTCTGTGAATGGGCAGTCTTGCTGTCAGTTATATAAAAATTCTGGGAGTTGTAGTCATAGACATTTATGATGTTAAAAACGTTATTTCCAGTACTAAGTTTCTGACTATATGGCGAGTCCAAGTGGTGATGAAAGGCTTTGCAGAAAATATTGGTAGACTTTGCTGACTACTCCTTATTAAGTACCTATTTTCACCTGTCCTTAGTTTTTGATTGGGGATTTATGTAGCTGCTTTGCCCAGTTCCAGCTGGTGTGTTTGCTCTTTGTTCAATTGTGATTTGTCACTCTTTGATCAATCAGAGGCAAGATTTGTATATCGAAAAGATTGATGCTCAAGTGTTTGGCTTTCAGTGTGATGAATAAAATGAATGCTAGATGGGAGATTTATATAGTTATCGGCGGACCAAAAAGTACTGCTCCGAGACTTTACCTCCCATTTGAAGAAAATATAGGAAGAACATTAAAATCTGCTAAATGATAGAAAAATACACATGTGGTATTTTAAAAGCTGCAAAGAATATTTAGCACTCAAGAATTGTACCAAAAAGCGACATTTGCATAATTGGACAACAATGATGTGTTAGTCATCATAATTATTAGTCACCACTGTGTGTGAACGGTAATTTTATGGATCATACTTTGCACTGGCAGTCACGAATACGGCTGTAAAAAGTTACAGTATATGTGCGATATTATCAAGGGTGTCAGGAAGTGGTATCTGTGTAACTAACGGTGGTGACTCAGAAAAGATGTGCACAGTGGCGACTTGTTAATCAGAATATTTTATTCTAACAGGCTGAGTAACACAGTTTACACATTTATGTGGAAATTGATGTTTATTCATTCCACTTGATCAACAAGAAAATTGTTGGCAGCACATTTTCTATAGCGCAATTGAAATATTTAAATAATACTTGTACCTAAATAAATTGTTAGAAATTCATAAGTTCATGATTTTGGAAGAAAGAATATGACATTAAAACTTAACTCTTAGACTGCCAACCGGTTCAAGAAAACTCCTATTTCTCCGGGTGAACCAGTTTCCTGTCAAAGTATCCTGTGAGCACTGCATGGGGTTGATTTTAACTTGCTGAAATAGGCATCAATGGGCGGTAACGGCCTCAAAACGGGCTTGGTAGACTTGCTGTCTGTTAACACTGAGGCTTAGCCCACTAACATTTTTAGTGGGCCTACCACTGGCTGGCCAAAGCACCTGCTTGTTTCAAGCGATAAGCCCCTTTTAAATTGCAAGTAGGGATCCTATGACGTCTAAGGAAACTTACTGAAAAGGTAAGCTTTAAACTATTTTTGTGAGGCAAGAGCAGCAGGAGTGGGCCTCACAAAAAATAATCTGGGCTGCTGCCACCACTGACTTCAACCCCCTCCCCCGCATTGGCAACATCTCCCCACCCCCGGACTAACCTTGTTGCTGGTCCAGCAGCCTCTGGGCTGCCTGGTATAGGGCCGACCTGAATCCAACGAGCTGCACGGGATGCCCATTTAGGATGGGCAGCTCGCCGGTGCCATTTAAATGAGGCACAGGCTTCGAAATGGCTCCAGCCTCTTCGCTGCCATAATGGGTGGCTGCCGGCACGTTCCGCCAGTCAGCTCCCCAAAATTTAAAATCAACCCCATTGTGTGGCACCTGTTTTACATTGGTAGGAAGTTTCAGTGCCCAACCAATATAGTAAAAGTTAAATCTGAGTGATCTAGATATTTGGGAGCTGGGCTATTCATGGGTATCAGAATGGGGTGTTCAAGCATTTGGGGCGCAGGGTACCGGGACCTAGGAGCACCTTAACAGGGTCTTGATGGACTTGGGGAAACGGTAAGCCATGTAGGCACATGGAGAGGCTCAGTCATTAGAATAATTGGGGGGTGCGGGCGTTGCTGGCACCTAGGAGCGAGATGTTTGGGAGCATTGGGAAGGTGGGGACTTGACAAGAATTTGGGTAAGGGATCATTTAGGGCTGGGCGACAGAGAAAGGCCCATTATAATCAGCTGCCTGCACTGTTTTCGGATGTGATCGAATTTCACACGAAGGTCTAGAAATCCAAACAGTTGGTGTGCTTGGTGCGCTATGGACTCACAATCACATTGCTTTCCCTTGCTTTAAAAACTTTATCAGTGAACATCACTGAATTTTCTCAAGGTTCGTGCTCCTTTTTTGAAAATGGAAATTATCTGAGCCCCTTGAAGCACAATTCTTTTTAACTCACTAGCTATCAATTGTGAATCGTAAGGCCGGTTTTATGGGGAACTTGTGTCAGCTCGGTTTGGAATGGTCAAAATTCTTCAGACTTACAACAGGCAGTAAGATGAGCAGCTCACCACCTCTTGCTCTTATTCTGGACTTGAATTCAGCACTTTCTATTCTTTCCTGGAGTTGAATTCAGATGTGAAAGGGCAGTGTTATTCTAGCCCATCTAACCAGCCATTACTCCTGATTTTATAAACGTCACTGAAAATCTGAGTACATTGCAACAATTAATAACATTGTCTAATTTTCTTTGTTCGTGCTTGGTAATTTCTCCTGCCGGTGAGTTAACATGTCCCACTCCAGCATATTTCTTAAAGACCAGTTACAGACCACCATTTTTAGGAGCAGGTCAGTCTACCTGCGCTCTTAATTAGGGAATGGTGGTAGATCATTAAGGAGAGATAAATCATTTCAAGTGGTGAAATGAAAATGAAAAAAAAAATCATATTTTGCAAAGTTGATATATTCATCACATCAACAATTGTAACATAATTGTTAGCTTTGAGTATCCAACAAAATAATTAACTTCAGTCTGTTTTAATATATTCTCCAGAGACATGCATTGATTGCAAATGAATCCAGTGAGATGAAATTGAGTGACAAGATTATTATTCATTTTTAAACTTTTAGTGTGCATTAAAAAGAAATACAGAAAAATTAAGCACTGAATAGATTGTGCAGTAAGAGTTTTCAATTCACAGTGGGTGGAAAATAAATTGGCCTATTTTGTTTATTTATCTGTCATAATCCAGCAGGCACATTACTATTTTTCAGGAGATGGAACATGTACTGCAGAGTAACGCTGTGGCCTACATTAACCTATTCAAACCTGTTGTGGGAAACGGAAGCCTGAACGCTGTGGCGTCACCTTCACTTCGGCAACTGGCAGCAGATGTTGTAAACAAGGTAGGTTCCATTCGACAGTTGGCCCAAATGCCATGTATGGTAAAACTAAATATTTGATTTTTTTTCTTTGTGCACTGCTCAGACTGGTAGATGTTGTCGTCAAAAATCATAACATAACAGATATTTTTTTTAAACTGGACTGGGGCCTCAGGACACCTGATTGGCATCCGCTGTTCTGGATCATTCTGGATCCCCAATTAGAGAGGTCATTCTCCATCTAGCCTGTCTATTCCTTTCATTATTTTATCCACCAATATCAAATCACTGCTTAACCTTGGCATATAACCCAAATTTACACAGTTTCTCATTTTACCTAAATTCCTTCATTTCAGGTATTGTCCTGCTCACCAAGGCCAGTATAATCTTCCTGTGGTGGAGCACCCAAGCCAGAACACAATACTACTGTGTCCATCAATTAATTTTAACCTCCCTACCCAAATTCCCAATATCTGTCCCCAGTGCAAAGCTCTGCTTCAGGAGCATGAGTTTTTAAAATCTCCCCTAATATGTGGGACTATAGGAGGTGCAGTTAAGGAGGCATCTTCCTTTTCTTCGTTCCTAACACCACATAAGAACCCTTTATTTATCGAGAAGAGTGCTGATGGTTAAACTAATTATAGACTTATTTTTTTGGACTTTAGATGTTAATGTATACAGAATAATAGATTATATTATGTCAAGTATAGCTGAATTTTACAGTTACTAAAATATTAATGACAGAGCAGCTTTAGTGTCTCCAGTATTACTATTCCCTGTTGCTCTCTCGTGTATCTGCTTTGCCACAAGTAGTAGATAAGGCCACAATTGAGAGTTAGTTGAAAAGGTCATGTCGCTCCATAATTCTTGAATTAGATTGTGTTATATTGCAGTGGTATACAACTCTTGCATAACAATATTCACAGGGTTGTAGCCCATGAATTCACTGTGGCCTGGATAATAACAGGGGCGGGTAACGTAGGCGGGAGAGCAGAGTTTCGGACGGGAAACCCGGAAGTCTGGGTTTCCCCGCATGCTATGGAGTTTTAACTCCACAGCGTACGTCTTTTGTCCTTGACAAATTGAATGACAGACTTGGCTTCCAATCAGGCGGGAGGTCTCCGGAGCAGGACTCAGGAGCAGGTAGGTCAATCCAATCTCCGACCCCGGGGGGGCGATCCCTGACTCGTGGGGCGGGTAGTCCGATCCCGGGGGGTGGGGGGGGGATCCGATCACCGACCCTGGATGGGGGGGTCGAATCCTGGGGGAGGTCCAATCCCAGACCCGGGTGGGGGGGTCCGATCCCCGACCCTGGATGGGGGGGTCGAATCCTGGGGGAGGTCCATTCCCAGACCCGGGTGGGGGGGGGTCCGATTTCGAACCCCAAGAGTCTTTGTATGGGGGGCCGGGAGGAAGCATTCCTGCGCCTCCTGGCCCACAAGGAGTACTGTAAGCACTCACCTTCTCCTCAAAGCTGTCCTTGCCTCCCTTCAGCTGCCGGGTTTCCCAAGGCCAAGGAAACCTGGCTGGCCACAATTAAACCTGTAAAACAGGTTAAATCAGAGGCTGCCAGCCTCATTAAAATATTTAAATTGCCAACTTGTCTCCTGGGAGCGGTTTGGCTGCCCGCCCCTGTTAAACCCGGAAGTGGGCGGATTAGGGGGTCGGGTTTGAGATTTTTTTTTAATTTTAACTTCTGACCCGACACCAAACCCAACTCATCCATTTTTGGATGTTAAAATCCAGCCGAGTGTGAACTTCTTGTCCTTGAAATAACACTGGGAGAATATTAGTGTACAAATGCTTAATATGAGATTCCTATACCTACTTTAAGGCATTAATGCATTTATTTGTTCTATTTGTTTTATTTTGTTCACTTCAGAAGTAAAGTGGTGTTTCAAATAAGCTTTTAACAAGGTTATCGGTTACAGTTAGGTGAAGGTTACAACTCGATCATTGGAAATGAGCACATTCTGCCATCAGCATTTATCTTTGTAGTTAGGGGCCCCTAGCTGCCATCAGTGGAGCATTTCCATCTGGTTCTCTTGGGACTATAACCGGTTTGGTGGTTGGATTTCTAGTCAGGTGCGTGAAGGAGATGGCAGAGCCGCTGATCCTGCCGGCAGGGAACTGTACTTTAAAACAAAAAGAGTACTGACAGCCTGACTCCCAGTGGTCTCTCATTGTTGACTAAATGAAACATATTTAGGAGTGAAATTCATTTTGGACAGTAGTGCAAAATGGGCAGTAGTGAATCGGAAGCCTGCTTCGCCTGCCACAATGGAAAAGAAAATCGGGCGCAGTGTAAAATGGACTGCAGATTCGCTATCGCTCATTTTGCACAACAGTCCAGGATGAATTTCCACCCCATTGATTCAGGTTATGAGTCATGAGATGCTACAGATGTTTTGGATGTTATTCAAACAGTCAGTAGATTTTAAGATTAATTTTTATTTCCACTCTTGTTGTCATCTTGCCATTTAGCATGATTCTCTTGCTGGGAGTACAGGTGAGCATTCGGCTACTCCTCCTCAACCAGTGCTGAGTTATGGGTTGGCTAGTATGAAGTATGTTTTCTTTTCAGGAAGATTTTATTTATTTTGATGAGGTCCTCTCAGCTGGCAGTAGCACTGGTAAATAACAAAACTCAATTGGGGAAGATTTCTTCTCTGTGCTTTGTGCAACAAAATAATGAACCCATTCTTTATAAATGGGCACAAATGAAATCTTCCCCCATTACGCATAAAAGTCAGGCTTAAGTAAATGGAGTACTGTACTAAGAAAAAGTCTCCTTTTGCGGCGCAGAGGTAAACCATGCCAAAAAACCCTCCTATTTAGGAGTCACGCTTGATCGCACCCTGTCATATAGACAACATCTCCAGAACCTTGGGAAGAAACTAAAGAGCAGAGTCAATATGATCCAGAAACTTGCCGGATCCACATGGGGAGCAGACGCTCAAACCCACCGTACGGCAGTACTCGCCCTGGTGTACACTATAGCGGAGTACTGCTCTCCGGCATGACTATCGAGTCCCATGTCAAATCCGTTGATGTCCAGCTGAATTCTACTATGAGAATTATCACCGGTACACTTTTATCGACACCAACACCTTGGCTTGCAAACATCGCACCACCACACCTACGCCGCAAATATGCAGTCTCCAGAGAATACAACTGCTACACCAGCAAAGACATGCCGATCCAGGCTGATTTGAACAACCTACCACCAACCCGTCTCAAATCTAGAAGGCCATTTTGGACCGTCGCCAAAGCCCTTCAGCGATCTCCCCTCAGCCTTGATGACCGATGGCAAAATGCTTGGAAGAACTATGACATATAGAATGGATTCCTTATAGAGGAACCCACAGTACAACCTGAAGGATCAAACCTTCCTCGCAAACAGTGGAGAACCATCAACTGCCTCCGAACCAGTCATGGTAGATGTTGCCACCTCCTCAACAACAACAACTTGTATTTATATAGCACCTTTAACATAGTAAAACGTCCCACGGCACTTCACAGGAGTATTACAAGACAAAAAATTTGACACCAAGCCATATAAGGAGAAATTAGGGCAGGTGACCAAAAGCTTGGTCTAAGAGGTAGGTTTTAAGGAGCGTCTTAAAGGAGGAAAGAGAGGTAGCGAGGCAGAGAGGTTTAGGCAGGGAATTCCAGAGCTCAGGGCCTTGGCAACAGAAGGCCTTGGCAACAGAAGGCACGGCCACCAATGGTTGAGCGATTATAATCAGGGATGCTCAAGAGGGCAGAATTAAAGGAGCACAGATATCTCGGGCGGTTGTGGGGCTGAAGGAGATTACAGAGATAAGGAGGGGCGAGGCCATGGAGGGATTTGAAAACAAGGATGAGAATTTTGAAATCGAGGCACTGCTTAACCGGCAGCCAATGATGGAAGATTAAAGCATCCCCATCATGCGACTGTGGAGCTCCTGATCAGACCCTGGAGTACATCATTGAGCACTGCCCTCAGAGGAAATTTGCAGGCAGCCTACAAGATAGCCATTCTTTGGCCTGGATATCTGACGTAGATATTGACATTTGATTTACTTTGCTACTACCATACGAAAGAAGAAGACGACTAAGAAAAAGATGACTGGGGTGAGTATAAAGATTTAACTAATGCCAGAAAACTAAATAATTAGTGGTATACTCAACATTATTGTAGAAGAAGCATTCGCCTTACCATGATAAGCTGATATGACTTTGCAGAAAGATCTAATCTTTTGTACAGACAGATGAATTATGAAAGTATTTCTATGGAGCTATGTAAGCTATTTATGTATATATATTTAAGAAGACATTTTACCTACCATACTATAGACTGCAGATTAACAGGTCAACATCTTTGTTAGATGGACAGCAACATGTAATAGGAACATGTTAATCTTCATCTCTAGCTAACCTTTCCAAAATTGAATTCTAGCCTTGTGTGTTTGTTTATACCTTTTTCTGTTGGGCCGATATTTGCGGTCGGAGGCATACCTCCACAGTACGCTTCCAACCCCCCCAAAAAATCCGAAAGTACCTAGTGTCTCCAGAGCTTCGTAGTCTTCGGGTCCTGGGCCTGCAGGCGTACGCCTGCGTAAAGGCCCACTGATCCCAGGGACGCAGGCGGTTCAGAAGCATCCCTGAGATCACGTGGGCCCGGTCAACCAATTAGAAAGGGGGATTCCATTTACGAATGGAATCCCCATAAGCTTATGAGAAATCCACAAATAAGTAAATAATTAACACAACTCTAATAAAAATAAATATTCCCATGTTCAAAATTAATTAACAGTCCCTTTGATTAAGCATTTTAAATAAAAATTTAATTTTTTGAAAAATAATGGGCCGTAATTTGCGGCCCCTACACGTGCCCATAGGGGCCGCGCAAGTTTAGGCATACGAAGCGCAAGCACTAAAAACCGTAACTTGCTATCTCTCAAGAATTCTCTTGACAGATCCTCCGCATCCCCGGGAGAAGGGCCTCTGCGGGCGGAGAATTACGCTATGGTAAGTTCTGCTTTTACCAGCGTAAGAGTTTTAAAAAATAGAAAAATTAAATTTTATCACACATTTATGCATTAAAAACCCTCTCCAATAAGGTAAGTTTATTTTTCACCACATTAAAACATATCATTTTTTTTTCAAAAAAATTACATTTTTGTTTAAAATATTTAATTAAATGGCATTTTAAATACGTAATTTTTAAAATTTATTTCATGTGTTCGTGTATTTTTTAAGTGATCCCCATTCATACTTTTGGGAGTTCCGTACATACGGAATCCCCATAAGTATGAATGGGGATTCCCCTTCTTTCATTTGTTGAGCCAGCCCACGTATCCCAGGGGCGCAGGCGGTTCGCAAGCGCCACTGGGATTACGTGGGCCTCTACCCGCGGGTACCCAGACAGGCCCAGGAGCGTGAATCTACGAACCTCCCAGACCACCAGTTAAATTCGTAGATTTTTTGCAGGTTGGAGGCATCCACCTGCGGGAAGCCTCCGACCGCAAATTTTGGGCCATTAAAAACATTTTAATTCGGCCCAAAATGTATGTGAACTTATTTTAATTTTAAAAAATATTTTAATCATTTTTAAAATTTTAATTTAACATTTATTTTAACCCTTATGCTGGTAAAAGCAGGCCTGATGCCTGCTTTTACCAGGCGTAAGGGTTTTGTGGGCATTCACTGGGCAGAAGTTGGGCAAATAGCCCAACTTTGCACCAGCGAAAGTGTTTTTGGGGCACATGCGGACGACCTGTCAAAGAGAAACTCATCCTTGTGTTCAAATCCCTCCATGGCCTCTCCCCTTCCTAACTCTGTAACCTCCTCCAGCCCTACAACCATCTGAGATCTCTACGCTGCTCCAATTCTGGCCTTTTGCACATCCCCGATTTCCTTCGTTCAGCCATTTGATGCCGTGCCTTCAGCTGCCTAGACCCTAAACTCTGGAATTCTCTCCGCCACTCTACCTCTCTCTCCTCCTTTAAGACGCTCCTTAAGACCTACCTCTTTGACCAAGCTTTCTTTTTGTTTGATTTTGTTTGATAACCGCTTCTGTGAAGCACCTTGGGACGTTTTACTATGTTAAAGGCGCTATATAAATGCAAGTTGTTGTTATTGTTATTGTGCAAGGTGAGAAATGTTCCATTCTAGTAGTGGCATCCCTTGATTTGTTCACAAAAATATACTTAAAGGACAAAACAGCCAAAAGGATAAAATGACGAACGGGAAAAAATAAATTCAGTACATCATTTTGTAAGTAAATATTTCAGTAGCTATTCACAGGTTTAACAAAAAATGCAGTAGAAACATAATTTGAATGATGAAATCAGTTCTGTAATATCGTTAGTACATCACTCAAATGAGACCACAAGACTTTAAGGTTAATTATGTTGGACTTTCAAAGTTTTTGAGGTTACTTAGTTATCCAACCATTCTTTGTGAAAATGATAAAGTTTACAGAAAAAATTAACAAAATAGATTTAACCTTTTGTGCCACATCTACAAGTTCCCATTGGCACAAAGCACTCTGAGTTGTAACCTGCCGAGTGCACAGAATACATTGCTTTAGCCTGGAAAAATATCGGACTTCACTCCAACCAGATTAAACTTCAATATTCGGTTCACTCATTTGGGTGGAAGATGAGCTTTGCAGCCATGTATTAGCCAATCTGAGGTCAATTTTTGCTTTTCTGACTGCAGAATGAATAGAGGGATGCTCAAGTCACAGGAGCAAAAGAACATTCAGTAACTAAATAAATTTAAAAAAAACAAGTGTAACGTTAAACAGAGAAAGAGAATATAGAGAAAAGGAGCGATCACAGGGATGGAAGCAGAATAAAGAAGATGACTAGAGGTAGACGACTAATTTGTAAATGTGTACGTGCACCATACGTGCCCACTTCAAGTACTGGGGCTCACGAACAATGGGCTAGAAGTTGCGGTCGGAGACGTACCTCCAGCGTACACCTCCGACCCGCGAAAGAATTACCAAAGTACCTCTTGGCACCTAGACTGCGAAAAGTTGCGGTTTCAGGCCTCAAGGCGGAGGGCAGCGTAATGGCCCACAGATCCCTGGGGCACAGGCGGTGCGGAAGCGTACCTGAGATCACGTCACCCTGGTCCTCCAATCAATAAGCAGAATTCCATTTCAATCATTTATGAAGGGAATCTCCTCATGATATGCAATGGAATCCCGAAATGTAATAATTATACAATTAACAGAATTGGAATTTTATTCATAATGACCATCATTCCACCAACCTCAATAAAAATTCAGTTTTTTGATAATTTTATACATCATTAAAACTGTAATCCAGGCCAATATTTGCAAAACCTCATTTAATACAGTGTACGTGCATAATTTAGGGTATGAAAATGTTTAATTTAAGCCTTGGATATCCCTTTACGCTAAAGCAAGCAGGCCCTGAGCCTGCTTGTATCAACCGTAAGACTTACGTAAGGGAATATGACGGCGTACTCTGAGAGTATGCCATCACAGACACCGCAATTTCAGGGCCATTGTCTTATCCAAAAGAGAGTGGAATGTATAGATTAAACAGTTACTGAAATGCTTACTGGTCAATCCTTGCAAGACACTGATAATTTGCTTAATGCAATCTATTGTATTTGATTTCATTTATAGTCGATCTAGGAGCAACATTGACGTAAATGCGTTGCTATTTTTACTGTACAGCATTGACTTAAAGAGGGATTGACTTAAAAATGAAACAACTAGAAAATGCTAATAGCATTAAGATCCTACACTGTTTCACTGTTGCTGAGTATTTTTATATAAATGGTAATGATGATGTGATTGGGGGAATTGGTTGGTAAAAGTTACTGAGACTGATTATGTGAAGAAGAAGTAGAAGAACAACAACAACTTGCATTTATATAGCACCTTTAACGTCCGAAGGCGTTTCACGGGAGCGATTATCAAACATAATTTGGCACCAAACCAAACCACGTAAAGAGATATTAGGACAGGTACATTTAGGAGCGTCTTAAAGGAAGAGGGTGAGGTAGAGAGACGGGAAAGTTGAGAGAGTGAATTCCAAAACTTAGGGCCTAGGCAGCTGAAGGCACGGCCGCCAATGGTGGAGCGATGAAAATCGGGGATGAGCAAGATACCAGAATTGGAGGAGCGCAGAGATCTCGGAGGGTTATAGGGCTGGAGGAGGTTACAGAGGTAGGGAGGGGCGAGGCCGTGGAGGGATTTGAAAACAAGGATGAGAATTTTAAAATCAAACCATTGCCGTACCAGGAGCCAATGTAGGTCAGCGGGCACAGAGGTGATGAGTGAACGGGACTTGGTGTAAGTTAGGAAACGGGCAGCAGAGTTTTGGATGAGCTCAAGTTTACGGCGGTGCAAGGTGGGAGACCGGACAGGAGAGAAGTTGAGGTACTATTAATAAATACAGTTATTAATTCACGATTCTTTAGTGTTGTTATCATTTCATCTTCTTAACACTGCTGGACACAGTATCCTAGTTCCCCTAATAATACAACACTAGACACTTAAAAATGTTATTAAAAAATCAACAGAAACATGGATAAAAACAAAAGGATGTTAACTTTAATTATAATTTACTAATAATTATGATATGTCAGATGTGGCTCAGTTGGTAGCACACTCACCTCTGAGTCAGAAGGTTGTGGGTTCAAGTCTCACTTCAGAGACTTGAGCACAAAAATCTAGGCTGACATTGCAGTACAGTACTGAGGGAGTACTGCACTGTTGGAGGTGCCTTCTTTCGGATGAGATGTTAAAATGAGGCCCACTCTGCCCTCTCAGGTGGGCATAAAGATCCCATGGCACTATTTCGAAGAAGAGCAAGGGAGTTATCCCCGGTGTCCTGGCCAATACTTAGCTCTCAATCAACATCACAAAAACAGACATATCTGGTCATTATCACATTGATGTTTGTGGGAGCTTGCTGCGCACAATTTGGCTGCCGCGTTTCCTACATTACAACAGTGACTACACTTGAAAAATACTTCATTGGCTGTAAAACGCTTTGGGACGTCCTGAGGTCATGAAAGGCGCTATATAAATACAAGTCTTTCTTTTCTTTTTCTTTTGTCTTAATTTCATGATTTGCTTTTAAGTAATTTCATGTATTTTTAAAAAAAATGTAAGTTTGCTCAATAGTACAACTATACAGAAAATACTCTGTTTTACATAAGGGTCAGCTCAGTAGATTATTTTTTATCTTGCAGTTCAGCAAAACTACGTCAGCACATCAGGCAGTGTTGACATATTCCACCAGTTGGTTTGGCTTCTTGCTAAGGCTGCTTGTCAAAACATTTTTTAACTTTACTTTACAAGATGTGCAAAATGTAACCCAACATTCTCATTACACCAAACTGAACACTAAACTTGTCAGATTTATTGACATGTGAGTAGAGATGCTGCTGCTACAAGCTTTTTGAGCACAGTACAAATTATATATCCCATAATTTGTTCTTCGAGGAAAATTCTTGTTTTAGTTCCTACCAGCAAAAGGTTAATGTGTTACCTTATTTTTGTCAATAACTTTATTTTAATGTTTCAAATAGATTTTTTTTCAAATTCCTGTTAATCTGGTCCTCGGGTGGAAAAAAAGCTTTTTTTTTGAAGAGCAATAACCTACTTTAATGAAGCTAAGTCTACCCATGTCATTTGGGGGAACAAATTCCTCATTTCATACAGAAAATGTGATCAGGCCTTTTATTTTCCATGGCCTGCAAATTAATTTGCAGGAATACACTATTTTGAACAATGTGGTTCCTGTGAGATTGATTTTGTTAGAAATCACAAACAATTCACCAATCAGAATGCATCAGCAATATTGATGCTAAACCACTTGCTAAGTATTTAACAAGGTACTTAATGAGATAAAATCTGTAAAACTTTATTTGTGCAGTGTGCAGTTTTTGTGTTTAATGATTCAGCTGAAAGTGTGAAAATCTAGATGTACTCACAAGTCCCTGAATGCACTCAGTCTTTTACAGTCTACTGATAATTTAAAGTTGTTTTGTGCCACCAAAAATTCAAATTATCCAGTCATTTGAACTAAGCAATTGCATTAAAATGGCACAGGAACCTTTTAAGTGTAATTCGAATTTGAATTATCCAGTAATTCAAATGAGACGACTTGGAATTAATATGAGTAGACTGCATTGGCAGCCTTTCTGTTTAGTATTAATAGAATTGCAAGCCCTGTTGACATTATTATTGATAGGACCGTTCCTTTCTGCCACAGCGTCATGATGCATATGCCCCCAACTCACGGAATGGTTGCTATTCCTGTAAACTATGAGAAGAAAATCAGCTCAGATGGTTTAACAGGAGTAATGTGGCAAGAGACAAAGAACATGCAAGTTATAGCTCAGATTGCAGTGCCTTAAAAGTTTGTTTATGCATTCATCATATTTGCAAACACAATTTTGCGATGTGAAATATAAAGTGGCAAAAGATGCAAGTATCTTACAGTACTTGAATCAAACAGGTTTTACAAAAGGAATATATTCCCTTTGTTCCCTCCCCCTCCCGGCAATCATGTGGGTTCACTATATAATAGTGCATGGAAAAAAATAACAGTAATATGCTTTGCTGCTTGTAACCTGACGGTATTCTGTTTGCCTTTCACAGATCTGTGCTTTAGCATCAGTACTCGTTGGTATATGGAGAGCATTCTTTTCTAAGATCTTTAACTTTAGACTTGCGCACACATTTCATAATTAAAATATAGGCCCTCTGTAGAACATTTAATTGCAGTACAGAGCTGCCAATACATGCTTAGTGCTGCCAACTCTTTATTGTTACAATTGGAAGAGAAAAGCTTGTCAGTAGAATCAACTCCTGCGGTCACTTTAGAAAGAAGAGTCATTTTGACACATCACAACCTGTAAATAGATCTGATTCTCTGGAATCTATTTTGGGTCCTGAACTTGAAATTCCACCAGGAGCAAAGTGAAATATAATCATACCATGTCGGTGGGTTTACTAAATTTTGAATATCCTGTTAGTAACATGCAGATCGTACGTACTTAGTCACTTGTAATGCAATGTTAACATGTTTATTGAATTGTGTAGTACTACATTTCACTTCTACCTTCTCATGAAGATATGTAGTATTACAGAAATGTACCTCATGGACATGACATCAATGGTAATACATGTCTTGGAGCACCACATGATGGTTGTGACATATGAAGCACTTTGTCGTCAGAACAGGCAAAGAGGCTTCAAGGCGATTTAGACAAGTTGAGTGAGTGGGCAAATACATGGATAAATGTGAAGTTATCCACTTCGGTAGGAAAAACAGAAAGGTAGAGTATTATTTAAATGGTGATAGATTGGGAAATGCTGATGTACAAAGGGACCTGGGTGTCCTTGTACACCAGTCACTAAAAGCAAACATGCAGGTGCAGCAAGCAGTTAGGAAGGCAAAATGGTATGTTGGCCTTCATTGTAAGAGGATTGGAGTACAGGAGCAAGGATGCCTTACTATAGTTATACAGGGCCTTGGTGAGACCACACCTGGAGTACTGTGTGCAGTTTTGGTCTCCTTACCTATGAAAGGATATACTTGCCATAGAGGGAGTGCAGCGAAGGTTCACCAGACTGATTCCTGGGATGGCAGGACTGTCATATGAGGAGAGATTGGGTCGACTAGGCCTGTATTCACTAGAGTTTAGAAGAATGAGAGGGGATCTCATTGAAACGTATAAAATTCTGACAGGGCTAGACAGACTGGATGCAGGGAGGATGTTTCCCCTGGCTGGGGGGTCTAGAACGAGGGGGCCACAGTCTCAGGATACGGGGTAGGACATTTAGGACTGAGATGAGGAGAAATTTCTTCACTCAGAGGGTGGTGAACCTGTGGAATTCTCTACCACAGAAGGCTGTGGAGGCCAAGTCACTGAATATATTTAAGAAGAAGATAGATAGATTTCTAGACACAAAAGGCATCAAGGGGTATGGGGAGAGAGCAGGAATATGGTATTGAGATAGAGGATCAGCCATGATCATATTGAATGGTAGAGCAGGCTCGAAGGGCCGAATGGCCTACTCCTGCTCCTATTTTTCTATGTTTCTAACAGCCTGGGGTGTTCTCCACCCTCTATGGGTAATTTTAACTTAATCAGCCCTGCAGGAAACTGAGGGGATCAGATCAGCCGTTCGTTTTACACCCCGTCTCATTTTACTTTCCATTGAAGTCAAACGGGTTAGGTTATAATTACCTCCTGCCTCTGCTTCTCCACTGTTCAACATTGACGTGTTTGTCTATTGCTTCTACGAGTCTAATACCAACCTTGATCAAGCACAATAATACACATTTCACATGGGGTGCCTAATAATTTGGAATTTTGCAGGAATTTCCTTTCATTGCATCTCAACAGCACTTTAACAAAGAACAAATCACTTTTTCACAAAACATTTGTTAACGATTATTACACCAGCTTCTGCAAGAGAGGAATTTTAAGAGAAGCGTTGGAAAGTGGACATATGTTTCATTTGTGCAAAATCAACAAATTCCTCCATTTTTAATGTTCATTTTCTGCAGAGGGTGAATGTAACAAATGGAAGAGTTTCTCTCCCCTTCTGTGCATTAATTTGAAAGCTATCACCTGGCCTTAGGGCAAGATGAATTCTATTGGTGAATAAGGTAGTGGATGAGTTTGAAGATTACACAGCTGTCTGCTGAAAGAGATTGAGCATGGAACATTTTGTGGAGCAGTTTCACTTTAGTAGCTGAAGTCTTTTGTAATCAATTAAACCACAGTCTTTTTACTCAGCATCAATTTAAATTAACTGTCACTGCAAAGAAAATGCTGGTGGTAAGACTATAGGGGCAATGGCTGGATTCCATTTAATTTGCTTGGTCCTAATTATACCAGCAGATGTCATATGTTGGATCCACTGCACTCCAAGCCTGCAAATCTTGCTTGTTCCAATTAAAAGATTTAGCGCCGAATTAGACAATAGAGCAGGGATTAAAAAAAACAATTAAGGATGATTTTGCTTTCAATTACTGTGATGTTAATGAACAGACCAAATTAAAAGAATTGAAATGTTTTGATTATTTCAGATTATGAATATAATGTACTGCGGCTATATTTTATCTCAACTTATGTTAGTTCCACATTTAATGTAATTGAGCATAAATCAGAGCAGTTATAAAAGGTGCTGTAGTTAATGTAACACATAGTTCTTACGAACCACTCATTTTGTTATAAAAAAGTATGCACTGTCGTAACTATTTCATTATAAAGTTTAAAGTATAACATTAAAAATCAGACAAGGTATTGTTAAAGTAGGGAATCCTTAGAATTGAAGAGGCAGGAGGAACCTATGGCTCGGATTGTGTGGCCAGTGGTGAAGGGACGGCGCCCGCCGCTGACCTCGAAAAAAGCTGCCCACAAAGATTTAGCGGATTCTCGAGCGTGGAATACCTCTATTCCAATGTGACTTTAAATTTGGCGCCATCTGTGGCATCCAGCAAAAGTGCAGGCAGGCTGATTAGCCAATCAGATTGAAGAATTCTCTCAGACAGCAAAGCAGGAAGTAAAAAGCTGGTATTCTAATTCACATTTTAATCAGAAATCAAAATAAAGATTGGGACATACACATGGGATTAAAGTAGAAGCTGAAATATCATAGACAAACTAAAAAAAATAACTTCTTATTTTAACTATCATGCAATTTTCAAATGTTCTTCTGAGGGAATGAGACTCCATACTTATAAAATTCGTTTTTCAGGACCAGCGAGGTTGTTCAGCAGTAATTATGACTTAGTACGCCGTTAAAAACGCAGTTAATTCTGATTAAACAAGGCTTAACATTTTCATTGGGCTTTACAGCGAGAATAGTGTGTAAAAAGTTGAAGTTCACATCAATTCACTGATTCGGTGTTGATTACATCTGCAAAGACTGCAACAGCGCACCCTGCAGAGGTGCAGGGTATCACTGACAGCGACTTCCGAATTTCCGTGTTTAACTGCGCATGTGCAGATGCCAGAAGTTGCTGTCAGTTTTACACAGTAGTGCTGGCGAGCGCTGACAGTTTCCCCATCAGTACAACTGCAAATTCCGGGCCTATATTTTACCCTTTTGCTAAAGAAGAGATGACTTTCTTGAAGAACTGGATATAATATAGTCAATAATCTTCACTTATTTCTAATACTTGTGTGTAAAAAATAATGTGCTAATGTATTTAGAAGGTTTCAGTGTTTAATAAACTAATTCATGGCTAAGAAGTTACTTTGTGCTATTAAGGGTGCTAGGAAGATGTCAGATGGTATCTCACATTTTCTAGAAGACCAGTGCTGTCACTCTAAAATTAGCAGATCTGAAATTATTTTCTGGGAGAATATATACAGAAGAGCTACGCTGTAGATCACACATTCAGCAAGTCCTACTTCAAGTTCTGGTTTCTACAAAGTGGTTAATCACCATCTCATTGCAGACAGATATAGACAGAATTGGACAGCAAGTTGACAAATGGTGTGTTATCTTTAGTGCTGGGAAGACCAAGTCAATAACTCTGCTGAGAAAGCTTGCCCACCCAGCATTCTATAAAAGTTCCAAGACTTGGTAAGCACATCTGCATTACGCTTGGACAAACCGTTGACAAAAATGCTTGCAAAAGCGATAGCAGATTGGGTATCTTTAAGAAAGTTGAGTTCAATTCAGTGTTGTTCAAGTCTACATCTGTCTATTGTTGGACTATGATTGTCCACCTGTCAAATTGTGGAGAATATTCATCTCTTCCTCCTAGACACAGAGCATATCTGTTTATTTTCAAAATTTGAGCTTCACCAATTCTCAGAAAAGGGGAAGGGAAAGAATGGCTGAGTTTTATGCCATAACATGAAAGCACTCCTCTTTTACTGGATCATAAGGTATCCCATCTTGGTTGAAGAACTGCATACCATGCTCACTGGCGAGTATATGAATTGGACTGTGGTCAAACAGGAAAAAATTTACATAAAATCTAATTTCTTTAAAATGTGACAATCTGCATAATTGATATATGCAACCCACCCAGTTATATGGAAATTGTGTATAAGCAAATTAGTGGGTTAACAAGTAAATTTATCTATTCACTTCATTGGATTCTAGTCTGTTTTGACACCGGCATATGCAATGTAACCACATTCAGGAGCTATGCAGAGAAAAAAGATAAAAGAAAAAGACCAAATGCAGATCAGAGCCTGTCGATGCTCACTCATGATGATTGGTCATTGGGTGAGGTACCAGAGGGAGACAGCACCCATGGAACTATACTCCAACATGAGTCACCATCTTCAAGAGAGCGAAGACAATTGGAAAAATTGAAAAGCTTAAAAAATCGAAGGTGCACCGAACTCACAAATCATCCAAATATAAATAAGGATTTCCAAAAATGAACATGGGGGTAGAGTTTCCATTTTGGGCGCAATTGGCAATCTGGGGCACAAATTGCGCTGGTTTTCTGAAGTGAAGTTATGGTTAAGTTTCCGCTCAAACTAATTTGTATAAGCGCAAACGTAAAATCTTCCATGAAGCAGCAGTCAGGCAACGTAATAGAACGTAACTGTTTACTTTTTTTCCCCTTGCATTAAGAAATATTCCTTGATATATTTAAGAGTGGTAACCTGGTGCAGTTTTATTAATACAGCTGAAAATGGGTTTAATCACAAAAATAAATTTTTAATAAGTGTCTAGTCCAGCACCTGTGAGTAACCTGATTTTAAATAACTGAAAATTACTCAAAAAAGGACTGTACAGAACCGTTTACTGGTTTCATTGGTGTACACTAGTCAGTTTCTTTGTAAATTAAATATTTTTTAATATTTGAAAACTTTTAAATGGGCCACAAACGAGCGCAATTAGCAGAAACTCTGCATGCTTGTTAATTGGATCTAGGGCAGGGTTGGCTTCCAGCGCAATGTTTTTTTAAGCCAGTGTAAAAGATCGCGGAAACTCGATTTGCGCTGGATGTAACTTGCGCTTGAAATTCCTCAATCTTTTCCGCTGGTTTGGCCGATTTGGGATGAATTGCGCTGGTAAAACCATCGCAACCTAGGGGAACTTCTACCCCCATGTAAATGACCCATCCTTGTTACATTATAACAGTGATTCCACTAATAATAACCCTTGTGACAAGCACCACATATTGGGTTTTGGCTGCATTCCTTGGTGTTCAGAGGTGTAGTGAAGGTTTCTTTATAAATTCTTTACATTTAAAAATAGTAGGGGTAGCTTTTGGTCTTGGCTCATTTTCGGAGGCAGCGCAAGCCCAAACCAAGAGGCCTAAGGATCGCCAGGATTTGGACCTTGGGCCTCACCGACACATTCGAGATGAGATGCTGGCACCGGCCACACCGCCACAGGCTGCTCATCCCACTTGGAAAGTCAATTTCAGCTTGCCTGTCTCACCAGCAGCAGCCCTCAGGTAAGTTGGAACAAACAATGGGAAGGGGGCCAATCGCCTGGATTGTGGAGTTGGGGGGAACACTCCTGCTCCTCCTGGGTCCACAGAGAAGGTTTTTAAAAAATTAATTAGTTAAAATAAAATTTAACTCTAGTTGGTGACCGTAGGGGCCGCTGAAGAATCCTGAGAGGGCAGGCCCGACGCCAGCCCTGCCCATCAGTAACTAATTTCACATGGGGCTCCTTCAGGAGGCCCCTAATTTACATACTCAAGTGGCCTAAAGCTTGTTTTAGGCAGCCTCCAAAATGGGGCCAAGAATTTAGCAGTAGGATCAACACCTGCGTAGATTGGGTGCAGACTGTCCCACTGCTAAATTGGTATGCGCTACTCCCGTCTTCCTCCCAAAAAACATGCACAATACAGACCAACTTCTACCCCATAGTATTTTAGTGTTTCAGTAAAACTGTTTTGGTTTAGTTCTTTAATCTTTTATTTATAGCATTTTGATAAAGAATTGTACTTGTTAGTTCTAATCAAACTAGGTGCTGCAGACAGTATCTCACAATTTCATCACTGAGCTGGATTAAAGCACTACTCTTGCTGCCTTATGTATTATTGATATTTTCTTCAGGTTCAGAATGGCCCCATTTTTTACTAATTTATTTTGATCTTTCATTACTTTAAAAATGACTTCCATTTTAAATACTGCGTGAACTATTTTTCCCAATTTGTCAGAGTGAAAGGTTTAGTCTCATCTGTTCTGTATGATCTATTTTAGAATTCTACGATTGGGTCTTTCCTCTATTTCACTTGAACCTCTAGCTGCAATAAAGTGAAAGATCTGCGTACCGTTGCATGAAATCTTATTGTGTTGATATTATTGGTCTGAAATAACAGATTCTGCATAAATAATACTTCTGCATTCTAATGTTGAAAGTGATGAGATAATTGAAATGTGAATAAAAAAACTCAATTGCTATACTTTTTTATAAAATTGGTTGCTGTGACAAGTTCCAGCAGTGGTCCAATGTCCAATTACCATCTCATTACAAATTAACTCTCAAAATGTTTCAAAATATTCCAAAATTCTTCAGTAAACAAACATCGTCATGAAAGAGGCTAACATTGCTTTTCATCTTTTCTGCTCCATATTCAATTTCCTCAGTTGATATGAAGAACTCCTGCTCCACGTTAAATTTGAGTTTTAAATTAAAACATAAGATGAAACCTTTTGCATTTATAGTAAAATGATATATCAGCATCATGGTATAAATTTATTTATTTTTCTTCCTTTTGCCACTACATGGGTTTAAATATTGTAACTATTCATATTGAAACACTGAATTTGTAATACACTTATGCATAAAGCCTGTCATTGAATATTAGGTAAATCGGGATTTTTTTAGGCTCTCAGAAATCACCAGTATACTGCTTGTAATTACGCAAAGGAATCAATATTTTAAATCTATAACCGTGAAGCATTTTAAAGACAATTTAAACACACGTCAATGCAACAGTAACTTTCTTTTTTTAGCATTCTAATCTCTTACTTTGAATTTTCAGCATATTGCCCGCAGCCTTTTTTCCTAAATCACCTATTTCACTGACAACTCCTATCAGTAACGGCTGCATAAGGATGCCAAGGTCAATGGAACATAAGCAGCAGCAACTGACAGATGGCTGTGTACTCAGGAGAGGCAGCCATATTACTCACAACAGCTTTATTCATTCACAGCATTCACAGTCTAACAATAACGCCCCAGCTCGCTTCATTGAGAGCATGACTGAAGTGCTGGCCTCTTGACAAATTACTTGCAACTTCTCTGTCATGATTCAACCTGAGTTGAAGTTATTAGTCCTTGTGGCGTCAGCTGGTTTGAAAATATGGTGATTTTATGATTGCAATGAAAATGTGGTTCCTAAGTTGAGCTTTTGAGCTCTGCTGTGTAGAGCTTATGAATCAAACGAAAATTAAACATCTCTGTTTTGAGCTGTGCAGTAATGAATGATAGGTAGGTGTGACGAATGAATGAAGCATGCCTAATATGCTAAAGTTAGTCAGGATTTAGTATAGGCTTAGTTAGCGTTGGTGAGTCACAAAAAGCAGGCTGAGTTATTCACCTTGCTTTTTAGTTTAACATATTACATTTATTTGTTAAATGCTCTTAAAAGGTATCAAAATACTTATGCCACAGTTGTGAAATAAAATATGTACCGTTAAGAAACTATAGTTTTAAAAGTCTGAAAGTACATAGGATTACAAAGGATATACGGCAGAAAAACAGGCCATTCGGCCCAACCAGTCCATGTCGGCGTTTATGCTCCACCCAAGCCTCCTCCTGTCCTTCCTCATCTAAATCTATCAGCGTAACCCTCTATTCCCTTCTCCCTCATATGCTTGTCCAGCCTCCCCTTAAATGCATCTATACTATTCGCTTCAACCACTCCCTGTGGTAGCGAGTTCCACATTCTTACCACTCTTTGGGTAAAGAAGTTTCTTCTGAATTCCCTATTGGATTTCTTGGTGACTATCTTACATTAATGGCCTCTAGTTATGCTCTTCTGCACAAGTGGAAACATTCTCTCTCTATCCACTCTATCAAAACCTTTCATAATTTTAAAGACCTCTATTAGGTCACCCCTCAGCCTTTTTTCAAGAGAAAAGAGACCTAGCCTGTTCATTCTTTCCTGATATGTATACCCTCGCATTTCTGGTATCATCCTCGTAAATCTTCTCTGCACCCTCTCCAGTGCCTCTATATCCTTTTTATAATATGGCGACCAGAACTGCACGCAGTATAAGTGTGGTCTAACCAAGGTTTGATATAGGTTTAGCATAACTTCCCTACTTTTCAATTCTATCCCTCTAGAAATAAACCCTAGTGCTTGGTTTGCTTTTTTATGGCCTTGCTAACCTGTGGCGCAACTTTTAGTGATTTGTGTATTTGTACTCCGAGATCTCTTTGTTCCTCTACCCCACCTCGACTCGCACCCCCCAAGTGATAAGTGACCTCTCTATTCTTCCTACCAAAATGTAATATCTCACATTTATCTGTGTTGAACGTCATTTGCCAATTATTTGCCCATTCTGCAAGTTTATTAATGTCCTCCTGTAATTTGTTGCAGTCCTCTTCAGTATTGACTATCCCCCCCAATTTGGTATCATCCGCAAATTTAGAATTGTGTTTTTGATTCCAATGTCTAAATCGTTAATGTAAATTGTGAACAGCAGTGGTCCCAGCACTGATCCTTGTGGAACACCACTACCCACCTTCTGCCGCTGTGAATAGCTACCCTTTACTCCCACTCTCTGCTTTCTGTCTTGAAGCCAGCTAGCAATCCATTCTGCTACTTGTCCCCTGACTCCGCATTCTCTGACCTTGTTCATCAGTCTATTATGGGGTACCTTATCCTAAATAAATTACATCTACTGCATTACCATTGTCTACTCTCTCTGTTACCTCTTCGAAAAATTCAATGAGGTTGGTCAAGCAAGATTTTCCCTTTTGAAATCCATGCTGACTATTCATTATTATACTTTTCGTTTCTAGATGTTCTTCTGTTCTCTCCTTTAGTCAGGATTCCATCATTTTTCCTGCCACCAATATTAAGCTGACTGGTCTATAATTCCCTGGACATGTTCTATCCCCCTTCTTAAATATAGGTATTACGTTAGCTGTCCGCCAGTCCTCTGGCACTACATCTTTTTCTAACGAATTATTAAATATGTTTACTAATGCTTCTGCTATCTCTTCCCTAGATTCTTTTAAAATGTGTGGATGCAATCCATCCATACCTGGGGTTTTATCCTCTTTGAGTTTGATTAGTTTATTTAATATATCCCCTTTTTTATTTTAAATGCACTTATCTCATTACTCATCTCATCATCCAATGTCATGTCTACCTGTTCTATCTCCCTGGTAAATACCGAAGCGAAATAATGATTTAATATTTCTGCCATCTCCCTATCGTTACCTGTGGTATTGTCCTGTCTATCCTTTAATGGCCCTATTCCCATTCCAACCTTTATTTTTTTATTGATGTGCCTGTAAAATATTTTACTATTATGTTGTATTTTCCTTGATAATTTGTTTTTTTGACTTTTCTCCTAATCCCTTCGTATTCTCTCTTATCATGCACTCCTCTGCTGTATATGTACTTAATGTATGCCTCTTTCCTTACCTTCAATTGTTCCCTTATGTCTTTATTCATCCATGGAGACTCATTAGTGTTCAGTTTGTTCTTTCCTTTTCGTGGAATATATTTTTCCTGCACTCTGTTGGACACCGTTTTAAATGTTTCCCGTTGTCGTGAAAGTACTTACAATTAATTGGGAAATGTTTTGTAGTTGTTGTATTAAATGCACATCTGTTTGTGATCATGTGTCAGAATGAAATCCGAGTCAAATTTACTGAAGTTCACTTAGGTAGATTAAAAAGTTCGTATTTGTGATATATGGAGATGAATTTTAGATGTTACAAATTGAATGAAGGTGCATTTATTATCAATGAGATCAATAATATCTTGAAATAAGATTCAATCAATTTTAGTTTAAAATATGGAAAATAAGTGTGGAGAAAAACTGTTTTGTGTTAATTTTGCAAAACTTTGGAGATTCTGTGTTCAGGACATTCTTATGGATAAAATGCAAAGAAGCATAAACTATTTTAATCTATTAGTGGTTATTGGCTCAAGTATTTCATAAATACCTAAATTACCTGATAAAAATGAAGTAGAATTTATCTTTTGGGTTTTAAATTGTTAAAATTTGGTCCTGGAAATGTTATTTAGAAGCATGTTACAGGAAGTTTGGATTTACTTGAGCATCTTTGAGTGTAGGCCTTTATTTGAATTAAGCGAAAACCTTTCAATCTTAGTTTTAAGTCATCATTAGAGCAAAGCCTTCCTGCCTCTGTAGAGCATCAAATGTTCTTTATGTTTTCCTGTGTGAATAACCTCCTGCATTGCCAGAGGATAAAAATAGATGGCTAAAAGGTTGAGATCCAAAATACACGTGCAGACACACACACTTGTCAGATCCTAGACCCTTAGGAGCTTGGATTTTGCGTTTGAAATCTTTTATTTTACAAAAAGTATATTTTCTAAAAATCGTTGCCAATTTCCCAGATACATGAAAAGGACTGTTTTCTTTTAAAACACTGCATAACTATAGCACAGGAATAATAGTTCATTTTTAGCAGAAAAAAAAGAAATGAGCCCACAAATGTTAACCATCATGTAAGAAATCTAAAGTTTGAGCAGCAAGTGAATCAAAACTCAGTTGAACGATAATAAATCTTGCCTGCTTTACAGCAGGAGGTTTTTTTCCCTCAATTTTTCTCCACACCTCTCCTGAAGGTGTTGACCTCTTACTGTTCCGTGCCAGACAACCATTGGTACCTAACCCAAGTAGCCATTATTTATGTGCGAGGTTTCACAGTGATGTTAGCAAGCTACTCAATCATAAGAGAAATCACAACCAAGTGGAATCCTCTCCTCATGTGCACTTTCAGCAGGGGTCACTGGATAGCGATCAGTAGCATGAACCGTGACTAATTTTTTCCCCCTACTTCAGGGGATTTGAGCCCAATAGTAACATCACTACTTTGCCTCAGCTAAGATCAGCTAATTCTGAGGATTGAACCTGGGACATTTCTGTCTTTTATGCAGTTTAAGCTTCTCACTGCCTAAACCTGCTGAGCTAGCAAGGAGATCTAAGAGGAAGGTTCAGAAAATGTAAGTGTAACAGCTTCTTTATTCTTTAGTGGATAATCTGGTACTAGTAAGTGAGCCAAGGGCAGATTTCCTCTGTGTACCCGGAGTAGCAAAATCATAAATGCGCTTATCATAACACATTGCACACAGAGGAACTCTTTTCCCCAGTCTCAGCTGTTGCTCTTCATGTTATTAAATCAAATTCAATTCAATTCCCGTTTAGAGAAAATGGACCACTGAGTATTGAAGTAGTAGAAAGTTTAGTTTTATTGAGCCCTTATATTGAGTTACTAACATAATTTGCCTGTAATTAAGAAATAGTATGAGGGGAGGTGCATTGGTCCTATGTATTAGAGCAATGATATTCCACATCACTGAACGATAGAACATATATTGGTAACCCCAGTTCCTCATACTTACATTAACCATTCTATCAAGGAAAGTTAACCTGAAAACAAACAGGGTGGTAACTTTCAGTTTGGGAGCACCCAGTTCTTTGATGATACAACAGGTAGGATATATGAAGGTAGTACGGTTGATGTTGTGTATGTGGATTTTCAAAAGGCGTTTGGCAAAGTACCACATAATAGTCTTGTTAGCAAAATTGAAACCCATGGGATTAAAGGGACAGTGGCAGTGTGGATACAAAATTGCCGAAGGAACAGAAAACAGAGTAGTGGTGAACAGTTGCTTTTCAGACTAGAGGGAAGTATACAGAGGTGTACCCCAGGGCCGGTATTAGGACCACTGCTCTTTTTGATGTATATTAATGACTTGGACTTGGGTATACAGGGCATAATTTCAAAGTTTGCGGTTGACGCGAAACTCAGAAATGTCATAAACAATGAGGAGAATAGTAACAGACTTCAGGAGGACAGAGACAGACTGGGGAAATGGGCAGACACATGACAGATGAAATTTAACACAGAGAAGTGTGAAGTGATACATTTTGGTAGGAAGAATGAGGAGAGGCAACATAAACTAAATGATACAATTTTAAAGGGGGTGTAGAAACACAAATCTTTGAAGGTGGCAGGACAAGTTGAGAAAGCTGTTAAAAAGGCATATGGGATCCTTGGCTTTATTAATAGAGGCATGGGGTACAAAAGCAAGGAAGTTAAGCTAAACCTTTAGAAAACACTGGTTAGGCCTCAGCTAGAGTATTGTGTTCAATTCTGGGCACCACACTTAAGGCAGGAGGTCATTCCTTAGAGAGGGTGCAAAAGAGATTTACTAGAATGGTTCCAAGGATGAGGGACTTGAGTTATGTGGAGAGACTGGCGAAGCTGGGGTTGTTCTCCTTAGAGCAGAGAAGGTTAAGATGAGATTTGATAAAGGTGTTCAAAATCATGAATGGTTTTGATAGAGTAAATAAGGAGAAACTGTTTCCAGTGGCAGAAGGGTCAGTAAACCAGATATGACAGATTTAAGGTGATTGGCCAGAGGCGACATGAGGAAACAGCATGGATTTGTTAAGGGAAGGTCGTATCTGACAAGAAGGGTCGATGAGGGTAGCGCATTGATGTAGTCTACATGGATTTTAGCAAGGCTTTTGACAAGGTCCCACATGGCAGACTGGTCAGGAAAGTAAAAGCCCATGGGATCCAAGGGAAAGTGGCAAGTTGAATCCAAAATTGGCTAAGTGGCAGGAAGTAAAGGGTAATGGTTGACGGGTGTTTTTGTGACTGGAAGGCTGTTTCCAGTGGGGTTCTGCAGGGCTCAGTACTAGTTCCCTTGCTTTTTGTGGTATATATCAATGATTTATACGTCAATGTAGGGGGCATGATTAAGAAGTTTGCAGATAATACAAAAATTGACCATGTGAGGAAGAAAGCTGTGGACTGCAGGAGGATATCAATGGACTGGGCAGGTGGGCAGAAAAGTAGCAAATGGAATTCAATCCAGAGACGTGTGAAGTAATGCATTTGGAGAGGGCTAACAAGGCATGGGAATACACAATAAAGGGTAGGATACTGAGAAGTGTAGAGGAACAGAGGGATCTTGGAGTGCATGTCCACAGATCCTTGAAGATAGCAGGACAGCTAGATAAGGTGGTTAAGGAGGCATACGGGATACTTTCCTTTATTAGCTGAGGCATAGAATATAAGAGCAGAGAGGTTATGCTTGAACTGTTGTTTTCTTTGGAGCAGAGGAGGCTGAGGGGAGACTTAATTCAGGTGTATAAAATTATGAGGGTCCTAGATAGAGTGGATAGGAAGGACCTATTTCCCTTAGCAGAGAGGTCAATATGCAGGGGGCATAGATTTAAAGTAATTGGTAGAAGGATTAGAGGGGAGTTGAGGAGAACTTTTTTCACCCAGAGGATGGTGGGCATCTGGAACTCACTGCCTGAAAGGGTGGTAGAGGCAGAAACCCTCATCGCACTTAAAAAGTAGTTGGATAGGCACTTGGTAACCTACAGGGCTACAGACGAAGAGCTGGAAAGTGGGATTAGGGTGGATAGCTCTTTTTCTGCCAGCACAGACAGAATGAGCCGAATGGCCTCCTTCTGTGCCGTAAATTTCTATGATTCTATGATTTTTTTTACACAGAGTTGTTGTGATCTGAATCCCCAGCCTGAAAGGGTGGTGGAAGCAGATTCAATAATAACTTTCAAACGGGAATTGGATAAATACTTGAAGGGAAAATATTTGCAGAGCAATGGGGAGTGGGACTAGTTGGATAGCTCTACCAGAGAGCCGGTACAGGCACGATGGGCCGAATGGCCTCCTTCTGTGCTGTAGCATTCTGTGATTCTATGATTTACCTCTTAAAAAAAAACAAATGAGCGCTAAGGCTCTCAAAGTTGGGTCCTGAACTCTCACGGCCGTTTTTGCACAGAGTGTTGAATCGGGGCTATTTAAGGTGTCTGGGAAGCGTGCCGGAAATTGGCATGCACCGATTTATGCATTCTAATTATGGTCTTGCGCTTGTTTAAGGAAGCAAAAGCTCTTTTCAAGTTATCCTGCCAGCTACAAGAGCTCTTTGAAAGCAGCTCACCCAGTAGCTTCTGCTGAAAACTCAATATTCCTCTGCACCAACAATCCCTCCCAACATCAGGCCCAGTCCTTCTGCCATCCTTAGGACTGAACGAAACTCAAACAGAAGCATGGGGCTATCTGACAAAAATACATTACACAGTCATCATTCACTCATCAAACAATCTCTGCGCAACAAGAATTTAAAAACGAGTGCATTTTACAGTTATCTTTACACCTGCCATTAACTACTGTTCACCCTCGTGTAGCCTATCCTAAGAGGTCTACTACCTACTTTAGTGCTCCTATGAGGAGCTCCCCGAGTGCCTTCAGCTTGGGATGTAGAAGACTGCTGGGCGTCCAATAAGAGGACTTGAGATGGTCATAGCTGGCGACGTTCGAGTCTGAGATCAATCTGGCTGCAGACTGTGGCATCTTGGCTGCTGCCAGGACAGTCTGGCCCAGCTGGTTTTGTAGCACCCAGACTGTCACTGGATAAGGGGTGGTGGAGAGCAGACATGCTGTCCTCCTGAGAGACGACAGCGTGCGCCTCTCCCATGGTGCCGCTGCCACTTTCATTCTGATCTGCGGGAGAGCAAACTGTAGGAGTCTCACTCCCAATGATTTACAGGAAAGCGGACTGCAAGAAAGCTTTGACGATTGAAAGCCCCTATACATGCTTTCCTTCAAGCTTAGTAAGCTGGAGGAAGTGGTAGAGCCCAGAGTCTGCATGGCCTCAGTATGTGCATCCCTGAGAGAGGCTACCACTTGTGCCAGTGACTCCTTGTCAGTCTGTATAGAGATCACCATATGCTCTGTGGTACACTGCAAGGCCTCCATGCCATGCGTGAATGCCACACTCCCCAACATGTTGTGTAGCCCCCCAACAGCAGTCCACTGCACCTGACAATTCCTGGTATGCAGCTCATACCTGTCTTTTGAAAGCTAGGCCCTGAAACTCCTCATCTCTGCTCTCTGCAGCAGGTCTAGGACACAAGCTTGCCCTCTGGTGAGCTGTCCTCTCCTACCGCCCTTGTTCCTGCACATTTGTACTCGGTGCATCGCCCAATGCTGACCACTAAAGGTGGAACCTGAAAAGCGTACGTGCCTCGCGCTGACGTCATTGAGCGAGCGGTGTGATTGTTCCGCCCACTTCATACCCTATTTTGGGCACCAGTTGAAAGTTCACGCAAGGTGTTTCCATACAGGGAAGGAGGGAAAAGCCAAAGGGAGATTATTCCAGGTAGCTCCTATTTAAAATGAGTTTCTCACCCATTGATCCTCCCTCTTTTTCTCACTCAGCCTCTGCATTGAGCAACTCCTCATCCGCAGAGATTTCAATCTCCGCTCCTCCTGCCCTCTCTCCTCTGAATTGACTGCCCAGCTGTCCACCCTAAATCTCTTTATCTATATAAATGTTCTCACCCATATTTATGACAATCCCCTTGACCCTGTGGCCTCTCTACTCCCAAGGTCTTTATCACAGATAAGGCCATCTCTAACCACTTTCTTATATTCACCACCCACATCCCCCTACACCCTTGCAACCCCACTTCCTTCGGTGTCTACCCCTGGAAAATACTCTCACCAAAGTTATTTGCAACTGCACTTCTCAATCTCGCCTTTGGCTCGACATTCACCGCAATACTTCTGCAGCCATCAAGTTCCTGAACCACACCCTCACCTCCACCTTTGATGAATTTGTCCCCAACAAAACCTTTTGCTCTCTCTCATCCTGACTTGATCCTCTGGTATGGCCCTCAACTTTGCTCCCTTAAGTCCAAGAGCAGCAGAATCGGATAGGGATAATAGGTGAGTGCTGAGCATAGAATGCTTGCAGTGGACGTCTGAATGATTTGTAGAGTATGGAGGGTGGAGCTCAGGAGGAAGGCATTAGATGAAGTCTTGCTTGGAGGCGAGAAAGGTGTGAATGATAGTTTCAATTGCAGTGGAGGTGAGAAAAGGATGGAGATAGACAAGGTCTGGGGAGGTAGATGTAGGCAGTCTTGGTGATGGATTGGATGTGAGGTTTGAAGCTCAGCTCAGGGTTCAGTGGGACACTAAGGTTGTGCAGCCCTGGATTGAGCTTGAACAGGCATCCAGAAATGTGGGTGGGATCAGGTGATAAGATGCAGAGTGTCTGGCAGAGGCTGAATAGGGTGGTTTAGGTCTTGTTAATCTTGAGCAGCAAGAGGTTTTGGCTCATCCATGACTTGATGTTGGAGAGTTAGTCAGACAGCATAGTGACAATCAGAGTCAAGGACAGTGGTGGTGAAGAGGTAAAGCTGGGTATTACCACCATTATATATGAAAGCTGTATCCTATGCCTATGAATAATATCGCCTAAAGGCAACATTTAGGTGAGGAATGGAGGGGAGTAAGGATCAAACCCTAAGACAAAACAGAGCTCACAGTTTAGGCACTAGAGGGAAAACTGTTGGGACAGGTAGGAGTGGAACCATATGAGGATAATCAATAGAGGAGAGATAAAGAGGTGTGTTGAAAGCATAGAGAGGTCAAAGAGAATAAGGAAGGATAACACACTGCAGTTAAAGTCATATAAAATGTCATTGGTGACTGGAGGTAAATGTGTGTATAGAAAAGCCTGTTAAAGTATAATGTTGGAGCAGTACTTTCAAATAAACTGCCCAAACCAGTAAATGTGATTCAATGTTTAAAACATGACATTGTTGAAAGCAGTTGCAGATCTCAGCTGCAAACTTCTGCAATCAGTCACGTGAGTGAAGTAGGTAAACACTAATGACCTAAGAGTGTTGGGGAAATCCTCAGGAGAACAGTGACTTGCCATTGAGTTTTGTACAGTATTCCATGTATATGTGCCTGTCTGGAGCGGGTTTGTTTTTAAGCCTGTCCCTGTTGAGTTTTATTATTAGTTAAAGTACAGAGCAAACCTCAGCAGGTGCATATTTAAATGTAAAGCAACAGCTCCTGGTTGCCATGTATACAAAGCTGACAGATGCACTCCACAGGAATTCCCGTGTTTGACACCAACGGAATGTATCCCCTTCACTCAAATGACTGACTCTGGGGCTCTACTCAGCAATTATCTGCTGAGTGCACTTACATGGTAGATTTTGCTTTAAGTGATATGGGACACTAACTTAGGCAAGTACTCTTCCACCTGTTCCTCCCTCCTCAGCACCAACACCGTTACCTTTAACATCAATTCATATTTCCCAGATCAATCTTTGGTCTAGATCAATCTTTCTAGCTTTATGCTGTGAGAAAAGGCTGGTTTGGATTTCATTTGCTGTACTATTTGGCTAGTACAATTAGTTTGCAATTATTCATACAAGTGCATTACAAAGCAATAATGTAACTGATCAAATCAGAGGGTAATACAAAGTGCAAGACCCCTATGATTGGACTATCAAGGAATCAACTCACAACTCATCAATGCAGTTACACAGTATGAGACAATAGGGGTAATTTGAATGCTGGATTTACACCCCGCCCAATATTACTCCATTGACCTCAACAGAGAGTAATATTGGGTGGGATGTAAATCCAGCGATCCGCCCAATCCCCTCAATTTCCCGACAGGCGGATTAGGATAAAATTTCCCCCAATAGCTCTGGCAGTGCTTGGACGAGGCAGCTGGGGGCAGGAGTTTGATAGTACTAGCAAGGGGCTGTGGTCAGACATGACTTGAACAAGGGTTGGTGCCTGGTAACACTCAAGGACCTGGAGACTGGTGATACTGGGAGCATACTAGAATTGGGCACGATTTGAGTGGGAGAGGGGGTTGTCCTGGTGCCTGTGTTCCCATTCACTGCCCAGAAATGAAATTAAACACTTATATAAAATTTGGCTAGTGCTCAGGGAAGAACCAGTAAATCTTGAGACCTGCTACAGATAGCCTCTTCACAGTTGTCGTTTATCTAGCTGCAAACATTTTCACTCTCCACCCCTTTCTGTTGTACTGGCTGAGAGGGAAAGAAATTAAGTCAGGTGTTCGTGCAGCCTGACTTTATTTAGTGAGTGGAGATTGCAGAAATAAATAAACAGAATTTGGCTATGAATTTCCAACTTTATTTTTCAAATAAATAAATTAAGTCAAGCTGCATAAACTCCTAACTTAATTTATTGCGCCAGTGGAGAATGAGATTTTGCCAGATATAAAAATGGCAGGCTTATAATTGTCACAAGCTATGAACTGAGATGAGACATGCTCAGAGTCCAGGAAATATCAAAGAAAAGCCCAACTAAGCAATGAAAGCTGTGGAAATCTAGCAGAGTCCAGGCTACTAAGAATGGGACAGGCTCTGCAGAGAAAAGTCATTGCAGTTATCTCTAACATGAAGTAAGTGTGTTTATGGCTGAGATTTAGGCCCCAACTAACTCCTGGTGGGTTTTGGGCAGGTGGGTGGTGAGGTGAGTTAGACTCACTCGTGGCAGCAGAATAATTTAACTCCTGGGCCTTTTTGACATGCTACCAGTTCACTTCCTGCCTGTTCTGGGCAATAAGTGGGTGGGAATCGCCGGCCAACCTCCAGAAAATAGGGCAGCCCTTGCCCGCCCGCCGGCATGAAGGAAGGTATAGGTTTCCGGAAGGGTCTCACAGGAGGGGAGCAGAAGAGTCCGCGGCTTAGCCGCCCATCCAGAAGCCTGAATAAAAATCACGAACGGGCAGCACTGAGCAGTTTTCTGGCGGGTAAGTAACCTGAGGTACTTTAACTGCCCACAAGACAGTGGCTTAAAAAGGAACAATGACTGCCAAACAATTTGAGCAATTGGATTGGTTGGTTTTATGGCAGTTGATGGTTACTCATTGGTAGATTTGTGGTGCTTGCTGCTCTTTTTGATTGTTATGTGGTGGATCGCCACCTAAACGGGCGCAATCCACTTTTCCGTCCGTGGACAATAAATCGGGCACCTTGCCTTTAAGGCGCATGCTGCCTTTATGGCATGAAAAAAGGAGTGGGCGTCGCCTTCAGTGTGAACTTAAAAAGAGCGGGCGTCGCCCTCAACCAGTAGGGTTTTGCAGAGAGAAGTTGTAGCAGCCATTTTGCCAAGCAGTATGTAATTAAAAGCCATGCGCTCCACATATTGACTCGGCCTCAATTCGTGCTTCGCGGCAGCCACAATATTGGTGACCCCGACGCTCAGAACGTATTCTGAGCACTGCAATGGCGGACACGAACGCAGTTTCCGTGAAACTGCCGGAGTTTTGGGAAAACCAGCCCGAAGCCTGGTTCCTCCAAGCCGAGTCCCGATTCCGGCTGCGACACATCACCACAGATGGGACGAAGTACGACTACCTCGTCACATCACTCGGTAGCTCCACAGTTACGAAGGTCTGGACAGCGCTGCAGAACCCACCAGAGGAGGGCAAGTATGCACATCTTAAGGCCGCGCTCCTTAAAAAATTTACGGCCTTGACATACCAGCGAAACTGCCACCTCCTCGACCTTCCAGGCCTCGGTGATGCCTCACCGTCAGACCTCCTCTCCCACATGCTCTCCCTCACCGACGAGAGCCCACCCGGATCCCTCTTCCGCACGCTGTTCATCCGCCAGCTACCTCTCAGAATCCGCCCAGCGATCGTGGCGTCCGGCCTCACGGACCTGGAAGCCCTGGCCGATGAGGCCGACAAGCTGCTGTCCGCTCACTCCAGCCGCGACGTCACTCCGGACCTGGCAGCCACTGCCTGGGCGCGCCCCTCACCGGCCACCATGCGGCCACAAGGCCCAGCCACCAGGCCCATGGGGCCTTCGCGCCCCACTAACCCGGGCCACTGTTACGACCACACACGGTTCGGCGCCAGGGCACAACGGTGCACACCTCCCTGCTCTTTCAAGTCCGCCCCCGTACCAGCCCCCGCGATGGCCGTGGGCCACGCGGGCTCCCTGCTGTACGTCACGGATGACAAAACCGGCCGCCGGTTCCTGTGCGACACTGGAGCTCAACACAGCATCATCCCGGCCTCCGCCCTCGACATCCAAAAGGGCAAACAAGGACCGGCGCTGGCTGCTGCTAACGGCTCGGACATCCGGACGTATGGCACCCGCACAGTCACCCTCAACCTCGCTGGTCGCCGCTACCGATGGGAGTTCATCACTGCCAAGGTGCTCTCCCCTCTCATCGGCGCAGATTTCCTGTGTGCCCACGGCCTACTGGTAGACATCCCTCGACACCGCCTCGTGGACATGAACACCATGTCCCCCATCCTGGGCGCCATGGCCCCCCGTCAATCCGCCGACATGGCGTCACAGTGCCACGCCCGGGCCACGGATGACTACTTGGCACTCCTGGCCGAATTCCCGGCCCTTACCAATCCGACCTTCTCCGCGGAGGCCGCCAAACACGGGGTGGAACACTTCATCCCCACCACAGGCCCCCCAGTGTACGCCCACGCCCGCAGGCTGGACCCGGCCAAACTGCAGATCGCGCGGACCGAGTTTGCCACCATGGAACAGCTCGGCATCATCCGCCGCTCCAACAGTCCCTGGGCCTCCCCACTCCACATCGCCCCCAAACCAGGCAGGGGTTGGCGCCCCTGCGGGGATTACCACCGCCTCAACGACGCCACCACCCCTGATCGGTACCCCGTGCCACACATCCAGGACTTCTCGGCTAGACTGGCCGGCTGCTCAGTCTTTTCCAAGGTCGACTTGGTGCGCGGCTACCACCAAGTCCCTGTCCACCCCGCGGACGTCCCCAAGACGGCCGTAATCACCCCCTTCGGCCTTTTCAAGTTTCTGCGGATGCCCTTCGGCCCAGGCATTCCAACGGCTCATGGACTCGGTCCTTCGGGACCTGAAGTTCCTGTTCGTCTACCTGGACGACATCCTGGTAGCCAGTTCCTCCAAGCAGGAACACCTCGAACACCTTCGCATCCTGTTCGGGCGCCTCAGCGACCACGGGCTCATCTTCAGCCCAGCCAAATGCCAGTTCGGCCTGGACAAGATCGACTTCCTCAGCCACCACATCACCCATGCTGGGGCCATTCCCCTGCCCACCAAGGTGCAGGCCGTCCAACAATTTCCCCGCCCCACCACCATCAAAGGCCTCCAGGAGTTCCTCGGGATGGTAAATTTCTACAACCGCTTCATCCCCAAAGCGGCGTCCCTCATGAGGCCCCTGTATGAAGCCCTCCAGGGCAGGAGCGGCAAGATGGCGGTCGAATGGACGGCAGACGCGTCAGCCGCATTCGACTCCACCAAGACCGCGCTCGCCAACGCCACCCTGCTCGCGCACCCACGGCCCAATGCCAGGGTAGCGCTCCCCACGGACGCCTCCAACCACGCGGTCGGCGCCATGTATGAGCAGTGGGTTGACGGCGCCTGGCAACCACTTGCCTTCTTCAGCCGCCAACTACGCCCCCCGGAGGTCAAGTACAGCACCTTCGACCGCGAGCTCCTCGCGCTGTTCCTGGCGGTCTGCCATTTTCGTTTTTTGCTGGAGGGCCACCCCTTCACTGCGTTTGTCGACCACAAGCCCCTGACATTCGCAATGGCAAAGACAACCGACCCCGGGTCCGCCAGGCAGCAGCACCAGCTCGCGGCAGTGTCCGAGTTCACCACGGACATCCAACACGTCTCCGGCCGAGACAATGTGGTAGCCGACTGCCTCTCCCGCCCCGCCATCCACGCCGCACACCTGGCAGTCGACTACGCTCAACTTGCAGCAGACCAGATTACCGACCCTGATCTGCTCTCCACACCTACCAACCTACCAGGGTTACGCCTGGCCGACGTCGCCTGTGGCCCGACCGCAGTCACGGTCAAGTGTGACATATCCCTATGTCAACCTCGGCCCGTCGTCGCAGCGTCCTGGCGCCGCCGGGTATTCGAGATTCTCCACAACCTCTCCCACCCCGGCGCCCGCGCATCCATCAAATTGGTAGCCAACCGCTTTGTCTGGCGCGGCCTTCGCAAGGATGTGCGTACTTGGGTCAACTCCTGCCTAGCCTGCCAATGGGCCAAGGTGCAGCAACACACGAAAGCACCCCTCGAGGAGTTTACCGTCCCTTCGCGTAGATTCGACCACATCCACGTGGACATCGTCGGGCCCCTGCCGCCGTCGCAAGGCCACACGCACTTGCTGACGATCGTTGACCGCACCACGCGCTGGCCCGAGGCAATTCCACTGACCTCTACCACCACCACCGACATCGCCAGAGCCTTCGTCAGCACCTGGGTCGCACGGTTCGGCGTCCCCTCCGACATGACGTCGGACAGAGGTCCGCAATTTACCTCTGAACTCTGGACCGTCGTCGCACGCAATCTCGGGGTGACCATTCACCGCACCACAGCGTACCACCCCCAAGCCAACGGACTGTGTGAGCGGTTCCACAGCTCCTTGAAGGCATCACTTCGAGCCAGCCTCCAGGACGGCGCCTGGACCGACCGACTCCCGTGGGTCCTCCTCGGCCTGCGCACCGCGGTTAAAGAAGACCTCCACGCATCGGCAGCAGAGCTCGTGTACAGTCAGTCGCTGCGCGTACCCAGCGAGTTCCTGCCCACCGCCACGACACCCTGGTCAGCCGACCAGCAACGCCACGACTTCGCCTCACCGGCGCTACAGTTTCGCCCCGGTGCCCATTGCCCGACACGGCGAATCCACCTCACACGTCCCACTAAGCCTGCAACAGGCACGGTTCGTTTTCATCCGGCACGACGCCCACCGCGGACCCCTTCAACCCCCGTACGACGGGCCCTACAAGGTGCTACAGGCTGGGGACAAATTTTTCCCCCTGCAAGTGGGCGACAGGACCGAAAAAGTGTCGGTTGACCGACTCAAGCCCACACTCGGAGCCCGGTGAGCAGGTCCCTGTAGCTCGTCTACCGCCACGCGGCCAACCTGCCCTCAAGCCGGTTCACCCGGCTGCTCAACGCCCGGCTGTTCCACGTCCACCGGCGTCCTACAAGAGCCGCTCCGGCCGGTCCATCAGACCGCCGCACCATCTCGTCCACACCTCCTAAGCGGATTCTGGGGGGAGCTGTGTGGCGGATCGCCACCTAAACGGGCGCCATCCACTTTTCCGTCCGTGGACAATAAATCGGGCACCTTGCTTTTAAGGCGCATGCTGCCTTTAAGGCATGAAAATAAGAGTGGGCGTCGCCCTCAGTGTGAACGTAAAAAGAGTGGACGTCGCCCTCAACCAGTAGGGTTTTGCAGAGAGAAGTTGTAGCAGCCATTTTGCCAAGGCAGTATGTAATTAAAAGCCATGTGCTCCACATATTGACTCGGCCTCAATTCGTGCTTCGCGGCAGCCACAATAGTTACCCTCTTTTGCTTGCTGGTAGTTTTCCTGCCTGTGTTCATATTACAGACAATTAGCCTGGTTTGGTTAACATTGATTTGTTGCCTTATTTATTTGAGCCCATGATGTGCAACAGCATGACTGTGACAGCAATCAGGCATGCACAGAAGGCAGGAAAATGTGACATTTAAATAAATCAATATGCATCGTGTCTTGTGAACATGTCGAACATTTTGCTGTTTGGACTTCTCGGGTATTTTCCCGTACACTGTGGATGTGGCAGACTTACGTCAAGCGCAAAACTTTTAATTATGTAGGTTTAAAGTTTTTAAGAAAAAAAATTATTACAAACTGCAATAAATTACATATAATAACGTAAACAACCAATATTAATTCAAATTTAAAAAATGTCTAATCTGTCTAATACTATCTAATTTGAAGATACCATTTTCATTTAATTTTTCAGAAAGGTTATCTGGGACATAGGAACAGGAGTAGGCCATTCAGCCCATCGAGTCTGTTCCACCATTCAATTAGATCATGGCTGATCTGCATCTTAACCCCATTTACCCGCCTTGATTTTGTAACGCTTCATACCCTTGCCTAACAAAAATCTATCAATCTCAGTTTTGAAATTTTCAATTGACCTAAACTCAACAGCTTTTTGGAGGATTTCCACTACGCTTTGTATGAAGAAATGCTTCCCGATATCACCCTTGAATGGCCTAATTTTAACCCCTTGCTCTGGACTACGCCACCAGAGGAAATAGTTTCTCTCTATTTACCCTATCAACTCCTTTAATCATCTTAAACACCTCAATTTGATCACTTCCTAATCTTCGATAAGATTTAAGAGGACTTAAAATATTTTAAAGTATCAGTGGAAAACCACTTATTACTGTTAATTCTGTTGTACCTGACTAAGAACATTCGAGTTTCCCCATCCTCCAAGGAATCTTTTGTTTATAAAAACAAAGATGACCTTTTGGCTAGGAATGCTGAGATTGATATAATACTGTTGCAGTGCCATATATAATAGATTTTAAATTAGACAGCTGAGGCCTGTCTGCACAGTGCAACATTTGGCAAAGAAGCTATGAATATTAAAATGTTATTTTTAGAACCATCTCTAGGGTAGCTGAGAAATGAATATAGCCACTGAAACCATTTTGAAAAATGTTTCAATTACTTCATTGGTTGGCTTTGTGATTGGTTGTTCATTGATAGTTTTCCTACCTGTGAAGTTATATTCGAGGCAATCAGCATCATTCAGTTAACAGTGATTTATTTTTTATGAAAATGTTATTTGAGTCAATCAGACACTTTGGCCTAGAAATTCGGTTGCATAGCGCCCAAGCATACCACCCGTTGTTTGGGCGCTATGGGTGCAGAATTGGGACCAAAATGGCGGCCAAGCAGCACGCACGCACTTCTGGTGTGGGCCATGCCAGATGCCATCTTGGTGAGGGTGGTAGGGCGGCTGTTAGGAGCGTGCGCTCGAAGTATGGTAAGTAGGTAGATTGTGACGTCAATCAGCGTGCAACACTGATTTGACACCAACTCTGCCATTTTTGTCGTCATTGCTGGAGCTTAACCTTGCACAGCTGAACATGCGTTCAGCAGCAGTAAGGATCCCCACCAGCGCTATTTAAAGAGTTCATCACCAACTTTCAGGTAACTTGCTTTTTGATTTCTATTGGCTTTGTGTAAGTTTGTGGAACTGTTTGCAACTTTCTAGAGTTGTTTAAAGTTGGTGAGGTGACAGGGAGTGGTGCTGCAAATGGAGAAGGCCTTGCTTCTGACTTCAAGGGTTCTGGTCAGACCACTTGCTCCCAGTCATGGGAGCTCTAGTTGTCATTCCCCTTGGCCTGCAGCATGACAGGGAGATGGAGCAGAGGCAGCAAAGAAGAGGACAAGTTGCTCGCAGAGGGAGGGGGAGAAGGGCTCTCAGCAGGAGGCTTTACCCACCTAGGGTCTTCCGAGAGCAATTCTCTTACCTTAGCCTGAGCTGCGCTTTACGAAGGAGGTGCTCTCAGAACTCTGCCACCTCTTGCAACCAGACCTGCAGTTTCACTCCAGGGCAAGGACAGCGCTTCCAGTGGCTGTGAAGGTGGCCGTGGCCCTTAATTTCTTCGCATCGGGATCCTTCCAGGCTGGAGCAGGTGAACAGCTCACAGTTCGCCATCCACTGCTACATAAGAGAGGTGACAGATGCTCTGTATGTCAGGAGAGGGGACTTCATTGTCTTCTCTCTGACCAGAGAGAAGCAGACAGAGCGTGTATGTGGCTTTGCCAGGATAGCGGACTTCCCCATGGTGCAGGGCGCCATCGACTGCACGCAAGTGGCTTTGCAGGCAGCATATATAAATGCTGTGATGTACCGCAACTGCAAAGGTTACCACTCGCTGAATGTGCAGTTGGTTTGCGACCATGCTCAGCACACGATGATGGTGAATGCCCAGTATCCTGGCAGCAGTCATGATGCTTTTATTCTGCACCAGTCCACTGTTCCCTCAGTTTTTGAGCCACCAAGACAAACCAGAGGGTGGCTACTGGGCCACAAAGGCTATTGTTTGACCACCTGGCTCATGACTTCACTCTGCAATCCAACCACACGAAGCCAGCATGTGTACAACAAGAGCCATGCTGCCACACAAAACATCATAGAGCAGACCATTGGGGTGCTGAAGCAAATGCTCCACCATCTGGACCGATCTGGAGGAACTCTGCAGTACTCACCGGAGCGTGTGTCCCGATTTATCGTGGTCTGCTGTATCCTTCAAAACCTGGCCATCATAAGGGCACAGCCCTTGTCACCAGGGATATGGCCACCAGCTCAGGAGGAGGAGGAGGAGGAGGAACAGGAGGAAGCGGAAGAAGAGGAGGAGAGAGCGGAAGGAAGGAGACAACCCAGACAGCCCTTTTCTGACTGGGATATCCAAGATCAAGTCATCTGCCTGTGGTACAAGTGAAGGCAACCCCAATTCCCCATTCAACATTAATCCCACACCTTACCACCTTCTGTTACTGACCATACAATGCTAAAATAAAAGCCATCACAAAGCAAACATTCCAATCAAACTTTATCCATCTATCCATCCAATATTACATCAAAAAATCAACTAATCACCCTTGTGTATTCCTTTAGTGACTGTCTTGCGTGTGCCTTTGCCTATCCTAATGCTCCTACGCAGTGCTACCCCAGTGGCTGCAGCATGGCTGGTGGAAGGCTGCTGACTTTCAGTGGGGGAGACTGCAGATTGCCTTGCGGGATGACCTCAAGAAGCTCTGGGCCTAGTAGGCGCGGCTTCAGACTGCACCACCTTGACATGGGCGGTAGCAGTCTGGGCTGGATGGCGGACAGGCAACAGCAAGGGCACTGGCGGAGTGACAAGTGTGGGAGCACAAATGCTGTCATCCTGAGAGAGGACAGTAGAGTTGTCCTCCACGGCTCCATTGCCACTGCCCCAGGGCAGCGCCTCAGCAATCCTAGTAATCTGCTGGAGAACAAACTGCTGGATTGCTGTGACACCCTGCAAGCCCCTTTCAACACTGGTAAAGACTGCATGACTTCAGTCTGAGATTCCATTGCAGTACTCAGACGTCGGGTGGATGTTGCTTGTGCTGCAGTGGAAGCTGAGACTTTGGCCATCAGACGCTGCATGATGTTTGGGTCCACAAGTGCGTTAATGGATCTGCCCACCACTTCCACACTGGAAAGGATGGGCTTCAAGCTCTGCCCAAAGCCCTGTGCAAGGCTGGAGCTGGACTCCTCCATGTTCCCTGACATTGCATTCAGGCTTTCTGGCAGGCCTGCCGATGCACCAAGCATTTCATTGTGCACACCCATCAGCATTCTTCTGTAGGCCGCCCCATAGAAGTCTTCACCTGAGTCCTGTGCAACAGAAGTTGTGTGCGACCTCGCCCTCCGGGGAGCTGGAACCTGAGCTACCCTTTCCCCCTGCCCTGACTGCATGCCACTCATGCCCAGTGTCTCACCACGTGCAGATCCCGTGTCTAACCTATGCTCTAAAGTACACGGAGTGTCAGTATCTGAGCTGGTGGCTTGGAGTGTAAAATCGAGTGATAGTGTTTCTTCTTCATGTTCCTCTCCCTCTTCACGTTGACCCACTGGCTGGGCAGGCTGAATTTCTTGGGTGTCTGAAATGAGAAAGGCACAAGGATAGGGATGTGGTGAGTCGAGGGTGGGAAAGCAAGAGGTGCAGGCTTACACCAGGTACAGATTGTAAATCAGAAGAGATTCTGGGATGAGAGGGGTAATGGGATGTGAGAAGGAGGATAAGGTATGAGGATACCGGCATCTTCTATTCTTTCAGCCCCACCGCTGGCCAGGGGCTTAGCCATGCCCCTGCCAAGAATGGCCGACTCGGTCTCCTCCAAGGGTGTGAGGTGATGCAGGCGAGCCTGTCCCCTACCGGTAAAGGTCTGCTGGCGCTAGTTATGCAACATTTTTTCCTGCAAGAGAAAGGGAAGTGTGTCGGTGAGTGTCGTACAATCTGTTTGAGTGATGTGCCTGTCATGGTTGAAGAGCTGATAGTGTGTTCAAGCTGTGAGATGTGGGTGTGAGGCTTACAGCAGTGGTAAGTGTGTGCGGGTGAGGTGAAGCTATGAATGTGAGGTATGAGTTGTGTTTGGTAGAGATTGTTGGTAGGTGAGTGATGGGGGTGTGTGGCGCATTAAGCAATGTGAGAGTCTAGTGGTGAAGATGGTGGGATATGGCATTTGAAGATGAATTCACTAACCTTGACCACTTGTGTGAGGTCATTAAACTTCTTCCTGCACTGAGTCCAGATCCTCAAGATTATACTGCTAGCACTGACCACATTGGCTATCTGTTCCCACTGCAGTCTTGTCTGTTGCCTGGAGGGCCTCCTGTCCCCTCCCCCCTATAGAAAGAGGACGTCTCTCCTGGAATTGTCCTCCTGGACCGAGGTCTCCAGTGCTGCATCCGAGAACCTTGGGGCCCTTTCTCTGGCCTGTTAAGCCATTACTCAGTCGTCTTATTTATAACTCTTGCCTCCACAAGCAGTTCCAGCACCTGCTGCAGGCAGAATGCACCTCCCCTTTAAGAGGTGCAGACTGCCTTTTAAGAGTGGAGGCTAGCTTTAATTGGAGCTAGCCTCGCACGCACTTGGGCCTCCTGCTGAGCGTTCACAGTGCATTCAGTGCTCGGCTGAACACTACAATCATGTAAAGTAGCAGGCAGCACGAATTTTACATGCTGCCTGCAGTCCTCTGAACTGGCGCAGGTTGCTTTCCCCGCACCCGTTTTCAGGGATACCAAATTTCTAGGCCTTTGGATCTGTGATACAGTGGACATTTTTCTATACTCCACAGAGACGTGCTAAATGTTTGGAATTATCTATCTGTCAATGCAATGCCAAAATGTTGAGAAATTCAAAGATACATTTGGATTTTAAGATGGGAAAACTGTATTGAGCTTGATGGATCAAATTGACATTTTTCATTCTTGAGACTTTTTCTTATGTTCTTAATTATATCATTGATGAGAGAGTTTGAGGAGTTGGGGTCCAAATTAAAAAGCAGAACCTCAAAAATAATAAGCTCTGGATTGTTACCCCTGAGCCACGCGCCAATTGGCACAGGGATAAGCAGATTAGAAGGTTAAATGCGTGGCTGAAAGAGTGGTGTGGGAGGCAGGGGTTTCGCTTCATGGGCCACTGACCAGTATTGGGGAAAGAGGGAGCTGTTCCGTTGGGACGGGCTCCACTTAAACTGGGCTGGAACCAGTGTCCTGGCGAATCAAATAACTAGGGCAGTAGAGAGGGCTTTAAACTAATGAAGCGGGGTGGGGGTCGGGAGGGGAGGGGGGAGGATTCAGGAAAGAGTAAATTTAAAAGCAGCCAGGGAAATGTCAAGGCTCTGGAGCAGAGAAGATTTTGGATAAAAATAAGCAGAGTGGGTCAGGAAGGGACAGAGAGAGTAACTAAGGTAATAGTGCATCAGTGACTAAGGCAACATCATGGAAAAATAGAAAAAAGTCAAAGCTAAAGGCACTATATCTGAATACGCGAAGCATTCGCAACAAAATAGATGAATTAATAGCGGAGATAGAAATTAATAGATTTGATCTAATAGCCATTATGGAGATGTGGTTGCAAAGTGACCAAGGTTGGGAACTAAATATTCCAGGATACTTAACTTTTAGAAGAGATAGGCAAAATGTCAAAGGAGGAGGGGTAGCCCTGATAATAAAGGATGGGATAAAGACAGTAGAGAGAAAGGATCTTGGCTTGGAAAATCAAGAAGTAGAATCAGTTTGGGTGGAGCTAAGAAACAGCAAGGGGCAGAAAACATTGGTGGGAGTTGTTTATAGGCCACCAAACAGTAGTTGTAATGTAGGGCAGAGTATAAATCAGGAAATTAGAGGTGCATGTTACAAGGGTAATACAGTAATCATGGGGGACTTTAATTTGCATGTAGACTGGGCAAACCAAATTTGCAGTAATAATGTGGAGGACAAGTTCATGGAATGTATACAAGATAGTTTTCTAGATCAGTATGTTGAGGAACCAACAAGGGCACAGACAGGCTATTTTATATCTAGTATTCTGCAATGAGAAAGGGTTAATCAATAACCTTGTAGTTATTAGGGAAGAGTGACCATAATATGATAGAATTTTATATTGAGTTTGAAAGTGATTTAGTTAAATCCGAAACTAGGGTCTTAATTCTAAACAAAGCAAACTACGTAGGTATGAGGGGCGTGTTGACTAAGGTAGATTGGGAAACTACATTAAAAGGTATGACAGTAGACAAGCAATGGCTAACGTTTAAAGAATTAATACATAATTTACAACAAATATACATTCCTTTAAAGCACAAAAATCCCAACCGTGGCTAACAAGAGAAGATAAAGATAGTATTAGATCAAAAGAAGAGGCTTATAATGTTGCCAAAAGGAGTAGTAGGCCTGAGGATTGGGAGGATTTTAGAATTCATCAAAGGAGGACCAAGAAATTGATAAGGAAAGAGAAAAAGAATATGAGAGTAAATTAGCAAGAGACATAAAAACAGATTGTAAATGTTTCTATAGGTATGTAACTAGGAAGAGATTAGTGAAAGTAAATGTGGGCCCATTCGAGGCAGAGACAGAAGAAATTATAATGGGCAATAAGGAAATGGCAGAGACATTAAACAAATACTTTGTATCTGTCTTCACGGTAGAAGACACAATATCATTCCGGAAATAATGGGGAACCAAGGGTCTAGAGAGAATGAGGAACTGAAAGAAATCAGTATAAGTAAAGACATAGTGCTGGAGAAATGAATGGGGCTAAGTGATGACAAATCCCCTGACGACCTGCATGCTAGAGTTTTAAAAAAAAGGAAGCTGCAGAGATAGTGGATGCACTGGTATTAATCTTCCAGAATTCCCCAGATTCTAGAACAGACCCCAAGGATTGGAAGGTAGCAAACATAACCCCGCTATTTAAGAAAGGAGGAAGAGAAAAAAAGGGGGAACTATAGGCCAGTTAGCTTGACATCAGTAGTAGGCAAAATGCTAGAAACTATTATTAGGGACGTGGTAACAGGGCACTTAGAAAATCGTAATATGATTAGGCAGAATCAACATGATTTTATGAAAGGAAAATCATATTTGACAAATCTGTTACAGTTTTTTGAAGATGTAACGCATTGGATGGATAAGAGGGAACCAGTGAATGTAGTGTATTTGGATTTTCAAAAAGCTTTCGATAAGGTGTTATTATACAAAATTAGGACTCATGGTATTTGGGGTAATATTAGCATGGATTGAGGATTGGTTAATGGACAGAAAACAGAGAGTAGGAATAAACAAGACTTTTACGGGTTGACAGGCTGTAACTAGTGGGGTACCGCAGGATCAGTGCTTGAGCCTCAGCTATTTACAATCTATATTAATGTCTTGGATGAGGGGACTGAGTGTAACGTATCCAAGTTTGCTGATGATACAAAGTTAGGTGGGAAAGTAAGCTGTGAGGATGATGCAAAGAGGCTGCAGAGAGATATAGACAGGTTGACTGAGTGGGCAAGAACATGGCAAATGGAATACAATGTGGGGAAGTGTGAAGTTATCCTCTTTGGTAGGAAAAACAAAAGAGCAGAATATTTTTTGAATGGTGAGAGACTGGGAAATGTTTGCATTCAGAGGGACCTGGGTGTCCTTGTGCATGAATCACAGAAAGATAACATGCAGGTACAGCAAGCAATTAGAAAAGCAAATGGTATGTTAGTTTTTGTTACAAAGGCATTAGCGTATAAGAGTAAAGAAGTCTTACTACAATTATACAGGGCATTGGTAAGGCCACACCTGGAGTACTGTGTACAGTTCTGGTCCTCTTACCTAAGGAAAAACATACTTGCCTGAGAGGGAGTGCAACGAAGGTTCACTAGACTGGTTCCTGGGGTGAGGGGATTGCCCTATGAGGAGAGATTGAGTAGGCCTATATTCCGTAGAGTTTAGAAGAATGAGAGGCGCTCTAATTGAAACACATAACATTCTTAAGGGGCTTGACAGGGTTAATGCTGAGAAAATGTTTCCCCTGGCTGGGGAATCTAGAACACGGGGTCACAGTCTCAGAATAAGGGGTCGGCCATTTAGGACTGAGATGAGGAGAAATTTCTTCACTCAAAGGGTTATGAATCTTTGGAATTCCCTGCCCAAGGGAGCTGTGGATGCTCAGTCATTGAGTATATTCAAGACACAGGTCGATAAATTTTTGGGAATTAAGGGATATGGGGATAATGCAGGAAGGTGGAGTTGAGGTAGAAGATCAGTCATAATTTTGTTGAATGGCGAAGCAGGCTCAAAGGGCCAAATGGCTTACTCCTGTTCCTATTTCTTATGTTCATTCTTTAGTATATAGGAATTTGATTGTGTGGTTATTGTCAGTCCGAACTCAACAGAAAAGATTTCCAAAGAATTCAATGAGGGGACATTTTGGCTTGTAAACAGTAAACACATCAAAATATCATTGGAAAGAACATTTTTACCAGACAAATAATTATAGAAATATTTATGCAAACTATATTATCTAAGATGGCCATCAGAATGCAAACAACTACCAGTGGGTTACGTGTTCAACATTACAATGTGTCGACACCCCGTCGATTAAAGCTAGATTCAACCTAAGTAGAATACTTACAGATAAGACAGAATTCAGTTTGTTTTGAATTAGGCCAAGACATTGTGAGATGAGAGATAGGGCAGGTAAACTATTAGCTGTGTAGCACAAGAGGAAGTAGCAAGTGTCTTTCCACAGAAGGAAAGTTAATAACAAATCTTTTGTGGATTTGTGATTGATTTAGACAATACCAAACTGTCTGATATAGCTCTGAAGACTGCAAAGGTGAGACAGTATATGGGAATTTACTCTCAGGCTGAAAATTGCTAATTATTAATGAAAGAAAAAATTGAAGGATCTGTATAGTGTAGAGATTCACGTATCTCTGGTAAACAGGATCGAGTGCAAACCAATATGGTGGGTATATTGTGTTTAATCAGAGTTTAGCACGGAATAGAACACACTAGTAATACAGCAAAACCATATGACCGTGATAAGCAGCTGGTACCAGACCCGATCGGACAGACGGCTGGCATGTGTGAACAGTTCTCTGGCTTCTGGCCTCTCTCTCTCTCTCTCTCTCTCTCTCGGGCCTTCGATGGTGAGCATGGGATCACTCTCAAAAGAGCGTTCGACCAGCCCAACTTCTCTTTGCAACTTCTGTTCGGCTCTCCCTTCCACCGTCTGTGGGCAAGCCCTTGGGGTGTCACTTTTTATTCTCTTTTTAGGGGTGGGCCTGAGGCCAAGTTATTGACAAGACCATTTAACCTATAGAGGTTCCTCTAAAACTTCATCAACCAATGACAGCTCAAGTTCTTTGTCTTGGTTCTTGGACGAAAGCCCCCCCCCAAAAGAGGGTCTCATTACTTCATCCAATTTATCTTTCTTGTTTTTACATTTTGAAGGTTCCTCCATTGGAATCCATCTTATCTCTCTTGACTCTATCCTCCTTAACCCAGCAAGTACAAGGCCCGGCCCTGTCCCTCTTAATCATGGCCCCAGCCAGAGTTGTAGCACATTAGCCAGTCGCTATCTCACCTTCATCTAGCAAATGGCCCATTCTAAGATGGATACCTTAGCCTCCTCAAATTCCTTTCATTCTATGTCTTTTCCTAATTAACTTTTAATTATCTTCACAAGCAGTTCTGCTAAACTAAACTCCAAATTCTATCTGTGGAGATTGTAATATGGTTATTAGTAATAATGGAAGAAACATAGGTTGGGCCTTCACTGGCCAAATTAAAGATACATTAACAAAGTCAAAACCCTAACTTACAAACAACAGATAACTAGCCTGGCAGGACCATCCTATGGGCTCCCGTGTGGAATGTTTATGTTTCACCTAATCTAACTGATTAAAAAGACTGTCTCAAATTCTAATGTAAGCTTTCCAGGAAAACTAAACTTATCATTTAAACACAGTATTATTCGTGTAGCCATATTCATTTTTAGGCACCCCTAGTTTCTAACAATAGTCAAATAGAAGAGTTGATTAAAGGTATAAACATTTTGCAAACTCCAAACATAGATGGCTACACGATCAATTTTCTTCACATTTTAGGTTAGATACTGGTCAAATATATATTCAAGTTGACGAAAAGAGCTTGCTCACATTTTAGCTCTCATAAAAAAGAACAAAGACTTTGTGAATTATGGGAGTCACCATCTCATCCCTTCGCTTAATGCTGACTGTAACATTTTAACAAGATATTAACAGCTAAGCTAGAAGCACTTCAAATGCGAGTTGCAAATCATGAGGTAAAATTTAATAAAGATAAATTATCTTCAGATACAGCATGAAAAATACCCCAGTATTCAGCCATGTACGTGCACACTTGGCATTGGATGTGGAGTAGGCATTTCAGCAGGAAGAGTGGCAGAACTTTGTTCACAACTTTGTTTAAACATTGGATACTGCATCCAAATTGATAAAATGCACTTCAGGTGGTAAATGACCTTAACTCCAAACCTTTGAATCTTTGAAGGGAAGCGAGATAAAGCTACCTTCTGTTTTCTCTGTTATTTGAGTTTGCGTTAAAACTCTTAACGATTGCCAATGGGACATGCCTAGTATCAAAGTCAGGGCACATGAATTAAATATCTATTCATAAAATGGAATTTAAAGAATATATATATAGTTCCCCTTCCTTCTTGGTATCCGCTTGCTATGCACCATCCAAAATTGAGAGGGTGGGCAGATTATCAATGCTGTTCACTAACTGGCCACCAGGAGAAACCAACTTTATAGTTGCAGTGGCTTTTTCACTAACATTGGCAAATGTATAAAAAGATATCCTAAGGAAATGCATCGGGGATGATACCCTCCAGCTTTCTCTCTTTTCCCCACGTGGCAAAGCCAGAATTGCAAAGAGTGAAAAATGTTTGATAGGCACAGTGTTGGTGCTCCTACCTGCTGCACTCTCTGAGACCTTGTTATGTAGCTGTGTGAATTTTCAGCAGGTGCAGGGATGAGTATGTGGGTACTTCTAATGGAACTTACAACATTTAGGATGTCAGCAATGGGAAATAAAAGATCTCATTAGTTCTGTATTAGTAGTGTGACAAGTCTCCAAATGTTTGGAAGCTGATATAATAAGGTTTCTTTCTATGTGAATACATGAATAATTGTTCTAAAATCATGTCTGACATGGCTGTTTTAGTATGGATTTGAAAGGTGTCAGTGGCATAGAAATTGAACAACGGGACACATCCACTGGTAGTGGCTACATATAATTGGTAGGAACCAGACATTCAATCCTTTTTTAAGTTATTGTACAGGCCATCAACATTTCCTTAGTAAAACACGGGGCAATTTTTACTTCCCAACGCGCTGGGCGGGGTCCAGTAGCATGCAGGAATCCCGGAAGTCTGGGTTTCCCCGCATGCTGTGGCGATTTAACTCCACAGCGTGCGTCTTCTGTCAGTGACAGGTTCCCCGTCCGGAAGTCAGCCTGATTGACAGGCTTGGCTTCCAGTCGGGTGAGGAGGCCACAGGACCAGGTAGGTCCGATCCCCAACCCTAGCGGGGGGGAGCGGGGTCCGCTCCCAAAGGGAGTCTGATCCCCAACACCAGGGGAGGCTGATGGTGGGAGAGCTTGGGGGGCCGGGAGGAAGCACTCCTGCTCCTCTTGGTCCACAAGGAGTGCTCCCCGAGGCTGTCCTCGCTTCGCTACAGCTGACGGGTTTCCCAAGGCTCGCGAAACCCGCCTGGCCACTGAAAAACCTGCAAAGCAGGTTGAATCTGAGACTTCCAGCCTCATTAACGTATTTACAATGCCAACCCGCCTCCTGGGAGCGGGTTGGCTGCCCGCCCATTGTCCCGCCTCTGTAAAACCCAGAAAACGGCGGGTTGGAGCCGGCTTCATAACACGCTTCAATTTTTTTTGTCCATTTAACCCCCCACCCTCACGCACTCCCACCCATGTTAAAATTCCTACTTCCCCAGCCCATATGGGGCCTGGCATAAGTCTGGAGGTACATCTGATCTCAGAAGGACACAAATGGGCCTCTCTGACTAAGAAGTGGAGAATTTTTTTTAAAAACTTCATTACGGCCCCTTAGCTACAGGGTTGCAGGGGGCACAGAAGAGATTTCTCCAAGCAAGGGATGGGGTGCTCCAGACATCCACCCCTGGGCCCCCCCGCACCTCGGAAAGCATCGAGTCCCCAGCAACTACAGCAAGGGATTCACTTGGAAGATAGGGTTAGTCTGCATACAGGCAGCAGGCCATCTAAACCCCAGGCAGCTCACTGCTCCGCACGCCATCAATCCCTATTGCTAATCCCTCAGCTAGGAGAACACTTAAACAGAGGGCACATGAGGAAGCAGTAAGTTGAAGTTCACGAATCATTTGAGCACTTTAAAGCACTGCAAAAAAAACACATTGATCTCTTCTACCACATGCATTGTGATTTTGTTTGTGCTCAAATATCACAGCTACTCATTCACTAAATTAAATTATGCCACCCTGAATATTTGTTCTAGCTCATCATTCTTTCAATATACTGAAAAGAAGCTGACAAAAAAAAATCTTTTATTAAAAGTACACCAAATTTGACCCAAGGCAGTTGTTAAACACAAGGTAAAGCAACTAGCGGCTCCTTAACTATAAATAGGCCAACAGTCTTTTATGGTCCTCAACTGTAGAGTGCACAAGAAGCTCTTTGCAATGAACCTCTTAATAGATTTCCCCAGCTGCAGTGATTTGTGTGCTGCCAGTGGCTGCTGATGAAAACTCTGTTTCACTGTTTCCCTTCTGCCAGTGCTGTGGAGAAATGTTGACATCTTACCACTATACTTCACACTACAAGCTCACAGTTCTGAATATGTTTTTGTAACGAAACTTTTTTTTAGAGCGAGCTGAGCTATGCCGATTGGCTTTTAACAAGGTTATCTTTAATAAGCAAACTTTTGCTAAAACATTGCAGCATGAGAGCAAAGCTTATCTACATCAAGGTCCATGTTTGATGAGTGGTATGTGGACTATCTGTGCATCACATTTAAGGATGAAGCTTCTCCCATTGTGCCACTCTGGGATTCCTACCTCAAGTTTTGGCTGGTCCAATTTTTGAATACAGTTGTTGGGGGATTCTACAAGATTAAGAGTTACCACTACAAAGTGTAGCAACATTCAAGATTGGAATAGTAACATTGGAGCAGTGCTGATGTGAGGATCCAAGACCAGCACTTGGAGTGGGGAAGAGAAAGAGGAAAGCTTGAGAATGGCGCTGAAGGGAAAGGAGAGAGAGGAAAGTCCAAGAGCTGCGCTTGTCAGGGAGGGTAAAGAGGGAAGCTTGACAGTAGCACTGGTGGGGGACACCGAGAAGGCTGAGAAGTGCACAGTTCCACAGAAGAGGGAGGAGAGAGGAAAGTATAAGCACAACTTTTGTCGGAAGAGAGAAGTGATGTAAGTATAAAAATGCCACTGGGGAAGAGAGAGTGGCATTGGTGGGTGAGACAGGGAAGTACAAGTGGCTTTTGTGGAGGAGAGAAAGAGGGGGGACCCTAAGAGCAACATTTTTGGAAAAGGGAGGAAAGCCTAAGTGGCACTTGGTGGTAGGCATTAAAGGAAAGCCTGAGAGTAGAGCTGGGTTGAATGCACAGAGATCAAAGCCCAAGAATGGCACATGGATAGCGGGTGGAGACCAACAGTTGCCCTGGGGATTGGAAAGAGGGAAGCCAGAGAGTGCCGCTGGGTGGGAGAGCGGGAACAGAGAGTAGCATTGATGGGGTTGGGGAGGGAAGAGTGTCTCTGTGAACTGAGAGCTCTTGGAGTGTCTCTGTTAACCAAGAATGGGAGATTTATTTTCTTTGTTTTTGGAATGTGGACAACAGTGACAAGGCGGCATTTATTACCTATCCCTAGTTGCCCTGAGAAGGTGGTGGTGGTCTTCTCCTTGATTGCTACTGTGCTTGTGCTGATGGTGCTTGCACAATGGTGTTAAGTAGAGAGTTCCAGGATATTGAACCAGCAATGAGGAAGGAATGACGAGAAATGTCCATGTTAGGATTGTGTTTGACTTGGAGGTGATGATGTTTCTATGAAATTTCTGCTCTTGACCTTCTCTGTGGTAGAGATTGCAGGGAGGTCCTGTCAAAGTCACCTTGGTGAGTTGCTACATTGAATCCTCCTGCAGTCATTGTGACGAAGACAGTAGATGTTGTGTCCAGTAGCAGGGCACAAATTAAGCAGACTGCTCTGTTCAGATGGTGTTGAGCTTCTTGTGTTGTTGCAGTTGCATCCATCCAGGCAAGTGATGAGCATTCCGTGACAGTCCTGACTTGAGTTTTGGTACTTCTGCACTGCTCTTGTAGCCACAGTGTTGATATGACTGATCCAGTTAAGCTTCTGATCAGTGGTGACCTCCAAGATGCTGATGGTGGGGTATTTTGCCATTGTGGTGCCATTGAAGGTCAGGGGGAGATTGCTGGATTTTCTCCTGTTTCAAATGATCAATGCCTGGCACTTAGATGGCATGAATGTTACCTACCATTTGTCACCCTAATTCTGGATGTTGTAGACTCACATGGGCTGATTAATTATCTGAGGATTTGTTAATGGAATCATCAGCAAATAGCCCCACTCCTGATTTTATGACATTAATGAAACAGCTGAAGATGGTTGGACCAAGAACCCTTCCCTGAGGTACTCTTGCCGCAATGTCCTGGAGCTGCAATTATTGACATTTGACAACTGCAACTATCTTCTTTTGTGTCAGGTATCACTCTAGCCACTGGTGGGTTTTCCCTTTGACTCCATTAAGCTCAGGTATGCTAAGGCTCCTAGGTGCCATGTTCAGTTGAATGCTGCCTTGATGTCGAGGGCAGTTACTTTTCACCTCTCTTCTGGCATTTAACTGGGGGAAAGTGTGTCTTTGTAATCTGCGGGTGTTGGGTGGAGAGAGTGCCTTTGTGAACTTGGGGGTGTTGGAGGATACAGCATCATGAGTGGGCACAGCCTTTGGGAGGTGTATGCAAAATACTAAATTTGCTAAATATAGCCCTAACTATGTTCAGTAAGACTGGGTTTGAATGTCTTTCTGTTATTAGACATTTTTCCCTTAACAAAAATGAAAATTAACTGAAGCTTTTTTCCTCAGGCTTTCGTGGAGTTTTTCCCCTCCGATACTACTGAAGCAATGTTGGGTATACCTACAGCTTAAGCCTATGCCCCATGCACTTTCAGTGCAATTACTTCTTTTCATAGGCTTAACTTTTGGTGCTGTGTCAGATTTTTTGAAGCTGTTGGCCAGCTTTTGCCAAATTTTTATGTTTGCATTATGAAAGCCATAAAAATGGAAGAAAGGTCTGAACCAGTTTCTCGTGGTTTTGTTCACCAGATAACGCACATACACTTCTCAGTTAAACTAAGACCGAGAGGACAATATAACTGCTTAGTCGTCACAGAATTCTAAATTGTACGAAATACTTGAACCATTAAATAAAAGGAACTCTGGTCTCTATACACTTCCATGTATACCTGTTTAGTAGGCAGCTCAGAAGTGTTAGCATTTTATAAAAAAAGGCCTTCTGCAGTAAAAGGACTTCTGAGAAATTAAACGATGGCTACTGTGTGCCTTGTCTTTCATGTCATTTAAAAAAAAAAGTGGATTTTTGCTGTGGAATGATCGATTGTTCTTATTTCCTGTTGCCATGGCAAAACCTCAGCCTTCAAGATCCATCAGCAAAGACAGCAGTTTCCTTCATCTTTCTAGCCTCATGTGAGTATAGGTATACACATGAAGCGGCCATCCACTTCTTAGAAGAACATGCTTAGTGTCCTTGAAAGATCTGTCATCCAGGAATTTAGAAGAGTTCGTTATCTGTGAATTATTCATATAAAATTTGCCATTACTCACACTGCTTATGTTTACAGTTTGCCAGAATGTAGCATTCAAATCCAACACATTTTGCTTCTGCTTTCTTGTTTTGCAGAGGTTTTCTTTAAACTGTACAAGGCAAGAAAAGTGTTCAGGAAGAAAGGTCAACTCAATGCAGGTGGAAGGAAACAGTGATTTCTTCATAAATCATCTTGGAGTGCCAACTGTTCAATTTGCATACCAGGAGACAGAAACATCAATGGTAATTATTCTTTTTGTGGTTTGACTCGATCATACTTGGTTTGCCAGATCCCACAAGAAGCCAGTTTATGTCATTTCACAATTTTGCTAAATATACTACAGGAAATCAATTTATTGTACAAATGGTCCAATAGGGGAAAAAAACAATAGCATAATTTATTACCTTAATCCATAATGAATATAACCATTTAGTGGGGAACCAGCTGCAGTGAAATGGTGAGCTGATTTCTCCTGTTTTACATTGTTTAATGCTTTGTTTTAGTAATTGCATTGGGATAGCTGTAAATTGAAGGAAATTTGTTTGTTAGAACATACACTATAGAGAGTTTGAATTGAGTTCATTAACAGACACGTTTGCAGCCTGATGTTGCATTGACCCGGTTGGGTGTGGTTTGCTTATTAATCTGGAACAAGTTTACAGTTTGCGATCAGTAACCCTTCCTTACATTCTATGAATGGCTTTGTATCATCCCAGATGAAGTTTGCAACCTGCTGAATTACCCACTCTCAGATTCAATGTAAATCATTGCATTGCGTTTAACTGCTGAACTTGTTGTGTTCCCTTGCCTCCCCTTGCCTTGATTATCTCTTAATGTCTCTCAATGTCTCTTAATCTCTCCTTTTGTTCTTTCATCCCCTCCCCCTTTTCCCAGCTTTATCCTTGCTTTAAATCTATTTCATTTCCTGCTTTTTTCCAGTTCTGACGAAAGGTCTTCGACCTGAAACGTTAACTCTGTTTCTCTCTCCACGGATGCTGCCTGGCCTGCTGAGTTTTTCCAGCGTTTTCTGTTGTTTTTTTGGATTTCCAGCATCCGCAGTATTTTGCTATCGTATTGTTGTGTTCCCTTGTGTATTGTGGACAAAAACCTTCCAGAAAACGATTAGCAGAAAGCTTGTGGAACTCATCCTGCACTGCTTCTCCCCACCCCAGCCCCAACACCCAAATATAGGAATGGATTTAGTATACTCTTGTTGTACTATTGTTATTGGTGTCCTGAAGGTAGCATTTTTGAAGTGGTGCGGAAGGCAGTGTCGGGCTATACTGTCTGCTCATAGCTCTTGGGAAAAGGGGCTACAAATCTGGAGCTCATAAGTTCTGCTCGTATACACTTAAGCACACACTGACTGACATACCACCCATTGCTGTAAAACAAAAATGTACAATATGAGCTTTTTGTATAAACATTGGGGCTGAAATTTTTCTTGCGCAGTAGCCCAAAAGGTCAGTAGCGAATTGGCAGCCTGTTTTGCCCGCCGCCTGATTTTCTTTTCCAAAAGTCAATGGAAAAGAACATCAGGCGGAGTGTAAGAGGGGCTGCCGATTCGCTGACTCCTGCATTTGCGCTACCGGCCAAGACAAATTTCAGCCCCATTGTATTTTAAAATCTTGTAAATCCTGTGGCTGCATCAAGCTTCTTTTGAAAAAGTAAAATTCTGAAGAAATATTCTGTATTATTCCTCTCCCAACCATGTGTTCGTTGACAGCAAATAGTCTGTGACATTCAGTCTACAATAATTTATAAACCAAATTCACACACCTACACATATGCCCAGTTCAACACCACTGTTAATTAATGTGGATGCGCTGTCACAGTGCATTGTGGACAATTTACTGGCACTGTCAGGTCACATCCAGTTGTATTGCAGTTGATATGTGTCACAAACACCATCCTTTCCAGGTGGTTTCACTACGAGCATCACAATTTGCATTGCTATGAAGTCTACAGGGATATACTGAATGCAGTGAAGCACCAAGATCAAGTGTGCAGTGCAACTGTGTCATTGAACAGAGAGTCAGTTCTTAAATCAATTTTGGTATCTCAGGGAAGCCCGTATTATTCCAGACTTAATTAAATCTGAATAAAATATTAACTGTTCCTAATCTATCCTCCTCTTCAATAAAAGAGGAGAGCAGTATGTTAGAATGCCCTCCACTATTTTAATAAGTTCAGATTTATTTACCGTGCATTAACTTTGTCACAATCAGACCATATTTAATGTCAGTATATTGACAACAACAACTTGCATTTATATAACGCATTTAAAGTAGTAAAATTGGGTATGCACAAGAGGCCAGAATTGGAGGAGCTGAGGGTTGTAGGGCTGGAGGAGATAACAGAGATAGGGAGGGCCGAGGCCATGGTGGGATTTGAACACAAGGATGAGAATTTTAAAATCGAGGCATTGCCAGACTAGGAGCCAATGTAAGTCAGTAAGCACAGGAGTGATGGGTGAACGGGATTTGGTGCGACTTAGGATGCGGGCAGCAGAGTTTTGGATGAGCTCAAGTTCATGGTGGGTGCAGTGTGGGAGGCTGGCCAGGAGAGCATTGGAATAGTCGAGGCTAGGGGTAACAAAGGCATGCATGAGGGTTTCAGCAGCAGATGAGCTGAGGCAGGAGCGGAGACAGGCGATGTTCGGAGGTGGAAATAGGCGGTCTTGGTGATGGAGAGGATATGGGGTCAGCAACTCATCTGCTTATCACAGGATGTTGGAGTTTCTGGTATCAACTCCAAGGATATTCTTTTTTCATTTGTGTTGAAACCAGCTCACATTGACCCTCAGATGTAGAGACCTGAGATTCAGACCTTACCAGGCCAGCGTTTAGAAGGAGGATGCTAACTGAGCTCTAATGCTTTCTCTAGTCATTAGAAGGTGTTCCCAATACACTGCGAGGTCTGATGGCAACTGCAGAGAACCTCACTATTTGCAGGGGCAGTCATGAGTGACCATTTAACAGGACTACAATCTAGCATGGAGCTTGTGGGAACTCTAGGACAACCTGCAGCAAAGTCCTTAGTGACATTGGTCAGCCTGGTTGGAGGATTACTCACAAATTCACAGACTGCTACTATCGAGGCTTTAGGTTTCAATCTCCAACAGACTATCTTGTCTATTTTCAACATACTGGAGGTTTGAATGAAGAAAGTTATTACACAGTGCTTCACTGTCCTTATTGCTGAACATGCTGAGAAAGGAGATGCATGCTAGGATTCAGTGCTTCATATCCTGCTGGCTCTCAGAGTGGTGCCCCAAACCAGTCCTCTTCAAATGACAGTAGATGTACCAAAATGTGAGCAGCCCAGACAGCCACCACAGCAGTGGACATGGTGGAGCTAGCTGTTGGGCCATCATGTGACCAAGCATAAGGAGACAGAAGGCCACCTCAATTGGACACCCAATTTCCAACCACCTTACTTATATATATCCCTAGAGGAGCAGTAGGACAGATTCTAGAGCAAGCACAACAGACGTTGGCATCAAGAAGAAGAAGAAGCGCCAAGCCAATCAACAGTAGAGAAATGCAGAAATCATTTCATATCAACTGTATCCAGAGACTTCACTTTAGATGATGTAGAATAAGATGATAGCTGATAAAAGGAATAGGACCCATGGCAGGTGATTTAATGCAGAAGCCAGTGTTGCATTTGGCATTGTATTCTGCACATGTGGAGAGAACTGTTCATGGGTTAAGTGGATGGGGTACTTAAGTGAAGGTCTTGTGAATGAGAGCCTAACGTATGGCTCTTGCAACCTACAACGTTTCTTCAACAAAATCATCTTCAGGATCCTCGGCTTTGTCTTACTCTACTCTCGCTTAAGGCTGGTTGCCCTTCTCCATCTGCTCCATGCTTATGCCTCTTTGGCTGTCAAAGTCATGGAGTATGCAACAGACTATGATGATCTTGGATACTCTAACAAGTTGTATTGTAAGATGTCCATTCATCTGTTTAAGCCATTAAAGTGCTGCTTCAAGAACCCAATAATGTGTGTGGTAACACAATACAGCTTCCTGTGACTCGAACTTTATTGCATCACTTCCTGTGATTAGTCCAGGATAAATACTGGACTGATCAGTTGGATCCTGGAGAGGCATAGAGTAAGACCTCTTTTGTATGTAGCACCTTTTTAGTTGATTAAAGCTTACTTTAAGTTCACCACGCGTAAGGCTCATTCTTACGACAATTTAATCAACTTTGGAAAACTTCGCACTCAAACTTTTTGGACGAACTCGGAACTAAGGATCCAGGGAATCACCCATCATGGAAAACATCCTTAAACCATCGCGTCTTGACTTGGACCCAAACACCCCAGCAGCCGGTAAGGTGTGGAAACACTGGTATCGCACGTTTGACAATTTTCTTGAATATTGTAAGGCTGATGATAACTCAAAGTTGCGGATACTCATCAACTGTGTCACCCCGAATGTACTTCAGTATGTGGAGAAATGGGACAGTTACGAGGAGGCAATTCGGACGCTTAAGAGACTATATACTAAGACACCGAATGAGGTCTATGCCAGACATCTACTAGCTACAGCCCAACAAGGGCCGGAGGAATCCATTGATAAATTCCTCCAAGAGCTTCACAGACTTAGTATGGACTGTAACTTTCGGGCGGCCTCAGCTGAGCTGTACCGTGAAGAAATGATCCGTGATGCTTTCATCTGCGGGCTTGCCTCCCTATTTATACGCCAGCGTCTACTGGAAAGTAAGACACTTGAGCTTCAGAAAGCTTATGACATGGCTTGCTCTCTAGATCTGGCAAAAAGAAATGCAGACCTTTTTACAGTGCCATAGACCTCGGTCTACTGCCTTAACTACAGTCAGGCAATTTAAGAGGCCACAGGTGAACTCTATTAGGGAGGTCTTTATCCCTGACGATCAATCTGATGGCTTCACTGGATGAACCCTCACTGTTTTCCAGTATCCCTCCTCGATGCAAACCGATTATAACAAAGTCACGACGTTTCAGTCAGGAAGACCAGTCTTTTATTGCGGCTGAGATTTCTCGGCTTTTAGCAGAGGATATCATCGAGCCTTGTTCGTCGCCATGGCGCGCCCAGGTCGTTATTGTTAAGAACCCTCTACAACCTCACAAGAAACGGCTGTGCATTGACTATTCACAGACCATCAATCAATATACGGACTTGGACGCATACCCATTGCCGCGCATCGATGATATGGTTAATAAATTGGCTGAGTACACGGTGTTCTCAACATATGATCTAAAAAGTGCCTATCATCAGGTACCCTTGAAGGTCTCAGACAAGCAGTATACGGCCTTTGAAGCCAATGGACGGCTGTATCAATTTCGTCGTCTCCCCTTTGGGGTCACTAATGGAGTGGCTGTCTTCCAGCGAGCAATGGATGACCTGGTCAAACAGGAAGACTTGAAGGATACGTTTCCTTATCTGGACAATATTACTGTCGCAGGTCGCAATCAGCGGGAACATGACGCCAATCTCCAACGATTTTGGGACGCACTCCAGCACCGTAATTTGACATTAAATGCGGCTAAATCCATTGAGTCACAACCAACCATCAACATCCTTGGCTATTGTGTGGGCAATGGCATCATTAAACCTGAGAAGTCGCACAACACCAGGTTATAGTCCAACAGATTTATTTAATTTTACAAGCTTTCGAAGCAGTTCGCTCCTTCGTCAGGTAAGTTAGCAATGAGAGAATCTCCCAGAATTCACAATTTAAACCCAGACAAAATCTATTCACATTATTCGCTACAACAAAGAGCACAGCCAAGACAATGAGATGTGTCCCAGGGGGTCCAACGTGTCAAACCACCTGCTGGCTGCATATCCTGTCAATTTGTGTTCTTGTGTTAGCCTTTTTAAAAAAAAAAACAAAAAAAACACCTGGGAAGACCGGCCATGATGTCAAGTCACGTTCTGTATCGTGACATGAACCCGATGTCACGATACAGAACGTGACTTGACATCATGGCCGGTCTTCCCAGGTGTTTTTTTTTTTTTTTTTTTTAAAAAGGCTAACACAAGAACACAAATTGACAGGATATGCAGCCAGCAGGTGGTTTGACACGTTGGACCCCCTGGGACACATCTCATTGTCTTGGCTGTGCTCTTTGTTGTAGCGAATAATGTGAATAGATTTTGTCTGGGTTTAAATTGTGAATTCTGGGAGATTCTCTCATTGCTAACTTACCTGACGAAGGAGCGAACTGCTTCGAAAGCTTGTAAAATTAAATAAATCTGTTGGACTATAACCTGGTGTTGTGCGACTTCTCATTTTTGTCCACCCCAGTCCAACGCCGGCATCTCCACATCATCATTAAACCTGACCCTGAAAGGCTTCGCCCACTCCAAGAACTCCCGCCACCTAAGAATCCGGCCTCCTTGCGCCGGGCCCTCGGCCTGTTTGCATACTATGCTAAATGGATTCCTAACTTCTCGGACCGAATCCAACCTCTACTGAAGGCCAGCACATTCCCACTAGACACAGCGGCTGTTGCAGCCTTTAACCTCCTGAAAAAACAGTTGGAGAAAGCGACTCTTCACTCCATCGATGAGAGTCTTCCTTTTGTCGTTGAGTGTGATGCCTCGGAGGTGGCGATCTCGGCCACTCTGAATCAGGAAGGTCATCCGGTGGCATTTTTGTCCAGGACTTTTCAAAGGGCTGAGCTACATTATCCTCCAGTCGAGAAAGAAGCTACAGCCATCATAGAGGCAGTATGGAAGTGGAGTCATCTCCTAGCTCGCCAGCACTTTACCTTAATCACGGACCAGCGATCGGTCGCCTTCATGCTCGATAATCGAAAACGGACCAAAATTAAAAATAATAAAATCCAGCTTTGGCGGCTGGAATTGGCCTCTTTTGGTTACACCATCCACTATCGACCTGGCAAGGAGAATGTGGCTCCGGATACCCTCACACGAGCATTCTGCTCCGCCATGGCACCCTCTACGCTCGTAGACATCCATGATGGGTTGTGTCATCCGGGCGTTACTCGCATGCTACACTTCGTGCGGTCCCGAAATCTCCCATTCTCTACCGGGGATGTAAAGAAGATGTGCTCGGACTGCAGAGTCTGTGCGGAATTGAAACCTCGGTTTTTCCGCCCCTCGGGTGGTATACTCATACATGCGACCCAGCCAATGCAACGGCTTAGCATCGATTTTAAGGGGCCGTTGCCCTCTTCAACTCGCAACACTTATCTATTGACCATGGTCGATGAGTATTCCTGTTTTCCGTTTGCCTTTCCCTGCCCCAATATGCTGACGACCACGGTTATCAGCTGCCTTGAGCAGGTATTTGCTTTCTGTGGCATGGCATCCTATGTTCATTCGGATCGGGGCCCTTCTTTTATGTCAGGAGAACTCAAGGCCTATCTCTCGGAACGGGGTATTGCTGCCAGCAAAACGACGCCTTATCATCCGGTCGGGAATGGGCAAGTCGAGCGTTTTAACGCTATCATCTGGAATGCGGTACGTCTGGCTTTGAGATCTCGGGGCCTACCCAACCAGCAATGGGAAGCAGTACTTCCAGACGCATTACACTCCACACGGTCCCTCCTTTTGACCGCCACAAATACGACGCCTCATGAACGGTTCTTCCGATTTCAGCGTCGCTCATCCTATGGGATATCTCTCCCGTCGTGGCTGACTGCACCGGGACCAGTGCTACTCCGAAGATATGTCCGGGCGTCTAAGAATGACCCCCTGGTAGATGAGGTTGAGCTCACTGACGTCAACCCTACCTACGCCTATATTCGGTATCCTGACGGTCGGGAATCTACTGTGTCATTGCGGGATCTGGCTCCCTGCCCGCCGAAACATAGAGGGACACCAGGGGATGATATTGTACCAGGCACATCTCTGGGCTCGCCAGGTGCCTCTCATCACGATCTGGATCCGACGCCGGCTGGTACCTCACTCCAGCGTGCCGACCTGGGGCAGACTGACTATGAGCCCGTCGGGGCTCGCACGCGCAGCCACGATCCACCCTGTACCGTACGCTCGGAAACGGATCTGCCACAGCCCTGCCCGACACCCGTTCGGGCACCAGTACACAGTCAGGATCGTCCTGACCCCTCACAGAGCGGGCTGGATCACTCGGACTCTGGTCCACGGCCCGCGGCGGGTAAACGGGCTAGGGGCCCTCTACCGCTATGAGAACCCAAACGGGTGCGGCTCTCCCTCGTCCAGCGGCTACGAAATGGAGGGAGAATGTGGTAACACAATACAGCTTCCTGTGACTCGAACTTTATTGCATCACTTCCTGTGATTAGTCCAGGATAAATACTGGACTGATCAGTTGGATCCTGGAGAGGCATAGAGTAAGACCTCTTTTGTATGTAGCACCTTTTTAGTTGATTAAAGCTTACTTTAAGTTCACCACGCGTAAGGCTCATTCTTACGACAATGTGTTTGATAATCCTGATGGCTGCATGGACCTTGTGTATCGGTGCTCTGCTGCTGCTGTTTTGTGGCTGGCTGAGAGGTGTTGGGAGTCATCCTTGCACTTTTTCTTCATTAAATAATTCTGGTACTGACTTAAATGAAGGCATCATAACTGCTGCCTGGGAAGTAGGCATTCATTTGTATGATTCTGTTTTTAAGTTATGGTTGAGTGATCTTATTACTGTATTATTAACCCTAAACTATTAAAGTACAATTTTCATTTAAAAAAATAATTTCTGCTCATTCTACCCCTTTACTGTTTTAAATCTTTTAACTTCTTTCCTACTTTCTGGTAATTTTTGCCATCCATTTTGGAAGTAGGAGGAAATTTTGAAAACCAGATTTTCATTGATCGGCTTTTCAGTCAATCTGACTAGGTCAATCTGTGATATATCTATTGTGTATAAATTCAGTACATAGGGTCCATGTTTCCTTGAAAACTCTGATGGTCACCTTGCCCTATGGTCAAACCCATAATACTGCCTATAGGACCAGTTGCACCTGTAGGTGGCACCGTGATAGAGGTTTTCAATGTCTAGGATGTCACACCTTGCCTGTGACATACTTAGGCTTCTGTTCCACATAGCTGTTGTGAATATTATGGTAGGGTTTTAAACATTACAACCACAATCTTTTCCTCCTCAATGTTTGATGGATTTACACATCTACTGCTGTTTTAAAAATTGACCTTGTATATAAACAGTTTAAGTAGACACTAACAGTTGTTTTGCTGCTGTCATTTAAAGTTGTATTACTGCTACTGGACCTCCCCTTTACCCTTCTTTCCTCTCTACCTGTGTCCAACCCTTTAATCCCTGCTTGACCTGAATACTGCACTTGGTATTGACTCCCTTGTGTGCAATGCCATGAGAGATTGACGAGTTTGTACATAAAAGCACAAGGGACCTAGCAGCAACTAGATAAGTAAACTCACCACAGCCTCTGAAACGCAACAGCAGCCAGATAAGTGAACGCATCCCTGGTGCTGGAATAGTTCATGTTCTTTTCACTTTAATAAAAAGATTTCAGGCCAGTTTTAATATAGTGAGTATGATATGTTGCATGTAATTTTGTTCTTCCTGATGGCTTCAATACCCCTATTTGTGTGAATTGCAGAATTTGAAAGTACAATATAGCACTGATTGAATGGATACTGGTTTAGCAGTTGCAGCAATGTGGCAGACTTATCTTCTGGAAGTACTTCAGCAAAGCGTAATCAATATCTGGCTGCAATAGCAGACAGCAGACATAATAGACAAAATTGCCATCTCATTCAGTTCATTAAATTGGCACTGAAAATATGGAAAACTAATGTAGCTGTCCATACCTTTTAGCAAAACCTCAACATACAAACACAAAATAGCTTCATAGTTCGCAAATCAAAGAGTGAAGGAGGCAGTGCGAAATTAAATATTGCTATAAAATACCACATTATTTGAAATTATTGTTGCAAAGTTCAGTTATTTCTGTGTCGAGTTGTTATACATTTTCTAACTAGCAGAATCGTTCCCACTGGTGCAATTAGGGCAGGCGAGGATGAGAACATTTGGTGATGTACAATCCCATCCAGTCCTCACTGAAAATCTGCTATTCTGATTTTCCATGTGGATTGCCCTTACCCATTTTGTGTAATAGCTTAATTTAAATCGTTGAATAAGTCAGTAATACCTGTAAGTGCTATTGCATGCAATTTTCTATTGTTAACAACTAGATCCTGCTTTGCATTCAGCTCGCCCACCGAGAGTGGGCATAAAAAGTAAATATGTATGCATAAAGGAGCTCTAAAATGATTTTTTCACTTTTTTAATGGCTTTTTAATTTGTGTTTCTTTTTAATTGTCTTTTATCACGGATGCTAAGAGCTGTTATCATATCCTGCGCCATGAGCAGTGCTGGGCGATTCCTACTTCAGACCTATATTCACTGAAAAGGAACAAATGTTAGAATGCTAGCTTCAAGAAACAACTTTCCAAAAGAACCCATTGGCTTCAGTCCCCACCACAAACTCCGTTCCCGAGCAACTGACTCCATCCCCCTCCCTGGCCACTGTCTGAGGCTGAAACGGACTGTTCGTAACCTCGGTGTCCTATTTAACCCTGAGCTGAGCTTCCGACCCCATATCCTCTCCATCACCAGGACCGGCAACTTCTATCTTCGTAATATTGCCCATTGTCACCCCTGCCTCAGCCCATCTGCTGCTGCAACCCTCATCCACATCTTTATGACTTCCAGACTTGACTATTCTAATATAGAAACAGAAAATTCTGGAAATACTCAGCAGGTCAGGTAGCATCTGTGGAGAGAGAGACTATTCTAATGCTCTGCTAGTCAGCCCCAAACCGTCCAACCTCCGTAAACTTGAGCTCATCCAAAACTCTGCTGTCTGTATCCTAACTCGCACCAAGTCCCGTTCACCCATCACCCCTGTGCTCGCTGACCTACATTGGCTCCTGGACCGGCAACACCTCGATTTTAAACTTCTCATCCTTGTGTTCAAATCCCTCCATGGCATCATCCCTCCCTATCTCTGTAACCTCCTCCAGCCCCACAACCAATGTTCCCCCTAAGGTGCACATCCACGCACCAATCGGGAGGTCCCGCACAGGCCACTCACCAACTGCTGCCGCTGGAAGGTCACGGCTGCGTAGAAAATTTAAAGGGACCGCGCACTTAGACCGCAAATTAGAGGGAATATTGCCTACAACCCTCTGAGATCTCTGCGCTCCTCCAGTTCTGGCCTTTTGCTCATTCCCGATTTTCATTGCTCCACCATTGGTAGCCGTGCCTTCAGCTGCCAAGGCACTAATCTCTGGAATTCACTCTCTAAACCTCTCTACCTCGCTCTCCCCCTTTAAGTTGATACTTAAAACCTACCTCTTTGACCAAGCTTTTGGTTACCTGTCCTAATATCTCTTTATGTGGCTCGGTGTCAAATTCTGTTTGATAACATCCTGTGAAGCGCCTTGGGACGTTTTTACTACGTTAAAGGCGCTATATAAATGCAAGTTGGTATTGTGAATTATATTTAAAATTTCAAGTAATAAATGTAACAGGGATTGGTCATTATTTGAAGTGAGACTCAGAATAACATTTTCTGCTTGAGTAAAAATTAATATGGCAACAAATTCAGATTCTAATTTAGGCTCTAAAATGTAAAAAGGTCAATATACAATTAATCTGTAAAGCTGTTTTCTGCTACACATCAGAAGGCATAAAAACCCTTAATATTCATGAAAACAAAACAAAGGAAAACAGATGCTTCTTGATTAAGGCCATACTAGTAATGACAGGGTCATACTTAGTCAAAGAACAGCTGCCTAATAACGCCAGCCACTGAATTGTGTATAATTCACTCCATCTACAGGAGATTTTCAAAACGAAGATTGTGCACATTTACTATAATTCTGCAAAAGAACAATAAGTGAACCTGAATACAAGTACAAAAAAAAGCTTATAATCAATCATTAAATTGACATATAAAGCAAATTTAGTGCTGATTAGTTAGAGGCTTTTTAACATCTAAAGAATTTAAGAACATTATTATAACACATGCAATGAGAAAAGGCCATTCAGCCCATTGAATTCAAGCTTTCCATAGACCATTTACAATCCTTTCTTGCCATGGACTCTACCCTACCTATTTAATTTAATCATAATACCATAGATGTTTACAGCACAGAAAGAGGCCATTTGGCCCATTGTTTCTGTCCTGACACTTTTCCAGAGAAATCCTAAACTAATCCCACTGTGCTGTTCTTTCCCCATAGCCCTACATCTTTCTCTGCTTCAAATAACTGTACGTGTAACGAAATTTCTCCTGACCCTTCTCTTCACTCTTAGTTATAATATTAATGTGAAGATCAATAATGGAAGTGCCAGATTGTTGATTTTTTAAACTAAAATCCCTGGATGGGTCACTACATCTGTTTGAAAATGTTCTGAAAACTCGTATCTCACCTGATCTCAATGAGGAAATGGATTGTAAAAATGTTGGGGCACATTCACTGCTGGGCAAAAAACTGGCAATAGTGGATCAGCCGCCCATTTTACATTCACCCGATTTTCTTTTCCCTAGTGCAGCCCTTGTGGCATGGACACCCACAAGCTCCACGCTAATGCTGTGCCATCCCCATTATCTCACATACTGTGGCACGGAACAGTGCTGGAAGGCACTGGCATGATCCCAGCATATCTCTCAGGATGATATACCCGAGAAATTTTGGGGCCAGTGTCTATTTTTTGACACCAATTACATCATTGTGCAATGTATCTGGCAAACAAACAAGAGAAGTTTGCAACCCACCATTGTATGATTATAATGCCCTTTAATGTTGACAGAATACCTATTTTATAGTAGAAATATACAGTAGTGTAAAGTCACCAATCTCAATTATTTCTGTTCTGAAGGAGTGTCTATTAGTCAATGCTCAGTCCAGTGTGATTATTCAGATACAAACAAAAATTTAGAAACTAACAGTGTGAAGTTATTTCTTAAGAAATTTTGGTAGAATTAAAATCATTGATAAATCAATCCAAAATAAGGAAATATCTAAAATCATGACAGCCACTGATATGACTTTTTAAGGAATGTGGAAAAAAATATTTTTGTGTAATTTGATTATCTCTTTTCTAATAGGTTTTGAGTGTGTAGCATTGAGACTTTCTCACAGCAAGTTCTTAGCATCCAAAGAAGTTTAAACCACATAGTCTCAGAGTAGAGGCCCCTAACAACTGTTTTTATAAATTGGTGCTTCTCAACAGGTTAGCAATCCTTACATCTCCAAGCCAGTGCCTTTTTTTTGTAAATGTGGCCAATCAACACTTCTACATTTTCCCGTCAGAAATGATGGGGGACATTTATTATATCCACCAACATATGGACAGATATTTTGTAATAATATGCATCCAACATATTCTCCATCATTTGCGCCACAACACTGGACACATGGGAGTCCTGTTCCTCTTTGGTACCCAGCGTTGCTATGGAAGATGCAGGGGCCATTTAACATTTCAAGGGACCAAAAGCCTATGCAATTGATTGCTACGTGTTGGACCAAATTCAAAAAATGTTTATTGAATTTATACCAGTGGCACTGTATTCTGTGGCCTGCCATAACCATTATCCAGTGCCACTCCTAGGATTGAAAATTGGCCTGGGTCAGGGGTTCATCTTTGTGCTGGATAGAAATCCTACTTTGCTGAAGATATGCCTCAATTCGACTAAAATGAAAAATCCATGCCAATACATAGAATCATGGAAACTTGCAGCACAGAAGGAGGCCATTCTGCCCATCGTGCCTGTGCTGGCTCTTTGAAAGAGCAGTCATGCTTAGTCCCACATCCCCGCTTTTTGTTCGTAACCCTGTAATTTCCTCATCCTCAAGTACCTGTCCAACTCTCTTTGAAAGTAATTTATGGAATCAGCTTCCACCACCTTTTCAGGTAGAGCGTTCCAGATCCCGACACCTCTCTGAATGAAAAGATTTCTCCTCATCTCCCCATTACATCTTCCATTTATAGTACAACAATAAATATTAGCCAATAAGAGCTCTTAAATATGGCCAGAAGACTGGTATAAAACCATTCCAATGCCCCAATTTTAAAATTCTCATCCTTGTGTTCAAATCCCTCCATGGCCTCACCCCTGCCTATCTCTGTAACCTCCTACAACCCTCCGAGATCTCTGTGTTCCTCCAATTCTGGCCTCATGCACATCCCCAATTTCCTTCACTCCACCATTGGCGGCCGTGCCTTAAGCTTCCTCGGCCCTAAGCTCTCGAATTCCTTCCCTAAACCTCTCTGACTCTCTACTTCCCTCTCCCCCTTTAAGTCACTCCTTAAAAACTACCTCTTTGACCAAGCTTTTGGTCACCTGTCCCAATATCTCTTTAAAGGCTCGGTGTCAAATTTTGTCTGATAACGCTCTGGTGATGTGCCTTGGGACGTTTTACTACAACAACAACAACTTGTATTTATATAGCGCCTTTAACGTAGTAAAACGTCCCAAGGCGCTTCACAGGATTATTGTAAGACAAAAAAAATTGACACATTTGTTATGCTGCGGATATATGGTCGGAAGCTCATCTCAGGATTAAATATGACACCAAGGTTGTGAACAGTGTGGTGTTAGGGAGAGGGATGGAGTCAGTGGCTAGCGAACGGAGTTTGTGGCAGAGACTGAAAACAATGGCTTCGGTCTTCCCAATATTTAATTGGAGAAAATTTTTGCTCATCCAGAGCTGTATATCGGACAAGCAGTCTGACAATTTAGAGACCGTGGAGGGGTCTGGAGAAGAGGTAGTGAGGTGGAGCTGGGTGTCATCAGCGTACATGTGGAAACTGACGCTGTGTTTTTGGATGATGTCGCCAAGGGGCAAAATGTAGATGAGAAATAGGAGGGGGCCAAGGATGGATCCTTGGGGGACATCAGAGGTAACAATGCGGGAGCGGGAAGAGAAGCTGTTGCAGGTGATTCTCTGGCTACAATTAGCTAGATAAGAATGGAACCAGGCGAGTGCAGTCCCACCCAGCTGGACGACGGTGGAGAGGCGTTGGAGAAGGATGGAGTGGTCAACCGTGACAAAGGCTGTAGACAAGTCAAGAAGGACGTGGAAGGATAGTTTACCTTTGTCACAGTCACAAAGGATGTCATTTGTGACTTTGATGAGAGCCGTTTCGGTACTGTGACAAGGGCGGAAGCCTTGAACTACATTGAAGACCATATGTAAATGCAGGTTGTTGTTGCTGATGTTGACTGTCAGAAAAACTAATCACAGCTCGTAGCATTGTGATTCTCATCTTAAAATGTAGATTACGTTTTGTGCTTGCTTAAAGAAAGGAAAAGCTGAGGGAAGTACTTCCTCTATGTGAAGTGTTGCCCATCTCTCTCATAAATCTATATTTATACATATATAAAAAAACAATTTGTGGTCAGAGGCTTCCCATGGGTGAATGCCTCTGAACCACAAGAAAAGTTCGAACCTACCTGATGGCCCCGGAGGTTCGAACACTTGCGCTCCTGGGCCTGCAGGCGTACGCATACGTAAAGGCCTACGTATCCCGGGGGCACGTGTGGTTCGCAAGCGTCCCTGGGATCATATGGGCCGGCCCAACCAATCAAAAGGGGGATCCCCATATTGCTTATGGGGATTCCATTTACGTATGGAATCCCCATAGGCATAATAGGAATCCCCTAAAAACCACAATTATACACCAGTTAAATAAAAATAAATCATTACATGTTCAAAATGAATTGAAATACAATTTAATTAAACATTTAAAACAAAAGTTTAATTTTTTGAAAAATAAATTTAAACATTTAAAGGGGCTAAAAATAACCTAAACTAATTTTAAAGTTTTTTTTAATGTTTAAATAATTTTTTTTAATTATTTGAATATTTATTTAAACCCTTATGCTGGTAAAAGAAGGCCCTACACCTGCTTTTACCAGGCATAAGAGTTTTGTGGACATTCGCTGGGCAGTAGTTGAGCAAATAGCCCAACTCTCCGCCAGCGAATGTCCATTTCCCGGGGAAGTGGTGGATCGGTCAAGCTGAAAGTTGACATCACAAGTTCCGGGTTTTCGCGCATGCGCACCGCACATGGCTACCCAGAACTTGCGGGGCACTTACGGCGCGTACACCCTGAAAAATCCAGGCCACTGTACCTACACTGTGCTCTGCAGCTGCCAGCACACATTGTATGCTGCAGAATCTTAATTGCACTCTGAACATTAATAAAGTCTCTGCTTAAGTTTATAATTTGCCCAGGAGATCCAACAATCTGTCCTTTGCAAAGAAAGTACTTCTCCCACTCTTTCTTCCTTTAAGTCTCTATCATATAATACCCTCAGTGACAAAATTGAAGCATTTTTGTTATTAGTTATGTTATTTGCTACTGTCTTGCTGGTCATTGTATGCATATAGAAGCATCCGGGAAGGTGCCGAACACCTCGAGTCTCTTCGCCGGGAGCAAGCGGAAGCCAAGCGCAAACAGCGGAAGGAGCGCATGTCAACCCAAGCACCCCACCCACCTGCCCCTTCAACCACCGTCTGCCCCACCTGTGACACAGACTGTAGGTCCCGCATTGGACTCATCAGTCACTTGAGAACTAATTTTTCGTGTGGAAGCAAGTCATCCTCGGTTCCGAGGGACTGCCTAAGAAGAGAAGAGAATGCATAGAGTTAAAAGTAAGGTATGTTGAAGAAAATCACTTCAATACACATCAGACCCAAAGTCAGAGAATAGATATCGAGGGACTTGCATATGTAAATTGGAACTCACTTGTGTTGTGGTTGAAATATGCCTACTAATGGACATCAATTGGATTGTTAAGTGAGGCAGGATAATTTGATCCTTGGTAGGTATCTAGCCATTCAATTCAAACACGAATATGGGTCTTTTTTGTAGTATATATTTGATTATCTGCTCTATTTGATTTTGAGAGATACATTTTTAATTTCCTTTGTTCCATTCTATCCCTAAAGTGCTTTGAAGTTATTTCTCAATTTCATTTGCATCAAGACAGCAGTCCCATTGAAGCCATCAGGGTCAGGCAGATACGTTATGGTAGGTCCACCAATCAGGGGTTGTGTTTCAAGATTCAGTTTATTTTGAGTGTTAATGCAAGAGAATGGGCTTTATTATTTGCGACATCCTGAAATGGTGTAATCGCTGTCAATCCATTATCCGATCTTGCGGCCGTTCATTTATCTGCTTACTGTTCAATATATCAGTCTAATAATTGATAGCCTGAGCCACAGTCTAATGGACTATTTTTACATAGAAATTACAACACAGAAACAGGCCGTTCGGCGCAACCAGCCCATGTTGCCAGATATCCTCCACATCCTAATCCCATGTGCTAACCTGTTGCCATGTGCCTTTATTACCGTTTTGTTTAACCATTTCTCTAACCTATTCTTCAATGTTAAAATGGGCTCTACTTCAATCACTACCTCTGGTAATGCATTTCACAGCCTCACAACCTCTGCGTAAAACAGTTTCTCCTGGTCTCTGACCTAAATCTGTTCATTTAATCTTTTTCCTTTGTTTCCACATTGCAACAGTGACTACACTTCAAAAGTACTTCATTGACTGTAAAGCCCTTTGAGACGTCCGGTGGTCGTGAAAGGCATTATATAAATGCAAGTCTTCCTTTTTCTTTCTTTCCTCTCATTCTAGACCCCTCGACCACTGGAAACAGTCTATCTCTATCTAGCTCTGCCAATCCTTCATAATTTTAAATACTAGTATCAAATCACTCCATACACAAAAATATCCCCAATTTTTCAAGTTTTTCTTCAAGTATTTGTATTTCTCATACTAGCCAGCTGACTTATCCGCATGAATCTGTGCTGTACCCTCTCTATTGCCTCATCTTCCTTCCAAGTGTTGAATGCAAAACTGTGCACAATACTGTGTTCTTATTGAGGTATTATATAGATGCACAATTACATCTTGACTTATAGGCTGCGATTTTGCTGACCTTGGCGGGTCTGTGGCGGGTCCCGACACCGCTGCTGGCTCCATCCCGCTCTGTGAAATGACTTTCCATTGATGGGGCTTTGTTAAGCCCACCCAGCGCATTTCCCAGGCCAATTAGAGGAAGCGGGTCTGATGACGTCATTTCATGACGCGTCATCAGCCGGTTTCCTTAAAGGGACCATGTCCAAATTTATCTTGACATTTGTGCTGTCAGTGTTCTACAGCATTGAAGTGCTGCAAACACTGACAATCACTGCACAGAGGTGCAGGGAGCACCCAGGCTCTCCCATGACGCCCTCCATATGCTTATGGAGGGAGTCACAGCACGCAGGGAGGTCCTCTTCCCTTCCGATGGGCGGAAGACACCTCCCACGAGGCCTAAACAGCCTGGTTGCACATTGCAAAGGAGGGCACAAGCAGGGATGTGGTCAGGAGGACCTGGGTGCAGTGGCACAAACTTTTCATTGATCTCAGTAGATCACAAAACGTTATTACAAAGCCACTCTCAACCTCATCCTGCTGTGCCTCTCATCACATCCCCATCACTCTGCCTTCCCTACCCTACTCCTGCACACCATACTCACACCAACTTACCTTGCACCTCCACCCATCCCTCTCTCTCTCTGTCTAGATTATCACATCCCCATCTCACTAGCCACCCCTCACACTCACCCTCATCCCAGTGCAATCATACCAACTAACAACACACAAGGGTAGTCACTTGGGTGTTTTATCCAATGTTCATGTATAGTTTCTGTTAATGTGGTGTCAAACATTGAAACCTTTATTTTCAACACTTTGCATTCTTGGACAGATTTGTGTGCACCTTTGGAAGTGGCTTAGTGAGTTGCAGTGAATGGTGAGACATAACGGTACTCCCGCAATGGTGGTGAGTGTGAAAGGAATGGCTTGGACATTGTAGGGATACTTTATGGTGTTGGTGTGGGGTGGTGCCAACCTGGCGCATCATGTGGCAGCCAGGGTGTACAGCATCAAGTGAAGTAAATCAGGCCATGGTGAGGCCATCCCTGGCCTCCGAGACAGCAATGTGCTCGGGTGCTGATGCCCTGTGTCCTGTGCAGCATCAGTTGATTGTGGAGAAGGTTGGCGTTGTTGTTGCAGGTGTGCCTGGTTCTGCTGGTTTTTTGGGGCTGATTGTGGTCCGATTCTGAGGACCAAGGTGAAACAGTATAAACAGTACCTGACGTAATAAAGACTCACTACGCACTTAAACATAAAGCAAGGCTTTAATCAACTTGTAACAAAACATGGAGGTCTAGTTAGCAGTCACTAGCTTCCTGTTTCCAGATTGTCTCTGCCCAAGGTGGGCCCATGCCTGAGTATTTATACTCCCTGGACGGCGCCCCAGCTGGCCACCCAGTAGTACTTCCTGAGTTGTTACTTGCGATTTATGACAGTACCCATGCTGATGGAATAGATGGCAGGTGAACTTGAGATGACTGAAGCAATCTGTCAATGGTGAGAGAGGTTGTTCCAATGAGGTGACACTGGATAGAGAGTTTGCTCCAAACACTTGCAACCTGCATAAAGCTCAATCTGTCTTCCAAATGCAGTAAGTAACAGCTTCTGAGCTTGGAAAGTGAACAGCTGTGAGGTGGGAGCTTTTATAGCACATTTCAAGCTGTCAAGTAATCAGCTGATTCAATGGCCATTCACCTTCCACCAGACGTGATCCCTGAACTGAGTGGACCCTGTGGGCGAGCAGTTAAACAGAAACGGTAAGTTAAAATGTATTCTTAATGATCTCTCAACAAGGTAATAATCAGCTTAATTGGGTCCCCCGCCGTTGCCTGTCGGGTCTGCTCAGCGCTGACAGACCCGACATTGGGAAAGGCACGTGGCGACGGGGTCCCGACCCGCTGTCAAAAAAAAACATTTTCCCACCCAACCCGCCACCGATCCCGCCCATTGACCCCCCAGAAAATTCCGGCCATATATTCCATGCCTCAGCACAGCTTGGACAGGGGCCTCATGAATAGATGCAAATCAGGGTCCTATGATGCCATTAGGATCCCAATGGCATATTAACAGCCTCCTGAGCAGGGTGTCCGTTGTGGGTGCCTGTGTCAGTAAAACTTGGCGGGGAAGAAGTGGAGGCTCTCTAAGGTAAGTCAAAAGCTTTCCTTAGTGGGTGCAGGAAGAGTAGGAGTGCTTCTTCAGGCCCCACAAGAATAGTCTGGGCTTCTGCCGACACACCTTCGCACCTGTGAAACAGACGCGATCTCCCTTCCGGCACCCCACCCCTGTAACTTATTTTGGTGGTAGCAAGAAGCTTCCGAGCCCTGCAATTATGACCTACCCAAAGCTGGTCAACTGCCTCTTTCTGACCGTTTCAGGCAGGCAGTTAGCAGGTGGTATGTAAATGAGCCTTAGTGTTAAAATAGCCTCGATCTCAAATTGATGATGTGGGGGAGGTTTGAATCTCACCCTGCCTCCTGCCCACCCGAAACCCGCTCTCAATTAACATCCCCCCATTCTTGAATTCACTGTAATTACCTAGATTTTGAGCAATTAAAGGAGCACTGTGGTTTATAGGGAGCAAGGACCCACTTACAGAAGTCATCTTTGACACTGAACCTCAGGGACACAGTGTAAAAACTCAAAACGTAATACCCTCAGAATATATTTACAAACTGGAATCTAGAACATAGCGCGAGGTTTTTATGTTTTTTTACATTCATTTTTATTGAAGGAGAACATTATATTGAGAATCAAGCCTTCATATCTAAAGTAATGTCTCCTTCACCTGTAATGCTACAAAATAAATTTGTTTCTAATTTCTCCTATCTCAGCAGAAAATGTGTAGCATTTCCTGTAAGAAATAAGCCTGTTGGTAACTCAGCATATAAAATCTCTTGAATAGAATGACCCACTCAGGGTGGTGTATGTGGCAGCTGTGGCTCAGTGGGTAGCACTCTCGCCTCTGAGTCAGAAGGTTGTGGGTTCAAGTCCCAGTCCAGGGACTTGAGCACAAAATTCTAGGCTGACACTCCAGTGCAGTACTGAGGGAGTGCTGCACTGGCGGAGGTGCTGTCTTTCGGATGAGACATTAAACCAAAGTCCTGTGCTCTCTCAGGTGGACGTAAAAGATCCCATGACACTATTTCGCAGAAGAGCAGGCGAGTTATCCCCAGTGTCCTGGCCAATATTTATCCCTCAATCAGCATAACAAAAACAGGTTATCTGGTCATTATCACATTGCTGTTTGTGGGAGCTTGCTGTGCACAAATTGGTTGCTGCATTTCCTACATTACAACAGTGACTACACTCCAAAAGTACTTAATTGGCTGTAAAGCGCTTTGGGACATCCGGTGGTCGTGAAAGGCGCTATATAAATGCAAGTCTTTCTTTCTTTATGAGGCAGATCAATTTTCATCTGACTACAATCGTATTGCCAGTCCCGAATGCCCAATTTGACACTCCAATATAGTTTTTAAAAATTCAGTACTATCCAAGACCCAATCATAAATCAGGTTATAGGTTGCTATGTCAGGAGAAGCAAGAGATAAAACTGAGAGAAAAACTTTAAAAAAAACTAAGATAAAGGATGATGGGTGTACCTCTTACCTCCACATAACCCTCTTTTTTTTGTAAACTCTAAAAGTAGGTAAACACAGGAGGGGTGATATTGATGAAAGAGTGAAACAGGTGCTAAATGGGTGCCCTGCTAATAAGACAGGCCTGTTTGAAAGCCTGGTTTTAGCACGCAATTTTGGTCCTCATTGCTGATTGCCATAATTTGAACTTGCCTGGAAGTGCTAAAACAGAGACGCCTGTAGGTTTAGCACTCAAATGCTGATTAGATGCTATTTTCGTTGAGCAGTATATGATGGCTCCACTCATCCACTTCCACTGAAGATGCGCAGTGCGCTGGCTGACACGCAGCGGTACGTTTCAGGTTGGCTCAGGGACCGAGTGAGAGGACGCATATGTTCTCGGACGCGGCACTGGAGGTCCTGGTGGAGGAGGTTTGCCGATGATACAAAGATAGGTGGGAAAGCAAGTTGTGAAGAGGACACAAAGAATTTGCAAAGGGCTATAGATAGGTTAAGTGAGTGGGCGAAAATTTGGCAGATGGCGTATAATGTGGGAAAATGTGAGGTTATCCAATTTGGTAGGAAAAATAAAAAAGCAAATTATTATTTAAATGGAGGGAGACTACAAAATGCTGCAGTACAGAGGGATCTGGGGGACTTTGTACACGAAACACAGAAAGTTAGCATGCAGGTACAGCAAGTAATTAGGAAGGCAAATGGATAGTTGGCCTTTATTGCAAGGGGGATGGAGTATAAAAGTAGGAAAGTCTTGCTACAACTGTACAGGGCGTTGGTGAGACCACACCTGGAGTACTGCGTACAGTTTTGGTCTCATTATTTAAGGGGGGATATACTTGCATTGGAGGTGTCGAAGTTTCGACTTCCGAGTAAGACTCTTTAAACAATATCGTCAAAGAAGGCTTTTTATTATATTTTACTTGCAAGGAGAATGCAACCATAGCCCAATTAGCTACGACTACAGACTGAAGAATCACAGAAAATGGAAGATCTTATACATTGAAAAACAAGCTTCCTATATCACATGACATGTTGTTTAAGGTAAGCTAAGTTACGAGTTAAAAAAACATAAGAAATATCTGTTCTTCTCTCACCAAGGCCAAGGCGCCTGGTTTGTTTACTTTACTAGCCCTTGGTTAAATCTCAAGTTGATTAGAAGAAGCCTGTTATGTTCTGTACAATGCAAAACAACAGTCTGCAAGTTTAAATGAGAAACATAATGGATTCTTGCTTTCCAAACAAGCCAGAGTCGGCCATTTTGTATCAGTTTAAATTCAAGGAAGCCATTTTGTCCGAGACAAAAACTGCACTTCCACATTCCCCCCTTTTTTTGTCCTTCTAGGACAAAATAGCTCAATTTAACCCTTTCGGTCTTTCTTGTCGGTTCCTGTACCAAATTTGGATTTTGGCCAGGGATGCCAACTTCTTTTCTGTTTTAACCATCCTCGGGATTATACCTGTATTGATGGCTGACCTTATTTAAGATCGTCTCTCCTTCTCTGTCTATTCTCGGTGTTTGGGCGTATGTTCTTGTAGGGGTTTTAGTTGTGTTTTGGTGACTGTGGCGTACTTTTGTGGTTCATTAGTCTGCTGTTCTCTAACTTTTCCTGCAGCTTATACTAGCCTGCAGTTCGGGTGTCGCTATACACCCTCTAAGGAGATAGGGTACAGCAGCTCATAGAGGAGTTCTAAGTCATGGCCCACACAGTTTATGCCTAACCTGTGGGGTTCTCCTAGGAAACTGCAGCTTATGGAGGAGGACTGATTCATGACCCACACAGTTTATACCTAACCTGTGGGGTTCTCCTAAGCACAAGTGCTTCTATGTGAGCCTCCAGAGTGCGGACCAAGTGGTATACAAGGTCGACGTCACCGGCAGTTGAAATTAGTCCTCTCTCTTTCCCTAGCCTGCAGATCCCATTTGGGTGGAAGAATATGTTTACCGAAAGTGGGGAGCATGCAAAAATGTGTATATATATATGTATATTTTGTCTAGGTTGTCTAATCCTCAAAATTGTATTTTATTCAATCGCCTCAGTTCCTCCCCGAAGGGACCATACTTTTCTTCTTTGTCATTTATTTATTTCTGTATCATCATACTTACTTCAGGTATTACTACCTTGCCTAACCTATTACAACAACACTTAATCATTGTGACAACCAAAATGATACATGCAATCGTGGCTACTACTACTACTAATCCATGCAATAATACTTGTCCCATTGATCCCAACCATCCCCCTAATATCCAATCAGCCCAGCCGCCTTTGGTCCTGGATTGATGGAGCAGGGCAACCTGTTTCTGAATATGGTCCGCTAAGTTGGTTATATTTTCAGAGCTATCTGGGATATATGTGCAGCATTCTGCTCCGATCATGGCACATGTACCTCCCTGTGCAGCTTGTAGGTAATCTAGTGCCATTCTATTTTGTAGGGCGACGGTTCTCAGGGCTACCATTTCGGCGCTCATCTCCCTCAGGGATTTAACCGTGTCATTAGCTACCCCCTCGATTAATGCTGACAGTAACAGTATTTCTTGGGAAGTAAACGCTATTCCAGCAGGGGGAAACATAGCTCCAACTAACATCTTCCATGTGGGGAGTTCTCTTTTCTTACAGCTATGCTTATGGTGGTCTTTCAATTCCTTTATGTGGTGTATGTATGGTACTACATACCCCAAATAGCATGATCCTGCCCAATTCTCTGGTAGCCAAGGGTATGCTCTGTGACCGCATATGAAGTACGTCCCGTTATAGGCTGTCACTATCTGTCCCGGTTGATCAGGGTTCACGTTGGCGCGGAAAACGGTAAAACCCATCTGATTATCAGTATTCGATCGTTTAGTCCCATTCCATGGTCTGTTATTAGTCAAATTCATCAAACTGGTAGTATTGAACCACCAGCTTTCCATGGAACTTCCTGCCTCGTACGTAATAAACTTTTGTATGCAACGACTTTTCCCCATATTAACTCTGTTCCCTTTAGTCTGTCCTAGATCGCGTTCCCAGCATATTTTTATTAATTATCCATTCTGCCATATCTGTGAGGTTCAAGGGTATCGGTCGCAGAGGTATTCCTCCTTTCACATGGGTAGGAATATGGCTACATACCCAACAGGCGTTTATCCCACTTTTTTTTGGCATACTTATATGACATATACAAAAAGGTGTTCATATGTAATTCTCATTTCTTTCGGGGTTCTTTTCTTCTACCTTGGCAGGCTATACATATCAGTCCGATTAGTAGGTAAAACGTAAATAACAGCTTCATTGTTTAAGTCTTTTCAAATTCAAATTCAACTGTCCTTATCTGATACTTTCTTACAATGGGATGCGTGGATCCAAGTAGGTCTTTCCTTGACCTTTACAGCTGTATTTGTTGTCAAGAGTACTTGATATGGCCCTTCAAAGCGTGGCTGCAGACCGTTCTTTCTCTTAAAGACCTTTATGTAGACGTCATCTCCTGGTTCCAAATGATGGCACTTTCCTTCAGCCGGTTCCGTTTGAGCTTCCTTTACCTGTTGGTGAAAGCTGGAAATACATCTAGTTAATGCAATGCAATAGTTTAGCATATTTTCATCCATTTTATGAATGTCCATTTGTTTAACCGTAAAGGGTGCTGAGAATGGCAGCCTTTGGGGTCGTCCCATAACAATCTCATGTGGCGACAGTCCAGTTGCCCTGTTAGTTGCTGCTCGCATTATCATCAATGCTAAGGGTAACAGTTCAACCCATTTTAGTCCAGTTTCATTGCAAAGTTTAGAAAGTTTATTCTTCAGTACTCCGTTATATCTTTCTACCAGCCCCGCGGATTGCGGATGATAACTGCAGTGGAAATGCTGATTAATCTGCAAAGCCTTACATAGTTCCTTTATGATCATTCCAGTAAAATGTGATCCGTTGTCGCATGAAAGTTGCATAGGTATTCCAAACCTTGGTATGATTTCTTTTAACAAACACTTTGCAACTGTTACAGCATCATTCTTTTTTCATGGAAAAGCTTCAACCCATCTTGAAAACATATCTATGATTACCAACACGTATTTGAATCCTAAACATACAGGCAATTCAATAAAATCCATTTGCAAATTTACAAAAGGGCCTGATGGATTTGGGTGGGAGGCAGACTGTACTTTCTCTGTCTTGCCTGGATTCATTTCCTGGCAAATGGGGCACCTTTCACTAATTTGTTTTGCAATTGCCAAAATACCTGGTGCATACCATGTTTGATTAATATAGTCTGCCATCCCCCCTTTGCCCGCATGCGTGAAAACATGAACGCAGCGGGCAATCCACGGGAGTAGAGATTTTGGGGCTACCATGTGGCCGTCATGGTGAACCCATATCCCTTCAGGCGTTTTAAAGCACGAATCCCTTGCCCAACTTAACACTTCGTCCGAGTTAGCCTGTGACTGAAAGGCTAAAACATCATTAATAGAAGGTGGGTCATTGTCTGATTTTTGTTGACGCAAAACAAAAGCTGTGACTTGTGGCCCTATATCAGATAGAGCGGCTGCTTTAGCAGCTCTATCTGATCGTTCGTTACCCAGTGATATCTGATCCTGACTAGCTGTATGAGCCTGACATTTAATCACTGAGATTTTAGCAGGACACAATAGAGCCTTTAAAAGGTTGTTAATTTGTTCGGCATTTTTAATAGTCGATCCTGAAGAAGTTAGAAATCCCCTTAATTTCCAGATCTGTCCGTAATCATGGGCAACTCCGAAAGCGTACCTGGAGTCAGTATAGACGTTAACAGATTGATCAGTAGCCAGTATGCAGGCCCTTGTAAGGGCGAAAAGTTCTACTTGTTGTGCTGAAAAAGATTGAGGTAATGAGAGTGCTTCCACAACTGAATGATCATCTGATATGGCATACCCAGCTCTAGGTGATCCCTTGTTATCCCTAAGGGCTGACCCGTCTACTTCCACAGAGGCAGTTCAGAGAAGGTTCACGAGATTGATTCCTGAGATGAAGGGGATGTCTTATGAACAAAGGTTGAGCAGGTTGGGCCTCTACTCATTGGAGTTTAGAAGAATGAGAGGTGATCTTATTGAAACATATAAGATTCTGAGGGGGCTTGACAGGGTAGATGCAGAGAGGATGTTTCCCCTCATGGGGGAATCTAGAACTAGGGGGCATAGTTTCAGAATCAGGGGTCGCCCATTTAAAACGGAGAGGAGGAGAAATTTCTTCTCTGAGGGTTGTGAATCTTTGGAATTCTCTACCCCAGAGAGCTGTGGAGGTTGGGTCAATGAATATATTTAAGGTGGAGAACGATTTTTGAACGATAAGGGAGTCAAGGGTTATGGGGAGCGGGCAGGAAAGTGGAGTTGAGGCCAAGACCAGATCAGCCATGATTTTATTGAATGGCGGAGCAAGCTCGAGGGGCCAGATGGCCTACTCCTGCTCCTATTTCTTATGTTCTTATGTAGGTCCAGAGGAGGAGGGATGTCCTGTATCCGCAAGGGGGAAGGAGTTCACCTCGTCGTCCCGTCCCTCTCCTGCAGCAGCTAGTGCTGCTCTGCCTGGCCTCATGTCATCGTCCCCCCATTCCTCGTCCAGACCAAGGGGGACCCCTTGCAAGATGACGATGACCAAGAACTCCCTTTCTCCAGTTGACTCCTATAAGGTGGCCAATAAGGTAGAGCAGCACAGCACTTACTCTTTTTAGGTGAAGTCCTCCGATGTTGATAGGGTGTTGATGAGGTTTTGACAACATGTTCCAGAAAGTCTCCTGATGTGTTTCAAAAGTCCTCTTCAAACCTCCATCAGAAATGAATAGTAAAAGGTGATATACCTTTAAGTAGCACTCAAAATTCTCTGCAACGACTAGTTTACTCCCAATCAGCTGGACGCTGTTGGGAGAGGGTGTTGGGTCAAGCGCTAACCACCAAAATGCCGTGCAGCTTCCTTAATGAGCACTAGCAGGCAATTGAAGTGGCAATCACAGGCTTAACAATCCTGCAGGCAGCCGTTCCTAGCGCAAGCTTCAACTCCTTTACCAAGATGGCGTCTTGCGCTAAACGCAGGCTAAACCGCCGTTTTGGCTTAAGACCCCATACTTGGCCACTTCGGAGGATCTTTAACGCCTAAAGTATCCGGGGAAATTCACCCCCAGGAATTCTTGCTGTGTTCAAGATGATATTCCGCATTAGAAGAGTATGGTTAGTACAATTTTTGAAATATTAATAGATGTCTCATATGGGTTGAAACATTGCAGTTGCTGTACCTAGCATAAATCTATATTTAACTGTGAGCAAAATGCATTCAGATGGCACTGACCTGTATCCCTGTGTATATATTTATTAGAATTTATCCCCTATTTTCTTCCCTCCTCTCGTTATGGTGCTAACGAATGCCGGGCACATTGCTCTAGTAGCCATTCTTCATGTTATCTCAGACAGTGAGTGTCAGTAGGCCATATGGCGATGGGACGCGCTGCAGCTAAACCTGACCCTGTGTTCATCCAATGTCCACTTCCACAAACTTTCCATCAGAGGGTCATTAAATAGCGATCATCTGGCTGATTTCCTAGCACAGCCCCTCTCATCTGGAGCACTAGGGTTCATTTTTTTTTTCTCCAAACCACGGCATTGACTGAGATATGTGAACAAGACACAGATTTAGCATTGTTTAATATATGTATACATTAGTCTTGTAACACTAGCCAGCAAAAAATCTCTCAGTTTTCATTTTGTAAGTAGTGCCCTTCCCTCTCTGAATTCCCTTATGCAGTATGTGATGGAAGCAAAGCTCCATCTAGCTTCATACTTAAAATGTCTGCATTATACCTTTTTTCCTATAAAGTTTTAGGTCTTTATGCTATGAATTTAAAATCAACTTCAGACAGTGAAATCCCTCAGGGAAGCTTGTTATATCTACTTTAGGGAGTACATTCGGGTTGTCTGGACTCATGCTTCAGCAGGCCTTAAACTCTAGCTAATCAAATTATTGATCCTTTGAAGAATAATAGGTATTTTATTTGTAAATTATAATCAGATAGGGAATAGTTTCTATTGGCTGATAGGTGCGAAAGCAGACAAAATAACATGTATTAATTTTCTCTAGTTGCTGAACCATTAAAATGAGCTTCCTTCTAAACAGGGTCCAGTTATCATTTGTTTAAATACCTAAGTAAAGCAAACAATGGGTGTCAGTTGTTCATTGACATGGTATGTCAGCATCTGTGTCCTTCATCTGGTTTGACAATTCTAATGTCCATAGGTCTGTTGATAAGAAATATGCACTGCAAGTTGTCTGCCACAACTTCAGTTTATCTTCAGTTGTGTCTAAAGGCAATGTGTAGATGCTATGCAGAAGGCAGGAACATTTAGCTCACCCAATAATAGTCTGATCAGGAAATCTTGCAGTTTATTGGACTGGAAGAAAATTATGCCCTGCAGAAGATTTTTTTAAACATTTAATGGACAGATTTCACCCTTTGTTGGTTTGTAGGTATTCATACTGTTGGACTCTTGATGTATTCTTTTACTTCTGTGTAATTGTAATCTTATTTTCTAAATAAATTCCTCAGTAGATTTAGCCTGAATAATAGTCTGACATCATGGTGTTTTTCCACATATTGAAGAGATAAGGAGGGCATGGTGGGAAACCCATGCAACATTCACCACATAGAAACATAGAAGATAGGAGCAGGAGTAGGCCATTCGGCCCCTCGAGCCTGTTCCGCCATTTAATGAGATCCTGGCTGATCATCCAAATTCAGTACCCTGTCCCTGCTTTCTCCCCATATCCCTTGATCCCTTTAGCCTTAAGAAATATATCTAACTCCTTCTTGAATATATTTAATGAATTGGCCTCAACTGCCTTCTGTGGTAGAGAATTCCACAGGTTCACCACTCTCTGGGTGAAGAAATTCCTCCTCATCTCAGTCCTAAATGGCTTACCTCTTATCCTTAGACTGTGACCCCTGGTTCTGGACTCCCCCGCCATCGGGAACATCCTTCCTGCATCTAGTCTGTCTAGTCCTGTTAGAATTTTATAAGTTTCAATGAGATCCCCGCTCATTCTTCGAAACTCTAGCGAATATAAGCCTAATCGACCCAATCTCTCTTCATACGTCATTCCTGCCATCCCAGGTATCAGTCTGGTGAATCTTCGCTGCACTCCCTCCGTGGCAAGAACATCCTTCCTCAGATAAGGCGACCAAAACTGCACACAATACTCAAGGTGTGGTCTCACCAAGGCCCTGTACAACTGCAGCAAGACATCCTTGCTCCTGTACTCGAATCCTCTCGCTATGAAGGCCAACATACCATTTGCCTTCTTAACCGTCTGCTGCACCTGCATGCTTACCTTCAGCGACTGGTGCACAAAGTATCTTGGTAAAAAGGATGCACAGTTCCCATTCACGGCACGTCAAAAGTCATAATCTTCACCTAAGGGAAGTGGGTCCGCTTAGGGAAACTACAATATGGTATGTTGAAAATATAAAGAGTCGGGAGAGCCTCAATTGTAACACTGTATACTGACTTGTTCATAGGTTTTGTGGCTTGATGCTGTCTTTGGGATAGAATCCCCTCTCTGCTCAACACCACCCTGAAATGCCCCAACTATGATATAGCCAAACATGTGAGAAATAGCAACCTGCAACCTGTCACTTGGTGCTACATTATATTGAGGCACCTTTTGATGTGCTGTTTCAATATTTATTTTATATTTTATTTAGTATTTTGATTATTTTACTTATTTATGTCTTTGCATTATTTATATTTATTTCATATTTCCTAGTTTGTTTTATTCAGATTTGTTCCTTGACATGTTGCATATTTTATTTCAGATTTCTCATTGTATTGGTTTATTTTTATTTTGGATTTATTGTTTTTATATATTTATGCATTAAAAAGCTAAGAAACAAGACATCTCTGCAGTGGCAATTTCTGTTCAGTTGGTAGCTGCAACATCTTTGTCTTTTTGTAAAAATTCTGAAATCATGGTGGGTGATTTTAACCATACCCGCTTGGTGGTAACAGGGAGGGTGGGCAGCTCAAATCGCCCAGGTTACTTACCTGCTCTGGAGCCACTGCAAGCTGACCGTTTGGGATTTTAACCACCCCAACTGAGCAGGTGACCAGGCCAGCCACCCAAAGCAAGCGAGCCCCATTTTTACACAGGCATGTTGGTACCCAATGACATCATCGGGACCCTACTGCAATTTTAACTCCGCAGCCTGAGCGGGAGCTGGAGTGAGCTTCCCACCAGGCCAATCCACCAGTAAAGAGAATCTGGGCCAGAAGAGGCCCAAAAAATGTAAGGTGTTTTTTTACTTTCCTTGTGGAGCCTGAAAAAGCAGGAAAGTTCCTCCAGGTCCCACAAGGAAAGCCTCCCCAGCTGTGGACGTGCCCCCCCCCCCCCACCCCCCCCCCACCTTCCTGATCGTAAAATCCTAGTGAGACAGCCCCGGGAGCCAACCCCCCGCCACTTATCTCGTCTCAGTGGATGGTCTCCTGGCCCCACGATTTACGCCGCTTCCCGCCCGGAATGGGGGGAAGTCGGCCGGTGGGATTTGAATGAGGCCTAGGAGTTAAAAAGCCTGGGAACTACTCACCCACTGAAAACTGACCTGGAATTAAAATCGGACCAATTATTACAGAAAGTACAATAAACCTCTCTCTCTAGCAACTATCTAATTATGAGTTATTCAGAAATCATAATAATAAGTGCCATAGCACCCTGTTACAATGTTGGATTAGGACTGCTAACACTATAACAATTGCTGATATTTCTAAACAGCTGATCACTCCTGTTGGTTGCCACAGTGACACATTTATTGCAGTTAACTCTACTAATGATCTCAGTGGTGTCAGAAACAAAGCTAGAAACATAGAAAGAAATTATGGCAGCTGTGTTACAATCAACATGGTCATCATTCAAATAACAAACCCACAGTTTACCAGAGGGAATATGGGCAATTAGCTGTGCAGTGGCAATTGTCACGTTCATCTTTGAAAGAACCACTGGATCTATTTACTAATGACTATAATGTTTGGCGTTGCAGGTTCTACACTGGAACAGGAGACAGACAGATGATTAAAGCATGAGGTTGTCGCCTCCTCCTTTAATTAGCTTTCTGTCTCACATTTCAGCGCAGAACTTGGATATTTGTGCAGTGTAGCTGTGCTGGTTTTACTTCACTGTGTTTGGTATCATTAATCTCGACAATTATATTATGCTGACATTTTCTGCATGATATGGAAAGTCTGATGGAAAAAAGGTGTTTTTTATGGATTGTCAAATCAGCAGTTCATTTCCTGTTCACTTGTACCTATCATAAATAATTCACTGTGTAATTCTTCCTATTGTATTAAATTTGAACTCTTACCCTGCGTAACAAACAGGAACTGTATTCAGATAACACGATTAATCCAATGATTTGTGCTTTAAGTATTAAGTACAAAAATACTTGAATGTCTTCATTATCTGATTTGTACTTATTTGTTACAATAGTCTGCAGTTATCGTGAGTATATAATTCTATTAGTATGAAATACTTAATTGTCACTGCAACCATTATTCCTGGACAACCATAGAATCATAGAATGGTTACAGCACGGAAGGCCTTTCGGCCTGTCGAGCCCGTGCCGGCTCTCTGCAAGAGCACCTCAGCTAGTCCCACTCCCCCGCCCTTTCTCCATAGTCCTACAAAATGTTTTCTTTCAGATACTTATCCAACTCCCTTTTGAAAGCCGTGATTGAGTCTGCCTCCACCACCCTTTCAGGCAGTGAATTCCAGATCCTAACCACTTGCTGCGTAAAAAAGCTTTTTCTTATGTCGCCTTTGGTTCTTTTGCCAATCACCTTAAATCTGTGTCCTCTGGTTCACAACCCCTCTGCCACTGGGAACAGTTTCTCTCTATCTACTCTGTCCAGACCCCTCATGATTTTGAACACCTCTATCAAATCTCCTTTCAATCTTCTCTGTTCTAAGGAGAACAACCCCAGCTTCTCCAGTCTATCCACATAACTGAAGTCCCTCATCCCTGGAATCATTCTCGTAAATCTTTTCTGCACCCTCTCTAAGGCTTTCACATCCTTCCTAAAGTGCAGTGCCCAAAATTGAACACAATGGGGGTGATTTTCTCAATGGGAAGCTTTTGGAGGCGCGACTCCGACTTGTCGGGTTTCAGTCCCGTCTCCATCAGCTTCTGGCCAACCATAGAAACATAGAAGATAGGAGCAGGAGTAGGCCATTCAGCCCCTCGAGCCTGCTCCGCATTCGATGAGATCATGGCTGATCATCCAAACTCAGTACCCTGTCCCTGCTTTCTCCCCATATCCCTTGATACCTTTAGCCTAAAGAAATATATCTAACTCCTTCTTGAATATATTTAATGAATTGGCCTCAACTGCCTTCTGTGGTAGAGAATTCCACAGGTTCACCACTCTCTGGGTGAAGAAATTCCTCCTCATCTCTGTCCTAAATGGCTTACCCCTTATCTTTAGACTGTGACCTCGTGTTCTGGACTCACCCGCCATCGGGAACATCCTTCCTGCTTCCAGTCTGTCTAGCCCTGTTAGAATTTTATACGTTTCAATGAGATCTCCTCTCATTCTTCTAAACTCCAGTGAGTATAAGCCCAATCGACCCAATCTCTCCTCGTACGGCATTCCTGCCATTCCAGGTATCAGTCTGGTGAATCTTCGCTGCACTCCCTCCATGGCTAGAACGTCCTTCCTCAGATAAGGTGACCAAAACTGCACACAATACTCAAGGTGTGGTCTCACCAAGGCCCTGTACAACTGCAGCAAGACATCCTTGTTCCTGTACTCAAACCCTCTCACTACGAAGGCCAACATACCATTTGCCTTCTTAACCGCCTGCTGTACCTGCATGCTTACCTTCAGTGACTGGTGCACAAGGACACCCAGGTCTCGTTGCACTTCCCCTTCTCCCAATCTATTGCCGTTCAGATAATAATTTGCCTTTCTGTTTTTGCCACCAAAGTGGATAGCCTCGCATTTATCCACATTATACTGCATCTGCCATGCTTCTGCCCAATCACCCAACCTGTCCAAATCATACTGGAGTTTCTCGGCATCTTCCTCGCAGCACACATGCCCACCCAGCTTTGTGTCATCTGAAAACTTGGAGATATTACATCTAGTTCCCGCGTCTAGATCATTAATATATATAGTGACTAGCTGGGGTCCTAGGACTGATCCCTGCGGAACCCCACCAGTCACTGCCTGCCACTCAGAAAAAGACCCGTTTATTCCAACTCTTTGCTTCCTGTCTGCCAACCAGTTCTCTATCCAAGTCAGTACCTTGCCCCCAATCCCATGTGCTTTAACTTTACACGCTAATCTCTTATGCGGGACCTTATCGAAAGCCTTCTGAAAGTCCAAATACACCACATCCACTGGTTCTCCCTTATCTATTCTATCAGTTACATCCTCAAAAAATTCCAGTAGATTAGTCAAGCACGATTTACCTTTTGTAAATCCATGTTGACTTTGTCCAATCCTGTCACTGTTTTCCAAGTGCTCTGCTATTACATCTTTTATAATGGACTCTAGCATTTTCCCCACTACCGATGTCAGGCTTACTGGTCTATAATTCCCCGTTTTTTCTTTACCACCTTTTTTTGAACAGTGGGGTAACATTAGCTACCCTCCAATCCATGGGAACTGTTCCAGAGTCTATAGAATTTTGGAAGATGACCAGCAATGCATCTACTATTTCTAGGGCCACTTCCTTAAGTACCCTGTGGGATTTTCCCTTGATTGACCTAGTTAAGCCCGCCCGGCGGGTTTAGCAGGCCAATTAGGGGAAAGCCGGTTGCAGAGCACGTCAATGTATGACGTGTCATCTGTCAAGAATTTTTGAAAGAAGAATTGTCATCGTTTGACAGCTCTGTGAAGCTGTCAAACACTGACATTTTGTGTAGTTTGATGAGGTCTTGCATACAAGACCTCATCAACCTTCTTTCTTTTACAGAAATTAGATATTTGTTGCATTGGAGAATGCAATAGACATCTCTCATTGCAACACGGAGGGTGCGAGACTTTCCGTATAGAAACCGACTGAAGCCTGCAGGAAGAAACAAAGGTAAGTACACTTTTAAAAACACTTAGAACTTACCTCAAATACTCACCTCTACACTCTTGCACCCATCACTTACCTTCACACCACACTTTTGCACCCTGCAGACCCACTACTCGCCTTGGTGACCCTGGCGGGTTTTGGTGCCGTCGGGAAACCCGCACTTGTGAGGGCAAAAAGGGGATACTACCTGTTAACAGGCAGTTAATTGGCTTTAATCCCTTCCCGCCTCCAAGGAGACGGGACCCGGCGCAGGATGGCAACCCGCCTCCTGGGAAGATGGCATGGAGGCGGGTTGGGGGCAGGTTTGCCACCCGCCCCCAAATTCTGCCATTTTCCCGGCAGTCCCGCCTCCTCGGGGCTGAGAAAATCGCCCCCAATACTCCAGTTGAGGCCAAACCAGTGTTTTATACAGGTTCTTCATAATTTCCTTGCTTTTATACTCTATACCTCTATTCATGAAGGCCAGGATCTCGTATGCTTTTTTAACTGCTTTCTCAACCTGCCCTGCCACCTTCCAACAATTTGTGCACATATACCCCTAGGTCTCTCTGTTCATGCACCCCCTTTAGGATTGTACCCTTTAGTTTATATTGTCTCTCCTTGTTCTTCCTACCAAAATGTATCACTTCACACTTTTCTGCATTAAATTTCAACTGCCACGTGTCCACCCATTCCACCGGCCTGTCTATGTCCTCTTGAAGTCTATCACTATCTTCCTCACTGTTTACTATACTTCCAAGTTTTGTGTCATCTGCAGATTTTGAAATTGTGCCCTGTACACCCACATCCAAGTCATTAATATCTGGAAAAGATGTGGTCCGAGAACTGTTCAATAGATGCTGATAAATAGGTCTTCATTAATTGTATTGTGAAGCATTAAAAATGTAATAACAATAGATAATATTGAAAATACAGCATTTTCTGTTTTTAATTTCAGAATTCCGTTTGTTGCATGTCTTTTACGTCTCTTTACAAATGTATTGTTCTTGTGATTGATCTATTTGAAGTTTTATACATTTATGTACCTTAAAGGGGTGGCATGTTGGGCAGAAGCATCATGATGGGAACAAATACCAACTATGTTAAGTTAAACAAGCTGATCTTTAAAATATTCCATTGATTAAATGCAAATGAATCAACCAGACAGGTAGCAAAGTTACAAATCAATAACCAGCCATCACCACAAAATCAATTGGTTAAAATCACTCAATTGTTTTTCAAGGTACCATTCACAAACCAATAAGTAATACAAAACCAACCAATCAAATCGCTCAAACAATTTTCTTGAAATTCTTTGAGCAGCTATGTTTTAATTTTACATATTAACAAACATGTGTGTAATAATTACAAATAAATAAAATTACTTAAGCACTGCAATTCCTTTATGGAAGGTAGGACACAAATATACATTTTATAATGTAATGCACTCAAAATAAGAGATTTTGGGGATGGAAAATCAAATCAAGTTTCTTGCATCTTTAAGCAGGTTTTGTGAAGTGGTAGGAAAATAATATTATAAATATTGTTTCAGTGAGGCCTATATTTTTCACTATCAGTAAGATGTGTAATACTTTACCTTATGTCAGTGACATTGGATATTGCTGCAATACATTTACTGTATTAAAATAATGGGAACATTAGTGTCACATTTAGGCTATAGTTGGACAGAGGTGAGCCTCAGAAGCTGCACTATAGGACTAATGAAGAATCCCAGAGGGGTCTTGTTGGTATATATAATCTAAAACAGTCATTTGGAGCTAAAGAGCAAATGGGAAAATTGGCAATGAGATTATACTAAAGCATCAGTTCTCAGTGGGTTGCACCAGATTGTAATTATAGGGGATCAACATATTTAGCTGACAGATAAATGAATCAATTAATTAGCACCATGGGACTTAAAGAGGCGAAGAACGTTGGTCCAAGTTAAAAAAGGATCTAAAGTAATTTTTTTCCTAATAAAAATCCTGGCACTGAATCAAAGTACATTCAGAGATAATCCAGTGTTTGAAACGTGCAAACCATTTGATTTCCAATTGATTTGAACTACTCGGAAGACTTTGAGTTGTTAAAATGGGGAAATGTTGTCAGCCAAAACACTGGTAAAGTTCACTAGTAAATAGCTGTATCCAACATTAGATAACTTTCAGTTTTATTTCTTGTCATTGTCTAAGAGGCTCACTATCTGAAAAAATATAGAGAGCACATTTGTCATGCTAACTGTACTATAGTGATAAATACTTAGGGGGAAAAATTCAGTTGGTTGCGCCTCCCGTTAGCGCCTTAAGAGGGCGCGAATGGGGCGCAAAGCATCTAGCGCAAAGTTTGCGCCGCTCGCGAAATTAACTAGACATTTTGCGGCGGCGCTAAACACTACCGCCATGATCTCCTGCGCCGGCAGATCGTGACGTCAGTCGAGTGCGCAACGCCCCGGTATCGCCCCGGAGCGGATATTGAGTGGCGCCCCCTGCCTTACCGCCTGACGCTAGCAACGACAGGTTGAGGGGAGCGTTCTGCAGTCATGAAGGGAAAGGGGGAGCGCTATTTAAAGGTGACCGCTTCCTGCCTTTTATTGTTGGTGCCATTTTTGAACTACGCATTCTGAGAGAGAGAGAGAGACTTCTGGAGAGATTCAACGTTGTGTGAAGGAGTTTTGGGTACTGAGCAGCACTTTGCAGGTTCATTTTGATTTGCCATTCCTTGTATCGATTTAGGAGAGACTGTGGGGGCTGCACTCTGAGCTCTTTGCCTCGTACTCTCCATTGATCTTTCCAGCAGATTTGATGTGCAGGTCTCTCCAGGCCGAGATTCAAAGCTGCAATGAGTAGGATGTGGATGGAAAGCAAGATTAACCATCCCCTTTAAGAACTGGCCCGTGCCATTGTGTGTGTGTTCCATTGCTGACTGACATTACATGAGCTTCGCCAGCGCTCTGAGGTAGCGCCTCGCTCCTCGGCCTTTGCACCTTAAGACAGGTGTGAAGCACCTGATTTAGCGCTCCAATCACCTCCAGGGTCGATAAAAGTCAAGTTTGCAGTCGGTGGCGATAATTAGCGCCCCAAATGGGGCGATACTGAATTTCTCCCCCTTAGAGTTTAGTTTCTGCAGCAAATGAAAAATAGAGCAGGATCACTGTTTTATATGACCAGCAGTAAATGGCACTGGCTCTGCAGCTCCTGGGATTCTGCTTCACCAGCGCGGGTGCCACGAAGCTGATCTCCCCGGTCTGTCTGAAGACACATACCACGTTGCAGGAGTGGGGTCATTTGCGTGGCCAGGATGAGGGAGCATTATGTCTGCCAAGATGCTTCAGTGATGCCCACCCCAAACTGTCAGTCATAATGTTGGAGTGACCACTGTGACAGAGAGGGGGCATGGCAAGGGCCCACCAAGGAACTGCTCCGTCTTCTGCTCCGAGTGAACCAAGTGGACCTCTTGGGGAGGGTAATTGATCCCCCTGGGATCAGCTGGTATGAGTTTCCCTGAGGCCATTGAAGAAAGAGTTGGCTGCTGTGATAGTAGGTTCTTTTCTGGATGAATAAACTGGGGTGAACCAAATTGCCCCCTCAATCATAAATATCTTAGTCTCTAGTTTCATTAAACGATTAAATTATGGAGTGTGCAGCTTGGCCTGTGTAAGCCCCATTATGCAAAACAAATATTTCTGTACTCTACAGTTTTCATTTATTTTTGTAGTCAATCAGCTGTTGATTTGGTTCTACAGAATTTGATATCAATTTTCCGCAAAGGTTTTAAAGGTTATACAACTATTTGCATAAGTTACTTGCCATCTTGTAAATGTGAAACACAACTAATTGGATGTGAACATGAAAACGATAATGCCACTAAGAAATCCAACACTACTATCCAAAGTCTGAGTTTTTTCACATCCTGCTCTGAATGGGGCAGCCAGAGGCCACATCGACCTACAAATAAAGGTGTACCTCATTTTAAAAAAATTCTTCCCCAGGATAGTCGGTCCAGTCTGGAATGTTAAGCACACAATAGAATCTGTGCGTGTTCCCTGCAAACGTGGGTTCCATTTTTCCTATCGGGTGCATCTGACGGGATTTCGGGGGTAACCAGACATACCTCAAACAACTGCCACAATGTAAGTGGAGCAGGCCGAAGAAGCACCCACTCCTCCTCTATTGGAATATTCTGCAGTATTGTTAATGTAGCAGAAATCTGGCCGATCTGTGTTCCACCCTAAATTGCGGTTCCTGCAACAAGCCTGCCCTGGAAATTCACCCTGTGAAGAAGCAAAATTTCTACCCTCTGGTCTTGAATTAAAGGTTATTTAATTCTGGTTCACTTCTGTTCAAATGTCCTTCATCCTAGGTCATGATCTAGTTTTATAAATAATGGCATTTCATTTTCTTACTTTGCTGATTAATTGGCTCTGCGTAAAATACATGTTGTTAACACAAAGTTACATCTCAAAGCCTTGTTATCTCCTCATCATCTTGTGTCTCTGTGAATGAGTACATTACTGGAGGCTATACTGCAACTAAAATGGTGATCTCTATTCAGCCGAGACATTGACAAGACTCACAGTGTGTGTACCTGGATAGCTTTCCATATCTATTTCCCTTCATTGTTTAAAAAAGTCATGGTCTAAAAATACGCTTAATAACAAATTTGTTATCTTCATTAATCCTTGGAAGGCCGAGGCTAAATTTCTATTTCAAAATTAATAATGTAGTGGGACTGCTAATTGTTGTTTATTCTATAAATTAAATATTCTATGGTCCTTGACATTTTCCTAATTCTACTCTATAATCAAATTTGGAAATAATAAAAAATATTTTTATGGAAATTACAAGGTAGAAAAGAAATGCCTTATTCTGAGAGTTGACAGTGTCTTTCAGAACTCAGTAAGTCAAACTGAACTCAAAAGTAATTCATCTTGCACATATGTAGAAATTACTGTCATACACTAATGTTACTATAAAATGTAACTCAAAAGCCCTTAGTGAATTTCAGCAACTTCCATCCATTAGTTATGCTCTTTTACAGCAAGGGCAGCCGTAAGCAAGGATTCCACAGCAGTGCACTGTGTGGTTGATGAATTACATACACAGGAAGACTATATGTTCATGCCAAGTCCCAAGTGATAAGTAGACTGAAGCAAAGGGAGACATTTGCAGAATTGCTGAATGTGATCAGGATTCCAGTAGGAATTCTTGGACGTTGGAACGGTCAAAAAGTGAAAGCAAGAACATACTTTGCACAGGATTTTATACATCATCCTAGTGTAACAGAAACCTTTTAACAGACTTACCACCACAACTAAAGAGAGGAGGATAAAAAGTGATGCATAGTGAGACACCCCCAAGTGCTCTCAACAATTATTCAGGCAAATGTGCACATTTGCCTTATTAAATACCATTGCTTGGCTCTAGTTTTAGGATAACATTGCATCTTTATAGTGAAATCTGACATACAGTTGAGCTGAACCTGTCTTTCTGAACAACATTATATGGATGTCAACTAACTTTCATGTTAAGTAAATATTTTAAATAGATTGTAGGAAAGGTAATATAATATTTTAGCAATTGATGATGCTCAGTTATCTTTAATATCGTTAAGTAAATATTAAAGTATATTATTGATCTGTTAATGGTATATTAGCCAAGGGAGCAGCAGCAGCATGTTGGTGTTGTGATAATGCCGCTATTATAATGTTGGTGTTGCAGCGGATAGTAATAGAGCCAGACAGAAATAAGAAAACAAAGGACAGGGCTATTGCGTTTCTTTTTAACATTAAAGTTCTATTTTATCCAGCAGGGAGAAAAAGTGAGGTAGAGAAAATGGGGAAAAAAGCAAAATACTGCAGATGCTGGAAATCTGAAATAAAACCAGCAAATGCTGGTCACTCTCAGCAGATCAGGCTAAATCTGTGGAGAGAGGAAGGTAGGGTTAGCGTTTCAGATCCAAGACTCTGCGTCAGAGTTCTGCCAAAGGACTGAAGTGTAGAGAAAATGGAGCTTACGGATGCCTCACTATGAACATGCACTATTCCAATTGTACATACATTTAATGTTAAAGTAGTTCCTGGAAAAATATGTGCATTCATTTCAATTTTAGTTGAATGTTGTATGTACAACAACAACAACCACTTGTATTTATATCAGAGCCCACCGAGCACCGTGAGGCAGATGAAGATTGACGTTAAGAGCCCACTGTGATGTCCGAGTCGATCATGTGTATGTTTGTGAGGGCACAATGTTGATGGTGCCTGGTTAAATTGTCAGTGCGATCTTCACCCTCAGTCACTGGAAATCCGCATGTTACGTTGGTGCCTTTTAAAAGGCTTCAGTGAAATTATTTTAAGCCGAGTAAGTTCCATTTCTAATGGCTATAGTGCGTGTGACCTCCAGTGGTTTTTTTTTAATCGATGCTCACCAAGACGAAATACTTTAGCCAGACTTGCAGAGATTAATTTTGAAGGTAAAATAGAAAGTTTTACGTGATTTAAAAAAAAAATGATTTGTCTTTTATTTCTGTGTTGCTCTCATGCTACTGTTAACATCTGTGCATCACAGGCAGCGTAAATCATACTGAACATGCCTTAGTTTGCAGAAGAAATCATATTTTCAAACAAAAATCTGGTAGCCTGTGATTTTGTTCAGAGCCACATTCCAAGTGCAGTAGTTTGTGTCTCCTGTTGGTGAGAGGGCTGGTTTACCAACACAAGAAAAAAAATCAAGTCTAGTATTTTTTTTTAAAGTAAATCATCCCTGCCTCTCGCTTTGCCCGGGCCCTTTTTTAGGAGTACTTTTTATAAGACCTACCTGCTGCTAAAACGAACTAAAGAAATGCATGTGTCGGTGTTTCAAGTTTTTTTTAAATGTGAAAGCTGCTTTTTAACATGCAAAGAGAATCTGTATCCCAAGGTATATGTATGAAAGCAGACACACTGGCTGTGTTAAGTCACCACTGCAAATATATATGTTTGCGGTGAGAATTGGAAGCCAATGTCCTGTTTCTTTTTGTTCCCGGTTTGGGACTTTGAGCAGTGTGTTAAAAGGAAATATGGTGTACAAGGAATGGTATGTATTTACTAACATCAGTCATCTGGAGTGTCTCTCTTTATTTAGTACCCTGTCCCTGCTGGATATTTGTTCAAGTATATAAAACACAATCGGCCTGGGGGTTAATGTGGTAAATAATTTGCTGCTCAATTGCAGTAACAGGTGGCTGAATTGACACTGGCTTGTTAGTTCCTCCCACAGCTGGTTTTTCATTATATGGGTGCGTGTTTAGTGCTCCAAACGATAATTGGCTTGGATTTAGGGAAGCTTCCTATCTCACGTTGTGCTATAAAGAGGGCATTCGTTTTTGTGATGCACCTCAAATGATTTACATGGAGAATTTTTTTATTCCGCCAGTGCCATTCAGTATCTGCTGAATGCCCTGTGGGGAAGGGGAAATGTCGAAAGCCATTGAGGAATCTGAGCTGCTGGTCTCGCCTGCTTTGAAAGATTGGGATTCAAATAGTTGATTGCAGGGTATATGTCTGTGTCTGTTCATACACATGCGTGTGTCTCTATATTTCTACTTTTCTGTCATAGTTTTTTTGCTTCTCAGTATGATAACCAGTTCCCAAATTTTGCTTTGAGGTTTCTAGTGGCTTTAGTGTCAGCTGTGGCTCAGTTGGTAGCACGCTCGCTTCTGAGTCAGAAGGTTGTGGGTCCAAGTCCCACTCCAGGGATTTGAGCACACAAAGCTATAGGCTGACACTCCAGTGCAGTGCTGAGGGAGAGCTGCACTGTCGGAAGTGCCATCTTTCAGATGAGACGTTAAACTGAGGCCCCGTCTGCAGACAGATTTTTGAAAAACAGGAGAATCAAGGGTTATGGGGAGCAGGAGGAAAGTGGAGTTGAGGCCAAGATCAGATCAGCCATGATCTTATTGAATGGTGGAGCAGGCTCGAGGGGCCGAATGGCCTACTCCTGCTCCTATTTCTTATGTTCTTACAGTGCCTTTAACATAGTAAAACGTCCCAAGGCGCTTCACAGGAGTATTAAAAGACTAAGAACTTGACACCGAGCCACATAAGGAGAAATTAGGGCAGGTGACCAAAAGCTTGGTCAAAGAGGTAGGTTTTAAGGAGCGTCTTAAAGGAGGAAAGTTAGGTAGCGAGGCAGAGAGGTTTAGGCAGGGAATTCCAGAGCTGAGGGCCTAGGCAACAGAAGGCACAGCCACCAATTGTTGAGCAATTATAATCAGGGATGCTCCAGAGTGCAGAATTAGAGGAGTGCAGATATCTCGGGGGGTTGTGGGGTTGAAGGAGATTACAGAGATAGGGAGGGGCGAGGCCATGGAGGGATTTGAAAACAAGGATGAGAATTTTGAAATCGAGGTGCTGCTTAACTGGGAGCCAATGTAGGTCAGCGAGCACAGGGGTGATGGGTGAATGGGACTTGGTGCGAGTTAGGACACAGGCAGCCGAGTTTTTGATGACCACAAGTTTACGTAGGATAGAATGTGGGAGGCCAGCCAGGAGTGCGTTGGAATAGTTAAGTCTAGAGGTAACAAAGGCATGGATGAGGGTTTCAGCAGCAGATGAGCTGAGGCAGGGGTGGAGATGGGCAATGTTACAGAGGTGGAATTAGGCGGTCTTAGTTATGCTGCGGATATGTGGTTGGAAGCTCATTTCAGGGTCAAATATGACACCAAGGTTGTGAACAGTGTGGTTCAGCATCAGACAGATATTAGGGAGAGGGATGGAGTCAGTGGCTTGGGAACGGAGTTTGTGGCAGGGACCAAAAACAATGGCTTTGGTCTTCCCAATATTCAGCATCAACAAATATGAACGTCTGTGGGGAAATACATCAGAGTCCATATTAGAAGCTCAAAAATTATACCAATTACTGAAACTATATACTATAAAGAAAACAGTCATCAAAGTTACATTTCAGCAAAAGCACAGTTCACATAGTCTACGCAGGTTGAAGGGATTATTACTAGTCCTAGCCCCTTTTGGGCTACCCCAGATCAGGCGTATTACCCAGACGTTCACCTTCAACTAAAGTTAGAGGTAGCCGAATCCTAAAGACGCTTAATTGGGTCTAAAGGTCCAGACTATCTCTCCCTAAAGGAAAGGAACAGCCTGAAGATGTGACCGTCCTCCAGATAGCACTTTTAATAAGTTTAGCTCGACTGTAACTTTCCGGATATTATGAGGGTCCGGAAAACTCCCCCAGAATTCTGCAACTCTTCACCAAAGAGTGTACAGAGATTGAGTTCACAAGTTTGATACAGAAGTACTATGTGAGACAATTCTAAAAATATATAGATTTATTAAAGAACCGACATGTAATTACAGTAGGTGTTTCAATCGCAACATTAACAGTTCCAAATACAAAAATTTTACAATTCTATTACCAGAGATCCTTATTCTCAAATCTTAACTTCGCTAGTTTTTTACATTTCTTAGTCTTATTCCAGGATATCCACCAAAATCAAATACAAGTACCTTGATCCTCGAGATACAAAGAGTTGTAGACTTACAGAGCTTGCCTCTGAAGCCGAAAATCGCTTTGCCCCTTTCAGCGAATCTGTCTTCCCATTTGAAAGGCCAATTTTTTATACCATTTCTCAGTGGTATATCCTTTGAAGTTTTCTGCTGATGTAAGTTAATTATCTCTAGTCATTTTTCTGCTGACCCCTTCTATTCTTACAGTTAGTTCAGCTGGTAGCAAGCAGACTCGTGTTTCTCCTTTAGGTGTTTCAAGTTCAACACAAAAACAATGTGTTGGCTGGTACATCTATTTGATGTCATTCTTACGAAGGTCTTCTGTTTGTATCTTTTTACGACGTGTAAATTAAAAACACCTCAACCGGGTGCACCATTGTCTTCTTAGCTACCTCAACTGGTTGCATTAAGAATTATGTCTCTACCCTAGGTGTTCGAAGCTCATCATAAAAAACAGTGTAACAGCAGTGGTTCTATTTGATGTCATTTTTCTTTAATTTTCTGTGTTTCATTTCAAAGTGTTGGTTTAAGACACCTTAACAGGGCATACCATTGTGTTCTTTCCAAGTCTTCAGACTTTAGGAACCTCCAACCTCCTGTTTCAACAAGGCTATTGATTCAGTGTCAACAACTTATCTTATCTCAAAAGCCTGTATGCTGTTTACAGCTTTTCCATTGTTGAGGCTTCCAGATTTTCAAACCCAGTTTGTCATGTTTTAATAAAGACAAAATTCTTTCATAGGATGGTTATTTTTCTGAATAGGTATATTGCTTATTCCTTCACAAGGTAACTGGAGATTACTATTTTGTTTTAACTACTAAAAGGGTGTTTTAACATCTACCATTTCTCATCTTCCAGAAACTTGTATTTATTTTCCAAAGACATTTACAAATAGTAAAATTGTATCTTAGCGTAGTTAATGAAGAACTTAGGATAATCAATAAGTTTTCTATCAATTATTATGTAATATTATGACTTCCAACAGCTGTATTTGTCATATTTGAAATGCTGAAAAGCCTTGTGACTAATCTTGCAGGTAAATTCAATTAGCTTTTTTCATTTGTAGTTGATTTTTTTTACTATTGCAACAGTAAACAGGAGAATACGTAGTGATTCTCAGTAAATTAGAAAATAAATACATGATCATAGATCATGAGCACATATGCAATGTTAGTAGATCTTACAAGTGTAAAATCATTGAGTCTATTCACGATTTCACATGGGCAATACTACAATCTTTTTGCCATATGGATAAAGCTTATTGCTTAATGTAAAAACAATGGACAATGAATTACAATTAGATATTTCATTTGGTTATGGAACCGCAAAATACTATATTGTGAAATATGCTATTGGTGTTTCTGGCCTGTCCAACCCTTCCCCAGAAAAACAACAAAGGATTTTGGACTTGGACTCAGTGTTGCTTACAAGCTGAACCCACACCATTTTCAGTTGCTGTTTTCCAGCCAATGATCACAAGACAATTACAGATGAGGCCAATCTTAGATTATTTGTCCAGAAAAACACTACTTTCCCTTTTGCAACATTTAATTGTTTCTAAACGATTCCAGGGTTTATCATCTCCATCACTTTAACTGGAAATCCATTCCATGTATCAGTCCTAAATTTACCCTTTACTAGTTTGAACCTTTGTCCCCTTGTCATGTTCTCACAATTTAATTTAAACAAGTATTCCAGATTAACCTTTTCCATACCCTTAACTATCTTGTTTACGTCTATAAGGTCCCCTTTCAGATGCCTCCTTTGGCTGGAATTACAAGCTGGAAGTGCGCCTCCCACCATATTCGTGCAGGCAAAAAATAGGCTACATGGTCCCATGCCTGAAACAGGTGTTAGGCCCTTTGCAAATTCAAATAACGGGCCTAATGCCCGTTTGAGGCATAGTCTTCAATATTGGGTTGCCCTGAGGCACTGGGCCGGCTACATTCAGTAAAACCAGTTCTATGTGCGGCCTAACAGGCAGTATTTAAAGGAACCACTGCGGGCCGCTACAAACAAGGCAAGTGCTTAAAATATACTTACCCGAATGTGGAGCCAGGACGACCATCTCCACATTCAAACCGCGTGGGCTGCTGCCGGCCACAGCTCCCACACCTCCCCCCCCCCTCCGCCACTGCCACTACCCCAATCATCGCCACCACACACCCCTCCACGACACAATCGGCACTGCTAGCCACCCGATCCCGGACGCCATGCACTACTCATGCTTTTTGATTGCCGCCAACCATTTCCCACCCTTCCCGGTCGCCCCCATTGCTGGACCCCTTTGAGGAGTTACCTGAGGGGCCCCTGCCGGCATGGTAGTGGCCCAGTCTTCAAGTCCTCTTCTCTGGCGAGCTACCTGGGGATACACAGCTCGCCGGCAGTGATTCCCGAGGCCCAATATTACGTGCACCTCAGGCCTATTTGTCAGCTGTGTCAGAGTGTCTGTTGTGGCTCAGTTGGTAGCACTCTTGCCTCTGAGTCAGAAGGTTATGGGTTCAAGTCCCACTCCAGAGACTTGAGCACAAAAATCTAGGCTGACACTCCAGTGCAGTGCTGAGGGAGTGCTGCATTATCAGAGGTGCCGTCTTTCGGATGAGACGTTAAACTGAGGCCACGTCTGCCCTCTCAGGTGGACGTAAAAGATCTCAGGGCACTATTTCAAAGACAAGCAGGGGAGTTATCCCTGGTGTCCTGGCCAATATTTATCCCTCAATCAACTAAAACAGATTATCTGGTCATTGTTTGTGGGAGCTTGCTGTGCACAAATTGGATACCGCGTTTCCTACATTACAACAGTGACTACACTTCAAAAAGTACTTCAATGGCTGTAAAGCGATTTGGGACGTCCGATGGTCGTGAAAGGCGCTTTAGAAATGTAAGTCTTTCTTTCTTCTTCTATTTGTTCCCTGCGCCCCCTTCGTCAGAATTGACAAAGGGTCATAAGACCTGAAAAGGTTACCCCTACCTTCCTTTCTCTTCAAATGCTGTCCAACCTGCTTAGCCTGTAACTGCAGAACTTGACAAAAATATTTCAAATACAAGAAAAATTCTAGATGGCTACATTTACATACCAGACTGCCATCAAATGGTAGACTTCTGGAACCAGGGTACAAAAATCTGAGTTTTTCCATAAAAAGCAGTGCCTCAATAAGTATGACATCTAAATAGAGCTTTCAATTTGTCTCTAAATTACTCTAATTTCCGTGTCTTGCAGCACTTTTATGAAGAAGTGCCTTTTTGAAAACAGAGTAGCTTATGTTATTTTTAGAAAATGTTATGCAAGTATACACTTTAGGTTGTCAAATCAGAGAAAAAGAATGGCTTTACATTTAAGTTTTCTTTATCTTTCACTTTCCATTCTGCTTGGAAAACAGACTATGTTATTGCTCAGGGTAATTGTATCGAGGGAACGGTAGCATAGTTGTAATGTTACTGGACTAATAATCCAGAGGTCTGGACTAATAATCCGGTGGCCAGAGTTCAAATCCCACCACGGCAGCTGGGGAATTTAAATTCAGTTATTAAATAAAAATCTGCACTAAAAAGCTAGTATGGTGACCATGAAACTACTGGATTGTCGTAAAAACCCATCTGGTTCACTAATGTCCTTTCGGGAAGAAAATCTACTGTCCTTAACTGGTCTGGCCTATATGTGACTTCAGACCCACAGCAATATGGTAGACTCTTAACTGCCCTCTGGCCTAGCAAACCACTCAAGGGCAATTAGGGATGGGCAATAAATGCTAGCCTTGGCAGCAACACCCACACGCCTTGAACTAATAAAAAAAAATATTAATCCTCCTTAAAACTTTTGACGTACCCTCTAAAACTATTGAATGTTCTCTATCCATAAAGCACCTTCCATGTTTGGAGAAGTATATAATGGAGCATCCAAATGATGTGCAAATGCTAACAAAGCACATTAATTGCACCACCTCAGCTGTATTTGTTTCTGCTTTTTCACAGGGGCCAGGATTTCTATCTGAAGCACTTCCAGTTCACGCTGCATTGATGGCAGAGGCCTTAGATCCCTCCTTTAATCTTCACGAAACTGTTGCTAAGGTAAGAAGATTTCTCGCACTCTGAAAGCTAAAAGACCAGAGTCTGATTCTGTGCACATGGCTCACCATGTGTGAATTTGTAAAGCATTTGTTTCTTTAATGTAGCGGTGAATCATTAGTGAGATGAATTGTGGGTATTTGGTGCACATGGATGATAACCAGTACAAGAATATTCACTTTCATTTTTAGACTCCTTGATTAACATGTTTCATTTTAAAAGATATTTGTTGAAATCAGGTCTGTTGTAGATCTCTTCTTGGGTTCAGTGGCGTCAGTCGCTCCCTTAAGTGGTCTGAGCGTTTTACTTTTCGCGCTATATCTACTTGTATGATAGCATAACCCAGGGATGTAACAATAGTATCCCCTTGTGATCTGGACTAGATACTCATTTCTTTTGCCTGTAAATTTCTTCAATTTTTCTCAAGGCGAACTGAACAAACACTTGGTGAGATGAGACTTGATTTGAATCACTGAGCTGTTTTATTTCCCATCAGTTAAGCATACAGAACAACAGTTACAATCAGATTCAATTATTTTCATCAATACAACTTGTCTTTGTGTAATAATATAAAATAATGACACGGCTACTTTACACCAGTGTGTGGTTTTGCTCGACTTAAAAGCTAATTTTCTAATACCTCTCTCCAGTATTCCATCCTTCTTGCAGCACTTTGCTGCCTTTCTGCCTCAAGGTTTCACAGTTTTCTCTCTTTTAAAAAGCCTGACTCCATTATCAGCTGAATAGCATTGCCACAGCAGCACTGAATGTGAACAATAACTAGAATGTCAAATTATCTTTATTGTCTGGTTGGAATCTGCTGTCCGAATTGTCCTGTAAATTTAATCGGGGGATTTAATCAAGAGCTAAATTTCACTCAATAGCATCATTTTTAACATACAATACACCAAGGTCCCTCATGGCAACATAGTCTGAAATCCCAAAATGTGACCGTGATCAACACCGCCAACTGTTTCAATCTAAATGGTGTGTCATGTCTCCCTCAGAATGAAAGCATATGTGACCATCCCCCTTGTCTGTGATCCATGCAATGATGTGCATTATTTTCTGGCATCAGTTGCATTCTTTTTACCAGTTTATAGATACCATAGGGTTGTTTGTAGATGCATGGATTGATATAATCAAGATTGCACTGTACCATAGGGATGCCACCAATTTGGTAACGCTTTCCTTGTCTCTGCTGTTACTGCTAGTAATCATTACTGAAGTGTATGTAGTTAGGTGTATGGAAATACAGGGCTTTGATTGCCTCCTTAAAAGAATGATGTACAAAAAAAGGCTGATTGCTGAGATATTCCCTAATTTTGGATAGCAGCAATACTTGGAGCAGCACCACAAACAGATGAATTGTCCATTAGTGGCATTGAAAGAAAGACTTGCATTTATATAGTGCCTTTCACAACCTTAGGACATCCCAAAGCACTTCATAGCCGATGAATTACTTTGAAATGTAGGCCCTGTTGTAATGTAGGAAATGCACCAGCCAATTTGCGCAGTGCAAGCTCCCACTTGCAGCAATGTGATAATGACCAGATAACTTTTTTTTAGTGTTGTTGATTGAGGAAAAAATATTGTCCAGGACACCGGGGATAACTCCCCTGCTCGTCTTTGAATAGTGCCATGGGATCTTTTACGTCCAGTTGAGAGAGAGCACAGGGCCTCGGTTTAACATCTCATCTAAAAGACAGCACCTCCGACAATATAGCACTCCCTCAGTACTGCACTGGAGTGTCAGCCTAGATTTTTGTGCTCAAGTCTCTGGAGTGGAACTTGAGCCCACAACCTTCTGATTCATTGCACCAGTGTTTATGTTTTTTGTTAAAATTAGTTAAGAGAGAAAAAAATTGCCCTATGAGACCTGAAAACTAATCATGCAATTTAGCTGTCAGGTGTGGCAGTTGTACGTATCCATGAGTACATGAATTCAGTGTTGGAAAAGAGGCTATAATGTGGATTCCCTGTAATGCAGAGCAGCAGTAAATAATAAATACACCTGCACAGACTTTAAATGTGATGCTTACTTTAAATTTAAAAATGGAGCTGTTTCCATACACATTAACGAATTCCAGATTAACAACTTGTAAATTTTGTTTAACAATTTCTTGATTCACAGAATGAACTGTCTATTCATTGTGGATTAACAAATATTGTGGGGTGGGGGAGGAAATGGCTCCCTGTTGGCTTAATGGTTACATGCATTGTGTGGTGTGGAACTGAACCATGGAGACCAGAATGGTCTTAGGTTCAATCACTGGCCTGTGCTGTTAGTTGATCTAAAATGGGGTAGTGGCAGTGGAGGCAGCATCGTTAGCTTCAGCACCTTTGGGCTATAGAAACATAGAAAAATAGGAGCAGGAGTAGGCCATTCGGCCCTTCGAGCCTGCTCCGCCATTCAATATGATCATGGCTGATCCTCTATCTCAATACCATATTCCCGCTCTCTCCCCATACCCCTTGATGCCTTTTGTGTCTAGAAATCTATCTATCTCCTTCTTAAATATATTCAGTGACTTGGCCTCCACAGCCTTCTGTGGTAGAGAATTCCACAGGTTCACCACCCTCTGAGTGAAGAAATTTCTCCTCATCTCAGTCCTAAATGTCCTACCCCATATCCTGAGACAGTGACCCCTCGTTCTAGACCCTTCAGCCAGGGGAAACATCCTCCCTGCATCCAGTCTGTCTAGCCCTGTCAGAATTTTATACGTTTCAATGAGATCCCCTCTCATTCTTCTAAACACTAGTGAATACAGGCCTAGTTGACCCAATCTCTCCTCATACGACAGTCCTGCCATCCCAGGAATCAGTCTGGTGAACCTTCCCTGCACTCCCTCTATGGCAAGTATATCCTTTCTTAGGTAAGGAGACCAAAACTGCACACAGTACTCCAGGTGTGGTCTCACCAAGGCCCTGTATAACTGTAGTAAGACATCCTTGCTCCTGTACTCAAATCCTCTTGTAATGAAGGCCAGCCATGCCATTTGCCTTCCTAACTGCTTGCTGAACCTGCATGTTTGCTTTCAGTGACTGGTGTACAAGGACACTGAGATCCCTCTGTACATCAACATTTCCCAATCTATCACCATTTAAATAATAGTCTGCCTTTCTGTTTTCCTACCGAAGTGGATAACTTCACATTTATCCATGTTATACTGCATCTACCATGTATTTGCCCACTCACTCAACTTGTCTAAATTGCCTTGAAGCCTCTTTGCATCCTCCTCACAACTCACAATCCCACCTAGTTTCATGTCGTCAGCAAACTTGGAAATATTACATTTGGTTCCCTCATCCAAATCATTGATATGGGAAACATTACTGCCATTGATTGTTATCCAGTGACCCTTGCTGGAAAGTACATGGGTGTAAACATCAGGTCAAATCACCCCCATGGCCAGCATATACTCACTAGGCTCACAAATGATGAATGGGAATTTTGGAATCTTCAGAAGAGGAGGAGAGTTGAGGAAAGGATTGTGTCAATTAGAACAAAATAATTATCTGGATTGAAAATGAATTTGTCAAACTGCGGGTACAGTACCTTAATTGGCTTTATAAAGACCTGTAGCTCGGCTATGTTGTGTGAACTATAGTAAATGAAGACTTAATAGTGGTATTATGTATATGATGCTGAACAAACAAGAGAAAACAAGTTGCAGTACGATTTCCGCGTACAAGTACAATCCCACCCTGAGTCTGAAATCTCAACTAATGAACTGTAGATTGTAACATCAGAAAATTCAGCATAAAAACTAGTCACAATACTAAGTGGTCTTTGAGGTTAAAAAAATTATAATTAAGGTGGAATTGCCCTTTAACAAATAATAAAATGTAGTTTTTAGTTACATAAAATGTTAATGCAGGGTTCGTGATACCTATGATATTTCATGTTACAGCATTTTTTTCAGCAATTTGTTATTGATGGTAAAATAAATGCTACTGTTATGAAATGAATTGCCAGTAAAGTAAGGGTGCTAATCTCTTGGGTGTTTCTAGAATAGCTCTTCCCCCATGAGACTGCCTGGTATAGCACCATCTATTTTATCCCTAGCATAAAAGACCCACACAAAACAGCCCTTTCACTACATGCATTTTTATATGACTCCCAAAGACATACTTAAGTAATTTATCCTTCTTGTTATTAATGAAAATATGTCAAATCAGTGATTGGCTTGGATTTTGCAGTAAGAATAATGGAGAGGTCAACGGCGCTCACTGTTATTAAGCAGTTAATCGGACAGCAACGACTGGCGTCTGCACATGCGCAGTTAAACGCGGAAATCAGGAAGTTGCTGTCCGAGTTGCCCTGCTTCACTATAACAGTATCTCACCGAGACACTCAGCATTCAAACACATGAAGGGCATGAAGTTGTGGTACTTAACCACTAGATACCATTAAACATGCCAGAAAAAGTTAGGCCTGGTGCATTCATGCGTAAGTGAATTTTTAATGGTGTGATAAGTATTAATTACTGCCAAACAACCTCTCTGGCACTGAAAATTTAATTTAAAGATGTGAAGTCTCATTCCTTCAGATCTTAATTATTGTTGGAGATTTAAAAAAAATGTATTTTTCTTTCTGTCTCATTTATCTCTCTCTTAATCCCATCTTTCTTTCCCTCTCTTTATTTCGCTTTCTGTACATGATTTCTCATTGAATTAAATATTCTAACTTACACTTCCTGGTTTAGACTCTGCATGTCTCAGAAAGGATTCTTCAATCTGCTTGGTTAAGGGGAGACACCGTTGTTTTCCCTGTTTACACAGGTCCCAGATCCCCTGTAGAGGGCACGGCACTGCTTTGACTGTCTGATAACCCCAAACTGCAGTGCAAAAGCCCACAGAAAGTCCGTGGGCAAGTGTAAGTGTAATAAACAGTGAGCACCGTTCATTTGCCGCTGACTGCAAAATCCAGGCCATTCTATCTAGTTGCAGTATGTCATTTCTGTAAGTAGCTTATAGTGGTTCCATGAATGAATGAATCTGTCTTCCCTGCTCTTGCCTCAGTCTCCAAGACATCTCCAACTTCAGAAACAGAATAATAATAAGTATTAATGTAGTAGTTACTTTTAATTCTAATTCAAAGGTATTAGGTTTTCACTATGCTAAGTATAAAAATTGGATAATTTACAAATGTGTCATTACTTGTTTCTATTATATGTTATTGCACACACACAACATCTATTTACCAATGCAGAAAAAGTAAATGTCGAATAAATCTGAAAAGTCATAAACATGTGGATGAAATTCCTCTGTGAGCTATTTTAATGCTCTGGCTATTACTGCATGGTCGAAGGAGACGTGGAATGAGGACTAAAACTGTTAACATGAGAAAAATGAGCTGTATTAATAATATTTTGGAAAGAAGTCAGTGGTAAATCCCTATTTAGAGCCCCTTAAATAATCTTGTCTCATTGGTAGAAAAGAAGGGATCATACACTATGTGAAGCTTTACATGAAGAATGAATGAAGGGAAAAGTTTAGAATGGAAACCTCTTAAAGGGACAAGCATCTCTAACAAATTTTTCCCGTGCAATTACCCAACTTAGAAACCACATTTAAAAAACAAGAGATATATTTAAGGGTGACCAAAGTACCTTTCTGTGGAGGTAATAAAGAAAATACTGCAGGTGTTGGAAATCTGAAATTTAAACAGAAAAATCTGGAAACACACACCAAGTCAGTCAGTATCTATAGAGAGAACAGACATTTCAGCTGCACACCCTATATCTGGTATAAAATTAAAACAGGGTAGAAGTGGAACTAGAAAGAGGTTTAAAAGAAAATTTGGAAGGAAATATAAATTGGAAATGTCAAAGAATATATAAAGAAATAGTAAAGTATTCTCTTGGGACATAAGTAACAAAAGGAGAATTAAGATAGGGATAGGGCCACTAAGGGATGAGCAAGATAAACTCACAGGAGGTGATACTGAAATAGGAGGGATACTTTGCCTCATTTTCACTAAACAGGCTAACAAAGAGGAAATGACAATAATAGAAGAAGTCAAGAGAGATGTTACAACAGTTAAGATAGAAAAAAAATGATTTACTGGAAAAGCTAGCCAAACTTGAGGATAAAATCCCGGGTCCGATGGATTGCACCCGTGGATACTCAAAAAAAAACTAGGGAGGAGATAGCAGATGCACTAGTATCCATATATAACATTCAATGGAAAAAGCATGGTGTGAAAGGACTGTTGAACAGCAAATGTAATTTCTATCTTCAAAAAGGGAAAAAGAACTAATCCAGCGAACTATGGACCAGTTAGCTAAACGCCAATGGTTGGAAAGGTACTGAAATCTTTGCTAAAATAATAATTTTAAAATAGTCGCTATTGATTTCTGAAAGGAACGCCATGTTTAACCAACTTTATTGAGTTCTTTGAAGAAATAACAGGAAGAGTAGACAATGGTAATGCACTGGATGTAATATACATGGTCTTTCAGAAGGTCTTTGATAAAATGCCACATAAGAGACTGAGGATAAAGGTCAGGGCGTGTGGAGTCAGGGCCAAGTAGGAGTTAAAGGAAGTTTCTTAGTCTGTCAGAAAGCATGAAATGGTATCCTACAGGGATCTGTGCTGGGACTGCTGTTATTCACTATATACATAAATGGATTTAGAAATTGGAAGTATGGTGTCGAAATTTGTAGATGATACCAAATTGAGAGGTATTGCTAATAATGTGGCGGACTGCACCAAAATACAGGAAGACATAAATAAGCTTGCAGAGTGGGTGATAAATGGCAAATTAAATTCAATCTAGCAAAATGTGAGGTTGTTCATTTCGGTAGGAGGAATAAAGAGGCCATTTATTCCTTGGAAGATAAGAAACTACATGGTGTAGAGGAGCAAAGAGATCTGGCAATACAGACACAAAAATCACAAAAAGTAGCAACACAAGTTGATAAGGCCATAAAGAGTACTGGGATTCATTTCTAGAGGAATAGAATATAAAAGCAGGGAAGTAATGCTAAATTTAAATTGAACCTTGGTTAGACCACACTGAGTATTGTGTGTAGTTCTGGGCTCCATACTACAATAAGGATATTGAAGCACTGGAGAAAGTGCAGAAAAGATTATCTCACATAATCAATTTGCCTACAAAGTATACAGAATACTAAATTCTACACGAGGAAGCAATTTGATATGATTACAGATGCTTTTACAAAGGAAATTGCTACTATTTGAAACGTATTAGATTTAACAAGTAAAGTAGAAACAATGTAGATAGACAGATTGCAAAGACTTTAAGAATGGATTGCCGATGATAAAATCATACAAAACAATCTGAAATAGCTTTTAAATATATGCACAGGACCAGTAACAAAACAGATAATGTAAGAACATCAATCCTTGTTTTTAGATCTGTTCCATACACATGTATATCCTGCCAGAATCCAGTAGCCAATTGTTGAAACCAGACATTAAGGCCACGATTTCCCGGGCGACGTCAGTGGCGGGTCCCGACCCCGCTGCTGGCTCCAGCCCGCTCTGTAGAATGATTTTACGTTGATTGGGCTTGTTAAGCCCGCCCAGCGCATTTGCCGGCCAATTGAAGGAAGCGGGTCTGATGACGTCATTTGATGATACATCATCAGCCGGTGTCCTTAACGGGACCATGTGCAAATTGATTTTGACAGTTGTGCTGTCAATGTTCTACAGCATTGAGGTGCTGTAAACACTGACACGCGCTGCACAGAGGTGCACGGCTGCACCCAGGCTTATGGAGGGAGTCACAGCACGCAGGGTGGTTCTCTTCCCTTCCAATGGGTGGAAGAGACTTCCACAGGAGACCAACGCAGCCTGGTTGCACATTGCACAGGAGGACACAAGCAGGGATGTCGTCAGGAGGACCAGGCTGCAGTGGCGCAAACCTTTAAATGATCTCAGTAGATCACGAAACGTTACTGCAAAGCCTAACTCAACCTCATCCTGCTGTGCCTCTCATCACAACCCCATCACTCTGCCTTCCCTACCCTACTCCTGCACATCCTTACTCACACCAACTTACCTTGCACCTCCACCCATCCCTCTCTATCTACATTATCACTTCCCCATCTCACTAGCCAGCCCTCACACTCACCCTCATCCTAGTCCAATCATACCAACTAACAACACACAAGGGTAGGCACTTGGTTTAATGTGGTGTCAAACATTGAAAACGTTTATTTTCAACACTTTGCGTTCTTGGACAGATCTGTGTGCACCTTTGGAAGTGGTTTAGTGAGGTTGCAGTGAATGGTGAGACATAACGGTACCCCCCGCAATGGTGATGAGTGTGAAACGAATGGCTTGGGCATTGTAGGTATGCTTTATGGTGTTGGTGTGGGGTGGTGCCAACCTGGCGCATCATGTGGCAGCCAGGGTGTACAGCATCAAGTGAAGTAAATCTGGCCATGGTGAGGCCATCTCTGGTCTCCCGGGCAGCAATGTGGTCGGATGATGATGCCCTCTGTCCTGTGCAGCATCAGTTGATTGCAGAGAAGGTTGGTATTGTTGTTGGTGCTGCTGGTGTTGGGGCTGATTGTGGTGGGATTCTGAGGACCAAGGTGAGATAGTTTCAAGGGCACCAATGCTGATGTAATAGATGGCAGGTGAACTTGAGATGACAGAAGCGACCTGTGAGAGGTGAGAGAGGTTGTTCCAATGAGGTGACACTGGGTAGAGAGTTTGCTCCAAACACTTGCAACCTGCATAAAGCTCAATCTGTCTTCCAAATGCAGTAAGCAACAGCTTCATAACTTGGAAAGTGAACAGCTGTGAGATGGGAGCTTTTATAGCATATTTGCAGCTGTCAAGTAATGAGATGACCCCATGGTTATACAACTCCCGACCTGCTTACCTGACGTGATCCCTGAGCAGCGTGGACCCCGTGGGCGACCTCGTAAAATGTTAAGGTGAGCTCAAAATACTTTTTAATGGGTTGTTAACAAGGTCATAATGACCTGAATTGCCTCCCCCACTGCTGCATGTCGGGTCTGTTCAGCCCTGACAGACCCGACATCTGGGAAAGTCACGTTGCAGTGAGTTCCCGACTTGCTCTCAAAAATTTTTTTTTCCCACCTGACCCACCACCGAACGCGCCCACTGACCCTGCTGAAAAATTCCCCCTAATAAAATATCTGTGATAATTTTTTTAATTGCTCTGATACATAGATTTAAACAAAATTCTTATATAATAAATTTATCGTTGACACCCAAGTAGAAACTCTACATTCAATCTCGTGATTGCACAGTGTTCAGTTCCATTCACAATTCCTCAGATAATGAAGCAGTCCATGCCCGCATGCAGCAAGACCTGGACGACATTCAGGCTTGGGCTGATAAGTACCATTTGCGCCACACAAGTGCCGGCAATTACTATTTCCAACAAGCGAGAGTCTAACCACCGCCACTTGACATTCAACGGCATTACCATCGCCAAATCCCCCACCATCAACATCCTGGGGGTAACCATTGACCAGAAAGTGGTCCCGACTCGAAACGTTGACTCTGTTTCTCTCTCCTTGATGCTGCTTGACCTGCTGAGTGTTTCCAGCATTTTCTGTTGTTAAACAAGAAACTTAACTGGACCAGCCACATAAATACTGTGGCGACAAGAGCAGGTCAGAGGCTGGGTATTCTGCTGCGAGTGTCTCACCTCCTGACTCCCCAAAGCCATTCCACCATCTACAAGGTGCAAGTCAGGAGTGTGATGGAATAATCTCCACTTGCCTGGATGAGTGCAGCTCCAACAACACTCAAGAAGCTCGACACCATCCAGGACAAAGCAGCCTGCTTGATTGACACCTCATCCACCACCATAAATATTCACTCCTGCACCATGGCTGCAGTGTGTACCATCTACAAGATGCACTGCAGCAACTCGCCAAGGCTTCTTCGGCAGCACCTCCCAAACCTGTGACCACTACCGCCTAGAAGGACAAGGGCAGCAGGCACATGCGATCACCATCACTTGCAAGTTCCCCTCCAAGTTACACACCATCCTGACTTGGAAATATATTGCCGTTCCTTCATCATCTCTGGGTCAAAATCCTGGAACTCCCTCCCTAACAGCACTGTGGGAGTACCTTCACCACACGGACTGCAGCGGTTCAAGAAGGTGGCTCACCACCACCTTCTCAAGGGCAATTAGGGATGGGCAATAAATGCTGGCCTTGCCAGCGACGCCCACATCCCATAAACGAATAAAACAAATCAGAAAGACAACACTTTTGTTATGATAGCAAAATACTGCGGATGCTGGAAATCCGAAATAACAACAGAAAACGCTGGAAAAACTCAGCAGGCCAGGCAGCATCCGTGGAGAGAGAAAGAGAGTTAACGTTTCAGGTCGATGACCTTTCATCAGAACCCTTTTGTTATGCTGCTGGCAGGCCTTGTTTTTTGTTTTGGAATCAATAGAGGTCTCTGAAGTTCACTGACCTTGCTGCCCAAACATAGGGCAATGAGCTATTTCTCCTATTTACTCCTGAACGTCTTTCATCCATGCTGATCCTGAATTTGGTGGTGTTATATCTGTGTTGGAGCTACAGTAAATATAGTCAGGATCTGACACATCAGTTTATTAAAACCTAACAACTGTTTGCTAGCCTATGTCTGACACTGATTGCTTGGCCTCTGGATCCAAATTGACAACTCATTTGTTACAGAACCGGCACGTATACTTAGACAGGAGACTAGTTTATATAAATGTATCACCTCTTTCCCTTGTTATGATCGGCCATTGGTGGAAGAGAGCATTATCCATTTTTCACTTGATCACAACACAAACCTTGAGGCAATATATTTTATTCTATCCCAGAAGGTTCAACCTAATCTTAGAATCTACCACAGAAAATTCTGAGTATTAATTTTGGTGCTCCTAGACAATAATATTACACCAGGCCCCAAACCCATTGGAATCAGAGTAGACAAGTGTCCTCTTATTTTGGTGTTGTGCCGTAACTATTAGAAGCTTAATTTTATTTACTTTAATCAATCTGCTTGCTTGCCTTTCCATGGATGCATTTAAGCAGGGGTTTGAAAAATGAGGCACAAGAACATTATTGCTATGTGTCATGTTACTCTGTGAAGTATCCATTTTAAATAATTTTGGTAGTTACCCTTTCATAAGTATTTTTAAAAATACTATTAAAATATAATTTATTTGTAGGTAATAGATAAACACTCTAGAATTGAAAAATATTTTTCAGTGGCGTGATAAATCACACAGGTGAAGAGTCAAAATGATAATAGACATGTGAATACATCACTCAACAGCTGTCTGCTGTATGCAGTGTTCTGTAATTATTTTAAAGGTTGTACAAAAATTCAATTTCTTCCCATTGGAACTGTAAATTTTGATGTTGAAAAATGCACAACATCCAGAAGAAAGAAATTGCCAAAATGTGAAAGTTTACTGCACCAGCTTTTCCCTAGGATATCAGTAGTGTCTGTGAATGATGAACACTGCACAAAAAAGAAATAAGGTCACTACTTTCAATTCTTTTTATGGTGGTTTAAAAATGGTGATGTTAGCCCTTGCAGGCTTTCCAGCACAGATCACTGCCTTGCTCAGGGGACGGCCGCTGCAGCTTAAGCTGGTAATAAAGACCACAGCAAAGGTCACAAGGAACCTGTGCAGTGTAAGTATAGTTATGCATGTAAAGTATGATTTAGGATTATGGAACGGTGGGACGGAACAATTTTTGTTACTGAGTTTTCAGTCAAACTGAACTGGGAAGTTGATTGGCTGAGTATAGTTTATTCTGATTGGTGATCTGGTTAACTGCTGTTTGTGTGGAATTGCGTAACTAACTTGGTGTTTGGTATACTGTAAATTAGAAGTACATGTAACAAAAATAATATATTAATTTTGATATGAATGATTAAATGCAAGGTAACTGAATTTATTTGTACTGTCTCACCTTCAGTCTGGTCTTTTAGTTGTCTACCCCATCCTTCAACCATGAGGTAAGAGACATAAAATCCATTCTATTGCTATTCTAGAAATTCCTATTTCCAGACCCAACATTTTACAATACAGTATTAATCTTACTATAGGAATAAATTTGAGCTAATCTCATTTTGTGTCCACCATTTACAAAAATTTTCAGTTATCTATCTATATGTAAACATGAAACAATTACATTTCATATTCTTAATCACTTACAGAATAACTATTTAAGCAGTAGTAGCCCATCATATCTTTACAAACTATTGGGTTCATACATTCTTATCACTTAACTGTTCAAGCACTTATATAAGGGGTGACTTATGATGCTGCAATGAAATAGTTCTGAACTATCTTTAAAATAGCAAGAACTTTAAGATCTGAGTTATGCAGTTAAATGCACCTGCTTAAGATGTGATATTTGTTTTATTATTTTACAACGTGATACACATGGGTGGCATATCCAAAAGTCTAGAGTACAATTAAATGCCTTAAGTAACATCTTTAGTACATAAACCACCAAAGTAATTGATTAAAGTACACAACCCCAGGAGATTCACAGAGACAAAGTATTGGAAGGTTATGTTAATTTTTAATTGCAATCTTGCTTATCTGCTTGCTTTGTTCTGTTAGGAGTCCATTGAGTCCAAAGGGGTTTTAGAACTAACTGAAGTCCAGTATTGCTAAGAGAATTAGCAAAAAGTCTCGTCTGTTTATTATCCTCTGTCTTCAAGCAGGAATAGAAATATTCCATGATACTGTAATATGCTGCATTGTTTATTGATGCTTTGTTATCTGTTATTTTCGAATAAACCTGTTCCATAGTTTATAGCTCAACTCACAGCCTGATAGAGTGTTTATTCCATCACTTTCCAAAGTCTAGGAGGCAATTAGAGGACTTGTGATATATTCAGTAGGCTAAATGCAGTAGAAGGATTTCCATTTTACCATTAGGATTGCTACATTATCAGATATTGTGTGTATAAGGTCAAACCTTAATTTGTGATTGGCCAGGGTTCATGTACAGGAGGGATCCTTGGCTCTGAGCATGAGATAAATATCTGAGTAAAACCCTGGAACACAACAAAGGTATTACATAAGAGTTTTGTAGTAGATTAGATAAATTCTTGCAAAATAAACCTTGATAATGTATTATATAACTAAAAGTCTTGCATCTAGTACATGTGCCACACACGCAAAATATGTCATATTGGCTAAAATATCATATTCATAAAAAAGGAATAAATCTCAGAAAATCACTGTTAACTATAAACAATGGTGATTGCTTGAAATATTATCGACAGGTAGGAAACTCGTTCGTGCATGTGTGTGTGTTGCACCATGACAAACCATGTCACATGACAACCAGATAGAACATTCACAGACAACTGTGAAGCACAAGTAGCAGAATAAAACCATGTAGAATAAAAAGTTTTTTTCACTGTTCTGTACTGTTTAAGTTGATAAAAATTCTGAACTAAAGCAGTTTATTGGGATGAGATTTTTTGTGTCGCTGGATTCCTTCCAGACCAAAGGCCTTGTCATCTAATCTGTACTCATATCTCCACCCTCTTAAATGTGTGCATCACACTCAGGATGTTGCATCTCTTGTACTTTAATGACCACAAAAAAAATAACCACTATAATTTAACCTATAATTTGCTTAAATATAATTGTCATTAGGTAGGTAGAAGCTACCACTACTAATCATGAATGAAACCACATAAAGCCAACCAATCAGATCACTCAATTCTTCAAAGCTACCAATCTGTGACCAGCAGCTACCATAAAAAGAACCAATCAAATTGGACAAAATTATTTTTCAAATTGTTACCAGCAGCCATTTGGGTTTTTCTACCCACCCCCTTTATATGATTAAAATAACATTTATGCCGCAATAAAGGAAACAGTTCTAAAAAAAAAAGATATTTATATCAACAGATATTTAAAAAATTACCGTAAGATCTTTGTATTTGGTTTGAGGCTTAGCCATTCCCTCAAACTGCAGGCATAGAAAAGCTCATGAAAATCTGTAATAATTGTATCAAGTTAAGTTGGGATGTCATTCCTGTGAGTGAAGCTAATTTTAACCACTTATCCTGATAGAACTAAAGAAGTGAACAGCATTCTAAATCTTAGACAATAATGCTTCATTTCTGTCACATCTTTTATTTAATTTGTTCTCGGGATATAGGAAATGCTGACAAGGCTGCATTTATTACCCGCCCCTAGTTGGCAAGAAATGCTTTAAGCAGAAGGGTTAACAGTTTAAAAAAAGTCACAGAGTAATAGTCAATGGAAAAGTGACTACATTTTACAGTAATTCACACTTTTTTTTTTAAATGCTCATGGTGAGGGATATAATTTTTGGGGGAAAGGAGAATTTCTCAAGCACATCTAGTTAATGTACTACATGGGTCAGATACAAAGGAAAGTGCCTTTTGCAGTATCCAAAGAAATGCCTTAACCCATTCTCAGAAGAGCATATTCCATGGCACCTATCCTCCATTTTGATTTCCTTAATTTTTAAAGAGGGAGTGTCAAATTATTGTCAGTATATGTCATGCAATTTGCATCTATAAGAATTATAATTCATGTTTTAAAACTGGAGTGTAATTTCTCATGTTTACTATGCTCCCATTGGAGCCTAAATGCAAGCAACATTTGCTCATCAATAAAATACACCAGATTAATTGAAGCAATATATCACATGATTGGCACAATGTAAAACATACGACAGATATCACTGCTGCTGAAAGATATAGACCACAGAGTTATAATATTTGTAATAAATATGACCTATCATTTAGGAAATCTGCTTAAGATCCAAGTCATTTTATTTGTTCTTCGCTCCCTGAAACCCCATATTTTCAGTTATTTAGACTAATATTTTAACAACAGTTAGCTCAGAAACTTTACTATTGAATTTTTTTTACACTGCTTGTGCTTCACAATTGTTCTTTGTAACTTTATTGCCAGATTGTCATGTGACACAGGTTGTAGTGGTCCACTTTGGGTACCATCATTTCACAGTAAAAACTACAACTCAAATGCACACAATTTGTCAACAGGAGCAGTACCTCTTCAGCACCCCAGCCCAACTACCAACTCTGGCACTGAAGCGTAACTCAAGCTCTAGACCCAGAGCTTTGCTGTGGAAATCTCTTGCAGACATGTCGAACACTAAATGGCTGATTTTATAAGTTTAGCCATTTTTCCTTAGAATTATGTAACTTTCTGGTGTTTGTTTGTTATTTTTAGCTCCATGTGCAGTTCCTCGTGAGAAAGGAAAATGATGGTTTAAAAAATTGTTTAAGCGATATGATCGATTCATTTTGTGGCAGCTGCTGATTACTGATTGGTAGCTGTGACAAACATTTGAGTGATTGATTAGGTTGGGCTTGTGCTGGTCCTTCACTTGTGATCGGTAATGGTAGATTTCCTACTTGTTTGAACAAATCAGGATGGTTAATTGAGCAGATAATGATTGAAAAATGTGAGGGATTTTTGTGCTGCACACATGTGGCATTCTTTATGAGTTGTACAGATTTGGAGATGTGTGCTATACACAAAGCTTTTAATTATATAGACAGATTAATGTGGGTGGAATTGAAACCCAAGTCTCCTGAGGATAAATGAACATGTTCTAACTCACTGCGCCACCTAGTGTAAAATGTCATTTTAACTTGAAAGTCTATGAATGTATTAATTTTACTTTTTTTTGGTACTCTTTTAAATATTGCACGTTGTGAAGTGACTAGTTATTGTTGAGCTTATGTCATACAGAGAGCACTTATGAATAAAAAAAGTAACATTCACCTTAGTCCTGCAAGAACTGCTGCTAATTTGGTGATGGAGACCCTAATGATCCCCGCCAGAATGTTTTGTGCTGACTGTTTCAATAGCAGGTGGCATGAATTTCCCTGTTTGATATTCCTGCACTTGCAGTAGCTTCATGTTCTATGACAGCCTAAAACTAGAACTATGTTGCATATAAATGCAAGTTGTTGTCGTTATGGAACAATGGAGATGAACCAAATAAAATAATTTATAAAATGTGTTCACCTTTCTAATAAAAGCAAAACCATTTTATTCGGACAATAAAAACCTTGAATTTATTTAAATAGCCCTAAAGTTTAACGAGCACGGAAAATTTCACAATAATTTACAGATCTTTGTTGAGCCCAGCACCATTAAACTACTTATTCTAGAAGTGATTTGTAAATATCATGTAGCTGAGATTAATCTTAAAAATGTGTCTTTCCTACCCATAAGAACATAAGAAATAGGAGCAGGAGTAGGCCATTCGGCCCCTCGAGCCTGCTCCGCCATTCAATAAGATCGTGGCTGATATGATTTTGGCCTCAACTCCACTTTCCCGCCCGCTCCCCATAACCCTGGACTCCCTTGTAGCTCAAAAATCTGTCTATCTCCGCCTTGAATATATTCAATGACTCCGCCTCCACAGCTCTCTGGGGTAGAGAATTCCAAAGATTCACAACCCTCTGAGAGAAGAAATTCCTCCTCATCTCCATTTTAAATGGGCGACCCCTTATTCTGAAACTATGCCCCCTAGTTCTAGATTCCCCCACGAGGGGAAACATCCTCTCAGCATTTACCCTGTCAAGCCCCCTCAGAATCTTATATGTTTCAATAAGATCACCTCTCATCCTTCTAAACTCCAATGAGTATAGGCCCAACCTGCTCAACCTTTCCTCATAAGACAACCCCTTCATCTCAGGAATCAACCTAGTGAACCTTCTCTGAACTGCTTCCAATGCAAGTATATCCCTCCTTAAATAAGGAGACCAAAACTTCACGCAGTACCCCAGATGTGGTCTCACCAGCGCCCTGTACAGTTGTAGCAAGACCCGCCCGCATTCTGTTCTCCCCGAATTGCCCTTACAGCATGCGACAGCCCCTGTGTATGAAAAGACATGTAATCAGATTCCCTCCAACCCTCCCTCAATGCCCTGTCAACAGCTTCTTAGAGGTATGCAAGAGCAGTCCACATGACTTGTCTGCTGTTTCTCTGCACCTCTCAGTTAGAAACTATTTGTCCTCCATTTACCCTCCCCTAATTACCTGGTCAAGATTGAGAACTTGAAATGTGGGATATTGTACTTGTAAAATCACACCCTACCATTCTGTCACACAAGCTGATTGGTGCAGCAACCCACGGCACCATTGGGATGCCCATCATACACTACACTGTAATGTTTAAATGTTTAAAATGTTCCTACATTACAACAGTGACTACACTTCAAAAAGTACTTCATTGGTTGTAAAGTGCTTTGGGACATCCGGTGGTCATGAAAGGCGCTATATAAACGCAAGTCTTTCTTCTTTCATTATTTGATCATGAAGAAAAAAGTGAAAATAATTTTCTTAAGATGTTAACCTACATATCTACATAGTCCTGAATCATTCTTGTATATAGGGGGTGAATTTCCATTTGCACAGTTATTCTGGGATTTCTGCTGCTCTTCCGCTGAAGTTACTGCAGACAAGCGAGAGAACCCCCCCCGCCAATCCCCTCGGAAATTTACCTCCATGTTATTTTGCATGCTGTGGGTTCAGGTAGACAGTAGTCTTCACTTTGGCAAAGCAAGATCAAAAAAAAACCTCAAATGATGATTTTATTTTGTAGCATTACAGCATGTTTTGTGCCTAATATTCTAAATTCAGCATATTAGACACAAGACATGTTATAAAATATCACAACAATGACATGGTTCTTCAATAAAATAAATATATCAGTTCTATATTAGTAGAAGCTGCCGCCTGCTCTACGAAGAGGCTATTGTGCCAAACTTGTGTTAACGTACACGGAGCAGCAATTTAATTGTAGCTACAGATAGTTGAATCAATCTCTGCTGCACGTACTTTTTGTTTTTTCAGTATATCACATTTCTGCAACTGTAAACGGTGTCTGCATTTAACCATTAAAAATATGCTATCAATTGAATTACAACAGTTTGTTTTTCAACTTAAAATTTAAATGTTTTGAGTTACAATCCTGGGAGGAAGACTGCAGCAGACAGGGGAAAAAGTGGTCTGGTTGAATAGGCTGCATCACGTATCTCGGTAACATTTTATCAGAATTACAGTGACCGAATATGTCAAATTCTATTATTATTGCGTGGTATTCTGGACTTTCTGGTTTGGTGTTTATGGGATTAAATTCCACAGTTCAGTGCATTTTTTGATGGAAATCATAAATGAAAGGCCTGGATTATTATATATCCTTTACCTGTGTATTTAATTTTATATTTTACCATTTTTAAAAGCCAAAGGTACAGAGGATCATACGAACAGTGCCAGAAAGGAAAAGACCTTCTGGTCCATCGAGGCTGTCCCACACAGCTGCGATGCCTCGTGCATCACAATATATAACTCTCAAAAACCCGAAAGCCATGCGATCTTGTGGGAGAGGTGAAAAACCAGATAAAACGCAGGCTAATTTGGGGGGAAAAGATCTGGGAAATTCTTCTCTGATCCCATAGGAAGATGGTAGGCAACATGTAACTGAACGGGGTAGGTATCCTCTTCTTCTCAGACAGTCCCTCGGAACCGAGGATGACTTGCTTCCACTCTAAAAATGAGTTCTCAGGTGACTGATGAGTCCAATGCGGGACCTACAGTCTCTGTCACAGGTGGGGCAGACAGTGGTTGAAGGGGCGGGTGGGTGGGGTGCTTGGGTTGACGTGCGCTCCTTCCGCTGTTTGCGCTTGGCTTCCGCTTGCTCCCGGCAAAAAGACTCGAGGTGTTCATAGTGGTTAGCACTGGTGCCTCACAGCGCCAGGGACCCGGGTTCAAATCTGACCTCGGGTGACTGTCTGTGTGGAGTTTGCACATTCTCCCCGTGTCTGCGTGGGTTTCCTCCGGGTGCTCCGGTTTCCTCCCACAGTCCAAAAATGTGCGGGTTAGGTTGATTTGGCTATGATAAAATTGACCCTTAGTGTTAGGGGGGGGATTAAATATGTGGGGTTATGGGGATAGGATGGGATATGTTAGGGGGAATTAAATACGTGGGGTTACGGGGGTAGGGTGGGATATGTGTACTGTGGGGATTAAAGCAGCGACAGGGTACTGGATTTGAATGATCAGCCATGATCGTATTGAATGGTGGAGCAGGCTCGACGGGCCGAATGGCCTACTCCTGCTCCTAGATTCTATGTTTCTATGTTTCCCGGATGCTTCTCCTCCACTTTGTGCTGTCTTGGGCCAGGGATTCCCAGGTGTCGGTGGGGATGTTGCACTTTTTCAAGGAGGCTTTGAGGATGTCCTTGAAGCGTTTCCTCTGCCCACCTGGGGCTCTCTTGCCGTGTTGGAGCTCCGAGTAGAGCGCTTGTTTTGAGAGTCTCGTATCAGGCATGCGGACGATGTGGCCCGTCCATCGGAGCTGATCGAGCGTGGTCAAAGCTTCGATGCTGGGGATGTGGCCTGAGCGAGAACACTGACGTTGGTGCGCCTATCCTGCCAATGGATTTGCAGGATCTTGCAGAGTCAGCGTTGGTGGTACCTCTCCAGTGCTTTGAGGTGCCTGCTGTACATGGTCCATGTCTCTGAAACATACAGGAGGGCGGGTATCACTACTGCTCTGTAGACCATGAGCTTGGTGCTGGGTTTGAGGTCCTGGTCTTCAAACACGACGACATGCAAGCCGTGATCCTGACCAACGGATCTACCACAGACCCAATTCACGTACGGACCGGGGTCAAGCAAGGCTGTGTCATCGCACCAACGCTCTTCTCGATCTTCCTGGCTGCAATGCTCCATCTCACCCTCAGTAAGCTCCCCGCTGGAGTGGAGCTAATCTACAGAACAAATGAGAAACTGTTCAACCTCCGTCGCCTCCAGTCCAGATCCAAGGTCGTCCCATCCTCTGTCATCGAATTACAGTATGCAGACGACACTTGCGTCTGCGCACATTCTGAGGCCAAACTCCAAACCATCATCAACACCTTCACCAAAGCGTACGAGAGCATGGGCCTTACACGAAACATCCGTAAGACAAAGGTCCTCTACCAACCTGCCCCCGCCACACAGCACTGCTCCCCGATTATCAAAATCCATGATGAGGCCTTGGACAACGTGGACCACTCGGGAGCCTACCGTCAACAAGGGCAGATGACGAAGTCCAACACCGCCTTCAGTGTGCCATTGCAGCCTTCGATCACCTGAGGAAGAGAGTGTTTGAAGACCGGGGTAGGTATATGGGGTTCAGGAGTAGCCCTGGATAGAAGGGTTATGGGGTGCAGCAGAAATTATGAGGATTGTTTGGTTTTGGTAGCATTGAAGGTGATCTTGGAGTATGGCAGTACTGCAAAGAGGGAACCTGGAGTTTGGTAGCACTGGACAATGGAATGAGGGGTTAGTTTAATGGGAGTTTCCTGGGGTCTGGCAATAGTCAAAGTGCGTGGTGGTGTCTGGTAGCAGTAGAGGGGAGTTCAGTGTCTGAGAGCATTGGGGAGGTTGTCCTGGTGCCAAGGACCATTGGAAGGATGTACTGGGGTCTGTCAGCACTGGGGTGAACAGTGCCAGGGTATGATAGCACTGGGGATAATGCTGGAGTGTGCCAGACTCCCTCCAGTTCTGTCAGGATCTGGTAGCAGTAGGGCCACTCAGGAGATCTGTCAGCACTGATGGGGAATTCCCAGGGCCTGGGAGCACTGAGGAACTTTTAAAAATGTATTTCAGATCAGATCGGATTGTCCTTATTGTTAAACTTCTTGAAAATTATGTGCGACCAAGAAAAGACTTGTTGAGTTGATGCATGTGGAAATGCAAGGACTTTGCTGGCATAGATCTTAATTCAATTCTTGCTGGTCAATTGAACCGCAAAGAACATATTACAACATAGACATTAAAACATTAATAGTTATTTTTTCCCTCATTAAATTGGGCCTGAGTAGTGCCCCAGACACTTAGTAAGCCAAATAGAAAATATATGTAGTTGATCTTCTACCTCTGAGGAGATTCTATGTACTCTCTGGATAGATTATGAGTTCACAGAATCACAGAATCCCCACAATGCAGATAGAGGCCATTTCGGCCCATCGAGCCTACACCGACACATATCACACCCTATCCCCACGTATTTAATCCCCCCTAACACTAAGGGTCAATTTATCATAGCCAAATCAACCTAACCCGCACATCTTTGGACTGTGGGAGGAAACCGGAGCACCCAGAGGAAACCCACGCAGACACGGGGAGAATGTGCAAACTCCACACAGACAGTCACCCGAGGCCGGATTCGAACCCGGGTCCCTGGCGCTGTGAGGCAACAATGCTAACCACTATGCCACCGTGTTGCCCGAGTTAATCATATTGGATGCTTGGTAGCCTTTTGCACATTCTTATTCCTCAATACACCTAACAGTATTTGGCACAGCCTTAGCAGCAGTTCAAAAAGCAGACTTCTGCATTAGTTATGCTAAATTACAACATTTCAATTAGTCCTCAAATCTCCCAATTTCAAACCCATTCAGATAAATCCTCCTACTGTCCTTTTAAAGGAAGATGGTTATTTCTTCATGTAGTGGGACAAATTACAAGCATGAAGCTCGTAGCTGCCCCTGACTTTACAAATGTAGACAAAATAATAAAACAAATTACATATATGTCATCAATAAAACTATTTAGTCATACAAGCATGATTAACTTACCATGTTTGCTGTGAAAACTGGAACGTGAAAACTTGAGATTGTAAACAATAATAATTGGTCATAAGGTCATAAATTATTTGGCAATTTTCCCCCAAAGATTTGCTACAGGCAGTGCTGAACCACAGTCACGTAATTAAGGAGCCCTTCCAAGATTTCTGCAATACTAGGAGTCAAACATTTTGTTCAATTAATTGCCTGACATTGTCGGAGTACAAACCACATTGAAAGGTGGGAGATGTATTTAAAATGGTAATGATGTTAATATGAATGGTTAGCTAAAATTATTATGAAGGAAACTTTATCAGTTATATTACCAAATGTGGCCTCTAAGCAATTCAAAACATTATTAACATTATTTTTGCCACTTGGTACTGGTAATACAGTTTCCCCTCCAAAGCACTACGCAGGCCTGGATTTTGCTGTGCATATAACGGTGAGGCTATCAGCTCTCACCATTATTAAGGAGTAAATTTGACAGCAGCTTCCGGCATCCACACATGAGCAATTAAATGCGGAAATCAGGAAGTTACTGTCCGAGTTGCCTTGCTCCTTCAGAAGCTTTGCTACACTGGCACCATGGCGAGAGACTAGGCATTCAAACACATGAAGGGCGTAACGTTGCAGTACTTACCCACTAAACATGCCAGAAAGTGTCAGGGCTTGTTCATTCAAGTGTAGTGAATGTTTAATGGCGTGGTAAGTCTTAATTACTGTCAAACAACCTCTCTGGCATTGAAAATTTACTTTTAAAAGTATGAAGTCTCATTCCTTCAGATTTTAATTATTGTTGAAGAATTAAAAAAATGAAAAAATGATTTTATTTTTTACTTTTTTTTCCGTCTCTTTTATCTCAATCCCGTCCTTTTCTTCTCTTTCTTTCTAACTTACACTTCCTGGTTTAGACTGCGTGTAAGGATTCTTCAATCTGATTTCTTAAGGAGACACACCGTTGTTTGCCCTGTTCACACAAGTCCCAGATCCCCTGTAGAGGGTGTTGCGCTGTTTCGGCTCTCTAATGACCGCAAGTCGCCGTGCCAATCTGGGCACGTGTAAGTGTAATGAACGGCTAGCGCCACTGACCTCAAAATCCGGGCCATTATTTATCTCTTATTTCAGAGCATTCCAGTTACTGATACAGTGTCTTATTGGCCCTCGGTTCTATTAGCCTTTTCTGGCATGTCCTATTGCTGCTTTTTGGCAATGCTCCAATTCAGAGCTGTACCCAACTGTTCTCTCCAGATGATCATACAAGGAGCAGATGGTCTTGAAACTGCATTTTTAAACAACTAACTCTGATCTTGACATTTTAATTCTAGTGGCAGGCAAAAGCAATAACTGGAGTGTAGCTGCTGACTGGTACAGCCCGTTGTGTGGTAATTGTACAATCCAGTGTTTGTTGCACTGTCAGCAATTGTACCGTGTAAAGCCTTCCTGGTAAAGAAGTGTGTTAGTGTACTAACAAGCTGTAACAATACAACAGGATGTAGATTTATGTCATCAATTCCTCATGCACTTGAGTTGCAAAGCTTATGCAGGTTATTTAGGGAAAGAAAATAAATTGGTTGCATCAACCTTGGCCACTAATGCACACCTACTACTGTCCTAGTTTAAGAGCAGCTTTGGCAAAGGAACAAAACACCTGCTCTCTCTTCTTCAAATGGACATGATGTGTGGCATAGAAGAACCTAATTGGGGTAAGTATATTTATTTTTAAAATGTCGAGCATCCCTGGACTAATTGAAATGTTGTAATTTAGCATAACTAATGCAGAAGTCTGCTTTTTGAACTGCTGCTAAGGCTGTGCCAAATACTGTTAGGTGTATTGAGATTTGGAAAAGGTTCAATATCAATCCTAGGAGCCTGTGTCTCTAATGATCAAAAGAAGAATTGCAATACTTTATATGTAAGAGGCATCTTCATAAGGTAGGCTACAAGTTGCAAGATAACAATAATAAGTGGCAATTTTCAATTTGGACATAAGCATTTTTAGGAACAGGAAAAGACCAAACAAGTGAGGTCAACCTCACTTACTTATCATTTCACTGTATCTTTCAATCCCTTCTCTCCAGAAGTGCATTAAACTTGTCTCTGAAATCCATTTACACTCACTGCTGTAATGGCCATCCTGCCAAAATTATTCCATAACTCTATTACACTTTGGGTGAAAAAGTTCTGCATGATTGCCCTTCTATTTTTTAACTTGTGCTCCTTAACATAATGGGGCAGATTTTCCTCTTCAGTGCCTGGGCAGTAATCTGGTGGAGCGGATTGCCAGTCCATTATAGAACCTGCCCGATTTTCATTTCATTAAAACCAATGGAATTCAAAACGAGCAGGTTCCACAGAGGGAGGGTGATCTGCTCCATCAGATTATCGCCCAGACACTGAAGATGAAAATCTGCCCTAACTGGTTTTTGGAATAAACTCCAGCCTAGAAGTGCACATGAAGCAAAATATTTTTCTGCAAATGTAAAGTAGTGACTAGAACACAGTGAAACCAGTTATTCATGGCAGATGAAGAATATTGAATAAAATAGTATTTGTTACGTCTTCAATCTTAAATTGTTTCAGTTTTCTGCATTCTGCTCTTTGCACAATATTCTCAAGTTTCCAGCTCTCAATGCCTTTGTTATGCACAGTGGTTCACTTGCACATAATAGTACACATTACATAACATAGAGCTCATTATAATATCCTATCATCACTACTTCTCATACATAATCTTATTTAAAGAGAAATTTAACAAGTACAATATTCGAGTTTGGAAGATAACCCTGTCCTAATTGTATAAATGTGTATTTACCCTGAGTAGCTTATCTACAAAACTGAATGTTGGAACTAGTTTCCTGAACTTCCTATTACTTTAGTTCTTCTTGATTAACTGATGCAACTGTAATTGATATAACCTTTAAGAAATTAACTTGACTTTTTATGGCATTTCTAATTGAATAAGCCTATCGTTCAAACCGTAGCTATCACTAGAGCTTCCGACCCCATATCCTATCCATCACCAAGACCGCCTACTTCCACCTCAGTAACATCGCTCATCTTCGCCCCTGTCTCAGCTCATCTGCTGCTGAATCCCTCATCCATGCTTTTGTTACCACTAGACTCAACTATTTCATTGCCCTCCCGGCAACTAGTAAAGTGAGCTCATCCATAACTCTGCTGCCCGTATCCTAACTCGCATCAAGTCCCGTTCACCCATCACCCCTGTGCTCGCTGACCTACATTGGCTCCTGGTCTGGCAACACATCGATTTTAAAATTCTCATCCTTGTTTTCAAATCCCTCCCTATCTCTGTAACCTCCTCCAGCCATACAACCTGCCGAGATCTCTGTGCTCCTCCAGTTCTGGCTCCATCCGCATCCTTTATTTTCTTCGTTCTGCCAATGGCGGCCGTGCCTTCAACTGTCAAGGCCATAAGCTCTGGAGTTCCCTCCCAAAACCTCTCCACCTCTCTACCTCTCTTTCCTCCGTTAAGACGCTCCTTAAAACCTACCTCTTTGACCAAGCTTTTGGTCACCTGTCCTAATATCTCTTTATGTGGCTTGGTGCCAAATTTTGTTTGATAATCACTCCTGTGAAGCGCCCTGGGACGTTTTTATTACATTAAATTGCAAGTTGTTGTTGTTGTATGAAGTATTTTCTGCAGTTGGGCTTTAAGGACCTCAGTCATGTCTACTCTACTGGAAGCCTGTTTCAGTTTTTCCATTTAAAGGGCCAGCATCATCACAACTGAGTTTAGTAATATTGCAGAGGTATCCTGCAACCATGCTTTTCTGAAAGGCCATCCAGCTACATATCGGAATCAATGTGATATCCGTTATTGGCACTTCTGGTTCTGTTACTTATTAAAAGTGTAAATAGAATTGCGTGCAAGTATTCCCTGTTGAATTCACCAGCTCAGTTATTGTTTCTTTCCCCTGCCTAACTCAATGGAGCCGAACGTTCTGCCACTTTAAACATGTCTTCAGGGTAGTCTGGTGTATAAATTATTGAAATGAATGCCATATGAATAAATGTAGCTAAATATATTTTTTTCTCTTCAATAAGGAAATCAACTTCCCAAACGATGCTTCTGGAATTTTTAACTCTTTAAGGTTTTAAACTATGAAGCACGATCTACATCATTACAACATTGGAACACTTCACTTCAGGGAATATCATTTGCAAAAAAATTACTTGTTACATTTAGCTTACTCTATAGTGGAGTAAAACAAGCAGTAACTGATGTTGTAATTTATAACCTGTCCCTGTATTACCCCTCTCCCAGTTTGTAACAACAAACAAATAGTTTGTTGTGGTATACCTTAGGGCTACTCCTGTATCGTTAGAGGAACACTTCAGCAAGCAATTTTCTGTCTCACCTTTCCGAAGAAAATAGTCAATAGAACTACTGTCATGACACTCATTGGACAGTTGATTTTGAAGGTTGTGAGCTCAAGCAGAAAGTAAAAGTACTTTATTTTAATTTTTAAAAATCTATAGCTTTCTTTCAATAATGTTTTAACTACAACTGGATAAGTTACTAATTGAGGTATGCATAATGACTGGGGATTCATTAGAAAGTTAAAGGGCTAGAAATTCGTCTCGGGCGGTGGTGTAAAGCGGGCGGTGTCGGATCAGTCACCCGTTATACGCAGCGGCTGATATTCAGATCTGTTGCAGTCAGTGGAACTAAATATCAGCCGCTGCGCATGTTGTGCGGCCGATCCGATACCGCCCGCTTTGCGCCACCGCCCGGGACAAATTTCTAGACCAAGATCCTTGTTTGTAAGGATAAGCATCTCTTGTATTCAGTTTTTATCTATCTATTGACAGAGAAAAACAAAGTAAACATCTGTTACATTTGTATTATGACCACCAATTAATTATACATCAATTTAATATTGGTACGGTATTGTGACTTAAAAACCAATGGCACAGCAAATAAATACATTTAGTCACTCAGCTAAAAGGTCATTCATGTAATCTTGTGCAGTCGGCAACTGTTAAAATTTGGGTCTGCAGCAGATATCTTCTTTCGTTCAGCTGCTCCTGGATGTGGTCTGAGCTGACTGACACTGCCCTATTTCTGCTTGTAAGATAGCATGACCTCCGGGTAGAACAAATAGTAACGCTTTGTGACTTGAACCAGATATTTGTGTCTTTCGTCAATCTTTCCAAGCAAACACTTGGTGAGGCAAAGCTTGAAACAAATGATTAAAATACTTTATTTCACAGCGAGTGAATATATAGAGCATTGGATTCACTTAGTTCAAACAATACAACTTATCTTTGCAATATGATGCAAACTAAAGAGAATACCCAGCAACAGCCAGTCAGTTTAACCTCGGTAGTGGGGAAGCTTTTAGAAACAATAATCCGGGATAAAATTAACCGTCACTTGGACAAGTGTGGATTAATTAAGGAAAGCCAGCACGGATTTGTTAAAGGCAAATCGTGTTTAACTAACTTGATTGAGTTTTTTGATGAGCTAACCGAGAGGGTTGATGAGGGCAATGTGGTTGATGTGGTGTACATGGACTTCCAAAAGGTTTTTGATAAAGTGCTACTTAATAGGTTTGCCAGCAAAGTTGAAGCCCATGGAATAAAAGGGACAGTGGCAGCATGGATACGAAATTGGTTAACTGACAGGAAACAGAGAGTAGTGGTGAAAGGTTGTTTATCGGACTGGAGGAAGGTACACAGTGGGTTTCCCCAGGGGTTGGTACTAGGACCACTGCTTTTCTTGATATATATTAATGACTTAGACTTGGGTGTACAGGGCACAATTTCAAAATTTGCAGATGACACAAAACTAGGAAGTATAGTGAAGTGAAGAGGATAGTGATAGACTTCAAGAGGACATAGACAGGCTGGTGGAAGGGTGGACACGTGGCAGATGAAATTTAACGCAGAAAAGTGCAAAGTGATATATTTTGGTAGGAAGAACAAGGAGAGGCAAAATAAACTAAAGTGTACAATTCTAAAGGGGTTGCATGAACAGAGAGACCTGGGGGTATATGTGCACAAATCGTTGAAGGTGGCAGGGCAGGTGGAGAAAGCGGTTAAAAATGCATACGGGATTCTGGGCTTCATAAATAGAGGCATAGAATACAAAAGCAAGGAAATTATGATGAACCTTTATAAAACACTGGTTCGGCCTCAACTGGAGTATTGTGTCCAATTCTGGGCACCGTACTTTAGAAAGGATGTGAAGGCCTTAGAGAGGGTGTAGAAAAGATTTACAAGAATGGTTCCAGGGATGAGAGACTTCAGTTAGGTGGATAGACTGGAGAAGCTGCGGTTGTTCTCCTTAGAGCAGAGAAGGTTGAGAGGAGATTTGATAGAGGTGTTCAAAATCATGAGGGGTCTAGACAGAGCAGATAAAGAGAAATTGTTCCCATTGGCGGAAGGGTCGAGAACCAGAGGATGCAGATTTAAGGTGATTGGCAGAAGAACCAAAGGCGACATGAGGAAAAACTTTTTTACACAGTGAGTGGTTAGGATCTGGAATGCACTGCCCGAGAGGGTGGTGGAGGCAGACTCAATCGTGGCTTTCAGAAGAGAATTGGGTAAGTACCTGAAGATAAAAAAAATTTGCAGGGCTACGGGGAAAGGGCAGGGAAGTGGGACTAGCTGAAGTGCTCTTGCAGGGAGCCTGCATGGGCTTGACGGGCCGAATGGCCCCCTTCTGTGCTGTAACCATTCTATGATTCTATGCTTTCCCACATCAGTGGACTGTTTTACTTGACTTGAAAAAGATGGTTTCTGAACATTCCTCCAGCATTTCTGACTTGAGCCTGCCTAAAGCTTTTGCAGCCCCCTGTTTAAAACCCTGACTGCCCTTGCAGCATTCCTGTTTCAAAAAGCCTCTCAACCTGTGTCCCTGGCTTTCTCTTTTTATCTCCCTCTTCACAGATTGACAGGGATCAATTAACTTTCCAGCACAATAGGTGTGAGGTGTTTTTCAGTTATTACTAAAAAGAAAGAACAAACTTGCAAAGAACAAATGATAGTGCCTTTCAAGACCTCAGGATGTCCCAAAGTGGTTCACAGCCAATGAAGTACTTTTGAAGTTCAGTCACTGTTGTAATATAGGGAAGACAAGTTAATAAGCTGCTTATAGTTTAGCTTCTGGGGGAAACAAATTTCAATTATCATATTAACCATCTTTCATCCAGGTGCCTTTTATTAAACTTTAAAAGTACACTTCACTTAAAAATCCCAACATTAAAAGTAATTCATTCTCAAATCCTTTCTATGGAAAAATGGTCAAAAATCCTGAAAGAGCAGCAACGTACAGAAATTCTGATGGCATGTCATTTTTTTTGTTCTTCATATTCCTTTTAATCATTCCAACCTGCATTGATTATCTCACTACAGTTGCCTTTGATCAGTATTTTTCTGCGTTGTGTTTTACTAGTAATATCTTTGTGTTTGATGGGAACTGGGTAATCAGTTTTATTGTGCTTTCCATTTGGACATGCAAAATGTGTGCACAAGCTGGTTTCCACAAGATCCAAGATACTGGCCTAGGTATTCTGATTGTGGGGAATCTCCAATGTGTCAGGATCCCCATATTTTGTTTTACCTTCCGGGACGGGGGAAGCCGGGTCACATTGGAGCATATCCCCAAGCACAATTCCAGCCCCAAATGCACACATCTACCTGAAAACCAGTTGGGACAGAGCCAGAAAGCTATTTTTTTTAAGTGTCTTTATATTTACAATATAATTTTGGCTGACATTATATGTACTGACATTTTTCTATTTGCCATACAAAAACTTTAGCTGAATATAATATCTGTGATATTTATGCCATTCTGCACTGGGTAATACTTGTTACACCTGCCTTTTTATGTTCTACCAGCTTCACAATACAGGCAAACTATTGGTAGTAAGGACATTAAATATTTGAGAAAGACTAGTATTTACAATGCTACATAGCTTTTGTTGATCAATCTGAAATGTTTTCTTTTTTGACAGTCAGATGGGTCTATGTGAGAAGCTAACAGAAAATGAGAAATGCCAAGCTAATGCCAAATATACCAATTGTGGTGACCCCAGTGCTCACCTTGTCAGTCATGAATATCTTTCAGACCCCTACTGGAACAGCCAACAATGTCCAAAGTAATTTCTCAAGGCCTGGCTGCTTGGCTGGGCCTGGCTGCATGGTTGGGAGAACTGTCACTCCAATAGCTTTTAAATTGCCTTGCTTGAGATTATAAAATCTAAGAACTGTTGTTTGCCATTCTTGATTTCTCCAGTGTTGTGCCCAGAAAACCCGTTTAGACCTTTGAAGAACTTGTACTGCTGTAAGAGGGAAGGTTTCCATTCAGTTAATGTTAATGTGATTTATGATGCCAATGGAATTTGTGCCATTCATTTGTGGCTCATTGATCTTTGCTAATTTCAAACCAGGCAGCAGGTTCATGAACAAAGAACTGACTGAGAAAAGTCTACACGTAAGACATTAACCTATAGATCTTAGCGCATGTGTTCCTTTTAATTAATGTCATTCTTTTCTTGATATATGACAAAGAGTCAAGCTGTGACTCATAACTACAGTGCTACAATACGAAATCCATAAACCAGAGCACAGAACAGTTAGTGAAGCACAAGCTAACTCAATAATAATCACAACCTGATCATTTGGTATTTAAAAACAAAATTCAGATGTTTCAATTTCATAAGACACAGATCTTCGGGAGATCTGTGAATACTCTATTGCCTATTATATCCTCCATAATGCAGAGACACTGCATGTTATTGCTGTCACATTGTCAGAGGGTAATGTTCCTTTTGGCCTTTCACTGGCGCTGCTGCTGTCGCTACTTTCTATTTTGGCTCTACAGTGTGATCTGAAGACCCTGACGATTAACTCAGATTCTTTATAGCGCCATTATTGTACATTTCAATTTCATTTTCATCCCACACATAATTGGCACACAAACACACACGTCAATGCTATGTGCTGCAACCCCGATAATTAGGGCTACCATCTGCTGTTTTAGAACAGTCCAGTTTTGAGCAAGCTGTCTAGAAATTTATAAAATGGAAACCAGATACAAAGGGGGGAATTTTAACCGAAAAAAGTGAGTGTGTTTGGGAGCGGGTGAGTGGTTAAAAGGGATGAAACTGACAGCGGTTCGGGAAGCCGGCTCGAACCCGCCGACTTCCACTTTTAACTGCAGCGCTTTCGGCTGTGTGTGACATACCCCCATTGTAGAGGTGGGTTGGCAATTGAAAGAAATTAAGAGGCCATTAGGAGCATTTAAGAAGCAATTATGAGCTGTTTTAACTCCAAATTTCTACTTTAACTCTAACTCCACACCTTTTCCTTGCTTCCTGGAACTTTCCAGTGAAAGCAAGGCAAGATGACATCGTGACTTGAAGGGGGCTGACCAAATGACAACAAACAATCCTTTCAGTACTCAGACCTCACACCTGCTTCCTTGCCTAAGTGAAAGGCTTCTGGAGAGTGTGCTTTCACTACTTTGCAGCTGATTTCCACTACTTTGGAGGTCATTTCTGCTAGCTTGGATTTTTGTGTACCTGATCTACATTTTCCATCTGTCAAGCATCAGTTCAGCATGGGTGCCACTTGTGCAGCTTTACCTTGGACCTCAGATGAGGACCAAATGAGCAGCAGCAGCAGCAACAGCACGGACAGCAGGAGCAGGAGCAGCAGCAGCCTTCTCCTCACCGACCTGCCGCTCCACAGGAGAGAGGGGATGAGCACGGGGTGCAGCTCGCAGGAGGCGATACCCCCAACACAGGGTATATAAGCAGAGGATCAACTTCCTGAACCAGTGCCTCAGGAGGCTCAGGATATGGCATCAGGTGGTCGCAGACATTTGCAGCCTCCTGGAAGAAGACCTGCTGCTAAGTGGAACTGGTGGGCATGCTTTGCCCAGTGGCTGTCAAAGTCACCACCATCCTCAATTTCTTCACCTCTGGCTACTTCCAGGGATCTGCAGGAGATATCTGCAGAATCTCTCAATCTGCTGCCCACAAATACATCACTCAGGTGACCGATGCCATGTTTGCCAGGGCCAACAATTATGTGCACTTTGCAACAGATGAGGCCAGTCAGAATGAGTGGGCACTCGGCTTTGCAGCTCTGGCTGGCTTCCCACAGGTCCAGGGAGTTATCAATTGCACACATGTGGCAATCAAGGGACCCCTAGATCACCCTGGAGTCTTCATCAACCACAAGGGCTTCCACTCCATCAATATTCAGCTCATATGCAACCAGAAAAAGATCATTATGCAGGCGTGTGCAAGATTCCCAGGCAGCTGCCATGATGTTTTCATCCTGCACCAGTCCACCCTCCCAGAGCTCTTCGGACCTAGAAGCAGAGTTATCGGCTGGCTTCTTGGAGATAAGGGCTACCCCCTGAAGACGTGGCTGATGACACCCATTAGGACCCCAAACAATGAGGCCCAGGAGAGATGCAATCAAAGCCACATGAACACGAGAACTGCCATCGAGCAAGCAATTGGAATGCTGAAGATTCGCTTTAGGTGCCTGGACAGATAGCAATGGGTGCACCTGCAAGGTAAGTACGTAAGAGGAGTGATGTGCTGGAGTTGGCATGGGAAGAGAATCTCCCTGCGGGCCCTTACAGAACGCAGCATCAGTTCTAGGGAAGCATCATTTAAGCGAGGTGCAACCTTGCCATATTGGGACTCCATTAATGCAGTTTCTCTGTTCCCCCACCTGGACAATCATTCAACTTTCATCTTCGCAGGCTCCCTTTAAATAGTTGAGCTGAAATAGACTCATGTGTGACGTTATTATGCCCGCTTGCGTTAATTGGTCGGGAAACCCGGAAGTCAGATGCAAATCCAGTGGCTTCGTTAAAAAGCCACTGACAAATGTGCCTCTGAAACTTCCCCACGCGATCCAGGGCTTCCCTGCTGTCAGTGCTTCCGGCCAAAGCATTCTTTTTTACAATAGGTATCCTTGTGATATAGTGACATTAGTTTTAAGGGTATCAATAAATTTTTATCTTCGGCAAAGAAAACCTCAGAATCTGAATGGTCCGTGCTCTACACCTTTCCTGTCTCCCGTTTGTGTTTTTGAACTTGTCAATAGGTGGGAACCTTCAAACAATGAATTGCCAAAAGTGTATTATGGTATATGGCCAAATTGTGTCCAGGTATAAATGTGTACCATGCATTGTATATGTGTTCTTGCAAAGACAAATATGTAATCTTGCATTTTGTTTCCAATTCCTTCACAATTGGAGTGCATTTTCTTCTGTGGGTAAAGTTTAATCATAAGTAAACAGATGAGGTTTGTAAAAACAAACGTAGGTCCCCTGCAGTCGGAAACAGGGCAAGTCGTAATGGGGAACAAGGAAATGGCAGATCAATTGAACAAGTACTTTGGTTCGGTGTTTACTGTGGAGGACACACACAACCTGCCGGAAATAAAAGGGGTCAGAGGATCTGGTAAGAGGGAGGAGCTGAGGGAAATCCTTATTAGTCGGGAAAAGGTATTGGGGAAATTGATGGGACTGAAGGCTGAAAAATCCCCGGGGCCTGATGGTCTGCATCCCAGAGTACTTAAGGAGGTGGCCTTGGAAATAGTGGATGCATTGACGATCATTTTCCAACATTCCTTAGACTCTGAATCAGTTCCGATGGAGTGGAGGGTGGCCAATGTAACCCCTCTTTTTAAAAAAGGAGGGAGGGAGAAAGCAGGGAATTATAGACCGGTCAGCCTGACATCGGTCGTGGGTAAAATAATGGAAGCAATTATTAAAGATGTCATAACAGACCATTTGGAAAGTGGCGACATGATAGGTCCAAGTCAGCATGGATTTGTGAAAGGGAAATCATGCTTGACAAATCTTCTGGAATTTTTTGAGGATGTTTCCAATAGGGTGGACAGGGGGGAACCAGTAGATGTGGTGTATTTGGACTTTCAGAAGGCCTTCGACAAGGTCCCACACAAGAGATTGGTGAGCAAAGTTAAAGCACATGGGATTGGGGGTAATGTGTTGACGTGGATTGAGAACTGGTTGGCACACAGGAAACAAAGAGTAGGAGTAAATGGGTACTTTTCAGAATGGCAGGCAGTGACCAGCGGTGTACCGCAGGGTTCGGTGCTGGGACCCCAGCTGTTTACATTATATATTAATGATTTGGACGAAGGGATTAAATGTAATATCTCCAAATTTGCGGATGACACTAAATTGGGAGGCAGTGTGAACAATGAGGAGGATGCTAGGAGGCTACAGAGTGACTTGGACAGATTGGGTGAATGGGCAAATGTATGGCAGATGAAGTACAATGTGGATAAATGTGAGGTTATCCACTTTGGTGGTAAAAATAGAGAGGCGGACTATTACCTGAATGGTGGCAAATTAGGGAAAGGGGAGGTGCAACGAGACCTGGGCGTCATGGTACATCAGTCACTGAAGGTGGGAATGCAAGTGCAGCAGGCAGTCAAGAAAGCAAACGGAATGATGGCCTTCATAGTAAGGGGATTTGAGTACAGGAGTAGGGAAGTGATGCTGCAGTTGTACAGGGCCTTGGTGAGGCCACACCTGGAGTATTGTGCGCAGTTTTGGTCTCCTAACTTAAGGAAGGACATTCTTGCTATTGAGGGAGTGCAGCGAAGGTTCACTAGATTGATTCCTGGGATGGCCGGACTGACATATCAAGAAAGATTGGGTCAACTGAACTTGTATCCTCTGGAGTTCAGAAGAATGAGGGGGGATCTTATAGAGACATTTAAAATCCTGACTGGTTTAGACAAATTAGATGCGGGCAGAATGTTCCCAATGTTAGGGAAAACTAGAACCAGGGGTCACAGTCGAAGGATTAAGGGGAAGCCATTTAAGACTGAGCTGAGGAGGAACTTCTTCACCCAGAGAGTGGTGAATCTATGGAATTCTCTTCCACAGAAGGTTGTTGAGGCCAGCTCGCTAAATATATTCAAAAGGGAGTTAGATATAACACTCACAACTAGGGGGATCAAGGGGTATGGCGAGAAAGCAGGAATGGGGTACTGAGGTAGCATGTTCAGCCATGAACGCATTGAATGGCGGTGCAGGCTCGAAGGACCGAATGGTCTACTCCTGTACCTATTTTCTATGTTTCTATGTTTCTATGAGCAATAATAGTAGAAAGTGATGTGTTTTCTTCCATTTTTACTCCTACTTAGATATTTACTTTCACATTTTTCACGTCTTTGCAAACATTATCCCCAAAATATTGCTTGTTAAAGATCATTAAGTCTTTGTTAAATGGCAATCAAGACAAACTTGTGGGGGTGATTTTCATGTCACTATATCCCTTGCTGCACTTAAAAACAGGGTGGTAGCAGAACCAAAATAGCGGCCACAACGAAAGTGTCTGTGCTAATTTTCAGATGGACCTCGATCCAGGCGACCAGGTCTCCCGCTGAAAACAGGCAGGAGCCTCCTGAATATTTTGAAGCCTTATCAAGCCCACCAACTGATGGAAACTTGGTCAAGCTACATTTATTTCTGATGCCAATTTCCCCTACATACAGCCACTTACCTTTAAAAGCGCACATCTCTTTAAATTTGAGCTGCTGGTCTGATTTTGCACAACCTCATCAACCTGGTTGCTGGCTCAAGTCCAAAACTATGCTGGGGAGTGTTTGCAAATTATCCAAATGAGGTAACCTCAAAGAATTGGCCCTGACTGCTGGCAATTTCCAGCACAGATTTTACCGATCTCGCAAAAGTGGGGCTTTTTGTAGAGAAGCAGAAGCCTGACTGCAAAGGTAAAGAGGCTTGTTCACAGTGTAAGGTGTGTTTGTAACTCCTGTTTTTAGTTAAATTACCTGTTAACAAAAATACATGCACATGATTCGTAACAGTAGCATTACTGAGATGGGCCAGAGGCCATTTGTGATAATTAGACAACTTTAGGTTCAATCAAAGTTAGGTTCCATTACAGTTTTAGGTATAGGTAGAAGAATCGATATGAGCTACTTGAGAGTGGAAGTGTGGCATCAGAGGTGGCAAATTATAGAAAAATACTATTTTTTGACACAGCAACCAGGTTGATGAGGTACTAGCGGTTTTAGCGGGCTTAAAAGTGGATAAATCCCCAGGCCCAGACGAGATGTATCCCAGGCTGCTGTGTGAGGCAAGGGAGGAAATTGCAGGGGCTCTGACACAAATTTTCAGACCTTTCTGGCCACAGGGGAGCTGCCAGAGGACTGGAGGACAGCCAACGCAGTACCATTGTTCAAGAGGGGTAGTAGGGATAAACCAGGGAATTACAGGCCAGTGAGCCTAACATCAGTGGTAGGGAAATTATTGGAAAACATTCTGAGGGACAGAATTAGTCTCTACTTGGAGAGGCAAGGATTAATCAAGGATAGTCAGCATGGCTTTGTTAGGGGGAGATCATGTCTAACCAATTTGATTGAATTTTTCAAGGGGGTGACTAGGTGTGTGGATGAGGGTAGTGCAGTTGATGTAGTCTACATGGACTTCAGTAAGGCTTTTGACAAAGTCCCGCATGGGAGACTGGTCAAGAAGGTAAGAGCCCATGGGATCCAGGGCAATTTGGCACATTGGATCCAAAATTGGCTTAGTGGCAGGAGGCAGAGGGTGATGCTCGAAGGTTGTTTTTGTGACTGGAAGCCTGTGTCCAGTGGTGTACCGCAGGGATCGGTCCTGGGTCCTTTGCTGTTTGTAGTGTACATTAATGATTTAGATATGAATGTAGGAGGTATGATCAGTAAGTTCGCAGATGACATGAAAATTGGTGGAGTGGTAAATAACGAGGAGGGAAGCCTCAGGCTACAGGACGATATAGACGGGTTGGTCAGATGGGCAGAACAGTAGCAAATGGAATTTAACCCTGAAAAGTGTGAGGTGATGCATTTTGGGAGAACTAACAAGGTAAGGGAATACACAATGAATGGTAGGACCCTAGGAAGGACAGAGAATCAGAGAGACCTTGGTGTGCATGTACATAGATCCCTGAAGGCAGCAGGACAGGTAGATAAGGTGGTTAAAAAGGCATATGGGATACTTGCCTTCATTAACCGAGGCATAGAATATAAGTCATGATGCGGAGATGCCGGTGTTGGACTGGGGTGGACAAAAATGAGAAGTCGCACAACACCAGGTTATAGTCCAACAGATTTATTTAAAATTACAAGCTTTCGGAGCTGTCGCCCCTTCGTCAGGTAAAGGTACAATGAGTGAATCTACAATATTACACAGTATATAAACACAGAAACTGCAGAGATACAATCTTTCAGGGAGGCCTTACATCAAAGACACACCAGAGCACAGCCAAGACAATGAGATGAGTCACAGGGGGTCCAACGTGTCAAATCCTGCTGTCTGCAGTTGAGCTTTTAACCCTTTTTTTGGGGGTTTGTTTTTTTTTGTGTTTTTTTTAAAAACTGGGAAAGACAGACAACGATGTCGAGTCACGTTCTGTAGCATGACATGAACCCGATATCCCTATTGAGGCCGTCCTCATGGGTGCGGAACTTGGCTATCAGTTTCTGCTCGATGATTTTGCGTTGTCGTGTGTCTCGAAGGCCGCCTTGGAGAACGCTAACCCGCAGATCCGAGGCTGAATGTCCTTGACTGCTGAAGTGTTCCCCGACTGGGAGGTAACAATCCTGCCTGGCGATTGTTGCGCGGTGTCCGTTCATACGTTGTCTCAGTGTCTGCATGGTCTCGCCGATGTACCATGCTCTGGGGCATCCTTTCCTGCAACGTATCAGGTAGACAACGTTGGCCGAGTCACATGAGTATGTACCATGTACCTGGTGGGTAGTGTCCTCACGTGTGATGACGGTATCTGTGTTGATGATCTGGCATGTCTTGCAGAGGTTGCCGTGGCAGGGTTGTGTGGTGTCGTGGTCGCTGTTCTCCTGACAGCTGGGTAATTTGCTGCGAACGATGGTACTTTTGAGGTTAGGCGGCTGCTTGAAGGCGAGTAGTGGAGGCGTGGGGATGGCCTTAGCAAGGTGTTCATCGTCATCGATGACATGTTGAAGGCTGCGAAGAACATGGCGTAGTTTCTCCGCTCCAGGGAAGTACTGGACGACGTAGGGTACTCTGTTGGTTGTGTCCCGTGTTCGCCTTCTGAGGAGGTCTATGCGGTTTTTCGCTGTGGCCCGTCGGAACTGTCGATCGACGAGTCGAGCGTCATATCCCGTTCTTACGAGGGCGTCTTTCAGTGTCCGTAGGTGTCCATCGCGTTCCTCCTCGTCTGAGCAGATCCTGTGTATTCGCAGGGCTTGTCCATAGGGGATGGCTTCTTTAACATGGTTAGGGTGGAAGCTGGAGAAGTGGAGCATCGTGAGGTTGTCCGTGGGCTTGCGGTAGAGTGAAGTGCTGAGGCGTCCGTCTTTGATGGAGATTCGTGTGTCCAAGAATGAAACCGATTCTAAGGAGTAGTCCATGGTGAGTTTGATGGTGGGATGGAACCTGTTGATGTTATCGTGTAGTCCTTTCAGTGATCCTTCACCGTGGGTCCAAAGGAAGAAGATGTCGTCGATGTATCTGGTGTACAGCGTTGGTTGGAGGTCCTGTGTAGCGAAGAAGTCTTGCTCGAACTTGTGCATGAAGATGTTGGCGTATTGGGGTGTGAATTTGGTCCCCATGGCTGTTCCGTGTGTTTGGGTAAAAAGCTGGTTGTCGAAGGTGAAGACATTGTGGTCAAGGATGAAGCGGATGAGTTGTAGGATGGCGTCTGGAGATTGGCTGTTGTTGGTGTTGAGTACTGAGGCTGTCGCAGCGATGCCGTCATCGTGGGGGATATTGGTGCAGAGTGCCGATACGTCCATCGTGGCGAGGAGTGTTCCTGGTTCAACTGGTCCATGGGTGCTGAGTTTCTGCAAGGAGTCTGTGGTGTCGCGACAGAAGCTGGGGGTTCCCTGTACGATGGGTTTCAGGATGCCCTCCTCACTGTTCACTATACTTCCAAGTTTTGTATCATCTGCAAATTTTGAAATTGTGCCCTGTACACCCACATCCAAATCATTAATATATATCAAGAAAAGCAGTTGTCCTAGAACCGACCCCTGGGGAACACCACTGCATACCTTCCTCCAGTCCAAAAAACAACCGTTCACCACTACTCTCTGTTTCCTGTCACTTAGCCAATTTCGTATCCATGCTGCCACTGTCCCTTTTATTCCATGGGCTTCAACTTTGCTGACAAACCTATTATGTGGCACTTTGTCGAACGCCTTTTGGAAATCCATGTCCACCAAGTCAACCACATTGCCCTCATCAACCCTCTCTGTTACCTCATCAAAAAACTCGATCAAGTTGGTTAAACACGATTTGCCTTTCACAAATACATGCTAGCTTTCCTTAATTAATCCACACTTGTCCAAGTGACTGCTAATTTTGTCTTTGATTATTGTTTCTAAATGCTTCCCCAATACTGAGGTTAAACTGACTGGCCTGTAGTTGCAGGGTTTATCTTTGCACCCTTTTTTGAACAAGGGTGTAACATTTGCAATTCTCCAGTCCTCTGGCACCACCCCCATTCCTAAGGAGGATTGGAAGATTATGGCCAGTACCTCCGCGATTTCTTCCTTCACTTCCCTCAGCGTCCTAGGATGCATTCCATCTGGTCCTGGTGACTTATCTGCTTTAAGTACAGCCAGCCTTTCTAGTAGCTCTTTATCAATTTTTATCCCATCAGTATCTCCTCTACCTCCTCCTTCACTATGTCTATGGCAGCATCTTCTTCCTTGGTGAAGACAGATGCAAAGTACTCATTTAACACCTCAGCCATACCCTCTGCCTCTATGCGTAGGTCTCCTTTTTGGTCCCTAAATGGCCCCACTCCTCCTCTTACTACCCGTTTACTATTTATATGCCTGTAGAAGACTTTTGGATTGCCTTTTATGTTAGCTGCCATTCTATTCTCATACCCTCTCTTTGCCCCTCTTATTTACTTTTTCACTTCTCCTCTGGACTTTCTATATTTCGCCTGATTCTCAGATGTATTCTCGACCTGACATCTGTCATATTTTCTGTTTCATCTTACTCTCTATCTCTTTCATCATCCAGGGAGCTCTACCTTTCCCCCTAGTGGGAATGTACCTAAACTGTACCCGAACTATTTCCTCTTTAAAGGCAGCCCATTGTTCCACTACAGTTTTGCCTGCCAATCTTTGATTCCAATTTACTCGGGCTAGATCTGTTCCCATCCCACTGAAATTGGCCTTCCTCCAATTAAACATTTTTACTCTAGATTGTTCCCTGTCCTTTTCCACAGCTAATTTAAACCTTCTGATACTATGATCACTGTTCCCTAAATGTTCACCTACTGTTACTTGCTCCACTTAGCCTACCTCATTCCCCAGAACCAAGTCCAGCAATGCCTTCTTCCTCGTTGGGCCGGAAACATGCTGATCAAGAAAGTTCTCCTGAACACACTTCAGAAATTCTTTCCCCTCTCTGCCCTTTGCACTATTACTATCCCAGTCTATATTAGGATAGTTGAAGTCCCCCATTATCACTACTCTATCGTTGTTGCATCTCTCTGTAATTTCTCTGCAAATTTGCTCCTCCATATTTTTCCCACTATTTGGTGGCCTATAGAATACACATAGTAGTGGAATGCCACCTCTATTATTTCTTAACTCTAGCCATATAGATTCTGTCCTTGACCCCTCCAGGACATCCTCTCTCTCCATCACTGTAACATTCTCCTGAACCAATACTGCCACACCACGTCCTATCTTTCCTTCGCTATCTTTCTTGAACACCTTATATCCAGGAATATTTAATACCCAATCCTGCCCTTTTTTGAGCCAGGTCTCCGTTATTGCCACGACATCATATTCCCATGTGGCTATTTGCACCTGCAGCTCACTAGCCTTGTTTACTATGCTTCGTGCATTCACACACATGCATTGTAAACCTATCTTAGACCATCCTGTGTTCTCTCTTAGTCTGACCCCACATAATACCTCACTATGTCTTACTTTAGTGCTATCCGTCTCTCCCAATCCTTTGTGCCCTTTGTTTCTCCTTTCTAATGCTACATCCTGCTGCCCATCCCCCTGCCAACTTAGTTTAAACCCGCCCCAACAGCACTAGCAAACCTCCCCGTGAGGATATTGATACCGGCTCTGTTGAGGTGCAACCCATCTGGCCTGTACCGATCCCACCTCCCCCAGAACCGGCCCCATTGCCCCATGAATCTGAACCCTCCCTCCTGCACCATCTCTCCAGCCACACATTCATCTGCTCTATCCTCCTATTTCTAAACTCATGAGCTTGTGGCACCGGGAGTAATCCAGAGATTACTACATTTGAAATCCTGCTTTGTAATCTCTTTCCTAGCTCCCTGAAATCTGCCTGCAGGACCTCATCCCTCTTTCTACCTATGTCGTTGTTACCAATATGGACCACGACCTCCACCCTCAGAATGTTCTGCAGCCGCTCGGTGATATCCTTAACCTTGACACCAGGGAGGCAACATACCATCCTGGAGTCACGTCTGTGGCCACAGAAATGCCTGTCTGCTCCCCTAACTATTGAATCGCCTACCACTATTGCTTTCCCTATCTTCCTCCTTCCGCCCCCCGTACAGATGAGCCAACCGTGGTGCCGTGGACTTTGCTCTGGCTGTACTCCCCAGAGGAACCATCACCATCACCAGTACTCAGAACAGAATACTGGTTAGAGAGCGAGATGCATTCAGGGGACTCCTGCACGACCTGCCTGGTCCTCCTCTTCTGTCTGGCGGTCACCAATTCCCTCTCTGCCTGCATATTCCTTAGCTGTGGGGTGACCACCTCCTGAAACCTGTGGCTCTCAGCCTCGCGGATGCACCGTAGTGATGCCAGCTGCTGCTCAAGCTCCGAAACCCGGAGCTCGAGCTCCACCAGCCTACGACACTTCCTGCACATGTGGTTGTCCAGGATATGGGAAGAGTCCTGGATTTCCCACATGGCACAGGATGCGTATTCTGTGGGACTGAGCAGCCCTGCCCTGCCTTTATTTATTCGACTATTAACTAACTTTACAGAAACTTAAGACTAAGATGTACCTAATTTAAGTTATTCATATAATATATTAATTTAGTAGAAACAGATACTAATCTCCAAGCTCCTGCTTTATCCCTAACCAGCTATTTAACCCCGGCCCCTAACTTGAAGAGCCCCTCTCCGACTGCGCTCTTTAACAGAACTTAGCAGAAATAAACTTAAAACTTAAAAAAAACACTCACCAGCTACTCACCAATCAGCTCCTTCCCTTGTGCTGATGTCACTTTAGGTTTTTTACTCTGACGTCACTCTTTCAAATTCTGCCTATGTTGTGTTGCTCCACTCTTGCCGCGCTCTTTATCCCCGCTCAGCTCTCGATCCGCTCCTGCTCAGGTCCGCTCCTTCTGTAAATAATGTAAAACATTGTCTTTTTGGTAGCTACTGAAAGGGTGATAGGCAGATTAATTTTGGATAGTACATGTTATTGTCTGTACATGTGATAAAGTGTATGAGTGGAGAAGGTTTCAGGGAAGCTGACAGTTATAGCTACATTATTGTTTAACTGGGACAATTTTAGCAAGTAATTGCTTGAATTAAGTTTCAGTGCTTTTCCATTAAAAAAAAACCTCAACACTTCAGCGATACAAAAGAACATACTATAAACGTATCTTAAAAATGTGTTTCTGTCAGAATAATAAAACATTTCTTTCATAAAGCTAAAGGCTGTAACTTTGCCATATGTCATTTTAAAGTGGACGTATGTTGTTCAGTTCATGTAATTTGTAACACAAGTTAGCAGATAAATGAGATGAACCTCAAGAGAGAGTGGAATTGTAAAGCAGCACCAAACCCAAAATCCATGTGAGGCACATATTTATTTACCACTGCACCATTTTTTCATTTTTGATTGAGTTTTTTTTAATTCGTTCCTGGGATGTGGACGTCGCTGGCAAAGCCAGCATTTATTGCCCATTCCTAAATGCCCTTGAGAAGGTTGTGGTGAGCTGCCGCTTTGAACTGCTGCAGTCTGTGTGGTGAAGGTACTCCCACAGTGCTGTTAGGGAGGGAGTTCCAGGATTTTGACCCAGCGACGATGTAGGAACGGCAATATACTTACAAGTCTGGATGTTGTGTAACTTGGAGGGGAACTTGCAGGTGATGGTGTTCCCATGCGCCTGCTGCCCTTGTCCTTCTAGGTGGTAGAGGTCGCGGATTTGGGAAGTGCTGTTGAAGCCTTGGCGAGTTGCTGCAGTGCATCTTGTAGACAGTACACACTGCAGCCACAGTGCTCCAGTGGTGGAGGGAGTGAATGTTTAAGGTGGTGGATGGGGTGCAAATTAAGCGGGCTGTTTTGTCCTGGATGGTGTCGAGCTTCTTGAGTGTTGTTGGAGCTGCACTCATCCAGGCAAGTGGTAAGTATTCCATCACACTCCTGACTTGTGCCTTGTTGATGGTGGAAAGGCTTTGGGGAGTCAGGAGGTGAGACACTCTCAGCAGAATATCTAGCCTCTGACCTGTTCTTGTAGCCACAGTATTTATGTGGCTGGTCCACTTAAGTTTCTGGTCAATGATGATCACCAGAATGTTGATAGTGGGGGATTCGGCGATGGTAATGCCGTTGAATGTCAAAGCGCGGTGGTTAGACTCTCTCTTGTTGGAGATAGTCATGGCCTGGCACTTGTGTGGCGCAAATGCGATTTGTCACTTATCAGCCCAAGCCTGAACGTCGTCCAAGTCTTGTTGCATGCGGGCATGGACTGCTTCATTACCTGAGGAGTTGTGAATGGCGCTGAACACTTTGCAGTCATCAGCGAACATCCCCATTTCTGACCTTATGTTGGAGGGAAGGTCATTGATGAAGCAGCTGAAGATGGTTGAGTCTAGGACACTGCCCTGAGGAACTCCTGCAGCGATGTCCTGGGACTGAGATGATTGACCTCCATCAACCACAACCATCTTCCTTTGTGCGTGGTATGACTCCAGCCAGTGTTGTTTTCCCCTGATTCCCATTGACTTCAGTTTTACTAAGGCTCCTTGATAGCACACTTGGTCAAATGCTGCCTTGATGTCAAGGGCAGTCACTCTCACCTCACTTTTGGAATTCAGCTCCTTTGTCCATGTTTGGACCAAGGCTGTAATGAGATCTGGAGCCGAGTGGTCCTGGCGGAACCCAAACTAATTATCGGTCAGCAGGTTATTGGTGAGTAAGTGCCGCTTGATAGCACTGTCAATGACGCCTTCCATCACTTTGCTGATGATAGAGAGTAGACTGATGGGGCGGTAATTGATTGGATTGGATTGTTCCTGTTTTTTGTGGGCAGGACTACCTGGGCAGTTTTTCACATTGTCGGGTAGCTGCCAGTGTTGTATCTGTACTGGAACAGCTTGGCTAAAGGCGCGGCTAATTCTGGAGCACAAGTCCTCAGCACGACAGCCGGGATGTTGTTTGGGCCCATAGCCTTTGCTATATCCAGTGTGCTCAGCCGTTTCTTGATATCACGTGGAGTGAATCGAACTGGCTGAAGACTGGCTTCTGTGATGGTGGGGAGGTCAGAAGGCGGCCGATATGGATCATCCACTCGGCACTTCCAGCCGAAGATGATTGCAAACGCTGTAGCCTTGTCTTTTGCACTCACGTGCTGGGTGCCGCCATCATTGGGGATGGGGTTATTCATGGAGCCTCCTCCTCCCGTTAGTTGTTTAATTGTCCACCACCATTCACGACTGGTACAGCTTTTGAAGCAAACTACATGTAGATCATCCAGTTTTTAAAATTTACATCGGATTACATCGGATATACGGCAAAGAAACAGGCCATTCGGCCGAACCATAGAAACATAGAAAATAGGTACAGGAGTAGACCATTCGGTCCTTCGAGCCTGCACCGCCATTCAATGCGTTCATGGCTGAACATGCTACCTCAGTACCCCATTCCTGCTTTCTCGCCATACCCTTTGATCCCCCTAGTTGTGAGTGTTATATCTAACTCCCTTTTGAATATATTTAGCGAACTGGCCTCAACAACCTTCTGTGGAAGAGAATTCCATAGATTCACCACTCTCTGGGTGAAGAAGTTCCTCCTCAGCTCAGTCTTAAATGGCTTCCCCTTAATCCTTAGACTGTGACCCCTGGTTCTAGTTTTCCCTAACATTGGGAACATTCTGCCCGCATCTAATTTGTCTAAACCAGTCAGGATTTTAAATGTCTCTATAAGATCCCCCCTCATTCTTCTGAACTCCAGAGGATACAAGTTCAGTTGACCCAATCTTTCTTGATATGTCAGAGCGGCCATCCCAGGAATCAATCTAGTGAACCTTCGCTGCACTCCCTCAATAGCAAGAATGTCCTTCCTTAAGTTAGGAGACCAAAACTGCGTACAATACTCCAGGTGTGGCCTCACCAAGGCCCTGTACAACTGCAGCATCACTTCCCTACTCCTGTACTCAAATCCCCTTACTATGAAGGCCATCATTCCGTTTGCTTTCTTGACTGCCTGCTGCACTTGCATTCCCACCTTCAGTGACTGATGTACCATGACGCCCAGGTCTCGTTGCACCTCCCCTTTCCCTAATCTGCCACCATTCAGGTAATAGTCCGCCTCTCTATTTTTACCACCAAAGTGGATAACCTCACATTTATCCACATTGTACTTCATCTGCCATACATTTGCCCATTCACCCAACCTGTCCAAGTCACTCTGTAGCCTCCTAGCATCCTCCTCATTGTTCACACTGCCTCCCAATTTAGTGTCATCCGCAAATTTGGAGATATTACATTTAATCCCTTCGTCCAAATCATTAATATATAATGTAAACAGCTGGGGTCCCAGCACCGAACCCTGCGGTACCCCGCTGGTCACTGCCTGCCATTCTGAAAAGTACCCATTTACTCCTACTCTTTGTTTCCTGTGTGCCAACCAGTTCTCAATCCACGTCAACACATTACCCCCAATCCCATGTGCTTTAACTTTGCTCACCAATCTCTTGTGTGGGACCTTGTCGAAGGCCTTCTGAAAGTCCAAATACACCACATCTACTGGTTCCCCCCTGTCCACCCTATTGGAAACATCCTCAAAAAATTCCAGAAGATTTGTCAAGCATGATTTCCCTTTCACAAATCCATGCTGACTTGGACCTATCATGTCGCCACTTTCCAAATGGTCTGTTATGACATCTTTAATAATTGCTTCCATCATTTTACCCATGACCGATGTCAGGCTGACCGGTCTATAATTCCCTGCTTTCTCCCTCCCTCCTTTTTTAAAAAGAGGGGTTACATTGGCCACCCTCCACTCCATCGGAACTGATCCAGAGTCTAAGGAATGTTGGAAAATGATCGTCAATGCATCCACTATTTCCAAGGCCACCTCCTTAAGTACTCTGGGATGCAGACCATCAGGCCCCTGGGATTTTTCAGACTTCAGTCCCATCAATTTCCCCAATACCTTTTCCCGACTAATAAGGATTTCCCTCAGCTCCTCCCTCTTACCAGATCCTCTGACCCCTTTTATTTCTGGCAGGTTGTGTGTGTCCTCCACAGTAAACACCGAACCAAAGTACTTGTTCAATTGATCAGCCATTTCCTTGTTCCCCATTACGACTTCCCCTGTTTCCGACTGCAGGGGACCTACGTTTGTTTTTACTAACCTCTTTCTTTTTACATATTTATAGAAGCTTTTGCAGTCCATTTTAATGTTCTCTGCAAGCTTCCTTTCATATTTTATTTTCCCTGCCCTAATCAAACCCTTCGTCCTCCTCTGCTGAGTTTTGAAGTTCTCCCAGTCCCCGGGTTTGCTGCTACTTCTGGCCAATTTGTATGCAACTTCCTTGGTTTTAATACTATCCCTGATTTCCCTTGTTAGCCATGGTTGAGCCACCTTCCCTTTTTTATTTTTACGCCAGACCGGGATGTACAATTGTTGTAGTTCATCCATGCGATCTCTAAATGTCTGCCATTGCCCTTCCACTGATAGCCCCTTAAATATCGCTTGCCAATTTAACCTCGCCAATTCACGCCTCATACCCTCAAAGTTGCCCTTATTTAAGTTCTGGACCATGGTCTCTGACTTAACTGTTTCCTTCTCCATCCTAATGTAGAACTCCACCATACTATGGTCACTCTTCCCCAGGGGGCCTCGTACCACAAGATTGCTGATTAGTCCTTCCTCATTACACAACACCCAGTCCAGGATGGCCTCCCCTCGAGTTGGTTCCTCAACATATTGGTTTAGGAAACCATCCCTTAAACACTCCAGGAAATCCTCCTCCACCGTATTGCTTCCAGTTTGAGTAGCCCAATCTATATGCATATTAAAGTCACCCATGATAACTGCCGTGCCTTTTTTGCACGCACCTCTGATTTCCTGTTTCATACACTCCCCCACCTCACTACTGCTGTTTGGAGGTCTGTACACAACTCCCACTAACGTTTTCTGCCCTTTGGTGTTCTGCAGCTCAACCCATATTGATTCCACATCCTCCAAGCTGATGTCCTTCCTAGCTATTGCATTAATCTCCTCTTTAACCAGCAATGCTACCCCACCCCCTTTTCCTTTTATTCTATCCTTTCTAAATGTTGAATACCCCTGGATGTTCAGTTCCCAGCCTTGATTGTTCTGGAGCCACGTCTCTGTAATCCCAATCACATCGTATCCGTTAACATCTACTTGCACAGTCAATTCATCCACCTTATTACGGATACTCCTTGCATTAAGACACAGAGCCTTTAGGCTTGTTTTATTAACATCCTTTGTCCTTTTAGACTTATGATTTAGTATGGCCCTTTGTGTTTCTTGCCTTTGTTTACTCAGCCTTCCCCTATTGTTTCTCACCCTTCTAACATTTGTTTCTGACTGCATATTACTTCCCCCTGTTTCGCTACATAGGTTCCCATTCCCCTGCCATATTAGTTTAAATCCTCCCGAACTGCTTTAGCAAATATTACCCCGAGGACATCGGTTCCAGTCCTGCCCAAGTGCAGACCGTCCCTTTTGTACAGGTCCCACTTCCCCCAGAACTGGTTCCAATGTCTCAGGAATTTGAATCCCTCCCTCCTGCACCACTGCTCAAGCCACGTATTCAATCTCACTATCCTGTTCTCTCTATTCTGATTAGCACGTGGCCCTGGTAGCAATCCAGAGATTACTACCTTAGAGGTCCTACTTTTTAATTTAGCTCCTAGCTCCCTAAATTCTGCTTGTAGGACCTCTTCCCGCTTTTTACCTATATCGTTGGTACCTACATGCACCACGACAGCTGGCTGTTCACCCTCCCTCTTCAGAATGTTCTGCAGCCGCTCCGAGACATCCTTGACCCTTGCACCAGGGAGGCAACATACCATCCTGGAATCTCGTTTGCGGCCACAGAAACTCCTGTCTATTCCCCTTACAATTGAGTCCCCTATCACTATAGCCCTACCACTCTTTTTCCCGCCCTGCTGTGCAGCAGAGCCAGCCATGGTGCCATGAACCTGGCTGCTAGTGCCTTCCCCTGGTAGGCCATCTCCCCCAACAGTATCCAAAGCGGCATACCTGTTTTGGAGGGAGATGACCACAGGGGACTCCTGCACTACCTTCCTGATATTGCCCTGCTTCTTGGTCACCCATTCACTGTCTGTCCTAGCCTTTACCTGCGGTGTGGACAACTCACTAAATGAGCGATTCACCGAGTTCTCGGCATCGTGCATGCTCCAGAGTGAGTCCACCCGCAGCTCCAGCACCGCCATGCGGGCTGTCAGGAGCTGCAGCTGGACACACTTCCCGCACACGTAGTTGTCAGGGACACTGGAAGTGTCCCTGGTTTCCCACATGGCACAGGAGGAGCATGAAACGGGTCCGAGACTTCCTGTCATGACTTAACCCTTATGTTACTTTATTACTAAAATTTAAACTTATTTATCTTAGGTCCAGGAGTTAAGTCCCTGAAAACAAAATATAAAATCGAACCTACCTTTTAAATTCCCTCTACCCCTAAAGGTTAGAGGAGGTGGGAGGGTGGGAGTCACTACTAGTGTAGTGTCTCGGGTTTAGCAACCGCTCCACCTATATACGGGTACCAATGAATTGGCCCCGCCCCCTGCCTTTGAAAAAGCCCGCGAACCTCTTACCGCTGGGGAAAAAGGCCACGTAGGTGAGTTTAATGACTCACCTCAGGCCTCTGCCGCTCCAACCAGGTCCGCTCCTCCTTCCCCGCTGCCGACCGCTCTGTGGGAGAGAGAAAGAAAGAAAGGCTCCTCCTCCCCCGCTGTCGACGCATTTATGCTCCACTTGAGCCTCCTCCCGTTTTTCCTCATCTAAATCTATCAGCGTAACCCTCTATTGCCTTCTCCCTCATATGCTTGTCTAGCCTCCCCTTAAATGCATCGATACGATTCGCTTCAACCACTCCCTGTGGTAGCAAGTTCCACATTCTCACCACTCTCTGGGTAAAGGAGCTTCTTCTGAATTCCCTATTGGATTTCTTGGTGACTATCTTATATTGATGGCCTCTAGTGATGCTCTTCCCCACAAGTGGAAACATTCTCTCTATATCCATTCTATCAAAACCTTTCATAATTTTAAAGAACTCTATTAGGTCACCCCTCAGCCTTTTTGCAAGAGACAAGAGGCCCAGCCTGTTCATCCTTTCCTGATATGTATACCCTCGCATTTCTGGTATCATCCTTGTAAATCTTCTCTGCACCCTCTCCAGTGCCTCTATATCCTTTTTATAATATGGCGACCAGAACTGTACGCAGTACTCCAAGTGTGGTCTAACCAAGGTTCGATACAGGTTTAGCATAACTTCCCAGTTTTCAATTCTATCCCTCTAGAAATAAACCCGAGTGCTTGTTTTTTTTTTATGGCCTTGTTAACCTGTGTCACAACCTTTAGTGATTTGTGTATTTGTACTCCGAGATCCCTTTGTTCCTCTACCCCACCTAGACTTGCACCCTCCAAGTAATAAGTGACTTCCCTATTCTTCCTACCAAAATGTAATACCTCACATTTATCTGTGTTGAACTTCATTTGCTAATTATATGCCCATTCTGCAAGTTTATTAATGTCCTCCTGTAATTTGTTGCAGTCCTCCTCAGTATTGACTATCCCCCCCAATTTGGTGTCATCTGCAAATTTAGAAATTGTGTTTTTGATTCCAAAATCTAAATCGTTCATGTAAATTGTGAACAACAGTGGTCCCAGCACGGATCCTTGTGGAACACCACTACCCACCTTCTGCCACTGTGAATAGCTACCCTTTACTCCTACTCTCTGCTTTCTGTCTTGAAGCCAGTTAGCTATCCATTCTGCTACTTGTCCCCTGACTCCGCATTCTCTGACCTTGTTCATCAGTCTATTATGGGGTACCTTATCGAAGGCCTTGTGAAAATCTAGATAAATTACATCTGCATTACCATTGTCTACTCTCTCTGTTACCTCTTCAAAAAATTCAATGACATTGGTCAAGCGAGACTTTTCCTTTGAAATCCATGCTGATTATTCATTATTATATTTTTGGTTTCTAGATGTTCTTCTATTTTCTCCTTTAGTAGGGATTCCATTATTTTTCCTACCACTGATGTTAAGCTGACTGGTCTATAATTCCCTGGGCATGTTCTATCCCCCTTCTTGAATAGAGGTATAACAAATGATTAAGTATGTGTAGTCATGCCTCTGCTATCTCTTCACTAGATTATTTTAAAATGCGTGAATGCAATTCTTCCGGACCAGGGGTTTTATCCTCTTTGGGTTTGATTAGTTTATTTAATATATCGCCTCTTTTTATTTTAAATGCACTTATCTCATTACTCATCTCATCATCCATTGTCATGTCCACCTGTTCTATCACCCTGGTAAATACTGAAGCAAAATAATTATTTAATATTTCTGCCATCTCTCTATCGTTACCTGTGGTATTGTCCTGTCTATCCCTTAATGGCCCTATTCCCATCCCAACTTTCCTTTTTTTATTGATGTGCCTGTAAAATATTTTACTATTTTGTTTTATGTTCCTTGATAATTTAATTTCATAGTTTCTCTTTGCCTTCCTAATTGGTTTTTTTTCCCTTCTCTCCTAATCTATTCATATTCTCCCTCATCATTCACTCCCCTGCTTTCCATGTACTTAATGTATGCCTCTTTCCTTACCCTCAATTGTTCCCTTATGGCTTTATTCATTGATTTTTCATTTGTTCTTTCCTTTTAGTGGAATATATTGTTCCTGCACTCTGTTGAACACCATTTTAAATGTTTCCCATTGCTGTTCCACATCGTTGGTTGCCAATATTGTTGCCCATTTTATTTTCCCAAGTTCTATTCTCAGCCCCTCAAAATCAGCTTTTCTCCAATCTATTCACCTGGTTTTCATCATACTTTTGTCCTTCTCAATTATCATCTTAAAGCGTATTATATTATGTGATATACACTATTGCCTATATGTTCCCCTACTTTTACTTCTCTTATCTGCTCTGGTTCATTCCCCATTACTAGATCCAATAGCGAATCCTCTCTTGTTGGGCTTTTTACATATTGGGTTTGGAAGGAGCCCTGTACACATTGTAGGAACTCCATTCCCTTATCCCCTTTACCTACCTCTTCTGTCCAATTAATATCAGGGGAGTTGAAATCCCCCATGATTATTATTCTATGTTTTTTACTCATTTCCCTAATTTGTCTGCATATTTCCTCCTCCACCTTCCTTCCACTACACCTATTAGTGTGATTGATCCTTTATTATCTTTTATCTCTATCCATATGGATTCTATTTTTGTCTTGCTGATAGCTGCGTCACATTATTCTACTGCCATTATGTTATCCCTAATAAGTACAGCTACTACACCTCCTCTTTTTCCCTCTCTATCTTTTCTAAATATGTTATACCTTGCAATGTTTAATTCCCATTCCTGATTTTTCTATAGCCATGTCTCAGTAATCCCTACTATGTCTGGTTCCTCACAACGCATGATTGCCTCTAGCTCCCCTGTTTTATTACGGTTACTGTGTGCATTGCTGTACAGACAGTGTAACTCATTTTTAATAGGATTTCCTCTCACTTTATGTTTAACCATCTTTTTAGACTCCTGTTCTATAACTCTATGTATTCCTTTGCCAGCAATGTCCTCCCTTACTTTATTCTTTCCTATGCTCTCTTTTCCTGTTTTGTTTATATTTAGGCTGGTTACGTTTCTTGTAGCTCCCTCCCCCCATCTTACTAGTTTAAAGCCTTTGCCACCTCCCTATTTACCCTTTCCGCTAGGACACGGGTCCCATCCTGGTTCAGGTGGAGCCCGTCCCATCGGTACAGCTCCTTCCTGTCCCAGAACTGGTGCCAGTGTGCAATGAAAAGGAACCCCTCTTTCCCACACCAGCCCTTTAGCCACATTTTAATTTTCCTGATCTGTCTGCTTCTATGCCAGTTTGCACGTGGCTCGGGCAATAATCCGGAGATTGCATGCATAATTGTTTTTGAAAGTAGGCAAACACCTAGTTGAGAAGTGATGATTTACATAATGCAAGCTGATCATCTAACAGAAAGAAGTTCTGTTGCAATAAATTTAACTACTATTCATGTAAAAAACTGATGGCTTTATTTTTGTTTCTGCTGAAACTGCTGCCTGCAACTAGGGTGTCAAGTTGAATTTTACTTTTTTTCCACATTTAATATTTTGTAACTGGAATTTATCATCAGTTTTGGCATCTCGAACAATGCTGGAAAAATGATCACTGAATTTAAAATTATGTAGCTTGCATCCTTAGTCACAATATAAAATGGGATTGTAATGAGTCCTCCTGTTCCTAAACCTCCGTTAACTAAAGTATGTGCACATGACCACCAACTGACGGAAACCTGGGCAATCTACATTCATTTCTGATACCAATAGCATTACTCAGATGGACCACAACCTGACTGTAATAATTATTAACCTTTAAGCTCAATGAAAGTTAGGTTTAGGTGCACTTTTAGGTAAGGATGGAAGTGTAGTAATAATAGACTTTTGCTGCAGTTCATAAAAATGGGTTGTCGATAGCCCAGTGAGTGTGTACTCTGTTATATACTGGGAGACTCGGAGGTGAATCAGTTTCCTCTCATACTTGCATTTGAATTTTCCCAGACAATTAATTTACAATCTCTGCCACACACCGCACTTGAGTGTCCTGGTCTATGACACTGTACGCTACCACTGGGCCCTCACAAATCCATGTTTAAGAAGTACAGCTGAAGGCTATTTTTTCGTTGTTGGATTTCTTTAATTTTTTTACCTTAGATATTTTTGGCTTCCGTGTTTCAGACTACTGCCACCGGTGAGCCGGAGCTGGCTATCTCCCAGAGAGTGTTTACACTTGTACTTTCTTTTACATGAAATGGCACCTCCCCCTGCCCCCCGCCCCATTATTCTAGATATTTTTGACTGACATGTTTCACACAGTCATAGGAGAAGTCTAACTGCCTGCATCCCAGAGAGAGTTTTTCCTGTGTCCAAATCTCTAGATAAATTCATAATGTGCCCTGAGAATGAACAAAGAATTTTCTTTCATTGATTTCAGGTACTCGTTTCCACATATGCTCTCATAACCTTCCTGGTCTTCCAAAGGTGGCAAATAACATTACACAATATGTGACTGAGACTTTAACTGCCAAACAACTTTATTAAATAGTAATTGAACAGTGAACACTAGCAGTAACAGACATATAGGTCCGGAACCTTCGGTCCTGATGATGGCGAACTGGCAGCGTTCGCTGTCATTTCGCTTTTGAAACTGACCGCAACTAATGCGGAAATCCTGAAGTTGCGGTCTGTCATTCATTGCTCCTCCACATGTTTGTCCATCTTTACTTCAGGTTTGCCTTTTCCCCATGTGAGAGCCCCAATCTTTGTTTTGCTCTCTCTAACATTTTTAAAATGTTCGAATCAAAGAAGCTTACCCCCTTCCTGGTTCGCTGTCTGTGAGAATTCTGCATTTTGATTGGCTGCTTAGACAGCTTGTTGATGTCACAGCAGCTCGCGTTAGGGATTCCCCATTAACTTGCATTGATTTCAGTTCCGCGTTGGAAAAGCCGAACTTCTCGCCACAGAGATTGCGAGATCTTTGTGGGAAGCTTCCTTTGGGGCCAGCGGTGAGTGCCTTTGCTTCTTTGCAAATTACGGGCCATAGTTTATAACAGTTGAATTTAGATAGCTCCCCCGTAATAGTAAATAATAAATAGTTCCGCTGTGCTAAATTATGATATAAGTATATTGTTGCATAGTGGTTCTTTTACTTTTCTCACTGTCTATGGGAGTTATCTGGTCTGACTATCACCGGAGATTTCCTCAGTGCATAAATGGTATTTCCACAGAACTTCTGCTGAAGTTACAGTGGCAGAGCCAGAGAAGCCCCAAGGCAATTCCCAGCAAATCTCTTTCGAATGCATCAGATTCCCTGCTTTTAAGAAGACAAGTTGATAAATACCTTCAAAAGGTGACCAAGACCATGCAGATATATATAACTGTCTGTTAAGTTCAAAAGAGCTGCCACTGAAACAGGTGTTTGAACAAAAGAACAAGATGTTTGTATTTGATTTGAATGGCTTGTCTCCCTCCTTCAGTTAACAGGTACAGACAAACCAAGTAAAATATGTAAGAAGTTAAGCTGAGTCGTAATTTATGTGAGTGAAACTAGTTTTTAACCTCTTAACCTCTTAGCTATTGAGAGAATTGAGGAAGCCAATACCATACCACATCCAAGACAAAAATGCTTCATTTGTATCACAACTATGAATGGCCAAATAATCAAGATTGTTGTAAACGTTTTTTTTTGCCTGCCTCAAAGTGTGTTTAAAATACTGAACTGACTTAATTTGAATATGCTTTATGCTGCCACTGGTGTTACTGTACTGTTTGTTGGAATTTTGTGAATAATGCATGAATTCGAAACCCTTCAAGGAAAGCAATGAAAGCGCACATCCAATACATTTGTTGATTTTGACCACAACATATGAATTATTAGCTATTCATCTTTTATTAATGATTGAATGCTTCCCATGGATCCTAAAATAATATTGGGCCAGAAATTTGGCTCGCCGGCTTCCTGCAGGTGCAAGCATCGCGCGTGTACTTACCTACCGCGCCTGCCGTTGTGCTTCGGGCCCACGAGGACTTCGGCTCCTGGGCCTCCTGTAGCTGCCGGCGCGCAGTGCTTGCGTATCCCAGGGGCGCAGTTAGTTCGAAGCGTCCCCTGGGATCACGTGGGCCATGGAGAGCCAATCGGAGCAGGGCATTTTCATTCATAGATTTGACAGGAAGACCTGTCAAATCTATGAATAGAGATCGGCCCCAAAACCACACTTAAACTTCAAATAATTTTTTTTTAAAATCACATTTTTTAAATAACTATAAGTTACATAAATTAACTACTTTAAACAAAAATTTTAATTTTTGAAAAAATTAATTATATTTTTTAACGGTGCTAAAAATAAACTTACCTTTCTTTAAAGTATGTAAAAAAGATAAACCTGTTGAAAAAATGTTTAAATTGTAATTAATTAACCACTTACCTTGTTAAAAACAGGCCTTGCGCCTCCTTTTTAAAAGTGCAGCTTCTCCGTACTTACCCTCATGGAGAAACCTGAAAAAAAAACGAAGTTCGCTGCGTGCGCGCTGCCTCTACCGCGCATGCGTTTGACCTGTAAACCCCTTCCTTCAGGGGAACGGAAGTTCTGGTTTCCAGCGCATGCGCAGTGCATGCGTGAAACCGGCACTTTCGTTAGGTCTATGGGTGAGTACACAGCGCGTACTCACCCGTGGAGGGCCGAATTTCTGGCCCTATGTTATGCTGCACAATTATATTGGCCCGAAAATTAGACCTAATGCGGGAGAGTACGCACTGTGTACTCTCGCGTATTAGGTCCCGAAGTGCCGGTTTCCTGCATGCACGGGAAACCGGCACTTCGTGTATGGCAAAGGGGGCGGTTCCTAAGTGAACCGCGTGCGCGCTACAGGTTGCGCGCACGCAGCACACTTAGTTTTTTTTTCAGGTTTGAACGCGCAGGTAAGTGTTGAAGATTTTACACATAAAGAAAGCAGGCGTAAGACCCCCTTTTAACAAGGTAAGTAGTTAATTAAGTATTATTTTAAATTTTTTTCAACAGGTTTATCTTTTTTAGAGACTTTAAAGAAAGGTAAGTTTATTTTTATAACTTTTAAAAAGAATTTAAATTCTTTCAAAAATTTTAATTTTTGTTTATAGTGGTTAATTTATTTAACTATAGTTATTTTATTAATGTGATGGCTTTTTTTTAATTTAATTGAGGTTTAGCTATTCTTTTGGGGGCTTGTTGTATTCATAGTTTTGACAGCTCTTGCTGTCAAAACTATGAATGAAAGATGGTGTGCTGCCATTGGCTCTAACTGGCCCACGTGATCCCAGAGGTCGCATCGAATTAACTGCGCCTCTGGGACACGCACACACTGCGCGCTGGCACCAGGGAGAGGCCCAGGACCAGAAGTTCGTGTGGGCCAAAAGCATAAAGGTAGGCGCGGAGTGCGATATCGCAGGGGATCCTTACCCCCGCGGCAACCATCGAACTCCAATTTCTGGGCCATTATGTAAAGACGTTTCTGTATGCTTTGCCATTAAGATACATAGGGGGAAAAATTGGGTATCGCCCATTTTGGGGCGCTAATATCAGCTGGGGAGCAAAGTTTAGCGCCTAGCGCTAATTATCGCCACCGACTGCAAAATTCGCCTCTATCGCCCCTGGAGGTGATTTGAGCGCTAAATCGCGCGCTACACACCTCTCTTAAGGTGCAAACGTCGGGGAGCGAGGCGCTACCTCAGAATGCTACCGAAGCTCAGGCGATGTCAGTTACTATGGAAGCCAGACAGACTGGCGCCGTCCAGTTCTTAAAGAGGAGGGGCCATCTTGCTGGCCAGCCACACCCTGCTCATTGCAGCCTTGAATCTCAGCCTGGAGAGACCTCTAAAGCAATTGTGTTGGAAGCACTAATGGATAGGCCCAGGGAAAGAGCTCGGCGCTTAGGAACCTCAAAAGTGGTGCTGAGGGCGTTAAATCTCTCCAGACGTCTCTCTCCCTCCCAACCTGCGTGTACCAAAAATTTTGCCGACAAGAAAAAGCAGGAAGTGCCCGCCTTTAAACAGCGCTCCCCCAGCCCCTTCCCAACTTGAAAACGTTCCCCTCTACCTGTCGTTCCTAGCGGCAGGCGCTCAGGCAGGGGGCGCGACTCAATATCTGGTCCGGGGCACTACCGGGGCATTGCACGCTCGACTGATGTCACGATCTGCGGGCGCAGGAGATCGTGGCGGTAGTGTTTAGCGGCGCCGCAAAACGACTGGTCAATTTCGCGTGCGGCGCTAAAATCGCTACGCTCGGGTGCTAAGTTCCTAGCGCCCCGTTAGCGCCCCCCAGAGGCGCTAACGGGAGGCGTTAACCAACTGAATTTTTCCCCCATAAAATACAAAACTAGTTTTACTTAAAGATGGCCAGTAGGAAATATTATTCCTGTATAGAAATATTTGAAAGCCCTCTGGTCTAGAGATTTATTAAGTTTCTTTTTGTATGGTCTGTAATCACCAGCTAATACAGAACATTTAACGGACAGTCCAGTACAGCTTGTGAAAGTTTTCATCTGAAATCCATAAAGAAGTCGTGAACTTCAATGTTCCAGTTATAGGAGTAAAAGTCATACTGAGGTGAGAATTGCATACTAATGGGAGAGTCACAGCTACCGAACTACTGTAAATAAAATATATACCGACTTGAATGACACGGTGAAATAGCTAATTAGAGCAGTGATGAGTAAATAAAATTCACGCATTTGAGACAAATCAACCTGAATGAATCTTCAGCCGAAAGCAATAATATGTGACTTTTCTGGTAAATTTTAGCAGATACAGCAATTTCAGTTTACATATTGTCATTGCTAATGGATGATGGGTCTACAGTTGAATTTGTACCTAATATCCGATGACCTTCTGGGACATCCCATATCACACTGGTCTGGAGTCAGCGGGCTGCCCCAGGGTGCTTGATTTGTATCTGCAGCCCGCCAGCTCAGTGCTAATGAGACCCACCCCTCTAAATGGACCGGACTTCCCGCCATGGCTATTGGCCGGCCAGCCAGCACATTCCACAAGCCAGCTGCCCAAAGTCAGCTCGAGGGGAAATTCTGCTCCATTATTATAAATTAATTAACTCTGATCTCAAAGAATAATATTATGGGGAGAACGAGGTGAAAAATAGTTTGAGTTATACCTGGAGCTTTTCAGGTCCATCTCCTAAAATATTATCCCTGGCAACAACAACAACAAGTTGTATTTATATAGCGCCTTAAACATAGTAAAACGTCCCAAGGCACTTCACAGGAGCATTATGAAACAAAATTTTACACCGAGCCACATGAGATATTAAGGCAGATGACCAAAAGGTAGGTTTTAAGGAGCGTCTTAAAGGAGGAAAGAGCGGTAGAGAGGCGGAGAGATTTAAGGAGGGAATTCCAGAGCTCAGGGCCTTGGCAGCTGAAGGCACGGCCGCTAGTGGTGGAGTGATTAAAAGCAGGGATGCGCAAGAGGACAGAATTGGAGGCAGCAGATATCTCGTAGGTTTGTAGTGCTGGAGGAGATTACAGAGATAGGGAGAGGCGAGGCCATGGAGGGATTTGAGGACAAATATGAGCATTTTAAAATCGAGTTATTGCTTAACCAGGAGCCAATGCAGGTCAGCGAGCACAGGGGTGATGGGTGAGGGGGACGTCGTATGAGTTATGAGACAGGCAGCAGACTTATTTTCATTGGAAACTGAAAAGCTACTACATATTTAATTGCTATGAGTTTTATGCAACACAAGTTGCTTAACACCACTATTTGTAACTGTTATGAAAAGCTCATTCAAACAAAGCTGTTACCATTGTGCTTTGTTGAGAGGTAATGATGCAAGTGACGGCAGGATATTTGAATCTTCATTGTTCTCCTGCCTGACTTATTGGCCATAATTTGCTATAGGAGTGAATCTAATGGTGTCTGCCATTAGTTAGATTTGCTCTTGCCCGTTTAATCTCGGCAATGGCCCAGAAATTGATCTCGCTCTGTTCCCGCGGGGGTAAGCCTTCCCCGCGATGTCTCACCTCGCTTATGATTTTTCAGATCCAGCTCGCACGAACTTGATGTTCCAGACATCAGCTGTGCTGGGCTTGCGTATCCCAGCGGCGTAGTGAATTCGTGCGAGCTGTGGGATCACGTGACTCAGTTAGAGCCAATGGCAGCACACCATCTTCCATTCATAAGTCTCACAGCATGGCTGTGAAATCTATGAATCTTACACCCCCCCAAAATAACAGCTAAACCTCAATTAAATTAAAAAAAAAAACCATCACATTAATAAAATAAGTATAGTTAATTAAATTAACCATTTTAAATAAAAAATTAAATTTTTGAAAAAATTTAAAATCTTTTAAAAAGTTATAAAAATAAACTTACCTGTCTTTAAAGTCTCTAAAAAAGATATACCTGTAAAAAAAATTCAAAAAAATACTTAATTCACTACTTACCTTCTTAAAAGCGGGTCTTACTCCTCCTTTTTACATTTCCAAAATCTTCCCTACTTACCTGCGCGTCCAAAGCATGAAGTGCACAGCGTGCGCGCAGCCTGTAGCGCGCACGCGATGCACCCAGGCTCCGCCCCCTTTTCAGAAGAGCAATTGACGGTTTTCAGCGCATGCGCAGGGCATGCAGAAAACCGGCAATTGGAGTGGGAATACGCGAGAGTACGCAGTGCGTACTCTCGCGTATCGGGATCAATTTTCGGCCCAATATTTTACGCTGCAAGTTGCTGAAAGTACGAGCTGATAATGTTGCAGCGAGGGAAACGGGACATCAGGGAGCTGAGAGAACAGGGCAAGCAACTGTGTATCTCCTTAACCAATGTGATTGAAGGATCAGGAAATAACCAGCGCAAGGACTGAGAAGGAAGTGTAAATTAGAGTGGATGAATTCAATGTCAAATCAGGTACAGAAAGAGAAATAAAGAGAGGGAAAGATTGGATTAAGAGAGAGAGAAAAAAAGAGATAGAAAGGAAAAGTAAAAAAAAAAATTTAATTTTAAATTCCATATTTTTTAAATATCCAACAATTAAAACCTGAAGGAATGAGACTCCACACTTATAATAATTAATTTTCAGTGCCAGAGAGGTTCATTGGCAGTAATTAACAATTAGCACATCATTAAAAGAATCTCTGACAGCCTTAATTAAGTATGCGCGGACCTTAAATGGCTCCAAAACAGGCTCCTTGCATCACTTCAGACCAGCTCTGTGGCGAGTTTAGTTTGTATTTACCATGCAAGGACAGCAACTTTATGGCGCTCAATGCATTTCAATGGTGAGCCAGGCAGCGAGATGCCATTTTCGCGAAACTAACGGTGGGGCGACGCATCTCGGCAGTTACTTTTGGATTTCCGCATTTAATCGCGCAGCTGCCCTCCCCTGAAGTTGCTGTAGCAGTTGCACATAAGTAATGGTGAGCACTATTAGCCTCGCCGTTATTTTTACAGCAAATTATGGACCAATAAAGTTTATTGAAGGTAAGATGGGCAAATAATTGCAGCAAGACTTCCTGACTTCCGAAGAGAGTGCCTGAACTTGACGTAAAAAAGTGACCTAAAGAGGGAAGCCTGGAAACCAATGGAATTAGAAGGTGTGGTAGTTCCCAACTTAGGTTTGTGATGTGCCAATGGCCCCACAAGATATGAGTACAAGCACACTTCTCATCATCTTCCACCTGATACCACAAGCTTCTTCATCGATTAACAACCAGGTATGAGGGACATGGATGATTGCATTGACTCAATTGGTGACCTCACTTTATCCAACTTGCATTTGTATGTTTACTGGAGGGGGGTCCTTCATACCTAAATAGGGCTCCCTCCTTTGATACACATATTTTGAAGCATTAAAGAGCAGTATTTCCCACATGTTGCCACTGTGGCATTGGGAACAATTAGTCCACCTCTTTATCACCACAACTCTCCCTTTAATGACAAACTGCAAGAGCTGGTATCATGCTGGATATTCTGATCCCCAGCCAAGTATGCCACATGCTCACTGAGTAAGCTTCTCGTGTGCCAGTAGCCTATTTACATTTTGGGTGAGATTCCTGTTTCCACCACCCCCGAGAATGAACTTGGGTTGTCTGGACAGGTTTGAAAATGGTCATTTATATACAATAAAACCTAACTAATCAGTTTTGCAAATAGTAACTGAATTGGCTCTCAGACATAATCCTCAGTTGAGCAATTTATGCTCCTTTCCAATGTGAACATCTTTTCTTGGCTTGGCAGCACATTTACATAATAGTTATCTGTGAAGAACATATAACTGTAGTGTGCACAAATCTGTACAGTATTATAATTCACTTGGAGTATATAAAATACAAATAAAGCCATTGGCATTGTTCTGCTTCTTGCATCTGAACTTAATTTTTCACAGTGTGACATTATTGTCAGTTATTAGGTGCGAGAAGAAAGACTCACAATCATAGTACTATGGAAGGTAAAGGGGATGAAATAAAATAAGTGGTAATAAATTGCTGAGGCATGAGGGCTGCGGTGTTGCATAGATTTACTTCCTTACAATGGTATTCTTAAATTAGACCATGACTTAAATGTCAGGCTTGATGTTTTAGCACAGAATTACAAATTTTAGAATAGTAGTTATAATAAAGTGGTGATGTGTGCAGATGCAATTTATGGCACAGCAAAATGTTTAAGTTAAAATGACTATTCATAACATAGTTTAAATGATGACTATATTATGTTCTTTCAAGGTTAGCGTGCAGTTCTTCCAACCTTTCTACATATTGGCCCAGGAACTAAATTGCGGTGCACAAGTTTTTCAAGCGCCAAACCGGTTCAAAGCATCCAATATGGCGGGCAGGAAGCACATGTTCATATAAGCCAGAAGTGTGCCTTCTGCCATATTAGATCGGGCTTCTCCATAGATGACCAGAGGACATGCCGGAACTATGGAAAATACTGAATAATATATTCAAATTAGGGTCTTGCCCTTTCTGATTTTTGGAATGCCCCAGTGTCTGACTCTCCTTGTGCTAAACTCGCCCGGCAACTTGTGGCACACCATTTCAGGCTGCTGGCTAAATTGTAGGTGTTTTTTGGCCTGTCATCTGACTGCACACTTAATTTTGACTGCTGAGAAGAAGATTTTGCTGGTGTTGTACTGTTTTTGCCTGCCTTATAAACTGTTAGACTGCAGTCATGGGTGGTCTGGTAGGGCTGCTTTTGGGGCTAGAGTGGGAGGGGGAGCAACAAGGAAGATGGCAGAGAGCAGGAGCAGCTGCGATGATGGAGGAGGAGGTGAAGGGCACTGCACAGGAGGCCATACCCACAATGGGTATTCAGGGAGCACTACTCCTACATGAAACATTAGGAGGAGCAATGTATGAGGAGCCTTTGCTTCACCGACCTATGTCACCTGCTGCAGGGCATGCACAGCACTGCCTGCGACTGTCATGATCACTGTGGCCCTTAACCTTTATGCCACGGGCACCTTTCAGGCTGCAGCAGGTGACATGTCGCAGTATTTAATCCACGGCTGTATCGGGGAGGTCGTGTAGAGATTTGGCCAATTAGTAGCTTATCTCTCGTCTTTCAAATAATCAGGATCGACTGCAAACCAATATGGTGGGTATATTGTGTTTAATCAGAGTTTAAGACGGAATATAACATGCTAGTTATACAGCAAAAACATACGACCGTGACGAGCAGCCGGTACCGGTCCCGATCGGACAGACGGCTGGCGTGCGTGAACAGTTCTCTGGCTTCCGGCCTCTCTCTCTCTCTCTCTGGAGCCTCCGAGTTGGTGAGCATGGGATCACTCTCAAAAGAGCGTTCGACCAGCCCAACTTCTGCTTAGCTCTCCCCTCTACCGTCTGTGTGGGCAAGCACTCAGGGTGTTACTTTTATTCTCTTTTTAGGGGTGGGCCAAATTATTGATAAGACCATTTAACCTACAGAGGTTCCCCTAAATGCTCATTACCCAATGGGGCATCAAGTTCTTTGTCTCGATTCTTGGATGAAAGCCCTCCTCTACAGGAGGGGTCTTCACAATCATTAGATTCTCCAGATTTCTTTTACTCGTATCCATCTTGTGGATAATTCTTGCTAAATATGATTTCTCCTTAGCCCTCAATTGTCCCAATCCAAATTCCATGTAACTCTCTGCTTCAATTTCATTCCCTCAAACAGGTACCAGTGTGTTTAACTCTATTCTGATTGTTTCATTAATTAGATAGTTTCTCAATGCTTTAAAAGTTGTCTCACTCTCCTGAGCCACATTAACCATTTCATGTCTTGCTGTTGTCAAGTAACTGAGCGTGTCTGAGACCCGTTCGTCAGTGCAAATCCACCATGCATTTCCAGATGGTAATTGCTTCATACGTAACAAATCATATCTGCACACTCACACCGGTATCTCAATATCATGCCACACGTGCCATCCGATACAAGCCATTCTCGGGCTTTCAGATGATCTTATCAAAAGATTGTCTGGAGATCTTTGCTCATCTCCCTTTGCATGGTCCCGATGGCTCGGGTAGTGGCCAGGCTATCAAATTTAGGGTTTTTTTTTAAGTTCAAGTTCATCGCCAAGGACACAAATGTCTCCAAGAGAAAACTATCAATTTACTATTCATAGCTACACTTTCCTGACTTTCACTAGAAAGTTAGGAAAATTCCCATTTGGTAGTGTAATTTTCCTGTTTTAATCTTACACCCTCAATCACTTCCTCTCTCCATTTTACACATCCCATTAATTACCATTCGTATCTCATTCATTTGCCCTGGAGGAACTTTACTGTCCAGTACAATATTAAAGATAGAAAACATAGATCAAACGTTCCCACTTGGTCCACATTCCATTTTGTCATTTCAAACTTAGCCCAGAATCCAAACAGCAGTATTGTTGGACTGGCAGGTTTTGTCAATGTTCAATTTTATTTCTATCAATTTCAATTTCAGAAACAGGCTTGATGGTTTTACATGGTGTTTTAACATTAGAGACAGAGGTGCTGCAATTAGTTTACAAGGTAACTTCCATATAACAAAAGAAAGCAGAGAATCCATTGTGGCTTTGCTTAAGAGCCCAAGGGGTTCATTCGTCAAATCATAATTTTCCTTCAGTCACTGTGGGGAAATATTAACTTAAAATTAAGAAACTTAAGTTTAATAATGTCCAATATCTTTAAATTTCATTCAACAATACTAAAGTTGTTGCTTGGTGAACTTAAACAGCTGTCAGTGGAAAGGGTTAACTCCTTTGCAGGTTTTAAAGAAGGTGGAGCGAAACATTGTCAGGCGCACGCAATTGCGTCACTTTACGTAAATTTAAAAAAAACTTCCCTGATCGAAAAAGACAGTTGGGTTTTCACAATTTAATAGGTTAGTTAACTTTAATAATTCCAATTTAATTCAGACCAATACTGTATTAACGAAACACAGAACAGATAAAACAAAACAAAATAGCACGTGCTTGCAGAAAACAGTAAATTACGTCATATTTCTTATTGTCCTTTCTTCAGCTGCCTTTCCAAATGACTGTAAAAACATTGAATATAACTGGAGAAACATTAGTTTTTCACATTTAAACAAATCAATCAAACTGCTTTGGAAATTTCACCATAGCAACCGCGACTCCAAGGTTAAATCTTAGACTGAAACTTAATCTTTTGTTACACAAACTTTTTTTTATTTTCCTCAGCTTTTAGCTTCGAAACATTCATACAGGCTTCTTTTTAAAAGGGACACTACACAAAGTAGAAAAGGGACAGACTCTTTCCTTTTCTCCTTTCTTTATTTCATCATAGACTAATTTATTTTCAGATGGGTTAGCATACTTTCAGACAAAAGGAATACTGTAACTTTTTAAACATTCATAGTCAGGAAAACTTCCACACTTTAACACACACTTTCACACAAACTGAAATTCCAGCATTCCTTAACATTCCTTTCACTCAGCAATCTTGTGTTTTATTTTTCTCGGCACAGAAACTAGCTTCAATGTTGGTAAAACTTCAAATTTCTTTTTTTTCCTTCTTTCAAATTGTCTCAGCAACTTACACCCCTGAGTGGGTATCAAGATTTATGCTTGTCTGCTACATGCTCCATAACTTCACCAACATGAGGGACCAGTCGTTGCCACCACCTGGGCAGAAACAAGTGGTGCAGGAGGAAGAGCAAGAGAGGCATCAGCCATCAGTGCCTCTAGCTGCCAGAGCTCTCCGAGAGTGTGCCAGCAGATTCAGCCTCCTTTGCCGGCAGCCTGTTGCCTGGAGTTCTGGGTGACCTTCTCCTGCAAGAAAGAAGGGAATGTGTTGTTGACAGTCTAGTTAGGTGTTTAGAGAATGCGCCTGTTATGGTGTAATAACTAGTATGCAGTGTGTCAGATGTGAGATGTGGGGAAGCGAAGGTTGAGTGTATGAGAAGGAGGTGCAGTGATTGTAGAAGAGTGACGGGAAGCGGGGGATGGGAATATTGTGAATAGTGAGAGAGAAGGTGTGAGCAAAGAGTAAGAGAGCAGTTTCTTACCTTGATAAATCTGGTGAGGTCATTGAACGTTTTCCGACATTGGCATTGACGTCCTCTGCGATGTCTTCCCCTTAGTGGCGGAGTTCCCCTGCGTGGAACAGGAGCTCCCTCCTCTTATCCAGTACTTGCACCAGGGCCTCCAGGGCAGCATTGGAAAACCTTGGTGCCCTCTCAGTACTTGCTGCAGCCATTTCTGTGTACAGAACTATCTCCTTGCTGTCTGCAGCCAGAGAGCACCTCACCTTTAAGAGATGTTGGCTGCCATTAAGTGTCAACAGAGATGCCTGATATCTGGCCCCACACAAACAGACGTGCAGCCAATTAGTTGCACGGATAGCACTGGCTGCATGCCTGACTCATGATAATGAGCACGCAGCACAAATATTACATGTTACCTGAAGACAACCTTAACTGGAGTGTGCAGTGTATGCCCCGCCCCCTGCGTGCCCGTGCCATTACCTCCTCAGAACTAATGGAATATGGTATTGAACTGTCCTTAGTTACACTAACACGACAAATCTAAGTCTTAGTATAAGGATATTGCTTTGAGAAATAAACTGGCAATATTTTATATGAATACTGGCATAAACTATTGACATACATTGTAGCTAGGAATGTAATTTACCCCAAGGCCACAAGCTGTCCAGCCATCTATCTCAGCACGCCCATCCAAATACTGTAACACTGCTCATCAATCATAATTCAAAATAGAACCTCAATAGAGTTTTGTATGTAGTGTGAAATTTAAAATTGAGAGAAATGTAATTAAATGCAGATGAATGGCAGCCAACTTTAAACATATCTTTTCACCAAACATCTATAATCTTGAAAGTGTCTTCTAGGAATTTTTGAACTAGGACTTTTTCAAAAGAAAGGAAATGACATTGAGTGGAAGTTTCAAGGGAAATGAAACTGTAGTAGCAAAGTAATTTCTTTTATTGCATTATTCACTCTTCTGTCTATTTGGTTGCCTGAGAATTGTGTTTTCATGTGAGCATATTCTGTGCTAACTTACTTTTGGGTTACCATGACACATTGTCCTGCTTAGAATTATTGGTGAGTTATATATGACCAAGTACTCATATTTCCTTTGGCAAGTTGAGCCCATGTTAGTTTTATTACTTCACTGGGAATAATCTGAGAGGAATGGCCTTCATGGGAACTATGGGGGGAAGAACAGCTTTAGTCACCATGTTTTATAAATGTATTTACAATATTGTTACACAGTAACCAGTGCTTCTCCATCCCCCCTTCCTTATGAATTACTTACCTACAATTCTTAAAAGGAAAAAAGAAAAAAGACCCAGGTGAACTGAACAAATTAAACTAAAAAGGGCTGTGAATAAATACAAAACATCTGAGCACTTTAACAGGAATTATGTGAAGAACAGAGGGTTTTTTTCATTCCTGGGATGCGGACGTTATTGGCAAGGCCAGCATTTATTGCCCATCCCTAATTGCCCTTGAGAAGGTGGTGGTGAGCCGCTTTCTTGAACCGCTGCAGTCCGTGTGGTGAAGGTACTCCCACAGTGCTGTTAGGTAGGGAGTTCCATGATTTTGACCCAGTGACGATGAAGGAACGGGGATATATTTCCAAGCCAGGATGGTGTGTGATTAGGAGGAGACTTGGAGCTGGTGGTGTTCCCATGCGCCTGCAGCCCTTGTCCTTCTAGGTGGTAGAGTTCGCGGGTTTGGGAGGTGCTGTTGAAGTAGCCTTGGCGAGTTGCTGCAGTGCATCTTGTAGATGGTACGCACTGCAGCCGCGGTGCGCCGGTGGTGGAGGGAGTGAATATTTAAGGTGGTGGATGGGGTGTCAATCAAGCGGGGTGCTTTGTCCTGGATGGTGTTTAACTTCTTGAGTGATGTTGGAGTTACACCCATCCAGGCAAGTGCAGAGTATTCCATCACACTCCTGACATGTGCCTTGTAGATGGTGGAAAGGCTTTGGGGAGTCAGGAGGTTAGACACTCGCCACAGAATACCCAGCCTCTGACCTGCTCTTGTAGCCACAGTATTTATGTGGCTTGTCCAGTTAAGTTTCTGGTCAATGGTGACCCCCAGGATATTGATGGTGACAGATTCAATGATAGTAATGCCGTTGAACATCAAGGGGTGGTGGTTAGACTCTCTTGTTGGAGATAATCATTGCCTGGCACTTGTGTGGCGCGAATGTTACTTGCCACTTAACAGCCCAAGTTTGGATGTTGTCCAGGTCTTGCTGCATGTGGGCATGGACTATTTCATTATCTGAAGAATTGTGAATGGAACTAAACACTGTGCAATCATCAGCGAACATGCCCACTTCTGACCTTATGATGGAGGGAAGATCATTCATGAAGCAGCTGAAGATGGTTGGGCCTAGGACACTGCCCTGAGGAACTCTTGCAGCAGTGATCAAAGTAATAAAAGAAATTACTTTACTACTTAAGTTTAATTCGTAATTATAGGGCGTGTAGTACAAATGCCATTGTCGAAATGGAAAGTGAACTATTACTGCTATTCTGCCAAACTCCACCAGAACCTTGGACAAGTCTGCAGCACTTGCAAAAATTATGCTGCAGAGGATTAAGAAGAAAGAAAGAACTTGTATTTATATAGCACTTTTCATGACCTCAGGACATCTCAAAGCACTTCACAGCCAATGAATTATTTTTGAAGTGTAGTCACTGTTGTAACGTTGGGAAACACAGCAGTCACTTTACGCAAAGTAAGATCCCATAAACATATGAGATTAGTGGCCAGGACATTTGGACAACACCCCTGCTCTTCTTTGAATGGTGCCATACGATTTTTATGTCTACCTGCGAGGGCAGAGGGGACCTCAGTTTAATATCTCATCTGAAAGACAGCATCTCCAACATCATAGTATGCCCTCAGTACTACACTGAAGTGCAGTCTAGATTAGGTGTTCAAGTCCTGGAGTGGGGTTTAAACCTACAACCTTTTAACTCAGAGGCAAGGGTGCTACCACTGAGCCAAAGTCTTTGTTTATCACAGACAATCTTGATCTAAATTATTGTGTGTATTTCCTGGCACATTTACCAAAATCACTGAACTAAGCAATACTTAAGACTGATTTTTGCGTTAAAGTGGCAGTGTAATTATCCAAATACACAGTCCATTTATGAGTTTGTCATTCATTAAAATATCATGATTAAATCTCAGTGGAATATAAAATGTTTAGTAAACAAGACCATGAGTATAATAAATCAGGCTTGGATAGTACATTGATTACTACTGATATTCAGTAGTCTAAAGTTCATAGAGGAGCCATCTTTTAAGATGTATCTACGAGTATGCAGACATGCGCACAGTGAGAAAGTAGCTCTCCGAATGTGAACTTCATGTAAACAATCAACAAAGACAGCACCTACAAACCAAATGAGTACATGTTAATGTCATTAGGGGAAAAATTCGGTATTGCCCCGTTTGGGGCGCAATTATCGGCCGGGCGCAAAGTTTAGCGCCTGGCGCTAATTATCACCTCTGACTGCAAACTTGGCTTCTATCGCCCTTGGAGGTGACTTGAGCACTAAATCAGGCGCTAAACACCTCTCTTAAGGTGCTAAAGCCGAGGAGCGAGGTGCTACCTCAGAGTGCTGGCGAAGCTCATGTGATGTCAGTTAGCAATGGAACACAGACACACTGGCGCCAGCCAGTTCTTAAAGGGGAGGGTCGATCTAGCTCTCCAGCCACACCCTGCTCATTGCAGCCTTGAATCTCGGCCTGGAGAGACCTGTACATCAATTCTGCTGGAAAGAACAATGGAGAGGCCCAGGGAAAGTGCTCAGAATGCAGCCCCCATAGTCTCTTCTAAATTGATGCAAGGAAGGTCAAATCAAAATGAACCTGCAAAGTGTTGCTCAGTACCCAAAACTCCTTCACACAGCGTTGAATCACTCCAGAAGTCTCTCTCTCTCTCTCTCTCTCAGAATGCGTGGTGCAAAAAAGGCAGGAAGCAGCCGCCTTTAAATAGCGCTCCCTCAGTCCCTTCCCGACTGCAAAACATTCCCCTCTACCTGTTGTTGCTAGTGGCAGGCGAAAAGGCAGGGGCGCCACTCAATATCCGGTCCGGGGTGCCACCGGGGCGTTGCACAATCGACTGACGTCACGATCTGCGGGCACAGGAGATCGTGGCGGTAGTGTTTAGCGCTGCCGTAAAATGTCTGGTCAATTTCGCGAGCGGCGCAAACATTGCCACGCCCGGGCGCTAGTTGCTTTGCGCCCCATTAGTGCCCTCTTAGGGCGCTAATGGGAGGTGCTAATCAACCGAATTTTTCCCCCATTTTCTTTTCACTCTGTACATTATATACAAATTAACAAACTGCTTCATGATTTTCCCATTTACTTTGATTTGCTGTCATCAATGAGTGCACAGAATGGAGATGTGCACATACTTATCTGTTTTTAAAGATTTATTACATTTTAAACATAATCTGAGAATTGTGCAGTCTAATTCAGGAATCTGTGAATGCGCCTTTTCCAACTGGATTCAATTGAGAAGATCAAAAACACAATCTTCAGTTGTGTGTCGATGTGTTGGTTGTATGATGCTGTACAGAATAACAGTCCTCGTAAGTGAGGTTTTCCATGATTTTGATTTATATTTTGTTACAGTGGTTTTGTCACTGTTCCCACAGCACTTGCAGTTGCAAGGTTATTCTACATATTTTCTTCCATATGGCTATAATAGCAATCTTAAACATCTGGGAGCCTGGTAAAAAGAAAAGCAGATCAACAATACTGTTTCAGCAACCTTCTCTGTCTGTATGAATAAGTGTATAAATATGTGGATGCAGGTGACAAGATGCCTTTTCCACATGCTCATTCTTTACCATTCCTGACATTTTGATTTTGAAGCTTTTGTTATCTTAATCCAAATGGCAAACTAACTTGGGGCTGCAGTCATTAACTTCTGCACATTCTGCACTGTCTGTAAATGTGTTCGCGTTTTACACGGAAGTTTTTCTTTAACTTTATAGCTTTGCAAAATATATCCCCTGATGGTGCTTAGGAGGAAAAAAAAATCCTCATCGTGGGATGAAAATCTAAAATAACTTTTCCATGATGTCATGCTTGGTTTCTCTGCAATAGTATTTATTGTAAAGTAATGTTAGTTTCTTTGTGGCTCACTAGAGCAGTGCCATTTTGGCTTTTTCATATGCTGCACTTTACTATTCATAATATTTCTCTGAATTGAAAGTACCTGGTACTTAGAATGGGTATTTAACTCATAAAATGTCTGTCCGGGCACATTCTCCACTCAATAATTGAATGCACTAAAACCTCAAATCATTGCTTTCTTCGGATCTTTCCAATGTTGTTCCAAAATTTTATTCAACTTAACGTGCTTTTTTTAAAGTAGTGTCATTTTCATCGAGAATGGTTAAGATATGAGTTTGTTCAATAGCTGTGAGAAATAAATGAAGTAAAAAGTAGCTTCTAATAGACAAGATTACATCATTTTACATGCATCTTGCTCCATATGCTGTTAATTGTATATTTAGTCCAAGAACTGGCAATCTTCTCATTCAGTTTGCCTGCATGAATCAAAAAAAAATAATTAAACTGTAAGTGCATTAGCTTTGAACCGCATCATTGAACCTCTAGGAATCATCTTTAATCAGTTGACTCATGTCCAATTTAAAAAATGAATTAAAGAGATTCCAGTAATGAAAAGTATTGTGATCAATGAAGTATTCCACCCTTCTCTTCCCAGAGTGCCTTCATCTGGTAGTTGCACTGCACTGAATAATTGTGACAATACTGACCCTATTTAAAGTTTAGATATGATACCTGAGGGAAGCCACTTGCACTATTAATTAATCTTAATGAAACAACAGCTTGAATGATGTGTTTCATAATGCACATGATATATCAATTATTTTTATGTAATAATGTAAATAAATTTTATCTCTTCCATTCACACTTGGCTGCTCCCATAAATATTATTCAGCAGCTGTGGCTATGTGTTTAATGGGAACTTTTTTTAATGTGCTAACTCAGCTGATTATCATATATCACAATGATCAGTCCACAGCAGTAGATGTAGCATTTTGGAACTGGTGATAGCCATCGTAAAAAATGTCAATGTGTGTGGTTGCACTACTTACAGGAAGTAGGAGCTAGTTTTTAGATTTCTTCAGTATAAAAGGTGTGTCCTTGTCAGATGATTCAATTTATGGTTAGTTTATTACAGCAGTGAAGGGCTACAGTTCTAGAATAATTGTATATTCATTCCATTTTTGGTCTATGTTGCATCCTATAAAGTGTAATCTGGTGTTAGATTGAGCAGAATAAACCAAGCGATTCTCCTTAAAGAGGAGCGACACCATTAGAATTTCATGGACGGATGGCTCACCCAAAGATATTTTTAAACAAAATAAATTAACAGAAAATAACTTTCAAATTCAAATGGTGAAATCACCAGTCATAGAAAACATCGAGTGAGTCAGTATACATGTTTGTACCCATTGTTCACCTGGGCTTAAAATAAGCATGAGAGGAATTCTGCCCAACAATCTTGCACATCCTGGACTAATAAAAATGATAAGGTAAGACATATTAGGACCAAAATCATTTAGATCTGTTCTACCATCGCTAATGTGGCTGAGTGGGAATGCATCCATGTCCTCCGCTCATGACCCTGTTGCGCTTACGAAGGCCAGCTGCTATAACCGTCACATGATCAAATGTCATGTGATCAAAAGTCCAGGAATACATTCAAAATAGGGGTAACCCTACTTTCCACTGGAAAAGCCTCCAGCAGTACACTCCCTGATAACTCTGTCCCTCAACAGTTCTTGGACTCGCTTGCATTTAACAACTGTCTACGCACCTGGACATTGGTTTATCCATGCTCCAAGCTGACTCCACGGCCGGAATTTGACCCTAAAAAAAATGGGTGGGTTTGGGGTGTGGGGACATTTAAAGTGTTAAAAATGGGATTCCTGACCTGATCCCACCTCCAACCCGCCCACTTCCGGTTTTGCCGGAGGCAGGGCGGGCGACCAACCCGCTCCCAGGGGGCGTTACCTCAATTTAAATATTGTAATGAGGCTGGAAGCCTCTTTCTCCCCGTCCATTTTGTGTTTAAATGCCTGGGGAGGGTTTCACACAATTCATGAAGCCCGGCAGTTAAACACAGACGGGGACTGCTGGATCCAGGAGGTAAGTGGCTTTATACCTACCTCCTGGATCCAGGGTCCCAACTATACCCGCCCCCTGCGATCGGAGACCCCCCCAACGAGGCCTCTGATCACCCCCCCCCCCATCTCCACTTCCCAATAATGATGATGAAGCCGGCCATGATCCTCCGGTGGCTGGCCCCGATCCTCTCTTCCCCCCCGCCAAACCCCAGCCGATCCTCTTCCCACCCCCCCCCCCACCCCCAAATCCCCAACCTCTACTGATCCTCACCCCCGTTGATCCTCTCTTTCCTGCCCCCGTTCCCCGACCCTGGCCGATCCTCTTCACCATCCCCAGCCAATTGCGGACCCCCCTCCCGTAATCCCTTCCCAGGCTTTTGAGGCCTACCCGCCTGCAGCCAGCCAGCCTCTCAATCTGGCTGGCTGCAGGTGGGAATCCGAGGCCTCGCATTCAAATCAGGCCCTGCCGTTAAAGTCGACAGGGCCTGCGGGAAACCCGGCCTACCGGGTTTCCCGCCCGCCTCGGAGGCCCCCCGCCCCCAACCCGCCCCCCTTGAGAAAATTCCGGCCCACGTGTCTACAGGTTAATGTCATCCCATCACAAGACCTCTGATATTAACTTTGGACTCCCACATATCAGCTCCTCCCTATCTTCTGTTTACAATCAGGATATCTTAATCTTTGGCTTACCTGTGTAACCTAAATTCCCTCTACGCCCATTCGCATACACATTTTGGCTGCCGCACCAGACCCAAGCTTAATACTTATATTTCCCTTTTTTTCCCTTTTTTCTTATCTTGACCCTTCTTGGGCCCTTCTTGCCTGTTCTCCTCTTTCTGTCACTCAGTCATGCCACTTTTCATCTTTTCCCTCTAAGGTACTTTATCATTCCACCTCGTCCCTACCCCAATCCTTCACTATTCCTTCCTATTCTCCTATCGCTGTCCCAGGCTTGAATCTCCCTTGGGTAAGTCCACAGCTACCATTTGTTCCTATTGTGGCAATCTTCAAAGAACCTATTGAGGCACCTGTCACTGCGTCCTTAGGAACAGCAACCCCAACTGTCCCATCCTCCTCTTGCCAGCATGCTTGGTGGGAGCTAATCTCGCTAACATGCTTCGTATCCCGCTCTTTCCACCCACCACTGCCACCTTGGACTCTGTCAGTGCATCAATAATCACCGCCCCTCCCTGCATTTCCCTCCAGAATGGCAATGACTTGTGAACAAGGTCCTTGCCATCCACAGCCTTATTGTGGATGATTGCATTGGCATCATGGCTTTTACAGAGAGCTGGTGCCATCTCCCCACTCTCAACTTACCCCTCACCCAAGAAAGGCTAGATTGGTACATTCCCAGCTGTAGCCCAGGAACTGGCTTTATGGGGGAAAAATTGGGTTGCTTTGCGCCTCCCGTAAGGGCCCCCGGTAATGGGGGGCGCAAAGCCCCTAGCTCCCAGGCGCGGCACCGCTAACACCTCCCGCGAAATTCAGCAGGAGGTTAGTGGCGGCCATAGCTGGTAGTGCCCTGCCACACTGCGCCGCTAGTGATGACGTCATCGCTGTGCGCAGCGCCCTGCTCGTGCCCCAGCCTGCAAATTTCGGCTGTGCTCCCTGACCTAGCGCCGGACGATATGTCCGACAGGGTCATGGTGGCGTTTTTGCAGTCGTGGCGGCGCAAGTTAAAGGGCAGGTTTCGGGCGGCCATTTTTTGGGGCCGCCTGCCAGCACCTGCCCCCTTCCCCTTTTTTATTCGGGGTGCCGGTCGCGATCACTCAGCCCGGCACCCTGCTCCCCGGTGGTCCAACAGGGCCCCGGTGCGCGCAGCGCTATGCCCCTCCCCTTTAATCAGGAGAGGGAGGCCTGCAATACCGCAGCGCTACGTGCCGACACGCGGGGCGCTGTTGCACATAGCGCCACAAAATTCACTGGTAGCACCTCAGGAAGGAGGTGGAGTGCTTCCAGTAGCGCCCCGCCTCCTGCTTGGGGCGCTACCACTGAATTTACGGCGCAGGGGCATTAACTTTTTCGGGGCACTAAAAGTCGCGCCCTGATGAATTTAGCACCCAAAAGGGGGCGCCACCAAATTTCTCCCCCATTGTTTCTTAACGTAAAAGAACAATATGTATTTTAAAGAACTTAAATCTGTTTCCCAGTCATGGCCAGGAATACAGCAATTAGGTCTGTCTGGTAGCAGGGCAGGTTAGCACAAATAGCTGTCCCAGCACTGAACCAGAAGCACGAACCACTTTAAACAACCAACAGCTGGTTCCCAGTTTCCCAACCCTATCTTTTCAAGCCATGCTTCTGGTGTTAGCACTGCAGAACAGAGAGGTTGTAATTTAAATAATGTAATCTATCAAGTAGCACTGATAATGGAAATTACCCTAACGGTAAATAGACAGATTTATGGGCACCAGCAATCCACTACCACCTGCTCAGATGAAAATCCAGACTGTGGATACTACCAGCAGAAAATACACTGCTGACTGTCCCAGGGAAGACACGGGATAAATCAGCATCTTCACTGTCTGGGTGGTAATCTGCCGGAGCGGATCACCCATTGAAATCAATAGAAAGAAAATCGGACATGTTCTATAATGGATGGACAACCTGCTCTGCTGGATTACCATCCAGGCAGTGAAGACGAAAACTAACCGCACAGTGTGTGAAGTGGGGGAGTTCGGCATAACATTTCTTAAATGTAATAGTCTAAGAGAAGGTACATCAAAACCTTGGTTCACCAAATAACGTACATGTTTTACAACTGTTCAGTTTGAAAGTGCTATTATTGTCTCTGTTTGTAGCTACAATATGTTCGGTGCAGCTCTCACATCAACACTTGGAGAGCCATCTTCTGACAGGAAATGGCAAATTTCAGCTGCAGTAAGGCTATATTATTTCGTCAAGCAGTTTGAGATGAGTCTCTTTTCCTACACTGGTAACAACATAATTTGATCAAGACATCTAGACCCCAATTTTAACCCAACCCATCCTGTGGGTACAGGGCAGGGGAGTGGTTAAAATGAATAACCACATAGTTTGCGTTATTGAATTTTATTTGTCATTTATCCACCCATTCTAGCCTATTTGTATCCTCCTCATTATTAGCTATACTCCCCAATTTGGTATCATCTGCAGATTTCGACACCATACCTCCAATTTTGAGTGCAAATCATTAAATCATATATATAGTGAACAACAGTGGTTCCAGCATGGATCCCTGCGGGATACCATTTCCCGCTTTCTGACAGACCGAGAAATTTTCCTTAACTCCTTTATCTGTTTTCTGTTTTGTAGCCATATTTCAATCCATTCTGCTCCTTGGTCCCTGACTCAACATGCCCTGACCTTTGCAATGAGTCTCTTATGTGGCACCTTATCAAAGGTCTCCTGATAGTCCATGTACACAACATCCATTGCATTGTTCTTGTCTACTCTTTCTAGCTGAGAACTTGGTTTTGTGCCAGAAGCTGGTGCAAAGTGGAACGCGTGCCCGAATATGTTGGGCCTAGGCTCACTCCAAATTAAGCCTTGGCCCTCACAGGCAAGATGCGGATGCCAGTTAGGTGTCCTAACGCAGCTCACTGGTTGGGGACTTTGCAAAATTGGTCGCCTGTCTCACAGGTAGGTTCTGGGAGAGGCAGACAAATGGGAAGGGGGCGAGTCCGGGCTGGCAATGGCCCACAGTACTGTTGTGGAGCTGGGAGAAGCATTCCTGTGAGTCCGGGCTCCACATTAAGGTAAGTAAAAAAAAAAGGCACCATTTCATCGGCTGCCTCCGCTGGTTAGCCCGCAGTAGACCCAGAAAAACTGAATGGAGCATGTGCGGCGAATGCTCTGCCCAGTTTCTGCTGAAACTGAGGGCTGGATTTTCATTGACCCGTGGAGGTGGGTTTGGAGGCGGGTGGGGGGTTAAAATTGCGAAAACTGGCGGGAGGGCACAAGCCCGCCTCAAGCCCGCCTCCATCCCGCCTCCATGCAATTTTCATTAAATCGTGTCTGCTGGTCCTGACTCCGTCCCGCCTCTAAGAGGCGGGATAGGCTGTTAAAGCCCTTAACAAGCACTAAATTGCCTCTATAATGCCATTTTGAAAAGCCTTTGTGATTTTAACCCTTTTTCTACATGAAGCACGCCTGTTCTGAACCACGAATGTGAAACCTGGCGGGAGCACATTTGGATGGCTGGCTGAGGAGGAGACATATCTGGATGGATGGATGGATGAGGAGGAGACATATCTGGATGGATGGATGGATGAGGAGGAGACATATATGGATGGATGGATGAGGAGGAGACATATATGGATGGATGGATGGATGATGAGACATATCTGGGAGTGGGGGTGCAAAAATATCTGGGAGCAGACTTAGGGCTGCTGCTGCTCATTTTGCATCCAGGTCCTCTCACAGCAAAGGCCAGGCAGTCTTTGCAGACCTTCAATGCAGCAGCAATGATGACATCATCAGAGGCGACTTTCAGACTGAAAACACTAATTGGTTCATGGGTTCCCACATGCTGGAACTCAATTGCCCAATTAGGTGAAAATCACATCAATCTCCCACATCCAATTGCAGTCAGGTGGATAACACGAAAAGTGGATGACACGACCCCAACCCGCCCCAGTATCAAAATCCAGCCCTGAGAGTGGGGTTCTAAAATGGATGTTATGTCCCTAATTAGCATATTCAAGGGGCCTAGTGCCTGTTTCAAGCGGGCAATCACGCTGGAAATTCTGACATTGTCGGCTTCCAATTTTGCAGCCGCCGCACTCCAGGGGGCATTGACCGTGGGATACCATTACCCAAAATTCAACCCCTGAACACTTAGCTAACGTCCAGAAATTGGGTACGATGTGGGTCAATTCAGCCCCCCTCTGTCACTTCAAAGAATTCAATCAGGTTCTTTAAACATGACCTTCCTTTTAGAAATGCTGACTATTTTGTATTATATTCTCTATCTCTAAATGTTTTATTATCTGTTCTTTTAGTAAATATTATAGTATCTTTCCAACCACTGATGTTAAGTTAACTGCTCTATACTTCCCTGGGTTAGTCTTATCTTGCTTTTTGAAGATGAGAATTACATTTGCTATTTGCCACACCTCTGGCTCTATTTCTTTTTCCATATATGGATACTAGTGCCTCTGCTTTCTCTTCACCAGTTTCTTTGAGGATCCGCTGGTGCATTCCACCAGGACCCAGGGCTTTGCCCTCCTTATGTTTGGCTAGTTTGTCTGTTATCTCCTTTCCTTCTATCTTTACTGTTGTAGTATCTGAAGAAAGCAGGGAAGTTATCCCTGGTGTCCTGGCCAATATTTATCCCTCAATCAACATAACAAAAACAGATTATCTGGTCATTATCACATTGCTGTTTGTGGAGCTTGCTGTGCGCAAATTGGCTGCCGTGTTTCCCACATTACAACAGTGACTACACTCCAAAAGTACTTCATTGGCTGTAAAGTACTTTAAGACACCCGGTGGTCATGAAAGGCGCTATATAAATGCAAGTCTTTCTTTCTTTATCCCTCTTGACTTCTTCTGATATTATCATTTCCTCTTACAGGATAATCTGGAGCGAACAAGTTAGGGTGGTCCCAGCTGGGTCAACAGCAGAAAGTTAACCAGTGGTCTGTGCTGGTAAACAGCCGGTTAAACTATAACAGTAGCTCTGGATGCTCTTGGGGATTCCTAACATTTTTGGCAGTTGTCAATTTGACTTGGGTTGTGTCCCTACAGAGAGAAAGTGTGCACTCCATATCAGGCAAACAGAAACTGCTTTTTAAAGTTCTGATTGATTTGGAGATTTCTAAGTATGGTGCTGGTTTTCTGCATGTGTCTCACAGCTGACTGATGGAAAAATAATAGTCTCTGAATAAATGTAAATGATCTGTGTTTAATGTTTATCCTTTTGGTGTAAATATTATCCTCCAAAGATGAATGCACTTTTTAACCCTTAAATTAATTCAAGTGACATTAAAACCTGGGACTTGTTTAACTTGTTCTACAGTTTAACTCATGCCATACTGGTTACTTTCAAAATCCCATTATACTGAATTATTCAGCAAATCAGCTGAAATCGTTTTTTTGGGAGGGGGTGCTTCAATACTATTGAGGTTTTTATCCAAAAAGTAAAGCTATATTAATAAGAAAAATCATTGCCTCCTATTTCTATCTCTGTTCAATATGATAGGAATAATGTACAGTTAGGCAGCATTATTACTTGGTTTAAAATATTTATATTTTCCCATTGCTGTACATAATAGAATTATTTCTTCCTAAGTAAAGACCTTTTGATTTGTTTGTTACAGTTGACAGCTGAAATGATTCTGCGTATAGCCAATGAACCAGTTCTCCCTTTCAGTGTTCTGGATGTAGCCCTGGAGGTTCAAGAACAACTCAAAGGTAGTGTTGCTTTCTAAGTTTATGGGCTCTTGACAGTGCAGTGGTTCTATTATTATTCATTTCAATTTGAATAGAAAATGCTAACATTGCTGTACATCCTTTCCCTTCTTTGTTGCCCCGAATTATAGATTACTCAATTTTTCCATTGCCCTGCCCTCCCCAAAGTATGACATTAGAATTTGTTGACATGAACAAGTTTTGTGCTAAATGTATCCTGAACATTTTCTTGCATGCTATATACTCATACTGTGTGGATATTTTTTGTCAGTTTGACAATAAAAATCCATCATGCCACAATGAGCAAAGACCTCACATCAGCATTATAATGTTATAAAAGGTTGACTTTGTTTTATGTTTTGTGCTGTGTTTCTATTGACTGTTACTTTTGGTGTAAATCTTAATTATATATTTTACTTTTTAAAGATGAAAGTGTTGCTTCAGATGAAATGCTGGCATTGGCTAGTGCACTGAGGGAAACTGCGCAACTTTTTCAATCAGATGAAATGCGTCCAGCTAATAATCCAAAGGAGCGAGACCCTGCCCATCTGAGAATGTTGAACGATGTGCTGCAGAACCTCGAAAAAAACTTCCTCATCCAACAGGCTCCACCAGGCTATTATAGGTACAGAAAAATCCCTATATATCTGTCACAGAATGAGGCAAGATAAGTGGTATTTATGATTCAGAGTTTTCAAATCTCTGAACTCGATAAAGTACAGTTGCTGATTTTGATAGAAAAATATTGTAAATAATGGCACATAATGCTTGCATACTTAACTAATGCTTAATTCAAACATTTAATACTTCAGCTAGAATGCTTTCTTTTCAATATTGTGTAGATAAGGAAAAACCCTTGTTTTATAGAGTTGTGAAGCAGGCATAATGCGAATGTCTTAGAAGTTTTAGAACAAAAAATAATTCCCAGTGTTTACATCGCTAAACCCTCCTCCCTATCCTTGTGGTAGAATTTTTTCGTGACCCCATGATTCAGCTGCTGGGATATGGAATCATAGAATGATACAGCATAGAAGGAGGCCATTCAGCCCATCATGCCTATGCTGGCTCTTTGGTAGAGCTATCCAATTAGTCCCACTTTACTGCATTGCTTCCTTCCTCGTTGGGCTGGAAACAGACTGATCAAGAAAGTTCTCTTGTACATATTTCAGGAATTCCTCCCCCTCTTTGCCCTTTACACTGTTACTGTCCCAGTCTATATTAGGATAATTGAAGTCCCTCAGTTATCACTACTCTGTAGTTTTTGCATCTTCCTGTAATTTGCCTGCATATTTGCTCCTCTCCTTCCCACTATTTGGTGGACTATAGTGTACACCCAGTAGTGTAATAGCTCCTCTATTGTTCCTTAATTCTAACCTAATAGATTCTGTCTATGACCCCTCACATACATCATTCCTCTCCAGTGCTATAATAGTTTATTTGATCAATAATACCACCCCCTCCCCCTTTCTTTTCCTTCCCTATCTGGAAGCTGGATTTAGTAGTATGAAATCCAGGCGCCAACTTGTGCATTTCTCAGAATCCAACCTAAACCAGCAGCAATATAAAAGCAGCTATAATGATGTTCTGTGCATCTTGCAAAGGAACTTGATTCCATATTAAAGCATTAATAAATAAATAATTAGCTCAGGAACTGTTGAGCACCTTTACTTCATTTTATTCTTTGAGTCTACCCTTCTAAGCATTACTAAGCACATTTCCAAGTGTTCTTTGTAAAATGTCAACTGGGCTCACTTGGTACCACTCTGACCTCTGAGACAGACTGTCACAGGCTCATCCACTCCAGGACGTCAGCCTATGAAACTAGGCTGACACACTAACACACCAATGCAGTGCTGATGTTAAACTGACGTCTTGTCTTCCTGCTCTTGTGGTTCAGGTGGGCGTACAGATCCCATGGTACTATTTAAAGAAAAGCAGTGTTCTCATTGTATCCTGGGCAACATTTTAATCCTTCAACCAACACCATCTGAAAGAGATTAAATAGTCTTTAATCTCACTGCTGTTTGTGGGATCTTGTTTTGTGTAAAATCATTGGTATATTCATCTCCAATATATAACAGCAGTGATGACACTTCAAAGCAATTCATTGTATGTCAAGCACTTTGGAATGTCCCGATAGACATGAAAAAGCACTATATATATTCAAGTTCTTTCTTTCTAGAATATGTCACATTATTAAGGTTTTTAGAGTAATAAGAATTATACTAACAAGTCAATAAACTGTTATACTCCATTGTGGGATGTGGAATAAGGCTGTAAATAGCTTTGATTACAGCTTCTGTTTAGTGGGACTCCAGACTCTGCAAAAATGGTAACATTTTCGATAAATCAATATCATCTTCTGATGAATAGCCCTACTTTCTGAAAAATTGATTTTTCATGCATTTTATAAATTTATTATCATATTTAAAAACAAGAATGGATTGTAAGTCAGAAGAAGTAGGCTTTTGAATCAATCTTGATGTCTCTGGAAAGGTACCCACACAAAAACCTTTCAAATGTATTTAGTCCCAGTAGCAGAGATGCAGTCATTTGTGGGGCAAAAAAAGTAAAGCTTTGGGACATTTTTCTTCACAGCACCGCAGTGAGTATTGATTTGGTTAAACCAGATCTGTCAGCTGAAGCATTATAAATAAGGCAATTCTTCATCTGTAAACAGGGAGGCTTAGGTGTAATTTACAGCTGGTGACCTTCAGACAACAAAGCAAGTTTAGATTATTAAGGGTACATCCATAATTTAAATTCAGTCTTTAATTTGGATCAAAGTATTCTTTCCCTTTAGGCCTTCCTGTTTGTTAGGGTTGAGAACTCAACAATTAGAAGTATAAATCAATGACCTTGGTTTCTTTGGATAAATTTCATCTCTTAGTCTTCCAGAATACTGTTTTCATAACTGTTATTCGTAATCTATCTTGATATAATTCAGAATCTATAACAAAAGCTGTAAACAATATTCTCCAATTAACATCAGTAGCTTTTAGTGATGTGATAACATAGCTTTCAAATACAATTACAGTCTTTGATTAGACTAGGGTAACTTATTTGGAATAGTCATGCACTACTTATTTAGTAATCATTTTAGTATCAAATCTGCTTAAATGCGCTGCAATTGTTTTGAGAGTAAATTGCAAAAGAAATTTGAGACAATATTTGTATCCCAAATAATCTGTGAGCTGTAAATTAATGATATCACCAGAATCTATTCTTTCAATTTTTGAGTCTGCACTAGATATTCTCTTGGGTTCAGTCACTCAGGTAAGTGGATACTGCATCCCCTATGATTAGGAGTTTACCTTTATTGCTGATACCGAGTCAAACAATAGGCTGAACCAGGAGTCTGGTATGTGTGCTGGATTCTCTGATCTTACACATGCCCCAGGTGTATTTCTCCTATCTTCCAGAAGGTGGATTGATGAGCACTCTATTTAGACGAGGTCATTTGTAAATTAACAAACTGGTTTATTTTATGTGCCCAACTGAACAGAATACAGTTTTCATTGAAATTCAACCTATTTCCTTCACTCCTTGTAACATCTAAAATAATAAATCATGCATCTGACAGCAGACTGCATGTTCCAGACAGACCATGGGAAGACCTCTGACCCTTGCCCAGCTCCTTGTGTCGAGGTTTGGCTTGTCGAGTTACTCTTCCCCCCACCCCCGCCCCCCATGACCAGTTCAGCTAAGATGCATGCTGTGCTACATTAAAGGTGCTATATAAATGCAAGTTCCTGTTCTTGGTAGTCTGTTAAAAATCCAAATATTACGTTGTTTATTCCTTGTTTTGAATTAAAAGGGTGATAAATTTGGCTCCGTAACGCCCAATTTTTCGGAGCTACAGGTGCCATTTTGTGCCCAAAATGGCATCTGCACCGCATGCCCACACTTCTGGTGCATGCCGAGCCAAACGCCACCTTGGTGAGGGAGGTAGGGCGGGCGTTAGGAGCGTGCGGCGGAAGTATGCAGAGTGGGCAGATCGTGACGCTGATTTGAGACCAGCGCTGCCATTTTCATTGTCAACGCTGGAGCTAACACCCTGTCTTAACCTCGCACAGCTGAACCTGCATTCAGCATCTGCAAGGAACCCCCACCAGTGTTATTTAAAGGAATCAGTAACCACTCTAAAGTTAGTTGCTGATTGATTTCTACTGACTCTGTGTAAGTTTGTGGAACTGTTTGGAGCTTTCTAGAGGTCTTTAAAGTTGATAAGGTTACAGGGAGTGGTGCTGCAAGTGGAGAAGGCCTTGCTTCTGACTTCAAGGGCTCTGGTCAGACCACTTGCTCCCAGTCATGGGGGCTCTGGTTGTCACCCCCTTGGCTTGCAGCATGACAGGGAGATGGTGCAGAGGCAGCAAAGAAGAGGACAAGCTGCTCACAGAGGGAGGAGGAGGAGGGGGAGAAGGGCTTCAAGCAGGAGGCCTTACCCACCCAGGGTCTTCCAAGAGCAATTGTCCTACCACAGCCTGAGCCAGGAGCAGTGTGTGAGGCATCTGTGCTTTACGAAGGAGGTGCTCTCAGAACTCTGCCACCTCTTGCAACCAAATCTGCAGCCTCACACCAAGGTAAGGACAGCGCTACCAGTGGCTGTGAAGATGACTGAGGCCCTGAAATTCCTCACATCAGGATTCTTCCAGGCTGGAGCAGGCGACATTTGTAACATGTCCCAGTTCGCCATCCACTGCTGCATAAGAGAGGTGACAGACGCTCTTTATGCCAGGATAGGGGAGTTCATTGTCTTCTTTGGATGAGACGTTAAACCGAGGCTCCGTCTGCTCTCACAAGTCGACGTAAAAGATCCCATGGCACTATTTCGAAGAAGAGCAGGGAAGTTATCCCCAGTGTCCTGGCCAATATTTATCCCTTAATCAACATAACAAAAAACAGATTATCTGGTCATTATCACATTGCTATTTGTGGGAACTTGCTGTGCGCAAATTGGCTGCCGCGTTTCCTACATTACAACAGTGACTACACTTTTAAAGTACTTAATTGGCTCTGAAGCGCTTTGAGACGTCCAGTGTTCGTGGAAGGCGCTATATAAATGCAAGTCTTTCTTTCTCTGAACAGAGAGAAGCAGGCAGAGCATGCACATGGCTTTGCCAGGATAGCAGTCTTCCCCATGGTGCAGGGCGCCATCGACTGCACGCACGTGGCTTTGCGGGCACCGCATCTAAATGCTGAGATGTAGTGCAACCGCAAAGGTTTCCACTCACTGAATGTGCAGTTGGTGTCTGACCATGCTCAACATATGATGGTGAACGCCCGGTATCCTGGGAGCAGTCATGATACTTTTATTCTGCGGCAGTCCACTGTTTCTTCAGTCTTTGAGCCACCACGTCAAACCAGAGGCTGGCTGCTGGGCGACAAGGGTTATCCCTTGACGACCTGGCTCATGACTCCGCTCGCAATACAACCACACATGACCATTCCGGTGCTGAAGCAACGGTTCCGCTGCCTGGACCGCTCTGGAGGAGACCTGCAGTACTCACCAGAGCACGTCTCAAGATTCATCGTGGTCTGCTGCATGCTCCACAACCTCACCATCATGAGGGCACGGCCCTTGCCACCAGGCATACGGTGACCAGCTGAGGAGGAGGAAGAAGAGGAGGAGGAGGAGGAAGTGGAAGAAGAAGAGGAGGAGGAGGAAGGGAAGGGAGGAGGCAACCAAGGCAGCCCCTTTCTGGGATCATCAATTCCATGCTGGAAATCACAGGCTCCAAGCTCTGCATAGAGCCCTGTGCAAGATTGGTGCCAGACTCCTCCATGCTCCTTGACATTGCACTCAGGCTTTCTGGCAGGCCTGCCAATGCACCAAGCATTTCATTGTGCATACCCATCAGTGTTCTTCTGAAGGCCACCCCATCGAAGTCCTCACCTAAGTCCTCTGCAGCAGAACTCGTGTGCAACCTCGCCCTCCGGCGAGCTGGTACCTGCGCTACCCTTTTCCCCTGCCCTGGCTGCAGGCCACTCATGCCCGGTGTCTCACCAACTACAGATTCCACGTCTAGCCTATCCTCTAAAGTACATAGAGTGTCAGTATCTGAGCTGGTGGCTCTGAGTGTGAAATCGAGTGACGCTCTGTCTTCATGATCACTGTCTTCCTGCTCCTCCACCAGTGCGTGGCCAGGTTGCAGTTCTTGGCTATCTGAAAGGAGAAAGGCACAAGGGTAAGTTTGTGGTGAGGGGAGGGGGGGGCGGAGCAAGAGGTGCATGCTTATACCATCTACAGCTTGTAAGTCAGATGAGATAGTGGGATGAGGGGGAAGTGGGATGTGAGAAGGAGGATTAGATATGAGCATACCGCCATCTTGGATTGCTTCAGCCCCGCCGCTGGCCACGGGCTCAATGATTGCCTTCCCAAGAATGGCTAGTACCGTCTCGTCCATGGGGGTGAAATTATGCAGGCGCGCCTCTGCCTCTTCGGGTAGTCACTGCTGGCTCCGATTGTGAGCCACCTTGTCCTGCAGGAGAGAGGGAAGTGCGTCAGTGAAGAAGGTGCAATGTGTTTGGGTGATGTGCCTGTCCTGGTTGAATAGCTAACTGTGTGCAAGCTGTGAGATGTGGGTATAAGTCTTGCAGCAGTGGTAAGTGTGTGAGGGTGAGGTGAAACTATGATTGTGAGGTATGCGTCGTGATTGATAGAGATTGTTGGTAGGTGAGTGATTGGGATGTGGTGCATTGAGCAGTGTGTGAGGCTAGTGATACAGATGGTGGGTTATGGCATTTGGAGATTAATTTACTGACCTTGACCACTCGTGTGATGTCATTAAACTTCTTCCTGTACTGCAGCCAGGTCCTCAGGGCGACACTGCTGGCATTGACAGCTATGGCTGTCTGCTCCCATTGGCATTTTCGATTTTGCTTGGAGGGCCTCCTGGCCCCCTTTGGAAATAGCACACCTCTCCTCCTCTCCACCTTCTGTACCAAAGCCTCCAGTGCTGCATCAGAGAACCTTGGTGTACGCTCCTTCCCCTGTTGTGACATCAGTAGTTGTTTTGCACTGTCTTCCCCAGCGAGTTGAATAAGCTGCTGCAGGTAGAATGCAACTCCCCTTTAAGAGATGCAGACTGCATTTAAGAAGTGTAGGCTAGCTTTCATTGGTGCTAGCCTCGCACAAAGTTGGGCCCCCTGCTGAGCGTTCAGCCACTCAGCAGTGCGTTCAGCGCTGGGCTAGCGCTGGGCTAAACACCACAATCATTATAATTAGCAGGCAGCATGAATGTTGCGTGCTGCCGCATTCCTTTCAGCAGGCACCCGTTTTCGGGGGCAATCCAATTGCTAGGCAAAAATCATTTAAACGTTAAGTATGAAAGTGCTTAAAGTTAACCTAAATGCATTATTTTTTATGTAAAAATCCAACTTATTCTGGGAGAACATGCACCTGGACACGTGCTGAAAATGCATCACCCATTTTGTGCTTTCGACATTTGGATTTCTTGTCCAGGCTTTCATCTACTTATTTCTTTTCCAACACGAGTGAAGGAATGTTGTGTACACAATTTGCGAGGCTACAAAACCCTCTAACTTCTTGTTTTCCCATGTCAGGGCTGTTCTTGTGTTGTCAGCTTCCTGGGGGTTGTGTCAACTTTTTTGAAGCTGTTGATCAGCTTTTATATGAAGATCATATGAATGCAGTCAGTAGGTCCCAACTCACTGGGAAATCTTAAAATGAGATTTTTAAAAAACCACATTATGTTTGTTCTTAGTTGTTCCAGGAGAGGATTCAAAGGAAATCAGTTGTAGCAATCAGCTCAGTTACACAAAGCAGAAGTAACCTAAGAGATTTGCCTTAACACTGCAGCTTGACTACCACCAGCTGGGCTCTAACACTGATGGCTTTAGTCACCTTCACTGCCATTGGTCAGAAGTCATTTGTAGAATAACACTGCAAATAATTTTAATTGTTTGCAAAGACGATAGAATATCTGTTCATTAAATTTAAATCTATGGTAACCAGTCTATGAAATGTTTTGCTGTCTATGAATGCGTTTGGACGGTTTCCCTTGGCTTGATGCTCAGTTCAGAATCCTTAGTGTCTCACCAGCATGAAGTCTGCTGCTTTTGCGGGATTATTGGCAGCTCTTGCCAGAACAGGTTTTTGTATGCCGTTCTAGGCTTTAATGCTGTGGAAAATGTGGTCTTAATTACACCATAGGCAATGAGCACACAGTGACTCCAGACTGCTAAATTGAACACCACACGTGGTGATTACTACATAGTTGTTGGTTTGTTGCAGTAGCACAAAATGCAGCACCATCAAATGCTTCAAGCAAGTAGTGACAGTGCATAGAATGGGAATGCAAATAGTGTAAACTGGAGGCCAATATCACAGAGGCCTGGATTTTGCTCTCAGCTGCGACAGAACAGCGCTTGCCGTACACCTCGCTGACAGCTGCCCACTGACTTTTCGCCGGTTTGTCAGCGGAGATTTCCTCTAATCCGGCGGTTTTTTCCAGCGCGGCGCCCTCTACAGAGGATCTGTGGTGTCTGTGAACAGGTAAAGAAACAGTGAGGCTCTTCAACCAATAAGATTGAAGAATCCTCACTGAGACACGCAGGCCACGATTTTTTGCTTGGAGGCGGGTTGGCGTCGGGAACGTTAGTCGGCGGGTTCCGGTCCCACTGCCAGCTCCAGCCGGCCTGCTGACACAATTTTAGGTTAATTGGGCTAGTTAAGCCCGCCGTGTGTGTTACCCGCCCTGATCACAAGGTGCGGGTCTGCTGAGCTGTTCTGCTGACTCGTTTGCAGCCGGTATATTTAAGGGGCCCATTTCACAATTAGATCTCATGTCATTTCTGATGCTCCTGACTGCTGCTGCTCTCCACAACGTCTGCAGAGAGACAAAAGAGATTTAGCGAAGAATCCCTCCATGTTCTTGTGGAGGGAGTCAGAGGACGTCGGGAGGTCCTATACCCAGGTGATGGAAGAAGGAAACCTCCTCAGCAGACAAAGGCAGCCTGGCTGCGAATAGCTGAGGAGGTCAGTGCCAGGTCCAGACGCACCTGGGTCCAATGCAGGAAAAGTTTCAATGATCTCCTGCGCTCTGGAAAAGTGAGTATAAAAGCACATTGACTTTAATTCTGCTGTGCCTGTCATCACATCCCCATCACTCTGCATTGCTAACCCTACTCCTGCACATCCTGACTCAACCTAACATCCCTTGCACCATCACCCATCCCTCTCTCCCTATGCACAGAATCACTTCCCCATCTAACTATGCACCCCTCACACCCACCCTCAAGGTTATGCAATGACAACAACTAACAACTCAAAAGGAGGGAACTTGGTAATGGGAACCCACTCCATCATAGTCTCCCTCTAAACATCTATCCTATCCATTCTTTACACTCATTCCATCACTCTCACTGAAACTCCACTTCTTTCCCTCATTGCAGGAAAAGAGAGCCCACAATAAGAGGGAGAGGACAGGAGGAGGACCACCACCCTTCTCACAGCTCACCCACACTGAGGAGGCTGCTCTCGACATAGCGGGATCAGTGGAACAGCTCGAAGTGGGGGATGGAGAGAGGGGCTCAGTAGAACAACCTGGTAACAGAATGCTTCTCCATCTATCTTATTTGCCTTTCATCAGTGACACATATGGGATCTCATGTCAATAGAAATTGAATGCTCATCATGTGCACAATGGGTTCTGTCTGCAATCTACATATCACATGTCTAACTCATGTCTTTACTCTCCCACAGGACCAACAAGAGCCCCCCTCCCTACTGTCCAGGAGGAAGAACAGGAGGACTCCTCAGAGGATGTGTCATCCTCTGAGGGAGCAGCTTCAGCAGAAATGATCGCACCCAGCACCAGCGCAGAGACGCACACCTTGGTGGGTCGTTTGCGAGATAGAGTAGTGTTGTCACCTGGTGTGTCTCAACTCACAAGTGAGCAAGAGCAGATGGTGGAGACAGGGACAGCAGTGGAGAGTCCTCGTCGGAGGCCGCAGGGTGCTCCTAGTTCTGCTCAGCTGCATGTAGACGCTGAGCTTTGGGGGCCAACCAGAAAGAGAGCGGTGGTGTTTCAGGAACAAGTGCAGGAGGCTCTGACTGGGTTTGCAACCACGATGACTGCGAGTGTGCAGAGAATGGAGGAGTCCATCTCAAACATGAGCAATGCTGTGGTGCAGGCAATGGTGAATGTAGGTACCGCCATGGAAAGGTTGGCAACCTCCATGGAGGACATAAATCGCCAGACTCAAAACAACATGGTGACTCTTCTAAATAGATGGTCAGCTATGGAGGATAGATGGGCATCTATCGTGGAGAGGAACCAGAGGTCCATGGATGTCCCCGTTATGAGGACTGTCAGTACAGAGACGGGTCCTCATAGCCCCACTGATGTGCAGCAAGGTGCTCTCCAGCTACTTGCTAGCGGAGAAGTGCGGGTGGCCCATAAGAGGGATGATGGTGGGAGCCGACATGCAAATGGGGACTCCTCCCCAAGCGCTCCAACTTCCATCCCCTTGCCAACCCCTTGGTCAGAGCCCCAGATGACTGCCCGAGCAGTGATGGCCGAGTCTGCCCCTGTGCAGCCGCAGGAGGAGCAGACTTTGGCGGGGCCTTCACAGGCTCCAAAACCCAGAGGACGACCGCCAAAGGCGTCTGAGCAGGCGCAGCAGGGAAGTGAGCAGGCTGTCTCTACATCTGCCGAAGCCACAGGAGTAGCACAACGTAGAAGCACGTGTAAGAGAAAGCTGACACATAAATAATCACAAGGGTTCTCACTTGGGTGTTCTGCTAGAATTCAATGTTAAGTTTCTGTTCTTTTATTCTGTTGGAATAAATTAATGTTGTGTGAATGTTTGACATCGTTGCCATATGTGTGCTCACAATTTGAGGTGGCACAGTGAAGGGTCAGGGCGCCTTTTATGTCCAGCAATGCAGGTGACAGTGGATATAGAGTTAACACCACACACTTACAGCCTCAAGACAGCATGGGCTGGATTTTGTCTTGGGGTCGTGTAATCCGCATTTCGTGTTTCCCCTCCGACTCCAGATTAATGTAGATGCCTGATGCAATTTTCACTTAATTGGGCAATTGAGTTGCAGCATGTGGGAACCCATGAACTAATTAGTGGTTTCAGGCTGAAACTCACCTCTGATGATGTCATCATTGCTGACTGCCTGCTCTGAGATTGTCTGGCTTCTGATGTGAGTGGACCTGTGTGAGAGAGAGAGAATATGAATTTTTTGCAACCAAGTGTTCCCAGGCAGTCTCTTAAGACATTCAATGCAGCAGCATCAGAGGCGACTTTCACACCTAATACTACTACTACCTTCATCTAATAGTGGACTTGTAGCCGATAGTCAGCTATCCATTTGTGCTCCCGCCAGGTTTCACTGGAGTGTTTCACACCAGGTGTGCTTCACGTCAAAAAACGGTTAAACGAGCTAAAACGTTTCAAAATGGCATTACAGAGCCAATTTAGGGCTTGTTAAGGGCTTTAATGGCCTCTCCCGCCTCTTGGAGGCGGGAGAGAGTCGGGAACCCTGCGACTGATTTTGTCAAAATTGCGTGGAGGCGGGATGGAGTCGGGATGGGGTCGGAAACCCCCGACCCCGCAAATTTAACCCCCCACACGCCTCCAAACCCGACTCCATGGGTCATTCAAAATCCAGCCCATTGTGTCTCCCAAATCATTAAATCAGCAACCTCTGACATTTGAGATTGAGCAGATGTGAGAGTGCAGCTTTTAGACTGCAGTTGCAGCTGTGAAGTATCCAGCTTGTTGGTCCTCCCGACACACTAACCTGGCGTGATCTCCGAACGTCGTGAAACCCGATTAAAATGTTGAAAATTATCAAAAGACTGTCAAAATAGCAGTTAACAAGCACGTAACAAGGAGTTAAGTGCCTTACATCCCTTACCCGCCGCTTGGTGTCGGGTCTGTTGTGAAATCGCAGATCCGACACTCTTGAAACTCACCTGGAGGCGGGTTCGCCGTCAATCATTGCGACTTTAACAGCTGACCCACCTCAGAACCCGCCCTCTGAGCGCCGGCAAAATCGCAGCCACAGAGTCTAAATCAAGAAGTATAAAGCAGTAAATATCAATTAGATTTAAATGATGTACAGAAAATGAAATAAAGATTGGGAAATACAGATGGGATTAAGGGAGAGAGCTAAAAGAGACAGAGAGAAAAAGTAAAAAAAAATGTGTTTAATTTTTATTTTTGTTAAATCTCCAACACTAATTTTCTTCTGAGGGAATGAGTCTCCACATTTGTAAAATTATTTTTTCAGGGCCAGAGAGGTTGTTCAGCAGTACTTATTACGCTGTTGAAACTCACTTACTCCTGAATGCACTAGCCCTAACTTTTTCAGCCGTTTTTAGTGCGGAACGACTGAGTAAGTACAGCAAGTTCACGCCATTACAGTGATTTCAATGCCAAGTCTATCGGTGAGGACTGCAACAGCGCACCCTGTGGAGGAGCAGGGTATCTCTGACAGCTACTTCTGGATTTCCGCATTTAACTGCGCCTGTGCGAACGCCAGAAGTTGCTGTCAGATTTCCACATTATAACGGTGAGCGCTGATAACCTTACTCTTATTCTCATTGCAAATTTCAGGCCATTATAATGCTATGAGTCAATGCTAATTCAAGTTTTTCCTAAATGCTACCAGAGTTCATGAGGTGGCTAGATACTGTGGGCTGGATTTTGTCTTGGGGTCGGGTTGGGGTCGTGTCATCCGCATTTCGTGTTCCCCCCCCCCGACTTCAGATTAATGTGGATGAATGATGCAATTTTCACTTAATTGGGCAATTGAGTTCCAGCATGTGGGAACCCATGAACTAATTAGTGGTTTCAGTCTGAAAGTCGCCTCTGATGATGTCATCATTGCTGCTGCATTGCAGGTCAGAGACTGACTGACTGGTTTACTGGCTGTTGGTGAGAGAGGACCTGCCTGGCTTTTGCTGTGAGTGGACCTGGATGCAAAATAGAGAGAGACAGAGAGATTTTTTGCATCCAAGTCCTCTCACAGCAAAGGCCATGCAGTCTGTGAAGACATTCAATGCAGCAGCATCAGAGGTGACTTTCAGACCTAATACTACTACCTTCATCACATCTCCGTTGTAATAGTGGACCTGCAGCTGATAGTCAGCTATCCACTTGTGCTCCCGCCAGGTTTCACTGGAGTGTTTCACATCAGGCGTACTTCACGTCGGAAAAGGGTTAAACTAGCTAAAATGTTTCAAAATGGCATCACAGAGCCAATTTAGGGCTTGTTAAGGGCTTTGATGGCCTCTCCCGCCTCTTGGAGGCGGGACGGAGTTGGGAACCCCGCGACTGATTTTGTCAAAATTGCGTGGAGGCGGGATGGGGTCGGGACACTCAACCCCGCAAATTTAACCCCCCACACGCCTCCAAACCTGACTCCATGGGTCATTCAAAATCCAGCCCTGTGTGTCAATATGACTAAGGTGTCTCATCTCATCCAAGCTGCACCTCTAGTGCTGTTGCATGGGTAACCTTACCCTGCCTTTTTTCTTGCCACATGTGCAGGCATGCAAGAGCATGCAAGAGCATAATTCTGCCATCCTACTAGTACTAGACATTGCTCTGTATAGCCACTAATCTGCAGAAAAATAAATGGTACCAACGAGATCAGTGAAGCCCTCCCTTTGGGTATTATGCAACTGATTTCTGGCTTTAACAAGTTTGGCAGACGCAGTCTTCGGCAATCTGGCTACTTGGACCACTATGGCTGAGCTTTCAGTGATATCTGCAGGGAAGGTACCCACAAAATATGCTATTTTTTAATAACAGGAGCATTATATACTATGCAATGCACAATATATTATGATATAGTTTATCTCCTGTGGCATAGCTGATGGACCAAAAAAAATGCTATCTCTTCCTGAAATTGATTCTCTGCTTTCCCAATCTCTCTTTTCGTGTCACTCAGCCTCTCACCCTCTTTGCTATCACACATTTTTCTCATTATGGTATCTACATCATTCTGTCTGATTTCCTCATTGCTTCTGACTCACTCTTTCTGTGAATCTCTTCTGCCCTCCATCTCCTCTCTCTTTTATACATTTCCAGTGTCCAAGTCTGACTCGCAAATATGTTCCATTACTGATGTACTCAATCTTTAGCTCTTGTCTTTTTTTTTAAGGCCTAGGCACGCAGGAAGACAGCACATAGTATGGGAGAAAGTGATTAAGGAGGGCTGGAACTACAAATAATTGTGGAGAATGAGATGTCGAAGCACTGGTATCTGGGAATACTCTGTGATTGCGGTCTTGAGCCTGGGAGAACTTTGGGGTGGCAGGGTTCTAGCAGCAATTGTGATGAATCTGGAAGAACCGGCAGGGGGCTGGGAATGCAGTACTGATAAAGGTTTATGTCTTTCGGATGAGGCATTAAACTGAGGCCACACCTGCCCTCTCAGGTGGACGTAAAAGATCCTGCTATTTGAAGAAGAGCAGGGGAGTTCTCTCCGGTGTCCTGGTCAATATATATCCCTCAACCAACACTTAAAAACAGATTATGTGATCATTATCACATTGCTGTTTGTGGGACTTTGCTGTGTGCAAATTGGCTGCCCTGTTTCCTCCATTACAACAGTGATTACACTTCAAAAGTACTTAATTGGCTGTAAAGTGCTTTGGCATGTCCTGAGATTGTGAAAGATGCTATATAAATGTAAATCTTTCTTTCATTGTTGAGTTCTGCTTTGGCTTTGTTGAACGTATTGAGTCCAACTTCAACTTCAGCTTTAATCCTTGGCTATTTCAACACTCTCCATGGCGTGTGTGTCAGCCAATTTTCCTTTATAAGTACTTTACACTTGACTGTGTTAAGTTTTATCCCACTTTGTTCTGCCCAATTACATATTTTGTGCAATTCAATTTGTAATTTCTGAGCTGCCTCCTCCAATTCCACCACCCCTCCTAGTTTGGTGTCATCCATAAATTTGACCAAATTGATTTGGATTTTAAGTCTAGGTCATTGATGTAAACTAGAAACAATAGGGGATCCAAAACCAATCCCTGGGTCACCAAACTCAGTACTTCCACGCCCCGCAACTGCAGTGTAACTCTTCTAACAAATGCCCATTGTTTCCTACCCTTAAACCAATTGCTTATACATTTCTAAGAGGTACCCTGAATGCCCACAGCTTTGAGCCAAACTAATGGCCTTTCATTAAATGCCTTCTGGAAGCTTAGGTATAACACTTAAGAAAGCTTACCACAGTCCACTTGCGATGTCACTTCCTCAAAGAAATACCATATGGTATGTTGCCTCCCTGCTGCCAGGGTAAGGGACATCACAGAGAGGATGCAGAACATTCTGCGGGGGGAAGGGGAAGAGCCATGGTCCATGTCTGAACCAACGACATAGGGAGGAAGAGGGTTGAGGTCCTGCAGTCAGAGTTTAAGGAGCTAAGGAGCAAGTTAAAAAAGTAGGACCTCAAAGGTAGTAATCTCTGGATTACTCTGAGTGCCCCGCGCGAGTGAGAATAGAAATAGAAGGATATGGCAAGTTAATGCATGGCTAGAGACATGGTACAGGAGTGGGGGTTTCAGACTTCTGGGACATTGGGACCAGTTCTGTGGCAGGAGGGACCTGTTCAAGATGGACGGGTTGCACCTGAACAGAGCTGGGACCAATATCCTTGCAGGCAGGTTAACTAGTGCTGTGGGGGCGGGTTTAAACTAATTCACCAGGGCGTTGGGCAGCAAGATGTAGTATTAAAAAGTAGAAACAAGGCACACAGAGGACTGGGAGAAAAAGTTAGAGTTAGAACTAATACAGAATTAAGTGGGATCATAGAAAATACAAAGAGGTCTAAGTTAGGTTTGGGGTGCACGTGTGTAAATGCACAAAGTGTGATTAATAAGGTTGATGAGCTGCAAGTGCAAATAACCACATGGAAATATGATGTAGTGGCAATAACTGAGACCTGGCTCAAAAAAGGGGAGGATTGGATACTTAATATTCCTGGGTACAACGTACTCAGGTAAGATAGGGAAGGAAGAAAAGGAAGAGGGGCAGTTTTGATTAAGGAAATTATTACAGTGCTAGAAAGAGACAATGTCATTGAGGGGTCAAAGACAGAATCTATTTGGTTGGAGTTAAGAAACAATAAAGGAGCTTTTACTCTACTTGGTGTATTTTATTGGCCAACAAATAGTAGGAAGGAGATAGAGGAGCAGATTTGCAAAGAAATTACTGAGAGGTGCAAGAACCATACAGTAGTGATAATGGGAGACTTTAACTACCCCAATATTGAATGGGGCAGTGATTGTGTTAAGGGCAGAGAAGGGGAGGAATTTCTGAAGTGTATTCAGGAGAATTTTCTTTATCAGTATGTTTCCTGCCCAATGAGGAAGGAGGCATTGCTGGATCTAGTCCTGGGGAATTAAGTGGGTCAAGTGGGGAATGTCGCAGTCGGGGAGCTTCTCAGGAATAGTGATCATAGTATCGTAAGGTTTAGATTAGTTATGGAGAAGGACAAGGAGCAATCTAGAATAAAAATATTTAACTGGAGGAGGACTAATTTCAGCGAATTGAGGAGGGATCTGTCCCTGGTAAATTGGAGTCAAAGACTGGTAGGCAGAAACGTAATGGAGCAATGGGTGGCCTTTAAAGAGGAAATGGTTCAGGGACAGTCAAGGTACATTCCCACAAGGGGAAAAGGGAGGGCAACCAAAGCCAGAGCTCCCTGGATGACGAAGGTGTTAGAGAGTAGGATGAAGCAGAAAAAGGGGGCTTGTGACAGATATCAGCTTGATAATACAAGGGAGAATCAGGTTGAATATAAAAAGTACAGAGAAGTGAAAATGGAAAAAAGGGCAAAGAGACAGTACGAGAACAGATTGGCGGCTAACATAAAAGGGAATCCAAAGGTTTTCCAGAGGCACACTAACAGTAAAAGGGTTGTCAGAGGAGCGGTGGGGCCGATTAGGGACCAAAATGGAGATCTATTGGTGGAGACATAAGACATGGTTGAGGTACTAAATGAGTACTTTGCATCGGTGTTTACCAAGGAAGAGGACTTTACCAAAGCTTTGGTGAACGAGGAGATTGCCGGGATACTGGATGAGATAAAAATAGACAAAGAGGAGGTGCTAGAAAGGCTGGCAGTTCTTAAAGTGGATAAATTACCCGGTCCGGATGGGATGCATCCTAGGTGAGCGAGGGAAGGAAGGGTAGAAATTGCGGAGGTGCTGACCACAATCTTCCAATGCTCCTTTGGTAAAGGGGTGATGGCAAAGGACTGGCGGATTGCAAATGTTACACCCTTGTTCAAACAAGGAGAGAAGGATAAACCTGGCAATTACAGGCCAGTCAGTTGAACATCGGTGGTGAGGAAGCTTTTAGAAACAATAATACGGGAAAAAATTAACAGCCACTTTGACAAGCATGGACTAATAAAGGAGAGCCAGCATGGATTTGTTAAGGGCAAATCATGTTTGACTAACTTGATTGAGTTTTTTGATGGGGTAACAGAGAGATTGGATGAGGGCAGTGCAGTTGATGTTGTGTATATGGACTTTCAAAAGACGTTTGATAAAGTAACACATATTAGTCTTGTTAGCAAAATTGAACCCCATGGGATAAAAGGGACAGTGGCAGCATGGATACAAAATTGACTATGGGATAGAAAACAGAGAGTTGTGGTGAATGGCTGTTTTTCGGACTGGATGGAGGTATACAGTGGTGTTCCCTAAGGTTCAGTTCTCGGACCGCTGCTATTTTTTAATATACTTGGACTTGGCGGCACAGGGCACAATTTCAAAATTTGCAAATGGCACGAAACTTGGAAGTGTAGCAAACAGTGAGGAAGATAGTAATAGGCTTCACGAGGACACAGACAGGCTGGTGGAATGGGCGGACACATGGCAGATGAAATCCAATGCACAAACGTGTGAGGTGATACATTTTGGTAGGAAGAATGAGGAGAGATAATACATGCTAAATGGTACAATTTTAAAGGGGGTGCAAGAAGAGAGAGACCTGGGGATATTTGTGCACAAATCTTTGAAGGTGGCAGGACAGGTTAACAATGCAGTTAATAATAGCATATGGGGTCCTGGGTTTTGTAAATAGATCATAGAGTCCAAAAGCCAGGAAGTTATGCTAAACCTATATAAAACACTAGTTCAGCCCCAGCTAGAGTATAAAAACAGAAAATTCTGGAAATACTCAGCAGGTCAGGCAGCATCTGTGGAGAGAGAAACAGAGTTAACGTTTCAGGTTGATGACCTTTCATCAGAACTGGAAAAAGTTAGAGATGTAACAGATTTTAAGCAAGTGCAGGGGCAGGGAAATGGGAGAGAGGGGAGGAAAGAACAAAAGGGAAGGTCTGTGATAGGGTGGAAGGCAGGAGAGATTAAATGACAAAAGGTATGATTGTACAAGGCAAAAGGAGATGGTAATGGGACAAGTAAAGAAACAAAAGATAGGTCTAGAAGAGGTGTAAATGGGAATAGTAGAATCATTAACAGCTGCCATCTGAAAAGATAGGGGCAGAGGTTATGGTCTGAAATTGTTGAACTCGATGTTGAGTCCAAAAGTCCAGCTAGAGTATTGTGTCCAATTCTGGGCACCACACTTTAGGAAGGATGTGAAGGCTTTGGAGAGGGTACAGAAGAGATTTACTGGAATGGTTACAGGGATGAGGGATTACAGTTACATGGATAGACTGGAGAAGCTGGGGTTGTTCTCCTTAGAGCAGAGAAGGAGATTTAATAGAGGTGTTTAAAATCATGAAGGGAATCGAGTAAATAAAGAGAAACTGCTTCCCATCCTGAAGGGTCCATAACGAGAGGACACATATTTAAGATAATTGGCAAAAGAACCAGAGGTGACATGTTGAAGGTTGTTTACTAAGTTATTATTGTAAAGATAATCTTCAGGTTTATAGCTGATAATTGATTCCATTATTTTACGTGGGACTGAACTAAAACTAATGGGTCTGTAGTTGCCTGTGGCTGATTTGTTGCCCTTTTTGAACATGGGCGCACCACCTTAGCCTATTTCCAATCTACTGATGCCTCTCCAGTGTCCAGTAACTCCATCACATTGATTGTCAATGCCTCACAAATCTTCTCTTTTGGCGCTCTGGGATAAATACCATCCATTGCTGTGATTTACTGGTTTTGAGCCCTCAGACTTTTATCTCATTTATATCAAAATCATTAATTTTGCCTGGGTTATCTGTTGGGGAAGGATATGTTGCTCATGTCTTCCCTTGTGAATACTTGGGGGAAGTAATCATTCGGAATGTTTGCAATACTTTACTTAACCTCTGCTTCGAGGCCATTTGCATCTTTTATGGTTCTCGCCTCTTTTCTGACTGTCCCCTTACTATTGAAGTACTGAAGAAACTTCTTACTGTTATATTTTGCATCTACAGCAGTGCTTTTTTCTAGATCTCTCTCTGCACCTTTGATCACCCTTTTAACATATTTCTGCATGTTCTTATTTTCATTCCTTCCCCTTTCTCCTTGCAGGGTTTATAGAGGTCCTCTTCATTTCACTTTTTATTTGTTTATTAATCCAATTCGTGTCACTGTTTAATCTGATCTTGCTGGTTTGGGGTATGTACTTAGTCTGCAACAACAAGTGCCTTTAACATAGTAAAACCTCCCGAGGCACTTGCTCATCATATCTTTAAAGGTGTTCTACTCGAGTGTTAATGAACAACCTCCCACAATTAATTTTTTTATTATTCATTTACGGGATGTGGGCGTCGCTGGCAAGGCCAGCATTTAATGCCTATCCCTAAATTTGCTTAACTTGGGGAGGATTTTTTGCCTTCCCTGTCCAGCAGAAACTAAGCAAGTGGCAGTTAAAATCGTCCAGGTTGCTTACCTGCCCTGGAGTTATCAGAAGCTGACAATTCCCAATTTTAACCTGTTCTACTAAGCAGGCAGCAAGGACACCAGCCCAAAGCTGGGGAGGGTCCTTTCTTACATATGCATGTCAGGTCCCAAGGGAAGGCCTGAGCAGGAAGCCGCAGTGGTTTTTCCACCAGGTTAAGTCAGCGGGGAAGAGGATCGAGGCTTAAGACCCAAACAGGTCTTTTTTTAAAAACTTTTCTTGTGGGGCCAAATGGAGCAGGAGTGCTTCTTCGAGTTTAGGCCTTCCCTGCCCTGGACTTGCCCCCTCCCCCATCCCGATTATGACACCCCCCTGCCATACAGCCCCAAGAGCTGATCCCACCACCTACCTGGTGTCGATGGGCGGCCTCCAGCCCATACGACTATACACTGCTTCTTGCTGACTTCCCGCCCGGAATGGGCTGGCATGATTTAAATGTGGCCCAGCTGTTAAAATCGGCCAGGTCACATTCTGCCATGGGTGGGCAGGAAATGAACTTGCTAGTGTGGTTTCTTGCCCAAAGAAACCCTGGCAGTTGAGATCCAGGACTTGTTCCCTCATTTCTTCAAAATTAACACTTTTAAAGTTATATACTTGGCTCCTAACCTTTGGTATTTCTGAGTCCCAGACCATATTGAACATAAAAGCGAATGCTGCAATACTGAAATCAAAACAGAAGACACTGAAAAACACTCAGCAGGTCAGGCAACATCCCTGCAGAGAAAAACAGAGTCAAGGGGCACAATTTTAACTGCCCCCACCTGATGGAAACCAGGTCGGGGGGGGGGGCAATTAAAATAACTGACATTACCCTCTCTGATCCTGCTTCCTTCCCACCGTGTCCCCTCTTTTGAGCTGGACACCAGCAGGAAGGAGCGAGGTCCTACTTTAAATAGTGAGAAGTCGCACAACACCAGGTTATAGTCCAACAGTTTTATTTGAAATCACAAGCTTTCGGAGCTGCTGCTCCTTCGTCAGGTGAAGTGAAGGAATACAAATCAGCAAAGCATATATAGACAGAGAACAATGTCTGTGCAGCGTACAATGTCAGATGACTACAGTTAATCTTTCTGACTGCCTTTTATCACACCTCGGCAGAGAGACAATCAGGTCAGTCAGGAAGACATTATATCAAAGACACAGCAAAATACAACTAAGACAATGAGGTGGGGTCACAGGGGGTCTAATGTGTCAAATGCTGCAGTCTGTATGGAAAACCAAAAACTTTAAACTTTTTACTTTTTTTACTGGAAATCACATCTGTGAACAAGCCAACGACGACTCGAGTCTGGATGACTCTACGTCATGTAGCGTGACATGAACCCAAGATCCCGGTTGAGGCCGTCCTCATGGGTGCGGAACTTGGCTATCAGTTTCTGCTCGATGATTTTGCGTTGTCGTGTGTCTCGAAGGCCGCCTTGGAGAACGCTTACCCGCAGATCTGAGGCTGAATGTCCTTGACTGCTGAAGTGTTCCCCGACTGGGAGATAACAATCCTGCCTGGCGATTGTTGCGCGGTGTCCGTTCATACGTTGTCTCAGTGGCTGCATGGTCTCGCCGATGTACAATGCTCCGGTGCATCCTTTTCTGCAACGTATGAGGTAGACAACGTTGGCCGAGTCACATGAGTATGTACCATGTACCTGGTGGGTAGTGTCCTCACGTGTGATGATGGTATCTGTGTTGATGATCTGGCATGACTTGCAGAGGTTGCCGTGGCAGGGTTGTGTGGTGTCGTGGTCGCTGTTCTCCTGAAAGCTGGGTAATTTGCTGCGAACGATGGTACTTTTGAGGTTAGGCGGCTGTTTGAAGGCGAGTAGTGGAGGCGTGGGGATGGCCTTCGCGAGGTGTTCGTCGTCATCGATGACATGTTGAAGGCTGCGAAGAACATGGCGTAGTTTCTCCGCTCCGGGGAAGTACTGGACGACGTAGGGTACCCTGTTGGTTGTGACCTGTGTTCGCCTTCTGAGGAGGTCTATGCGATTTTTCGCTGTGGCCCGTCGGAACTGTCGATCGACGAGTCGAACGTCATATACCGTTCTTACGAGGGCGTCTTTCAGCGTCCGTAGGTGTCCAATGATGTCATCAGGACCCGATCTGCAATTTCAAGTGGGGGTAGGGGGTGGGTGGACGGTGTGGACAGACGGTGTGGACTCCCCGTCAGCCAAAGCCTATCTGGAGCCAGATCCTGGGCCAGAAGAGGCCCAGAAGGTAAGTCTTAAATGTATTTTTCAGGTTTTGTTGTGGACCAGTATAGGCAAAAGTGCTCCTCCAAGCCTCACAAGGAAGCCTTGGGCCTTCCTTGCACCAGGCTACCACTCCTCCCCTCAATCGCAGCAAGCTCCCCCTCTCATCCCACAATCGCGGCCAGACCCCCCGCCCCCCTCCGATCATGGCTGGACCCCCTCCCCCCCCCCCACCTTTTTTTCAACTTTTCAATAGAACACAATCTTTAAACTTCCACAAAAACAACTAATATTAAGCAATAATTTCTCAATGACCATAGTTTCCTTGGTTGATAGAGAATTACAATCATAATCAAATCTCTAGACTTTTATTCATAATATTTTAGCTTCTTCAAATCAGAATCATTTTAAAGTAATAAAATATAACAGAAATGTTGTATAAGCAGATAAAAGCAATCTTAGCCACATAAGAATTAAAAAATGGACAACTGATATATTTTCTTCCATTTATTTTAATATTTATTTTTAATCAAACGTTTAAGATAGGATGAGTGACATTCAGCAGTGGAAAATAAATGGCACATTTATAGTTCATTCATTTGCAGAGAATGCTGCAAAGTAATGGCATGCTCTGTGATCCATTGCCATTCCCATACAATTCTATTACAATACTTAGCATTACAGACTTACATAATTATTTCTGCAGACAAGAACATGGGGTACTGAAAGGGTTAAAGTGGTGTCATGATTTTGACAGCTGTTGTAGCAGTAAATAATACAAATCAGAATAGATAGCAAAGAGAATATTTGACAATGAAGCCAGCATTTCCATCAATAATGTATGCATTTATCTGCTTGTAAATGATTCATAAAGGAGGAAAATGTCTAATTTTTTGGATTCATTCTGCACGGGTTTTCCAGTTGGTGTATTAAGACCGATCTGTCACATATAACAAGGTACGTTATCTCCTTCAGGAATGTAGCCTCAGGTTATTAATCAAATTCGATGTTCAGCACTAGACTCTTCTCAGTCACTATGATATGTCACTGTGAGAAACTCATTAAAATGACACATGCGTTCAAATTTCATTAGCATTCAATCAATAATGCATTTGTTTCCTTTTTGGTGTCTTAGCACAGTTTCATGCATCTTGTTAGCCAAGTGGTTTTTCATATTTATGACAAATAAATAACAGCATAGAACTTAACAGAGGTTAATATATAGGAACATAGGAACAGGAGTAGGCCCTTGAGCCTGTTCCGCCATTTAATGAGACCATGACAGATCTGTGTCTTAACTCCATCCACCTGCCTTGGTTCCATATCCATTTATACCCTTGTCCAGCAAAAATCTATCGCTCTCAGATTTAAAATTATTAATTGAGCTAGCAGCTACTGTTTTTTGTTGGAGAGTTCCAAACTTCTACCACCCTTTGTGTGAAGAAGTGTTTCTTAACTTCTCTCCTGAATGGCCTGGCTCTGATTTTAAGGTTCTGTCCCCTTGTCCTAGACTCCTCCACCAGCAGAAAAAGTTTCTTTCTATCTACCCTAACAATTCCTTTCAAAATCCTAAAAATCTCAATCAAATCATCCCATAACCTTCTATATTCCAGGGAATACAAGCCTAGTTTATGTAATCTCTCATCATAATGTAACCCTTGGAGCCCTGGTAATATTCTGGTGAATTGGTGCTGCGCTCCTTCCAAGGCCAATACATCCTTTCTAAGGTGCGGTGCCCAGAACTGTACACAGTACTGCAGATGTGGTTTAACCAGGACTTTGTATAGCTGCAGCAAAACTTCCTCCCTTTTATATTCTAGCCTTCTAGTTTTTTTTGCACCTGACTACTACATTTTAGTGACCTGTGTGCATGGATCCCTAAATCTCTTTTGACTTCCACTGTTCCTAGCTTTTCACCATTTAAATAATACTCAGATCTATCCTTTTTTGGTCCAGAATGGATGACCTCACTCTTACCTGCATTGAAATCCATCTGCTACAGTTTCGCTCACTCACTTCATATAAAATAGTTCTGTATCACTCAGATGACACTCTGATCGGTTAGCAAGTATGTTTATACCTTGTAACAGCTTAAACTGATAGCACTTTTTAGATTCAGAATATCCAAACAACATTGCATTTTTGGATCTGCTCATTTGACTGGAATTTGAAATTTAAATCATCCAGACAAATAATCACTTTTTTTAAACAAGCTAGCAGAGTATGAAAGCTTCCTCGATGTTATACTGATGCCTGCGGTTTGTTCACATGGTGTAAAAGTAATGTTTGCTGGCTAATCCTACAAATGAACAGCAAAATCTGGTCAGTTAATCTCTTAAGCCTTAGAGGAAGAGACTTATAGAATCATAGAATGATACAACACAGGAGGCCATCGTGCCTGTACTGGCTCTTTGGTAGAGCTATCCAATTAGTCCCACTCCCCTGCTCTTTTCCCAAAGCCTAGCATTTTTTCCTTTTCAAGTATTTATCGAATTGCATTTTGAAAGTTATTATTGAATTTCCTTCCAGCACCCTTTCAGGCAGTGCATTCCAGATTATAACTACTCGTTGTGCAAAAAATGTTTTCCTCATGTGTTGCCAATTATCTTAAATCTGTGTCCTCTAGTTACCGACCCTTCTGCCACTGGAAACAGTTTCTCCTTATTTACTCTATCAAAACCCTTCAAAATTTTGAACACCTTTATCAAATCTCCCCTTAACCTTCTCTGCTCGAAGGAGAACAATCCCAGTTTTTCTAGTCTCTGCAAGGAACTGAAATCTTTCATCTCTGGTACCATTCTAGTAAATCTCCTCTGCACCCTGTCTAAGGTCTTGACATCCTTCCTAAAGTGTGGTGCCCAGAATTGGCCACACTACTCCAGCTGGGACCTAACCAGTGTTTTATAAAGGTTCAGCATAACTTCCTTGCTCTTGTACTCTATGCCTCAATTTATAAAGCCAAGGATCCTGTATGCCTTTTTAACAGCCTTCCCAACTTGTGCTGTCACCTTCAAAGATTCGTGTACGTACACCCACAGGTTTCTCTGTTCCTGCACCACTTTGACAATTGTACCATGTAGTTTACATTGCCACTCTTCATCCTTCCTACCAAAATGAATCACTTCACACTTCTCTGTGTTAAATTTCATCTGTCATGTGTCTGCCCATATACCAATATAATTTGTAAAAATGCTTGAATGTATTTTCTGATCAGGTGTATTTTATAATAAACTTAGGCACAGATACAAACATACAGTCCAGATTTTAAACTTTTTTGTTATATTTGCCAACCAACATTATAACAAATTATATATATTGCTGCATTGTGCCTTTTTTTAACACTTCAAAGAATTTCATAGAATAAAATGGCACTCTGAACAAAGCTTTAGATCATAAATGTGTACCACAGATGCAATGGAATCATGTCAAATCATTGTCTATCTTGTTTAAGCCTGAGCCACTCGTGAGAGTAGATTTTCAACTTGCTGTTCGTGCATAAAATGTTGTGGATTGGCCGGACGATTTTCATTTCACTGATTATACAAAATATTAGTTAGGTCACAGTTACAGCCTTGTGTAGTTTTGGGCATACTATTATACAAAGGACATTAAAGTCATAAAGCATACAGTATACATTCACCAGAATTATGCCAGGGATAAAAAAAACTACAGTTATGGGGAGTAATTTAGGAACATAGGAACAGGAGAAGCCCATTTAGCCCCTCGAGCCTGTTCCACCATTCAGTGAGATCATGGCTGATCTGTGACCTAACTCTATATACCCGCCTTTGCCCCATATCCCTTAATACCTTTGGTTACAAAAATCTATCAATCTCAGATTAACAATTGGCCTAGCATCAACTGCCATTTGCGGAAGAGAGTTCCAAACTTCTACCACCCTTTACGTGTAGAAGTGCTGACTAACTTCACTCATGAAAGGCCTCGCTCTAACTTTTAGGCTATGTCCCCTAGTCCTAGACCCCCCAATCAGCAGAAATAGTTTATCTTTATCTTCCCCTTAATGTCTTGAAAACTTCAATCAAATCAACCCTTAACCTTCCAAATTCTAGGGAATATAACCCGAGTTTGTGTAATCTCTTCTCATAATTTAACCCTTGGAGTCCAGATATCATTCTAGTAAATTTACGCTGCAATCCCTCCAAGGCCGGATACTGGGAGTATTTTGAATGGGTGAATAAGGAACGATTACTTCTTCTAATTGCAGAGGTAATGATGAGGAGTCACCATTTTAAAATTATCATGAAGAGAGTGAGAAGAGAGGATGGGTTTTTAGAGCATAGAATGCCTTGCCACAGGGAATGGTTGAGGCAGAGACCATCACATTTTTTACGGTAAATTGGATATACATTTGAATTAGAGGCAGATACAGGGCTATGGGGAGAATGTGGGGCAGTGCGATTATCTCGAGCAAAGATCTGGCACAGGCATGATGGACCTTCCTTCCTTCTGTTCTGTAAACTTCAATGGTTTTAATCTTTATTCTGTTTATATTTTCAGTTACAAAGCAACAATTCCACATTGCTTGGCACAATGGTAGTACCCTTGTCCGAGTAATAAAGTTGTGGGTTCAAGCCCTAATCCAAGGAATTGAGCACATGTGGGGGGATTTTACCTGCTGATTTCAGTTAGATGCCTGCCCACCTGCATCGGAATGAGGCAGTGGGTATTTTTAAAGCCAGGCCTCATTAAGATTCCGTCGCTGACTTCCCACCTGAAATGGGCTGGAAGCGGCTGCTGGCCGATGGAAATTTAGAAGACCCTTAGACTCCTGCCTGCACTCAAGTAATCGTGGGAACCAGGGTTCCTTGGGTGTTTCATGGTAGGGATGGGGAGAGCCAAGGGAAGGCCTAAACTTTCCTGTGGGGCCCAGAGGAGCACTCCTGCTCCTCTGGGCCCCACAGAGGGAAAAAAAACTTTGAATGGCCTCTTCTGGTTCCAATCCTCTTCTCACTTGACTTAACCTGGCGGGTTAACTGAGGTCGCAGTTAAAATTGCGGTCATGGTCTAAGACAGGAGACAGCAGCAGTTAACCAGCGGGGGACAGGCACGGCTGCATATTCTGACCCAGCTAGAGGAGACTGCGTTTGACATTGTTGGAGGGGCCATCACTGAGGCTGTGGTGATCGGCAAGGCTGAAACCATTGAAGGTATGCTCATACCTAATCCTCCTTCTCACATCCCACTTCCTCCTCATCCCACAATCTCTTCTCAGTTACAAGCTGCTGATGGTATAAGCATGCACATCTTGCTTCCCCCCACCCCTCACCACAACCCTACTTTCTCCTTTCAGATACCCAAGAACTCCAAGCTTCCCTGCAGGAAAAGCAAGAGGAGAGTGATGGAGAAGAAGAGACACCATCACTTGCAGGCACCAGCTCAGAAACTGGCACTGCGCATACTTTAGAGGGTAGTATAGAGGCGGGATCTGCACATGGTGAGTCACTGGGCATGAGCGGTCTGCATCCAGGGCGAGGGAAAGGGTAATGCAGGTGCCAGCTCCCCAGAGGGCGAGGTCGCACACAAGTTCTGCTGCACAGGACTCAGATGAGGACTTCGATGGAGTGGCCTTCAGAAGAAGGGTGATGGGCATGCACACAGAAATGCTTGGTGCAATGGCAGGCCTGCCAGATAGTCTGTTGTCACTGTCGAGGAGCATGGAGGAGGCCAGCTCCAACCTTGCACAGGGCTTTGCACAGAGCTTGGAGCCCATGATTTCTGGGATGGAAGGGATGGGCAACTTCATTAGAGCACTTGTGGACCCAACCATGATGCAGGGTTTGATGGCCGATGTCTCAGCTTCGATTGCAGCACAAGCACAAGCCACCCAACATCTGAGTGCTGCAGTGGAAGCTCAGACTTCTGCCATCGTGGCTGCGTTTACCAGTGTGGAAAGGGGCTTGCAGAGTGTTACAGCAGTCCAGCAATCTGTCCTCCAATAGATTACTGGGATATCTGAAGTGCTGCTCCACCATTGCCCTTGCCGCTGCCTGTCAGCCAGCCAGCCCAGACTGCTGCCGCCCTTGCTGAGGTGGTGCAGTCTACAGCTGGGCCTTTTAGGCCCAGAGCTGCTCGAGGCCATCCTGTAAGGCCATCTGCAGTCTCTCTCACTGAAAGTCAACAGCCTTCCACCAGCCATGCTGCAGCCACTGGAGTTCTTCTTAGGAGCACTAGGACAGGCAAAGGCACAGGGAAGACAGGCACTAAGGGAATGCACAAGAGTAATTAGTTGACTTTGTTGTGTAGTATTAGATTGAATGATTAATAAATGTGGATTGGAATGTTTGTTTTGTGGTGGCTTTCATTTCAGCATTGTGACCAAGAGGATGCTGTGATGTTCCATGTCAGAGGGATGGTAAGGTGGGGAAGTGTTGAGCAACAGGAATCTGAGGTTTCATTCAGGAGAACCGGAGTCTGATGATGCGCTCATGGACAGCCCATCCAGAGCGTGGATGTGCAGGCTACCTCCTCCCTTCCTCCTCCTCCTCCTTCTTCCTCTTCCTCCTCCTGAAGTGGTGGCAGGACCCGCGGTGGCAAGGGCTGCTCCCTCATGATGGCCAAGTTGTGGAGGATGCAACAGACCACCACGAATTGGGACACCAGCTCCGGCGAGTACTGGAGAGCTCCTCCCGAGTGGGCAAGGCAGTGGACTCGTTGCTTCAGCACCCCGATGGTCTGCTCGATGACATTCCTCGTGGCAGCATGGCTCTCATTATGAGTGGTGGAGTTGCGGAGGGGCGTCATCAGCCAGGTGTAGAACGGATAGCCCCTGTTGCCTAGCAGCCACCCTCGGGTTTGATGTGGTGGCTGGAAGAATGCTGGCACAGTGGACTGGTGCAGGATGAAGGCACCATGAGTGCTGCCAGGATACCAGGTATTCACCATCATGATGTGCTGGGCATGGTCGCACACCAACTACACATTAAGTGAATGGTACCCTTTGCGGTTACGGAACATCTCACCATTGAGATGTGGTGCCCGCAAAGCCACATGTGTGCAATCGATGGCACTCTGCACCATAGGGAAGCCTGATATCCATGCAAATCCACGTGCGAGCTCCTCCTGCTTCTCTCTGAACTGCGAGATGTTTACTATGTCGCCTGTTCCAGCCTGGAAGGATCTGCTGGCGAAAAAATTCAGGGCCGTGGTCACCTTGAGGGCCACTGGCAGAGCTGTTGTCGCCCTGCTCTGAGGCTGCAGGTCTGGTTCCAAGAGGTGGCTGAGTTCTGTGAGTACCTCCTTGGTGAAGCAGAGCTGCCAAAAACACTGCTCCTGACTTAGCGGCAGGTAGAAAAAGTGCTCCCTGAAGACACATGGTGGGTAAGGCCTCCTGCTGAGAGTCCTCCTCCTCCCTCTGCGAGCAGCTTGTCTTCTTTGCTGCCTCTGCTCCATCTCCCTGTCATGCTGCAGCACAAGGACTGCAACTAGAGCCCTCATGACTGGGAGTAAGTGATGTACTCAGAGGCATTCAGTAGCAGCCACTGCCTTCCCAACATCCAGCAGCACTCCCTCCACACTTTAACGGCTTTTTAAATGTCTTCCAGCAACCCAGTACTCCTACAAACTCTGCAACAGCCAGTACAAAAGCATAAATCAACTTACCTGCATGTTGGATGTATCCCTTTAAGTAGCGCTGGTGGGGGGTCCCTCGTGCAGCTGAACACTTGTTCAGCTGTGCATGTTTAGAAGAGCGCGTTGAATGGAGTAGCGAAGTCGAAAATGGCAGGTCGTGCGTCAAGTCAGCGTTACTTGCTGACTAACGTCACAATCTGCCTATTCTGCATACTGCATCGTACCACCCGCGCTATCGTCCTCACCAAGATGACAAACACTGCGTGCCGCGCCAGTAGTGGGTGTAAGCGAGGCGTATGCCTTTTTAAAATAAAAACCGCCATAACTACCGGTGCTAAGGTGCCGAATTTCGCAGCCTCAAGGTCTTACCTCATAGTCATCCAATTTTCAGATTTCCTTACATAAGCCTCCTGCTGTATCCAGAATGGGCAAACATATAAGAATTGTACAGGCTGCCAAGGAAATTAGCACACATCAGTAATATTCAAGGCATCACACTCTACCTCCAAATTAATAAAATGGAAGTCTTACCTGTTAAGAGTTCAAAATGCATCCCCTGCAAGTCTCTGGATAGCCAGATGGGTATATATAAGCCAAGGGAAATCAGAAACAGGAAATACTCGAAAATAATATTTCTTTAGCTCTCTGTTGCAGGTACATAGACTTTGGGAAGTTGATACAATGAGGTGTCCTCTCGAGGAAAACAGTGGTGACTTGGGAAATTACTTTAGACATTGCTGATTGGTGCTTATGGCTACAGTGGCTGGAATCTGAAAGCTGCTATTGCAAAGGAAGTGAACACAGCAGTAATTGGTATGAACTTGATGGTGCACATTCCCTTTTAACTCATCAAATGGATCAGCCAGCAGCTGCTTAATAAATCTAAGTACAACCGCAGAAACAATGGATGTCAAACCACTGAGTAAAAATGTCAGTAAAATACTGCAGAGGTTGTAAATCTGAAACAAAATCACAAAAAGGTGGAAACGCACTGTAGGTAATTCAGTAAAAATGTCATGTCTGTAGGTCCTAAAGGATGCCCTATTTCTGTACATCCAGTATGCCTACAGCACGAACATCCACCCCACATTTTGAAACCAATAAAACCATGAAAACAGCCGGCATTGCACTGTGTGTTGTAATTTTCTCCTTAATAGACTGAGCTGCAAAAAATCAGAGATCTTGAAACACACACTTGGTGAATAGTCACATTTTGTATCCAAGTGACCAATTCACATATATTCAAGCAATCTAATAACAAAACTATCAACTCAATATAAAATGCACCCAAATACACTGAACTTCATAAAACATGTGGAGGCATTTATTATAGTATGGTTTTAGTTACTTGTGTATAATGGCTACTGAATATTATATGGATATGACTTCAACAAATTTAACCCGGTAACATTTTAACACAATTTTTAAAAATGAATTGTTAGACTATTAATTCAAAGTAAAAGTTTAAAAGAGTGCTGATTTTTACCTTTATAAAACCTCATCGTATTAAGGGAACTGTGTACCTTTGTTTAGTCGTTATTCACATGTAGGTTACTAATATTGTGATTTTACCACCAGAATGTGCCAAATTTTATATATATATATATATAATATTCCTGCCCACTTGCAACTTGTTTCTATTTCCACAGGCTCACTGTTGTATCTATTATTTCAGCTTTACCCAGAAGCAATTTAGAGGGGAGCAGGATCACATGGATTATGGGATCAAATTATTGATTTAAAAAAGCTAAAAATCTTGCAACAAGCAAGAGGGTTCATTAAACTAAAATTATGTGTATAACCCTTTTGACATCTGTTGATTTTGCATAAAGGTACTGTTAACACAGAAAGGCCCCTCTCTACTCATTTTTTTCAGTCTTTGTTCATGATGAGTTGGCTGGCACTGAATTACATGTATTCACAAACCTTTCCTATTCCTTATTGTCTATATTTACATTTAACTTCTAGTTCTAATCAATTGCAGATAACAGCCTATGAGTTAGCACTTGGTGATCTGACTTATTTTAAATTTAGTGAAGGATTTATGTTCTAGCCTTATTTGCCTGATTCAAGTATTATTGTACATGAATACAAGTTTCAAACCACATCTGCTACTTGTTGTTTTAATGTTGTGAGATTTGAAACACAAGAGCAATGGTTTCCAAAGGCTTCTGCTCCAGGAGAAAACAGTGATAAATCAGATTGAAGAATTGTTAATGAGCAGTGCGGAGTCTGAACCAGGAAGTGTAATTAGAATACTGAATTTAATGTCAAATCAGGTACAGAAAGCGAAATAACAAAAGGGAAAGGAAGATTGGATTAAGAGAGAGAGATAAAAGAGACAGAAAGAAAAAGTTAAAAAAATTGCATTCTTTATTTTTTTTTAAATCTCCAACAATAATTAAAATCTGAAGGCTTGAGACTGCACACTTGTTAAAGTAAATGTTCAGTGCCAGAGAGGTTGTTTGGCATTAATAAGACTTATCACACAGTTAAACGGGTACTTAGACTGAAATGACTTGACTGAACTTTTTGTGGCGAGTTTAGTCTGTATCTACGACGTTACTACAGGAACTTCATGCCGTTCAGTACATTTGAATGGGGAGGCAGACGGCGGGATGCCGTTTCTGCACAGCTTGTGAAGGTGCAGCGCACCTTGGACAGCAACTTCCGGATTTTTGCGTTTAACTGCGCACGTGTGCTCGCCAGAAATTGCTGTCCGATTTGCGCGTAAATAACAGCACTGTTAGCCTCACCGCTATTTTCACTGAAAAATCCGACCCATTATAACTCTTTTTATTTTATTATTTCAAATCTAATAAACATTCTATACAGCCAGTTTACAAATTAATGGCAACAGCATCAGCAGACATTTCAGTGTTGGATATATGTGTTACAATTAGCATATGTTGTTTTGTGTTTCAGAAATATTCTGTATCACCTCGATGAGACATCGAACCAATTCTCTGTCGTGAAAGAAGCTCTTAACCACTTCAGACTTCAACAGACAAACCAAACTCTAGCCACAGTGCTATCTGTGGTGCTGAACAGCATCAGATCTGCTCAGGTTTATTTAAAGGCAGGCTTGGATGTGTTTGAGAATATTCAAAATACAAAAAAACAAACCGACTTTTAGAAATGTGCAATGGTGAAGGGAGGGACATTTTCCTCTTCAAAGGTGGATACATTACCGAAAAGTTATACCTGAATTTATCAAAGGACATGTTGTTACTTACAACAGGGATTAAATATGCTGCTGATTTCAAATACACAAACAAAATACCATTTGATGGTGACCTTCACTGATAAGTAGTGGTTATTATTAACAACTGAGTCAGACACAATAGTTCTACCACCTATTTGCAGTCCATTGGATAATAATGCAATGGCAGTAGATAATGATTATGAGGAGACTAGGTCATAGAATGACTAGATATTCCCAGCCTTCAAAGGCTGTTAACTGTCAGGTTGGAAAGATTTGGAAAAAGAAATGCACATTAACAGAAATAATTCATTCAATCCATTTAATAGACTGAACAATGAAGCCAATGAATGTTGTATAAGCACTTAATTATTTTCATTATATGATACCTCAAAATGGGCAATTAATTAAATTGACAAAGTCTTCAGAGAGTTTTATTAGATCATAAAAGCATAATGTGCCTTTCAGATTGAGGTGTATGTTATCCTGTGTATAAAGAGTATTATACATTGCAACCTGTGGAATAATGTCATAAAGTGGTACAATTTTTGTAAAACAAATGCCTTGTATAGAACAGAGAGACCAATCTTGTCATTTTAACCTGTCAAATGCAACAGAAAGAAAAACTTTATTTTTTTCTAGATTAATCTGCAAAAGCGTATTATTGCAATAATATCTGTTGTAGCTGAACCATTATATTTTGACGATTGAATGCATATTGTGAAACAATATTCAGTACCTATTTAATGTTTTAAAATCAAAGATATACAATAGGAAACAATGGAATAATGATTTTTACTCAATAATGTGGCAGATCGCTGCCCAGTCCTTCAGGGTATTTCTGTAACACTCCTATACTTCATTGTGTACAAAAGTTTTAAAGTTGTAATTTCATTTTCCATTTATCAACTTAAGTTAAATTTGAAGTACACTTGTTTCCTAATTGTGAATGAATTGAAAGGTCACATAATATGTTTCTTTAGGTTCAACTGAGAACCTAAATATGTGGAAACGCTATCCCACCAGTTTGATTTTCTTCAAAAGTGTGAAAAGGAAATTTCTTTAGACCACCTTGTGTATATACACAGAAGGTTCTCTGTTTCTTCTTTGTAAGAAACGGGTTTGCAGTCATCATCATCAAATGATGAGTTCTTAGTTTGGGCAAAACCAGAGCTATTGACAACGACTGGCCTGAAATTATGATCCTGTAACACGAAGGAAGTTATGCACCTTATATACACAATGAAAGGTTAATTAATCCACTGGTGGAGTATGTAATATTTTTGCAAAATGACAGCAGCAAGTTCGAAAAGCACACTTTGCTCTTGAGGCCTTGTTTGCATATTCACTACTGTTACCACTGGCAGCATTTTTCTGAATGAAATTATTATTTTAGGTTATCCAAGTCTCACAGCATTTTTGGTAGACAACCAATTTTTTCTATCAGCATCCTGATTACAGTTTCAATTTCCCAGACCACCGTCTGCATTTTTATGTTACAGAATGTGATGTACATAGTATAAAAATATTATAGATAATGTAAACACCAGACACTATAATACAGAGTAAAGAGATAGCATCTAACACAACAGAAAGCAAGAATGACTATAAAAACAATGTAACAGAGATTATATATAGTACAATACTGAGTGAGATACTCAGTGCAAGTAAACTAATATACCAAAGACAGTAATATAGTACAATACCATAATAAAAAAGAAAGAAAGACTTGCATTTATATAGCGCCTTTCACGACCACTGGACGTCTCAAAGCGCTTTACAGCCAATGAAGTACTTACAGAGTGTAAGATATTACAGAGTGAGACACACTGCGATAAAGATACTGGGGAATGAGAGTTAATAATTACAGGGAGAGAATACAATAACAACAGAAGTTGTATAATATAACAATGTAACACGGCAGAGATTGAATGTGATATAATAGTAACAGTGGTACATACTGTATAATTTAACTTCACAATGTGATACAGTCTAATATAATACACACACTGATAAGATAAATAATGTACTTTTGCAATATTTTGTAATCTATTTTCACATATACAGTATTATAAAAATAGGTTTATTTTGGAAGAATGGGTTTTAAGGAAATGGATATGAGTACAAGACGACAAAATTACTCTGACAGGCTGGAAAATCTCACTGAAATCCTGTCTCTCTGATGATGTCTTTTGAAAATTGAACTTTATTTTCTGTGTTACAAATTGTCTCATGACCCTATAGGGACTGAACATTTATTAGAGTTTGATTATATGGGTAAATTCACCAATCCCCCATTCTCCTTGCAGGAGCTGCATTATTGTAGCACTGCCTCCAACCTGTGCTCAGCAAGAGCATGGGATCGACAAATTGAACCTATTGGATATATTTCCTCTCCCTGTATCTGGGGATTCGACATTCCTCGGGCACAGGGCATCCCATTGCATTGCCCCAGGACCTCCTGGGGCTTTCCCAACAAGCATAACTGAGCCCGTGCTTGTCGTAGGGGCAGGTCTAGTATTGCTATTTGAATGAAACAGAAGGAATGTTCCAGGCCGCCCATGTTACTCTCCGATAGATCTGACCATTCATGATTCCAGCACTGCGGTGTCTGTCAGAGGCTGTTGTGAATGCCTGCCAGCGGACCCCCCAGGGACTGGGGGTCTGTAGGGTACACTGACTACAGAAAAGCATATTTGACACTTTATTTTAATGTCTTCTCCCCCTCCCTCATGGACAATTCTGGGCCTTCTTACTGCTGTTCCCAAGCAGCAGCCAGAAGGCCCTGATCTCGCAGGCCTTTCTATTCTGCTCCAATTCCAGGCATTTTTTCGACAGACCTGCCAGCCAGAGGGGGTGAGCCTTTGCCTGCAGTATGCCCCAAACCACGCAAACGTCCTGGGGAAGAATAATATGAGTAGCCACTTCCTCACAGGCACTGAAATCCACTGTGCCTGTCGGCCATCCATAGAAGAAAATCAACCCTATAGTGGTTCAATTGCCTTGATTTTTTTTACTGCCAATCAGCAGACTCTTTCAAAAGATAGAGATCAGGGAGTGTAAAATGCTAAATATAACTGCGTGTGACTGCTGACCTATTCAAAGAGAAAACCATGAAAATTGGGCTTAAAATGGCTGCATGGTAAAGCTTTAGGATTTCTGAAGTAGGACTGACAAATATTGTAATATGAAGTGATGGAGGCTAAAAACTCAAAGCAGACTTTGAAAAACAGTTAGGGGGAAAAATTCAGCTGCTTGCGCCTCCCGTTAGCGCCTTAAGAGGGCGCTAATGGGGCGTAAAGCAGCTAACGCCCGGGCGCAGCGCCGCCCACGCCTCCCGAAAAATTTAGTGGGAGGTTAGCGGCGGCGGCAGCCGGTAGCGCCCTGTGGCGCTGCGCCGCTGGCGATGACATCAACGCCGTGCGCAGCACCCCGCTCGCGCCCCGGCCGTGATCTTCAGTCGCGCCCCCTGATTTACCGCCAGACGCTATGTCCGACGGGTTCAGGGAGGCGTACGTGCGGCCGGGGCGGCGATATTTAAAGGGGAGGTGGCAGGCGGCCATTTTTGTTGCTGGCCGCCTGCCAGCACCTGCCCCCGTTGCTGTCCCCGGCCCCCGTGAAGCCCCCCCACCGTGAAGTGCCGGCTGCGCTCCAAGAGCCCGGCACTTCTCTTGAGTGCCGGGCTCTTTTGCCGGCACTCCCGATCCCTGGGGGCCCAGCTGGGCCCCGGTTCGCGCTGCGCAGGGTCCCTCCCCTTTAAGAAGGGGAGGAAGGCCTGCAATACCGCGGCGCGATGTGCCGCAGCGCGTGGCGCTGCGGCACGTAGCGCCAGGATATTCACTCGCAGCGCCCCAAGAGGGATGCGGGGTGCTTCCAGTGGCGCCCCGCTTCCCTCTTGGGGCGCAACCACTGAAGTTCCGGCGCGGGGCCGCTAATTTTTTCGGGGCGCTAAAAGTCGCGCCCCGGCGAGGTTAGCGCCCCAAATGGGGCGCGACTCAATTTTTACCCCTTAGTGTTATAAACAATGAAGTGCAGCAACAAGACACAGTATACACATGGGCAGCACAGTACTTAGTCATTTTATTAGTTATTTTATATGTTGAGGTGACCATGTAATTTTCTGCTTATCTTTCCAGTATCTCTACAGCTCTGCTGATATTTAAAAAATCATCCTAACAGTTAAGCTCACTAATACCAGATTTGATCTGGAATTCAGTTCTCATTTTCCATTTATATCCCTTTTCCTTCTCCCACCCCCACCCTACCAACTGCATAATTCTTCATGAATTGTTTACAATTGACCCTAACAAAAATTTAACAAGCTTTTTAAAAAACTTTTTGCTAGTTTTCCCTAACCCTTTTTTTGATGCCACTAATTCTCATTACAGCACTAAACATCTGTTAGTGCTTTGTCTTGGGATTACACTCCTGTTTATGCATGTGTATTTTTTTCATAAAAATTGTCAAACAGAGGAAAATAGGGTCCCAACAGCCAGATCAAGACATCACTGTAAAATGCTTGGCAGCCATTGTCTACATACATAACCTCTTGCTTGAAGAATCATGCATGCTCCAGAGGACTCAATGGTGAGGAGACTGTGCAATTCAAAATGGAGGATAAATTAAACACAAATAATAAACCCTAATGCATGAATATAACAGTAACTAAAGAAATGAACGTTCCAATTTTTGTTTGGTTATTCCAAAATCGGGAAATATTGTGAAAGCATTTTATGGATGCAGTTCTAAAATGGTTGTGAATAATGACACATTTTGATTTTTCAAAAGCATGATTTGGCTGCATGCAATTTCTGATACCTGCAGACTATCTCGCTTCATAAAGAAACAATTACTGTAACATTAAGTGATCTTTCAGCTTATTCACAATTAAAAATGTTGGCCCTTAAATTATGATGTGTGTTACTTGTGTACAAAAGTTAGTGGAGGTGTTACCCCGATTATTTAAAACAAATGAATGTCTGCATTAAAATAACTCAGGAAGGAATTCCAGACAAGTATATTAAGCATTCATATACCAGTATCCAATGGCATAATTTCAGAGCATTGGTTATCTTTTTTTCCAAATGCATTTCAAGAAAAATAAGTCTATTTATATTCACTTTTGATTTTTTAAAAAATAGAACTGCTGTTAAACAGAATTTTATAACAAAATGGAGTGAAGTTCTGAAATGGGCAGATGATTTTAAGAAATGCAAATGGAGAATGTTCTGTTATCATGTTGATATAGGAGTATAAAAAGAGACACAGTACTTTTTTGACTATCTGCAGACTACAGGTATAATTGCTCAGTATGGAATAGTGCTGGTTAATTCAACCCATGATAAGAGATTTACAAGCTAGGTTTGTTTATAGAAACTAGCTGGTTAAAGAAAAATGATCTAAATGTGATTTAAACTAATATTAGCATCCAGTTATCAGGATAAAATTGGCTCATTTCTGTATATATCGCTCAAACATGGCAAAGTCCTGACAAAGCAGCGAAACATTGCATTTGCATTTATTTCATAATCTAGAGGCTATGGGTTTTGATTCCTGAGATATGGTAATATACTAACATTAGTTATTGATCAGACTGCCTTGTGGCAGATTACATTAAGTCTAGGGTAGGGGAAAAAAATTACTGGGAGGTAATCTTCAAATTGGGCGCAAAGTCGGTGGTGCATCTGCTGTGCCCGCCAGATAAGTTCAGTGAGAGGCCTGAAGCAGTTTTAGATTCAAGCCTTATTAGAATACCCTAAGCGAACTGCCCAATGTTCAGTGAGCGCTAGCGGGCAGCTTGGCTAAATTGGAAACCGAATATCCGGAAGCTCCATGAGCAAACCGAGTCAGAAGTTGTAAAAGTGGGGTGGGGGGGGAGCAGGGGGGAAGAGGCTCCCAGCGGGCCACAGTATTTTTGTGGGGCCAAGAGGAGCATTCCTGCTGGCGTAGATCACATCTCACATAAATAATTGATTTTTTGTTTAGTAGCAGGCTCAATCTCCCTTGAGGCAATCAGTTTCAACCAGCCTTGTTCAACAAAGAGACAGAAAAGCATAAAGAGAGGTACATCTGTAAATAGGAAGATTTGATAAAGCAGAGACTCAGATAAATTTCAGTGTAAATGTATAATATATTTTAAAGGACACGGATTGCTACAATTGATTTAAGTTTGATTTATTTTAGAAGTTTGTTACAGCACATGCAGATTGCATTGCACAGCAAAAAAAGTTCTGTTGTCATTCTGTGTATTTTTGATAAATGTTATCGTTGAAAGATTGCCTATGCAACTTCCCACTGTAAATTAAGTCACAAATAGGTTTGATTGACTAAATAATCCTGATGGAAGGGTGCTGTTATATGACCAAATAACTATTTCACTTACATTACAGTAATTGTGCTGTTCGGTTGAGCAAGTTACAAGTGATTGATTGAACCTTGTATCACTGCACATATGGAAATCTAAAACATTTTTAAAATGCAATATATGGATACTATCAGAGGAATATACAGTTTATACACAGCAAAATGTATACAAGGTACTATTGGTTATGGATTCTATTTTTAATTAAAGTAAACATTTTTTATGGAATTTTGAGTATTTAACACATTTGTGTTTTTCACCATTACTTCTCAAAAAGCTTAAACCCCAAAAGACAGCTGAAGTACAGGTACAGAAGATCGAGCAACCAATTTCATCTCCTACACACACAAACACACACATTTCTCACAACATAGAAGCACAAAATAAATTAGTTCATGATAAAAAATAATAACAGTATATTGGTAGCACTGTCCTGCAGCTTTGATTGTAAACTGGGACAGTTGCTTAAAAGAATTGTGATTTGATCATTATTGTAAATAGTTGTTTTTTTTGGTTAATTGAATTCTTGTTAGATTAGGCTGACCATGGGCTGGATTTTGAGGGTTTGGAGGCGGGACTGCCGGGAAAATGGCAGAATTTGGGGGCGGGGGCCCAACCCGCCTCCGTGCCATCTTGCCAGGAGGCGGGTAGCCGTCCCGCGCCAGGTCCCGTCTCCCTGGAGGTGGGAAGGGATTAAAGCCACTTAACTGCCTGTTAACAGGTAGTTAACAGGCAGAAAATAGGCTTATCCCCTATTTTGCCCACACAAGTGCAGGCTTCCAGAAGGCTCCGAAACCCGCCAGGGTCACCGAGGCGAGTAGTGGGTCTGCGGTGGTCGGAGGGGTGCAGAAGTGTGCTGTGGAGGTGAGTGATGGGTGCAAGTGTGGAGAGGCGAGTATCTGAGGTAAGTGCAAAGTGTTAGAAAAAGTTTACTTACCTTTGTTTCTTCCTGCAGGCTTCAGTCGGTGGGTATGCGGAGAGTCTCGCACCTCCATGGTAGTGCTGACAGATGGCCGTTGCATTCGCCAATGCAACAACCATCTCATTTCTGCAGAAGAAAGATGTTTGTTGAGGTCTTGAATTCTAGACCTCATCAAACTACAGAGAATGTCACTGTTTGACAGCTTCACAGAGCTGTCAAACGATGACAATTCAACATTTTTGACAGATGAAACGTCATACGTTGACGTTCTCTGCAACCGGCATTCCCTTAATTGGCCTGCTAAGTCCTCTGGGCGGGCTTAACGAGGGCAATCAAGGGAAAATAGCGTGGGTTGTCCAGCAGTTGATGGAGGCGAGACTGAAACCCGACAAGTGGGAGTCCAGCCTCCAAAAGCTCCCCATTGGCAAAATCACCCCCCATATGTTCCCGTTTTCCGGGGACAGTCCCCAGATGAGATACCCTGTCCCTGGGCAAACAATGTCCCTGATTCATGAAACTTGTCCCCAAAGTGTACCCCTGGGCAGTGAGTGACCCCCGGGCAGTGATTGTACCCACGGGCAGTGATTGTACCCCCGGGCAGTGAGTGTACCCCTGGGCAGTGATTGTACCCCCGGGCAGTGATTGTACCCCCGGGCAGTGATTGTACCCCCGGGCAGTGGGTGATCCCCGGGCAGTGAGTGACCCCCTGGCAGTGAGTGACCCCCTGGCAGTGATTGTACCCCCGGGCAGTGAGTGTACCCCCAGGCAGTGAGTGACCCCCGGGCAGTGATTGTACCCCCGGGCAGTGAGTGACCCCTGGGCAGTGAGTGTACCCGGGCAGTGAGTGACCCCCTGGCAGTGATTGTACCCCCGGGCAGTGATTGTACCCCCGGGCAGTGAGTGACCCCCGGGCAGTGAGTGACCCCCGGGCGGTGAGTGACCCCCGGGCGGTGAGTGACCCCCGGGCGGTGAGTGACCCCCGGGCAGTGAGTGACCCCCGGGCAGTGAGTGACACCCGGGCAGTGATTGTACCCCCGGGCAGTGAGTGTACCCCCGGGCAGTGATTGTACCCCCGGGCAGTGATTGTACCCCCTGGCAGTGAGTGACCCCCTGGCAGTGATTGTACCCCCTGGCAGTGAGTGACCCCCTGGCAGTGATTGTACCCCCGGTAATGAGTGACCCCCGGGCAGTGAGTGACACCCGGGCAGTGATTGTACCCCCCGGGCAGTGAGTGTACCCCCGGGCAGTGATTGTACCCCCGGGCAGTGATTGTACCCCCTGGCAGTGAGTGACCCCCTGGCAGTGATTGTACCCCCGGGCAGTGAGTGTACCCCCAGGCAGTGAGTGACCCCCGGGCAGTGATTGTATCCCCCGGGCAGTGAGTGTACCCCCGGGCAGTGAGTGACCCCCTGGCAGTGATTGTACCCCCGGGCAGTGAGTGTACCCCCGGGCAGTGAGTGACCCCCTGGCAGTGAGTGACCCCCGGGCAGTGAGTGTACCCCCGGGCAGTGAGTGACCCCCGGGCAGTGATTGTATCCCCCGGGCAGTGAGTGACCCCCGGGCAGTGAGTGACCCCCGGACAGTGATTGTACCCCCGGGCAGTGATTGTACCCCCGGGCAGTGATTGTACCCCCGGGCAGTGATTGTATCCCCCGGGCAGTGATTGTACCCCCGGGCAGTGATTGTACCCCCGGGCAGTGATTGTACCCCCGGGCAGTGAGTGTATCCCCCGGGCAGTGATTGTACCCCCGGGCAGTGATTGTACCCCCGGGCAGTGAGTGACCCCCCGGGCAGTGATTGTATCCCCCGGGCAGTGAGTGACCCCCAGGCAGGGAGTGACCCCCGGGCAGTGATTGTGACCCCCGGGCAGTGATTGTACCCCCCGGGCAGTGAGTGTACCCCCCGGGCAGTGATTGTACCCCCGGGCAGTGAGTGTACCCCCGGGCAGTGAGTATACCCCCGGGCAGTGATTGTATCCCCCGGGCAGTGAGTGACCCCCGGGCAGTGAGTGTACCCCCGGGCAGTGAGTGTACCCCCGGGCAGTGAGTGTACCCCCGGGCAGTGAGTGTACCCCCGGGCAGTGATTGTACCCCCGGGCAGTGAGTGTACCCCCGGGCAGTGATTGTACCCGCGGGCAGTGATTGTACCCGCGGGCAGTGAGTGTACCCCCGGGCAGTGAGTGACCCCCGGGCAGTGAGTGACCCCCGGGCGGTGAGTGTACCCCCGGGCAGTGATTGTTCCCCCGGGCAGCGAGTGTACCCCCGGGCAGCGATTGTACCCCCGGGCAGCGAGTGTACCCCCGGGCAGTGAGTGACCCCCGGGCAGTGAGTGACCCCCCTGAGCTGTCACTTTGCCACTCTAAGGTTAACTTAAAACAACAACTTGTACAATGGCCAGAATGACTCTCTGCACATGCGTGACCGGGCTGTCTTTCTGCACATGTGCCGGTTGTTGTCTCTGAGCTTCCGGCTGGGCTCATGCTGCTGGATTGTCGGTGCTGGAAGTGCCTGGGAGCACGGCAACCAGAGCGGGAGAGGGCCTGGTGCACAGTCACCGCGGGGAAGTGGGGGTGGGGGTGGGGGAAGGGGGGGCTAATCCTAGGCACTGTGTAGGGGGTCAGGTGTGACAGTCACAGGGGGGTGGGGGTGGGTCGGGGTCAGGTGTCACCTCAGTCACGGGGGGTGGGTCGGGGTCAGGTGTAACCTCAATCACTGGAGGGGGGAGTGTGTCAGGTGTCACCTCAGTCACAGGGAGTTGGGAGAGGTCAGGTGTCACCTCAATCACTGGAGGGGGGAGTGTGTCAGGTGTCACCTCAGTCACAGGGGGTTGGGAGAGGTCAGGTGTCACCTCAGTCACGGGGGGTTGGGAGAGGTCAGGTGTCACCTCAATCACTGGAGGGGGGAGTGTGTCAGGTGTCACCTCAGTCACGGGGGGTTGGGAGAGGTCAGGTGTCACCTCAGTCACGGGGTTGGGAGAGGTCAGGTGTCACCTCAGTCACAGGGGGTTGGGAGAGGTCAGGTGTCACCTCAGTCACGGGGGGTTGGGAGAGGTCAGGTGTCACCTCAGTCACGGGGGGTTGGGAGAGGTCAGGTGTCACCTCAGTCACGGGGCTTGGCAGAGGTCAGGTGTCACCTCAATCACTGGAGGGGGGAGTGTGTCAGGTGTCACCTCAGTCACAGGGGGTTGGGAGAGGTCAGGTGTCACATCAGTCACGGGGGGTTGGGAGAGGTCAGGTGTCACATCAGTCACGGGGCTTGGCAGAGGTCAGGTGTCACCTCAATCACTGGAGGGGGGAGTGTGTCAGGTGTCACCTCAGTCACAGGGGGTTGGGAGAGGTCAGGTGTCACATCAGTCACGGGGGGTTGGGAGAGGTCAGGTGTCACCTCAGTCACGGGGGGGGAGGAGGTGTCAGGTGTGACCTCAGTCACAGGGAGTTGGGAGAGGTCAGGTGTCACCTCAATCACTGGAGATGGGAGTGTGTCAGGTGTCACCTCAGTCACAGGGGGTTGGGAGAGGTCAGGTGTCACATCAGTCACGGGGGGTTGGGAGAGGTCAGGTGTCACATCAGTCACGGGGGGTTGGGAGAGGTCAGGTGTCACCTCAGTCACAGGGGGTTGGGAGATTTCAGGTGTCACATCAGTCACGGGGGGGAGGAGGGGTCAGGTGTGACCTCAGTCACTGAGGGGGGCGGTTCAAGTGTCTGAATGCGCTTCAATAGTGTGACATCACATCCGCTGTAATTATATGCACATTTGTATTGCATTTGTAGTGTATATGTACAACTGTTAAAATACAGGCTGCTAAAAATTTTGCCTCGCTACGCTGTGCAACCTACATTTTCCGTCTTGGCTACTTTGCTGTGATCCCACCCTGTGTGTCCCCGGATTCAGTTTTGAAAATATGGCCACCCTATATTAGATGCACTACTGCAACCCAATTCCATATAATTCACAAAATAGTTTCAGAATAATGATTTTAGCATAACATTTATACAGATTCAAAAAAATAACTTTAATTATCCTGAAATTCATCCACTAAACATATGTTTTAAGTTGCTCAAACTGGAGGTTGGTACACAGAGGTTTATATCGATTTATTTTTAAATATTTATTCAGGTGAAGGTATCATAAAACATACTAAAAGCAATATTGGTTTATTATTTCCCAGTTTCTAAAAGTGGACAGGCAACATCCAGGTTTGCAGCAGTAAATGAAATGCCCCTCAGTGTCGTTCAGTCAGTCACCAAATATTCATGGTGTCATTACCTGGGCTTTATTGTAATAAGCTATTGTTGTGATAACATCTTCTATGTAATGTTACACATAGAATCTAATGGCCCGGATTTTGCGTTAATAATAATGGTGAGGCTGTCAGCGCTCACCGTTGTTATGGAGTAAATCAGACAGCAACTTCCGGAGTACAAACATGCGCAGTTAAACTCGGAAATCCGGAAGTTGTGGTCCGTGTTACCCTGCTCCTCCATGGTCTGCACTATAACAGGACCTTTGCGATAGACTCAGCATTGAAAGACATGCAATGGCGTGAAGCTGGGGTACTTACCACTAGTTACCCACTAAACACACCAGAACAAGTTAGGGCTGGTGCATTCAGGAGTAAGTGAATTTTTAACGGCATGATAAGTGATAATTACTGCTGAAGAACCTCTCTGGCCCTGAAAATTTAATTTTCCAATGTGGAGTCTCATTCCTTCAGTAGTTAATTGGTGTTGGAAATTTAATTTAAAAAATTTCTTTTTACTTTTTCCTGTCTGTCTCTTTTATCTCTCTTAATCCCATCTGCCTTTCCCAATCTTTATTTTACTTTCTGTACATGATCTAAATCTAATTTATACTTCTGCTTTATACTCTACGGGTCTCAGTGAGAATTCTTCAATCTGATTGGTTGAAGAGCCTCGCTGTTTTTCTGGCCTGTTCATAGACGCTGGATCAGACGCCGGATTAGAACTAGTCTCTGCTCAAAAGCCTGCAAAATCTCTGTGGGCAGCTGTCAGTGAGGTGAACGGCAAGCACCGTTCCTTTGCCGCCGACCGCAAAATTTGGGCTATTGTTTAAAACTGAGCCTGATTGCTCACAAGGGATACATGACTTTTAAATCTGTTAGAATAATACCTCAAAATACTGTAGTTATTTGCAGAAAAAATATTCTAATATTTAGAACATTTGTAGGATCAACACCAGTTTTAGTTATGCCTTACAGCCAGACTCAGGCATAGACAGCATAATGATTAAGACATATTTAAAGGGAAACAGCTTTATTACTGGCTAGTAAGAAGAGCTTTGAATCATTTTACCATGATCACATTACATGTGAACTACACAATGGCATTTTGACATCTTGAAGTGGTTTACATATTCATGTTTTGTTTTTAGCAAGCAACTGAGAAAACCTTGTGCCAAACATGCATTTGTGACAATGACAGACCTTTAAGCACATCTATTACATTTATACAGCCTTCCCTCAGTGTCAGCCGTGGCTCAGTGGGTAGCAGTCTCGCCTCTAAGCCAGTAGGTTGTGGTGTTCAAGTCCCACCCCAGTGACTTGAGTACCAAAATCTAGGCTGACACTCCAGGGCAGTGCTGAGGGAGTACTGCGCTGTCAGAGGTGCCGTCTTTCAGATGAGACGTTAAACCAAGGCCCGGTCTGCTGTCTCCTATGGCACTATATAGAAGAAGAGCAGGGGAGTAATCCCCGGTGTCCTGGCCAATATTTATCCCTCAACCAACATCACTAAAACACATTATCTCGTCGTTATCATATTGTTGTTTGTAGGGGCTTGCTGTGCACAAATTGGCTGCTGCATTTCCCACATTACATCAGTGACCACACTTCAGAAGTACTTAATTGGCTGTAAAGTGCTTTGGGACATCCTGAGGTTGTGAAAGGCGCTATATAAATCATAGAATCATAGAAATTTACGACACAGAAGGAGGGCATTCGGCCCATCGTGTCTGTGCCAGCTGAAAAAGTGCTATCCAGCTTAATCCCACTTTACAGCTCTTAGTTTGTAGCCTTGCAGGTTACGGCACTTCAAGTGCATATCCAAGTATTTAAATAACTCGGGTCCCCTCCCTCACCTCTTTTTTCGGTACATTGATGACTGTATCGGTGCCGTCTCCTGCTCTCGATCTGAACTAGAACATTTCATTCACTATGCTTCCGATTTCCACCCTTCCCTCACCTTCACATGGTCCATCTCCGACTCTTCCCTTCCCTTCCTCGACTTCTCCGTCTCCATCTCTGGGGATAGGTTATTGACTAACATTCACTACAAGCCCACTGACTCTCACAGCTACCTGGACTACACTTCCTCCCATCCCGCCTCCTGTAAGGACTCTATTCCATTCTCCCAGTTTCTCCGTCTCCGCCGCATCTGCTCTGATGATGCCACCTTCCATACCAGTGCTTCCGACATGTCTTCCTTTTTCCTCAACCGATGATTCCCCTCTACCGTGGTCGATACGGCCCTCGACCATGTCCGTTCTATCTCCCGCACTTCTGCCCTCACCCCTGCCGCTCCCTCCCGGAACCACGATAGAGTTCCCCTTGTCCTCACCTTTCACCCCACCAGCCTCCACATTCAACGGATCATCCTCCGCCATTTCCAGCGTGAAACCACCACCAAACGCATCTTCCCCTCACCTCCCCGTTCAGCATTCCGCAGGGACCGCTCCCTCTGCGACACCCTAGTCCACTCCTCTACCACCCCCAGCACCCCTTCCCCTTCGCCCGGCACCTTCCCGTGCAAGCGCAGGAGATGCAACACATGCCCTTATACCTCCCCTCTTCCCACTGTCCAGGGCCCCAAACACCCCTTCCAGGTGAAACAGCGATTTACTTGTACTTCCTGCAATTTAGTATACTGTATTCGCTGCTCACGATGTGGTCTCCTCTACATTGGGGAGACCAAACGCAGATTGGGTGACCGCTTTGCGGAACACCTCCGTTCAGTCCGTAAGGGGGACCCCGAGCTCCCGGTCGCCTGTCACTTTAATTCTGACCTCACCGTCCTCGGCCTATTACACTGTTCCACGGAAGCGCAGCGTAAACTCGAGGAACAGCACCTCATCTTTCGTTTAGGCACGCTACAGCCCTCTGGACTCAATATCGAGTTCAACAATTTTAGATCATAACCTCAGCCCCTATCACATTTATATTTTATTTTTTCATCCACCCTTTTGTTTGCCCCCCCCCTTTTTTTTTCCCTCTAGAAGCTGGCAGCTGTCCTTCATTCTGCCAGTACATTTCACACTTCTTTTAGCCTCAACCTGTCACATTAACACCACCTCTTGCCTTGATCATCTCTTAATGTCTCTTAATCTCTCCTTTTGTTCTTTCATCCCCTCCCCCTTTTCCCAGCTTTATCCTTGCCTTAAATCTATTTCATTTCCTGCTATTTCCAGTTCTGACGAAAGGTCTTCGACCTGAAACGTTAACTCTGTTTCTCTCTCCACGGATGCTGCCTGGCCTGCTGAGTTTTTCCAGCGTTTTCTGTTGTTATTTCGGATTTCCAGCATCTGCAGTATTTTGCTATCGTATTTAAATAATGCGTTGGTCAGGGATCGAACCGGGCACCTTTTGCGTGTAAAGCAAACGTGATAACCACTCCACTACAGAAACCACTAAAAATACAAGTCTTTCTTTTTTACCTTCCCTAGATGTATACACAGAACTCCATTACTGGGGGAACTATTTAAATCTTCTTACGGATTTATCTACAAACCCAGTATCCAACTTCTCTCCCAGTTCTGATGAAAGGTCATCGACCTGAAACGTTAACTCTGTTTCTCTCTCCACAGATGCCGCCTGACTTGCTGAGCATTTCCAGAATTTTCTGGTTTTATTTCTCTCGTCAGATGCTGATTGACATACAGTGTGTTTCCACCTTTTTCTCTTTTTGTTTTATTCATCCATTTTGGCTTAAATCAAGAGGATTATTGAAAACATTATAATTTGTGCTTGTCTTCATTTCCCCCCCCATTTTAGATCCCAAGTGCCACAATTCTTACTTCAGCAAAGAAGGCAGAATCTGGCCACAGACTTGTATAATGCCAGTCTGTGATCAGCCAGTCACATTTTCGCAGGATGGGTTTTGAGCCACTGCTCCTTGAAATGGAGAATTCCACAACTACAAAGGAGCCCATTTAGTCGCAAAAATGAAAATTTGTAAAATTTATCTGGTGGTAGCTAAAAGATTCTAATATCAGTTTGAGTTTTGAGGCCTTTGGGTTTGATATCTAGGGCCCTACTGATTAGAATTACATGTGGAAGAAACCGCTTGATGACCAAAGATGCTGAAGGGATGCCATTGAAACATCGGAATTGATTGATGAAAAAAGAGTAAGGCCATCTAGTTTGCCTTCTACCATCCTGGCAGTCACACAATACAATAATGGAGCTGTTGACTATGGCAATCAATCACTATCAAATAGTCTACAACCGACCCAGACATGAGGCGAGGAGAACCCTTAGTGGTGGAAAGCCATTGGTCCAAAGTCACCTGTTCCTTCCAAGCATGCTACACTTACCATGGCCCGGAATTTACAGTTGTATTAACGGCAAAACTGTCAGTGCTCACCATCATTACTCTGTAAAATTAACATGAACTTCTGGTGTCTGCACATGTGCAGTTAAATGCGGAAATCTGGAAGTTACCATCAGTAATACCCAGCACCTCCACAGGGTGCGCTGTTACTGTATTTGCAGATGCAATCAACACTGAATCAGTGATTTGACAGGAACTTCAACTTTTTGCGCACTATTCTCGCATTAAAAACCATTGTAAAAGTTAAGCCTTGTAGAATGAGGTATAACTGAATTTTTAACAGCGTACTAAGTCATAATTACTGCTGAATGACCTCTCTGGCCCAGAAAAACTAATTTTATAAGTGCGGAGTACCATTCCCTCCATCCATGTAAAAATTCCACAGATTTTTTTAATAATTTTTTTTTAAATTTTTTTAATTTGTTTATGATATTTCAACTTCTACCTTAATCCCATCTGTATGGCCCAATCTTTATTTTTCTATCTGTAAAATGATTAAAAAGTGAATGGTAATCAGTGCTTTTTACTTCCTGGTTTGCTGTCTGTGAGAATTCTTCAATCTGATTGGCTGCTCAGCCTGCATGATGACTTCACTGTGCCTGGACGCTACAGATCCCCTATAGATGGTGCCAGAATGAAAGTCATGTCAGCATAGGGGAAATCGACGCTCGAGAAGCCCACTAAATCTTTGTGGGCCGCTTTCCTCGAGGTCAGTGGCAAGCGCTGTCCCTTCACTGCTGACCGCAAAATCTGGGCCCATACGTCATGTTTCAAATTACTCATATATTGTATCCGAAAATATTATTTTCTGAAACAAATCTATTTATTTTATATTTGAATGAATCAACACTTCCTGCTTCCGTTGTCTCCCTAGAAATTTCTACAGTTTCTTTTAAACAATGCCATTATTTAAGAATAGTGTAAGTTAGGGAACATTTGCACCACACAAGTGCCAGGCAATGACTATCTCCAAAAAGCGAGCGTCAAACCACCGCCCCATGACATTCAACGGCATTACCATCGCCGAAACCATCACCATCAATATCCTGGGGAACACCATTGACCAGAAACTTAACTGGACCAGCCACATAAATACTGTGGCAACAAGAGCAGGTCAGAGGCTGGGTATTCTGCGACGAGTGTCTCACCACTTGACTCCCCAAAGCCTTTCTGCCATCTACAAGCACAATTCAGGAGTGTGATGGAATACTCTCCACTTGCCTGGATGAGTGCAGCTCCAACAACACTCAAGAAGCTCCACACCATCCAAGACAAAGGAGCCCACTTGATTGGCACCCCATCCACCACCTTAAACATTCACTCCCTCCACCACCGGTGTACTGTGGCTGCAGTGTGTACCATCTACAAGATGCACTGCAGCAACTCGCCAAGGCTTCTTCAGCAGCACCTCCCAAACCCGCGACCTCTACCACCTAGAAGGACAAGGGCAGCAGGCGCATGGGAACACCACCACCTCCAAGTTCCCCCTCAAGTCACACACCATCCTGATTTGGAAGTATATCACCATTCCTTCATTTTCGCTGGGTCAAAAACCTGCAACTCCCTAACAGCACTGCGGGAGTACCTTCACCACGCGGACTGCAGCAGTTCAAGAAGACAGCTCACCACCACCTTCTCAAGGGCAACTAGGGATGGGAAATGAATGCTGGCCTTGCCAGCGACGCCCACATCCCATGAAAGAATAAAAAAAATTATGACACAGCAAATAAAGATGATAGTTCTAGAAAGTTTACTCTAAATGGGTATCATTACCATTGGAAAATTGCTTCAAGAAAATTTCTGCATCATGAAAGCATCGTGCTGCTTGCACATGATTCCCCTCGAACAAAATTGCCTCTCAAACATGTCAGTGGTGCTTCTTTCAAGTAAAATTGTCTCACAACAGGAAAAAACCAATGGCAGCTAATTATCAGCTAATTAAAACTCAAGCTTGGTTAAGTGTTGAAATAGGGTGATAACACCTGTGCCAGAACCAGGGATAAAGAGTTGGGGACGAAATCAGGAACAATTGCACTATTTGGAATGTTGACATGAAGAGGGGAACATAACTAATGGCAAACATAATTTGTGGGGGGAATGACACCTTCCCCTCATTTCCGTCTCCAGTGTTTGCACTAGTGCGTTACACTTTTATAGCTCCGTGTAATTCAGGTTTAAAATCATCTCTCTGAATTGGGATGGTAATTTGTTAGATGAACAGTTCTGTCCATAGATTTTAATTTAAAAGCATGTTTTTCATATGAATGAGCTGAAATATTTGATATTTTCAAAGGCACAACAATTTGCTTATGATGAGTTATTTCATATAATTTCATGTTGTTACAGTTGCACCATATTATTAATTTGGCCTAGTAGATTTCCCATGATGTTGTTCACAGATAGTTTGAGACCTAGAGCACTTTCTGATGCTTACCACGATCCCGTAGCAGCCTAAAAGTAATAAAAACAGAAAATGCTGGAAACACTCAGCAGGTTCTCAGAGTTCTGACGAAGGGTCATCGACCTGAAACGTTAACTCTGTTTCTCTCTCTACAGATGCTGCCTGACCTGCTGAGTGTTTCCAGCATTTTCTGATTTTATTTCAGATTTCCAGCATCCGCAGTATTTTGCTTTTGTATTAGAGCCTAAGAGTAATATTGGTTTGCCCTCTCTGTAACCAAAGCCAATTTACTGAAGCATTATTGGCACAAGGCAAACTCCAACTCATCCAAAACACCAATCCTCACATTCTGTCCTGTACTATGTTATGTTCGTCCCCATCTCTGCAACCTCCTCCACCCATAAGTCCCAACACAGACCTTCAACATTCCAATTTTAGCCTCTTGTGCCTCCACCCCTCTTTTCAACCATTGCTCCCTAAATCCATTTGCCTAGCTACTTCCTGCCCCACCAATTTGTCTGGTTGTCAATGTGATGTGAGTTGTCATGGTGCACTCTGGATATTGTAGTTATACATGAACAGGGTGAAAACTACAACTCATGATCGATCACAAACTCGGAATTTGTCAACACGGACTATAAACTCCATATCCCAGTTGAATTGTTTCTTGGAAGCATTCTGCAAATACAATGGGTAAGTTGTGCGTTTTCTCCAGAATTATGTAAGTTTTAATGTCTCATGATATATTTTACGTGTGTAGCTGGCTGTGTCAGGAAACAACATGTCCATTCAAAGGAACTTGAAGCTTTTTGACTTGTGGCTTTTGTGGTACTTGTTGATTCCTGAATGGTAACTTTGAACAAAAAGCAGTGACTTGATTGGTTGATTTTGTGATGGTTGCTGCTTGTTGATTTATAGCTTTTCCCATCTGCCTAGATCTGGATTTTTTTTACATAGAACTGCATAGAAATCACAGCACAGAAACAGGCCATTCGACCCAACTAATCCATGCCGGTGTTTATGCTCCACACAAGCCTTCTCCCACCCTATTTCATCTCACTGTTTCAGCATATCAACTTTACCAGGGATGCTCTGACTGCTGCCAGTGAGGTCTTTGGACCAGAATGGAGAGAGTTATCTCCTCCAGCCTCCAAATTACCAGGGCAGAAGTACACAGTAGTATCTCTTAGGACTTCAACAATCTTCCCTCTGATAAATGGCCAAGCAGAGCCAGGGTCCTGTAGTAGTGGCTTTTTGATTGGTTCACATTTAGTTAGTGGGTTTCTGAGCCAATTAGCAGGATTAATTTAATAGATAGTGGTTATTGATTCAATCCTGGTTTTAGCCATATGATGTGTTCAAGATGTGGTGCTTTTGAGGAGTCTGACAACATAAGCACATGCTAGATGCAAGACTTTCAATTCAGCTATGTACTGAGAATCTATACATTCTCATAGATTTCACAGGTTATACGAGTTTGTATGAAAAAGTCAGAACTTCAGGTACATAAAGCACAAAATGTTACCTGCTTTATACTCTCCTCCATTATAAGTTAGTGTATATTGCAATGTATAAATGATGTCAACTTGGACAATTTTAGTTTTGCAGAAAACATCATTTATGTACAAAAGTATGTTAAATATATATTGTAACAAAAGCACAATTTTTTAAATCATTGTGTTGGTAGCATGTCTTTGGTTTCACAAAGTTAAGCTAAGCTAGTCGGTTTTACAGACATAATCTTGATAATAAATATCTGAACAAAAAGTAAATTACTGCAGATCCTGGATACCTGAAACATAAACAAAAAACGCTGGAGAGACTCAGAATTCTTCTGAGGAAGGGTTTCTATCTGAACCATTGCCTGACTCGTGTTTTCTTGACAGATGCTGCCTGACTCGCCGAGTGCCTCCAGTGTTTTTTGTTTATGTTACAAATATCTGAACGTTTTCACATCCTAGACACAAGCACTGTGCAAGGGTACTCTAAATACAACTGGAGAATGGAGATCAGATTTTTGTATCATACATGTTGGTATAATGACAATAATGAACAGTGCCTTTAGCCCTATAGAAATAAACCATTATTCTGCTGTGAGCAATGAAAGAACATTGCAATTGGGTTTGCTTTCAGCTTCACCCTTCAAAAGATATTTGGTCACTGCTTTGAATTAACCTGCACTGGTAATAAAGATTATAAAGAAAGTGGTAAAAAGTACATTCTGATACAAATTGAGTATCGCATTTCCAAGTGTAATGGAGGTACTGTAAATGCTCACGGCACCTTTAGTACAGACATTTAAAGTGCAATAGCCACTATTTAGCACAAGTACAAATGAAGGAAGGAGATTCTTAAAGAGAATGACCAAGCACCACTGAACAGAGATCAAATGTGGCTCATTTAACTGTTGGAAATAATAGTATGTGGTGATAATAGTTCCTACTAAAGACAAAAGTATTTTAAAATTCTTAATGTGTAATTAGGAAATAGCATTTTTATCCCATTCTCTAGGGAAAAGTTCATAATTCACCCATGCTTCAACAGGCATGAGCTAGGAGACTGTAATTAATTCATGGGGTAAAAATGGTATTTCATCCTACTTATTGATAAACTTCAGTTTATCCTGTTAATGTTCTTGTATTAATGGTCAGCCACACAATCATTAAGAAAGGACTGATTAACACATCATTGCTTGTTATTTCAAGGTTATTCCTGATAAAATGTGGTTTTATTTTTGTAACTATTATGTACTAATATACAAAAGAAAGGCTGCATGAACTGCAATGGGGATTTTTTGTAATTTGCACTGAGGGATAATGGAGAAAGATAATGGCCCGAAAATTAGACCTAATACGCGAGAGTACGCACTGTGTACTCTCGCGTATTAGGTCTCTAATTGCCGGTTTCCTGCATGCACTGCGCATGCGCGGGAAACCGGCACTTCGTGAATTCAAAAGGGGGCAGTTCCTAAGTGAACCGCGTGCGCGCTACAGGCTGTGCGCACGCAGTGCACTTAGTTATTTTTTCAGCTTTGAACGCGCAGGTAAGTGGTGAAGATTTTACACATAAAAAAAGCAGGCGTATGACACCCTTTTAACAAGGTAAGTAGTTAATTAAGTGTTATTTTAAATTTTTTTCAACAGGTTTATCTTTTTTAGAGACTTTAAAGAAAGGTAAGTTTATTTTTATAACTTTTAAAAAGATTTAAAAAAATTTCAAAAATTTAATTTTTTGTTTAAAGTGGTTAATTTATTTAACTATACTTATTTTATTAATGTGATGGCTTTTTTTTTAAATTTAATTGAGGTTTAGCTGTTCTTTTGGGGGTGTGCAGTATTCATAGCTTTGACAGGTCTTCCTGTCAAAACTATGAATGAAAGATGGTGTGCTGCCATTGGCTCTAACTGAATCACGTGATCCCAGAGCTCGCACGAACTAATTGCGTCTCTGGGTCACGCAAGCACTGCACGGTTCCAAGAGACAGAGCCATTCAAACTAAAGTTCGTGTGGTCCCAGAGCAAAAAGGTAGGCGCGGAGTGCGATATCACGGGGAATCCTTACCCCCGCGGGAACCCTCACTGTTTAATTTCTGGGCCAATGTGCATCTGGTTTCGAGTTTGATTTCCATTTGTAACATCACTTAAAACCCAAAGTATTTGTGTTATTTTAAATGATTTGATAATACAATGATTTTGTCATAGAGGATACATCTGAGTGGAAAATAGACTACTTTATACAAAACTTGTGAAAAAAAATTAATTCTGGATCGATTCAATGACCTTATGATGTAATTCTACTTCAACATATTTTTGAGAATGCTGAACTCACAATCAGGTAATTAATAAACCATTTTATTAGTATCAAGGGATATGGGGAGAAGGCCGGTACAGGGTACTGAGTTTGGATGATCAGCCATGATCTCATCGAATGGCGGAGCAGGCTCGAGGGGCCAAATGGCCTACTCCTGCTCCTATCTTCTATGTTTCTATGTTTCTATTTCAACTGTTTTAAATCTATTTTGAAAAGTATTTATTCTTATAACATTATTAATGACTGGAAGTGCTGTTTGGCTAAGAACTGTAGTGTTAACAAAGATTCTGGGCGAGAAATTCATATACTTACCGCCACCTGTTAGCGCCAGCGATTCTCGAAAAAAATGGTGGCCGCCGCTCTTGCTCCAGCTGGAGGCGGTCCCCACGGCGGCCGCCATATTCGTGGGCCTCTTTGCACTGCCAGTAACCAGCAGCGCCCTGTAAAAATTAAAATGGCGGCGTGGTGACATCAGTCGGCGTGCTGTGCTGATTTAACGTCACCTACGTGAACTTCGACCCTGCTGGGTCCTAAGCACGCCAGGTTAACCTGGCATGCAAGAAGGCTGACAGGTGCAATATCTGCAGCTGTTAAAGGGACACATATATCAATCAGGTAAGTTTGAATGGAGGGTTTGGCCTTGGTTATTTGGATTTTATTGAAGTGGTGGCTTGCTGCAATATATGTGAAAAGTGTTTTGGGAGTGCTGCTGGACGCTTGCAAGGGCTCGGGTGGTAAGTGAACACCTTTGAGAAGGCAGAACATGCTGCGAATACTCAGCAGGTCATGCTACATCCGTGGAGTTCACGTCTCAGGTCGACGTGCTGCCTGACCAACTGAGTATTTGCAGCATCTTATGCTGTCATTTCATATTTACAGCATCCGCTTGCAGAGGGAAGAGGAAGACGCAGAAGAGGAGGAAGCCGAAGAGGAGGAATCAGGCGGAAGGATGCATCCCAGACAGCCCCTTTGTGGCTGGGATATTTGGGATGGAATCATCCGCCTGCGGTCCCACTGGCTGGGCAGGCTACCTCTTCTTGTTGACCCACTGGCTGGGCAGGCTACATTTCTTGGGTGTGTGAAATGAGGAAGACACAAAGGTGGAGTTGTGCTGACGGGAGGGCAGGAAACCTAGAGGTGAATGCCAAAAGGGAGATAACGTACAAGGATACCCGCATCTTGTATCCTTTCAGCCCCGCCGCTGCCCAAGGGTTCAGCCATGCCCCTGCCAAGAATGGCCTGCACCGTCTCCTCCAAAGGGGTGAGGTGATGCTAGGAATGGTAGATGTGCCTTGTCATTGGTGCAGATTGTTGGTAGGTGAGTGATTGGGGGTTGTGCATTGAGCAGTGTGTGAGGCTAGTGATCCAGTTGGTAGGAGATGGCTTTTGAACATGCATTCACTGACCTTGACCAGTGGTCTGAGGTCATGAAGCTTCTTTGGGCACTGGAGCCAGGTGGTGGGGGCGACACTGCTGGCAGTGATGGCCTTGGTAATGTACTCCCACATTGTTCTTTCTGGAGGGCCTCCTGGCTCCTGTGGGTATAGGGCCGTTCTTGCAGTGTTGACCCCCTGCACAAAGCTGGAGTGCTGCGTGTGAGACCCTCAGTGCCCCTTCCCTGGCTTGCTGAGCCATTTGTGTTAGTGCTGAGGCAGATTTCCCATATGTTCAGTTTAGGAAGGTAATTCAGCTTTAAGAGCTGAATAATCACATTTGGAACTTCTTTTAAATATTGAATATTTGTAAAAAGACAGAAAGGGCTGAAAAATGTATTGAATCAGTTGTTGAGGCTGCCGCGAAACACGAATGGAGGCTGAATCCATATGTGGAAAACAAGAAACTTTTATTCACTGCATGGCTACACAAAATGGCTGAGAGAAAGCTGCTCCCAGAATTCTCTACTAAAAACTCCCAGAATTCTCTGGGTAAAACCTGAGGCCCCGCCCCCTTCTGCCTTAAAGGTAATGTGCCTTAAAGGGGAAGGGGCTGGAAATTTGTCCACAGACGGAAGAGTGGATTATGCCCGTTTTAGGTGGCGATCCGCCACACAGCCCCCCCCAGAATCCGCTTAGGAGGTGTGGACGAGACGGTGCGGCGGTCTGATGGGCCGGCCGGAGTGGCTCTTGTAGGACGCCGGTGGACGTGCAACGGCCGGGCGTGGAGCAGCCGGGTGAACCGGCTTGAGGGCAGGTCGGCCGCGTGGAGGTGGACAAGCTACAGGGACCTGCTCACCGGGCTCCGAGTGTGCTGGCTTGAGTCGGTCCACCAACACTTTTTCGGTCCTGTCGCCCACTTGCAGGGTGAAAAATTTGTCCCCAGCCTGTAGCACCTTGTAGGGCCCGTCGTACGGGGGTTGAAGGGGTCCGCGGTGGGCGTCGTGCCGGACGAAAACAAACCGTGCCTGGTGCAGGCTTAGTGGGACGTGTGAGGTGGATTCGCCGCGCCGGGCAATGGGCACCGGGGCGAACTGCAGCGCCGGTGAGGCGAAGTCGTGGCGTTGCTGGTCGGCTGACCAGGGTGTCGTGGCGGTGGGCAGGAACTCGCCGGGTATGCGCAGCGGCTGACCGTACACGAGCTCTGCTGCCGATGTGTGGAGGTCTTCTTTAACCGCGGTGCGCAGGCCGAGGAGGACCCACGGAAGTCGGTCGGTCCAGGCGCCGTCTTGGAGGCTGGCTCGAAGAGATGCCTTCAAGGATCTGTGGAACCGCTCACACAGTCCGTTGGCTTGGGGGTGGTACGCTGTGGTGCGGTGAATGGTCACCCCGAGATTGCGTGCGACGGCGGTCCAGAGTTCAGAGGTAAATTGCGGACCTCTGTCCGACGTCATGTCGGAGGGGACGCCGAACCGTGCGACCCAGGTGCTGACGAAGGCTCTGGCGATGTCGGCGGTGGTGGTAGAGGTCAGTGGAATTGCCTCAGGCCAGCGTGTGGTGTGGTCAACGATGGTCAGCAAGTGCGTGTGGCCTTGCGACGGCGGCAGGGGCCCGACGATGTCCACGTGGATGTGGTCGAATCTCCGCGAGGGGACGGTAAACTCCTCGAGGGGTGCTTTCGTGTGTTGCTGTACCTTGGCCCGTTGGCAGGCTAGGCAGGAGTTGGCCCAAGTACGCACATCCTTGCGAAGGCCGCGCCAGACAAAGCGGTTGGCTACCAATTTGATGGATGCGCGGGCGCCGGGGTGGGAGAGGTTGTGGAGAATGTCGAATACCCGGCGGCGCCAGGACGCTGGGACGACGGGCCGAGGTTGACATAGGGATATGTCGCACTTGACCGTGACTGCGGTCGGGCCACAGGCGACGTCGGCCAGGCGTAGCCCTGGTAGGTTGGTGGGTGCGGAGAGCAGATCAGGGTCGGTGCTCTGGTCTGCTGCGAGTTGAGCGTAGTCGACTGCTAGGTGTGCGGCGTGGATGGCGGGGCGGGAGAGACAGTCGGCTACCACATTGTCTCGGCCGGAGACGTGTTGGATGTCCGTGGTGAACTCGGACACTGCCGCGAGCTGGCGCTGCTGCCTGGCGGACCAGGGGTCGGTTGTCTTTGCCATTGCGAATGTCAGGGGCTTGTGGTCGACAAACGCAGTGAAGGGGTGGCCCTCAAGCAAAAACCAGAAATGGCGGACCGCCAGGAACAGCGCGAGGAGCTCGCGGTCGAAGGTGCTGTACTTGACCTCTTGGGGGCGTAGTTGGCGGCTGAAGAAGGCAAGTGGTTGCCAGGCACCGTCGACCCACTGCTCATACACGGCGCCGACTGCGTGGTCGGAGGCGTCCGTGGTGAGCGCTACCCTGGGATTGGGCCGTGGGTGCGCGAGCAGGGTGGCGTTGGCGAGCGCGGTCTTGGTGGAATCAAAGGCGGCGGACGCGTCTGCCGTCCATTCGACCACCATCTTGCCGCTCCTGCCCCAGAGGGCTTCATACAGGGGCCTCATGAGGGACGCCGCTTTGGAGATGAAGCGGTTATAGAAATTCACCATCCCGAGGAACTCCTGGAGGCCTTTGATGGTGGTGGGGCGGGGAAATTGTTGGACGGCCTGCACCTTGGTGGGCAGGGGAATGGCCCCAGCATGGGTGATGTGGTGGCCGAGGAAGTCGATCTTGTCCAGGCTGAACTGGCATTTGGCTGGGCTGAGGATGAGCCCGTGGTCGCTGAGGCGCCCGAACAGGATGCGAAGGTGTTCCTGCTTGGAGGAACTGGCTACCAGGATGTCGTCCAGGTAGACGAACAGGAACTTCAGGTCCCGAAGGACCGAGTCCATGAGCCGTTGGAATGCCTGGGCCGCGTTTTTGAGGCCGAAGGGCATCCGCAGGAACTCGAACAGGCCGAAGGGGGTGATTACGGCCGTCTTGGGGACGTCCGCGTGGTGGACGGGGACTTGGTGGTAGCCGCGCACCAGGTCGACCTTGGAAAAGACTGAGCGGCTGGCCAGTCTAGCCGAGAAGTCCTGAATGTGCGGCACGGGGTACCGATCAGGGGTGGTGGCGTCATTGAGGCGGCGATAATCCCCGCAGGGGCGCCAACCTCCGCCTGGTTTGGGGGCGATGTGGAGTGGGGAGGCCCAGGGACTGTTGGAGCAGCGGATGATGCCGAGCTGTTCCATGGTGGCAAACTCGGTCCGCGCGATCTCCAGTTTGGCCGGGTCCAGCCTGCGGGCGTGGGCGTACACTGGGGGGCCTGTGGTGGGGATGAAGTGTTCCACCCCGTGTTTGGCGGCCTCCGCGGAGAAGGTCGGATTGGTAAGGGCCGGGAATTCGGCCAGGAGTGCCGAGTAGTCATCCGTGGCCCAGGCGTGGCACTGTGACGCCATGTCAGCGGGTTGACGGGGGGCCATGGTGCCCAGGATGGGGGACATGGTGTTCATGTCCATGAGGCGGTGACGAGGGATGTCTACCAGTAAGCCGTGGGCACACAGGAAATCTGCGCCGATGAGGGGGGAGAGCACCTTGGCAGTGATGAACTCCCATCGGTAGCGGTGACCAGCGAGGTCGAGGGTGACTGTCCGGGTGCCATACATCCGGATTTCCGAGCCGTTAGCAGCAGCCAGCGCCGGTCCTCGTTTGCCCTTTTGGATGTCGAGGGAGGAGGCCGGGATGATGCTATGCTGAGCCCCAGTGTCGCACAGGAACCGGCGGCCGGTTTTGTCATCCGTGACGAACAGCAGGGAGCCCGCGTGGGCCACGGCCATCGCGGGGGCAGGAACGGGGGCGGACTTGAAAGAGCAGGGAGGTGTGCACCGTTGTGGGAACCGTGCGTGGTAGTAACAGTAACAGTGGCCCGGGTTAGTGGGGCGTGAAGGCCCCGTGGGCCTGGTGACAGGCCCTTGTGGCCGTGTGCTGGATGGTGAGGGGCGCACCCAGGCATTGGCTGCCAGGTCCGGAGTGACGTCGCGCTGGAGTGAGCGGACAGCAGCTTGTTGGCCTCATCGGCCAGGGCTTCCAGGTTCGTGAGGCCAGACGCCACGATCGCTGGGCGGATGCTGAGAGGGAGCTGGCGGATGAACAGCGTGCGGAAGAGGGATCCGGGTGGGCTCTCGTCGGTGAGGGAGAGCATGTGGGAGAGGAGGTTTGACGGTGAGGCATCATCGAGGCCTGTAAGGTCGAGGAGGTGGCAGTTTCGCTGATATGCCGAGGCCGTAAATTTTTTAAGGAGCGCTGTTCTGAGATGTGCGTACTTGCCTTCCTCTGGTGGGTTCTGCAGCGTTGTCCAAACCTTGGAAACTGCGGCGCTACTGAGTGATGTGACGAGATAGTCGTACTTCGTCCCATCTGTGGTGATATTTCGCAGCCGGAAGCAAGATTCAGCTTGGAGAAACCAGGCTTCGGGCTGGTTTTCCCAAAACTCCGGCAGTTTCACGGAAACTGCGTTCGTGTCCGCCATTGCAGTGCTCGGAATACGTTCTGAGCGTCGGGGTCACCAATGTTGAGGCTGCCGCGAAACACGAATGGAGGCTGAATCCATATGTGGAAAACAAGAAACTTTTATTCACTGCATGCTACACAATATGGCTGAGAGAAAGCTGCTCCCAGAATTCTCTGCTAAAAACTCCCAGAATTCTCTGGGTAAAACCTGAGGCCCCGCCCCCTTCTGCCTTAAAGGTAATGTGCCTTAAAGGGGAAGGGGCTGGAAATTTGTCCACAGACGGAAGAGTGGATTATGCCCGTTTTAGGTGGCGATCCGCCACACAGTGAATTTTATTTTGTCTTGCTTCAATGTGCATGGCCCCTTTAAATTTCAGAGCTCCTTAGTGCCCACAATGCATTGCGAGCTTCACAGCCTCGCACACAGACGCTCGGGGAAGCAGCAACACCACACCAGGGCTAGAAATTGGTCCCGGATCCCTCGTGCAACGCCACCAAGGCAGCGTTGCTCCTAAGGTTAGCGCTGCGCCACCTACCTCCATGTCCCCCACACCAATTTAGGTCGGTTAGCGCTGCGGCTATTTCAGGCAGCCGTTAATGGCAGTTGGCGGTGACGCCGACTGCTGTGCTGACGATCAGCAATTTTTCCCCTTCTGTTTATTGCACATCTGGCAAGGCCAAAAAAAGCCCCGTTGTGTGCTCAACAAAGTATAAAATGATTTGCAAAAACATAAACACAGGATGTTAACGTCTATTTATCTTCTCTGGACTGTGTCTATTTAACTCTAAATAATGAATAACTGAAAATAATTATAAATCAATATGTTATAAATCTGACTTCTGGTTTGCTTTTTCTCTGATTCATTTACATTGTGGCTTCAATATATCTATGACATCTTTTAGAGGAAGTTAAAAACTAAGGGGCCAAAAATCTATGGGGAGGCGATGCATCCTGGCTTAAGTGCTGGGATGGTCTCACCGAAGTACGCAGGGAGATCACTTGATTTGTGTCCAAATGGCAGCTGTGCGCAGCAATAGGGATGCATCTAGAGTGCAATCTGGTGGTGCATTAAAGCAATTTTGGCACTGCAAATTTAGTGCAATCTTCAACGAGGCCTTGGTGACAGGATGATGTGGGTTTTAAGAGCTAATGACTTGCAAAAAGGTTAATCACATAAAGGTTTAGTCCTCTAAGCTCCACTGGCATGTTGGTTCAAAGGTGTTTTACAGGAACAGTGATCACCTGAATGCTTGATAATAACAAAGACATTCCAGAAGTAATTAACTTTTCTAGCTCCGCTTTGTTTCTTTCAAATCAGTGGGCCAAATCTGGATCCTACCACAACTGAAAAATTCTAGTAGGATCGTGGTGGTACCACAAATGATAATCTGTGTCTTGGCTTAATAATGCATCACGTTATGTGCGCATTACAGTATTTTTGATAGTGTTTTCAAATGTTATTGTTTCACAAGATCACAAGATAATTATGGATGAGAAGACCTTTCGGCCCATCTTAGTTCATCCATCCAGCAAGACTATGAAGTCCCCCTATTCAGCATCAGATTATTTCTTAAATGATTCCAGGGTTATTTCCTCCACCAGTTTATCTGAAGTCCATTTCATGTATTGTTCACTATCACTTTTCAGTCTATGCTGCCACGGGAGGATTTTGGTATACTTTATGTTAAAAGTATTACTATTAATGTAAATGCAGCTTTCAAGGGGTTAATTTCACAGGGCAGCAGAGATGGGATATAGAATAGGATTCAGATGAAGTGTTTAAACCAGAGTGTTTTATACAAAGGAAGTTAGTTTAGACATTTCCGTAATCATCTATACCCATTATTGCTGAGTGTTTCCAGCACTTTCTGTTGTTATTTCAGATTTTCAGCATCCGCAGTATTTTGCTATTTTATACCCATTATTGTTGGGATGACCCACTTTTTATATGCGCTCAACAGGATAGTTACCTAGATAGTCTGGTTAGATTCCACCCTTAGACAGGGTGCAGGTAGCTGGTTTTATGGACAGGTTTACTGCCAAGTCACTGAACAGGGAAGAGTTGGAGAGACAGCCCACCCACTCACTGTGGTCAAAAGTTAAAAGAAGAAAAACCCATGTTCAGGATCAGTCACTGAACATAAGAACATAAGAATTAGGAGCAGGAGTCGGCCATACGGCCCCTCGAGCCTGCTCCGCCATTCAGTAAGATCATGGCTGATCTTCGACTTCAACTCCACTTTCCCGCCTGATCTCCATATCCCTTGATTCCCCTAGAGTCCAAAAATCTATCTATCTCAGCCTTGAATATACTCAATGACTCTGCATCCACAGCCCTTTGGGATAGAGAATTCCAAAGATTCACAACCCTCTGAGTGAAGAAATTCCTCCTCATCTCGGTCTTAAATGGCCGACTCCTTATTCTGAGACTATGCCCCCTAGTTCTAGACTCTAGCCATGGGAAACAATCTCTCAGCATCTATCCTGTCAATACCCCTCAGAATCTTATTCATTTCAATGAGATCACCTCTCATTCTTCTAAACTCCAGAGAGTATAGGCCCAATGGGAAGGGAGCCTGGCCTAGCGATGGAAAACCTGCTGATCGAAGCTCAGAGCCAATCATGGAGCAGGAGGCTGACCAGGAAGAGTTGTGAAAGAAAATGTTGTGGTTTCAGATTTTTATCTTATTCATGGTGACAGGTTGGAAGTTAAGTGAAGTGAACGACTTTTGTTTATAACTGTACATTCATTTGCTGTTTATAAAATAAACCCAGCTGAACAATTTGTATCTGGCCTGATCATACTAAAGTGCTTTCATTCCATCCACTGAAAGATTGGAAAAGCGCATGTGCGGGCACAGATCAAAAAACACAATATCCAGTTCAGATCTCAAAGGGGTACAATATATTATAACAAAACCAAAATACTGCGGATGCTGGAAATCTGAAATAAAAACAGAAAGTGCTGGGAACACTCAGCAGCAGTGTCCCCTCTAAGCTGCGCAGCCCTGCAGCTGCCTGCCAGTCCCGCGCAGCCCGGGACCAGCTTTTACAATGTGAAATTTCGCACATAACTTTGAATGGGCCACGCAGCCCATTAAGGGACCCTGCACCCAAATTTATAATTAGGGGGAACATTGCTCAGCAGCTCAGGCAGCAGCTATGGAGAGAGAAACAGAGTTGACGGGGGTGATTTTGCCAATGGGGGCACGTTGGAGGCGGGACTGCTGCTTGTCGGGTTTCAGTCCCGCCTCCATCGACTTGTGGCCAACCCACGCTATTTTCCCTTGATTGACCTTGTTAAGCCCGCCCAGCGAGCTTAGCAGGCCAATTAAGGGGAAGCTGGTTACAGACAACGTCAGCGTATGACGTTTCACCTGTCAAAATTTTTTGGCAGATGAATTGTCATAGTTTGACAGCTCTGTGAAGCTGTCAAACACTGACATTCTCTGTTGTTTGATGAGTCCTTGTATTCAAGATTCATCAAACCTATCTGCTGAGCAGAAATCAGATGGCTGTTGCATCGGAGAATGCAGCAACCATCTGTCATCTCTGCCGGTGCAATGCGGGAGTCTCCGGTTCCCCAACTGTTGAAGCCTGCAGGAAGAAACAAAGGTAAGTAAACATTTTCTAACACTTTTCACTCACCTCACATACTTACCTCTCCACACTTGCACTCATCACTCACCCCCGCAGACCCATTGCTCGCCTCGGTGACCCTGGCGGGGTTTCCCGATGTCGGGAAGCCCGCACCGCAGCTGGAAAAATGGGGATAATCCTCTTAACTGCTTGTTAACTATCTGTTAACAGGCATTTAAGTGGCTGTAATCCCCTTCCTGCCTCCAGGAGACGGGACCCGGCGCGGGTTGGCTACCCGCCTCCTGGGAAGATGGCACGCAGGCGGGTTGGGTACCCGCCCCCAGATTCTGCCACTTTCCTGGCAGTCCCGCCTCCAAACCTGCCTCCCCAGGGCTGGCAAAATCGCCCCCAACATTTCAGGTCGATGACCTTTCATCAGATCTATATATATATGTTTGTGTGTGTAAAATGTATAAAGATTTACTGAATTTCTATTGTTTATAAAATAATTCAAAAATACAAAATCAAGACTATCACTAAAATATTAACTATTAAACGATGTAAAAGAAAATTAAATGGCAGTCCCATATTTTATTTTTCCCATTTCTGTGAAATGCAAAGTTAAATTTTGACTGAAATGTGTATAAGTTCATAGAGTACATACTTGCCATTCTTGTATTGAATTGAATGGTACATGCACACAACACTAGTAGTAATGCAACTTAAAGCAGGGTTGTGAAGTACAATCTTTGACTTCCTGCTTTGCTGCATGATTCGTTCTATCCATTAGGCCTGTGCCGGCTCTTTGAGAGAGCTGTCCAGTTAGTCCCACTCCCTTGCTCTTTCCCCATAGCCCTGCAAATCTTTCTTTTTGAATTCCCTTTTGAAAGTTAGCAGTGGGCCAACATTTGCGATCGGAGGCTTCCTGCTGGCGGACGCCTCCGACCTGCAAAATGCCTATGAACTTACCTGGTGGCCCGGGAAGAATGGCGGCTTGCGCTCCTGGGCCTCTCCGGGTCCGCGCGGGCAGAGCCCCACGGATCCCAGGGGCGCAAGCGTTTCGTAGGCGCTCCTGGGATCACGTGGGCCGGCCCAACCAATGGAAGAAGGGAATCCCCATTCAACCTTCTGACAGTTCCGTAGATACAGAACTGTCAAAAGTATGAATGGGGATCACCTAAAAAATACACCAACACATTAAATACATTTAAAAACAAATTACATACTTAAAATGAATTAAAATGCCATTTAATTAAATATTTTAAACAACAATTTAATTTAATGTTTTTATGGGGCTAAAAATAAACTTACCTTTTTGAAGAGTATTTTTAATTTAACCAGGCGTAAAAAGCGCAACTCTCCACCTGCAGAGGCACTTTTCTTGGGCAGGTGGATGCACTTGCGCGGTCGCAAAATCCGGCCCACTGATTCTGTTTCCACCACCTTTCAGGCAGTGAATTGCAGATCATCATAACTCGCTGCATATTGTCCGGTATCCTGGCCAAGATTTATCCCTCAACCAACACCTAAAAACAAATTATCTGATCATTATCACATTGCTGTACGCAAATTGACTGCCACATTTCCTACATTACAATAGTGGGAACACTTCAAAAAAAGTGATTCATTGGCTGTAAAGTGCTCTGGAGTGTCCTGAGGGCATGAAAGACACTATATAAATGCAAGTCTTTCTTTCTTGTTCTGCTCCCCCCAGGTTATGTTATCAGATGATTACATATAAGGCAGTACAGGTGCACTCCTGAACGGAAGTTGCAGGGAGCACTTATTGGGCTGAACAATACCTCTGAACCTAAAAGAATATATAAGGCAGACCTGAAATTTGTAACGTTCACTCTTCCAGATATTGGTCCTAAAATTGCCGTTTGCTTGTTTGAACCTCTGCTCTCTTGTTATACTCTCTTAATTTAGTTGGAAGCAATTTTTCAGATTTACCTTTTCCATAATGTTTACTGTCTTATCTATCTCAATTAATTCACTACTTAGATCGTTTCTTTCAACGCTGTAAAGCTCAAGTTTCTTTCCTCATAACAGACCTCTGACACTAGGGGCTGGATTTTATCAGTGTGGGCGGGCTGGGGCGTGTCAGGTGGGATTCGTGTCAGGACCCTGACTCCTAAGTGATGTGTTGAAAATGTGGGATTTTCCCCTAATTGGGCAATTGATTTCCTGCGTGTGGGAACCACTGGCCCAATGAGTCTTTTCATACAGAAAGTCGCCTCCGATGACGTCATCAATGCTGTTGGATTTAAGGCCTGAAAGCAGCCTTAATTCTTCTGGAGACTGCAAAGGCTCTGCAATTTATGTGAAGGAGTCGAATTGTGGAAAATGTCAACCATCAAGCAAAAGTGTGCTCCTCGATTTGATGAGCCCTCCCTCCAAGCTCTGGTACACGAGCCAGCTGTAATAAGGAGGTGCTGTTCCCTTCCTCAGGGAGAAAAAAGTCACCCCAGCAGACAAAAGCTGTGTGGCTACAAGTGGCTCAGGCGGTCAACTCCATTTCGCTGAGCCGCAGAACCTGGCTGCAATGCAGGAAGAGGTTTCATGACCTTCTCCGCACAGGAAAAGTGAGTATGACTTTCCCATCACCCTCAATCTGATCCCCAGCGCCTCTCCTCACCAGCACTCTGCTTTGCCAACCTCTTCCTCCACATGCCACTTGACACTTACATCCCTGCAACCTTACCCATTCCCTCTCTATGGTCACATTCACTTAACTATTCGACCATGCAGCCCTCACACTCCCTATCACTGTGATGCCATGACAACAACAACTTTCAACACACAGGGAGGATCCTTTGTATCCTTCTAAGCATCTATGCTATGGATTGTCTACACTCACTCCTTCATTCTCACTCAAACTCAACTTGTGTCCCTCATCGCAGGAAAAGAGAGCCTACAATAAGAGGGAAAGGGCCATGATAGGAGGAGGGCCACACTCAGTAGCCCAGCTCACCCCCTGGGAGGAGGCGGCTCAGGAAATTGCTGGGATTGAGGAGGATTCCCAAGTGGGGGACGGACAGACGAGCGCATCACAGCAAGCTGGTGACAGAATAGTTTGGAATCTCTCTCATTGACACAGCATGAGTCACTGATAATGATTCTGATGCTCTAACAGATTGACTTATGATCATCTGCAATATTCAATATGCATGTAACCTTGGCCTCACATCTCTAACTCTTTCCTTTATTCCCCCACAGGACCATCGAAAGCCCTCGTCCCCACTATCCAGGTGGAAGAGCCTGAGCCTCCAGACTCCTCAGAGGAAGCTGCAACCTCTGAGGGCACAGCGTCAGCAGAATTCAGCGCACCCAGCACCAGCGCAGACATTCACACCTCGGTGGGACATTCGCGAGATAGCGTAGTGTTGTCACCTGGTGTATCACAGCTCACAAGTGAGCATCAGCAGATGGTGGAGACAGGGACAGCAGTGGAGAGTCCTCGTTGGAGGGCGCAGGACTCTGCCAGCTCGGCTCCGCTGCATGTCGAGCCTGTGCCTCCGGGTACATCCAGAAGGAGAGCGGTGCTGGAACTCCAGGAACAGGTGCAGGAGTCTCTGGCAGATTTTGTCTCCAGGGTCGCTGCGAGTGTGGAGCGAGTGGAGGAGTCCATTGCGAACATAAGCAGAGCCTTTGTGGAGACATTGGCGCATGAACGCATCACCGCGGAAAGGATGACAACCTACATTGAAAGGATGGCTACCTCCATGGTAAGGCTGGCTACCATAGAGGAGAGGATGGCTACGGTAGAGGAAAGGATGGCTATGTCCATGGAGGAGCTTAGTCGCCAGGGTATTGAAAACATGGTCATTGTTCAGAATAGAATGACATCTCTTGAGGAGCGATGGTCAGCTATTGAGCAAACAAACCAGACCTTCATGCAAGTCCTCTGGAGTAGGACTTCCAGTGCAGAAACGGGTCCTCGTGGCCCCCTGCAGTGCAGCAAGGTGCTGTCAAGCCACTTTCTAGCTCTGAAGTGGGGCTGACCCATGAGAGGGATGTTGGTGGCAGACAACAAGGAGGTGGGGGCTCCTCTCCAAGCGCTCACACGACAATGCCACAGCAAAGCCCTCGGTCAGAGCTCCACCAGAGTCCTCACCCAACTGAGATGGGCATCTCAGCCCCTGCACAGCCGCAGGAGCAGCAGACTGTTGGCGAGCCCGCACAGGTTCGCCACCCCAGAGGATGCCCGCCAAAGGCGTCGAGACAGGAGCAGCAAGAGAGTGAGCAAGGGGCCTCCACATCTGCTGAAGCCACAGGGGAAGCACCACGTAGGAGCACGTGTAAGAGGAAGATAAAGCACAAGTAGTCACAAGGGTAGTCACTTGGGTGCTGTGTTGTTTTGTTTTTGGACCAGCCATCATTGTGATTGTATTATAAAGTGTTTTGATGGCAAATGGTTGAAGTTGTGGCCTGTGTCATTTTGCAAATGGGACTTTCACGTTGAGGGCTTCGGGCGCCTTGCGATTGTCAGAATGGTGGTCATAGTGATAGGATTCCGCAGGTTCTTGTCCATTGTCGATGCTCTGGTAAGAAGGAGCGAGACTAAAGTGTTTGTTTGTGCAGGCTAAGCAAATATGGCCAGGAAGAGTGCGTCCCTTGCATCCCGGGCAGCAATGTTGTCGTGCGCTGGCGCCTTCTGGCCTGTGCATCTTCAGGTGGGTGACGAGCAGCTTGGCGCTCCTGTTGATGCTCCTGCTGTTGATGCTCCTGCTGTTGATGCTCCTGCTGTTGGTTCTGCTCTGCATCTGAATCTGATGTCCAGGAGAAAAGGAATTAAATGGTCGCTATGCTTCTAGTATATGCCTCAGTTGAGGAAGCGCTTAGTCAAGGTGGGGAGAGGGGTTTCCCAGGAGGTCACACTGGAGATGGGTGTCAGGCTTCAAACTTCCATAACACTGAGTATGCCTGCTAAAAGTTCCCCCAGACCTGAAACAACAAAGTTCTGCCACCTGCAAATGATCATTGGTGAAAACTCCTTTGTAATGGTGGAGCTGCAGCTGTGAGTAAGCAATCCACTTGTGAGGCCACCAACATTACCTGGCGTGTTCCAGAGGAGGCGTGTAGGATGGGGGGAATGTCTAAAAATCAGAAAGGCCTCTCAAAATGGGATTATAGAGGCAATTAAGTGGTTGTTCAGGGCCTTAAGGGCCTATCCTGCCTCTTGGAGGTGGGATGGAAAGGGGGTCACAAAACACGCATTTGGGAAAATTGCTCAGAGGCGGGATGGAGGCGGGATCGGGCCCGCCCGACATTTTTGGCCATTTTAACAACTCACACGCCTCCAATCCCGCCTCCTCGGGCCTGGCAAAATCGAGCCCTAGGGATCAGCTTCATGGTACTTCTCCCTACTGATTTTAATACTTGAATATCTCCTTTGTATCTAGCGGGGCGATTATAACTGTACCTGGCAGAAACTGGGCAGGCTGGCAGTTAAAATCGCCCGTTGGACTTACCTGAGTTCCCTCTCTATTCCCACAGGTTCTGATTTTAACCTGCTTTTCTGAGCAGGCTGGATCGACTTCTTGCCGGAAACCAGTGGGATCCTTCTTTAAATATGTGGATTAGGCTCCAATTATGCCACCGGGACCAAATGCTATTTTAATCAGAGGCCTACATGGGGAAGTCAGTGTGGCTTTCCCACTAAGCTAAACGAGAGGAGCCTGGGCCAGAAGAGGACCAAGCAGGTTAATTTTTTTTCTTGCGTTTTTTGACTTTCTTTGTGGGGCCAGGAAGAGTAGGCCCCACAAGGAAAGTTTACGCCTCCCCTGCCCCAATTGCAAGGCCCTCCTGAACTCCCTCCTGGTGACTGACCTCAGTGCCAGGGACCGTTGCTTTGATCCCCGGCAGCGGCCTCCTGCCATCTGAAATTCCACTATTCAGCTGCTGCTTCCTGTTGGTTTTGGATGGGAACTTGACCGGTCCTATGCAGATTGGACCCTGGAGTTAAAATCTCCCGAGCCTCATGCTGCCAAGGTTCGGACAGTTTTCCACCTTCCTCGGCTCTTGCCCGCATAACTGCCGCCCTGATTTAAAATCCAGGATCAGTGTTCGAATTCCACTGTTTGGCTATATAGTTCAACATTCTATTCGCTTCGATAATTGCTTTTCTGCAGGGGTTGACTACATTGAGTGTCAAGTCAACTAAGACTCCAACGTCTCTTTCAACATTAACCTTAACTATTTCAACTTGATTCATTCAGTATATTTGTGAGCCATTTATCATACATTTTCCCAGAATAAATGTAATCTATCATTGTTCTCCTTATTTAAATATTTGTCCAACTCATTTTGTATTTTCTAAGCTTCCTTCTCTGAATCCACTGCCCCTCCCAGTTTGGTATCATCCGTAATTTGGCCAATTTACATTCATTTTATGAAGCCAAACCATTGATATAAATTAGAAACAGTAGTGGCCCCTGGGACACCATATTCATTACTTCCCACCACCCTGACATAATTTCTGTAAGAAGACTTGTTGTTTTCTATTCTTCAGCCAATTTCTTATCCATTTCCCAGATTTGCCCTGAATCCCCACAATCTTTAGCTTAACTAATAGCTTTTTGTGTGGAACTTTGCAAATGTCTTTTGGAAGTCGAGGAACACTACATTATAAGGCTTTCCATAGTTCACTTGGGATGTCACTTCCTCAAAAAATTCAAGGGGGGGTCATTTTAACTTTTGGCAATGGTGTAAGACAGGCGATTCGATAGAGGTGTCTGATGGGTGGCCATCTGATATCGCCCATTTACACTATTGCCAAAAGTTAAAATTACCCCCAAGGAGTTTGATCAGACAGGAACCTCCCCTTCTGAATCCCTGTTGATTGTGCTGGGGCTGAAGTAGGGTGGTGTGGGGCTGCACAGAGAATAAGAGAGGTGTGAGGGGAAATCTTACTTTAGCAGTCCTGGTGCGTTCATTAGTTTTTTTTCCAGCACTGCAGCCAGATCCTGGGAACAATGCCGATGGCATTGACATGCTCTTCCAGCTCGTCCACTTCCTGCTCCCTTGACCCTATTCCCACAAAACTGCTGACCACCCACCTTCCCTTCCTGGCCTCCATATTAGCTGATATTCTTAATGGTTCCCTCTCATCAGGTACTATCCCCCGCCCCTTCAAATCTGCCATCATCAACCCCCTTCTCAAAAAACCCACCCTTGACCCCTCTGCCCTTGTAAACTACCGCCCCATCTACAACCTCCATTTCCTCTCCAAAGTCCTTGAATGTGCTGTCGCCACCCAAATCCGTGCCCATCTTTCCCGTAACTCCAGGTTTGAACCCCTCCAATACAGTACTGAAACAGCTCTTATCAAAGTTACAACTGACTTGCTTTATGACTGTAACCGTGGTAAACTCTCCCTCCTCATCCTTCTCGACCTGTTTGCAGCCTTTGACACGGTTGACCACGCCATCTTCCTCCAACATCTCTCCTCCGTCGTTCAGCTGGGTGGGACTGCACTCGCCTGGTTCCATTCTTATCTATCCAGTCGTAGCCAGAGAATCACCTGCAATGCCTTCTCTTCCCACTCCTTCACCATTACCACTGAATCTATCCTTGGCTCCCTCCTATTTCTCATTTACATACTGCCCCTCAGCGACATCATCCGAAAACACATCATCAGATTCCAATTGTATGTTGACGACACCCAGCTCTACCTCATCACCACCTCGCTCAACTCCTCCACTATCTCACATTTGTCACACGGCTTGTCTGACATCCAGTCCTGGATGAGCAGGTATTTCCTCCAGCTAAGTATTTTCGGTCCATGCCAAAAAATCCATTTCCTAGCCACTGACTCCATCTCTCTCCCTGGTCGCAGTCTGATGCTGAACCAGTCCATTCACAACTTTGGTGTACTATTTGACCCTGAGCTGAACTTCCGACCCCATAACATCTCCATCATCAAGACTGTCTACTTCCACCTCCGTAATATTGCCCACCTCCATCTCTGCCTCAGCCCATCTGCTGCTGACCCCTCATCAATGCCTTTGTTACCTCCAGACTCAACGATTTCCAATGTTCTCCTGGCCAGCCTCCCATCTTCCACCCTACATAAACTTGAACTTATCCAAAACTCTGCTGCCCATATCCTAACTTGCACCAAGTCCTGTTCACCCATCAACCCTGTACTCGCTGACCTACATTGGCACCCGGTCCGGCAACACCTCGGTTTTAAAATTCTTTTCCTTGTTTTTAAATCCCTCCATGGCCTCGCATCTCCCTATCTCCGTAAGTTCCTCCAGCCCTACAACCCTTCGAGATCTCTGTGCTCCTCCAATTCTGGCCTCTTGTGCATCCCCGATTTGAATCGCCCCACCATTGGTGGCCATGCTTTCAGCTGTCTGGGCCGAGGCTCCGGAATTCCCTCCCTAAGCCTCTCCGCCTCGCGAGCTCTCCTCTTTTAAGACGCTTCTTAAAACCTACCTCTTTGACCACCTGTCTTAATATCGTCTTATGTGGCTTTGTGTCAAATATATGTTTGACAACACTCCTGTGAAGCACCTTGGGATGTTTTATTATGTTAAAGATGGTATATAAATGCAAGTTGTTTTCTATTGCTGCTGACTAATTTTTCTGTGTAATTGTCAACCATCGGATAGGAAGAAATCCTTCCTGCTGCTCACTTGCTCTATGAGCACCTTCATCAGATAACCTGGGGGCCCTGGACAAAGTCTACTACTTCACAAAATAACTTTCCACTAACTACCATCAAAAAGTGCACTTCTGCTTTAAGAGGGTGCAGACTGCCTTTAAGTAGAGCTCACCCTATCAGATTTTCCAGCAGCTCACTAATTAGATTTAAATAAGGGCCGACTCTGAAAATAGCTCAGACCTCTCGCTGACTAATTGGCCGGGCAGAACGGATGCCCTGCCAGACATGAAATCAACCCCATAGAGTCAAAATTTAAATTTTGTATGGAGTCTCCCAAACTGTTGTCTCCCTCGATATCCAGGAATGCTGCAGAACTCTGAACCACCATGTCTGCACAAGTCTGCAGCTGAAATTGAGAACAGACAGAGCTTTGTCTTATTCAATTCTACCAATTGCCAATACCTGAGCATAAGAACCTAAGAAATAGGAGCAGGAGTAGGCCATTCAGCCCTTCGAACCTGCTCCGCCATTCAATAAGATCATGGCTGATCTTCTACCTCAACTCCACCTTCCCGCACTATCCCCATATCTCTTAATTCCCTTAGTATCCAAAATCTATCGATCTTTGTCTTGAATATACTCAACGACTGAAAACATTTATGAACTACTTCGGTTTTTATGACAATCCAACAGCTTCATGCTCATTTTTACTGGTAACAGCATTTTTTTCACATTTCCATATATTTTAAATAGAATTCAAATTCATATTTGAATTGGCATTCTCTGGATTACTACTCCAGTAATTTAACCATGATGCTACTGTACCCTTAATTAGGAAACCTACAGAAGAGATGCTTCCTAAAAGTAGAAAGGTAACTCCAAAATACACGTTTTTGAAGCAAAAGTGGTTCCAGCCTGAAAACTTCGCAAAAAGGTAGCAATGAATGCTTTAAAACTGTCATAGAAGTAGATAGTGGAGATTAGGTAATGTAGACTACATAGGATTACATCGGGTATACGGCACAGAAACAGGCCATTCAGCCCAACCAGTCCACGCTGGTGTTTATGCTCCACACAAGCCTCTTCCCGTCTTTCCTCATCTAAATCTATCAGCATAACCCTCTATTCCCTACTCCCTCATATGCTTGCTAGCCTCCCCTTAAATGCATCTATACTTTTCGCTTCAACCACTCCCTGTAGTAGCGAGTTCCACATTCTCACCACTCTTTGGGTAAAGAAGTTTCTTTTGAATTCCTTATTGTTTTTTTTGGTGACTATCTTATATTGATGGCCTCTAGTTATGCTCTTCCCCACAAGTGGAAACATTCACTCTGTATCCACTCTATCAAAATTTTTTTAAAGACCTCTATTAGGTCACCCCTCAGCCTTCTTTTTTCAAGAGAAAAGAAACCCAGCCTGTTCATCCTTTCCTGATATGTATACCCTCGCATTTCTGGTATCATCCTTGTAAATCTTCTCTGCACCCTCTCCAGTGCCTCTATATCTTTTTTATAATATGCCGACCAGAACTGTACGCAGTCTAACCAAGGTTCGATACAGGTTTAGCATAACTTCCCTACTTTTCAATTCTATACCTCTAGAAATAAACCTTCGTGCTTGGTTTGCCTTTTTTATGTCCTTGCCAACCTGTGTCGCAACTTTTAGTGATTTGTCTATTTGTACTCCGAGATCCCTTTGTTCCTCTACCCCACCTAGACTCGCACCCTCCAAGTAATAAGTGACCTCCCTATTTTTCCTACCAAAATGTAATACCTCACAGTTATCTGTGTTGAAAACTTCATTTGCCAATTATATACCCATTTTGCAAGCTTATTAATGTCCTCCTGTAATTTGTTGCAGTCCTTCTCAGTATTGACTGTCCCCCCCAATTTGGTGTCATCCGCAAATTTAGAAATTGTGTTTTTGATTCCAAAGTCTAAATTGTGAACAGTGGCCCCAGCACTGATCCTTGTGGAACACCACCTTCTGCCACTGTGAATAGCTACCTTTTACCCCATCTCTCTGCTTTCTGTCTTGAAGCCAGCTGGCTATCCATTCTGCTACTTGTCCCCTGACTCTGCATTCTCTGACCTTGTTCATCAGTCTATTATGGGGTACCTTATTGAAAGCCTTTTCACAATCTAGATAAATTACATCTACTTCATTACCATTGTCTACTATCTCTGTTACTGCTTCAAAAAATTCAATGAGGTTGGTCAAGCAAGACTTTCCCTTTTGAAATCCATGCTGACTATTCATTGCTATGTTTTTGGTTTCTAGATGTTCTTCTATTTTCTCCTTTAGTAGGGATTCCATTATTTTTCCGACCACCAATGTTAAGCTGACTGGTCTCTAATTCCCTGAACATGTTCTATCCCCCTTCTTAAATATAGGTATTACGTTAGCTATTCACCAGTCCTCTGGCACTACACCTTTTTCTAACGAATTATTAAATATGTGTAGTAATGCCTCTGCTATCTCTTCCCTAGATTCTTTTAAAATGCGTGGATGCAATCCATCCGGACCTGGGGTTTTATCCTCTGAATTTGATTAGTTTATTGAATATATCCTCTCTTTTTATTTTAATTGCACGTATCTCATTACTAATCTCATCATCCAATGTCATATCCACCTGTTCTATCTCCCTGGTAAATACTGAAGCAAAATAATGATTTAATATTTCTGCCATCTCTCTATCCTTACCTGTGGTATTATCCTGTCTATCCCTTAATGGCCCTATTCCCATCCCAACCTTCCTCAATGTCTCTTAATCTCTCCTTTTGTTCTTTCATCCCCTCCCCCTTTTCCCAGCTTTATCCTTGCATTAAATCTATTTCATTTCCTGCTTTTTTCCAGTTCTGACGAAAGGTCTTCGACCTGAAACGTTAACTCTGTTTCTCTCTCCACGGATGCTGCCTGGCCTGCTGAGTTTTTCAGCGTTTTCTGTTGTTATTTCGGATTTCCAGCATCCGCAGTATTTTGCTATCGTTCCTTTTTTATTGATGTGCCCGTAAAATATTTTACTATTTTATTTTATGTTCCTTGATAATTTAATTTCATAGTTCCTCTTTGCCTTCCTAATTGTTTTTTTTTACTTCTCTCCTAATCTCTTGTATTCTCCCTGCTATCTATGTACTTAATGTATGCCTCTTTCCTTATCCTCAATTGTTCCCTTGTGGCTTTATTCATCCATGGAGTCTCATTAGTGTTTAGTTTGTTCTTTCCTTTTAGTGGAATATATTGTTTCTGCACTCTGTTGAACACGACTAGAAATAGATTAAAAAAAACCCATGTTGTGCTATTTTCTAGGTACATAAACTGAAGTTGCAACATTATTGTAAACAATTCTGACGTTTTGATCTCAACAACTGATTTTCACCAACGCCACCAGGATTTCGGATGAATAAACAACCCCAGGTAGCAGGATGATGAAGGTGGTGCCGCCCAGGGTGGTGCACCCCAGATGGTTGTCTGGCCCGGCGCGGCAGTGAGCGCATGTCACGCTCTTTGCCTCAGTCTTGGCCGGTCTGGTGGGACTCTCGGAGTGACGTCGAGCTCCAGAGAAGAAGCAATGGCATCTGAGCAGAATTACAGCACCTCCTCAAGAGACACCTACCGACCTTTATCCTTGAAAGCCACCAGGAAGAATGAGGACAAACCGTGGAAACTCCGATTCATATATCTGCAATGCTGTAAGTCATTTGTATGCGGTATGTCACCGTGTATGTTGCTAATATTAATCGCGGCATGCTAACTCTGTATGCACGTCCGCTTTACTAAAACGCTGGTATTCACCGAGCCTCGACAGTTAATATAAATAAAAATAGACGAAATGCCATCTATTATTGGCGACGTTTTGTTTTTTTATGCACGACGTGACATTCACGGAACTAGTTGTGTATTCTGGGAGCTGTAGTTTTATTTTTCTGCCTTAAAGTATACTCATCAGTGAGCTGGCAATACCTAGGATTAAACGGACTGCTTTTCTGTTTACAGTTTACAACACGGACGATTGTTGCGAGATATTTATAGTTATATCACATGAATTTTATTTTGCTGTTTGTGTCTGTTCTGGATAAGGTTGAACGCGCTCTTTAAAAAGCTTTCTTTCAAATTTGGCACAATGTAAGAGATATTGGTATGAGATATTTGCCCTGGTAAAGATTCATAATTGTAAAACTCAAACTCCCTTTTCATATAATAAAAGAATGTTGCAGCACAATGTGCATTAGTCAACATGACTTCCTCAGTGTCAACCTTTCTGACCATGTGAGATAGGTACACTATGCTCAACATGTCATCAAGAAATATTTTGTCTCTCTTGTAAACACATCAAATTAATTTTTTTTTGAAGATGTGGCATCATTCTCTCTAGCTGTTTGGGTGCAATAATTCAGCTTTTTATTTTCCAAAATAGTTCTAAACAAAACATAAGGCTATGAGATATAAACACCAGGCATGTGATCCTTGCATGTGATATGCACCCAGTCATATTTTTGATGCAGTGCTTGTAGAACAACATCCTCATTGTACTGGTGCTTCAGAGCTTCTCATCCAAACATTTCTCATGGTGACACGTCCACATAAACCATGTTCTTTCTTCAATAGGTCATGATGAAGAGTAACTGATACAGATAGTTAGTCATTCCAGGAGTTCTCTGGATGCTTAGCTTGTTGCTGGAAGGAGACATCTTGTGTACTGAACTTGAGAAAAATCTAATTTTAGTCCATCTTCAGAAAGTTAATATGCTGCATATTTAACTTCTCATTTATTGAACTTTGTTTTATACTTGTTCAGTTTCATACCTTTTAATAGCTTTGTTTCAACAGGACTTCTAGTTTCCAATTGTGATCCTGTTCAGGTGCACCGTAGACAGATGGCATCTGCCATGACAGTGACTACTCCCAGATTTACAAGTGTCGCGACTATTCCAGTGCTCTCCTGGCCAGCCTTCCATCTTCCACCCTCTGTAGACTTCCGTTCATCCAAAACTCTGCTGCCCATAACCTAATTCGCACCAAGTCCCGTTCACCTGTCACCCCTGTGCTCACCAACCTACATTGGTTCACAGGCCAGCAAGGCCTCAAATTCAAAATTCTCCTCCTTGTGTTCAAAGCCCTCCTAGCCTCACCCCTCCTTATCTCTGTAACCTCCTCTGGCCTTACATCCCTCTGAGAGCTCTGCATTCCTCCAGTTCTGGCCTCTTGTACATCCCTTATTTTCTTCGCTCCACTATTGGCGGCAGAGCCTTCAGCTGTCTAGACCCTAAGCTCTGGAATTCCATCCCTAAACCTCTCCACCCCTCTACCTCTATCTCCTCTTTTAAGACCCTCTTTAAAACCTACCTTTAACCAAGCTTTTGATTACCTGGCCTAATATCTCCTTATGTGGCTCAATGTCAAATCTTCTCTGATAACGCTCCTGTGAAGCACCTTGCGATGTTTTACTATGTTAAAGGCGCTATAAATGCAAGTTATTGTTTTGTCACTTTGCATAACCAAAAATGTGGCCATTCTGAGTGTGAAAAACTACCATGACAAAAACCTCCTATTTGTTGCCAGGGTCCTCCTGAACAATCTGAATGAGGCCATCCCTGACAATGGCCGGAATTTTAAGTTTTTGACCCGCCGGGAGGGGACGTGGGGCCCAGTAGAGCGCGGGAAACCCGTAAGTCTGGGTTTCCCTGCATGCTGTGGAGAGGCTGCAGGACCAGGTAGGTGCGAGCCCCGAACCTGGGGAGAGGGTTTCCGATCCCCGCCTCCTGGGGGGGAAGTTGATGGTGGGGGAGCTTGGGGATCTAGCAGGAAGCACTCCTGCTCCTCCCGGTCCACAAGGATTGTTCCCTGAGGCTGTCCTTGCCTTGCTGCAGTTGCCAGGAATCCCGAAACCCGGGAAACCCAGCCGATCACAGTTAAACCTGCACAGCAGGTTAAATCCGAGGCTTCTAGCCTCGTTATAATATTTAAAGTGCCAACCAGCCTCCTGGGAGCAGGTTGGCTCCCCCCCCCCCCCCTCCCGTCCCACCTCTGTTAAAACCGGAAGTGGGCAGGTTGGGATTGGGATTCAGGTTTTTAACACTTTAAGCTCCCACCCGACCTCAACCCACCCGTTTTTTGGGGTTAAAATTCCCCCAATGTTTTGCCAGAGATCCTGTGTGGATTTTGATCCAAGCAAAGCATCATAGACATGATCACTGTCACAAGACAAAATTCAGGAGAAATGTTTAAAAAAATGGAGACCCATAAGTCTGAGTCGATCTGACAAATGCCTTTGACACTGCAAGCAGATAGGGGGAACTGTGGGAGCTGCTGGTCAAGTTTGACTCTCAACATGATTAAGTAGCTCCATGATGGAATGCCTGGTAGATTGATTGCTAATGAAGTGGTGGATGATGCTTTTCCATCACGAAGGGATAAATTCCATGATCCATTTTGTCTGTTATCCCTGCCATGCTGAAGGTATTTCTTTCAGGAGGACTGTATTCTTAGTTCAGGCGAGCTGAAAAGCTGTTTAATCTGTGCAGGCCACAGTCAATAACCATATTTTAGATGGTATTGTGACAGATCTGAGATCTGTCTAGTTTAAAACCATAAAATTGCTAATAAGATTTTCCTGATCATCTGCCGACAATCCGTGGAAACCTAACAGAAAAGGAGGAAACGCCATTTACGCCACTTTCCTGTAGTTTTCGCGGATCATCCGCTGAAGTTATGATTTAATTACTGCTTGCTGGGAACAATCTTTGTGTACCTGAAACACACATTAAGAGGCTGAAAATCTATGATCCCGCTGTGCTGCTGCAACTGCGGTGGAGCAGGAGTCAAGTGTATGATCCCCTTGGAGCTCTCAAGGAAAGCCAATCTGTATGAAGCCAGCATGCATCTGCGGCAGTATTGGTGTATATTGGGCGGCAGCTAGGTGGTGGTGGGGAGTTAGGGAAATGCGATCCTGAGTAGCTGTTTGCCTGCAAAGCCGGCTTGTCCAGCAGAAGGAAGAAAAATATGTCTTACCAGTCCATTTTCTGGAAGGCTGCTGAAGTTGAGATTGCTTATCCTCTTCTCAGTGCTCCAGGACACGGACTTGGCCTCGGACACTCTAGCTAGCCTCACTTCCACAGTTACAATCTATTATATATCCGTATCTTACCAACGTACAGAACATTGGCAAAGGAGACAAGACCAGGCAGAATTCCAGCGGATGATACCACCACAGCAACTGAATTTAAATTCAGTTAATTAAAGAAAAAATCTGGAGTATAAAGCTAGCATCAGTAATGGTGATCATGAAACTACTGGATTGACGTAACAACCCATCTGGTTCACTAATGTACTTTAGGGAAGGAAATCTGCCATCCTTACCCGACCTGGCCTATATGTGACTCCAGACCCATGTCAATATGGTTGACTCTTAACTCCTCTGAAATGGCCTAGCAAGCCACTCAGTTGTATTCAAGAAGGCGGCTCACCACCACCACCACCTTCTTGAGGGCAATTAGGGACGGGCAATAAATGCTGGCCTTGCCAGCGACGTCCCCATCCCGTGAATTAATAGAAAAAAGGTCAAAGGGCAGAGGAGGCACCTCTGTTTAGTTGAACTGCTTAATATGTGTTAGTTGCCAAGGCCAGTTAGCTGACAATAGCACCCAATAATAATTACTAGGCAGTGAAAATGCATCCAAGCTAATCGTGTGGATTTGTTACATGGAATGATACAGCACAGAAGGAGGTCATTCAGCCCATCGTGCGTGTGTCAGCTCTTTGAAAGAGCTATCCAATGAATCCCACTCAACTGCTCTTTCCCTATAGCCCTATACATTTTTCCCCTTCAAGTATTTATCCAATTCCCTTTTGAAAGTTAATATTGAATCTGCTTCCACCACCCTTTCAGGCAGTGCATTCCAGATCATCATAAATTTTGCTGGTTCCTTTGCCAATTACCTTAAATCTGTGTCCTCTGGTTACCAACCCTTCTGCCACTGGAAACAGTTTCTCTTTATTTACTCTATCAAAATCCTTCATGATTTTGAACACCTCTATCAAATCTCCCCTTAACCTTCTATGCTGTAAGGAGAACAATCCCAGTTTCTCTAGTCTCCGCACATAACTGAAGTCCTACATCCCTGGTACCATTCTAGTAAATCTCCTCTGCACCCTCTCCAAAGTCTTAACATTCTTCCTAAAGTGTGGTGCCCAAAATTGGCCACAATACTTCAGTTGGGGCCTAACCTGTGTAATAAAGGTTTAGTATAACTTCCTTGCTTTGTACTCTACACCTCTATTTATAAAGTCAGGGATCCCATATGCCTTAACAGTCTTCTCAACTTGTCCTGCGACCTTCAAAAATCTGTGGATGTAAACCTCCAGGTCTATCTGTTCCTGCAATGCCTTTAAAAATATATCATCTAGTTTATATTGCCTCTCCTCATTCTTCCTACCAAAATGTATCACTTCACATCTCTCTGTTAAATTTCATCTACCATGTGTCTGCCCATTTCACCAGTCTGCCTATGTCCTCCTGAAGTCTGTTACTATCCTGCTCACTTTTTACTACATTACCAAGTTTTGCATCATCTGCAAACTTTGACATTATGCCTTGTATACCCAAGTCCAGATCATTAATATATATCAAAAATAGCAGTGGTCCCAACACTGACACTGGGGTACTCTTCCCTCCAATCTGAAAAGCAACCGTTCACCACTACTCTCTACTTTCTGTCGCTAACCAATTTCGTATCCACACAGCCACTGCCCCTTTAATCCCATGGGCTTCAATTTTGCTAACAAGGTCTTTATGTGGTACTCTATCAATAGCCAAAAGGAAAGGTGGGCGGATTCTGTTTACCAGGTTCTGAGCTTTGCTTTGGCTTGAGAGAGGTTCTTGAAGATCACCATGATGCCTTTAAATGCTACTGTGATTGACAGTTGTGTTTAATTGTGAAATATAACATTTTGATATTCCCTTTTATCTCAGTTCAAACGTCAGAGAATAGAATAACTTACAATGTGTTAACATTCCTTGAGTGAATCTGTTTTTTGAATCTGCCAGCGACGCCCACATCCCATGAACGAATAAAAAAAAATGGAAGCTGACCCCATGGGCTGGATTTTGATACTGGGGCGGGTTGGGGTCGTGTCATCCACTTTTCGTGTTATCCACCCGACTGCAATTGGATTCAATTTTCACCTAATTGTGCAATTGAGTTCCAGCATGTGGGAACCCATGAACCAATTAGTGTTTTCAGTCTGAAAGTCGCCTCTGATGATGTCAACATTACTGCTGCATTGAAGGTCTTCAGAGACTGCCTGGCCTTTGCTGTGAGAGGACCTGGATGGAAAAGGAGCAGCAGCAGTCCTTAGTCTGCTCCCAGATATTTTTACACCACCACTCCCAGATATGTCTCCTCTCCATCCATATATACATCCATTCCCATAGCTATCCATATATCCAGCCGGCCAGCCAAATGTGCTCCCGCCAGGTTTCACATTCGTGGTTCAGAACTGGCGTGCTTCACGTAGAAAAGGGGTTAAAATCACAAAGGCCTTTCAAAAGGGTTAAAATCACAAAGGCCTTTCAAAATGGCATTATAGAGGCAATTTAGTGCTTGTTAAGGGCCTTAACAGCCTATCGCGCCTCTTAGAGGCAGGACAGAGTCGGGACCAGCAGACACAATTTAATGAAAATTGCATGGAGGCGGACTTATGCCCTCCCGCCAGTTTTCGCAATTTTAACCCCCCACACGCCTCCAAACCCGCCTCCACGGGTCAATGAAAATCCAGCCCCATGTCTTTAGATGATGCCACCAAAGGGCAGCCTGTAGATGAGGAAGCAGAGGGTTCAAGGATAGATCCTTGGGGACTCCAGAGGTAATGGTGGTGGGTGGTGGGAAGAGAAACCATTGCTGAAGATGCTCTGTTTATGATTGGAGGGCATGAAGGGAGATGGGAGACAAATTAGAGAGAGATGCGGGTTCGGGCTGGGGAGCCTGGGGTGGAGGATTGGCTTGCTGGAAAAGTGAAGTCAGGGAGGAGCAAAAGAGGCAGCTGAATGGATGGTCTCAACCTTAACAACAATATAGTCCATGAGATCCTCGCACTTCTTGGAGGTGAGGGCAAACGGGAGAGGGGTTTAAGGAGATAGTTGGTAATGGAGAAAAGAAGCTGGGGGTTATCTTTGCTTTCCAGGATGATCCTTGATAGTGGGTGGTTTTGGCAGAGGAGAGTAAGGCCCGAAAGTGCATGATGTGATACAGTCAGATCTGATGATGGATGGATAAACTAGTTGTGCGCCAGATACGCTCAAGTCTGTGCTCCTTGGACATGTGGAAATGAATATGGGGGCCATACCAGGGGGAACAAACAGGATGGGAGAGAGTAAAGGTTGTACTTGGGACAAAAGCATCAAAGTTAGAGGTGAGGAAGTGATTGAGCAAATCGACATTGTGGTGAATGGAAGGCCAAAATCTAGGTATTTGAGATTTTTAAAGTGTAGTTTTAAATAACTCGGGGGAGAGTGACAAACACAGAAGGAAGTGGGGTTGGAGGATGTGGATGGTGAGGGATACAAGTAAGTGGTCGGAGATAACCTTGTCAGTGATCAAGACAATGGGAGTGGAGAAGCAGCGGGAGGTGGCATGATCGAGGGGATGGCCATGAATATAGGTAGGAGAGTTTATATGGAGAGATAGGTTTAGGGAGGATAGGAAGGTAGTGAAGTCAAAAGAAAGAGGGAAAGGTGAGCTGGGATGGGGATCACCAAGGATGAGAAGTCACTCAGTGCAGAGGTTGAGGAAGAAAAAGAGGGGGAGGGTATCTTGGAGTGAAACTCGGGTGGGGCTTGGGGTGGTGCAGTATATAAAGGAGAGATGAGAGGAGTGGAACAGTAGCAGAGGAGCAGAGGGAGGGACCAAGGTGTGATTTGGTGATAAGGGCCACACCATCATAGTGGTGGTTTGGGAGGGGAAGATGGTGGAAAGTATAGCCAGGCAGGGAGGCTTCAGAAAGAGGCAAGGTGCCACCATCCATGAGCTACGCTTCAGTCAAAGCCAGGATGTCAATGGAATCATCTCTAATTAGGTTGTGGATGGCAAGGACCTTATTCATGAGTGAATGGATATTCTGCAGGAGAATGAAATTCTGAAGTGATTGATCCGCTGGCAGAGTCAAGGGGGTAGTGGTGGTTGGGATGGGAAGGAAGTTGGAAAGTTTAGCTTCCAGTAAAATGTCTTAGTGGAGCTCTTTATTCTTGTCAGGAAAGAAAATACATAAGGAATTTAATCAAAAGCAAACTGCACCTGGCAACAGAAGGAAAAATAATTAAAATCAAAATATCTACTGCTTCGCCTAAGGCTGTGAAGATACCTTTTCAGAGCATCCAGAATTACCTGCTGAGTTTGTCCCTAGAATCTTTAATTTTATTTGTAGCCTCATTGAGTTGAAAACAAAAAGTGCCAGAAAATGGAATGATTTATAAATAGAGAAATAAATGGCTGGGGGAACTACGTGTTTACAAGTGCTTGTGGAAAAGACCACTGTCTTTTTTTTAAAAAAGGCAATATTCAGTAGATAATTTAAAAAAAAAAGTTTATAGCACAAATTGAAGGATTCATTAAAACAAATTTGTTACTGTACCGTGGTGGGAAATTTAAAGCGCTGATCTCCCGGGCTGCTGGGGGCAGCTCTCAGGTACGAACCCCCGTTTCCGGGAAACTCCCAGTCATTCCATGAGGTTTGGGAATCCTAGCGCAGAACTTTGCTCCTGGCCAGTAAATTCTAACTGTACTGGGAGTTCGGGCAGGAGCGTCAGCCGTATTAAAACATTTAAATAAGCTCTGCTTCAGTTTATAAAATGTCAGGGACACTTAAACAAAACATGACACTGTACAGGAGTTGTATTCTATGGGTCTTGAGCTGAAGCAGTGAGGAACAGCCTCCTCTAGTGGGCCTCACACCAACCTCCTGGCCCTGGAGTGGGTTGGGACCTGATGCTGTCACTCTTCGCTGCAAAATTGAAACCTCTTTGCAGTGATGGAAATGTTGACCCCCAATCAGCAGCAAACCAATGTTATGCTCTTTTGACCAGTACTCTGGTGATTTAAAACATTTTGAAAGACTGACTGAAAATACCAGATATGTTATGTGTTGGTGTTTGGAAAGTGCCAGTGGAAAGTGCCATTACTTACCAGAGAAGTGAAGCAATAAAGCATTTAAAGCATGGTTTCTGACAGGATTTCCAAGATTCTCTAATTATCCCTGTGCATCAAGCTACTTATTCTAACTAGGGTATGAATTTCCATAAGCAAATATGCATTCCCTTCTAGTTCTTCTGTCTTGCCTCCTATTTTATAAGTGCTTAGCCATCCAGGTACAGGGTCGGAGCTAAGTTGGAAGGATTGGGGAGGGGAAGGGTTTATGTCCAAATTTTGCCGACTTAGTCCCAGAGGCAAAATTTTAGGCGAGGGGTCTGGGGACTAGAGAGCTAATGCTTCACGGTTATATGCACATCACAGCCACGACACCATGCTCCAATGCTGCATTGCTGCTCATGCAGGCAAAAAGGCAACGGGATCATGATCAGTAATTTTAAAGTTCTGTCAGTAAATTATTTCTAGTCAGTTTGGGCCAAGTATTGACATACAAATTGAGCAAGCACACAATTTCTTGGGGAGGGGTGGGGGGGGGGGGTCATGACCCCCGTCTCCCACTGACTTTGCTACTGTCCAGGTACAGGCTGATTTTTCTCAATTGTCGGCCAATAATCACCTCCTGTAGATGATTTTAGCAGCAACAAATAGTGTAGACAATTCATGCACAAGGTCTGTGATTTGTAGTGGAATAAACAAATATCATTTGGATAGTAATTATGCTAGATTTGCCTTTTTCAACTTTTTATTGGTTAAGTTGCTAAAAAATAAACTCTACTAGTCTGCTTTGAAAACTTAATACTGAAGCAAAACTTGCAAAGGAAGAGTTGAGCAGAAAGATTGCAAGATTCTTTAATACAGTCCTTATATCTATTTTCTGATTGAATACTTTGTCTGCAAACCAAGCAAAATTTTGCTGACTAAATTGCAATTATGGTAGACTTAACAAAGTCTCTCCTGGTTACTTTATTCTTGGTCATAAATCCTGACATTTCTGTTGCTCTAACATAGTTGATTTCTGCTGCTTATTTGTCTCCTTCTGTCATTTTGACCATATCAAGATTGTAGTCTGCAATACTAGATCTCTTGTTACTACATTAATGTTCATACAGCTGTCATGATGATATCAGTCAAACACTGTTGATTGCCTTGTGTTTGACATCTGCTACTTTCTTTTTTGTCGCTGTCATACCAAATAAACCAAACCTTACAACTGCTGTCATTTCTTTAGGTAGAATCTGTAGACTTGCATTATAAGATTCATCAATATGGAACGCACAGATGTGTGTGAGGTAGGAAAGCAAGATGCCGTAAGGCTCATTGCTACAGACTGCAATATTTGATCAACTTTTAATCCTTTTATAGACACGCAGTTTTAAATCTGGTTTTAATTTATTGGACAGAACATTGCAAAAATATAGCTTATAGGAAGTATATTTGGTCACCTGAACCAATAACTCCTGATTTTAAATAACGTTTGTCTCTCAGAATGTACTAGCCTTTAATCCTTGCCAATGGCTATGCAGTTACCTGTTTTTCACTTCTCCTTTCTCTGAAACTGATTTGTAGATTTGATTCTTCTTTCCTTCCAATCTTCTCCTCTTACTCCCCACTTCTGAAAGCAATGGCTTATGCTGAGGTATGAGCGCACGGGCACTAGGACCTTTCTGGTACCTCTGTCAAATGACCATATGATCGGGGAGAGGGGTACCATAATAGAGTCTGATCTTTTGTTACCTGTTGTCCACCCACACGTTCTTCCAGCAGTCATGAAATAGCTATTGTATTGCTCCAGAGCTGCCACAATTGAGATAATCCGTGCTGAGTTAGTTAGAAATTGAACTATATGTCCTTCCTGTTCTGTATTGCTCAATACAATGTTTATCCTAGAAATAATTCAACTTTTGGCTTCACCTCTAGACCTTGGGTTTTAGTCATTTTAATAGCCTTGAGAACTAAGTTAGTTCTAGATTTAGTCTAGTGTTTTGTCTTAAATCTTAATCATAGTTTTAGCTTTCCACATTTTCATTTGCCTCCAGGAATTTTTATCAAACTTGTTTCATTAAAAAAAATCAATTGTTTCACAAGGTCACAAGAAATGTTGAGAAAGAATAAACCTGTGCTCGAATGAGTGATGTCTTTATTTGTCAGTTACAATTTTCAACATCTGTTCCAGAAGTTGTAGATTACTGACTAATATCTTAGTCCTAAATGAAATCATTCTAATTTTAATTTAGTTGATAAAATATAATCGTTTTGAGATGAGTGATTTCCTTCTAATTTTAGCTCATTAAAAAAAACTACTGCTCCATACCGTGCCATCTAAAAGCATCAGAGCAGTAAAATTATTCTTTTAAAAAGAACAGTTTTAAAATTTGCTTTTAGGCTGTTGATCTGCAAATATCCAGTAAATGGCTCCATTCACATGGAGAAATGACATCTGAAATGTTATATTGTGTGGTTACATCAGTTCTACACTGTAGTGAATTGTTACCTCAGGCCAGAATATCATCTCCTTTACCTACTCTTGTACTGGGGGCAAAATATGATGCACTTTATTTGAAATTGCAAAAAGTAAGCCAACTAGCTCTGCCAAATATTCGACAACTGTGCACAGAATCTGGTCAGCAATTTTGTTTTACAGCATAAGATTATTCATTTTCCAATAAGCTGACAACCTTAATCACGAGCCACTACTATACCCCTAATAATGTTCCTGTTGGCAACGGTTGCTTTGACTACAGCAGTTCTACCCACTGACAAAAGCATCTTATCAGGTAGTCTTTCCCATGCTAAATGCTTTGTTTGCAGGTAACATCATTACTGCTTGCTGTAGCTTTGTGGTTCCACTCTATCTGGGATTTCCTTACCACTCCATCTAGTTAGCTTTGCTAGTCAGTAGAGGAGTTTTTCCCGCTCATCCTTGTCTCTAAGGGTTGGACATATGCCTCTTAATAATTCTTTATCCCACGAAGACAACATCCACTTCTGTGGTGGGGTCAGTGATGGCTCCTTATTCTTTAAGGCTTTGCTCAGTTCTTTCACTGATAATGTGAACTATCGAGCCGTACTTTGTCATTGCTACCGTATGCTATTATATGAGTGATTCACCTATGACACAATCCGTTCCTGATAATTCTCTAAAAACAAACGTGTTGGGGCTCAGACTAACTATTACAATAATACTGATTGATTGTAAGACATCACTGTCAGCGTGGGTCTCGTCACTTCCCCACCCACAGTATCCACCTCTGGGTGTGAGGGGTTCTAGTTTCTCTGCTTGTGGACCATATTTTGCCACCTAACCCTTCTTCGCTCTACCTGCTCTGCACTCTCATGAAACATGCTCAGGGGAGTAACAATTAAAACACAGTCTGTACCTAAAATGATTGACATGAATCTTGTCATTCATGGGAAATGACTTATGACATAATACTGGGCAGCCTGCTGGTGGCGATGTCCAGGGAGAGTATAAATACTCGGGCATGGGCCCAGCTTGCTCAGAACATTTTTTAACAAGAACTAGTGAAGGACAATTAGATCTCCATGTTGTAAAACAGTTGATTAAATCTTTGTTTAACGCTTAGACCAAGTGCCTAGTAGTTTTCTTCCGTCAATGATCTTTGGTAGTATGCCCCTGCACAAAATTGTCATGAAGGACTATTTGTGTTGGCTTGGCTCAGTGCAGCACTCATGCCTTTAAGTCAGAAGATTGTGTGTTCAAGCCCCACTCTGGACTCTTCGGCCCTTCGAGCCTGCTCTGCCATTGAATATGATCATGGCTGATCCTCTATCTCAATACCATATTCCCGCGCTCTCCCCATACCCCTTGATGCCTTTTGTGTCTAGAAATCTATCTCTCTCCTTCTTAAATATATTCAGTGACTTGGCCTCCACACCTTCTGTGGTAGAGAATTCCACAGGTTCACCACCCTCTGAGTGAAGAAATTTCTCCTCATCTCAGTCCTAAATGTCCTACCCCGTATCCTGAGACTGTGACCCCTTGTTCTCGACCCCCCAGCCAGAGGAAACATCCTCCCTGCATCCACTCTGTCTAGCCCTGTCAGAATTTTATACGTTTCAATGAGATTACAAATAATTTCAATTAATTCCAAACCTTGGATTGAATCTTTCTCTTTGGTGGCACTCTACAGTGCTTAAGTTTTGAACTCTTAGGTTTAACAGCCTACCACGGGGTCGTTGTTGCAGTGACAGGTTTTCTGTTTCGATGAAAAGTACTTTTCTAGATTTGGGGAGGAATTCTCCTCTTTGATCCTTCCTGGGATTGTTTTGGAGAATGAGGGAAATTTCAGGTGGTGAGCCCTGCTACTGTAACACCTACCCAACCAAGGTTTCCCTCCCTTCATCACTGCCAGGACTGCCGCTCTCCTTCCCCGCCTGCTACATGCAAATGGAAGTGGGCCATGGTGGGGGGGGGGGGGGGGGGCGGGCCACGGGGGGGGGGGGGGGGGGGGGGGGGGCGGTTGGGGTGGGGGGGGGGTGGTCCCGGGAAGATTTCTCTCCTGTCCACCCAACTTACTGCCACTTCCCAAGGCCACCATCTGCAAAAGCAATTGTCCCAAGGAAGTACTGGTATAGGTCAAGGGGTCCTCCCAAGGAGGGAGATCACCTTGAAGCCCCAAAGAGGAGAATCCTGGCTTGGGTGTTTTAATACTGACATAATTTTTAATTTCACAGTAATTCATTTTACACCGTCTAATTTTATGGTAGCCAAAGGACATGTTGAAAAAGCTGTTTCAATTAATTGAACCAATGTAAGTTCTGCTCTATAGCAGTCTCTGTACAACTGCATGGAAACCCTTGAAATATCAGGAAAAGTACTTATTTTTAAATGTGCCTTTGGCAATACTATCACTACATTATTATGGCTGCATCCCTGCACAACTATATATAACTGTTTTTAATTCCAACTCAATTTATCTAATGGAAATGCTGTGAGGTACTTATCATGCAGTCAATAAGTGAAATCCATGCCTTACAAGACAATTATGCAAAAAAAATATTAAAAGGTAAAATGATTTTATAATTATGTTGCATTCTTAAAAAAAATTCAAATAGTCTTGCACCAATGCACATTTGAGGTACTTCTGGAGGGGTGTCTCCCAGCTCAGAATTCTACCCTAGCGTATATATTGTGTATATATTTTGTTTTAAGGATAATTTTTCCTCCAGACGAAATCTGATCAAACTGTCAAAATAGAACTTTTTATCTGATAGTTTCAATGTTTGCCACATCTATTAAGCTTGACAATCACTCTAAGCTTGAGGGTATCTGATGTGATCATGATTTACACAATCCAATGCTGTGCCAAAATAAGTGTATTTCTTTCTCTGGGGCCTCAATTAGGTTGATGGGTAAACCCATTTGAGTCCGCTCCTTGAGCTTCTTGTCAAACTATTCCCATGGAAACAAAATCAGAGAATATAGTCAAAAGAATAAAATGAGAAAAGCCTATCCAGCCTATTAAGCTGCTTCCACAAACTTTGTGCAAACAGTTGTGATCTCTACACCACTTAGTCTGATGGAAAACTCTGCATAATTTCTCCCTGATTTTCAAAGGTAACCAATTGAACCTCATGAGCATTTGTCCACCACACATCTCTGCTATTCAATCCTAAAGGATTACTTTCCGCAAAATACACTTTCTTGGTCCTACTATCACAAGCGCCATTGTGCTCTACGGAGTAATTGATTGTCTCAGCCTACAACCTTCAATCCAATTGCCAACCAGATATTTAGGGCTGGATTGCCCTCTGTTATTGGGTAGGATAGCAGTGGAAAAGGGGCAAAATTGGGAAGAAAGGCCTATTTCCATCTCACTGGCCTGACCCTAATTCCCCTCCTCAGGGCCATCAGTGCTTGGGGTTAATAAATTGCTCCTTCCCCACCCACCTCATGCAATTGCCGATGGTGGGGGACTTCCAGGTTTTCATCCCGTTTCTCTCCCAACAGCCCCAAATCCTGCCACTCCCTGGGATCACCTGGTAAACCATGGCATTAGGCCCAATGTTGTGGTGGGAGTGACCCCACATATGGCAAATGGAGAAAGAGGGCCTATTAGAGGTCTCCTTTTCTACCTATCAGTTACCCTATGAAGACCTGATTCTTGGCAAAGGCCTTCAGTCACTGTGTTGTTCCAATCTTAAAGGTTCTGTAGCCCCATTAATGTGGATCCTGCTGCTTCAGGTTCTACAGCGGTGGTCCTGCGACAGCACCACCTTCATTTTCCTTGAAAGTCATTGACGGGAACCCCACCGGGATCCCACAATGAGTGCCTAACGGTTCCAACCCAGAAACTGGCCAGGACGTAGTGGCAGGCAGAGGCTCCAATCCACCACGTTTTCAGGGTGGGATCAGGAAAATCCAACCCTTTGTATTTTAAAAAGAAGTGCTGAATAATCGATACAGCATTCATTATACATGCTCAAAATGTTCTTATTTTACAAACGCTCTACTCAGAGCACCGACACGGCAAGAGAGCCTCAGGTGGGCAGAGGAAACGCTTCAAGGACACCCTCAAAGCCTCCTTGGAAAAAGTGCAACATCCCCATCGACACCTGGGAATCCCTGGCTCAAGACCGCACAAAGTGGAGGAGAAGCATCCGGGAAGGCGCCGAACACCTCGAGTCTCTTCGCCAGGAGCAAGCGGAAGCCAAGCGCAAAGAGTGCACGTCAACCCAAGCACCCCACCCACCCACCCCTTCAACCACTGTCTGCCCCACATGTGACAGAGACTGTGGGTCCCGCATTGGACTCATTAGTCACCTGAGAACTCATTCTTAATGTGGAAGCAAGTCATCCTCGGTTCCAAGGACTGCCTAGGAAGAGAAGATATTTTTTCACTACTCTGCTGGGAAAGAGTTTTAGAGGACTCAAAATTGAAATGTGCAACAAGATTGTTGGTTTTATACTAGTGTACTCCCTTCTGTGGTGATAGGGGCATTGAAGTTCTGGTATCTGTTTCAGATGTTGCATCGTGTACAACATACTCCAGAGAAGGAAATGTGAAGGAACCAACAGGTGCAGTGCCTTTCAGTTGTACAATGTGGACCCTGGTCTCTGTCTGCTGTTGCTTCTCCCTAACCTGACAATTTGTTAAGTCCTTGATTGCCTTTTGTCTGAATTTTGCAGACATTGAGTGAAGACAGCTTTATCTGATAAGACAATTGATATTGGCCCAGAAATTGGAGTTCGATGGTTGCCGCGGGGGTAAGGATCCCCCGCGATATCGCACTACGCGCCTACCTTTATGGTTTTGGCCCACACGAACTTCAGTTCCTGGGCCTCTCCCTGGTGCCGGCGCGCAGTGTGTGCGTGTCCCAGAGGCGCAGTTAGTGCGATGCGACCTCTGGGATCACGTGGGCCAGTTAGAGCCAATGGCAGCACACCATCTTTCATTCATAGTTTTGACAGCAAGTGCTGTCAAAACTATGAATACAACAAGCCCCCAAAAGGACAGCTAAACCTCAATTAAATTTTAAAAAAAAGCCATCACATTAATAAAATAACTATAGTTAAATAAATTAACCACTTTAAACAAAAATTTAAATTCTTTTTAAAAGTTATAAAAATAAACTTACCTTTCTTTAAAGTCTCTAAAAAAGATAAACCTGTTGAAAAAAATTTAAAATAATACTTAATTAACTACTTACCTTGTTAAAAGGGGGTCTTACGCCTGCTTTCTTTATGTGTAAAATCTTCAACACTTACCTGCGCGTTCAAACCTGAAAAAAAAACGAAGTGTGCTGCGTGCGCGCAACCTGTAGCGCGCACGCGATTCACTTAGGAACCGCCCCCTTCGCAATACCCGAAGTGCCGGTTTCCCGCGCATGCGCAGTGCATGCAGGAAACTGGCACTTCAGGACCTAATACGCGAGAGTACACAGTGTGTACTCTCCCGCATTAGGTCTAATTTTCGGGCCATTAGTTCCCTTCTTGTAAACAACACATTGAGCATGAATAACTGTTCCAGTGACATTGGTGAAAAAAAGGCATGTTAGGGAGACCAACAGTCAGCAAACTCTGATTAGTCATACTGCCATGATACCACCAACCACAACTGCAGGGCCTGGTGGTGATTGTGTGGAACTGGTTTCACTGGCTTAAGATCAACAGAGAGTCAGAGGCAGACTGTGTTATCTGCTGCATGCATCATAGGACAGAACCAGCCAATGACAGTAATAGTCAACTGCGGCCTTAAATCTACTTGTGTCTACTAAGCGTGCTGCAATGCTGTCCTATAGGGACAGTGGCAAACCCTCCTCCTCAGCACCACATGCAGCACCACTAACCATGAAACGGGGTCGGGTGCTGTGCTGTCCTGCCACTTGCCTCTAGACTCCGTTTGGTGACTGCACATTGGGTTTCTTTTCTGTTCAGTTTTGCTTGTCACTTCTTTCTCCTCCAAAGACTGCCGATGGATTGAAATGTCTTTTGAGCCTTTCCAAAACCTCCAAGAAATATTTCTATGCATTATGGCCACTTAACTTTAAGTGCTTCCACTTTTTTAGGTTTCACCGAAAGTGCACAAGGTCAAAGCTGCACATGGAACAATTGGCATACCACACTTAACATAAGAACTAAGAAATAGGAGCAGGAGTAGGTCATTCGGCCCCTCGAGCCTGCTCCACCATTCAATAAGTTCATGGCTGATTTACCTCAACTCCACTTTCAGCACTATCCCCATATCCTTTGATTTCCTTATATCCAAAAATCTATCGATCTCTGTCTTAAATATGCTCAACGACAGAGCCTCCACAGTCCTCTGGGGTAGAGAATTCCAAAGATTCAACACCCTCTGAGTGAAGAAATTTCACCTCATCTCAGTCCTACATGGCCGACCCCTTATTCTGAGACTGTGACCCCGTGTTCTAGACTCCCCAGCCAGGGGAAACATCCTCCCTGCATCAACCTTGTCAAGCCCTGTAAGAATTTTATATGTTTCAATGAGATCATAGGCCTAGTCTACTCAATCTCTCCTCATAGGACAATCCCCCATCTCAGGAATCAGTCTGGTGAACCTTCGTTGCACTCCCTCTATGACAAGTATATCCTTCCTTAGGTAAGGAGACCAAAACTGTACACAATACTCCAGGTGTGGTCTCACCAAGGCCCTGTATAATTGCAGTAAGACATCTTTACTCTTATACTCAAATCCTCTTGTAATAAAGGCCAACATACCACTTGCTTTCCTAATTGCTTGCTGTACCTGCATGTTAACTTTCAGTGATTTGTGTACAAGGATACCCAAGTCCCTCTGAACACCAACATTTTCCAATCTATCACCATTTAATACTCTGCTTTTCTATTTTTCCTACCAAAATGGATAACTTCACATTTCTCCACATTATATTCCATTTGCCATGTTCTTGCCCACTCACTTAGCCTGTCTATATCCCCTTGAAGCCTCTTTGCATCCTCCTCACAACTTACATTCCCATCCAGCAAACTTGGATATATTACATTTGGTGCCCTCATCCAAATCATTGATATAGATTGTGAATAGCTGAGACCCAAGCACTGATGGTACCCCACTAGTTACAGCCTGTCAACCCGAAAATGACCCGTTTATTCCTACTCTCTGTTTTCTGTCCGTTAACCAATTCTTAATCCATGCTAGCATATTACCCCCAATCCCATGAGCCCTAAATTTGTTTAATAACTTCTTGTGTGGCATTTGTCAAATGCCTTCTGAAAATCCAAATACACCACATCCACTGGTTCCCCTTTATCTATCCTGCTAGTTACAACCTCAAAAAACTCGCTTTGTCAAACACGATTTCCCTTTCATAAATCCGTGTTGACTCTGCCCAATCCTATTACTATTTTCTAAGTGCCCTGTTACCACGTCCTTAATAAGAGATTCTAGCATTTTCCCTGCTACTGATGTCAGGCTAACTAGTCTGTAGTTCCACGTTTTCTCTCTCCCTCCTTTCTTAAATAGTAGGGTTACATTTGCTACCTTCCAATCCGCGGGAACTGTTCTAGAATCTATGGAATTTTGGAAGATGGCAACCAATGCGTCCACTATCTCTATAGCCACCTCTTTTAAAATCCTAGGATGTAGGCCATCAGGTCCAAGGGATTTATCGGCTTTCAGTCCCATTAATTCTCAAGTACTATTTTTTTACTAATATTAATTTCTTTCAGTTCCTCATTCTCGCTAGACCCTTGGTTCTCCACTATTTCAGGGAAGTTTTTTGTATCTTCTTCCGTGAAGACAAACACAAAGGCTGCGAATTTAATCGCACTGAGGGGGCGGGTTTGGAGACGGGACCGCTGTCAAAATCGCAAAGATTGATAGTGGGTAGGAAACCCACTGTCAACCCGCCTCCACGCGAGTCTCCCAGGTGTCGGATCTGTAAGCGCAGAACTGACCTGACGCCAAGTGGGTGGGGGGGGGGGGTGGAATTATGACTGAACAGTCACTGGAACTCAGTAAGACACTTCTCAATGTCCGTTCAGATCTGTCCAATAAGGGGCACTTTTGGAAAAAGATATTACACTGAATAACAACTCATTACCAGAAACTTCTCATGGACATTGGCTAAACCTCTCAAGTGCCTACCCATGTGTGTTTTTAGTTGGTATGCTTGCAGTAGGATGAGCGTGAGTGTGAGGGGTGGCTAGTGAGATGGGGAAGTGATAAAGTAGATAGAGGGTTGGGTGAAGGTGCACGGTAAGTTGGTGTCCTGGGGAGGTCTCTTCCGCCCTTGGAAGGGAAGAGAACCTCCCTGCATGCTGTGACTCTCTCCATAAACATATGGAGGGAGTCATTGGAGAGCCTGGGTACAAGTGTTCACCTTTGTGCAGTGATTGTCAGTGTTTGCAGCATGTCAATGCTGTCAAACACTGACAGACCAACCGTCAAAATAAAATGGTGCATGGTCCCTTTAAGAAAACCGGCAGATGACACGTCATCAAATGACGTCATCAGACCTGCTTCCTGTTAATTGGCTGGTAAGCCCACAGGGCGGGCTTAACAAGGCCAATCAAGGGAAAATCACGTTTGCAGAGCGGAGGCAGCTGGGGGCGGGACCGGAACCCGGAAACCAGCTGACCCAGCCCCCATCCCGCCTCCTGAATTAAATTTGCAGCCAAAGTATTTGTTTTATTTCTCTGCCATTTCCTTATTGCCCGTTATAATTTCTCCTGTCTCAGCCTGTAAGGGACCCACATTTACTTTCACTAATCTTTTTACATACCTATAGAAGCTTTTACAGTCTGTTTTTATGTCTCTCGCTAGTTTAGTCTCATTTTAGTTTCCGTTTCTTTATCAATTTCTTGGTCCTCCTTTGCTGAATTCTAAAATCCTCCCAATCCTCAGGCTTACTACTCTTTTTGGCAACATTATAAGCCTCTTCCTTTGATCTAATACTATCTTACTATCTTTAACTTCTCTTGTTAGCCATGGTTGGGCCACTTTTCCTGTGGGGTTTTTGTGCCTTATAGGAATGTATATTTGTTGTAAATTATGCATTAATTCTTTAGATGCAAGCTATTGCTTGTCTACCGTCATACCTTTTAATGTAGTTTCCCAATCTACCTTAGCCAACTCGCCCCTCACACCTACGTTTTTTACTTTGTTTAGATTTAAGACCCTAGTTTCGGATTTAACTAAATCACTTTCAAACTCAATATAAAATTCTATCATATTATCGTCACTCTTCCCTAAAGGCCCCTTTACTACAAGGTTATTAATTAACTCTTTCTCATTGCACAATACTAGATCTAAAATAGCCTGTTCCCTTGTTGGTTCCTCAACATACTGATCTAGAAAACTATCTTGTATACATTCCATGAATTCGTCCTCCACACTATTACTGCAAGTTTGGTTTGCCCAGTCTATATGTAGATTAAAGTCCCCCATGATTATTGTATTACCCTTGTTACATGCGCCTCTAATTTCCTGATTTATACTCTGCCCTACATTACAACTACTGTTTGGGAGTCTATAAACAACTCCCACCAATGATTTCTGCCTCTTGATGTTTCTAAGCTCCACCCAAACTGATCCTACTTCTTGATTTTCGGAGCTAAGATCCTTTCTCTCTACTGTCTTTATCCCATCCTTTATTATCAGGGCTACCCCTCCTCCTTTGACATTTTGTCTATCTCTTCTAAAAGTTAAGTATCCTGGAATATTTAGTTCCCAACCTTGGCCACTTTGCTACCACGTCTCGGTAATGGCTATTAGATCAAACCTATTAATTTCTATCTGCGCTATTAATTCATCTATGTTGTTGTGAATGCTTTGCACATTCAGATATAGTGCCTTTAGCTTTGACTTTTTTCTATTTTTCGCTGATGTCACCTTCGTCACTGCTGCCCTATTACCCTTGTTACCCTCTCTGCTTATTCTTACCCAAAACTCTACTCTGCTCCAGTACTGGTGCCAGTGCCCCATGAACTGAAACCCCTTCCTCCCACACCACTCTTTGAGCACGCATTTAAACCTCTAATATATTTGTCCCTATGCCAATTTGCGCATGGCTCAGGTAACAATCCAGAGATTATTACCTTTTGAGGTTTTGCTTTTTAATTTGGATCCGAGCTCCTCAAACTCCCTCAGCAGAACCTCATTCCTAGTTCTACCTCTGTTGTTGGTTCCTACGTGGACCATGGCAACTGGATCCTCCCCCTCCCACTCCAAGTTTTTCTCCAGCCGTCAGGAGATATCCTTAACCCTGGCACCGGGCAGGCAACATAGCCTTCGGTACTCCCTGTTGTGGCTGCAGAGAACATCATCTATTCCCCTGACTATACTGTCGCCTACCACTACCACATTCCTTTTTACTCCCCACAGTGGTCAGTTTGCCCATCCTACCTGCAGTCCTTGTTCTCATCCATACAGGCAGCAAGTACCTCATACCTGTTGCACAAGGTCAAGGGCTGAGGCTCCTCCATCACTATATCCTGGGTCCTGGGTCCCCATACCTTCCTGACTCACAGTCACACCCTCCTGTCCCTGACCATTGACTAACTCAAAAGTACTGCTTAACCTAAGGGGTGTGACTGCCCTGATGCATCGCACATCTGCAGCTCGGATTCCATCTCAACAACTCTGAGCCGAAGTCCTCGAGCTGCAGGCACTTACCGTAGATGTGGTTGCTCGGGATCTCATTGGTCTCCACAAACTCCCACATGCTGCAGTTACAACACACCACCTGCCCTGCCATCCCTATCTAACCTTATATTATTGATATCATTAGTTGCAGTATTCATTCAAACGATTATTTTTACTTTTAATTTTTAGTTTTAATTAGTGAATTTAGTTATTAATTCAGTAAAGTTACAGTAGTTGATACTCTCCCAGTTCTGAATTTAATTCACTTACCTAACCTGGAGAGCAAAAGAGCTGTAATACTCACCAACCAATCACCTGCCTGCTGTCCTGTGACGTCACTCCTTTTTTTTTAAGTCGCTGCTCAGTTCCCTTTAAGCCGCTGCCGCCGCTCCCACTCCGGTCCACACTTCTGGCCAACTTTGCACTTTGTTCTGGCAATTCTGGACTGATTTTCACTGGGATCAAAAAATCTATCATCTTATGTGAGATAATTATGTTACGTTGTTTAAATGGTAAGCTTCAATGTTTAAACATATAATAGTGAATGAATATTTTTTTAAATGTCATTTTTTTTCAGATTTCATTTCAATTGCCTGTATCTTGGGAACAGGAATATTAGGTAAGTCTATTTCATCTTAACCTACAATGTATTAGTCTTGTTACCCTGTATCCAGTATTGATTTCCATGTTTGTTTTACATTTCTAACAAAACTTAAAGATGGTGCCTCAGATTAGTATTACCCTCCTTTTGTTTTGCTCTGTCCATTTTAAGGTCGCAGTGTTTTTGTGTCAAAAATATGTATAATTTTCTTATGAATGCTGCTAACACCACTGGGCTCATAAAACAACTGAGTTGATACTGAACAATTCCAGCGTTTATATCTTTCTCCATTTCCGTTATTTCAAATGCAATTCCCCTGCGCCCAGTGGGAATTGGATAAGTATTTGAAAAGGAAGAATACAAAAGATATGGAGAAAGGTCAAGGGGGTGGTTTTAGCTGTAGTTGAATAGCATCCCTTTGTGTTGTAAAATCTGTCATTCTGTGAAATTCTATTAAATCGTCAGAGCTCACTGTTAAAATACAAATTCCCCAAATCCTTGTTTTATTGGCGTTTCTGGAGCGCTATGACAGCACTACGCCATTTTCAGTGGTAGATTCTGGGGGGAACAGGAAAGGAAACAGTCTATGCACAGTGCAACAGAAGGAAACCCTGCATTACAGGTGAAGCAGCAGCAGAATAAATGAGAGGAATGTCGAGAGCAGTGCTGAACATCAAATAATGTACAGGATTGGAGGACAATGGCCTTTGGTAAAGGAAGCAATAAGTTACTGTGAATAGTGTTTTCAATATAAATGGAGCTGTGTGATCAAAGGTTGTAGCTTAATCAAATGACCAAGTTAATTAGATACATTTATTTGATGCACTGCATAGTGTTTTCATTTGGGCATAGTATCTAGTCACTAAATTTATTCAATGCATGTGAGTGTTTATTTGATTATATATTTCCATCTTGTCCTTATCCAGGAAGTTATTTATTTATTCAAGCCAATTCAGAATTTATTTCATTCAGTCACTGATTTAATTATTTATCAAAAACAAAAGGGAGTTGATTTATTTACTTAATGATTCAATGCAATAAATTATTTAATAACTGTCATAGACTAGCTATTTATTTGAATCCTGTCGGATTTATTTATAGTAGTTGCTTAAAAAAATAATTTAACGAGGTTAGTTCGGGGAGCTAATTCCCTGTGAGGGCAACAATTTATTTTGTGAAGCCAAATTCAGAGAGGCTTTATCACTAACAAGTTGGGGCTAAGGTTCTGAGGTGAAGGCTGCGATTTTTCCTATCAATGTGGCTTGGGGGCGGGACAGCTGCCTTCCGGGTTCCAGTCCCGCCCCCAACGACATCAGACACACAGACGCGATTTTGCGTCAATTGGCCTTGTTAAGCCCGCCCTGTGGGCTTGCCGGCCAATTAAGAGGAAGCAGGTGTCAGATGACGTCAGTTGATGATGCGTCATCTGCCGGTTTTCTTAAAGGGGCCATGCACTTTTTTTTGACAGCTGATTTTTCAGTGTTTGACAGCATTGAGGTGCTGCAAACACTGACAATCACTGTACAAAGGTGAGCCCTTTCACCCAGGCTCTCGAGTGACTCCCTCCATAGGCTGGAACAGATGGCAGCTGCTGAGGTTACAGAAGCGATCTGTCACTGGTGAGAGAGGTTCTCCCAATGAGGTGGGACTACACACACAATCCAAAACTTGTCACCTACAGAAAAGTGTAAATGCATTAAATATGATTTTCCCAACATTTTCTTACCTCTGAAACTCACCAGTGTATCATTGGATCCTTCACACCACTTCTGCAGCTGTCATCAATGAAGAAACATTACAGTAGACCCGCAGCACACCACACTTACCTGGCGTGGTGTTTGGACGTTGGGAAGCCCGCAGTAGACCTGTCAAAATTGCAAAAAGCCTCCTCACTGCCTGTTAACAACCTATAATCCTCTTCCCGCCACTAGGTGTCGGGTCCATGCGCAAATCGGGGACCCAACACCTGGGAAGATTGATTGGAGGCGGTTGACAGCATGTTTCTGACCAGCTGTCAATCTTTGCGATTTTGCCGGCAAAATTCCGGCCAAAGTGTCAGAATCCAGGCATTAATTAAATGAGGACTGCAATCTTAATTAAAGTCAAGATAACAAAGGTGCTGACGGTATTAAGCTAAACAATGGTAGGGCCTGTAGTCCTGAGGTAACAGTTAAGTGCATCCACTGAGTAGAGTTTAAGTACATCCACTTAGTAAAGCTTATGATAAGGTGTAGAAGTATGCCCACAGCTGCACCATTATTCTATGCTGGGTCACTGAGGGCTGGAGAACTCAACAGAAGAACCGATCTATCAGCCTTTATGGCAAACGAACAGAGAGAGCTACAGGCAGAGGGTTGGGGTTAAACCACCAGGTGCTGATGAATGGAAGATGAGAAGACTGTTGGTTTTAAATAACTTGAGATGTTTATGGTGGCACATAATCTCATCTTTATAAAAGGAAAATTCCTGGAATTTATATGCTGAGTTTTAATTGCTCATAAACTTGTCTGTTATCTTCAGTGCAAACATCTTAGTCTACCAAGTTGCTAGCCAATATCCCAAAGCATTATTGTTTTCCTTATTAGGTAAATAAAGGAAAAGTGTTTAATATTCTAGTTTTGTGAAAGAAAATAAAGACAAACATTTATACAGTAGTTTCTAACATCTCTCAAAAATAACCCAAAGCACCTTGCCTACAATCAACTACTTAGGCAAACACAGCAACCATTTTGTGCACAGCAGGATTTCACAAACAGCAATGAAGTGAATGACCATTTAATCTAATACCTTGTTAGTTGAGGGAGGAAAGTGGGCCAGGAGAGCTCCTTGCTTTTCTTTGAGTAATGCCATGGGATCTCTAATGACCACCTCAAGTACTGGATCAGGCATATGGGACCTCTTCCAAAGGAAGACACTTTCAAAATGCACTCACTGGAGATTACACGTTCAAGTCATGGATTAACATAAGAACATAAGAAATAGGAGCAGGAGTAGGCCATTCGGCCCTTCGAGCCTGCACCGCCATTCAGTGAGATCATGGCTGATCTTCTGCCTCAATTCCATTCACCGGCCTTATCGCCATATCCCTTGATGCCCTTACTAGTCAGAAATCTATCGACTTCTGTTTTGAATATACCCAATGACTGAGCCTCCACAGCCCTCTGGGGTAGAGAATTCCAAAGATTCACCACCCTCTGTGTGAAGAAATTTCTTCTCATCTCAGTCCTGAATGGCCTACCCTTTATCCTGAGGCTGTGGCCCCTGGTTCTAGACTCCCCAGCCAAGGGAAACATTCTCCCAGCATCCACCCTATCAAGTCCTGTAATAATTTTGTATGCTTCCATGAGATCCCCTCTCATTCTTCTGAATTCAAGAGAATACAGGCCTAGTTTACTCAATCTCTTCTCATATGACAATCCCGCCTTCCCAGGAATCAATCTCGTGAACCTTTGTTGCACTCCCTCTATGGCAAGTATATCCTTCCTTAGGTAAGGAGACCAAAATTGTACACAGTACTCCAGGTGTGGTCTCACCAAGACCTTATATAATTGGAGTAAGACTTCTTTACTCCTGTCCTCAAATCCTCTTGTAATGAAGGCCAGCATACCATTTGCCTTCTTCCTAATGGCTTGCTGCACCTGCACATTCACTTTCAGTGACTCATGTACAAGGACACCCAGGTCCCTTTGAGCATTTGCATTCCCCAATCTTTCACCATTTAGGAAATACTCTGCCTTTCTGTTTTTTCTACCAAAGTAGATAACTTCACATTTATCCACATTATAATCCATCTGTCATGTTCTCACCCACTCACTGAGCCTGTCAAGATCCCCTTGAAGCCTCTTCACATCCTCTTCGCAACTGACACTGCCACCTAGCTTTGTGTCATCAGCAAAATTGGAAATGTTACATTTAGTCCCCTCATCCAAATCATTGATATAGATTGTGAATAGCTGGGGCCCAAGCACTGATCCTTGCGGTACCCCACTAGTCACAGCCTGCCATCCTGAAAAAGACCCGTTTATCCCTACTCTTTTTTTCTGTCTGTTAACCAATTCTCAATCCATGCTAGTATATTACCCCCAATTCCATGTGCCCTAATTTTGTTCACCAACCTCTTGTGTGGGACCTTATCAAAGTCCTTCTGAAAATCCAAATACACCACATCTACCGGTTCCTCTTTGTCTACTCCACTAGTTACATCCTCAAAGAACTCCAATAGGTTTGTCAAACAGGACTTCCCTTTCATAAATCCATGTTGACTCTGCCCAATCATACTATTAGTTTCTAAGTGCCCAGTTATTGCATCCTTTATAATAGATTCCAGCATTTTCCCAACTACTAATGTGAGGCTAACAGATCTGTAGTTCCCCGTTTTCTCTCTCCCTCCTTTCTTAAATAGCGGGGTTACATTTCCTATCCTCCAATCTGCAGGAACCGTTCCAGAATCTATAGAATTTTGGAAGATGACAACCAATGCGTCCACTATCCCAACGGCCACCTCTTTCAAAACCCTAGGATGTAGGTCATCGGGTCCTTGAGATTTATTGACTTTTAGTCCCATTAATTTTGGTAGTACTGTTTTTTTACTAATAATAATTTCTTTAAGTTCCTCATTCTCGCCACACCCTTGGTTTTCTCGTATTTCTGGGAGGTTTTTTGTGTCTTCCTCCGTGAAGACAGAAACAAAGTATTTATTTAATTTCTCTGCCATTTCCTCATTCCCCATTATAAATTCTCCCGTCTCTGACTGTAAAGGACCTACATTTACCTTCGCCAGTCTTTTCCTTTTCACATACCTATAGAAGCTTTTACAATCCGTTTTTATATTTTTCACTAGTTTGTGCTCATATTCCATTTTCCCTTTCTTTATCAATTTCTTGGTCCCCCTTTGCTGATTTCTAAAAGATCCCAATCCTCAGGCTGACCGCTTTTCCTGGCAACTTTATAAGCTTCCTCCTTTGACTTAATACTAGCTTTAATTTCTTTTGTTTGCCATGGTTGGATCACTTTTCCTTTTGGGTTTTTATGCCCTAGAGGAATATATGTTTGTTGCAAATTATGCATTATTTCCTTGAATGTTAGCCATTGTATGTCCACCTTCATACCTTTTAGTGTAGTCTCCCAATCTACCATGGCCAACTTGTCCCTCATACCCTTGTAGTTTCCTCTGTTTAGATTGAAGACCTTAGTTTCAGATTGGACTACATCACTCTCAAACTTAATATATAATTCAATCATATTATGGTCACTTGTCCCTAAAGGCCCCTTTACCACAAGATTATTGATTACCCCTTTCTCATTACACAGTACCAGATTCAGAATAACCTGTTCCCTGGTTGGTTCCTCCACATGCTGATCCAGGAAACCATCTCGCATGCATTCCAAGAATTCGTCCTCCACACCATTAGTGGTAATTTGATTTGCCCAGTCAATATGTAGATTAAAGTCCCCCATGATTACCATATTGCCCTTGTTACATGCACTTCCAATCTCTTGATTGATACTGTGCCCTACATTACCACTACTGTTTGGTGGCCTATACACAACTCCCACCAATGTTTTCCGCCCTTTGCTGTTTCTTAGCTCCACCCAAACTGATTCCAGTTCTACATCACGATCTGCCAAGCCAAGATCTTTTATCTCTACCGTACCGATCTCATCCCTTATTAACACCGCTACGCCACCTCCTTTTCCTTTTTGTCTGTCCTTTCTAAATGTTGAGTACCCTGGAACATTCAGTTCCCAGCTTTGGTTACCCTGCAATCATGTCTCTGTAATGGCAATTACATCATACCCATTTACTTCTATTAGTGCCATTAATTCATCCACCTTGTTGCGAATGCTACGTGCATTTAGATAAAGTGCCATCAACTTTGCCTGTTTAATATTTTTCTGCACTTTGACCCTCTTTACTGTTGGCCTTTGTTTCTGCTCCCTACTAGTTTTGCTGACTACTTTTCTAACTTGCACTTCCAGCTTTGTTTCTCTCTGTTCTGGGCCCACACTTAGGTTCCCAGCCCCCTGACAAACTAGTTTAAATCCTTTCCAACAGCACTAGCAAACCCCCTTGCAAGGATATTGGTCTCGATTCTGCCGAGGTGTAACCCGTCCAGCTTGTACAGGTCCCACCTTCCCCAGAATCAGTCCCAATGCCTCAGGAACTTAAATCCCTCCCTCCTACACCATCTCTCCAGCCACACATTCATCTGGTCTATTCTCCTATTTCTGCTCTCGCTAGCACGTGGCACTGGGAGTAATCCTGAGATTACTACCTTTGAGGTCCTGCTTTTTAATTTATTTCCTAGCTCCCTATATTCTGCTTGCAGAACCTTGTCCCTCTTTCTACCTATGTCGTTGGTACCGATATGGACCACGAACTCTGGCTGTTCACCCTCCCCCTTCAGAATGTCCTGCAGCCGCTCAGTGACATCCTTGACCCTGGCACCAGGGAGGCAACATACCATCCTGGAGTCACGTCTGCGGCCACAGAAACGTCTATCTGTTCCCCTTACGATAGAATCCCCTATCACTATTGCTCTCCCACTCTTTTTCCTCCCCTCCTGTGCATCTGAGCCACTCGTAGTGCCACGGACTTGGCTCTTGCTGCATTCCCCAGAGAAACCATCTCCCCCAGCAGTATCCAAAACAGAAAATCTGTTGGAGAGGGAGATGGACCCAGGGGACTCCTGCACTACCTTCCTAGTTCTTTTACTCTGTCTGGCGGTCACCCATTCCCTTTCTGCCTGTGCACTCTTTACCTGCGGTGTGACCACCTCGTTAAACGTGCTATCCACAAAGATCTCAGCCTCGCGGATGCTCCACAGTGACTCCAGCTGCAGCTCCAGCTTCAAAACGCGGATTTCGAGTAGCTGCAGCTGGAGACACTTCCTGCACACGTGTTCGCCCTGGAGACCGAAAGTGTCTCTGACTTCCCACATAGCACAGGAGGAGCACTCCACGCTGCTGAGCTGCCCTGCTATGTCCTACCCTTAATTTACTCCCTTTACTTCCTCTAAATTAAAGAATATTAAATACACTAGGGACCTTACTTCACTTTAAACACTACTCACTCTAAACTATAGACCTTACTTTTACTTTAACGACTGGACTGTAGAAATACTCACCAGGTCCTACTTACCAATCAGCTCCTTCCCTGGTTGTGACGTCACTTTAGCGGTTTTGCAGTTGTCGTTGTTGTTTGACTGCTCCCGCTCTCGGACTCTTCCCTGGGTATAAAGTAAGAACCAAATCCTACAGAGTGAAAAGTTAGGGAAAGCAAAGGCGAAGCAAGCGAGCTCCTCCTTCCACTTCTCACCCACCTAACTCCCTCACTCACCCAACTCTCAGCACTCTGTGCAAACCGCACTGCGAAGCCTGTTTAAATAGGCCTAGTTGCCCTTCTTAACTGCCTTCAGCTGCTCTGAATTATCCTCTGCCTTCTCCGGGGCTGCCGACTCCATTCAGGTCCGCTATCCTCGGCCTCCCGCGCACTTTATCCTCTGCCTTCTCCGGGGCTGCCGCCTCCTTTCAGGTCCGCTGTCCTCGGCCTCCTGCGCTCTTTATTCTCTGCCTTCTCCGGGGCTGCCGACTCCTTTCAGGATTGTGTTTGAATCCACAACTTTTTGACTTGCATGAGAAATACTGTAACTGCAATAACTGAATAAATGGATGTAGAAGAGATACGGAATACCATCAAAAATGGAATATTAAGAACTGCAGAACAAGTATTGGCTCTCAAAAACAACACTAAGAAATGTAAATGGATAATGGAAGAAGTCCTTGAGTTGAGTAAAATCAAAGAAAACTTAAAGCAAACATAAAGCAGATCCCAATATGAGGACCAGATACAACAGGTTAACCAGAAAAATAAAGCTTAAAGCCAAGAGAGATAAGAACAATTGGATAAACGGCCAATGCAAAGAAGCAGAAAATTACGCCAAAAGACAGGCTGTATTAGAAGATAAGATAACTAAGTGAATCTTACAAACTTAAAATGGCTACAGTGAAAGACCAAAATGGTCATATAATTGAGGACAAACAGATGAGGAGCAAGCGGTGGAAAGAATATTTTGAAAATCTATACAATGTACAGAGCATGGTGGATGAATCAGTTCTGGAGAAACTGCCCTGTACAAATGGAGGGGTGTTTATGCTGGATTTCTTGGAAGACAAAGTAAAGATTTGTATTGGTAAGTTTGAAAAAGAGCCAGGCTCCTGGTATTGATAATATAACTGCAGAGCTGTTGCAGGTGGGTGAAGGATGGGATAGTGATGCAAAAGTTGTTTAACAAAATTCGCGAAGAAGAACAAGTACCTGAAGAAGGCGATAATAATACCAATCTTCAAAAAAGGAGACAAGAGTGAATGCAGCAATGACAGAGGAATCAGTTTACTGAGCATACCTGGAAAAGTATTTCCTAAGACACTGCAGAGAAGACTGAAAAGATAGTAGAGGTGGTACTTATTGAAGAACAAGCTGGTTTTAGACCAGGATGAAGTATAATAGATCAGCTGTTTGTGATATGATAGATTTTGGAGAAATTTATAGAACACAACATCCATTGTTACAACTACTTCGTAGATTTTAAGCAGGCCTTTTACAGTGCATGGTGAGAAGGGATATGGCATGTCTTGAGGATGTATAGTATTCCTGAGAAACCTATCAGACTGATAGAAAACATCTATAACAAGTCCCTGAACACTTTTAGAGTGGATAGGAAACTAACAGAATGGTTTATATCAACAGTTAGGGTGAGACAAGGATTTACACAATCGCTTGATTTATTTAATCTAGTACTGGAAGCAATAATGGCTCATAATTTACAGTCAGTAGCGAAGCAAAGGCATTCGCTGCTGGCCCCGAAGAAAGCTTCTCACAAAGATCTCGCGATCTCTGTGATGAGAAGTTTGGCTTTTTCGGCGTTCAATTGAGATCAGTGTAGTGTAGTGGGAATTCCATAGCGCAAGCTGTTGTGATGTCGACAAGCTGTCTAAGTAGCCAATCACTATGCAGAATTCTCACAGACCAGGAAGTGAAGAAGCTACTTTTATTCTAACTTTTTAAAAATGTTATAGAGAGCAAAACAAAGATTGGGGCTTTCACATGGGGAAAAGGTAAACCTGAAATAAATATGAACAAACTTTTAAAAACATTTTTTTTTAAGTTTCTTAAAAATTGTAATTTTTATTAAAATGGAGAAATCTGACACTCCACAAAATTAAAATTAGTTTTTCAGGGCCATAACGTTTGTTCAACAGTCAATATGCTGTTAAAACCCCAGTTACACCTAATCCAACAAGGTCTAACTTTTAATGGGGTATTTAACAGCGATATTACCGCAGAAAAGCCGAAGTTTTCATCAGTTTCACTGATTTCCCTGATTACTGATTGCCGGTTATGGGGTGGGAGGTGCAGGGACCACAGTGCTGCCAGTGTCGGAGCAGTGAATGACTGACTGCAACTTCAGGATTTCTGCGGGGTAATAACAGCGAGCTGCAAATCCCGGGCCAATGAATCTTGCACTAAAAGATGATATTGGACTTGGAGGATATTGGAACATAATAACAGCAGAGATGAGTTGGTTGAGAGGAATACCGGGAGTATCCAGGATACAAAGAATCAAGAATGATCTAATAAGAACATGGCTTGGACAAGAAACAATGCTTATACACGAGTTCCAAGAAAGACGACTTTGATGGCTTGGGCACGTTTCAAGAATGGAAACAGCTGGAATACTCTTCATGGCTCTGCAGACAGAGATGCATGGAACAAGAAGACCAAGGAAGCACTGGATGAACACTGTCAAGAGTGACTTGTCACAGAAAGGGTTACAGATGAAGCGGCCAGGTTAGTTCAGAACCGTAACAATGATAGTGAATTCAATAGGTCCCAGCGTTGCTGCTCAGCTAACGGATGGGAATTTAGTATTAGTAGTAATTTCAGACAGTGACCCAGTCTGTGTTGATACTCAATAGCCCCAGAATACAGATGTTATATCTGAGAAAGCCTTCAAGCTATGCAGTTCAAATACATGATCTTGTGGCTTTTATTTGTGTACATGTTGCATTAGCTGCTCCTTTTGAGTTTCAGAGATATAATTTAAATTTCCTTCGTCTCAATAAAATTTTGAAAAGTATTTTTCATTTTTTCTTGTTCAAACTGAGTTGTCTGAAGCATTTAGAGAGTGAGAGAGATAGGCTAAAAAAGACTCTGCGAACAGTCAGCACCAAACTCTCACATAATGGTTACTATTCAGGGACCTTGTATCTGGTCCAGTTTAGTGCAGCAGATGCAACTGCTTGCTATTTTCTATCTTCTGAGGAGGGATAGTTAAGCCTGTTACTACTGTAAATCTATAGTGCATCATTGCTACTGTTCACATATCAATTTACTGTCTAATAAATCCTTTACCTTAAGTCTCAGTCTAGTGAATTGTTTATTCCACTGCCTTCCAAGATCAAAGTACATCATGTGAGAGCATGTGATATAACTAGTAAGCTGAAAGGCAGTGATGAGGGTTTTCTGTTCAATCCATGGGTTTTCTACAAATTACCTAGATATTGGGCAGGTAATGTATTATTCTGGTTTATATGGAGCAATGGCTCACCTGCAGGAATGGTCTTGAGACCTGAAGCCAAGGGGTAAAGGTCGAAAACTATTAATACCTCCTTTACTGTATCTCCTGTGGCAAAACCTTGAAGGAGTGATTGCTAAATTATAGGAGTCTTAAGTGCAGGTTTAATTGCACATATTTACTTTTATACCTCCCTTCAGTATTGGGTTGAGAAAATAGTGAGCTTCCCTTTCATCATGAGCAGTTTCCTTTAAAGGTTCTTCAAATTTTGCAACTCCTAGCCAACAAAAATAAAGGTCTGCTTTCCAATGTGGTTTTGTCATGTTGAAATAAAGTGGAAGGGCTTGCCTTGAAAAATTAGAGCAATCACTCTGTCAGCTTTAGGGAAATGCTGCAGCCTGAGTGGGATAAATTTTCATCTTCACCAATGGGGAACACTAGCATAGTGGTTATGTTGTGGGACTAGTAATCCAGAGCCTGGACTTATGATCTGGAGACGTGAGTTCAAATCCCACCGCGGCAGCTGAAGAATTTAAATTCAGTTAATTGAATAAAAATGGAATATAAAAGCTCATATCAGTAATGGTAATGTTTAGTAATCGCCATGAAACTACTGGATTGTTGAAAAATGGCCTTAAGGGAAGGAAATCTGCTGTCCTTACTTGGTCTGGCCTACATGTGACTCCATATCCACAGCAATGTGGTTGACTCTTAACTGCCCTCTGAAATGGCCTAGCAAGCCACTCAGTTGTACCAAACTGCTATGACAAAGTCACTGTGGGAGTACCTTCACCACACCACGGTTTAAGAAGGCTCACCACCACCTTCTCGAGGGCAATTAGGGATGGGCAATAAATGCCAGCGATGCCCACATTCAATGAATAAAAGAAAATCAGGTGGGTTCTGCAATGGGCGGCCAGATTACCACCCAGGCAGTGAAGATGAAAATTTACCCCAATGTGCAATTTCTCAACATGAATTAGCAGGATTTTCTCAGTGCATTTTCTTTTTTTTTCTCTTTTGATTGCAAAACACTCTAGGACAAATGTTCATTTTTTTTTGGTTCATTTTAACTATTACTAATGAATGAAATTACTTAAAGCTTTGCTCAGAGAAACTCGGATAGAGAAGGATGATTTTAACTCTGCTCACTCGGTGGTAACTGGGTGGGCGGGCAGTTAAAATTGCCCATGGGACTTACCCACCTCGGTCCCACTGACTCCCCACGGGTTCCAATTTTAACCTGCTCTTCTGAGTAAGTGGGAAGGACACCCACCAGACACAGGCGGGGTCTGTCTTTAAATATGCAGATCAGACTCTAATGAAACAAAAAACCACAGTGATAGATAAAACCACCAACATAGACAACAAAAATTGGTGGCAGAGAGCATAAACTGTGACTTACCATGAGTAATGCTTTGGAAAAATCCACTGGTTTTAAAAAGATTACAGTGGTCAATTATTTCCAATGTATCTTTCTGCCAAATGCCATCTTCCATATCTAGCCCTCCCCAAGCCCCGATCTCTCGCTCCCTCCCCCTCCCGATTGCCGGGGACGGTCCTCAAGGCTGCAGCCTCCTGCCACTGATCTTCCCGCCCGGCAGCCAGCCAGTCTGTCAAATTGGCCAGCTGCCAGGCAGGAACCAGAAGAGAAAAATTATAATGAGGTCCAGCTACATTCGGCAGGACCTCCGTGTCCTGGCCTTGCCGGGTTATCCTCGCGCTACTGTGATCCCCGCACCCTCCCCGCTTCTCCGTAAATATCAGGGCTATTATGTCTGAAAAGTTGTGAACAGCATTTTTTTTTATTATTGCAGGGTTGCCCGGCGCCGTTGCACATGCTGGACTGCAGCCATTTTTGGTTTCATTCATAACTGGATTCTTTATGCAGGTAGGTAATTCAGGAGGTGACTGCCGCAAATAACCGATCTGACGTTGAAAATTTGGAGGGAGATGTATCCTAACCTAAATATTATTCATTACTTAAAGAAATACTGTTGTGTTCTATTGGGTTAAAATGTTCCCATGTCAAACAGTATCTGAAAATGCTGCTGTGAACAATTTTTATTTTCCATTTATGCTTTGAAGGTCAAGAATTATAAAAGTTGAATTTGTTACTCTTTTAGGACTGTAGAAAGCAATGTGACACATGCATCTTACAACTAAAACCATACTGATAAAGCTGGTTTGTTTTTGAGTTTATTTGAAAAATGTTTACAGGAATTGAACATAAAAGTCTAATCAAACAAAAAGCAGAATTTAAAGTTTTACTTTGTAAAACTGTCCAAGTATAGCAAACATTGCAAGATGCTGGATATTAATTTTTCCATTAATTCTGACAACTGCATTGGATTGATTTTTGGAGTTAATTTGTTGCCAAGGAGAGTAGAGAAAATTGATAGATCCTGGTTGTGTCACTATATTTTATTTCACTGACTAGAGAGTAGTCTGAAGAATGACTGATACTAGTGTCAATTAATTCATTGTGTGATTACACAAACACACACAGTTCTCCCATGGCGCCGCTCTTCATAGTGGGTTGGAGGTTTTATTACCCCCAGTGTATTCATATTCTTGCATTCTCTTTTACTCTTATCTTCTCCAGATGACCCCTCTAATTCCACTATTCAATTAAGAGTTCAGCAACAATTTGCATTTATATTTAACCTAGTAAAACATCCCAAGGCGCTTCACAGGAGCAATTAATTATCAAACAAAATTTGACACCGAGCCACATAATCTTATAAAACAAAAAGCCAATTACTAAACAAACTAACAACTGCCTCAACTAAAGTAGAATCACTTCCTCATATATCATATCAGAAACTGAGATTTTTTTCCCTGTCAAGTAGCTTGACTGTCAATCAAATTTGGAATGCTAGTTTCTTGACTCATTCAGATTTGTTTGTCAAAACACTTAAATATAGTGGCTTGATTGTCATCAGGTTTTGATTCCAACTTTATTAGCATTTCAGTGTCTACCTGGTTCTTAATTATATCACGTCCAAATTCCATTAATGGATGACCATCCATTATTAAAATTCCTGACCCGGCGTTGACTTAATACATGCTTATCACTAAGAAATTATTTTCAGAATTTGTTAATGAAGTCAGGTACCTTTTTATTTGTTTGTTTGCTTATCTTGGTTAGGTGTTCTTTCCACTGTTAATTTACTTTCAATCTTGTCTAATTCACATAGTTTTTTGGATAAGAACATAAGAAATAGGAGCAGGAGTAGGCCCTTCGAGCCTGCTTCGCCATTCAGTAAGATCATGGCTGATCTACCTCATCTCCACATTCCTGCACTAACCCCATATCCCTGCACTAACCCCATATCCCTGCACTATCCCCATATCCCTTGATTCCCTTAATATTCAAAAATCTGTCGCTCTTTACCTTGAATCTGCTCAACGACTGAGCCTCCACAGCCCTCTGGGGTAGAGAATTCCAAAGATTCACCACCCTCTGAGTGCAGAAATTTCTCCTCATCTCAGTCCTAAATGGCCGACCCCTTATTCTGAGACTGCGATCCCTGGTTCTAGACTCCCCAGCCAGGGGAAACATCCTCCCTGCAGCTACCCTGTCAAGCCCTGTAAGAATTTTGTATGTTTCAATGAGATTACCTCATTCTTCTAAACTCTAGAGAATATAGGCCTAGTCTACTCAATCTCTCCTCATAGGACAATCCACCCATCCCAGGAACCAGTCTGGTGAACCTTTGTTGCACTCCCTCTATGGCAAGTATGTCCTTCCTTAGGTAAGGAGACCAAAACTGTACACAATACTCCAGGTGTGGTCTCACCAGGGCCCTATATAATTGTAGTAAGACGTCTTTACTCTTATACTCAAATCCTCTTGTAAACATACCATTTGCTTTCCTAATTGCTTGCTGTACCTGCATGTTAACTTTCAGTGATTCGTATACGAGGACACCCAGGTCCCTCTGAACACCAACATTTCCCAATCTCTCACCATTTAGAAAATACTCTGCTTTTCTATTTTTCCTACCAAAGTGGATAACTTCCCATTTCTCCACATTATATTCCATTTGCCATGTTCTTGCCCACTCACTTAGCCTGTCTATATCCCCTTGAAACCTCTTTGCATCCTCCTCACAACTTACATTCCCACCCAGCTTTGTATCATCAGCAAACTTGGATATATTACATTTGGTTCCCTCATCCAAATCATTGATGTAGATTGTGAATAGCTGAGGCCCAAGCACTGATCCTTGCGGTACCCCACTAGTTACAGCCTGTCAACCCGAAAATGACCCGTTTATTCCTACTCTCTGTTTTCTGTCCGTTAACCAGTCATCAATCCTTGCTAGTATATTACCCCCAATCGCATGAGCCCTAATTTTGTTTAATAACCTCTTGTGTGGCATCTTATCGAATGCCTTCTGAAAATCCAAATACACCACATCCACTGGTTCCCCTTTATCTATTCTGCTAGTTACAACCTCAAAAAACTCGCTTTGTCAAACATGATTCCCTTTCATAAATCCGTGTTGACTCTGCCCAATCCTATTACTATTTTCTAAGTGCCCTATTACCACGTCCTTTATATTAGATTCTAGCATTTTCCCTACTACTGGTCACTAGTTCCCTGTTTTTTCTTTCCCTCCTTTCTTAAATAGTGGGGTTACATTTGCTACCTTCCAATCCGCGGGAACCATTTCTAGAATCTATGGAATTTTGGAAAATGACAACCAATACATCCACTATCTCTATAGCCGACTCTTTCAAAACCCTAGGATGTAGGCCATCAGGTCCAGGGGATTTATTGGCTTTTAGTCCCATTAATTTCTCCAGTACTACTAATACTAATTTCTTTCAGTTCCTTATTCTCACTAGAGCCTTGGTTGTCCTCTATTTCTGGGAAGTTTTTTGCGTCTTCTTCCGTGAAGACAGGCACAACGGGCTGGATTTTACTCACCGAGACGCGTTGGGGGCGAGACTGCTGCCTTCCGGGTTCTAGTCCCGCCCCCAGCGACGTCCGACGCACAGACGCTATTTTCCCCTGATTGGCCTTGTTCAGCCCGCCCTGCAGGCTTGCTGGCCAATTAAGGGAAAGCCAGTGTCAGTTGACGTCAGTTGATGACGCTTCATCTGCCGGTTTTCTTAAAGGCACATGAACCATAAATTTTTGACAGTGTTTGACAGCATTGAGGTGCTGTCAGACACTGACAATCACTGTACAAAGGTGAGCCCTTGCATCCAGGCTCTCCAATGACTCTTTCCTTAGGATGAAACAGGTGGCAGCTGCAGGTGAGGGTACAGAAGCGATCTGTCACTTCTCCCATTGAGGTGAGGCCACACAAACACTTCAAAGCTTGTCACCTACAGGAAAATCTAAACACATTAAAAATGACTTTCCCAACATTTCTTTACCTCTGATACTCCCCAGTGTCCCATTGCATCCTTCACACCACTTCTGCAGCTGTCATCTGTACACCAACAGTACAACAGACCCACAGCATGCCTCACTTACCCATGCGGGGTTCCCCGACATCGGGAAGCCCGCAGCAGAAGTCTAAAAATTGGAAAAAGCCTCGTAACTGCCTGTTAACTACCTGTTAACAGGCAGTTAAGTGGCTATAATCCTCTTCCCACCGCTAGGAGTCGGGTCCCTGCGCAAATCAGGGACCCGACTCCTGGGAAGATTGGTTGGAGGCGGGTTTGGAACCCGCTCCCATTCTTTTTGACTTTCCCAGCAGTCCCGCCTCCAAACCCGCCTCAGGGCTGGTAAAATCCAGCCTAAAGTATTTGTTTAATTTTGCTGCCATTTCCTTATTCCCCATTATAATTTCTCCTGTCTCAGCCTGTAAGGGACCCACATTTACTTTTGCTAATCTTTTCCTTTTTACATACCTATAGAAGCTTTTACAGTCTGTTTTTATGTCTCTCGCTAGTTTACTCTCATATTCTATTTTCCCTTTCTTTATCAATTTCTTGGTCCTCCTTTTCTGAATTCTAAAATCCTCCCAATCCTCAGGCTTACTACTCTTTTTGCCAACATTATAAGCCTCTTCCTTTGATCTAATACTATCTTTAACTTCTCTTGTTAGCCATGGTTGGGCCACTTTTCCTGTGGGGTTTTTGTGCCTTAAAGGAATGTATATTTGTTGTAAATTATGCATTAATTCTTTAAATGCAAGCTATTGCTTGTCTACCGTCATACCTTTTAATGTAGTTTTCCAATCTACCGTAGCCAACTCGCCCCTGATACCTACATAGTTTGCTTTGTTTAGATTTGTAGGTATGGTGCGAAAAATTATTTTTGTTAATTTCTTGTCTATATCTATTTCAGTGGAATGAATTGTAATTAATTAAACAAAACTGAAAGTATGCAACAAAAATGTTTACCAATCAAAATTACTTGTGACTTCAGTTCATTGCAACAGTTCTAAGTGCTCAAAATTCAAATAATGGAAAATTCTTTACAAGTCATTTGTTGCTTTTCTTGTAAGACTTTTTTTAAATCAGTACTGTACATGACATTTTCTTTTTGGAATTCGGTGGGTTGGACCGCTTATGTAGGTCAAGTATAATGCATTTTAGTGTTTCTTTGATATACCCATAATTCTAATGTTTTGATTGTAAGGGTGAAAAATTCAATTGAGTAAGAGCTTTAATATTATGGATTCTTTCCTAGCTATATCCTGGCAGAAAATATTTGAGTGACCAAATCATACTGGCTTGACCTTAGTCTTGTTTTTTTTCCATTTCAAGGTGCTGCTGATTTATCTTTTTGTTGATTTGCTGCAACGATGTCGTTTAGCTCAGGTTGAAGCTGTGAAGGTAAGCCAGTATACTCGGACTCAATTCGATGCATAGTACTAGAAAGAACACGGGTAATAAAATACATGATGTGGAGATGCCGGTGTTGGACTGGGGTGGACAAATGTGAGAAGTCGCACAACACCAGGTTATAGTTCAACAGCTTTATTTGAAATCACAAGCTTTCGGAGCGCTGCTCCTTCGTCAGGTGAAGCAGCGCTCCGAAAGCTTGTGATTTCAAATAAAGCTGTTGGACTATAACCTGGCGTTGTAATAAAATACATACAAGTATAATGCAGTCCCACTACTGTTTGTATTTGTAGCAAACTAAATTACTGCTAGAAATTGTCAAATGAGAGAAGTTTGCACATTTTCTATTTTGATTAGGTTACCCTTTTTATTTTTTTTGCATTATTTCTGAAAGCATATTTATAGATTAAATATTGACATTGGCTATTGCTGTTCAGATTCAACTTAATATGTTTTTAATCAAATTTTGTTCAGTTAAGATTTAGATTTTTATTTAGCTTCAATGTGGAACCCTTTAATTTCCTGAAATTAGCAGTGTGCTTATGTATCTACTGTCAGGGCATAGTATTACTTATATTGCCTTCAGCAAGCATTAGTTTCTTCGTACATTTGTTACTAACAATTCGGACCAACTTTGCATCTACTAAGTTGATGTGGACTAATTTTTGTAACTTATTGGTGCCTTAAGGAAATGAATATGCAAATATAATTGGATACTGACTGCAGGATTCTTGGAGAATAGCATTTGATTGCAAGCTAATGTACATGGTTGACTGAACTAGACAGATATAGGAGAGAACCAGACTGTTGCCATGGCAATAGTAGCTGAGCCATTATACACAGCAAAAAGGTGAAGTCTTTATTGTAAAATTCACAATGCTGCCTTTGGTGCAGAATCACTGAGAATCAGCATTGATGACATGGTGATTTTATCAGCAGTATTTTAAGTTCATATTCATGGAAAGTTCAGGTGTATAAACCATTCTTATCATTAGAAATCCCCTTTAGAATTCATAAGTAACAATATTGAATTCCAAAATAATATAAGTTCCACTCTTGTGTAGTATTTTCTCTTCATCCTATTTCCTTCGTAGACAGATGACCATCAAATAAAATTTAAAAGGGCAAATCTTTGGAGGCACATTTCAATGTCTCAAATCACTTAAGAACCTTTTCTTTCTGGAAGACTTAATCACTGCTGCAGGCAGTTCTTCTAGTACAGCAACAGAATTTTGTCAGATTTCATCAGACTGGTGATTTACTGTAATATTGGTAAGTCCCTGTTTAAAAAAAACCAGAGGGAAGGCAGTGAGCAGTTTCAAAATCCAGCAAAGTGTATCCAAAAAACAAATTGTGTTGAATTCAATCCAGTGAAATGAATGAAGTCAAACAGATGGCCAGTCAAAATAGTACATTCTACAGATGGTTTGTTCAGAAATAGCTTTTCTTGACTGATTGTTTGAATAGATTTTGTTGTTTGAAGATCTTAGGAAGAAGTAGAATATTATAGCCAAGAAATTCGAGTAGCGCCGAAAACTGATAGAAAATAGCGTCGCATTTAGAACACCACCCGATGAGATGAGAGGCCAGCGCAAAATTGGACTATGTCCTTCATTTAAATATGATTAGCAAGCAGCTAGCGTTACTCACCTGCTATTGTTCTCACAATTATTCCCCTGGCCCCTCGCTTCCTCACACCTGTGCCATCTTTCATACATCAGCAACGCTATTCTACCTTGAATGGGAGATCTTCACAACTTTCATCAGCCCATATACTAACATGCGCTCTTGCAGCAGAAGTTGGCACACAACAGCTGGAAGCAGGCATGGACAGGAGAGGAAGACCATTTATCCACATCATCTCCCCATTAGAATAGGCCACCATGGATAGTGTGGGCAGGGAACACGTCAGGAGCATTGCGATTGGTGAGGCTGGAGGATCTGCTCCGCAGGGTGTATAGTCATCTCACCCTCTTTTTCTCTTCTCACTGAAATCTCTCCCTATAAAGACTCTGAATGTCAAAGTGGTGCTGCTGACATTCATCTATCTCTGCTTACCATTGGCACTAACTGCTAACCCTTGTTCCTCTCTTCTCTTTTCGGTTCCAGCAGAGTTAGAGGGACCTGTTGGAGCAGCGGAAGAGGAAGAGAGCCTTCCTGAACACACCATCATTCAGCCTTACTCTTTCAGGCAACAGCTCAGAAACTGGCATCCCACATAGTGTAGAGGGCCAGATAGAGCGGTCTGCAGTGGGAGATTCACCGAGCACAGGTGTGCAGTAGCAAACGCAGGGGGATAGGATGGCCCAGGAACCAACTCGCTGGAGGACGAGCCCGCATCCTGTCCTTCCGCAGAAGGCACAGATGCTGACTTCAAGGCACCAGCATATAGAAGAAGAGTGATGGCTATGCATAATAAGTGCGCTGGACTGCCTGACAGCAAGCTTGTGCAGAATGTTGGACAGCAAGGCCTGAGTCCAACTCCAACTTATGTGAGGTGTTCCCGAGGGGCATAGAGACAATGCAGTCAACCATGGGGCATTTGTTCAGCTCTATGAACACTGCAGCAGGATCCACAGTTCCGGAGCCTCTGGTGACAGCTCTGACAGCTTTGATGGAAGCTCCGACTGTTGCTATCTTGGCTCTTAGATCCAGCAACTTCTCTGGCTTTTAAAGCAGAAACGGGGCTTCCAAAACGTCAACTCACTCCTGGACTCTGTTCGCGCGCACTAAGGAAGAGGCAGATGCTGTGCTCTCTTAGGATGACAGCATGCCTGCTCCCCCATCAGCCTCTAAACCAGTGCCAGTCAGCCAGCGACAGGTCACCCAATACAGTCATTCAAGTGCCCTCAGTGGCGGTTCTGCAGCCATCCGTCTCCCATCTTATTGCCACTGAGGAAGCACCTCATCGCAGCACCAGAATAATCAAATAAGCACAGAAGACAGGCACTAGGGATTTGCACAGCGATGATTTTAGTTTCAAACAGCATGGTAAGGATGGTGAAATGAACCATTATCCAGCAGCTTGCTGTTGTACAGCAGTTTCTTTGCATTCGTGTTCGTGTTCAGGATGAGAGCATTTATCAGCTGGGTATAAGGAGTGGATGTGATGGTAGGAGGGATGTTGGTGCGTTGGAGGGGAAGGTTAATTCAGCTGGACCATTCATTTATGATTTGCTGATGCACAGCTCAGGCAGTCTCTGGGGGCTGTTCTGAAGGACCCTTCCAGACCTGTCCAGGCAATGCAACCTGTTTTAGAATGCCAGTGGTTTTCTCAATGAGACCTTTGGTTGCGGCGAGGCTTTGATTGTAGCGCTCCTCAACATCTGTGCTTGGGTTCCTGACAGAAGTCACGAGCCAGGTGGTCAGGGTATAATTCTTGTCCACAAGTTGCCAGCCATTGGTCAGGGTGGAAAAGTGGGGCGATTGAGGACTGGCGCAGGACAAAGGCATCATAGCTACTGCCAGGAAACTGTGGGCATAGACCTGCATAATCCACAGCCTGTAGTCACACACCTGCTGCTCATTCAGACAGTGAAAGCCTTTGCTGCTGACAAATATTCCAAGATTTTCATACGAAGCACACAAGGCAATACATGTGCAATCGATGATTCCCTAGGCCTGTGGGAAGCCAGCAATTCGGACGAAGCCTAGAGCTTACTCTTGTTTGGAAACCTGCATAGGAAAGGTGATGAAATGGTTTCTCTTGTCAAAGAGGGCATCTGTGCACTTCAAAGTGATGTATGTTGTTGATGTCACCTGTTGCAGCCTGGAATGATCCTGAGGCATAGAAATTGAGAGCCACAGTGACCTTTACAGTCTCAGGCAATGCTGTGAATGCCCTGCTGCAACAGGGGACGTAGCTCAGTCACAGCCTCCCTGGTGAAGCGGAGCCACCGGACACACTGCTCCTCACTGAAGTTGAGGTAGGGCATTCTGTTGTGGAAGACCCATGTGGTGTAAGGCATTCTTCGCTTTCTTGTGCCAGCGGTTGCAGGTTCCTCCTCCTCCAGTCATAATGGCGGACCCAGCAACATGCCCATTTTTTAAGAATGAAGAGCTAAAGCTCCTGCGTAGACAAAGTGCCGAAGTTCCTAAGATTCACTTTCCACAAGTTTTTTAAATAGCTATCTCAGCTAAAACAGGCAAAATAAGGCCTTTAAGCTTAACAGCAGCCTAAAACGACTAACCAGAGACTTACTCACAGGAAAGGATCTGTAATTGATGACATATTTGTGGAAGGAAGAGGAAAGATGTAAACAGGATTGTTGAGGCACAGCCCAGATGTGCCAGTCAAGAGAAGACTTCCTCTGAGAATTGAATAAATATCTCCTGCAGCTGGCAATGGTCTTTCCTCCATGTCCTCTTCAAGCTGCTCCTGCTCCTCTGCTGCTTGTGGATACATTCCTCCTCCGGGGCCTCAATGTTGAGATCTCTTTTTAGGGCAGAGTTGTGCAGTGGGTACTACCTGGAGACTCTAGCTAGATTAGTAACTGTGGGGAATAGTTGATCTCTGCGAACTACTGAAAGAGTTGCCTTTCAGGCTTAAAGAGTTTAGCATGGTGGACTGTCTTAAAATGAATACATTGTAGCATCTCCCAGGAAAGCAAGCATTCACTGCATGATGAGGTGCTTCTGGTCAGAAATGAGCTGGACATTCAGCCAGTGGAATCCTTTATTGTTGATGTGGGGGTGGCAATTGTCAAAGGAGCATGCATAATTAAGTGGTGTAATCTATGACTCCTAATCTATGGACTATGCAAAATTCTGCTACTCTGCAAAACTGCGGTGCCCTGACTTGCTGCTGTTAATTATCTAAGAGAAAGTGCATCAAATGTTTGCTGTAGCAAAAATGGAATCTGTGACTTGTTTAATGCATCTGAGTACAGCTGATTATTGTTAGTAATGTTCGCAGCTTGGAATGATGCTTGAGCATAAAAGTTCAGGGTGGTTGTGACATTTACTGGCAATATGATGCCTATGATGGAGGTGAGCTATAATTTGATTTGCAGTCTGTGGTATAACTCATTCATGGCTTCCTTTGTGCTCCTCAAGTGTAGGTAAGGGAGCTTTGTTCTTTATATTCCAGTGTGGAGGTATTTGGGACAGAGTGGGTACTGTTTCTTCTCTGATGTCGACTCACCACCTTGGTCTCTCTGTTGCTTCCCTTTTTCCTCCAAAAATAAAGGTTGAAGGAAAGGGAATCCAGCATGTCCTCTTTAGAACTGGAAGGGTGGGCAAAATCACAGCCTCACAACAGAAGGCACAGAATCGGTGATTAAGCATAGGTAGGTGTTGCTGTTGCTTACTTACCTCTGAGACCTCCTAACTGTTTCTCCAAGATAGGCAGCGCTGTTGTCCACTGTGCCAGTCAGCTTGGAGATACCAAAAGGTAGGCTTCCAATACGGCCTCCCCCGCTCTCTGCTGTGGCCTCCCATGGCAGCCAATTATCCTCTTCTCTTGGGAGCACCCGGTACCTTCCACCCACCACCTCTCACTGCTCCCACTCTCACATGACAAGCACCTATTCTTTCCCCTGACAGGAGAAAACCTGTGAATCACTGTGCTTTCATCAGTGACACTCCGCAACCCCTTCCCAGTACTCCCACACCTAGCAATCCGCCCTTGCACCATTGCCACAGCCGCAACCTTCTCCCAGTGCTCACATACATCAGGACCCTTTTCCTACATCACAGGACTTCCTGTGATGCTGCCATACTGCCAATACTCTCCCAGACCATGGTATTGCTTTCCGGCGCTCGCAAACAACACTCTTGATGCTCTCACATCCTGCAAACCCCCTTCAAATTCTTTTAGGCTTTTGCACCCCTTTGATATTCCAAAACCCCATGAATCCTGCTCCCACAAAACTGAACTACCTTTCCAACACTATCAACTCACATAGCAGCCCTTCCAACCCCTGGGATGCATCCTCTCCCTCATCTTTCCATGTCAGTTATCAGTTATATTTTTTAAAATGGGGAGGTAGACAATCCTACACTTCTACCCCAACACTTCCTGATCATGTAGGCTGTATTCTATGCCATAACAAAGAGAATATTTGCTGCTATAAGAAGAAACACATTGCAACTGATACATAATAGCATAAGTTATGTAATTATATTGTCTGTTTATTTCAAAAGACAGAAAATGCTTGCTTAATCATTTTTCAAGAGCCACAATATCTCTTTAATGCAACAGTACAATTTGCAATGCGACATTGTCTTCAGAAGGAGGAGTTGCAAAAGAAGACATACAATATAAATGTATTTGCAGACTGAGTTGCTGTTACAATGCCAGATTCAGCAGAGAAATCAATATAATTAAGTTAGAAAAGCAATATGTACATTTTATGGCCACAAAATATTTTTCTTCTTTTAATTCCAGCACTTTCTAAACAGGGTAATAATCTCTGGATTACTACCTGAGCCACGTGCAAATTGGCACAGGGTGAAGTAGATCAGAGAGCTAAATGTGTGGCTCAAAGAGTGGTTTTAGAGGAAGGGGTTTCGATTCATGGGGCACTGGCACCAGTACTGAGGAAAGAGGGAGCTGTTCCGTCGGGACGGGCTCCACTTAAACCGGGCTGAGACCAGCGTCCTAGCAAATCAAATAACTAGGGCTGCAGATAGGGCTTTAAACTAAAAAAGGGGGGTGGGGGAGGGGTCAGATGAGGGGAAATTTAGAAATCTAAAGAGAAAGGTCAAGGCGAGAGAGCAGTGCAGCGATTTCGGTAAAAATAAGCAGTGTGAGACAGAAAGCTGACAGAGAGTTTAACGGTAGCAGTGCAGCAGAGAATAAGGTCAAAGCAGGGAATAATGGTAAAATTAAATTCAAGGTTCTTTATCTGAATGCACGAAGCATTCATAACAAGATAGACGAACTAGTGGCACAAATAGAGATAAATGGGTTTGATTTAATAGCCATTACAGAGACGTGGTTGCAAGGTGACCAAGGTTGGGAACTAAATAAGAACATAAGAAACAGGAGCAGGAGTAGGCCAATCGGCCCCTCGAGCCTGCTTCGCCATTCAGTAAGATCATGGCTGATCCAATCTTGTCCTCAACACCACTTTCCCACTCTCTCCCCATACTCCTTGACTCCCTTGTAGTTCAAATGTCTGTCAATCTCCGCCTTGAATATATTCAGTGACTCCGCCTCCACAGCTCTCTGGGGTAGAGAATTCCAAAGATTCACGACCCTCTGAGAGAAGAAATTCCTTCTCATCTCCGTCTTAAATGGGCGACCCCTTATTCTGAAACTATGCCCCCTAGTTCTGGCTGCCCCCACTAGGGGAAACATCCTCTCAGCATCCACCCTGTCAATCCCCCTCAGAATCTTATATGTTTCAATAAGATCACCTCTCATTCTTCTAAACTCCAATGAGTATAGGCCCAACCTGCTCAACCATTCATCATACGTCAACCCCTTCATCCCAGGAATTAACCTAGTGAACCTTCTTTGCACTGCCTCCAATGCAAGTATCTCCTTCCTTAAATATGGAGACCACAACTGTACGCAGCACTCCAGGTGTGGTCTCACCAGCGCCCTGTAAAGTTGCATCAAAACTTCCTTACTTTTATACTCCATACCCCTTGCAATAAAGGCCAACATTCCATTAGCCTTCCTAATTATTTGCTGTACCTGCATGCTAAGTTTTTGTGTTTCATTTACTAGGACCTCCAGATCCCTTTGTACCGCAGCATTTTGTAGTCTCACTCCATTTAAATAATAATTTGCTTTTTCATTCTTCCTTCCAAAGTGGATAACCTCACATTTTCCCACATTGTACTCCATCTGCCAAATTTTTGCCCACTCACTTAACCTATCTATATCCCTTTGCAGACTCTTTGTGTCCTCCTCACAACTTGCTAACCCACCTATCTTTGTAGCATCAGCAAATTTGGCTACAGTACACTCGGTCCCTTCATCCAAGTCGTTAATATAGATTGTAAATAGTTGAGGCCCCAGCACTGATCCCTGTGGCACCCTACTAGTTATAGTTTGCCAACCGGAAAATGACCCATTTATCCCGACTCTCTGTTTTCTGTCAGTTAGCCAATCCTCTATCCATGCCAAAATATTACCCCCAACCCCATGCGCTCTTATCTTGTGCAGTAACCTTTTATGTGGCACCTTATCGAATGCCTTCTGGAAATCCAAATACACCACATCCACTGGTTCCCCTTTATCCACCCTGTTTGTTACATCCTCAAAGAACTCTAGCAAATTTGTCAAATACGATTTCCCTTTCATAAAACCATGTTGACTCTGCTTGATTGTCTTATGATTTTCTAAATGTCCTGCTATTACCTCGTTAATAATGGATTCCAGCATTTTCCCAATGACAGATGTTGGGCTAACTGGCCTATAGTTTCCTGCTTTCTGTCTCTCTCCTTTCTTGAATAGTGGCGTTACATTTGCGGTTTTCCAATCCGCTGGGACCTCCCCAGAATCCAGGGAATTTTGGTAGATTACAACCAACACATCCACTATCTCTGCAGCCACTTCTTTTAAGACCATCAGGTCCAGGGGACTTGTCAGCCTTTAGCCCCATTAGTTTGCCTAGTACCTTTTCTCTAGTGATAGAGATTGTTTTAAGTTCCTCCTTCCCTATAGTCCCTTGATTATCTATTATTATTGGGATGCTTTTAGTGTCTTCTACCATGAAGACCGATCCAAAATACAGGAAACTCTTTGGTATCCGGCACCGACGGGACCGGGGTGGTGCCGGTTGAATAAAAATTCCGGATAACCAAGAGTTATATCTACCGAGGCTATTTTTAACAAACAAAAATAAAAAAATCAATAAATGTGCAGTATACAGTATTTGGGTACTCACTTATAGAATGTTGTGTTAAATGGATGGTGGAAGATGCTTGATTAAGTACAGTACTGCCAGTTGAGGGTAATCCATAACTCTTTAATTACTTAACAGTAAAACAAAACTTATAAACGACTGTATACAGTACTGTAGTTGACTGTACACTTATTCCAAGTCAGCTGGTTCATCAGGAATATCCGTGCCAGCTGGGTCATCAGGATCATGCATTTCCACAGATTCCACAGATTCTTCAGGCATTTCCGCTGCTTCGACTCTTTTGGAAGCTTTCTTAAACATGTTGCAGATGTCGGTTTGCTTAGTGGACTCTTGCCTTTTCTGTAGAAACGTGGAATGCAGAATATGGAGTTGCATAACTTCTTGGGCAGAGTAGCAAGTCTGCCTTTCAGCAAATTTGAGGATTGAAGAAAATCCTTCTGCAGCTTTAGCCCAAGAAATCTTGTTCTCTTCAGAAATATCATCCTCTTCACTTTCCATCTCACTTTGCTTTTCTTTCTTAGGATTCAAAACATTCTCAATTATTTCATCATCACTTAGCATATGAACAACACCAACTTCTCTATCTGCATCAACCCACTGCTCGATATCACTTTCACTGAGGTGACGTAGAGGGTTTGCTGGGCCTGCATTTTTCACCATGCCAGCCATTTCCATTATTGTACTCTTCTTGGGACGAACATTGAACCCATGAAATTCCTCCTCTGAAGAAGAACCTTCAGCAAACATTACAGAAGGCCACAATTTGCGCCAGGCTTGCCTCAGAGTGTGACCTTTCACAAAGTTACAGGAACATGCAACATTATAGATGGCATCTTTAATATTGTATTCCTTCTGAAATGCATGAATATTGTCATCTTGGCTTATCAGTTTACGTAGGAAGTCTTTCTTGTAATGACACTTCAGATTTTGGATAACGCCCTGGTCCATGGGTTGTATGAGAGAAATTACATTTGGTGGCAAATAAATGGTGAAAATATTTCTCGAAACCAACTCGGATTCATGCGGATGGGCTCTACAATTATCAAGCAATAAAATGCATTTGCTATCTTCAGGTTTCCCTATTTTACAGAAATGTTCCCTTACAGATGGAACAAAAATATGATGGAACCAATCGGAGAAGATTTCCTTATCCATCCAAGCATTTTTTTGAGCTTTGTACTCAACAGGTAAGTGCCTCACATTTTTAAATGCACGGGGATTTTTATACTTCCCAATAACAAGAAGTTTAACCCGGTGTGATCCAGCAGCGTTCGCACATGTTAGCACGGTTACACGATCTTTATTTTTCTTGTAACCTGAAGCATTAGCCTCACTAGCCCCAGCAAGCGTTGATTCTGGCAAAAACCTCCAAAACAAGCCAGTTTCATTGGCATTATATATCTGTGCTGGCGACAAATCATGTTGCTGCACAATCCGATTGAAATAATCACAGTATTCTTCTGCGGCGTCGTGATCAGCTGATTTCTTCTCCCCGGAAATATCGAGTCGTCGTATCCCGTGCCGTAACTTGAAGCACGTTAGCCATCCCTCGGAGAAAGCACACTTGTCAGTGAGCTCCATCCTTTCGTAGAAATCCTTCGCTTTCTCGATTAGCATGGGTCCGGAAATTGGAACACCCTCTGAACGCTTAAGAGAAAAGCATTCATAAAGCACGGTATCCAGCTCTTCAAGCTTAGGCTTACGAAGCGTACGCCGTTTCTCTACACTCTTACATGTCTCCGAGCTTGAATAAAACTTGAGCAGCTTATCCTTCTGCGATTTGATGTCGTAGATTGTTGACGAACCGGTTTTGAATTCATTCATAATGTTGATACGCTTCTCTCCCCTTTCTAGTCGTTGGCATATCTCGATTTTCTGTTTTAAAGTTAAGACCACTCTCTTCCTTTTGCTTGGACCAGCTTTTCGGAATTCCATAATGCAAGATGGGGGAGATAATTCCCGATAAAGATGGAGAGACACACAGAACAATGGTGGCTAGGAAGAGACTACCAGCAGCGCGGGAGACACACAGTAAAATGGTGGATCAGAAGAGACTACCAGCAGCGCGGGAGACACACAGTAAAATGGTGTATCAGAAGAGACTACCAGCAGCGCGGGAGACACACAGTAAAATGGCAGATCAGAAGAGACTCCCGGCAGCGCGGGAGAATCAGACTCCTGTTATTGCAGTGTTCGGACTTCCGACAGCGCCAGGAAGCCGAGTAGTGGCACTTTGGAGAACTACCCCCACTGACTAACTCGGCGTTCGCAGGAGACTCGGACTCTGACTCAGAAACATTGCCGGTTATTTGAGAGGAGTTTTCGGAGTATGAATTTTGCCGGTTAATAGAGAATTCCGGATATTTAGGTGCCGTTTAAACTAGAGTTTCCTGTAATTGTTTAGAGTCTCTGCCATTTCTCTATTTCCCATTATTAATTCCCCAGTCTCATCCTCTAAGGGACCAACGTTTACTTTAGCTACTCTCTTCCTTTTTATATACCTGAAGAAGCTCTTACTGTCTGTTTTTATATTATTTGCTAGTTTACTCTCATACTCTATCTTCTCCCTCTTTATAATTTTTTTAGTCATCCTTTGCTGGTTTCTAAAAATTTCCCAATTCTCTGGCCTACCACTAATCTTCGCAACATTGTATGCCTTTTCTTTCAATTTGATACCATTCTTAACTTCCTTAGTTAGCCATGGATGGTGCATCCTTCTCGTAGAGCCTTTCTTTCTCACTGGAATACACCTTTGCTGAGATTTATGAAATATCTCCTTAAATGTCTGCCACTGCTGATCTACCGTCTTACCCTTTAATCTATTTCCCCAGTCCACTTTAGCCAACTCTGTCCTCATACCCTTGTAATTGCCTTTATTTAAGTTTAGGACACTAGTTTCAGACCCAAGTTTCTCACCCTCAAACTGAATTTGAAATTCTACCATGCTATGATCACTCTTTCCTAGGGGATCCTTTACTATGAGATCATTAATTAATCCTGTCTCATTACACATTACCAGATCTAAAATAGCCTGCTGCCTGGTTGGTTCCTCAACGTATTGCTCTAAGAAACCATCCCGAATACACTCTATGAACACGTCCTCAAGGCTACACTTACCAATTTGATTTGTCCAATCTATATGATGATTAAAATCGCACATGATTATTGCAGTACCTTTCTTACAAGCCCCCATTATTTCTTGATTTATACTCTCCTACAGTATAGCTACTGCTAGGGGGCCTATATACTACTCCCACCAGTGACTTCTTACTCTTACTATTTCTTATCTCCACCCAAACTGATTCTACATCTTGAGCTTCTGAGCCAATATCATTTCTTACTACTGCACTGATCTCATCCCTTATTAACAGAGCTACCCCACCTCCTTTTCCTTTCTGCCTATCCTTCCGAAATGTCAAATACCCCTGAATATTCAGTTCCCAGCCTTGGTCACCTTGCAACCACGTCTCTGTAATGGCTATCAGATCATACCCAGTTATTTCTATTTGTGCCGTCAACTCATCTATCTTGTTACGAATGCTGCGTGCATTCAGATAAAGAGCCTTTAATTTTACCTTACCATTTTTCCTTACTCTGACTCTATTTTCTGGTGCACTCTTATGCTTGTACGCTCTGCCCCTTCCTGATACATTGTGGTTATCATTACCCCTGTCGTTGCCCTGCTCTATTGCCTTCTCCTTTCTCTTTGCCTTCCTAAATACCCCATTACCTGAACCCCTATCATCTATTTCCAGCTTAGCTTTTCTCCCTTCTGCTTCTACCCTCCAGTTCCCATCCCCCTGCCAAGCTAGTTTAAACCCTCCCCAACAGCACTAGCAAACCCTCCCACGAGGATATTGGTCCCGTTCCCGTTGAGGTGCAACCTGTCTGGCTTGTAGAGGTCCCACCTTCCCCAGAAATGGTTCCAATTCCTCAGGAATCTAAAGCCCACCCTCCTACACCATCTCTCCAGCCACGCATTCATCTGCTCTATCTTCCTATTTCTGTACTCACTAGTACATGGCACTGGTAGTAATCCGGAGATTACTACCTTTGAGGTCCTGCTTTTTAACCTCTTTCCTAGCTCCCTAAACTCTGCCTGCAGGACCTCATCTCTCTTTCTACCTATGTCGTTGGTACCGATATGGACCATGACCTCTGCCTGTTCACCCTCCCCCCTCAGAATGCCCTGCAGCCGTTCAGTGACATCCTTGACCCTTGAACCAGGGAGGCAACATAGCAACCTGGAGTCATGTCTGTGGCCGCAGAAGCACCTGTCTGCTCCCCTAACTATTGAATCCCCTATCACTATTGCTCTCCCTCTCCTCGTCCTTGTCCCCCCCCCGGGTGCAGCTGAGCCTTCCATGGTGCTGTGGACTTGGCTCTGGCTGCATTCCCCAGAGGAACCATTGCCCTCACCAGTACTCAGCACTGAATACTGGTTGGTGAGCAAGATGGGCTCAGGGGACTCCTGCACTACCTGCCTGGTCCTCCTCTTCTGTCTGGCGGTCACCCATTCCCTCTCTGCCTGCATACTCTTAAACTGCGGGGTGACCACCTCCCGAAACATGCTATCCACGTAGCTCTCAGCCTCGCGGATGCAGAGCAGTGACTGCAGTCGCCGCTCAAGCTCCGTAACTCGGTGCTCGAGCTGCTGTAGCTGGCGACACTTCACGCACATGTCGTCCAGACCATGGGAGGTGTCCAGGACTTCCCACATGGCACAGGATGTGCATTCCAGGGGTGTGAGCTGCCCTGCCATACCTCTAATTAACAGACTACTAACCTAGCTGGAATAAACTTAAAACTTTAAGAAAGCCAAGTATATTCACTTACCAGATACTCACCAATCAGCTCCCTCCCCTTGTGCCGACGTCACTTTTGACTTCTGACGTCACTCTTTGAAAATTCTACCGGTGCTGAGTTGGTACCACCGCCTCGCGCTCCTCCCAGGTCCGCACTGCCGCCGCTGCTGCTGCTGCCGTGGTTCCAGGGTACGTGACGTTTCAAAAAGACAGGCAGAATGGAAAAGGAGGGGGAGTAGCCCTGATGATAAAGGATGACATAAGGACAGTAGAGAGAAAGGATCTCGGCTCTGAAGATCAGGAAGTAGAATCAGTATGAGTGGAGATAAGGAATAACAAGGGGCAGAAAACACTGGTGGGAGTAGTATATAGGCCCCCTAAAAGTAGCTATACCATTGGACAGAATATTAATCAATAAATAGTAAGAGCTTGTAACAAAGAGTACAAATGGGGTACTTTAATCTTCATATAGACTGGACAAATCAAATTGGCATAGGTAGTCTGGAGGACAAGTTCATGGAATGCACTCGGGACAGTTTCCTGGAACAATACATCATGGAACCAACCAGGGAAAAGGCTATTTTATATCTTGTATTGTGTAATGAGACAGGGTTAATTAGCAATTTCATAGTAAAGGATCCTCTGGGGCAGAGTGATCATAATATGATACAATTTCACATTAAGTTTGAGAGTTACTTGCCTCAGTCTGAAACTAGAGTCTTAAACTTAAATAAAGCCAATTACAGAGGTATGAGGGACGAGTTAGCTGAGGTAGATTGGAAAAATAGATTAAAGGTATGGCGGTCGATAAGCAGTGGCTAGTATTTAAAGAAATATTTCATAATTCTCAACAAAAATACATTCCATTGAGAAACAAAAACTCCACAGGAAAAGTGATCCATCCGTGGCTAACTGAAAAAGTTAAGGATAGCATTAGATTGAAAGAAGAAGCTGATAATGTTGCGAAGAATAGCAGTAAGCTTGAGGATTGGGAGAGTTTCAGAAACCAGCAAAGGATAACCATAAAATTGAGAAAAAGGGAAAAAATAGAATATGAGAGAAAACTAGCAAGCAATATAAAAACAGATTGTAAGAGCTTCTACAAGTATGAAAAAGGAAGAGAGTAGCAAAAGTAAACGTTGGTTCCTTAGAGGCTAAGACAGGAGAAATTATTATGGGGAATAAGGAAATGGCAGAAACGTTAAACAAATATTTTGCATATGTCTACACAGTAGAAGACACAAAAATGGTGGGGAACCAAGGGTCTAATGAGGGTGAGGAACTTAACGTAATTAATATAAGTAGAGAAAAAGTACTAGAGAAACTAATGGGACTAAAAGCCGACAAATCCCCTGGACCTGACGGCCTACATCCTAGGGTTCTAAAAGAGGTGGCTGCAGAGATAGTGGATGCATTGGTTTTGATTGGAAGGTAGCAAATATAACACCGCTATTCAAGAAAGGAGGGAGAGAGAAAACAGGGAACTACAGGCCAGTGAGCCTGACATTAGTCATCGGGAAAATGCTGGAATCCATTGTTAAGGAAGTGGTATCAGAGTACTTAGAAAATCATAACATGATTAGGCAGAGTCAACATGTTTTTATGAAAGGGAAATCGTGTTTGACAAATTTATTAGAGTTTTTTGAGGATGTAACTACCAGTGGATGTAGTATATATGGATTTCCAAAAGGCATTCGATAAGGTGCCACCTAAAAGGTTATTACACAAGATAAGAGCTCATGGGTTTGGGGGTAATAGAGTAGCATGGATAGAGGATTGGTTAATGGACAGAAAACAGAGAGTAGGGATAAATAGGTCTTTTTCAGGTTGGCAGGCTGTAACTAGTGGGGTGCCGAAAGGATCAGTGCTGGGGCCTCAGCTATTTGTAATCTATATTATTGACCGAGATGAAGGGACCGAGTGCAATGTATCCAAGTTTGCTGACGATACAAAGCTGGGTGGGATGGTAAGCTGTGAGGAGAACACAGCGGCTGTGAAATTCGGCTCCTTTGTGCCTGCTGTTAGCGCCTCCGGCGGGCGCTAACGCGGCGCAAAGGGCTTATCCTCTGGACGGGGGCGAGTGCCCCCAAAATTTAGGCGGGGCACTACTGAGGCACTACCCGATAGCGGCGTGACCCCGCTGGTAGCGCCCCGGGCTGCTGTGCAGCGGCGGCAGAAATTCAGCTGCGCCCCGCGAGGCTGCCGCGGGCGGTGTCAGCGGCAGCCTCGCGGGTCGCGAGCCAGGCCAACTTCCGCTTGCGGGGCACTAATTAAAGGGAGGTGTGGCCGTGACCCGCACAGCCATTTAATTTTTTTTGAGGTCAGCCCTCCGTGGCGGCCCTTGGTGTGGTCCGTGGCTGCCATCGCGTAACCCAGCACTGCGTCTCTGTGCCGGGCTGCAGCCACGGCACCACGCCACCCTGGTGGGATAGTGTGGGCCATTGGAGACCCTGCAGAGCTCGCAGCGTCCCTCCCCTTTAACGGAAGGGGAGGGGCGCTGAAATGCGTGGGCACTGAAATGCGTCAGCGCTATGCGGAGCGGCCACGTAGCGCTCCGGTGCTACCACGCTTTGCGCCCATGACACCGCCCTGAGAGGAAGTGGAGCACCCGAGATAGCGCTCCCCTTCCTCGCCGGGTTGGTAAGCCAAATTTACCGGCCAGGGCGGTACTTCCGCGCAGGGCGCTAAATCTCTGGCGATAATTCGGTTACCGCCCCCAAACGAAGCATAACCGAATTTTGCCCCCAAAGAGTCTGTAAAGGGATATAGATAGACTAAGTGAGTGGGCAGTAAGGTGGCAGATGGAGTACAATGTAGGAAATGTGAGGTTATTCACTTTGGTAGGAAGAATAGAAAAACAGAATATTTTTTAAATGGTGAGAAACTTTTAAATGTTGGTGTTCAGAGAGATTTGGGTGTTCTCGTGCAAGAAACACAGAAAGCTAGCATGCAGGTACAGCAAGCAATAAGGAAGGCAAATGGCATGCTGGCCTTTATTGCAAGGGGCTTGGAGTATAAGAGTAAGGAAGTCTTGCTACAATTGTACAGGACCTTGGTGAGACCACACCTGGAGTACTGTGCACAGTTTTGGTCTCCTTATCTAAAGAAGGATATACTTGCCTTGGAGGCAGTGCAACAAAGGTTCACTAGATTGATTCCTGGGATGAGAGGGCTGTTCTATGATGAGAGATTGTGTAGAATGGGCCTATACTCTCTGGAGTTTAGAAGAATGAGAGGTGATCTCATTGAAACATACAAGATTCTGAAGGGGATTGACAGGGTAGATGCTGAGAGGTTGTTTCCCTTGGCTGGAGTGTCTAGAACGAGGGGGCATAGTCTGAGGATAAGGGGTAGGCCATTTTAGACCGAGATGAGGAGGAATTTCTTCACTCAGAGGGTTGTGAATCTTTGGAATTCTCTGCCCCAGAGGGCTGTGGATGCTGAGTTTTTGAGTATATTTAAGGCAGAGATAGATAGATTTTTGGACTCTAGGGGAATCAAGGGATATGGAGATCGGGCAGGAAAGAGGAGTTGAGGTCGATGATCAGCCATGATCTTATTGAATGGCGGAGCAGGCTTGAGGAGCCGTATGGCCTACTCCTGCTCTTATTTCTTATGTTTCTTCTGTTTCTTACATTTCATCCAGCTCTTGTTTGCATATTTGAGACATTAGTTCAAAATCTTCAGTAGATAAATCATAAAAATCTGATCCATCACAAAAGAAATGTAGTGAAGCAATTTTGTTCCATTTAGTTGCCTTCTTAAAAGCACGAAGAAAGCACATTAGTTGAAAGCGTCCAATAGAAAAATGAAAAAAGTAACTTTTCCAAAAGAAATTGGAAAGCAATTCAATTACATTTAGCTGTCTGTCTTGTTAAGTACATGGAAAAACATTTGCTAAAAAATTCAATAGATACATGTCATGAAAACTCATTCTTTCCCTAAAGAAATATTTTCCTAATGGAATCTTTTCAGAAATATGCAACAAAAGAATACATCTGTTGAAAACCTTCAGTAGGCAGATGTCATAAAATTGTAATGGTTCTGTAAGAAGTATCTCAGTTTTATGTGCGTTCTCAAATTATTGCAATGCCCTTGCACTTAGCAACTGTTTCTTCAAAGGGAATGCCACTGTGCACTCCAGCAGTAGCTCCTTTGAGCCTGTGCCTGCAAGGAGTTGCTGCAGATATCACTGGGGGCCATTTTCAAATTAGCTGCCTGGGCAGTAACCTGGCAGAGCAGATCCTCTGCTCTTTGTAGAACCCACCCTATTTCCATCCCATTAAAATAGACTCCAAAATGGGTCCAATTCGGGCCAACATCTGTTGCAGGACTTTTGTGTCTCAGTGTAAGAGGAGTAGGTCTATTTATTAGGGATACACTTAAGACCCTTTTCACCTAAGGTTCTGACTTATGAATGATACAAAGCAATTAGCACTAGTTTGATGTGGATTTTCTTAAACAACTGAACAAAGTTTATTTGCTACTAACACATTGGTCTTCCCTAACATACTTCAGTCCAGGTACAGATAAGAATTGCACAGATTCAACAGCACACTTGTGGAAGGAAGAAAATACTTCTTTTTCAGCAGGAGTAATTTAACAGGCTGTCTCACAGACATACTTTTGCATGTATGACCAATTGATTCCTGACAAACTTATTGAGGTGGTTTTAATTTCTCTGCTCCATCCCTGCAAGAGAACTCCAATTGCAAGCAAGGCATCAGTATATCCTTTCCCCACTGAAAGTCTGAGCCAATGGAACAATTCCACTGCACCTCTGACATGGATTGGTAATTGGTTGGGAGGTAGGAGACAGAGTGTAGGGATAAAGGGAACATTTTCTGATTGTCGGGCTGTAACAAGTGGTATTCGGCAAAGATCTATACGGGGGCCTCAGTTTTTCACATATTAATGACTTGGATGAAGGAAAAGAAAGTTGAATATCCAAATTTGCAGATGACATTAAGTTAGGAGGCACAGTAAGTTGGGTATATGGGAGCAGGAAGTTATAAAGGGACATAGACAGACTAAATGAGTGAGCAAAACTCTGGCTGATGGAGTTAAATGTGGGGAAGTGTGAGGTGATCCACTTTGAAGCCGCGAAAGACAAATCAGAATATTTTCTTAATGGTGAGAGACTAGGAGCTCTGGAAGAGAAAAGAGATTTAGTTGTCCATGCATGCATATCACTAAAAGCTAATGCATAGGTACAAAAAGTAATCAAACAGGCTAAAGGAATGTTAGCCTTTATCTCAAGGGGGTTGGAGTACAAAAGTGAGGAATTGATGCTTCAGTTGTACAGAGCCTTGGTCAGACCCCATCTGGAGATCTGTGTTCAGTTTTTGGCACTGAACATCAGGAAAGATATAAAAAGGGAAAATGCTGGAAATACTCAGCAGGTCAGGCAGCTGCCTGACCTGCTGAGTATTTACAGCATTTTCTGTTTTTAGGCCAGGCAGCATCTGTGGAGAGAGAAACAGAGTTAATGTTTCAGGTCGATGACCTTTCGTCAGAACTGGCAATAGTTAGAGATGTAACAGATTTTAAGCAAGTACAGAGGCAGGGAAAAGGGGAGGGTAGGAAAGAATAGGGAAGGTTTGTGATAGGGTGGAAGGCAGGAGTGATTAAATGACAAAAGGAATGATGGTGCAAGGCAAAAGGGGATGGTAATGGGACAAATAAAGAAACAAAAGATAGGTCTAGAGGAGGTGTAAATGGCTATAGCAGAACCATTGCCAGCACCTGCTGTCTGAAAAAATGAGAGCAGTGGTTATGATCTGAAATTGTTGAACTCAATGTTGAGCTAGGAAGGCTGTAAAGTGCCTAATTGAAAGATGAGGTGCTGTTACTCGAGCTTCCGTTGAGCTTCATTAGAAACAGTGTAGGAGGCAGAGGACAGAGAGGTCAGAGTGGGAGTGGGACGGAGAATTTAAATGGCAAGAGACTGGAAGCTCAGGGACACACTTGTGGACTGAACGGAGGTGTTCAGCAAAGCGATCACCCAATCTGCATTTGATCTCCCCATGTAGAGGAGACTGAATCAGGAAAGAAACATTGACCTTGGAAAGGAGTACAGAGCAGATTCACCAAAACGATACTAAGGCTGAAAGGGTTAAATTCTGATGGCAGGTTGCATAAACATGGCTTGTGTTCCCTTGCGTGTTGAAGGTTGAGGGGTGATCTAGTTGAGGTGACAAAAAGATTTGATAGGGTAGATACAAAGAAACTATTTCCTTATGTTGGGGGAATCCAGAACAAGGGGGCATAATTTTAAAATTAGAGGTAGATCATTTAGGAGTGAAATCAGGAAGAGCTTTTTCACTTGCCTTGCTGCTTCCAATCTGAGGTGCAAGGTCTAGCACCAACTTCTTCTGACAACCTCAAAATGGACACCATTTAGGTGAACCTGGAGGACTGGAGCAGGAATGCTCCAAGCCACCTCGTTTCCATTATTGCTTTTGCCTGTGCCTGTTATAGGTGCAGACACTCCACCACTCCCTGCCCCCAACCCCCGAGGGGATGCCCTGGAAATCCCAGGGTGACATTATGGGGGTATTGTGGGTCTCTGTCCCATTTTCCTGTCCTTTGCACTTGGATACTGAGCATTCACAGGTTCAGTGGAAAGGAAAACCAGCTCCTCCGAGTCTTTCAACACAGTAAGGAAATGATGTGCACTATCTTTTATAAAAATCTGTTGTAGTACTCATTTTAGTGCTCATCAGTAATGGTGGCAAAGGATATTCATGGAAGTTGAGTTATTATAACCCCTCCATATATATTTTGAGGTACTGCTGTTTGCTCCATAGGAGTTCTGTGCTGAACACGTTTGTATTACTAGAGGTTTACAGATAATTGATTTGTATTTGCTTGCTGTGAAGCCTTGTTTCAGATTTATGCTGTAATGTACTTTTTAAAAAAGTTCAGTATGAAAGGCGATTACTGACTTTTTGTGTTGCTTGGCAAGTTCTAACTATGCCAGATTTTATGAATATGTTCACTGTTTTCTAGAATTTAACAGTAGAAAGAATCATAATGCAGGATGTTGGTGATCAAGATCCGGTTCCAAGTTCCATAGAAGAGGAGGAAGAAACTGAGGATGCAGGTAGAGAATATTGTTTAAATGTTATGTTGTTTCATAGGCTTATTTTGGGTTGGTGAGGCAGAACCAGTCTTAGCTGCTATTTCTGCATTCTTCTTAAGCATCTAAAACCACAATAGAATTTTCACATAATATAATTTGTTTTACCAATAGGAACTGGTGTTTCTATGCTTTGGCCTGTCTTTATTGAGGCATTTGTGTCTTTACCAAGCCACTGCCAGAACTATTTTCAACAAATACATCATTTTCTCAGTTCACAATCCGTCAGCTCTGAGATGTTACTGGAGCTGATAGGTATATATACAGGAGAGAAAGGATTATAGTCCCCTCATCCTTCTTGATCTGTCTGGAGTCTTTGACATGGTTGACCAAACCATCATCCACCAATGCCTCTCCTTCGTTGTCTAGGACTACCCACTTTTACTTATCCAGTCATAGCCAGAGAATCTTCTGCAATGGCTTCTCTTCCCACCACTATTGTTGCCTCTGGAGTCACCCAAGGACCTATCCTTGACCCCCTCTTCTTTCTCATCTACATACTGCCACTTGGCGACCACATTCTAAGACATGACATAAGGTTCCACATGTACGCTGATGACACCCAGCTCCATCTCACCACTACGTCTCTCGACCCCTCCACTGCCTCTGTGTTGTCAGACCACTTGTCCACATCAGTGAGTCGAAATTTCCTCCAATTAAACATTGGGAAGACCCAAGCCTTTGTCTTCGGCCCCTGCCATAAACTCTGTTCCCTAACCACCGATTCCATCCCCCCACCCGGCCACTTTCTTCGATGAACCAGACTGTTGGCAACCTCAGTGTCCTATTTGACCCAGAGCTGAGCTTTGGACACGATATCCTCTCCATCACAAAGACCGCCTACTTCCATATCCGGAATATCAGCCGTTTCCGCCCCTGCATCAGCCCATTTGCTGCTGAAACCCTAATCCATGCTATTTTTACCTCAATTGACTATTCCAATTCTTCCATCTTCCATAAACGTGCGCTCATCCAGAACTCTGCTATCCATACCCTAACTCGCACCAAGTCCTGTTCATTCATTCCCCTTGTGCTCACTGATCTACATTGGGTCCCAGTCCATCAATGCCTCGATTTTAATATTCACATCCTAGTGTTCAGATCCCTCCATGGCCTCGCTTCTCCCTATCTCTCTAACCTGCTACAGCCCTAAAACTCTCCGAGATCTCTGCATTCTTCCAACTCTGGCCTCTTGTACCTCTTGTGTTTCCTCCACATCCTTCGCCCCACGATTGGAGGCCGTGCTTTCAGCTGTATCGGCACTAAGCTCTGGAAATCCCTTCCTAAACATCTCCACCTCTCTCCTCCTTTAAGACCCTCCTTAAAACCTACCTCTTTGACCAAGCTTTTAGTCACCTGTCCGAATCTCTCCTTCTTTGGCAATCAGTGTCAATTTTTGTCTGATCACATTCTTGTGAAGCGCCTTGGAACGTTTTACTTTGTTAAAGGCGCAATATAAATGCAAGTTGTTGTTATTAACAAATTATTAGTGAGTAACTGGTGAATTATAGTCAGAACAGCTGTGAATGTTTTTCTTCAGTGCATTTAATGGGAAACTGATTACAGAAGTGAAAGAGAAAAGACACCAACACTTCTATAATTTTATGACTGTCTGGGGATTGAGTCTGTGATAAGAATGAATTTGCAATGAATATGTACAGTTTAATTTACTGGTTTATTACATTCTTAGTGTGTACGTACAAGCAATTCCATGTAACAGGGTTATTTGTCACAGCTCTTTTGGCACATGCATTGCCTGTAAATTTGCATCCTTGGAAAAGTACAGGCAAGGTTGATAGGTATTACAAAACAAAACATTTCTTTGCCATACAATTTTGTATTGCAACAGCATAACTTACGGCATGTTTTTAAACTCCTTTATATTGTTAAATATCATATTTCCTGGCAGAAGTGTGAGGTTTAATGGCTGGGTTTTATTTTGTGTTATTCGTTCAGTGTAATTTCTACTAAGATTCCTGTTCAAACACCAGAGTTTTGAATGCTAATTTAAGCAGTCGTCATTAATTGCTCCTTTCTAAATGCAACCTACTACATCTGTCAGCTTGTTGCTTTTGTATATTGTCTCCGATTTCTTAATTAAAGAACTTTAAGATAGATTTTCCAGTGCCAGCTAATCAGAAAATAACATTTTCTAGAGAGCATCCCATGTTAAAACATCCAGTGACACATTGAAGTTGATGATACAGTTAAGAGTAAGCTAGGGACAACATACTTTGGAAGTCAGGGTTATTTGATAGTGTCTGTCAAGATTCAGCTGAATCAGGGAAATTTGTAGGTTCCTGCCTGTACAGGGGGTTTACTGGGCAGGTGTGTTGCTCCATCTGGGGCTTTCACTGAATGGAAGAGAATCCTTGAAAGCTTGTGACCGTGTTTCCAGTTAACCTATTTTTTCTGTTCTCTGGGGCAGTCTGGGTGTGCACATCAAGATGTCTGAATGGAATAGGTTTCCAGGCAAGGGCTCCAGATTGACTGGTGCTTCCAGAGATCAAGTTGGAGTTCATATATAGCCCATTCCCATGGGCGTTTGTCTCATAAGTGTTTCATTCTCATGTTGTTGTGGGGAAGGTTGCACATCACCACCACCTTCTCAAGGGCAATTAGGGATGGACAATAAATGTTAGCGACGCCCACATCCCATGAACTAATTAAAAAAAAAATTTCCACAGGGACAGGAAGTGTCTTCTTGGTCCTCGCAGTGACAGCTACATTAGCTTATGATATGCTGCAGGGGGAGCAAGAGTTTTTTTTCCCCCCTGTGGGCAAGCCCAATAGGTAGCAGCTTTGATCTACAGGGATTGTGAGTCCCATCATATTCTTTGTGGTCTCCTGGACTGCTGTGTAGAATGGCGAATGTGGGGGCACAACTAGATTATGTGTCGCAGTGCCTTTCTGACCCCCGGCCCTTCTAGCAGTAATGCACCAGGGAGCAGTGGAATTTGCAAACCATCTGTGTGGAGTGTGCTTCAATTTACAGTGTTCAAAATAATTATTTGGTTGTTGAAATTCTGTTTTTGTGCTCAGAGAGGAAGTGAAAAAGACAATAAGAGGGGCAAAAAGAAAGTATGAGAATAAACTGGCAGCTAACATAAAAGGGAATCCAAAAGTCTTCTATAGGCATATGAATAATAAACGGGTAGTAAGAGGAGGGGTGGGGCCAATTAGGGACCAAAAAGAAGACCTACCCATGGAGGCAGAGGGCATGGCTGAGGTACTAAATGAGTACTTTGCCAAGGAAGAAGATGCTGCCAAAGTCATAGTGAAAGAGGAGGTAGCGGAGATACGGGATGGGATAAAAATTGATAATGAGGTACTAGAAAGGCTGGCTGTACTTAAAGTAGATAAGTCACCAGGACCAGATAGGATGCATCCTCGGATGCTGAGGGAAGTAAAGGTGGAAATTGAGGAGGTACTGACCATAATCTTCCAATCCTCCTTGGATACGGGGCTGGTGCCAGTGGACTGGAGAATTGCAAATGTTACACCTTTGTTCAAAAAAGGGTGTAAGGATAAACCCAGCAACTATAGGCCAGTCAGTTTAACCTCGGTAGTGGGGAAGCTTTTAAAAATGATAATCTGGGAAAAAGTTAACAATCACTTGGACAAGTATGGATTCATTAAGGAAAGCCAGCACTGATTTGTTAAAGGCAAATCGTGTTTAACTAACTTGATTGAGTTTTTTGATGAGGTAACAGAGAGGGTTGATGAGGGCAATGCAGTTGATGTGGTTTTTAAAAAACATTTTTTATTCATTTATGGGATGTGGCCAGCATTTATTGCCCATTCCTAACTGCCCTTGAGAAGGTGATGGTGAGCCGCCGCCTTGAACCGCAGCAGTCCGTGAGTTGAAGGTACTCCAACAGTGCTGTTAGGTAGGGAGTTCCAGGACGATGAAGGTGTGCATTGACTTCCAAAAGGCGTTTGATAAAGTGCCACATAACAGGCTTGCCAGCAAAGTTGAAGCACATAGAATAAAAGGGATAGTGGCAGCATGGATACAAAATTGGTTAAGTGACAGGAAACAGAGAGTAGTGCTGAACGGTTGTTTTTCAGACTGGAGAAAGGTATACAGTGGTACTAGGACCACTGCTTTTCTTGATATATATTAATGACTTAGACTTGGGTGTACAGGGCACAATTTCAAAATTTGCAGATGACACAAAACTTAGATATAGACAGGCCGATGAAATTTAACGCAGAAAAGTGCAAAGTGATACATTTTGATAGGAAGAACGAGGAGAGGAAATATAAACTAAAGGGTACAATTTTAAAGGGGGTGCATGAACAGAGAGACCTGGGGATGTATGTGCACAAATCATTGGAGGTGGCAGGGCAGATTGAGAAAGCAGTTAATAAAGCATACGGGATCCTGGGCTTCATAAATCGAGGCTATGGGGGCGATTTTGCCAGCCCTGGGGAGGCGGGCATGGAGGTGGGACTGCTGGGAAAATGGCAGAATTTGGGGGCGGGTGCCCAACCCGCCCCCAACCCGCTTCCATGCCATCTTCCTAGGAGGCGGGTAGCCGTCCCGCGCTGGGTCCCGTCTCCTTGGAGGCGGGAAGGGATTAAAGCCTCTTAACTGCCTGTTAACAGGTAGTTAACAGGCAGAAAATAGGATTATCCCCTTTTTGCCCTCACAAGTGCGGGCTTCCCGAAGGCTCCGAAACCCGCCAGGTCAGCGAGGTGAGTAGTGGGTCTGCGGGGGTCGGGGTGGGGGGGGGTGCAAAAGTGCGCTGTGAAGGTAAGTGATGGGTGCAAGAGTGGAGAGGTGAGTATCTGAGGTAAGTGCAAAGTGTTAGAAAAAGTGTACTTACGTTTGTTTCTTCCTGCAGGCTTCAGTCGGCGTGTATGCGGAGAGTCTCGGACCTCCACGTTGGAGATGACAGATGGCCGTTGGAGATGACAGATGGCTGTTGCATTCTCCAATGCAACAACCTTCTCATTTCTGCAAAAGAAAGCTGTTTGATGAGGTCCTGAATTCAAGGCCTCATCAAACTACAGAGAATGTCACAGTTTGACAGCTTCACAGAGCTGTCAATCGATGACAATTCATCTGTCAAAAATTTTTGACAGATGAAACATCATACGTTGACGTTCTCTGCAACCGGCTTTCCCTAAATTGGCCTGCTAAGCCCGCTGGACGGGCTTAACAAGGTCAATCAAGGGAAAATAGCATGGGTTGTCCAGAAGTTGATGGAGGCGGGACTGAAACCCGACAAGTGGGAGTCCCGCCTCCAAAAGCTCCCCATTGGCAAAATTACCCCCATAGAGTACAAAAGCAAGGAAATTATGATGAACCTTTATAAAACACTGGTTTGGCCTTAACTGGAGTATTGTGTCCAATTCTGGGCACCACACTTTAGGAAGGATGTGAAGGCCTTAGAGAGGGTGCAGAAAAGATTTACAAGAATGGTCCCAGGGATGAGGGACTTCAGTTACATGGATAGACTGGAGAAGCTGGGGTTGTTCTCCTTTGAGCAGAGAAGGTTGAGAGGAGATTTGATAGAGGTGTTCAAAATCATGAGGGTAGACAGAGTAGATCGAGAGAAACTGTTCCCATTGGCGAAAGGGTCGAGAACCAGAAGACACAGGTTTAAGGTGATTGGCAGAAGAACCAAAGATGACATGAGGAAAAACTTTTTTACGCAGCGAGTGGTGAGGATCTGGAATTCACTGCCTGAAAGGGTGGTGGAGGCAGATTCAATCACAGCTTTCAAAAGGGAATTGGATAAGTACCTGAAGGAAAAACATTTTTTCAGGGCTACGGGGAAAGGGCGGGGGTGTGTGCTTGCAGAGAGCCGGCACGGGCTCGACGGGCCAAATGGCTTCCTACTGTGCTGTAACCATTCTATGATTCTGTCATTCTTTTTAAAATAATCACGTGCTTAAAATTTGTTTTTTTTTTGTTGTTTGGGGAGATGCATATTCTTGTGTACATAAATATTCAAAATGTGTATTTTAATTTAATTTTTTTAATGTAATTTTCCTGTTGAGTTTAGGCTTCTGCCCTTGTCATGCAATTTCCTCAGCGGAAGTGGTGAGCAAGTAATCTGGCCTACCACCTCTGGCAATATTGTTGTTGAACTGGCTATTAGGAAGTGTGTGAGTGCATCACAGACTGAATTCCTCACTTTGGAGAAGCGCCTTGCCATATCTTGGTGTGTCCCCTGCTGACTCATTTAAAATTTAAATTTACCATGTGGAGAATTGGCAGAGGACATTGATGTACTATTGCACATTGCTGCCATTCTACTGCAGTACATTAGGAGGCAAATTTTCCTGTGCCTGAAGCTATTGGATTGCCAGGGCAATAGGCGTGGGGTGGAGAGGGGGGCGTGATTGAGGATGCTGGTGGTGGGCTGGGAACTGCAAGCCTGTAAATTAATGGACAGAAAATAGAGCAGGCTTTTAGGGGCATGCATTTCTTCCCACCTAATTTTCCTGTATTCACTGCACCCAACCCATCCACTTACCCGAGCTACAGGTGTAGGAAAATCTGCCCCTAATCTTTTTAAATTACATTTTTTTAATGTATTTCTATGCTCATCAAAATAAAGGATGTCACTGTGGAGAACTGCAATATTTTAACACCAATGCAGCAATGCTGATATCTAACACTCCCAGGTCAGGTATAGCATTCACCATGTATAATATAAAGCCATTGTCCTCAGCTCTGATAGTATACCTTTAACGTAGAAGAACATTGACAATTGCTTTTTGAATTTTTCATATTCCCACGTCAGCAAGGCCCCTTGAATGACTTGCCAATTTATGTTGAATTACAGCCAATTTTCTGCTATTGACCTCCATCCACAAAGGAATTTGGTTAAAATGAGTTTGGGCAGGCTCAGTCAGAACCCTTGAAGCTGGCAGAGAGAAAATGCTTTGGTGTTATTAATCTGTGTTGGGTTTGAAAGCAGCTCTCACAAGTAAAATTTCTGTGTGTTAACAATTGTGCCACGGGCCTCCATGTACGTAGGTTTCAAAAATCATTAGTGCCAGAACAGCTCAATGTCCATTCAAATGACAGCAATCAAATTACCTGAGGCCAGTGTCAACTTTAAGCAAGGTTTTCCCACCTTCTCGGAAGCAGACACGTGCAATGGATATCTTTGTATGAATCTCTATCCTTTTTGATCCATTAGCTTTACCTGTCTCTGTGATCATTTAATTTTACTTGTAATAAAGCCAAGGAGTTTCTCTGCTTGCTGCTGGCTAAAATCCATGGGGGTGAAATTGGGTGCCTTTGCGCCTCGGGGCACTAACGGGGTATAAATGGCTTTGCAACCGGGCGCGGCACTGACATCAACTCCCACCATATTCGGCAGGAGTTTGGCGGCGGTGCTACGGCGTTGCGCCCAGATCTCCTTCGCCCGGAGATCGTGACGTCATCGCCGTGCGCATCGCCCCGGTAGAGCCCCGGACCTGAAATTGACTTCCGCCCCCTGCAGCAGCGCCGGTCAAAAACACCGACAGCAGCAGGAGGCGTGCATTGGGCGGCCAGCCGCTTCGGGAGCAATGATTAAAGGCGAGGTGGCCGAGGTAAGTGGGAAAAAAAACTTACTTTTCCTGTTCTAGTTCTATTCGTGGGTTCCTGCCCGCGATCGATCAGCCCGCACTGCTTGAGTGCCGGGCTGATCGCACGGGATCGCGGCTGCCTTGGTGGCCCAGGTAGGTACTTTTTAAATTGCAGAGCCTGCAGCGATGGCCCTTCCCTTTAAGGGAGGGAAGGAGCCTTTGAATGCGGCAGCGCTGCACGGCCCAGTGTGCAGCGCATCTGAAGTCTCCGCCCTGCTCTCCGATGTTAATGCCCTAAGAAGGAAGTGGAGCGCTTGATTTAGCGCTCAACTTCCTTCTTGGGGCACTAAAACTCAATTTTGCGTTTGCCGCCACTGATTAGCACCCAGGTGATGTTAGCGCCCCAAAATGGTCGATACCGAATATTTCCCCCCAATGTACCATGTGAGTCTTTAAATAAGAAAAAAATAGAAGTCAGTGTAAGCATTAAGCAGGAAAGTCAAAGCCAGATGTGCTACTAGTGCAACAGTGTCAGGATATTCGAAACGTGAGTTAAGTTTCAAGCAAAACCAAGTATGACAGAAGTGATTTGCTATAGTTCCTCTAGGGAAACTTAATTTTTCCAAGCCTGAGGAATAGCTGAACTGGAAAATTAGATGGAAATACTATTGTATAATGTCAGGACTAGCTGATAGACAATGAATTGCACTGATTTACTGCTTGGGTAATAAAGTCGAGGATATTCTCATATCATTCAATCTGACAGATGATGAAAATGAAAAACATGTCACTGTGCGAGGAAAGTTCGATGGGCATTTCAACACCAAGAAAGATGTGATTTATGAAAGGATTTATTCTATAAAATAAAATAACAACACTGAGAGCCTGCAAAAGCATTCTTAACTGATCTTCGCAGATTAGCAAGGCACTGAGTATGGATGAGTTATGTCCAAAGAAGAAATAATCAGGGACAAACTAACAATAGGAATAGTAGACGATGCTTTGGGTGAACTGTAGTCTGCAGTTAGATGCACATCTGATATTAGAAACAGCAGTGTTGCAGATACAATGGAAAGAAGCAGTAAAACACCAACGTCTACATTTTTCGCTATTGTGAAATTGAGGTGCATCTTTGGCGTGGTGGGAATTTCTGCCCACGACCAATCTGTGTTTCTGACCTCGGCTAATTTTCAAGCCTTGTGGTCATTTGCATTATTTTGCCAGAGTCACCGGGAGTCACCGGCCTTCACCAGGGGATCCATCTGAACGGAGTGGAGATTGGCTGGAGCAGGCCTTGTAAGGTCGCTGCCTATCAAACTGGAATAATTCACCTGGTTCAGAACTAGCGCAAATTCAGGAATTTGCGTGAGCTGAACATTTTCATTGGGAGCAGAGCTATGTTAATGAAAAGCAAAGGGTTTCGGCGGAACTTTCCCGGAATCAGCATAAGAGATTGAGGAAATTTGGGCGTAGCGTAAAAATGGGCATGAGTCACGTTTGAATTTCCTCGATCTTTTATGCTGAAAATCACTTTATGCTGTATTTGCATGTTGTTTCGGTGCAATTTTTCAGGAGATTCTGGGCCAGTATGATAGGAAAGTGTTACAGGAAGTAAGTGCATCTGGTTTTGCCCATTACATTCTATGCTTTTTAAATGCCAAATTTGTGGTCATGCTTGCATCTGATTGGCTGAAATTTCATATTTGTAAAACATTTAGGGGTAAAAATTCAGTTGGTTGCGCCTCCCGTTAGCGCCTTAAGAGGGCGCTAATGGGGCGCAAAGCCGCTAACGCCCGGGCGCAGCGATGTTTGCGCCACTCGGGAACTTAACTAGACATTGTGCGGCGGCGCTAAACTTTACCGCCGCGACCACCTGCGCGCGCAGATTGTGACGTCATTCCATGGTGCAACGCCCTTGTGGCGCCCCGGAGCGGAAATTGAGTGGCGCCCCCTGCCTTACCGCCTGGCGCATCCAACGACCGGAAGACTGGAACGCTATCAATCGCTGTGAGGCTGGGGGGGGGCGCTATTTAAAGGGGGCCTCTTCCTGTCTTTTTCTGTGGTTGACATTTTTGCACCACTCGTTCTGAGAGAGAGAGAGAGAGATTCGGAGAGAGAGAAAGAGAGACTTCTGCATTGAGTCAACGCTTTGTGAGGTAGTTTTGCCTACTGATCCTAACAGTTGGCCCCCCCCCGCTTTAAGAACTGGCCGGCGCCAGTGTGTCTGTGTTCCCTCGCTAACTGGCAGCACCTGCGCTGCGCTCGCGCGCTGAGTTAGCGCCTCACTGCTCGGCCTTTGCGCCTTAAGACAGGTGTGCAGCGCCTGATTTAGCGCTCCACTCACCTCCCGGGGCGGTAAAAGTGAAGTTTCCAGTCAGTGGCGATAATTAGCGCCAGGTGCTAATATTTGCGTCCAGACGATATTTGCGCCCCAAATGGGGCGCGACCTAATTTTTCCCCCTTACAATTTACGACTGAAGAGGTAGGCAACATATTAATTAAATGTGTGAAAAGCAGGTAAATGTCTAATTAAAATCTATTTAGAGCTTATGAAAATAACCAATCCAGAATGAACAAGCAACAAAAGCTCCCAAAAAAATTAATAACCAATAAAATTGTTTTTCTTCAATGTATTTTTCAAAAAATCTTTTCGCCTGCCATCTTGAACTCTCAGTATCTAAGAAACTTACACAAAAAAATTACAAGAAACTGATTAAATTACTTATATGTCCCGTCTTACATGTCAAGACTGCCTCCTTCCACCTCCTGTAGTATCGCCCGTCTCAGCCCATCAGCTGCTGAAACCCTCCTCCATGCTTTTGTTATCTCTAAACTCGACTATTCCAATGCTCTCCTGGCCAACTTCCCATCTTCCACCCTCCATAAACTTCAGCTTATCTAAATCTCTGCTGCCCGTATCCTGTAGAGAGGTGGAGAGGCTTAGGGAGGGAATTCCAGAGCCTAAGGCCCAGGTAGCTGAAGGCATGGCCGCCAATAGCAGAGCAATTAAAATCGGGGATGCACTAGAGGTCAGAATTGGAGGAGCGCGGAGACCTTGGGTTTGTAGGGCTGGAGGAGGTTACAGAGATGGGGAGGGATTTGAAAACAAAGATGAGAATTTTTAAATCAAGACGTTGCTGGACCAGGAGTCAACGTAGGTCAAAGAGCACGGGGTGACGGGCAAACAGGACTTGGTGCGAGTTAGGATGTGGGCGGCAGATTTTTGGATGAGTTCAAGTTTATGGAGAGAGGAAGATGGGAGCTGGCCAGGAGAGCATTGGAATAGTCGAGTTTGGAGGTAACAAAGGCATGGATGAGGGTTTCAGCAGCAGATGAGCCGAGGCAGGGTGTAGATGGGCGATGTTACGGAAGTGAAAGTAGGCGGTCTTGGTGATGGAGCGGATGTGTGGTCATTCCAGTGCCGGAGTGGGGCTTGAGGAGTTTCAGGCTCTTCAGTTTTTTTCTGTGGCAATGTTCGTGAAAAAGGTAGCATAACTTACTATATTAAAAGGATTAATTATTTAGCAAATGCAATATGTTACAAAAAAAAACTGCATTTTGAAATTTGGCATTATTTAATCTTTATATTTTGTAATGTATCCTAAATGGCCTCAATTGTATTTCTTTTATTTATGTTTAGTTGGGCGAGAACTTAAAAACAGCCAGCATTCAAAATGATTAATATAAATAGTACACCTAAAATTAACTGGAACACTCAAGTGGTTTAGAGTCTGAGTTGGTAATTGTAATGCACGACTGTTCTTGACCCTGTGCATCAAGGAAGCCACAGGGGAGCAATGCTGATCTTGACCTGGCATTTATAAATGGCTCATAAAATGTACATGGAGTGGAAGGTGTAGCACCCCTGGGCAACATTGATCACAGAATGATGGAGTTTAACATGGTCTGAGAGTTGGAAATACCCAAGACTAACAGCCAGATACATAACTTTAAAAGGGCTAAATCAGTGAAATGAGGGAACAGCTAAAGCAAATAGAATGGTGGAGTAACTTCAACAACACTTAGAAGAATGCAGAGATTTCAGAACGAGGTGGACAAAATTTTAAAGGTATAATACTTCGCATGAAGGAATAATACATTCTCAAAGCCAACAAGCTCAGATGAAACAAACGTGAACCTCATTGGATTAATAAACAAATTAAACATGTGATAAAGAGGAAAAACGCCTATACAAACTCTGCAGGAGGCAAGGAAAAGAGGCTTACTGACATGATTACAAGAAAATGCAGAAAACCTTTATAAGGGTGATCAGGGGGGCAGAGGGTGACCTCGAAAAAAGAATAGCAGCTGAGACTATGCATAACAGTTTTAAAAAATATATTTCAGTACCACAATAGTAAGAGGGCACTCAGAACATAGATTGGAAACAGACCAACAGGGTGACCATATTCAAAAAGGGTGGCAAAACAGACGCAGGCATCTATAGTCTTCTATTCCATGTAAAATAATGGAATCGAGTATCAGAAGTAACCTTGAAGATCACCTGTAGAATAACTATTGTGTAAACAGCAATCAACATGGATTGAGATGGGGAAGATCCTGCCTTACCACCCCCCTTACCTTCTTTGAGGAATTGACAATCCGAGTGGACTGTGGAAAGCCCTATGACTTGGTCTACCTGATCTTCCAAAAGGCTTTTCATAAAGTTCTACACAAAAGGCTATTAATTAAACTTAAAGTTGTGGGGATTCAGGATAAATCTTGATAATGGATAAGAAATTAACTGAAGAGTAGGAAATGACATACTCATTAGAGGATTTTTGTTTGTGTAGGAGAAAGTACTGAGTGCAGTGCCTCCGCACTCCATATTGCGACCATTGTAGTTCCTAATTTAGATTAATGATCTAGGTTCACAATAAGAACATAAGAAATAGGAGCAGGAGTAGGCCATTTGGCCTTTCGAGCCTGCTCCGCCATTCAACAAGATCATGGCTGATCTTCTACCTCAAATCCACCTTCCCGCACTATCCCCATATCCCTTAATTCCCTTTGTTCCCAAAAATTTATCGACCTCTGTCTTGAATATACTCAACAACTGAGCATCCACAGCTCTCTGGGGTAGAGAATTCCAAAGATTCACAACCCTATCAGTGAAGAAATTTCTCCTCATCTCAGTCCTAAATGGCCGACCCCTTATTCTGAGACTGTGACCCCGTGTTCTAGATTCCCTAGCCAGGGGAAACATTTTCCCAGGATTAACCCTGTCAAGCCCCTTAAGAATTTTATATGTTTCAATGAGATCCCCTCGCATTCTTCTAAACTCTAAGGAATATAGGCCTTGTTTTTTGGCAACCAGAACTAGATGTGCTAGTCAAGGTATGGTCTGACCAGAGCACTATAAAGTTTGATCATTATCTCCTCTGACTTATAGTCTACTGCTTTGGTTACATCATATTGGCTTTGTTGATGGCTGTTCTGCAGTAGTTGGACATGCTCAGTGTCAAGCCTACTAAGACTGCTAGGTCTAATTCAACACACATGCCTAGCAGTAGAATATAAGTCAGAGGAGATAATGATCAAACTTTATAGTGCTCTGGTACATCTAGTTCTGGTTGCCAAAAAACAAGAGACACATTCAGGTGCTGCATGCAGTGCACAGAAGAGCCATGAGGCTGATCACCTGGGTCAGAGGTCTGATTATGAGGAAAGACTGGAGAGAAGCTTTTAACGTTTCAGCCTAGAAAGGAGACGTCTGAGAGGTAATGTTGTAAAGTTATGTAAGATTGTTAAGGGTATAGAAAAAGTTAAGCCAGTATATTACTTTAAATTGAACTGTGGGAATAGAACAAGGGTCACAGATTCAAAGTTAAAAATAATTTTAGGACGGATATCAAAAAATTCTTCCTCACACAAAACAAAGAAAAAGACTTGCATTTATATAGCACCTTTCACGACCACCGGACGTCCCAAAGTGCTTTACAGCCAATGGAATACTTTTGAAGTGTAGTCACTTGTAATGTAAGAAACGTGGCAGCCAATTTGCGCACAGCAAGCTCCCTCAAACAGCAATGTGATAATGACCGGATAATCTGTTTTTGTTATGTTGATTGAGGGATAAATGTTGGCCAGGACACCGGGGATAGCTCCCCTGCTCTTCTTGAAAATAGTGCCATGGGATCTTTTACGTCTGCCTGAGAGAGCAGATGGGGCCTCGGTTTAATGGTTTAATGGCCCAGAAATTGATCTCGCTCTGTTCCCGCGGGGGTAAGGAGCAGGCGCGATCTCTCACTCCGCGTTGGCTTTTTCAGATCCAGCTCGCACGAACTTGATGTTCTAGACATCAGCTGGGCAGTGCTTGCGTATCCCACCGGCGTAGTGAATTCGTGCGAGCTGTGGGATCACGTGACTCAGTTAGAGCCAATGGCAGCACACCATCTTCCATTCATAAGTTTCACATATGTGCTGTGAAAGCTATGAATCTTACACCCCCCCAAAATAACAGCTAAACCTCAATTAAATTAAAAAAAAAAACCATCACATTAATAAAATAAGTATAGTTAAATAAATTAACCATTTTAAATAAAAAATTAAATTTTTGAAAAAATTTAAAATCTTTTAAAAAGTTATAAAAATAAACTTACCTGTCTTTAAAGTCTCTAAAAAAGATATACCTGTTAAAAAAAAATTCAAAATAATACTTAATTCACTACTTACCTTGTTAAAAGTGGGTCTTACTCCTCCTTTTTTCATTTCTAAAATCTTCCGTCCTTACCTGCGCGTCCAAAGCACTAAGTGCACAGCGTGCGCGCAGCCTGTAGCGCGCACGCGGTGCACCGAGGAACCGCCCCCTTTTCCAAAGACCAAGTGCCGGTTTTCAGCGCATGCGCAGTGCATGCAGAAAACTGGCAATTGGAGAGAGAATACGCGAGAGTACGCAGTGCGTACTCTCGCGCAGCGGGATCAATTTTTGGCCCAATGTCTCATCCGAAAGACAGCACCTCCCAACAGTGCAGCACTCCTTCAATACTGCACTGCAGTGTCAGCCTTGATTTTTTGTGCTCAAAGAATGACCAATGTGTGCAATAGACTTCCAGATAGAGTATTACAGTTACAAAGTAGTTACAGCACAGAAACAGACCATTCGGCCCAACAGGTCCATGCCAGTGTTTATGCTCTACATGAGCCTCCTCCCACCCTCTTCATCTAACCCCATCAACATATCCTTCTATTCCTTTCTCCCTCATGTGTTTATCTAGCTTCCCCTTAAATGCATCTATGCTATTTGCCTCAACTAGACCCTGTGGTAGCGAGTTCCACATTGTAACCACTCTGGGTAAAGGCATTTCTCCTGAATTCCCTATTGGATTTATTAGTGGCTATCTTATATTTATGGAGTAGTGAAGGCAAAAGTCCTGGAATCATTTAAGAAATAATTAGATGTGCAATGGTGGAGACATTAGGATCTCTTGTATGGATGAGTTAAGATGGGCCAAAAGGCCTGTTTCATCCATAATAGCCTTGTGATCTTTTGACATTCTGGAAGGACTGTATCATGAATCAAATTTAGAGGGATATTTTGAATTTTAACTGTGTTTATTTAAACAGCACCTTTTAGTAATGCCTAGTACTATTGCAGAGACATTTTATGAAGGCAGATTTCATAGATATTGTTTAATAGATGTACTGCTAATTAATGATTTGCAGTATACATGCAACTTTTTCTACAGAACAAAGACAATTTCCCAGTTGAAAGTGGAAGAAGTTAATGAGGACATGCATCAGTGGCTCTGGTTCTCAATAATTCAATACCAATTAATGATGATGCTTTGTGTGAGTTAATATATTTAAGCTCAGTTTCACTTTTGAAAACAATCATTGTTTTCAGTTTTCAGTGATACAGTTATGAATTATTGGGGTAGATTTTTGTCTCTGCTGCTGAGACATTAAGGCCCCGATATTGACGGGTGGGTTTTCTGAGCCGGGGTGGGGGGCGGGGGGTGGGGATGGCGGAGTTTCAGTCAGGAAGTCTGGGTTTTATCGCATGCTGCAGATCCCTGCCCGGAAGCCAGCCTGATTGACAGGCTTGGCTCCCAGTCGGGCGGGGAGCACTCCAGAGAGAAGGCCAGAGCCGCAGGAGCAGGAAAGGAACCTGCTGCTGCATTAGTGGGAGCATGAGGGGGAGGAGTGTCCGATCCCCGACCCCAGTGGTGGGTGGGACCAATCCCCGACCCCGGGGGGAGGGGTGGTGTCCGATGGCAGAGTGGTGGGGTCCGATGGCTGGCGGGGGAGTGCGATGCCAGGGAAGCAGGTAAGCTTGGGGGAAGCACTGCTGCTCCTCCTGGCCCACAAGCAGTGCTGTAAATGAACTTACCGTTTCTCCGAATCTGTCCTTCCCTCCCTTGAGCGGCCAGGTTAAGTGTGAGGCTCATTATAATATTTAATATCCAACCCACTGAGCGGGTTGGCACCCCGCCCCCTGTCACGCTTCCGGTAAACCCGGACGTGGGCGGGATGGAGGCGGGTTTGAGATTTAAAATTTTTTTACATCTCACCCGACGCCAATCCACCCATTTTTGGGGGTTAAAATCACCCCCTAAGTATTACCTGGGTGGAGTGCAGAAAAAGAAAAAAAAAGACTTGCATTTATATAGTGTCTTTCACAATCTCAGGATGTCCCAAAACGATTACAGCCAATTAAGTACTTCTTTGAAGTGTATCATCTTCAGACATGGGGACAGCTTCCACATGTACGCTGATGACGCCAAGCTATCATCTTCACCGCCTCTCTCGATCCCTCCACCACCCTCGATCCCTCCCCCTCCTCTCTCGATCCCTCCACCTCCTCTCTCGATCCCTCCACCACCCTCGATCCCTCCACCTCCTCTCTCGATCTCTCCACCTCCTCTCTCGATCCCTCCACCTCCTCTCTCGATCCCTCCACCTCCTCTCTCGACCCCTCCCCCTCCTCTCTCGACCTCTCCCCCTCCTCTCTCGACCTCTCCCCCTCCTCTCTCGACCTCTCCCCCTCCTCTCTCGACCCCTCCACCTCCTCTCTCGATCCCTCCACCGCCTCTCTCGATCCCTCCACCTCCTCTCTCGATCCCTCCACCTCCTCTCTCGATCCCTCCACCACCCTCGATCCCTCCACCTCCTCTCTCGATCCCTCCACCACCCTCGATCCCTCCACTTGCTCTCTCGATCCCTCCACCACCACCCTCGATCCCTCCACCTCCTCTCTCGATCCCTCCACCACCCTCGATCCCTCCACCTCCTCTCTCGATCCCTCCACCTCCTCTCTCGATCCCTCCACCACCTCTCTCGATCCCTCCACCACCACCCTCGATCCCTCCACCACCTCTCTCGATCCCTCCACCACCACCCTCAATCCCTCCACCTCCTCTCTCGATCCCTCCACCACCCTCGATCCCTCCACCTCCTCTCTCGATCCCTCCACCTCCTCTCTCGATCCCTCCACCTGCTCTCTCGATCCCTCCACCTCCTCTCTCGATCCCTCTACCTGCTCTCTCGATCCCTCCACCACCACCCTCGATCCCTCCACCTCCTCTCTCGATCCCTCCACCACCCTCGATCCCTCCACCTCCTCTCTCGATCCCTCCACCACCCTCGATCCCTCCACCTCCTCTCTCGATCCCTCCACCTCCTCTCTCGATCCCTCCACCACCTCTCTCGATCCCTCCACCACCCTCGATCCCTCCACCTCCTCTCTCGATCCCTCCACCACCTCTCTCGATCCCTCCACCACCTCTCTCGATCCCTCCACCTCCTCTCTCGATCCCTCCACCTCCTCTCTCGATCCCTCCACCACCCTCGATCCCTCCACCACCTCTCTCGATCCCTCCACCACCACCCTCGATCCCTCCACCTCCTCTCTCGATCCCTCCACCACCATCGATCCCTCCACCTCCTCTCTCGATCCTTCCACTTCCTCTCTCGATCCCTCCACCACCACCCTCGATCCCTCCACCTCCTCTCTCGATCCCTCCACCTCCTCTCTCGATCCCTCCACCACCACCCTCGATCCCTCCACCTCCTCTCTCGATCCTTCCACCTCCTCTCTCGATCCCTCCACCACCACCCTCGATCCCTCCACCTCCTCTCTCGATCCCTCCACCACCACCCTCGATCCCTCCATCTCCTCTCTCGATCCTTCCACCTCCTCTCTCGATCCCTCCACCACCACCCTCGATCCCTCCACCTCCTCTCTCGATCCCTCCACCTCCTCTCTCGATCCCTCCACCTCCTCTCTCGATCCCTCCACCTCCTCTCTCGATCCCTCCACTGCTTCTGTGTTGTCAGAGTGCGAATTCAGTCTTGGATGAGCCACAGTTTCCTCTAGCTAAACATTCGGGGAATCAAAGCCATTGTCTTAGGTCCCCGCCACATTCTCCATGCCCTTGCCACAAATTCCATTTTTCTCCCTAGCCATTGTCTCTGGCTAAACCAGACTGTTTGCAACCTCAGTATCCTATCCAACTCTGAGCTGAGTTTCTGATCCCGTAGTCTCTTCATCACAGCATTGTCCCACAAACAGCAATGAGATAAATTACTAGATATTCTCCCTAAATGATGTTGGTTGAAGAATAATTATTGGCTAGGTCACTGGGAGAATTCCATGCTCTTCCTTAAATAGTACCATGGGATCATGTACGTCTACCTGAGAATGCAGACAGGGCCTCTGTTTAATGTCTCATCCAAAAAATGGTACCTCCAACTGTGCAACACTCCCTCCGTACTGCACTGAAGTGTCAGCTTGGATTATGTGCTCATGTCTCTGGAGTGGAACTTGAATCCATGATTGCTGGCTCAGAGGGAAGGGTACTACCAATGAAACAAGGCTGATACCTTATTCAGGCCTTTTTTTGTTTTACAAGTTGATATTGTTCAGATATTTTTGCTTGTTTTCATTTAATTTTACAGAAATAAATTACCATGCCCCAAGAGATGCAAAAAGTGATGACAGAATTTTGCTGATTGAAATTAAAAATAAATTTGTGTGTATAAAAATATGGAAACAGTGTAAATCTTGAACATTTCAGAAATGGGGATGTTCGCTGATGACTGCACAGTGTTCAGCGCCATTCGCAACTCCACAGATAATGAAGCAGTCCATGCCCGCATGCAACAAGACCTGGACGACGTTCAGGCTTGGGCTGATAAGTGGCAGGTAACATTTGCGCCACAGAAGTGCCAGGCAATGACTATCTCTATCAAGCGAGAGTCTAACCACCGCCCCTTGACATTCAATGGCATTACCATCGCCGAATCCCCCACTATCAACATCCTGGGGGTCACCATTAACCAGAAACTTAACTGGACCAGCCACATAAATACTGTGGCAACAAGAGCAGGTCAGAGTCTAGGTATTCTGCGGCGAGTGTCTCACCTCCTGACTCCCCAAAGTCTTTCCATCATCTACAAGGCACAAGTAAGGAGTGTGATGGAATACTCTCCACTTGCCTGGATGAGTGCAGCTCCAACAACACTCAAGAAGCTCGACACCATCCAGGACCAAGCAGCCCGCTTGATTGGCACCCCATCCACCACCTTAAACATTCACTCCCTTCACCACTGGCGTACCGTGGCTGCAGTGTGTACCATCTACAAGATGCACTGCAGCAACTCGCCAAGGTTTCTTCGGCAGCAGCTCCCAAACCCGCGACCTCTTCCACCTAGAAGGACAAGGGCAGCAGGCGCATGGGAACACCACCACCTCCATGTTCCCCTCCAAGTCACACACCAGCCTGACTTAGAAGTATATCGCCGATCCTTCATCGTCGCTGGGTCAAAATCCTGGAACTCCCTCCCTAACAGCACTGTGGGAGTACCTTCACCGCACGGACTGCAGTGGTTCAAGAAGGCGGCTCACCACCACCTTCTCAAGGGCAATTAGGGATGGGCAATAAATGCTGGCATTGCCAGCGACGCCCTGATCCCATAAACAAATTTTAAAAAGTAGATCTTTTTTGTGACATGATTTTTAAAACTGCATGTTAGTTTTCTTTATGTAATTTTCTTAAAGCAGCCAGGTGTTTATTTACTGAGACACAGTGGAATCTTTATATTTACTTTTGCAACTGTGGTATCTATTTATCTGAGGATAAAGTACTTGTTTAGTTACTCGGAACCCAATAAAAATTATTCAGTGTCTCTGTCAAGATCTCTTTACGAGCTTACAGAACCGTGCTGCTAGACCCTGGGACCCTACCTCCACCTCCCTGTGCTGGCCGACCCCAGCAATCTTGCAGTGAGCCAAACCTCACATTTACCTGTGTTGCCAAACCCCAGGTTCCCCTTACGCACTGCTGCCAAACCACAGGACCTCTGTGGTCCACCACCCCAGTACTGTCAAATTTCAAGACCACATCCTCAGTGCTGCAAAACTCCAGCACCTTCACCCCAATTCCACTAAACCCTGGGACAAACCACTGCTATGGAAGTTCGGTCCCTACCATGCTGTAACAAGCCACACTTCTCAATTCTGCTAAATACCAAGGTGTAGAGTTTCCACTTTGGGCAATCTGGGCACAAATTGTGCTTGAAATTGCACTGGTTTTCCGACGTGAAGTTATGGTAAAGTTTCCACTTGAACTCATTTGTATAATCACAAACATAATAGAATTCCATGAATCGGGCAGCATAATAGAAGGTAATTGTTTTTTTCCCCTTGCATTAAAAAATAGTCATTGATGTGTTTAAGAATGGCAACCTGGTGCAGTTTTATTAATACAGCTGAAAATGGGTTTATCACAAAAAATAGGCATTTTTATTAAGAGTGTCTAGTCCAGCACCTGTGAGTAACCTGATTTTAAATCACTGAAAATGACTTAAAAAACACTATGCTGAAACATTTACTAGTTTCATTGGTGTACACTAGTCAGTTTCTTAGTAAATTAAATATTTCTTAATATTTAAAAACTTTGAAAACATGCCTACTAGTGCCTTTCAACCTAAAAAAAACAAGCTTAATTTGAAGAGCCTCCTCGAATGGTTGCAAACAGGTGCAATTGGCTGAAACTTGCCATGCTCATTATTCCGATCTGGGGGCAAGACCAGTTTTATGGACGGGGCCAGCTTCCAGCGTGATGTTTTTTCAAACCAGCGTTAAAGATTCCAGAAACTCGATTTACACTTGATGTAACTTTACAGTCAATTAAGTACTTTTTTTTAAGTGTAGTGACTGTTGTAGGAAACGCGGCAGCCAATTTGCCGATCGTCTACGCTGGTGTGGCCGATTTCAGGTGAAAACTAGCGGAAACTCTAGGCCCAAGTATTCATCTTAAAGCTCAAACATCTAGCCTCTCATCTTGCTAGACACCCTGGGATGTGATGCGATGCGAATTGGGTACATAGGTACAGGAATGTATACCAACGACCAAAGCCACTAAGAAATGGACTGAATTGGAGATTTTAATGCCCAAAACAGTTGATCAAAATGTAAATCAGTGGTCCTGATAATATATTTTGTGTTGCTCAGTATAACTATGGGGGGAATTTTCCCAGCCCAAGGGAGGCGGGTATGGAGGCAGGACTGCCGGGAAAATGGCAGAAACTGGGAGCGGGTACCGACCCCACTCCCAACCCGCCTCCGTGCCATCTTCCTGGGAGGCGAGTCCCCGAGTCGCGCAGGGACCCGTCTCCTTGAGGTGGGAAGGGGATTAGAGCCAATTAACTGCCTGTTAACAGGTAGTTAACAAGCAGTTTTGAGGCTTTTCCCCATTTTACGCCTGCAATTGCGGGCTTCCCGACGGCTGCGAACCTCGCCAGGGTCAGCGAGGCGAGCAGTGGGTCTGCGGGGGTGAGAGGGGTGGAAATGTCAGATGTAGAGGTGAGTGATGGGTGCAAGTGTAGAGAGGTAAGTATGAGAGGTGAGTGTAAAGTGTTGGAAAAAGTTTCCTTATCTTTGCTCTTTCTGCAGGCTTCAACCTTTGAGGATCCAGAGGTGCCTCATCTCAATGGCAGAGATGACCGAATGGCTGCTGCATTCTCAGATGCAGCAGCCATCTGCTTTCTGCTGCGGAGAGAGGTCTTGGTGAGCCTGTGTGCAAGGGCTCATCTTAGAACAGAGATTTTCAGTGTTTGACAGCTTCTCAAAGCTGTCAAACGCTGACAATTCATCCGCAGGGCGGGCTTAACAAGGCCAATCAAGGGAAAATAGCGTGGGTTGGTCACACGTCGCTGGGGGCGGGACTGAAACCTGGAAACCAGAAGTCCCACCTCCAGCACGTCTCCATTGAGAAAATTCATCCCTATGTTGTTATAAAGCAATTATCCTTCAACTCGCTGTGACAGCATCACATAAGATCCACAGTGGGAGCTGCTTCTGAAACATGTTAAAGATACAAAATTCAGCAATGAGGCTAGAGATGTGGTCAGAGAAAATGCTAGTATTTCTATCAAACATCTCAGTCTTTAAAGAAGAGTTAGAGATGCAGAAGATGGACATGTAGAGAAAGGTACAAAATGCAATAATACTGCTGAGAAGAAGAATCACTGATTATATCAGGCATAAAACTAAAATGCAACTGAAATGACGGGAAAAATGTGTTGGTTGTAATGTTCATATTTAATGCAATTGTGTTTGTTACTCAACTTTATCTTGCAACATATCTAAAAACTTGCTCAATAGAATTGCATGGGTAATCAGCGCTTTTAATAATTTATCATGTTTCAATATTCATATGTAGATGGAATTAAGGTCTGTAATATTTTAAAATGGATTGGATTAATAGAATTAATGGATTTTTGCTGAGGAAAGTGTATATGGGATTAATAAACGGATGGTAATGGTCAAAAAAGTTATATATGATGTCAAACAGCACAGTTTTATAGACATGATTGCGTTAATGGATTTTTGTTAGATAAATGAATATTGATCGGTGGACCATTACTTGGTTTGTGACAGATTTACTAATGTGGTCAGTGAGTGAATAACTTAGCACAGGCAGAAAAGTACAAAGTAGAGAAGAGTTCATAAATTAATTTGTGACAAAAGTATTAAATATTGTATTTTACTAAAGTCTGGCCAAAATTTGTGGCAGTAAAAATGGCAATGATTGACAGCGGGCCAGAAGTCAGCTCTGAACCCGCCTCCTTGTTAATTTCCCAAGTGCTCTGCCTGTGGTTTGCAGACTCGGCACTCAGCAGCAGGTCCGGCAATTGAGATACTTAAGAAGCTGCTTAAAGGTATTTAAGCAGCATTTTACCAGGTCCTAACGATTTTTCCATGTTTTTTACGAGGTTCCCAGCGCTCAGGGATCACGTCAGGTAAGTGTGTCAGGTTCTCAATGACTTGCCATTGCTGTGAATAGTTGACAGCTGCAAAAGTGGGATAAAAGCTACCATTTCACAGCTGTTCAATTTCCAATCTTAGAAGCTGGAGCCTTCAGGATTTGGAATACACTTTTCAGCTTTACGGAGGTTTGAAGTGTTTGGAGCAAACTCTCTATCCAGTTTCACCTCCTTGGAGTAACCTCTCTCACCATTGACAGGTCGCTTCTGTCATCTCAACTTCAGCTGCCATCTATTCCATCAACATCGGTGCCCTTGAAAAAATCTCACCTTGGTCCTCTGAATCCCACCACGATCAGCCCCAACGCCAACATCAGCAGGCACACCAGCATCGCCAAGTACACGTGCAGCACCAACAACAGCACCAACCTTCTCCGCAATCACCTGATGCTGCACAGGACACAGGGCATCAGCACCCAACCACATTGCTGCCCGGGAGGCCAGGGATGGCCTTACCATGGCCAGATTTACTTCACTTGACGCTGTACACCCTGGATGCGACATGATGCGCCAGGTTGGCACCACCCCACACCAACACCATAAAGCATCCCTACAATGCCCAAGCCATTCCTTTCACACTCATCACCATTGCGGGGGGTACCGTTATGTCTCACCATTCACTGCAACTCACTAAGCCAGTTCCAAAGGTGAACATAGATCTTTCCAAGAAGGCAAAATGTTGAAAATAAAGATTTCATTGTTTGACACCACATTAAAAAAAACTTTACATGAACATTGACGATAACACCCAACTGCCTACCCTTGTGTGTTGTTAGTTGGTATGATTGGACAAGGGTGAGTGTGAGGGGTGGCTAGTGAGATGGGGAAGTGATAATGTAGATAGAGAGGGATGGGTGGAGGTGCAAGGTAAGTTGGTGTGAGTAAAGATGTGCAGGAGTAGGGTAGGGAAGGCAGAGTGATGGGGATGTAATGAATGGCACAGCAGGATGAGGTTGAGTGTGGCTTTGCAGTAACGTTTTGTGATCTTCTGAGATCATTGAAAGGTTTATGCCACTGCAGCTAGGCTCTCCTGATGACATCCCTGCTTGTGCCCTCCTGTGCAATGTGCAACCAGACTGCATTGGTCTCCTGGGGAGGTTTCTTCCGCCTATTGGAATGGAAGAGAACCTCCCTGCATGCTATGACTCCCTCCATAAGGGGAGTCATGGGAGAGCCTGGGTGCAGCCGTGCACCTTTGTGCAGAGCTTGTCAGTGTTTGCAGCACCTCAATGCTGCAGAACACTGACAGCACAACTGTCAAAATGATTGTGGACATGGTCCCTTTAAGAAAATTGGCTGATGACGTGTCATCAAATGACGTCATCAGACCCACTTCCTATTAATTGGCTGGGAACCTCGCAGGGCGCAAGCCCCATCAATGGAAAATCTTGTTCGAGACCGGGATCGAGACAGATGCGGGGTCCCCACACGCCACCGACGTCGCCCGCCCCGGACCTGCCGAGGTTAGAAAAATCCAGCCCTTAGTGTTTGAAGTCCACAGAAAATAATAGGCAGGTTCAGCGACTTAGATGCTCTATAAGTCTACATAATTGCAAGGCTCGTTACCCTAGTCTGAGCTTGTGATTGTATACATAACTAGCAGACCTCATATAACATTGTGATATTGTGAGTTGGAGGTTTTATAAGCTGAGGATGTTATAGCAAGCAGTATTACCTTGGACACTGACTTGTCAGCATTGGGGACAGCCCTGGGAACTAGGGAGCCTGGGATCTGGTAGTACGTACAAGATCTCATTAGCAGTATTTTCATGCCGCCTAAATGAAAAGAGCTAATTATCACTTGCAAGGATCTATGTGTGAAACAAGTATTCACACAGTGAAACTGCTTTTATTTAAACATGTGGTTACTCGATTCATAAATTTAGCTCTGCATTATTCAAATGCCCCTATCTTTATTTCAGCAGCAAGGTTTTATTAAGGACAGAGATAAGGTGCAGTGCATTTCCTTCTGATTACAGTTAAGTTAAAGGGTTGGCAAAATGTACAATGAGTGCAGCTCTGACGAGTGATTGCATTATATAGCATTACTTTTTTAAAGTGCATAGCTTTGCAAGTCTGTGCTTTCATATAATATCTATCAATAATATATAAAAAATCTTCCTGTACACATTACCCTTACTTGTGTGTCATAATTTTTGAGTTAGGCCTTTATATCAATATTTATAACGGAGAACCTTACGTCAACATTTGCCTCTCACGCTGTAATGACAGGCCCCCACACTAGATGGCATTGTTGTACCTTCCTGACTGCATCACCCAACTGTATCTCTTTTTGCAACAAAGACTGTAAGTTGTTTAAATGCTTTAAATATTTTACTTTTACTATTACTGTAACACAAATCTTATTTCCAATATCTTGCTTGATTCTGCTGCAACATAGATATTTCCCCCTTCTTCCTCCTGCTTCTGCCCTGCTCTGACCACCCACTTCATGACCCCCCACCTGCCTTTACAGCCGTCTTCCCAGCTCAATCAAGAACTCTGATCAGAAGTCTGAAGCTATAAGGCACCATTATTTACCCCCATCCCAGGAATTCACTCCATCAGGTTAGCCTAGAATCTTAAACACAGGCCCCAGGTTAAATGATCTACAAATTCTTTTACAACCTGATTTGCCCCACGGTACCTCTGTTAGGATATCACAACTCATTACTCCAAAAACACATTTAAAAAAATGTCCATCTTTCTGCAAAAAGAGTTAAGATAATCACTTTATATTATTACAACCCTTTTCAGAAAAAAATGTCTGTCTCTTTCTGCTTGCAATACCAAAAAACTGGGTGGCTCCCAAACATTTGAAATGCCCAAATCCCAGTCATTTCAATCACTAACTTTTTCCACATTAAACATATATAATTATATAAAAATACAACCTACCAATCACACAAAAATATCTGTATATCATCGAAAATCTTGATTATGGTGCATACTTTTGTCCACAAGCATTACTTGCAGTTTACCTCTCGATGTCAACATTTCCATTAATACAATAGCGAAATACTGCGGATGCTGGCACTTTTCCCGGGCATGCGGATGATCTGTCAAGAGAATTCTTGGGGTCCCCAGAGGTAATGATGCGGGAGCGGGAAGAGAAGCCGTTGCAGGTGATTCTCTGGTTACGATTAGATAGATAAGAATGGAACTAGGCGAGTGCAGTCCCACCCAGCAGGACAACGGTGGAGAGGCGGTGGAGAAGGATGGAGTGGTCAACCATGTCCAAGTCTGCAGACAAGTCAAGAAGGACGAGGAGGGATAGTTTACCTTTGTCACAGTCACAAAGGATGTCATTTGTGACTTTGATGAGAGATGTTTTGGTACTGTGGCAAGGGCGGAAACCTGATTGGAGGGATTCAAACATGGAATTGCGGGAAAGATGGGCACGGATTTGGGAAGCGACAACAGGTTCAAGGACTTTGGAGAGGAAAGGCAGGTTGGAGATGGGGCGGTAGTTTGCAAGGACGGAGGGGTCAAGGGTTGGTTTTTTGAGAGGGGTGATGATGGCAGATTTGAGGGAGAGAGAACCGTTAACAATGTCAGCTAACATTGGAGCCAGAAAAGGAAATTGGGTGGTCAGCAGTTTGGTGGAATATTGAAGCATTTTGGAGATTAAGCCAATTTATTTATGTACAAAATTTTATATCCTTCCATAATAATTAAACTGTTGATGTGTGAACTACAATTAAAAAAGGAAAATAGACTTTAAAAAAAATCAAGCTACAGGAAACTCTCGTTTAAACGGCACCTAAATATCCGGAATTCTCTATTAACCGGCAAAAATCATACTCCGAAAACTCCTCTCAAATAACCGGCAATGTTGCCGAGTCCGAGCCCGAGTCTCCCGCGAACGCCGAGTTAGTCAGTGGGGGTAGTTCTCCAAAGTGCCACTACTCGGCTTCCTGGCGCTGTCGGACGTCCGAACACTGCAATAACAGGAGTCTGATTCTCCCGCGCTGCCGGGAGTCTCTTCTGATACACCATTTTACTGTGTCTCCCCCGCGCGCTGGTAGTCTCTTCTGATACACCATTTTACTGTGTGTCTCCCGCGTGCTGGTAGTCTCTTCTGATCCACCATTTTACTGTGTGTCTCCCGCACTGCTGGTAGTCTCTTCCTAGCCACCATTGTTCTGTGTGTCTCTCCATCTTTATCGGGAATTATCTCCCCCATCTTGCATTATGGAATTCCCAAAAGCTGGTCCAAGCAAAAGGAAGAGAGTGGTCTTAACTTTAAAACAGAAAATCAAGATATGCCAACGACTAGAAAGGGGAGAGAAGCGTATCAACATTATGAATGAATTCAAAACCGGTTCGTCAACAATCTACGACATCAAATCGCAGAAGGATAAGCTGCTCAAGTTTTATTTTAGCTCGGAGACATCTAAGAGTGTAGAGAAACGGCGTACGCTTCGTAAGCCTAAGCTTGAAGAGCTGGATACCGTGCTTTATGAATGCTTTTCTCTTAAGCGTTCAGAGGGTGTTCCAATTTCCGGACCCATGCTAATCGAGAAAGCGAAGGATTTCTACGAAAGGATGGAGCTCACTGACAAGTGTGCTTTCTCCGAGGGATGGTTAACGTGCTTCAAGTTACGGCACGGGATACGACGACTCGATATTTCCGGGGAGAAGAAATCAGCTGATCACGACGCCACAGAAGAATACTGCGATTATTTCAATCGGATTGTGCAGCAACATGATTTGTCGCCAGCACAGATATATAATGCTGATGAAACTGGCTTGCTTTGGAGGTTTTTGCCAGAATCAACGCTTGCTGGGGCTAGTGAGGCTAATGCTTCAGGTTACAAGAAAAATAAAGATCGTGTAACCGTGCTAACATGTGCGAACGCTGCTGGATCACACCGGGTTAAACTTCTTGTTATTGGGAAGTATAAAAATCCCCGTGCATTTAAAAATGTGAGGCACTTACCTGTTGAGTACAAAGCTCAAAAAAATGCTTGGATGGATAAGGAAATCTTCTCCAATTGGTTCCATCATATTTTTGTTCCATCTGTGAGGGAACATTTCCGTAAAATAGGGAAACCTGAAGATAGCAAATGTATTTTATTGCTTGATAATTGTAGAGCCCATCCACATGAATCCGAGTTGGTTTTGGGAAATATTTTCACCATTTATTTGCCACCAAATGTAACTTCTCTCATCCAACCCATGGACCAGGGCGTTATCCAAAATCTGAAGTGTCATTACAAGAAAGACTTCCTACGTAAACTGATAAGCCAAGATGACAATATTCACGCATTTCAGAAGGAATACAATATTAAAGATGCCATCTATAATGTTGCATGTTCCTGGAACTTTGTGAAAGGTCACACTCTGAGGCAAGCCTGGCGCAAATTGTGGCCTTCTGTAATGTTTGCTGAAGGTTCTTCTTCAGAGGAGGAATTTCATGGGTTCAATGTTCGTCCCAAGAAGAGTACAATAATGGAAATGGCTGGCATGGTGAAAAATGCAGGCCCAGCAAACCCTCTACGTCACCTCAGTGAAAGTGATATCGAGCAGTGGGTTGATGCAGATGGAGAAGTTGGTGTTGTGCATATGCTAAGTGATGATGAAATAATTGAGAATGTTTTGAATCCAAAGAAAGAAAAGGAAAGTGAGATGGAAAGTGAAGAGGATGATATTTCTGAAGAGAACAAGATTTCTTGGGCTAAAGCTGCAGAAGGATTTTCTTCAATCCTCCAATTTGCTGAAAGGCAGACTTGCTACTCTGCCCAAGAAGTTATGCAACTCCATATTCTGCATTCCACGTTTCTACAGAAAAGGCAAGAGTCCACTAAGCAAACCGACATCTGCAACATGTTTAAGAAAGCTTCCAAAAGAGTCGAAGCAGCGGAAGTGCCTGAAGAATCTGTGGAATCTGTGGAAATGCATGATCCTGATGACCCAGCTGGCACGGATATTCCTGATGAGCCAGCTGACTTGGAATAAGTGTACAGTCAACTACAGTACTGTATACAGTCGTTTATAAGTTTTGTTTTACTGTTAAGTAATTAAAGAGTTATGGATTACCCTCAACTGGCAGTACTGTACTTAATCAAGCATCTTCCACCATCCATTGGGCAACACGGTGGCATAGTGGTTAGCACTGTTGCCTCACAGCGCCAGGGACCCGGATTCGAATCCGGCCTCGGGTGACTGTCTGTGTGGAGTTTGCACATTCTCCCCGTGTCTGCGTGGGTTTCCTCCGGGTGCTGCGGTTTCCTCCCACAGTCCAAACATGTGCGGGTTAGGTTGATTTGGCTATGATAAATTGACCCTTAGTGTTAGGGGGGATTAATACGTGGGGTTACGGGGATAGGGTGGGATATGTTAGGGGGGATAAATACGTGGGGTTACGGGGATAGAGTGGGATATGTGTCGGTGCAGGCTCGATGGGCCGAAATGGCCTCTATCTGTACTGTGGAGATTCTGTGATTTAACACAACATTCTATAAGTGAGTACCCAAATACTGTATACTGCACATTTCTTGATTTTTTAATTTTTGTTTGTTAAAAATAGCCTCGGTAGATATAACTCTCCGTTATCCGGAATTTTTGTTCAACTGGCACCATCCCAGTCCCGTCGGTGCCGGATACCAAAGAGTTTCCTGTATTAGCATAACATTGATCTTAAATAATTATTAGCTTTCAACCTAGATTTCAAATCACAAGACAGATTAGGAAATGTTTTCGTCATTTTCAAAAGTTACAGAAACATCACACTATTTTAATTGAGCCTCTCAAACAGTTTTGTGGTTTATAGCTAACATTAGGGATATTTACTATGGAGACTTGCCTCAAAAAACTGCAATACAAGATAAGTCAATTGAAATTTCAACTACACATTCTATGCATAAGCTATATTCTTTCTAAACCACAGCACCCTGCCAGTCAAAGTGACACAAAAGCTTTTCATATGTCAAGAGCTGCAGAATTTCTAAGACATACTGTACCATTACATCTGAGCATGACAATTGCATGGACTGAAATATCTACTTTGAATTTCAGGGAAGTTTATGCTTAGTACTCCAAACATCTCCATTTAATCAAGGAGCAAAATACAAATGAAAAGGATTAAATTGCAGATATATTGGCCCTGAATTTCCGATCGGAGGCTTCCTGCAGGCGGATGCCTCCGATCGGAAAAAATCGACGAACTTACCTGCTGGCTCCGTAGATCCCTGCGTAGGCTTGCGATCCTGGGCCTCTCCTCTTCAAAATGCGCAGAGGCCCAGGTATTCCAGGGGCGCATGCGGTTCGTAAGCGCCCCTGGGATCACGTGGGCCAGGCGAACCAATGAAAGAAGGGAATCCCCCTTCATACTTTTGACAGGTCTCTACGCACAGAACTATCAAAAGTATGAACGGGGATAAGAACATAAGAACATAAGAAATAGGAGCAGGAGTAGGCCATTCGGCCCTTCGAGCCTGCTCCGCCATTCAATGAGATCATGGCTGATCTTCTACCTCAACTCCATTCACCGGCCCTATCGCCATATCCCTTGATCCCTTACTAGTCAGAAATCTATCGACTTCTGTTTTGAATCACATTTAAAAACACGCTAAAACATTAAATAAATTTTAAAAAACATTACATATTTAAAATTAATTAAAATGACATTTAATTAAATATTTTAAGCAAAAATGTAATTTTTTTGAAAAAAAATTAAATGTTTTTACGTGGCTAAAAATGAACGTACCTTATTGGACAGCGTTTTTAATTTATAAATGAGTTATCAAATTTCAATTTTCTATTTTTTAAAACTCTTAAGCTGTAAGAATTTGACAGTCATTCAGCGGGCGGAAGTTGTGCAAAAAGCGCAACTCTCCACCCGCAGAGGCACTTTTCCCGGGCGTGCGGATGATCTGGCAAGAGAATTCTTGACATCGCAAGTGCCGGTTTTCAACGATTTGTTTTACACTTGGGGGCAATCTTAATCTAAACCGCTGACAGGAGCGGATCGGCCATTAACATTCACAATGGAAACAGCTGCCTGTATAAACATTTGTAAAGGGGAAACTGTATCTAAACATGTCAACGCTTTATAATAAACCTTGTGTAAAATGCCATCAAATATAGCACAAGCCCGTTTCTCATTAAAAGTAGGAATGAAGGAGTAAAAATCGGACCTCGTTAGGCTGGTTTTATGCCCGTAGTTGCACATAACACCTCCTGGGGCGCAATTCAATGGAAAGAAAAATCAGACTGGATGTAAAACAGGCGGCCGATCCGATCCATTTTTGTTTAAAATATTTAATTAAATGTCATTTTAATTAATTTTAAATATGTAATGTTTTTTAAAATTTATTTAATGTTTTAGCGTGTTTTTAAATGTGATTCAAAACAGAAGTCGATAGATTTCTGACTAGTAAGGGATCAAGGGATATGGTGATAGGGCCGGTGAATGGAGTTGAGGCAGAAGATCAGCCATGATCTCATTGAATGGCGGAGCAGGCTCGAAGGGCCGAATGGCCTACTCCTGCTCCTATTTCTTATGTTCTTATCCCCGTTCATACTTTTGACAGTTCTGTGCGTAGAGACCTGTCAAAAGTACGAAGGGGGATTCCCTTCTTTCATTGGTTCGCCTGGCCCACGTGATCCCAGGGGCGCTTACGAACCGCATGCGCCCCTGGAATACCTGGGCCTCTGCGCATTTCGAAGAGGAGAGGCCCAGGATCGCAAGCCTACGCAGGGATCTACGGAGCCAGCAGGTAAGTTCGTCGATTTTTTCCGATCGGAGGCATCCGCCTGCAGGAAGCCTCCGATCGGAAATTCAGGGCCAATATATCTGCAATTTAATCCTTTTCATTTGTATTTTGCTCATTGATTAAATGGAGATGTTTGGAGTACGAAGCATAAACTTCCCTGAAATTCAAAGTAGATATTTCAGTCCATGCAATTGTCATGCTCAGATGTAATGGTACAGTATGTCTTAGAAATTCTGCAGCTCTTGACATATGAAAAGCTTTTGTGTCACTTTGACTGGCAGGGTGCTGTGGTTTAGAAAGAATATAGCTTATGCATAGAATGTGTAGTTGAAATTTCAATTGACATATCTTGTATTGCAGTTTTTTGAGGCAAGTCTCCATAGTAAATATCCCTAATGTTAGCTATAAACAACAAAACTGTTTGAGAGGCTCAATTAAAATAGTGTGATGTTTCTGTAACTATTGAAAATGACGAAAACATTTTCTAATCTGTCTCGTGATTTGAAATCTAGGTTGAAAGCTAATAATTATTTAAGATCAATGTTATGCTAATAGCTTGATTTTTTTTTTAAGTCTATTTTCCTTTTTTAATTGTAGTTCCCACATCAACAGTTTCATTATTATGGAAGGATATAAAATTTTGTACATAAATAAATTGGCTTAATCTCCAAAATGCTTCAATATTCCACCAAACTGCTGACCACCCAATTTCCTTTTCTGGTTCCAATGTTAGCTGACATTGTTAACGGTTCTCTCTCCCTCAAATCTGCCATCATCACCCCTCTCAAAAAACCAACCCTTAACCCCCTCCGTCCTTGCAAACTACCGCTCCATCTCCAACCTGCCTTTCCTCTCCAAAGTCCTTGAACCTGTTGTCGCTTCCCAAATCCGTGCCCATCTTTCCCGCAATTCCATGTTTGAATCCCTCCAATCAGGTTTCCGCCCTTGCCACAGTACCAAAACGTCTCTCATCAAAGTCACAAATGACATCCTTTGTGACTGTGACAAAGGTAAACTATCCCTCCTCGTCCTTCTTGACTTGTCTGCAGACTTTGACACGGTTACCATGCCATCCTTCTCCACCGCCTCTCCACCATCGTCCAGCTGGGTGGGACTGCACTCGCCTGGTTCCATTCTTATCTATCTAATCGTAACCAGAGAATCATCTGCAACGGCTTCTCTTCCCGCTCCTGCATTATTACCTCTGGGGACCCCAAGGATCTATCCTTGGCCCCCTCCTATTTCTCATCTACATGTTGCCGCTTGGCGACATCATCCGAAAACACAGCGTCAGTTTCCACATGTACGCTGATGACACCCAGCTCTACCCCACTACCTCTTCTCTCGACCCCTCCACGGTCTCTAAATTGTCAGACTGCTTGTCCGACATACAGTTCTGGATGAGCAGAAATTTTCTCCAATTAAATATTGGGAAGACCGAAGCCATTGTTTTTGGTCCCCGCCACAAACTCCGTTCCCTAGCCACTGACTCCATCCCTCTCCCTAACATCTGTCTGAGGCTGAACCACACTGTTCGCAACCTTGCTGTCATATTTGACCCTGAAATGAGCTTCCGACCACATATCCGCAGCATAACAAAGACCGCCTATTTCAATCTCCGTAACATCGCCCGTCTCCGCCCTTGCCTCAGTTCATCCGCTGCTGAAACCCTCATCCATGCCTTTGTTACCTTTAGACTTGACTATTCCAATGCACTCCTGGCTGGCCTCCCACATTCTACCCTACGTAAACTTGAAGTCATCCAAAACTCGGCTGCCCGTGTCCTAACTCGCACCAAGTCCCGTTCACCCATCACTCCTGTGCTCGCTGACCTACATTGGCTCCCAGTTAAGCAGCGCCTTGATTGCAAAATTCTCATCCTTGTTTTCAAATTCCTCCATGGCCTCACCCCTCCCTATCTCTGTAATCTCCTTCAGCCCCACAACCCCCCGAGATATCTGCACTCCTCTAATTCTGCCCTCTTGAGCATCCCTGATTATAATCGCTCAACCATTGGTGGCCATTCCTTCTGTTGCCTAGGCCCTCAGCTCTGGAATTCCCTGCCTAAACCTGTCCGCCTCGCTACCTCTCTTTCCTCCTTTAAGACGCTCCTTAAAACCTACCTCTTTGACCAAGCTTTTGGTCACCTGCCCTAATTTCTCCTTATGTGGCTCGGTGTCAAATTTTTTGTCTTATAATACTCCTGTGAAGCGCCTTTGGACGCTTTACTACGTTAAAGGTGCTATATAGATACAAATTGATGTTGTTGTAATATTTATACACGTGTACTTATATTTGCATATAGTTTTTTAAAAGGTTGTAATCCGAACAACTATCCAATGAAAAAGCACATGTTAGCTACCAGTCTTTTCAAATATTGTTCGGCATTGTATCAAATGAAATTTATGTGATTTTAAATGATGTGTGCTGTTCATAACCATTTAATATTTATATGATTAATACTGCAAAATATTCTGAATTGTGTGTCTAGCCTCAATGGGTTTAATTTCAAGGAATGAAGCGTGCCTGGCCAGTCTTTCTTCCATCTTAAACAAACTCAATATACTGCAATACAATAGTAAAATACTGCGGATGCTGGAAATCTGAAATAACAACAAAAAATGCTGGAAACACTCAGCAGGTCAGGCAGCATCCGTGGACAGAGAAACAGAATTAATCGGCTGGATTTTGAAGTTTCCAACCTGCCCGGAGCGAGGCGGGGGGGGGGAGTGATGGGCGGGGGGCGGCAGACCGCGGGAAACCTGGAAGTCTGGGTTTCCCCGCACGCTGTGGAGTTTTAACTTCACAGCGTGCATGTGACTTCATGAGCAGGTTCCCCGCCCGGAGGCGAGCCTGATTGACAGGCTGGCTTCCAGTCGGGCTGGGAGCGTTGGCTGGACAGGACGCTGCGACAACAGATAGGTGCGGAGTCCAAGCGGGGGAGGGGTTCCAAGCCCAGGTGGAGGGCTCCAATCCCCAATCCCGGGGGTGAGTTCAATCCCTAACCCCGGTTGGGGGGGGGGGAGGGCGGGCTGCTGGTGGGTGAGCTTGGGGGTGCCGGGAAAAAGCGCTCCTGTTCCTCCCTGCCTACAAGGATTGCTCCCCAAGGATGTGCTCGCCTCGCTGCAGCTACCGGGAATCCCAAGGCCCTGCACAGCAGGCTAAAGCAGAGGCTTCAGGTCCTTATTATCATATTTGAAATGCCAACCTGCCTCCTGGGAGCGGGTTGGCTGACCGCTCCCCATCCCGCCTGAGTAAAAGTTGAAAGTGGACGGGTTGGGGTTGGGATTTATATTTTTTAAACTTTAACTCCACCCCCGCCTCCCCCTCACCTCCAACTCACCCGTTTTTTCATGTTAAAATTCCCCCCAATGTTTTAGATCAATGACCTTTCATCAGTTCTGGATTAAGGGACCTACCAGAAATGAGAGCCTTTGAGGAGTAATCTATAGCTTTGGTGGGGAGGCTCTCCACTTTAGCTGGTGGGATTATGCAGACTGTAGATTAGTGCTGTTCAATGGACATTGAAAAGGAAGTGGAAAGTGAGGGTTGGGGAGGCAAGTGAAGGCATGGTCAAAGAAGTATGTGACATGAATCTTGTATGAAGTAATACTGGGCGGCCTGCTGGTGGCGCTGTCCAGGGAGAGTATAAATACTCGGGCATGAGCCCAGCTTGCTTAGGACATTCCTCAACAGGAACTAGTGAAGGACACAACTAGATCTCCATGTTGAAAACCAGTTGATTAAAGCTTTGTTTAACACTTAGACCAAGTGCCTAGAAGTTTTCTTACGTCAGTATGTATTAGGGAAACCTTTGAGGCTGGGGTAGAGATGGTAGCAAGTTGCCTTCCCAACTCTCTCTTTTCCCCAATCCTGCTCAATGTGAAACATGATCTGATGACAATCTTCCGGAACAAACAACAGAATTTTGTTGCAAGAGTCAAAACAACAAAGTAGTTGCTTTTGCTGGCCAGTCTGTTGACTGTGAGGGGATATTTCTGTGTATATTCTCTTGGTTGCTTCTCATTCTGAGTATCATTTGGAAAGTTTGGTTAAAAAGAAAATAAAAAAGTTGTATCAAAAATAGGAATATTTTTTCTGTTCATTTTGCTGTATTTAAAAGTATTTTGCTGCTACTATTACTAAGTTACACCAACTGTTTCCAGTAATATTTTTAAAAATTCCTATGAGAGTGTACTTTCAAATTGCTGCTTATCTAATTGTCTTCACCTTTACCACTGTAACATTTTTTTATTGCAGATCATGTGTTATTGCAGCAGACTAATGGAGTTGATCATTCTGAGGAGGAACAAGTGCCAAACTTGCACATTCTGGGTGTCCTATTCCTGAACAAGTATATGAGTAGTGTTTTCAACCTTCTCCTAATCCTACAATTGTAAGCAATTTTCTCTTTTTAAAAATTATTATTCTGTCCAACCACAATGGGTACTCTTTTTTCAGAAAAATAAAAACAGTCGGTAGGCAGGTTAAACTGTAAAGCTATCAGTCATCTGCAGCACTTCCTAATCTGGACTGCATCCAGAATTATTGTTACATTTTTGGATCTATTTAAACCTTACCCTAAATTGTTTCATATGTTGTACTTTAAATCTCTCTCCTAGGTAAACCCAAGCCTTGCCTTGTGACTTAAGTAAGCTTTCCGTAACTTGCAGGGGAAGCGAACAGCAAACTCTGTTTGGTAATTGCTATGAGGTACGACACAATCTTATGCCTCGATAATACTTCAATTAATTCTTCAAAAATGGTAGAATACCATAACAGACATCGTCTTCAAAGTTTAAATTACGAAGTGAATTTATTACACAAATAATGAACAAATGAGTGATATAGTACAATCATATATTTACAGTAGACATTCTTTTATGTAAATCCATGAAGGGACAAAATGATTTTAAAAAGTTTCAACTCTAAGAACTAATCTAAACTTTATAAATTATTTTTAAATATACAGAATATTTTACTTATCTTTCTTTCAGGAATATAAACTTGCCTGCAAGATTTTCAAACAGCCGCTTGGCTACTCTTAGATTTTCCAACTGAATGCTGTTCTCATAATGATTTTCCAATTTTAACTGTCCTTTATTCGAACAACATTGAATGCTGTATCTTGGACAAGAATTACCAGGACATCCTGGATTTTGAGAATTGTGCCACTGAAATTTTAAAGAAGGAGCTGTCAGTCAGTTACAAACAGAACCAGTCATGAAGTCTTTGGGGTAAAGTTTCCGCTTTGGGCGCAATCGGGAAATTGGGCGCAAATTGCGCTGGTTAGGTTACAGTTCAAGTTTCTGCTAAAATGCATTTGCATAATCACAAGATCTTCCATGAACCAGTGCAATCGGTCAGCGTAATAGAAATTAATCGTTTTATTCTTTGCATTAAAAAATATTAATTGACAGTATTTAGCGTGGTAACCTGGAGCAATTTTGTTAATACAGCTGAAAAAAGATTTATCTCAAAAAATAAGCATTTAACAGAGTGTCTAATCCAACACCTGTAAGTAACCTGCTTTTAAACCACTGAAAATGACTTAAAAAAAACCTAAACTGAACCATTTACTAGTTTCATTGGTGTACACTATTCAGTTTCTTAGTAAACTAAATATTTTTTAAATATGTAAAAACTTTTAAAACTAGTGCCTGTGCGCCTAAGAAAACAAGCTCAATTTGAAGACCCTCCTCGAACTGCAGCAAACTGGTGCAATCAGCAGAAACTCACCATCCTCATTATTTCGATCTGGGGGCGTTCCAGTTTTGTGGGTGGGGCTGACTTCAGGCAAAATTATTTTTAAACCAGCGTTAAAGATCACGGAACTCGATTTACGCTGGACGTAACTTACACTTGCGTTTCCGTGATCTTTTGCACTGGTTCGGTCGATTTCACTCAGATTACACTGATAAAACTAATGGAAACTCTAGATACTAGAAAGTCATTATAGCCCAGGAATGGGCGGTATCATTAGAAAAGTTTGAGAATTAGCGCCAGGCGCTAATGCTTTTGACTGCACGCAAAATTCGTTTTCACTGCTCAAAGAAATGATTGGGGCGCTAAATCAAGTCTTAAAGGCCCAGCTCAGTGACATTACACTCAAAGGGTGGACCAATATCGGGTGCAGTCTAATCTCAACTCATCATTGCCACAGGCTTTTCCCAGTACTTAAAGGAGAGCTCCATTGATACTGCAGCACCTCATTCTCAGCATTGCTGGCTGTGCAGCTGCCTCAGCAAGGAGAAGCACAACAAGGAGAAGGAGCCGGAGGACTGGAGCAGGTGTGCTCATGGCAGTTCCACCTCAGTCAGGTGGTCAAGGTCAATGCTTCAACAAATGCTACATACCATCATCTGTACTACACACTGCCCAAAGCACCACACCCCCAGCACTCACCCACCCACAATGTCAACCTACCAACACACACACCCACATCTCACGCCTTGCACACAATGACAGTTATTCACCAATGGCAGGCACAAGGGTCTTTAGTTATTAGAATGAATGTGATATGTGTGATATGTTAATGCATAAATTTATTAATGGAGTTTGCAATATTTTGTGGTCTCTCTGATTTCACCTTTGCGCCCAGGAGGACGTTGTGATATGGCATGACACAGGGATGGTATGATGGGCATGTGGTGAGCAAAAGGGATCTTGGGTTTAAGTCGTCCTGGTGTGAGGCTGGAGGTCTGTTTGGAGGAGGTGGCAGAGTTCTGTGACCACCACGTTGGTGATGCGGAGCTGTCTAATACACTGCTCCTCGCTTAATTGAAGGTAGAAGTGCTGTCGGATTACCCTCGGAGGTAAAGGCTTCCTGGTGAGAGCCCTGACGTCCCTCCTCATCCCTCTGCACACATGTTCCCATATTTCTGGCTACCTATGCTCCCTCCGCCGTAGATCCTGGAGAGCGAGCTGGCATGCCAGTACAGCCCCCATTAATGTTGCCAAGTGTAGCAGTTTGAATCTTTGAACAATAAATGTAGCCACTTTGCACTTGCCAGAAGACTGCTGATAAAAAAGAAGCTTGAAATTACTCATACAAACAATTCCACTGACTGAAACTGACAAGAAGCCACTGAAACTAACCTGCCCTGACAGCTGTGAGTGATTAATGCTGATGCCTTTAAATAACGTCCCTGGAGCCGGCTTCTGTCAGCTGTGCGCCAGCTCTCCCTGTCGCTGTCTGGTCGAGGCGCAAAGGTAAGTGGCAACAATGAATTTTGCAGATCGGGCGCCCGGTGAGCATTGCACACTCACTGACGTCACAATCTGCCTGGTGTTGAAGTCCCCGGCTGTACCTCGTGGCGGTGCAACAGGGGGGGCCGGATTTGCCTTGCTCTGGCGCTACTGCATCAGCGCCCTGTTACCGCCGTCTGCAGGCGCTAACGGGAGGCGCTAACATACCGAATTTTTCCCCCTCGGCCTTTACAAATTTGTAAACAGGTATATCATGCTCCCTTAAGCATGTTACCAAGGAGACTCTAACAACAAACCTCCCAACATTGTATTAGAATCAGCCATATACACAACTTTGGCTTTAGTTGGCTGTTAAACTCTCACACTGACTAAGTATTAAAGGGACAGGCAGCACAACATCACCACAAAAACTCATCATTTTTGTCACAATAATGCTACAACATAGAAACATAGAAACATAGAAACTAGGAGCAGGAGTAGGCCATTCGGCCTGTCGAGCCTGCTCCACCATTCAATACGATCATGGCTGATCATCCAAATCCAGTACCCTGTCCCTGCTTTCTCACACAGAATCCCCATCGAGCCTGCACCGACACATATCCCACCCTATCCCCGTAACCCCACGTATTTAATTCCCCCTAACATATCCCATCCTATCCCTGTAACCCCACATATTTAATCCCCCCCTAACACTAAGGGTCAATTTATCATAGCCAAATCAACCTAACCCGCACATTTTTGGACTGTGGGAGGAAACCGGAGCACCCGGAGGAAACCCACGCAGACACGGGGAGAATGTGCAAACTCCACACAGACAGTCACCCGAGGCCAGATTCGAATCCAGATCCCTGGCGCTGTGAGGCACCAGTGCTAACCACTATGCCACCGTGTTGCCCAACAGCAATGTAAATTTCTGTGTAATGCACTTTGCCAAATAATCTTCTGTTTTAATGTGATATCTTGTAAAATAATAGGTCTTCATCTAATCTCAGATAACTATGAACATTAATTAGCCTGTAATACTTAAACATCAGTGTAATGTGTCATAAAAATACTTCTCAAAATTAATTTTTACTTTTAAAAATCCATCCACATGTATAATATAAAGAATACTATATACAGGAAACTTTTGTTTATCCGGCATCGACGGGACCGGCGTGGTGCCGGTTTATCGAAAGTACCGGATAACGGAGAGTTATATCTACCGAGGCTATTTTTAACAAAGAGACTCCAAGCAGCACGGGAGAATCTACTCATGCTACTGCAATGTTTCGGACTTGCGACAGCGCCAGGAGGCCGAGTAGTGGCACTTTTGAAAAGTACCCCTACTGACTAAATCGGCGTTCGCGGACTCGGACTCGGACTCGGGATCGGCAACATTGCCGGTTATTTGAGAGGATTTTTCGGAGCACTCGGCGTTCGCGGAGACTCGACTGCGACTCGGCAACATTGCCGGTTATTTGAGAGGAGTTTTCGGAGGATGATTTTTGCCGGTTAAGCGAGAATTCCGGATATTTGGGTGCCGGATAAACGAAAGTTTCCTGTAGTTGGTAGAGGCTTGCAGGCAATAATTTCACCTTATGTTGAGATGACTATGCTTGACTATTGTTCACAGTTTTAAAAAAGCCTCTCATGTCAGATATGCTGTTTCCCCTCTCTCCCCAGAAGCAGAAGCTAATAGCAATTGCGAACAGTGGGCTGTCTGCTCCTCCTCATAACGTACCTGCTCAGTTTTTCATGTGTTGCAAAGAATTGTAGTACTTGCCAGTTTACAGTCAGTGGTACAGCACAGGAAGAGTAAAATACTGGTTAGTATTTTTCGGATGAGATTTTTGGAGGATATTCTCTTAGCCCTGCAATCCTGCTGCTAGTAAACTCCATAAATCTGTAAAATGCACGCTGCCGAATTAAATTCCTAAGCCGCGAAACTCCCTCTTTTAGCGCCGGCATTTACGGCCGGTTTCGGCAGAAAAATGGTGGCTGTCTCAGTTCCGGCAACTTCTTGCGCAGGCCGCAGCGGTCGCCATTTTGGGCAGGTCGGGTAGCGTGGCCGTTGCCTGCGTTCGGCAGAAGAATGTTAATGAGGCAGATCGTGACATCAAGCTGATTTGACGCACGACCTGCTAACTTGGACGTCGCCACTCAACTGCACGCCCTCTCCAAAGCACGCACAGCTGAAAGTGCATTCAGTTGCACGAGGGACCCCCCCACCAGCGATATTTAAAGGGATGATCAACAACTTGCAGATGACTTGCTTTTTGATTTCTGCTGGCTGTGTGTAAGTTTGTGAAACCGTTTGGAGCTTTCGACAGTTATTTAAAGTTGGCGACAGGGAGTGGTGCTGCAAGTGGAGAAGGCCTTGCTTCTGAATTCAAAGGTTCTGCTCAGACCACATGCTCCCAGTCATGGGGGCTCTACTTGCAGCCCCCCTCACGCTGCAGCATGACAGGGAGATGGAGCAGAGGCAGCAAAGAAGAGGACAAGATGCTTACAGAGGGAGGATGAGGAGGAGCAGGAGGGCTCTTAGCATGAGGCCTTACCCATTTAGGGTCTTCCAAGAGCACTTCTCCTACCTGCACCTAAGCCAAGAGCAGTGTATTCGGATGCTCCACTTCACCAAGGAGGTGGTAACAGAACTTTGCCACTTCTTGGAACCAGACCTGCAGCCTCAGAGCAGGGCAACGACGGCACTGCCAGTGGCCCTCAAGGTGACTGTGGCCTTGAATTTTTTCGCTACAGGATCCTTCCAGTCTGGAGCAGACGACATAGCTAACATCTCCCAGTTCATTGTCCATTGCTGCATCCGGGAGGTCACAGGTGCTCTGTACTCCAGGAGAAGGGACTTCATTGTCTTCTCTCTGAACAGAGAGAAGCAGGAGGAGCGCGCATGTGGCTTTGCCAGGATGTTGGGCTTCCCCATGGTGCATGATGCCTTCGACTGCACACACGTGGCTTTGCGGGCACTGCACATCAATCCTGAGATGTTCTGTAACCGTAAAGGCTACCACTCACTTAATGTGCAGTTGGTGTGCGACCATGCCCAGCGGATCATGATGGTGAATGTCCGGTATCCTGGCAGCAGGCATGATGCCTTCATCCTGCGCCAGTCCGGTGTGCCAACAATCTTCAAGCCACCACGTCAAATCCGAGGGTGGCTGCTCGGAGACGCGGGCTATCCACTCTACACCTGGCTGATGACCTCCCTCCACAACCCCACCACTCGTGGCCAGCAGTCATATAATGACAGCCATGCTGCCACGAGGAACCTCATCGAGCAGACCATCGGGGTGCTAAAGCAACTGTTCCGCTCCCTTGACCGCTCGGGAGGAGCCGTGCAGTACACTCCAGAGTGGGTGTCCCATTTCTTGGTGGTCTGCTGCATCCTCCGCAGCTTGGCCATCATGAGGGTCAGCCCTTGCCACCATGGGTTCCACGGCCACCTCAGGAGGAGCAGGAAGGGAGGAAGCAGGCAGCAAATCCCCATTCCGGACGGGCTGTCTGCGCACGTCTCTTCAGACTCCGGTTCCAATGAATAAAACCCCAGATCCCCGTTGCTCAACACCTCCCCACGTTACCGTCCCTGTGTCACGGAACATCACAGCGTCCTCTTGGGCACAATGCTGAAATGAGTGCCAGCATAAACCAAACATTCCAAACATAAGTTAAAAATGATTCAATCCAATACTACATAACAAAGTCAACAATCACCCTTGTGCATTCCCTTAATGTCTGTCTTTCATGTTCCTTTGCCTATTCTAGTGCCCCTCCTCTAGTTGGTCGGGGTCTGGCTGGGCTGCTGGCAGTTCTTGGGTATCTGAAAGGAAAAAGGCACAAGGGTCGGGTTGTGGTGAGGGGAGGGTGCCCAGTGGCTGCAGCATGTCTGGTGGAAGGTTGCTGACTTTCAGTGGAGGAGACTGCAGACGGTCTTGCAGGATGACCTCAAGCAACTCTGGGCCTAGAAGGCCCAGCTGTAGACTGCACCATCTCGGCATGGCCGGCAGCAGTCTGGGCTGGCTGGCTGACAGGTAGCAGCAAGGGCAATGATGGAGTGGCAGTGGTGGGAGTATGAATGGTGTCATCCTGAGAGAGGACAGCAGGTTTGAGCACCATGGAGCCACAGCCACTTCCCCGGGGCGGTGCCTCAGTATTCCTGGCAATCTGTTGGAGGACAGATTGCTGGACTGCTGTGACACCCTGCAAGCCGCTTTCCACACTCGTAAACCCAGCCACGATGGCATCAGTCTGAGCTTGCATGGCAGCAAGCTGAGACTGCATGAGACCAATCTGAGCTTGCGTGGCACCAAACTGCGCTTTCATGAGAGCAGTCTGAGCTTCCACCTCAGCACTCAGACGTTGGGTCACTTCCGCTTGTGTTGCAATGGAAGCTGCAACATCGCCCATCACACCCAGCATCATGGTTGGGTCCACAAGTGCTCCAATGGAGTTGCCCATCACTTCCATCCTGGAAAGCCCCATGCAATGTTGAAGCCGGACTCCTCCATGCTCCTTGACACTGACAAGAAGTTCTCTGGCAGGCCTGCCATTGCACTAAGCATTTTTGGGTGCATGCCCATCACCCTTCTTCTGAAGGCTGCCCCGTCGAGGTCATCATCTGAGTCCTGTGCAACAGAACTTGTGTGCGAACCCAGCCCTCCGGGGAGCTGGCACCCGAGCTTCCCTCTCTCCCTGGCTTGGCTGTAGCTTACTCGTGCCCGGTGACTCACCGCGTGCAGATCCCGCCTCTATATTATCCTCTAAACTTCACACAGTGCCATTTTCTAAGCTGGTGCCTGCAAATGTCAGATCAAGTGACGGTGCCTCTTCTTCTCCATCACTCTCCTCCTCTAGTTGGTCAGGGACTGGCTGGGCCGCTGGCAGTTCTTGGGTATCTGAAAGGAGTAACGCACAAGAGTCGGGTTGTGATGAGGGGAGGGTGGAAAGCAAGATGTACATGCTTACACCATCAGCAGCTTGTAAGTGAAAAGAGATTGTGGAATGAGGGGGAAGTGGCATGTGAGAAAAAGGATTAGGTATGAGCATACAGTCATCAGCAAAGCTTTCAACCTCGCCACTCTCCACGGCCTCAGTGACGGCCCCTCCAATTATCTCCAACATCGTCTCCTCCAGCGCAGTAAGGTTCTGCAGGTGTGCTTCACCCCCGCCTGTCTGATGCTGCTCATGGCGGTTGTGAGCCACCTTGGCCTGCAAGAGAAAGGGAAGTGTGTCAATGAGTGTGGTGCAATGTGTTTGGGTGATGTGCCTGTCAAGGTTGAATAGCTGACATTGTGTGCAAGGTGCGAGATGTGGGTGTGAGTGTTGCAGCAGTGGTAAGTGTGTGAGGGTGAGGTGAAGATTAGATTGTGAGGCATGAGTTACGATAGTTAGAGATTGTTGGTAGGTGAGCGATGGGGTGTGGTGCATTGAGCAATGTGTGAGGCTAGTGGTGTAGTTGGTGAGATATGGCATTTGAAGATTCATTCACTCACCTTGACCACTCGTGTGAGGTCATTAAACTTTTTGCGTCATTGGATTCAGGTCCTGGGGGGCAACACTAGTGGCACTGACGGCTTGGACTATCTCCTCCCACTACCTTCTGATGTTCTGTCTCGAAGGCCTCCTGCCCCCCTGCGGGTAGAGGACCTGTCTTCTTCTGTATACTCACTGGACCAAGGCGCCACTGCTGCATCTGAGAAGCGCGTGCCCTTTCTCTTCCCTGTTGCGATATGGCTGCATCCACAGTGACAATGAAGTGCTTCTGCAACAAAGTACCTCCGCTTTAAGAAGTGCAGAGAGCCTAAGCAAAATTTTATTGGCCAGTAGACTGCACCTGATATTGGCCCCCTTCTTGAGTGCTGAGCCAACCAGCAACGCGTTTAGCGCTGAGCTCAGCACTCCAATCATTGTAATGAGCGGGCAGCACGAATTTTGTGTGCTGGCTGCACCATTTTGAACGGGCACGGGCAGATCGCGCCTCACGATTTCCGCGCCCGTTTTTGGCCCTAATCCAATTTCACCCCCCCCCCCCTGCTGTCCACGATTAGCTGGCTTTTTCAGTTTTGGCCACTAGTTCTGAAATCCTGCCTTAAACGGAATTACTAAGTATAATAGTAACACAGACCAGGTGAGTAACAACAATTGAGGTTGCCAATTGTTTGTTAATGACCTTTACAGAAACTATGTGGGAAACCCTGCTGATCACCAACATGTAGTTAATAAATAACAACACCTGTGTGAAAGTTGATGGTGTTCAGAACCGACTGAGCAGTTTCTGTGAGGCATGCTGACTTTGCTTGGTTCTGGTAGATATATTACTTTTCCCACTTAATATAAAGAGAGAGTATTCACTTAATATAGCTAGTACTGTTTTTTTAGATGGAGATTGAAGCTGAAGGACATGCAGAGGAACAGGTTTATGCTTTTGAAATCAGAAGCCATCGAAGACAAACCACTTGGCTTCAGCTTTACCCATCCAGTGGGTATACTGTCAATGTCAGTTATCTTGGTATGACAGTTGAGCAGTGCTTCAGGAGGTTGTGTGTCACAGTAGACTAAGTCACATCTGCGCTACGCTGCCAACAGTAGTTAAAGTCAATATTGCCCTTTAACTTTATCCCACTGCCACCTTCCAGTCTCCCATGCGCAACATTAATCAGTTTGTCATCCACTGCTAAATTAAGGACATTATTGACACCATAGCCTGACTTTGCTGTCACAGCAGAATTGGGGCTGTGTATGAATATGGTGGAGGTACACTTGTGCCCACAGCTCAGGGATTGTGTGGGGCCAGATCTTGCAATATCATTCCTACTCCCTATTTTGAATAAACTACAAACAAAGGAAAAGGTTGGCTGGGCAGCTTGGCCCATGCACACTTGGCTAGGGAGTATAAAATCCAGTGAGGCAACGTGCCAGAAAGGGGAAGAACATAAGAACATAAGAATTAGGAGCGGGAGTAGGCCGTACGGCCCCTCAAGCCTGCTCTGACATTCAGTAAGATCATGGCTGATCTTCTACGTCAACTCCACTTTCCCGCCCGATCTCCAAATCCCTTGATTCCCCTAGAGTCCAAAAATCTATCTATCTCGGCCTTGAATATACTCAACGATTCAGCATCCACAGCCCTTTGGGGTAGAGAATTCCAAAGATTCACAGCCCTCTGAGTGAAGAAATTCCTCCTCATCACAATCTTAAATGGCCGACCCCTTATCCTGAGACTATGCCCCCTGGTTCTAGACTCTTCTGCCAGCGGAAGCAACCGCTCAGCATTTATCCTGTTGATCCCCTCAGAATCTTATATGTTTCAATGAAATCACCTCTCATTCTTTTAAGCTCCAGAGAGTGTAGGCCCAGTCTACTCAAAATCTCTCCTCATAGGACAGCCCTCTCACCCCAGAGGTGGTGAAGAAGTTGTGGTGCTGACAGAAAAGTGAACTGAATGTTCACAGTGGCACAGCAGACACATGTGGGCAACACTGCTCCCTTTGATGTAAAGAGTTGACGGTCCTGCTGCAGGAGATGCACCAAAGGAAGATGGCACTAATTGGGGCTGAAGACCACCCTCCTGTAAAAACACAGGTGCCAACTGAATGGAGGGAGGTGGTTGACCAACTCAATGCAATTATTCAGCTCCCCCATACCTGGCTTCAAATGAGGAAGAAGTTTACTGGTATCAGGAGTGAAGGTTAGTGTGCTTTTCACTTTTGCACACTTGCTCTTGTGGTGCCACTAGCCATCGTATGGGAAGTTGGGAAGTCCTGCACTCTCTCGAGGTGATATTGTTTCAAGCAATGTGCACAACCATTTCCTTTTACACACATTCATTGTGCTCAATGTGCATGGCACACTTCTAGAAGGTGAAGATGGCAGGCAAGGAATGGCAAACTGATGTAAATGCATCCAGGCTGAGGTTGGCAACAGCAGCCATGGCTGTAGAGGATTATCCTATTCTCATAAGACCCTTCTACCCAGTTTTGTTTCTCCTTCAAATAATGCTGGCATTGTGAAATGCCACATTAATGCAGGCATTGTGGCTACTTCCTGAATAATGCCACTAATGCTGTTGTGCTCAGATAGCAACTGAACATTAATTGAATGCAAACCCTTTTTCTTCGCGAAGGCCATAGGATTGATGTAAAGACCCCTGATGCTCACATGGTTACCATTTACAACTCTTTGGAGTCAAGACAACAGCGCACCTGCTGAAACCAGTGTGTCCTGTCCAACAGATGCCTATTTTTAACAGGAAAAAGTGGTGAGGTGTTGCTCCTTGCAAACATAGCAGGTGTCGTGTCCCTGATACATGCGCACTGCAGACTGCCTGATGTGGTAGATAGCTCCTGGGGTGTCTTGGATAGATAACTTAAAAGCTTCATGCTATGGTAACCTTCACTTCTACGGGAAGAGCCATCCCTGATCAGATGTGTGCAAATTACTATAGCAGATGGCACAAATCTGTGTCATCCTGTCTTGTGGAGTAGAGGCAATGGAGACAGGGTGTGAAAACTGCCAAATGCTAGCTTCAGATTTGGAGGATGTCTTAGTGCCTCCAACTGCAGATAAAAATCTAGTTTTGCAGGATAAATAATTCCAATCTTCTGCCTGAGATGGTGATGTGCTGCAAGTTTCATCATGGAGCAATTATCCCAAGCATTGATAAATCCATGAATTTAGGATAATTGAATTTGAAAGTCAATTCTAATTTTTGAATATGCTTTCCTCGCAAAAGGCATCAGCATTATAATACAGGAGTCACTGCTTTGCTACCTATTCAATCATTTTGAAGAACAAAGAATCATTTTGATAGCATGAATAATAAGGTTGCCCTGGTTAAATGAGTATCCAGCTATTCTTTTCAGTTTGGGTACCTCAGTGAATGAGGTCACACTGGTTTACATTTTAGGAATAACTTCACGATCTCAGCAAAAAGTCCTGCCCACGTAGAGAGTGGGTTGGAGATAGGGCTACAGCATTGGGAATTACCCCTTTTAAACCTATATCTGCAGACTGGCTCCTCTCACTAAGTGTAAGAAGAGACCCAACAATGGGTCACTACTAGGAAAATTGGATTGTAAAATCAAAGCTTGTGAGAAGTATTTACAAGATTCCTTTGAAATTATACAGATCATGCATGCATGTACCAATGTCCTTATTCATTACAATTCATCATATGAACGCACGGGAATGTGGTGCCCCATCACCCCAATGAAAATTTGGTTTATAGTTAGTATTAGGAGCGTCCCTGTGAGCTGCATGATTTTGTTCCTGACATACTTGGTTGTCAAGTTATTATTGCTACTAGACATCAACACTAATAGCACAAAGCTGTCACATTCTGCAGGAGGCAAAAATGAAAACAGTATTTGAAGGCTATCCTAGGATGGTACTATTGAAGGGATAATTACAAGTCCTAGCCCTTTTCAGGCTACCCCAGATCAGGCATATTCCCCAGACGTTCACCTTCAACTAAAGTTAAAGATAGCTGAACTCTATAAGACGCTTAATTGGGTCTAAAGGTCAGACTACCTCTCCCTAAAGGAAAGGAACGACGTGAAGATGTTACCGTCTTCCGGATAGCACTTATAATAAGTTTAACTAGACTGTAACCTTCCGGAATTATGAGGGTCCGGAATACCCCCAGAATTCTGCAACTCCTTTGAGTATACAGAAATTGAGTTTGCGAGTTTATACAGAAATACTCTGTGAGACAATTCTAAAAATAGATAGATTTATTAAAGAGCCGACATTTAGTTAACAGCTGTTATGGCAATCGCAACTTTAACCGTTCAAAATACAAATAGCTTACATTTCTTATCAGAGATCCTTATTCTCAAATCTTAACTTCGTTACATTTCCACACTTCTACTTATTTCTTAATCCAGAATATCCACCAAAATCAAATACCTTGATTACCCGAGACTCAGAGTTGTAAACTTACAGAGCGTGCCTGTGAAGTTGAGAAACGCTTGCCCTTCCAGCGACTTCTGACATTTCATCTGAAAAGCTCTTATTTTTATACTCTTTTTTTTGTGGTTTATTGTTTGAAGTATTCTGATGATGTAAGCTAATTAACTCGAGTGATACTCTATTGAATTGTTTTCTATTCTTACTGTCGTTTCAACTGTTGCAACCAGACTTGTGTCTCTACCTTTAGGTGTTTCAAAAACTTATCATTTTTATGGTTATTATCGATTTATCTATTTGATGCCATTCTTAGGAAGTCTTTCTATTGAATTCTTAATATCACTTAACTGTTTGTAAGCCAGACGTCGTGTCTCCTAACTATTCCATTTTCAATACAAACACAATGGGCTGGATTTTCAGTGACCCATGGAATCGGGTTTGGAGGCGGGGGGGGGGGTTAAAGTTGCAGATTCAGGGGTCCCGACCCCATCCCGACTCCAACCTGCCTCCATGCCAGTTTCTCTGGCGGCGGGTACCCGACCTGTTCTGAGACCCGACTCCCCGAGGCGGGAAGGGATTAGTGACAATTAACTGCCTGTTAACAAGTAGTTAACAGGCAGTTTTTTGCATAATCCCTATTTTAAAAAGGAAAGTGTGGGCTTCCCGACAGGTGGCAACCACTCCAAGTTATCGGGGCGGGCCGTGGGTCTGCAGGGGTTGGAGGGGTCGATATGTCCGGTGGGCAGATGAGTGATGGGTGCATGTGTGCAGAGGTAAGTGTGTAAGGTAAGTGCTAAGTGTTGGAAAAAGTTTTACTTACCTTAACTTCCTCCTGCAGGTGTCAGCCCTTCAGTTCTCGGGAGTTAGAAATCTCGCCGGCACAGAAAGCAGGAAAGCCGTGGTTATGTCAAAACCTGCAGCCTTCTGTTTTCTGTGCTGGAATGATTTCTAACTCAGCCTGAGAGGAAGGACTGAAGTTAGAAATCATATTGTGAGTGTTTGACAGCTTCACAGAGCTGCCAAACGCTGATATTTCATCTGTCAAAAGCTCTGTGACGTCACCTGTTGCCGGGTGGCCCTTAATTGGCCTGCTGAGCCCACTGGGCGGGCTCAACAAGGTCAATCAAGGGAAAATACAGTGGGTTGGCCACATCTCGATGGAGGCGGGTTCACAAGCCAGAATGTGTGATTCCCGACCCCAACCCGACCCCAGATTCAAAATCCAGCCCAATGTAATTGCTTGGTGTCATCTATTGATGTAATATCTACAAAGTCTCTCTGTAGGTACTTTTTACAATTTGTAATTCAAAAACACTTCATCTAGGGTGTTCTTTGCATTTCTTATTTACTTCAATTGGTTATATTAAGAACCATGTCTCCTTGTTCTAAGTTTAACATAAAACTATTTTACGGCAGGTATTTCTTTTACTTGATGTCATTTTTTCAAAGGCACTTGTTTTTTTTAATGTTCCGTGCACCTGTTCGACGTGTTAAATTTCGACACTTTACTTGGGTCATTCCATTGCGTTGGTTCCAATGGTCAGACATAGAGGAACCTCCAGCCTGCTGTTTCAATAGGGCCATGTCTTTGTATTTACAAACATTTCCCATTTCAAAGCTTGTGGTGTTTACAGCTTTGTGTTAACAACTGATCTTTATCTCAGAAGCCTGCATTTCTGCCTTACAGCTTGTGTCGTTGAGGCTTTTAGATTTTTAACCCCAGTTTGTCATGTTTTAATATTATCAAATCTGTTTATAGGATGATGTATTTCTTGGAATATGGCTATTTCCTTCACACTATAATCTAATCATTGAAATCTCTTTTAAAGTCTCAGTCGGCACTCTGGCTGGCATGGTAGTTGTGTCTACCCCATTATTCATACATAAGTTGGAGGATATCACAATATTAATTTACTTTGTCATTGTTGCTGCTGGAGAAAAGGTTGTAGCTGCTTTGAGTTAAAGTTAGACCAGCCTTTAAACGATTGAACCATTTCCTTAAATTGTTTGAGTGAATTTTAATGCTTGAGATGAGGAATGTTATACTGCTGCTATTTTGTAGTTCCCTGAATGGAAAGCATTCAATTTATTTTAGACCTTTGTGATTTCAACTCTTTTATTTTAAAGGAAAAGTTTAAGAAGATAACATTATTGCACATAATTCTGTTGGTACAACTGGTGGCTATGGACCTGAAAGAGGTGCACTTGGATGAGGAATTCCATAGAAAGCACCTGCGGCTCATACAAGTACACTACCAGTACAGAAATCTCCTGTTTGGCATGACTTCAGCAGCCATTTTTGGGCAGTGGGATCTTTAGAGCCACCTTTTTCTAGACATTTTATTAGGCAGCATGTCCTGCCACAATGCCTGTCTAACCAGTTTGGAGCTTCAGCAACCTTGGTGTTAAATGGGGATTCTGGTATTGACGGGCCATATTTTGGGAACAGATGCGTGTTTCTTGATAAAATTGTTCCAATTAAATCTATATTGTCCCAGAAAATTGAAATCAACCAAGAGGCAGCTTTAAAAGAGTGGGCTCAAGACAAAGGGCATAAAATTCAACTTCGGTGGGGGCACAAAACGGGCGGTAACGAATCGGCCACCCGTTATACACCCTGTCTGATTTTCCTTTCCTTTACAGTCAGTGGAACGGAAAATAGGGTGGGGTGTATCAAGGGCAGGTGATCCACTACCACCCATCCCCCCCCCCCCCCCCCCCACTGGAGTTGAATTTTAGCCCCTAATATACTGGGGGGAGAATGTCAACTTGTGGCTGCCAATTTTACACCTGTAAAATGGGCGATAGGCCTTCGGATTTTGTGCCCAATCTGGACCGGATGTGTGTTAGACACCAGATTGGCTTGGGAGGCTTTTAGTCGTCCAGGGTGCCTGGGTGAAACATGAGTTTGGCTCCTTTAATATGAAAATCAGGGTCTTACACCAGTTGTAGGACCCGGAGCTTGCATTGTACTAGGTCTTGAACGGCTTAACCAGTGGTCCTTAAAGGGGCAGCTGAGGGTTCCTCCTGGGTCCACAAAAAAACTCCGGACCACCGCTGTTTGAGACCTCACCCCAGAATTGCCTCCCCTCCCCTCCCCAGACCTGACCTGTCGACTAGCCGGCTCCGCACAAGAGCCAGCTGGTTTCCTGCCCTCCCTGAATGATGAACTGCTAAAAAGGAAATGGTAAGTTAATGTTCGTGGCGGAGCCCTTGCATCTGGTGGAGACCCTTTGTTAATTCTGATGAAGGGTCTTGACCTGAAATGTTAACTTATTTACTTTTCAGAGACTGATAAACCAGTGTTTTATTTCATATTTCCAGCTATCTGCATTTCTTTGAAAACATTGAGGAATTCTAGCTTTAACTAATCTCGCAACTCTTGATAAAATTCGATAGAAAACCTGCCAACACTAGGGAATTTCCCAAGAGTACTCATTTAATTGCTTTCTGCAGCTCTTTAATGGCCTATCTAAGTGTGACCTATTAGCTTCACCTTGACTGGAAACGGAATAAAGAAAAAATAGCAGAAAGGTCCTCCCCGTGCAGATTGTACTCCAAGGAGTTTAAAAAAAACAAAAGTATTGTTTCTTCACTTTATGGCTTATCATTGTTGCACTGAAACCAGAACTAAACTATGAATGATCACACTGTAGCAAATTAAGATTTCAAATAAAGGGATAATTAGGCAAAGAGTATAAAGTGTCATTCCACTACTATGAGGGAACACAAAAATTAGATACTTTTTATAACAGGAAAACAGTTTTTTTTAATGATATCCCAGTTTGGCCAACATTTCAAACCTCAAAAGCTGAGAAAATACCCCAAAGTTTTAAAAATATGAGCATGCTCACTGATATTCTCAATGATTTAACTACAGATTGTACAGTATACCATGTAAGCAATTTTGAAACCTAGCACAGGAATGCGACATTTGACAAACTTTGTTTACAACTATTTGCTTGAAATTCAGATTGTATTCTCTCATGCTCCACTCTTATGTTCTCTCTCTCTTCCTCTCTCTGCTCCTTGTTCCCACCTCTCATTCCACTCTTTCTTACTCTTTCTGTTCCTTAGTACCTTATTCTTCTCTGTCTCTTTCTCTCTTAGTTACTGGTGGCAACCTTGGCACTTCCATTCCAGGTAACAGCACTTAGTCTCTTATAAGAATATAAGAATTAGGAGCAGGAGTAGGCCATATGGCCCATCGAGCCTGCTCCGCCATTCAATAAGATCATGGCTGATCTTCGGCCTCAACTCCACTTTCCCGCCCTTTATGTTGCAGAGATTGGCAATGTGCTACAGATTGGTGCTTGTGATAGCGACCCTGCTGCTCTTCACATGCTGCAGGTCCTGCCACCTGATGTAGCAATGCATCCACAGTAAAAGCAGCCACACTTGTTATTACTGTATCTATAATATATTAAAAATGATATAATCACACGCACTTCCCGTCTACCAAACTTTAAGCAAAAGATTTCTGTGTCACACTTCGACCTGAATGGCTGAAATTACATATTAGAATTATGTATTCACCAAACAGCAACAAATCTGATTGGCTAATATGCTAATTTATTCATTGTAGTTTGGTTATAAGAATATTTCTTATCGAGGAGAAAGCAAACCAAAGAGCAAGCAAATTAATCAAATCACTTGTCTGTCATTTCCCCCCCCCACCTCAGCCTCCTGACTACAGACTTAAAGTAATCTATCTCACATCATAACATCACAATTTTTTAATTTCACAATAACATAACTGAGGGCTAAATACTCCAGAATCTTTCGAGGAGTACAGAAAGTGCAGGGGTGCAATTAAAAATGATATTAGGAAAGCAAAGAGAGGGCATGAAAAATTCTTGGCAAGTAAAATCAAGGAAAACCCAAAGATGTTTTTATATTAAGAGTAAGAGGATAACTAAAGAAAGGGTAGGGCCTATTAGAGATCATGAGGGTAATCTGTGTGTGGAGGCGGGAGATGTCGGTAGGGTTCTTAATGAATACTTTGCGTCTGTTTTCACAAAGGAGAGGGGCGAAGCAGACATTGCTATCGGGGGGGAGGAGTGTGAAATATTAGATGAAATAAACATCTAAGAGGAAGTATTAAGGGGTTTAGCAGCTTTAAAAGTGGATAAATTCCCAGGCCCGGATGAAATGTATCCCAGGCTGTTAAGCGAAGCAAAAGAGGAAATAGCAGAGGCCCTGACCATCATTTTTCAATCCTCTCTGGCTTCAGGTGTGGTGCTGGAGGACTGCAAATGTGGTACCCTTGTTTAAAAAGGGAGAAAAGGATAGACCGAGTAATTATAGGCCAGTCAGCCTAACCTCGGTGGTGGGAAAATTATTGGCAAGAATTCTGAAGGACAGGCTTAATCTTCATTTAGAAAAAAACGGATTAATCAAAGATAGTCAGCACGGATTTGTTAAGGGAAGGTCGTGTCTGACAAACTTGATTGAATTTTTTGAGGAGGTAACAAGGAGGGTAGATGAGGGTAGTGCATTTGATGTAGTGTATATGGACTTTAGCAAGGCTTTTGATAAGGTTCCACATGGCAGACTGGTTCCGAAGTTAAAAGCCCATGGGATCCAGGGCAAAGTGTCAAGTTGGATTCAAAACTGGCTCGGAGACAGGAAGCAGAGGGTAATGGTTGATGGGTGTTTTTGTGACTGGAAAGCTATTTCCAGTGGGGTTCCACAGGGCTCAGTACTAGGTCCCTTGCTTTTTGTGGTATATATCAACGATCTTGACTTGAATATAGGGGGTATGATTAAGAAGTTTGCAGATGATACTAAAATCGGCTGTGTGGTTGATACCGAAGAAGGAAGCTGTAGACTGCAGGAAGATATCAATAAATTGGTCAGGTGGGCAGAACAGGGGCAAATGGAATTCAATCCGGAGAAGTGTGAGGTAATGCATTTGGGGAGGGCTAACAAGGAAAGGGAATACACATTAAATGGTAGGTCACTGAGAAGTGTAGAGAAACAAAGGGACCTTGGAGTGCATGTCCACAGATCCCTGAAGGTAGCAGGCCAAGTAGATAAAGTGGTTAAGAAGGCATACGGAATGCTTGCCTTTATTAGCCATGGCATAGAATATAAGAGCAGGGGCGTTATGCTTCAACTGTATAAAACACTAGTTAGGCCTCAGCTAGAGTACTGCGTGCAGTTCTGGTCACCACATTACAGGAAAGATGTGATTGCACTAGAGAGGGTACAGAGGAGATTTACAAGGATGTTGCTGGGAGTAGAGAATCTTAGCTATGAGGAAAGGCTGGGTCTGTTTTCCTTGGAACAGAGGAGGCTGAGGGGAGACCTTATTGAGGTGTATAAAATTATGAGGGGCATAGATAAAGTGGATGGAAAGGACCTATTTCCCTTAGCAGAGGGGTCAAAAACCAGGGGGCACAGATTTAAAGTAATTGGTGGAAGGTTTAGAGGGGATTTGAGGGGAAATTTCTTCACCCAGAGGGTTGTGGGGGTCTGGAACTCACTGCCTGAAAGGGTGGTAGAGACAGGAACCCTAACCACATTTAAAAAGTACTTGGATGTGCACTTGGGATGCTCTAACCTGCAGGGCTACGGACCAAGAGCTGGTAAGTGGGATTAGGCTGGATAGCTCTTTGTTGGCCGGCGCGGACACGATGGGCCAAAATGGCCTCCTTCCGTGCTGTAACTTTCTACGATTCTATGATAAACTAAACTTACTTGTAAGGATAAATTTTCTGTTTACATAGAAACATAGAATCTAGGAGCAGGAGTAGGCCATTCGGCCCGTCGAGCCTGCTCCACCATTCAATACGATCATGGCTAATCATCCAAATCCAGTACCCTGTCCCTGCTTTAATCCCCACAGTACACATATCCCACCCTACCCCCGTAGCCCCACATATTTAATTCCCCCTAACATATCCCATCCTCATAACCCCACATATTTAATCCCCCCCTAACACTAAGGGTCAATTTTTTTATCATAGCCAAATCAACCTAACCCGCACATTTTTGGACTGTGGGAGGAAACCGGAGCACCCGGAGGAAACCCACGCAGACACGGGGAGAAATGTGCAAACTCCACACAGTCGCCCAAGGTCAGATTCGAACCCGGGTCCCTGGCGCTGTGAGGCACCAGTGCTAACCACTTTGCCACCGTGTTTACAGACTCTCAACGTGGAGCCTCACCTTTAGGAGAGCATTTTGAGAATTTACGTACAGCACATCATTTTCCATCCATTCAAATTATTGGATGAAGAATTGTACGTTGCATGCACAACTTCCTGATGAACTTTCCATGTGGTTGAGGTTCCAACGGGGTTGGGTGGGGGACGGGGGACGGAGGGGAGTGGAAAATGTGCCCCATAAAGTTATCTTTTATGTCTGAGTGCCTTTATTAATGTTTTTACTTGAAGGCTTCAGCCTCTTTCAAAAGACTGAAGTTCCAGCTGACATTCTTCCCACTGATTTCACTCTGCCTGCAATTCACTGGATGCCACAGTTGAGTGAATACAGATAGCAGAATTTCACAGCATGCATCTGGATCAATCTTTCCATGTCCTAGTTTAAGGCTCTCTTTCCCCGTGAGTTATTTTCTTTTTTCAACTTATTCAAAAACCAGCTGATGAACGAATTCTAACAGTCAAGGTTTAACAGTTATAAAATTAGTAAATCTTTAATTTTTACATCAGAGAGCAAGCTTGTATGTAAGTCTCATCCCCTTACAGTATAGTCAAAAAGCATTAGGTAACTGATTTTTGTGTATGAAATCTAATAACATAAACCATTAGCTTTATTCTGAGGTAAATAATGTTTTAGAAGAAAGTTCTAGAAATTTTCACGACCGACAGCAAAACTAGCATGCAATAAAAAAGCTGCAGAATGAATTTTAAAAAACTGTGGCCAGAATTTTCCGGGCTGTCAGCGGGCGGGATCGGTGGCGGGTCGGGTGGGAAAGTGTTTTTTTTGACAGCGGTTCGTGAAACCAGTCAGCCCGCCGCAACGCGCCTTTCCCAATGTCGGGTCTGTCAGCGCTGAGCAGACCCGGAAGGCAGCGCAGGTCCACCCAATTAAACTCATTATAATGTACTTGCCAGACCCTTATCAGGCTTTTTTACCAGCTGCAGAATGAATTTTAAAAAACTGTGGCCAGAATTTTCCGGGCTGTCAGCGGGCGGGATCGGTGGCGGGTCGGGTGGGAAAGTGTTTTTTTTGACAGCGGTTCGTGAAACCAGTCAGCCCGCCGCAACGCGCCTTTCCCAATGTCGGGTCTGTCAGCGCTGAGCAGACCCGGAAGGCAGCGCAGGTCCACCCAATTAAACTCATTATAATGTACTTGCCAGACCCTTATCAGGCTTTTTTACCTTTTTAACTTTAACTTCATGGCCACGGGAACCACGCTGTTCAGTGACCACGTCTGTCAACCTGAGGCGGGAGTTCAGTGGCCATTGCTCCAGCTGATTCCTTGACAGCTGCAAATGCACAGTAAAAGCTCCCACCTGACAGAGATCACATTCCTCAGCGTAAGCTGTTCCTCACTGCATTCCCACAACAGATTCAGCATGCTGCAAGTCTTTCTACAAGTCTCCATCCAGTCTCACCTCATTACCTCTCTCACCATTGGCAGATTGCGTCTGTCATCTGTACTTCACCAGCCATCTCTTCCATCAGCATGGGTGCAGTTTATACTGTCTCACCTTGGTCCTCAGAATCGGACCACAATGAGCCCCAACACCAGCAGCACCAACTGTAAGATGTGCGGAAATCGCCCTCGCCCCGTCCAACAGTTTCCAAAGTTCGGACCCATTGAACAGACAACACAAAACCCAGCGAATCTGTGAAAAACTTCTTTTAGTTAAAAATCAGCAAGAGATTACAAGTAAGCATCTGACAGTTATGCAGCGTATAACAATTCCTGATTATACTTTAGCACACACAGAGCTATCCCTTTACTTTAAGCTCAAGCGATAATAAGCAAAACATCACATACGTACAGCCCCTGGTCCCCCATGGGGACGAGCTGCATAAATTTCTCCCGATATCTCTCAGGCACTATCCACTTTTCCCTTTAAACAACATGCCTTCCCTAGCCTCCCCATCGCTCGCACCGTAGGGTCCTTCCACAGCCTGCCCTGCCTCCTTTTCTCTAAGTACAGCCTTCAATACTATTACAAAAGCAAAATACTGCAGATGCTGGAAATCTGAAATAAAAACAGTAAATGTTGGAAATACTCAGCAGGTCAGGCAGCATCTGTGGAGCGAGAAACAGAGTCAACGTTTCAGGTCAATGACCCTTCGTTAACTCTGTTTCTCTCTCCACAGATGCTGCCTGACCTGCTGAGTATTTCCAGCATTTTCTGTTTTTACTTCAATGCTGTATTGTCTAATTGTACCGTTTTAAGATCCGGAGGGAGCGGGACAGTATTGGCTACCGGGGTTACGGTTGCCACCATTCCTGATTGATATGGGTCCCACGGGCAACTCATTCTGCCCCCGCCCTAGCTAATTCGTCTGCTCTCTTGTTCCCCTCCCATCTGGGCTTGGTTTTAGAACGCACTTTTACTTTATGTCTGTAATAGTCCTCCCCTCCCTTTCCTACGGCTTCCACGATAGTCGCCAGCATTGGTGCGGTAACTAACGGTTTGCCATCCGCGGAGGTAAAACCTCTTCTAGCCCAAATTGCCAAATATTCCGTACAGGCATTACAGGTCAACATGGAGTCAGAACAGATCGTATACGGCAGAGGAAACTCGGTGGGATGCGTTACTACATAGGTTACGGCTGCCAGTTCTGCCTGTTGAGCACTTAATCGCCACTTCCACCCCTGTTTGTGGGTCATAAATTCCACACCCTGTTTTACGTTCCCCCTTCTCCACAAAACTGGACATATCGACATATACATCTCTCCCCTCAGGGTGGATACCGGATTTAAATCCGCCCTCTGTTTCCCACACCCCTTCTACCGTACAGGTGTGAGATCCGCCCTGATAATTAAGGTTAGCCGCTAACTTTGGTTCGCTTAGTGCTCTTACTCTCAGATCCATCCCTTCTAATTGTAGGGTCCATGCAGCTACCCGGGTGCTTGACACCGTTCCCTCTTTAATTCGGCCTTCTAACAGGAGAAGGGTTGGTGTGTGGCGGGTGAGGAGAGTGATGGGCTGGGTTCCTGTTAATATGACAAAATGTCTTACTGCCCAGAATGTGGTAAGCAAGTGCCTCTCACAGTTGGATCTCTGGAGGCATAGCCTACCGGTCTCAGCCGCCCATTTACTTCCTACATCAAAACAGCACCCAGGCTGGCCGCTGTCGCTGCTACCTCAAGAAAGATGTGCTTTGTATGGTCTGTTGCCCCCAGGGCCGGGGCCGTTTGTAGGTCCCGTTTCAACTGTACAAAAGCCTCCTCACAGTGCTCATCCCATTCCCAATCTACTCCTTTTCTAAGCAGTCTCAGCAGAAGAGCTACCGTGGCCGCATAATTCTCAATGAATTCTCTACAGTACCCCGTCAGACCCAGGAATGATCGGAGAGCAGTTATCGACCTCGGGCGGGGCAGTTCCTGGACCGTTTTACGCTTCACATCATCTATAGCGCGCTCTCATGGTCGAAGAGTTAGTCCGAGAAACTGAACCTCCCGTTGTCCTATCTGTGCCTTCTTGAGGTTTCCTTTAAAACCTGCGGCTGCAAGCAATTCTAACAGCTCCTGCAGTAATTCCTCATGCTCACCTTCACTGTCTGTGAACAGCAAAAGATCGTCTACATACTGTACAAGCTGACCTGGCCGACTAAATTCTGATAGACAGTTAGCCATACACTGATGGAAAATGGACAGACTATTGTGGAACCCCTGTGGTAGTCACGTCCACACATACTGCCGTGGCTTAAAAGTAAAAGCAAACTTGTACTGGTCCTCCGGGTGCAAGGGAATCAACCAGAACCCATTTGATGTGTCCAACACTGTGAACACCATGGCAGAGCTGGGAGTATTGCCAATCCGATCAACCACGGCTGCTACCGTGGGAGCACAGGCAGGAATGTTTTTATTCAAAACCCTGTAATCTACAGTCATCCACCAAGAGTTGTCCGCTATCTTTACCGGCCAAATAGGGGAGTTAACATGCGTCGCAATAGGGCTCAATACCCCTTTTCCCACCAAAGACACAACAGCTTTTTCCAGATCTTTTTCGGCTTCCTTGGGGAACGTATACTGTTTCTGGGGTCGGAAGATGGGTCCCCCCCCCCCCTCGCTCACACCGCGACTCCCGCTACCCTGCCACAATCATGTTTGTGGGAAGCAAAAGCTCCCGTGGCGTCCCGCACTATGGTCTGATACCTTTCGGGCACCTTAGCCGTTAGTGTTTCTAAGTTGTAGGGCCCGGCTGGTGTTACCGTCCATGCCTCACCATGGCGCGGGGGTATAACCACTACTTCCTCGCCATGATCCACCCCTCCCCACAAACCGTTATTAACCATATCCACGATCACATTGTGGGCTAACATTCAATCAGAGTCCAGCACTCCCATTCCTGGCTGATCCCACTCCATTAGTACACACGTGCACTTTGTTTGGAGGGGCCCTACCTTAAAACTCAAAGGTCTTGACACCGCCCCAGCCGCTGAGTTGCCCGTAAAACCACCTAAGACATAGGGGGTTCCACTTGACCAGGGAGAGTGGACTACTGTGCTTGATGCTCCGATGTCTACCAAATAGTCCCCTCTCTCTCCCGCACTCACGATGTCTACACATGGTCTTCCCCAATCGTCGTACCTGAGCGGACACAGGTACTCGGGCTGGGCACAGCCCCGTCATGCTCGGGTCTCCCCACATTCCTCCCCATGGGCCGTGTGGATTTTCCCTTGGGGAGTATCAAGCTCTCTTATAGTCTTGGCAACCAATTTAACCAACTCCTCATAATTGAGGGCACTAGGTTGCAGCTCTACCGGTTGCGGAGCCTCAGCCTGTCCTTTCTTAGGTTACCTACAATAATGCATAAGATGTCCGGTTCCACCACAGTTATAACATACCTTGTCCTGACCCTCTCCCCTCTCTGGCGCAGTCCCTTCCTGCTGCCATCTCCGAGGAGTTCCCCCTTTCATTTCACAAACGTTGCCCTTTGGCTTATTACCCCCGGTATTCCATTTATCCATCTGGTGCGCCTCGAAGCGCAGGGTCATTTTCCTCACAACTCTAGCCTCTGTATTTTCCCCATCTTCTCGATCAAAATCTGACATAGCAGCTTGTAAGTACGGCAGACTGTGAGAAATCAAGGCACGCAGCCAGTGGTTGCGTGCTGCTCCTGCTAGTTGTCCTTTAGGTCCTAGTGCCACTCCCATCGCTGCTTGATAGGTGGGCCACAGTCTGTCAGCAAATGCTGCTGGGGTCTTATTTGGACCCTGCTCTACATCCACTATAGCTTTAAAAGGATCTCCTTTTACCTGTCCCATCACCTGGGCAATCCTCATCTTCAGCCCCTCATATTCTCCCGTCGCCCTTTTGCTTTCTTGTGGGAGGCCTGCATAAACGCCGGGGCTTAAAGTGAATAGCAGGTAGTGCTTTTTCTCTTCCTCATCCAAGTTGTGACTAACTCATCCATTGTCTTTGCCATTGTCTGCTCTGAACGGGTCCCTGTTCGGGCGCCAAAATCTGTAAGATGTGCGGAAATCGCCCCCCACCCCGTCCAACAGTTTCCAAAGTTCAGACCCATCGAACAGACAACACAAAACCCAATTAATCTTTGAAAAACTTCTTTTATATAAAAATCAGCAAGAGATTACAAGTAAGCATCCGACAGTTATGTAGCGTATAACAATTCCCGATTATACTTTAGCATACACAGAGCTATCCCTTTGCTTTTAAGCTCAAGCGATAATAAGCAAAACACCACATATATACGAACAGCAACGATTGGTCAATTCAGCGATGACTAGACGTATGATTTCTGACAACTGACCAGGTTGCCCCCTACTGTCTTGAAACAGCACCTTTTATACCCTAAAATTTGGCAAACCTCCCACTGCATGCGTGTCCCAAATTATGTTAGTAATGGTCAGCAGTTGTTTCTCAGACCCTCTTATCACTAGTCCGTTAAGCATCCGTGGGCTTTCAAGGCCGGTTACATTCCATAGTCTGAAGATGTTTCTGTTTTTGCAACGGCTTAACAGTTCAATAGCTTCTTCTCCACAGAACTTTCAAGGTCTGTTTCCCTTATATGTTAAAAGGCAACTAGCAGCCTTTACATATTCAGAAAGTATCTGTTTCTCTCCAAGGTCTTCTTTTTCGTACAAGTTCCCACAGGAACCTCTCAGCCTCTCAACGCATGCTGATATATTAAATTTGGTCAAATTTTAAGTTTGGTCAAGTTACAGCAAAATTTACAGCAAATAGCTTATTCTTACACAACAACAACACCAACCTTCTCCACAATCACCTGATGCTGCACAGGATGGAGGGCATCAGCACCCGAGCACATTGCTGCCAGGGATGGCCTCCTCATGGTCAGATTTACTTAACTTTATGCTTAACTAATGCCACATGATGTGCCAGGTTGTCACCACCCCACAGCAACAACATAAAGCATCCCTACAATGACCAAGCCATTCCTTTCACACTCATCACTATTGCGGGGGGGTACCGTTATGTCTCACCATTCACTGAAACTCACTAAGCCACTTCCAAAGGTGCACACAAATCTGTCCAAGACCGAAAGTGTTGAAAATAAAGATTTCAATGTTTGACAGCACATTAATAGAAAAAACTTTACATAAACATTGGATAAAACACCCAAGTGGCTACCCTTGTGTGTTGTTAGTTGGTATAATTGCACCAGGATGAGGGTGGCTAGTGAGATGGGGATGTGATAATGTAGATAGAGGGTGATGAGTGGAGGTGCAAGGTAAGTTGGTGTGAGTAAGGATGTGCAGGAGTAGGGTAGGGAAGGCAGAGTGATGGGGATGTGATGAGAGGCACAGCAGGATGAGGTTGAGTGTGGCTATGTACTAACGTTTTGTACTGAGATCATTGAAACGTTTGCGGCACTGCAGCCAGGTCCTCCTGACGACATCCCTGCTTGTGCCCTCCTCTGCAATGTGCAACCAGGTTGTGTTGATCTCCTGGGGATGTCTCTTCCGCCCATGGGAAGGGAAGAGGACCTCCCTGCGTGCTGTGACTCCCTCCATAAGCATATGGGAGGGGATGGGGTGTGGAGATCGCGTGTGGGAGATTGCCTCGAAATTGGGACCCCCAGCGTGCATTTCCCGCCCAAAAAACAGGCGCGACGGGGACCAATTTCTCTCTCGATATATCTGTTACCAGCCTATCTGCTGCATCCTCACATTTTCCTGCTGAGAATGACGAAAGCTTGCAATAAAATTTTATGACTTCCCTGTCAGCATTCAAAATATTACTGCAGATTTTCTCTGCTGGGCTTTACTGACATACACTGCAGCTGATTTGTTAATGTAGAGAAAAGGTTAATGAAAACATAGAAGTCATATCTGCAATAAAATTCTTTGGCGGCACTTCCTGCGGAACTCATCGAGTCCTGACTTTGCAAGCATTTTTTTAAGCTAACAGTCAACTAGACCACTGCCATTCTATCTTCTCGAACTGAGATTGTTTTAGAGAGCTTTGGTGGAAATGATCTATTTTACTGGTAATACCTGCTGATTACTTTTGTTGGGGTTGAATCCATAAACCGAAAAAGAAAATTCCTGCCCAGAATTGTTACAAACCCTTAAAGGCAGATTCAAACAAGAATCCACTCTGCCAAAGCAATCGATATTCAGTTCATTAAGTGTGGATCTTCTGCAGCAGACAGATACCACAGTCTTTAGTGTAGATGTTTGTCATTTCTCTGAGTCTCCCCTGGGATGCAACTATCATATTTGCAGCTTTCTTCAGCAGATATGCTGACATATATAACAGCAGCAGCATACTTAATCTGCGCAAAACATACTAATTCTGCACACGAGACAAACATTCTGTACAAGACGTGTAATTCCTTTACACCTTTTAAAATATTTGGAAACTATTAATGTCAGTGTCAAATATTATTTTAATTTCACTTTATTACTATTCCCTAGTTTATCTTTGCTTTGCTGCAGGGGCTGCACAATGCCTCCTACAAGCTGGGAAATTAGTATGGACTCAGATGTCAATTACTTTCAGATTACATATCAATATCACTCCATAGTTGGCTGGCAGGAGTGATTTTTGTCCTCACGATTTACAGCAGAACTTTACTTTCCACTTGCTGCCAAGCAGAATATGATAATCTAGGCATTAAGAGTACTTGATATACTCCGTATATTCCAGTACAAGGTTTATACAGTGGTAGTATTTAGGGAATTAGCACCAATCAAATTAACTAAGTAACACTATATTTTCTAATTTTAAAAAGGCATAAGACACCAGTACTAATATGGCCATGTTTAATTACGATTGATAAAGTTAAGATAATAAATATCGGCCCGTATTTTCCGATGCCTACGTGTGTGTACGAGCTGTGTACACACCCGTAGGGACATTGGAAATGCCGGTTTCAGGCATGCACAGCACTGAAAACCGGCATTTCCGATCTGTCTGCCCTGGAGAAGGGCCTCTGCGGGTGGAGAGTTCCGCTTTCTGCAGAACCTCCGCCCGCTGAAATCCCTTAAAAATCTTACGCCTGGTAAAAGCAGGCGTAAGGCCTGCTTTTATCAGTATAAGAGTTTAAAAAAGTAAAAAAAAAATGTTTTCACTCATTTATAATTAAAAATACTTTTAAAAAGGTAAGTTTATTTTTAGCCCCGTAAAAAACCTTAATTATTTTTTTCAAAAAATTAAATTTTTGTTTAAAATATTTAATTTAATGTCATTTTAACTCATTTTAAAAACGTGATGGTTTTTTAAAAATGTATTTAATGTTTTAGTGTCTTTTTTCAGTGATCCCCATTCATACTTTTGACAGGTCTATCTTTCATTGGCTGGCCTGGCCCACGTGATCCCAGGGATGCTTGCGAACCGCATGTGCCCCTGGGATACGTGGACCCTGCGCATTTCAACTGTGGAGAGGTCCAGGAGCGGAAGTGTCTGGACCTCGGGAGCCCTCAGGTAAGGGCGTAGATTTTTTTCCGATAGGAGGCCTCCGCACGCAGGAAGCCTCCTATCGGAAATTACGGGCCATCATGTTTGTTTTTAAGAAGATAATTGGAATAATTGAAATGTTGCAACCAGCAAATGCTAACCTACCTGTTAAATTAATATATTAATGACAGCAGGCCCATAGGATAAAAGAATGCCTGATGTGCCAAAAGGCACCAAAAACATTAAGAGTTGCACCAGAGCGGGTGAATAGGCAACATGCTGCAGTCATCATCATCTTGATCTGAGATAGCAGATGACGTTTGCAGGTCTACCTCCAGTCCTGATTTGTACTCCCAGTGGTTATGCACAGCTTTCTCCTTTAAAGCTCACATTAGGCATCCAGATGTTAGATATTGGAAGATCACCTAGATAGATACCCTTGTGGCCATCCTACATCTTTTCTTGTGTAATACTACTACAATGCAGCATGTACAGTATGTAGTTTCTATTGGCAATGCTCATTTTGAGTGCATCTTTAAATGTTTCTGTGTTGCAATGCAAGCTATTTGACAAAATAGAATCATAGAATGATACAGCACAGAAGGAGGCCATTCGGCCCATCATGCCTGTGTTGGCGCTTTGAAAGAGCAATCCAATTAGTCCCACTCCCCGGCTCTGTCGCCATAGCCCTGTAATTCTTTTCCCTTCAAGCACTTATCCAATTCCCTGTTGAAAGTTACTATTGAATCTGCTTCGACCACCCTTTCAGGCAGTGCATTCCAGATCACAACTCACTGCGTTAAAAAAAAATTCCTCATGTCACCTTTAGTTTTTTTTGCCAATCACCTTAAATCTGTGTCCTTTAGTTACCGACCCTTCTGCCATTGGAAACAGTTTCTCCTTATTTACTATATCAAAACCATTCATAATTTTGAACACCTCTGACAAATCTCCTCTTAACCTTCTCAGCTCAAAGAAGAACAACCCCAGTTTCCTAACCATTGTTTTATAAAGGTTTAGCATAATTTCCTTGCGTTTGTACTTTATGCCTCTATTAATAAAGCCAAGGATCCCATCTGTTTTTTAACAGCCTTCTCAACTTGTCCTCCCACCTTCAAAGATTTGTGTATGTACACTCCCACGTCATTCTGTTCTTGCACCCCCTTTAAAATTCCACTATTTAGTTTATATTGCCTCTCCTCATTCTTCCTACCAAAATGTGTCACTTCACACTTCTCTGCGTTAAATTTCATCTGCCATGTGTCTGCCTATTTCACCAGTCTGTCTATATCCTTGTAAGGGTTTGCGTGCGTGTCTCTCAGCCTGTGAGATTCACGCGGCTCTGTGCAGCCTGTATGTCAGTGCGGGTTTAGGCCTTGTTGCCTGTTCTGGTCTCCAGCCAGTCTGGGAGCACTAGACACACCTGTGAGTGGTTCGAATCACTCGCCCTTACGGTTCTAGACACTGGACTTAGATGCGAGAGCAGTAATGGAGATGAAACTCATGTAGACTCGGTTGAATGGTACGAAATGGAAAATCTTTATTGCATGATATTTAAGATTACGAAATACATGTCATAAGCACAGATTAATGACAGTACAATCTTACAAGCAGTTATATAGCTGATCCTAGGGAAACGAGGAACGAACGACACGCCGTAAATAGGGGCACACATTACAAGTATCCTTAATACTTAAACCCTCCCCTATCAATATCTGTCCTAGCTAGATTCGTAGGATTTCGAGACTCATGCTCACCACTCGTGATAACTCGGAGAAATTCCGAATAGCTGATCAGATGTTTTTCACCGCAGCACCCACGTGTCGATCAGGAGATCTCCTGGTCCCACTTGTTTACTTGCTTCTGCTCCGGCTAGCAGGCTGGACCGTCTGCTGTGATGAAGATCTGTGTTGGTTGGTTTAACAGGCACAGTCCGAATACAGCCCAGTCAATATCATCGGTGATGATCCGTTCTTGCAAGTTCAAAGAAGTCTTCCTGGCAAGGAAAACTTGGCTATTCGACCTACAGGCGCGGTCGGGATTTACTGACCGTGGCGATGAGTATGGTCTTCCTCTCTTCTCATCTCATCTCATCTCATCTCGGGCCTTTGGTTCCGATGCCAGTTACCAACATAGGTCTTCGTTACGCGACACGAGGTAGATCCTGAACGGATCAGAAAGTTCAACAGTCTTTTTCAAAGAGGCACCAGGCAAGCAGGCACAAGACTACGAGTCAAAACACAGGAGCAGCCACGAGGTTACGAGTCGATCGGATAAGAGAATAAGAGAAAAATGGACGGTTGGAGCTTGTAATTATAGTACAAAATCTTCCGTTTCCCGCCCAACCTTAATGTCCTTTCTTTTGTTTGGGTTTGGCGCTCAAATGTCTTGTATGGGTGATCTCCGTTCTTAATGGGTTTCGGGGCTACTCGTAACTGTCTGAGTACCTGTTAATATTTCTCCCATTGTTAAATCGGTCGGTGTTCTCCCTGGAGGGGTCTTGGGGCTTCCAAGTGTTTTGTATAACTACCTGCTAACGGCTCTCTCATCGTAGAGTCGTTGGGATTTTACATATTAATGTCTTTTGGATGGGCCCTTGATTACTCGGTACAATAGCTTTCCTGGGAGACCGATTTCAGTATTTATGTGTATACTGCAAACCCATAATGTCTCGTGTATTATCTTCACTGTGCTGAATCTTAATCGATCTTGCACAAATGTTTATTGGAACGCCATCTTGTCTGCCTGTCGAAAAGTCTAGAATGTTCTGTCACGAGGTGCGGCGGCCATTTTACAGGCTGCTTGTGTCCACTTTGAGAAACCTGACAGCATTCTGCTGAAATAAAAGCTGTTTGAACGAGACTCTGTGTTTTCTCCTTATTAATAAAATCGCGATATATTGCGAATTCTACATCCTCCTGGCTGTTTACTACATTTCCGAGTTTCGTGTCATCTGCAAACTTTGAAAACATGCCCTGTATACCTAAGTTCAGGTCATTAATATATATCAAGAGCAGTGGTCCTAATACCGACCACTGGGGAACACCACTATATACTTCCCTCCAGTCTGAAAAACAACCGTTCACCACTATTCTCAGCTTTCTGTCCCTTAGCCAATTTTGCATCCATGCTGCCACTGTCCCTTTAATCCCATGAGTTTTAATTTTACTTACAAGTCTATTATGTCTTTGTCAAACGCCTTTTGAAAATCCATATACATAACAACTGTACTACCCTCATCAACCCTCTCCGTTTCACTAACAAACTCAATAATACTCGCTCTTTGCCCCTCTTATTCCCTTTTATAGATCTCCTCTGTACTTTCTGTATTCATTTTAGTTCTGTACTGTATTATCAACCTTACATTTGCCATAAGCCTCCTCTTTCTATTTCATTTTCATCTCTATATCTTTAGTCATACAGGGAGCTCTAGGTTTGGATGCACGTCCTTTTCCCCCTTGTGGGAATGTGCCTGTTCTGTACCCGAACTATCTCCTCTTTGAAGGACTCCCAAATGTGCCCAAAACATTTTCTGTTATTAAATTGTGTGCAGAAAAAGAGATAAATTCCCCCCATTCTTTGCATGCTACCTCTCTGACGGTGTTCCAGCAAACTATGTAGGTTTTTTTCCATGCATGCTGTGCGTTGTCCGCTGTGTTCTGCCCTAGGGCAGGTCCTAACTCAAGTTTCACACACAAGGTTCTTGAGCCACTTAGTAGGGAAGAGTAGCTGAGATGGTTTCCGTTGCCTTCCTCACGATTTTTATCTTTGGAGTACCTTCTCCTAGGTGTGTTGCAACCAAAGCTAAAGAGTCCCATCTACGCTTTACAATGGGAGGGGGGTCCCAGACCCATCAGACGCAAGTACCCCTACAAGATGTCAATCCAGTATTCAGTGTTGGCGCTCTGGTCTCTGCTTGCCAGGGCTGTCTGGAGTTGGGCCTGAATCCAAACTTTCGGACTCAGAGGCGGGAATACTACCAATGAGCCAGTGGACACTCCATTGTCTAATAATGTGTCCGAAGGTGGGTAACTTCTTTGGCACACCTCCTGATGCCTGAAAACTTCTCTGTCATTTGCTGCCATGTATGAAGCACACTTGTAGGACACTATTTTGTTTATAGATAGAGGAGTGAGGCAACGATATGATTATTGGCATGATACCCACTATTGCATCTTATTTCTAGCTTTGTTTGAATAATTACGATTAATCTGAAAGCAGCATTGCAAAGGTTCACATTACATTCGGTACATTATGTAAGAACGCTGGGGTTTGGTATCCTGTCAAATATATGTCAAGGAACCAGACAAATCCTTGCCTTAACTTCTCACTAAGGAATCACCTGGGATTTACGCACACCTTTAGGGTGAGTGATGCCTAAATTTGGCTCGCCAAACTGTCTTACATCACCCAGTTCAGATTGAACGTGAATTTACCTTACCAACCTTCAAATAGGATACCTACAAGCTACTGAGTGAATGAATGAACCCTTTCTTACCAAAATGATCAAATATGAAGTCAGACAGCAAATCATGCACTAACAACTGCTTATTGACTACAAAATCTTAATTATCACTACTTAAACGTTGAGTATACAAATAATTAGTAGATAGAAATAGTTGTAGACAGGGTCACCTAGCAATTTGAATAACAAATAATTAACAGATATTGTTACTTAACAAAATCCTCATTGGGGCTTGACTGCAATTTTAACCGAAGTCCTGCTCTGGGAAGCTGGTGTGGCTTCCCCGTTAAACTAAACTCGACGCAAGAATGTTTTTTTTTTCGTTTCCTTTAGTTTTGACAAGAAAACCTTGGGCCTCCCCTGCCCTGGGCTACTGCCCCTGACCGAGTGGCCTTCCCGATCCCCCATTCCCAACCACTTACCTGAGTTGCCGGGAAATGTTCCGTCAGGTCACAAGCGGCAGTCTCCTGTCGCCTGAAATACCACTCCAGCCTGCCGGATAGTTACTGCTTTCCACCGGGTTTGTCCGGGAGACTGATTAGGGCTTATGCAGATGAGTGCTGGGAATTAAAATCTCCTGGGCCTCATGCTGTGGCGGGCCGGACAATTTGCTATCCACCTCGGCTTCCACCCGCTCGACTCCCGCAGGAGTTAAAATCCACTCGAGCTGATCTTCGAAAAGTAATCATGAATATTCGGAGATGGACACCCGTGAAACAGTCTGAAATATAATCTGTAAAGCTTGAAGCATTATGGTGCAATGACCAAATATTTGAAATCACAATGACTTTATATTTGATAATTGAATAAAATATTTACTTTCAATTATTTATTTTCCTTTGTTTTTCTGCAGCATTTCAATTGGAATCAGTTATGTCTTGGCTGGTAGTGAAGCCTTTGCTGAGCTTTTACAGATTAGGTGAGTGGAAGTAAATTTGTACACAAAGCAAATGCACATTTAATCATTTTTGTTTGGTTTTCTATTTAGATTTGATAACTCATTGCATTTTGTTTGAATGAATCAAAAACATACTTTTTTAAAGGAATGCTCCTGGATAAAGCCATCCGATAACCTTTTTGTGCATTTAAAAATCCTTTTTTTGTTTGTCTATGAGGTCAAAACGTGTATAATATTTGTATCTGCCGATGATTGGTCTGTCAGTCAGGGCTACAATGTCCATGCTGTATCTGAAGTTGGGAAGTGCACCTTCGGGTGCGATCTTGCCAGCCCTGGGGAGGCGGGTTTGGAGGCGGGACTGCCGGGAAAATGGCAGAATCTGGGGGTGGGTACCCATCCGGCCCCCAACCCGCCTCCGTGCCATCTTCCCAGGAGGCGGGTACCCGACCCGCACTGGGTCCCGTCTCCTCGAGGCGGGAAGGGGATTAGTGCCAATTAACTGCCTGTTAACAGGCAGTTTTTTGGCTAATCACTATTTTGAGCCCTAAAGTGTGGGCATCCCGACTGCTCCGAACCTCGCCAGGGTCAGCGAGGCGAGGTGGGGGTCGGAGGGGCCGAAATGTCCGGTGTGCTGATGAGTGCAAGTGTGGAAAGGTAAGTGTGTGAGGTGAGTATAAAGTGTTTTAATAAGATTACTTACCTTTGCTTCTTCCTCCAGGCTTCATCCCTTCAGGCTGCGGAGCTGCCTCATCTCACCGGCAGAGAAAGCAGAATGGCCGCTGCATTCTTAAATGCAGCAGCCTTCTGCTTTCTGCTCAGGAAAGCTTTCTAAGTGAGTCTTGAGTAAAGGACTCAACTTAGAAGACAGATTGTCGGTGTTTGATAGCTTCACAGAGCTGTCAAACGATGACAATTCATCTGTCAAAAAATCTTGACAGATGGCACGTCATACGCTGACATTCTCTGTCACCGGCTTTCCCTTAATTGACCTGCTAAGCCTGCTGGGCGGGCGTAACAAGGTCAATCAAGGGAAAATAGCGTGGGTGTCGATGGAGGCGGGACTAAAACCCAACAAGCAGCAGTCCCGCCTCCATCACGTCCCCATTGATAAAATCACCCCCTTTGTCCCTCACTCAAGGTGACATTGAGGAAAAGCTCAAAGTTTATTTATTATCTTTTCTTATCGTTTAAGAAACTCCAGAAGTGGATTTAGAATGAGAATGAGAAGAGATTAGGGATGGGTGTGGGGGATGAAGATAATCAAAACGGGATGAATTTGTTGGCTGAATAACCTCTCCATGTTCATAAAAATATTTATATCTTATGTTGAATTCATGTAGTCTACTCAGAGCTAGAAGTACTACATGAGATAAATTATTTTGTATCATATTACTAATTATTTCGAAACGTGTTATCAGTAGTGTTATTGGGCAAGCACAGTTAAATAAAATAATTGTCCTGCTTTGTTTTTAAAGGCAACATTACATTTAACATACATATACAGTGGTTCAAAAACAGTAGGAATCAACCTACCACAATGAGAACATTTTAAACTGTCGACCGCCTGTTTCTCAACTGAGAAACACACAGCCGGAGGTTGAAACTTGATGGGGGGAGGGGCGCCTCTGCCACCTATTGACGCCCAAAGTTCTAATGGGAGGCTGCTTAAGTTTGCAAATCAGGGTCCGATGCCAGTGGTAGGACCCCGATTGCAATTTTCGGGTTCAAATGTACCAGCCGTTGAGTGACCTCACTAGTGCTACTTAAAGGAAGGCCGCTCAAAAAACGGCCGAGGAAATTTTTACTTTTTTTGTGCGCCAGGAGGAACAGGAGTGCTTCTCCTGGTTCCACACAAAAATTGCGGCCCACTGTCAGTACATGCAAGGTCATCCTATGGGCTTGTTTCCCTTCCTGAGTGTCAGCTGTGGCTCAGTGGGTAGCTCTCTCGCCTCTGAGTCAGAAGGTTGTGGGTTCAAGTCCCACTCCAGAGACTTGAGCACAAAAATCCAGGCTGACACTCCAGTGCAGTACTGAGAGAGTGCTGCACTGTTGGAGGTACCGTCTTTCCGATGAGGTATTAAACTGAGGCCCCGTCTGCTCTCTCAGGTGCACGTAAAAGATCCCATGGCACTATTTCAAAGAAGAACAGGGGAGTTATCCCCGGTGTCCTGGCCAATACTTATCCCTCAACTAACATCACTAAAATAGATTAGTTGGTCATTATCACATTGCTGTGTGCAAATTGGCTGCCACGTTTCCTACATTACAACAGTGACTACACTTCAAAAAGTACTTAATCGACTTTTAAGTGCTTTGGGATGTCCGGTGGTCATGAGAGGCGCGATATAAATGCAAGTCTTTCTTTTTTCTTTCCACCCCAGGCCTGACCTGCTGGCTGGTGAAGTGTTGGAGCTGGCCAATAGCCTGCTCTCCAACAACTGGCAAGCTGTAGCGGGGCGCCCACTTTGCGTCCTCAGCTCGCTGGCACCATTTAAATGAGGCCCGAAGTGAAAATGGTTCAGAACATCTGATGCCAGCGTTGGGCAGGTGACGAGACCACTCCGCTGACTTCAAGCGGAAGTCAAAGATCGGCCCCACTAACTATTTTGTTATAGATACGACAGGAATGTGAATGTTAGAGTTTCTACTCTTTTATTAGGAACTTAAACTCCTTTATAAAATTTTAGGAAACACCAATACATATTTCACTACGGATAACATTGGATTCATTTCAAAATCTTTGCTGCATGGTCAATTAGATTTGAGCAGAAATTCAGTGTGAGATTGATATTCTTAAAAGCACCAGGATTTCAGTCAAAGTTGTGTGCATATTAAACATGCACAGATATTAGTGTGTTAAAATAGATTTTTGTCCTTACCACCTGGGAGTTAAGTATCACCACAGAAAGGAAAATCTACTGGGGAGGCTCGCACGCCCCTTACAGAACCCGCTGAATTTTGCTTCCGTTAATCAGGTGGGTTCTGTTACTATCGTAATCCTATTTTCCTTTCTGCACTCCACCATGGTAATGCGGTGAAACTATAATCTAGCCCATTCTTTATCATCCTGCCAGGTGATGGTTTCTCTTATTAGAACATACCTTTAAGGGTACATCAACAAGCTGAGTTTTTTTATCAGACTTGTGACACATGCTAAATTTGGAATACTTGCACAGCTATGGGAATTTCACACAGCTCAACACTTGGGTGCTCTTGCCTCCTTTAGTTGCTGCAATTTATTGCTTCTATGAACAGATAGGTTCAGAAAGAGGAATATCTCCACAGTAATGTTACATTACAGCTAACAAAGACCTGTGGTAGAACACAAAAGCTGTCAATTGTTATTTGAGCTCGCAGTTGAATGCTATTAAAATTATTGAGTGAGTCTTATTTTTGTGCTCACTTATAAATATATATTTTTATGATAATCATTACCTGTAATCTGTTGAAAAGGTGTAAAATAAGGAGGTTTCTTAATATTTTAAGACTTAAGTACGTACCTAGAATAATTAAAATTAAGGCTGGTTTTGCGCTTGTGTGATCTTCGGCCTGCGATTTCGCCACATTCATTTTATGCGCGCATAACGGAAATCTCTGGCCTTTGTGTAATGGGTAATTTTCTGAGTTCACACCTGAATTTATGATAAGCACCACTTTTTAAATTATTTGTTCACGGGATGTGGGCATCGCTGGCAAGGCCAGCATTTATTGCCCATCCCTAATTGCTCTTGAGAAGGTGGTGGTGAGCCACCTTCTTGAACCGCTGCAGTCCGTGTCGTGAAGGTACTCCCACAGTGCTGTTACGGAGGGAGTTCCAGGATTTTGACCCAGTGACGATGATAAGGCCATCTCTGACCACTTCCTTGTATCGCTTTCCACCCACCTCCCCCTTCCCCCACCCAACCCTACTTCCTTCTGTGTCCGCCCCATGAAAAAACTCTCTCCCAACTCCTTTACAACTGTACTTACGAAATCCCAACTGTCCAGCCTTTGGCCTTCCATTCACCACGACATTTCTGCAGCTACCAATCTGCTCAACCACATCCTCACCACCACCTTTGTAGCCCTAGTTTCTATTAAAACCTTTACTCTCTCTCACCCTGGCCGTTCCCCCGGTATGGCCCACACCTTCGCTCCTCAAGTCCAAGGGACGCAGACTTGAACGGATATGGCGGACAACTGGTTTAGCGATTCACCACCAGATCTGGCTGGACCACATAAAGCATTATCGGGTCCTGCTCTTGTCTGCCAAAACTGCTCACTATTCCAGAATCATTCTGGAATGCAAAGATAACCCCAGGTACTATTTTCTACTGCTAACCGTCTTCTTAAACTCCTCTCCCCTGTGTCCTCCACGCTCACCTCCAACAACAAGTGCGAGGAGCTCATCGACTTCTTTGTCTCTAAGATTGGGACCATCTGATCAGTGCTCCTGGCTGGCCTCCCACATTCAACACTACGTAAACTTGAGGTCATCCAAAATTCGGCTGCCGGTGTCCTAACTCGCACCAAGTCCCGTTCACCCATCACCCCTGTGCTCGCTGACCTACATTGGCTTCCGGTTAAGCAACGCCTTGATTTCAAAATTTTCATCCTTGTGTTCAAATCCCTCCATGGCCTCGCCTCGTCTCTCCCTATCTCTGTAATCTCCTTCAGTCCCACCACCGCCTATGATATCTGCGCTCCTCAAATTCTGCCCTCTTGAGCATCCCTGATTATAATCGCTCAACCATCAGTGGCCGTGCCTTCAGCTGCCTAGGCCCTAAGCTCTGGAATTCCCTCCCTAAAGCTCTCCGCCTCTCTACCTCTCTTTCCTCCTTTAAGACGCTCCTTAAAACCTACCTCTTTCATCTGTCCTAATTTCTTATGTGGCTCAGTGTCAATTTTTTGTCTTATAACACTCCTGTGAAGCGTCTTGGGACGTTTTACTTTGTTAAATATAAGTTGTTGTTGTTGTTCAAAAGGGAGTTGGATAAGTACCTGAAGGAAAAAAATTTGCAGGGCTTTTGGGAAAGGGCGGAGGAGTGGGACTAGCTGAAGTGCTCTTGCAGAGAGCCGGCTTGGTTTCGACTGGCCGAATGGCCTCATTCTGTGCTGTAACCATTCTATGATTCTAAGTCAAAATAAACATACGTTTTCTCCATAGACACAAGTATTCTTCATGACTTTCATCCTGATTCAGCCTAAAGTAGCTTGGCGTAAATGTCCTAGGAATATAAAATAATATTAAAATACAAATCCACCTGTTAAAAGGTCAATACCCCTTTTTTAACATTACATCTGACATAATGAACTACTTTATCTGGTCACGAAGTTAAAAGCTCCTGGGATCCAGGGCAAAGTGTCAAGTTGGATTCAAAACTGGCTCGGAGACAGGAAGCAGAGGGTAGTGGTTGATGGGTGTTTTTGTGACTGGAAGGCTGTTTCCGTGACTGGAAGGCTGTTTCCAGTGGGGTTCCGCAGGGCTCAGTACTAGGTCCCTTGCTTTTTGTGGTATATATCAACGATCCAGACTTGAATATAGGGGGTATGATTAAGAAGTTTGCAGATGATACTAAAATCGGCTGTGTGGTTGATACTGAAGAAGGAAGCTGTAGACTGCAGGAAGATATCAATAAATTGGTCAGGTGGGCAGAACAGTGGCAAATGGAATTCAATCCGGAGAAGTGTGAGGTAATGCATTTGGGGAGGGCTAACAAGGAAAGGGAATACACATTAAATGGTAGGACATTGAGTAGCGTAGAGGAAAAAAGGGACCTTGGAGTGCATGTCCACAGATCCCTGAAGGTAGCAGGCCAGGTAGATAAGGTGGTTAAGAAGGCATACGGAATGCTTGCCTTTATTAGCCGTGGCATAGAATACAAGAGCAGGGGGGTTAAGGTTCAACTGTATAAAACACTAGTTAGGCCTCAGCTAGAGTACTGCGTGCAGTTCTGGTCACCACATTACAGGAAAGATGTGATTGCACTAGAGAGGGTACAGAGGAGATTTACAAGGATGTTGCCGGGAGTAGAGAATCTTAGCTATGAGGAAAGACTGGATAGGCTGGGTCTGTTTTCCTTGGAACAGAGGAGGCTGAGGGGAGACCTTATTGAGGTGTATAAAATTATGAGGGGCATAGATAAAGTGGATAGAAAGGACCTATTTCCCTTAGAAGTGTGGTCAAAAACCAGGGGGCACAGATTTAAAGTAATTGGTGGAAGGTTTAGAGGGGATTTGAGGGGAAATTTCTTCACCCAGAGGGTTGTGGGAGCCTGGAACTCACTGCCTGAAAGGGTGGTAGAGGCAGGAACCCTAACCACATTTAAAAAGTACTTGGATGTGCACTTGGGATGCTCTAACCTGCAGGGCTATGGACCAAGAGCTGGTAAGTGGGATTAGGCTGGATAGCTCTTTGTTGGCCGGCGCGGACACGATGGGCCCAAATGGCCTCCTTCTGTGCTGTAACTTTCTATGATTCTATGATTATCACAATGCATTTATAATTTGATGCATCAGTTCAACAATTCTGTGTGAGTCGAGCATTTGTAGCCTCAACACAGATTAACATTGCCAAATAATAAGAATTTTATAAATCATTCACAAATGAAGAAAGAAAGCAAGAAAGAAAGAGATCAAGCAAGAACAAGCAAGAATCAAGTACCTTTGGTTGAGGGCCAAAATCCCAATCAGTCACTTGCTGGAAGACCTCTGGTTGTCATCAGTATTTTGATTGAGTAAAAGTAGGCATCACGCGATATTGTGAGTCACCACGTGGAATTGTGCAAGTCTTTTTCAAAAATGGGAAGGTTTTAGTTATTTTGATGCCTTTCTTTTAAGTCTTGAAGGCCACTTATATTGTTCAGTTTCCTACATTACAACAGTGACTACACTTCAAAATTATTGGGATGTCCTGCAGTTGTGAAAGGCACTATATGAATGCAAGTCTTTCTTTCTCTTCCTTTCTTTCTCTCTTGCTTGCTTTCTTTTTGCTTTCCTGCTTCTCGCATCAAGTTGGTGCAGTGGCAGCTGCTGCAAACTAACACCTGATGGTGACAGGCCAGTGAGCAACACTTGACTATGTGTGTAGAGCCTGGCTTTATTTTGTTCTTTCATGGCTGGCCCTGCTACTCACTGGTTAAAATCTTAGCACGATTACTTAAGTACCCTTTTTACGATTAATCTTAATCTATTTTCTGTTTGATGCCCATTACATCTAATTTTGAAGTACTACATGTTAAATTTCACGCCCACTTCATTTTTCTTGACAAATGACCTCAGAAGTAACAGGTAATTGGCTCAATTTAATGGCATTGTGACAGTTTAAACATAAAATTTTAATCTTTCTTTTGCACCTCAGCTCCAGTATTGTGGTAAAGTTTATAATTGGAAGATGTTATCGTAACCTTTTCACATATCATAAATCAAGCACTTGTAAAGCCCAGAAGTATTACTTTTAAATTTCTCTCTTTGTCTGCCTGCACCCCACATTTATAGTTGAGCTAATAAATTGTTTCTGGTCTGTGGAAGGTGGGGGGAAATGATGGGCTGAATAATATTTTCTCATTACATTGTTTTGTATGTATCATATTCGGAGTCATCCTAGCCAGTCTACTCTGGTTGGAGGAAGAAGAGCAGCAGCAGCAGGTCAGGAAACTTCAGAGATCTGTAATTGGGGCTCTAAGGAGACCACAAAAGAGGAGGGCTGCTCCTCGGCAACCTTACCCTGCCCTTGGGGTCTATAGCACCAGAATCACCTACCTCAAGTATTCTGAGGAGCAGTGCATCAGGAATCTGTGCTTGTCCAGAAAGGGTGTCACAGACTTGTGCGACCTCTTACACAAAGACCTGCAACTCATTCTCCCAGTTGGCTATGCAGTGTCTGTAACAGTGAAAGTAACTACAGCCTTCAATTTTTTCACCTCCTGCTCTTTCCAGGCTACAGCTGGTGACATCAGTCATATTCATCAGTCTGCTGTTCATGCGAGCATCAACAGGTCACTGATGCCCTCTTTGCCAAGGCCAACCAATTCATAATGTTCCCCATGGATGCCAACAGTTAGCAGGAAAGGGCAATAGGTTTTACTACAATAGGAGGCTTCCCCCAAGTTCAGGCTGTGATTGACTGCACCCATGTAGCCATCAGGTCACCTTCCAATAAGTCAGCAGTCTTTATGAATGGAAAAGGCTTCCAATCCCTTAATGTTTAGCTGGTGAAAATTCATTGCTACTACTGAGTTCTTTCGTGTGCGTGTCAAAAGTTCCAGGGAATCCAAAGGTCTTCTATAAGCATATTGGTCTAGAAATTCGGCTACTTACTGCCACCTGTTACCGGCAGAGTCCTGGAAAAAAAAGGCAGCTGCAGCTCTTCCGTCCGCCTCTGGCACGGGACTCGGCCGCCGCAATTTTGCTGAGGGCCATAGCGCTGCCGTTAGCTGCCGTTAGCACTGCGAACTTAGAGCTTTGCGCTGAGTTTAGCGCTGGGTCTGAAGAGCGAGCATGCAGCAGACTGACAGAGACACTGTCAGCACCTCTTAAAGGGACACACACATCTATCAGGTAAGTTTGCATTCAAGCTTTTGGACTGGATTTTTTATATTTTATTGAAGTAGTGACCATGTGGTTGATAGTGAGGAAGGTAGCTGTAAACTGCTGGAAGATATCAATGGACCTGTCAGATGTGCAGAAAAGTGGCAAATGGAATTCAATCCGGAGAATGTGTGAGGTAATGCATTTGGGGAGGGATAGGAAGTGATCTATTTCCATTAGCAGAGAGGTCAATAACCAGGGGGCATAGTTTTAAAGTAATTGGTAGAAGGATTAGAGGGGAGTTGAGGAAATGTTTTTTCACCCAGGGGGTCTGGAACGCACTGCCTGAAAGGGTGGTAGAGGCAGAAACCCTCATCACATTTAAAAAGTACGTACTTGGATGCACACTTGAAGTGCCGTAACCTGCAAAGCTACGGACCAAGAGCTGGAAAGTGGGATTAGGCTGGTTAGCTCTTTCTCGACCGGTGCAGACATGATGGGCTGAATGGCCTCCTTCTGTGCCATAAATTTGTATGTTTCTAGTGGCTTGGTGCAATAGATATTAAAAGTTGTTAAAATGTGCGGGGAGTGCAGGGAGTTCTGCTGGACGCTTGCAAGGTCCCGGATGATAAAGGAAGCCCTCTGAGCAGACAGAAAATGCTGGAAATAAGCAGGTCAGGCAGCATCCGTGCAGAGAGTCTTGGGTCGAGATGGTGCCTGCCTGAGCATTTCCAGCATTTTCTGCTTTTATTTCAGATTTCCGGCATCTGCTTGCAGAGGGAAGAGAAGGAAGCAGAAGAGGAGGAAGCAGAAGGAAGGATTCAACTCAGGTAGCCACTTTCTGGCTGGGATATCCAGGATGAAATTATCTGCCTGCGGTACCAGTGACCACAACCCCAATTCTCCTTTCAACATTTGTCCTACACCTTACCTTCCCTCTGTTACTGACCATCACAATGTCCTCTTGGCCACAATGCTGAAGTAAAAGCCACCACAAAGCAAACTTTCCAATCCAACTTTATACATCTATCGATCCAGTTTTTCATCAAGAAATCAACTCAATCACCCTTATGCATTCCCTTAGTGACTGTCTTGTGTGTGCCTTTGCTTATCCAACTGATGTCACACAGTGCTACCCCAGTGGCTGCAGCATGGCTGGTGGAAGTTTGCTGACTTTCATTGGGGGACACTGTAGATGGCCTTGCAGGTCGACCTTGAGGAGCTGATGGCTGGGAGTGTGAAATCGAGTGACGATGTTTCCTCTTCTTATTCTTCTTCTTCACTCTCCTCTCCCTCTTCTTGTTCACGCACTGGCTGGGCAGGCTGCATTTCTTGGGTGTGTGAAATGAGGAAGACGCAAGGGTGAAGTTGTGGTGAGGAGAGGGAGGGAAAGCAAGAGGTGCATGCAAGAAGGAGGATAACGTATAAGGATACTAGCATCTTGTATCCTTTCTGCTGGCAGTGACGGCTTGGTGATGTACGCCCACATCATTCTTTCTGGACAGCCTCCTGGCCCCTGTGGATAGAAGACCTCTCTTGTAGTGTTGACCCCCTGCACAAAGCTGGAGTGCTGCATGCGAGACCCTGGGTGCCCCTTCTCTGGCTTGCTGAGCCATTTGTGTTAGTGCTGAAGCACTTTTCCCATTTTTTTAGGTGCGGAAGGCAATTCAGCTTTAAGAGCTGAAGACTGCCATTTGGGATTTCTTTTTAATGTTTATTTTTTTTCAGAAGGCAGTTGAGCTCTAAGGGCTAAAAACTGCCTATTTTAAAATGATTTTTATTTTTTTCATTTTAGAAGGCAGTTCCCCATTAAGGGACTGCACTACTTTCTAAAATGACAGCCTTGCTTTAAGAGAAGGCTGTTCTTGCTCCAATGATGCTACGGCCACGCTACATTGGGCCTTCTGCTGATACTACTGCCTGAAATCCGGCCTTGCACAGTAAGATTAGCACTGCGCTGTTAATTAGCAAGCAGCACCATTATACCGGTGCTGCCAGTGCTATTAATTTCAGCGGCCATTAACTGCGGCCCGCAGTGCCACTGGCAGGTTTCCAGCGCTCTGGAATTTCTAGGCTATTAACTGTAAAAGGGTTGTCAGAGCAGCACTGGGGCTGGTTAGAGACCAAAATGGAGATCTAATGGTGGAGGCAGAAGGCATGGTTGAGGTACTAAATGAGTACTTTGCATCGGTGTTTACTAAGGAAGATGACTTTCGAAAGCTACGGTAAACGAGGAGGTTATCAGGATACTGGATGACATAAAAATAGATAAGGAGGAAGTACTAGAAAGGCTGGCAGTACTTAATATGGATAGGTCACCCGGTCCGGATGGGATGCGTCCTAAGTTGCTGAGGGAATTTAGAGTAGAAATTGCGGAGGTGCTGGCTGCAATCTTCCAATCCTCCTTAGATACAGGGATGGTGCCAGAGGACTACAGGATTGCAAATGTTGCACCCTTGTTCAAAAAAGGGGAGAAGGATAAACCTGGCAATTACAGGCCAGTTTAACGTTGTTGATGTGGAAGCTTTTAGAAACAATAATCCGGGAGAAAATTAACAGCCACTTGGACAAGCATGCTCGAATAAAGGAGAGACCGCTGTTTTTGGAATACACTAATGACTTGGACTTGTGGGTACAGGGCACAATGACACCAAACTTGGAAGTGTAGTAAAGAGTGAGGAAGATAGTAATAGACTTCAAGAGGACACAGACAGGCTGGGGGAATGGGCAGACACATGGCAGATGAAATTCAATGCAGAAAAGTGTGAGGTGATGCATTGTGGTAGGAAGAATGAGGAGAGACCATACAAGCTAAATGGTACAATTGTGAAGGAGGTTCAGGAACAGAGAGACATGAGGGTGTATGTACACAAACCTTTGAAGGTGGCAAGACAGGTTAACAAAGCAGTTAATAAAGCAAAAGGGATCCTGGGCTTATAAGTAGAGGCATAGAGTACAAAAGCCAGAAAGTTGTGCTAAACCTGTATACAACACTAGTTCGGCCCCAGTTGGAGTATTGTGTCCAATTTTTCGCAGCGAGTGGTTATGACCTGGAATGCACTGCCTGAAAGGGTGGTGGAGGCAGATTCAATCGTGGCTTTCAAAGGGAATTGGATAAGTACCTGAAGCAAAAAATTTTGCAGGGCTACGGGGAAAGGGCGGGGGAGTGGGACTCTCTGAAGTGATTTGCAGAGAGCCGGCATGGGCTTGATGGGCCGAATGGTCTCCTGTGCTGTAACTATTCAATGAATTCTGGGCACCACACTTTAGGAAGCACGTGAAGGAAGGTTTGGAGAGGGTACAGAAGAGATTTATTAGAAAAGTTCCAGGGATGAGGGGTCATAGTTCCGTGGATAGACTGGAGAAGCTGGGGTTATTCTCCTTCGAGCAGAGAAGGCTAAGAGGAGATTTGATAGTGGCATTTAATATCTTGAAGGGTTTAGATAGAGAAATGTTTTCTAATGGCTGAAGGGTTGATAACCAGAGGGCACAGATTTAAGGTGATTGGCAACATGAGGAAAAACCTTTTTATGCAACGAGTAGTTAGGATTTGGAATGCACTGCCTGATAGGGTACAGATTCAATAGTAGCTTTCAAAAGAGAATTGGAAAAATATTTGAAGGAGATAAAATTGCTGGGATATGGAGAAAGAGCAGGGGAGTGGGACTAACTGGATTGTTCTTCGAAAGAGCCAGCGCATGCGATGGGCCCGAATGGCCTCCTTCTGTGCTGTACTATTCTATGATTACAGTAATTCTGAGAAATTTGTGTTTGTTGTGGAAAATAAACATTCAAAGAGTGTGTTAATAGTTCATAGAGCCAGTAATACTGACAGGCACAGTCTAGCGAATCCCAATCTGGGCCATTGTCTGCAAAATCACTAGAAAGCGATTGTAAGAGTCCAGTAGAACATGAACGTTATCAGAGAAGAGAAGATCTGATAAAGGTCTCTTGTAATACAAACTTTCAGTTTGCTTAGGGAGCAACAAGGCATGTAATTGCAAACTAGAATCTCATGCTGGTTGGCAAGTCAGTTTGAAAGTAAGACTTATTTTTTATTCATTCACGGGATGTGGGCATTGCTGGCAAAGCTAGCATTTATTGCCCATCCCTAATTGCCCTTGAGAAGGTGGTGCTGATCCGCCTTCTTGAACCGCTACAGTCCGTGAGGTGAAGGTACTCCCACAGTGCTGTTAGGTAAGGAGTTCCAGGATTTTGACCCAGCGACGATGAAGGATCGGTGATATATTTCCAAGTCAGGATGGTGTGTGACTTGAAGGGGAACTGGGAGGTGGTGGTGTTCCCATGCGCCTGCTGCCCTTGTCTTTCTAGGTGGTAGATGTCACGGGTTTGGGAGGTGGTGTGAAGAAGCCTTGGCGAGTTGCTGCAATGCATCTTGTAGATGGTACACACTGCAGCCATGGTACGCCGGTGGTGGAGGGAGTGAATGTTTCAGGTGGTGGATGGGGTGTCAATCAAACGGGCTTTTTTGGATGGTGTCGAGCTTCTTGAGTGTTGTTGGAGCTGCACTCATCCAGGCATTCATCTCAGAATGCTAACAGGAACGGGTATCTACAGGTGATCCAAATTTCTAATACGCCCCTTGACTCACATTTTCAATTGACTCCACTTCAATGATTGGCAGGGCTGCCTTTTCATGTAAAATAACTTCTTTTTGGGCCCATTCTGACCCCGACTCCTCCTCCCAATAGGTTGGCTTGGTGCGAAAGCCACAACGGCTTCCCTGCGGAGGCCTCTGTTTAAAATAGACTCCGAAGAAGTCATCAAAGTCCGATCTGTATATTTGAAGAATGACCCTGTTTCTGGTGGGTGTCGCTCCCGTCTGCTCAGAGAGCAGGTTAAAATTGAAAGCTGTGGGGAGATAGTAGGACCTCGGCAAGTAAATCCCACGATTGATTTTAACTGCCCAGGAGGGTAGTTTGAAAATTGCCCCTTGCGTATTTAAAAGGCTTTCTTTCATTGCTGAATCACAAATGAAAATGCACCCTCCTAAAATTAATAACCTTTTTGGGTGGGAGATTGCTGGAAGGCCTCCTTGCCTCATTTCCATTACCAATCTGCATATATACCCACCAAAATTGGGAGGATTTCACCTGAAAAATTCAAGTCCATGTCTCCAAGTTTCCAAGAGTTTGAATTGTGGAGCAGAGTTATGAGCTTGCAACATTGTGTTGTAGTTCTAAACCACTGGGAAGAGGTACTGCAATGCACACTGAGTCTACTTCTAAAGTGTGCCATTTTCTGTTTTGGGGAAGACATTTTGCAATATGCATAGGTTATAGGTTTGTCACCCAGAAAGAGACAGATATATGATGGGAGAGAGAGAGGGATGAGATGGAAAGAAGACGACAGAGGGAAGGAAGTGGGTGTAAGAGAGAAAGGGGAAGGCAAGTGAACAAAAACAAGTACAACTTACAATTATATAGCATCTTTAACGTAGAAAAATATCCCAAGGCACTTCACGTAGATGTAATTAAAAAATGGACACCTAGACGTAGAAGGAGAAAAGCATGGTTGGAGGTGGATTTTAAAGAGGGTCTTAATGGAGGAGTTGGAGATGTGGAGAGGCAGAGAGATATGGAGGGAAATTCGAGAGCTTGGGGCCTAGGCAGCTGAAGGCTGGGCTGCCAGTGATGGGATTAAGGGAGAGGAGTATGCACAAGACGCCAGAGTCAGAGTAACAGAGAATTTGTGTGGGGTGAGGTGGTTGTAGAGCTGGAGGAGGTTACAGAGATAGGGAGGGGTGAGGCTATGAAAGGATTTAAACACGATGATGACAATTTGAGTGGGACATCGTGCTGAAATTTATGGTGCATGGAGGATGGTGGGCCGGCCAAGAGAGCATTAGAATAGTTAAGTCTGAATAGTGAAGTCCGAAGGCATGAATGAGGATTTCAGCAGCTGTGGTAGGGTAAAGGTGGGCAATGTTAGAGGTGTAGGTAGGTGGTGTTAGTGATGGACAGGTTATGGGGTTGGAAGCTCAGCTCGGGGTTCAATACCTGTGGGTTGTTTCAATAGAATACTGGTTTAATTCTCTATTATGATTCAAAAATTAATGTTTACGTCCACGAAGCAGTCACATACATCTGTCTCCTTCTGGGTGACAAACCTATAACCTATTGCGAACAGTCTGGTGCAATCTGAGACAGTGGCCAGGGAGAGTCTGGAATCGGGTGATGTGCGGAGTTAATGGAAGAGGCCGAACACGATGGTTTCGGTCTTCCCAATGTTTAACGGGGGAAATTGCAGCTCATCTAAGACTGGATGTCGGAAAAGCAGTCTGACACCGCAGGAGACAGTGGAGGGGTCGAAAGAGGTCATGGAAAGGTAGAGCTGGCTGTTTTCAGCCTACATGTAAAAGCTGATGCTATGTCTACAGATGATGTTGCCAAGGGGTAGCTTGTAGATGGAAAGGGGCCACGAACAGATTCTGCAGACACATCAGAATCAACAAACACAATCCCACTTAACTAGACAACGGAGGAATAGTGTTGGAGGAGAATGATGCTGTTGACCATATCAAATTCTGCAGTAATCAAGTAGGACGAGGAGTGACAATGCACGACAGTTACCATCACAGAGGATGTAATATGTGACTGCTTCGTGGTCGTAAACATTAATTTTTGAATCAGAATAGAGAATTAAACCAGTATTCTATTGAAACAACCCACAGGTTTTTAAAATATTGGGTTAATTTTGCCCATTTGACAATAGAATCACAGCAGTGGCATTTTTTGTTTTTATTTCATAAGTGGAAAAACCGTATGTAAGACATATGGGGGCGAAATTGGGCTTGGTAGCGCCTGTTTTTTGGGCGCTACGAGAGCCCTTAAGGTTCCAAAATGGCGTCTGCAGCGTATGCGCACACTTCTGATGCAAAGTGTGCGGAACATCATATTGGTAAAGGGGTTAGCGCGCGCGCACCTAATGTCCGCCGGAAGTATACAGAGCAAGCAGATCATGACATCAAACAGCATGCAACATTGATTTGATGCCAGCACTGCCATTTTGGAGCTCCACACTCCAGCCTGCACCCTCTCTTAACCTCCCATAGCTGAACACGCGATCAGTGACATGAAGGACCCACCCCGCCCCCACCTCACCAGCGCTATTTAAAGCGATCATCAAATAACTACAGGTTAGTTGCTGGATTATTTCTTCTGGCTGTTGCTGCAATTCTATGCATTTTGGATGCTTTTCCATACTTGTTAAAAGATTCCCTAATTTACAAGGTCTGGCTGGTGCCGAGTACTTTTTTGGTGGCTTCAAGGCTTCTGCACAAACCAGTTGCTCCCAGACATGGGTGGCCTATTAGGCCTTCCTCTTGGCTTTGAGAATGATTGGGAGAATGAGTAGAGGCCACACAGAGCAAGACAAGCTGCTAGAAGAGGGAGGAAGAGGAGGGAGAGAGGGCTTTCAGCAGGAAGCCATATCTGCAGAGGCTCTTTAGGGATCAGGTCTGTTGGAGAACAGATTGCAGGACGTTGGGTGGATGCTGCTTGTGCTGCAATGGAAGCTGAGACATTGGCCATCAGACGTTGCATCATGTTTGGCTCCATGAGTGTGTTGATGGAGGTGGCCACCCATTCCATGTTGGAAAGGATGGGCTCCAAGCTCTGCGCAAAGCCTGTGCCAAGTTGGTGCCGGATTCCCTCCTTGACATTAAACACACTGGCAGGCTTTCCAGTGCACCAAGCATTTGGGCGTGTACCCATCAGCCTTCTTCTGTAGCCTGGCTCATCAAAGTCATCATCTGAGTCCTCTGCAGCAGAATTTGTGTGTGACCTCGCCCTCTGGCGACCTGGTACCCGTGCTCTCCTTTCCCCCTGCCCTGGCTGCTGCGCACTTGTGCCCGGTGTCTCACCACGTGCAGATCCCGCCTCTATCCTATCTTCTAAATTACACGCAGTGTCAGAGTGGTAGCTGCGACTGTAAAATCGAGTGACGGTGTGTCTTCATCTTCACTGTCTTCTTGCTCTTCCTCCACTACCTGGGCAGGTTGCAGTTCTTGGATATCTGAAAGGAAAAAGGGACAAGGGTTGGGTTGTGGTGAGGGGAGAGGAGAAAGTAAGAACTGCATGCTTACACTATCAGCAGCTTCTCAGTTAGGAGAGATTGTGGGATGAGGGAGAAGTGGGATGAGAGAAGGAGAATTAGGTATGCGGATACCCTCATCTTCAATGGCTTCAGCCCTGTCGGTGGCCTCTTCCTCAGCAATGGCCCTTCCCATAATGGCCAGCACCATCTCCTCCAAGGGGTTAGAACATGCAGGCATGCCTCTCCCCCGCTGGTTAGTTCCTGTTGCGCCATCTTTTCCTGCAAGAGAGGGGGGAAAGTGTCAGTGAGTGTCGTGCCATCTGTTTGGGTGATGTGGCTGTCAGGGCTCCCAGTGTGTACAAACTGAGTTGTGAGTTTGAGGCTTGCAACAGTGCTAAGTGTATGAGGGTGAGGTGAAGCTATGAATGTTAGATATGAGTCCTGATTGTAGAGATTGTTGGTAGGTGAGTGATGGGGATGTGGTGAATTGAGCAGTGGATGAGGCTAGTGGTGCTGCTGGTAAGATATGGCATTTGAAATAAAAACAGAAAATGCTGGAAATACTCAGCAGGTCAGGCAGCATCTGTGGAGAGAGAAACAGAGTTAACATTTCAGGTTGATGACCTTTCGTCAGAACTTCCCAGGTCAGATTCAATTCTGACAAACGGTCATCGACCTGAAACGTTAACTCTGTTTCTTGCTCCACAGATGCTGCCTGACCTGCTGAGTATTTCCAGCATTTACTGTTTTTATTTCAGATTTTCAGCATCCACAGTATTTTGCTTTTGTATGGCATTTGAAGATTTATTCACTGACCTTGACCACTCACGTGAGATCATTAAACTTCTTCCGGCACTGCAAGTCCTTGGGGCTATACTCCTGGCATTGACATCTATGGCTATCTGTTCCCACTGTCCTCTCATCATGTGTCTGGAGGGCCTCCTGCCCCTGAGAATACAGGACATCTCTCCTCCTTTCCACCTCCTCCACCAAGATCTCTAATGCAGCATCTGAAACCCTGGGGGCCCGCGCTCTCCCATGGTCAGCCATTGATCTCTCTTTCCCAGGTCAGATTCAGTTGCAGTGTGACTCACAGCACCTGCTGATGCACCTCCCCTTTAAAAGGTGCAGGCTAGCTTTAAGTAGTGCAGGCTAGCTTTAAGAAGTGCAAGTTACTAACGCTATTGGGCTCCCTGCTGATGCGTGCAGCACGAACAGCCCGGGAAGCACTGGCTGCACCAGAAATCATTATAATTAGCAGGCAGCACGAAGTTGGTGTGCTGCCTGCATTCCACTCAACGGGCGCGGGTTAATTGCGCATCGCGATCCCATCGCCCGTTTTGGGGGGCTAACCAATTTATAGCCCGTAGACTCTACAGTGAGGTTTCAAGAGATTTCAATACCTGTATAAATATATGACCTTGCCAAGCCCCCCCACCACCCTTTATTGAATGTTGCAGATTTATGTTACTGGGACAGTAACAAAGTTGGAACTAGCTGAATAAATTAAGTCATCAGCAAAAGTTTAATGTTGATATGAAGTGCACCGCTTATCAATCATCATTCTGTTTATGCAATATTGCATTTTTAAAAATTCTGCTGCATTAATCATGTCATATTTTTACTTCTACAGAACTAGTCATATAATATTTAAACAATCATTTTTTTCCCAACTGAGAAAAGAGAATGTGCTGTAGCTGGTCTGATTTCAATTTAGCATGCAGCATTGTTAGAACACAACCTTTGCTTACATTGTAAATAAGATCATAGACTGGGTGCCACATTGGGTTAGTATACTGTCCTGGACGCTCTAGAGCCTGTGTCTGAATGTTTGCCAGACTAATAGTATGAGTCCTTTACTTTGTTATAAGGTTCCTACATAATCTTAGTTTGGGCTTAATCCAGTCCCTAATGAGTATGTATCCATAGCAAAAATGATGGCACATTGTTGGGACATAAGTTGCCTGGCTTCGACACCTAAGTGACAAAAAATAGACAGTGTTCTATTATTTAGCATTATCATGTTGCCGAATAGGAAAATTGAATCCAAGCAACTTCAAAATTTATATTACTGTACACTGAAGTGTTTTTCTGCGATTCCAACTGGCGTTATAAAGCTTGCAATATTTGTTTATTTCTTTTTAATTAACTGTCAATTTGGTATTGTGAAGAGTGTAGTGGCATCACACTGATTCAGTATCTCACTTTAGTGCGTTTGTGCATTTTGATTTTTGCCACTGTATTTATATACGAAACAAATCAAAACCTATACGTCAAGACTATATAATTTGATCATTATCTTGAGTTGATGCCGTAGAGCATTACTGTATTTTTTCCTCTGGGGCAAGATTATATTTTTGTTCTCATTAAAATCAGGTATATGCATTCTGTGGAGTAGAATTTCTGAACGACAGAATAAATGTCCTTCATTTTAATGAGTATGAAAATAGTCCATCTCCCTTGCACTCTTCTTCGGTTTCCTAATAATCCAGCATCAAATGAGAAAAGAAACACTTTTTTTTAAGATTGCATGCAGCGTAGTTAAGCTGCTCACTGTAAGCTTACAAACTCCATCTTGCAGACTCACTCCTTGTCCAGTTGGATCTAACCAATGTTACTTATTAAAACATTGAGACTTAAGGGAATATCTCTACATATGTATACTTAAACTAATATACAATCATATTTTCCTTCTTTTCAAATGTTTAACTAAATGATTCCCTTGAAAGAAACAAAACTTGCATTTATACTGCATCTTTAACATCCTCAGGACATCCCAACACACTTCAAATCTAATATTGTAATGTAAGTAACTGCAACAGCCAATTTGTGCACAGCAAGGTCCCAAAAACCGCAAATGAGTTAAATGATCAGCTAATCTGTTTTAGTGGTATTGATTGAGGGATGAATGTTGGTCAGGAGATCAGGAGAATTCACCTGCTCCTCTTCCCACAATGCCATAGTTCTCCCTCAGTACTGCACCGGAATGTCAGCCTAGATAATATACCTGGAGTGAGACTTAAACCTTCTGATTTATCGTTAAGTTTAGAGTAGCTATGAAAAAGGACAAGGAATAATCAAACGTGGAAATAAGAAAGCATAAGGGATGCTTTCCTTTATTAGCTGAGGCATAGATTATAAGAGCAAGGAAGTTATGCTTGAACTGTATAAAACACTAGTTAGAGCACAGCTAGAATACTGCGTACAATTCTGGTCACCACATTCCAGGAAGGATGTGATTGCACTAGAGAGGGTACAGAGGAGATTTACGAGGATGTTTCCAGATCTGGAGAATTTTAGTTATGAGGAAAGATTGGATAGGCTGGGGTTGTTTTCTTTGGAACAGAGGAGGCTGCGAGGAGAGTTGATTGAGGGGCCTAGATAGTGAATAGGAAGGACCTATTTCCCTCATATTTTGGTGCAGCAGTCAGTTTTTTAGTAAATTTAAAAAAAATCAACAACTTTTAAAACATGACTATTAGTGTCCTTGCCCCCAAAAGATCCAGCTGATTTTTGGAGCCTCCTTGAAGGCCTGCAAACGAGCACAATTAGCGGAAACTCCCAGTGGTGATTAATTCATCCTGGGGCGTGGCCAGTATTGTGAGCAGGGCCAGCTTCCAGTGCGATGTTTTTTAAACTTGCATAAAACATCGCGGAAACTCAATTTGCGGTGGACGTAATTTGCGATCTTTTGCGCCGATTTCGGGCGAATTACGCCGAAAAAATCAGCGCAACTGACCTGGAATTCTAACCCATAGAGATTAAGCTGAAACTGAAAAAGGAGGCTTATGATAAATGCCAGACTCATAATACAATAGAGAACCAAGCTGAATACAGAAATTACAGAGGAGAACTGAAAAAGGAAATAAGAGGGGAAAAGGGAGTGTGTGAGAATAGATGAGCGAGTAACATAAAAGGGATCCCAAAAGTCTTTTATAAACATATAAATGTTAAAAGGACAGTCAAAGGAAGGGTGGGGCTGATTAGGGACCAAAAAAATCTTCTCATGGAGGCAGTGGGCATGGCTGAAGTACTAAATGAGTACTTTGCATCTGTATTCATGCTGCTGATGTCACAGTAAAGGAGGTAGTAGCGATATTGAATAGGATAAAATAAATAAAGAGTAGGTACTTAAAAGGTTGGTGTTACTCAAAGTAAAAAAGTCAGCCGGCCTGGATGGGATGCATCCCATGTTGCTGAGTGGAGTAAGGGTGGAGATAGCAGAGGCTCTGGCCACAATCTTCCTTAGATATGGGAGATGCCAGATGACTAGAGGAGTGCAAATGTTACACCCCTGTTCAAAAAAGGGAGAGGGATAAACTTGGCAACTACAGGCCAGTCAGAATAATGTCTGTTGGGGAAACTTTTAGAGACAGTGGGCTAGAAATTCATGTGTTTAGCGGCAAATGTTAGCACCATGAGACGGCACTAAAACGCCATTCAGAGCTCCACTGCCAGCTGATGGTGGTTCCAGCACCACACACCATATCCGTCTTGCCGGTAGTACTGCTAGTAAACTCGATCGGCAGGGACATCGCAGTCACGGAGATCATGACGTCAGTGAGTGTGCAACGCTCACTTCACGCCCGATATCCCAACTTCATTTTGGCCATTGAACTCACCAGCTGGAGAAAGCAACGACAGGTTGAGGTAGCATGCAGCAGCAGGAAGCCGGCTCTAGCAACACTATTTAAAGGGATCCTTACCAATCACTCGGACCTGACAGGTTTTTGAAGGTTGAGTGGCTGTGTGCTACTTCCTGCTACTGGAAGAGTTTTCTTTATTCATTTCAAGGTTCTTTGGTATCAGGGAGTGTTGTGGCAAGTACAAAACGCCATAATTATTTCTGAAAAGCTCCATCCCACATCACTTGCTAAAAGTCATGGGGGAGGTACTGGCAGTGGACCTCGCCCTCCAGGATCTATGGCGGAGGGAGCGGAGGCGGTGAGACAATCGGCCTTCCAGACAGGCTGTCCGTGACCAGCTCATCAGACTCCTAATCACATGAATGAAACCCCAGATCCCCGTAGCTCACCACATCCCCATCATACAATCCCTGTCTCACGCCATATCGCAGGGTCCTCCTGGGCACAAAGGTGAAATAAGAAAGACCACAAAATATTCCAAACCCCATTAATAACTTTATCTATAAACATACCACACACACACATCACATGAATTCTAATAACTAATAAAAAGAAAGACTTGCATTTATATAGCGCCTTTCACGACCACCGGACATCTCAAAGCGCTTTACAGCCAATGAAGTACTTTTTGAAGTGGAGTCACTGTTGTAATGTGGGAAATGCGGCAGCCAATTTGCGCACAGCAAGGTCCCACAAACAGCAATGTGATAATGACCAGATAATTTGTTTTATGATGTTGGTTGAGGGATAAATATTGGCCAGGACACCGGGGATAACTCCCCTGCTCTTCTTCGAAATAGTGCCATGGGATCTTTTACGTCTACCTGAGAGAGCAGACGGAGCCTCGGTTTAACATCTCACCTGAAAGACGGCACCTCCGACAGTGCAGCGCTCCCTCAGCACTGCACTGGAGTGTCAGCCTAGCTTTGTGTGCTCAAGTCCCTGGAGTGGGACTTGAACCCACAACCTCCTGACTCAGAGGCGAGACTGCTACCAACTGAGCCACAGCTGACACTGTGCCTGCCATAGTTGAATAGCTGTCATTGTGTGCAAGGTGTGAGATGTGTGTGTGAGTGTTGCTAGGCAGAGATTGTTGGCGGGTGAGTGCTGGGGGTGTGGTGTATTGAGCAGTGTGTTAAGCTTGTGGTACATTTGTTGAAGCCTTCACTCACCCTGACCACTCGTGTGAGCTCGTTAAACTTCTTCCTGCACTGTGTGTGGGTCCTGGGGACCACAGTGCTGCCTGTGATGTGGTGTGCCACCTCCCTCCACATAATCCGGCAGACTTGTGGCGAGGACCTCCTGCCAGTTGCAGGGTGGGTACAGGACCACCCGCCTGCTCTCCACTACTAAAACCAATGCTTCCAAAGCTTCATCGGACAACCTCCGGGCTCTCTCCCTGGGGTGGCGATTTGTCAACAGGATTTGTTAGTAACTGATCCTTCTCCTTGTCTTTCTTAGGATTGTTGGGGCAGCTGCACACCCAACAATGCTGAGAATGAGGTGCTGCAGCATCAATGAACCTCCCCTTTAAGTAGTGAAAGGAACCTGTAGTAATCATGACTTGCAATTAGACTGCCCCCGATATTGGTCCAGCTTTTCAGTGTAACGGCAATGAGCTTGGTTTTTATGATGAGAATCATGACTGCAATCATTTTAATGAGGAGTGAGGACGTGCAGCCTAGATGATTTTCAGCTGGCGCTACTTAACCATTTTTAGTCTAAACACTGCCCACGTAGCTATAATGAATTTCTAGCCCAAATCTGAGACAAAATGAATTGGCACTTGGAAAAATATGGGTTAATAAATGAAAGCTAGCATGGATTTGTTAAAGGCAAATCGTGTTTGACTAACTTGATTGAGTTCTTTGATGAAGTAACGGAGAGTGTTGATGAAGGTAGTGAAGTTTATGTTATGTATTATGGACTTTCAAAAGGCATTTGATAAAGTACCACATAATAGACTTACTAGCAAAATTAAAGCCCATGGGATTAAAGGGACAGTGGCAGCATGGATACGAAATTGGCTAAGAGGGAGAAAGCAGAGAGTAGTGGTGAACGGTAATTTTTCAGACTGAATCAGTCCAGGAATTTCTCTCAGTAATAGACTTGGGTATTAAATTCCCTTTTCAATTGGTTAAAAGTCAAAGTTTTATTTTGGTAAGATAACATGAGAACTAATATTGAGACGTGGTTGGCTGCTCCTGTGCTACCAAAGGGTAATGAGACTGAGGTATCCCTCCTCTCATGGTACCTATCAGAGCATGAAAGCCCAAAGACGCAGCAGCCTCCATCCTGGCTGTCGGGGTCTGGAAGCTGATATGCAGGGTACTCTCATTATGACATCTTCAAGCATATCTCAAGTTGATATGTAGGATGCTTTGCATGTTTTCTTTTTATATTCAATTATGGGATGTGGGCGTCGTTGGCAAGGCCAGCATTTATTGCCCATCCCTAATTGCCCTTGAGAAGGTGGTGGTGAGCCGCCTTCGTGAACCACTGCAATCCGTGTGGTGAAGGTACTCCCACAGTGCTGTTAGGGAGGGAGTTCCAGGATTTTGACCCAGCGACGATGAAGGATCAGTGATATATTTCCTAGTCAGGATGGTGTGTGACTTGGAGGGGAACTGGGAGGTGGTGGTGTTCCCATCCGCCTGCTGCCCTTGTCCTTCCAGGTGGAAGAGGTCGCGGGTTTGGGAGGTGCTGCCGAAGAAGCCTTGGCGAGTTGCTGCAGTGCTTCTTGTAGATGGTACACACTGCAGCCACGGTACGCCGGTGGTGGAGGGAGTGAATGTTTAAGGTGGTGGATGGGGTGCCAATCAAGCAGGCTGCTTTGTCCTGGATGGTGTCGAGCTTCTTGAGTGTTGTTGGAGCTGCACTCATCCAGGCAAGTGGAGAGTATTCCATCAAACTCCTTACTTGTGCCTTGTAGATGGTGGAAAGGTGTTGGGGAGTCAGGAGGTGAAACACTCACCGCAGAATACCTAGCCTCTGACCTGCTCTTGTTGCCACAGTATTTATGTGGCTGGTCCAGTTAAGTTTCTGGTCAATGGTAACCCCCAGGATGTTAATGGTGGGGGATTCGGCGATGGTAATACCGTTGAATGTCAAGGGGCGGTGGTTAGACTCTCGCTTTTTGGAGCTAGTCATTGCCTGGCACTTCTGTGACGCGAATGTTACCTGCCACTTATCAGCCCAAGCCTGAACGTCGTCCAGGTCTTGTTGCATTCGGGCATGGACTGCTTCATTATCTGAGGAGTTGTGAATGGCGCTGAACACTGTGCAGTCATCAGCGAACATCCCCATTTCTGACGTTATGTTGGAGGGAAGGTCATTTATGAAGCAGCTGAAGATGGTTGGGGAACTCCTGCAGCAATGTCCTGGGGCTGTGATGAATGACCTTCAACCATCACAACCATCTTCCTTTGTGCTAGGTATGACACCAGCCAGTGGAGAGTTTTCCCCCCGATTCCCATTGACTTCATTTTACTAGGGCTCCTTGATGCCAGACTCAGTCAAATGCTGCCTTGGTGTCAAGGGCAGTCACCCTCACCTCTTGAATTCAGCTCCTTTGTCCATGTTTGGACCAAGGCTGTAATGAGGTCGGGAGCCGAGTAGTCTTGGTGGAACCCAAACTGGGCATCAGTGAGCAGGTTATTGGTGAGTAAGTGCCGCTTGATAGCACTGTCGATGACACCTTCCATCACTTTGTTGATGATTGAGAGTAGACTGATGGGGCGGTAATTGGCCGGTTTGGATTTGTCCTGCTTTTTGTGGACAGGACATACCTGGGCAGTTTACCACATTGTCGGATAGATGCCAGTGTTGTAACTGTACCGGAACAGCTTGGCTAGAGGCGCAGCTAGTTCTGGAGCACATGTCTTTAGCACGATAGCCGGGATGTTGTCGGGGCCCATAGCCTTTGCTGTATCCAGTGCGCTTAGCCGTTTCTTGATATCACGTGGAGTGAATCGAATTGGTTGAAGACTGGCTTCTGTGATTGTGGGGACCTCGGGAGTAGTCCGATATTGATCATCTACTCGGCACTTCTGGCTGAAGATGGTTGCAAACGCTTCAGCCTTGTCTTTTGCACTCTCGTGCTGGGCTCCACCATCATTGAGGATGGGGATATTCATAGAGCCTCCTCCTCCCATTAGTTGTTTAATGGTCCACCACCATTCACGACTGGATGTGGCAGGAATGCAGAGCTTTGATCTGATCCGTTGATTGTGGGATCGCTTAGCCCTGTCTATAGCATGCTGCTTCTGCTTTTTAGCATGCATGTAGTCCTGTGTTGCAGCTTCCCCAGGTTGGCACCTCATTTTTAGGTACGCCTGGTGCTGCTCCTGGCATGATCTTCTACACTCCTTATTGAACCAGGGTTGGTCTCCTGGTTTGATGGTAATGGTAGAGTGAGGGATATGCCAGGCCATGAGGTTACAGATTGTGGTGGAATACAATTCTGCTGCTGCTGATGGCCCACAGCGCCTCAAGGATGCCCAGTTTTGAGCTGCTAGATCTGTTCTGAATCTATCCCATTTAGCATGGTGGTAGTGCCACACAACACAATGGAGGGTGTCCTCAGTGTGAAGATGGGACTTCGTCTCCACAGTGACTGTGCGGTGGTCACTGCTACCAATACTGGCATGGACAGATGCATCTGTGACAGATAGATTGGTGAGGACGAGGTCAAGTAGAATTTTCCCTCGTGTTGGTTCTCTCTCCACCTGTCGCAGGCCCAGACTGGCAGTTATATCCTTCAGGACTCGGCCAGCTCGGTCAGTAGTGGTGCTACTGAGCCACTCTTGGTGATGGACATTGAAGTCCCCCACCCAGAGTACATTCTGTGCCCTTGCTACTCTCGGGGTGATTTTGCCAATGGGGACGTGATGGAGGCGGGACTGCTGCTTGTCGGGTTTTAGTCCCGCCTCCATCGATGTTTGGTCAACCCATGCTATTTTCCCTTGATTGACCTTGCTAAGCCCGCCCAGCAGGCTTAGCAGGCTAATTAAGGGAAAGCTGGTTACTGGTGACGTCAGCGAGTGACGTTTCATCTGTCAAGAGCTTTTGACAGATGAATTGTCATCGTTTGAGAGCTCTGTCAAACACTGACAATCTGTCTTCTAAGTTGAGTCCTGGGACACAGGCTCACTTAGAGATCTCTCCTGAGCAGAAAGCAGAAGGCTGATGCATTTGAGAACGCAGCGGCCATTCTGCTTTCTCTGCCGGTGAGATGAGGGACTCTTGAGACCTGAAGGGTTGGAGCCTGGAGGAAGAAGCAAAGGTAAGTAAAGCTTTTAAAACACTTAAGACTCACCTTACACACTTACCTCTGCACACATGCACCCATCACTCACTTGCACATCGGACATCTCGGCCCCTCCGACCCCCGCAGACCCACGGCTCGCCTCACTGACCCTGGCGAGGTTCAGAGCCGTCGGGAAGCCCGCACTTTAGGGCTCAAAATAGGAATTATCCAAAAAACTGCCTGTTAGCTACCTGTTAACAGGCAGTTAATTGGCACTAATCCTCTTGCCGTCTCGAGGAGGCGGCTCCCAGCGTGGGTCGGGTACCCGCCTCCTGGGAAGATGACACGGAGGCGGGTTGAGGGCAGGATGGATACACGCCACCAGATTCTGCCATTTTCCCAGCAGTCCCGCCTCCATAGCCGCTTCCCCAGGGCTGGCAAAATCGCCCCCTTTGTGTCAGCTGTGGCTCAGTGGGTAGCACACTCGCCTCTGAGTCAGAAGGTTGTGGGTTCAAGTCCCACTCCAGGGACTTGAGCACATAAAGCTAAGCTGACACTCCAGTACAGTGCTGAGGGAGTGCTATACTGTCGGAGGTGCTATCTTTCGGATGAGATGTTAAACCAAGGCCCCGTCTGCTCTCTCAGGTGGATGTAAAGGATCCCATGGCACTATTTCGAAGAAGAGCAGGGGAGTTATCCCCGGTGTCCTGGCCAATATTTATCCCTCAACCAACATAACAAAAAACAGATTATCTGGTCATTATCACATTGCTATTTGTGGGAGCTTGCTGTGCGCAAATTGTCTGCCACGTTTCCCACATTACAACAGTGACTCCACTCCAAAAGTACTTCATTGGCTGTAAAGCGCTTTGAGACGTCTGGTGGTCATGAAAGGCGCTATATAAATGCAAGTCTTTCTTTCAGTTACACAGGATTACATAGGATATATGGCACAGAAACAGGCCATTTGGCCCAACCAGTCCATGCCGGCGTTTATGATCCACTCGAGCCTCCTCCCGTCTTTCCACATCTAAATCTATCAGCATAACCCTCTATTCCCTTCTCCCTCATATGCTTGTCCAGCCTCCCCTTAAATGCATCTATACTATTCGGTTCAACCACTCCCTGTGGTAGCGAGTTCAAAACCTTTCATAATTTTAAAGCTAAAATAATTTTAGGTCACCCCTCAGCCTTTTTAACAATAGAAAAAAGACGCAGCCTGTTCATCCTTTCCTGATATATATACCCTCGCATTTCTGGTATCATCCTTGTATATCTTCTCTGCACCCTCTCCAGTGCCTCTATATCCATTTTATAATATGGCGACCAGAACTGTACGCAGTACTCTAAGTGTGGTCTAACCAAGGTTCGATACAGGTTTAGCATAACTTCCCTACTTTTCAATTCTATCCCTCTAGAAATAAACCATAGTGCTTTGTTTGCTTTTTTTATGGCCTTGCTAATCTGTGTCACAACATCTAGTGATTTGTGTATTTGTACTCCGAGATCCCTTTGTTCCTCTACCCCACCTAGACTCGCACCCTCCAAGTAATAAGTGACCTCCCTATTTTTCCTACCAAAATGTAATACCTCACATTTATCTGTGTTGAACTTCATTTGCCAATTATATGCCCATTCTGCAAGTTTATTAATGTTCTGTAATTTGTTGCAGTCCTCAGTATTGACTATCCCCCCCAATTTGGTGTCATCTGCAAATTTAGAAATTGTATTTTTGATTCCAAAGTCTAAATCGTTAATGTAGGTTGTGATAACAGTGGTCTCAGCACTGATCCTTGTGGAACACCACTACCCACCTTCTGCCACTGTGAATAGCTACCCTTTATCCCTACGCTCTGCTTTCTGTCTTGAAGCCAGCTAGCAATCCATTCTGCTACTTGTCCCCTGACTCCGCATTCTCTGATCTTGTTCATCAATCTATTATGGGGTACCTTATCGAAGGACTTTTGAAAATCTAGATAAATTACTTCTACTACATTACCATTGTCTACTCTCTCTGTTACCTCTTCAAAAAATTCAATGAGGTTGGTCAAGCAAGATTTTCCCTTTTGAAATCCATGCCGACTCTTCCTTATTATATTTTTGGTTTCTCAATGTTCTTCTATTTTCTCCTTTAGTAGGGATTCCATTATTTTTCCTATGACTGATGTTAAGCTGACTGGTCTATAATTCCCTGGACATGTTCTATCCCCTTTCTTGAATTATATTATGTTAGTTATCCGCCAGTCTTCTGGCACTACGGGGGCGATTTTCTCACTGGAGGCGAAATGGAGGCGGGTTTTGGCTTGGGTGTGTCAGAAACTCGCCTCCAATGATAGTTTTCAAAAAATTGAGATTTTCCCATGATTGTCCACTTGATTTCAGAGGTGTTTTGGGACTGAAACTCGCCTCTGCTGACAGCACTTTTCCAGTCTGATTTTATGGCTTCTTGCTCCCTTGGCTCACTCCACAGCTTTTCTGATTCTCCTGCACCACCGCCAACATCTTTTGAGATACGTATATCCAATTCCAAGGCAAGGGCCTACCCGAGGCTCTCAGATGAGGCGCCGCAAATGTTGTTTGAGGGGGTGAGAACTAGCATGGAGGTGCTCTTCCACTCATCTCGGCGGAAGAGGCCTGCCAAAGAAACCAAGGCTGTGTGGGTACAGCTGGCAAGGGATATAAGCTCCAGATCTGTGTGTAGTTTGGGAGACTGTTTCTGTGTATTGATGAAATGCCATCCTTGTTGGAAAGCATTAACATGATTTGATGCCAAAATGTTGGCGTTATGCCATCTGCTACTTAGCCTTAGGCAGCTCCACATTGCGGGCAACGCCACACTTGCGTTGTCAGGTTGGTGGCCTGAATGAAAGGAGGCCAGAGAGTCATGTCCATTGTCAATGAAGTCCCAGCATGGAGCCAAGGACATGTGCCAACTTGGCCAACCTGTACAAATCTGGCCATGATAAGTTCATCCCTTGCATCCCTGGCAGCCATGTGCTCGCGTGCTACCACTGCCGCTGGTCGAAACACCGGCGCTCTGACCTCCTCCTGCTGCTCCTCCTCCTGCTGCTGCTCCTCCTCCTCCTCCTCCTCCTCAGCTTCCTCCTCATCCTCATCTGAGGAGGGCTGGAACTGAGCCGCTTGCTCATCAGGAAGCTGCAAGCCACAACGCTGTGCGATGTTGTGCAGTGTACAGCAGACCACGACCATTCTGGAGACCCTGAATGGTGTATACTGCAGGGCTCCACCTGATTGGTCAAGGCAACGGAAGCGCATCTTCAGCAACCCAATGGTCTGCTCTATGATGGACCTGGTCGAAGTGTGGCTGGTGTTGTAGCGCTCTTCAGCCTCATTAGCTGGCCTCCTGATCAGCGTCATTCGCCACTTCTTCAGGGGATAGCCTTTGTCACCAAGGAGCCATCCATGAAGTTGGTTTGGTGGATTGAAAAGCGGAGGAACACTGGAGTGCCGCAGGATGAAAGAATCATGGCAACTACCACAGAACTTGGCGCAAACATGCAAGAACTCCTTCTTGTGGTTACACACCAGCTGTACGTTGAGGGAGTGGAAGCCCTTTCGGTTGACAAAGATAGCTGGGTTGTGATGGGGTGCCCTAAGGGCCACATGTGTGCAGTCTATGACGCCCTGCACCATTGGCATGCCTGCCATATTTGCAAATTCAACCGAACAGGCGGTTATACTTGCGTGATCCCTTGTGAACTGGATGTAATTGTTGGACTTAGCAAAAAGGGCATCAGTAACCTGGGTGATGCACCTGTGGGCGTCTGACTGGGAGATGCCGCTGATGTCTGCTGATGATCCCTGGAAGGAGCCTGAGGCGAAGAAGTTGAGTGCGGTGGTGACTTTGACAGCCACTGGTAAGGGGTGTCCACCCGTTCCTCTGGGCAACAGGTCTTGCTGCAGCAGGCCGCAGATCTCTCGGACAACCTCACGCAAAAGTCTCAACCTCCTTTGGCACTGCTGCTCACTCATGTTGAGGTAGCTCATCCTTTGTCTGTAAACCCTCTGTGGGGGGTATATCCTGTGGCGAGGTGCCTCGATGCGCTGGCGCCTTCTGCCCTCTGCAGCATCAGGTGGCTGAGCAGGAGGTTGGGGCTGCAGCTGATGTTGCTGCTGAGCTGCCTGGTTCTGCTGCTGCCCTGGATGGTCCTCATCCTCATCTGAGGTCCAAGGTGAAAGGAAATGAATGTTTCCCATTCTGCTTCCAGATGCCTCCTCTGGGGAAGCGCTCATTGTAAGTGGGGCGAGGGTCTTCACAGGAGGTCCCACAGTTGATGGCGTCAAGCTGTAGCACCTCCGACTTCGGAAGGCCTTCTGAAAGTGCTCACAGACCTTTGAAAGCCAAGGTCCGGCACCTGCAAGTAATCCTTGCTGCAGTAAACGAGGTCTTGTTAGACCTGCAGCAGTGAGGAGGCCACCCACGAGTCAACCCGCCAGGTTTACCTGGCGTGGTTCAGAAGTTGTGTGAGGCACGCCGAAATGATGGCAAATTCACGAGGGCCTCTCAAAATAGGATTAGAGAGGCCCTAACAAGCATTTGCAGACGTTAATTAACGCAATGGCCAGCTGGAGGCGGGAGCAATTCCCGACCTCCAAAACCGGAACCGGCAAAATCCCACGGAGACGGCTTGGTGTCGGGTTTCTGACCCGACCTCACTAATTCGAATTTTCCCACCTTTCCCGACTCCAAACCCGTCTCCTCCAGCGTCAGAAAATCGCCCCCTACATCTTTTTCTGACAAATTATTAAATATGTTTAGTAATGCCTCTGCTATCTCTTCCCTATGTTCTTTTAAAATGTGTGGATGCAATCCATCCGGACCAGGGGTTTTATCCTCTTTGAGTTTGATTAGTTTATTTAATATATCCCCTCTTTTTATTTTAAGTGCACTTATCTCATTATTCATCTCATCATCCAATGTCATGTCTGCCTGTTCTATCTCCCTGGTAAATACTGAAGCAAAATAATTATTTAATATTTCTGCCATCTCTCTATCATTACTTGTGGTATTATCCTGTCTATCCCTTAATGGCCCTATCTCATTCCAATCTTCCTTTTTTTATTGATGTGCCTGTAAAATATTTTACGATTTTGTTTTATGTTCCTTGGTAATTTAATTTCATAGTTCCTCTTTGCCTTCCTAATTTTTTTTTGACTTCTCTCCTAATCACTTCATATTCTCCCTTATCATGCATTCCCCTGCTGTCCATGTACTTAATGTATGCCTCCTTCCTTATCCTCAATTGTTCCCTTATGGCTTTATTCATCCATGGAGTCTCATTAGTGTTTAGTTTGTTCTTTCCTTTTAGCGGAATATATTGTTCCTGCACTCTATTGAACACCATTTTAAATGTTTCCTATTGCTGTTCTACATTGTTGTTTGCCCGTTTTATTTCCCCACGTTCTATTCTCAGCCCCTCAAAATCAGCTTTTCTCCAATCTATTAACCTGGTTTTCGTCATACTTATGTCCTTCTTAATTATCATCTTAAAGTGCATTATATTACGGTCACTATTGCCTAGTTTTCACACATAATCTGTACATTCATGGAGTGGAAGGTCTTCCTGGAAACAGATTTAAGGGGGTCAACTGCAGGAGCTCACAAAATAGTGTGGATGCTACTATTGCACTCTGGCCCTTGGGAAAGCCAGCTACCCTATGAAACTGGATGGTCCTATCTTGCTGCTGCCTTGCTGTGATGCCAAACTTAGTGACTCCCCCAGCTCTCCTGCACAATGCATCAGTCACCTGATGAATACATGTTGATGCTGCACCCTGGCTGAAATAATGATATCCTTTGTGGCTGCCTGAAATATCTAGTGCCATAAAAATTGAGCGCTGTTGACACATGCATAGCCTCAGAGAGACCAGTGAGGGCAGATGACTGTGGCTACAGGTCCTCGTGCAGTAGGTGGCAAAGCTCCACTATTGCCTTTTTGATGAAGGTGAAGACAATTAAGTCCTTTTAGGACCTGTGTTGCCTTTATATCTGCTGGGGTACATCCTCCTTAAATGCCTCCTCACTCTCCTTTCCTCCATCCTCTCCTGCTCGTCCTCCTTTATGATAAGGATATATAACGACATTCCTATGGGGAATACAATGCATGCTACTGGGAAGCCTTCACTGTTGGGGGGGGGGGGGGGTTAAAAATCTTCCTGTGGTCTTTCACTGCCATAAGCAGTCAGAAGCAAGTCCTGTGTGTTCAGAATACCAAATAAAAAGCTTTAAAAAGTCACAACTGCAGTAATTGCTGGTTAAACTTTCAGCAGTCTTCAGGCTCAAGAACTCCCCTGTTCCTTCTGTCTCAGCTCATCCTGGCAAAAGCTGAACCTGATATTTCTCATTCTGACTTAATATTGCAAATGTAAAACCAGCAAGTTTGGGATCGCAACACCACTGACCCTTATTTACATATGGTTTGCTTCGTTGGCTGTGCTCAGCAGGCAGACCACAGGAAGGGTCAAATTGCATTTGGAAATTTGTGGGTATTGATTTTGGGGAGGAAGAACTGTCAAAAATTGTTTCCACTCAGAATTTGATGGCCTGAAAATCGACTTAACCTACTTTAGCGTGACAAAAACACTGAAAACAGACTGGAATTTTGGGGCTAATGGTACTGCCTGCTGCCACAAGGTGTAAGAAGTTGTGTAACAATGCCTTATGCTATGAAGCAAGGTTTGTTTTGTAATCCCATAGCCTTTGAAGTCAAAATACCAGCTGAATTAATCAGTGCTCATTAAAATCCAACAAGTGTAGCTGAGTTACGTCTTACACATTGAAAAAGAAAGAAAGACTTGCGTTTATATAGCGCCTTTCGCGACCACCGGACGTCTCAAAGCGCTTTACAGCCAATGAAGTACTTTTGAAGTGGAGTCACTGTTGTAATGTGGGAAACGCAGCAGCCAATTTGCGCACAGCAAGCTCCCACAAACAGCAATGTGATAATGACGAGATAATCTGTTTTTGTTATGTTGGTTGAGGGATAAATATTGGCCAGGACACTGGGGATAGCTCCCCTGCTCTTCTTCGAAATAGTGCCATGGGATCTTTTACGTCCACCTGAGATAACAGACGGGGCCTCAGTTTAACGTCTCATCAGAAAGACGGCACCTCCAACAGTGCAGCATTCCCTCAGCACTGTACTGGAGTGTCAGCCTAGCTTTTTTATGTGCTCAAGTCCCTGGAGTGGAACTGGAACCCACAACCTTCTGACTCAGAGGCAAGTGTGCTACCCACTGAGCCACAGCTGATAAGCAGCTGAAAGCACAGAAATATATACACATTACAGAAACAACAAATGGAATGTGACTCGACCATGAAGTTCTCGTCTGATGATTCTCATCAACTCATTTTACCTGGTCTTTGGAGGTATTTTACTTCTTGTGATGACCTGAAAAAGAAGTCTCAATGCCTGAACCTCATATTTTGAAGTTCCTGAGTTGGTCATATGGTTTTCATTATAATGCAGCATTGGCTGACCTTCACTGCCCTGAACTGCCAGGATTCTAAATCAGAGTTTGAAATTGGTGATTCTGTTTAAGACTGCTGATACTGCATAAATGATGGAATATAAACTGTGTAGCAGAATGATTGAGGGCCGGTATGTCAGCTGCAGGCTGATGAGGGCCCTGATCCCAGAGGAAGGGTATGGCCCCTTTAAGAAATTCCCCTTTAAAGATAATTGCACCTGGAGGAGACATTCACCAGCCAGCTGAGCATAAAGGCCGAGCATCAAGGGAAGTGGGGAGAGCTGAAAAACGTACTATATGGTCTTGCTTTGTGCATTAGAAAAAGGTGTTTGAAACTTGGATTGTTCAAGGCCTACTGTTTGTAGGGGAAAGGGGGCTCCGAGATTGTAGGACCTTGTAACAACTGTTAAAGGCAAAGAACACAACTGAAAGTGTTTATTTGGTGCAGGCAAATAACAATGACTGTTGAGTCATTGGGCTACTCAATGCCTTATGAAGTAGAAGATCCGTTTGTTACTGTAACACATGCAGTACTTGTCATGCTATAAGGTAGAGTAAAGTGCAAACTTACAGAAGGATGGTACTATAACTTAAGCAATTTGATGGAGCATTTGAAACTCACTACAGGAAGACTATTGCACTATTTCTTAATATGATTGAGCATAAAGATATGTGACAGAGATGTAGAAGTAGTACAAATCTCATTTTCTTTTCTCAATGCTGCTTAACAACATGATATACATTTTAATGGGTTCATACCAAATCATGAATAATTATGGCAGTTTAACAGAGAGTCGTACGATACTCTCATACTGACTACAGATTTTAATGTGACTTTTACTTTAATTGTAGTACTTTAAATCAAATTCAGGAATACACTTCAATATTGGCCCCGAAATTCGCCTCTCCGGCTTGCCGCGGGGGTAAGGATCGCGCGCGCACTTACCTACCGCGCCTGCCGTTGTGTTTTGGGCCCACGGGAACTTCAGCTCCTGGGCCTGCTCCAACTGCCGGCGCGCAGTGCTTGCGTGTCCCAGGGGCGCAGTTAGTGCGATGCGGCCCCTGGGATCACGTGGGCCATGGAGAGCCAATGGCAGCAGACCATCTTTCATTCATAGATTTGACAGGAAGACCTGTCAAATCTGTGAATTGAAATCAGCCCTAAAAGAACAGCTAAACTTAAAATAAATTTTTTTAAAAACCATCACATTTATAAAATAACTATAGTTAAATAAATTAACCACTTTAAACAAAAATTTTAATTTTTGAAAAAATTAAAATACTTTTTAAAAGTGATAAAAATAAACTTACCTTTCTTTAAAGTATCTAAAAAAATAAACCTGTTGAAAAAATTTTTAAATTATACTTAATTAACCACTTACCTTGTTGAAAACGGATCCTGCGCCTCCTTTTTATAAGCGTAGGTTCTTCCATACTTACCCTCCCGTAGAAACCTGAAAAAAAATCTAAGTTTGCTGCGTGTGCGCAGCCTCTACCGCGCACGCGGTTCACCTAGGAACCACCCCCTTCACCAGACCCGAAGTTCCGGTTTCCCGCGCATGCGCAGTGCATGCAGGAAACCGGCACTTTGGGACGCATTACGGGCGAGTACGCACTGTGTACTCACCCGGGAAGGGCTGAATTTTTGGCCCATTATATTCCCCAATGGCTAAGACAGTGCTAGTAAGGGGCATTGAGGCATGTACTCACAGAACATACTTTCTTCTAATGTAATATTTAATATATAATACATGCTTCTAAGTTATTTTGTAACAATGCTTTCAATAATCAAAATTGTAAGCACAACTCTCACTTCTGTCATGTATTCTTTTGTCAATTTCTGTAGGCTTATTTTCAAAGCTTTTGTAAACTTTGTAGAACATCCATAGCCTAGCATAATAATTCAGTATAAATTTTTGCGTGTCAATGGGCATAAATCAGCGTAAACAATCAGCCCAAGGAAAAGCTGCACCCACTCTAGTATATTCCTGCTTTGAGCCTTAAAATTTAAGTTTCAACTGATTTAACCATCATTCGTGCACATAAGGCACAGCATGTTTAAGAAGCTGCAATCGGGGAAGCTTTTGAATTTCTAATGTGATTTATACTTATGCCATAAAAAAGCATTAAAAGAAACAGAAAATACAGAGAAGGTCTCAGTGAGGATAAAAAAAATTTTAAACGCTCAAAGCATTGCAATTAAAAGACCAGAAAAATGTCTTTGTTTCCTGCTGCACCTGACATTCTGGTGACAATGTTGAGCGACCCCCCGAACACGTGCAATTGGAGGATACTCACATTTGAGAGGTGAGGGCGAAGCCAATTTTTTGGACGGAGATTCATTCGGATGGAGGGTTTGATAGACGGGCATTAAAGACCGAGGGGACTTGGGCATATTGTAGTTAACCAGGTAACTTGCTTATGCCACATAACTTGTTTGCACCTGGATTACAATAATGGGTAAAACAAAACTGCTTAGAATAAACTGCCATCTTTTCCATATGACTCAAGGTCCTTGCAACTGATATCTGGAAAATCCCCCACACCAGGTTTAAACGCAATTAGAATAAGTAAAATCTAAATAAAATTGCATTTCTAATTAAGGCAACAACAACAAAAACTTGCATTTATATAGCACCTTTAATGTAGTAAAACATCCTGAGGCGTTTCACAGGAGTATTATCAGACATAATTTGACACCAAGCCACATAAAGATATAGGCCCAGAAATTAGGCTCCCTGGCTTCCCACGGGTGCAAGGATCCCGCGCGCACCTACCTACCGCGCCTGCCATTGACCTCTGGGCCCACGGGGACTTCAGCTCCTGGGCCTCCTGCAGCTGCCGGCGCGCAGTGCTTGTGTATCCCAGGGGCGTAGTTAGTGCAATGCGTCCCCTGGGATCACGTGGGCCATGGAGAGCCAATGGCAGCAGACCATCTTTCATTCATAGATTTGACAGGAAGACCTGTCAAATCTATGAATTGAAATCAGCCCCAAAACAACACCTAAACTTCAAATACATTTTTTAAAAAACCATCACATTTTTAAAATAACTATAAGTTAAATAAATTAACTACTTCAAACAAAAATTTAAATTTTTGAAAAAATTAAAATACTTTTTAACAGTGCTAAAAATAAACTTACCTTTAAAGTATCTAAAAAAGGTAAACCTGTTGAAAAAATGTTTAAATTGTAATTAATTAACCACTTACCTTGTTAAAAACGGGTCTTGCGCCTCCTTTTTAAATGTGCAGCTTCTTCCATACTTACCTTCCCAGAGAAACCTGAAAAAAAAACTAAGTTTGCTGCGTGCGCGCAGCCTCTCCCGCGCACGCGGTTCACCTCTCAACCCCTCCCTTCACGAGACCGGAAGTTCCGGTTTCCCGCGCATGCGCAGTGCATGCAGGAAACCGGCACTTCAGGAGGCCTTACGGGTGAGTACACAGCGCGTACTCACCCAGCAAGTGACGAATTTTTGGCCCATAATAGGACAAGTGACCAAAAACTTGCTCAAAGACGTAGGGCCGAGACAACTGAAGGCACGGCCACCAATGGAGGGGCGAAGGAAATGGGGGATGCACAAGAGGCCAGAATTAGAGGAAAGCAGATTTCTCAGAGGGTTGTAGGGCTGGAGGAAGTTACAGAGATAGGGAAGGACGGGTGGCCATGGTAGGATTGAACACAAGGATGAGAAGGCATTGCTGTGTAGATTTTTCGACCACGCTTTCAACCAAGCAGGATTTGGGTGGTGCATAATTATCACACATCTGAATATTAGTGCACTGGCCCCACTGAACTTAGTGTTACCCTGATTTAAATAATGTGCGTGACTTCCCAGGGTGGATAACAACTCTGGTTGGGAGATGACCCGTTTGCAGGCTTTAAAGGCTTAAAGTGTTTGAAGCTTGAGGTTGCTTTTGTCAGCAGGAGTTCGAGGAAACTTGACAAATGTCTAAGAAGTAGAGCAGGTCCCAGGGACCCATTTTTTATGGGGGTCACTGAAATATTATTGGAGCAAGTCGGTGAGAGGAGAGGGAGCACTTTTTTGAATTGATACCATTGAGTACCCAGGGCGAATGGGAAGAAGTGGGTACTAATATAAATGTATTCTGCAATTCTGAGTGGACCTTGCTGCAAAAAGTTTAATGACTTCAACAGATTAGACAAGCTTGGATAACCTACTATAAAGTTATGTATTATGCAGTGTACTAAGCATGAATGGCATATCAAATTTCCATCTCTCACAATCAATTTTTAGTGCTTACCTTGAATACCCATTATACAGCAGGGTGCTCTGTGCAGCAGTAAACTTTCCTGTAAGTATTCATTTACTCACAATCTAAATGAATTTTCTCCAAACAAATCTTTCCATATAATGCACGTGCATAATGCATGTGCATTCAGTCACACCCGCCATGAGCTGCATGGTGACAGCTGGATATACCTGTATGCCCTCCTGCCAATTTAAATTTGTCATCTCTTCTATACTGTTTGTAGGAGAGGACAGCAAATAACAGTAGGTAGGGAGCCCTCATTGGAGTCGGACCTCCAACCTATTTCTTCTTATCTTGTATGAGTATGTAGCCCTTGGGATTTCTAGAATAAGATGTTATCAAAGGAGCAAGAGATAGAGAAACAGGAGGCCTGCCCTTAGCTCAGTTTTGTTGTCTTCTGCTTTTTCCTCTCCCTCACTCCCTGTCACCAAAGCATACAATAAAGCACAGTATCATGTCACGCATTCTGCTGAAAGCTATATCTGAGGTGCCCTTATAGGACAGTGTTCCTCTTCTCTTTTGAGGTGTGCTAGAGAAAGTACTTTATTTTGATATTTGTGCTGCTGCAAACACTGACAATGACTGCACAAAGCCACAGGGCTGCACCCAGGCTCTCCCATTACTCCCTCCATATGCTTATGGAGGGAGTCACAGCACGCAGGGTGGTCCTCTTCCCTTCCCATGGGCGGAAGAGACCTTCCCAGGAGATCAACACAGCCTGGTTGCACATTGTAGAGGAGGGCACAAGCAGGGATGTGGTCAGGAGGACCTGGGTGCAGTGCCACAAACCTATCAAAGATCTCAGTAGATCACGAAACGTTAGTACAAGGCCATACTCAACCTCATCCTGCTGTGCCTCTCATCACATCCCCATCACTCTGCCTTCCCTACCCTACTCCTGCACATCCTTACTCACACCAACTTTCCTTGGACCTCCACCCATCACTCTCTATCTATATTATCACTAGCCACCCCTCACACTCACCCTCATTCTAATGCAATCATACAAACTAACAATGCACAAGGGTGTTTTGTGCAATGTTCATGTAAAGTTTCTGTTAATGTGGTGTCAAAAATTGAAACCTTTATTTTCAACACTTTGCGTTCTTGGACAGATTGGTGTGCACCTTTGGAAGTGGCTTGGCGAGACATAATGGTACCCCCGCAATGGTGATGAGTGTGAAAGGAATGGCTTGAGCATTGTAGAGATGCTTTATGGTGTTGATGTGGGGTGGTGCCAACCTGGCGCATCATGTGGCAGCCAGGGTGTACAGCATCAAGTGAAGTAAATCTGGCCATGGTGAGGCCATCCCTGGCCTCCCGGGCAGCAATGTGGTCGGGTGCTGATGCCCTCCGTCCTGTGCAACATCAGTTGATTGCGGAGAAGGTTGGCATTGTTGTTGGTGCTGCTGGGGTTGGGGCTGTTCGTGGTGGGATTCTGAGGACCAAGGTGGGAGAGTATAAAGGGCACCCATGCTGATGGAATAGATGTCATGATGTGGAGATGCCGGCGTTGGACTGGGGTGGACAAAAATGAGAAGTCGCACAACACCAGGTTATAGTCCAACAGATTTATTTAATTTTACAAGCTTTCGGAACAGTTCGCTCCTTCGTCAGGTAAGTTAGCATGAACGGACACCGCGCAACAATCGCCAGGCAGGAGGGTTGCCTCCCAGTCGGGGAACACTTCAGCAGCCAGGGGCATTCAGCCTCGGATATGCGGGTAAGCGTTCTCCAAGGCGGCCTTCGAGATACACGACAGCGCAAAATCATAGAGCAGAAACTGATAGCCAAGTTCCGCACTCATGAGGATGGCCTCAATCGCGATATCGGGTTCATGTCACGATACAGAACGTGACTTGACATCATGGCCGGTCTTCCCAGGTGTTTTTTTTTAAAAAGACTAACACAAGAACCTACACAGATTGACAGGATATGCAGCCAGCAGGTGGTTTGACACGTTGGACCCCCTGGGACACATCTCATTGTCTTGGCTGTGCTCTTTGATGTAGGAAAGATTTGAATATATTTTGTCTGTGTTTAAATTGTGAATTCTGGGAGATTCTCTCACTGCTAACTTACCTGACGAAGGAGCGAACTGTTCCGAAAGCTTGTAAAATTAAATAAATCTGTTGGACTATAACCTGGTGTTGTGCGACTTCTCATTTTTGATGGAATAGATGGCAGTTGAAGTTGAAATGACAGAAGCAATCTGTCAATGGTGAGAGAGGTTGCTGCTTTGAGGTGACACTGACTGGAGAGTTTGTTCCAAACACTTGCAGCCTGCATAAAGCTCAATCTGTGTTCCAAAGGGAGAAAACAACAGCCTCTGCACTTGCAAAGTGAACAAATGTGAAGTGGGAGCTTTTATACTACATTTCAAGCTGTCAGTCATCAGCTGATTCAATGGCCACTCAACTTGCGTCTCAGATTAACAGATGGGGTCCAGGAGCAGTGTGGAAACCGTGGGCGAGCTGTAAAAGTGAAAAGGTAAGGTTAAATTTACTCTTAAGGACTTGAAGCCAATAATTGTTTAAGTTAGGTCCCCTGCCGCTGCCAGTCGGGTCTGCTCAGCGCTGGCAGACCTGACATTGGGAAAGGCAAGTGTGCGCGATTTGACAGTAGGTTCCCGACCCGCTGTCAATCAAATCAAACTTCACTGCCGACCCGCCACTGATCCCGTCCGCTGAGCACTGGCAAAATACTGGCCATAGTTCCCATGTCTTTAGGGCACAACCTACCAGTGTCCAGGAAAACCATGAGAAAAAATGCATGTGATGTGTATTATGGATGCAGATCCAGCATTAGCAATTACCGGCGATACCATCAATCACTTATACCATGAATATTTCCATTTTTGGGGTGGTGATAACAGGAATATCTAGGCTGGTGTGGTTAAAACACTAGTCAATATTGTTTGTGCTATATTCCCAATAGAAAGAATTTGCATTTATATTTATGGGCCAGAAATTCGGCTTTCCGGCTTCCTGCGGGTGCAAGCATCGCGCGCGTACTTACCTACCGCGCCTGCCGTTGTGCTTTGGGCCCACGAGGACTTCGGCTCCTGGGCCTCCTCCAGCTGCCGGCGCGCAGTGCTTGCATATCCCAGGGGCGCAGTTAGTTCGAAGCATCCCCTGGGATCACGTGGGCCATGGACAGCCAATCCTAACAGGGCATTTTCATTCATAGATTTGACAGGAAGACCTGTCAAATCTATGAATAGAGATCGGCCCCAAAACCACACTTAAACTTCATGTGCATGCAGGAAACCGGCACTTCAGGTGGCCTTACGGGTGAGTACACAGTGCGTACTCACCCGACAAGAGCCGAATTTCTGGGGATAATGCTTTCCACAACCTCAAGATGCCCCAAAGTACTTTTTTAAAATTATTCTTTTATGGGATGTGGGCGTTGCTGGCAAGGCCAGCATTTATTGCCCATCCCTAATTGCCCTTGAGAAGGTGGTGGTGAACCGCCTTCTTGAACTGCTGCAGTCCGTGTGGTGATGGTACTCCCACTGTGCTGTTAGGGAGGGAGTTCCAGGATTTTGACCCAGCGACGATGAAGGATCAGCGATATACTTCTAAGTCAGGATGGTGTGTGACTTGGAGGGGAACTTGGAGGTGGTGGTATTCCCATGCGCCTGCTGCCCTTGTCCTTCTAGGTGGAAGAGGTCGCGGGTTTGGGAGGTGCTGCCGAAGTAGCCTTGGCGAGTTGCTGCAGTGCATCTTGTAGATGGTACACACTGCAGCCACGGTACACCAGTGATGGAGGGAGTGAATGTTTAGGGTGGTAGATGAGGTGCCAAACAAGCAGGCTGCTTTGTCCTGGATGGCGTCGAGCTTCTTGAGTGTTGTTGGAGCTGCACTCATCCAGGCAAGTGGAGAGTATTCCATCACACTCCTTACTTGTGCCTTGTAGATGGTGGAAAGGCTTTGGGGAGTCAGGAGGTGAGACACTCGCCGCAGAATACCTAGCCTCTGACCTGCTCTTGTTGCCACAGTATTTATGTGGCTGGTCCAGTTAAGTTTCTGGTCAATGGTGACCCCCAGGATATTGATGGTGGGGGATTCGGCGATGGTAATGCCATTGAATGTCAAGGGGCAGTGGTTAGACTCTCACTTGTTGGAGATAGTCATTGCCTGGCACTTCTGTGGCACGAATGTTACCTGCCACCTATCAGCCAACTAAGTACTTTATGGCCAACTAAGTACTTTTGAACTATAGTCACTGTTGTACTGGAAACACGGCAACCAAGTTGCGCATGCAAGGTCCAACAAACAGCACTGAGATAATGACCAGGTTATCTGATTTAGGGATGTTGGTTGAGGGATAAATATTGGCCAGGACACTGGGAGAACTCCCCTGCTGTTCCTCAAATAGTGCACTGACATTCATTTTAAATATGGTCTAACATGGGAAATATTAACAGGAGAGTATTGATACGTGTGTGTTAAAGTCAGCATAATATTTCAGGTCATTTATGTTAAGCTTGAAGTTTTCAGTATGAAAGCTTTGTGAACTTTTTTATTGTGGCATAACTTAGGAATTTATAATGGTACAAACCATAGAATTTATATTTAATTGAAGTATTTTTGTCACTTTCTCAATTACATATTTATCACAATTATGATATTTTGTGTTAAGGAATTCTCGATGTCCCAGAACAGCACTTGTGGATAAAACCAGGCAAGCAGAAACATATAAAACTGAAATAGTCTCATTAGAAAATTTATTGTAAGAGCTCATAAATCAGGAATTTACCTTATTGGCAAATTCAGTAACCAGTTCAGATTGTTGAAAAGGCTACATTGAACTTAATTTGAAGCAGATGAATAGAAAATCAATAAGCTTTTTAATCTTGCAAGGGCAAGCAGAAGTACAAATTAAAGCTATTTCTTCATTGCGAAATAAATTTGTGTTGTCATGTCGTCTTAGTTTTTGATCCTCTTGAAGATTAGCAAGCACAAGGGCTTTTTCAAAAACACAAATGTATTCAACTTGAATGCATTGTATTTTTGAGTATCTAACTAAAACTGTTGATGTAAGTTATGAGCTTATATCTGCTACAGTGCTATATTAATATAGCTTTATGACAATCTGAGAAGTTTCTTCATTTAGAAACATATCTCACGTTATACAATACCATGATCTTCATTAATCAATCATACATTTCAATTAGATTTTGTGTGGATCTGAATTTTCTTTTTTGCTTAAACCATTCACTATTTTCAAATTTTATTCAGCAAAAGCTGTAACTAACAAAAGGGAAAAGGATGACCCTTATTACTTGGAAATAAGATATTTTGTAAAATTGTCTCGGGGGGCTAAATTCGGTTGATTTGTGCCTCCCGTTTGCTAATGGGGCGCAAATCAACTGGCGCCTGGGTGCGGCGCCGCTAACGCCTCCCACGAAATTCAGCGGGAGGTTAGCAGCGGCGCTAACCGTTAGCGCCGCACGGCGCTGCGCCACCGGCGATGACGTCATCGCCGTGCAGAGCGCCCCGCTCGCTCCCCGGCTGTAATATTGGGTGGCGCCCCCCGACTTACCGCCGGACGCTATGTTCGCTGGGGTCGGGGGGTCTACCTGCGGCCGGGCGGCGCTAGTTAAAGGGGAGGTGGCGAGCGGCCATTTTTGTTGCTGGCCGCCTGCCAGCACCTGCCCCCGTTGCCGTCCCCGGCCCCCGTCAAGCCCCACCGCGGGGTGCCGGCTGCTCTCAGTCAGCCCGGCACTCCTCTTGAGTTTCCCAAAGGGGGCGCTACCCAATTTTTACTCCTGGTTCTCTCTACACCAGCCACCAACTGCAGTAATAAGACCGGGTGTGCTTCTTTCAGGCTTCCGCCAGTGCTGCTTTTGAAGTTGGTTGTACGTTTGCAGCCATGAAGATTCTCCTTTCAGATTTCCCTTCCTGCTTGTGCAGAAATCCCTGGGCTCTGCTCTGTACCTTTCCAAAGTTACTGCTGAGATTGGGAACTTAGGCCGGAATTTTCCCGGGTGGTAGCAGGGGCGATCGGAGGCAGGTCGGGTGGGAAAGTTGTTGTTTTTGGGAGTGGGTCAGGAACCCGCTGTCATCCCGCTCCCACGTGCCTTTCCCCCAGGCACGTCTGTCAGTGCAGACCCAACCCAACCAGCAGAGGCATGCGACCCAATTTACATTATTAGTAGCTAGAGAGTGGTTTTAACCTTACCTTTTAATTTTATCTGAATGGCCACGAGAAACACGCTGCTTGGGAACGACGTCTGTCAACCTGAGGCGGGACTTCAGTGGCCATTGCTTCAGCTGATTAGTTGATAGTATGAAATGTACTATAAAAGCTCCCACCTGACAGATGATCACTTTCCTCAGCAGAAGCTGTTGCTCACTGCATTCCCAGCACAGAGTCTGCAGGCTGCAGTCTGTCCAGCAAAGTCTCCATCCAGTGTCACCTCATTGGAAGAACCTCTCTCACCATTGACAGATTGCTTCTGTCAATTCTACTTGACCTGCCATCTATTCCATCAGCGTGGGTGCTGTTTATACTGTCTCACCTTGGTCCTCAGAATCTGACCATGATGAGCCCTAACACCAGCAGCACCGGGCACACCAGCAGCACCAACAACAACACCACCAACCTTCTCCGCAATCACCTGATGCTGCACAGGACACAGGGCATCAGCACCCGAGCACATTGCTGCCCGGGAGGCCAGTGATGGTCTCACCATGTCCAGATTTACTTCACTTGATGCTGTACACCCATGTGGCTGCCACATGATGCGCCAGGTTGGCACCACCCCACACCAACACCATAAAGCATCCCTACAATGACCAAGCCATTCCTTTCACACTCACCACCATTGCTGGAGGTACCGTTATGTCTCACCATTCACTGCAACTCGCTAAGCCACTTCCAAAGGTGCACACAAATCTGTCCAAGGAAAGTGTTGAAAATAAAGATTTTTATGTTTAACAGCACATTAACGGAAACTTTACATAAATATTGGATAAATCACCCAAGTGGCTACCCTTGTGAATCTACTTGTGTGTCATCTTTCTCTTCTGCGTGCTTCTATGTGGTTCTAGCCCTGTGGCTTCAGCACAGGTAGAGGCAGCCTGCTCATTCCCTGCTGCCAAGGAGCTGGAGAACACCTTGTTGCACATCAGTGGGGCCATGAGGACCCACGTCTACGCTGACATCCCTCTTAGAGAGGAGGTATATGCGCCTCTGCCATCTATTCTCCATACATAGCCATCTATCCTTCATAGATAGCAATCTATTCTCCATAGAGACCATGTGCTCCTGTGAGTGGTGCATTAGCTGCTCCATGTAGGTGACCATCCTAACCATGGAGGAGCCTACAGTCGCCATGCGACACGGTGGTGCTCATGTTGGAGATGGATTCCTCCATTCTCTGAACATTTGCAGACATCACGCTTGCAAAACCTGTCAGAGACCCCTGCAATTCTTCCTGCACCTCCAGGATCGCGCTCTTTCTGGATGGTCCCTGAGGCACAGCATCTGCATGCAGCTGAGCAGAGCTGGGAGCAACCTGCAGCCTCCGGCGAGGAATCTCCACTGCTGTCCCTGTCTTCACCATCTGTTCCTGCTCACTTGTGAGACACCAGGTGACAACACTACTCTATCTCACATGGTACCCACTGAGGTGTGTGTATCTGCGCTGGTGCTGGGTGAGCTTATGTCTGGTGACGGTGCGCCCTCAGAAGCTGGAGGCTCCTCTGAGGAGTTGTCATCCTCTTCCTCCTGGACAGTGGGGTGGGGGGGCCTCTTGATGGACCTGTGAGAGTAAAGAGATTAGTTAGATATGTCATATGAAGAATGGGTACAGATACCATTATGCACATGATGACCATTCACTGGCTGCTGACATAGAATCACAGAATGGTTACAGCACAGAAGAAGGCCATTCGACCCATCAAGCCCGTGCCGTCTCTCTGCAAGAGCACTTCAGCTAGTCCCACTCCCCCGCCCTTTCCCCGTAGCCCTGCAAAGTTTTTCCCTTCAGATGCTTATCCAATTCCCTTTTGAAAGCCACAATTGAATCTGCCTCCACCACCCTTTCAGGCAGTGCATTCCAGATCCTAACCACTCGTTGCATAAAAAGGAATTTCCTTATGTCAACCTTGGTTCTTCTGCCAATCACTTTAAATCTGTCTCCTCTGGTTCTCGACCCTTCCGCCAATGGGAACAGTTTCTCTCTATCTATTCTGTTTAGACCCCTCATGATTTTGAACACCTCTATCAAATCTCCTCTCAATCTTCTCTGCTCTAAGGAGAACAACCGCAGCTTCTCCAGTCTGTCCACATAACTGAAGTCCCTCATCCCTGGAACCATTCTTGTAAATCTTTTCTGCACCCTCTCTAAGGCCTTCACATCCTTCCTAAAGTGCGGTGCCCAGAATTGGACACAATACTCCAGTTGAGGCCGAACCAGTGTTTTATAAAGGTTCATCATAAATTTCTTGCTTTTGTACTCTATGCCTCTATTTATGAAGCCCAGGATCCCGTCTGCTTTTTTAACCACTTTCTCAACGTGCCCTGCCACCTTCAATGATTTGTGCACATATACCCCCAGGTCTCTCTGTTCATGCACCCACTTTAGGATTGTACTCTTTAGCTTATATTGCTTCTCCTCGTTCTTCCTACCAAAATGAATCAGTTTGCACTTTTCTGTATTAAATTTCATTTGCCACGTGTCTGCCCATTCCACCATCCTGTCTGTGTCTCCTTGATGTCTATCACTATCCTCCTCACTGCTCACTATACTTTCAAATTTTGTGTCATCTGCAAGTTTTGAAATTGTGCCCTGTACACCCAAGTCTAAGTCATTAATATATATCAAGAAAAGCAGTGTTCCTAGTACCAATCCCTGGGGAACACCACTGCAGACCTTCCTCCAGTCCGAAAAACAACCGTTCACCACTACTCTCTGTTTCCTGTCACTTAGCCAATTTTGTATCCATGCTGCCACTATTCCTTTTATTCCATGGGCTTCAACTTTGCTGGCAAGCCTGTTATGTGGCACTTTATCAAACGCCTTTTGAAAGTCCATGCACACCACATCAACCGCATTTCCCTCTTCAACCCTCTCTGTTACCGCATCAAAAAACTCAATCAAGTTAGTTAAACACGATTTGCCTTTCACAAATCCATGCTGGCTTTCCTTAATTACTCCACACTTGTCCAAGTGACTGTTAATTTGTCCCGGATTATCGTTTTTAAAAGCTGCCCCACTACCGAGGTTAAACTGACTGGCCTGTAGTTGCTGGGTTTATCCTTACACCCTTTTTTGAACAAGGGTGTAACACCTGCAATTCTCCAGTCCACTGGCACCAGCCCAGTATCCAAGGAGGATTAGAAGATTATGGCCAGTACCTCCGTAATTTCCACCTTTACTTCCCTCAGCATCCTAGGATGCATCCCATCCGGTCCTGGTGACTTATCTACTTTACGTACAGCCAGCCTTTCTAGTACCTCCTCCTTATCAATTTTTATCCCATCCAGTATCTCAACTACCTCCTCTTTCACTATGAGTTTGGCAGCATCTTCTTTCTTGGTAAAGACAGATGCAAAGTACTCATTTAGTACCTCAGCCATGCCCTCTGCCGCCATCTGTAGGCCTCCATTTTGGTCCCTATTCGGCCCCACCCCTCCTCTTACTACCCTTTTACTATTTATATGCCTATAGAAGACTTTTGGATTCCCTTTTATGTTAGCTGCCAATCTATTCTCATACACTCTCTTTGCCCCTCATTTCCTTTTTCACTTCCTCTCTGAACTTTCTGGGCTGGATTTTGATACTGGGGCGGGTTGGGGTCGTGTCATCCGCATTTCGTGTTATCCACCCGCCTGCAATTGGATGTGGGAGATTGATGCAATTTTCACTTAATTGGGCAATTGAGTTCCAGCATGTGGGAACCCATGAACCAATTAGTGGTTTCAGTCTGAAAGTCGCCTCTGATGATGTCATCATTGCAGGTCAGAAACTGCCTGGTCTCAGAGATTGCCTGGCCTTTGCTGTGAGAGGACCTGGATGCAAAATGAGCAGCATCTCAGAGAGAGAGAGAGAGAGAGAGAACACCAAGTCCTCCCAGGCAGTCTCTGAAGACATTCAATGCAGCAGCATCAGAGGCAACTTTCAGACCTAATACTACTACTACCTTCATCACATCTCCGTTGTAATAGTGGACCTGCAGCTGATAGTCAGCTATCCACTTGTGCTCCCGCCAGGTTTCACTGGCGTGTTTCACATCAGGCGTACTTCACGTCGGAAAAGGGTTAAACTAGCTAAAATGTTTCAAAATGGCATGACAGAGCCAATTTAGGGCTTGTTAAGGGCTTTAATGGCCTCTCCCACCTCTTGGAGGCGGGACGGAGTCGGGAACCCCGCGACCGATTTTGTCAAAATTGCGTGGAGGCGGGATGGGGTCGGGACCCCCGAATCTGCAACTTTAACCCCCCACACGCCTCCAAACCCGACTCCACGGGTCATTGAAAATCCAGCCCTCTATATTCAGCCTCACTGTATTCTCAACCTGACATCTGTCACACGCCCCCTTTTTCTGCTTCATCTTATTCTCTATCTCTTTCGTCATCCAGGGATCTCTGACTTTGGTTGGCCTACCTTTCTCCCTCGTGGGAATGTACCTCGACTGTACCCGAACCATCTCCTCTTTAAAGAATGTTGGCCTTTATTGCAAGGGGATGGAGTATAAAAGTAGAGAAGTCTTGCTACAACTGTACAGGGTGTTGGTGAGACCACATCTAGAGTACTGCATACAGTTTTGGTCTCCTTATTTAAGGAGGGATATACTTGCATTGGAGTCAGTTCAGAGAAGGTTCACTCGGTTGATTCTTGGGATGAAGGGGTTGTCTTATGAGGAAAGGTTGAGCAGGTTGGGCCTATACTCATTGGAGTTTAGAAGAATGAGAGGTGATCTTATTGAAAAATATAAGATTCTGAGGGGGCTTGACAGGTAGATGCTGAGAGGATGTTTCCCCTCGTGGGGGAATCTAGAACTAGGGGGCATAGTCTCAGGATAAGGGGTCGCCCATTTATGACGGAGATAAGGAGGAGTTTTTTCTCTCAGAGGGTCGTGAATCTTTGGAATTCTCTACCCCAGAGAGCTGTGGAGGCGGAGTCATTGAATATATTCAAGGCTGAGCTAGACAGATTTTTGAACTACAGGGGAGTCGAGGGTTATGGGGAACAAGCAGAAAAGTGGAGTTGAGGCCAAGATCAGATCAGCCATGATCTTATTGAATGGCAGAGCAGGCTCGAGGGGCCAAATGGCCGACTCCTGCTCCTATTTCTTATGTTCTTATGTTCTAAAGGCAGCCCATTGTTTGATTACAGTTTTGCCTGCCAAACTTTGATTCCATTTACCCGGGCCAGATCCATTCTCAACCCACTGAAATTGGCTTTCCTCCAATTAAGTATTTTTACTCCAGATTGCTCCCTGTCCTTTTCCATAGCTAGTCTAAACCTTATGATACACTGATCATTGTTCCCTAAATGTTCCCCTACTGACACTTGCTCTACTTGACCCACCTCATTCCCCAGAACCAGATCCAACAATGCCTGCTTCCTCATTGGGCCGGAAACGTAATGATCAAGAAAGTTCTCCTGAACACACTTCAGAAATTCTTCCCCTTCTCTGCCCTTAACACTATTAGTATCCCAGTCTATATTAGGATAATTGAAGTCCCCCATTATCACTACTCTATAGTTCTTGCACCTCTCTGTAATTTCCCTGCAAATTTGCTCCTCTTTTTCCTCCCCACTAGTTGCCAGCTTATAGAATACACCTAGTAGTGTAATGGCACCTCTATTGTTTCTCAATTCTAACCATATAGATTCTGTCCTTGACCCCTCCAGGACATCCTCTCTCTCCAGCACTGTAATATTCTCCTTAATCAATACTGCCACTCCACCTCCTTACTTTCCTGATTACCTTATATCCAGGAATGATATGATATGAGTGACTGATGTATGCCATGTAACTGTATGGTATGTAATTCTGTCACCAGGTTGCTGAGATGTCCCCCTATCTCTGTCTCCTACTTCCAGCTCCAGATATTTCTAAAGTAGCCTCCTCTGCTGTTGTAAGGTTTGCAAATGATGGAGGGCCACCACCGGTTCTCTCCCTCTCCCTCTTATTCTGGACTCTCTTTTCCTGCAAGGAGGGAAAGAGGAGAAGGCTGAGTACGAGTGATGGAATGAGTGTAAGGAATGGATGGGTTAGCTCTTTAGAGGGAGACTATGATGGAGTGGGGTGTCAAAGCCAAGTGGCCTCCTTGTGTGTTGTTAGTTGGTATGATTGCATTAGGGTGAGTGTGAGGGGTGGCTAGTGAGATGCGGATGTGATAATGTAGATAGCAAGAGAGGGATGGGTGGACGTGCAAGGTATGTTGGTGTGAGTAAGGATGTTCAGGAGTAGGGATGGGATGGCAGAGTGATGGGGATGTGATGAGAGGCACAGCAGGATGAAGGTGAGTGTGGCTTTGCACTCACGTTTCCTGATCTACTGAGATCATTGAAACGTTTGTGGCACTGCACCCAGGTCCTCCTGACCACATCCCTGCTGGTGACCTCCTCTGCAATCTCCAACCAGGCTGCTTTGGTCTCCTGGGGAGGTCTCTTCCACCCATTGGAAGAGAAGAGGACCTCCCTGCGTGCTCTGACTCCCTCCATAAGCATATGGAGGGAGTCATTGAAGAACCTAGGTGCAGACCTCTGCCTCTGTGCAGTCAGTGTTTGCAGCACTCCAATGCTGTAGTGCACTGACAGCACTATGTTACATTGACATTCAAATCCAACGTGGCCATGGCCCCTTTAAAGATCCCGGCTGAAAATGCGTCATCGATGATGTCACCAGACCCGCACCATTTAATTGTGCCAGGCAACACGCAGGGCGGGCTTAATAGGCCCTATTAAAGGAAAGTTGTTTTCAGCAGCAGGATGGAGCTGCCATGGCCACCGTTCGCACTGGACTCACCCAGGTAGACAAAATTCCAGCCTTAATGTGTGGAAGACTACTTTATCAAACTATCCCCTATCCCACCTCTACATACTTTGATGTCAACATTACTGCACACCACATAGGTATATTTAAAATCTGAAGTTCGGCTGCTTAAGTGATAATAAAAATGGATGCTTCCCTAGTGGCCATCTATGATATTCAGTTATGCCCCACATCAGAGGAAATGGGATTTTGCTGGTATGAAGTTACGTGCATAAAATTTGACTGAATAGTATGAAAGTTGCTGTGTTCACAATAAAATTGAAATGTTGCTGACATTCATGTTAGATTTCATCCAACGTTGCAGAATTTTGAAAGGCAGTGAGATAAAAAGACACAACTAAAATTCAATGGTTGACTAGTTTTGAACAAAGAGTGACTGACTGTATTCTTGCATTTTATTTGCCTACTTAACAACAGTCACTTCATTTGAAAATAATTCATTGTATGTGTTGTGCTTTGAGATGTGTAGAAGGCACCGTCAAAATTACAGGCTTTCTGGGGGAGAAATTCAGTATCGCCCCGTTTGGGGCACAATTATCGGCCAGGCGCAAAGTTTAGCACCTGACACTAATTATCGCCTCCGACTGCAAACTTGGCTTCTATCGCCCCTGGAGGTGATTGGAGCGCTAAATCAGACACTACACACCTCTCTTAAGGCGCAAACGCCGAGGAGCGAGGCGCTAACTCAGAGCGCTGGCGAAGCTTATGTGATGTCAGTCAGCAATGGAACACAGACACACTGGCGCCGGCCAGTTCTTAAAGGGGAGGGTCGATCTTGCTCTCCATCCACATTCTGCTCATTGCAGCCTTGAATCTCAGCCTGGAGAGACCTGTACATAATTCTGCTGGAAAGAACAATGGAGAGGCCCAGGGAAAGCGCTCAGAGTGCAGCCCCCATAGACTCTTCTAAATTGATGCAAGGAAGGTCAAATCAAAATGAACCTGCAGAGTGCTGCTCAGTACCCAAAACTCCTTCACACAGCGTTGAATCTCTCCAGAAGCCTCTCTCTCTCTCTCTCTCAGAATGCGTGGTGCAAAAATATCGCTGACAAAAAAAGTCAGGAAGCGGCCGCCTTTAAATAGCGCTCCCCCAGTCCCTTCCCAACTGCAGAACGTTCCCCTCAACCTGTCGTTGCTAGCGGTAAGGCAGGGGGCGCCACTCAATATCCGGTTTGGAGCGCTACCTGGGTGTTGCACGCTCGACTGACGTCATGATCTGCGGGCGCAGGAGATTGTGGCGGTAGTGTTTAGCACCGCCACAAAATGTCTGGTCAATTTCACGAGCGATGCAAACATCGCCGCGCCCGGGCGCTAGTTGCTTTGCGCCCCATTAGCGCCCTCTTAGGGCGCTAACGGGAGGCGCAAAGCAACCAAATTTTTCCCCTTCTATCTCTTATTAAATTGTGACCATATTTGAAATGAAAAAATTATTTTTGCCATTTAGAAAGCAATTAAATAATTTCAAAGCTACTGCAATCACAAAAAAATTGTTGTACCAATGATAGCCATCTTAGATTTTAAGGAACCATTCATTTTAAAAGCAAGTCGCATTGACATTATGCAGTGAGTCAAATCTGACAAAACAAAATTGAAATGACTATATACCAGACTTGCATAGAACAGAGGAGCATTACATAATTGTATGAAGCAAAGTTGAAACTTGGTAGCAGTTTACATAATGAGACCATCGTTCTGAATTTTTGAAGTGTGTTGCACATCAGGCTTTTTCTTAACCCTTGTTCTCATATTCATGGCTCGACAGCAGAGTGAACTCCTTAAGAACCAAACATTGCATCCTTATTCACTGCCATGTATGGGTTAGCATGCCCAGGTTTAACAATTAATCTGAAATTATGGTAAACCACTTACTGGATCATGTATGTGATGCCTATTGTGTTCTTTTGTCACCTCCTAAAATGGAAAGTAGCACATTGCTGGACCAAAGGATACAGGTTAGAACTACTTCAGATTTATTTACAGCTAAAAAGGTTGAAGCAAGGTACTAAACAACACAATACCAAAAAAAAGCAGAAACAGTTTGAAAGGAAAAGTTACATGTTTCTCTTTCGTGGGGTAATTTTACCTTTCAGCGATAGTGTAATATGAACGAAATCGGATCAGCCGCCCATTATACACCCCGCCTGATTTTTCTTTCCACTGAAATCAATGGGAACGAAAATCAGGTGGAGTGTAAAATGGGCTGTCGATGCGCTGTCGCCCATTTTGCGCTACCACCCAAGACAAATTTATGCTTAAATCAGTAAATCAATAATCAATTGACTGTTGCTCTAAACTTTAAGCATAAATTCATGCTCCCAATATAGAGCGTGGCCTGCCAGGATCATTTAACAGAATACTGGTGGAGCGATCAACAACAATAGCTCAACAATAGTGATCAAAAACTAAGTCAAAAATGTGTGTTTTAAGAAGGTTTCTAAAAGTTGACAGAGAAATGGAGAGATGGAAGGATTTAGGGAGGGAATCTCAGAGAGTACGCTGAGGCAGCTGAAGGCTCTGTTTCCAATGGTGAATGGAAGAAGGATGCACAAAAGGCCAGAGTCAGAGGACAGAGAAATGTGCGACGGGATATAGTAATGTCGGAAGTTGCAGAGATAGGGAGGGATGACAATGTGGTGGGATTTGAAGTTTCACGTTTCAAATGTGTTCAGCGATGGGGGAATGGGAATGGCAGCTAGTGTGGGACCGGATAGAAGCAGTTGAGTCTTGCATATGTTGGGGTGTTTAGAGGATAAAGGATGGGAGGCCAGCAATGAGAACATTGAACTAATCTTCCGAGTGCTAAACCTCTGTGATGGGGTGCAGCTTTGCTGTAACTTTATGGTTAATACATTTAAAATAACATGCAACTTTAGAAAAATAGTAATTGTTTCGAATTGAGCAGATTGGATCATACCACTATGGAATAATGGGATAAATAACACTTTGCCATGTTTTGGAATTTTTTCCCATGAAAAAAACTGGGATATAAGCAATTTTAATGCATTTTTGGCAGAAGCTTGTCTGAAAGGGAGTAGTTTACTCAGCCAGCTCCATGCTGGGTTTTCTATCTTTCTTCCTTTCTGTCTTTCTCATGCAAATATAACTTCCCAATACTCATGCTCTTTCATTTCTAAAAAGAAATCAGTACTCATCACAAAAAGCACATTAATTAGTTAGTTAATTTAATGCAATTGAAACTGATTTATTATTGCTTTTTAATACTTCCATTTGTCAGTCTCTTGCTGTGCTACCCCAATTCAGCTAAATCAGCAATTTTCCTATTCGAATGCATTGTGAGTTAATTTTTGTCCAAGCAAATGCTCCCTTTAACCTGTTGTTCTCTTGAACAACTGATCTATTAATTGGTATGCACGGTAATTTTAAAAAATGTAGCAAAAATGCCTTACAGTTACATTTATATTCTTGAAGCCTAAGACTTCAAAGTCTCATTGGACGTTGTGTTTCTGATGCATTTCTTGACACACAATTTATTTCAAATTGCATGACCATGTAGTTTGTTGAGCAATAGCAATAACCCCTGTTCCTCCCCAATAATTCCTGTGAATCATGGAGCTAAAACATGTGTAAAAAAGGCAAGCAAAGAATGTTAGGCCCATCAGTGCTCGCGCTATGGTGAAACATAAGGCTGTGCCCTCTCCAATTTCCAGTAATGCTAACTCCTGGAATAGGCAAAAAAACAGAACAAAACCTGTACCCAATCCAGGAACAAAACTCCTCAGCACCATAAGACAATGAAACAATCCACAGCTCTCCCTGAGAAAATAAATACTTCCCGGCATCTAACCTGACTCGTTGTCTATGCATTTTATAGGTATAGCCTCGAGTCCTGCTGTAACTATTCAATGAGAAGTGTGATTTCCAACATTATTTGTGAAAAATATAACAGGCAATTAGAGCACAACTGCTTTATAACTCCGTAAGAGTTTATAAGATATGAAATTGCTGGTGTAGGTCACAAATAATTACAGTTGAGAAAGTCTATTTGACCCATCTTGATTCATCCACGCAGAGAGATCCTAATGTCCCAGTATTGTAATATCCAATTGTTTTTAAATGATTCCAGGGCTTTTGCCTCCACTACTCTAGCTGGAAGTTTATTCCATACTTTGATCACTCTTTGTGTGAAGAAGAATGTCTGATGTCACTCCTAAAGTTACCTTTTACTAGTTTGAACCTGTGTCCTTTAGTTCTACTCCCACAATTTAAAGTAATACTCCGGGTTAATTTTTTCTACACCCTTAACAATCTTGTATCTCTATAAGATCACCTCTCATATGCCTTCTTTCGAGACTGAAAAGCCCAAATCTATGCAGTTTTTCTTCATAACTCAGACCAAAACACTGGGGATCAATCTTGTGGGTTTTCTCTGCACTGCCTCCAGCACTTGAATGTCTCTCTTGTTTCTTGGCGACCAGAACTGGACACAGTATTCAAAGTGCTAGTTGACGAGAGTACTATACAGTTTGATCATTACCTCCTATGATTTATGTTTTACTGTTTTGGTTATGTATTTCAGCATTGTGTTAGCTTTGTTGATTACTACTTTGCATTGGTTGGACAAGAGACTCTTGGGACTTTTTCAGCTTCATCTTTTGCCTATTTCAGTACCATTCAGAGTGTATGCATGTTGTCTATTTTTCCTTCCTATGTTTAGCACCTCACACTTGTCTGCATTAAATTTCATCTGCTATTGTTCTGCCCACTTACACATTGACCCCGATCTTGTCTCGGAGGCGCGTTCAGTGCCGTGGGGATGGAGTTATGGACGGGAAACCCGGAAGTACGGGATTCCCGACGTCCTGCAGTTTTTAAATTTTAAATATTTCTGTTGGTTTGCTGCCCGACAGTCAGCCTGATTGACAGGCTGGATGCCTGTCGGGCGAGAAAGCCTGCAGCACAAGGGAAACTCAGCCGACTGTGGTTAAAAATAAAATCACTGTTAAAGTGAAGGTGGGCACCCTCCTTAAAAGGTTTCAACAACCGACCTGCCTCCTGCGAGTGGATTGGTCACCCGCCCTTCATCCCGCCTTCGTTAAAACTGGAAGTAGGTGGGTTCGGTTCCTGTTTAACCTCCCGAACTAAACCCACCAGTTTCTGGTGGTTAAAATTACTCCCATTTTTTGTCCAACTCATTTTGCAAGTTCTAGCTATCCCTTCCAATTCCACTGCCCCTCCTAAATTGGTACTATCTGTAAATCTGACCACTTTGCATTGAGTTTCTAAATCCAGGGCATTAATTTCAATTAGAAACAGTTGTGGTGCCAACACTGAACCTTGAGATACCTCATTCCAAGATAACTCCTCTAAAAGGTACTCTGCAGATTTTTGGTTGACATTATTATGAAGGATTGTTCCAACATTATATATAAACATTTTTTTTTTAACCTAGGCATGTTTATGTTATTCCGTTCTTCACATGGATCTTGTCTTTCGGAATTATTCTGGCTCAAGCTATTATACAGCCAATCACATCCATTTTGACACTGGTAAAAGGAACTTTGTTAATCATCACAGTGAGTATAATATTCTGCAAACATTTGCTTTGGTCTAACCATGTACAGCATGCATTTTTAAAATTTTAGTTTTTAAATTAATTACCTTCATCAGTTCCCATATGTGAAAGACAAAAATAAACAGATATCAGACTCATCTTATTGTATTACTTATTGTGCATTTCCTCTAAGTAAGTTTAGAAATTCTTCTGCACCAAAGAAAAAGTGTTGTTGATATGCCACCTTGTCTTATTTCATTAGCTCGATGTCCATTTAAAAATAATTCCCATTTTTTTGTGCATCATGGATATCGCTAAGAAATAATTCAAATGTTGTTTTATTTCATTGCTATTAACTGTCACCATAAAGGAATATGGGATATAACTTCAGTAACTGACAACCCACAGTAACTTTAGTGGAAGATCAGTAGGAATCCAGAGAAAGAAGTCAATGGAAATAAAAATCGGGAGCGATGTAAAACGAGCTGCCGGTTCACTATCACCTGTTTCATGCTATCACATAAAGTCAAAATCTAACCCACTGTGTAAAGTTCCTCTACTAAAATAGCAGACAAAGAAAAGCCATTTAAACCTGTCTAGTGTGTGTCTGCTATGATCTCCAACAGTCATTTCTGGCAAACATTATTTGTTTGACAAAAAAGTTTGCTTTTCTGCAGTGGAAATAAAAATCATTTCACAATGCAATGATTAAAAAGCACAAAAGAAATCACTAAAAACATGGTTGGCAGGAATGGAGGGCTGAATTTAGTGCTTTCAGGTGGACCTGACTGCCTCCAGTCTGGGGTTTGCATTCTATTAAACTCTTAATGATTATTAATATCACTCATCATACCTTCCCCATGGATATTGGTTACTCTAATATGGGTGCTGTGGGCTTACTCCCCGAGACCATACAATGACAAAGCGACCTCCACCAGAACCGTGTAAGTAAAGTTCCAGAACGTAGCTAGGCAGTACAACTCAGCACAAACTGGTCAACTGTCTGCTTTATACATCATAGTAGTACACAGTACAGTAGTAAAATGCTGCTAAGCTGGCAGCTGAATACTTGAATAACATCCAAGTAAAAAAGGACCTAAGCCAAATAGGAAACACATAAGTTTTTTTTTAAACTTAAAGATTTGTCTCTGTTATGTCCCAAAAATAGGCACGCATGGGATGTAAAGGGAGGTGTGCCAGTCAACCCTGCCCCCCCCCCCCACCCCCCCCGAGGGCATCACTACAATACGTAAATGCCTGTCTAACCCTTATGCTACATGTTTTTCCAGAAGCTCATATTGGTATTGCATGATCAAGAGCTAATATTCTCTGATTGGCCTTCAGGCCCTGGCACATCTACCAGGCAAAGACCATGGGGTCAGCAGAGAGGAGGATGCAGAGCTGCGCCATCTGCTGTTGGGACACTTGCGGCTACTATGCAGCATAGGGCTGGTATATGCAGCTACAGTAATGGTCAGCTTGGCCTGAAGTTTGGCTTCACTTCCTTTTTAGCATGCTGATGTCCTGACCATATAGATTGTGAGAGATATGAGTGGCTCTTGTTTGCCCTGGCTTGCTAAAATTAGGTAACACCCAGGGGCAGAAATTTGACTTATGCACAAAACAAACAGCAAGTAGGCGAAGTGATTGCTTCATACGCCGGCCCAGGCCGGCCTGAGCCAAATTTATCCTGATGCAGATCTCCAGCTCCTCCCAGCTCAACAGAAATATAACGATTAAAAAGTTTCTTGAGTGGCCTCCAACTGCCCCTTTAAGGACCGCTGGTTAGACCGCTCAAGACCTCGTACAACTAGGTGAAGCTGGTGTGGGACAAACATTTTACACCCAATAAACGGACAAAGGTAAGTTGAATTTCTCTCCCCCAACCCAGCATTGAACAGAAAATGCTGGAAAAACTCAGCAGGCGAGGCAGCATCCGTGGAGAGAGAAACAGAGATAACGTTTCAGGTCGAGACCTTTCATCAGAACTGGAAACAGCAGGAAATCAAATAGATTTAAGGCAAGGATAAAGCTGGGAAAAGGGGGAGGGGATGAAAGAACAAAAGGAGAGATTAAGAGACATTAAGAGATATTCAAGGCAAGAGGTGGTGTTAATGTGACAAGTTAAGGCTGAATGAAGTGTGAAATGCAATGGCAGAATGAAGAACAGCTGCCAGCTTCTATGAGGGAAAAAAAAGGAAAAAAAGGGGGGGGGGGCGCAAATAAAAGGGTGGATGAAAAAATAAAATATAAATGTGATTGGGGCTAAGGTTATGATCTAAAATTGTTGAACTCGATATTGAGTCCAGAGGGCTGTAGCGTGCCTAAATGAAAGATGAGGTGCTGTTCCTCGAGCTTACGCTGCGCTTCCGTGGAACAGTGTAATAGGCCGAGGACGGTGAGGTCAGAGTGGGAGTGAAGCGGTGAATTAAAGTGACAGGCGACCGGGAGCTCGGGGTCCCCCTTACGGACTGAACGGAGGTGTTCCGCAAAGCAGTCACCCAATCTGCGTTTGGTCTCCCCAATGTAGAGGAGACCACATCGTGAGCAGCGAATACAGTATACTAAATTGCAGGAAGTACAAGTAAATCGCTGTTTCACCTGGAAGGGGTGTTTGGGGCCCTGGACAGTGGGAAGAGGGGAGGTATAAGGGCATGTGTTGCATCTCCTGCGCTTGCACGGGAAGGTGCCGGGTGAAGGGGAAGGGGTGCTGGGGGTGGTAGAGGCATTGAACATATTGGGCTGGATTTTGTCAGTGTGGGCGGGCTGGGGCATATCAGGTGGAAATCGTGTCAGGACCCCGATGTGTTGAAAAAGTGGGATTTTCCCCTAATTGGGCAATTGATTTCCTGCGTGTGGGAACCACTGGCCCAATGAGTCTTTTCATACAGAAAGTTGCCTCCGATGATGTCGTCAATGCTGTTGGATTTAAGACCTGCAAGCAGCCTTGATTCTTCTGGAGACTGCAAAGGCTCTGCAATTTATATGAAGGAGTTCAATTGTGGAAAATGTCAACAATCAAGCAAAAGTGTGCTCCTCGATTTGATGAGCCCTCCCTCCAAGCTCTGGTGCACGGAGCCAGCTGTAATAAGGAGGTGCTGTTCCCTTCCTCAGGGAGAAAAAAACCACCTCAGCAGACAAAAGCTGTGTGGCTGCAAGTGGCCCAGGAGGTCAACTCCATTTCGCTGAGCCGCAGAACCTGGCTGCAGTGCAGGAAGAGGTTTCATGACCTTCTCCGCACAGGAAAAATGAGTATGACTTTCCCATCATCCGCAATCTGATCCCCATCGCCTCTCCTCACCAGCACTCTGCTTTGCCAACCTCTTCCTCCACATGCCACTTGACACTTACATGCCTGCACCCTTACCCATTCCCTCTCTCTCAAAGGTCACATTCACTTAACTATTCGATCATGCATCCCTCACACTCCCTATCACTGTGATGCCATGACAACAACAACTTTCAACACACAGGGAGGGTCCTTTGTATCCTTCTAAGCATCTATGCTATGGACTCTCTACACTCACTCCTTCATTCTCACTCAAACTCCACTTATGTCCCTCATTGCAGGAAAAGAGAGCCCACAATAAGCGGGAAAGAGCCATGATAGGAGGAGGGCCACCCTAAGTAGCCCAGCTCACCGCCTGGGAGGAGGTGGCCCTGGAAATCGCCGGGATCGAGGAGGATATCCAAGTGGGGGACGGACAGACGGGCGCATCACAACAAGCTGGTGACAGAATAGTTTGGAATCTCTCTCATTGACATAGCATGAGTCACTGATAATGAATCTGATGCTCTAACAGATTGACTTATGATCATCTGCAATATTCAATGTGCATGTAACCTTGGCCTCACATCTCTAACTCTTTCCTTTACTCCCCCACAGGACCATCGAAAGCCCCCATCCCCACTATCCAGGAGGAACAGCCTCGCCTTCAGACTCCTCAGAGGAAGCTGCAACCTCTGAGGGCGCAGCATCAGCAGAATTCAGCGCACCCAGCACCAGCGCAGACACTCACAGCTCGGTGGGACCTTCGCGAGATAGAGTAGTGTTGTCACCTGGTGTATCACAGCTCACAAGTGAGCATCAGCAGATGGTGGAGACAGGGACAGCAGTGGAGAGTCCTCGTCAGAGGGTGCAGGACTCTGCCTACTCGGCTCCGCTGCATGTCGACCCTGTGCCTCCGGGTACATCCAGGAGGAGAGCGGTGCTGGAACTCCAGGAACAGGTGCAGGAGTCTCTGGCAGATTTTGTCTCCAGGGTCGCTGCGAGTGTGGAGCGAGTGGAGGAGTCCATTGCGAACATGAGCAGAGCCTTTGTGGAGGCATTGGCGCATGAACGCATCACCGCGGAAAGGATGACAACCTACGTGGAAAGGATGGCTACCTCCATGGTAAGGCTGGTTACCGTAGCGGAGAGGATGGCTACGGTAGAGGAGAGGATGGCTACGGCCATGGAGGAGCTTAGTCGCCAGGGTATTGAAAACATGGTCATTGTTCAGAATAGAATGACATCTCTTGAGGAGCGATGGTCAGCTATTGAGCAAACAAACCAGACCTTCATGCAAGTCCTCTGGAGTAGGACTTCCAGTGCAGAAACGGGTCTTCATGGCCCTCCTGCAGTGCAGCAAGGTGCTGTCAAGCCACTTTCTAGCTCTGAAGTGGGGCTGACCCATGAGAGGGATGTTGGTGGCAGACAACAAGGAAGTGGGGGCCTCTCTCCAAGCGCTCACACGACTATGCCACTGCAAAGCCCTCGGTCAGAGCCTCACCAGAGTCCTCACCCAACTGAGATGGGCGTCTCAGCCCCTGCACAGCCGCAGGAGCAGCAGACTGTTGGCGAGCCCGCACAGGTTCGCCACCCCAGAGGATGCCCACCAAAGGCGTCGAGACAGGAGCAGCAAGAGAGTGAGCAAAGGGGCCTCCACATCTGCTGAAGCCACAGGGGAAGCACCACATAGGAGCATGCGCAAGAGGAAGATAAAGCACAAATAGTCACTTGGGTGCTGTGTTGTTTTGTTTTTGGACCAGCCATCATGGTGATTGTATTATAAAGTGTTTTGATGGCAAACTGTTGAAGTTGTGGCCTGTGTCATTTCACAAATGGGACTTTCACATTGAGGGCTTAGGGCGCCTTGCGATTGTCAGAATGGTGGTCAGAGTGATAGGATTCCGCAGGTTCTTCTCCATTGTCAATGCTCTGGTAAGAAGGAGTGAGACTAAAGTGTTTGATTGTGCAGGCTAAGCAAATCTGGCCAGGATGAGTGCGTCCCTTGCATCCCGGGCAGCAATGTTGTCACGCGCTGGCGCCTTCTGGCCTGTGCATCTTCAGGTGGGTGCCTAGCAGCTTGGCGCTCCTGTTGATGCTCCTGCTGTTGGTGCTGCTGTTGTTCAGGGTTCTGCTGCTGCCGTGGCTGGTCTGCATCTGAATCTGATGTCCAGGAGGAAAGGAATTAAATGTTCGCCATGCTTCTGGAATATGCCTCAGTTGAGGAAGCGCTTAGTCAAGGTGGGGAGGGGTTTCCCAGGAGGTCACACTGGAGATGGGTGTCAGGCTCCAAACTTCCACAACACTGAGTATGCCTGCTAAAAGTTACCCCAGACCTGAAACAACAAAGTTTTGCCTCCTGCACATGATCATTGGTGAAAACTCCTTTGTAATGGTGGAGCTGCAGCTGTTAGTAAGCAATCCACTTGTGAGGCTGCCAGCATTACCTGGCGTGTTCCAGAGGAGGCGTGAAGGATGGGGGGAATGACTAAAAATCGAAAAGGCCTCTCAAAATGGGATTATAGAGGCTATTAAGTGGTTGTTAAGGGCCTTAAGGGCCTATCCCGCAGAGGCGGGATGGAAAGGGGGTCAGAAAACACACATTTGGGAAAATTGCTCGGAGGCGGGATTGGGCCCGCCTGCCATTTTTGGTGATTTTAACAACTCACACACCTCCAATCCCGCCTCCTCGGGCCTGGCAAAATTGAGCCCATAATGTTGCTGCACCCGTGCGTATATATGAATAGCTAAGATTCAGATTTAATGTCAAAACAGTATGAGGGAAGGGCAAAAGTAATATTGCCAATTAACCATCCAGTGTTTGAACTAGAATTGTTTATGATCACTAAATGATTAGTCTGAAAATGCCTGTTATCAAGTTCGATCTTCTTAGACAGGGTACTGATCAATGCCAAGTTGAGCTATATCCTGATTCATTTGCTTATATAATTGGTTTTATTGGCATTATTCATTGTTTTTCACATTTCTGCTGTGCTTGGCTGCTTCTAATAATGTCTGCCTAATCTTAATAACAATTGCTTAAATGTATTTGAAATTTTTATAAATGTTTAGAACAAAACGCTATTATTTTAACCTGAAATACGTCAGACCTGGCTCAGAACAATTTATGTTTACACTTATATTTATTTTAATAGATCAAAATTGTTCCAGTAAACCAAAAATGTAATTTTTGTTTTTCAATATCGGGGTAATTGGTAACCACAGATTAAGGTTTTGTACCAGGAAAATGATAATTTAGCTGTTTCCAAAATCCATTATCATTAAATCATACTGACATTTTCTGAAACAACACCAACAGAGATACACGCACGTCCATGTCGGTGGGTCCTGTGAGACATAGAGTAGTGTTGTCACCTGGTGTGTCTCACATCACAAGTGAGCAAGAGCAGATGTTGGAGACAGGGACAGCAGTGGAGAGTCCTCGCCAGACGCAGGATGCTCCAAGCTCTGCTCAGCCTGTCCACCAGGTCCTCTCCGCAGCAGGTCTTCTTCCAGCATGCTACAAATGTCTGCCATGACCTGGCGCGATAGCCTGATCCTCCTGAAGCACTCCTGTTCAGTCATGTGCAGGAAGCTCATCCTCTGCCTGTATACCCTGTGTTGGGGGTATTGCCTCCGGCGAGGTGCACCCCTGTGCTGATCCCTTCTCTCCCTTAGGCAAGGAAGCAGGTGTAAGGTGTATTTATGTGTTTTTTCCAGCTGTCACTTAATGAACTCGCACAATGGCCGCTGAGTTCTCGACTTGCTTTCACAGGCGAGCTTCAAGAAGTCCGTGAATCCTGTGCACAAGCAGTAAAAGCTGAAACCGCAGGTTATAACGCCTCTTAAGGGTTTCTCAACGAGCTGTTAACTACTTCAATGATGTTACCCGCCTCTCCCGAGCGGGTCCATGGCATGCTGGAAAACGCGCCTAAGTTAAATGCGGAAGTTGGCGGGATGAAGGCGGGTTCCCGACATGCTGTCAATTTCAGCGCTTTGAACTGCCGACCCGCACTCTCTGCAATATAATAATTCCGGCCCATGTTTTTTTTTCATTTGTTTATGGGATCTGGGCATCGCTGGCAATGCCAGAATTTATTGCCCATCCCTAGTTGCCCTTGAGAAGGTGGTGGTGAGCCGCCTTCTTGAACCGCTGCAGTCCATGTGGTGATGATACTCCCACAGTGCTGTTGGGGAGGGAGTTCCAGGATTTTGACCCAGCGACGATGAAGGATCGGCGATATACTTCTAAGTCAGGATGGTGTGTGACTTGGAGGGGAACTTGGAGGTGGTGGTATTCCCATGCGCCTGCTGCCCTTGTCCTTCTAGGTGGAAGAGGTCGCGGGTTTGGGAGGTGCTGCCGAAGAAGCCTTGGTGAGTTGCTACAGTGCATCTTGTAGATGGTACACACTGCAGTCACGGTACGCCGGTGGTGGAGGGAGTGAATGTTTAAGGTGGTGGATGGGGTGCCAATCAAGCGGGCTGCTTTGTCATAAGAACATAAGAACATAAGAAATAGGAGCAGGAGTAGGCCAATCGGCCCCTCGAGCCTGCTCCGCCATTCAATAAGATCATGGCTGATCTGATCCTAACCGCCAATCTACTATCTATCACAGAACCATCTGGATGGTGTCGAGCTTCTTGAGTGTTGTTGGAGCTGCATGCATCCAGGCAAGTGGAGAATATTTCATCACACTCCTTACTTGTGCCTTATAGATGGTGGAAAGGCTTTGGGGAGTCAGGAGGTGAGACACTCGCCGCAGAATACCTAGCCTCTGACCTGCTCTTGTTGCCACAGTATTTATGTGGCTGGTCCAGTTAAGTTTCTGGTTAATGGTAACCCCCAGGATGTTGATAGTGGGGGATTCGGCGATGGTAATGCCATTGAATGTCAAGGGGAGGTGGTTGGACTCTCGCTTGTTGGAGATAGTCATTGCCTGGCACTTCTATGGCGCAAATGTTACCTGCCACTTATCAGCCCAAGCCTGAACGTCGTCCAGGTCTTGTTGCATGCGGGCATGGACTGCTTAATTATCTGTGGAGTTGCGAATGGCGCTGCACACTGTGCAGTCATCAGCGAACATCCCCATTTCTGACCTTATGTTGGAGGGAAGGTCATTGATGAAGCAGCTGAAGGCAGTTGGGCCTAGGACACTGCCCTGAGGAACTCCTGCAGCGATGTCCTGGGGCTGTGATGATTGACCTTCAACCACCACAACCATCTTCCTTTGTGCTAGGTATGACTCCAGCCAGTGGAGCGTTTTCCCCCTGATTCCCATTGACTTCAGTTTTACTAGGGCTCCTTGATGCCAGACTCGGTCAAATGCTGCCTTGATGTCAAGGGCAGTCACTCTCACCTCACCTCTGGAATTCAGCTCCTTTGTCCATGTTTGGACCAAGGCTGTAATGAGGTCGGGAGCCGAGTGGTCTTGGCGGAACCCAAACTGGGCATCAGTGAGCAGGTGATTGGTGAGTAAGTGCCGCTTGATAGCGCTGTCGATGACACCTTCCATCACTTTGCTGATGATTGAGAGTAGACTGATGGGGCGGTAATTGGCCGGGTTGGATTTGTCCTGCTTTTTGTGGACAGGACATAGCTGGGCAGTTTTCCACATTACTAAACGAAAATACTGCAGATGCTGGAAATCTGAAATAAAAACAGAAAATGCTGGAGAAACTCAGCAGGTCAAGCAGCATCTGTGAAGAGAGAAACAGAGTTAACGTTTCAGGTCGATGACCTTTCGTCAGAACTGGAAAAAAGCAGGAAATGGAACAGATTTTTAAGCAAGTGTAGAGGCTGGGAAAGGGGGGAGGGGATGAAAGAACAAAAGGGAAGGTCTGTGATAGGATAGAAGGCGGACATCTTCTGGAGATCTTCCCCCCACGGCCACCAACCTCATAGTTCCCCAACCCCACACAGCCCGCTTCTACCTCCTTCCCAAGATCCACAAACAGGACTGCCCTGGTAGACACATCGTTTCAGCCTGTTCTTGCCCCACGGAACTTATCTCATCCTATCTCGACTCTATTTTTTCTCCCCTTGTCCAGTCTCTGCCCACCTACATCCGCGACTCTTCCGACACCCTCCGCCACTTTAACAGTTTCCAGTTTCCTGGCCCCAACCGCCTCCTTTTCACTATGGACGTACAATCCCCCTACACCTCCATCCCCCACCAGGATGGCCTGAGGGCGCTCCGCTTCTTCCTTGAACAGAGGTCCAACCAGTCCCCATCCACCACCACCTTCCTCTGCCTGGCTGAACTTGTTCTCACATTGAACAACTTCTGCTTTGACTCCACTCACTTCCTCTAAATCAAAGATGTTGTTATGGAAACCCGCATGGGTCCTAGCTATGCCTGCCTTTTCGTGGGACATGTAGAACACTCTTTGTTCCAGTCCTACTCAGGTCCCCTCCCTCGCCTCTTTTTCTGGTACATTGATGACTGTATCGGTGCCGTTTCCTGCTCTCGTCCTGAACTAGATAATTTCATTCACTTTGCTTCCAATTTCCACCCTTCCCTCACCTTCACATGGTCCATCTCCGACTCTTCCCTTCCCTTCCTCGACCTCTCCTTCTCCATCTCTGGGGATAGGTTATTGACAAACATTCCCTACAAGCCCACTGACTCCCACAGCTACCTGGACTACACTTCCTCCCACCCCGCCTCCTGTAAGGACTCCATTCCATTCCCCCAGTTTTCCGTCTCCGCCGCATCTGCTCTGACGATGCCACCTTCCATACCAGTGCTACTGACATGTTTTCCTTTTTCCTCAACCGAGGATTCCCCTCTACAGTGGTTGACACGGCCCTTGACCGTGTCCGTTCTATCTCCCGCACTTCTGCCCTCACCCCTGCCCCTCCCTCCCAGAACCATGACAGAGTTCCCCTTGTCCTCACCTTTCACCCCACCAGCCTCCACATTCAACAGATCATCCTCTCCCATTTCCGCCACCTCCAGCGTGATCCCACCACTAAACGCATTTTCCCCTCACCTCCCCTTTCAGCATTCCGCAGGGACCGCTCCCTCCGCGACACCCTAGTCCACTCCTCTATCACCCCCAACACCCCTACCCCTTCACCCGGCACCTTCCCGTGCAAGCGCAGGAGATGCAACACATGCCCTTATACCTCCCCCCTTCCTACTGTCCAGGGCCCCAAACACACCTTCCAGGTGAAACAACGATTTATTTGTACTTCTTGCAATTTAGTATACTGTATTTGCTGCTCACGATGTGGTCTCCTCTACAATGGGGAGACCAAACGCAGATTGGGTGACCGCTTTGCGGAACACCTCCGTTCAGTCCGTAAGGGGGACCCCGAGCTTTCCGGTCGCTTGTCACTTTAATTCACCGCTCCACTCCCACTCAGACCTCACCATCCTCGGTCTCTTGCATTGTTCCACGGAAGCTCAGCGTAAGCTCGAGGAACAGCACCTCATCTTTCGATTAGGCACTTCACAGCCTTCTGGACTCAACATAGAGTTCAACAATTTCTGATCATAACCTCGGCCCCTATCATATATATATATATTTTTTTTTTATCCACACTCTTTGTCTGTCTTTTATTCTTCTCCCCCACATGATTTGGACAGACTGGGTGATTGGGCGGATAAATGGCAGATGCACTATAATGTGGACAAGTGCGAAGTTATCCACGTTGGGTGCAGGAACGGGGGCAAATTATTATTTAAATGGCAATAAATTGGGAGAGGGGGAAGTACAGAGAGACCTGGGTGTTCTTGTACACCAGTCACTGAAGGCGAGCATGCAGGTGCAACAGGCGGTCAAGAAGGCAAACGGTATGCTGGCCTTCATAGCAAAAGGGTTGGAATACAGGAACAGGGATACCTTGCTGCAGCTGTACAGGGCACTGGTGAGACCACACCTCGAGTACTGTGTACAGTTTTGGTCGCCTCATCTGAGGAAAGATGTTCTTGCCATGGAGGGGGTGCAGCGGCGATTCACCAGGCTGATACCAGGAATGGCGGGATTGACCTATGAGGAGAGACTATGTAGTTTAGGGATGTACACACTGGAGTTTAGAAGATTGAGAGGGGACCTCATAGAAGTGTATAAAATTCTGACAGGTCTAGACAGACTAGATGCAGAAGGAATGTTTCCCTTGGCGGGTGAGAACAGAACTAGAGGACATAATTTAAGGATAAGGGCTAAACCATTTAGGACAGAAATGAGGGGGAATTTCTTCACTCAGAGGGTGGTGAACCTGTGGAACTCATTGCCACAGAGGGCAGTGTACGCCAGCTCATTAAATATATTTAAGAGGGAATTAGATATATTTCTACAGGCAAAAGGGGTTAAGGGTTACGGAGAGAAGGCGGGGACGGGATACTGAATTGGAGGATCAGCCATGATCTCATTAAATGGCGGAGCAGGCTCGAAGGGCCGGATGGCCTACTCCTGCTCCTATCTTCTATGTATCTATGTATCTATGTATGTATCTATGTATCTATGGCAGCTGTCTTTCATTCTGCCAGCGCAATTTACACTTCATCTCGAGCCAGCCTTTGTTTCTTAACCCGTCGCATTACCATCTCCTTTTGCCTTGAATATCTCTTAACCTCTTCCGCCTTCTATCCTATCACAGACCTTCCCTTTTGTTCTTTCATCCCCTCCCCCCTTTCCCAGCCTCTACACTTGCTTAAAAATCTGTTCCATTTCCTGCTTTTTTCCAGTTCTGACGAAAGTTCATCGACCTGAAACGTTAACTCTGTTTCTCGCTTCACAGATGCTGCCTGACCTGCTGAGTTTCTTCAGCATTTTCTGTTTTTATTTCAGTTTTCCACATTGTCGGATAGATGCCAGTGTTGTAGCTGTACTGGAACAGCTTGGCTAGAGGCGCGGCTAGTTCTGGAGCACAAGTCTTCAGCACGATAGCTGGGGCCCATAGCCTTTGCTGTATCCAGTGCGCTCAGCCGTTCCTTGATATCACGTGGAGTGAATCGAATTGGCTGAAGAATGGCTTCTGTGATGGTGGGGACCTCAGGAGTAGGCCGATATTGATCATCCACTCGGCACTTCTGGCTGCAAACGCTTCAGCCTTGTCTTTTGCACTCACGTGCTGGGCTCCACCACCATTGAGGATGGGGATATTTGTGGAGCCTCCTCCTCCCGTTAGTTGTTTAATGGTCCATCACCATTCACGACTGAATGTGTCGGGACTGCAGAGCTTTGATTTGATCCGTTGATTGTGGGATCGCTTAGCTCTGTCTATAGCATGCTGCTTCCACCGTTCAGCATGCATGTCGTCCTGTGTTGCAGCTTCCCCGGGTTGGCACCTCATTTTTAGGTACGCCTGGTGCGCTCTTCTACACTTGTTGTTGAGCCAGGGTTGGTGGTAATGGTAGAGTGAGGGATATGCCGGGCCATGAGGTTACAGATTGTGGTGGAATACAGTTCTGCTGCTGCCCCACAGCGCCTCATGGATGCCCAGTTTTGAGCTGCTCGATCTGTTCTGAATCTATCCCATTTAACACGGTGGTAGTGCCACACAACACGATGGAGGGTGTTCTCAGTGTGAAGACGGGACTTCGTCTCCACAATGACTGTGCGGTGGTCACTGCTACCAATACTGTCATGGACAGATGCATCTGCAACAGGTAGATTGGTGAGGACGAGGTCAAGTAGGTTTTTCCCTCTTGTTGGTTCACTTCACCACCTGTTGCAGGCCCAGACTAGCAGCTGTGTCCTTCAGGACTCAGCCAGCTCAGTCAGTAGTGGTGCTACCGAGCCACTCTTGGTGATGGACATTGAAGTCCCCCACCCAGAGTACATTCTTGCTACTCTCAGTGCTTCTTCCAAGTGGTGTTCAACATGGAGGAGTACTGATTCATCAGCTGAGGGAGGGCGGTAGGTGGTAATCAGCAGGAGGTTTCCTTGCCCATGCTTGACCTGATGCCATGGGGTCCGGAGTCAATGTTGAGGACTCCCAGGGCCACTCCTTCCCGACTGTATACCACTGTGCCGCCACCCCTGGTGGGTCTGTCCTGCCGGTGGGACAGGACATACCCAGGGATGGTGATGGAGGAGTTCAAGACATTGGCTGAAAGGTATGATTCTGACTATGTCAAGCTGTTGTTTGACTAGTCTGTGGGACAGCTCTCCCAATTTTGGCACAAGTCCTCAGATGTTGAATGAGGACTTTTCAGGATTGACTGGGCTGGGTGTGCTGTTGCCGTTGCCGGTGCCCAGGTTGATGCCAGGTGGTCCATTTGGTTTCATTCTTATTATTTTGTTTCGTAGCGGTTAGTTACAACTGAGTGACTTGCTAGGCCATTTCAGAGGGCAGTTAAGAGTCAACCACATTGCTGTGGGTCTGGAGTCACATATAGGCCAGACCAGGTAAGGACGGCAGATTTCCTTTCCCTAAAGGGGCATTAGTGAACCAGATGGGTTTTTATGACAATCCGATAGTTTCATGGTTACCATTACTGATACTAGCTTTTTATTCCAGATTTATTTAATGAACTGAATTTAAATTCCCTAGCTGTTGTGGTGGGATTTGAACTCACGCCTCTGGATTATTAGCCCAGTGACATTACCACTACGCCACCGTTCCTGGTGGATGTGTTTAAACATCAAAGACGGTATTGGATTCCTGAAAATGGGAAAGGCCAATATTAAATTTACTGAAAAAAATTCCCCATCTTTGGGGTCCAGGCCAATTCCTTAGCCTAACCACCACACTTCCCCCTCTCCCCACCCCCAGGTAGGGCTCACTTCTGCTCTACAAGAGATCTGTTTGCCTCCTCTCATTCAGAGTACCAGCCTCCAGCCTTGCATTGGATCCATAATGGGGCAGGAAACAAGTACTCCCAGGGTAAGGAATCCCCATTCTGATACTGTCCCCGCTGACATTGCTGGCCTTGTAAGGGAGGGTAGATGTCCTGACCCTTACAAGGCTTAATGAGATCAGGATCTGGAGTTTTGGTGGATGTCAAAGGAATGGCTGAGGAAATTTGGCCCCAAATATCTCATGTGTGCACCAAAATTTGTCATCAGAAAGCTGGTGGTCATCAGTCTGAGCAGACCTGGGTAGATCTATTAAGATGACTATTTTAGTGGAAGTGATAAGTCACATTAGTTTAGATCCTACCCTACTGCTCTATTCACCCTTTTCACAAAGATATTGGTGCCATTTTGGTTCAGGTGAAGGCTATCTGTCTGGTTATAGCTTTCCCTGTTCCAGAACTTGCTCCAGTGCTCTAACAATGTGAACCGTTCTTTACTGCAGCAGCTCTGAAGCCACATGTTGACCTTCATACCCCTCCTCTCCTTATCATGTTTGGTGCATGGGACAAGAAGGAATTTGGAGATTATGACCTAGAAATTCATTCATGCCGGCCACTGGCATGCACTGGGAGCAGGGAATGATCCCTGTTGCTGAACAGGTAGCCCCGAGGCGCACCCGATCTTGAGCCTTGGAGCTCATGTAATGAGAGCATGTGGACACCTGTAGGGCGTCCCCAGGCAGCTCGCTGGCGAAGAAGCTTTGAATTTTGTGTCACTGGCTGCGGTCTCAGGTAGGTCCTTAAAGGAGAAGGGAAGGCAATCGGCAGGGGGCACCGGGAGGGAAGGGGGTCAGGAGAGTGGTAATTGGGAAGGAAGGTGATTGGGAGGGGGCGATCGAGAAGGGTGCTATCACGGGCCAGCAGCCGTCTACGGGACTGCAGTGGAGCCGAGAGAAGCTCTGCTGCACCTCCTGGCGCCACCTTCAGGTAAGTATTTATTTTTTATGCCTGTTCGGCCGTATGTGGACTTAGTTATCCTGAACGCAGCCAGTCCGGCACCGGCTGCAATCAGGACAGCCCAATTTTGGGAAGGAGTCCTTAAACAGGCCCCTATTTGCATATGCAAATAGGGGACCTAACACTTTTTCCAGTTTCAAGCGAAGGCCCTGGGTGCCTACACTGGAGCCTTGGTGGACCAACAATTAACATGGTCATACAACATTCCTCTGTTTGCTATTTTAACACAGCCATTAACTTGTTTATTTCAAATGGGTTAACATCTCCACTAAAATGTCAGACAGGAGTGTCCTCCCAATATAGTGTGTTTGTCCGCTGATATCACCGACAGTAATTTCTATGCTTACACCTTTGATTTCTGAGAAGCTAAGTTTTAAATTTGAATATAGACAGTCTGAAAGTACCACTCAGCTTGTCAATGGAAAAAGATTAGATACACTGCAAGACACTGTGTCATGTTTCTCAGTATATCATCAGTCCATTCTCACAATTCTCTTTTCTCCTTTGTAGGTAATTGTGACCTTTGTTGTGGGCGCCGAGGTCCATCAAGAAATAAGCAATGATTTCTCCAGCATTGGAACACCCTTTCTGATGGGTACTGTTGCACTTGGTAAGTTATTTTTACTGTAAGTTTTTAACCCTGGGTTATATTTTCCTCTTTGGTCAAAAATGGAATAAGTGTTAATTTTTCAGCACTTAAGACACACTAACAAAAAAGTGTGATTGCATAGTTTTGAAAGAACGATTTCCTTGCATGTCATTTCATTAGCGGAAACAAAAAAGCATCCAATCGTGATGTAACTGTAATAAATCATCCTTCGTCGTTTCTTCAGCAGTCATTGAGCCACTGAACTCATGTGCTGACTCTAATATTAGGAGTTTTAAGGGTTCGGACATCAAATAGTCAAGCTCACAACAAATTGTCTTTGATGGCTTTAGTGGTCCCGCAGGGTTCTAGAAAAGAAAGCAAAAATCTTTATAGTGGCCGGTTTCTTTTCCCTGGAGATGTATTATGGGTCCACCACTGAAAGTGCCAGGATTTCCGATGGTGCTAAAAGTGGGTGGAACCCTGCTTGATCTGGGTTCTACCTTGAATTTAATCCCCCTCCCCCTTCTGTCAATATCCCAAGAAACTGCCCTCCCTGGCTCAAGGAATTATTTTGGGGCCCTAGTTCATATCTCTGAGTAGCCAGTCATCTATCATTCCTACTTTTTGAAAGAAATGCAACATGTTTCATTGCCTCAGAATGTAAATGCAACGTGCTTCCCCCGATAACGTACATTGGAGTACAGTATTTATTTCTCTCGGTCACAAACCAGGTGCATGTTTATGGAATAATTATCTGCTCTTTGTTTAAGTGTGCCAAAGGATTCATATGGGCACATTCAGTGATGTCCTGCATCTTAGGGAAGCCATCGACTTGGTAAAATGTTAGCTGCCTCTGCTACAGCTCGACAATAGTTGGGTGTGTGGCAGTACTTTAGTTCAGTTACCTCCTTAATGAAACTGGGCATGGCTAAGGAGCACTAAACATAGGCAAATAATCTGTTAGTAGTTTCTACTGGACATATGACACTGTTTAGGCACATCTAGGCCTGGATATTAACAGGGGCGGGTTGTGTAGGGGGGGTGGAGTTTCAGACGGGAAACCCAGAATTCCGAGTTTTAGTTCCACAGTGTGCGTCTTTTGTCATTGACAGGTTCCCCGCCCGGCCTATCAGCCTGATTGACAGGCTTGGCTTCATGTCAGGTGGGGAGGATTCAGGAGCAGGCCGCAGGACTAGTTAGGTCCGATCCACGACCCTCAGGAGGGAAGCCGACCCCCGACCCCAGTGGGGGTGGTGCGGGTACGATCCCGGAGGTGAGGGCTGATCCCCGACCCTGGGGTGGGGCGATTCTTGGCCCCGGGGGGGGGGTGCGGGGAGCTGATCTCTGACCCTGGGGGAGGGGTATCCGATCCCAGCGTGGGGTTCTGATTCCTGACCCTGGGGTGGGGGGGTGTCTGATCCCTGGGGAGGTCCAGTTCTGGACCCCGGGTGGGGGGAGGAGGGGTGGGGGGGGTGGTGGAGGGTTCAGTTTCCAGATCACGGGGTCTTTGTATGGGGGCGGGGGGGAACTTGGGATGCCAGGAGGAAGCACTCCTGCGCCTCCTGGCCCACAAAGAGTGCTGTAAAGGCACTCACCTTCTCCCTGAAGCTGTCCTCGCCTCCCTTCAGCTGCCGTGTTTCCCGAGGCTTGGGAAACCCGGCTGGCCACAGTTAAACCTGTAAAACAGGTTAAATTAGAGGCTGCCAGCCTCATTAAAATATTTCCCCGTCTCAGTTAAAAGTGGGCGGGTTGGGCTCGTGTTTGAGATTTTTTAAATTTTAACCTCTGACCTAATCCCAACCCACCTGTTTTTGGGTGTTAAAATCCAGCCCTACTACTTTCTCACTAAAATTATTGAGTGCTCCTTGACATTCAACGGCATTACCATCGCCGAATCCCCCACCATCAATATCCTGGGGGTCACCTTTGACCAGAAACTTAACTGGACCAGCCACATAAATATTGTGGCTACAAGACCAGGCCAGAGGCTAGGTATTCTGCGGCGAGTGTCTCACCTCCTGACTCCCCAACCCTTTCCACCATCTACAAGTAAGGAGTGTGATGGAATACTCTCCACTTGCCTGGATGAGTGCAGCTCCAACAACACTCAAGAAGCTCGACACCATCCAGAACAAAGCAGCCCTCTTGATTGGCACCCCATCCATCACCTTAAACATTCACTCTCTCCACCACCGGTGCACTGTGGCTGCAGTGTGTACCATCTGCAAGATGCACTGCAGCAACTCACCAAGGCTTCTTCGGCAGCACCTCCCAAACCCGCAACCTCTACTACTTGGAAGGACAAGGGCAGCAGGCGCATGGGAACATCACCACCTCCAAGTTCCCCTCCAAGTCACACACCATCCTGACTTGGAAATATATTGCCGATCCTTCATCGTCGCTGGGTCAAAACAACACTGTGGGAGTACCTTCACCACATGGACTGCAGCAGTTCAAGAAGGCGGTTCACCACCACCTTCTCAAGGGCAATTAGGGATGGGCAATAATTGCTGGCCTTGCCATCGACGGTCACATCCCAGGAACGAATATAAAAAAAAGTAGATAATATTGGTGAAACCCAGGTACAGAAACTGTGGAGCAAGCAATACTGGACTTTAGCAAACACCGCAGTCATTATAAGCAACCTGTATTAGGCTTTTGATTAGAAGAATCACTGGGCATGATTTTAACTGGGCAAGTGGAAAGGCACTTACCTCCTGGATCCAGCAGTCCTCGCCTTTCTTTAGCCGGCGGGTTCCCTGAGGCCCGGGAAACCCGGGCGCCCAGAGTTAAATTTAAAGTAGAGATTCAAAATGAGGCACGCAGCCTCATAATATTTAAAGTGCCAACCCGCCTCCTGGGAGTGGGTTGGCCGCCTGGCCCCGTCTGCCTCCATTGAGACTGGAAATGGGCGGGTTTCAGCTTTCTATCACTTTAACCTCCCACCCGACCCAAACCCGCCCATTTCTTGGGGTTAAAATTCCCCCCATAGGATCTGCAAATCAATTGACATTTTAAGTTAATCCACAGACTTCTCCCTTGATATGAATTTCACATTTCTCATCAAATTTAAATAATTTGCACATACCTGTAATTTAAAACAATTGATTTGTTCTCCATGATTAAGGTTTATACTGTATGATCCCAGTTACTAGAAGAAATTCCAGTGATACCAGTATATGAATCCGGCCTCGGGTGACTGTCTGTGTGGAGTTTGCACATTCTCCCCGTGTCTGCGTGGGTTTCCTCCGGGTGCTCCGGTTTCCTCCCACAGTCCAAAAATGTGCGGGTTAGGTTGATTTGGCTATGATAAATTGACCCTTAGTGTTAGGGGGGGATTAAATATGTGGGGTTACGGGTATAGGATGGGATATGTTAGGGGGAATTAAATACGTGGGGTTATGGGGGTAGGGTGGGATATGTGTCGGTGCAGGCTCGATGGGGATTCTGTGTGGGAAAGCAGAGACAGGGTACTGGATTTGGATGATCAGCCATGATCGTATTGAATGGTGGAACAGGCTCGACGGGCCGAATGGCCTACTCCTGCTCCTAGTTTCTATGTTTCTATGTTTCTATTTACAATACGGTGTATGGTTTAGGGAGGAGAGAGAAGGTAGGAATAAAAATCAGGACACAGGTTCTTTACAAGGCTTTTTTTTCAACACTAACACTAGTTGGGTACTTCATTTGTTTAGATTGCAAAATAATTTCCTAATATCTCAAGTCCCACAGCATATCTAGGAATTACGTAATTTGAAGCTTTGGGAGTTGACTCTGGGATCCAGACATGTAATATCATTAATTGTTTGAAAATCATCCAGATCTCGAAAGTAAACCATTCAAAAATTAAGCCTGTTTCGTTGATCACGTGACATAATTTACTTACCATATTACTAGTTGCTTATGAGGCAGTAGCACTTTATCTTGGACAAGTTCTACCTACTCTTGAAAATTGGGGAATTTCACATGGACATGTTTAATAGTATTGCCTTAGGTAATGTACCAGCTTATTGGCGGCCAAATACCTAAGTGGTTTGGGAGATATGAAAAGTTGAATGCTTTATTGGCTGCAGTATGGCAGTTGTGAGGAGCTTTACATTTTCAATGTCCTCTGAACAGTTTAACACTTTCATTACTAATTTCTCATTATCAAAGCTCTTTACTCTGCATGGTTCATATAATCAGACACCAGATGTGACAAAAAATTGACATTGCCTGTGTTGAATTTTAACTTGTGTTCGTTTTAACTGGAAACAGCAAGTGGAGGGGAGGGGTGGTGTGGGAGGTTATAAAGAGGTCACACTGCATTAAGATCAGTCATGGCTGTCTATTTTTCTGCAAGATGGAGCCAATTTACATTATAGTTTGACATGAAAAGGATCACTTCAGAATTGTATTGCACCTAAGATGCACTTTGTGACACTTTGCTCCTTAGGTGTAGTTCTATTCAATTTTCTCAGATTGAGACTTCAGTTACAGGCAGGCTATGCGAAGCCTCCATTCTTTATTGAAAATGGCAATTACACTTGGCTTGACAAACATTCCAAGTAATTTATAGCCTGTGATTGGCGGTTGATCCAATATCATTATGAGTCATCTGTTGGAGTTTCAGTATAATTTTAAAGAAGTCTGTGTTGCAATTCTATAAGAAGGTTGTTTACCAAAAGGAGTCAATTTTAAGCTTTCCAACCAGCAGAGAAGTTCTGTGTTTAAGTTTGTGCTGACTGGCAGAGAAGCTCGACCAGTTTGAATTGGTTTCATAGTGTAAGAAATAAGCTTCTGTTTAAAAGTTCACAATGTAAGAAGTGAGAACATAGAAACATAGAAAAATAGGAGCAGGAGTAGTCCATTCGGCCCTTCAAGCCTGCTCCGCCATTCAGTATGATCATGGCTGATCCTCTATCTCAATACCATATTCCCGCTCTCTCCCCATACCCCTTGATGCCTTTTGTGTCTAGAAATCTATCTATCTCCTTCGGGTGACTGTCTGTGTGGAGTTTGCACATTCTCCCCGTGTCTGCGTGGGTTTCCTCCGGGTGCTCCGGTTTCCTCCCACAGTCCAAAAATGTGTGGGTTAGGTTGATTTGGCTATGATAAATTGACCCTTAGTGTTAGGGGGGATTAAATATGTGGGGTTATGGGGATAGGATGGGATATGTTAGGGGGAATTAAATACGTGGTGTTACGGGGGTAGGGTGGGATATGTGTACTGTGGGGATTAAAGCAGGGACAGGGTACTGGATTTGGATGATCAGCCATGATCGTATTGAATGGCGGAGCAGGCTCGACGGGCCGAATGGCCTACTCCTGCTCCTAGATTCTATGTTTCTATGTTTCTATGTTAAGTATATTCAGTGACTTGGCCTCCACAGCCTTCTGTGGTAGAGAATTCCACAGGTTCACCACCTTTGTTTTAAAAGTGTATATTTAGAGAGAAAGTGAGTGGCGTATTCGTTATTTTATATATTGTGGAGAATAGAGAATTGCATCTTTCTCGCCCCTCAATTTTAACTCTGGGTGGGTTTTGGACAGGTAGATGCTGCAGAAAGCAGGCCCAGGCTATATTAACTCCAGGGTGTCATTAACACACCGCATGCCGGAAGCGGGCGGGAACCAGTTGCTGGCTCCATGGGGAGGGGGGTTGCAGGGGGCACAAAGTGGGGAGTCCAAAGCAGGCTGGCCTAAACTTTCCTCCTCCTCCTGGCCCCACAAAGAAAAGTGAACAGCTTACCTGTTTCGGCATGTTCATCTTCCTGGCAGGTCCCGACTCTCTTCAGCCTGGCAAGAAAGCCACAGCAGCTTCTCCGCTCAAGCTTAAGTTAAAATTGCAGTTGGGGCCTGGTAACGTCATCGGATCCCGATCTGCATATTTAGAAATGAACCCCGCCAACTTTGGGTGGACGAATTAGTCACTTGTCCAAACGCCTGCGTAAAAATAGTGGCCGGCATGATCTGGGTGGCTTGATTGAAAAAGGTCAACTGTTTTCTTTCCTTTCTGGGACCAGGAAGGACAGGAATGCTCCCTGGACCCCACAAGAAAAGCTTAGGCACCCCCACCCCCCCCGCCGCCCTGAACATTCCCCTGTTCCTGAATGCAAAACTCACACGAGACGATCCCACCACCTACCTTATGTCGGCGGGCAGCCTCCAGGCCATGCAGTTTTCTGCCACTTCTCACCCAGAACAGGCGGGAAGTCAGCTGGCGGAATTGAAATGAAGCCCGGGAGTTGAAGTAGCCCAGGTCTCATTTCTGGAACAGCGGGTGAGTTTTCATCCAATTGTCCAAAACCCGCTTGGAGTTAAAACCTGGGCCCAAAGCTGTTGCTTTCTGTAACTTTGTGAGAATATTGTGCATATGCAGTTTATGTAATGATGTGATCTCATCGCTGAGTCAGTAGATTAGTTTAAATCAAGGCTTTTTCTGCCTGTTTTTGGTGGTTCAGTTGGATGCTAACAATCCCATGTCACTGTTTAAAGAAGATCAGGGAGCTCTCCTGGTATGTTAGCCAATATTCCTCTCTTATCCCGCACCAACAAAACCAAATCATCTAGTTACCTGTCTTGGTGCATTTTATGGGATCTTGCTGTGCATAAAATGGCTGCAGCGTATTCCTGCATAACAGGCACTGCACTTCAAAGTAGTTCATTGTACGTGAAGCCCTTTAGATGGTTCTGAGAAGGTACCATATAAAAGCAAGTCTTTCTTTCTTGTAAATGATGTCATTACCTTCTATTTTCCAATGTTACAGACCATCTGCCATTTCTTACCTCATTTTCTTAATTTGTCAGGATTTCTTTGAATGTTACACATCGCCACTGCCACAAAGTTTAGTAGCATTTGTATACCTGATAATATTAAGTGGTACCGTATCTATATGATTATGAAAATTATATTTTTTTAAAACCCAGACCAGGTCTTAGCAAAACTCAACTGAGAGCTGCTTTACAGACAAAGCACTGTCCATTTATCATCATCTTCTGCTTCCTGTTGCCAAGGCAATTTTCAATACAGCAGGGCAATTTCCCATTAATCTACACACCTTTATCCAATTTAGAAACCTAAGATGCAGAACCTTGTAAAATTCCATCTCAAAGTCCTGGGGGTTTAATTTGTTCAATGTGCTATTTTTAGCACATTGGTTAATGTGTTCACCTTTCCTTCCTGCTCTATTTTAATACACTGATTAACCTATTTATTTTAAAAACCGTTAAAATTGTGCAGACAGAAATTTCACGAGAATGCATTAACCATTATGCAGAGAGGAAATCAAACCCGATTTAAACCCGGAACGAGAATCGAGAGGGTGAAATGAGCATCAACCCCACTCCCCATCCCGACCTCAGCAGCATTAATTCCCAGGCCCCATCTGCATGCCCCTGGTCAGTTGCCCACCTGAAACGAGTAGGAAGCTGGCCGGTGGGCGGGACTGTAATTTCCGGCGGCAGGAGGCCGACGGCCGGGACCGAAGGAACGGTCGCCAGCACTCGGGTAAGTTGGGTGAGGGGATTTTAGGAGGACCTTACATTCAAAAAGGAGAGAAGCCTAGGTCAGGGCAGGCCTAAACATACCTTATAAGGCCAGGAGGAGCAGTCCTACTACTCTTCTGGTCCCACAAGGAAAGTAAAAAAAAAACGTTTCAAAAACCTACCTGTTTGGGCCTCTTTTGGCTCCAGCTCCTCTTCCCGCTGTCGTCACCTGATGGGAAAGCCGCAATGGCTTCCCTGCTCAGGCCTCAGTTAAAATTGCACTCGGATCCCGGTGACGACAGCGGACACCGATCTGTATATTTAAAGAAGGAATCGGCGGGTCCAGGCAGGTGTCCTTGCTGCCTGCTCAGAAGAGCAGGTTAAAATAGAAGACAATGGGAACGGAACAGGACACCAGTGGATAAATCTCCCGAATGATTTTAACCGCCCGTCCACTTTTTGCTGGCAAGTAGGGTTAACATCGCCCCTTTAGTAGTTCCACAATATGTAGCCCTCATTTCGTGATTTAGTGCCCTCTACAAAGTATTCCAGTACATTTGTAAGCCGTGAAACCATGCTGAACCTGCTTATAGCTCTGTGTTCCACCGATGATCGCTGAAAGTGCCCTGCAAAATGCCATTGAGCCTATTTATCACTATTGATGTTAGATTAATTGATCACATATTCCTCCTTTTTCGTATATCAGCATTATAAATCATCTGAAACACCAAGAATTATTACAGCTTTGTTTATTTTGTTTAGATTCTAGGTCTTATCCCATTTAGATCAGGCATCCAATAGACTTTGAGGGGGGAAAATTCAGTATCGCCCCGTTTGGGGCGCGATTATCGGCCGTGCGCAAAATTTAGCGCCTGGCGCTAATTATCGCCTCCGACTGCAAACTTGGCTTTTATCGCCCCCGGAGTTGATTGGAGCGCTAAATCAGGCGCTACACACTTCTCTTAAGGTGCAAAGGCCGAGGAGCGAGGCGCTAACTCAGAGCGCTGGCGCAGCGCAGGTGCTGTCAGTTAGCGATGGAACACAGACACACTGGCGCCGGCCAGTTCTTGAAGGGAGGGTCGATCTTGCTCTCCTGCCACACCCTGCTCATTGGAGCCTTGAATCTCGGCCTGGAGAGACCTGTGCCTAAATCTTGCAGCCAAGGACTATGGAGAGGACAAGGGAGCGAGCACAACGCTTCAGCGAGCGGGCCTTGGAGGCTCTGGTTGGCGCGGTGGAGCGCAGAAGATCAATACTGTACCCAGAGAGTGGCAGGAGGCCTTTGCCGCGCAATTACAGAAGAGTGTGGAGGGAGGTGGCTCAGAGCGTCTCCTCCAGAAGCATGGTGCCCAGGACCCATATACAATGTAGAAAAAAGTTCAATGACCTCACTCGGGTCGTCAGGGTGAGTGGCTTTTTTTCAATACCTCTCCATCCCTCCATCTCAACCTCACTCTATGGCCAGAGGGTCTTAAAACCCCAATGCCCAACACTCATCCAACACCTATGGCCCTCTCATGAAACACACACGCACATTCCACACTTTGCATACAGTAAGGGCTATTCACCTATGGGAGGCACATCAGGCAAGACCATGGCTGCATAGAGTAAGGGCTATTCACCTATGGGAGGCACATTCAGGCAAGACCATGGCTGTATATTTACTCAGACGCCGTCCTTTTTCTTGCAGGCCAAGCTATCTCATAATAGGAGACAGCAGCAACGGACGGGTGGAGGGCGGCCTCAGCTGCAACCCCTCAACGATCTTGAGGAGCGCGTCCAGAGGATTGTGGCAAGCCGGGTGATCGGTCCCGTCGCCACTGGAGAGGCCGACCCTCTCCTGGACAACAATGGTAAGGTCATCACCTTTTTGTCCTCTCCCCTTCCACTTGTCCCTCACAACACCAGCCTTTGACACTTTCAATCCAAATTACTAAATCGCTGCACTCATTCCTCCCTTACTGCCACCCTGTCCTCACGCTAAAGCCACTCTTGTACCTCCCTGCTTTCAGACGGTGATTCACCAGCTGAGGAGACGGGCCCTCAAGCTGCCAGTGGGAGTGAAGCTGCAGGCGAGAAGGAAAATGAAGCCGGAGCATCAGCGCCACCCTCTCCCGAGGAAGCCCATGCCCACACTGGGAACACGTCTTCCCTGGAGGGGAGCAGGGGGGAAGGGTCTGATGAGGGTGAAGCTCCAGGACCCAGCGGGCTGCAGCAACGCAATGGGGTAGGGAAGCTCGGGGGCCTTCTCCCCGGAGGGAGAGTATGCCAGCGAGTCCTACTGCACTGGACGCAGAGGAGGAGCGGCTGATCGCTGAAATGAACACCCAGGTGGTGGACATGCACACTGAGCTCATGGGTGCAGTGGGAAGGGTGCCCGAATGCATTGAATCACTGGCAAGGAGTGTGGAGCACTTCGCTGTAGCACAGGCGGATGCCACGCAAATGTTTAGTGCTGCAATTCAGTCACTGGCTGCCATGACCCCATCTCTGACAGCTCTCATGCAGACTCAGATTGAGGCCACGCGAGCACTGACTGCTGCCATCCTCGCTGGTTCGGACACATTTCCCCGGGGCTCTCACCACGCCGCAGCAGGCCAGCAATCTGTGCTCCAGCAGATTGCTCCGGATGCTGAAGTGCTGTCCCGTGGGAGTGCCAGTGTGTCGGTCGAGCAGGGAGTTGCTGTCCTCTCTCAAGATGACAGCATTCCTGCTGCCACCACTGTCACTTCTCCACTGCACTTGCCACCGCCTGTAGGACAGACTGCTGCCGCCCATGCAGAGTTGGTGCAGTCTGCAGCCGGGCCCTCCAGGCCCAGAGCTGGTCGAGGCCGTCCTTCAAGGGCATCTGCAGTCTCAGGTTCTGACAATCAGCAGCCTTCCAGCAGCCTTGCTGCAGCCACTGGGGTCCCATTACGGAGGAGCAGTAGGGTGGGAAGGGGGGAAGTGCGCAAGGGAAGGAGATCACTCTCAAAGGGCAAAAAGTAGGAGGTGTGAAAAAAGGTTGGTCATTTTTTTATTAAAGGCTGAGGTTCGTGGTCAAACTTTTGTTTAGTGTTTTGGACATTATCCCCAGGTTGTGAGAACCAGTTATGTTAATGACTGTTTTTTTGTGTTTCTTTCTATTTATGTGTCATTTCCTCATGACAAACTCAGAGTTTGTAAAATAAAAAGTTTTTGTATTCAAAATGTACATGTTTGGTCTTTGCAATCATTGCTGCCTTGGCCGGCTTAGGGGTTGCGGGTTGGTTTCATTCATGTTGTTCTCAATAGCAGAAGCCATTTCCTCAGCAGGGGCCGAGAAGCAGCTTGCTATCAGCCGTTGACGGACGGCCCTTCCAGTTTATACATTGTGGGCCTCCCTCTCTCCTTGGTGCTGCTGATGATCATCCTCCTCCTCTTCCTCCTCCTCCTCTGGTGGTGCTCCAAGGCCTGGTGGCATTGGCTGGGTCCTGAGGATTGCCAGGTCATGCAGCACACAACAACGAAGAGGGAGACTCGCTCAGGCGAGTACTGCAGGGCTCCTCCAGAATGGTCCAGACAGTGGAACCGTTGCTTGAGCACGCCGATTGTGTGCTCAACGATGTTCCTGGTAGCTAGATGGCTCTCGATGTACCACAGCTCAGCAGGGGTGTTGGGCGTACGGAGCGGTGTCATCAGCCAGGTGCACAGTGGATATCCCTTGTCCCCGAGAAGCCAACCACCTAGGTGATGCGGTGCCTGGAAAAGTTCTGCCACAGTAGTCTGGCGCAGGATGTATGCATTGTGGCTGCTGCCAGGATAGCAGGCATTGACAGCGAGTATCAGTTGTCTGTGGTCACAGACCAATTGCACGTTTAAGGAATGGAACCCCTTTCGGTTGCGGAAATCCTCTGCATTCTCATGCGGAGCACGCAAAGCCACATGCGTGCAGTCAATGGCGCCCTGCACCATGGGGAAGCCTGCTATCCTCGCAAAGCCCATAGCGCGGTCACGCTGCTTGGCCGGTGTCATGGGGAAAGAGATGTACTCTCGTCTCCTTTTATAGAGGGCATTTGTGACCTGACGGATGCAGCAATGGACCGCGAACTGGGAGATATTGGTGATGTCCCCAGTAGCTGATTGAAATGAGCCGGTGGCATAAAAGTTGAGAGCCACTGTTGTCTTCACTGCCACCGACAGAGACGTCCTGCTCCTCAGTTGAGGCTGCAGATCTGGCTGCAGCAGGTGGCAGAGCTCAGTGACTACCTCCTTGCTGAAGGGCAGCCTTCACAAGCACTGCTCCTCGGACATATTAATGTAGGAGAATTGTTGGCGAAATACCCTGGGAGGGTAAGGTCTCCTGTACAGAGGCCTGTTGGCCCTCCTCCGTCTGGCCATGATTGCCACTCTCTCTCTGCGTCTCTGTGGCCTCCGATTCTGCTGGCACAGGACGACGCCCCCAATTAGTGCAGCCCCCAAAGTCTCTTGGCAATCAAAGTAATGAAGGTCAAAAACCAAAGTACCTGCAAATTTATGCTCAGTAGCCAAAACTACTTCACTCAGCGTTGACTCAATGCAGAAGTCTCTCTTTCTCTCTCTCAAAATCTCTCTCTCTCTCAGAACGAGTGGTGCAAAAATGTCTACCACAGAAAAAGCCAGGAAGAGGCCCCCTTTAAATAACGCCCCCACAGCGACTGGGAAGCGTTCCAGTCTACCTGTCGTTGGTTGCGCCAGGCGGAAAGGAGGGGGGCGCCACTCAATTTCTGTTCCGGGGCGCCCCAAGGGCATTGCACGCTCGAATGACATCAAGATCTGCGTGCGCAGGAGATCGGGGCGGTATTGTTTAGCGCCGCCGCAAAATGTCCGGTCAATTTCGTGAGAGGCGCAGATATTGCCGCACCCGGGCGCTAGTTGCTTTGCGTCCCATTAACGCCCTCTTAAGGCGCTAACGGGAGGTGCAAACCAACTGAATTTTTTCCCCTGAGTTTCTTAAATGACATGCTTTACTGACCTACATTTCTTATAGTTCCTTAAAATACTTTGCCTGGATGTGGAAATTTCACTGTCTTCATTCATGAATGATTAATTTGATTACATTTAATTAATGCATCTGACATTTAAGTTCCATGACAATTCTGCTCAAATTATCCAGAAGACCTAATAATTTGCTAATTTCATGCATAGTTGAAGAAACTGTGGAATCCCTACTGTTCTTATTCACAATGCATAATTTCAGTTAATTGACTTCCAACTGTTCAGAGGATGAAATAAAACAACCTAAAAGAAATTAGTCACAGAATAAAACTGAGCTTATTTAGTGAAACAGTGGAAGTAAATTATTTAATTTCAGATGCAAAGGTAAGCCAATCTAAGTCAGTGCAAGCTTTCAGTAAAAAGGAAGAATTTAACATTCGTACAGAGTATATTTGAGCATGAAGATAGGTATCACAGGAATATAAACTATGGTTACACTCCAATAATTAAAAAAAAATTGCAAAGCAGCACAGTTAGTACGAAAACATAAAAGCTATTGTGAAGGATGGAGCAGATAACTAAATATTGAATTGCTCCATCATTTTTATAATTATTAAATCTAGAAGCCACGCACACCATTAACATTGAGCCAGTTGAGCAATGGTGCTCACTGGGAGCAGAGTCATACATCCCTCACTGAATCTGGCCAGTAGGTCTGAATGCCAGAATTGCATGATGCCAAATTCAAAAAATATGTAAATCTAGCACATTTTTGATGCCTACGTGAGCCTCACACTTATTTTTAATGTAATCGCATTCAAATTGGTCCCATTGTCAACGTCAGATTAATTTTCCACCTGGTCATTCCTTTTGCAATACATGCCTATATATAACGCACTGCTGGGAGTTACTGCTCTGACCTTTGGGAGATTTCTTCTTGAAGGATTGTTTGATTGATTATTACTGCCTTGGGAATTGTGGGTTTTTTTTGCATTTTGATGTCTGTTTCTGTATGCTGCTGCTTTTCAGTGTTTGTCTTTTTTTGCATTGCAAGACTTCCTTACAACATTCTTGCTGAGAATTGCTATTTCACTGGCAGCAAGCAAATTGTTCAGCATGGCAATTCCTTTCGACATTCCTAAAGCAATCCTAGATTTGGAAAAGGAAGAGGACTTTATGTGGAGGAAAAAGACCTGAGCGATTACAGCTGAAGCGTTGAGCCTACTTTCTCTCATCTCAGGAGCTGTGTATTTAGACCTAGGCACACTCACCTGGGTACATCTGAAGATAACTTTTTTTATTATGATTCACCAGTCTGTGCCCACGTTTTGCAGTCTCCTCATAAGTTCGCAGAGGTCAAGTAGGTTTTTCCCTCGTGTTGGTTCTCTCACCACCTGCCGCAGGCCCAGTCTGGCAACTATATCCTTCAGGACTCGGCCAGCTTGGTCAGTAGTGGTGCTACCGAGCCACTTTTGGTGATGGACATTGGAGTCCCCCACCCAGAGTACATTCTGTGCCCTTGCTACTCTCAGTGCTTCTTCCAAGTGGTATTCAACATGGAGGAGTACTGATTCATCAGCTGAGGGAGAGCGGTAGGTGGTAATCAGCAGGAGGTTTCCTTGCCCATGCTTGACCTGAGGCCATGAGATGTTGAGGACTCCCAGGGCCACTCCCTCCCAACTGTATACCACTGTACCGCCACCTCAGGGATGGTGATGGTGATGGAGGAGACTGGGACATTGGCTGAAAGGTAAGATTCTATGAGTATGACTATGTCAGGCTGTTGCGTGACTAGTCTGTGTGACAGCTCTCCCAATATTGGCAAAAGTCCCTGGATGTTAGTGAGGAGGACTTTGCAGAGTCTGGGCTGGGTGTGCCGTTGCCGTGTCCGAAGTCAGTGCCGAGATCGATGCCGGGTGGTCCTTCCGGTTTTATTCTTCTTATTGTTTTCTTGTAGCGGTTTGTTACAACTGAGCGGCTTGCTAGGCCATTTCAGAGGGCAGTTAAGAGTCAACCACATTGCCAGACCGGGTAAGGACAGCAGATTTCCTTCCCTAAAGGACATTAGTGAACTAGATGGGATTTTACGACAATCCGATAGTTTCATGGGCACCATTACTCATACTAAGGGGGTGGTTTTGCCAGCCCTGGGGAGGCGGGTTTGGAGGCGGGACTGCCGGGAAAATGGCAGAATCTGGGGGCGGGTACCCATCCCGCCCCCAACCCACCTCCGTGCCATCTTCCCAGGAGGCGGGTCCCCAACCCGCGCCGGGTCCCGTCTCCTGGAGGCGGGAAGGGGATTATAGCCACTTAACTGCCTGTTAACAGGTAGTTAATAGGCAGTTAAGAGGATTATCCCCATTTTTCCAACAGAGGTGCGGGCTTCCCAACGTCGGGAAACCCCGCCAGGGTCAGCGAGGCGAGCAGTGGGTCTGCGGGGGTGAGAGGGGTCCAAAAGTGCGCTGTGGAGTTGAATGATGGGTGCAAGTGTGGAGATGTAAGTATGTGAGGTGAGTGTAAAGTCTTAGAAAAAGTTTCCTTACCTTTGTTTCTTCCTGCAGGCTTCAATTGTTGGGGATCCGGAGGCTCCAGCATCTCCACGGCAGAGATGACAGAATGGCTGCTTTCTGCTCAGGAAATAGGTTTGGTGAGCCTTGAGTACAAGAACTCACCAAACAACAGAGAATGTCAGTGTTTGACAGCTTCTCAAAGCTGTCAAACGATGACAATTCATCTGTCAAAAATTTTTGACAGATGAAACGTCATACGCTGACGTTCTCTGTCACCGGCTTTCCCTTAATTGGCCTGCTAAGCCCGCTGGGCGGGCTTAACAAGGTCAATCAAGGGAAAATAGCGTGGGTTGGCCACAAGTCGATGGAGGCGGGACTAAAACCCGACAAGCAGCAGTCCCGCCTCCAACACGCCCCCATTGGCAAAATCACCCCCTAACTTTTTATTCCAGATTTATTTAATTAACTGAATTTAAATTCCCCAGCTGCCGTGGTGGGATTTGAACTCGCGTCTCTGGATCACTAGCCCAGGCCTCTGGATTACTAGCCCAGTAACATAACCATTATGGTACCATTCCCGGTGCCACCAGAACTTGAAGAGCAGGGAGACTGGACAGACAGCTGCTAAGTAACAAAAGATACCCACTGGAGGACTGGCTGTTGATCCCATTGAGAAATTCTAGAACAGACATGAAATACAGATATAATGCTACTCATGTCTACTCAAATTCAGGTGGAAGAGAGATTCTAGTGTTTGGAGGGGAGGAGGACAACCTGGTCTATAGCTCTGAGCGAGTCTCCCAGATCATCTGAATCTGTTGCTTATTGCACAGTATCGCCATCCAGAGCGGAATAGCCATAAAATCAGTGTCAACTTGGTAGAAGAGAAGAAGGAAGAAATGGATGAAGATGGCATGCAGCCAGGGAGCATAGTGAATTGATTGATGACTTTCACCTGTGTCCGTAAATTGGCATATGCATGTGCAGTCCTCTGCTATAAAGAACTAAACAGTGACAGTGCTGCAAGTCATTCCCTCATCATGGTCACAGATCTGCGTGGGAGATTGATTCTCTGGTTACAACTAGATAGATTGATGATGTCAATCAGCATGCAACGCTGATTTGATGCCAGCGCTGCCATTTTTGAGCTCCACACTCCAGCCTACGCCCTCTCTTAACCTCCCACAGCTGAACACACACTCAAGGGCATGAAGGACACCCCCACCAGTGCTATTTAAAGGGATCATCAACTACTTACAGGTTAGTTGCTGTATTATTTCTTCTGGCTGTTGCTGCAATTCTACGCATTTTGGGTGCTTTCATACTTGTTAAAAGTTTCAGTAATCTACAGGGAGTGGTCTGGCTGGTGCTGAATTACTTTTTTGCTAATTTAAAGGCTTGTGCACAAACCAGTTGCTTCCAGACATGGGTGTATTGGAAGGCCTTCCTTTTAGAATTGACCATGACTGGGAGAATGAGAAGAGGCCACACAGAGCAGGACAAGCTGCTAGAAGAAGGAGGAGGAGGGGGAGAAGGACTCACAGGCAGGAGGCCATATCCACCCAGGGTGTCCAGGGCGCAATTCTCCTACCTGAATTTCAGCGGTGACCAGTGTTTGAGAAGATTGCGCTTCACTAAGGAGGTCGTCACTGAAATCTGCCAACTGCTGCTGCCACAACTCCAACCTCAGAGCAGGGCAAGGACCTCATTGCCAGTGGTTGTGAAGGTGACCGTGGCTATGAGCTCTTATATGTCTGGCTCCTTCCAGGCCGCTGCTGGAGATATTAGAAACATCTCGCAGTTAGCAGTGCACTGCTGTATAAGGGAAGTCATTGAGGCTCTCTATGTAAAGAGAGATAACTTTATTTCATTCCCTCTTGCCAGAGAGAAGCAGGCGGAGCGAGCACAAGGATTTTCAAAGATTGCAGGATGCCATTGACTGTAGGCACATTGCTTTGCATGCGCCTTGTGTGAACTCTACCATGTACCTGAACCGAAAGGGATTCCACTCCCTCAATGTGTAGCTGGTGTGTGACCACAGGCAGCGCACTATGCAGGTCAATGCACGGTATCCTGGCAGCCATCACTATGCATTCATTCTGCGGCAGTCCACTGTGCCTGCTGTATTTAAACCACCATGACAAACCAAAGGGTGGCTACTGGACGACAAGGGCTATCCGCTGACGACATGGCTCATGACTCTGATTCGCAACCCACGCACACATACGCAGCAGGCATACAATGAGAGCCATGATGCCACAAGAAATGTGATAGAGCAGACCATTGGCAGCCTGAAGCAGCGATTCCGCTGCCTGGACCGCTCTGGAGGAGCCCTACAGTACTCAGCTGAGCGGGTCTCAAGATTTGTCATGGTATGCTGCATACTGCGCAACTTTGCCATCATGAGGGAACAGCCCTTGGCACCAGATATATGGCAACAATCTGAGGCGGAGGAGAAGGAGACAGCAGAGGAGGAGGAGGAGGAAGAGGAAGGGAGGAGGCAACACAGACAGCCCTTTCTGGCCGGGCTGTCCGTGACCGACTCATCCGGCTGTGATACCAGTTAACGCAACCCCAATCCCATATTCATCAACAGTCTCACACCTTACCTTCCCTCTGTTACTGACCATCATGTCGTCCTCTAGGCCACAATGAAAAAATAAAAGCCAGCAGAAAATACACATTTCAGTGCAAATGTATGCATTAAATCATGCCATATTGGATACAAAAATAAACTAATCAGCCTTGTGTATTCCCTTAGTGCCTGTCTTCCATGTGCCTTTGCCTGTCCTAGTGCTCCTACGCGGTGCTACCCCAGTGGCTGCAGCATGGCTGGCTTTCAGTGGAGGAGACTGCAGATGGCCTTGGAAGACAACCTCGAGCAGCTCTGGGCCGAGAAGGCCTGGCTTCAGACTGCACCATCTCGACATGGGCGGCAGCAGTCTGGGCTGACTGGCTGACAGGCAGCAGCAAAGGCACTGGTGGAGTGACAGGGGTGCGAGCAAGAATGCTTTCATCCGGAGAGAGGACAGCAGGTTTGTGCTCCAAGGAGCCAATGCCACTGTCCCTGGGCGGGGCCTCAGCAATCCTAGTAATCTGTTGGAGAACAGATTGCTGGACTGCTGTGACACCTGGAAGCCCCTTTGAAATCTGGTATCCACAGCCATGATGGCAGCAGTCTGAGCTTCCACTGCAGCACTCAGACGTTGGGTGGCTGCTGCTTGTGCTGCAATGGAAGCTGAGACAGATGCTGCATCATGATTGGCTCCACAAGTATGTTGATGGAGTTGGCCACCAGTTCCATGCTGGAAAGGATGGACTCCAAGCTGTGCGCAAAGCCCTGTGCTAAGTTGGTGCCGGACTCCTCCATGTCAAAGAGAAAATCCTTCAATGGCTGAAAGATGGTTGTGGTTGTCACAGGTCAGTCCTGGACATCACTGCAGGAGTTCTTCAGAGAAGCATCCTCAGCCCAACGATCTTCAGCTGCATCACCAATGACCCTCCCTGCTTCATGAGGTTAGAATTGGGGTTGCTCGTTGAAAATTCTGCAGTTCGGCTCCATTCACAACTTCCCTAATAATGAAGCAGCCCTTGCCAACCTGGAGCAGGAGCTGGATAGCATTCTGACTTGGGCTGACAAGTGGCAGGTAACATTTGCGCCACATAAGTGCTTGGTAATGACCACCTCGAACAAGAGAAAGCCCAAACATCGCCCCTTGATCGGAACAAGTGGGAAGTTGGCTGGCAGCATTAAACTGCGGCCCAGAAGTTAAAATACCCCAGGTGTCTCTATTTTTTCTGCAGTGGGTGAGTTTTGAACTGACACCAAAAGTCACCCGCAGTTATTGTCGGGACTGTAAATCTAGCTCAGAGTGCCTTTACATGTTTTAATTAGAGTTCACTTCTACTTGAGTTTAATTCAACAAATTAGTTGAATTTTGAATCCGTGTCTAATTAAGTCTACTTATCACCAATGTTATTTTGACATTTAGAACTGTCTCCAATTATTTCCGTTCCTCCTTTGTGCTGTGTCGCCAGTTCTAACAGTAAACAGCACCCACTCAGTAATGCACTGAGGTATCTGCCTAGATTACATACTCAATCTCTAGAACGCACAAACTTCTGACTCAGAGGTAAGAGTGCTACCACTAAGCCAAGGCTGGCACATAAGGATATGGTGCTGAGTTGCTTCTGGGTGAGGGGTTGGCAGAGGCATGAGCTTGTTCTGTGTATGGTGTGGGGGATTTTACTTCTGATTGGTGGAGGATGAGTTACTGCTCGTGGGGGTGGGGGGCACGAATAGACTCAAACTTGTTCTTAGCAGGGAAAGGGGGAATGGCGAGTTTGTACTCATGGGGGGTGGGTGGGGGTGGGGGGGGTTGGTAGGACAAGTGTCCTCAGTGGTGGAAGCTGACTTTTTCTTTGTTGTGGGGAAGCAAGGTCAATTTTGTCCTCGGTGAACACATGATGAAGGCCAGGTTTGTCTTCACTGGGGGCGGGGGGGGGATGGCAAGACCATTTTGTCCTCTGTAGGGGGTAAGGAAGATTGGGTTTTCCCTCAGTGGAGGGGGGATCATGTTTCAATTTCTGCTAAGGTGCAGAGCAGGAGGAGTTACTATCCAGAATTCTGTTCAGTGGGGCATGGGGAGTTGCTGACAGCATTTTTTTTAGTGAGGGGATTCTGTTTAGTGGTGCATTGCTTGGACTTCTGAAGGGATGATGTTTGTGTACTGATTTCCGTTCAGTGGAAGAGGTGGGGTGAACATCCCTGTTTTTTGCTCAGTGGAGGGGATGGATTTTAGCTCAGTGGATGGTGTTGTCTGTAGCCAATTTGTTACAGAGTGTGGAAGGGTTGGTATGTTTACTTCTGCTCAGTGGTTGAAGGTGGACAGCTATATTTCTGCTCAGTTGGAGAGTGAGGTGGGTTGACTGAATTTCTGCTTGTGGGGGTGGGGTGGTCCATGCTTTCTGCTCTGTGGATGGGGTGATTTCTGCTTATTCCAGAGGGGTTCTGGCTTTCTGCTTAGTGTGGGCTTTTGTGCCATGCATTCTACTCAGTGTGGCGTTTCTCATGGGAGGTGAGGGGATGCCGTACACTCTGTTCAATAGGGGGAAGGATATCTTGATTTAAGTTCTGTTGGTGCAATGTTTTCTGATCAGTTAGATGTGGGAGACAGCTGTTTGTTACATGGGTCCAGGTTTTCAACATACCATGATTGCTTCTCCTCACTTACATCGATTTCAATGGAGTGATATAATGGGTGGACGATCTGATCTAGTGTCCTGGTGAAGCTGTGAGCTTCCCTTCTTGATTAGTTCCCCATTATTTTAATGATGCTAAGATGGTGCTGACTTAACTGTTTCTTGTCTGGAAACAAGATTCACAATTTCAAAGCACAAACAAGTCTTCAACACTGGTTCAGTCTTCTGTTGTGCTGAATTTGTTCAGATGATACGTCCTTATTTATGTTTTCTTTACTATTGTGCCATTGCATTACTTTTGCCAGTGCAAGTCCTCTTCTGAAAAGCTGAAAAGCTTTTTGTTTTGGAGAATTACCATTCTGCTTGTTCTGATTACCACTTTTTGGGTTTGTAGGTTCCTGTTAACATGTGGTGTATTTATCTGGCCTATTTCCACGATGACATAAGCGCGATTATTTTTAGATGAACTGACTTGGAGTGACTGAGAGGATATGTTGGGCATGTCATGTAACATCAGTTGGCATCCCACTGTTTTCAATCTGTCACCTAACATTACATTTCCATTACCATCTACTCAGTACCTGCACTAGTATCTTGAGACCACTTGCCATTTTTGATAGATAATAGGCGGATGATCTCCCATGGCATTACACTCAATGGAGTGAAAATCCAACAGGTTCTATAATGGGTGGACGATCTGCTCTGCTAGATTACTGCTCATGCAGTGAAAGTGAAATTTTACCCATATAATAATCCTCCCATAACCCCTCTGCCTCTCCACCTCCCTCTCCTGCCTTAAAACCCACCTGCTTCACCAAACTTTGGTCACCCCTCCTAATATCTCCGCCTTTGGCTTGGTGTCCATTTTTCTTGCTTATGCCTCTGTGAAGTGCCTTGGAATTGTTTTTCTATATTAAAGGTGCTACATAATTGCAAGTTGTTATGTAAAGTTTGATTTGATATTGTTCATAGGTAAATAGCAAAACTTAGGGCAATTTGGGAAGGAGAGTAAAGTTGGTTGAAGCAGAAGTGTTTCACTACGGTACATAATGAGGAGTTGGAAGACGCAAAACTGAACTAACCAGTGGCACGAGGGTGCAATTACAGCATGACACATATACAGGCAGTTGCGATTATAAATGTGGATATAGGAATTATAATGGCAAAAAGGTGACACAAAAGTGTGACAGGAACCTGACAACAGGAAGTAAGGTTTTGTAGATGGGAAGTGCATGCAGACATAAGATTTTAATATACTATATATATAACATTTTAATATATTATAGATATATAGGTCTTAAAGAATTTGATTCTCTTTACAGTTCATACTGTTTTTTTAAAGCATACTATCTGGTCCAGACCAGCTATGTTACTTGTGAAGAAAAACTAGCATTTGAATTTACCTTTCACAAACTAAGAAATATCAAGCCATTTTGTGATTAGCGTATGTAATTACGGTAAAAAAACATGTGTGCAAAACTAAAATTTCCTCATAACAGAAACAAAGGATATTCTGTACAAAATAAATGATTAAACATGGACGTTTTAGTGTTTTCAAATTAAATATGCTAAAGCCGTATTACTGTGTTAATTAGGTTTTCAAACATCTTCTGTGTTTCAATGATTCCCCAGAAAAAAATAATTTTATGTTAGTTAAGCTCAAAGAAAGTTTCATGCAAGCAATTTTATTTGCAGCTTACATCATTAAAATGATAAAAACAGTCTGTCTTACAATTTTGGAGGAAAAAAATGCAAAACAAATCTTGCTGAGAGTCACGGGGCCGAGTTTAGGTTTATGCGCACAATGGGCGGTTGATGGATGGCGTACGCCCGCCGCCTGCCCCTTATAACCGCCACGTGGCCCGAACCATAAAGAGGCCCGGACCTCATTTACATGCAGCCGGCACTCTGAGGCAGCTCCCCGGTGGGGGAGGACAGAAATCGGCTGACTCCCTCACAGACCTGAAACGTTAACTCTGTTTCTCTCTCCATGGATGCTGCCTGACCTGCTGAGTGTTTCCAGCATTTTCTGTTGTTATTCCCTTTAAGAACCGCTGGTTAGGCCATTCAATGCCAGTATAAATGGGCGGAGCATCAGCAGCGCAAGTTCCATCCATTTCTACCTTAAAATTGCAGTCGTGGCCGGTGTATGTCATAGGCCCCTGATTTGCATATTACTAGTGGCCACCCGCATGGACAGTCAGGTGCACCCACCACCCTTCTTAGGACCCTACTCACAGTGGCAGTGGCCAGAATGCCAGCGTTAACCTGGCGGTAGGTAACTCAATGCCATTTTCAGGCTGCTACCGCAACATTTACGCCAGGCAGAGGCACTTAAAATCGATAGTAACAATAATAAAACTATCTGCATAAGTAGACAGTTTTAGTTTAAGACTTAATTTAAATTAATTCTGTGGACTTGATGGGTACATATGGGTCTGGATTCTGAATGGACTCTCTACCTTACACCTTACCAAACATAAATTAAACCAATATCTTTTAATACATTTCATTTTTTTTTCAGGAGGCATTGTAAATGTGATGCCAATGTTATTTTCTGAGATTTCACAAAACAGATCCCAGGTAGGATTTACGTTTATTTAAATATATTTTTTGGACAGGATGTCGCTATTTTTCAACCATTTGTTATGTAATAGCAGTCGCTTTTATTGTACTTATTACTCGTCCATTAATAATTATTTGTTTGTAGTTTGGAAGAACTGACTTTCCAGTGTATTTATCACAAGTAAAATGAGTTCCCCTGGTTGTTATATAATATTGAAGGTGGGATATCTCAGCCAGGAAAATGTGACACTAATTTAAAAGAAAGAACTTAAAAATACCAGAAAATCTCACAATACGACTTGTGACTATAAACTGACGACTCTGATAGTAAGAAATATCGACATTCTAAATACCAGAAACTTCCTATTTGGTTATTTAACAGCAAAGAAATGCGCTGACTTGATAAATAAAGAATGAGTATTTCTTTAGTCACATTAAGATTGCATTTTGTATTGCATTTTAATCTGGGGAACTGTATTATTAGCATGCAGGATGTAAAACAGTAGTACCATTATACTCACATCTTTGGGATAAAGATTTGTGTGATTGAATTCAGGCATCATCCATTGGTGAGATCAACATAAACATAAATGGTATTCATGGGATACAAATTATTGATCTTTTGTTGCTTTAGGACATATTACATTTGTTCTTTTGGCACCGCGTGTTTTTGTACTTCATTTTGCAGGAGAGAAAACGTTCTGTTTCTTTTTTTGTGTAAGGTAATGTGGTTCCGCCGAGCTGTCACTGGAGGACTCACTACTTGTGCTATACTGAATATTCTCTGGTAGGCCTTCAAATATATGCTTGTGTGAAACTGAAATAGTTTATTTTTGAAACCACTACGGTTTTTATTGTCTTCTAACACACCACATAAGTGTAACACAGCCCCTGTAAAAGTCAGAAAGACTGGAGTTTATATAGTGTCAATGCTTTATTTTTTTTAAAAAATACATTTGGGATAAAGATGAAATAGTGACAAAAATACCTCTTTCCTGGGATCTCAGCTGTCCAAACTTCAAACACATTATCAGTTATTGTTTTTGTGAACATCTTGTTTTATAATGCAATGTTGAAACTACAAAAAGTGTATGGCCTAGAAATTGCTTTGTGCTGGCCTGTCAATCCCTGTGCCGGAACAGGTAGGCCCGAGGCCCAATATCAGGTGTCTTAACTAATCTGACTATTTGTTAAAAAGTCCAGCTGTGGGACTGCTGGTCAGCTAAGATATGTTTTTCCTTTGGCCTCCATTGCTCCCCGTTGTTAGATGCTACTGGACTTTTCTCAGCTTCCGCTTGCCCACCCTGCCCTTGCAGCTTGGCACCTTCTGTGGCCTGTTCTAGACTCCAAAAACTCCACAAACCTGCTCGTTGATTCCTGATGTGCAACGTCACTAGAGATTGACTCGTGTTCTTTGAATTGTCAAACATCAGTTTTGGAATTAACTCACTATTTAGATGAGCAGATGTTAATTCATTCTCTGTTGTTCTTACAAAAGCAGTCTATGCCACAATCTGGATCCATTAATGGTTTTCAACATTTATAAGCAATTAGGTTTCCTATTTTTTACTATCAGTTGTGACTAGCCATGCATTGTTATCACTGAATGTCATTTTTTAGCAATGAAGTTTTCAGTGGACTTTGAAAGGCCTTTCTATTCTATCCATATTTACCACCAGCATTTGTCTGTTGTTTATTAATGTCACTTCAAAAGGACTTAAATTGGTCGTACACAGATGCTCGTCTGTTGCCAGGATCTCAGATCTCTGCAGGTGTTCTCTGATATTAAATATAGATTCTAATTAGGTCTGACGGTGATTTTTTTTTCGTGCTCATATTAAGTTACATGGAGCATAGATCAATGGATAATCTTATCTTTGTGATGGGAGGTCAATTTGAAAATTTTCCAGATTGATGGTTTACTTTAACTAAAAGGTTTGTGTAAGTGTGATGGATGAGTCCTCTAGTTACAAAACAACAAAAAGGCTGGATTGTTTCCAGCAGCGCTCACCTTCCATTAGATATTTATTATTACATATATCAGCTCTACAAAGGAACCGGAAAATCTAATTTGTCAAGATAATGATTACGAGTGTTAGTTTTACATTTTGTAGTCAATCACTTTCCAAGTACTGTATTTTGTGCCTTTGTGTCTGGAATAATAATATGCAGACACTGTTGAAAATTAAATGTGTTCTAAAGATAAACATACAGAATAATTCTTAAGCAAAACTGTTCTCAAAATCAATTTTTTTTTTAAATACAATAACTGTACTTAAAACGGTTACATTTTTGAGGCTCCACTGCCAGTGCTCAGCCTCACTAGCAGCAAGCACAGGTCAGAGAATCCGAGCTACAGAGTTATAGGGGGGTCGTCTGCCTTGAGTAGTTAGAATCTAGACCTATAGGAGCAATTCGTTCTGCACTGGTTGCAGTTGGTATTTTTCCAAAGTAACAATGAAACCTCATCTCCCTAAAAGGCACTGTTTCTATTGAATGTTATGTAGCATCCTGGGAGGGAGCTCTGGTCAGCCCATCACCTAGATTGGACAGGTATGTAGTGCATTCGTCCTCCACCCCAGTTCATAAACTCTACTCTCGTCACCGATTCCATCCACCTCTCTGGCTATTGTCTCAGACTGAACCAGGCTGTTAACAATCTCAGCATCCTTTTCAACCCCGAACCGAGGTTCCAGCCCCATATACACTCTTATCGCAAAATCAGCGTACTTCCACCTCCATAACATTGCCTGCCTCTGCCCCTGCCCCTGCTTAGCCCATCTGCCACTGAAACCTTCATCCATGCCTTTATCACCTCCACACTTGACTATTCCTATTCTCTCCTGGCTGGCCCCCCATCCTGCAACCTCTGTAAACTTCAGCTCATCCAAAACTCTGATGCCTATATCCTAACCCACACCATATTCCAGTCACACACCACCCCTGTGCTCGCTAACCTACATTGGCTCCTGGCTCCTCAACGCCTCTGATTTAAAATCCTAATCCTTTTGTTTAAATCCTTTCATGTCCTCACGTTCCCTATCCTACGGAACCTCCTGCAGCCCTAAAACCACCCCCCACCCAAACTCTCCATTCCTCTGACTCTGGCCTTTTGTGCAACCCTTTTATTAAACATCTCTCATTACTTTCCCCTAACTCCATCCCTTTTGCACACTGTCTTATTTTCACTTTAGCTAGGCTATCAGTCAGAGAAGAAGATTAAATCCACGGTTCAGAGTCTTGCTGAAAAAAATCTATAAAATCCATACCAATGACTGGACTTTTGCTTCTCCCTAAATGTAGGTTCTGCATTGATCCTTGTTTACTTCGAACCCAATTGGTTAATTTATTACTGATGGAGCAGCTGTCAGCTCTTGAAATTTAAAGGTGCCAAAAAGTATCAAAACTTTCTGACAGAAGCATTGACGAGGTTCGGCAGGAATATCAACAGCTGAAGCAAACAACTGGAAATGCTGCAGATTAGTCTTGTACTTCAGGGCTTTCAGGAGTAATCTATTTTAGACATCCTCTTGATATATTGGGTAATGAATACAAGGAGAAAAGCACTTGAAAAATGCAATCAAAAGGCTTCTTGAACAAAATAATTGTTCTCTCCCCCTCCAAAAAAGACTGTAGCACCTCTTCTCTATTAATGGCTCTTCACTTATCCCATATCTACATGCTCATCCTAAATTAGAGATGAAGTGAAGCCCACTCTCACATTCCCCGTATACAATTCAATAATTAGCCAATGAATTGTTCTATGTACAAAAAATATTTGTGAATGGAGATCCCAACAAACAACAATAAATTTCACTGGGAATTAAAGTTCCAATTTAATTACAGTAAAGATGTATAAGATTTGATAAACCGGCAACACATGTATTATCCAACATATAGGGAAAGATTTTCAACTTGCCATCTGGAAATCGATGAAAAATGAAAATTGGGTGTTTTCTATATTGGATGACAGATCTGCAATGCCAGTATTACGCCCAGGTGGAAAGTTGAAAATCCAACTCGTAGTGTTCCCAACGTAAATCCTAAACATATAAAGAGAGATGTTCCTGGGTCTGTACTCGGGTGCAATGATGAATCATTGCACTGGAAATCTTGGATGATCAGCCATGATCTCATTAAATGGCGGAACAGGCTCAAGGGGCCGAATGGCCTACTCCTGCTCCTATCTTCTATGTTTCTATGTTTCCCTATAAATGCAAAATACACTTAACACAATTTTCATCAATTTACAATTTTCCCTTATTACCTTTTACATACAGTGCGAAATGTATAAAAGTATAAAATAAATGTTGATCTTTATCCGAAGTCTACACAGATGAAAATCATCTTCCCTTATGTGCACCTGGAATGAATAGCACCATACTAATGGTCCAAGTTATGTAGGTAGAATGAGCTACTAAATTTATCTAACTTCTACATAATGTTCAATGTAAAATGGTACTTTAACACTGATGCTGTAGTAAATATATTTTTGTAAAAGAAATATACTGGTTGAAATACAGAAGTTAGTGTAACTATAAAATAAAATTTTGAATACAGATGTTGTGATCTAAGATACTGGGACTATTTCCTTTGGAACAGAAAATGCTAAGAGAAGACTTAATAAAGGTTTTTAAAATTATAAAGTGTTTTGATAAGGTTTAGACAAAAACGTGGCGGTTTTCAACATTCACCCAAAACGGGTGCATAGTCGTCGGCGCATCCACGGCGCCTGCTTGATAGATTCAGTGGGAAGCCCAAACCATGTTCAGGTTTGGGCCTCATTGGAATATAATCGGGAAGCTTCCCAGTGCTCAATGAGCGGTAGTGAGCAGCTTGCCGGACTGGGGGACCAGAAATGTGCCGGCGAACTGGAAGTCAGCAGTCGGAGGGGTGGGGGTGAGGGTCGGGTGAGGCGCATCGGAGGTTACTCAGCGGCCGACAGCAGGACGTAGTATTCCTCCAAAAAATGTTCCAGGCTGTTTTTGAAGATACCTCCAGTGGTCCCTTTAAGGACTGCTGGATAGGCCCCTCGCTACCTGGTGCAAATGGGCAGAGACTGTTAGCACACGCTGTACCCATTTAAGAACATAAGAACATAAGAAATAGGAGCAGGAGTAGGCCAATCGGCCCCTCGAGCCTGCTCCGCCATTCAATAAGATCATGGCTGATCTGATCCTAACCGCCAATCTACTATCTATCACAGAACCATCTCCTGCATCTAACAGAATTGCACACACGAAATAGGAGCAGAATCAGGCTACACAGTCCCTGGGCCCGCTCCACTACCCACAGGGCCATGACCGATCCGAACCTAGACTCATGTCCAAATTCCTGCCCGCTCCCCGTAACCCTTAATGCCCTTTACTTCTAGGAAACTGTCTATTTCTGTTTTAAATTTAATTAATGTTGTAGCTTCTACAGCTTTTTGTGGCAGCATATTCCATGGACCTACCACCCTCTGAGTGAAGTAGTTCCTCCTCATCTCAGTTTTGAAAGAGCAGCCCCTTATTCTAAGACTATGTCCCCTAGTTCTCGTCTCACCCGTCATCGGGAACATCCTCCCCGCATCCACCCGATCCAACCCCTTCACAATCTTATATGTTTCAATAAGATCGCCTCTCATTCTTCTGAACTCCAATGAGTAGAGTCCCAATCTACCCAACCTCTCCTCATATGACCACCCCCTCATCCCCGGGATTAACCGAGTGAACCTTTTTTGCACTGCCTCGAGAGCAAGGATGTCTTTCCTTAAGTAAGGACACCAAAACTGTATGCAGTATTCCAGGTGCGGTCTCACCAATACCTTGTACAACTGAAGCAATACCTCCCTATTTTTATATTCTATCCCCCTAGCAATGAAAGCCAACATTCCATTTGCCTTCTTAATCACTTGCTGCACCTGCATACTAACCTTTTGAGTTTCGTGCACCAGGACCCCCAGATCCCTTTGCACTTCAGTACTCTCCAGTTTCTTGCCATTAAGATAATAAATTGCTCTAGGATTTTTCCTGCCAAAGTGCATCACCTCACACTTTCCAGTGTTGTATTCCATCTGCCAAATCTCTGCCCACTTACTTAGCCTGTCTATGTCCCCTTGCAGGTTTTTTATGTCCTCCTCACTCACTACTTTCCCTCCCATCTTTGTATCATCTGCAAATTTTGATATGTTACACTTGGTCCCTTCCTCCAAATCGTTAATATAGATTGTGAAGAGTTGGGGACCCAGCACTGACCCCTGTGGAACACCACTAGTTACTGATTGCCAGTCTGAGAATGAACCATTTATCCCAACTCTTTGCTTTCTGTTAGATAGCCAATCCTCTATCCATGCCAGAATATTACCCCCAATCCCGTGATTTTTTACCTTAAGCAATAATCTTTTGTGTGGCACCTTGTCAAATGCCTTTTGGAAGTCTAAATACACTACGTCCACTGGTTCCCCTTTATCCACTCTATATGTTACTTCCTCAAAGAACTCCAGCAAATTTGTCAAACATGACTTCCCCTTCGTAAAACCATGCTGACTTTGTCCTATTAAATTATGATTATCCAAATGTCCTGTTACTGTTTCCTTAATAATGGACTCCAAAATTTTACCTACCACTTGTACTTGAAAATTGCAGTATTTCCTCTGGTTGGATAGTTGTGATAAGGGATCATAAATTTAGAATTGTCATCAAGAGGGTGAGGAAAGTGTTTGAGGGAGAGACCATGGCCCTGAATTTACACACAACTTGCAACAAATTCCAGGCATAATTCGAGTGTGCCAGTTTTGTTGTGATGCTTTGTTGGGCAGACCCACTTCTGTTAGGTTTCTGTCCCTTAATGACTGGCCTGGTGTTTCTATCAAGGTCTTGGGCCTTCCATGTGTGCGCTCTCCAATGCTACTGGAAGTCCATTAACTTTTATTACAATGAGGATGACCAGCGATGAAGTGCCCAAACTCCATGACTTGCGTCCCCAGTTCACCAAGGGTAATTAACAAGTTAAAAGAAGTGTACCTATTGCCAGTATCAGTTGGTACTGGCAGAAGTGCTTTACTTTGAGCCTGCAGTGTGAAGACATTTTGAGGAGTAATTACTGGAGTTACAAAAGAGGTTTTGGAGTGTTTTTTTTTTGCTCGTCACCTGGACAGAGCTAACTTTGTCTCTAACAGCCTAATGGCCTGTGATACCAGGGTGAGGTAACATTTAAGAAATTTGTGGCACACAGGTTTTCTGAAGACCCTAGTGAGGAGCGCTGCATGAGAAAGGTTTGATTCATCAAAAAGGCCATAGGAGAGCTGTGCCACCTTTTGCATTAAGGCCTGAAGCTAATATCATCTACCAGGACTAGTACACTTAACAGCACTGAACTTTTATGGCATTGCTCTGTGTAATTGTTTTTTCTATATTTGTTCTTAGGACATGGGCAACACTGGTAATGCAATATTAATTCCCTGCTCCTAGTTCTCTTGAGGGCATTCAGAGTCAGTCACATAGTGTGAGACTGAACTCACATGTAAGACAAACCATGTAGGGGTGACAGGCTCTGTCCTCTGAAAAACGTTAGTGAACCACTTGGAACTTTACAACAGTCCAGCAGCTTAGGGTTGCTAGCCCTTAAAGTTCACAACTTGCCAGAGGTAGGATCTGAACTCTAGTCCAGTACCATAACTACTAGGTTAGTGTACTCATAATATCACTCAAAATACTGTCCAGGCATATATTCATCAAGTCCCTGCAGGGGAATTCATTCAGTTTGGTATTAATGCCAGGCAGCAGCATAATACAGCCATATATTCTGCCCTCCTTGATCTTTTCAAGGAAGAATTTGAAGTAATCAGATTGTCTTTTGGGTGACATAATGTGTCCCTTACTGCCATGGTCATGACCCCTCAGAGTTGCAAAAACAACTGAGGCGTGGTACAACAAGGCGCCTGCTTCGACCAAAGTCCTGTCTTCAATAGGGAAGAGATGAAGTCGTTGACTATGGCGACCAGTGCATCTATCATCTGCTTGATGCAGGCATGCACAGCTGATTGACTAATGTTGCTAATGTTACCTGCTGCAGCCTAGAATGTCCGCAATACTTAAAAATCCAGGGAAATTATTAGGATGGTCTTTAAATCTGTTGATTATGATCATGAGTTGTAATTGTCCACCAATTAAATATTGTAATATAATTCAACTTCCAGAAATAAAACAAGAGTAAGTACATTTTCATTTTTCAAAGCAAAAACTTGACACAAAACACATCCAATTATTCTGTGCCTCTCTGGATATAATAGTCGACCCTAATTAAGTATGTCACAAAAATAACAGTCGAGAATCAGGGATCTAAGCTTGGTTCTAGTGTTTAATTAAGATTGATCCATCAAACATGGTGCCTGAACTGCTCAACTTGTTATTTCCTGAAACAAATCAATGAGAAAGAGGGTAAAATTGTCACCCAGTACAATCATAGCAAAGTTTAATCTTAATAAAGGTAGTGTTGCTTCCCTGTTCTGTACTACAACACATATACTCATGGATTTGATGCCTTTATTATGATCCCATCTATTTAATGATCGTACCTATTGACATCAGGTTCTGAAGGAATTCATTTTGTAATAAGTGCACTTTATTTTTTAACAAAAAACATTTGGGGGCTGTTTAATAATAGTGTTGATACACTTACAAATTGTCACCTGTGAATATTACATTTAAAGTCTTAATATTTTCTTTGAGAAAAAAATTATTTTGGTAGAAACATTTGTCACTCAACAAAATGGGACAAAAAAGGAAGTTAAAGGCCTTAAAAGGACCACAATGACACTAGCCAATCTCTCGTGGCATTGCAGGTGGGGAGCCAATACCAAGTGTATCATTCAGTTGAAATGGCATTTGAGAACAGCGGATGATTGGACCAGGGCATGCAGATGTTTCCATTATGAATGTGGGCATAGGATTTTACAGTGGAAAAAGATGACAGGAAAGGTGTGCATATGTAAGATTCTTACTAGTCTGTCTCCTGTGGTGTTGCACAGAGTGTTGCACAGAGGGACTCGAGACCAACTGTAATCTTCCGATGAAGTGGGGGTAGAGGACAGGAATCATTACATTCTGTCATTATTTCAATTATAAATTCCTGTCTCCACATTTATAATGGGATTTATAATTGTAATTACACCGCACCTTCTCTTTCTTAACCCCTTTCTCTTAACTTCCTTCTCTCAACTCCCTCTCTCTCAGCACCGCTGCTCTCCACCCATACACTCTCAACGCCTTCTTTCTTTCGCTCTCACTCAACCACCTCCCTCTATCTCTCATCCCCCTCTTCACTCAATCTCTCTTCCCTCTCTCACCCCTCCTTCACACATCCTCTTCTGTCTCTCATACCTTTTTCACTCTCTCAACCAAATATCTTTCACTCAACCCTTGCTCTCTTTCACTCAAACAGACTCTCTCTCAACACACCCCACATTCAACCCCTTCACTCTCTCAAACTCCTCTCTTATCCCTGTCTCTTTAACTCTTTTCTGTCTCTCAATACTCTCTCTCAACTCTCTTCTCAATTTGCTGTCTCCTCCCCTTCTTCTGTTACCTTCCATTTCCAGCTGTTTCTCTCGAGGCTTTGGGCTTAAATTTGATAGTGCCTGATAATGCATGCAAAATGGTTAGTATGCTGGATTCAAAGCAATGGAGGCAGCAGCACAGATAGTCTGAATCATTAGGTCTTTGCATTTAGTGTTTGAGGTGATTGTAGTAAAACTAAAGAACTTTAGATTAGTGAATTAATCTCTATTACCTCTCTTTTGTAGGTGTTGGGCTGTATTGGACATTGTTCCCCAGACGTCTGTGCGGAAAGTTCTATTTGACGGAGGCTTGAACACCAGCGTGCCTGTCACACATCAGATGGTACCTGGCTACATAATCATCTACTCTAATATATCTTTGGAAGCGTGAGTAATCTCCAATATTTATCTTGTACTAACAATTGTCAATAGTTAGCGTATATTATTTTACAAAAACATTTGCTGTTTATTTTCTGTCAAATATGATATAGTAACAAGGTAATTTTGAGTGGCTGCAACAAGTATGAAAAAATAAGAAAGAAGCACCTTTGCATATCTTCAACTACAGATATTTTTAGTAATAGCTAAAACCTGTTGGGTACTGTATTTTTTTTTAATTGCCGCATGGTGGAGATGGCTCACAAGGACCATTTTCTCTTAATTTCTTCGTACAGATATTTATTAGCGCCCAGAAAATGTTTTGGAATCCTTCAAATTCATTTTTAAAGTACTTTATATAAATAAATAAAGATCAGAGCGAGCACATCTAAGACAAAGCATTTTATTTACTTACCTTTACTTCAATATATTAGAATTTGTACTTTTCCCATAAAAGGTTGTTCATTAAAATGTTTATTGTGTATCTGATTTAGAAATAGAGGTGTTAAAATATTTTATCTACATGCTTTGCCACAGCGACATCACCTGAAAACACAACTCCCAGCTCTGCCTCACCACCATCACTCTCGACCCCATCCCTGCCTTTGTGTTGTCAGACTGTTTGTCCAACATCCAGTGCTGGATGAGCAGAAATTTCCAACAATTATACATTGGGAAGACTGAAGCCATTGCTTGGGCTCTCACCACAAACTCTGTTCCCTAGCCACTGAATCCATCCCCCTCCCTGGCCACTGTCTCAGGCTGAACCAGACTGTTCGCAATCTTGGCATCCTATTTCTCTGAGTTGAGCTTCCAACCCCATATCCTCTCCAGTACAAAGACCGCCTACTTCCACCTCTGTAATATTGCCCGTCTCTGCCCCTGCCTCAGCTCATCTAATGCGGAAATCCTCATCCATGCTTTTGTTACCTCCAGACTTAACTACTCAAATAGTCTTCTGGCCGGCCTCCCATCTTCCACACTCCACAAACTTAAGCTCATCCAAATCTCTGCTGCCCCTATCCTAACTCATACCAAGTCCCATTCACCGATCACCCCTATGCTTGCTGACCTATATTGGCTCCTGGTGCAACAACACCTAGATTTTAAAATTCTCATCCTCATAGTTCAGTCCCTCCATGGCTTTGCCCCTCCCTATCTCTGTAAGCTACTCCAGCCCTACAACCCTCCAATAATTTGCATTCCTCTAACTCCGGCCTCTTGTGCATCCCCTACTTCCTTTGCCCCACCATTGGCGGCCATGTCTTCAGCTGTCTAGAACTTAAGCTCTGGAATTTCCTCCCTAAACCTCTCTGCCTCTCCACCTTTCTCCCCTTCTTTAAGACACTCCTTAAAACCTACCTCTTTGACCAAGCATTTGGTCACCTGTCCTAATGTCTCCTTCTTTGGCTCGGTGTCAAATTTTGTCTGATTACACTCCTATGAAGTGCCATGAGACATTTTACTACATTAAAGGAGCTATATAAATGCAAGTTGTTGTTGTTGATGGATACCATCATTCATACATTTGTGTTCCTAGGATAATTTTATATCAACCAAAATGTTTATTTTAGGTAGCACAAAACACAGACACAAATTAGTTTAATTGTTAATTAAAATGAGAGCCTTGACTGGAATGTAAACCTTCCAAGAAGTGCTGCTTTTATGCACCAAGCAGATCCCACAATCTCTTAATATTCCATGGGCCCAAAATTCTGGGGGCTGGAAAGCAACACAGTCCTGGTGGGATGGCCGACAGTTTAGGCGGAATCCAAAGCCACTGCCACGCACTTGGAGCTGCAGCTCATCTCTCCGACCGATCTGCGGGAGAGCTGACCACAGGAGATGAGTGACGCTTTGAAAGCCCATATCAGTAGCCCCTATCCATGTGGTCCACCGGTCCCTCCAAGGTGAAACACACGTTGGAGACCAGAGTTTGGATGGCAGCTATTTAAGCTTCTATCAAAGCTACAAAGGCTAATAACACAATCTCCTGGTAAGAGCTGAGTGTTTGGAATAAGAATTGGAGGTGGTTTAGTGTGCTCTTGTGATTGGTGGTGAAGGGTGTGATGTAGGGGAGGGAATTGCTTTGAGTACTGGGGGAAAGACAGTTGCCAGGTGTTATTGAGAGAGATGGAGAAATCGAGAGCTGTATTCATCCTTGCTGCTCTTGTCAGGTCATTGAAACATTTCCTAAGATGAATCCAGATCCTGGGGGTGATGCTCCTGGAATTGACCATGTCTACCACCTCCCTCCAGGCCTGATGTATGTAGGTTGAAGCAATCTTCATCCCACTGCTGGAAAACACAACATCCCTCCTTGCCCTCACCTCATTCCATTAAGAGGCATCAGAGAGCCTGGGGGTGGGCCTTGCAACTCATTGGTGAGAATCTCCACTTTCCTAAAGTCTCATTGAGTAATCTGGCAGCAGTGAATATAACCTCCCTTAAAAGAATGCATTTAGACTTTAAATATGCCTCTGGAGGCCTACTGGAAATCCCACCCAGAATGTTGGCAGATTTCCCGTCCCCGATGCCATTGCGTTGGCAGCCTGCCACTCAAATGTAACTGAGGCCCAGGAGTTAAAATAGTCCGGGCCTCAAATTGATGACATTGGGCGTATTTAGCGCTCGCCCTGCCCATCCGTACCCACTCTATTAAAATGTCACAAGACTTCAGTAAGAGCTGTTGAGATGTCCTTAGGCTAGGGGTTAAAATTGTTCGAGCAGAATAGCACAAGCTTTATATTGTATCTACTATGTCTGGTCTGGAAACACTTGAACCTGACACTAATTGCGATAGTGGAATCATGTTACATCTTCACATTAATGAGCATAAGATCACTAAAAAAAATCCAAAATTAGAAAAACTGAAACAAAAGTAAGGAAAGGGGAAAAATAATTGTTAAGAATATGAAGAAGCCAAATTTTGAGGTGGAACAAATCATCAGTTTTCCCACATTCAGTTGGAGGTGGCTGTAGGCTCCTATCATTTTTAAAAGACCTTGGATATCCAACATAGCTTCCAAAAATTACCAATGCTTACTAACATATGGCATATGCAAAAGTGATTTTCTTTACATTTGTAAATGCGTGGAATCACAGAGCATTTCTCAACCCATTGTATTTACTGCGTAAACCCCATGATTATAGTCTGTTTTATTTTGGAGCCAAAGGCTTCTTTATAAGTCTGAAAGTGTTAATAGATGTGTGACTAGAAATCGACTTGAATTTTCTGATTTGAAGGGTCAACACTCACTGCTCCAAATGCAGGACGACAATGCCATCTGCAGAATGTTTCAGAAATGGACTGCAAATACGTGTTGATCTCACAAATGCATTTCACTGAGTTATGCATCAAATTCCATCTTTCAGAGCCATTCATTAGCTTTTAATGCCTCTGAATTTGTGTGACCAGTATTGGTTTTGCAGTTATTTTTGTTTTAAATCTTGTAACTTACAAAATGTAGCCTGACTATTGGCATTTCTGCGATAAACGAATGATTAAGCTTCTGTCAGGGGAACCTTGAAGTCTAAAAATCCTTGACCGAATGTCTTTTGCTCGTAGGTGCTATAAACTGCATACAAAAATGAATAACTTTTAATATTGAAACCTCAGCTCACATTTTTATTTTGCAATTGAATCAATGTAAAATTGTCGGAAAATATTTTGCTTATGATCATATTAATCAAAAAGAGCTTTTATAAGGTGTTTATAAGCAAAATGATTACAATTTGAATGGACAACTCTTCAGGTAAATTGTTTATTGGGCTGACAATAATTAGTGTGCTCAACCTTCAAAAATATGAATAATTGAGGAATTGTTTATTACCAGATTAAGATTCTACATTTAAATGTGCTATCTGAAGCACGGATATAAAACGTTTGAAAAGATTATACTTGGATTACAGCGCTCCAGTCTGATTTACAGTTAAATTGGTAATGTTAACCATAGAAAAAAATTAGCATTTCCTGAACACTGTTCATTTCTTACAGTAAGTACTGAAATGCACAGAGCAAATTAGTTCACCGTTTTGTAAGGGATACAAGTTATAATTTTTCAGCTTTTTTTAAGTGCTAAAAATTATTTTTTTTTAAATGTTCTCCTCTTTTTTTACCCTTATATATGATCCCCGATTATAGGAGTATTCTTGACACAATGGGGTGCTTTTAGGGAGGTTACATTTCTGATAAAGGTAGGAAATATACCATTGTGGATCTGCCAAGTTGAATATCGGGGTAAATTTAGAGTGCATCAGACATATCACTGCAACGACTTTTGTTTTAGTTTTCATTCACAATTAGAAGTAGAAAACCACACATCACAGAGGGTGCTACCTTCTAGATGTCTGCAAATTTTCCAGTTGATTTGTGACAATCAGAAAATAGGATTTTGGGGTTGGAAATTGAGTTTTGACTAATTTTCTGTCAGACTGAACTTCAAGGTTATGTTTATTTGGGTGGAAACGGTTTTCTGCATAGTGCTAAAAATCCTCAACTTAATCAGTTATTGGGGGCGGATCTAATCGGCTTTAGATTTGCTGTGTCATTCCATTAAGATTACACTCTTCTGCCGTGAGTGCCGGACTCGGTTAAAGAAATATAGGCCTGGATTCTGTTTTGGGAGGATTTGGACGGTAAACAAAATTAAATGTTTTTAGAGGCTATTGACTCAAATCTGTCACAAAACAACTGCACCTACATTCCCCTCCCAAAATACTGCCAGTTCCCTTCAAGGCCCACCAGAAACCTGTTCCACCATACCTAATTGTGGTCAAGGGGACACGGCTAACCCTTCGCCCCATTGCCCTCCATTTAAGAACATAAGAAATAGGAGCTGGAGTAGGCCATTTGGCCCTTCGAGCCTGCTCCGCCATTCAACAAGATCATGGCTGATCTTCTACCTCAACTCCACCTTCCCGCACTATCCCCATATCCCTTAATTCCCTTTGTTCCCAAAAGTTTATCAACCTCTGTCTTGAATATACTCAACAACTGAGCATCTACAGCTCTCTGGGGTAGAGAATTCCAAAGATTCATAACCCTTTGAGTGAAGAAATTTCTCCTCATCTCATTCCTAAATGGCCGACCCGTTATTCTGTGACTGTGACCCCGTGTTCTAGATTCCCCAGCCAGGGGAAACATTTTCCCAGCATTAATTCTGCCAAGCCCCTGTAAGAATTTTATATGTTTCAATTAGATCACCTCTCATTCTTCTAAACTCTAAGGAATATAGGCCTAGTCTACTCAATCTCTCCTCATAGGGCAATCCCCTCATCCCAGGAACCAGTCTAGTGAACATTCGCTGCAATCCCTCTAAGGCAAGTATGTCTTTCCTTAGGTTAGGAGACCAGAACTGTACACAGCACTCCAGGTGTGGCCTCACCAGTGCCCTGTATAATTGTAGTAAGACTTCTTTACTCTTATACTCTAATCCCTTTGTAACAAACCCACCCTATATAATTGCTGCCACTATATCCGTAGTCATAAGAGCTGCTGCAAGTTGTCCCTGAGGTGAATACTAAACTGAGGATCTATTTTGTGTATTACTACTGAAGGTTGGTTGTTCTTTGCCTACATCGCAATCTTTTGAGTACTTTGGGATGGTCAGGACTTTTACTGCCACTTTTACTTAGCTCTGCTTAAAGTATTGATTTGTACTTTAGACGTAGATCTCTCAATGGGAATACCTTTATTTTGTGTTATGAAGAGGATGAAAACATGGAAGAGGCTAGGTTGGAGGTCTTACCAAAGGTACCTCGCCCCTACATATAGACACTCACTCGCCAGGGTCTAGAGACACAGAAGATCGTACTTGGGCATTCCCACAGCACAAGGAGCATGCACTACAAGGAGAGGAAGTGGAACAGAACAGCCAGCTGCTAAAGTAAGGAGAGCACAACTGATCGCCCAGAACTTCAATAAATAAAGATCAACTCACCAAATAAAGTCACTACACACTTGCTTGTTCTCCCTCCCTGCCCGCCCCCCCCCCCCTGCTCCCAATACTCTCACAAACTCTCTCACTTTCCAAGATTTCTCCCAAGGTCCTTCATAAGACAGAAGTTTACATTTCCCCTGCCATCATTCAACTAGCAAAAGTTGACAGCATACCCAGAAATGAACTCAGAACTTTATGTGGTCAAGCTGTCTTTACTTCAAACAACATTCACCATGAAACGCCAACAAAATTAATTCTTCCCTTTCTGCAGCTAGTTCTTAATGATGTGACTATCCTTTGTGCCGGCTAACTTAATTACATAGGTCTTGACAGTATAATTATATTAGTGCATTTTTAAGAATGAGCTATGTTACAAAATGTGCTTATGGAAATTCATCAGTACGGAAAATAAATTAATATATATGTGAAAATATTCATCCAAACCATATTCTTCAGATTATGTAAATGAGGGCTAGAGTCACAATATAAAAATGGACCACTTTGGACAGTTGTTTCCAGAAATATATCATTAAGCACATCTGTTTGCATTGCCAAATTGGTGCTTATCTTTATTTTTAAATAAAATGCAAAATAAATACCATCATGGTGAAGAAAAGCCACAGGAGATAGAAATGATGCATATAAGCCTTTTATGTAAAATAATTTTTTTAAGCTATTTAAAAAAATCTATATTATTAAGTGATTAAAAGTTATATTCACAATTTTGTTTTTCAACTCTTTCTTATAGGCCTAGATTTTCTGGTTGTAACACCGATAGTAACTCATTCATTTTAATGGGTTGCCGTCAACATTATAATTGGAAATCTGGGCCACTGATTCTTGCTGAGATATGGTTCCATGAACATGAGAAGCCTTTCAATACCTTGCCCAAATGCCAGTATTCATGTGAGCCTAGATAATGAGCGTAGTCAGACTATTCCAGTGATGAAAGGGATCACAGTGGAGCCTTTTCCTGTCTTTATCTCACTTCCACACATGGGCACTTAGCAGCAGTAGTAAGTGGAGAACTCTGGCTTTTTTTTTTTACCCCTACCTACCCTTGGGCACTGAAGTCAATTGTAGCACCAAGCTAACTTAACATAGACTAAGAATCAAATCTGGACTTTCTAGTCTATATACCGAGATCATCAAGGGAGACCTGTTACATGACTCTTAACCTTAAAACACATATGAATAATTCCCACATAGATTGAGTTGACAAACGCACTGCCATTGCACAACTGAGCCATAAAGGACTAGGAAGGTCCGAGGTTCATTCTCAGGTCTGTGGTAAGTTAGATGATCTCAGTTGGGGTAGTGGTAGGCTATTATAACTAGTCTCAGCACTTCTAGTCTAAGGAGGGAAAAATCAGCCAGGGTTCTTTGTCCTGACCACTATCCACTGGTCCCTGCTGGAACGTGCATGAGCTTATGCCCTCATAAGGAAGTTCCATGATCTTCTTTCCTGCTGCAGTTTTCTAGTTGCTTGCAGCAATTCATCTCTTAGCAATTTTACAAGTTATTCTTATTTCTGGTGATGATTGGGGCTAATATTTCAGAGCTTTGCCATCAGTCATTGGGACAATCTAGTTTCTCAGCTATTCACTGTGATGCTCATTCATCTTGCAGTGGCTTGCCACAATACTCTTTCTCAGAGCGATTTATGGGTAAATTAACCAATCCTGTGTTTTCAGCGGGGAGCCGTGCTTCAAGGTAATGTGGATCAGAGAAAGGGCTGGAATACTGTAGCCCAATTCTTCGACTAGTGCTCCCTCTGAGTGCAGCTCCCTCTGAGACTGTAGGATCAGTAAATTTACCTTTTATTGTACCGCTATAACTTCTTACCATGACTTCAGTGCAGTACTTGCTTCTTGTTCACATTCACACAATATATTGGAACATATCCAATACGTGAGGGTTTCTTAATGAAATTATTCATGATGCTTCTGTTTTTCCTAGTAATTAGCTGCGATACCATTGTTTCTCATAATGATCAGTTGTGATGCTATTCTTCAGTGATTAGAATTGTTAGTAAGATTTTGCCCTGTAATTAGGCACATTGTTCTAATTTTTCTCAGTGATTAAATATGACACTCTTGTTTTTTTTTCCTGTGATTAACTACGATGCTTTCCTGTGATTAACTACGATGCTTTCATTTCTTCGTAATTAGCCACAATATTCCTTTTTCTCCCAGTGATTGGCCACAATGTCCTGTTACTCCCAGATTGGCCACAATGCTCCTGTTTCTCCCAGTGATTGGCCACGATGTCCTGTTTCTCCCAGATTGGCCACGATGCTCCTTTTTCTCCCAGTGATTGGCCACAATGCTCCTGTTTCTCCCAGTGATTGGCCACAATGCTCCTGTTTCTCCCAATGATTGGCCACAATGTCCTGTTTTTCCCAGTGATTGGCCACAATGCTCCTGTTTCTCCCAGTGATTGGCCACAATGTCCTGTTTCTCCCAATGATTGGCCACAATGTCCTGTTTCTCCCAGTGATTGGCCACAATGTCCTGTTTCTCCCAGTGATTGGCCACAATGTCCTGTTTCTCCCAATGATTGGCCACAATGCTGCAGTTTCTCCCAGTGATTGGCCACAATGCTCCTGTTTCTCCCAGTGATTGGCCACAATGTCCTGTTTCTCCCAATGATTGGCCACAATGTCCTGTTTCTCCCAGTGATTGGCCACAATGTCCTGTTTCTCCCAGTGATTGGCCACAATGTCCTGTTTCTCCCAATGATTGGCCACAATGCTCCTGTTTCTCCCATTGATTGGCCACAATGCTCCTGTTTCTCCCAATGATTGGCCACAATGTCCTGTTTCGCCCAGTGATTGGCCACAATGTCCTGTTTCTCCCAGTGATTGGCCACAATGCTCCTGTTTCTCCCAATGATTGGCCACAATGTCCTGTTTCTCCCAGTGATTGGCCACAATGTCCTGTTTCTCCCAGTGATTGGCCACAATGTCCTGTTTCTCCCAGTGATTGGCCACAATGCTCCTGTTTCTCCCAATGATTGGCCACAATGCTGCAGTTTCTCCCAGTGATTGGCCACAATGTCCTGTTTCTCCCAGTGATTGGCCACAATGGCTGGAATTTTGGCTTGGTGGCGGGTCGGCTGTGAAGGGGGCCACGTGCCTTTCCTGATGTCGGGTCTGTCAGCGCTGAGCAGACCTGACACGCAGTGGCAGGCAACCCAATTCAGGTAATTAGTGGCTTGTTTAGAGCCACTTAAGAATGATTTTCAGCTTACCTTTTGCATTTGACAGCTCGTCCACGCTGGTCGTGGACCACGTCTGTCAAGCTGAGGCGTGAGTTCAGTGGCCATTGAATCAGCTGTTGAGTTGACAGCTTGAAATGTAAAGCAAAAGCCCCCACCTTACAGAGATATCTTCCCTCAGCCACAAACTCTTCCTCACTGCATTTCCACAACAGATTCACCATGCTGCAAGTCTTTACACAAGTCTCCATCCAGTCTGACCTCATTACCTCTCTCACCATTGACAGGTCGCTTCTGTCATCTCTACTTCACCTGTCATCTATTCATCAGCATGGGTGCCCTTTATACTCTTTCACCTTGGTCCTCAAAATCCCACCATGAAATGCCCCAACACCAGCAGCACCAGACACACCAGCAGCACCAAAAACAACACCAACCTTTTCCGCAATCAACTGATGCTGCACAGGACACAGGGCATCATCACCCAACCACATTGCTGCCCGGGAGGCCAGGGATGGCCTCACTATGGCCAGATTTACTTCACTTGACGCTGTACACCCTGGCAGCCACCTGATGCGCCAGGTTAGCACCAACACGATAAATCATCCCTACAATGCCCAAGCCATTCCTTTCACACTCATCACCATTGCGGGGGGTACCGTTATGTCTCAACATTCACTGCAACTCACTAAGCCACTTTCAAAGGTGCACACAAATCTGTCCAAGAAGGCAAAGTGTTAAAAATAAAGGTTTCAATGTTTGACACCACATTAACAGAAACTTTACATGAACATTGCATAAAACACCCAAGTGCCTACCAATGTGTGTTGTTAGTTGGTATGATGGCACTAGAATGAGGGTGAGTGTGAGGGGTGGCTAGTGAGATGGGGAAGTGATAATATAGATAGAGCGGGGTGGGTGGAGGTCCAAGGTAAGTTGGTGTGAGTAAGGATGTGCAGGAGCGGGGTAGGAAAGGCAGAGTGATGGGGATGTGATGAGAGGCACAGCAGGATGAGGTTGAGTGTGGCTTTGTACTAACATTTTGTGATCTACTGAGATCATTGAAAGGTTTGCGCCACTGCAGCCTGGTCTTCCTGACCACATCCCTGCTTGTGCCCTCCTCTGCAATGTGCAACCAGGTTGTGTTGATCTCCTAGGGAGGTCTATTTCACCAATGGGAAGGGAAGAGGACCACCCTGCAGGCTTTGACTCCCTCCATAAGCATATGGAGGGAGTCATGGGAGAGCCTGGGTGCAGCCCTTCACCTCTGTGCAGTGCTTGTCAGTGTTTGCAGCACCTCAATGCTGAGAACACTGACAGCACAAATGTCAAAATAAAGTTGGCCATGGTCCCTTTAAGGAAACCGGCTGATGATGCGTCATCAAATGACGTCACCAGACCCGCTTCCTCTAATTGGCCCGGGAAACGCGCTGGGCGGGCTTAACAAGCCCAATCAAAGGAAATTCATTTCACAGAGCGGGATGGAGCCAGCAGCGGGGTAGGGACCTGCCACCGACATCGCCCGCCACAGACCCGCCGAGGTCACCTGTTTCTCCCAGTGATTGGCCACGATGCTCCTGTTTCTCCCGGTGATTGGCCACGATGCTCCTGTTTCCCCCAGTGATTGGCCACGATGCTCCTGTTTCTCCCAGTAATTGGCCACAATGCTCCTGTTTCTCCCAATGATTGGCCACGATGCTCCTGTTTCTCCCAATGATTGGCCATGATGCTCCTGTTTCTCCCAATGATTGGCCATGATACTCCTGTTTCTCCCAGTGATTGGCCATGATGCTCCTGTTTCTCCCAGTGATTGGCCATGATGCTCCTGTTTCTCCCAGTGATTGGCCATGATGCTCCTGTTTCTCCCAGTGATTGGCCATGATACTCCTGTTTCTCCCAGTGATTGGCCATGATGCTCCTGTTTCTCCCAGTGATTAGCTGTGTTACTCTTGTTTTTTGCAGCATATGTGTAGTGCAAAGGTTATTCCTTAGAGCAGATTGGTGATGACACACCGGCATTCATTTTTGAAGTCATTTGCTGTGATTATTTTTTGGTTCGACAAATTTTTTATGAACCTTGATGGCACATTTGTTTTTCATTCTGGTTTGGCAGTGTCCTCGTTTCCTGGGCTTCACTGTAATGCTCTCATTTCTTGCAGGGATTCACTGTGATGCTCTCATTATTTGAATGGCCATCATTTCTCAGAGGGATTCACCGTGACATGATTGTCACCCACAGTATCTTGCTGCAAGACTCTCATTGTCCCAGTGCTATCATTACTTGTAGCATTTCCTTCAGGTCCTCTCATTTTTGACAGCGTTTCACTGCAATGCTCTAATTTCTCATAGAAATGTTCTATAACACTTGTTCCCTGCCAAGATTCACCACAAGACACTCATTTTTTTTACAGCAATTTCGCATAGCACTCTCATGAATATTGCTGCATGATTTTTAACACCCACTTGTCAAGAATTAGGCTAAAATCTAGCAATGATCCTAATTCACAACTTTGCATAACAGCTTGTATATAGCTTTGTGGCACATAACACCTGCTGTTTAAATCATTGCTGAATTCCAGTAGAGAATGCAGCTGTGATTCACCAAGCATAGGATTACTCCTGTTTGTTGATGCAAGTGCTACGTTATTGGAGTGCTATAAATTAAATGAAGCATTAGTACCCTGAACTTCCATCTTTGGAGCAAACGTGCTTACCTTATATCATAACTCAATAGCCATGACAGGATATATTTTTTAAAAAGACCTTGATACTAGTTTGCAAGTTACTATATTGCAAATGTGATTAGGTTCATTGGCATATATAATTGCAGAAGAAGCTGAAGCAGGTATTAATGCAAGAAGGGTTTAAAATATGCATTAGGTGGCAACAGAGTGCTAACTAATGTCACCAAGCTACCAACTAATGCATATTCTAAGTTGGCAATAGGCTGATGCATTGTGCCATGGAGTGATAAATTCTCACCTCCAGTTTCCCACTTGATGAGTTTCTTGAATTGCAGCTAGGACATTGTAGGAACATACAGGACAGGAAAAGAATATTGCAGTCCATCTGGTCAGTCCCAATGGCTGGAAAATATCATAGCCTATAGTCTTTCTCATACCTGTCCAAATTTTTGACTCTTATGGGAGTGGCTACAACTGCAGCTTGTAACTCAAGTCTTCATTCTCATTGCACCATGTCGAAATGGATATATCTCTTCCACCTAGGACCACTGCTTGGAACACCTTTCACAAGCCTTTGTATATGGCCCGTTACAACTCCAACCTCTCACGTTATAGGGTCCTTCTAGTACCTGTTGTTGGATACATCAGCTGTTTACTGCCATCTACTGCTGTGAGTATTATTCAAGGAGAAATTGGCACATAATGCCCAGGAAAGGCAGGCCACTGACTGGGGGATACCTGACCTAAGGGAGTTAACAGATTTCGAGGACTAAGCTATTGAGCTCCAGGGGAGGCAAACAGCTGTGGAAATTGGCGAAAGCGAGGTGAGTGAGCCAGTGCCTGATGCAGGTGAGTGGGTGCAATGCAGTACCTGTTCCTGCTACACCACTTGTTAAAAGACCAAGCTGTCATAGAACTTCAGGCTGCCTGTACCTTGTCATCCTCTCTGGGTGCTGAACACCCTTTCTTATGTACTCTCCTTCAGCAGATCCCATACAGCAATGGGGGGAGGAAGAGGATGATGATAATGATGAGAACAACGAGGAGGAAGAAGTAAATCCTTACCTGTTGAGAAAAGATGATGATGACAATCATCCTGCCTCCTGCACCTCTAGCGGCCCTGCCTCTTCGTCTATTTCACCACCTTCATCAACCACCTTATCGGTCCCGTGTAGCAGCTCAGACACTTTCACCTGGAGAAGTCTAGATATGGGGATGAAGATATTGTACTAAGTGACTCATTGAGCATGAAGGAGCTGGTGGAGCAAGGAGTGGATGAGGACTCAGTTGTTTTCAGCAGAGGCTGCTGAGATGCCTTCCCTTGGCTGAACAAGCTGTGGACTTAGAGTTCATCAGTCCAGTATGAAAAGAAGAATATTCAATGAACATCACACCTCTGTTCATGCACTGAGGTTGCTCTAGCAGTATGTGTGATATATGACAAAGGTCTCGATTCAGTAACATGCTGTAACATCAAGGAAGCTTTCTCCTCATTGCAGCGATCAATGGAGCACCTGGCAGCTTCATTGCAGAATGCAACCATTTCCACCAACCAACCCCGCCACAGCAGTGCCCATAACGTTGGTGCCACCTCCTCATCAAAAGCCGAGACTGCAGTGCTGGAGGTCTTGGGGGACAGGCTTGAGAGAGGCCCTGGATTCTGGCCTTCAGAGTCTTGGGGCCAGGTTAAAGTAGATACCCTTTTGGTGCTTTCAGGATCTTGTGGGCGCCACCATTAGATCTGCCATTCCGCTGATCAGTGGCCACCCAGAGCCTTTGCTGCATATTTCCCACTACCTGGATGTCCTTCTCATCATTTGGTGGCTGGACCCCACCTGCACATCTATACAAACTCACAATCACTTCCAGAGCTTTGTGCCCTATTGCTCTGGCTATACAGCTCAAGATCTTATGTGCTTTCTTTACTGCTGCCACACATGGTGCTGATGGCTTCAGTGATTTATCTCTCAGTACCCCCAAATCCCTATCCTGTACCATGTCCTATAGAATACTACCTATCCAGGGAGATTCATCAATGAAGGCAAGAGCGCTAATGAAAACGGGAACCCAACCCACTCGGGACATGCATGTTCATTCCTAGTGGTCAATTATAGAATGGTATGCACAAATGCCCAGGTGCAGGACACTGTAACGTCCAGGCAGTAGTGAAAGGGATAAGGGAAGTTAAGAAAAAAAGCTAATATCTAAATAATTTTCAAATCTTCATTAGTTGAAAATGCAAAAAAAACTATTATTTGTCAATAAACTTTTCAATTTATTTCTGTAATACGATATTATCAGGCACCAATTTTAAGTAAAATTTACAAATGAGCAATTTAGATTGTTAATTAAAACACTAACTATAAATCAAAGAAGTTTAGTTTAAATAAATTATGGGCCATATTTTCCGATCGGAGGCTTCCCGCGTGCGGAGGCCTCCGATCTGGAAAAAATCTACGGACTTATCTGAAGGGGAACCAGTGGATGTGGTGTATTTAGACTTCCAAAAGGCATTTGACAAGGTGCCACACAAAAGATTATTGCTTAAGATAAAAAATCACGGGATTGGGGGTAATATTCTGGCATGGATAGAGGATTGGCTATCTAACAGAAGGCAGAGAGTTGGGATAAATGGTTCATTCTCAGACTGGCAATCAGTAACTAGTGGTGTTCCGCAGGGGTCAGTGCTGGGTCTCCAACTCTTTATAATCTATATTAACGATTTGGAGGAGGGGACCGAGTGTAACATATCAAAGTTTGCAGATGATACTAAGATGGGAGGGAAAGTAGTGAGTGAGGAGGACATAAAAAATCTGCAAGGGGACATAGACAGGCTAAGTAAGTGGGCAGAGATTTGGCAGATGGAATACAATACTGGAAAGTGTGAGGTTATGCACTTTGGCAGGAAAAATAGTAGAGCAAGTTATTATCTAACTGGAAAGTACTGAAGTACAAAGGGATCTGGGGGTCCTGGTGCACGAAACTCAAAAGGTTAGTATGCAGGTGCAGCAAGTGATTAAGAAGGCCAATGGAATGTTGGCTTTCATTGCTAAGGGGATAGAATATAAAAATAGGGAGGTATTGCTTCAGTTGTACAAGGTATTGGTGAGACCGCACCTGGAATACTGCATACAGTTTTGGTGTCCATACTTAAGAAAAGACATACTTGCTCTCGAGTCAGTACAAAGAAGGTTCACTCGGTTAATCCCGGGGATGAGGGGATGGACATATGAGGAGAGGTTGGGTAGATTGGGACGCTACTCATTGGAGTTCAGAAGAATGAGAGGCGATCTTATTGAAACATATAAGATTGTGAAGGGGTTGGATCGGGTGGATGCGGGGAGGATGTTCCCGATGATGGGTGAAACTAGAACTAGGGGGCATAGTCTTAGAATAAGGGGCTGCTCTTTCAAAACTGAGATGAGAAGGAACTACTTCACTCAGAGGGTGGTAGGTCCATGGAATATGCTGCCCCAAAAAGCTGTAGAAGCTACATCATTACATAAATTTGAAACAGAAATAGACAGTTTCCTAGAAGTAAAGGGAATTAAGGGTTACGGGGAGCGGACAGGAATTTGGACATGAGTCTAGGTTCGGATCGGTCATGGCCCTGTGGGTAGCGTAGCAGGCCCAGGGGCCGTGTAGCCTGATCCTGCTCCTATTTCGTGTGTCCAATTCTGTTAGGTTCAGGAGATGGTTCTGTGATAGTAGATTGGCGATTAGGATCAGATCAGCCATGATCTTATTGAATGGCGGAGCAGGCTCGAGGGGCCAATTGGCCTACTCCTGCTCCTATTTCTTATGTTCTTATGAGGGCTCCCGAGGTCCGGACATTTCCGCACCTGGGCCTCTCCAACTCGAAATGTGCAGGCCCCACGTATCCCAGGGGCACATGCGGTTCGCAAGCGTCCCTGGGATCACGTGGGCCATGAGGAGCCAATCAAAGAAGGGAATCTCCCTTCATACACTTGACAGATAGACCTGTCAAATATATGAATGGAGATCACCCCAAAAACACTGTAAAACATTAAATAAATTTTTTTTTAAAATCACATTTTTTAAATTAGTTGAAATTACAATAAATTAAATACTTTAAACAAAAATAAAAAATTTTGAAAAAAATAATTAAAGTTTTTTACGGGGCTAAAAATAAACTTACCTTTTTTAAAAAGTATTTTTAAATGATAAATGAGTGAAAAAATTATTATTATTTTTTACTTTTTTTAAAATCTTATGCTGGTAAAAGCAGGCCTTACGCCTGCTTTTACCAGGCGTAAGATTTCTAAGGATTTTCTGTGGGCGGAGGGTCTCCAGAAAGCAGAACTATCTGCCCGCAGAGGCCCTTCTCTAGGGCAGGCGTCCGATCTGTCAAGAGCATTCTTGACAGATCGGAAATGCCAGTTTTCAGCGCATGCCTGAAACCGGCATTTCTGATGTCCCTACGAGTGTGTACACAGTGTACACACCCGTAGGGATCGGAATATGCGGCCCAATATATTCTTCTGTTATTGATTGTAGATTGAAAGTGACTGTCTTTTTTCTACCTATTTATAACCTAAGGGTTATTTATTAAAATATAAATTTCCCAGTAATGCTTGGCTTTTTGCATTAGCAAGCATGTAAATTATGAACAGCGATGCTGTTGGTATGCAAAGCTTTGAATGGGATACTGAAAATGTCTTGTTTTCCACTCCATTGATTCCCACATGGGTATGCCATTAACTACAATGTCATGTTATCAGCAGGGAATGTAGATCTACTTCTGGGAAGGTCATTTTTTGCTATGGATCCAGCTATAAGATATGTCATCCGCACCTCTTGAATGAGGCCCCGTTGCTTCTCCGTTCTTTTTCCATCTGTACATTTGTTCATTATATCTGTAGCGGTTTAACAGCTTATGAGATTTCAGGAGTGTTTTAGTGCCTGTTGTGTACCAACCTGATTTTTCTGAAACCAGTTTCTGACAACCTCTACTGACTTCTGGTGCTAAACTGAAATCTCTGGTGCTTTAGATTGCAGCATTCTTTCAGCAGTCATCCACAGGTCTTAGGCAAATGCAAGATCATTAGAACTACATAATTTAATTCTAAAATGTGATTTCTGCCATTAGAATAGGAAGATGTGTGGCCAGCACTATGCCACAGGCATTTTTATAAAACTTTCCACCAAATTTTATAAAAATTATAGTACAGATTTCAGCAATAAACTTTTAAAAGTTCACCAAAAAAAAGAAAGACTTGCATTTATATGGCGCCTTTCACGCCCACCGGACGTCTCAAAGCGCTTTACAGCCAATGAAGTAGAGTCACCGTTGTAATGTGGGAAATGCGGCAGCCAATTTACATACAGCAAGGTCCCACGAACAGCAATGTGATAGTGACCAAATAATCTGTTTTTGTTATGTTGGTTGAGGGATAAATATTGGCCAGGACACCGCGGATAACTCCCCTGCTCGTCTTCGAAATAGTGTCTTGGGATCTTTTACGTCCGCCTGAGAGAGCAGACAGGGCCTCGCTTTAACGTCTCATCCGAAAGACGGCACCTCCGACAGTGCAGCACTCCCTCAGCTCTGCACTGGAGTGTCAGCCTAGAATTTTGTGCTCAAGTCCCTGGAGTGGGACTTGAACCCACAACCTTCTGACTCAGAGGCGAGAGTGCTACCAACTGAACCACGGCTGACATAATTTAAAAAGAAATGAGATTACAGTGTCTGTGAAACGACTGTTCCTTTGGTGGGTCCCAAAAACTAATATCCATAAATTGGCCAGTCCCTCAAATATCTATCCATAACAAATATGAAAAAGCAAACTTTAAGGGGGCCAAATTTGGTTGATTTGCGCCTCCCGTTAGCGCCCTAAGAGGGCGCAAATCAACTAGCACCTGGGTGTGGCACCGCTAATGCCTCCCGTGAAATTCAGCAGGTGGTTAGCAGCGGCGCTGCGCTGCGGCACGTAGCACTGCGATATTGGCTCACAGTGCCCCAAGAGGGATGCGGGGCACTTCCAGTAGCGCCCCTCCTCCCTCTCGGGGCACTACCTGGGAAAATCGGCAGCGGTGGCGCTAAAATTAGCGCCCCGGCGAAGGTAGAAGGGGGTGCTACTCAATTTTTACCCCTAACAGTCAGTACAAATAACTGCTCTATAACAATCAGTAACCCAACTTAACTGAAATTGAATTACAAGACAGAAATTGGCTACTATGAATTACATAATGTGGAGATGCCGGCGTTGGACTGGGGTGGACAAAAATGAGAAGTCGCACAACACCAGGTTATAGTCCAACAGATTTATTTAATTTTACAAGCTTTCGGAGCGGTTTGCTCCTTCCTCAGGTAAGTTAGCAGTGAGAGAATCTCCCAGAATTCACAATTTAAACACAGACAAAATCTATTCAAATCTTTCCCTACATCAAAGACACATAGGCAAAGAAGTAGCCATGGTAACTGTATGTATCCCCAGGTGATGGCAGATCTACAACTATTATAAAGTAACTTTTAAACTTGAGGGCCCTGAAAGTTCTCGGGCTGGAGTGGGGTGGAAAGTTTGAATTCCGCCTGTCGGTGGGGGCGGTGGGAGCAGCAGGCATTTGAGGTGGGTCTTTACATTCTGATAGGGTGTTTCACGGGCACATCTTCCATCCCCCTCCCTCACGTCATGGGGGTGTGAATGGGGGAGGTTCCAGTCTACTCCAGAAATTCCGCACTTTGCGCCCTTGAAAGGACTCAGTGGAACTCACCAGCTGAGAGTCGCACGAATCCTTTAGCGGGCACTTAGTGACCCCAAATCCTTACTAGTGAAAAATAATCGAATCCAACCAGCAGTTTGGGGTGGTTGCTAAAGTGCTTTTACAGGCTCGATGTGTGCACTCTGGCTGCACAGATGTTCCAATCCACAGAATTTGGCTACCGACATGGACAGGCAGGGGTTCCATTCCATTGCACTTGCGCCAGTGGACTGGACCAGTCGGAATTTTGAGGCTGCGATGTCTTATTCAATACTAACTTAACAGCAATTTAAGTAACACAAAGACTTTCTTCAATAGATAGCACAACGGTTCAGTTATAGCACCGGATAAGGTACAGTGGAATCTCCCCAAGGCCTCACCTACCACACAGTTCTGATATTTTCAATCGCCCCAGCGCTTCACTCGCCACGTGCTGAATTTACACAGCACAACGTGGCACTAACTGGCAAGAAGACCCCTCACCAGCGCATTGTGCCCAGTGAGTCGCCACGTGCAGACACCTCCTCTAACCTAGCCTCTAAAGTCCGTGTAGTGCCAACATCTGAGCTGGTACTTGTGAGAGTCAGATTGAGTGATAGTGCATCTTCCTGAAGGCTAGCCTCCTCTTCCCCCACTGGCACAGGGGCTTCCTCATTCTCAGCAACTAAGTGAAGGAGAAGGAGAAGGGTTAGCTTGTGGCCTGAAGGGAGAGCAGAGGGAGAGAAGTGGGTGGTGAAAGTATCCGCAACTTGTCATGCAGAGTATGTGGGGTGAGAGAGAAGTCAGAAGGGACTTCTGCACAATCTAAATTTAGTTGACAGCTCCTAACCCAGCCTTTTCGCAGAGGCATTAAAAGACACAAAGATAATTCAGTGGATAATTGGTTATTATGAAATACGTATTTTTTTATTTTATTTTGGTTAAACCCTAGTTTTGAACATTAGAAATTTCAGTTCCTGAGGAAAAAATTAATAAGTGAAAAGAAATTCATCAAACATTCTGGGAGAATTGTAGATTTCAGAAATTGGTGGCCAGATTGTGTAATCAGTGTGACTTGTTTACTTAGATATATTTTATTTAAATGTGGCATAGGAATTTATAATGGAAAAATCAACACAAAATGGACATGAAGGACACAGAGACATGAAGAATGGAGCAGACAGGAAGTGCAATTTTTACGATATAGATAGATTTTTAAATGGACTTTGGGGCATACTTTGAACAAAAAGCACCCCCCTCCCCACAGAGTTTTTGCTCCCCTTTAAAATCACATTTTTGAAATAGCTCAAAAAGGTTACTGTTGTAAAAATTACGAGATATATCGGATATCCCCATAATTGGCTACAGCCATATTGGATATCCTGAAATTGGCTACAGCCGTTTCGTATATCCCCAAAATTGGCTACAGCCTTGTCGGATACCTCCAAAACTGGCCTTTTGAAGTATTTATCTTACAAGATGATACGGATCTTTAATTTATCTTCACATTTAAACCTGTCAGTAAAGCTGTGAATCAATCTGTAATTGGTAACATGATTTAAATACTCAAGTTATCATAGTATTCCATAGTATAGCAGACTGATATTTTAGAATCCAAAAGCTTTGTTAACCCTTGTCAATGTCCATCACAGTATACTTTCCAGTGTTCCAGAAAGGATCATCATTTTTTAGAAGATTGTGTGAACAGTATATAGAAGTAAATTTTTGACTTCACCGCCTGAGCAGTAGTCACCCGCCCATTGTACAAACTGTCTGATTTTCATCCTGTTTATTTCAATGGAATGAAACTCAGGCAGGTTCTACAACGAGCAGGCAATCCACTCTGTCAGATTACCGCCCAGGCAGTAAAGATGAAAATTTACCTGTGCTGCTTAATTTAAGGATTGGAAGTGTCTTTAATTATACTCTGCAGTTGATCATGCATTGCTTAGCGTTTTTAGTTTAAAATCCCCAATTATAATCTGGCCTGTGCATTTTAAAAATGCTGCATGTCTTTTTTTCTTTCAGCTCGGAAAAGGCAGGGGAAATAGCCACAGTTCCACTCACAAGAGTAAGTGCCTCTTCATTTATTTGTTGCTTATTTACGCTATTTTGTTTTAGGTTAAAATAAAAACCAATGTATATTAGTTAAGATACTGACTAGATTAAGAACATGGTGAAGCAGTGACAGTGGTGAAAACATTTGGGGGGAAAAATTCAGTTGCCTAGCGCCTCCTGTTAGCACCCTAAGAGGGCGCTAATGGGACGCAAAGCAACTAGCGCCCAGACGCGGCGATGTTTGCACCGCTCGTGAAATTGACCAGACATTTTGCGGCGGTGCTAAACACTATCGCCACAATCTCCTGCGCCGGCAGATCGTGATGTCAGTCAAGCGTGCAACGCCCCGGACCGGATATTGAGTGGCGCCCCCTGCCTTACCGCCTGCCGCTAGCAACGACAGGTTGAGGGGAGCGTTTTGCAGCCAGGAAGGGACTGGGGAGAGTGCTATTTAAAGGCGACCGCTTCCTGCCTTTTTTGTCGGTGACATTTTTGCACCTGAGAGAGAGAGAGAGAGAGTTCTGGTGAGATTCAACGCTGTGTGAAGGAGTTTTGGGTACTGAGCAGCACTTTGCAGGTTCATTTTGACTTGACCTTCCTTGCATCGATTTAGAAGAGACTTGGGGGCTGCACTCTGAGCTCTTTCCCTGGGCCTCTCCATTGTTCTTTCCAGCAGATTTGATGTACAGGTCTCTCCAGGCCGAGATTCAAGGCTGCAATGAGCAGGGTGTGGATGGAGAGCAAGATCAACCCTCCCCTTTAAGAACTGGCTGGTGCCAGTGTGTCTGTGTTCCATTGCTGACTGACATCACATGAGCTTCGCCTGCACTCTTAGTTAGTGCCTCGCTCCTCGGCCTTTGCGCCTTAAGACAGGTGTGTAGCGCCTGATTTAGCGCTCCAATCACCTCCAGGGGCAATAAAAGCCAAGTTTGCAGTCAGAGGCGATCATTAGCGCCAGGCGATAAACTTTGCGCCCGGCCGATAATTGCACCCCAAATGGGGCGATACCGAATTTCTCCCCTTGGTTTCCAATTTCTAAATTCACACTATAATTTTGGCTAAAGTTTCTCCCCCATGCACACTTTTATGTCCTTCACTGTGTGGACATGTTGATGTAATATTATCTGAATATTGTGGTACACACCACTAATTCTTTGCTGTCCTCTAATCTTCAAAAGGCCCAAATGCACGCTCTCTTGAACTCCTTATGGTTTGCTCATAAGGGGTTAGTGGTTTCCTGTGTGTAGGTCCACCATCTATTCCATGCTGCCATCTTCATTATATGTAATTTTTGTCTTCAAACATAAGAGCAATGGTGATTGAAACAAGAGGGATACTTTTCAATCTGGACTGCCAGCAAGGACCCTCGCCTACCGGCAGTTCAAATCAAAAGCTCGGGCATCCACTGACCATGGTTTTCTGACAAATGGTCAGAAAATTGTGAGAAGTTGTACCCGAATTTCTGATTTCCATTACCAGCAGATAAAGGTTACTACTAACGGGCAGACTCGTAAAATTATCCATGAGGATAATTCCTTCCTAAAATATATTCTTTATCCCTTCATGGTATATATAATGTAATTTACGTAACCTTGTTATTTTTACTTCTACTACATTACTTGGTACGTCTTATTAATGTTTCTGTGTCTGTTACAATTTTGGGTTTTTAATGCTGTATATTTCTTTAACATCACTGGCCACTCCCATAAGTGGGTGTTGCATCGACTACAAACCAGATCATGTCTTTATCTGTTCAATATAACGAGATCCAGTGATTGAACAGAGACCCTTTGTTACTGTACTTACCGGAACATAGCGTATACAGGAAACTCTTTATTAACCGGCACCGACGGGACCGGCGTGGTGCCGGTTAATCAAAAAGTCCGGATAACGGAGAGTTATATCTCCCAACGTACGAGAGCCCCGTACACATTGACATGCGCCTGCATTCGGAGCTCCGTCTCCCCGGGAACTGCCAGCTGACCATCTGTCGTGTCCGCTGCCTACCCGGGCTGCACATTCCCCTCCCAATCTACACGCTCCGATACAAGGCAAACGCCTCGGGGGTTTTTTTAAAGTTAATTTTAAACGAGAGATGAAGGAAAACCCCGGTTACCTACTCAAGAATTTTGCCGGTTAAGAGAGATTTCCGGATATTTGGGTGCCAGTTAATAAAGTGTTTCCTGTACTACGTGATTGCCTCATCTTTGTTTGGGGAAAGAATATACACTCATCAGACTGTGACTCAAGCTAGAAACCACTAGCTAAAATGTGTTGAATATTAAACAGTTAAGTGACCAGTACTCAGTATAAATATTTATTTAGTAATTACAAATTTTAGTAATCTCCTCAAAATGTCAAAAACAACAAAGAGGCTACTCTTGCGTTACCTTTCAACATTAAACTGACCCTAGAAACACTGTTCCTTTATTTCTGGAGTCACTGGCCCACCTCTTATCTCTATGGGCTTCAGACAGACTGCAGTTTTCGTCCCAAGACCAAACAAGATATAGTTTCAAATTTCTTTAAAGATATCTCAGAGCAAAAGGAACTATAAATCATAGGCCCGATTTTAGCCCAGAGCAGAAATCATGCAGGCTGGAGGAGCGGCAAACTCCCTCACTTCATCTTCATGCCCCAGGCCAGTTGCCCACCCGAAACAAGCAGAAGCAGAATGTTAGGCGGCAGGAGGTTGCCAGCTCACAGTTAAGTCACATGGAGGCGGTTTTGGGAGGGTCTTGAGTTCAGGATGGGGGTGGAGCCTCGAGCATGGGGGGGCCTGAACTGCTCCTCCTGGCCCCACAATTAAAGTTTTAAAAAAAGTTTTAAAGACTTACCTGTTTGGGCCTCTTCTTGCTCCGAATCCTCTTGCCACTGCCCTCATCTGACAGGAAAACCACAACGGCTTCCTCGCTCAGGCCATCAGTTAAAATTGCATTCAGGGCTTGACGACGTCAGCAGATCCCAGTCTGTATATTTAAAAAAAGGACCTTATCGGTTTCAGGCGGGCGTCTTTGCCGCCTTTTCAGAAGAGCAGGTTAAATTAGAAGACTGCAGGAATGGCATGGGACGCCAGCGGGTAAGTCTCCTGCTCAAATTTAACTGCCCGGATTCCAGGCAGGTAGGGTTAAAATCGCTCCTCACATTTCTCTTAACTACATTAGATGATCAGCCGTAGGATTCAAAATGATGTTTATCCACACAAGCAAACATGTACTGTAAATAGAATCATAGAATGATACAGCACAGAAGGAGGCCATTCGGCCCACCATGCCTGTGCCAGCTCTTTGGTAGACCTATTCAATTAATCCCAGTCCCCTGCTCCACAGGATGCAGTAATTGAATGGAATGGCTGAATCAATTTTACAATACCCATTAATCTGCTCCAAACACTTTGATGATCTGAGGCCAGTAAACAATCCACGTTTATCAGTGCCTTTGGAATACCAAACCGTAATGTATATGCTCCTAACATTGAGAAACAGGTGGCAGTAACTAGTTATAACCCTGTGTGTTCTGTAACCCACTACAAAGAGTCCAATAAATAATCCAGCATAGACAAAAATGATTCATTTTTATCGCAGTTCGTATAGCTTTTTTGCATCACTTTCTAACATTTACTGCTTCCCTAATGTCCACATCTCTCCTGCACCATTCTTGTATAGTACTAATGTTGTGTTACCTTTGTGCTATTTTTCAAGTCTTGAATTCTTCCTAATCTACTGGCAGCTCCTCCGAGTTATATACACGTGACAGCAATAGTGGCCATAACTTAGAATCTTTTTTATTTAGTGTTCTTAACACATTTATGCATTATTTTTCAAATTTACTGGATTTGTTATTACCATGTCATCTGTGAAAACTTGAATGCATTAATCTCCAGGTCCCTACAATTGTAATGCAGTGAAGATAAAACATTATAAGTGTGATTTGTTTATAAATAATTCATTCTCTAAGTAGTCTTGACATAGGTATGCATAAATCTTTCTCAGAAGCATATTTTCATATTCTAGATAGGATGGTAAGGAAAATAGTAGGGTTTGTTCATTTTAACATGGACTTTCAAATGTAATTAAATGATGCAATTCACTTTCCAGTTTATATATTTTTACGTGATAAAACCAGGGCACTACAAACTGTAGCTCACATTATTCAGATCAGACCAGAACTACTTGATAATATATTCTCTTTATGAATCTTGTTGCTTCTCATAAATGTAACTGTAAAAACATCTAATCAAATAGTGGAGTTGCATCTTATGTACAACTTATGTATTTTCTTATTGTCACAAATTGGATTTATTGGTAAGGTTTTAGATAAAGAAGTATCTTGCATGTTGAGAGGACTTTATACAGTGTGTAAACAGTAGTAATATCACTGTAATTTTATCAGATTATCTTTTATTATCATAATCAACTTGCCAGCCAGATTTGTAGTCAGCAGCCTTTACTGTTAAATTGGCTTATAAAAGTAAATGAAAATAGTAAATTTTAAAACAGTTTTAAAAAAGAGATGGCAGATGTACCGGAGGTAAAATAAAGGTGTCAATTTTAACACACCCCGCCCAGCAGGATCAGGGCAGGGGAGCTGCTAACATCGATCGATTTGACTTACCGACCCGTTCCCAATGTAATAGTGCTGGCCTCCATTTTAACTGCTCACATCATTTAGGTGGCTGAAGCACTCGCCAGAAACAGGTCATGAATCCATGCAAATTAGGGTCGTATGATATAATTAGGATCTCAACATGGTTTTATTTGGGTGGGCCAGAAGCCCCGCCCACAAGCCAGTCCACTGAGTAAAACCTCGCAGGATTGGCTCTAGGCACTGACTGACCCACTGGAAGCACGATTAAAAGGGGTACTCAGCTGCAGGTCCTCACATCATAGGAATTTGTGTGCTATTGTGCTTAGTGGAGTTCCAAAGGATTTTGAAACGTGGAGATTGGTTGTTTCTGTTTCTTTTTGCCTTACCATGAATAAGCGCTCTCAGTTTATCATGGGTGCCATTTTTGCTTCATTACTTTGGATGGCAAATTTGAGGAGGCAGAAGTACTTGACCAGAGGGTTAGGAGATGTTAGCCTTGGGACCCAGGTCTCATGTGTGCTGCTTTTAAAAAAAAAAGGAAGCTTGCAGAGCATCACATGTATGTGCATGCACTGGATGGGTGCCATATGCCTCCTGTGGTGTCTTTTTTTTAAATTTGTTCCTGGGATGTGGGCGTCGCTGGCAAGGCCAGCATTTATTGCCCATCCCTGATTGCCCTTAAGAAGGTGGTGATGAGCCACCTTCTTGAACCACTGCAGTCCGTGTGGTGAAGGTACTCCCACAGTGCTGTTAGGTAGGGAGTTCCAGGATTTTGACCCAGCGACGATGAAGGATCGGCGATATACTTCTAAGTCAGCATGGTGTGTGACTTGGAGGTGATCCCGTGCGCCTGCTGCCCTTTCCCTTCTAGGTGGAAGAGGTCGCGGGTTTGGGAGGTGCTGCCGAAGAAGCCTTGGCGAGTTGCTGCAGTGTATCTTGTAGATGGGACACACTGCAGCCACGGTGCGCCGATGGTGGAGGGAGTGAATGTTTAAGGTGGTGGATGGGTTGCCAATCTGACGAGTGTGGTCTAGCGGATGTGATCTATTTTGGAGCAATGTGTACTTGAAGATTTTTCAGGGCCCAGCTGGAAGCCAGAAAGCTCCTGGAAAAGAATGTAAATGAAGCTATGTTTAGAAGATGTCCTGTAGCTGAGTCCAATTCTAGAAGAACCTATAATGCATTGTGGTAGCAGCGGTGTTGCTCTTTGTTAAAAGAATCATCTGGAAACCTTTCTTTAAAAAAAAACAGAGAATGAGTTTGCCAGAAATCAGACAAGACAAAGATATGAAAAAGACAATGCATACAAGTAGATAGGAGAAGAGATTTAAAAGGGTAGACAAATGCCTTCTTTCCACATTATCCCCCAAATAAGTTTGAATTCAGTAAGCTAGCAGAATGGCCAAAATAGATAAAGCAACTTGAAAAAAAATTAATTGCTTGAAGCTTAAATAACCAAGAGCTGAATCATATTAGCACATTCATATAATCAATGGATGAAGAAATAGAAGATACTCTGTGCTCTTACAATTGTTCAATTTATTTATGAATCAATACAAGATTGATTCAAAAAACATTTTGTAGTCTTTGGAAACCTAATTTTTGAAAGAGCTAAATCATACTTTTTGGCCAAACACTGTGGCAATGATACTCTGCATGGTAAAATATTTGCAATATTGTATTGGGACTATCATATGAGATGAGAGACTGTTTGAGAAATATATCCAATATACGCCAAGAGAAAGTTGTATGGCAATTAAAAGTTGTATCAGTTTAGGCTAAGATTCGATTTTTGGGAGTACAGCTAGTTTATTGTTGCTTCAGCTCATCTGCTTCTGAAACCCTCATCAATGCTTTTGTTACCTCCAGACTCAACTATTCTAATCCTCTACTGGAGGGCCTCCCATCTTGCACCCTCCGTAAACTTGAGCTCATCCAAAACTCTGCTGCCCATATCCTAACCAAGTCCCGTTCACCCATCACCCCTGTGCTCGCTGACCTACATTGGCTCCCGGTCTGGCAACTCCTCAATTTTAAAATTCTCATCCTTGTATTCAAATTCCTCCATGGCCTCGCCCCTCCCTATGTCTGTAAGCTTCTTCAATCCTACACCCTTCCAAGATCTCTGTGTTCCTCCAACTCTGGCCTCATGCGCATCCCCGCGTTTCATCGCTCCACCATTGGTGGCCGTGTCTTCAGCTGCCTAGGCCCCAAGCTCTGGAATTCCCTCCCTAAACCCCTCTGTCTCTCCACCTCTCCTCCATTAAGACACTCCTCAAAACCTATCTCTTTGACCAAGCTTTTGGTCACCTGTCCTAATATTTCCTTACGTTGTTCGGTGTCATATTTTGTTTATTAACACTCCTGTGAAGCGCCTTGGGACGTTTTACGACATTAAAGACACTATATAAATGTAAGTTGTAGTTGTTGTTGTTGTTGTTATGTACCATGACTGAATTATAGGACCCAGACCAAACTAAAATGAAAATTGGTTGTCACCTCCTCCTAGGCATGCTACACTGATAACTTCTTGGGTGGGGTGTGCTGGAATGCCAAACAGGGCAGACCTTTATTGCTCCTTCTCTTTTTAAAAAAAACATAAGGGAATACCAAAAAATGGTGTCGATAAAGCTTCAAAATGCAGCTAAAATGTTTACATCTGGACTCTTTAAATACACTTGCATAAACAACACACCCTCATAAACAACACACCCTATCAGCCTTAGACACCCATTTTACGAGTGGATAAATGGCTGAGCACTATACAGAGATTTAAGTGGATATCTAAATTATGTCATCAGTGGCTCATTTTTAATATAATTATGTGCAAACTGGTGCAAGTTTCTGGCACCAGTACAAAACCTGACCAAATAAATTGAATGGGGCGCGAAATGAATGGAATATCTGGTTTAACAGATCTCTGCCTGTTTTTGGGTGGTCCACTTTATGCCCGTTAATCAAGCATAATCGATAGGAAAATGAACTACACAGTTGCATCATTTGCTTAACAACGTGCAATTATGAGTTATAACATTACTTGCCCAACAGCAAAGAATGATTTACAATAATTTTGAACAGATTATTGTAACCATGGTAACCAAGTATCGGTTGTCTCTTGATTTCCCCCCACCCTTTGAATTTCTTTTCCTTAGGTGTTCTTTCATTTACTGTCATCTATTGGCAAAAAATGGATACTGCAAGAGCCCTTTTTATTGAGGATGTACATTTTTTGGTTAAGAGATGCTCCAAACCAATAGTTTCACAACAGTAATATTTTTTATAGTGCCTCAAATCAGATTTTTAATTTAAGTACATTTCCATGCTACTGCCATTAATGAATAGTAATTACATCAAACAGTAATGTAACATTTTATGTCAAAATGTGTTGGCAGTCAATGAGCCATTCACAAATAACACGTAAATGATTTAATTATGCAAATATATGGAATTGAAGGCAAATTATTGACCTGGTTAGAAAATTGGCTGAGTGACAGGAGTCAGAGAGTAGGGATATTGGGCAGGTACTCTATTTGGCAGGGATGTGACTAGTGGTGTCCCGCAAGGATCTGTGTTGGGGCCTCAACTATTCACCATATTTATTAATGACTTAGATGGTGGGATAGTAGGCCACATGTCCAAGTTTGCCGATGACGCAAAGATAGGCAGCATTGTAAGCAGTATAGTTGGAAGCTTAAAATTACAAAGAGATATTAATAGATTAAGCGAATGGGCAAAACTGTGGCAAATGGATTTCAATATAGGCAAATGTGAGGTCATCCACTTTGGACTTAAAAAGACAGAGTACTTTCTAAATGGTGAAAATCTAGAAACAGTGGCGGTCCAAAGACAGTTGGGGGCCCATGTACATAGATCATTAAAGTGTCATGAACAGGTGCAGAAAATAATCAAAAGGGCTAATGGAATGCTGGCCTTTATATCTAAGAGGACTAGAATACAAGGGGGTAGAAGTTATGCTGTAGCTATACAAAACCCTAGTTAGACCACACCTGGAGTACTGTGAGCAGTCTGGGCAACGCACCTTAGGAAGGATATATTGGCCTTGGGGGGAGTGCAGCGTAGGTTTACTTGAATGATACCTGCACCCCAAGTGTTAACTTATGAGGAGAGATTACACAAATTAGGGTTGTATTCCCTAGAATTTAGAAGGTTAAGGTGCAATTTGATCGAAGTTTTCAAGATTTTAAGGGGAACTGATAGGGTAGATAGAGAGAAACTATTTCCGCTGGTTGGGGAGTTTAGGACTGGGGGCACAGACTTAAAATTAGAGCCAGGCCTTTCAGGGATGAAGGTAAGTAACACTTCTACATGCAAAGGGTGGTAGAAGTTTGGAACCCTCTTCCACAAATGGCAGTTGATGCTGGGTCAATTGTTAATTTTAAATCTGAGATTGATAGGGCTAAAAATTCGTGTCTTCAGTACCACAAGTTAGGTGGTGCTAAAACACCGGCTGGCACTCTACCACCAGCTGGTAGCGGTTCCAGTAGCGGGCATCATTCGAGTTGCCGGTATCGATGCCGGTAAACTCGATTGCTGGGTTCATTTAAATTACGGAGCTCATGACGTCAGTGAGTGTGCAATGCTCACTTGATGCCCAATCTCCTAATTTGGTTTTGGCCATTGCAATTACCGGCTGGAGAAAGCAACGACAGGTAGAGCTGGAGTGCAGCAGCAGGAAGCCGGCTCCAGCGACGCTATTTAAAGGGATCGTCACCAATCACCAATCACTCACACCTGACAGGGTTTTGCAGTTTGAGTGGCTGTGTGCTACTTCCTGCAACTGCAAGAGTATTCTTTAGTTATTTCAAGGTTATTTGGTATCAGGGAGTGTTCTGGCAAGTACAAAACTCCCTCATTATTTTTGAAACGCTTCAAACTACAACACTTGCTAAAAGTCGTGGGGGTTGTAATGACAGTCGACCTCACCCTCCAGAATCTATGGCGGAGGCAGCAAGAAAGACGGGAACATGTACGCAGAGGGAGGAGGAGGGCCATCAGGGCTCTCAGCAGGAGGCCTTACCCACCTAGGGTCTTCCGACAGCACTTCTACCTCCAATTAAGCGAGGAGCAGTGTATTAGGAGGCTCCACTTCACCAAGGAGGTGGTCACAGAACTCTGCCAACTCTTCAACCAGACCTCCAGCCTCAGACCAGAGCGACCACAGCTCTCCCAGTGGCAGTCAAGGTCACCATGGCCCTCAGTTTCTTTGTCAGCGAATCCTTCCAGTCTGCAGCAGGAGACATATCTAACATCTCACAGTTTGCCATCCATCACTGCATCCAGGAGGTCACTGAGGTTCTCTACACTAGGAGAAGAGACTACGTTGGCTTCCCTCTCACCAGAGAGAAGCAGGACGAACGTGCATGTGGCTTTTGCAGGATAGCCAGCTTCCCCATGGTGCAGGGCGCCATCGACTGCACCCATGTGGCTTTGCGGGTGCCGCATGACAATCCTGAGATCTTCCGTAACCGCAAAGGCTACCACTCACTTAATGTGCATTTGGTGTGCGACCACATACAGTGAATCCTCGATGTCAATGCACGCTATCCTGGCAGCAGCCACGATGCCTTCATCCTGAGTCAGTCCAGTGTGCCAGCACTCTTCTAGCCACCACATCAAGCTCGAGGGTGGCTGCTCAAAGACGAGGGCTATCTGCTCTCCACCTGGCTCATGACTCCCCTCCATAAACCCAACACTTATGCCCAGCACTCATATAATGAGAGCCATGCTAGCACCAGGAACATCATTGAGCAGACCATCGGCCTACTGAAGCAATGGTTCCGCTGCCTTGACCACTCGGGAGGAACCCTCCAGTACTCGGCTGAGCGGGTGTTCCATTTCGTGGTGGTCTGCTGCATGCTTCACAACTTGGCCATCATGAAGGCGCAACCCTTGACAGCAAGGATTGCAGGACCACATCAGGAGGAGGACGAGGAGAAGAGGAACAGGAGGGAGGGAGGGAGGAGGCAGACAGACAATCGACCTTCTGGACGGGCTGCCCGTGACCAGCTCATCAGACTCCGATCGCATGATTGAAACCCCAGATCCCCGTTGCTCACCACATCCCCATCATACCATCCCTGTTTCACGGTATATCACAGCATTCACCTGGGCGCAAAGCTGAAATGAGAGACCCCACAAAAGATTCCAAACACAATAAATTTATCTATAATCATATCACACATATTTACATTAATACTATTAACTAATCACCCTTGTGCAATCCCTTAGTGTCTGTCTTTCGTGTGCCCTTTCCTGATCTCGTGCTCCTACGAAGTGCTCCCCCAGTGGCTGTAGCACGGCTCGTGAAAGGCTGCTGAATTTCCATGCAGGAGACTTCAGATGGCCTTACAGGATGACCTCGACCAGCTCTGGGCCTGGAAGGCCCGGCTGTAGACTGCCCCACCTCGGCATGTGCAGGCAGCAGTCTGGGCTAGCTGGCTGACAGGCAGTGACAAGGGTAATGGCAGAGTGGCAGTGGTGGGAGTAGGAATGCTGTCATCCTGAGAGAGGACAGCAGCTTCCTGCTCCACTGACCCACTGCCATTCCCTCGGGGCAGCACCTCAGTATTCCTAGCAATCTGTTGGAGCAGAGATTGCTGGCCTGTTGCAACATACTGAAAGCCCCTTTCGATGGTGATAAACCCAGTCATGATGGCAGCAGTCAGTGCTTGGGTAGCTTCAAGCTGAGCTTGCATGAGAGCAGTCTGAGCTTGTACTGCAGCATTAAGATGTTGGGTCGCTTCCACCTGTGCTGCAATGGAAGCTGCGACATTGCCCATCATGCATGCCATCACGTTTGGGTTGCCACGGTCTCTCTGGGAGTGTACCATGCTGCATGCTCTGCGCTGAGCCCCGTGCACTGTGGGAGGCGGACTCCTCCTTGACATTGCCAAGATGCTCTCTGGCAGGCTTGCCATTGCACCTATCATCACCCTTCTTCTGAAGGCCTCCTCATCGAGGTCCTCAACTGAGTCCTGTGCAGCAGAACTCGCACGCGAACTCACCCTCCGGGGAGCTGGCTCCTGAGCTACCCTTTCCTCCTGGCCTTGCTGCAGCCCACTCTGTGCAGATCCCGCTACTTCACTAGCCTCTAAAGTATGCGTACTGCCAGTATCTGAGCTAGTGCCTGCGAGTGACAGATTCAGTGACGTGGTGTCTTCTTCCTCCTCCTCTTCTCTCCCCTCGCTCTCTGCGGTGCCCTCGGGTACAGGCTGCTCGGGTGTTTGCTGATTATCTGAAAGCAGAAAAGCGTAAGAGTCAGGGTATGGTGAGGGACGGGGGGTGGGGGCATATAGCCTAAGTAGCTTGAAGGGGAGAAAAGATTGTGGGCTGAGGAGGAAGTAGGGTGTGAGAAGAAGGATTAAGAATGAACATACCGCTGTTGACCCAAGGCGTTGACGACATGGCGCCCAATTATATCGAGCATTCGATTCTCCAGCTGGCTCAGCTCTTCAAGATCCGCCTAGCCCCCACCTGTCCACTCTTGCTCCCGGTGATTCTGTGCCAGTTTGACCTGCAAGAGAAAGAGAAGTGTTAAGTGAGTTCAGTGGAATGTGTTTGGGCGATGTGCCTGCCATAGTTGAATAGCTGTTATTTTGTGCAAGGTTTGATATGTGGGTGTGAGTGGTGATAGGTAGAGATTGTTGATCGGTGAGTGCTGAGGGTGTGGTGCATTGAGCAGTGCGTGAAGCTTGTACAGATGGTGGTATGTGGCATTTGCTGAAGCCTTCACTCACCCTGACCCACCCGTGTGAGGTAGTTAAACCTCTTCCTGCACTGGGTGTGGGTCCTGGGGACCACAGTGCTACCCGTGACGTCTGCAAACTCCCTCCACATAGTCCGGGATATTTGTGGCGAGGGCCTCCTGCCAGTTTGCGGGTATTGGACCGCCCACCTCCTCTCCACCGCAAACACCAATGCCTCAAGAGCTTCATCTGAGAACCTACGGCCTCTCTCCCTCCGACTCCGGTCTGCCATGGCTGCAATTGATCTCCTCTTAACGTTGGTTGCTTTCCTGTTGGGGCAGCTTCAGACCCAACAAGCCTGACAATGAGGTGGATAAAGCCTGTGGCAATCATGAGTTGCAATTAGACTGCCCCCGATACTGATCCAGCTGTTCAGTGTAACGCCAATGAGCTGGAGTTTTAAGACGAAATCATGACTACAACATTGTTAATGAGCAGTGAGCACGAACTTTGTGTGTTACCTAGACCATCTTCAGGTGGCGCAGCTTAACCGTATTTAGTCTAAACACTGCCCGTTTCTTGGCTACAACGAATTTCTGGACCTGGTGCTTGATGCTAAGGAGGCTAATGCTGCTGGAATGCATAAAACTCATTAAAGTTCAAAAAAAATGTAAGTTAAGGCTAACTACTGTTTTGCTGATAGGATGGACATTCCTTTGGGGCAACTCCCAAGTTATATGGGTGCTGAAGTCCAGCATGGTGATTCCGACCCTCAGTACCACGGGCATTTCCAAACCACATTACCTGTACTCTGCACCAAAGCTACGCAGCAGCCCTGATGATACAGGGACCTTTCCCCGATCGGCATCAGTGTTGTGGCACCAAGGATTACATTATCAGTCCCGTAGACAGTTCACTGAGCAAGATGTTATAATCTAACTTTCTACAATTCATGCTTTTAGCGCCTCGAAAAAGTTAGCGCCCCTCCACCGGAAATTCAGTTGTAGCGCCCCAAGCAGGAGGCGGAGCGCTACTGATTAAAGGGGAGGGGCTTAGTGCTGTGCACACCGGGGCCCTGCTAGACCACCAGGGAGCGGGGTGCCGTGAAAACAGCCCGGCACTCAAGAGGCTGAGCGATCACGGCTGGCACCCCGAGAAAAAAAGAAGGGGGCAGGTGCTGGCAGTCGGCCCAAACAAAATGGTCGCCCGACACCGGCCCCTTTTAATAGCACTGCCGCCGCTGCAAGAACGCTCCCCAGACCCTGTTAGACATATCGTCCGGCGATAGGTCGAGGGGCGTAAGCGAAGTTTGTGGCCGGGGCGTTGCGCACGGCGATGATGTCACCGCCGCAGCACTGCAGGGCGCTACCGGCTACTGCCGCCACTAACCTCCCGCTGCATTTTGCGGGTGGCTTTAGTGGTACCGCGCCCGGGCGCTAGGGGATTTGCGCCCCGCTAATGAGAGGCAAATATCAACCCAATTTTCCCCCAATATGTCATAAAAAATAAGGGGCTCGATTTTGCCAGGCCCGAGGAGGCGGCATTGGAGGCATGTGAGGTAATAAAATCACATAAAATGGCGGGCGGCTCCGATCCTGCCTCCAGCCCGCCTCCGAGCAATTTTCCCAGAATCAGGGTTTCAGACCCCGTTTCCATCCCGCCTCCAAGAGGCGGGATAGGCCCTTAAGGCCCTTAACAACCAGTTAAGTGCCTCTATGATCCCATTTTGAGAGGCCTTTCTGATTTTAACACTTTCCCCCCCATGCTGCACGTCTCCTCTGGAACACGCCAGTTAATCCTGACGACCTCACAAGTGGACTGCTTACTAACAGCTGCAGCTCCACCATTAAAAAGGAGTTTTCAGCAATCATCATTTGCAGGTGGCAGAACTTTGTTGTCTCAGGTCTGGGGGAACGTTTAGCAGGCATACTCATTATTGTGGAAGTTTGGAGCCTGAGACCCATCTCCAGTGTGACCTCCTGGGAAACCCCTCTCCCCACCTTGACTGAGCGCTTCCTCAACTGAGGTATATACCAGAAGAATGGGAACCATTTATTTCCTTTCCTCCTGGACAGTGGGGAGGTGGGCTGTCGCTGGTCCTGTGGGGGAGTAAAGGAAAGAGTTAGACATCTGAGATAAACGTTGCATGAACATTGAATTGTGCAGATGATCATAAGTCAATCTGTTAGAGCATCAGAATCTATATCAGTCACTCATGCAATGTCAATGAGAGAGATGAAATGCTATTCTGTCACCAGCTTGCTCTGATGCACCCGTCTGTCCGTCCTCCACTTGCGCATCCTCCTCCATTCTCACGATCTCCAGGGCCGCCTCCTCCCAGGTGGTGAGCTGGGCTATTGAGGGTGGCCCGCCTCCTGTCCTCGTCCTCTCCCTGTTATTGTGGGCTCTCTTTTCCTGCAATGAGGGACACAAGTGGAGTTTGAGTGAGAATGAAGGAGTGAGTGTAGAGAATCCATAGCATAGATGCTTAGAAGGACACAAAGATGGAGTGAGGTGCCAAGACCAAGAGCCCTCCCTGTGTGTTGTAAGTTGTTGTCATAGCATCACAGTGATAGGGAGTGTGAGGGCTGCATAGTCGAATAGTTAAGTGAATGTGAACATACAGAGAGAGGGAATGGGTAAGGGTGCAGGGATGTAAGGGTGAAGTGGGATGTGGAGGACGAGGTTGACAAAGCAAAGTGCTGGTGATGAGAGGCGATGGGGATCAGATTGAGGGTCATGGGGATGGAATACTCACTTTTCCTGTGCGGAGAAGGTCATGAAACCTCTTTTGAAATGGCATTCACCTCCTGTGCCACTTGCAGCCACACAGCTTTGGTCTGTTGTGGAGGCTTTTTCCTCCCTGAGGAAGGAAAGAGTACTTCCTTGTTTGCTCTTGCTCCCTCCACCAGAGCTTGGAGGGAGGCCTCATCGAATGTGGTCTGGTGCTGGACATAGTAGCAGTAGGAATCCCTCAGAAGTATGTTGATAAAGTTGTAAGGCTGAAAAAGAACCAAGGCTGCTTGCAGGCCTTAAATCCGGCTGCATAGATGATGTCATCGGAGGCGAGTTTCAGTATCAAAAGGCTCATTGGGCCAAGGGTTCCCACACGCTGGAAATCAAGTGCCCAATTAGGACAAAATCGTACTTTTGTCCCGCCTCACATCGGAGGCGGGGTCCTGACACGCCGACCACCTGACACACCCCCAGCCCGCCCCAGTGACAAAATCCAGCCCAAGGTTTTGAAACTAAATGCAATGTTTATGGAATATATTAAATTAATATTTTTCATCATGTTAATACTTTATTACATGTTTGGAATATATTGATTATACATGCATGAGTATGTTATGCACTTCACTTCAAAGATTTTAGGGGTGAAATTCAGTAGATTAGTGCCCCCAGTTGGCGCCTGGTGGGGGCGCTAACGGTGCGCTCAGGCAGCAGCGCCGCGGCGGGGTGAATCCCGCGCCACACGGCAAATTCGCCGGCACTACCAGCACCTTGGTCCCTTTTGCCATGCAGATTGTGACGTCAGCGAGTGTGCAACGCTCGCTGGGCACCCGATCTGAAAACTTCAGTAGCGCCCCCTGCCTTACCACCTCGTGCCAACTGTGCCGGGGAACAGAGGTGTGAACCAGCCAGCTGGTGGCTGGCAGGGCGCTACTTAAAGGGATGTGCCCCAGCTGTCAAGGAACTTCCATTCCAAAGGTCAGTTCTGAGTGGCAGAACGCGCAGGATGTATCTGCAGCCAAATAAAGGCTGCTTAGTCCCCGAAGTGTTGCAGGTCGTCCAAGTACATTGCACATCATCTCTCAGCATATCGCCGTCCTGCACTCCCCGAATCATTGGGGGCTGGTGTGCAGACTCCAGTGACCCTCCCCTTTAATGGCTGGAAGGCGCCTGCACCAATGCTCACTCCCAATTACACAACACCTCATATTCATTATCGCTTGGAGCCTAGCGCCACTCACCTATGCCATTAGCACCTAATTTAGCACTCGCCTGCATTCTTTGAACGCTGAGACTGAATTTAGCGGGCAGCGAGATTGATTAGCGCCTGGCGCTAAATTTCCAACTTCTCAAAAGATAGCGCCCCTTCCTGGGCGTGACTGAATTTCTCCCCCTTTATGTTTTATTTAAAAAAAGAAAGAGAAGCTAAATGAACGCAGTCATAACACCATGGTGAGAAATATTTTTGTAACTGAAATTAATGAGTCAAAAAATAGTAACTCCGAGCATGAATCAGGCGGGCAAGCAGCTGGCTGGTCGATGGGAGCGTAACGTCAGGCAGCAGGAAGCTGCTGCCGGGGACTGAAGAAAGCATCCCAGCCACTCAAGTAAGTCAACTGGGGGGGGCGGGGAGGAAAGCCTGGGGCACGCCTACTTCCTTCTGGCTCCATAAGGAAAATCAAAGACTTAGGCTGCGATTTTGTCGCCGTTCAGAGAGGCGGGTCAGAGGTTAAAGTGCAATTGATTGACAGCGGGTTCCGAACCCGCCTCCAAACAGCTTTCCCAAGTGTCGGGTCCCTGATTTGCGAATGGACCTGACACCTAGCAGCGGGAAGCGAATTAAAGGCAATTACCTGCCTATTAACAGGTGCTTGCCAGTAGTTGTCAGCCTATTTTTGGATTTTCCCACTTCTGGGTCGGCTTTCCCGACGTCTGGACACCACGCCAGGTAAGTGTAGCATGTTGTGAGTCTGGTGTAATGTTTGTGGAATGATGACAGCTGCAGAAGTGGTGTGAAGCAGCCAATGTTGCACATGGTGAGTTTCAGAGGAAAGAAATTGTTGGTTACTGCATTTTTAATACATTTACAGATTTCTTTAGCTTACAAGTTTTTAAATCCATGTCCAGTGCCACCTCATTGGGAGAACCTCTCTCACCAGTGACAGATCCCTTCTGTCACCTCACCTGCAGCTGTCATCTATTCCAGCCTATGGAGGGAGTCATTGGAGAGTCTGGGTGCAAGAGGTCACCTTTGTGCAGTGATTGTCAGTGTTTTCAGCACCTCAATGCTGTCAAACACTGAGAAAGCAACTGTCAAAATAAAATTGTGCGTGGTCCCTTTAAGGAAACCGGCAGATGATGCGTCATCAAATGACATCATCAGACCCGCTTCCTGTTAATTGGCCGGCAAGCCCGCAGGTCAATCAAGGCAAAATCACGTCTGTGGATCGGATGCAGCTGGGGGCGGGACTGGAAGCCGGAAGCCAGCTGTCCTGCACTCAACCCGCCTCCATTAATAAAATCACGGCCTTAGCTTTTTGAGATTCTTCTGGCCCCGACAGATGGACCTGGCAGAAAAGCCACAACCGCGTTCCCGCTCAAGAACACAGTTAAAATAGCAATCGTGCCCTGATGTCGTCATCAGAGCCTGATCTGTGCATTTAAAGAAGGACCCCGCTGAATTCCGGCTGGTGTCCCTCTCGCCTGCTCAGAAGAGTAGGTTATAATCGGAGCCTGCGAGATCTTTGTGGGGTGACGGCGGGTGATTCCCACAGTTAATTTTAATTGCCCACTTGCCCAGTTTCTGCCGAGCGGGCAGGATTAAAATCGCCCCAATGTATCTGTAATGGATCTAGGGAAAGCTGGAAATCTCCCAGTAGAGGATAGGGCTCTGCAGGAAGCTTTTATAAAATATGTATGCATAACAGACAAACCAGTTTTACTTTTACATAAAGCATCAGTAAAATCAGTAATATTTAAACTCATTAATTTTTCCAAATAAATCTATACAGATAAAATGTACATAGAATCACGGGTGTAAAAATATAAATAAAATGTGTTTGCATATTTTATTTATATTGTGTTCATGTAGTAATCAGCACAACACCTTAGTCTGAAATGTCCAAACAAAATTATATTTTATTGTTCTCTTATTTTAAGATTTCTGATGTAGTTTTACAAAAACTTACTGGAGTATGAAAGTCATTCCGTGAACTGTGTAAGCTGCTTATAGTAGACTTAACCATGCAGACCTGATTTGTCCTGTATGTCCAAAGGCCATTGTTGTTGGATAAATAAAGTCTTGATGCATGATGACAGGAAGGCTGGAGAGTCAAGTTGGATCAGGTTTTGATGGTTTAGAGAGCTAGGAGGCTTGGGAAGCCAGACCAGGAAGGCCTGGGGAAAGGCATCCATTGGAGAGGCCTGGAGGAACTTGGCTGTGTGCAAGTTTCTAAGCATGTTAATATATACTTAAGACTTGCAAACTTGCCAGACAAACCAATTATCCTGTCATGGGTAGGCATGCGTAATTTTGTGTAGGTATTAGTTTGGGTACAGTGCTATTGGGATTTCCCATAAGCAATCTGAGCATCTTGCGTTTATATCTAAAGATCCTCCAATATCTAACTTCATAATAATGTAGTAAACAGTAGCAGACTTCAGGAGGTCATAGACTGGTGAAAAGGGCAGGCAGATGGCATATGAAATTTAATGCAGTGAAGTGTGAAGCAATGCATTTTGGAAGGAAAAATTAGGAGAGGCAATATAAATTAAATGGAACAATTTTAAAGGAGATGCAGGAACATAGAGACCTGGGGGATCACAAACACAAATCTTTGAAGGTGGCAGGACAAGTTGAAAGGGCTGTAAAAACAACATATGCGATCCCTGTCTTTATAAACAGAGGCATAGGGTACAAAAACAAAGAAGTTATGGTAAACCTTTACAAATTACTGGTTAGGCCTCAGCTAGAGTATAGTGTCCACACCGGACTTTAGGAAGGGTGTCAAGACCTTGTAGAGGGTGCAGGGGAGATTTACTAGAATCATACCAAGGATGAGGAACTTCAGTTATGTGGAGAGACTAGAGAAGCTGGGATTGTTCTCCTCAGAACAGAGAAGGTTAAGGGGAGATTTAATAGAGGTGTTCAAAATGATGAGGGGTTTTGATAGAGTAGATAGGGCGAAACTGTTTCCACTGGCAGGTGAGTTGGTAACCAGAGGACACAGATTTAAGATTATTGGCAAAATATCCAGGGGGGAAATGAAAATAAAATGTTTTACACAGCGAGTTGTTATGATCTGGAATGCACTGCCTAAAAAGGTGGTGAAAGTAGATTCAATAATAACTTTTAAAAGGGAATTAGATATATAATTGAAAAAGGGAAATTTGTAAGGCTATGGGAAAAGAGCTGGAGAGTGGGACTAATTGGTTGGCTCTTTCAAAGATTGGCATAGACATGATGGCCTCCTTCTGTGCTGTATGATTCTATGAACTGGTTAAATGAAACTAATATGTGTGTGTAATTAGTTATGGCTTCAGATTACAATAGATCAAATTCTTGCCATAAACATTACAAATGCACATTTTTTTTTAGTTTAAACTAATCAGAATGCTGTATATAACACCTACCTTGCATCCATTACCATTTATCACCATTGTTTTCACCAGAAGTTGAATAATGGTCTTTAGCTTTTCAGTCAAGTGACAATTTTTTTTCTGTAAAAACTGATGACCCTGTAATTTTAATGATTTTTTTTGATACCCAGATGTGGTATTGCGATTTTTAAGACTGTTTAAAAATTAATTTCCCAGGCAGTGATTTTTTAATCTGTCGATGGAACTCGATAGTTTATCAGCACAGCTCGCAACCTCACTGTAGAATGGTGCTCAGCTAAATTAGTTTCACTGCTCTCAAGGATCTTGTCTATTACAGCTAACAGCATGATCTCCACAATCTAATATAGAAATGTAAATTAGCAGTACATCACTGGCAGAGACAAAAGCCAAAAAGGTTGCCTGATGATAAATGTCACTGACAAAAAGCTCTGCTGCAAATGTCATTAAGCCAAGTTCTGAACATCTTTTATGCTACTGCTTAGTTATTGGATGACATTATAGTATTTCAAACCATCAGGTCTTTTCTCCTTCTAGTTACCTAGATCATATTTATTGGGAATTTTTAATGACCTTTGAGATGAAAATGGAATGTTCTTATGCAATTTTGTACTAATTAAACTAATTTAGTGTAATGTGTTGATGCACTAATAATTTAGTAGTAAGCTATTATTTTGCAGTTTATAAATTACTTTGATGCCCCTGATTATTATTCAATAGATTATTACTACAGTATGCTGAATGCAGCAAAGCTGAACAACAAAGATAATAGGGGTAAATTTTAACTCTCACCGCCAGGCTGCAAACTGGCGGTGGCGTATCTGTTAGGGAATGGGTGTTCTTAAGTTAATACGATATTCCTCAAGATAATAGGGTTCAGAAGCATTTATTGGCAATCATAGGAATTAAGCATACAATGATAACTATTATTAACAATAATTACACATGTACTCAAGAGTACACTTACAGCAATACGAGTTCACCAGCGTACTCAACGTGTTGCCGTTTTCGAGCTTGAAGGGTGGAGTCAACAGTTGATCAGGCCTCATCGAATTCTGAGAGATCTCTCCTAACGCCCTTTTTTTATACATTTTTTCTGACCAGCTATATGAGGATCCACATGTTTCATCGCATTACCTCATCCACATTCAATAAGCTATTCTCCCTCATTGATAACTGCAGTTTTAACCAGAATAACTCTCATTCAGCTGGAGACAGTTCGATCGATTAATGAACAAAGGCCCCCTACAGGCGATGTTATCACTTGCCTTACATAGATGTGACCTTGTTCTTGGCGGACAGCTGAGAGATCTATGGGGCCAGGACAAAGGTAACTTGTATCTGCATTTTTATTAGCCATATGTCTCTATCTGGTAACTTCTAATTCCCACAGACTAACTGAACATTACTAAAACATACATTTGTAAAGCTAAAAGTTAATATAAAGAATTTACCCTTTCCTTACGGATCGGCTATCCATTATATCCCGTCTGATTTTCCTTTCCATTGAAGCAATGGAGCCCATTGGCAGTTGTGGGACTCGTATGGGGGTCAAGGCTGGGATTCAGGCTTGGATGCCCAAAGAGGAAGCAATGTAAATTTTTTGAAAATATTTTTGGAGCGGCCCCTTGACAAAGGTGCCACAGGGGCACAGTCAGTAAACTTCCATGGGGGCCCCAACTTCCCCACAGCCTGACCACCTTACCACAGTTCATGACATCCTACACAATACCAGGCGCCCTAGCTGTGCCCTTAGTGGCACAGCCACCCACTGACAGTGTACAAATGAGCTGACCTCCCTCTGACCCTGTATATTCTGGTGGGGTCAACAGTGGAAGTCACCGGCAGGTCTTTTAAAAGTTTTTTTTTAAAGATTCTTAAATTTTAATTTTTATTAAAATGGACAAATTTGACACTGCACAAAATTAAAATGAGCTTTCCAGGCCCTTAACATTTGTTTAGCAGTAACAACGCTGCTAAAACCCCAGTTACACCGAATCCCTTTGGGCCTAACTTTTATTGGGATCTTTAACAGCGTACTTACTGTGGAAGAGCCAAAGTTTTCGTCAGTTTCCCTGATTTGGGTGATTACACCGATTGCCGGCTCTGTTGGGGGGGTGGGGGCGGGGGCACAGCGCAGCCAGTTTCGGAGCTATCAATGACACACGGCAATTTAAGGATTAATCCCAAAGTTGCGGTCAGTTTCAAAGGAGGAATGACGGTGAACACTGCCAGTTCGCTGTCATCCCGACTGCAAATTCCGGGCCAACATGTAGTAAAATGCATGAAGAAATAGGCCCATAAAATGTTTACACACTACATTAATAATAAAGGGAATCATATCACAATATACTACTGGTGGGGTCCCCATATTTGGCTGGGGCCCCTGGGCACAGGCTCCATAGGCCCATGTGTTAATCACCCCTGCAGAATAGCAATTTCATTACCAAAAGTTGTAACTCCTTGCTGTCTACGCAAATCAATGATTGTAACCATAGTAACAAAACATTTCAGCTGACCTATTCAGACATGTAGGGGTAGAATTTGTAACTTGGAAGAAGATCGGCAGAAACAACATAAACAACCATTGCTGCTTTGATTTCACCGATCATCCGCCAAAGTTACACCGGGAAATCAGGAGAACTCCTGTGGAAATTGCAGCTCATAAACTACCATTTTTCTTTCGCTGACGTGAAAATGGCATCAGGCACGTATATGATGAGTTGGGGTCACGTTCCCCGTTTTTTCATTCATATCCTCCCGACCCGCTCCCGCCCATCATTAATATCAAGGCCAGAGTGAGAGTAAGGCTTAAAAAACAAGAATTAATGAGTAGGAATTCATCTGTGAGTAGAAGGTAAGCTGTGGGTAAGTAGTCGAGAAATTTTGCTTTTTACTGAATTGAAATTTAAGCTTAATTTTTAACTTGAATAATTGCAAGTGAGTTGGCAGTTAACTGTAAGTAGTTCACTGGCCAGGTGTTAAGTCGATACTGTGTAGTTCAGGGCTGACTGACCAGCTGGAACTGGTTTGTGTCTGTAAAGTATGTATAGGAAGATATTTGTGAGCACTTCTGAATGAGCTGGTAACAGAGTGAGGTAAGAATAAGGATTTCTAAGATAGGAATTTGATGAGAATGGGAATTAGATACAGGGGGGAAAGGAGGTGTTAAGTAGACTAGCTGATAGCAAGAGACAGAGAGTAGGGATAATGGGCAGGTACTCTAATTGGCAGGATATGACTAGTGGTGTCCCGCAAGGATCTGTGTTGGGGCCTCAACTATTCACTGTATTTATTAACGACTTGGATAATGGGATAGAGAACCACATATCCAAATTTGTTGATGACACAAAGATAGGCAGCATGGTAAGCAGTGTAGATGAAAGCATAAAATTACAAAGAGTTATTGATAGATTAAGTGAATGGGCAAAACTGTGGCAAATGGATTTCAATGTAAGCAAATGTGAGGTCATCCACTTTGGACCTAAAAAGGATAGAACAGGGTACTTTCTAAATGGTGAAAAGCTAAAAACAGTGGAGGTCCAAAGAGACTTGGGGGGTCTAGGTACATAGATCATTAAAATGTCATGAACAGGTACAGAAAATAATCAAAAAGGCTAATGGAATGCTGGCCTTTATATCTAGAGGACTAGAATACAAGGGGGTAGAAGTTAGGCTACAGCTATACAAAGCCCAGGTGGAGATAGACAGATTTTTGCAAGATAAGGGAGTGAAGGGTTATGGGGAGCAGGCAGGGAAGTGGCTTTGAGCCCAAGATCAGCCATGACCTTATTGAATGGTCGGAGCAGGCTCGAGGGGCCAAGTGGCCTATTCCTGCTCCTATTTCTTATGTTCTTATGTTTTTATGTTCTAGACCACACCTGGAGTACTGTGAGCAGTTCTGGGCACCACACCTTAGGAAGGATATTTTGGCCTTGGAGGGAGTGCAGCGTAGATTTACCAGAATGATACCTAGACTCCAGGGTTAAATTACAAGCAGAGATTATACAAACTAGGATTGTATTCCCTGGAATTTAGAAGGTTAAGGTGTGATTTGATCTAAGTTTTCAAGATATTGGCCCATATTTTCCGATCGCAGGCCTCCCGCGGGCGGAGGCCTGCGATCTGGAAAAATCTGCGCCCTTACCTGAGGGCTCTCGGGACGCGCACACTTCCGATGCTGGGCCTCTCCAAACTCCAAGTGCGCAGGGCCCACGTATCCCAGAGGCGCATGTAGTTCGCAGCGTCCCTGGGATCACGTGGGCCAAGGGGAGCCAATCACAGAAGGGAATCTTCCTTCATACATTTGACAGGAAGACCTGTCAAATATATGAATGGAGATCACTGAAAAAACATAGTAAAACTTTAAATAATTTTTTTTTTAATCACATTTTTAAAATGACTTGAAATTACAATAAATTAAGTATTTTAAACAAAACTTTAATTTTTTGAAAAAAATAATTAAAGTATTTTACGGGGCTAAAAATAAACTTACCTTTTTTTAAAGTATTTTTAAATGATAAATCAGTGAGAATTTTTTTTTTACTTTTTTCTACTCTTATCCTGGTAAAAGCAGGCCTTACGCTTGCTTTTACCAGGCATAAGAATTGTAAGGGTTTTCTGCGGGCAGAGGGTCTCCAAAAAGCGGAACTATCCGCCCACAGAGGCCCTTCTCCAGGGCAGCCGGAGGATCTGTCAAGACCATCCTTGACAGATCGGAAATGCCGGTTTTCAGCGCATGCGCTGTGCATGCCTGAAACCGGCATTTCCGATGTCCCTACGGGTGGGTACACAGCGCGTACACACCCGTAGGAATCGGAATATCCAGCCCATTAAGGAGAACAGATAGGGTAGAGAGAAACTATTTCCGCTGGTTGGGGAGTCTAAGACTAGGGGGCATAGTCTAAAAATTAGAGCCAGACCTTTTAGGAGTGAAATTAGGAAATGCTTCTACACACAAAGGGTGGTAGAAGTTTGGAACTCTCTTCCGCAAACGGCAATTGATGCTAGATCAGTTGTTAATTTTAAACCTGAGATTGATAGATTTTTGTTACCCAAAGATATTAAGGGAAATGAGGCAAAAGCGGGTAAATGGAGTTAGGTCACAGATCAGCCATGATCTCATTGAATGGCGCAACAGGCTCGAGGGGCTAAGTGGGCTACTCCTGTTCCTATGTCCTTCCTTTGATATTATACATAAATATTATAAACTTTAAAGTAGAACAAAGTAAATAAACCTAATAATGGCAGCACAGGAAGGGACCGTGATATGTCATTCCTGCAGGATGCTGGAGTTTTGAGCACCAGGTATTGACTCGGGCAATCACATCTGTGGGAAGTGTCTCCAAGTTACATCGCACAAGCTCACAATCTCAGAACTTGAGAAAGAGATGGGAGCAATTCAACACATCAGGGAGGAAAAGCAAGTTCTGGAGTGATAGTTTGAAAGAGTAGTCACACCACTTAGAGTTAGCGAGCAGGCAGTGGAGGAGGAAAGATGGGTGATTTTCCGAGGGGTGTGGAAAGAGAAAAAGGAATATGAATTCAATTGAAAATACATATTATAGAATAACCAAATCTTCATGATTGGCTATGCCATCTCCATTGAGACTTATCAAATAGGTGTCTTGCCAGCAGAGCAGCATCCTTACCTTTTACTGTATTATGCTGTCCTGTTGATGCCAGATTATACCTATAATGATGGCCCGTAATTTCCGATAGAAGGCTTCCTGCGTGCGGATGCCTCCTCTCGGGGGAAAAAATCTACGCCCTTACCTGAGGGCTCCCGAGGTGCGGCCATTTCCGATCCTGGGCCTGTCCAGTCGAAATGCGCAGGGCCCACATCTCCCAGGGGCGCAGGCAGTTCGCAGGCGTCCCTGGGATCATGTGGGCCAGCCGAGCCAATAGGAGAAGGGAATCCCCCTTCATACTTTTGGTAGATAGACTTGTCAAAAGTATGAATGGAGATCACCCCAAAAACACATCAAAACATTAAATAATTTTTTTTTTAATCCCATTTTTAAAATGAGTTAAAATTACATTAAATTAAATGTTTTAAACAAAAATTACATTTTTTGAAAAAAATAATTAAAGTTTTTTACGGGGCTAAAAATAAACTTACCTTTTTTTTAAAAAGTATTTTAAAATTATAAATGAGTGAAATTTTTTTTTCACTTTTTTAAACTCTTAAGATTTTTAAGTGATTTGAGCGGGCGGAGGTTCTGCAGAAAGCGGAACTCTCCACCCGCAGAGGCCCTTCTCTAGGGCAGGCGTTCGATCTGTCAAGAGGATTCTTGACAGATCGGAAATGCTGGTTTTCAGCGTATGCGCTTCGCATGCCTGAAACCAGCATTTCCGATGTCCCTACGGGTGTGTACACAGCGCGTACACACCCGTAGGCATCAGAAAATACGGGCCAATGTAAATTCAGTTCAAAAATCACAGTGTAGAGCAGTTGAATGTCACTCCAATTTGGCTATACCATCTCTTTTCAGATCCACCAAAAAGGTGATTTGACAGTGGAATAGTAATGTGTTGGCTCCAGTGTCACACTTGGAGTTAACACAATGCCTAAAAATCCATTATGTGCATGATATCACAATGTGATGTTACTTATTGAACTGCCTTATATCTGCTAGTCAGTACTTGTCTGATACTTCAGTTCAGTAGGCCTACATCAGTCAAGTATTTTCTGCTTGTGTGGCTAGGTGAAATGGGCTGCACAACCAGGCTACTCTGGTGTCCTCCAACATGGGGAACACCACTGTGCATACAAATAAATTAATGCACAGCATATGCATAATTTGCTGTACATTTCAGAGGAAACTGGTGTTTCAGTATGTGTAGAGAGTATAACTTGGTTTTTCAAGTGGGACAAACCTTATTTGTATCTGACATAAGTATAATGGCAACATTAGAGGTTTATTGCTGTGGTCTGTGGATATTACATTACAATTATTTCACTTGTGCTGCTGCTCATGATATACTTACATTTTCCTTGATTGAGGTCTTCAAAGGACGTAAGTAATTTGTGCAATAAACTTATAAAAGCCTATTGTAGCACAGTATAAGGTTATTAGCTGTAATTATTGGCAGCCTGCCATTTTCCCTTACTGAATACAGTGCATGAAGTAAGCTTTGTGAAAATGAGAGAATATTGTTCAGAAGAGCTGCAGAAACCCTGGGGAAATGGTGCTTACAGCATTTTTCTGGAGTTTCACCGGCTCATCCGCTGAGGTTATGACAAATGACCCCTGTGGAAACTCGCCCCCAACATCTTTTCTAGTATTAGCAGATATCCTGTGGCACTGCCCACAGTTGGTCAGATGATATTCTGTCTTTAACAAACAATAAATTATTATATAACTAGTAGATCTCCCGTGGTGTTGCTCATGGTGGAGGTGGGATGCACATCTGCAGGGAAAGAATCCAGAAAGTTATAACATCTCCTCACTAACAATACTCTAGTAGTTACAAATAGTTTTTTTTTAAATGATTGATCAATGTAAAATATAAAGGGGTTTTATCTTTGCAAGATTGTTTCCCAGGATAGCAAGTAGGAAACAACACAAATACATCATTGTATTTCAATTAAAGCAGTGCCTGTTATAATTTTAATATTCAAATAAAAATTTGATAGTAAATTTAACATGAAAAACCAAAACCATCATGGCATACACAATCTTTACTCATTAAGCAACCTACAAAAGGATCTGTTTAGGGTGGGGGATTGCTGGAGCCAAAAGAGAAGGCAAAGTGATTTAAGCTGCAGCTCCTGTTCTTGTTAGTTGAAAACACAGGAATAGTGTGAGATGCCATTGTTACGACATTTTAAACCTTTAAAACAGAAACTTCTTATTGTAAAATTGAAACAAAGGGAAGAATAAGTGTGTCTAATAAATTATCTGTTACTGGCAAGGACATGATGAAAGTGAAATACAGTGGGTTGCTGTTATGATTGAGTGCAGTGCTGCAATTCCACACAATAATCTGTCTCATTGGTACATTCTACCTTGCTAGCTAGAACAGTAGGGGAGAAGAAAAATGTCAGAATACGCCAAAAAATTGTGCAACATTATTTCCTGTCAAAATGTCATTTGTAACCTATAAATTTCCAAAATTATAACAAAAAAATAGAAAAAGTTATATCCCTTGATTGAAAAAAAAATCCAAAAGAACACACTTGTTCCAAAATACATATTGAAAACAACTCAAAATGTGTGCAGAAAAATACATGTTTTACATCATATTTGTGGTCAGTCACAATGGGAAAGATGCAAGGAAGAGTACAGAATCCAACTGAGAAACTATCACAAGATAATCACAGCGAATAGATGATTAATGCAGGCTGATAACACTTTGCATGTAAAGGAGCTAGTGCAGTCAAATTGTACGAAGCATGCAGGCAAAATGTCCCAGGTGGATAAAAGTAATACATGCTGTCGAAAGAACAAAGCAATCAGTTGTTAGTACAGTAGTCCACCATTGCAGCAGAGCAGTTGAGTGGAGACCTTTTTTCATAATTACAGACATAGAATTCCATTGCACCTTCCAGATTCATCATAAATGGACATTAAAATATATTTGCACAAATAGAACTATTTTTAAAAAGACTTGGTTTAAAATATTACCTCTAAATCTATGTATGATAAATTTGTCCAATAAAAACTCAGAGTATGTTCTTGTTCTCTCATCATAAATAGTAGGAAATTTATTCTCCTTGCATTACATTACCTAGTGACTGAGAATTTGTTTTGGAAAGATAAAACACATTTCATAACCCACATTGAACTGAAAGAAACCGCAAATCATATCTTAAATTATTAATTAAACATAGGATGAATTTTCTGATATGAGCACTAAAGCAGTGAGACCATGGAGCAACAAGAATAGTGGCCCAAACTGAAAATGCTGGAAATACTCAGCAGGTCAGGCATCATCTGTGGAGAGAGAAACAAAGTTAATGTGTCAGGTCGATGACTTTTCATCAGAAGTATACTGGCCCAATCTCTTAGCACTTTCTGAGGTCGTTCCAAATTACTTATTAATAGTGAGCAGCTGGGCCTGATGCTGGGAGTTCCCCAAAGGAAGTGGGGGGGTTAAATAGTTTCATCCTTACCAAAGGCTGCAAATATTTCAAATCTATTTTCTTACTTTTCCAAGGGCTGTATGAAGCAAAAGAAGTGGCTGAAAAATCTAAGGGAAGGTGGAGGTAGAAAATCGACTTTGTGGCCAAGTGATGAAGCAGCGTAGTATCCAAACCCCCTGTTTGATGGCTGCAAAGTTGAGGTGCTGTTGCATAAGCTGAGTGCAAGGATGATTGTTTTGTTTTGCACTTCAGGGCACTCTTCCCAGAAGACATCAATGCAGCAAGTCTGGGAGGAGGTGGCAGCCAGGTCACTGCTGTGTACAGTACTCACATAACCTGGGAACGGATGTGGACGAAGACAGACTACTTTAAGAAAGCTGCCACAGTAATACAAGTCCATAGACTCAGGTTTTGGTATAATGCCTCCAAGGCCAGCTTTGAAGAATCTGGAGATCCCCCAAAAAAAGCACAAAGGAGGATGATTGAATGCCCTCAAAATGAATAATATAGATTACATAGAATTACATTGAATATACGGCACAGAAACAGGCCTTTCGGCCCTTCCAGTCCATGCTGGTGTTTATGCTCCACTCGAGCCTCCTCCCATCCTTCCTCATTTAATTCTATCAGCATAACCCTCTATTCCATTCTCCCTCATATGCTTATCTAGCTTCCCCTTTAATGCATCTATACTATTTGCCTCAACTACTCCCTGTGGTAGCGAGTTCCATATTCTCACCACTCTTTGGGTAAAGAAGATTCTTCTGAATTGCCTATTTAATTTCTTGGTGACTATCTTATATTGATGGCCTCTAGTTTTGCTCTTCCCCTCAAGTGGAAACATTCTCTCTATGTCTACCCTATCAAAACCTTTCATAATTTTAAAGACCTCTATTAGGTCACCCCTCAGCCTTCTCTTTTCAAGAGAAAAGAGACCCAGCCTATTCATCCTTTCCTGATAGGTATAACCTCGCAGTTCTGGTATCATCCTTGTAAATCTTTTTTTGCACCCTCTCCAGAGCCTCTATCCTTTTTATAATTTGGCAACCAGAACTGTACACAGTACTGCAAGTGTGGTCTAACCAAGGTTGAATACAAGATTAGCATAGCTTCTCTACTTTTCAATTCTATCCCTCTAGAAATAAACCCTAATACTTGGCTTGCTTTTTTTATGGCCGTATTAGCCTGCGTCACTACTTTTAGTGATTTGTGTATTTGTACTCCCAGATCCATTTGCTCCTTTAGATTCTTATTTTCCAAGTAATATGTGACCTCCTTATTTTTCTTATCTGAATGTAAAACCTCACACTTAACTATATTGAAATTCATTTGCCAATTATATGCCCATTCTGCAAGTTTATTAATGTCTTCTTGTAATTTGTTACTGTCCTCCACAGTACTGACTATCCCACCCCACGCACGCACACACACACACACACACACACACACACACACACATCCCAATTTGGTGTTGTCCACAAATTTAGAAATTGTATTTTTGATTCCAAAGTCTAAATCGTTAATATAAATTGTGAACAACAGTGGTCTCAGCACTGATCCTTGTGGGACCCCACATCCCACCTCTGCCACTCTGAATAGCTACCCTTTACCCCTACTCTCTGCTTTCTGTCTTGCAGCCAGCTAGCTATCCAACATAGGAGTGGAGCTAGATAGATTATTTGAAAAAAGGTCACTTATCAAAGTCCAAATTATTTTTCTTTCTGATTTAGCAGGCATAATTAATAGCAGCTGCATTCTCAGAATACTTTGCTTACTGAATTTATTCCCCGCTTTGTCCAAATGAACAATGTCTTGATAGATCTTTCAGTAATTCATAAATCAAGCTCAGTAAAAATTGTGACTATTATCTCAGTTGGTTTTGTAAAAGTGGATCACTTGACTGCTCAAGAAGAAGAACAACAACTGGCATTTGTATAGCGCCTTTAACAGAGTAAAACAAGGCACTTTACAGGAGCGTTATCAAACAGATTTTGACACCGAGCCACATAAGGAGATATTAGGACAGATGACCAAAAGCTTGGTCAGAGAGGTAGGTTTTAAGGAGTGTCTTAAACATAGAAACATAGAACAGTACAGCACAGTACAGGCCCTTCGGCCCTCGATGTTGTGCCGAGCATTGTCCGAGACCAAGATCAAGCTATCACACTCCCTATCACTCTGGTGTGCTCCATGTGCTTATCCAATAACCGCTTGAAAGTTCCTAAAGTGTCCGACTCCACTATCACAGCAGGCAGTCCATTCCACACCCCAACCACTCTCTGAGTAAAGAATCTACCTCGGACATCCCTTCTATATCTCCCCCCATGCACCTTATAGTTATGCCCCCTTGTAACAGCTGCCTCTACCCGAGGAAATAGTCTCTGAACATCCACTCTATCTATCCCCCTCATCATCTTATAAACCTCTATTAAGTCGCCTCTCATCCTCCTCCGCTCTAAAGAGAAAAGCCCCAACTCCCTCAATCTTTCCTCATAAGACCTCCCCCCCAAACCAGGCAGCATCCTGGTAAATCTCCTTTGCACTCTTTCCAATGCTTCCACGTCCTTCCTATAGTGAGGTGACCAGAACTGCACACAATATTCCAAATGTGGTCTCACCAAGGTCCTGTACAGTTGCAGCATAACCTCACGGTTCTTAAACTCAAACCTCTGTTAATTAAAGGAGGAGAGAGAGGTAGAGAAGCGGAGAGGTTTAGGGAGGGAATTCCAGGCTCAGGGCCCAGGCAGCTGAAAGCACAGCCACCAATGGTGGAGCGATTAAAATCGGGGATGAACAAGAAGCCAGAACTGGAGGAGCACAGAGATCATGAAAGCTTGTAGGGCTGGAGGAGGCTGCAGAGATAGGGAGGGCTAAATGGGACTTGGAGCCAGTTACAGGCAGCAGAGTTTTAGATGAGCACAAGTTTATGTAGGGTGGAAGCTGGGAGCCCGGCCAGGAGAGCATTGGAATAGCCAAGTCTAGAGGTAGCAAAGGCACAGATGATGGTTTCAGCAGCAGATGAGGGGCAGAGTCGGGTGATGTTACGGAGGTGGAAGTAGGCGGTCTTGGTGATGGAGTGGCTCTGTGGTCAGAAACTCATTTCTGTGTCAAATATGACCCCAAGGTTGCAAACGGTCTGATTCAGCCTCAGACAGTTGCCAGGGAGAGGGATGGAGTCGGTGGCTAGGGAACAGAGTTTGTGGTGTGGACAGAAGACAATGGCTTTGATCTTCCCAATATTTAGCTGGAGAAAATTTCTACTCATCCCGACCCTTGATGGAACATTCACAACCTGAGGCATCTTCTTCCTGACAAAATGTTTTTATTCAGCAGCTTTTCATAAAGAACAAGGGCTCTCTTCACAGAGGAAATGTTGGCTCAGTTCCCTTCTCCCCTTTTTCTGAACAATGACTTTATCGAAGGGGTTTGCCACTCTCTTGGTGAACGTTGCGGGTCGCTCAGTTCCTGGAACAACCCTGAGTTCCCGAAGCTCCTATTAAGTGCTCTGGGAAACAAACCACGTAGTAATAGATGACCATGTTTACAGATGGTTAGACAAACATACAAGACAATTCTAAAATATCAAATAGTCTGTTTAAATATCAACTCAAAATCTCTGTCAAAACATTTAACAGTGGAATCATAGCTGGTGAAATCCAGGTGACTGGCTTTAATAAATGAAAGCCAGCACGGATTTGTTAAAGGCAAATTGTGTTTGACGAACTTGTTTGAGTGCTTTGATAAAGTAATGGATAAAGTAAGGAATGAAAAGGTGTTTGAAAAAGTATCACATAATAAGACTTGTTAGCAAAATTGAGGCCCATGGGATTAAAGGGGCAGTGGTTACATGGATATGAAATTGGCTAAGGGACAGAAAGCAGAGAGTAGTGGTGAACAGTTGTTTTTCAGACTGGAGGGACGTGTGCAGTGGTGTCCCCCAGGGATGGTGTTGAGACCACTGCTCATTTTTTATATATATTAATGACCTGGACTTGGGTGTACAGGGCATAATTTCAAAGTTTACAGATGACTCCTTGTCCTCCTCCTCCTCATTCTCATCCCCTCCCTCCCCCCTATAGTCCATCATTTGGGTGTGTCAAATGAGGAAGGCACAAGGGTGGAGTTGTGGTGAGGGGAGGAGGATAACGTATGAGGATACCAGCATCTTGTATCCTTTCAGCCCCGCTGCTGGCCAAGGGCTCAGCCACGCCCCTGCCAAGAATGGCCTGCACTCTCTCCTCCAAGTGGGTGAGCTGAAGCTAGGAATGGGAGATGTGCCTCATGTTTGGTTCACATTGTTGGTAGGTGAGTGATTGGCGGGGGCAGGGTGGTGAGTTGTGCATTGAGCAGTGTGTGAGGCTAGTGGTGCAGTTGGTAGGAGACAGCTTTAACTCCGGCTGGCTTTGACACCGACAGGGTTTTAGCGATCTCCAATTTCTAGGCCATAATTTCATCACTTTGGGCCGGAATTTGTGGTGGGTAATAACGGCGAACTAACAGCACCAAAGTGAGAGCACCAATCTTTGTTTTGTTCTCTAACATTTTTTAAAAGTCGGGATAAAAGCAGGTTCTCGTTTCCTGCTTCCCTGTCTGTGAAAATTCTGCAATGTGTTTGGCTGCTTAGACAGCACGTTGACGTCACAGCAGATTGCGTTAGTGATTCCCCATTATACTGTACTGAAATCTCTTGCCCGTCGAAAAAGGCAAACTTTGCGAGATCTCTGTGGGCAGCTTTCTTCAGGGCCAGCAACGAAAGCTCTTGCTTTGCCGCTGATCGCAAATTCCGGGCCTTTATTTTCTACCATTTTGAAGCCGACTGTAATTTTAACTTTCAAACCAAAAATAATTTATCCCAGAAGGATATTTCAAATATTAAAATAAAATTGTTGTACAGACTTCAATACAGGATCCAGATCCTTCCAGTAGGTATTGAACCAAGGTTCATCACTTTGATTTGTGAACTCAAATGTCTTATAATACGAATATATAAAATAAATCCAACCGCATAAGGTACCTGACAGATGCCAGTGTGACCAGGACCAATGACCCGATAAGGCTTTTCTGATACCAGGGTTACAGACCTGTATCTGACTGTGTAAAAATCTAAAAATAACAATGTAGCTGCAGATAGGAACAGAGAAGAAAACTGAGCAAGTGTCAGTGGAGCTCCAGCCTGTTGCTCCGCTGTCTGGCAGTTGCCTTGACTGCAATAACTGTCCCCACTTACAAACCTGATGCCGTCAAGTGAACATTATTAAGAAACAAAAAGATCTGCAACTTCCACTAAACAAACCTGATAATATCAGGTGGAAGCTTTTCATTACAGATTCATGTCACCAATACTTCCACTCTGGCTCCAATCTTGTTGCGCTGAACAGGGGAGCCACATAATGGGCCAGATTTTCCGCCCCCCACGGGTGTGCATGCGCTGAAAACCGGCACTTGCGATCTGTCAAGAATCCTCCAATCGGAAATTCAGGGCCAATATGGCAATGTGCATTCATTAAGCTGAACAGTGAGTGCTGGGGCAGTTCTGTGGACAGTGGGTTGTTTGATTGAAGTGTTGATACTTCTGCTGATTTTGATCATCATACACAGATGGTTGACATAATGCTTATCCAACAAGCCCCTGTGAATGAGTGTTTCCAATTCTAGGTATGTTTATTCCATAGAACTTTGAGAAACAGAACAATGCATTATATTAATAATGGCTCTGAATTTGCGGTCGGAGACTTCCCGCGGGCGGATGCCTCCGACCAGCAAAACATCTATGAACTTACCTGATGCGCTCCTGGGACTCCACGCGTAGACATGTGCAGAGGCCCACATATCCCAGGGGCGCAGGCGGTTCGCAAGCGCCCCTAGGATCACATGGGCCGACCCAACCAATCAAAGAATGTACGGAATCCTCATAAGTATGAATGGGAATACCCCAAAAATACACGTACACTTCAAATAAATTTTAAAAAACCATCACATATTTAAAGTTAATCAAAATGGCATTTAATTAAATATTTAATTCAAAAATGTAATTTTTTGAAAAATAAATTTACATATTTTAAAGGGGCTAAAAATAAACTTCCCTTATTTCACAGGTTTTTAAATGTATAAATTATTGAAAAAAAATTATTTTTCTGTTCTTTAAAAGTCTTACACTGGTAAAAGAAGGCTTTATGCCTGCTTTTACCAGGCGTAAGAATTTCACGTGCATTCACTGGGCAGAAGTCGGGCAAATGGCGGACCTGAGTGGGAGCGGCGGCATAAAACTAAAGTGATGTCGCAACCAGGGAAGAAGCTGATTGGTGAGTAGCTGATAAGTGTTTCTAGTTAATAGTCTATTAAGTAAAGGCATGGCAGGGCAACTCAGTCCCATGGAATGCTCATCCTGTGCCATGTGGGGACTCCAGGACGCATCCCGTGTCCTGGACAACCACATGTGCAGGAAGTGTCATCAGCCAGAGCAGCTCGAGCTCCGGTTTTGGAGCTTGAGCATCAGCTGGCGTCACTGCAGTGCATCCGTGAGGCTGAGAGCTTTGTGGATAGCACGTTTCAGGGGGTGGTCACCCGCAGATAAAGAGTGTGCAGGCAGAAAGGGAATGGGTGACCACCAGACAGAAGAGGAGGACCAGGCAGGTAAGGCAGGAGTCCACTGAGTGCATCTCGCTCTCCAACCAGTATTCTGTTCTGAGTAGTGGTGAGGGCGATGGTTCCTCTGGGGAGTGCAACCAGAGCCAAGTCTGCGGCACCACGGGTGGCTCAGCTGTACAGAGGGGGAGGAAGAAGAGTGGGAGAGCAATAGTGGTAGGGGATTCGATAGTTAGGGGAGCAGATAGGTGTTTCTGCGGCCGCAGGCGTGACTCCAGGATGGTATGTTGCCTCCCTGGTGCCAGGGTCAAAGATGTCACTGAGCGGCTGCAGAACATTCTGAGGGGGGAGGGTGAACAGCCAGAGGTCGTGGTCAATATCGGTACCAACGACATAGGTAGAAAGAGGGATGAGGTCCTGCAGGCAGATTTCAGGGAGCTAGGAAAGAGATTAAAAAGCAGGACCTCAAAGGTAGTAATCTCTGGATTACTCCCGGTGCCACGCGCGAGTGAGTATAGAAATAGGAGGATAGAGCAGATGAATGCGTGGCTGGAGAGATGGTGCAGGAGGGAGGGTTTTAGATTCCTGGGGCATTGGGACCGGTTCTGGGGGAGGTGGGACCTGTACAGGCCGGACGGGTCGCACCTCAACAGGGCCAATATCCTCGCGGCGAGGTTTACTAGTGCTGTTAGGGAGGGTTTAAACTAATTTGGCAGGGGGGTGGGCACCAGGATGCAACATTAGAAAGGGGAAATAAAGTGCTCAAAGGATTGGGAGAGGCAGAGAGCACTAAAGTAAGAAATAGTAAGGTACTGTATTAGGTGGGGTCAAACTAAGAGAGAATACAGGATGGTCTAAGATGGGTTTACAGTGTATGTATGTGAACACACGAAGCATAGTAAACAAGGTAAGTGAGCTGCAGGCATAAATAGCCACATGGGAATATGATGTTGTGACAATAACTGAGACCTGGCTCAAAAAAGGCCAGGATTGGGTGTTAAATATTCCTGGTTATAAAGTGTTCAGGAAAGATAGGGAAGGAAAGATAGGAGGTGGTGTGACAGTATTGGACAAGGGGAATGTTACAATGTTGGAGAGGGAGGATGTCCTGGAGGGGTCAAGGACAGAATCTATATGGCTAGAGTTAAGAAATAATAGAGGTGAAATTACACTACTAGGTGTATTCTATCAATCACCAAATAGTGGGAAAGATATGGAGGAGCAAATTTGCATAGAAATTACAGAGAGGTGCAAGAACTATAGAGTAGTAATAATGGGGGACTTCAACTATCCTAATATAGACTGGGATCATAACAGTGTTAAGGGCAGAGAAGGGGAAGAATTTCTGAAGTGTGTTCAGGAGAATTTTCTTGATCAGTATGTTTCCGGCCCAACGAGGGAGAAGGCATTGCTGAATCTGGTTCTGGGAAATGAGGTAGGTCAAGTGGAGCAAGTGTCAGTAGGTGAACATTTAGGGAACAGTGATCATAGTATCATAAGGTTTAGATTAGCTATGGAAAAGGACAGGGAGCAATCTAGAGTAAAAATGTTTAACTGGGGAAGGCCAATTTCAGTAAGAATGGATCTGGCCCGGGTAAATTGGCATCAAAGATTGGCAGGCAAAATGGTAATGGAACAATCGGCTGCCTTTAAAGAGGAAATAGTTCAGGTACAGTTGAGGTACATTCCCACGAGGGGGAAGGGCAGGGCAACTAAAGTCAGGGCTCCCTGGATGATGAAAGAGATAGAGAATATGATGAAGCAGAAAAAGACTGCTTATGACAGATGTCAGGTTGCAAATACATCTGAGAATCAGGCTATATATAGAAAGGTCAGAGGAAAAGGGAAAAAGAAAATAAGAGGGGCAAAGAGAAGGAATGAGAATAGAATGGCAGCCAACATAAAAGGTAATCCAAAAGTCCTCGATAGGCATATAAATAGTAAAAAGGGTAGTAAGAGGAGGGGTGGGGCCGATTAGGGACCAAAAAGGAGACCTGTGCATGGAGGCAGAGGGTATGGCTGAGGTACTAAATAAGTACTTTGCATCTGTCCTCACCAAGGAAGAGGATGCTGCCAAAGACATAGTAAAGGAGGAGATAGTGGAGATACTTGATAGGATAAAAATTGATAAAGAGGAGGTATTAGAAAGGCTGGCTGTACTTAAAGTAGATAAATCATCAGGAGCGGATGGGATGCATCCTAGGATGCTGAGGGTATTGAGGGAGGAAATCGCGGAGGTACTGGCCATAATATTCCAATCCTCCTTCAATACGGAAGTGGTGCCAGAGGACTGGAGAATTGCAAATGTTACACCATTGTCCAAAAAAGGGTGTAAAGATAAACCCAGCAATTACAGGCCAGTCACTTTAATCTCGGTAGTAGGGAAGCTTTTAGAAACAGTAATCAGGGACAAAATTAACAGTCACTTGGACAAGTGTGGATTAATTAAGGAAAGCCAGCATGGATTTGTTAAAGGCAAATCATGTTTAACTAACTTGATTGAGTTCTTTGATGAGGTAACAGAGAGGGTTGATGAGGGTGATGCAGTTGACATAGTGTACATGGATTTCCAAAAGGCGTTTGACAAAGTGCCACATAATAGGCTTGCCAGCAAAGTTGAAGCCTATGGAATAAAAGGGACAGTGGCAGCATGGATACGGAATTGGCTAAGTGATAGGAAACAGAGAGTAGTGGTGAACGTTTTTTCGGACTGGAGGAAGGTATACAGTGGTGTTCCCCAGGGGTCAGTTCTAGGACCACTGCTTTTCTTGATATATATTAATGACTTGGATGTGGGTGTATAGAGCACAATTTCAAAACTTGCAGCTGACACAAAATTTGGAAATATAGCGAACAGTGAGGAGGAGAGTGATAGACTTCAGGAAGACTGGTGAAATGGATGGACACGTGGCAGATGAAATTTAACGCAGAAAAGTGTGAAGTGATACATTTTGGTAGAAAGAATAAGGAGAGGACATATAAACTATAGGGTACAATTCTGAAGTGGGTTCATGAACAGAGAGACCTGGGGGTATGTGTGCACAAATCGTTGTTGAAGGTGGCAGGGCCTTCACCATCACAGAAGCCAGTCTTCAGCCAATTCGATTCACTCCACGTGATATCAAGAAACGGCTCAGTGCACTGGATACAGCAAAGGCTATGGGCCCTGACAACATCCCGGCTATCGTGCTGAAGACTTGTGCTCCAGAACTAACCGCGCCTCTAGCCAAGCTGTTCCAGTACATCTACAACACTGGCATCTATCCGACAATGTGGAAAACTGCCCAGGTATGTCCTGTCCACAAAAAGCAGGACAAATCCAATCCAGCCAATTACCACCCCATCAGTCTACTCTCAATCATCAGCAAAGTGATGGAAGGTGTCATCGACAAGTGCTATCAAGCGGCACTTACTCGCCAATAACCTGCTCACTGATACCCAGTTTGGGTTCCGCCAAGACCACTTGGCTCCCGGCCTCATTACAGCCTTGGTCCAAACATGGACAAAGGAGCTGAATTCCAGAGGTGAGGTGAGAGTGACTGCCCTTGACATCAAGGCAGCATTTGACCGAGTGTGGCATCAAGGAGCCCCAGTAAAATTGAAGTCAATGGGAATCGGGGGGAAAACTCTCCACTGGCTGGAGTCATACCTAGCACAAAGGAAGATGGTTGTGGTGATTGAAGGTCAATCATCACAGCCCCAGGATATTGCTGCAGGAGTTCCTCAGGGCAGTGTCCTAGGCCCAAGTATCTTCAGCTGCTTCATCAATGACCTTCCCTCCAACATAAGGTCAGAAATGGGGATGTTCGCTGATGACTGTACAGTGTTCAGTGCCATTCACAACTCCTCAGATAATGAAACGATGTTCAGGCTTGGGCTGATAAGTGGCAGGTAACATTCGCGCCACAGAAGTGCCAGGCAATGACTATCTCCAACAAGTGAGAGTCTAACCACCGCCCCATGACATTCAATGGCATTACCATCGCCAAAGCCCCCACCATCAACATCTGGGGGTCACCATTGACCAGAAACTTAACTGGACCAGCCACATAAATACTGTGGCAACAAGAGCAGGTCAGAGGCTAGGTATTCGGCTCCAAAGCCTTTCCACCATCTACAAGGCACAAGTAAGGAGTGTGATGGAATACTCTCCACTTGCCTGGATGAGTGAAGCTCCAACAACACTCAGGAAGCTCGACACCATCCAGGACAAAGCAGCCCGCTTGATTGGCACCCCATCCGCCACCTTAAAAATTCACTCCCTCCACCACCGTATCGTGGCTGCAGTGTGTACCATCTATAAGATGCACTGCAGCAACTCACCAAGGCTTCTTCGGCAGCACCTCCCAAACCTGCGACCTCTTCCACCTAGAAGGACAAGGGCAGCAGGCGCATGGGAACACCACCACCTGCAAGTTCCCCTCCAAGTCACACACCATCCTGACTTAGAAGTATATCGCCGTTCCTTCATCGTCGCTGGGTCAAAATCCTGGAACTCCCTACCAAACAGCACTGTGGGAGTACCTTCACCACACGGACTGCAGCGGTTCAAGAAGGCAGCTCACCACCACCTTCTCAAGGGCAATTAGGGCTGGGCAATAAATGTTGGCCTTGCTAGCGACGCCCACATCCTATAAAAACGAATTAAAAAATAAGTTAAAAAGGCTTACGGGATCCTGGGCTTCATAAATAGAGGTATAGAGTACAAAAGTTTGGAAATTATGATGAACCTGTATAAAACACTGGTTCGGCCCCAACTGGAGTACTGTGTCCAATTCTCGGCACCACACTTTAGGAAGAATGTGAAGGCCTTAGAGAGAGTGCAGAAAAGATTTACGAGAATGATTCCAGGAATGAGGGACTTCAGTTGCATTGATAGACTGGAGAAACTGGGGTTGTTCTCCTTGGAGCAGTGAAGATTGAGAGGAGATTTGATAGAGGTGTTCTAAATCATGAGGGGTCTGGACAGAGTAGATAGAGAGAAACTGTCCCCATTGGCAGAAGGGTCGAGAACCAGAGGACACAGATTTAAGGTGATTGGCAAAAGAACCAAAGGCGACGTAAGAAAAAACTTTTTTACGCAGCAAGTGCACTGCCTGAAAGAATGGTGGAGGCAGATTCGATCACGGTTTTCAAAAGGGAGTTGGATAAGTCTCTGAAGGAAAGAAATTTGCAGGGCTACGGGGACTTGACAGGAGAGTGGGACTAGCTGAAGTGCTCTTGCAGAGAGCTGGCACGGGCTTGACCGACAGAATGGCCTACTCCCATGCTGTAACCATTCTATGATTCTATAATCCAAATTGCACAACTAAATTTGAAGGACACAAAGAGGGTGAAAAGGAGGAAATATATAGATGCCTTGTGGATATCCTACAGTGACCATTAAAACAGGATCATTCTGGTCAGGACTGGGCTCAATTAAGTTTAGTCAAGCAAATCAAAGCTATTTAATCTTTTCTTTGTTCATTGCGTTTTGAATAACCTTTACACTGCAGAGTCGATTCAGCACCCCTCTCACTCTCCACAAAAATGCCAATCTTGTCCTGCCAAATGTGGGAGGTGCATGTGCGTTAAAATTGAGCCATCGACTGACTTTATGGAATGAGGGGGAGTTTGAATGGGACCTTGTCAACTCTGCTGATTTTAAAACACAAACCTTGACAATCAGAAATTATGTCTAAACACCAATTGCCTGTATGAAACTTGGATGGTTGACATGTGTGAACATAGCTGGTATCTGCCTCTCATGGCTTACATACCTTCTCATCTGCCAGTGCAGAATTTCCAAGGAGATTTTGGGAGTATTATTCAGGGGCTGCAGATGTTGATTCCTTCTTGCAAATGATTTATTTGTTTCTTTTGCCTTCTTCATGCCTTTAGAAATGGATGATGAAAGAAGATTAAACTCATCTGTGGAGACTAGAGTGATAATATACAATCTATTATTCATATATATATATATATACATGTACGGGAACTAGAGGTGGTTATCTGCAGAGCTACATTTACACATTTGTAGATGAATTGGAATTATTAGATAAAATATATTTATCCCTATCTGATATATTTCTTGAAATCAAACAGTTTGCCAAACATCAAGGCTGCGATTTTGACGACCTGGGAGGCTTCAAGGCGGGAGAGGTCGGCGGTGGGGGGCGACCCCGCTGCTGTGTGGATCCCGTCGATAAATCAAATCTTGCCCTAATGGGCCTTGTTCTGCCCGCCCTGCGCGTTTCCCGTCCCTATTAAAGGGTGCGTGTCTGGTGACGTCACCGGATGATAGGATTATTGCCAGTTTATTTAAAGGGGCTATGGCCCCAGTTACAGTCAGTTGCAAATTGATAGCATTCAGTGCTGTCAGTGTTTGAGTCTCTGCACTATGAGCTTGCAGCACCAACGAGCAGCACCTCGCTTCACAGATGAGTCCCTCCATCATCTTGTGGAGGGAGTGGGAGCACGTAGGGAGGTTCTCTTCCCTGCGGATGGCAGGAAGAGGCCTCCCCAGCAGACAAAGGCAGCGTGGCTGCAGATATCGCAGGAGGTTACAGGGCTGTCAGTGGTGGTTCGCACCTGGGTGCAGTGCCGCAAGAGGTTCAATGATCTAATAAGATCAGGAAAAGTGAGTATTAAGCCACAATTACCTTGATGCTGCTGTGCGTCTCATCACATTCGCACCACTCTACATTGGCACCCCTACTCCTGCACAACGCTACACAGCCCAACATCCCTTGTACATTCATCAATCCCTCTAACTCTATCTACATTATCAGGTCGCCATCTTACTATTCAGCCCTCACACTGAGCCTCATTGTTATTTTTTTTTAATTCGTTGATGGGATGTGGGCATCGCTGGCAAGGCCAGCATTTATTGCCCATCCCTAGTTGCCCTTGAGAAGGTGGTGGTAAGCCACCTTCTTGAACCGCTGCAGTCCGTGTGGTGAAGGTACTCCCACAGTGCTGTTAGGTAGGGAGTTCCAGGATTTTGACCCAGCGACGATGAAGGAACGGCGATATACTTCTAAGTCAGGATGGTGTGTGACTTGGAGGGGAACTTGCAGGTGGTGATGTTCCCATGCGCCTGCTGCCCTTGTCCTTCTAGGTGGAAGAGGTCGCAGGTTTGGGAGGTGCTGCCGAAGAAGCCTTGGTGAGTTGCTGCAGTGCATCTTATAGATGGTACACACTGCAGCCACGATACGGTGGTGGAGGGAGTGAATTTTTAAGGTGGCGGATGGGGTGCCAATCAAGCGGGCTGCTTTGCCCTGGATGGTGTCGAGCTTCTTGAGTGTTGTTGGAGCTGCACTCATCCAGGCAAGTGGAGAGTATTCCATCACACTCCTTACTTGTGCCTTGTAGATGGTGGAAAGGCTTTGGGGAGTCAGGAGGTGAGATACTAGCCACCGAATACCTAGCCTCTGACCTGCTCTTGTTGCCACAGTATTTATGTGGCTGGTCCAGTTAAGTTTCTGGTCAATGGTGACCCCCAGATGTTGATGGTGGGGGCTTTGGCGATGGTAATGCCTTTGAATGTCATGGGGCGGTGGTTAGACTCTCGCTTGTTGGAGATAGTCATTGCCTGGCACTTCTGTGGCGCGAATGTTACCTGCCACTTATCAGCCCAAGCCTGAACATCGTTTCATTATCTGAGGAGTTGTGAATGGCACTGAACACTGTGCAGTCATCAGCGAACAACCCCATTTCTGACCTTATGTTGGAGGGAAGGTCATTGATGAAGCAGCTGAAGATGCTCTGCCCTGAGGAACTCCTGCAGCGATGTCCTGGGGCTGTGATGATTGACCTTCAGCTACCACAGCCATCTTCCTTTGTGCTAGGTATGACTCCAGCCAGTGGAGCATTTTCCCCCTGATTCCCATTGACTTCAGTTTTACTAGGGCTCCTTGATGCCACACTCGGTCAAATGCTGCCTTGATGTCAAGGTCAGTCACTCTCCCCTCACCTCTGGAATTCAGCTCCTTTATCCATGTTTGGACCAAAGCTGTAATGAGGTCGGGAGCCGAGTGGTCTTGGCGGAACCCAAACTGGGCATCAGTGAGCAGGTTATTGGTGAGTAAGTGCCGCTTGATAGCACTGTCGATGACACCTTCCATCACTTTGCTGATGATATGCAATGACAAAAACTAACACCACAAAATGAGGCAACTTGGTATTGCCAACCCACTCCATCAAATTGTCAGTGTAAAGCTCTATGCCATTCCATTCCTTATACTCATACCATCACTCTCACTGAACCTTCTCTTCTTTCCCTCCTTGCAGTAAAAGATAGCCCACAATAAGAGGGAGAGAACGGGAGGAGGGCCTCCACAAACCATGTCATATCTGGCGAGTGCAGAGGAGGCAGCACTGGAGATTGCTGGAGTGGTGGAAGTTCCTGAAGTGGGGGACGGAGAGAGGGGCTCATTAGAAGAAGCTGGTGAGGGAATGAATTTCCATACAATTGCATGCCTTTCATCATTGTCTCATATGGGGTGTGATGTCAAGACAAGATGAATGCTCATCATGTGGATAATGGTATGTGTCTGCAATAGACATCCTGTATATCCAACTGAAGTCTTCACTCTCCCACAGGTCCATCAAGAGCCCCCCCCCCACCCCCCCAATGTCCAGGAGCAACAGCAAGAAGACTCCTCAGAGGAGCCTCCTGCCTCTGAGGGCGCAGCGTCACCTCAGACAACACAACCCAGCACCAGCGCAGAGACACACACCTCGGTGGGTATGTCGCAAGATAGAGTCGTGTTGTCACCTGGTGTCTCACAGATCACAACTGAGCAGCAGCAGATGGTGGAGTCGGGGACAACAGTGGAGACTCCTCGTCGGAGGGTGCAGGAGTCTCCTAGCTCTGCTCAGCTGCATGCAGACACTGAGCCTCGGGGGCGATCCAGGAAGAGGGCGATCCTGGAGCTGCAGGAACAAGTGCAGGAGGCTCTGACTGGGTTTGCGACCACGGTAACTGCGAGTGTGCCGAGAATGGAGGAGTCCATCTCCAGCATGAGCAACACCGTGGCGCACTCACTGGCAACTAAAGCTTCCTCTATGGATAGGATGGCCATCTGCATGGAGGAGACACAGCGCTAGTCGCATGAGAACAAGGTTTCTCTTCAAAATAGATGGGCATCTATGGAGGAGAGAAACCAGAGTCTCATAGATGTCCTTTGTAGGAGGGATGTCAGTATAGAGGTGGGCCCTCATGGCCCCACTGAAGTGCAGCAAGGTGCTCTCCAGCTACTTGCTAGCAGGGAAGTGTGGGTGGCCCATGAGAGGGACATGGAAGCGGGGGCTCTGCTCCAAGCGCTCTGACTTCCATCCCCTTGCCAACCCCTCAGTCAGAGCCCCAGATGCCTCCCCGGACAGTGATGGCCGAGTCTGCACATGCAGAGTCGCAGGAGGAGCAGACTTTGGCGGAGCCATCAGTGGCTCCAAAACCCAGAGGACGACCGCCAAAGGCATCTAAGCAGGCGCAGCACGGAGATGAGAAGGCTGCCTCTACCTCTGCTGAAGCCGCAGGGGTAGCACGACGTAGAAGCACCCGGGAAAAAAAAGTCCCTTAGGCTCATTTGTTGGCCTCCTCAAAGGTGTCATGAGCCACATCTTCAGGGGATAGCCCTTGTCTCCAAGCAGCCAGCCGCCAAGACTGTTTGGCGGTGCAAAGAGTTGAGGGATGGTGGAATGGCGCAGGATGTACGAGTCATGGCAGCTGCCAGGGAACTTGGCACACACATGGATGATAATCTTCCTATGGTTGCAGACCAGCTGAACGTTGAAGGAGCGGAAGCCCTTGCGGTTAATAAATGCTACTGGGTTGTGATGGGGTGCTCTGATGGCCACATGTGTGCAGTCAATGACTCCCTGCACCCATGGGAAGACAGCTAGAGTGGCAAAGCCAAGCGCACATTCATTGACAGTGGCTTCATCAGTGGCAAAATGAATATAATTTGCGGACTTGTTAAAGAGGGCATCGGTTACCTGAGCGATGCATCTGTGTGCGGCCGACTGCGAGATGCCGCAAAGGTCTGCTGCAGATGCCTGGAAGGAGCCTGAGGCGAAGAAGTTGAGGGCATGGGTGAGTTTTACAGCCACTGGTAAGGGGTGTCCACCCCTCCTCTGGGCTGCAGGTCTTGCTCCAGTAAAACGCAAATGTCGGCGACGACCTGGCACGACAGCCTGAGCCTCCTTTGGCACTGCTGCTCCGTCATGTTGAGGAAGCTCACCCTCTGCCTGTATACCCTGTTTTGGGGGTATGGCCTCTGATGCGGTGCAGCTCTGCGCTGATGCCCTATGCTCTGTGCAGCATCAGGTGGTTGACGAGAAGGTTGGCGCTCTTGTTGTTGCTGCTGCTGGTTCTGCTGCTGCTACGGCTGATCGTCATCAGATTCGGAGGACCAAGGTGAGAGAGCATAAATCGTGCCCATTCTGATGATTCAAATGACAGGTGAAGTTCAGATGACAGAACCAATCTATCAAGGGTTAGATATGATGTTGCAAGGAGGTGACAGAGAATGGAGAGTTTACTGCAAACACTTCCCAAATGCATAAAGCTTAAAAATCTGTTCCAAATACTCAAGCCTGAAGCTTCTGAGAGTGGAAAGTGACCAGCCATAAAATGGTAGGTTTTAAACTACTTTTGCAGTTGTCACAGATTGAAAGAAATGAAGAGTTGTTCAGAACCCGACACACTTACCTGGCGTAAACCCCGAGCAACGGGAACCTCATGGAAAACTTGGGAAAATACTTTGTGCCTGCTAAAATGGTGACTAAATTGGTTTAAACACCCTCTCAACAAGCACAATTGAATGACCCGCCACTTAGTGCCGTGTCTGCAAAGCGCAGGCAGAACCGTCACACGGGAAACTCACAGGGAGGCGGGTTTAGAGCGACATACCGCCCCGCTGTCAATCATTTGGATTTTGACAGCAGACCCGCCTCCGAACCCGCCCTCTAAGCACCAGAAAAATTCAGCCCCAGGTGCTTTTCCAGGTAATTTTAATATATTGGGGACTCTATGCCAGGAGAGACTTTGGTCATTTATGAGTTGAGAGTTCATGGGGGTAAAATTTACCTTCGGTAGGAGCGCAAAGCGGACGGTAGCGTATTAGCCGTCCATTACATCCGCCTGATTTCTCTTACAATGGAACGGAAAATCAGACGGGATGTATAATGAAAATTAGACAGGGTGTATAATGAGAATCAGACGGAGTGTATAATGAAAATCAGACAGGGTGTATAATGAGAATCAGACAGGGTGTATAATGAGAATCAGACAGGGTGTATAATGAGAATCAGACGGGGTGTATAATGAGAATCAGACAGGGTGTATAATGAGAATCAGACAGGGTGTATAATGAGAATCAGACGGGGTGTATAATGAGAATCAGACAGGGTGTATAATGAGAATCAGACGGGGTGTATAATGAGAATCAGACGGGGTGTATAATGAGAATCAGACAGGGTGTATAATGAGAATCAGACAGGGTGTATAATGAGAATCAGACAGGGTGTATAATGAGAATCAGACGGGGTGTATAATGAGAATCAGACGGGGTGTATAATGAGAATCAGACGGGGTGTATAATGAGAATCAGACGGGGTGTATAATGAGAATCAGACAGGGTGTATAATGAGAATCAGACGGGGTGTATAATGAGAATCAGACAGGGTGTATAATGAGAATCAGACGGGGTGTATAATGAGAATCAGACAGGGTGTATAATGAGAATCAGACAGGGTGTATAATGAGAATCAGACAGGGTGTATAATGAGAATCAGACGGGGTGTATAATGAGAATCAGACGGGGTGTATAATGAGAATCAGACAGGGCGTATAATGAGAATCAGACGGGGTGTATAATGAGAATCAGACAGGGTGTATAATGAGAATCAGACAGGGTGTATAATGAGAATCAGACAGGGTGTATAATGAGAATCAGACGGGGTGTATAATGAGAATCAGACAGGGTGTATAATGAGAATCAGACAGGGTGTATAATGAGAATCAGACAGGGTGTATAATGAGAATCAGACAGGGTGTATAATGAGAATCAGACAGGGTGTATAATGAGAATCAGACGGAGTGTATAATGAAAATCAGACAGGGTGTATAATGAGAATCAGACGGGGTGTATAATGAGAATCAGACGGGGTGTATAATGAGAATCAGACAGGGCGTATAATGAGAATCAGACGGGGTGTATAATGAGAATCAGACAGGGCGTATAATGAGAATCAGACAGGGTGTATAATGAGAATCAGACGGGGTGTATAATGAGAATCAGACGGGGTGTATAATGAGAATCAGACAGGGCGTATAATGAGAATCAGACAGGGTATATAATGAGAATCAGACGGGGTGTATAATGAGAATCAGACAGGGTGTATAATGAGAATCAGACAGGGTGTATAATGAGAATCAGACAGGGTGTATAATGAGAATCAGACAGGGTGTATAATGAGAATCAGACGGAGTGTATAATGAAAATCAGACAGGGTGTATAATGAGAATCAGACGGGGTGTATAATGAGAATCAGACGGGGTGTATAATGAGAATCAGACAGGGCGTATAATGAGAATCAGACGGGGTGTATAATGAGAATCAGACAGGGCGTATAATGAGAATCAGACAGGGTGTATAATGAGAATCAGACGGGGTGTATAATGAGAATCAGACAGGGTGTATAATGAGAATCAGACAGGGTGTATAATGAGAATCAGACGGGGTGTATAATGAGAATCAGACGGGGTGTATAATGAGAATCAGACAGGGCGTATAATGAGAATCAGACAGGGTGTATAATGAGAATCAGACGGGGTGTATAATGAGAATCAGACAGGGCATATAATGAGAATCAGACGGGGTGTATAATGAGAATCAGACAGGGCGTATAATGAGAATCAGACAGGGTATATAATGAGAATCAGACGGGGTGTATAATGAGAATCAGACAGGGCGTATAATGAGAATCAGACAGGGTGTATAATGAGAATCAGACGGGGTGTATAATGAGAATCAGACAGGGCGTATAATGAGAATCAGACAGGGTGTATAATGAGAATCAGACAGGGTGTATAATGAGAATCAGACAGGGTCTATATTGCCCATGTGTATATTGCCCATGTTTATGACTTTCTTTTTGATGTTAGAACTGATGTGAATGTTCCAAACAAAGCATCTGGATGTTTGGCAAACTGACATGAAGAAATATATGTGACAGAGATAAATATAACCATTGCTGCCTCTTTCTGAACTCCATTTTGGGTGGTTATCACCAGCTGTCATATTCATTAGGACTGGTGAATTTTCTGCTGCAGCTGCAGTGATATTTTGTGGTAACATTATGATGTTGCAACATCGTGTCATCATGCACAAATGTATTTGTTAACTTTGTATTGTTGTCACAATATCAATACTGCATGCATTTTCCCTTTGCCTTTTGTTCATAGTGAGACTGGCAGTGTGATTTAAAAAATAAATTCTGGAGAGCAACACTCTCGGGCCACTCTTCTAAGACCTGGCCTATATATAAAAGGCCATGCTGCGTCTGATTGGATATCTTAACTTACCACCAGTGATAAATTGAGATGCATATTTGTATGAATTGCTACCTTCACAGTGTACCAAAGATTAGTGGACATGTGATTAAGCTTCTGTTCCTGTTACACTGTAAGGGTAGTATAGCAACATCAGCGCTGGGTGAATGAAGTGGTGCCTAAGCACAGTGGTGTTTCTAGTTTGACCTGAAATAGAGGTGCTCAGTAGATGTGCCTGCGCTCCTGGCCAGTCACATCAATCTGATTGCCAGCATGAGGCTGCTGGCTTGAGTGGGGTTGGTCTTCCGAAAATAATGAGGCCAAGTCAAGTCCATTTGCATTGCATTGACTCCAGCTGTTACAGCCCTGTTTTCAGAGGCTGTAAAATAAAATGTAGGAATACTGAACAAAAAAGTTGATTTGTTGCAAAACGGTGGTAAATGGTTTCAGTAATACTTCTCACTTAGTGCAGAACAAAATTGTAAAATGAACATCTGTTCCTAACAACATTGCTTTTTTTTCTGTGCACTGTGATTTTTTAAGCTTATCAAGATGAAAGATAACAGGGCTGAGAATGGATTCAGAGTAAAGTTCTCCCTATTCCGACCCAACAGCATATTTAATCTCAATTTCAGAAGAACAGTTATGCTTCTGAGGTTGTGATTAAATATGTTTTGTGAATTTATCTTGTCTATTTTCTGTTCCTAATACCAGACAGCTTTGCACCCTCTCTGAGGCTGCTAGTGTAAATTAATGCAAACTTGGATATGAATCATTTAGGACCCTTGCAGCTAGCAGAGAAAAGAGACATTCATCTCATCAGTTTGGCCTAGATTTCAGCACAGGTCCCACAGGTGTAAAGATAGTATTCCAATTCATTGCTCTAACCAGTCTTCACATAACGTCTCAGAGGCATAGCACTATAGCAGCCAGGCGAAAGCAAGTTCCAAATCCAGATAGCTTTGCATTGGGCCAGTGTTCAGATACTAAGAAAACCTGAATTGTGACCCAGTTTGGATGGATTATTTTCAGAAAGCCTGTTCCTAGTACTGTGCGTCAACAGATATACTTGTCTAGAATTTAGATTACTCTGCACCCATATTACTGGTGTAAAACGGGTGCAGAAGCATCCAATATGGCGTGCACGTGCATTTTCTAAACCGGAGGTGCACTGCACACCATATTGGTATTGGCATTAGAAGAGGTTTCTAGGGCCCATGCCTGAAACTGGCGGAGGCGTTTTGCATCTGCATATTGGGGGGGGTGGTGGGGGGGGTGGTGGACGGTCTAATGCCTGTTTGATGTCTCTTTTAGTCAAATTGGGCTGCCATGAACGCAGCTGGCGCCAGACCGGCTACTTTCAGGAAAACATGGTCTACATGCAGACTAACAAGTGGTCCTTAAAGGGACCACTGCAGGCCGGCACTAAAAAGGTAAGTTTTTTTTTAAAATACATGCCTGAATGTGGATCTGGGAGGTGCAGGAGTACTCTTCCTGGCTCCACATTAAAACCACAGACTGCTGTCGGCTGTTGCTCACCCCCTCTCGATTGTCACACCCTCCCTCCCGATCTCTGCCTCCCTCCTCCCAATCGCTGTTCACCCCCCTTTCCAGTTGCCCCTCTCCTGGTCATTTCCCCCCCCATCTTCCAAGACCTACCTAAGGGTCACTGCTGGCAGTAGCAACAGTATTTTGTGCTGACATCATGATGTTGCAACATGGTGTCATCATACATAAATATATTTGTTAACGTCATGATGTAACGTCACACCATGAATACTCCGTGCATGTATATTCACCTGATTGTGGAGCCGGAAGGTGTAAGAGTGCTTGTCCCAATTGCAGATTAAAACCATGGGTCGATGCCGGCCAACATTCGCTACCCTTCCAATTGCCTCCCTCTCTCCCTATCGCTTCTCGTCCTTCTCCAGATTGCTGTCTTCCTCCCTCTCCCGAACGCTGCCTCATTCCTTCTACCAATCACTGCCTCCCTCCCTCCCTCCCTCTCCCGGTTACTGCCTCCAAACCCCCCCCCCCCCCCCCCCACTCTTTTGGTCGCCCCCCACTTCCTCCCGATTGCTTCCCCCTTGTCCTGGTTGTCCCTCTCCTTCCTGATTGCGCCCCCACTTTCCCTCTCCCTAATTTGAAACTAATGTTTTTCTTCATGGACCTAATGTTACCAACAACAAAAGAACAGCTGAATGTTTCCTGTTCTTCTTGCTAAACTTTTTCAATGTATTTTATTTATTTGTATCCATTTGGTCCATTTTCCATGACAACATAATAAAAATAACTTTCTTATTAATTCTGTAAAATGGAGTGTATCTGAGATCTTGCCCTCTGGTCCACAGGATGAATTGCAAGTTCCTTGGCAGTTTAGGGAGATGCTCGCCATACACCCTTGGCCCACTTTGCTTTGGACCAAATTTAGTCTATTCAACTTTTTGATAATAAATCTAAATGTACATTTAATAGCAGCAGTCTGGTTCTCACTTTCCAGCCCGTCTAGGATTGTAAACTTGGTTACAAACAAAAACAAGTTCTAAAGAAAATGGTTTTTAGGCTCATCCATATTATTTCATTAGGGTGAGCTGTCCTTTAAAACAGCATCGTCAGCAAATTATATTTTCTAATGACAGTGAAAACTGATAAGTTTAAGTTAATGCTGTCTTTTCAAACACACACTTACAAAAAAGCAAATAGCGTTGTTACAGTGACTGAATGTTCTAGCCTGCTCCATCCTTCATCAAATAAAGGTCTGGTTAGCAACAGACTGTTTGTTGAGGATCACTAAAACATTACCAAGATATCGCAAGGCATAGGAAAACTTGAAGATGCAGGAAACGGGGTGACTTGGGGCAATCCATTTTACCAGCAAAGTTTTAATCTAAGCTAATATATTCGCTGATTTCGGTATAACGGAGTTTCAGCAAGATGTTTATCTGATGCAACCAAACTAAATGATCCATCTACTAATGCAGAGCTGTGACAGTTTAAAATAAAGAATCCTTGTCAGCGTGTAATTCAAAAAGGAATAAAACCAACTCCCCCCGGGTGCTTTCAGGACTGGGAGCGCTGCACATGAAAAATGACTTTAATCTTTTATTTGTTGAAGCGTCACAGTGTCATAGTTGAAAAATGAATTCTTTTGCAGCTGTTGTGGCCCATGCTTTATTGTCAAAACAATGACATGTCTGTCAATGACTAACTTTTACTTACTTTTTTCACTCTTTGTCTTATTAGAGATGAATTTCACAAGGTTAACCCTTAAAATATATAGTTTCCTGGAAAAATTGCAATAAGTACACAATAACTTTGATTTCATTTACTTTTTTTGCTATTATGGCAACACTGTCCAAATCTATAAATATCTGAGCAGTTAACCACGATTTAAACCCTAAATAAATTGAACACTAATATAAAGATGGCATCTTTGACTGGAAAATATTACAGGGAATGAAGTTCAGTTTGAAGTGACAGCAATCGTTGGTCTCTTGGTATGCTTTATATGGCAAGGGCTGTTGCTTTCTTATTTGCATACATTATTTTTAGGATATATTAATATCTAAAATTGCCATATTAGCTCAACTGATTTATCAATTTCTGGTGAATATAACTGAAGGAGTTTTTGAAAAGTCTTCCACATTTAAGTACACCATATAAAAAATATTGGGCCGGATTTACGGTAAAAATAACAGTGAGGTTAACAACGCTCACTTGTGCATTTAAATGTGGAAATCAGGAAGTTGCTGTCTGAGATGCCCTACTCCTCCAGAAGTGCGTAATACTGAGAGATTCGCCATTCAAATACATTGAACAGTGTGAAGTTGTTGTACTTAACCTCATAGATACTCACTAAACTTACCAGAAAATGTTAGGGCTTGTCCATTACGGTGTAAGTACCTTTTAACGGCATGGTAAGTCTTAATTACTGCAAGACAGCCTCTCTGGCACTGAAAATTAACTTTAACAAGTGTGGAGTCTCATTCCTTCAGATTTTAATTATTGTTGAAGTTTTTTTTTTAAATTAAAAACTTTTTTTTCCTTTTTCTTTCTGTATCTTTTATCTCTCTCTTAATCCAAACTTTCTTTCCCTCTCTTTATTACTCTATATCCCTTTGTAACAAAAGCTAACATGCCATTTGCTTTCCTAATTGCTTGCTGTACCTGCATGTTAACTTTCTGTGATTCATGTACAAGGACACCCAGGTTCCTCTGAATGCAAACATTTCCCAGTCTCTCACCATTCAAAAAATATTCTGCTTTTTTGTTTTTTCTACCAAAGTGGATAACTTCACACTTCCCCACACTGTATTCCATTTGCCATGTTCTTGCCCACTCAGTCAACCTGTCTATATCTCTCTGCAGCCTCTTTGCATCCTCCTCATAGCTTACTTTCCCACCTAACTTTGTATCATCAGCAAACTTGGATACGTTACACTCAGTCTCTTCATCCAAGTCATGAATATAGATTGTAAATAGCTGAGACCCAAGCACTGATCCTTGCGGTACCCCGCTAGTTACAGCCTGCCAAACTGAAAAAGTTCAGTTTATTCTTACTCTCTGTTTTCTGTCCATTAACCAATCCTCAATCCATGCTAATATATTACCCCCAATACCATGAGTCCTAATTTTGTGTAATAACCTTTTGTGTGGCACCTTATCGAATGCTTTTTGAAAATCCAAATACACTACATCCACTGGTTCCCCCTTATCCATCCTACTAGTTACATCTTTGAAAAACTCTAACAGATTTGTCAAATACGATTTCCCTTTCATAAAACCATGTTGACTCTGCCTAATTATATTATGATTTTCTAAGTGCCCTGTTACCACATCCCTAATAATAGATTCTAGCATTTTGCCTACTACTGATGTCAGGCTAACTGACCTATAGTTCCCCGTTTTTTCTCTTCTTCCTTTCTTAAATAGCGGGGTTATGTTTGCTACCTTCCAATCCTTGGGAACTGTTCCAGAATCTAGGGAATTCTGGAAGATTAATACCAGTGCATCCACTATCTCTGCAGCTACCTCTTTTAAAACCCTAGGATGCAGGTCGTTGGGCCCAGGGGATTTGTCGCCACTTAGTCCCATTAATTTATCCAGTACTATGTCTTTACTTATACTTATACTGATTTCTTTAAATTCCTCATTCTCTCCAGACCCTTGGTTCCCCATTATTTCCAGAATATTTTTTGTGTCCTCTACTGTGAAGACAGATACAAAGTATTTCCTTATTGCCCATTATAATTTCTCCTGTCTCTGCCTCTAATGAGCCCACGTTTATTTTCGCTAATCTTTTCCATTTTACATACCTATAGAAGCTTTTACAGTCAGCTTTTATGTCTCTCGCTAGTTTATTCTCTTTTTTTTCACTATCTTTATCAACTTCTTGGTCCTCCATTGCTGAATTCTAAAATCTCCCAATCCTCAGGCTTACTGCTATTTTTGGCAACATTATAAGTCTCTTCCTTTGATCTAATACTATCTTTAACTTCTCTTGTTCGCCACGGTTGGACCACTTTTCCTGTGGGATTTTTGTGCCTTAAGGGAATGTATATTTTTTGTAAATTATGTATTAATTCTTTAAATGCTAGCCATTGCTTGTCTACCATCATACGTTTTAATGTCGTTTCCCAATTTACCTTAGCCAACTCACCCCTCATACCTACGTAGTTTGCTTTGTTTAGATTTAAGACCCTAGTTTCGGATTTAACTAAATCACTTTCAAACTCAATATAAAATTCTATCATATTATGGTCACTCTTCCTTAAGGGCCCCTTTACTACAAGGTTTTTAATTAACCCTTTCTCATTGCAAAATACTAGATCTAAAATAGCCTGTTCCCCAGTTGGTTCCTCAACATACTGATCTAGAAAACTATCTTGCATACATTCCATGAATTCATCCTCCACACTATTACTACAAATTTGGTTTGCCCAGCCTATATGTAGCTTAAAGTCCCCCATGATTACTGTATTACCCTTGTTACATGCGCCTCTAATTTCCTGATTTATACTCTGCCCTACATTACAACTACTGTTTGGGGGGGCCCATAAACAACTCCCACCAATGTTTTCTGCCCCTCGCTGTTTCTTAGCTCCACCCGAACTGATTCTACTTCTTGATTTTCGGAGCGAAGATCCTTTGGGCGCAATATTCGGTTGCTTTGCTAATGGGGGGCAAAGCAACGAGCGCCCGGGCGCAGCGCCACTAACGCCTCCCACAAAATTCAGCGGGAGGTTAGCGGCGGCAGTAGTCATCGCCGTGCGCAGCGCCCTGCTCGCAAACATCGGTCGTGCCCCCTGACGTACCACCGGACGCTATGTCCGACAGGGTCAGGGGGGCATACGTACGGCCGGGGTGGCGATATTTAAAGAGGAGGTGCTGGGTGGTCATTTTTTTTGCTGGCCGCCTGCCAGTCCCTGCCCCCTCTGCTGTCCCCCCCGCGGGGTGTCGGCCGTGATCGGGCAGCCCGGCACTCCTCTTGAGTGCCGGGCTCTTTCGCCAGCACCCCGCTCCCTGGTGGCCCAACTGGGCGCCGGTTCGCACTGCGCTAGGCCCCTCCCCTTTAATAAGGGGAGCAAGGCCTGCAGTACCGCAGCACATAGCACCGCGATATTGGTCTGGAGCGCCCCAAGAGGGAGGGGGAACGCTTCCAGTAGTGTCCCGCCTCCTGCTTGGGGCGCTACTATTGAATTTTGGATGTGGGGGCACTAACTTTATCGGGGCGCTAAAAATAGCGTCCCAAAGGGGGAGCGACAACATTTTTGCCCCTTTCTCCCTACTGTTTTTATCCCATCCTTTATTATCAGGGCTACTCCTCCTTTTCCATTTTGCCTATCTCTTCTAAAAGTTAAGTATCCTGGAAAATGTTTACCTTCAGTAATCTAGCATTTTCAAAATGTAGAAAATATCATCAATAACAAACTTTAACAATATTGCACTGTGATGTACTCATTTTAACATTTGCAGGTCGTAATTTCAGCATGGTGTGGTTAGATCTGGTGACTATTTTGTATTTAGCAGAGGAAATTTTGAAAATTTTTATAATAAAAATTCCAACTCTGCAAATGTAACTTAATTGTGACTTTCAATTGTTAATTTAACTCTGAATCTAATGAACCATGAAACTTTTCAGTGACGCAAAAAAGATGACTTTATGGTCAGCCTGAGATCCCATTTCTAGGAGTAGGTGCACTTGAAAATGCAAGAGACGTCACTAAGAGACACAGTCCAGGAGATTTTGAAAGGGACAATTTCAATTGAACCATAACAACTTCTCCACAGAAGGCTATTTGGCCTATTATATATATACTCGCTATTTGTTAGAGCAATCCCAAACTAATCCCACTGCCCTGCTCTCTCCCCATAGCCCTGTATTTTCCTCTTGTTTCAAATATTTATTAATTTTTCCCTTAGACGATGCAATGGTCTTGCAATTACATCCTGTGGCAAAGTATTCCAATAGTCTAACAACTCTCTGCATAACGGTATTTTTACTAACCTCTTTCCTCATTCTCTTAGTTTCAATTTTAAATTAATGATCCCTGATCACTGACTCCTCAGAGGATTGTTCCCCATAGGGTTCAATATAGGGTTGTTTCCTATTCACCCTAGCAAAACCATTCATGATTTTTTTTTAAACCTCTATTAAATTTCCTCTTAGCCTTTACTGCTCCAGTAAAAATAGCAACGCAATTCAGTGGGGAAGATGCGTGAGGTGGAAATCTGGCAGATCTAGATTCTGATCCAAATTGCACCGCTCACTGAAATTAAGGAGTTGAATTTTGAAAGAAAATTAAGTCCCCATCACCTGATTATTATCTGTTTTTTGTTGATAGTTGGAAAATGTTAATATTTTAGTTAAAGTAAAGACCAATGATTTATGGTTTTCACATAATAATGGATAGAGTCATGGACCTAGAAATTCGAACATGCCCAAAAACAGGTGCGCAAAGGGGCACAAGGAATGATCCTTGCGCCTGAATGGATAGGCCCGATGTGCACATAATATTGGGCCTCGGGCCTCATTATCCTCGAGCTAGCAAGTTGTGAACACCTAATCAACATCCTCAGGCAGGACGCTGGAGAAAAGGACTTGAAGATTGGGTTACAACGGCCCTTGGGTAAGTTCTTAAAGGGGCCCGGGAATCGGAGCAATTGGCAGGGAGGGTTGCAGTGGCCAGGAGGGAGGTAGCGATGGCCGGGATCGGGAGGGGTGTGTATCGGGAAAAGTGAGTAGTGGGCAGGATCGGGAACAGTGGGTAGCGGGCAGGATCGGGAAGGGAGGGTAGCGGCTGGGATCAGGAAGGTTGGGTAGCATTGGATGGGATCGGGAAAGGTGGGTAGCGTTGGCTGGAACCGGGAAGGGTGGGTAGCCATGAATGGCGATCGAGGAGATCATGGTCGCAATCGGCGGGGGTGGGGGGGATGCGCTGGCCGGAAGCGGCCCACATGATTTGAATGTGGAGCCGGGAAAGGGACTCTTGTAACTCCCGACATTCAGGTAAATATATCTTAAATACTGACTTTGTTGGTTGCATGTCGACCTGGTTTTCCTGAACGCAGCTGGCCAAGCGCTGACTGCTTTCAGGGCAACCCAAAATTGCAGAGGGGGCCTCAAACAGGCTCTTTGCATATTTAAAAATACAAAGGACATAGGGGGAAAAATTGGGTAGGTTTGGTTGCTACCCTCGCCGGGGCGCTAATTTTAGGGCCCGAAAAAGTTAGCGCCCCCACGCTGCAAATTCAGTAGTAGCGGCCCAAGAAGGAGGTGGAAGCGGTCCACCTCCTTCTTGGTGCGCTACTACTCAATGTTGCGGCGCTACGTGCCGCCACGTCTTTGCAGGCCTCCTCCCCTGAGTAAAGGGGCCCTGCCAGACCACTGGGGAGCGGGGTGCCGTGGAAACAGCCCGGCACTCAAGGAGTGCCGGGCTGAGTGATCGCGGCTGGCACCCCGCATACAAATGTGAAAGGCGGGCAGGTGCAGGCTGTCGGCCAAAATAAAAATGGCCTGCCCGACACCTGCCCTTTAAGTAGCGCCGCCGCACCCTACCGCCACTGAAAAACCGCCCCCTGATCCTGTCGGTCCCATCGCCCGCCGATAGGTCAGGGAGTGCAAGGGAAGTTTGCGGGTGCTAACGGGGCGCTGTGCACGGCGATGACATGATCATCGCCGTCGGAGCGTGGCGCTACCGGCTACTGCCGCCGCTAACCTCCTGCTGAATTTCGCAGGAGGCGTTAGTGGCGCCATGCCCGGACGCTAATGAGAGGCACAAAGCAACCCAATTTCTAGCCCCTAATGCCTGTTTTAGCCGTGGGCCCTGAATGCCCATCTTTTTGCCTATGCCAATATAGAGACGCATTTCCAGCTAATAATGAGCGTGCGCTTCTTGCCCACCATATTGAACGCTTAGGCGCCAGTTTAGTGCCCGAAAAAAAGACGTGGCACCATTCTGTTTCTGGGCCATGGAATTTGACTCCAATACAAATGGAATTTGATTTATTTAGTGACTGTAAATTTGAGGCTCTGGTGTTATTCCTTACATGGCATAAACACACCGATTGTTATAAAACATCCTCCAATTTATCATGAGCAATGTCATGGGAGATCTGCTAAAATATTCAATTTCCTTTTTCATCTGTTTTTCAATAAATCCATTTGGCACTTAAAGTCTATAACAAGATCTGGTTGTTAGTGTAACTGTGCTGCTTTCAAGGATAAGGATAATCCTTTGGAGACTCAGGGTAGATCCAGTAGCTAGATATTTAAAGAAAGGTTTTCTGTTCATTATTCTCATTAACTGTCACAAACATAATACCTTCTTTTAGAAACATACCTTTAACCCCTCCATTCTCTCCATCTAATACCCTAGCCCTGAATTTGTTCCATTTTCCCAGTGTTTCTTTGACTAGAATGGTCTTTGTACTCACTGAAGCCTACAAATTGGGGCAGATCCCATTTGTGCTGACTTCTGCCCTGTAATAACTGGGTCTGGGGCCGTCTGACTGTGCATGTGCTCATACTCCTGGGAGCTCATTATAATATATTGAAATGACCTTGAATGCCATAGGAGTGCCATGATTACCATCCCCATTACATCAAGAGTAGTTCACAACGATGTTGTCGGCAGAAGTGCTTTCCTTTGGACCTTTCAGCCTAGAGAAATTTTAAAACCTCATTGTTGGATTTAAAAGACAGCTTTTGGAACAGAGTTTTTTTGCTGCGGATTAGAACAGAACTGGCCTCTCCTCTGATAGTCTGACGACTTGTGAGACCACCAGGAAATGTTTCTATCCCCATAGTAAGACGTTCGAAGCTACAGTTATGGGATTCCTTGCGAGCATTCCTTTCTTTAGTATTTTAATGGACACCACAAGATATTACCCCCCAAAAGAGTTTACAGGCCTGCAGATCTTAGGAAGACCTCAGTTAGGTGTTGTGCTGGATGAGAGTACTCTTTACCAGCGAGGCTGTAGGAGAGCTGTCCAGCATCTGCATGAAGACCTGTGGCCAAGATCATCTGCCCGGACAGCTCTGTCTGTAGCTGTAAAAGTTACCATGGTATTCATCTTTTATGCCACTAGCCCATTTCAAGCAGGCACAAGGGACCTGTGTAAAATCACTGGGTGCCATCCGAGCACCCATTCATCAGGTCACTGACACCATTTTTAGGAGAGCTGGGGATTCCATTCACCTTGGCATGATTGCCAGGCAGCACGATGATACAGCCATACATTTTCAACAAGTTGCTGGGTTCTCCCAAGTGCAGGGTTCAATAGATGGCATGCGCCTCGCATTGTGAGCTCCTACAGTAAAGCCCCTAAACATTCTGAATAGAAAGAGCTTCCACTCGCTGAATGTAGAGGTCGTGTGTGACCAGATGCAAAGAATTCTGCATGTCAATGCCCGATTTGCTGGAAGGCACCATGATGTTTTGTTCTCTGGAATTCTATCCTCCCTGATCTCTTAAAGGAAAAATCTTAAGTAACTGATCGCCTGAGGCCATTCGGTCCATCGTGCCTTTGAAAGAACTATCTAATTAGTCCCACTCCCCCATTCTTTCCCCATAGCCCTGCAAATCTTTCATTTTGAAGTGAGTATCCAATTCCCTTTTGAAAGTTACTATTGGATCTGCTTCCACCACCCTTTCAGGTAGTGCGTTCCAGATCATAAGGGCATAAGAAATAGGAGCAGGAGTAGGGCATAGCGCCCTTCGAGCCTGCTCCGCCATTCAATAAAATCATGGCTGATCTTCTATCTCAACTCCACCTTCCCGCACTATCCCCATATCCCTTGATTCCCTTAGTATCCAAAAATCTAGCGCTCTCTGCCTTGAATATACTCAACAACTGAGCATCCAGAGCTCTCTGGGGTAGAGATTTCCAAAGATTCACAACCTTTTGAGTGAAGAAACTTCTCCTCATCTCAGTCCTAAATGGCCGACCCCTTATTCTGAGACTGTGACACCTAAGCCATAACAACTCGCTTTGTTAAAAATACATATATCATAATCCCTCTGCAAGAACAGCAGCTGAGGAGTGCTACAATGAAGCACATGTTTCAGGAGTTGTAATTGAGAGAACTATAGGGATCTTAAAGCGGCATCTCCAGTGCTTGGCCTGGGCAGCCTGGCGTCACCACCTATGTGGCATTTGTATGGTGCTGTGAGAGGGATGGCCAGATACTTGGCATGTTACTGTCCTCATACACTAGCTGGCACCATTGTACTAAAATCTGTGTCTGTTGACTGATCAATTGGTCAAATGGCTGCTATCAGATCTTGAAGGCCCTGAGAGAAAGCTTCCTGTACCCCAGCCCCATGTTTGATCCAGCTCCTTTTTGAAGAACTTAATCAGACATCAACTGCTTGATGAATGAGATATTAACCCTTATATTGCTCTCCATAGTGCCTGGAGTATTCTCACTTCCCAGCTATTATAGAAAGGAAACGAATCTCTGCCTCCGGGATTGCCCCAGGATTACCAATCTTCCACAAGCTGATGGACCTGTGCCTGCAATAGCCAGGCCAGGCGTTCCCATGGAAATGAGGCAGAAGGGGACATTCCCAGTCCTGCCTCACTTGCATCTGCATGAGACCGAAGGGTGCCAGATACAGAAGTTAATAGTGGGCCTTGCACCTGGGATCCTTTCTGTTCAGAGGCATGGAGAGGTCAGGCAGCAAGGTGAAGAAGGCTCAAAGAGGGTAATTGATCCTATTTGTTTGCAGCAACCCACCGTACCTTTAGGCCTGGAAGCCTTCTGGCTGCTGTTCTCCAACAGCAGCAGCAGTCAGAAAGCCCGGAGGCCAGTACTTAGTCCTGCAGCTGCTGTTCTGTCATGCCTGCAGCTGCATTTATGTTCCTGCACCAAAATTCAGGCGCTCTGATGCCTGATCAGATGGAGCACATTTTGGATGTGTTCCATTTGCCCAGCGTCTGGACAAGGAAAAGGAAGGAATTTTTGTAGCCATGGTTACCTCACAGCATAAAATAATCTTGGCATTTTGGCCACAAAATTCCTCAAAGGTTCTGGGAGGAGAAGGTGGAACCCCCAGAAAAACAGCAGAGCGCTGTTGCTCCAGGTCTCTGCTATTTCAGGGAGTTTCCCAGTCAGCATGTAAGGGGCAGAACTTCTGTCCACTCCTTACAAGTCAAATAATCGCAACAAGATGGAGCCAGGAGCAGGGACTTGCAATGCCAGGAGTTCCCACTCCTTAGGCTAGACTGAAACCCAGTGTATCATTGGAGGCCAGTATGCCGAATTAGGTTGAGGCAGTCTGGCCTCCACAAGGGTAGATGTGGGCCTCCACAAGGGCAGATGTGGGCCCCCTGGTGAGGTTCATGCCAGGCAAGCAGACTGGACCCCCAAAGTGAGCCATTTAAAATTAAAATCTGAGGACAAATCACCCTGCAGACTCTGATGGGGTCAGAATTCGACAGCACCGACAGGCGTCACCTTGGCATAAACACTGGGATTGGGTCATGAGATCAAAGGTAGTCCAGGGTGCTTGGTCTGCTTTGCACTCCCTTTTACATGTGGGGAAGCTCCTGGCACCTACCTTCACAATGGCATGGCTGACATTGAATATGCATCTAAATCTAAATCTAATTCTTACCATTCTGTAGCAAGACATGTTAGAACTTCAGCACGATGCACCATCGTACCCTATGTTATATTCTATTTCTAAAAATTGTAGTGGGTTTTAAAGTAAAACTATTAAATTAAATAATTGCATTTTTAGCATTTGCCACCAAAGAAAAAATCAGTTGCAGCTGCTTTATGCTGAGGAAATAGATCTCATTTCCATTGGTATTGCCCCACAGATGTATTGCAGCCAATAGTATCCATTTTCATTAACAAAATTGCAACAAAGCAAACAAAAACATTTAATGACCAATTTTACAAAATCTTACTCCTTTGTCTACCAGGAGTACAGAGTCCCTTTAAAGCAATCTTTTAATCAAAAATCACAACATAATTCATTTACATTGATGTGAGATCTGGATCTTGCAACATGGGCCAATGGACGTCATCGGACCCAGATTAATAAATATTAATGAGGCTCCCGGGCGCCTCAGCTGTCTATAAAAAAAAAAGTTAAGGTGGCAGAAGGTGAGAATCAAGTTTGAACGGAGCAATTTGTCTTTGCACGGCTATTTTAACTGCGTGTCTGTCCCATTCCCGCCGGGCAGGGTGGGTTAACATTCTCCCTATAAAGTATATATGAAGTAGGAACTTTTCATTTTTTTAAATATTTGTGCATACATGATAGCCTAGTTAGATGCACAGGATAAAAGACACAGGACCATGTTTTTTTGGAGGGACTGTGGAAAAATACTCTAAAGTATGTCACATTGTTTTACCGTACCATGGTAAATATTTTATCATGAATGAAAGTGATCTTGCTGCTCTGCTGTTCCAATTATTGTACTCTCTGTAATACTGCAGCATTGACTGATCAGTTTCAACACCTGAGTGTGTCTGTGTGTGTCTGAGTGTGTAGGCTTCTTTCTATGGGAAGACGAACACAGGATATTAAAAATGCAATTTGTACAGATCTTTGCCTCCAGGTTCAGCATCTAGACACCTCCATCAAGCAGAAAATATGTGGTTTAATTTAGCAGCAGTGAAGCATGTAGACTTTCCTCAAGGGAACTGAGAGCTCTGATCTCGATATTCGCTGTCTCACTCCCATAGTGAGAATTCACAACACTTTGACAGGTTCCTTTAGTTTTACTCCTTTTGGGTGCAAATGCACATTGATGTCACTGAGAACAGTTATTTCCTTGAGTCAAGACAGCCTCTAAACCTTGCCCTTCAAGTTAAAGTTCAAAGCACAAATGGTGCTCACAGTGGCTTCACACTAAATGAAAGTAAGTAAGGTGATCAAAGGATATACCTTTGCCACCTTTGTTTTATTTTTAAACTTCTGTAATTTCATCTTCTGTTGTTTAGCATATAGCTGATCTTTAATACTGGTTTAACTATTCCAAATATGCTGTCCTTCCTAGTTTGAATTTCTTGTGGAGTTGATAGCAACTGCTTGAAATTAGTGTTGTCAGTCAAAAGTGAAGGGTTTACTTTGTCATTTGTCATGTTTTCCCTCATATCTGCAGCAGTAGAAGACTGAGATCCCAGGTCAAATGCAAATATGAATGATAAATTGCCTAACATAGATGTGAGGGTGAATTTTAACTCCTGGGCAGGAAGCCGGGGGAGCCAATGGCCTTTCAGCCGAAGAGTGTTCATGGCAGGCCTCAGCAGATTTTAATGGCCTGGCCTCATTTGCATCTCGCCGACCAGCTGCCTGCCCAAAATGGGCGAAAGAGGCAGCTGGCCGGCATCGGCCAGGTCAAAATAGCAAGACCTTTAGGCAGCTCACCAGCACCAAGGTATGTCATGGGGCGGATTGGTGCCATTTCACGGGTGGGAAGAACGGGGTGGCTCCTGGGACAGCACAGATCCAGAATCTCTTTGTGAGGCCTGGAGGAGCATTTAGGAACATTTTTGACTTACCTTCAACCTTCTTCCCTACCGGGTCTTACTAAACAGGGCACCCACTCACTGCCTATGGATTCTATAGGCATGATCACTAATCCTACCGTGCCAACCCATTTCAATTAACTGAGCTGTGTCCAATACCTTTGTGTCATTTAAAAAATTGAAATCATATTCTCCCCGTCCAAAATAATACTCTGAGGCCGGAATTTTGCCAGTGCTCAGGGGGCGGGTTTGAGGCGGGACATCCGGCAAAATCGCAAAGATTGACAGCGGGTTGGAAACCCGCTGTGATCTCGCCTCCAAACAATCTTCCCAGGTGTCGGGTCCCCGATTTGCGCATGGACCCGACACCTAGCAGTGGGAAGAGGATTTTATAGGCACTTAACTGCTTGTTAACAGGTTGTTAACAGGCAGTTAAGAGGCTTTTTGCAATTTTGACAGGTCTACTGTGGGCTTCCTGGCGTCTGGACACCACGCCAGGTAAGTGTGGTGTGCTGTGGGTCTACTGTAATGTTTCTGCATTGATGACAGCTGCAGAAGTGGTGTGAAGGATTCAGTGGTACACTGGTGAGTTTCAGAGGTAAGAAAATGTTGGGAAAATCATTTTTAATGTATTTAGACTTTTCTGTAGGTGACAAGTTTGGAATTGTTTGTTTAGTCCCACCTCATTGGGAGAACCTCTCTCACCAGTGACAGATCGCTTCTGTAACCTCACCTGCAGCTGCCATCTGTTCTAGCCTAAGGAGGGAGTCATTGGAGAGCCTGGGTGCAAGGGCTTACCTTTGTACAGTGATTGTCAGTGTTTGCAGCACCTCAATGCTGTCAAACACTGAAAAATCAGCTGTAAAAAAAAAATTGTGCGTGGCTACTTTAAGAAAACCGGTAGATGACGCGTCATCAACTGACGTCATCTGACACCAGCTTTCTCTTAATTGGCCGGCAAGCCCGCAGGGTGGGCTTAACGAGTCCAATTGACGCAAAATCGCGTCTGTGCGTCAGACGTCGTTGGGGGCAGGATTGGAACCCGGAAGTGGGCAAATACATGGCAGATGCAGTACAACGTGATGCTGCACTGGACACAGGCATCAGCCCCAGACAAAATTGCTGGCCGGGAGGCCAGCGATGGCATCAGCATGGCCAGACTTTCTTCACTTGATGCTGTAAACCCTGGCTAACACATGATGCGCCAGGTTGATATCATCCCATACCAGCACCGTGAAGCATCCCTTTAACGTCCAAGCCATTCCATGCACACATATCACTATAGCGGGGCGGGGAGAGTTATGACTGAACAATCACTGGAACTCAGTAAGACACTTCTCAATGTGCGCTCAGATCTGTCCAATAAGGGGCACTTTTTGAAAAAGAGATTTCACTGTATGACAACACATTACCAGAAACTTCACATGGACATTGGCTAAACCTCTCAAGTGCCCACCCTTGTATGTTGTTAGTTGGTATGCTTGCAGTAGAATGAGGGTGAGTGCGAGGGGTGGCTAGTGAGATGAGGAAGTGATAAAGTGGATAGAAAGGGTTGGGTGGAGGTGCAAGGTATGTTGATGTCCTGGGGAGGTCTCTTCCGCCCTTGGAAAGGAAGAGAACCTCCCTGCGTACTGTGACTCCCTCCATAAGCATATGGAGGGAGTCAATAGAGAGCCTGGGTGCAAGAGTTCACCTTTGTGCAGTGATTGTCAGTGTTTTCAGCACCTCAATGCTGTCAAACACTGAAAAATCAACTGTCAAAATAAAATTGTGCATGGTCCCTTTAAGGAAACCGGCAGATGATGCATCATCAAATGACATCATCTGACCCGCTTTCTGTTAATTGGCCGGTAAGCCCGCAGGGCGAGCTTAGCAAGGCCAATCAAGGAAAAATCACATCTGCAGAGCGGCGACAGCTGGGGGCGGGACTGGAACCCAGTAACCAGCTGACCCGCTCTCATCTCGACACCGCTGAGAAAATCGCGGCCTTCGTGTCTGTCTTCACGGAAGAAGACGCAAAAAACCTCCCGGAAATTGTGGAGAACCCAGGGTTTAGCGAGAATGAGGAACTGAAAGAAATTAGTATTAGTAAAAAAATAGCACTGGAGAAATTAATGGGACTGAAAGCCAATAAATCCCCATGAACTAATGGCCTACATTCTAGGGTTTTGAAAAAGGTGGCTATAGAGATAGTGAATGCATTGGTTGTCATCTTCCAAATTTCCATTGATTCTAGAACGGTTCCCGCGGATTGGAAGGTAGCAAATGTAACCCCACTATTTAAGAAAGGAGGGAGAGAGAAAACTGGGAACTACTGACCAGTTAGCCTGACATCAATAGTAGGGAAAGTGCTAGAATCTATTATTAAGAACGTGATTACAGGAAAATAATAATAGGATTGGGCAGAATCAACACAGATTTATGAAAGGGAAATCATGTTTGATGTATCTGTTAGAGTTTTTTGAGGTTGTAACTAGCAGAATAGATAAGGGGGAGCCAGTAGATGTGGTGTATTTGGATTTTCAGAAGGCATTCGATAAGGTGCCACACAAGAGGTTATTAAACAAAATTAGGGTTCATGGGATTGGGGGTAATATACTAGCATGGATTGAGGATTGGTTAACGGACAGAAAACAGAGAGTAGGAATAAACGGGTCATTTTCGGGTTGGCAGGCTGTTACTAGTGGGGTGCCGCAAGGATCAGTGCTTGGGCCTTAGCTATTCACAATCTATATCAATGAATTGGATGAGGGGACCAAATGTAATATATCCAAGTTTGCTGATGATACAAAGCTAGGTGGGAATGTAAGTTGTGAGGAGGATGCAAAGAGGCTTCAAGGGGATATAGACAGGCTAAGTGAGTGGTCAAGAACATGGCAAATGGAATATAATGTGGAGAAATGGGAAGTTATCCACTTTGGTAGGAAAAATAGAAAAGCAGAGTATTTTTTAAATGGTGAGAGATTGGGAAATGTTGGTGTTCAGAGGAACCTGGGTGTCCTTGTACATGAATCACTGAAAGTTAACATGCAGGTACAGCAAGCAATTAAGAAAGCAAATGGTATGATGGCCTTTATTACAAGAGGATTTGAGTATAAGAGTAAAGATGTCTTACTGTAATTATATAGGGCCCTGGTGAGACCATACCTGGAGTATTGTGTACAGTTTTGGTCTCCTTACCTAAAGAAGGATATATTTGCCATAGAGAGAGTGCAACAAAGGTTCACCAGACTGATTCCTGGGATGGAGGATTGTCTTATGAGGAGAGATTGAGTAGACTGGAGTTTAGAAGAATGAGAGGAGATCTCATTGAAACATACAAAATTCTTACAGGGCTTGATAGGGTAGATGCTGGGAGGATGTTTCCCCTGGCTGGGGAGTCTAGAACCAGGGGTCACAGTCTCAGAATAAGGGGTCGGCCATTTAGGACTGAGATGAGGGAAATTTCTTCACTCAGAGGGTGGTGAGTCTTTGGAATTCTCTACCCCAGAGGGCTGTGGAGGCTCAGCCCTTGAGTATATTCAAGACAGAGATCGATAGATTTTTTGGATATTAAGGGAATCAAGGGATATGGGGATAGTGCAGAAAGTGGAGATGAGGTAGAAGATCAGCCATGATCTTATTGAATGGTGGCGCAGGCTCGAGGGGCCGAATGGCCTGCTCCTATTTCTTATGTTCTTATGATTCAACTAGCTATCTATGCATTGTAATAATTGTCCTATGATCCCATGTAATCTAATATTTTCAAAAAGCTGTTTGTGCGCTACTTCATCAAACACTTCTTTTGTATATCTTCATGCACATTCTGGTCACTTCCTCAAAGAAGTCAATCAGCTTAGTGAGGCAAAACCTAATTCCCTAAAGCAAGGCTGGGTTTTGCTAATAATGGCTGAATTCTCCCAAGTGATTGTATATGATATCCGGCGCATTACTGTTCCAATATTTACTTCGTACTGAGGTCAAACTCAGGAGCTTATCATTTCTAGGGTCCGATTACTTCCATTTCTTAATGAGACACATGAGCCCCACTCCTGGATGTCAATGAGCTATTGTCTATGTGGCTCACGTATGACCTCCCCATTTCACAGAGTTCTCACAAATGGCATGGGATTCTGCAGCACTCTCAGCCCTGAGTGCATTAATCTGAGCTTAAACAATTTCTGCAGTTACTTCTAATGAAACAATTTTAGCTACACACTTATCCTGTAATACTAGGCAAATTATATTGTCTTCAAGTGTGAAAACAGAAGCAAAATAATCTATTTATCTTGCCTAGTCTGCCCTGACAAATCTCTCAAAGGACTAATGCCTAACATAACTGAAAAAAGTCTTGCCATTCCTACTGCAATTGTCCAATCTAATTTTTTTCTAATACTGGCTTTATCTTTCCTCAGCTATTTTTAATACTTGTTCCTCCTTTTCTGGCAGTTGAAGCTTTGAGGATGTGATAAGCCACTACATCAATTCACGTTATTTCTTTACTGAGGGTTTGAAAACAATGATGACATAAAACTATTCTAAATGACAGTTGAATAATTACTCCGATTTCCCCCATGACAAGATTGTGCTATCGGGATTATTGTGTTTGGATAGTTTCCACTATAGGATGTGTTCACTACTAAATATATACAACTCCTTTATACAGAGCAGATTATTTAAAATTGATCAGAATTTTAAAACTTTTTACAGCCAATTAAAAAAATAGGTATGGATCTTTTCCAAAGGGTAGAAGAAAAGATGAGGATGCAAATTTGCAATGTAAATTAATTGAAAAGTGAAAATCAAAAGACCTTGTGACGCCTTGAGCTAACTGCTTTCAATGGGCCCCCATATTCAAAGTTGGGTGAATTAGATACTTAAAGAGAAGATATAGTCCATTATTGAATTGCTGCATAATCTTAAATGTTATCTCTTGCATCTCTTGTTACCTTGTTTTATGCCAGAGAATTTTTTTTCGAATAGGTCTTCTTCTGCTGTGACATCATAAATTTCAGCTCCTGTGACCTTTTAAGTCAGGAGTGCTGTCACCTTTAAAGGGATAAAAAGAATAGAGAAAATGGCAATAAAAGGAAAAGATTATCTGAGGTTTAGAAGAACTGGTAAGAAAAAGGAAACAGTAATATAAGCATAAGAAGAAAGTTGGTTCATAGTGAGAAAACTAAGATGGGAAAAGAGAGAGATGGATTATTGGAGATGCACAAGTATAGTTTATATATTTGCTCTCCTGTGGGAATTTGGCCTTACATGATTGTGCAAAATATTCCTCAATCATTTTCCTGGCGTTTGCAACCAAATCAGTTGCAGCTCTTACCAGTATGTGCAACTACTTTCAGATAGTTCTTCAATTTGTGCGGAATTTCTGATGTTACAATGGTAACTGTTACACACAATTTTCACAGGAAGAACGGGCGGGTTGGAGGCGTTTGTATCCCTCCTAGAGATGAGGTCTATGAGCGTCTGCCATCTGTTGTCCACAGTTAGCATGTGCTCATGTGACTGGCGCATTTGCTGCTCCGTGCAGGTGTCCATCCTTTCCATGGAACGGCACATTATCGCCATCGCCTGCGAGATGGTGGTGTTCATGTTGGAGATGGACTCCTCCATTCTCTGCACATTTGCAGACATCGTGGCTGCAAAAGCTGCCAGAGCCTCATGCAATTGTTGCTGCCCCTCCAAGATCACCCTCTTTCTCGATAGCCCCAAGGCTCAGCGTTTGAATGCAGCTCAGCAGAGCTTGGAGTGTCCTGCGCCCTCCGGCGAGGAGTCTCCGCTGCTGTCCCTGTCAACACCATCTGCTCTTGCTCACTTGTGAAGTGTGAGACACCAGGTGACAACACTACTCTATCTCGCACAGGACCCACCGAGGTGTGCGTCTCTGCGCTGGTGCTGGGTGCGCTTGGGTCTGCTGACGGTGCACCCTCAGAGGCTGGAGGCTCCTCTGAGGAGTCGTCTTTCTCCTCCACCTTGGAGGGGGGGGGGCCCACATAATGGACCTGTGGGAGAATAAAGAGATGATTTAGAAATGTTATATTAAGAATGGGTAACTTACCATTATGCACATGATGACATTTCACTGGCTGCTGCCATCAGTCACCACATGAGTGACTGCTGTGTGCCATGTGGCTGTATGAGATGTAATTCTGTCACCGGGTTGCTGGGATGTCCCCCTCTTTCCGTCTCCCACTGCCAGCAGCTCTGCAACTCTCAACACCTCCAGGGCCCCCTCCTCTACTGGAGTCAGTTGTGTCAATACTGGAGGGCTACCTCCGGTTCTCTGCCTCTCCCTGTTGATCTGAGCTCTTTTCTCCTGCAAGAAGAGAACTTTGAGTGAGAATGATGGAATGAGTGTAAGGAGCTTGTGGGTTACATCTGTAGAGGGTGACTATGAGGGAGTGGGGTGCCAATGCCAAGTGGCCTCCTTCTGTGGAGTTACTTGCTTTGATTGCATTAGGATGAGGGTGAGTGTCAGGGGTGGTTAGTCAGATGGGGATGTGTGTATGTACATAGAGAGAGAGGGATGGGTGGACCTGGAAGGTATGTTGGTGTGAGGAATGGTGTGCAGGAGTGGGCTTGGGAAGGCAGTGTGATGGGGATGTGGTGACAGATACATCAGTATAATGTGGAAAACTGCCCAGGTATGTCCTGTTCACAAAAAGCAGGACAAATCCAATCCGGCCAATTACCGCCCCATCAGTTTACTCTCAATCATCATCAAAGTGATGAAAGGTGTCATCGACAGTGCTATCAAGCGGCACTTACTCACCAATAAACTGCTCACTGATGCCCAGTTTGGGTTCCGCCAAGACCACTCGGCTCCCGACCTCATTACAGCCTTGGTCCAAACATGGACAAAGGAGCTGAATTCCAGAGGAGAAGTAAGAGTGACTGCCCTTGACATCAAGGCAGCATTTGACCGAGTGTGGCATCAAGGAGCCCTGATAAAACTGAAGTCAGTGGGAATTGGGGGGAAAACTCTCCACTGGCTGGAGTCATACCTAGCACAAAGGACGATGGTTGTGGTGATTGAAGGTCAATCATCACAGCCACAGGATATCGCTGCAGGAGTTCCTCAGGGCAGTGTCCTAGGCCCAACCATCTTCAGCTGCTTCATCAATGACCTTCCCTCCAATATAAGGTCAGAAATGGGGATGTTCGCTGATGACTGCACAGTGTTCAGTGCCATTCACAACTCCTCAGATAATGAAGCAATCCATGCCAGCATGCAGCAAGACCTGAACGATGTTCAGGCTCGGGCTGATAAGTGGCAGGTAACATTCGCGCCACAGAAGTGCCAGGCAATAACTATCTTCAACAAGCGAGAGTCTAACCACCGCCCCTTGACATTCAATGACATTACCATCGCCGAATCCCCCACCATCAACATCCTGGGGGTCACCATTGACCAGAAACTTAACTGGACCAGCCACATAAATACTGTGGCAACAAGAGCAGGTCAGAGCCCGAAAAATTTAGTGGGAGGTTAGCGGCGGCGCCAGCCGGTAGCGCCCTGTGGCGCTGCGCCGCCGGCGATGACGTCATCGCCGTGCGCAGCACCCCGCTCGCGCCCCGGCCGTGATCTTCAGTCGCGCCCCCTGATTTACCGCCAGACGCTATGTCCGACGGGTTCAGGGAGGCGTACGTGCGGCCGGGGCGGCGATATTTAAAGGGGAGGTGGCAGGCGGCCATTTTTGTTGCTGGCCGCCTGCCAGCACCTGCCCCCGGCCCCCGTGAAGCCCCCCCACCGTGAAGTGCCGGCTGCGCTCCAAGAGCCCGGCACTTCTCTTGAGTGCCGGGCTCTTTTGCCGGCACTCCCGATCCCTGGGGGCCCAGCTGGGCCCCGGTTCGCGCTGCGCAGGGTCCCTCCCCTTTAAGAAGGGGAGGAAGGCCTGCAATACCGCGGCGCGACGTGCCGCAGCACGTAGCGCCAGGATATTCACTCGCAGCGCCCCAAGAGGGATGCGCTAAGTATTCTGCGGCGTGTGTCTCACCTCCTAACTCCCCAAAGCCTTTCTACCATCTACAAGGCACAAGTAAGGAGTGTGATGGAATACTCTCCACTTGTTTGGATGAGTGCAGCTCCAACAACACTCAAGAAGCTCGACACCATCCAGGACAAAGCAGCCCGCTTGATTGGCACCCCCTCTACCACCTTAAATATTCACTCGCTCCACCACCAGCGTACCATGGCTGCAGTGTGTACCATCTACAAGATGCACTGCAGCAACTCGCCAAGGCTTCTTCGGCAGCACCTCCCAAACCCGCGACCTCTTCCACCTAGAAGGAGAAGGGCAGCAGGTGCATGGGAACACTCTCACCTCCAAGTCACACACCATCCTGACTTAGAAGTATATCGCCGATCCTTCATCGTCATTGGGTCAAAATCCTGGAACTCCCTACCTAACAGCACTGTGGGAGTACCTTCACCACACGGACTGCAGCGGTTCAAGGCGGCGGCTCACCACCACCTTCTCAAGGGCAATTAGGGATGGGCAATAAATGCTGGCCTTGCCAGCAACACCCACATCCCATAAACAAATTTAAAAAAATAATGGTGAGTGTGGTATTGCACTCACCTTTCCTGACCTCATGAGATCATTAAATTGTTTCCTGCACTGGATCCACGTCCTCCTGACCACATCCCTGCTGCTGAACTCCTCTGCTATCTCCAACCAGGCCCTTTCGGTGTCTTTGGGAGGTCTCTTGTGCCTATCTACTGGGAACAGGACCTCCCTGCGTGCTCTCACTGCCTCCACCAGAATATGCAGAGATGCGTCACTGAATCTGGGTGCAGCCTCTGCCTTTGTGTTTCCATCTTTTAACGTTTGGGACAGTACTCAGATGTTTGTAATTGAACTTGCACACTCCTTTAGCAACCTTCAAATGAGTTGTGTGCAAGGCTGCTTTAAATATCGGCACTGGAAACGAGTCAGCAATGACGTCATCAGACCTGCTCCATTTAATTTGGCCGGGAAATGCACATGACTGTTTTAAGTGGGGCCATTAAGTTAAAGTCGCACTGAACAATGCGCTGAGCAAAAGATCGCGCTCGCGGCCCGCACGCACCCAAGACCTGACTCCAAGCTAAAAATTCTGGCATTGGAGTACTGTGAACAGTTCTGGTCTCCATTATTATAAAATGGATGTGGAGACACTGGAGAAGGTGCAAACAAGGTTTACTAGAATGATACCAGAACTGAGAGGTTATACCTATCAGGAAAGATTAAACATGCTGGGGAGGGGGTCTTTTCTCTAGAAAAGAGAGGACTGAGGGGTGACCTGATGGAGGTTTTTAATATTGTGAAAGGGTTTAATAGGGTGGACGTAGAGAAGATGTTTCCACTGGCGGGGAGACCAGAACTAGGGGCCGGAAACAATGTTTCCTCTAAATTTTTACTGGGCCGTTTAACAGGCTGTGCGGCCCATTCAAAATTCTGCACGTGCGCAGTTTTTCCATTTAAAAACCGGTGAGCTGGCTGCGTGAGAGCTCCAGAGCACCGCACAGCCGCGCAGCTTTAAGGGAACATTGGCCGTAAATATAAGGTAGTCACTCATAAATCCAGTCGGAGAAACTTCTTTACCCAGAGAGTGGTTAGAATGTGGAACTTACTACCACAGGGAGGGCAGGCTACTGTACAGCCCTGAATTGAAGTGCTGCATTCTGCACAGTTTTGCTATCTGGAGAGGAAACACCACGTAAACAGGGTCAGGAGGAGGGTCGTGAAGGGACTGAAGCAGACACTGAGGTTGAGATTCAGGGTTTGCCAGCTTGAGCAGCAACGTGGCCAGCAAATCTGCCAATTCTCTTAACATTTAGAGGCCCTGCAGCACAAGCAGTCCTGCATTATGCTGCCCATGAACGGTCGCACTAACCCCACATGTTACACCTCATGCACTCGGAATGTACATCTAGTAGTATACTTAAGCAGAAAGGTCTAATGATGCAAAGGAACTCCAAATACCAAGTTCAGGTGCAAAAGTACACAGTTTATTTATAAAAATTAGGTGTGTCTTACAGATTTCAATATCTATCCAATTTGCACCACACTATATTCTCAACCCTTTAAGGCCTGTACTGCTGTGGACTCTGGCACCGTGGACAGCCTCGAATAAGACATTTCCCCACTCACAGGAAAAAATTTAAGATAATATTCATTATCTGGTTGAAGTGTCCAGCTAAATCAATAATAAAGTGCAAAACTGTTGTCAAGAAGTAAACAGTCCTAATGTTCTGTGACAGTGCTGCCAGAGAAGGCAGTTACATTGTGCAGAGATTATAGGGATCAATGAGTCTCCTACAGCTTAGTGCGTGTAAACGGCAGGTTTTTTCTAAAAACAAACTAAAATATTTGGCACTTTGGTCCAAAAATCAGTGCAAATAATTAAAAACACAACTGCCGCTTTCATCATTTAAACTTGTCCTAAATTCCTCTAAACACCCTCTCATTTCAGATGTGGACAGGACCCATTGGCTGGACTAATCCTTTTAGCAGAAACAAACAAATCGTCATATTTCCTTGGTTGCTCACAACAAAAGAAATCAGTGATTTTCTTATCAATCTGCACTGATCTGATTTTAATGATGTACAAATGTAGCATCTGTTGAAGTAGTATTTCCAATGATTCATTCCTTTTGTTGAATATTTATTAACAAAATCTTGCATCTGATCCTATAAATCAACCAATAGTGAAAAGACGTGACCTATTTACATTTCCAAATGCATTTTTTTTTAACCAAGTGTTTGAATGAATGTACGGTATGTGAGTGCCCCCTACTGTTAAATTGCAGAATTTCCAAATTAGTTATATCGCTCCCGGGCAGAAACCAACTGGTACAGGAATATTTTATGATGCCTCAATGGTTGTGGTGGAAAAAATGGCCTTTATTTCATTAAACTTCTGCAAGGTTAGCATGCCAGTAACATAATTGTATTCATTTCGCTGTGGAGATGACAACACAGCTATTATTTACTCTTTGTTTGTCGGCCCCTAGATTTGATGTGCTGTGCTTTTTTTCTTTCCCAACAGCCTGTCTGAATGTTGAACATTGAGGCAATAAATAAAAATGAGAGTTATGTACACAAATTAAAACAGTTTCTTGTATGGAGCTATTTGTTGGTGAGCGCATTATTGCTATATGTTATACTAATGTATTTTACACACAAATTCATCCATTTAAAGCAACACTGACTCTCACAATCACATTTAATCACAGCGAGCATTAAAGCGATATTTAAATGTAATAAGTGTCATTACATTAGTACAGAAGATTATTTTTATATTTTATAATTTTCTGTAGCAATTTTTTTGAATTAGTTTCAAAAAATGGGACAACTGGGTTTTTTATATTTTTCAGAGAAAGCTATTTTAAAATATCTGTTTTAATTTATTGATGTTTATTTTTCTAGTCAGCTTTAATATTTTAGAAAGTGCCTCTTCCTTCCTGTACATTCTTTGCACCTACTAAGATCCAAATATTATTTGGTTGATTAACCCTGTTTTTCCTATCAGAGGGCAATAACTGTTAGATGCTTTTCTCGTCCTCTGCCAGTCACCTAAGGACTGTTCTCTATTGGATATCATTTGCCAGGCGATACCAGGAACTGTTTTTATCATAGGTCCGTACATAGAGAAATGTTGGATTATTGTTTTTATCTTCACGTGGCAGTATTACTACTTTGTGTGAAAACAAACAGCAGTAGACCACAGATGTAAAACTGTCTGGCAATAACTTTAACCTTTTGAGATGCAGGAGGAACATCTTCAGAATAATTTAGTACCTCTTGAAACACCCTCAAGACTTGTATGTAATATAATGGTAATATTAAAAAGGCAAATCTGAAATTACTTAAACTTTCACAGCACTTTCAGGATATAAACAGCTGCCTTGGTCCTACTCTCTGAAATTCCCTACCTGATTCTATGTCTACACCTCTTTCTTTTAAAAACCTTCACGAAACCCATCTTTTTGACCAAGCTTTTGGTCTTCCCTTCTAATCTCTCCCTTTCTGGCTCATCATCAGGTTTTCATGTACCTTCTATGAATCACCTTGGGGCATTTTTTTACATTACAGGCACTATATAAATGGAAGTTGTTGTTAATAAGTAGATTAGTTGTCTGCTTAATTATGTGTTTATCCCCAAAACATATAACCGGTCTCCTATTTGAAGAGAGTATCCTATTGCTGTGAAATTTCTAAAGACTTGTTTTGAAGTACTTTGGCTTCATAAAATTTAAAGTAGTGCATTTTGAAACACAGTTGAAGGCTGGCAACTATCTTCAATAAAAGGACCTGCCCCTGGAGACACACAGGTTAGACATGCTGATATGCAAAGTAGGAGTTATCTGAGAAGCCTCCCTAGGTATAAGTCTGTAATTGGACTGCAGTTCCCAGCATACATAGCAGTGGTCAATGTACTTTTTAACGTGCAGCTGGCATTAAAAATTTGGAATAACTGTGCAAACAGGTAGCGCTAGCTGCACACCTGAATCATTTTAAAGAGGTCCCAGCATGAATTTAAAGATGTGCCCGTGACCACGGCAACAGGCGCATGCAGCGCGCGCCCGATTTCAAGTGCAATGGAATTTCTAGGCTGGTTTATCTTGGGAACGATCCTCCCCCTCAAGTCTGTGCAGCTACAGGGCCTGAGTTGTTAGCAAGCCTGCAGAGATGCTTCCACTGGGCTGAGGAGGCTGTGGACATCATATTTATGTACAGGCACTGAGGTCACTTTTCTAACATGTGCGGCATATGACGACAGTCTTGATTTGGTTTGCAGGCCTCAAACACCGCAACATCAAGGAAGCTCTTCATTGCAGAGATCAGTAGGGCATGTGGCAGCTACGCTGTAGATTGCGCTCGACCCCCCGATAAGTGGTCACCCAGAACCTGGGCCCAGTCCCATTGATGTGACTGGAATTAAATGGCATGCAATGTTCCCATTAAGCTGCACGGCCACGTAGCTGTCTGGAGGTCCCGTTCAGGCCGATCACCGGCTCTTCATTGGGACATATCACGGATGGGCAAAATTGTGAATGGGCTGCACAGTCCTTTAAAGGGACCGCACACCCCAAAAAAAAATTAGGGGGAACATTGGACATGAGGCTGCTGTAATCCAAGGTAGCAGCACATGCCAGGCCTTTAGAAAAGCACATATAGGCACCCAGGGAAAACATGGTGAGGTCCCACCATCATAGATAAGTATCCAGCTAGTTTGGTTCACACCATGTGACATTAAAAAGCAGCTGAGTGCATTGGACACAGCAAAGACTATGAGCCCTGACAACATCCCAGCTGTAGTGTTGAAGACCTGTACACCAAAGCTAGCGGCTCCCCGTACCAAGCTGTTTCAGTATCAGTACAGCTACCCAACAATATTGCCCAGGTATATCCCATCCACAAAAAAAAGGACAAATCTAACCTGGCCAATTACCACCCTATCAGTCTCCTCACAATCATCAGTTTAGTGATGGAAGGAGTCATCAATAGTGCCATCCAGCAACACCTACTCACTAATAACCTGCTCACTGATGATCAATTCAGGTTCTGCCAGAACTGCTTGGACCTCATCACAGCCTTGATGCAGACCTGGATGTAAGAGCGGAATGACCAAGGAGAGCTGAGAGTAGCTGTCTTCTTTTATTTGTTTATGGGATGTGGGCATCGCTGGCAAGGCCAGCATTCATTGCCCATCCCTAATTGCCCTTGAGAAGGTGGTGGTGAACCGCCTTCTTGAACCGCTGCAGTCCGTGTGGCGAAGGTACTCCCACAGTGCTGTTAGGTAGGGAGTTCCAGGATTTTAACCCAGCGACGATGAAGGATCGGCGATGTACTTCTAAGTCAGGATAGTGTGTGACTTGGAGGGGAACTTGGAGGTGATGGTATTCCCATGCACCTGCTGCCCTTCTCCTTCTAGGTGGAAGAGGTCGCGGGTTTGGGAGGTGCTGCCGAAGAAGCCTTGGCGAGTTGCTGCAGTGCATCTTGTAGATGGTACACACTGCAGCCACGGTGCACCGGTGGTGGAGGGAGTGAATGTTTAAGGTGGTGGATGGGGTGCCAATCAAATGGGCTGCTTTGTCCTGGATGGTGTCGAGCTTCTTGAGTGTTGTTGGAGCTGCACTCATTCAGGCAAGTGGAGAGTATTCCATCACACTCCTTACTTGTGCCTTGTAGATGGTAGAAAGGCTTTGGGGAGTCGGGAGGTGAGACACTTGTCGCAGAATACCTAGCCTCTGACCTGCTCTTGTTGTCACAGTATTTATGTGGCTGGTCCAGTTAAGTTTCTGGTCAATGGTGACCCCCAGGATGTTGATAGTAGGGGATTCGGTGATGGTAATGCCGTTGAATGTCAAGGGGCAGTGGTGAGACCCTCGCTTGTTGGAGATATTCATTGCCTGGCACTTCTGTGGCACGAATGTTACCTGCCACTTATCAGCCCAAGTCTGAACATGGTCCAGGTCTTGTTGCATGTCTTCTACATCAAGGCAGCATTCAACCAAGTAAAGTACCAAGGAACCCTAGCAAAACTGGTCAGTGAGGGGTCAAAGAGAAATCCTTTGTCTGGAGTCATACCTAACACAAAGAAAGATGGATAGGGTTATCAGAGGCCACACATCACAACCACAGGATATCATTGCAGGAATTCCTCAGGAAAGTGTCCTCAGCCCAACTATTTTCTGCTGCTTCACCAATGGCCTTCCCTCCGTCATAAGGTCAAGGTCAGGAGTGGGGTTGCTTGCTGACAATTACACAGTGTTCAGCTCCAATCACAACTTGTCAGATAATTAAGCAGCCCATGCCAACCTACAGGAGGACCTGGATAAAACTCAGACTTGGGCTGACAAGTGGCAGGTAAAATTTCTAGCAGAACCCATTTGACTCAGTTAGACTCTCATTCGCCCATTGCCTGGCCTCATTAACATGCCACTGGCTGACTTCTCGCCCAAACTGATGGGAATGGGTGGGGAGCGGCTGCAGGTCTGCAGAATTATGGGCAGCCCTTGGCCACCTGCTGGCACTAAGGTACGTGTGAGGACTGAGGTTCCAGCAGATGGGAAAGGGGGGAGTCCAGGATAGGGGAGACCTAAACTTCCCTTGTGGGGCCAGGAGAAGCAGGAGTGCCATACATGAGGGTCCATTTGAACCCTACACGTTCAGCAGAAACCAGGCGGGTAGACAGTTAAAATCAACTGGGTGACTTGCCCGCTAATGTCCTACCTGGATCATGTTGTCTTTGATCTTAATTTATTCTGGAGTACTCCTCCAGGCCCCACAAAGGAAAGTAAAAACCGTACTTTGAATGGATTCTTCTGCTTCCCATCCTCTTCTGACTAGAGTTCACTAAACTAGGCTTCCCCGCTCAGGTCAGATTTAAAATAGTGGTTAGGGCTCAATGACATCATTGCACCCTGATCTGGATATTGAAAGAAGCCCGCTGGCTTAAGGCAGGTGCATCGCCACCCACTCAGAAGAACAAGTTAAGATCAAAGACAGTGGATCAAGGCGAGACATCAGCGGATAACTAACTCGGTTGGTTTTAACTGCCAACCAGCCTGGTTTCCACTGGGCGGGAAGGATTAAAATCAACCCCCATATATCGCCTTTCCTTGCTTGTTGTTGGGTTAACGTTCTGGAATTACCTACCTAACACCAGTGTGGGAACACTACCATCTCAAGGAGAAAGCCCACCACCACGATCTCAAGGAAACTAGTGATGGGCAATAAATGCAGCCTTATCAGTGCCGCCCACATCCTGAGGGTAAATTCAAAAAAGATAATGCAGGTTCCTTTGGCCAAATGCTCAAGAAGATTTGAGTTGTAGATTTCTCTAGAGCTGCTATAGAGCTACATTGTGTCAGCTCACAGGAAGTGCACTGGAGCCAAATATGTCCGTTTAGTTCCCAGAGCTAGTGAGAGGATCCATTCAGTACCACCAAGGAGAACCAATTAGACTTGGCTCCTTGAGACTGGTTTAAGTAACACGAAACCTTGGAACTCAAACCGTTGCCTTTGATAACTTTGCATTGAAATCTTGTGATAGCATTGGCTTTTTACTTGTCAAACATGTTAGAATTCACCTCTTTTTTCTTGATAGATTATAATGGAGCAGTACAGAAAATTTGCCTGGGTGGCCCGGTTTACAGAGATTTTCATCACTGTCAGCATTACTGTTTCTTTTCTGGTGCTTGGATCTGCAATGAAGCATACATGTACGTCAACTTTTCTAGATATTTTTGAAGTTTATATACCCAGGAATTTAGTTATAGCTAGTAAACTATCATATATATTTTTAAACTCTCAATTCAGGATTCTTAATCTTTATAATGTTTTAAGGAATCAGTTTATGTCAGGTCATTTCTATGACTTTTTAAAACTGTAATTTTATTGATTACGCCTCTGTTCAGCCTCTGGGACATTTTTCCATATTAAAGCTGCTATATAACTGCAGGTTGTTGTAATAAACTATTTTGTAGGATAAGGCCCCTTGCATGTTAGATAACAGGATACAAAGACAGACTTTTAGCGAAAGTTCTAAGCTGTAAAAAGTACCTTCGAAAAAAATGCCGTGCTTGGGAATTTAAGAAGTTAGCATGCAGAGCAAATGGAGTCTACCTAGACCCATCCAGCCCAATGTCATCCCAGTCACCACATCATGATTTTTTTTTTGCACATGTTTAGAGGTTTTTTTTAACTAAAGTACATTGCCATTAGGTTTGGAGATGTGCTGAAATAATATAAAAAGTTAAAGTGGAGAATATTCGAAATTTAACATTCATGAATAATCACCAAATTGTAGCATATTATTACAGTTGCTCACAACATTGTTCTGTGCGGAGATCCAGATGGATTATTTAGCACGAATAGATTGTAGAACACAAAGGAATAATGCACCAAAGATGTTAATGGTATAAAATGTCAATCTGTAGACTGGCACCAGAACAATGAGCAGCATACAGACCTCTTTCTCTTCCTTTCTGTCCCCACCCCACCAGAAAATTAGCAACAAGTTGTACGATAGAAAAGCTTGCTCATTAATAATGTGATATTTTGACAATATTAAAATGCCATTCATAGCAAACATATTCTAATAATATTGGACACAAGCCACTGGAAGAACAAATTACTCCACTGCAGCTGTGAATGTAAATCTGGTAGACAAGCATAAAAGGTCTAAATTCACCAATTAGACAATGAACCTCATTAATTACTAAATCCACATATAGACTTTGAGAATTAGTAAACTCAGATAGAAAACCTCAGTTAGCAAATTATGGCTATAGATCCGATTCGTGAATGCTCTGCCAGTGAGTCGGGTATTATGTTAATTGTGTACAGCGTATTATTAGCATTGTGCTGGGTTTTGTGACTAACCAAATTAACCATCGACATGTCCAGAGTTAGCAACTATGCTTTTGGTGGAACAACCCAAAATATATATTTACCACTATTTGGTTTAATCTGAACTCAGGATGTCATAACAGCAAAATGGTACCACATCAGAGTAATAGAATCCAGGCAAATAGATGTGGAAGTAAAAGTCATATCCTTTTCATTCCTGGCTTTAGTGAACAAATTCAGATGTTTACAGATGTTCCTTCCGGAATTAATAGTAGTAATTACACACAATGTCCAATTTAAACTGTTAAACACTTCACCAGGATGGACCACATTCAGTGCAGAAGAACAGAAATTATTCGGTGTGTCAAAATTTAATTAGGGTTTACTTACATGTATAATTACACAGTTCACAGCTAGAATAGCAGCAATGTTGATGGTAATGAAATAAACGTGAGAGTTTTTAAACAGGTGTTGGCGTAAATATTCACCCGTAATTTCCTGCAACAGCGATATTGGTGACAAATGTCATAAGTTAGACCATTGTGTGCCCCAACTGCCAGCGGAGAGTTTACAACAAATCTTGCTGGAAAACTGATTGGAATATACTGCAGCAAGCATATGGCCATTGCAGTTTCTACCACTCCATAGACAATTCCTGATACCCTCATTTAAAACTGATACTTTAACGTTAATAGTTTATATTTAGTCATAATATTAAGTAATTTTAACGCAGTTGATTTTTAATTAACACCCTATAAATAAAAATTTTGCGAACATTTATACATTATCTGCATTTATTAATAGAAATTTATGGAAATAACTAAAAGCAAATATAAAAGATACTTTCATAGAATCATAGAAGATAGGAGCAGGAGTAGGCCATTCGGCCCCTCTAGCCTGCTCCGCCATTCAATGCGATCATGGCTGATCATCCAAATTCAGTACCCTGTCCCTGCTTTCTCCCCATATCCCTTGATCCCTTTAGCCTTAAGAAATATATCGAACTCCTTCTTGAATCTATTTAATGAATTGGCCTCTACTGCCTTCTGTGGCAGAGAATTCCACAGGTTCACCACTCTCTGGGTGAAGAAATTCCTCCTCATTTCTGTCCTAAATGGCTTACCCCTTATCCTTAGACTGTGACCCCTGGTTCTGGACTCCCCGACCATCGGGAACATCCTTCCTGCATCTAGTTTGTCCTGTCCTGTCAGAATTTTATAAGTTTCAATGAGATCCCCTCTCATTCTTCTAAACTCCAGCGAGTATAAGCCCAATCGACCCAATCTCTCTTCATACGTCATTCCTGCCATCCCAGGTATCAGCCTTGTGAATCTTCGCTGAACTCCTTCCATGGCAAGAACATCCTTCCTCAGATAAGGCAACCAAAACTGCACACAGTACTCAAGGTGTGGTCTCACCAAGGCCCTGTACAACTGCAGCAAGACATCCTTGTTCCTGTACTCAAACCCTCTCGCTATGAAGGCCAACATACCATTTGCCTTCTTAACCGCCTGCTGCACCTGCATGCTTACCTTCAGCGACTGGTGCACAAGGACACCCAGGTCTCGTTGCACTTCCCCTTCTCCCAATCTATTGCCATTCAGATAATAATCTGCCTTTCTGTTTTTGACACCAAAGTGGATAACCTCGCATTTATCCACGTTATATTGCATCTGCCACGCTTCTGCCCAATCACCCAACCTGTCCAAATCATACTGGAGTTTCTCGGCATCCTCCTCGCAGCACACACGCCCACCCAGCTTTGTGTCGTCTGCAAACTTGCAGATATTACATCTAGTTCCCTTGTCTAGATCATTAATATATATTGTGAATAGCTGGGGTCCAAGGACCGATCCCTGCGGTACCCCACTAGTCACTGCCTGCCACTCGGAAAAAGACCCGTTTATTCCAACTCTTTGCTTTCTGTCTGCCAACTATCCAAGTCAATACCTTGCCCCCAATCCCATGTGCCTTAACTTTACACGCTAATCCCTTATGCGGGACCTTATCAAAAGCCTTTTGGAAGTCCAAATACACCACATCCACTGGTTCTCCCTTATCTATTTTACCAGTTACATCCTCAAAAAATTCCAGTAGATTAGTCAAGCATGATTTACCTTTTGTAAATCCATGTTGACTTTGTCCGATCCTGTCACTGTTTTCCAAGTGCTCAGCTATTACATCTTTTATAATGGACTCTAGCATTTTCCCCACTACCGATGTCAGGCTTACCGGTCTGTAATTCCCCGTTTTCTCTCTACCACCCTTTTTGAATAGTGGGGTTACATTAGCTACCCTCCAATCCATGGGTACTGTTCCAGATTCCATCGAATGTTGGAAGATGATCAGCAATACATCTACTATTTCTATGGCCACTTCCTTAAGTACCCTAGTATGTAGATTATCAGGCCCTGGGGATTTATCGGCCTTCAATCCCTTCAATTTCCCTAACACCATTTCCCTACAAATACTGATTTCTTTCAGTTCCTCCCTTTCATCAGACCCTATGTTCCCCAACATCTCTGGGAGGTTATTTGTGTCCACCTTTGTGAAGACAGAACCAAAATATGTATTTAATTGGTCTGAGATTTCTTTATTCCCCATTATAAGTTCCCTTGATTCTGAATGCAAGGGACCTATGCTTGATTTCACTAATCTATTTCTCTTCACATAACTATAAAAGCTTTTACAGTCAGTTTTTATGTTCCCTGCAAGCTTACTCTCGTATTCTATTTTCCCCTTCTTAATTAATCCCTTTGTTCTCCTTTGTTGAATCTTAAACTGCTCCCAATCCTCAGGGTTACTGCTTTTTCTGGCCAATTTATATGCCCTCTCCTTGGATCTTATGCTATCCCTAATTTCCCTTGTTAGCCACGGTTGAGTCACCCTTTTTGTTTTATTCTTATGCCACACTGGGATGTACAAGGCCGTCCCAACCAAACAAAAAGGGGGATTCCCAATATGCTTATGGGGATAGCATTTACTTACGGAATCCCCATAAGCATACTAGGAATGACATAAAAAACACACTTTCACACAACCTAAATAAAAATAAATCACCACATGTTTAAAATTAATTAAAATACAATTTAATTAAATATTTAAAACAAAAATTTAATTTTTTGAAAAATAAGTGTAAACATTTTTAAAGGGGCCAAAAATAATAAGGTTTTTGAATGCTTAAATGATTTTTTTAATTTGTTTTAACATTTACTTAAACCCTTACGCTAGTAAAAAAGGCCCTACACCTGCTTTTACCAGGCGTAAGAGTTTTATGGGCATTCGTTGGGCAAATAGCGCAATCCTGCGCCAGCGAATGTCCATTTTCTGCACATGCGGATGATCCGTCAAGCTGAAACTTGTCAGATCCCAAGTTCTGGGTTTTCGCGCATGCAGAAACCCGGTACTTGTGATGTACTTACGACAGCGTATGCAGTCATCGGCCCTGTAACATCCGGGCCAATGTTTCAAATAGATTTGTTTTGACCAAACATTAGATGGATACCATTTATTAAATGGAAGAAACTGAATTGCTTATCGCCGCCCAGTATAAATGAGGCTTCGAAACAGAATTGGAGGATACCAGTCCTTTCCTAATCCCAATAGTAATCAATGTTTATCAGCTTTTATTACTTGCAAGTAATAATTATTAAATTTGATTGTAACTAAGCTGATCTGACTTCACAATCTTTATTCCTTTCCCCATCTGCAAAATACCACTTAAGTACCTGAGAGTTTCCAGATCATTTGTTGAGTCTATTTGTAATTATTTAAATAAAATGTCCCAAGTCGATCTATTAGCTTTCACAATTTAAAGCAGAAATTGAAAAGGTGTACTCTGTTTACCAGTTAGTTCTGTTCTTAACTCCTTCGCTCCTGCACTTTAGATATAATTGCTGAGTTAGATAAAATGTAAATCGATACAATTTGTATTTTTCGATAAATGTTCGGGTAATTTCATCAAACAAACAACCTGAATTTCATTAAAATCAGTCCACGTGCAGCCATCTCTGGCTGTGAAATCGATGCAAAGTACTTCACCTTTGTTAGTGACAGGGATTAGCTGCTAAAAATAGCAACAGGAATCCCCCAGGATATCTTCATCATAACAATTAATGATTGAGAAAAAAACAACTTTGGACTGAAGCAGGTTGGGGACCCAATTAATTTCAGGTCATTTCTAATGTTGAGCAAAAATGAAGCAAACTTTATTAGATTAATAGGTCCATGAAACTGGCATGTCATACTGAGGGGGAATATTCTAATCCAAATATGAAGGAAGAGGTGAGGCTCGTGTCGTCTAAGAGTCCTTCAACTTTGTGACTTTAGGGACTGATATTCTCTGTAAGAGCTTTTGCTGCCCTCTCCAGCCCAGTTTATATATGGTTTTACTTGGTATTGATTAAACATAATTTGTACACACATTGATACAAATGTTGAATTGTCTTTTTTGGCATTTATTTATTCTTGAGATAAATTTATTTTAGCTAAATAAACTTGTGAAGAGGCAGATTACGAACAATCGATGCTTAAAAGGAAACACAGTTAAAAAAATACTCTACAGCGTCGTTAATAATACTTTTTTATTGACATGACAATGCAATGGTTTAAGAACCTGTCTTTGAACAAGTCCCAATCATCAAGCAAAATGCATATCTTGTAAATTAAATCAGAGAATGCATTTAAAGTCAATAAATCACGCTGCTGCCAGGTCTCCAGCACCATTAATTTTCAGTCTAAGTGGCAGCGGTGAAAAACAGGTGTTAATTCAGGAAATTCATGATCACCATTGATTTTAATGGTAGGCGGAGCTATGATAATTAAATTCTCACCGTTTCAGCGAGGGTAACGGCAAAAGGTCCCACGAAATTATGCAATGGTGTAAATAATGCCATAAGTCACTTGCACAATAAATTCCTGGAACTTCTGCACTAAAATATTGGCGCACATCGTAGATGCACCATTGTTGAATTTTCAGGAAATTATTGAAACATATATTTCTCCCCTAGTAATGATTCAGATCACGAGCTAAATCCAGGGGAAACTCAGCAGCATCTCAGTCGGACACTTCAACTTCTGCTCAGTTTGTTTACTAATTCTGTTCAGGAGACCCCAAGCTTTTCCTGCAAAGGGGCATGTGAACTTGTTTCCATGTATAATAGTAAACAATATATAACGATATTATCTCAAACAGAATGATTGCTAAGTCAGGCTTTAAAATAGTAAGTACGGAGATATCTATGTAAACACTTACCTAACCTTTTGAGAAAGGTCAGAGGTCAATATCAGGCAAAACGTCAGGATGAGGAGATGGCGTTTATCTTCTGAATTCATTATAATTTGTTTTTGCATTATTTGCAAAAATGATTTTCATCAGCAGTAAATAATAATTTCAGTTTGCGAGAGTTTTGGGAAACTAAATTTATTGCAACTTAACTTGGTGTGATAAATTATTGGTCAGGTCTAGATAATCCAATCGTTTCTACAACAATTAAATCTAGTTTTCTTTTAGCAATACAAACTTAGTCACATGGTGAGCAAGGGCCCTCCTGCGCCATTCTTTATCACTGTGCCTGCAAGTGGCAAGAAAACTAGCACGAATCAAGGAAACTTCCGATCGCTGCTGTTTTGAATGGGGATGGAGCTATTATAATTAACTTTTAACTAATTCGGCATGGGTTTCGGCAAATGGCCCAAGAATGGCCATTTAAGACATAAGAAATTTCTTCACTCGGAGGGTTGTGAATCTTTGGAATTCTCTCCCCAAAAGGGCTGTGGATGCTCAGTCGTTGAGTATATTCAAGGCTGAGACAAATAGATTTTTGGATTCTAGGGGAATCCAAGGATATGGAGATCGGGCGGGAAACTGGAGTTGAGGTCGAAGATCAGCCATGATCTTATTGAATGGCGGAGCAGGCTTGTGGGGCCGTATGGCCTACTCCTGTCCTAATCCTTATGATCGTAAGAAATTTTGGTGTGACGTAAAATCTAGCTTACCTCACTTGCGCCATAATTTCCTGGCACTTCTGCGTTGGAATAATGGTGTATGTCTAATGATGCATTTTTCAGAAAATTCCTGGCCATTATGGGAGGGCATGTGATACCAGTTTGTCTCATTATTGCAGCTAAGTTACATAACATGCTTGAGAGTTAAGGCACTCCCTTCCATCTATTACATTAGAAGTGTTCATTAGTTTGACTTGTAACATACTACCATCAAATTGAAAATAGTAATGCAATTTGAAGTGATCACCGGTATTGATTATGTGATAAAATCTGAAATTCTTGTAGTATTTGCCTACGCACTTGACACTTAAGCCATTTTTTTCTTTCTTTCCTATGATCTTTTTCCTGCAGTAGAAGGCTGGGTGGATTCTTTCTGGGACAAAAAATGTGAGAATGCTTCTGAACAGTGTGAAAAGTCTTGCTTGCAACTAATTAAGATTGGCGGTTTGAAAAGGTAAAGCAACAGTTCAATCTTAAATAACAATTGCAAGACAGTTAAAAAGTAACTGCTCAGATTTGTGATAAAAAATTTGCCTGTTACTGGTTCACAAAACATCAGAGAGGTAAAGGCAATACCATGTCAAAGAAAGAAAACAAAAGACTTGCATTTATATAGTGCCTTTCACGAACACCAGATGTCCCAAAGTGCTTTACAGCCAATGAAGTACTTTTGAAGTGTAGTCACTGTTGTAATGTAGGAAACGCGGCAGCCAAACAGCAATGTGATATTGACCAGATAATGTTTTTTTAAATGATGTTGATTGAGGGATAAATAATTGGCCAGGATAATGTCGCTGCTCTTCTTCGAAATAACGCCATGGGATCTTTTACGTCCACCCGAGAGAACAGACAGGGCCTCGGTTTTACGTCTCATCCAAAAGACAGCACCTCCGACCTAGTGTCAGCCTAGATTTTTGTGCTCAAATCTCTGGAATGGGACTTGAACCCACAACCTTCTGACTCAGAGGTGAGGGTGCTACCAACTGAGCTACAGTTCATATTCAAAACCACCAGAGCCTCCAAGATGGATTTTTCATCAGAAGTACCACAAATATAGGAAGCACAAAATAAAATGTATAGAAAATAGAAGATCTTAGGAGATGGTTTCTTCATTCATTTCCATTTTGCTACTGTCAATGAAAATAAGGTATTGACTTTTGTTATTCACATTGGAATAAATTAGTTTATTTGATTTTTATTGCACTAAATATCAATCATCCAAATATTTGTAAAATGAAAGTCAGTATATTTCGTTTTAGACCAGTAAGTTACTTAGATTAAAATATTCTATTTGGTATCATTTAATAAAACTGCTCATTTAAGAGATTTAATAAATCCCTTTCAGAATTTATAGTCCTGTCAATAAATGTTAAAAAAATACTCGTGCCACGAGGATGTGCTGTGGACTCCAGCTGTTTAATCACCATTTCACTACTAATCCCCATTTTTCCCATCATCTAAAATTTAGCTCCCACCCAATGTGCCCTGTAATTTTTTTTGGCCCTGCGCGGCCCCTTTAAGGGGCTGCACGGGGCATTCACAATACCGCAAATGCGCAGTTTTTACATTGAAAAGCCGGCTGCGCGGGTTCCCTGGAGCGCTACATGGCCACGCAGCTTACAGGAAACATTGCTCCCACCACTCATCTATGGATATATCATTGATATCTAGTCCACATGATATTTGTCATTTTACTTTGTGCCGTTTTCTGAAATATTATGACCAAATTCGTAAAAGAAATCGCAAGAGTTTGAAAGGGGGAGTAATGAAAGATTAGGCAGAATTTCTCTGCAGTAATCAAGATATTTAAAACAAGTTAGATATAAGAAAAGTAGTGAAGGATCAAAATTATATATTGGAAATTAAAATTAAAATACATTTCAGAACAGTGAACGATAATAAACATCTTCCAAAATTCTATAGACTCTGGAACAGTTCCCATGGATTGGAGGGTAGCTAATGTAACCCCACTATTTAAAAAAGGTGATAGAGAGAAAATGGGGAATTATAGACCGGTAAGCCTGACATCGGTAGTGGGGCAAATGCTAGAGTCCATTATAAAAGATGTAATAGCAGAGCACTTGGAAAACAGTGACAGGATCGGACAAAGTCAACATGGATTTACAAAAGGTAAATCATGCTTGACTAATCTACTGGAATTTTTTGAGGATGTAACTGGTAGAATAGATAAGGGAGAACCAGTGGATGTGGTGTATTTGGACTTTCAGAAGGCTTTTGATAAGGTCCCGCATAAGAGATTGGCAGGCAAAGTTAAAGCACATGGGATTGGGGGTAAGGTATTGACTTGGATAGAGAACTGGTTGGCAGACAGGAAGCAAAGAGTTGGAATAAACGGGTCTTTTTCCAAGTGGCAGGCAGTGACTAGTGGGGTACCGCAGGGATCGGTGCTAGGACCCCAGCTATTCACAATATATATTAATGATCTAGACGAGGGAACTAGATGTAATATCTCCAAGTTTGCAGACGACACAAAGCTGGGTGGGCGTGTGTGCTGTGAGGAGGATGCAGAGAAACTCCAGTATGATTTGGACAAGTTGGGTGATATGGCAGATGCAGTATAATGTGGATAAATGCGAGGTTATCCACTTTGGTGGCAAAAGCAGGAAGACAGATTATTATCTGAACGGCAACAGATTGGGAAAAGGGGAAGTGCAACGAGACCTGGGTGTCCTTGTGCACCAGTTGCTGAATGTAAGTATGCAGGTGCAGCAGGCGGTGAAGAAGGCAAATGGTATGTTGGCCTTCATAGCGATAGGATTCGAGTACAGGAGCAAGGATGTCTTGCTGCAGTTGTACAGGGCCTTGGTGAGACCACACCTTGAGTATTGTGTGCAGTTTTGGTCGCCTTATCTGAGAAAGGATGTTCTTGCCATGGAGGGAGTGCAGCGAAGATTCACCAGACTGATACCTGGGATGGCAGGAATGACGTATGAAGAGAGATTGGGTCGATTAGGCTTATATTCGCTAGAGTTTCGAAGAATGAGAGGGGATCTCATTGAAACTTATAAAATTCTAACAGGACTAGACAGACTAGATGCAGGAAAGATGTTCCCGATGGCGGGGGAGTCCAGAACCAGAGGTCTCAGTCTAAGGATAAGGGGTAAGCCATTTAGGACTGAGATGAGGAGGAATTTCTTCACCCAGAGAGTGGTGAACCTGTGGAATTCTCTACCACAGAAGGCAGTTGAGGCCAATTCATTAAATATATTCAAGAAGGAGTTAGATATATTTCTTAAGGCTAAAGGGACCAAGGGATATGGGGAGAAAGCAGGGACAGGGTACTGAATTTGGATGATCAGCCATGATCGCATTGAATGGCGGAGCAGGCTCGAGGGGCCGAATGGCCTACTCCTGCTCCTATCTTCTATGTTTCTGTTTCTATGTCTGATAAAATGGTTGCAGGTACACTTTATATGGGGAAATTAAAGGTTAGAAACAAAATGGTGATTAAAAAAACTGAATCCGTAGGACAAATCTTCTCCTAATTGGGCACTAAATGGCAGTCTCACTCATAGGCCATGGGATTGTTGGTGTGGGAAGTGGAAACATTCCATCTGTTGCAGTAGAGGATGCACTTCTGAAGTTGGGACTAAGGCACATTAATGAACAGAATAAGAGCAGCTTCACTCTCCAGTTAGCTGAGCATTTCCACATCTCGATGAGCACAAAATTGACACATAAAATCAAAACGATTGCTAACATTTTTCACGGCTCATTATATACCAGAGTAGGACCAGAAGACCAGGAAATGGCTAACTGTGTTATATATAATGGCCCAGAAATTCGGGTTGGAGGCTTCCCGCGGGTGCAAGCATAGCGGGTGCACTTACATAGCGCGCCTGCCGTTGTGCTGTGGGCCTGCGTGGGATTCCGATCCTGGGCCTCCTCCAGCTGCCGGTGTGCAGTGCTCGCGTATCCCAGCGGCGCAACTAGTTCGCACCATCCCCTGGGATCACGTGGTCCATGGGGAGCCAATCGAGCAGGGAATCTCCATTCATAGATTTGACAGGAAGACCTGTCAAATCTATAAATAGAGATCGGTCCCAAAACCTAAGTAAAACTTCAAATAAATTTTTTTAAAACATCACATTTTTAAAATAACTATAAATTACATAAATTAACTATTTTAAACAAAAATTAAATTTTTGAAAACATTTATTAAAGTTTTTAACGGGGCTAAAAATAAACTTACCTTTCTTTAAAGTATTTAAAAATGATAAACCTGTGGAAAAAATGTTTCAATTTTACTTAATTCACCTCTTACCTTGTTAAAAGCAGGCCTTGCGCCTGCTTTTTCCCCACGCAGCTGCTAGGGACTTACCCGCACGGAGAAACCTGTAAAAAAAAAAAGCGGAAGTTCGCTGCGTGCGCGCTGCCTCTGCCGCGCACGCAGTTGACCAGCAAACCCCTTCCTTCAAGAGACCGGAAGTTCCGGTTTCCCATGCATGCGCGAAACCGGCACTTCCGGTGGCCCTACGGGTGAGTACACAGCGCGTACTCACCCGTGAGGACCCGAGTTTCTGGGCCATTAAAAAAGTCAGACACATAGAAATTGGGTCACGCCTGACTTCAGACACAGACCCAATGGCAACCGACAAAATTGGCGTGCCATAACTGATGCGCAAGAGAACCACGCAAAATTGGTCCTCTTGCGTCATCAGGACGCAACCGGAATCCTAGGGACTTCAGTCGCACTCTAAGAGGCAGTGCGCCAGTCGTGAAGAAGACAAAGATCAGATGGTGGAGATGCCAGCATCGGTCATAGGGTGAGTCCAGGAAGTGGAGGGTGGGGGAGTGGAAGGGATCAGGAAGGGTTGGAACGGTGGCTGGCAGCAGCCCGCAGTTTTAATGTGGAACCATGAGGAGCAGGAATGTTGACCGCAGAGAGGGCAACAAAAAAGAGGAAATGCAGGAGGAACTTTTTTACTGAAAGGGTGGTAAGTATGTGGAACAGAGTACTGGCATGGAAGGTGTAACAGGAAACCTTAATGGGCTTCAAGAAGGGACTAGACAGGTTCTTGTCAATAAATGGGATTCAAGGTTATTAGAAATGTACCAAAGAAATACTGTGGATAGGAGTAATAGAGCCACCTGGTGGACTACTGATGTATATAATAATAAAGCCATATGCAGTACAGTTCTTACTGGCAGCCATGTTGTGCTGTTGTGTATATATATGCTGTGTCTCAAGATATCACAGAATTGGCGATGAGGATGCGATTGCAGATTCCCTAGCTGAATTTTTTGTTGGAGGATAATCCTGCCAACCGACGGAGGGATTGTTCTTCGTTTTGCAGCAAAACTTAAAAATCCGAGGTAAATTTTGAGCACACGTGGCTGAACTGTCACGTTGCCAGAGTCCAGATGGGAATAATAGGGCTCTTGGGTGAGTTCCATCGTGACCGAGACTTTCGGAGCGTATGTGGAGCAGCTAGAAATGTTTTTCACCGCAAATAGTATTGTCGAAGTCCCCGATGATGTAAACTGTAACCGGACGGTTTTATAAATGAAACGGGCTATTCTTTGACTGAAGCAGGCACCGAGGTGTATGAAACCCTGAAAAACTTGCTTGTTCCCACCAAGCTGAAGGACACACCACTGAAGGAGATCCTAACCAAGTTAGAACAGCACTACAGTCCTGAGCCCCTGGAAATTGCTGAAAGTTATCATTTTGGAACACGTGATCAATTAAATGACGAGGGTACCAGTGAGTACATTGTAGCTTTAAAAAAGCTATCCATTCACTGTCACTGTCGGAAACTTTCAGGACTGAGCTTTGTGTGACCGCTTTGTTTATGGGTTGAAAAATGAACGTATCAGAAGTAAATTGTTGACAACCCCTAACTTGACTTTTGACTTAGCTTGTCAGCCAGCTATGTCAATGGATATGGCCGACCGATACTCCCGAGAGTTCCACGTCATTTCCAGTCGTTAGACAACCGAGGTGAATCGGCTGCAGGCTAAAAGTAAAAGGCAGTTGGGCCCCAAGGCCTCAGCAACTGGCCAAGGTAACAGTGCATTGAAGTCGTGCTATCGGTGCCTGGGACAACACATCGCTCAAAGCTGTACTTATGTGAAGGCAGAGTGTTTCTACTGCAAGAAAACGGGGCAGCTTGTGAAGGCGTGTCGACAGAAGAGTAAACCGACCGGCAATGCTAGAAGTAGAAATCGCCAGACACTACATACCGTTGAAGAGAAGCAGCAGGACGAGGAGTTTCTGGAGATTCACGTCATCAGGAGCATGAAGATATCTAACAGCGATTCGCGAGGTATCGTCATCCAAGTAGATGTCGCAGGAACCAGCATACTCATGGAAATCGACACTGGTGCATTCGTGAGCGTAGTACCGGAATCACCATATAACGACAAGTTGCGTGATTATCGACTAGAGAAATCGAAGGTAGAGCTGCGAGGCTACTCAGGAGAGCAAATGCCTGTAGTAGGAAGTGTCACCATACCAGTGAAATACAAGGATCAGTGTCAGAGCTTGCCTCTCATAGTAGTGGCAGGAGACAAGCCTGCCTTGATAGGTAGAAATTGGTTGGGATCACTAAAGCTGGATTGGAATGAGATTTTTCATGAGGAAGCAAATTTGCATCAAAAGATGATGTCAGCAAGCAGTATCTGAAGGTGTTCAGCGAAACAGGGCAGTCTGATCCAAGAATTCAAGGTGAGTGTCAGAATGCAGAAGGATGCAAGACCAGTTTACTGCAAGCCATGTCCCATACCATACTCACTCAAGGAGAAAGTTGAGCAAGAACTCAAAAGACTAGAAATTGAGAACATTATCTCTAAGGTAGATCTAAGTAATTGGGCTACACCCATTGTTGTTGTACCTAAGTCAGATGGTAAGGTAAGGTTGTGTGGTGATTAAGGTAACCGTAAACTAGGCTCTAGAGTGTAATCTACCCAATATGTTGCCAAATGTGGAAGATTTGTTCACAACGCTGACAGGTGGCCAGATCTTTTCGAAGTTAGATCTAACAAATGCCTACCTACAACTTGAGTTAGATGAAGAGTCCAAGTTATGCTTGACTATAAATACTCACCGAGGCCTATATCAGTTCAATAGGCTACCATTTGGAGTGTCTTCTGCCCCAACATATTCCAGGGGGGTGATGAACCAAATTTTGCAAGGGATTGAAGGGGTAGTGTGTTATTTGGATGACATACTCATTTCAGCACCAAACAGGCAAATCCATGATGAAGTGTTGAATGAAGTGCTCAAACAGCTAGAGAAGCACAAAGTACAAGTGACAGCTCACAAGTGTGAGTTGTTTGAAAACTCAGTGGAGTACTTAGGGCACAGAGTAGACAAAGATGGTTTACATCAAACCAAGGGAAAGCTGGATGCAATCAGAAATGCACACACTCCCAAGAATGTCTCTGAACTTCGATCATTTTTGGGTCTTTTGAATTATTATGGAAAGTTCCTCCCAAACTTGGCTACATTGTTACACCCACTGAATGAGCTATTGAGAAAACCGGTCCCTTGGGCGTGGGCAAAAGAATGCGACACAGCATTCAAAGAGTGTAAAAGCCAGTGAGTAGAGAGTACCATGTTAGTTCACTATAATGTATCTAAGGAGATCAAGCTAGCGTGTGATGCCTCTCCGTACAGAGTTGGGGCAGTGATCTCTCTTGAACTAGAAAGTGGGGAGGAGAGAGCAATTGCTTTTGCTTCATGCACTCTCAGTGCCAGTGAGCAGAATTATGCGCAGATCGAAAGGGAAGCTTTGTCATTGATTTTTGGGGTTAAGAAGTTTCACAAATACTTGTTTGGTCATAAGTTTACCATAGTTACTGACCATAAGCCCCTGACAGCAATCTTCCATCCAAAGTCCCCAGTTCCAACCTTAGCTGCAGCCCGAATGCAGAGATGGGCTTTGATTTTGTCAGCGTATACGTATGACATTGAGTACAGATGATCAGCTGATCACAGTAATGCTGATGCTGTGTCCAGGTTGCCATCCCCATCACAAGTTACACCCAATAAGGAAGTAGTGTTCTATTTCTCATCCATTGATGAGCTGCCAGTCACAGCTGAAGAGATTGGTAGGGCAACCAAACGTGACCCAATTACGTCAAAGGTGCATAATTACAGAGCAAATGGATGGCCAAACCAGGTATCAGAGGAAGATATCCATCCATACTTCGTTCATAGGAATGAATTGTCAGTGGATAAAGATTGTATCATGTGGGGAGCAAGAGTGGTTATCCCAAATAGGTCAGGCCTAAATTGTTAGATCTTCATGACCAGCCCGTGGGAATGTGCTTGACCAAGAGCTTTGTACGCAGTTACTTATGGTGGCCAGGTTTAGATAAAGAGATAGAGTACATAGTCAGTCAGTGTACAACATGTCAATCGATGAGCAAGAAACCACCATCAGTACCATTACAGCAATGGAAATGGCCTCCCAGAGTGTGGCAAATTACATGTAGATTTTGGTGAGCTAGAAGGACAGAAATTGTTCATCGTGATAGATAGTCACTCGAAGTGGGTAAACGTGTTTTCGATGTGGATAATAACAACAAGCAAAACACTAGACAATTTGCGAAGATTATTTTCTTCATACGGCCTCCTAGAAGAAATTGTGTCTGATAATGGGCCACAATTTTGTTCAGAAGAGTTCATACAGTTCATGATCTGAAATGATGTGAAACATACCAAAGTTCCACCGTACTACCCTGCTTCAAATGGTGCAGCAGAGCGCACAGTACAAATTGTCAAATGTGCCCTCGTCAAGCAAATGATGGATCCAAATCCAAAGAAACGTCAGTTGTCGTTGGACCACAAACTGGCAAATTTTCTGATTACCTATCGGAATACTCCTCAAACCACTACTGGTAGAAGACCAGCAGAGTTGTTTCTCAAACGACAGCCACGAACCAGGTTCTCGTTGTTAAAGCCAAATTTGGCACAGTCCGTAGAAGAGAAACAATCAAGGCAGAAAGAGAGTCATGATAAAGATAGAGTTAGAGAGAGAAGTGTGAAGTTGAATCAGAAGGTTAGATTGAAGAATCATTACCATAAATGGTTAAAGTGGTTACCAGGAAGAGTAGTGAAGGTATGTGGCCCTCGCACATATTTGGTCAAGATGTTTGATCATGGAAAGGTTAGGTTTGTTCACATTGATCATATCTTACCTACAGATGTGGAAGGAATTGAAAGTTAGGATGATTCAATTTATTCTGATGAGTTAGATAGTCTTGTTATAAGGTAGAGTACCAGTCGCAAATCCTACATCAGATGTACCAAAAACAAGTCCAAGACAAAGTCAGAATTTAAGTCTGAGCCTGAGTCAGGCAGACAAACAGTCTGAAAATGTAAAGAGTCCAATTGTAGATCAAGATCAGCCTTTGGAGAAAAAATTTCCGCAGGCTCAGCCTAGAATGAGTCAAAGTCCTACAACAAGATCTGAAAGTTCTGTTCAAGAAAGAAGCTATGTGCTTCGAAACAGAAAACCAGTGGTTAAATTTAATCTGTATATATGGAAAATAAGTCCATATCTTTTGTTTGTGTTACAGAATTCTATAGTAGAATTTGGAAATATAAAATGGGTTCCATTTGAGAAATGTATACCAAGAGTTGTGTATACCATGCAAGTCATGTACAATGATTATTTGCTATGATTAACTTCTTCAATACGGAGGGCGAAGTGTAATAGAGCCACCTGGTGGACTACTGATGTATATAATAATAAAAAAGCAAAATACTGCGGATGCTGGAAATCTAAAATAAAAACAGAAAATGCTGGATATACTCAGCAGGTCTGGCAGCATCTGTGGAGAGAGAAACAGAGTTAACCTTTCCGGTCGATGACCCTTCGTCAGAACTTATATAATAATAAAGCCATATGCAGTACAGTTCTTACCGGAAGCCATGATGTGCTGTTGTATATATATGCTGTGTCACAAGATATCACAATAAGAACCTCAGGCATTATGACCCAGCACTCTGGAACCTTCTACCTAAGTCTGTTTGCCTTTCTACCTCTCTTCCCCTACTTCAAAAACATCTTCTAGCCTACCTCTTCCGTCTTGCTCTCAGTCACCACCCCTATTCTTTTGTCCTCCATTTCTTGATCTCTGGTTATTTTCCACTTTTATAAAGTACGTTTGGGCATCTTATGTTAAAGCTGCTATAAGTAAGTTGTTCTTGTTCTATCTGTGTGATATTATTTGTATTGGAAAATATAACTTAGAAGTGTAATAACCAAATAATTGCTGTGCTCACCAGTGTGACTCAAGGATTAGTTTGCCTGCTGGGATTCGGTATTATTTTTATGGTGGCTTTCTCTAATCCAAAGGTAAGTTCAGCATGAAGAATTTTGTATTAATGAAATGAATGAATGAATGAGTAAATAAATCTGTGATACATTATGCCGTAATAGTGTATTATCAATTCAACCCTATAATTCCAGCAGTTTCTACGAGAGACCATGGGGGCTAAAATTCCACGGGCCTTTGATCTCGGTCTAAATGCCAGCGCCAGCCCGCTGTAGATCTGACACAATTGTACGGGGTCAGGGGATGTCACCTAATTTAAATACAGAGGGGCACCATGGCACTCGGGACACATCTTGGGTGCCTACCATAGGAGAGAGGCCAGGAATCTTGGTGTTGGCTGGCAACGGTGGGCGGGGGGGGGCGCGGGGGCAAGCTCCCAACCCATCTTGGAAACACTCATTTACCCATCGGGTCTGAAAAATTAAATAAAATGTATTATCCTTCTTGGGGATCTAGACCAGGATGCATAACTGAATTAGGTAAATTAAATTTAGGGGAGAGAAGAAAAAGGTCGGATATTCAGAAGCTAATGAAGAATCCACTGCCAGGATGAGGGTCATCTATTTAAATATTATAATGAGGCTGGAAGCCTCTGCTTTAACCTGCAATTTGAATTTAACTTTAGCTGGTCGGGTTTTGCACACCTCGTGAAACCCACCAACTAAAGCAAGGCGAGAACTGCCTTTACACTTACCTCCTGGATCCAGGGTCCCTGCCTAATCCACCCTATCCCCGCCCGGGGTCAACAAGATTGCAGGCTGGCTGGAGAGGGGGCGGGGGATAAGGGGTCTGAAGGGATCAGGAGCCAGGAGAAGCACGGGGAGGGCTGGGGGGACGGGGGTGGAGGCCTCATGGGGGAATCGGAGGCCTGGGGAGAGGTGGGGAGATTGGTGGCCTGGTGTGGGGATCGAAGGCCGTGTGAGGATCGAAGGCCGTGTGAGGGGGTCCCTGCCTGTGCTCCTCCGGCCCTCACGCAATCCCTCCCACTTCTGTGTGGCCCAGTGCCACTGGCCTACCCGCCCGGAGCCAGCCAGCCTCTCAATCTGGCTGCGGGTGGGAAAAAGAGGCTTCCCATGCAAATCTGGCCCTGCCATTAAATTCGGCAGGGCCTACGGGAGACCAGTTCTCCCTAGTTTCACAACCGCCTCGGAGCAGTCCCCCCCCACTCTGCCCTGTCACCCCCGCCACCCCCCCTTCCCCATTAAACTTCAGCGCATTGTAATTGGTCAGCTGGTGTGCACATAACTGGCAATTTGCTTTAGTACACACACTACATTTATAACTAACTTTTTCCACAGTATTTGCTTTAGTTCTTGAAACTGTGTGATCTTTGACATTTAACATTTGTGGAATGTAACATGTCTCAAGTGAATCTTTGTATAACAATTGCTATATTCATCACTTTTAATAATCAAGTTTACCAAATATTAGGCCAAAGAAGTAATGAATTGCTCCACATTTCACAACCAGAACTTCACCTAATCCCTTGCTAATGAAACTTGTCACGTTACTGCAAAACAAAACACTTAACCTACTCTCCCCCATCACAAAAGAGCACAAATGTCATTCCTCTGCTCTGCCCCCAAAACTGTAGATTTTCATATTTTATTATTGCTGTTGTTTTCTACAGGGATTTGTTGTTGTGCTTGAAAAAGTCGCCTCATTTGCTTTAAATATTGAAGCTGGCCTATTCATTTTCCTGATGCTGCGAAATGCTCGATCAGAGCCATATAAGTAAGTATATATATTTTTAATAATTTATATTAGCCAACAAAATATTGTTCAAGGGGAGAGAAAACAAGTTAACTTCTACAAATTTCAAAGATGGAGTAGCTCATTGAGATTTTAAAAATTCCCTTTTTAAGTTTTAAATGAAATTAATGAAAGGGGTTATGCTTAACCATTGTTCAAAAGTTTTGTTTGGAAGAGATGACTGCAGTAATGAACAAGGGAAATACAGATGTTAGAGCCATAGATTTTCAAAAAGGTTTTAACAAGATTCCACATTGATGTTTAATAACCAAAGTTAGGGAATGGGGAATAGAGCACTGGTAGAAAATGGATTCAAAAATAGGAAATTTAAGAAAAACTGAAAATATTGGCATTCCTCGGCACCTTCATTGTATAAACAGGATAACCCCAAGTATGATACATTTATTTAATTAATGGAACCAATCCACCCAGATTTAACACACTCATTACTTTGTTACTTTTTTGTGGTGTCCTGTTGGGACAGGAAATGCTGAAAATGCACAGGTCGGTCAGCATCTGAAAAGAGAACTATTTGTGATTGTAGATCCTTCATCAGAACAGGAAACTAGAAGATAAGCTGCAGAGTGGGGCAGTGGTATTTGAAAGTTTGGACTGTATGAGTGACCATACAGGAGTGTATTGTTGGAATGCTTGAAGGTTAATTTGATTAACTTTGTGTGAGCAAATGTATGTGAGTAAATCTATTGAGACTGTGGAGGAGGGCCAGCTGCTGAAGAATGAGTTTCCTTTTTTTCCCCCCGCCAATTCTTTATTTTTGTGTATATACACACACATGGGAGAAGCTGACTCGTATTGAGCCACCTTTCTGCAAAGTGAGACTTTTTTTTTTGCAGAGTGAGGTAGTAATGTTTGAGAGTTTCGACTGTGTGGCAGTTAGGGCTGGAAGAGTTGCTCTAACATTTGTAGTCTAGATTTTTTTTACAATTTGGATTTACCAATAGTAGTTAGCTAATTGTATCTTGTTCTATTGTTCTGTAAGAATTGACATTAATTAAAATGCAGATGAAAGGGAAAGGCTTAGGTGTGTAAATTGTGGAATAAGATTGGAAAGAGAGGGATATACCCCTTAATCTTCTCTAGTAATCTCCTTTGTGGTACCTGTCAAAGGCTTTCCTAAAATCCATGTACACTACATCCACTGCATCTCCTCCATCTACCATGAAGAATTCTGAGGTTTGGCAAGCAAGATCGTCGCTGTTCAAAGCCATGCTGGCTACTTCTATTTTCTCTTTATTTATATACATGGTCATTTCATCCTTAAAGACTCTAAAATTTTCCCCATCACAGATGTTAAGGTAACTGGCCTGTAATTACCCAGATTAACTGTTTCCCTTTTTAAAAATGGGACTACATTGGCCACTCTGCAGTCCTCCAGCACACAACCCCTCAATAGAGCCTTGAAAAAAATTTCTTGGGCTTTTGCAATTTCCTCCTATTTGAGAGTCATTTTTGTCCATTTTAAATAACACAGGTTTCCCCAGGTCACTGTGTAATAAATCTCCCTCCCACAATTGCTGTCCCCTCATCACGGCCACACCCCTACCCCTTCTGGAACAAGGCTCTCTTGCTGTGACCAGACCGAGCCCCGACATCATCTTGAGACATAAACACAGGCAACTCAAGGCATGTCTGATCCATCCATGACTGCCATTTAAAAGTAACTGAGCAGAAAAAGCAGTGTTGGTGACTGGTCACTAAAGGTTCACAAGCAATGTGAGAGAGCTTTAGGCAGTTTAGGGAAAACAAATGGGGTTCTTGGGAATATTGCTTGGTCAATGCAGTACAAAACTAAGAGTAATATACTTAAGTTATATAAGACTTTGGTATTTCTGAATTTACTTTCATAAGTAAGCCCCTGAACAAAATGGAGAGAGGGGAAAACAAGAGGTAAATGTTAGGAATTTAGGCATGGTAATACCTAACACAGAGGCAGTGAAAACTACAAAATGAACTGGAATGCAAATGGGAGCAACAGACAGAAAAATGGCAAGACAGCAATGTCTGAATTTGCTGAAGTAAATCTTAATGCAAGACATATGTTGAGGAAGAAGCTGAGTTTGCATTGAGCTTAGTTATAATATTGCAGGAGAACAAAAATGGAAGATTAGAGTGGGAATGGGGCGCTTTAGCATTGAGCCATAGGGAGGTCAGGATTATACTTGTTACCCACCTGTATTTTATCTCCCCAGTGTAGAGATCATACCATCAACAATAGAGCACACTAGAGTGCAAGGAGTACATGTAAATTACTGTCTTACATTGAAAGACTGGAATCTTTGACAGTGGTGTGACAACAGGCAATTGAACAGGTGTTGCCTCTGCTACAGTTGCAGTAGAATGTGACGGGAAGGCAGGTACAAGTGTGGTGATAGAGGAACCATTACCACTGCAGTACCCTCATTCAGTCTTCTGAGTAGCAGGGAGTGAAAAAGACGTGCTTGGTAGAGTTATAATTTTGCTGATGGCAGATGATCAGATGGAAAGTGAGGCCAAGGAAGGAGGGAGAGTAACAACAATAAAAACTTGTATTTATACAGCACCTTTAATGTAGTAAAGCATCCCAAGGCACTACGCAGGAGCGTTAGCAAACAAAGTTCGACACCGAGCCACATAAGGAGCTATTGGGACAGATGGAGGTGGGTTTTAAGAAGTGTCTTAAAGGAGAGGTAGAGAGATTTAGGGAGGGAATTCCAGAGTTTAGGGCCTAGGCATCTGAAGGCCTGCCAAAGGTGGAGTGTTTAAAATCAGGGATGCGCAAGAGGCCAGAAATGGAGGAGTGCAGAAATCTTGGAGGGTTGTAGGGCTGGAGGAAGTTACAGAGATAGGGAGGGGTGAGGCCATGGAGGGATTTGAAAACAAGGATGAGAATTTTAAAAATCAAGGCAGTGCTGGACCGAGAGCCAGTGTAGGTCAGTGAGCACAGGGGTGATGGGTGAACGGGACTTGGTGCGAGTTAGGATATGGGCAGCAGAGTTTTGAAGGAGCTTAAGTTTATGTAGGGTGGAAGATTGGGTGAGAGCATTGGCTATTAAACCCATTCGCTGCCTTGTAATAGTATCAAGAAGTGTAACGTGTTTTTCTTATATAGTTGTGAAGTACAACTACACAGGTTTAGTTAAATCAATCAATTGCACTGAAGTATTCCACCACAATGTGTAACTTCATGGCCTGGGATATCCCTCACTCTACCATTACCTTCAAGCCAAGGGACCAACTTCAATGAGGAATGTAGAAGAGCATGCCAGGAGCAGCACCAGGCGTACCTAAAAGTGAGGTGCCAACCTCGGGAAGCTGCAACACAGGACTACGTGCATGCTAAACAGCGGAAGCAGCATGCACGTAGTCCTGACAGAGCTAAGCGAACCCACAGTCAACGGATCAGATCAAACCTCTGCAGTCCTGCCACATCCAGTCATGAATGGTGGTGGACAATTAAACAACTAATGGGAAGAGGATGCTCCATGAATATCCCCATCCTCAATGATGGTGGAGCCCAGCACGCACGTGCGAAAGACAAGGCCGAAGCATTTGCAACCATCTTCAGCCAGAAATGCCGAGTGGATGATCCAGATTGGCCTCATTCTGAGGTCAGCACCATCACAGAAGCCAGCCAATTCGATTCACTCCACGTGATATCAAGAAACGGCTGCGGCAAAGGCTCTGGGGCCCAACAACATCCCGGCTGTCGTCCTGAAGACTTGTGCTCCAGAACTAGCCGTGCCTCTAGCCAAGCTGTTCCAGTACAGCTACAACACTGGCATCTACCCGCCAGTGTGGAAAACTGCCTAGGTATGTGCTGTCCACAAAAAGGACAAATCCAATCCAGCCAATTACCGCCCCATCAGTCTACTCTCAATCATCAGCAAAGTGATGGAAGGGGTCATCGACAGTATTATCAAGCAGCACTTACTCACCAATAATCTGCTGACCGATGCTTAGTTTGGGTTCGGCCAGGACCACTCAGCTTCAGACCTCATTACAGCCTTTGTCCAAACATGGACAAAAGAGCTGAATACCAGAGGTGAGGTGAGAGTGACTGCCCTTGCCATCAAGGCAGCATTTAACCGAATGTGCCATCAAGGAGCCCTAGTAAAATTGAAGTCAATAGGAATCGGGGAAAACTCTCCACTGGCTGGAGTCATACCTAGCATAAAGGAAGATGGTTGTGGTTGTTGCAGGTCAATCATCTCAGCCCTAGGACATTGCTGCAGGAGTTCCTCGGGGCAGTGTCCTAGGCCCAACCATCTTCAGCTGCTTCATCAATAAGGTCAGAAGTGGGGATGTTCAGTGTTTAGTTCCATTCGCAACTCAGATAATGAAGCAGTCCATGCCTGACCTGGACAACATTCAGGCATGGGCTGATAAGTGGTAAGCAACATTCGCACCACACAAGTGCCAGGCAATGACTATCTCCAGTAAGCGAGAGTCTAACCACTGCCCATTGACATTCAACAGCATTACCATCACCGAATCCCCCACCATCAACATCCTGGGGATCACCATTGACCAGAAACTTAACTGGACCAGCCACATAAATACTGTGGCTACAAGAGCAGGTCAGAGGCTGAGTATTCTGTGGTGTCTCACCTCCTGACTCCCCAAAGCCTTTCCACCATCTACAAGGCACAAGTAAGGAGTGTGATGGAATGAATACTCTCCACTTGCCTGGATGAGTGCAGCTCCAACTACACTCAAGAAGCTCGACACCATCCAGGACAAAACAGCCCGCTTGATTAGCACCCCATCCACCACCGGCACACCGTGGCTGCAGGGTGCATCATCTACAAGATGCACTGCAGCAACTCGCCAAGGCTTCTTCGGCAGCACCTCCCAATCCCGTGACCTCCACCACCTAGATGGGCACGAGCAGCAGGTGCATGGAAACACCATCTCCCGACTTGGAAATATATCACCGTTCCTTCATTGACGCTGGGTCAAAATTAAGGCACTCCTTCACCACACTGACTGCAGCGGTTCAAGAAGGCAGCTTACCACCACCTTCTCAAGGGCAATTAGGGATGGGTAATAAATGCTGGCCCACATCCCAGGAACGAACAAAAAAAAAGTTAGCTTGCCTGAAGCTTTACCCTTGTTTGTTATTCTCTCCTCACTCTGGTTTTCAGCCCTAATTATATTTGATTATGAGGCAAAGTCTATATTCAGAATATTAGCTAATTAGTTCAGGAGCTGACAGATCTGCTGCCTATATGCACCTTTTTTTTTTATTTTTAAGATTTCCAGTATTTGCATATTTTTCTTTTTATCCCCAATTGGGTATACTCAGATAAATGTTACGGCACTTAGATCAATACTGTTAAAATTTGTAGCCTACCTAAGTTGCTTATCTAAAACTTCAACAATCAAAAACAATACGCTACGATTATAACGGCTTCAATTCAGAATTAGCTCACTCAGTCAGCATATCTATAGTTCTACATGGGTTAGACAATTTCTCTCATATGACAGTAAAATTTGAAACTTTTTATAGAGATTACAAGTATAATGGAAATGGTTGCAATTGTGAACTGAACTCAATAAGTTACAAAACAGGTCATGTGGGGTTTGTATGTTCTGCCTATAATCATTCTGAAAAGTTGACCACATATTTACTTTTCTAGGCATATTACGGTGCCTTTGCCCGTGAGTCCAAGAATTTTTTTGTTGCATTGGCTTCTCCCAGTTTATTTCCTATTTGCCGTGGGATATGACATCTATCAATCTTTATTTTTGATGACACATGGTTGGTATCACACATATTCACTGTCAGGTAATGGTACAGTCTGACATTGTGCAACACTTCAACATATGCCTTAAAAAGGAATTTTGCACAAATTAGCTTTGGCTGCCAAGGTTTTGAAGAAGAAAATGTTTGAGCTGGAAGTTTACTTCAGGTATATTTTGTCTAATTCTTATGGAGTTAGTTAATATATCATTTTGTTAACAGAATAAGTGTATGTAATAATTATACACACCTTTAGAGCTAAGCAAATTACATTCAAAGATAAATGTTTCAGATAATTCAATGCAATATATTAATGTAATCCTGTGCAGTTTCCATTTAATATTTATCAGTTATCTTCACTGCTTGATTTACAATTGATTGTAACCCAGAACTTAATTTAACGACTGGCTGACTATGTTTACAATCTATAAAATACAAAGTCAGTTATTCCTATTACTTGTATTAATTATTTTCCGGCTGTATTGGGGAAAATGGAAAGTAACTTTTGTAGCAACTTCCATCTTGAGAAAGGCGGCTTACTTCTATTCCTAGAAGTCTTGAGGAGCCTGGAAGGTTCTTTCTTCAGTAATTATGTTAAAACAGACTCCATTGATGTTATTTATGTCAATACTCTAGTACATACAAGAGTAAAATTCCTAAGTGAAAGAAAAGAAAGAACTTGAATTTACATCCAAATGCTATCATATCTATTCATATGCCTACATATAAAGTACTGCCACATGGCAATCACTGTATTGGAATTTCTTCAGGTAAAGTTGGAGGACAAGTTGATAAAGCTGTAAAACAAAAAGGCATATGGGAGTCTGTTTTGTAAATAGTGTCATAGAGTACAAAAGCAAAGAGGTACGCTGAACCACCACAAATCTTTGGTTAGGCCACAGCTGAATATTGTCTACTGTTGGGTACCCTACTTTAGGATGGATGGCAGGACAGTGCCAGTGCTTTACTACAATGATACCAGGGTTGAGTCTTTAGTTATGAAGAGAGACAAGAAAAACTGGGGCTCATGTCATTAGAGCAAAGATGGTTAAGAGTAGTTCAAAATATGCTTTAGAGGAGCGGTGTTGAAAATCATACAGTTTTGATAAAATAAACTGGGAAAACTATTGGGATTGGTTGGCACGTCAGTAACTGGAGTACATAAATTTACCACCACCACAAGAACAAAGGGTTAGGAGATTTTTTATATATACACACACACACACAAGGGTTTTATGCAATGCCCTACCAAGATAGTAGTGGAAGCAGAATCCATTATAGCTTTTAAAATGGAAGTGAATGACAAAGAAAAATTTACAAAATAGCTGCTCTTTCATAGAGCCAGTACAGGAGTGATGGACCAACTAGCGGTCTCCTGTGCTGTAAAATGCTATGATGCTAAATGCACTGAACATGTAAAAATATAGATTGTTGAAACATTTCATTTGCTTGATTTTTAAGCCAAAAATCAGATCAATAAGGAATTTAATAATGTCATCCTTAAGTACTTAATCTTAATAATTCACAATTTACATGGTTTGAAATATTGTAATGTGTAGTTTGTAACAGTCCAGCTTTTCTATTAGATGTAAAGCTAAATCAGGAATGTAAATGTTTTAAACCATTACACACTCAGGAGATACTGAAGAACTATTGAAGAATTAGGTCTTTACATGTACAAATAAAAATGCAACAAGATTTTCCAGTATATACAAGGTTGCTTCTTCCACTCATTGGAACAGTACAGATAACATATTCCGTACATTACTACTTGTTTTTAAATTGCCCCTACCGTTCACATTATACCAAATGTTTGACTTTGAATATTAAAATGAATGTATGGTCAGTTGAAACATTAGCTGATAAAAAAATCAAGTGACAAGAATAAGAAACTACTATACTGCAAAACAATTCTGAAGACAGGGTTGAAACTAACAGGGCTCAGGACTCATGATATTGAATATACAGCAGCCTCTAATGTTCAAAAATTGTGGGACTTTTCACACCCTTTTTTCTCTCTCACCTAGAAGATAGCAGCACTACTAACAAGCTGACGGGGCAGTTGATTGGTAGGCCCGATGGCCTTTCCTCACCTTTTTTGCATGTTGAACAGTAATGGTTATTTGAACTGGGCCAGACTTTTGTTAAAGCTGATAATATTCAAGAACCTAAGTTGTCAAATTCTTTATCTTTAAAGACAAAAAATTATCAAGAATCTTTATGATAATGTTCATAGATTTAAAGATTTGTTACAAATGAAGATGCCCACGTGGGTTTCCATCCATGCTATTAGGGTTGCCAACTCTGGTTGGACATATTCTAGAAGGTTTCATTCCCATGATCTTTCACCAACCGCCCCACCCTTATGCTTCAATCATTGGTTACCCATCTATCCATGCAGCGCACTGCCATCCCACGCCAATTGGAAAGCAAACACTTTGTTACCAGATTGGATGATTGTTGGCTGCCAGTCAAACAGCCTTCTTTCCCCATCTCCAATATTTTTACAACTAAAATGAAAAAGTGTTAAAAGAAACAATTTTTTTTAATGTCCCAGTGATTTTTCTCTCTGGTGCTTGCAGCAGTGTCCAGGACAACTCAGAAGGGCTGGAAACCTTAGCTCCTCTCAATTCTTATCAGTGCTTGAGATAATGTACAATACTGTTAGTTTCAACCTTTTATATGTAATTGATACTCATAACTTTAGTGCTTTCTCAGTGCAGTTAAGTATAAACTTTACACATTTCTCTGTGTCATTCCTTAAAATACATGTTTAAAAAAGCATCATGAAGCACTAGAGTGGTAGCAAGCTGCCATTACTGCTTATGAAACAGTTTTGCGCCATAGTATCCTACTTAAAGAAGCTAATAGGTTGAATATGATCTATACAGTAAAGTTACATCATGGATCTAGAATTCAACTGTTACCCAATAAATTTTGTATGGTTCTGTTGTAGTTACTGAATGGCATTTCTTTCCAAAATATGTATAGCAGTCATTACTTGTTCAATTATATCACTTAAATATAAATAAACTTATTATGCTGAATAATCATCCTGTCATAGTTGATTATTGATAAATCTTTCTGCAAATGATATAGCTTGCATTATCTTTGCTTAACAAGTTTAAAAATGCACTAAGAATTGAACGTTTTTGTTTTTCTGAATTAAGGCTTGCAACAGAAAAAGTGTTTTATTTTAAAATCTAAGGATTCGGGTTATCAGGTTACAAAATAGTGAATAAGATATTTCTTGATTCAAACAATAAGCAGCTTGCATTTGCAAAATAGTGATTAAGCATACATCAGTATTCCACACTTGATTATGCCAATTGATTTCTACATAGAGGATACACTGCAATATTAGAACAAAAGAATCCTTCTTCGCATGGTCTCAAAGGCCCAGGTTCTGGTTGAGCAGATGCCTCCTGTATCCTTCAATCAATAGCTGTCCTCTTCACCTGCACTTGGGGCACTGATCATCACCATGTCAAACTGGTTAGCCAATTCTTTAGTTGGCAGAGTGTACTAGATACACAGGCGAGTCTGGCAGCAATCATCTGCAAAAAAGGAGTGCCACAATACTTTGTGAAATACCTGGAAGCACCTTCCAAGTCCATCCCTTAAGATGCCGTACAACACATTATTAATATGACAAATAGGGAGAAAACAGTGGACAATTTTACCTCACATTTTCAAGCAATAAGTTCAATGTGTGTCTCATGCGCCCTTACATGGATTTTTGAATTGGAGTACACATTCTCGCTAAAATCAAGATTTGTACTTCCTTAGCTTCTTCATAAGAGCTGCATTGTAGCACTAGCGCAAATGACTTCAATGAAAGGAAGGCAAATTGGTTTCTTTGAGTCTCAAGATGCTCTATAAACTTGAATAAAGTTATAACCTATCCTACATATTTCCTCAGGAGTGTGAAATCACGCCCGCTCATTTCTGATCTAGAGCATTCAATTTCTGTGCTGTGAAAAACTGAAAAAACATCTTAGAAGTCAGTGGCATCAACAAGATTCCTTAATAGTTTTGGGGATCATTAAAAGTCCTTGTGCTTGTGGGTAGACAACTGTGCTCTAGAAGATCAAGCGCTGTTGTGCTCCAAACAGAGTCTCAAAAAGGTAGCTTCAAAGCAAGCTCCTTCGATTGTTCAACAAAACCAATGCAGTTTCCTCTGAAAGTCTTTTGCGTCCGTTTGTCCACAATGCCCCCACCTAAAGCAGCTTTTAGGAATTTGGGATACCATCTATGCCTGCTACCCTCTTAACTAGGATATTGGAGGTGGTAGTGGACCGATTTAGCTGCAGTCCTTCAAGGCGGCTTTAGATGGATTTCTGGAAATCGATGTGATCATGGAATATGGAAGGTAACAGGATATTATTTCTGGATAATAATCATTGGATCTAGGGTCTCTTGGGGCTTGTCTGATCACCTATGAGGGGTTGGAGAGGAATTTTTGTCAGAGCACTCCTGAATTAGCTACACATCTATTTTGTTTGTCTGTCCCATGAGTTTGAGTGAGGGGATGATTAGTGCACAGTGATTAAATCAGTCGAAGGACGGGGCGAGCACGTATGGACTTGATGCCCTTTTCTCATCCTGGATACATAAACATATCATCTGAATCCAATTTAGGCACATGGCATGCAGTGAAAATGGCCTGCAAATTGTCATAAAGAACCCTCAAAATAGAGTTTTCAGCAATGCAATTTGTCTCTGGGAAACAAAAATAGTTGATGCTAATGGGTACTTATATGAAACAAAGAACTTTTCACAAAATTGGTAGGCCCAAGTTGTCATGGTAACAACTTAGAGAGATAACAAGCTGGGAAAATAAAGAAAATGCCACTTTTATCTGGAGTTGTTCAGCTCCTTGTTATTGAAGGTTGAGAAGTTAGGCGAGTAAACCTGCCACCTGACATGTCTGGGTTTTTACTTCATAGTTAGCACTGAGTCATTACAATTCCTTGACAGGTGTCTAAAGTGATCGACTCTTAAGAGGTGAACTCTTGAAGAATATGTGTCACTCAAATAGTTAAAGATTAAATCAGAGGTTTATTGGAGAATCAAAAGTATAAAAAGATGGTGTTTTAAACAATAAAAAAGGCAGGCACAAGCAAAAACAGATGTCAGACCAATGCGGTGGAGGAAAGCTGAATAGAAGGTTGAGAGAGAGAAAACAGAGATTTAAGAACTACACAAATCAGATACAGGTAGATTGTTTAAGTTGCCATTTGGATACATGGGAAATTTCCCTGAGAAAAGGGAAGTGAGCTTTGAATAGCTCTAGTCCAAATATAGCTACCGACATGCAAAGTGTATCTACCAGAATAACAAGATAATCCAAGAGAGACCAGATACCACATCTATGGACAAAGGTTCACCACTGACATCCCAGAAGACAGCAAAGCAACCAACTCTACTACATTAACTCAGAAGAACAAGGATGTATAAGCCACTCAAATCATTGCTAAAGGTACAAGAATATCAGTAATAAGCTAAACTAATGAGACATTTAATATATCCAATAGACTTGGTATCTAAATCTGTTAACTTGCTAGCTCTATAAAGAGTCTAATCATAAACTAATCAAGCTGACTGTCAATCTCAGACATTGAACTTAATATCAACTTATAGTAATGCTGACAGTTTCTGCCTCGTCCACTAAGTGAATTTCACTCCCTCACAATTCTGTGTAAAGAAGTTTCTCTTGCCCTCTGTTCCAAATCTCTGGCATTGTATCGGATATCTATGGCCCCTCATTCTTGACCCATCCACTACTGAACAGTCTGCTTCAATCTACCCTGAATTAACAAGAGTAGACTGTATACATATGGTATTTCCAGTTTTAATTTTTTTTTAATTAATTGGAAATTATGTATTTTGTTACTACATAATCAGATAGACTAGCCAGACTTCAACAATTTACAGAACACTATCATTACAGTCATTAGGAACAATACACAGTCTATATCTTGCATATCTTTTCCATTAAAGTGGACATTTGTCTTTTGTAACTTTTTTTAAAACTCTAGTATTAAGTGCATTTCCATCCAAAATAGAAATTTGCATAGCATACATCACAGCATGGATTATTATAAAGCAGCTCATGAGCTAAGAAGTGAAGCTATCTGATGCTGACTTACTGTGACATATTTGAAGAATGCAACATAATACAAGACATTGAAAACTTGCAGACTGGGCAGATAAGTGGCAAATAAACTTTCAACAAATAAATGTGAGGTGATGCACACTGGTAGGAAAAACAGAAACCTCACCTACACCTTAGAAAATAAGAAACTGAATAGGGTAGAAGAGCAAGGGGATTTAGGGATACAGGTGAACAAATCATTAAAAGCAGCATCGCAGGTCAGCAAAGCAATTAAAAATGCTAACATAGCACTGGGATTTATTTCTAGGGGTACAGAATTCAAAAGTACTGAAGTTATGCTAAACATGTTGGCCAGGCTGCACTTAAGAGTACTGTGCACAGTTCTGGTCTCCAAACTATAAAAAGGACTGAAGAAAGTGCAAAAAAGATTTACAAGGATGGTACCAGAACTGAGAGATTACAGCTATCGGGAAAGATGGAACCGGTTGGGGAAAAAAAGACTTGGAGAAGGCCTGATAGAGGTTTTTAAAATTATGGATAGGTTGGACAGGGTAGATGTGGAGAGAATGTTTCCACTTGTAAGAGGAATCCAAAACTAGGGGCCATAAATACAAGATAGTTACTAATAAATCCATTCGGGAAATTAGGAGAAATTTCTTCACTCAGAGTGATTAGAATGTGGAACTTGCTACCAAAGGACGTGTTTGAGGCAAATAGCTTAGATGCTTTTAAAGGAAACTAGACGATAAACACCAGCACAGACTAGTTGGGCCGAATGGCCTGTTTCTGTGGTGTATATTCTATGTAATCTCAATTATTAAGTCTGCCAGTTAACTATCTACCTAAATAATTTGCGTAGTTTCACATACTTAAAAGCTGCTGCTAATTGTGCTACCATAAGTGTATTACCTGTACTAAAAAAAAAGTTAGTTTTGGTGGTGTAAACATTAACATAATCTGGACCAATTGATGCAAGATGTTTCAGGCGAGCTAAGTTGAGGCATCCAATACTTTCTTAGGTGTAGACTGAACGGTAAATCTCAGGCAGTTTCTTGACGAGGAGTTACAGTGAAGAAGTTACAGTGAAGAAGCTGATTAATTAGAGGCAAGTAGTAACAAGATCATAAGTGCGGCAAAGAGTATAAAATTATTTTAGATATGTATGTAGTTGACTCCTTTAAGGCATAAATTGGGTAGAAATGTCATTAGATATCAGGAACTGGCAGCAACAAACTGGCTATGCTGTCTAACATTCGGTTGCAAATGAATTATGAAGAAAGCATTAAAGGTCTTCCGGCACTACAGGAATCCCCAAGGAAATTTGAGGTAATTAAGGATCTGTGGATCTCATGAGCTGCTTAAATACAGGAGATGTATACAAATGAAGAATGGTTCATGGAATTCCAATAATCAAAAATGAAACACAGGAATCTGGGAGTTAAAAGACCAGTGAAGAAATGCAGATATTTTGGAGCATGCTTAACGTTCATCTAAAATGTGTAGGAACTTAACATTGTTTGAGAGTAATATAAATCATGTCTTACAAATTTCCTGGATTTACTTGAGGGGCTAATTAAATGAACCAAAGATAATTGGATCGTCAGAAGACATTTAAGATTATTAAGGAAGAATACGGCCCATAGAATTAATGACAAAATAATGGAAAATTGACCAATGAACAAAAAGCATTGTGATAAATGGATAAAACTCTGGTGTGTGTGGCCGGTGGGGGGCAGTGAGCAACTAAAGTCATTGGCCCAGAAATTGATCTCGCTCTGTTCCCGCGGGGGTAAGGCTTCCCCGCGATCTCTCACTCCGCTTGTGCTTTTTCAGATCCAGCTCGCACGAACTTGATGTTCCAGACATCAGCTGGGCAGTGCTTGCGTATCCCACCGGCGTAGTGAATTCGTGCGAGCTGTGGGATCACGTGACTCAGAGCCAATGGCAGCACACCATCTTCCGTTCATAAGTTTCACATACGTGCTGTGAAATCTATGAATCTTACACCCCCCCAAAATAAGCTAAACCTCAATTAAATTTTAAAAAAAAATCACATTAATAAAATAAGTATAGTTAAATAAATTAACCATTTTAAATAAAAAATAAAATTTTTTAAAAAGTTATAAAAATAAACTTACCTGTCTTTAAAGTCTCTAAAAAAAGATATACCTGTTAAAAAAAATTCAAAAAAACTTAATTCACTACTTACCTTGTTAAAAGTGGGTCTTACTCCTCCTTTTTCCATTTCTAAAATCTTCCGTACTTACCTGCGCGTCCAAAGCATGAAGTGCACAGCGTGCGCGCAGCCTGTAGCGCGCACGCGATGCACCGAGGAACCGCCCCCTTTTCAAAAGAGCAAGTGCCGGTTTTCAGCGCATGCGCAGTGCATGCAGAAAACCGGCAATTGGAGTGGGAATACGCGAGAGTACGCAGTGCGTACTCTCGCGTTGCGGGATCAATTTCTGGGCCATTATTCAGGGGGCTGTTCTGGAGTCTTCTGGTTCTTAAATAAAAACATTACTTCTAGTGAAGTTCTGAAAAATTGATGAGCTGAGAAGTGATGAGGAATTGTGTGGAAAAATGTAGTTTGCTGCCAGAAATGCAAAAAAACACATTTATGGTAATTGACAAAGGTAGAAAGCAAATAATTTTTGTGATTATTGATCTGAGGCTATTGTCAATGAGGTCAAACACTGCTGGGATGTATCTCAAGAACTAGTGGGCACAAGTTATTTTAACACTTCAGAACTCGATGGTAAGCCCAAATTTAGAATTACCTGTACAATTTTCCAAATCTTACCTGAATTTGTGCAAGTGGAGTAATGTTCAATGTGGTATTTTACTACTGGCAGTAATCCAACATAATGTTTGCATATGTTTGAACAAGTTGCAACAAATACTACACTTTGTCTAAAGTCTCAATTAAGATGAGTAATTATTTGGGTCAGGGCAGATTGCACTACAAGAAGTCAGTAAGGTAACCTTATGATGTAACCTCAAGCTCCCTGTAAAATAGGGTGAACTGCCACTATGATCTTGCCACACGAGTGCTCAGAGATGCCTGGTAGTAAAGGTTTGGTTACTGAAAACATACATCAATCCCCATAGGTAAGACGTAGGGAGAAAATAATCATTTACGTAGGATATGTACAGCCAGGGACAAATTACTTTGAAAAAGCAACAAGTGTGCAGCAGTTTTGACTAAATGAGTGGCAAGAAAACACAATCCTAATTATAGCAACATTAACTTTACAGCAATAGTGACTGAACACTTCATTTTCAGACCATGGTCACCTTGCAGCATATCCTGTTGTTTTCAGAACACAACAAATGCTCTTCAATCATGGAGAATGCCATATAGCAACCCAGCAACTTTTTTTGTTGATATCGTTAATTTTCTACATTTTGCATAAAAATAAAAAGGTACCATTAAATTTTCAGAATCTACATCAAAAGGATGCAAGTTGTTCAATATGGATATGGTTTCAAATATCAGAAATCCTCCAGGCGACTACATTTTCCTGGCTTAAGCCGGACTTCAAAATCTGAAAAAAGAGTACACATTGTAAACACACCTCTATGTTGGTTAAATTAACTTCTGAAGTTAGCCCATGTCAGTTAAAATGTTCTAGTTAATGCCATGCTTCCAAAATCTGCCACTAAGTGGTAAAAATTCCAATAGCCCAGCACTAATCACTACCTTCAGGGGAAGGACGGAGAAAACTGGGGAGAGAATTAACAAACACAAAAAAGCTTAGAATTAACGCATTGTACTTTAATATTGAAGCTTACTACAATACTAACCAATATTCCCTAGTTGTTGATCATTACTCATCTGGGAGCTGGAGCACTAGAACGTGATTGTAAAGATCAGCTACTATCCTAGCCTGCCCTTTTAAATCCACTGATCAGGTACTCCCTGTGGGAATAAACTTTAAATCAGTCCTGAGGTTGATTACTGTTTGAAGTTATTCTAGATTGGCAGTTGCTCAGTTCCTTTCTTTGGGAAGAGGCCAGGTTATCATAAAGGTCAGAAAAACCATCAGGAAATGACTGTCCCTCTTGCTCTTTTGTTTTCCACAAAATATATTGCCTCAACTGAAACTTCTTACAAGGTATGATGACTGGAGTGATACAGAAACTCTCAAAATGTTTGTGGGTTAAGAGGTGCATCACTTTACACTATACTTACTACACCCTCACAGTGCATGTTTTTCCTGTGCTGCAAGTACTTGGCTGTTAATTTATTATTTCTAATCTCTAGTCACTCAAGATCTTTAACTGTACCTCAAAGTACTACTCTATTCTTAGCTGGTATCATGGTTTCCCAGAGTCAGACAGCTCCAAAGCAGTGACCCCACTGATTTCTAGGTAGCCACATAAGAAAGCTCCCCTTTGATGACATCACAAAGGAGCTGAGCAGGAAGGTAGACTTATTTCAAGGATCTGCATGTTAATATGAAAAGTTACACTTTTATAGCCTCAAATCAAAATTGTCAAATATGTTCTTCTATAGGAGTAATCCTTAAAGGGCTAGAAGTAATGTACACAATTATATTTTACCTTCACTATTTAACATACAAGGGTTGATTTTAATTATACTAACCAAAAGCCAAATATACAAAGTCCAAAAAGACAACAATAATGTAATATCAAAATATATTTTATTCTGGACCTCTTTCAGATCTGATGCAAATTATGGTTGTCAGATCAATACGATGCAAAGGGAAGCTGCAACAGAAGATGTGCCTTGGTGGTGATACTTGTAGGGTGAGGTGGTGGAAGGTGGGGCTGGGATGGGGAAAAAGGGAAAATTAATGTAATGTGGAACCTAAATACATTATCAGGTGATATTTACATGGTCCAGGACAGTATGGTACATCAAAAATCAGTCTTTTTAACAGGTACAAATAAAAACAGAACAATAAAGAGTTCAAAGAGTAGAAAAAAACTTTCATGGCCTGGTTTACAGGTTCACAATTTTTTAAATCTTAATTTGTGAGAACTGTAGAAATGATGCAGACATGTAAATCCAGTGCTAGAGTTGTAACGCTATCCCCTGAAATCATCACCTCTTATGCTCGTCACTCTTGAGCACTGAATGCACCTAATGCTGTCTTCACCAACCTAAACACTTCACTTGCTTCAACTATCTAGTTTCATTTGCAGCCCTTCCTAAAACAGCACTTGCAAAGGAACAAATGAGCAACAGTTATATCAGCGTATTCAATCGCTATTGGTTTGAGGAAGGGGAGCAGTTTTTAATTCATAACAATTTCCAATAGTAAGTGTTTTGTGTGTAATAACTACTAGCTTTAGGTCGTTCAAACAGTGTTGTATGTGTAAATTGCCATTATAATAATTTTGCTGTTTTGAGTCTCCCAAAGTCCCAGATGTGAACAGGAGCCTCAGATCATTGAAGTTGGTATGCCCTTAGAACAAATGGTAAGAACAAATCTATGTATCAAAAGAAAAGTGCTGCCATCGATACAACAGCCGACTGCGTAAACACCAATTCAGATAAATCCCCATGTTCAGGCGAGAGGTTCCACTGCTGCCCCATTTTTGGATGGCCACACCTGATGAAGTCCAGTGGAGGTAACTGCCAACCTTTTGTAATTCTCCAATCCAAAATGTGGAGTTAGGTAAAAGGTAACTCAGAATTGTCCTTACACCTCATCTTTCAGCTGTGTCCAAAAACAGCAACTAGAAAACTACTTGTATCTTTTCTTTCATTTAAAAAAATTGCTTCTGGCCTGTTTTCCACTGTACTTATCAGCTCTCAACAAATGTTGTGCCACTGGTGTATACTTTTTAAAACATTTAGATGAAAGGTTTAAACTGCTCAATTAAAAACTAGCTAGGCCTCACCCATCCAAACATTAGTTCTTTAGATCAACATACAGTGACAGATGCTTCATGCATCATTTTTAATAGGGGGAGGGGAAATGCAAGGATTTTAATTTAACTTGGACTTCACAACAAACTTGCAAAGGACAGAGCCTGAGAGAATGATAAAACCAGTCTCATTCTTCACCTTAATGTGAAACAACCTAACAAAGGGCCAGTAAATAATAAAACCAGTGGGGTTTCTGTTCCAAATGTGATAAAGCTGCCTAATCATTTATCTACATTTGACAAATAGCCCATAATAAATGTCTAAGAGTCATTCTGAACTTATTGGTCAACTTCAGTAGTGCAGACATGGTAGACTATCTGCATATATAGCAGCTATTTGATTACACAATGTTACCTATGATCAGTTCCAAATGTGATCATCAACAGACTTTACTCCAAGGACAAACAAAATCCAACATTTGTGCAGAAATCCTTCTTACTCATGTTTCTATTTTAGACAAAAACAGCAACTGACCTTGCATTTTTAATGAGTTGGAAAACAGACCAAGTTTGAAGTGGTGGTATAAAGCCTTTGCAACAGTAACCTCATTTCATTGATCTGTTGCTGCATGGGATACGGGAAGTAGAAGAATACCTTTGTTAGACTAACATTTTACAATGCATTAAATCCAAGAATTTGAAACCTCAAACGTCTTTTCTTCATGTGAAAAAGTAATCGAGTGTCTTGTAGCAGAAATATTTGTTTAACCACTTCATCATCTGAAGAAGGGTCCCCTGAGGTTTAAAAGCTCAGATATGCTATAATATACTTTTATTCTAAAAAAAGCTATTGCAACTATACTACCTGTACTTTACTGAATAACACAGCAAGTGCAAGTACTTTAGAGGGCTGAGCCAAGATGAACCCATGTGTAATACATGAGCACCGAGGAAAGAAAATTAAAGCAAAGTCAACCCTTACCTTAGCATTAACATAAAACATATGCCTGCATGATTTCTGCCCAATGGCAGAGGGGGTTTATCTCATTGCACTGGATAGGTTTTAAAAACATTGCTTACGAGACATCAGTCCTTAATACTGGAACCTTGCTGCAAAATTTATGCCTGTAGTTCTACCAAAGAATAAGTAGAACAACAGCACTAATTCTCTGTCCAGAAAATTTTTCTTTCAATATTCTATAAGCTGCTCTATCAATAGTGCACAATCCAACCATATGCAAACTATGGTCTTAAAGCAATGGGATGCATCCCTGCATCGATTCTCTTTCTTTGTGCCCATTTGTTTAATTCTCATAAAATCGGCAGAATCATGTCCCCATTGAGAAACTACTACATTTTAGCCACATCACCTGTAAACCACAGCTTGTTACCTATGACTGATGTACAATGAAACTAATTTTATGTTGAGTTTTGGAGCGGTTTTAGGTTTCCCCACATATTAGTTTGTGAGCCACAAAATGTACCAAAAACATACCAAATACACTGTTATTTTGCTTATAGTATCCATAAAAAAAGTTTTTTTCTAATTATGTGTTAGGTGTCAGTAGGAAAAAAAACAAGATAAACAAGATACAGTCACTCTCCTACATCATGCAACTGCAAACTAAAGTGATAAAACAATGTTTAAAACAAGGGAACAAACTATTTGCTGCTGATTTAAAGAAGCTGATATGTCTGCACACAGATCTGCTGAACTGCTGACAAGGTAACTCATTCTACATAGACTCTGGACCAAAAAAATAAAAGATAGATATTTTGTCCTCGGATATTATCTTCCCATTTTGGTACACATATGGTCTCATGTCAAGTCTTTTTCCAAGTTGTTTTAAATCTTCAAGAAAGGTTGACTTTTCTTTGTGGGTGGAGCTTCCAGCATTAAGCAGTCAGGGTACTCTTCACGTCAGGGCTCAGTTGTCCTGGGTTTTGCATTCTGACTTGTTTTGGCTGTAGTGGACTGGCCATGGTTCAAGTGAGACTGTAGCAGTGCATAGGGCAGGGACAGTCATTTTGGCTATGTACACATTCATTGTCGGTCCATGGCTTCCAGCTAGCAGCGCTATTTCCGCAGATCTAACACACAAACCTTGAAGAGAAAATGTATGGTGTAAATTCACTCTGCAGCTTTATTAAATCACTACACATTCTCTATTAGCCACATGTGCCCCTATGAATAAGATTTGGATTTGTAGATACACCCACCATCAATACATTTTAAATACAATTACACAAATATGCAATTATAAGGCTAAATAACTTAAGTGAAACTATTCTTTTTCATTATTAATAAAATAGGAACTGATTGAAGCAGTAGGCTAACACACAAGATCCCGAGTTCTAATCCAGCCCACACTGATGGGGTGCCTCTGCCAGGTGCAGCAGTCGGACATGAACTGACATTACCCAGTTCCAAGTGGGCATGACCCCAAAGCACAAAATTGCCGACAAACTAGAATCCCCAACAGAAAGGCAAAAAGTATGACTGTTAATTGGAAATTGTGGTGGAGACTTTTGAGGTCGAGTTAAAGTACATTGTATGGGATTTTTATTTGGCATCTGGCCAGGAGTACTTGATTTTGCCACTTGGTGGCGAAGTTTAGGAAGGAAATTCCAGACAGTGGGATCTAGGAATTGGTGAGGCCATGGAGGGATTTAAACACAAGGCGAAGATACTAAATTTGAGGTGCTGGGGAAATCGAGTGCCAATGTAGGTCAGCGAGGACAGGTGTGATGGTTGAGTGTAACTTAGTGTGGGATAGGATAAGGGCAGCAATGTTTTGAATGTGATGAAGTTAAGAGGTTGGAGATTGAGAGGCTGGTGTAATCGAGTCTGGAGGGGACAATGGCATGAATGAGGGTTTTAGTGGCAGAAAGGCTGAAGTAGGGGCAGAGGAAGGTGAAGTTATGGAGATGGAAGCAGGTGGTAATTGTGACAGAGAGGATAGGAGGTTGGAAGCTCAGCTTGGGGTTGAACAGGACATTACGGTTGTGAACAGTCTGGTTCAGCCTGAGACACTGACCAGGGAGAGGAATGGAGTCAGTGGCAAGAGAATGGAATTTGTGGTGGAACCAAAGGTGGTGGCTTTGATTTTCTCTGTTTAACTGGAAGATGTTATGTCACATCTAAGATGTTGGACAATCAGTCTGACACCACAGAAGCAATGGAAGGGTTGAGAGGTAGAGATGTGGAAGTCAACCTCGTGATTTTGGTTGATGTCCCCAAGGGGCAGCATATGGTTGAGGAGAGGGACCAAGAATGGATCCATATTGGCGATGGCTGACTAAGCCAGGTGTGCACCATTTATGCTTATCTTTGCACCACTTGAACTTAGGGGACCAAGAAAGGGGGTCATACCAGGGGAAATGACTAGAATGGAAGACAGTGAAGGTTTTACTGGGGACATGGCATTAACAGTTGAGACAAGGGAGTGGCTGAGCAAATCAACAGCTGCAGAGGTATTGTTGAAAATGGAAAGCCAAAGGCTAGGCAGTAGCATTCGAGAGTGCTGCTGTAAGTGACTTTGAGGAGTGTTTTCTCCGGGGGTGGATACAAAAGGAAGCAGTATTGAAAGAAGGTATGTGCATGGTGGGGGGTACAAGGGATCGGAGATAGCCTCGTCAGTGGTAGAGATCATGGGTGTGGAGAAGCCACAAGAGATGGTGATGTTGAGGGGGTGGCCGTGAATATGGGTAGGAGGATTTATATGGAGAGAACAGTTTAGAGAGGAGACTGAATTCAGGAGGAGTGGAACAGAGGGAATTGCTCGGAGGAGGAGTAGGAGGAAAAGGCTACGGTGTGACTAGCCGAAAAAGGCCACATCACCACCAAAGTGGTTTGGTTTGGGCAGGGTAGGCGGTTGAATTGATGAGTCCTGGGTGGGTGGCGTGAGCGGGATGAGAAGAAGGTTGGTGAAGTTAGCCCCCAGTGGGCATGTTGGACAGGAAAGTCAGCAAGAGAAGAGGATGGGGCAATCAGCGTTTCTCTTCTTGAGACAGCGACAGTTGCCATGATGCGTCCTTCGGAGAGTGATGAGCGAGGCTCAAAGGGTAGCCATGGGCTTTGTTCATGGGGGATTCAAACCTGCATGGCAGCAGGTGAGTAGGAAGGCTGAGGAGTAATGATGAGTTGGGTAGGGTCCAAGAATGGTAAAGTATCTGAGCGGGGATACTGAGATGGAACAAGAGGAGAGAAGGGCCAAAAATAAAGGGCGGCAATAGAGATTATGCGATTGAGATAATGCGATTGCGTGCTATTCAGGTCAAATTGGCATGGCAAAGATTAGGCAAGACATGCATCAGTCGCAAACCATGGGTAGAAACAATCCAAAGTTGAAGTCCAAGGACCAAAAGGCTGTGATGGGATGAAGTCAACTTATAGAAAGCGTGGAGTCAACTTGGAGTAACCATCAACCAACGACCAAGTCTGGAGTCAGCAGTAGAGGGAGGTAGATCAAGGAGCCATTTGGTGGAGAGTAATAGCTGGGGCACTGGTGAAGGTTGTCCAGTGGATTGAGGAAACCAAAGAGCAGTGAAGAGTTGACCAAGAGCTAGTAGAGGTTGACCCTGGGGTCCAGTGGAGATGTGTAGTGACTCTAGGCGTCAACAGTGCATACCAGCAGATCCAGTGGACCAGCAAAGCAGCGTGGAACAATGGGAGTGAAATGCAAAGACCAAGAACAGCAAAGATTATGAAGCTGTGCAGGGTAATGGTAAAACCAAGGGATCAGGTCCAAGTAATGTCTAGAGCAGCAAAGGGATGGATTGCCCTATGTGGAAAGATTGAGTAGAATGGGCCTATATTTCCTAGAGTTTAGAAGAAGGTGGTGATCTCATTGAAACATAAAATTCTTACAGGGCTTGACAGTGTAGATGCTGGGAGGATGTTTCCCCTGGCTGGGGCGTCTAGAACAAGGGGTCACAGTCTCAGAAATAAGAGGTCAGCCATTTAGACGAGGAGAAACTTTGTCACTCAAAGGATTGTGAATCTTTGGAATTCTCTACCCCAGATGGCTGTGGATGCTCAGTCGTTGAGTATATTCAAGGCAGAGATCGATAGATTTTTGGATACTAAGGGAACCAAGGGATATGGAGATAGTGCGGAAAAGTGGAGTTGAGGTAGAAGTTAAGCCATGATCTTATTGAATGGCCTACTCCTGCTCCTATTTCTTATGTTAAGAGCATACGAAATCAAGAAGTCTGAGAAATCAGCCCAACCCTGCACAGCAAAGAGTGATGGAGGACGTTTGAAGGCAAGACGCAGCAGAGTAGAGTCAATGGCCATGGGAAGAAGCAGAAATCAACAGTGTAGAGATCATTCAGTAGCAGGGGAGCAGCATCTCAAGCAGGGCAAGAGCCAGCAGGAATGGTTCAGAGCCAGCCCAGCAGTGAAGTGTAAATCTTACAAAGTGTTTATTTTCATGGCAAAAAAAATCAAAGTGATAATTACTTCAGTGTTCTCCGAGGTAGGTTAATTCTATAGGATTTTCACCTTACCAGTAAAAACCTGGCCAACCAAGACTCTGCAACAGTAATAGCCATTTTCTGCCTCTCTACTGGTTAAACAGCCACTTGGTTAAATAACAGGCAAGGGCATTAATCCAGTTCTGGGCATCAGGGAACTGTAGGAAATTAGACAGAGCAACAAAATTGTACAGTTGGCCCAATGACGCAGCCAGTTCTGGACTTTGGAAGACTGGTTTAAAGATCATGGTATTAGAATCCAAGTATTTACTTTTCTATGTGTAATCAACTTCTGAGTTTTCAATGTAATCAGAAATGGAAACTACAATTCCAAGTTGTGAAATTGTGTGCATCATGTGCTTGTGTAGTTTATATTGAAACACATTTATATTATCTTGTTCAGTTATCTTGTTTTTCTACTTGTAATGATTTAAGTATCTAACCTTGAGATTTTGATTTCCCATGGAGAATGAAATCTATAGCTGAGCAGTCATTAGGAATTTCAACAGTTTGCTACTCATCTAATTAAAGTGCCTCTGAGCCCAGAGCTACTCAGCTGATTAAAATGCCAGTGAAGGCAGTGCAGCAGTCAGGGCTGGGTGATTAAGCTCCAATGGAGCTTGTGCTTCCCAACAGCAGCACTGAATGAGTTAATGTAACATTGCCCGCAAAATCATGAACAGATACCCTGGAAAATTGTTTAAATATTCGATCATTAAATTAACTCCAGCTCAGCAGGTGAGCTAACTCCTACCTGTCCATTTTAGTTCTCCCAGCAGAAATTGTGTTGCATATTTCTCTGAAAGCTCTTTAACAAAGTCTTAACAAACAGCAGCAAATTTTAAAATAAAGTTGTCAATTTCAGCCACCACCCCCCCGCCCCCTTTGTTTGGCGATGGGAAGGGAACAAAGTGGTGGATTCAGCTTATCTCTAGTTTTAATGCCTTTGCTGCTATTACAGTAACAACTTGCATTTATGCGGTGACTTTAACAGTGAAAATAAATCCCAAGGCACTTCACAGAGGGGTGGGGGGAATTAATGCCGAGTCAAAGGAAGAGATGTTAGGAGGGGTAACCAAAAGCTTGGTAAAAGTAGTGGCTTTTAAGGAGAACCTTAAAAGGAGGAGAAGTTTAGGGAGGGAATTCCAAGGTGGCTAAAGTTTCGGCTGTCAATGGTGAGGCGACGGGATGGGTCTGACGCCATGAAGGGATTGAAACACGAGGATCAGAACTTTAAATTTGAGGTGTTGGGGAACTAGAAGCCAAGGTAGGTTACCAAGGATAGTGGCGACGGGTGAGCAAGATTTGGTGCAGGATAATATACAGGCAGAAGAGTTTTGTATGAGCTGAAGTTTACAGAAGATTGAGGATGTCTAGTAGAGTTTTGAAAGACAGTAACTCAGAAGATGGAACCATTTACACTGTCAGCTAGCATGGCGGGCAGGAATGGAAGTTGGGTGGTCAGCAGTTTAGTAGAATTGGGGTCAAGGGTTCAGGAGATAGGTCTTATGGACGAGATAAGTCAAAGGGGCCATTAGGAGAGGTGGGAGAGAAACTGGAGAGAGATGCTGTCAGGGAGTAGTCTGGGGGCAGGTTTGGCTTGGTGAAAAAAGAAAGTAGTCGAGGGAGCTAAAGGTATCGTCTCAATCTTAGTGACAAAGAGATTCATGAGCTCCTCGCACTTGTTTTAGGTGGTGGTGGAGGGGACAGGGCAGAGGGGTTTAGGGGGATGGTTGCTAATGGAGAAGTGCTCTCCATAATAATTCTGGAGTTGTAGGTGGTTTTAACAGTGAGGCTTGATAGCGCTAGAAGTAGTCCAGCCAGATCTGGTGATGGGTAGCTAAACCAGTTGTGTGACAGATGCGCCCCTTGGACTTGAAGGAGCGAAAACAGGGGCTATACTAGGTGGAAGGACCAGGATGGGAGAGGATAAAGGTTTTGCTGGGGACAACGGCCAGAGGTGAGGGACTGATTCAGCAAATCAACAGCTACACAAGTATTGTGGTGAATGAAAGGTCAAAGGCTTGACAGTTGGGAGTTTGAAAGTGCAGTTGTAAATGATTTGGAGGAAAGGTTTTTTTCCCCCAAAAAGACTGATGCAGAAGGAAGTGGGGTTGGAAGGGAATAGGGAATGTGAGTGTTGAGGGATACAAGGAAGTAGTTGGAGATGGCCTCGTCAGTGATCGAGAATGGGTGTAGAGAGGCTGCAGAAGATATCAAGTATGAGAGGATTGGCATGAATATGTGTAGGAGAGTTTATATGGAGGGAGATATTGTGAAGGACAGGGGGCCAATGAATTCAGAGAGAAAGAGCGCTGAGATAAAGAGGCTGATGGAGGAAAGGAAGAATATCTCAGTCAGAAAATCAGGGTGATGTTTGGGAGCATGGTAAACAATGCAAATTTTAAAGGAGTGCTTTCAGGAGTGGAACCAGGTGAGGCTCTCAAAAGGAGAAGGTGCCAGAGGAGCAGGGGAGCAAACAAGGTAGTAACTTGGTAGTAAGGGCCACACCACCACCGCCATGGCAGTTTTGGCAGGGCAGTGGTGGAAAGTATAGCCAGGTAGGGAAGCTTTGGTAAGGGGCATGGTGTCACCACCCAGTCAAGTTTCAGTCAAAGCTGGGATGTTAGTGCAATCATGTTGTGGATGGCAAGCACTTTGTCCACGAGTGAAGGGAAATTCTGCAAGGAAATAAGGAACGGGGCAGTGATTGATCTGCTGGCAGAATACATAAGGGGTTAGTGGTGGATGGGGTTAGTAAGATGGAAAGGTGGTTGGCGAGGTTAGCCCCCAGCAGGTGTCCTAGGTGAGGTCATTGATAGAAGAGGATGGGTAGTTGGGGTTGCTGCTTGTAAGTGATAGGTGCCTCAATGGTTCTTTAGAGAATGCCAAGGGAGGTGAAGATGGTAGCTGTGGGTTTATTCAAGGGTGATTTAAGACTGGGTCAGGTAAGTAAGAAGGCAGAGCAGTAGCGATGGGTTGGGGGGAGGGAATGGGGGCAAAGTACCCAAGAGCAGAGAAATGAAAGGTGGTATGACTGGATGACAGGACAGGGAAGAGACAGGACAGATAGATCAAGAGACAAAAAAAGGAAGATAGTAGCAATGGGCTTAAGTCCTGAGCAGCAGGCAAAGGGCATACACGAATGGACACAGAGGGCATTCGGATTACATAGGCAGAGATTAGAAGAGAGATATCTTGGTGGTAAAGAGAGGACCTTACCCCCTACACCATGTGCCTTGTATAATCACAGTACATTCAGTACCTTAATGTGACAATAAAATGCTACAAGATCTAATTATACAACTGTCAGCCCACAGGTGCAAAACGTCACTGGACGAGCCCCCGCGCCAAACACCAAGACAATCCACAAAGAAAGGCTCATAAATTCAACAGAGGGTGTCTTTTTTTTAAGTGAGTCTCCATCTGTAGGTTAACTGATCCCCTATGATTTATTGGGTAAAGGCATTGATCCCTGGTCTGTGTTGAGTCCCTGATAGTTTACTGAGCAAAGGGCAATCCCTGGTTTGCCCCAATTCCATGATGGTTTACTGGGTAAAGCCACTGATCCCTGGTCTGTACCGAGTCTCTGATGGTTTAGTGACTAAACAGTTATGGTGCATACGAGAGTCTCTAATCCTTGATGCAGATTCCATTTGCTTGGATTCTTGTACATTAACAGCACAATGAAACACAGCAATGCATCTTTAATATCCCAGCATGTGCCTTCCTCAGTTCACCATCACAAAAGTGGAGAATATATCCCAGATTAAATGTTTTGCATAGTTGCATCCCAACATATTTGTAGATTGGACACTTGGCTTGCAAATTATTAGACGGGCTTTTAAAATGCAGCACAAATTAACCAAATGTATAGTTTGAAATCATCAAATTAGACACGCCAACACACCTGAAAGCTTTTCTAGCATTTGATAGTCAAATCATTTTACTTCCTTTACTGATCAGCTTTTAAAAGAAAGACTCTCCTGAACTCTTAAAATAAATCTAAGTATGGGAAGAAAGCATCTCTTACCAGTGAACAATATCAGACTAGTTTGTCAATTAAACAATATAAACATGAACTTCAAGAATAGTCAGTAGGTGGAGACACTGCACTAAAAAAAACATTCACTAGTTGTAAACTGGACAAATGTACAAATCACATGATCTGAGATACAGAAGAAGCTCTTTCTGTTCTTATGCAGTCAAATTTAGTATATAATGGGCCGGATTTTCCAACCCCCACGGGTGCGTACGCGCCCATAGGGGCCTCGCGAGAATCCTCTTGACAGATCCTCCGCCTGCCCTGGAGAAGGGTCTCTGTGGGCAGAAAGTTCCGCTTTCTGCACAACTTCCGCCCGCTGAAAACCTTTAAAAATCTTACGCCTGGTAAAAGCATGTGTACGGCCTGCTTTTACCAGCATAAGAGTTTTAAAAAATTAAAAACTTTCACTCATTTATAATTTAAAAATACTTTTAAGAAAGATAAGTTTATTTTTAGCCCTGTAATAAACTTTAATTATTTTTCAAAAAAATTAAATTTTTGTTTAAAATATTTAATTTAATGTAATTTTAACTAATTTTAAATAGATGATTTAAAAAAAATGTATTTAATGTTTAACTGTTTAAGTGATCCCCATTTATACCTTTGACAGTTCTGCGCGTACAGTCCTGCCAAAAGTGTGAAGAGGGATTCCGTTTTTTGATTGGTTCCCCATGGCCCACGTGATCCTAAGGCGCTTGTGAACCGCCTGCTCCCCTGGGATACCTGGGCCTCTGCGCATTTCGTAGTGGAGAGGCCCAGGATCGGAAGTCTCGGGACCTACGGAGCCAGCAGGTAAGTGCGTAGATTTTTTCCGATCGGAGGCATCCGCACACAGGAAGCCTCCAATCGGAAATTCAGGGCCAATATAAATCAATTCATAATGATACTGACCTCGACTTTTGACTATTCATTCTGTTTATACAGTATATACTAGTTGATCTATAGTACAACACATGAGTGAAGACCAAATGTAGCCTTCAGCTGAAAGCAGATTAGAGGGAAGAGAATAATTGGGCCAGGATGCAAAGATGTAATATGGTCCCTTTTTAAAGTCATACATTCTATCCTTATTTTTGCATAATATTCTGACTAAACTAACATCGATTTGAGAAGCAGAGAAGTAGAGTTTCTCTGCAGTACAGGCCGAGGAGCTGGGGATGCAAAACTGAGGAGCTACACTGGCAGGAGGGCATAATTACAGTGAGACATGTTTACATAGGCAGTTCCCATTATAATGTAAAAACAAATGTGAGAAGTCGCACAACACCAGGTTATAGTCCAACAGCTTTATTTGAAATCACAAGCTTTCGGAGCGCTGCTCCTTCGTCAGGTGAAGTCTTCACTTGACGAAGGAGCAGCGCTCCGAAAGCTTGTGATTTCAAATAAAGCTGTTGGACTATAACCTGGTGTTGTGCGACTTCTCACATTTGTCCACCCCAGTCCAACACCGGCATCTCCACATCATGTAAAAACAAGAATTTATATTGGAAAAAGTTAACAGGAAGTGCGCACAGAAGTAAGATTTTTTAATAATAGACAGATAAATGGGTTATTTGTTTAAAAGCTCATTTTTAACTTGCACCTTTAAAATGAAGGAAAAAATAATCCTACTTCTGATTTTGATGACATATGATTTTAAAAACTACTCTAGGAAGTGTATCCCCTTTGCTGTTTGCAAATTGGTCTAAAGATGTTTTGTATTCTAATTTAGTTAACTCTAAATTCTGTTAACATACAGGTCACTTGTGGTACTTACTGAACCATCTGATGCACTTGCACCCACTTTATCCCCAGCTGCATTCCAGCACACTTCAAAGATTCCTCCTGTTCCCCTGTAGCTATGGACAAGAGCACCTGTCTGTAAACAAACCAAATTACTTCAATTATCAGAGATGAGACAGAGTATCAAAAATCTGAACACAATGCAATGACTGTCAAGACACCATATGGTGCACTGTGTGTGTGTAAAAAGCAATTCAAGTGTGCATTTGCACTAACAGATTGGGAGGAAGAGAGGAAGGTGAAGGTAGGTGAGGTGATGGCAGCACATCTACCATTTTTTCTATGATGACAGTTATATAAACAGGGCGGTATACATACAGGAGTTATTGCTTTTGTCTGTTATAAGCAGCCTTCCAATGTGATTCTATGGTATAAACAAAGGGTCAGATTGTGTGAGAAAGGGAATTTAACTTGTCTTCAGCAGATGACAGCACATACCTGTGTGTTCCAGATGTGAACACACTTGTCGAAGGAGCCGCTAGCCAGGTACCTGCCATCTGGGCTGAACGCTACACTGTATACAGGTTCCTGGTGTTTGGTCAAAGTGTGGATACAGATACCTCGGTCCACATCCCATAGTCGTACAGTGGAGTCAAATGATGCACTGTAGAAAAAATTCCAAAGTCTAAGAGCACACTTAAAAGACCACATCAGCAGCATCCATGACATCTTTTATCACAAGTCTAAAAATACTCTCAATGTAAGGTACTCCCTCCATCCAGTTAAAGAAAAATATTTAAAAAGTCCCCTACCCTTTTAAGAGAAATTTAATATCTACTGTTAAGAGGAGCCAGGACAAGCATTTTGGGCTCAAATTCACCACAGAGCCACCCAACTAATATTAGTGGTGCACTTGTTAACAAGCAGTTCCACGCGATTCAGACTGACGTGCACTCTTTTTGATCTGGGTGCTGATCAAGAGTCATCACATCAAACTGTAAAACTCAGTACCAGAGGTAGTGTTATAACCTTGAATCATTCCAGGTTTTTAATAATTCCATGTTTACTGTTTATTGAGTCTTGAGATTTCTCTTTTTGCCAGTAGCAACTCCCACTGAAGCACCAATGACTATAATGTAATCACAGAGTTTACTGAACAAAAATTTGCCTTTGAGTACCAGGAAACAATAATATCTACTACATATTAGAAAGTAATAACCTATTAGGTTTATGGTCTGGAAGCTACTAAATATGAAGAGCTCAAAGCACAGACATATTTTCTAAGTGAGAATGCTAACAATTTACCATTATAGGTGATTTAGGTCATTAACAAATTAGTAGCTCTCCTATAGTGTTGCTCACAGATAGTCTGGGACCTGGCGTGCATGTTTTTTTTTACATTTGTCATGCTCCCACTGCAGCCTAAACGCGAGAGCAAATTTACTGAAGCAATACATCACATGCCTGATATTACACACTTTTTTTATTCATTCACAGGATGTGGGCATCGCTGGCAAGGGCAGCATTTATTGCCCATCCCTAATTGCCCTTGAGAAAGTTACTGAAAGATACAGGCCAGTAGATTTAATATTTGTAATGCTACTTAACTACTTCACAAAAAATGCTCGGTTGTTCTACCCTCCAAAACCCTTTATTCCCAGTTATATAGCTTATCATTTGTTTTCCATCGCCCACTGATTGGTAGTATTTGCTTAAGATGCAAGTACTTTATTTATTGTACTCAAAACATTCACTCTTCAGTAATTTTGGCTTCTAAAATAAATTTTCCCCCCGTTTTGTAGTTCCTGAAGCTGTAATTAGTGTAGCACAAGTGAGGCAAATTCCCGTTGAGAGTCTTCAGTGGCCAGCATGTAAACTGATGGTCATTTGTCATCATCTGATTCTGCCTGGCTGGCTGCCCACATCTGCAAAGTGCCTCATGAACATCCCATATAACCCTGATGAAAAACAAGTCTTGCCAAAATGCACCATAAGCGTAGAATTTTTCACTGTTGGCTTAACTGTATAAAACACTGAAAAAATGCCCCCCCCCCCCCAACTCGTACCTCATAGTTGTTTACAGATTTTTTGTCTAGCTTATCACAGTACATTCTGGTACTGTAGTTCCACAGGAACAGCATGAAAACTACAAATCCAACAATGCAAGAATTTATTTAAGCAATTTGACTGGTGGGCTTTGTGGTATTTCCCCGTTAGTGAATGGTAACCTTGGAAAAAGAATTCAGGGATTTGATTGCTTGGCTTTCTAACGGCTACTCATTCCTCATTTTATGATTTGTTCACATTTAGAGTGGAAACTGAAATGATTAATGTTACTTAAGCCAATCATAATATTTTGTCCTATAAATGCTTTTGAGATATGACGCATTAGCAGCACACCTTCAGATGGAACATCTTTGAAAGGAGCGGCAGACATGTACAGACTCAGGACGTCTAATTACATAGATAAGATTCTTTCATACCTTGCTAACATTAGGTTGGCGTTTGGATTGTTAGTACCAGGTCCTGTTGGACTCCACTTGATGGTATAAATTTCCTTGTTATGCGCTTGTAAATCATGGACGCATGCATCTTGCTTCATGCTCCAAATCTGTATTAAAAACAAAATTGCATGAAAACCAACATAAAACATTCATCTACAAACTTATTTATATACTACACCACTATGCTCAATACTGCAGTTGGATTTTTTAACCTCTTAATAAGTACATTAATAGTTAACTTTTTAAAGGGATCTACTGAAAAAAAAATGTGCACTTAGCTAAAATAAAGAAAGGGCTATTCAAATCATAAAGCCCATCCTTTCTATAGCTCGTGTATAATTTTCCCCACTTATCACCTGAGGGAGGTGGCAAACCACAAGTTAAATTTCCAGGATACATTTCTGAAAGCTTTAACCTTCCCACCCCCAAACTAACCGTGCAAAACCCCAGGATTCAATATTGCAATCTCACTTATTCAACTCTTAACCAGTTGAATTCCACAAATGGTCTATATACCCCACGTCCTGCAATTTGTTTTTAAAGCCTTTTTACTTAAAAAGTGTTGCTCAACATTAATTTATATTTATTGATTTATACAGCACTCCAAGCAAAAGAAAACATCTGAGCGCACAAGCTGAGAAAATAAGCACTAATCAGAATGAGGAGGAAAACTTAGATGGGGGGGTGACTGAAGACAAGGTCTTAAAAGAAGGTTTTAAAGGAGGCTTTTGAAGTTAGAGAGAGAAGTAGCAAGCCAAAGTGGTTCTGGGAGAAAGTTTCAGAAGCTTAAAGATTGGCCTCCAATGGTGGAGTACAGGAAGCAGTAGTTTGGTGTTAGTAAAACAGAGGGCACCTGCAGGGACATATGGCTGGTAAAGATTGCTCAGATAGGGTTGAGCGAGATTGTGGAAGGATTTAAAAGAGTCCAAGAATTTGCTAGGATACAGAAAATCAGTGGAGATTACAAAGACATGGATAATGAACATACAGGAGAGTGTGCAGGCCAGAGTTCTGAATTAGAAAGTCTATGAAAGACAGGGCTGAGGAATGTAGTAAGGAGAGAATTTATTAAATCAATCCGAGATGATGAAGGTATAGCTTAGGGCTTTAGCAGTGAAGAGGTGTGGGTGTTGGCGAGAGATGCTCCAAAGATGGAAGGAAGTGGTCCTACCAGAGACCATGTAGAGAAAGCATCATAGTTTGGGATCAAACAGGACCTCCTGATTTAGCCTGAGGGAGCAGCGCCATAACGAAAAAAATGCTAATGGGAAGAGAGAGCATGGCTTCATTTTTGTTGATGTTGAGCTGGTGGAAATTGTGGATCATTCAGAGCCCATTGTTAGACACATGAAACACCTTGGAGTCTATGGTGAAGGCTATGGGCGTTATCAGCATACAAGTGGAAGCTAATAGTAGTTGTAAATGATGTAGCTGAGGGACAGCATGTAGACAATGAATATGGGGGAACCAAGTGTAGAGCCTTAGAGCACCCTGGAGATAATAGCGTGGGGACTGGAGGAGAAACTGACGCAACGTGTTAAATGTATTGGGACAGATATGAGCAGAACCACAAAAGTACAGTGCTGTGGAAGTGAAGTGGAGAATGGAGAAAACATGCAACTATAAAGCAGTTAATCTAACTTCAGTTGCGAGCAAACACTTAAAATCCATAACAGCATCAAATTAATTGGCACTTAAGGTCAGCGAATCAAGGACAGCCATCCTGGATTTGTTAAAGGGAAGTTGTGCTTGTCAAATTTAGGAGTTTTTTTCAGAACATTTGGCTGAATGTATAGACAAAGGAAATGCATTAGATAGGAAAGAGAAAGAAAGAGATAAAATAAAATGAGAATTAGCCAACAGCAAGGAGGCCTATAAGAGTCTTGGGAGGACAGGGAAAGTTTAGCAGAATGGGCAAACAGGTGGCAGGTGCAATCAGAATATACTCAATGGAAAAATGCTGAAAGGTGCGAAGGAACAGAAACACCCAGGGGTGCAAATACATCATTTTTTGAAAGTGCAGGTGCAGGCAAATGAAGTCAAGAAAGGGCCAATAGCATTTTGGCTTTATAAACAGGAACATAGAGTGCAAAAGCAAAGTGGTCATGATAAATTCGTACACAGCAATGGTGGGGCCACAGTTAGAGAACTATGTGCGGTTTTGAATGCCCAATTGTAAAGCCAGAAAGTATACAGCAAAGATATATCAGGATCATACTAAGGATAAGAAAATGTAGTTAAAAGTGAAAATTGAGTTAGAGGGACTATTTTCAGTGGAACAAGAGGGGCCAAGGGAAGATTTAATAGAGGTTTTTAAAACTGAAGAGTTTCGATAGGGTGAATAGGGGAAGACTATTTCCCCTGGTTGGTTACTCAGTGACAAGGACGTCAATTTAAAATTGTTACAAAAAGAGTGAGGAAAGAGGTCAGAAAAAATGTCTGTATGCAAAGTTGTTAACCCATTGAATGTTTTGCTATAGGGATTAGTTGAGGCACATACAACTACATTTTTTTTTTTTTTTACGGGAAGTGCTCCAAAGTAATTACAGCACAGAAACAGACCATTCGGCCCAACAGGTCCATGCCAGTGTTTATGCTACACACAAGCCTCCTCCCACCCCCCTTCATCTATCTCCTTCAACATGTCCTTCTATTCCTTTCTCCCTCATGTGTTTATCTAGCTTCCCCTTGTACGCATCTATGCTATTCGCCTCAACTACTCCCTGTGGTAGCGAGTTCCACATTCTAACCACTCTCTGGGAAAAGAAGTTTCTCCTGAATTCCCTATTGGATTTATTAATGACTTTCTTATATTTATGGCCCCTAGTTCTGGTCTCCCCTGCAAGTGGAAAGAACTTCTTTACCCCTAACCCTATCAAACCCTTTCATAATCTTAAAAGCCTCCATCAGGTCACCCCTCAGTCTTCTCTTTTCTAGAGAAAAGAACTCCAGCCTGTTCAATCTTTCCCGATAGGTATAACCTCTCAGTTCTGGTTATTATTCTAGTAAATCTTTTTTTTTTTTCTTTTTCTTTTTTTACACCTTCTCGTGATTCCACATCCTTTTTATAATATGGAGACCAGAAATGTTCACAGTACTTCAAGTGTAGACTAACCAAGGTTCTATATAAAGTTGATAAACATTTGAAGCAGAGGAAGATGATGGCCTATGGAGAGAGAGCAGAGTAATTGGTTTAGTTTTGGACTGCATTCGCAAAGAGTTGGCACAGACATAATGGGCTGAATGGCCTCCTTTTATGCTATAAGCTTCAATGGAGTAGTCAAAAGTTGCAACGAAATTGAGGACGCAGAGATAGAGTCACAATTGCACAAGATGTCATTGGTGACTTTGATCAGGGCAGTCTTGTTGCTATGGGTGGATTGGAAACTGGATTGGAGGGTCTCAAACTGAGTGTCATGGGCGAAGTAAGTTTGTAATTGAGTGGCAACACTAGGTGCAAGGATTTTGGCAAGAAATGGTAGGTTAGAGATAGGGAGATAGCGAAAACAGAAAAGTCAAAAGCAAACACGATACAGGGTTGATGGCAGTGGTTTTAAAAGAATGGAGCGCTTCAGAAGATAGAGACAGCAATGATGTTGGCATACGTGGAGTTAAGAGAAAGCAGGATAATCAGGAGTGGAGTTGGGAAAGGATTAGATAATGGGCTCAAATGCAGAGTAAGGCCCTTTTATCGTCTGCCTCAACAATGTGTTGAGGCCAAATCTCAGAGCAGCATACCCTTATGCATCAGTAACATTTTTCAATTTGCCACATCAGCCATCCTGTGCCTTGAGTGCGCCAACTAATGTCAAATTAGGAGCAGATTTTTTTTTGATGTGGCCACTGCAACTGAATGGAGACTCCTGAAACTCATTTAAATAGATCCCTTACAGCTGGCCAAGAGAGGAGATTTTCATCCCATCTCTCAAGATTGAATTTGAACCAAAGCCTCAAAAGTGAAAGGCCATCTTCTAATCCACTGTACCCCAAACCTGCAGTGTTTTCAATGACTGTTCATCTATCAGATTGCAGGTCAACAATTTATGAGGTACCCTTGAGATGTTGCAATAAGGTAATGTCTCTCAGGAAATTCTAAGCTGTTGAACTGTACCCACAAGCCGAGATTCCCAATGAAGCTTGGATACCATAACCTATATAATGCATACTTTGAGGGCTATTGACGTAACTTCATACTGAACAGAGAATGGTTCCATCTCTGAACCATGACACTAAGGGGAGGAGTAGAAGCATTGGGACTGAAAACAAGCAGCACTTCAGAGCAGCAGACAGACAGCAGCAAGCACATTAAATTCAGATGGTTTTAAAGTTCTAACTGTCTCATCTGACACTGTTCAGCATACATGAATGAGGTTCCCGCCTATTTCCAGTGGGAGCTGTGACCACCTGGATTGAGGTCTGCCCAAAAATCGTGAAGAATGGGAACTTAGCGGTAAGCTGGAGTTTCCATTCCACGTGCTAATTTGGTCCTGTAACTGTCCTGTTTAAGCACAAATGGGGTTGTAGGAACACAAAAATCATCCCCATGGTGTTTAATGATTCCCATCTTATGCACAAATGCACAGAATGTGACTATTCATCATAACAGGAAAAGCAGTAGGCCTAGGCTTCATGTTAAGAAATTGATTTGACAATCTTCCACCAATGCTTGGAGCTGGTCAAGCGGCTGGGATCTGATCTTGCATTTGCACTTTGAAAAGCAAATGTTGGAATCTTTTCAAATTACAACTTAGCAAAGATATATGACTGCCTGTCCAATTTTATTCTCTGATCTTCCCCATTTATCAAAAGATTTATTTTTGGCTGAGAACTGAAAGCCAATGCCAAAGTTGCATGGATTGAACATGGCACAATATGATTTGGCTCATGGATAGATGGGATGCTGATCAGAGGGAGCAATTCCCTTCAAGATTTTCAATTACTCGCATTATACAAATAAACCTTGCATTATTAGATTAGCTGTTCATAGAAGAAATAAGAACAAAGACATAAATAAGAACCATCATTCAGTACCTCCTTACAACTGTCCCAAGATATTTCAAATTTTAATCCTGGATGTATATGTAATAGTGCAGTTACACCTTCGAGTTAATATGAAGCAATTTCGGGTGGGCATCAATGCGAAAGTGGCAGTGTAACTCAGATGCCTCAAGTGCACTAAAGATGCCCGCCCACAACCCCCCCACAAAAAACCTTTGGGTTGATCATTTCACACTGGGTTGAAATTATACCGAATGCAGTAAAACTCCAGCCTAATTATTAACTAGTGATCCCAATAATACATCTTGGATATAACGTTTCCAAGTTTAAGATTTTGTTCAATTAGGAGATGAAAATCCATGATGAAGTTACACACACTGCTTCTCTTATTTATGAAACTCTCCCAGACAAGGTCAATGCCTGGAACTCTTACATTTTGTATGCAGAAGTCCAAATACAGATATTAATCACCAGCTAAAATAGAATTGTTAGAGCAATTAGGCTTTAGGAAATTGCAGTCTTGCCCTTCCCCACCTGATTTAATTTGTCTACATTTTTTAAATCGGCTCTCACCAATCACCAAGGTCAAATCTGAGAGACGTCTTCCATCATTACAGTTGCCCCCAGCTTGTTGTTTTTTATGCTAAATCTTCACTTTTTCAGCTACAGCAGAATTTCTAACACAGTATTTAATTAACAACAATGTGGAAATAATAAAAATAAAATGTTAACTACCTTTAAGGTCATGTCATCAGAACAAGATGCGAGTAGATTCCCAGTTGGATCCCACTTGATTGCATTCACTTCATTCTGAAAACAGAACCGGGTTATTAAAAATAAACAAGTCACCTCCTTCATATACACAGCAAGAGCAACCTCTTAATATTCAACATAAAGAGAATATGTTCTCTCATGTTAACAGAACGTCAACAAGAAATATCAAGCCTTCAGCTACAAGATTGTCAGCACTGGTAACTGACTATTAATGTGTATTGTTCTTTGCTTATTTTAAAAGCTGATTAATATTAATACTAAAATTACACTGGCAATTCTGAAGCACACATCACAAAGGGGCAAAAGTGCAAATATACTACTGTAAGTCTTAGACAGCTAATTGAAGAGACCAATCAAGATGCTGTAGTCAAGATTTAAAACTGACATTAAAATGTTGAAATCTTTTAATTTGAAATGTAAGCAAGGCTTACAAAATCTCTCTATAAAAAGGGTGTTGACAAATATCATGGGAGTCATTTGAAAATTATCCAAAAGATTAATTATATAAAATATATGAAGCAACATGCAAATGTCAAAGTAAAAAGTGTCCATTTTTTAAAAATATACCTCAACGACAATCATAGTCTGCCTGCTTTATCCCAATACAAATTATGTGTGCTATTTAACTGACTGCACACCATTTTTAAATATGCAGTTTACACTAAAACTACACAATCGGGCACTTTTGAATTAGTGCAAATTTAGCACAATGTTTAAAAGGATAAATCATGTTTTAAAAAAAGTGCTTTTTTTTTTACTATTGATTTAAATATATCAACATTTTTCAACCTGAGCCGACAAGTCAGTGTTTACTGGTACATAAATTTATGAAGGTAGTTTCCAGCTTACCAAATATCCAAAGGAAGAATATGATGAGAAAATCACTCAAGTTTGAAAAAATTCAATACAACTATATCTGTGTCACTAAGATGACCAGTTTAGTCCAAGTACAAGCTTTTCATTCTGTTTTATATGCTTAACATATTCCCCGCATGTCAGTCATGGTTAAGAGGAGTCGCTTATTAAATTTGGTGGAAATGCATATATAAATGTTATATTTTTTGAGGTTACAAATGTGCACATTTGAAAAAAAGGAACAGAAGTTCCTGAAGTGTAAAACCTAATCAAGTTTGAGTTTATATGATAGTACTGAGGCAATGGCATAATTTTCTCTTCTATACAATTTATTTTCCCCACTTTGTTTCTTCCTCCCACATAACATTCCGTGATCAAGAGAGTATGCAACCTGTTCAACTTTCTGCCAGCGCTATACTATTACTGGCCAATTGGAACTAGACCCTGCAATTTAAGATTGTGGATTCACTGTATGGAGAATAGTGGATGGAAACCTGCACCCTTCCATTCATGGCAAAGCCATTTGTATGCTGCTGAACCACCAAAATAAAACTCTCTTCTCTGATCAAAGGAATTGTGCTTTAATGTTTAACTATACTACTATCAAAACTTATTTACTGTGCAGAACATTCAAAAACAATCATTTTAAATTTGCAATCTGGTGTGTGGCTGAAAGTAGCAAGGAAAATAGAAAGTGGTACATATTAAATGAAACGGAAATCCTTACATTAGTATAATGTTGTGGCTATCACTTTGCAAGGTTTAAATCTACTTTGGGAGTAAAACATTTAGAAACACCCCAAGCAAAAATTAACATTTTAAATCAATCAGTTTAACACCTTCATTCTCAGATGCATCCATTTTATGTTAGAGACAGAAAGGGTTGCCTGGAAAGTGCAATGTTAAACTGCTACAGCTCTCGATTGGGAAACCAAAACTTGAACCTTAGCCTCGACTGCCACTAGCACTCAAGTTTTCCTCAGAGATGAGATTGCCAGTCTAAGCCAAATGATGTAGATGGCATCCTTACAGATGACCATTCCACCTCATCGACTGTGAAGACACCGGATGCAGGGGCCATTCAGGAGGAAAAGCATTACAAATAAAAATGATTTTCAATGAAACATCAGAACACAAATGGCTAATTACCAATCTGAACAATCTACTGTGTGGAAATTTTCTCACAAGCCTTACCTTTAAAAGAAAACAGGAAATAGATAACAGTTGAAAAGATGGTAATACTCAGTAGTTTTACTTCCCTCCCCCCACCCACTCCCTGCCCCCCATTAGGTATCAACTGATCTTTAAGTATGGTTTCATGGGCTTTAGCAGTTCTTCAGTATCTTGCATCACTGGACATTTTTCACGTGGCCTGAGATAGCGAGCAGTGGCAACCTTTTCAACTGTGAAGATGATAATTTCCAAGCCTAATCCTATCCTCAACTGACATTCAAACATATACGCACACACGCTTTCTGGAAGGGATCATTGGATAAATCAGGAGCAAGAATGTGCCTCTATCTCACGTGCTGATGAAAACTGCAGTACCCCTTTTGTCACTTAGGCTGAGATCAACCATCTCTGCATGGATCAGGGATCAAACCTAAAACCTCCTGGTCTGATTGGGTCTATACTACATCATTTACTCACTGAGCTATCAGGGAAAACAATGGTCAATAATTAAAGCTGTCTGGTTCTAGAGAGTCATTACCGTGTGTCCCTGGAATGTCTTGATGGGCCTGTCTGCACCTAGTTTACAGACATGGATGCACATGTCTGTGCTGCAAGAGGCAAATGTGTTGTTGCTTTGCCAGTCAACATCTAGTGCTGGGGCTGTAAATGCAAAGTAGAGAAGAGAAAAATATTTAATTCTTGATAATTATATGTACTGAAATCCCAATAGAAATATATTTTTGCACAATCCTACCTCAGTTCAAAACGCTGAAATTGTTTTCAAAAGCAGATAAATTCAAAAAACTAGGTTTGAACTAGAAAAGCAGCAATGCTCATGATAATCCCCAGTAGGCATATGAAGAACAAATAAAATTACAGGGCTAGAAAAGACTCTGCAGTCTATCTAGCTGGCTCCAAAATTAACACTCCCCAATCGCCCATTCCCTCAAATGTCTATCGAATTGTCCCACAGGAAGAATTAGAAAGATATTTGAGAAAGTGGGTTACAGAAATGCAAGCATAAATTTCAAACACATTAATGTTAGTCAATTATTAACTGGGTGATTTAAATTGAAAAGCTCTCTTTAATAGATAGATCTGAGCTATTAAAGTTTGAAATTTCACCCAATTACCAACCGAACAAAAACGATCTGAAGATCCTGGAGGCTAGGCATGTATATCTTCCTAACGGGATAACTTGATACAAATCATCCTTAGTGATTTTGCAATAATTACAATTTTAAAAATGCACCTGGCACTATTACTACCAAGATATTGCTCTAAAAGCAAAGCATGCCTAAAATTAACACATGACTTAAAATATACATTAGGAAGCAGAGTCAATTAATAAGCCTTAAATCAGAATACTCTTCCAGAAACTGTTCATATTTACAATATCAGGCCTGCCTTGGATTAAGGACTAACTGCCATGCCATTTCTTTGATATAATCAAATACATTTAATCAATCACACCATCTTATCTCATAAATCATAATTGTCTACCAGTCTAAAATTGGATAGATTTAAATTGGTTAGAGTTAAGAATATTTATTTCAGCCTATGCCAATCAATGCTCTTCAAATGTATACAACACACCACCATCTTGAATTTATATAGGACAGCTATTAATTTTAGCATACAGCAATTATCTTTGGCAAACAACTAATTCAAAACTATTTAATTCCACACAATATATATGGCAACTGCAAAAATCCTGCACTAATTGCTCATAATCTCTAAATTCAACAAATTATCTGTGATGCAGTGCAACCGTCTTGTATTTAAAGAAGAAACACATAATGCTAGCTACACAATCTCACGTTACAACTGATCAAAGCAAGTTGAAAACAAGTCACTAAAATAAATTTTGAAACAATTGCTAGCTGAAATAAAATCTCAGTGTTAGAGCCACATCAAAACAAAAACATTTATTTCCTCCAATGTTAGTTCTGTACAAAAATATTCTCTTATTTTTGGAATACATTTTTTGATTTCAGATGTCTGGCAACATGAATATTAGACTTATTTACAACCAACAGTTGGATATAATAAAGGTCAAATACTTTGTAAGTGCAAATGAACATTTGCAGTGCTGTTATTTATTCAACAAAAATGTTTTGCTTTTTTATGATTAAGTTTTGTGTTTACATGCATAAACGTGTTCATGTAGTAAGTTACTTTACAAAAACTTCTGATAACTCTAAATTCAAGGACAAATGATAATGCGATCATTGTAACAGCCTAAAAAAACAGAATGGAACCCAGTGATAAAACAATGGTACAGTTACCAATCTAGTGGTAAGGGAACATCTAGCTAACAGTGACCATAACAACTGAATTCGATATTAGTTTGAGAGAAGGGCAAGTCAAAAACCATGGTTTCAAATTTAGGTAAGGCTGACTTTGAAGGGGTGAGGCAGAAATTGACCACAGTAAACGGGGTGGAATTGTTGATGGGTAAAACTACAAATGAACAGTGGGAGGTGTTCAAAGAAGTGTTTGGTACAATACAAGACCTGTACATACCCCTAAAGGGCAAAGAACTCCACTTGTTTTGGTCAACAAAAGTGATGAGAGATAGTATAAAAGTTAAATAATAGAATGGTTACAGCACAGAAAGAGGCCATTCGGCCCGTGCCAGCTCTCTGCAAGAGCACTTCAGCTAGTCCCAATCCCTCGCCCTTTCTCCGTAGCCCTGCAAATTTTTTCTTTCAGGTACTTATCCAATTCCCTTTTGAAAGCCATGATTGAATCTGTCCACCACTCTTTCAGGCAGTGCATTCCAGATCCTAACCACTCGCTGCGTAAAAAAGTTTTTCCTCATGTCGCCTTTGGTTCTTCTGCCAATCACCTTAAATCTGTATCCTATGGTTCTCGGCCCTTCCGCCAATGGGAACAGTTTCTCTCGATCTACTCTGTCTAGACCCCTCATGATTTTGAACACCTCTATCAAATCTCCTCTCAACCTTCTCTGCTCGAAGGACAGCAACCCCAGTTTCTCCAGTCTACCCATGTAACTGAAGTCCCTCATTCCTGGAAACATTCTTGTAAATCTTTTCTGCACCCTCTCTAAGGCCTTCATGTCCTTCCTAAAGTGCGGTGCTCAGAATTGGACCAAATACTCCAGTTGAGGCCGAACCAGTGTTTTATAAAGGTTCATCATAACTTCCTTGCTTTTGTACTCTATGCCTCTGTTTATGAAAATGAGAAGTCGCACAACACCAGGTTATAGTCCAACAGATTTATTTAAAATTACAAGCTTTCGGAGCTATCGATTGCCCCTTCTTCAGGTAAGAAGGGGCGATCGATAGCTCCGAAAGCTTGTAATTTTAAATAAATCTGTTGGACTATAACCTGGTGTTGTGCGACTTCTCATTTTTGTCCACCCCAGTCCAACGCCGGCATCTCCGCATCATGACCTCTGTTTATGAAGCCCAGGTTCCAGTTTGCTTTTTTAACCGCTTTCTCAACCTGCCCTGCCACTTTCAACAATTTGTGCACATATACCCCCAAGTCTCTCTGTTCATGCACCCCCTTTAGAATAGTACCCTTTCGTTTATATTGCCTCTCCTTGCTCTTCCTACCAAAATGTATCACTTCGCACTTTTCTGTGTTAAATTTCATCGGCCACGTGTCCGCCCATTCCACCAGCCTGTCTATGTCCTCTTGCAGTCCATCACTATCCTTCTCCCTGTTCACTATACTTCCAAGTTTTGTGTCAGCTACAAATTTTGAAAGTGTGCCCTGTACACCCAAGTCCAAGTCATTAATATATATCAAGAAAAGCAAGGACCTTTGGGAAACACCACTGTATACCTTCCTCCAGTCCGATAAACAACCATTCACCACTACTCTCTGTTCCCTGTCACTTAGCCAATTTCGTATCCATGCTGTCACTGTCCCTTTTATTCCATGGGCTTCAACTTTGCTGGGAAGCCTATTAAGTGGCACTTTATCAAACGCCTTTTAGAAGTGAAAAGAAAGGGCTTACACAAATACAAAGAATAGTGGAGATCCTGCGGATATGAAGAATAGCAAAGGGATACAAGGAAAGTAGTAAGAGCTGCAAAAAGAGAATACGAGAAAAACCTGCCAGGGGTATCAAGGATAACAAAGTTTTCACAAGTATATTAAGAGAAGGAGGTTGGCCATGGGTAATGTGGACCCCGTAAAAACAGTTGCAGGTAATACTGTATTTCAAATAGCAGATGTTAAATGATTACTTTGTAATTGTACTACTTCACAGGAGAGAAAGAGGATGAAGTACTAGAGATACAAGGAAAAATAAAAATAAGTCAAGGGGACCTACTAACTAGATTTAATACAAGTTTAAAAATTGGTAATGGAGCAAGTAAGGAGACTGAAGATTGTCAAATGTCCAGGACCTGATGGTTTCCATTAAGTAGCCGAGGAAATTACAGATGCCTTATGTCATGATCTTTCAAAGCTCTCTTGATTCAGAAATTTTCCCTTGGATTGGAAAATTGCCAATGTCACTCCATTATTTAAGAAGGGTGGGAGAGAGAAACCAGGAAATTATAGGCCTATTAGTTTAATGTCTGTTGTGGGGAAGTTACTAGAATCTGTAATTAGGAACAGAGTGACTGAGCAATATGAACTGATCAGAGAGAGCCAGCATGGATTGAGGAACATAGGAACAGGAGTAGGCCATTCAGCCCCTCAAGCCTGTTCCACCTTTCAATGAGATCATGGCTGATCTGTGACCTAACGCCATATACCTGCCTTTGCCCCATATCCCTTAATACCTTTGGTTAACAAAAATCTATCAATCTCAGATTTAAAATTAACAATTGACCTACCATTAATTGCCATTTACGGAGGAGAATTCCAAACTTCTGCCAATCTTTGCATGTAGAAGTGTTTCCTAACTTTACTCCTGAAAAGCCTGGCTCTAATTTTTAGATTATGCCCCTAGTCCTAGACTCCCCATATATCTTCAAAACTTCAATCAAATCACCCCTTAACCTTCTAAATTACAGGGATTGCAACACTAGTTTGTGCAATCTCTTCGCGTAATTTAACCCTGGAAGTTCCAGGTGTCTTTCTGGTAAATCTACGCTGCACTTCCTCCAAGGCCACTATATCCTTCCTTCGGTGTGCTGCTCAGAACTGCTCACAGTACTCCAAGTGTGGTCTAACCAGGGCTTTGTATAGCTGCAGGATAACTTCTACCACCTTGTATTCTAATCCTCTAGATATAAAGGCCAGCATTCCATTAGCCTTTTTGATTATTTTCTACACCTGTCCATGACATTTCGTGATCTATGTACATGGACCCTCAAGTCTCTTTGGACCTCCACTGTTTCTAGCTTTTCATCATTTAGAAAGTACTTTGTTTTATCCTTTTTAGATCCAAAGTGGATGACCTCACATTTGTCTACATCAAAATCCATTTGTCAGTTTTGCCCATTCGCTTAATCTATTACAGGTACTATCTCTTTGTAATTTTATGCTTCCATCTACAATGCTGCCTATCTGTGTCAAACTTGGATATGTGGCTTTCTATCCCATCATCTAAGTCGTTAATAAATAATAGTTGAGGCCCCAACACAGATCCTTGCGGGGCACCACTACTCACATCCTGTCAATTAGAGTACCTGCCCATTATCCCTACTCTCTGTCTCCTGCTGCTCAGCCAATCTCCTAACCATGTCAATAATTTGCTTCAACTTTAGTTAACAGTCTCTTATGAAGGACTTCATCAAATGCCTTTGACCACACCTGGAGTACAGTGAAAGGTTTAGTCATGTCTAACTAACCCAGTTGAATTTTTTGAAGAGGTCACCAACATGGTAGTTAAGAGAGAGTACCTGTGGATGTTATTTAAAAGCACCTTTCTTTTCATCAAGTTCATTTGCCAATTTAAAGCCATTTCATCCTATCCCTTGATTCTTATTTGTATTTACACCATTTTACCTTCTGTATCGCTGTTCTTGTATTTTTGAACTTTTTTCTTCTTTCATTTACAGAATTAATTTCCTGACTTTGTTTTCCTACTATTGAACATATTTATCTAAACATGCTAAAACTTTCTAATGTAGCAACAACAAAGTAAATAACTGTTTGAAAGAAAGTCTGTAAAATACTTAAAACCTCTCCATTTTTGGAAAAGACAAGCATGCTGTGCTGTGCTGTGCAATGTTGGGTGATACCCACCTTTACACTTCAACAGAATCCTGCTGACAGTCAGCAGTCCTCGAGCAAGTCACTGCTTGGGATTAGGGCCTTCAACCAAAGTTAATGAGAATCGCCAGCATTCCATTCAAAAATTATAAGTATAAACATTCAGCAAGTAGGGAAGGAATCAAATAGCTCCTATGCACATCCTGTGCTAAAAGAATTCCTAGTCAAATGAAACCAATTTAAATCAGGTAGTTTTAATCAATTTGTAAGTTTTCTAAAAGCTTACCAGAGTGGAAAGGGAACTGCTGTTTGGCCTCTCCGGTATGTGCATCCCAAATAATTGTTGTCTTCATTAAACAAAATCAAAGTATTATTAGCATGAAGCAGATACGAAAATGAATGCATTTCTCATAATAAAGACTTTAAATTGTTACTTGTGTTGAAGTAATCAACAAAATATTTCAGAATCTTACCTTGTCTACTCCTGCACTAAGGATAAAGTTTCCTTTCTTGTTCCATTTTAATGCAAATATAGGTCCTTTATGTTGACCCAAGGTACTAGCGAGATTACCTTAAAAAAGGACAGAAAACTACATTAATAAGGAAAAAAGTGAAGACGACAAAAAATTAGTTACTAGATCTCCACTGGCAACTTTTACAGTTAATGGAGCAATTTATATAGTCAACAAATGACTAGGTTAATGGCCAAATTGGCATTAACATTAAATGACATACCATACAGAGGAACTGTGTAGCACATTGGGTTAATACAGCTTTGTGACAAACTGCAAGACAATTAAGAGCACAATACAAATTTGTTAACAGCTACAAACCTTTCCCTGGAGGTTAGCATCTGAAACAATGGGAACTTTTATATTATTGAAATGTTGACAACATCACATTGCAACGGAAGGAAAAATTGTTTGCAAATTGAAAATGATACCAGACATAGTTATTTCTTCGATGAAATAGAAAAATCAATGTCCACTTAAGGTGATGGTATTGCATTTGTTTTCAGAATTCATGAACAGTTGTTAAGCAAGTGCTGAAGCTTCTTTACATGATGTGGTAAAAAGTGGGAACAATTGTAAGGGTAGTCTCCAGGCTATAATGACATCACCTGTTTGGTATAAGTGAGACCAGTAATCAGGATCAGTCTTAGATCCTTAGAAAATGTTTCCCCTGGCTGGGGAGTCTAGAACCAGGGGTCACAGTCTCAGAATAAGGGATTGGTCATTTAGGATGAGATGAGGAGAAATTTCTTCACTCAAAGGGTTGTGAATCTTTGGAATTCTCTACCCCGGAGAGCTGTGGATGCTCAGTCATTGAGTATATGCAAGACAGAGGTCGATAAATTTTTGGGAATTAAGGGATATGGGGATAGTGCGGGACGGTGGAGTTGAGGTAGAAGTTCAGCCATGATCTTGTTGAATGGCGGAGCAGGCTCGAAGGGCCAAATGGCCTACTCCTGCTCCTATTTCTTGTGTCTGAATCACAAAGACCAGGTGTGCTCTGTAGATCCCTCCATCACACTGATAACAAATGCCTATCATGTAGCTGAAGAGGAAACTGGGGCTTGAAAAACATGGAGAAAGCATTATTGGGAGGGTGGGAAACACGTGCCAATATATCTGTGCCACAACAGAGTAGCAGAGAAGCAAGCAGTTGGTGCTGACGTTCCGCACCTTCAATTGGGTGCATGTTCTGTGATCAGGATGATGGTGGCAGTACGCTAACATAATTACACCTCACCATGCCGCTCACAAGGTGCTCCTGGTATCTGCTGTCCAGCTCGTGAAGTTCAAACCTGTACTCGTCAGTTGCCTAATAACCAATCAGTAACTATCCTCTTGGTGGGTGGGGGGAAATAGAGAACGCAAGGGCTTTGGCTCCAAATTTGACACACCTCTATGATAACCAGATACTGGAGTCAAGGAGGTTCCAAGTACTAAAGGCCGCTGTTTTTGATTGGCCAATCAATCTGGGTTGTTAATGGGACCCAATGGGGTAAACATGTCACTTGGGGGTGAGATTCTTCCTACATAGCTCAGCAGGCATGAAAAAGAAAAAAACAGAACATGTAAATTTTCCTGGGCTGCTTTTGTACCTTTCCCAGGGGCCAGTTCAAGAGTAACATTGATGAGGCCTAGGAACAGACCACATCTTATCCTGTCACTGTGACAGTGATATGTGGTATAATGCATGGGAGAAAATAAAAAAATCAAATAAAAGATGGCACAAGCAAATGCACAGGAATAAAACTCACCATCTTTTGTCCATATTCTTGCAAATCCATCATACGAACCTGTTGCTAGAAGTGTGCCTTCACTCTAAGACAATGGAAAATAACATTAAATACATGCACCTAAACGAGGAACAATGTACATATTCATCAAGTAGCTGAGCCATAATCACTAGGAATGTGCTAAATTTGCTCATGTTAGAGCCACTACAACTGGGATCAGTGCCATTGGGTTGGGGAAGAGAAAAGTCAGTCATCATTTTTGCTCCTAATCACTCTGGATTAGGTGCATGTGCTTGGACATCAGGTAAAGACAGGGTTGGGCTCTGTTGTGAAGCCCAGTGTGGGTAAATAACCAGCTGGCATTCACCATCAATTCAGAGATAAGCAATAACCAACTGGGTGAGGTTCCACCCAGATTTAAATAACTGTCTGTTAAGTTCAAAAAAAGTTGCCAATCAAACAAATATTTGTATAAATCCCACAAGATATCAGGCACAGACAAACTGACCAAAATCTTTAACAATATCAAGTTAAGCGGAGATATGATTTATGTGCACGAGCTGGTATTTAACTCCCTATGTATCTTATGACACCATTAAAGAAGCCAATTTAGCAAATCTTAGCCAAAACTATTTGTGTCAGTGACAAAGGAATGCAATTGAAGATGTGAACACAGAAATACACTGGTACAGAAATAGTGTTGCATATGCGGGATTGAGAGCCGTGATAGTCAGATAACAGAGAGGCCCAGTCCAATTTGAGAGAGTAAATGTTGGAAAGAATGTCCCTCGTAAAATTTAAAGTGTACAAATTTCACAACCTTTGACAGAAAAACCACGAACTGTGGGCGCTATGGGATCTTTCTGATAAAAGTTAAAAATAGCTAATCATTTTAATGGTTGGATTTTATAAATCATATATATTATACATATATTTTAAAACAGAATTACTTAAATCTTTGGCAATTTTTATTTAGTACAAATTTGGATAAATTCGCCACTTACATTCCAGTCTAAAGATGTGACATCTTTGTTGCTTGGTACATCTTGTCCTCCTTCCCTTATGCAGTGTCTAAGTACTAGCTGGGTGGGGCCACCACTACTATTTTCACTAAGATTCCATATTCGTGCTGTTGAGTCTCCTGATCTGTAGAATAAATTTCAAAAATCACATTTAAACTGAAAGTTACAAATTTCTGCTGAATGGTTTCTTAAGTTTGAGGTAAATTTAAAGGTGGTTTACTCTGAATGACTTTTTTTTTAAACTTCGGCAAAGAACAGTTGACAAGCTTGATATTTTATACAGATCTGATGCATGTGAAAATGGCTAACTGAGAACAAGCAAGCCTTTATCAAACAGCTTGATATGGTTCAGCCATATATAAACAAACCACATCAACAATTAAAAAAATTAGATTTGTTAACTCAGTTTATTCCAGACATTGATTGATATGTTTATTCCAGACATTGATTGATATGTTATGATACAGTTGCTATTGCTGGAAAAAGCTCACCCAGATGCCAAGAGGTCACTGACAGGATTCCAGGCACATATGAAAACCTCTGATTCATGGCCACGCAATACCATAGCTTTATTGGATGGAATATCCACATTTACATCAACTTCCATCATATCTGTATGGTTATCTATTTGTATTTTTTTTTAATGAAAAAATTGAAATGTGTTGAGTAATCAGAAGGAAAAAATGGACTGAAAGATTAATGCAAATACACGAAGAGACTGAATGTCTATTTGGATATTCTGAAATGGATTATTTGAGTCATGCTAAATAAATTAAGTGGGTTTGTTTCAAGTCTCCAACAGGCAAAAGCATCTTTAAATGAATTATGGACAATGCTACTGAACTTGGGCCAATCATTTATCACAAAACAGTAATGGGAATTATTCTGTTATTATGGAATATCTGCAAAACATTCCTTTTCAGCTTTCTTTGTAACTTAAAAAGGTCAGGTTTCTTTTATTTCAAATATGGAACAAAATGTAATTTGGCCTTTTTACTCCTAGGCCTAGGAATTTTATTCAGAGAAGATTACTTTTGGTTTGAAGCAAACCGTATTGTATACATTGTCCAGAGTACATGTGCCTTAAAAGGGCATGTCAAATCCAGGATCATCTCACTTTTGCTCGCCTTACTAATCAATGCAAAATACATTGAACAACACTGCCTCACTTTAAATAAAAAGCAAAATACTGCAGATGCTGGAAATCTGAAAACAAAAACAAAAAGCTGGAAATATTCAGGCCAGGCAGCATCTGTAGAGAAACAAGTCAGTCAGTTGACCTTTCCTCTTAGACTTGAAATGCCAAATTATTTCTGTGTGGTCTCAAGCTTCTGACATCTCCCTTCTATATCAAACTTATTGATTTCAGCAGTAGGCCTGAATAGAACGAGCTCTGAGATCTCAATTGATGCTAGAAAGAAATATTCAACAAAATACGATAGGCAAGTTGCAGGAGAGCACTGAGAAGACCGAACATAGAGGCCAAAAGGCCAAATACCTCATTCATTTTATACCATTATTTCAATTTCTAAGCTAAGAAAAAATTCACTTGCAAGATGAACAACACCCAATGTGTGTCATAGATAATGGGGCATAGGAGACCAGGGCCTAAAAATTGGACTGTGCCCAAATTGGGAACAGAACCGGTGAGCCACGGGCACCATTCGCAGATCCAGCGGTAGTTCGCCGATCGCAGGGCCGGGGGGGGGGGGGGGGGGGGGAGAAGAGAGAAGGGAGGGCTGGGCTGCCAGCCAAGGACCTCAGGAAAGTCTGGAAGGGGAGGGTGGGGCAATCAGGAAAGGGGCGAGCGGTGGCCAGCAGCAGCCCGCGGATTTAATGTGGAGCCAGGAGGGGCACTCCTGCTCCGCCTGGCTCTGAAATAAGATAAGCAAAAAACTTATGTTTCAGGTGGCAGCCTTCAGTGGTCCCTTTAAGGACCACTAGTTTGTCTTCAAAGCACCTGAAGAAACTGACCGCAGTGTGCATTGACGCATGCTGTAGTCAGTTGCAGTCCAATTTCTCAAAGGGGCCCAAAACAGGCGTTAGGCGCCCAATTTGAATGTGTACTCTTTTCCCTCAAGATACAAGAAATGCCATGGAAACCCTTAAAAAAGACATTTTTGTTCTCATTTATACTTACTAGTAACTGTGTGTCCTCCATTCTCCTCTCCATTTGCAGTATTCTCCCCATTCTTTGCATCTCCTTGATGACCGACTGCAGCGGCAGCAGCAGCTGCTGCAGCTTGTTGTTGCTGCAGCTTGTCCCGATAAGCTTGCTGCCTTGTCTGCACCACATCAGGCATTACAGCATCAATTAAAGAAAGGGACTCAATGGGCCTCCCATCAAATAGTGTGCCATCCTAGAACAGAAAGTTATGGTTCAGAATAAAGACCTTGTATTTCCTTAATATTAAAAAAATGACATTTCACTAATACTGTTTTGAATTGGATATCAAGACAAGGTGGGTACATAACAAAATGTTATCTCTAAAGAGTTACAGGCAAAATACATATTCAGAATTTAGACATTCTTCCTACTTGGCTGGCCACGTTGTATACCTAATTACCATGGGATGCACTGCTGACAATTTGCAGTGAAGATTAAAGAAGCATGTAGTTGTTTACAATTTAAGTTCAGCAGTGATCATTCTAATATAGGAAAAATTACAATCAAGGTATTAGCCTTCTGGAGAGCAAATTACCTCAAGCCATTTTTGGACAACCCCTAGCAGTCAGGCAGCAAGCAAGTCAAACTTGCACCTCCACTTAGAAGCAATTTGGGAATCGGATTTTTATTATGAAGGGGAGAGAGACAAAGGAGGAGGAAAGAAAAATAGTACAAAAACTAGGACAGGGAAGAAAAATGGAGGAAGAATACATTGTTGAGATTTTGAGAGAGTTCCATGACAACAGTATCGCAGGCGTTTAAAAATCTATTCCAGAACTAAATTGTGGGTCCTTTCCCATTATCAAATTCCCTGTTAAAACCATACTTCAGGGCTCATCAACAAGTCAACACTGATGTACTGCTTTGAAATTAATTTGAAACCCACTCTGACAAAATTGCTTAATGAAATATTAAATTGCAAACACATTCTACAATTTAGGGAGAAAAAAACTCAAACATGTAGTTGTTTACAATTTAACTTCAGCAGACCGACAGACCAGATGACACAGCTATTGAGTGGATGGGCCAACTCAGAACTGCATTTAAGAAATACGGATGGCGGACAGCTGCACACAAGGCATATTTAAAAAAAAGAAATTGCCACCCCACCAAAACAAACTCAAATTAGCTTAACAACTATGACCAGACAGCACTGATAAAACATTTAAGATATTTTTTTTTAATGTAAAAATATAACATTGAAATTAGTTTTGGAGAAATGCATGCTTTATTCTGCAGCATTAGATTTTAGTATTTTATTGTTGCCAGAAACTAAACTTAAATTCTGATCTATTAACTACAGAAATGGAAGGTTAAAGATTCTAAACAAAGTACTAGAGTAAATGCAATAAAGCAGTTTGATTTTCTGCAATGTTAAAGCACAGCAACAAATAATAGAAAGGAGCTAGCTCTGAACAACTTGCATTTATATAGCTCTTTTACAAAAGGTCTGGGAATGGACACTGAGCTATGGAGGAGAGATTAAGAGAGGTGACTGAAGGAGAGAGAAGTAGAGAGGCACAGGAGTTTAGGGAGGCAATTCCAGAAAGTGAAGCTGAAGGGTGGGGCAAAGAAAGGGTGTATTGTGCAATAGGCCATGTCAGAGGACCAAACGGGGACAGGACTGATATAATTCTGGAGGAGTTTGCAAAGAGATGGGGCAAAGCTGTGGAGAAATGTGTGGATAAGGATTTTAAATTCTATATACTGGGGAGATGAAGCGAATATAGGTCAGCAAGCAGAGAAGTGATGGACAAATGGGACAGGATACAGGTGGTTGAATTTTGGGCAACTTGAAGTTTATGAAGGGTGGGAGTACAGCAAGGAGGATATTGAAATAGTTGAGGCTAGAGGTGGCAAAAGCATGTAGAAGTGTTGCAACTGAAGGGGCTAAGATAGAGAGCAGAGACTGGCAATGCTGAGGTGTCAGAAGTAAGTGATTTTAGTGCTGGATTGGATGAGAAGTTCAAAGCTCAACTTTGAGTTGAATAGGATAGCAAGGCTTTAGTCTGATTAAGCCTGAGCAAATGGTTGAGAGGGATGGAGTCAGTGGCAAGAGACCGTAGCTTATGGCAAGAGCTGAAAACAATGGCTTCAGTCTTCCCAATATTCAGTTGGAAGAAGTTGTGACTTATCCAGGACATGTCAGAAAGTCAGTCTCATAGCATGGAGGTGGATATGGAGGTCAAGAGAGGTAGCAGAGGGGTACAGCTGGGTGTTAACTGCAATAATAAGGAAACTGATCTCATGCTTATGGATGATATCTACATGCTGCCCCTTGGTGACAAGAAAGAGGTTGAGACGGAGGATAAATCCTTAGAGACTCGGGGGTTTACAATGTAGATGTGGAAAGAGAAGCCATTGCTGTAGATGCAGTGGAAAGGGGAAGAGGCCAAACAGTTACTTGGCAATAACAGCTCCACCACCACCATGGCTGTTTGGGTGAGGTAAGGGAAGGAATGTGTGGCCAGGTAGAGAGGTTTAGGGGTCAAGGAAGGAATTGCCACCTGTTATCCATGTTTCTGACAATTGCAAGATGCCAAAAGATTTGCCATCCACGACATTGTTGACAAGGGCATTGTTTGCATTTTTGAATTAGAGTACTTTCAAGTGTTAAAAACTGAATTACAAATGAGTCGAATTTTAAAAAGTTTAAAATTTGGATTCAACTCTGCACAATGCTTTTTCTAAAATATACCCCCACTAGATATAGTTTCAATTAAGTCTTGGCAATGGTGATTAAAATAAAGCAAAGCCACTCAAACAAATGAGACAAAACTGATCATATAGCTTTGATTTAAAAAAAAATCAAAATAAAACATTTGGCTAATAAAACAAAAACTCTTATTTTTTTGTTTGAAGTTCAAACTCTTGTTTAGGCACAGTACACATGGTTTAGGATTTGTAATGGTACTATAAAAGGAACTGAAAGAAAATATATAAATAGCCTAAACTAGATCCAAGATAAATGACCAAAAGATCAGACTGCACAATACATTGATCACACAATCATAATACCTACTTCCTTATCTACAGAAAAAAAAACTAAAATAGTTAAGCAAGACTGCCTCCTGCAACCATAGTAACTATTACATGTAATTTGATCTATCTTTTTCCATTAAAAATCGCAGATACATACAGAGACACCAGCGTATATAGCTCTTTCGTCCCAATATAGAAAGAAAGACAGACTTGCATTTCACGACCACCGGACGTCTCAAAGCACTTTACAGCCAATGAAGTACTTTTGAAGTGGAGTCACTGTTGTAATGTGGGAAACGCTCAGCAAGCTCCCACAAACAGCAATGTGATAATGACCAGATCATCTGGTTTTTTTTGTTATGTTGGTTGAGGGATAAATATTGGCCAGGACACCGGGGCTAGCTCCCCTACTCTTCTTTGAAATAGTGCCATGGGATCTTTTACGTCCATCTGAGAGGGTAGACGGGATCTCAGTTTTAACGTCTCATCCGAAAGACAGGACCTCCGACAGTGCAGCACTCGCTCAGCACTGCAATGAAGTGTCAGCCTAGCTTTATGTGCTCAAGTCCCTGGAGTGGGACTTGAACCCACAACCTTCTGACTCAGAGGCGAGTGTGCTACCCACTGAGCCACAGCTGACATTATATTTCTTTCACTTGTTATATATACACTTTAATCAACAACATTCTTTATTATTTTAAAATTTATTTCACTTTCAGACAACTCCATAAGATTAAGCTAAAATATATCTATGGGGATGACTAATGTTAGCATGGAAATTTTCAGTCAGGAAACTTTAAATGAAAAAAAGATATTACAATAAAGTCTATTGGAATGTGCAACTTATTCAGTGTTCAATTTTGCCCATTCCCCCAATTCCAGTCATCTCCCAAGTTTGCTGGATACTAACCTCATTGATACTGACTTCAGCCTCCACATATTGCAAACCTTTCTGTATGATCGAGATGAGAGCTGCTGGTGGCACCAGGGCACCATTAATATTGGACTGACTGATGTGACTCTCTATACCAAATGTGAACGCTGAATGGGAAAAACCTTCGATAAAACAGAAAATAAAAATAATGACGTATAATAGCTTAAACAGCATGCATTACACACACACTGTAGTAATGCAGGTTACTGATAAAAATCACACCACGCTTCCTTTCTCTGACATCAAGTACTTGAATGAGGACGAATTATTCAGCAGCCACACACAGCTTCAGATTTATTACTGCTGTGGCTCAGACCTCATCTATGTACTAAAAATCTTGGATATGGCATGCACTTGATGTTCATACATGTTATCTGCTAACACTTATGTTAACATTTATAATGGGAAAACCATATGAAAATATTTTATAATAGGAAAAGCAGCATGTGAACAGTTGCTCATCACGGTTTGTTGTTGAACCAATCAATTCACTGAAAATGTCTTTTGAAAAAAAATTAATTCACCATTATTTTCTCAGTAACTAATATCGAGAAGGAAGTTTTAAATAAAATAAAATTTAAAAATTACATGCTTCACAACATGATTAAATTTATCCATTGAATTGTCTTTTATATCTTCGATAACTTCAATACTTTTACTTCAGGACCTTGGCCTATCTCAAAAAACTAGGTTTTGACCAGAGCCTTCAGCCACAGATGTGCATTCTGAGCATGTAGTTTGCAGAATTTCTCAGAATGCAATGTGTACATCAACAGGAGTTGAAGGATAGAAAGGTGAGCCCCCTAATCATGTGAAGATTCAAAAGTTTTTGTTTTTTCCAAAAGACTTGAAAGAAACTAGAGAATACATTCTCAAGCTTTACTTCAGGCAAGTGATTTAACAAATACTGCTTTCTTTATGAACTGCTCAGACAGACAAAACCTGTGTTCAGCAATGGGAGGATAACAAACCCTTACACCACACTGCCAGTGCTCCCTGATCCTAGGACCACTCCTACTACTCCCAGACCGTGAGAACTTACCCATCTCCACCCAGTTCCCCCTAATCCTAGTGTTCTCAGAACCTCCTTCTCCAATTTTTCCCCATAACTCGACCCCTCCCAATGCTCCCACAGCCTGAAGGACAAACAAGAGGCGTCCTTTACCCTTGCCTGAAGCAGGCGTTAACCCTTTGCATATGCAAATAAAGGGCCTAGCGCCTAGTTCAGGTCCCTGCTGCAACGCTGGTTTGCCTTGAGGCAGTCAGCGCTAGCTACACTGAGAAACCAACCCTAAAGATCGCCTACCAAAAAAGGGTAAGTTAACCACCTGTAAAGCATCCCAATCGATGCAGTTCCCGGCCCTGAGATTCCCCAGCCTCCAACCCCCCTAGATATCCTCGACACTCCTCCTCCCCCAGCTCCGACGTCCAACCACCGCTCTCCCTCCCCCCACCTCCCCAAGACCACCAACCCCCCTTGCCCAGGCTCTGGCCCACAACCTCTTCTCCTTTCCCCTCACTCCCCCTCCCACCAAGATCCCAGACCTCTAGGCTCCAACACCCCACCCAACTGAGGTTTTAAATGAATATTTTGCATCTGTGTTCACTATTGAGAAGGACGATGTAGGCATAGAAATCAGGCAGGGGGATTGTGATATACTTGAACAAATTAGTATTGAGAGGGAGGAGGTACTAGCGGTTTTAGTGGGCTTAAAAGTGGATAAATCCCCAGGCCCTGACGGGATGTATCCCAGGCTGCTGTGTGAGGCAAGGGAGGAGATTGCAGGGGCTCGGACACAAATTTTCAGAACCTCTCTGGCCACAGGGGAGGTGCCAGAGGACTGGAGAACAGCTAACGTAGTACCATTGTTCAAGAAGGGTAGTAGAGATAAACCAGGGAATTACAGGCCAGTGAGCCTAACATCAGTGGTAGGGAAATTATTGGAAAAAATTCTGAGGGACAGAATTAGTCTCCACTGGAGAGGCAGGGATTAATCAGGGATAGTCAACATGGCTTTGTCAGGGGAGATCATGTCTAACCAATTTGATTGAATTTTGCGAGGGGGTGACTAGGTGTGTGGATGAGGGTAGTGCAGTTGATGTAGTCTACATGGAATTCAGTAAGGCTTTTGACAAAGTCCCACATGGGAGACTGGTCAAGAAGGTAAGAGCCCATGGGATCCAGGGCAATTTGGCACATTGGATCCAAAATTGGCTTAGTGGCAGGAGGCAGAGGGTGATGGTCGAAGGTTGTTTTTGTGACTGGAAGCCTGTGTCCAGTGGTGTACCGCAGGGATCAGTGCTGGGTCCTTTGCTGTTTGTAGTGTACATTAATGATTTAGATATGAATTTAGGAGGTATGATCAGTAAGTTCGCAGATGACACGAAAATTGGTGGAGTGGTAAATAGCGAGGAGGGAAGCCTCAGGCTACAGGACGATATAGACGGGATGGTTAGATGGGAAGAACAGTGGCAAATGGAATTTAACCCTGAAAAGTGTGAGATGCATTTTGGGAGGACTAACAAGGCAAGGGAATACACAATGAATGGTAGGACCCTAGGAAGGACAGAGGAACCTTGGTGTGCATGTACATAGATCCTTGAAGGCAGCAGGACAGGTAGATAAGGTGGTGAAAAAGGCATATGGGATACTTATATTCTATGCCTCGGCTAATGAAGGCAAAAGCAGGGAGGTTATGATGGAGCTGTACAAAACGCTAGTTAGGCCACAGCTGGAATACTGTGTGCAGTTCTGGTCGCCACACTATAGGAGGGATGTGATTGCATTGGAGAGGGTGCAGAGGAGATTCACCAGGATGTTACCTGGGCTGGAGTGCTTCAGCTATGAAGAGAGACTGGACAGGCTGGGGTTGTTTTCCTTGGAGCAGAGAAGGCTGAGGGGGGACCTGATTGAGGTGTACAAAATTATGAGGGGCATAGATAGGGTAAATAGAAAGGAACTTTTCCCCTTAGTAGAGGGGTCAATAACCAGGGGGCATAGTTTCAAGGTAAGGGGCAGGAGGTTTAGAGGGGATTTGAGGAAAAACTTTTTCACCCAGAAGGTGGTTGGAATCTGGAACTCTCTGCCTGAAAGGGTGGTAGAGGCAGGAACCCTCACAACATTCAAGAAGCATTTAGATGAGCACTTGAAACACCATAGCCTACAAGGCTACGGACCAAGTGCTGGAAAATGGGATTAGAATAGACAGGGCTTGATGGCCGGCGCGGACACAATGGGCCGAAGGGCCTCTTTCTGTGCTGTATAACTCTATCTATCTAACTTTTAGACTGCCAGTATCATAACTAGGAAAGAATAATTCAAACATTTCAAAGTCTACTTTTGATATTTGGCGTACTTACCAGACTCCTGTAAATATCTATATACCAGAAAGTTGACCTCATCACTGCTTATACTCATCTTCAGTCCCACTTAAACCATGAGGGTCATTAGAGGGTAAGCCTATATATTAAAAAAAGTATGAGTCACAAAATTATTTGGTACATGCATTACTGGTGGTTCCCCAATATGGAAAATGAGGTTTGCAAACCACAATTTGACAGTTATTTTTCACCTTACTGATATGCAACAAGATTGTTCCTTTATTAGCCAACATTATACTAGATTCAGGGCTGCTGGCTTATGATGACTGGACAATTCAAATTCAATTTTTTATTACACTGAATTGCAGGATCTTTACTAGTGTTCAGGTATCATAATTCCCTCCATTTTTCCCGTGAAAACCGCAGGCCAAAGCCTCTACTGCAAAATGAAAGGTCCATGCGATGATTTTTAAACTGTTTATTAACCATTTTATATAATCACAGTGTATACAGTACATTTGTGGAACATTTGGCTAACAAGCTAACAATGTTACACCATGTTCTCCTCAGACAATTCACAATACAGGATTCAGTATTCTTCAGCCAAAACATGTGTGTATTGTACAAGGGCACAGTAGATTAATGGTGTAAAAATAACTGCTATATATTCAAAATACTACATGCCACAAAAACAGAGTTAAATATCCAGAGTAGACAGCAAGGTTTGAACATTTTTGGGGAAGCATACCTAACCAAATAAATAAGGATAAAATTGAACTTATCACCTATCTGTCCCCTTTCAGATTAGAATGTCTACATTATCAAAAAAAATAACTAGGAATTTATAGCTTGCTAATATTGTAACAACTTTAAAATTGATAGTTCAGCATTGAGATTGGTAATAGCGCTTCCTTCTGTGTACACACACGCACGTACGTCTTGGCGATCATGCATCTACATAACTTATAACCAGAATCCTCCCTTCAAAGTTGAACTATCAAAATATGCTTTGTTTTTCAAAAGCCAACCAGGTGTGCGCTTCATCAGAATTAGGATCACTTGGGTATAGCAAAAGCATCTGGTACTTTAGGTGTGAGCTATTTGTGTTGCTCAGTAACTGTTGACAATATACAAAGCCCATCCAGATGATAGCATAACGTTAAGTAGTTCTGTCAATGGCTGTTCCTTCAGTCTACCAGTGATTTTTGATAGATTGGTATTATTCACTTAATTAAAGCTTGGTATTATTCACTTAATTAAAGCTGTCAATTCTCTTTTGTAGCTGATTGACTTCAAAGGAAAAGGATGCATATCATCAGGCTGAAAGCCTAGGTTCTCTGTCACCCTCTCATAGGCTAAGGGACTCCCTGAAGTGTCTTTCTCAGATAAAATCTTTTCATCAAAGACACATGGTCAAAGTTATGAAAGTTATTGTTCAGGACTGCTAGCATTCATAACTTTTATTGTTTTGGAATTGTTTTAAAGTAGCGGTGAGATATCATATTTCTATTCCTGTACTCATTCTGTTCATTTCTCATTTTGCTTCTAGGTTATACATCCTTAATCAAAACTAATTATGTTTTTAGTTTAAGCCATACAGTGTTTGTGTGTTATTTTCTGTTGATTTTGAGGAGTTCGAGAAGTAAAAGGGTTTGCTATTCACCCCGAGGTCCACCATTCTAAATACTGTGCACACAAGATTACATTTTATTTTATAGGAAGTGCATGCTATGGAAGCGGCCGTTTGCCTTGAGGAGGGTTTTTTTTTTTTTTAATTGGAAAGTAGCCCGAATTGTAACGGAGCTATTTAATCCATATAATCCAGTCAATGTTGACTATATTTGTTTACCAACATTCCATTGTAGGTTTGTAACCAAAATATCAACACGCTGCATTTAAAGAGTGCCACTTTCATAAAAGCCTGATTGAACTTTGAAGGCAGGATTCAGGTTATAAGTTATGTAGACCCATGATCGGCAAGACCTAGATGTGAACAGGTCTTAGTTTCAACTTACATCAATTTATTTTCTCTTTAAAAAACAGCTGCAATGTTATTTACAGTGGGCTTTTCCAACACTAAACTAAAATCGTTCTCAATAAGTCACCTTTGTTGTTAACTGATCCCAAATTTAGTATATACGGGTATATTAATAAATTGCCTTTAAGCTAAATGCTTTCAAGTGAAATAACCTGTAAAACACAATGCAATACAAGAAAATCATATTAAGCTAAGACAAACACATTCAGAAAATCAATAACTGCATGTTCTTTTGAAAGACACAGTTTAATCTTACCTTTCATGAACAGGCTATTAACACATTCTGAACTTTTATTCCAGGACAGTTTAAGGACGGATGTATCACGTCACCTTAGATCATTGGGCATGTAGTATAGCTGGAAAGGCAAACCAAACAAAAAGCACTCACTAACTTTTTTCTTTTTAAAAAGTGTGCACAATGAAAAGAGACATGTACGGCAATGCCTGTACAGCTTTTAAGTGCTAACAGGAGCATGTGTGGCATCATTTTTATTTCTGTTACCAACCTGTAGCTTTTGATTAAGTTTTGCTAGGCAGATAAGTGCTCTGTGGAGTTCTGCCCAGTAAGAAGAGTTTGAGCCTGTACAAACCTTTCACTTAGGATGCAGAGAAAGTTTGTTTTATCCCAACAGTGTGGCCTGAATTTGAACCCAAGTCCACAAGATGAAAGGGTCGCTGCCCAACACACATGACATATCATTTACTTTTTCAGATAAGACAGGATTAAGAATGTTTTAAAAATACACATTTTCAGCATATTATTTCTATTCTAATTCTATGATTCAAAGTTTAAACATGATTGACAGCAGATCGATCATATGTGCACAAATCTTACTGCTAAAATCTCATTTAGAAATCTTTCAGATATTACAGATTAAAACCTTAAACTACTTTACTTCCCTGGACATCGGTCCAGGAGGTTTTGCTTATTTGTAAAAATGAAATAAACAACAGTAAATTTAAAAATGAGTACAGGATAACACCATCAGTTAGTGAACAGTAGCATACAGCAAGATTTAAGTGTTCCAGTTTGCCATTTCAAATGGGTTCATTATTATAATAAAGGCATTTACATAACCACATGAAGTTTTGTGTGAGCTATATTATGTATTGTTTTCACATCCTGTTGAAAATTCATGCTAATCTTAACCACAAAGGTTAACAGCATAGGAGGCCTATTGTATCTGTACCAGCTCTTTACTACAGCAATCCAAAACCAAAACTAATCCTACTGCCCTGTTCTCTCCCCATAAGCCTTGTATCCTCCTCTACTTCCAATGGTTATCTACTTCTCTCTTAAAAGTTGTAATGGTCTCTGTCCCAACTGCTCCCGATTTAAAGCATTTCAAGCTCTAACAGCTCTCTGCATAAACAAATTTCTCCAAACCTCTCTCCTCACAAATAGCAATTTTAAATTGATGACCCCAGTTACTAGCCCTCAGCCAAAGGAAACAAGCTGTCCCTATTCACCCCATCAAAACGCTTCATTTTAAAAATCTCTATTGAATCTCCTCTTATCCTTCTCTGCTGCAGTAAAAATAGTCCCAGTATCTTGATATCTAAATGCAGTTGTTCTGAAATGATGAAATGCCTTCCAAGTAAGCAGAACATGACTGCAATTAGTAACACTCTTTCAGAAATATCAAGAGACACCGAACAAGCTAAGAAAATCTTTACTGTTATTACATTCTTAGTAGCCTAGTACTTCAATCATCATAGTCAATCCAAACAGAGATGCCCTAGGTCAGGGATTCAAACTAAATCCCATAATACCATTATACAACTTCTCACCCATGTTGAGGAAGTTTGAAGCTTTACCTGCTCAAGTTTATTTTCACCAATATGCTGTTTATTCTAGACTTACAATTTTCTTTTTTATGGTACGTGGTTGTGCTGATATCCATATTCTAATATCATGATGTAATGCAAAGACATGTATTCTGTATATGTTGCAAAACCCATATTTTTTAATGAAGATTACATGCCATTGAGTGGTAGCATGTGGCAGAACACACTCAATTTTAGCTGGGCTCCCAGGGCTGAGCAGGAGAATCAAGCAGAAGTGATGCACTTAACCATGGGGAGAGAGTCAATCTGTGCCATTCGTCCACAATTCCTAGCAGCTCGGTCACAGACCTGAAAGCAGATTGCCTGCCAACTCGGTCAAAGAGAATAGTGCTTGGTATAGGAAAGACTCAAAAAGACAAAGGAAAAATTGAAAGAAAATACATATATTTTGTTAAGCTTCAGTACAGTTGTTATTTTAAATATGTAACCATCATAAGTATTTGATTGGCAGCAGAGATGGATGCAGCTTCACAGCTTTCCCCTCCCCCCACCCATTTCATCCCCTCATGAAGAAATTGACCGCTTGCTGGTTCCACGAGTCTCACCTCTGGCACGCCATACAATTGCTATTCTTCGCGTGTCAGCCTGAATAGTGAGTGTTGGCAAGCTATTTGTCTGTGAAGGCCATCAGTTAAACCCAATCCTCTTCTCACCTGATGTCCACACATGCCCGCTTCCAGCTGCAGCCATCAAGTGCAGGAATACTGGCCAATTTTCTACTGGCTCAGTCAGACACCAAGACCCTTATAGCTGCCTGTCTGAGATCAACCAACTCGGCACAACCCAGGGATCGAACTTGGGATTTTCTTGGTCTGTATGATCAGCTATTGATTGGATAAGCTCTTTCTAATTAAGAGCAACTATATTCAAGTTACAGGTTCTTTTCACCAATACAGCCGCAGATACTATTCCCTTTTTGATTATTGCTGTACAGAAGAACGAAGTCAGTTACCAACCTATGGTGGGGTTATCATTTGTTGTGAACGGAGTTAACTTTAAATTATCTAAATATAGGCAAATGGAACAATGCTGCCGAGTTTTACATTCTCTTAAATTCCATGAAAGTCATATGAAGTCATATGGTAGACACTACTGACCAAGCTGGCCGAGTCCTGAAGGACATAGCTGCCAGACTAGGACTGCGACAGGTGGTGAGAGAACAAACACGAGGGGAAAAACCTATTTGATCTCATCCTCACCAATCTACCTGTCGCAGATGCATCTGTCCATGTGACAGCATTGGTAGCAATGACCACCGCAGTCCTTGTGGAGACGAAATCTCGTCTTCACACTAAGGACACTCTCCATCGTGTTGTGTGGCACGACCACTGTGCTAAATGGGATAGATTCAGAAGAGATCTAACAGCTCAAAACTGGGCATCCATGAGGCACTGTGGGCCATCAGCAGCAGCAGAATTGCATTCCACCACAATCTGTTACCTCATGGCCTGGCATATCCCTCACTCTACCATTACCATCAAGCCAGGGGACCAACCCTGGTTCAATAAGGAGTGTGGAAGAGCATGCCAGGAGCAGCACCAGGCGTACCTAAAAATGATGCGTCAACCTGGCGAAGCTGCAACACAGGATGCATGCTAAACAGTGGAAGCAGCATGCTATAGACAGGGCTAAGCGATCCCACAATTAATGGATCAGATCACAGCTCTGCAGTCCTGCCACATCTAGTTGTGTATGGCGGTGGACAATTAAACAACAGGAGGAGGAGGCTCCATGAATATCCCCATCCTCAATGATGGCGGAGCCCAGCATGCGAGTGCAAAAGACAAGGCTGAAGCGTTTGCAACCATCTTCAGCCAGAAGTGCTGAGTGGATGATCCATATCGGCCTCCTCCCGAGGTTCCCACCATCACAGAAGCAAGTCAGTCTTCAGCCAATTCGATTCACTCCACGTGATACCACGAAACGGCTGAGCGCACTGGATAAAGCAAAGACTATGGACCCCGACAACATCCCAGCTGTGGTGCTGAAGACTTGTGCTCCAGAACTAGCCGCGCCTCTAGCCAAGCTATTCCAGTACAGCTACAGCACTGGCATCTACCCGACAACGTGGAAACCTGCCCAGGTATGTCCCGTCCACCAAAAGCAGGACAAATCCAATCCGGCCCATTATCGCCCCATCAGTCTACTCTCAATCATCAGCAAAGTGATGGAAGGTGTAGTCGACAGTGCTATCAAGCGGCACTTACTCACCAATATCCTGCTGACCGATGCTCAGTTTGGGTTCCGCCAGGACCACTTGGCTCCAAACCGCATTACAGCCTTGGTCCAAACATGGACAAAAGAGCTGAATCCCAGAGGTGAGGTGAGAGTGATTGCCCTTGACATCAAGGCAGCACTTGACCAAGTGTGGCATAAAGGAGCCCGAGTAAAACTGAAGTCAATTGGAATCGGGGAAAGACTCTCCACTGGCTGGAGTCATACCTAGCACAAAGGAAGATGGTTGTAGTTGATGGAGGGCAATCATCTCAGCCCCAGGACATCGTTCCTCAGGGCAGTGTCCTCGGCCCAACCATCTTCAGCTGCTTCATCAATGACCTTTCCTCCATAAGGTCAGAAGTGGGGATGTTCGCTGACGACTGCAGTGTTCAGTTCCATTCACAACTCCTCAGATAATGAAGCAGTCCGTACCCGAATGTAGCAAGACCTGGATGACATTCAGGCTTGGGCTGATAAGTGGCAAGTAACATTCGCGCCACACAAGTGCCAGGCAATAACTATCACCAGCAAGCGAGAGTCTAACCACCGCCCCTTGACATTCAACGGCATTACCATCGCCAAATCCCCCACCATCAACATCCTGGGGGCTCACCATTGACCAGAAACTTAACTGGATCAGCCACATAAATACTGTGGCTACAAGAGCAGGTCAGAGGCTGGATATTCTGGCAAGTGTCTCACCTCCTGACGCCCCAAAGCCTTTCCACCATCTACAAGGTACAAGTCAGGAGTGTGATGGAATACTGTCCACTTGCCTGGATGAGTGCAGCTCCAACAACACTCAAGAAGCTCGACACCATCCAGGACAAAGCAGCCCGCTTGATTGGCACCCCATCCACCACCTTAAACATTCACTCTCTGCACCACCGGCACACTGTGGCTGCAGTGTGTACCATCTACAAAATGTACTGCAGCAACTTGCCAAGACTTCTCGACAGAACCTCCCAAACCCGCAACCTCTACTACCTAGAAGGGCAAGGGCAGCAGGCGCATGGGAACACCGTCACCTGCAAGCTCCCCTCCAAGTTACACACCATCCTGACTTAGAAATATATCGCCGTTCCTTCATCATCACTGGGTCAAAATCCTAGAACTTCCTCCTTAACAGCACTGTGGGAGTACCTTCACCACAAGGACTGCAGCGATTCAAGGAGGCGGCTCACCACCACCTTCTCGAGGACAATTAGGGATGGGCAATAAATGCTGGTCTTGCCAGTGACCCCCACATCCCAGGAACAAATAAACAAAAGTGGCCTGTTTTTTTTGGCAAAGATAGCCGACAGTGTAAAGAGGGTTAGCAAACTATTTTCAACTTCAGGATCTAAGTGGAGTTCTATCCAGGGCTCAGGTGGAGTCCAGTTCAGACAAATAGGACAGAATCTCCTTTTTCTATGTGAAACAAGCTTGGGAAGTTTCAACTCAGTTCTAAGTAGCTGTAGGGCACAACCCAAGACAATCCATAATTCAACACTAAACTGACAGTGACCAATGGGATAGCTGTAGGAAATACTGAAATTCACACTGGTGCAGCAGACTACTGAGCCTAATATTACAACACTTCATTTGGGCAGGGTGAGAGGTAGTTTAACAGACTACATTATAAATGCTCAAATCCCAGTGACATGGAATCTACACTATTTATTCCACAGCACCAGAGAACAGTTCTGCACACGTAAACTTGCAAATACGCTATGGGGAAACTATGTTGCTAACCTGCATGTTTAGCCTTCCTGCGGCCAGAACAAATGGCAGCTGGCAACAGTAGTTTTTAATTTGTAGTGCAGCTTCTTCCAAAGAGATCCAGGAAAATCACTTCTTTAGGTAGTTCTAGGCACCTTCAAAATCAACTAAGCCACCTCATTAACCTCACAACTCTGGCACTAAATTCAGGCCTGCCATCTGCAGTGTTGTAATGATAAAGGGCATTTATTCTATATCAGGATACGCTATATCTGACCTGGGAGCAATGATAGCAATTTTAGAGTTAAAAGTTTAAAATTCCATTACCTAGTATTAATATGCCTCACCTTGTAAGCACAAAGATCCATTACAAATTAGGAAAAACAGTAGCATCTAAAACACATACATACATATGGGGGGGGGGGGGGGGGGGGGGCGGGAGGAGGGAGAGGGCCCCTTTGCTTGTCTTCCAATTCCCCCAACTTTTCCTTCACATTGTGCCTGCCCATCCCTTTGCCAGCCTTTTTTTCCCCCCTTCCCACCCGTTTCCCCTCTCCAACTATTCTGCCTCTTCCTTTCTATCCACGTCTAGTGGCAATTGCACCAGACAAACACCCGCATCTTTTCAATCAAGGCGAAGGGCTGGGGTTGTTGTGTACTGCAGGCAGGAACTCTCGTGAATTTCAGTTCAGAGCGAAATTCAACCTTGCCATAAGCACTATGAAAACCATTGATGCAGAAAACTTTAACGAGGCAGAGAGTCTTGTGCTACACAGCCTTATCAACATCCAGTGAAAACTGAAAAGTGGCTGCCAAGCCGTGGAAGAACCCAATGTTTTCTTCGAGCCATGCACAACATACGGAGCCTGCCTTGACCAGAGCTCTTAAAGCCAAAGACCCAGAAGACAAGAGTTCAATATCAGTGATAGAAAACTTCTCCACTTGAATTCCAGTCTTTGTTACAAGATTTGTTACATCTGGACCTGCCTATTCCAATGCTCTCCTGGCCGGCCTCCCATCTTCCACCCTACATAAACTTGAGCTCATCCAAAAGTCTGCTGCCCATATCCTAACTCACACCAAGTCCTGTTTACCCATCACCTCCATGCTCGCTGACCTACATTGGCTCCCAGGACAGCAACACCTCAATTTTAAAATTCTCATCCTTATTTTCAAATCCTGCCATGGCCTCGCCCCTCCCTATCTCTATAGCCTCCTCCAGCCCTACAACCCTCCGAGATCTCTGTGCTCCTCCAATTCTGACCTCTTGCACATCCCCTATTTTAATCACTCCACCATTGGCGGCTATGCTTTCAGCTGCCTAGGCCCTAAGTTTTGGAATTCCCTCCAGAAACCTCCCTGCCTCTCTACCGCTCTCTCCTCCTTTAAGACGCTCCTTAAAACCTACCTTTTTAACCAAGCTGTTGGTTATCTGTCCAATTTTGTTTAATAATGCTCCTGTGAAGCACCTTGGAATGTTTTACAACGTTAAAGGAGGTATATAAATGCAAGTTGTTGTAGATTTGAACTGCAGACCAAATGCTGAAGTGTGACCCCAAATATTTGGAGTTGCAACAGGCAAAGTTATTCAGTCTTCAACTAAAGCTGAAATTCAAAGCCTGGTACAGGCAAATACTAAGTACATTTATCGTGCTTGCCTGCACCACTATCAACTGGAAATTGTATTTTTATTTTTCCAGTGAAAGAGAGCAGCTTCACATTACTGCCAGCAGGAAGAAGCGTGGAAGACTGTGTTAAGGGGACTGCCAAGATGAATCACACATTTTCAAAACTCCTGAGACAAGCAGTGTCTCTACGACTGCTCTCGGCTGGATGGTGGGTTTATCCTACACATCAGAAGTTATGACCAAACTATAACAGTGCTCTAGTCAGACTGCATCTTGAGTACTGTATCCAAATACGGTCACCAAAACACAAGGGTGCTGGAGGCAGTGCAGTAAAGCACCACAAGACCAATCCCTGGTGTCAAAAGTCTGAGTAATGAGGAAATACTGGAGAATTCTGGGCTCATCATAGAATCATAGAAACAGGCCATTCAGCCCGTCGTGCCTGTACGCTTTGAAAGAGCAGTCGTGCTTAGTCCCACACACCTGCTTTTTGTCCGTAACCCTGTAAGTTCCTCATCCTCAAGTACCTGTTCAACTCTCTTTTAAAATGATTTTCTATGCTCTTTACTGGGCTCTAAAAATTAATTTAGACCTCTCTCATATTCCTCTGGGGATTCTTGCCAGCAAGTGGAATATAGCATGTGCTGCAGACATGGTTGAGAAAGCAGTTAAAAAAGCTTATGGGATCCTGGGCTTCATGAATGGAGGTATAGAGTACAAAAGTGTGCAAAATGATGATGAACCTGTATAAAACACTGGTTCGGCCTCAATTGGAGTATTGTGTCAAATTCTGGGAACCACACTTTAGGGAGGATTTGAAGGCCTTAGAGAGGGTGCAGAAGAGATTTACGAGAATGATTCCAGAGATGAGGGACTTCAGTTACGTGGATAGACTGGAGAAGTTGGGGTTGTTCTCCTTAGAGCAAAGAAGGTTAAGAGGAGATTTGATAGAGGTGTTCAAAATCATGAGTGCTCTGGACAGAGTAGAGAGAGGGAAACTGTTCCCATTGGCAGAAGGATCGAGAACCAGAGGACACAGATTTAAGGTGATTGGCAAAAGAACCAAAGGCGACAGAAGAAAAAACTTTTTTACGCAGCGAGTGGTTAGGATCTGGAATGCACTGCCTGAAAGAGTGGTGGAGGCAGATTCAATCACGGCTTTCAAAAGGGAGTTGGATAAGTAACTGAAAGAAAAAAATTTGCAGGGCTATGGGGAAAGGGTGGGAGAGTGGGACTAGCAGAGGTGCTCTTGCAAGGAGCCAGCATGGGCTCGAGGGGCCGAATGGCCTTCTTCCGTGCTGCAACCATTCTAAGATTCTACCCTGGCGCTGCAATAGATTCAGAGCTTTCCACACACAGTTTACTATTCCTTACTTATTGGTGTTTGTCCAAAAATACTTGAACAGTATGCTGGAAAGGAGGCATCTTGGAGATGATCTTAGAGTTAGAAAGATAAGCAAGGGAATTGTAAAGATAAATCTGGAATATTACTTTAAATTGCGAGGGTAGGAAAATGAGACATGGGTTCAAACTAGTAAAAGGTAAATTCAGGATTGATGTTGGGAAATTCCTCTTCACACAAAAGAGTGATTAATGTATGGAACAGAATTCTAGGAAGTGTAGTGCAGGTGAAAACCCTGGAATCTTTTAAGAAATAACTGGATACTGCAATGGGAGCATTTTGGGATCCTTCTGGATGATTGATTTAAGATGGGCCGAATGGCCTTCCTCAATCGTAATTATCTTGTGACCTTGTAAGTGGAGAATAAAATAAGTGCTATGCTACTATAAATTCCTTTCAACAAATATTAGGAATCCCTGTTTATTTTTCCAAGTATTTTTCCAAAGTAGCATCAGCTCTATCAAGACACCTCAAATTATTTAGTTCTCTATTGTACTGAACAAAATAATTAATTTCCAATGGGCACTGGGTTGCCTAATAATTAAGTTTTAATACTGTAGTTATAGTTACACACTCCAAGATATATGTGATTATCAGTCATTATGTTAGAGTCATCATTCCACCATGAATCGTGCCTCCATTCCTATGCAATAGTTCCACTTTCAAACCATACATACCCAGATGCTAGCTAGAGGACTCCTGACCTCCAACAGCCTTTGTACACAGCAAAGCAGCAACCGCCTCCCTTGCTCGACATAACAAATAGCAAAAAAAAACACTACACCAGGATAGCACAATGGCAGCATCTGTACACATTGGCCCATATTTTCCGGTGCCTATGGGTGCTTACATGGTGCGTACGCGCCTGTAAGGGCCCCGCAAGTTCCGGGTTTTCGTGCGCAGATCATAGCCATCCCCGGGAAAAGGGCATCTGCGGGCGGAGAGCCAACTAATGCCCAGCGAACGCCCGTGAAATTCTTACGCCTGGTAAGGCCTGCTTTTACCAGCGTAAGAGTTTAAATTAATATAAAAATAATTTTTTTTCGATTATTAAAACAAGTTACGGTTATTTTTAGCCCCTTTGTTATTTTAATTAATTTTAAATATGTAAAAAAAACATTTATTTGGTATGTAATGTGTTTTTATATGTGATCCCCATTCATGCTTATGGGATTTCCGTACGTGCGGAATCCCCATAAGCATGAATGGGGATCCTCCTCCTTTCATTGGTTGGGCCGGCCCACGTGATCCCAGGGGAGCTTGCGAAGCGCCTGCGCCCCGGGATACATGGGCCTCTACACATGTCTACACGTAGAGGCCCAGGAGCGAGAGCGAGCGTGGATCCCGAGGCAGAAGGTAGGTGTGGATTTTATTTGCGGATCGGAGGCACTTCCCCGAGGGAAGCCTTCCGACCGCAAATTCAGGCCCAATGTATTTGGGAATAGTTTGGTCTTGTTTTTAAACTGGAGGTCAGCTGGCCCCCGAGTTGCTGTCAAGATAAGGAGGGAAAACTCACAAAGCAAAAATGTGAGTTGACTAAAGACCAGATGTAGTTGAAAGGCAGTAGCCATATTTGCACCTAATTGCAAGTTACAAAAGCTACCCTTAATCTAAACATGATTTCCCCAGCCATTAGAAACAGATGGATTAATAGGAAAATTCATTGGCATCCATTGAATTTTTTTTTGAAGAAATATAATGTAATATAATCCATAATATATTAAGTTTAGTGTATAGCAAGCATATTGTGCACATTTACACTTTATCCCCATGTCACAACTTTTCACGCCTCCCACCGTCACAACTGCCATGCCTAGAGGATAATTCCTAGGTACTGTATTACTTTTAACCTGTAGAGAGAGACTGGCATGTAAACTTGCCATTATACCTATCCATCAGTACTCCCAAAGCTAGGTAATTCTGCAGGCTTTCCAAGTCCTGTCTCTCAGGTCCATTTCTCTGGTTAAGTTAACTCGTCTAGCCAGCTTCTGGGTATGTATGGTTTCAAAGTGGAACTATTGCACAAGAATGAAGCCACAATTCGTAGTGAAATGATGACTAACATAATGAATGATATATCTTGGAGTGTGAAACTATGACTACAGTATTAAAACTTATTAGGTTCAAGGTCATCGACCTGAAATGTTATCCGTTTCTCTCTCCACAGATGCTGTCTGACCGTCTGAGTATTTCCAACATTTTCTGTTTTTATTTCAGATTTCCAGCATCTGCAATATTTGCTTTTGTTTTAATTACATTTATTTCAACTGTCATTGCCACTGCAGGCCTACTTGTCCTCGAGACTGCCCACCCTTCCTTCCACCCCCAACTTGGAGCTTGCTTTAAACATTCATCCGTCCTGTTCCCAATTGCTCTGCTTGGGCTCCCATTCACCCTGCTGGAGCTGCTCACCCACCTGTCAGGCCCCATGCTATCTGCACTCCTCATTCAAATTGGATGGGCAGGAAGGGGGAGGAGATAGTAGGCGAGGAGAAAGGCATTGGAAGTGATGGCGAGGGGCAAGGGTGGGGGAAGAAAGCTTGGATGGTTGGAGGGAATGTAGGTAAGGGGAGAGGAAATCAGGAAGGGCTCAGGGGTAGTGGGATAAGAATGATGGAGGAGTTGCAGCAAGGAAAAAGGGAATGGTGGGAGGAATGAAGAAGATGGGTAATGAAAGAGGATGGGTTAGTGCAAAGTGATGGGAGTGGTGGGAATAGAAAGGGGTAGGGAAAGTGATGAGAAAGAGGGTAGGGAGTGAGGAACGACAAAGGGGGGATGGTGGTAAGGGAGGTGGATATGGCGGAGGGGAAGAGCTAAGGGAACAAGTGGTGTGGTAGGGTACAGAGGGCACGAGGGTGATCAGAAAGAGTAGGGGAGACAATGTCATTGAGGGGACACTGGGAAGGATTGTGGAGAAGATGTACAACATCCTGCACAGATCCCCTTCCTCCAAAATCTGCCTGCAGCCCTAGTCCAATCCCTTCCCCACCACCCACAATTCAAAATCTGACCTGCAGCCCTAGCAGAATCACTTCCCGCACCCAACCGTGACTACAGCTCAAAAAGTACTACAGTGGCTGTAAAGTGCTTTGGGACGACCTGAAGTCATGGAAAGAGCTATATAAATGCCTTTCTTTCTATCACCCAACCCAAAGCAACCCTGGCCAGATTGCTCCAGCGCCACGTGTCACCACCTGAAAATGCGATTTGCCGCCCTCCGCAACTCCCATCCCCACCTGACCAGCACCAAAGACTGGAAAATGCGGCCTGCGGCGGCTCCCTTCCTTGCCACGGCACACCACCTCCCACCTGGAAGAAAAGAAGAAAAGTGAGAAAGAAGCAGAACAGCAGAGAAACACAAGAAAGAGAGAAAAAAAAGAGACAAACAGACAGAAGCAGCAACACAAAGACAGCAGAAACAGCAAGAGCCCAACTGCTCCGACTTAGCGTAAGCAATGCCTTAGTAGATCCACTTGTATATAAATACAATCTCTGGGTAAAGATTGCATCTGGCCAATATTCCTAAACCTTTAACAAGTTTTTCACTCCTCCAAATGGAGCAGTGATGTGGATTTTCTATATGTGCTGCCTAGCAATGTACACAAAACCCATACTATTTAGAGTCTCTCAAAATCAACATGCAATACAAAATGGTCTTCAGAGTTACAAAGGTTTAAGGACTTGGCAAAGCCTATGTGAGATAACCAAAGTTCTCCCTACTACATGTTTGTTACCAAGGTCAATAAAGAACTTTATCAACAACAAATATCCTCACTCACTGGCGTATGATAATATATCACATTGACCTTTAAAGACACAGTAAATAGAAGTACTGGAGTCTCGGTGTGAAAAATCACTGAGCTGAGAAAAAACACTCATTGCCCATTCCTATTTTAAACTTACAACTCATCTACAAAATGCGACTTCAGCTACAATTCTATAGTGAAGAACATGCTCAGAGTGCAATATGTACTGAACACCATACAAGAAAACATTGCAAGGCTATTAACATACTCTGAAGACTGGATGACAAATTGTAAACAAAATCTTAAGCAGTTTACAATCATTTAAATTCCACGATAGTCTTGAACGGACTTACAAACAGCTTTCATAATATAGTTTTTCATTCTCCTCTTCCCAACCTTGACTCCTGGAATGACAGGTCTGAGCAACTGGTTGTCAAATATGTCTGACACTAAACTTCAAAGTGTGTAATGGGAAGGTTAACTGAAAGTATAGTCTGTCCTCAGGAAGAAACCTGAAAGTGTCAAACCAAACAGAGCTCACTGCTCCAGTTTAAAGCACAAATGTAAAAAGCTATGTGGCTGATGTTTGGTTTACAGGTTACTGGGTTCTAGCTTTACAATTTAATTCAAAAATAAGGAACACCAACAAATAGCAGCTGTAGCTAATTTGCAAATCTGTAGACACCTGGGGGGAAAAATTCGGTTGCTTTGCGCCTCCCATTAGCGCCTAAGAGGGTGTTAACGGGGCGCAAAGCAACTAGCGCCCGGGCACAGCGCCGCCCACGAAATTCAGCGGGAGGTTAGCGGTGGCGCTAACCAGTAGCGCTGCGGGAGAGGACGTCATCGCCGTGTGCAGCGCCCTGGCCGCGATCTTCGGGAGCGCCCCCTGACTTACCGCTATGTCCAACGGGGTATGGGGGGCCTACCTGTGGCCGGGGAGGCGCTATTTAAAGGCGAGGTGCGGGGCGGCCATTTTTGTTGCTGGCCATCTGCCAGCACCTGCCTGCGTTCCCGTCCCCAGCCTCCTGAATGCCCCCCTCCCCGCCCCCCACGAAGTGCCGGCTGCGCTCCAAGCGATGTGCCGCGATATTCCCTCGCAGCGCCCCAAGAGGGATGCGGGGTGCTTCCAGTAGCGCCCCGCTTCCCTCTTGGGGTGCTACTGGTGAATTTCCGGCGCGGGGGCACTACTCAATTTTTAGCCCCTGATCTTCAGATAAATGAGGTCTCTGCCATTATTTCGGAAGGTCTCTCTTTTCCTGTATTGTTGCCCACCTGTTGGTACATGCTATATGTTCTGTGCTTCAATAAAAGTAACTATTGGCCTAATTTTAAAAAAGAGATAACAGGGGAGATAACAAGACAAGAGAGAACTTATCATTGAACACTGAATACTATCTGCAGTCAAATCATAATTAATCAGCACATCAAAACTGGTGTCAAAAAGGTCAGAGAACATCTAGAGAACGAGTGAATTAGTGGCGTTAGGAATCAAATGCACGTACAAAAGAAGATTGGAAGTATGTTATTAGAAGTTACTCAACAGGTTCAAGAACAAAAATTTGCTGAAGACAAGACATAATTTGGAAAGTGAAAAAAATCACAGTTCAAACAAGAACATTTTAGTGTTTATTTAAGCATTTCCTTCACTTCATAGGAAAAAAATAAATTCTTATTTTCTGTGCGATTCAACTTCCGATGAAGGCATGTTGCCCTGGCTCAATCATCCTGGTACTTATCTCCTGACCTCCTCCAGCAACCACAATTTCCCTTGCTACGTAGAAGGGATGGACCTAAACAACTGCAAACCCCAGTACTCAGCAGCAGCTGTGAAACTCATGACCCACTCTTCACCCAAACCACAGGACACTGCCAACTTGAGCAAGCGTTCAGGATCAGATGATGACGACAAACTCCAGCCCCAGCAAAGCCAGAAATGGAATACTGAAGATTGGAGCTGAAGAAAGCACAGAGCACCAACATAACAAGGAAGCAGGATGCCACAGGTATGCAACTGCATGGGGAGCCAAGGAAGTTGAAATATCCAAGTATAGCAGCACGAGAGTCATGGAAGGTATACTAGGGTATAATGTGTATATGTCCTGTAATTTGAGGGAAAACAATACCCACTTTTGTATAGCATGTAATTGAAGGTATATGGAGTACACCTACTTTTTGATTTTGGAGGATAAGGCTCTGCTTCCAAAAGCACAAGGTGACAAATCACACAAGTTTACTGCCTGTATTGACTTGGCCTTCTGATATTTAAGGGAGTATTAGGGACCGGCCAATAAAATGGGACTGCAGTCTTTTCTGGTCCAGTACTTTCCTATGTTCCTATCTTTATCCTCCCAACCAAGATTCAATTAAATCAATTTAGATCGTATACAGAACCTGTGTGCGTGTGTGACTGGAAAATATAAATGCAGCAAAAATAGTGGAAGAAAGGAGAACTCCAACTCAACGACTGGGATTCCACCTGCGAAGCTGCGCACACAATCTTAACCAGTAGTAAATGAAAAGGGTATTGGCAAAGGGTGTTGTGCGACATCCATGAAAGTCACCAAGCACCCCATCAAGCCAGACTCTTAAATTTCCCATTGTGACCTTAACATTCATAAGTGCTTGGGTTTCCTCTAAGCATAGTCGTTCAGTACATCCCGTTGAGATGGTGTCAGGAGAAACCCCTACCAGCCGAGTTAATGTGGACTATGGCACTATTGCAGATATTCCAATCCAAGAAAATTATGTCCCTGAAACTGAGCAAGAAAAAAAATCAAAATTTGATTTACCATTCTTGACTAGCACATCAATAGCAGCCTCCACAGATGTTACATACAAAACACTGACATTTTAGTACTACAAACAGACAAGATAACAAAAATAGATGAATACATACAAAAACAACCAAGAGCAAAAAGGGATGGAGAGAAAAGAAAAGCACAGGAGCAAAAGGATAATAAAGAGGGAGTAAAAGAGTGACAACAATGAGAGACAGGGAAATCCAGAATTTTTGGTGTACCAAAACGAGGAATCCTAGATTAATAGTATTGTTTGTTTTCTTACCCAGATGGATTAAAGATTGCACTACAAACGTCTCCTTATCCCTAAAGGCTGAAACTTCATTCATGTTATGTTGAAAGCTTACACATTTGTTTTCCTAGACCACATCCATAACTTCTGGTAAACTTCAACATGCACATACAAAATTGTGATATAATCCAGTGTTGCCACTAGGCTTAGGTACCAATAAATTACAAGAACAAATTGCACTTGAGACAATATACTTTAGTGTTGAACCAGTATATTTCTTGTCCAATAATTGTAATTCAGTACATTAGACCCTTGTACACACTTCTAGCTGTTGACACTATTATATATGCATAATATTCCTGCTTGTGCACAAACGGGCATTTCCTGCTCGTAGTGGTGCATTTTGCATTTTCAGTTACCAATACCAATTTTCCCATAGTGCCACTAATTAAGGCTATTATTTTGGATGGGCGATGCTGCATCACTTGATCAGGAGGGTAACTGTACAAAATATAGTGCATGATAAGGAGTACAACACCATTAACTTACAGGAAGAAAGACTTAATAAAAAGTTGCACGCTTCGCTGGATTGTAACAAAGATATGTAAATAAATAAAATTTTATTATTCTTACTTGAATGCAATTCTTAAGCAACAATTCAGAGTTGCAAAGCCTGATTTAAGAGTCATTCAAAATGTAGTCAGAAAATGGAGAGAAAAATAACCTTAAATTTTCCATTAGGTAGTTCAGAGCTAATTAGAGAGCCTCCAAACATTATTTGATCACGAGTCTTTTTTAATGATACCAGAAACAGAACAGAAATTGCCCAATATCACTAAAACATGTTCGGAATAGCCTGCCTCACATTATCAGTGCACATTAATTGATATCTATGAACCCATGATTGGAGCTGAAACTGCTATCCATCAAAAACACATTTTTGCACAATGCTTGTATCTGTTGAATCCAAGACACAACATTCGATCTTAAGGTTGATAAAATTAAATTAAATAGAACTCATGTCTTCCAGGTTGATGGCCTGGCACTGACAGTTTGACTTTCTAAATGCAAAAGTAAATCAGTGCTCAAAACTATGTTGGTCCACTACATCAGTGCAACTGGCTAGTGATTTTGTTACACTATACTTTCAAACTGCTACCACACCCTAGAAGCTTGCAGTGCATGCTTTTCACAAATTCCTTCAAAACACAAAAGTTTATACAGGTTAGAGAGAGTTTTAATGGCCCGAATTTTGCGGTCAGCGGAGAAACGACGGCGCTCGCCGCTGACCTCAAAGAAAGCTGCCCACAAAGATTCAGCAGGCTCTGTGGCATCATTTTCCCCTATTACGACATCAATTTCATTCTAGCACCATGTAATGGGGATTTCTGGTGTCAAGGAACAGTGAAGTCATCAAGCAGGCTAAGCAGCCAATCACATTAAAGAATTCTCAGACAGCAAACCAGGAAGTAACAAGCAGTTTTTATCGATAGCAAAATACTGCGGATGCTGGAAAATTGAAACAACAACAGAAAACGCTGGAAAAGCTCAGCAGGCCAGGCAACATCCATGAAGAGATCATTCATTTTTTTTATAATTTTACAGAAAATGAAACAAAGATTGGGACATACACATGGGATTAAGGTAGAAGCTGAAATATCAAACTTTCAAAAATAAAAAAATAAATTAATTATTTTACAAATCTATGGAATTATCATGGAATGGAGAAATTTGACATTCCACAAATATAAAATTAGTTTTTCAGAGCCAGAGAGGTTATTCAGCACTAATTATGACTTAGCATGCCATTAAAAACCCAGTTACATCTCATTCAACAAGGCTTAACTTTTTCATGGGTTCCAAAGATGTGCGGGTTAGGTTGATTTGGCTATATAAATTGACCCTTAGTGTTAGGGGGGGGGGGATTAAATACGTGGGGTTACGGGGATAGGGTGGGATATGTGTCGGTGCAGGCTCGATGGGTCGAAATGGCCTCTATCTGCACTGTGGGGATTCTGTGATTTACAGCGAGGAGAGTGCAAAAAGTGGAAGTTTAGACAATTCAATGATTTCTAATTGATTTCCATCTGCGAGACTGCAACAGCGCACCCTGGGGAGGAGCAGGGTATCACTGACAGTAACTTCCGATTTTCCGCGTTTAAATGCGCATGTGCAGACTCCAAAAGCGGCTGTCAGTTGTTACAGAGTAATGATGGCGAGCGCTGACACTTTCGCCGTCATTACAACCGCCAATGTTTTTTTTATATAACTGCAGAGCAGGTTTTTTTTGGCACCTATGGGTCTTGCTATCTAGCAGTTCTGTAACTTTACTTGAGAACCCTGATAATACATGCAAAATTCCATTAAACACTTTTATGCAATCTATTATTGAGTTGTAATTTAACAGCAACCAAGAGCTACTAATGCTTCATTTTTGCTGCTGATAAAATTACTAGTAGCAGTACAACAAACTTTTACTATACTGCACAAGCCTTCTAGATGATCTGTTAGCTCCTGGATACAGTTGCAAATGAACATATGGGCATCATTAGTAATGAACATGACATTCTCTCCACTAAGAGTTTCCAGTCATAGCATCTGCAATTAAGACAAAACCTCCTTTTATATTTGACGTTTTTCAGCAGTTGGCCCAAGACAGGAGAAACTTTTACTGCTGTATTCAATGTCTGAGAACTAAAAATGAAATTTTTAATACAGCATAACGAGAGGGGAAGTGGTTTTAGTTTTTGGAACAGACCACGGTCATTTGCTACTATAAACTCGAGCTGCTTATGACAACTCACACAGCCAAACCAGCTATTACCAATTATGGACACCAGCTGCTAGTGAAAAGAAATACTCTAATAAAAAAAACTTCTAAAAACTCAACTTTAGCCACTAGTTTTCAAGTTCATTTTTTTTTTACAGATTAAAAATCAAATCCAAATAGTTTCTCCTGAGACAGTCACAAGACGGCATGCAACACAGAGACAACCCCAAAGAGACAACGGTCTGCAATTTCCTGTGTATTTGTGGCCAGAGACACGCGCAAAATGGCACAAATCAAATACGCGGCCTAAAAGATTGCAGAATTTTGGGCGTAATTGAGTTACTTCCCCTCTGGGTATGCTGTACTGAAATTTTCATTTTTAGTTATCAGACAGTGAACTCAGCATTAAAAGTTTCTTCTGTCTTGGGCCAACTGCTGAAAAAGGGCAAACATAAAAGGAGGCTTTGTCTCACTTGCAGATGCTATGACTGAGTACAATATGTCCAAATCTCAAGGTTTTGTGATCGTCTATTGATCCCTCCGCCCAACCCCATCTCCGCCTATAATAATGGTCCTGGCCCCAAGTTACAGAGCCTTACACGTGTGTTTCCTGCAATTCTGCTGGCTCAGAAGCTCTCTTCAAATTATGACCAGAGTTTCAGGCGCAACAGGAAACAAGTAATTTTCCTGGTGTTTCATTGCAACTTTTGAGCAGTTTTTTTTTCATTAAAAAAATTATCCTCACTCGCACCTGCAGTGTATTTTCTGTTTCTCTGAATTCATTTTAATGACACAAGTATAAGTCAAATTAAAAACTGAAATGCTTCCCCAATTACAGGTTCTGAAACATGCTGTGCCTAATGTGCATGAATAATGGTTTAATGAGATGAAACTTTTTTCATACACGAAGAAGAAATATATGGTGTGTGTTGGGGACTTTCCTTGGGCCTGATAATTTACACCGATTCCGCTAACATATGCCCATTTTACATTTAGGCATATTCTAATGAGATTCATAGGAAATTTGAGCGTAACTTGACATCGGCAGAATGGGTGCACTTTTTTGTGGTCTAACTTCCAGGTTGTACTTACGGAGGAAATTCCCAGCCAGCATTTATTTAAATACATCCTCAATTGCGATGTTTGCTTTAAAGTGTGTCAAAGTTTTAGGAATTCAGTTACACTTCAGATGCCAAAAGAGATAGCAGGCCATTATACCAGTTGGTACACATCCAGTTTGTGTATTTTGCATATAAATCACATATGCTGATCCAGGTGGTTAGTAAATTCATGCTTTTTTTAAAAAAAACTTGAAACCCTCTTTGCAATGGATTAGTACATTAGATTTGCACATATTTGAAAAAGCAATTGTGACCAAATGGATAGGTTTACCCTTCACATGCAGTAGATTAAAGAATATTAGATTGGAATGGGAAGTTTCTTTGATCTGCACCAGAAGAGAGAAAGAAGAAAGGATGTTTGCTGCTACTGGGGCTGGTGTTCTATTCTTCACAGTACACAGTTTATTTTACAAATTGCTTATTTTGCGTGCATGAGAATTTGTCCCAAGGGATTCCCATCTATTTGCATAATGATACCTTTGTTTCACCAAATTATTTCCTGTAGTATATCCAGTATTATAGCAAATAATTTAGTGCTCCAATCTGGAGGTCCAAGGAAACATATTATACAAACAGCTGAGATTGCCTTGGGTGCAACATTGTGCACTCCATCACTAGAGATTCCACTACATTAGTGTGTTTTGGGGGAATCACAGCCTGATCTGCCTCTTAGTTATTTATCTCTTGTTCAATCTGCATAAATACCTGCTGTCGTCTGCTTTCCCTTGCAACATGTCGGGTAATGCTTCTGAGATGAAGCTATCTCAAACCTTCCATGCCAGTGCTTCCGACATCTTTCTTTTTCCTCAACCGAGGATTCCCCACTACTGTGGTTGACACGGCCCTCGACCGTGTCCGTTCTATCTCCCGCACTTCTGCCCTCACCCCTGCCCCTCCCTCCCGGAACCACAATAGAGTTCCCCTTATCCTCACCTTTCACCCCACCAGCCTCCACATTCAACGGATCATCCTCCGCCATTTCCGCCACCTCCAGCGTGATCCCACCACCAAATGCATCTTCCCCTCACCTCCCCTTTCAGCATTCCGCAGGGACTGCTCCCTCCGCGACACCCTAGTCCACTCCTCTACCACCCCCAGTACCCCTTCGCCCGGCACCGTCCCGTGCAAGCGCAGGAGATGCAACACATGCCCTTATACCTTCCCCCTTCCCACTGTCCAGGGCCCCAAACACCCCTTCCAGGTGAAACAGTGATTTACTTGTACTTCTTGCAATTTAGTATACTGTATTCGCTGCTCACAATGTGGTCTCCTCTACATTGGGGAGACCAAATGCAGATTGGGTGACCGCTTTGCGGAACACCTCCGTTCAGTCCATAAGGGGGACCCCGAGCTCCCGGTGGCCTGTCACTTTAATTCACCGCTCCATTCCCACTCAGACCTCACCGTCCTCGGCCTCTTGCATTGTTCCACGGAAGCTCAGCGTAAGCTCGAGGAACAGCACCTCATCTTTCGATTAGGCACTCTACAGCCCTCTGGACTCAACATAGAGTTCAACAATTTCAGATCATAACCTCGACCCCTATCACATATATATATATTTTTATCCACACTTTTTGTTTGGCCTTTTATTTCCTCCCACATGGCAGCTGTCCTTCATTCTGCCAGCGCAATTCACACTTCATCTAGAGCCATCCTTTGTTCCTTAACCTGTCCCATTACCACCTCCTCTTGCCTTGAATATCTCTTAATGCCTCTTTACTTCTCCTGCCTTCCATCCTATCACTGACCTTCCCTTTTGTTCTATCATCCCCTCCCCCTTTTCCCAGCCCCTAAACTTGCTTTAAAATCTATTCCATTTCCTACTTTTTTTCAGTTCTGACAAAAGGTCTTCAACCTGAAACGTTAACTCTGTTTCTCTCCACGGATGCTGCCTGGCCTGCTGAGTTTTTCCAGCGTTTTCTGTTGTTATTTCGGATTTCCAGCATCCGCAGTATTTTGCTATCCTATCCCAAACCTTCCCTGAGATGGGAAGCCTAGACTATTCTCACTGTAGAGAAGACAAGAGATTAGGAGATGACAAATATTCACAAAAAGGAAAGAAATACAGAAATCAAATTGCAGGAGGGGAAGGCAAAGAGCCACCATTGGCATAACACACAAGGGATGGAGAGAGAAATGAGAAAATCAGAGGTAGATATGTGGAATAACCAGATGTAACGAACTCAGATTAGATCCGCAAGGACTCAAGCACCGAGAGAAAGCTACAGTAATGGAGGGGAGGAAAAATAAGAGAACTAAAGCAGGAAACAAAGTGGGGGGGGGGGGGGGGGGGGGTTGGAGGTATTCACAGGAGATATCTGATCAAGATATGGGATCACTTTGTAATGTTAATTGTAGCAAAAGTGTATGTTAATTTCCAGTGTCCACAGAGTCTTCATTTGAATCATTTAAAAACATTTAGATACAATAGTAATAAAGAAAGAACTTGAATTTATATATTGTGCCTTTTACTTCCTCAGGACATCCCAAAGTGCTTCACAACCAATGAATTATTTTGAGGTGTAGTTACTGTTATGTAGGCAAATGCAGCAGCCAATTTGCACACAGCAAGGCCCCCTAAACAACAAACGAGATAAATGATCAGTTAATCGGTTTGTGGTGGGGCTGAGGCATAACTGTTAGCCAGGACCCTGGGAGAAATTAACATTGACGATGTTGCCAGCTGAGTGAGACCCATGCTTCAGGGACTGGAGGCACAAACGCCACTCTGACACCAATATAAAATGAAAGTTAAGATCTCGCTGAGACACAATGAGAATTTGGCACGGTGTTTCTTCTGTTTTAAAGAGTCAATTGAGTTTACATATTGGACCTTGCTGTGTCTTTTTGATTCTATATCTGTAAATAAGCCTGACCAAGAGGTTTTATCTTTTACACATTGATCTGGTACCATATTATTTTCCATATTCAGAGGTTACAGGATAGTGGACATTCTGTATATTCTCCAATGAGCTGCAATTAGGGGTTAACTGTTAAATCTGGGCATGTAAACCCATACCTGCTGGAGGATATGGACAGGGCTTCTTATAAAAGCTGTAGTCAAGCTGTAAACCCAAGAGAAAATGGTGGGGAAAAGCCTGAACACTAAAATCTTTTTAGATGCAGCAGTGAACTACAAGTATTGCATTTTTATGCCAATATGTTGAAATCACACACTGTACTTTTGAAAATATTAAAGGTTACTCAAGGACATCTATAACTCTGCAAGTGCACTGTCAGCCAGGGAGTAGTTCGTGGAATGTGTGGGTTAGGGGAGAAAAAACAAATTCAAAACAGATGAAAAAAAAACTCTTAAAGAGCACACACTGTTATAGCTGATATAGTTACTGGCTCAATTTTCACCAGCAAAATATTATGAAAGAGCAGATTCTTGAACAGAATGCTATTTTCAAGGCTATAAATGTAATAGATAACATCTACGGTCATTGAAACACAGGTCTACAGAGGGAAAGGGGAGTAAAGAGAAACCTGCTGGAGGGTCTGTCGGGGGACAGATAGCAGCAGGACAGAGGTGGAAGGTAGTCCGAGAGTAGGCATGGAGAGAAAAATAACAGATTTTTTGTGGCCACAATCAATTCAGCATCATGTGCAATCTGTAGCAATTTCTGACCCTAAAGGTGCATTCAGATTCTAGTTAAGGTTAGATGTTTAAATAAGAAAATCCAACAGAGCAATTTCAAGTCTATAAAGAATTCCCTCATCTCTAATTTAACTATCGCATTTAATAGATCACAGCATCATTGCAGCAAGATATTTCCCTTAACATGGAGAACCACTATTTCAGGTCTCTTTTCAAACTTGAGCTCATTCCAGTTTGTCTGGAAGCGCCCAAGTTAAGTTTGTTTGGTACTAGCCAAGTGTTTCAAATTGCTGGACATTCAGGTACTTATGTCCACACTGAAAAAAACAACAGAAATGGGTGGCAGGGGGGGAAGAGAGTTGGACGAGAATAAAGGTGAAGTCATCTTTCCATTATGCCACTACCAAGAGAGTTACATTTTAGTGCCTGTGTTTTCTTGCTCTGAATTGGTATACAAGGTCACAATACAAGATTAAATTATAACTGCTATTGTCAACAAACTTGAAGATATGTAGAAATCAAGTAGTACTGTACAAATGTTGCCCTAATAACCTTGTCAAATTATTCTGCTGGTAGACAAACTATTCTTTTGTTTTCCCCCTTCCCCCTCACTACTATTTTTCAAATGGTTCTCCATTTACAATGATGATACAAACATGTTGTCCACCTATTAGGTACTTTTATTCTAGTTGCAAATTTGCCTCCAAGTCTGTGCCAGTTAATACTGACATGCATCAAGAGTTGCTTACGGGGAAATTACACATGCTCAATTGGATGAACTGGACCTTTACTTCCCAATATAAAAAGTGATGTAGTGTAAATAGGAAAAGTCTCAGGCTCCCTATTGAGCTTTGGATTTTAAATCCAGAGCAGAACAAAGTGACTCACAACCGTTAGGAGTAACAAATGACTTCAATTCAGATAAGCCCACTTCTCATGGCACTAATTTGGCAGCCCAAGTTCTGAATAATCAGAGTTAAAAACAATACCAAAACTAGTGCCATTGCCTGTTGAGTGTGCTTTCTTTAATATCAGAAAATTAAATAACAACGTTGATAGAAATTAGAAATGTTTTGGGAAAAGCCCTTTTTTATGCTTATGATGAAATAGTGAAATTTTATTTGAATAAGAGTTCCAATTATAGTTACAGCTATAAAATCAAACATAAATGAAAACATTACATGATGAAAATCTAAACAATTTTTCAATAACTGCTCAGTTCATGTCCTGTTTCTCCAATCTGGAGTAGAAAGTAGTGAATGGAGCAATAGCATTGATCTTCTCAAAATGGACTGTATAATGTCTTGCAATAATGGATGAACTCTCTGGTTCATTAGTGGAAAGTCTTTGTAACTTCCTTTTTTTGGTTCAATTTTGAGTATTTAAATATATAGTGATGAACAAAGTTTCAAGTTCTATATTTTTCAGACTCAATTTAAAATATGCAAGAGAATATCTCTAGGGTGCATACAGCAAATAATCCACTCAGTACACTTTTATTCAGTTTAATACAAGCCAGAAAGGTCCCAGATTGGATCTCTGCTTTGTGCTAAATTAGCTGATGGGGTGGAAGGGAAGAAATCAGCCAGGGTATATTAGATAGTAATTCTTACTGGCAAGTGCATGTGTAGAAGTCAGCTGAAGCCAACGGGAAGATCAAACTTGGGTGTGACTCCTTCATGGTCAAATGCCCTGTTGACACTCGCGGTTTAGGCCTACACTTGGGCAAGGTACCAGACAGCAGTTGGCATGTTAACCATTTTGCAGCATAAATCCACGTCTTTAGGGGAGGGAGGGGGTGCAAGGGACAGAGGAAGAATAGACTAGCAGTACTTTTTATTCATGAGTCACGCCAACCACCCCTCCCCCCGCCAACTTTATAGAGGGGGAACCCTACAGACACTTATGTTTTTAGTAGTCAAGATTTCAGTAAGTGCATAGGTGGGTAGAGCACACTCCCTGGACTTTTCTTCTGCTTTAAGCTCGGTTTTTGCTCTGTGATAGTGAGAGCACGAAAATTAGAGCGAGAACACTTTAATTTTCTTTGCGAACTGGATCTTTAATGATAGAAATTAATATTGTGGTTATTACCACAAATGCTGTCAAAGACACTAGCAATACGAGGGACCATAGACATGAGATTAATTGAGAGATTTAGAACAGAGAGTATGATAAATTTCTTTTGCAGAGTTGAGGCTGTGGAATTCACTTCTAGGGTTAGTGTTGAGGCAGAAACTGTCAACATTTAAGATTAGATTGGATAGAGAAATTAAGGAAGAGAGGTTTAAGGGATATGGGAACAGGGTGGGTAAATGTGGTTAGGAACATATGCACTTGTGGCGGGTAAATGTCGACACGAACTGGTTGGACTGAATGGCATGTTTGGTGTCGTAAATTTGATGCATTTCTTTGTACCTGCAGCTGTAACTCCATTTACCTCATGACATCACACATTTAGTGAGAAGGATGGTTTTGTGATACAGTTGGATCTTGCTGTAAATGGGAGCAGTTACCTTCTATCCATTTTCATTTTGCTATCAGCTTTGCCTGTTAACTCCTACATTACCAATTTCTTTTGAATGAACACCAAAAATCCCCATCCTTCCTTTTGTGTACAGCTTTATAGGCAACAGCAGCTGCCTGGTACCTCAATGAAGTGGTCATTCTTCATGTTAGTACTGGTGGGCTATTTAAAGGCCAGGGCCATCATAGTCAAGTCTTTATCCAACACCTATATCCTCATTTAAACAGGGTTCACTAAATAGCAGTCAAGAACAGCAATCTTGCCCAATTTACCCCTCCCTAGGCCAGTGATTTAATAGCAGAGATCAGCTAACAGAACACAGATGAATTTTGGCTCAGCGCTATCAGGGGGCTAAATGACAAGTTTATGCTGCATACTATGACTACGTATGGCAATTGTAGGATATTACACAAGCTCTAAATAAAACTTGAATTTTAAAATCACATCTCTAGAATTTCTCATGCAGTTTCCAAAGACACCACTACATTCTACTGTAATTATGAAATATCGGAATATTTTTTACATATGTTGACAATGTTGATTAAAGCTGCTTGATACAATTTTACAGTTCATTATTAGGGCAGTTTGTTATTAAAAAATTACATTTGGAATGTTTCCCATTTTATAACTTTAGCTGCAAAGATAACCCCTGGCTTCTATTCTCTACTGCTAACCATCTTCTTAAACCCCTCTCCTCCACACTCACCTCCAACAACAAGTACAAGGAGCTCATGGACTTCTTTGTCTCTAAGATTGGGACCATCCGATCAGCTGCCTCTGCCACTTCCCTTCCTTCCCCTAGCCCACCAGGCCAAACTTTCTCTAGGGTTCCCTGAACTCACATCTTTCTCCAGTTTCTCTCCGACCTCCACAAGCTTTTCTTGTCCATGAAACCCACTTCCTGCTCCCTCGACCCTATTTCCACTAAACTGCTGACCACCCAACTTCCTTCTCTGGCTTCCATGTTAGCTGACGTTGTTAACGGTTCGCCCTCCTCAGGTACTGTCCCCCTCTCCTTCAAATCTGCCATCATCACCCCTCTCCTCAAAAAAACCCTTGACCCCCCTCCGTCCTTGCAAACTACCGCCCCATCTCCAACCTCCATTTCTCTCCAAAGTCCTTGAACGTGTTGTCGCCTCCCAAATCCATGCCCATCTTTCCCGAGACTCCATATTTGAATCCCTCCAATCAGGTTTCCACCCCTGCCACAGTACCAAAATGGCTCTTATCAAAGTCACAAATGACACCCTTTGTGACTGTGACAAAGGTAAACTATCCTCCTCATTCTTCTCGACCAGTCTGCAGCCTTTGACATGGCTGATCATCCATCGTCCTCCAATGTGTCTCCACCGTCATCCAGTCAGGTGGGACTGCACTCGCCTGGTTCCTTCTTTTCTATCTAATCGCAGCCAGAAAGTCACCTGCAATGGCTTCTCTTCCTGCTGCCGCATCGTTACCTTTGAGTTCCCCCAAGGATCTATCCTGGGCCCCCTCCTAATTCTCACCTACATGCTGCCCCTTGGCGACATCATCCAAAAACAGTGTCAGTTTCCACATGTACGTTGACGACGCCCAACTCTACCTCGCCACCACTTCTCACGACCCCTCCACTGTCTCTAAATTGTCAGACTGCTGGTCCGACATCCAGTTCTGGATGAGCAGAAATTTTCTCCAATTAAATATTGGGAAGACCGAAGCCATTGTCTTCGGTCCCCACCACAAACTCCATTCCCTAGCCACCAACTCCATCCCTCTCCTTAGCATCTGTCTGAGGCTGAATCACACTGTTTGCAACCTTGGTGTCATATTTGACCCTGAAATGAGCTTCCAACCACATATCTGCAGCATAACTAAGACCGCCTATTTCCACCTCCGTAACATTGCCCGTCTCCACCCCTACCTCAGCTCATCTGCTGCTGAAACCCTCATCCATGCCTTTGTTACCTCTAGACTTGACTATTCCAACGCACTCCTGGCTGGCCTCCCACATTCTACCCTACGTAAACTTCAGATCATCCAAAACTCAGCTGCCCGTGTCCTAACTTACACCAAGTCCCGTTCACCCATCATCCCTGTGTTCACTGACCTACATTGGCTCCCGGTTAAGCAACGCCTCGATTTCAAAATTCTCATCCTTGTTTTCAAATCCTCCATGGCCTCGCCCCTCCCAATCTCTAATCTCCTTCAGCCCTACAACCCTCCGAGGTATCTGCGATCCTCTAATTCTGCCCTCGAGCATCCCTGATTATAATCACTCAACCATCGGTGGCCGTACCTTCAGCTGCCTAAGCCCCAAGCTCTGGAACTCCCTCACTAAACCTCTCCGCCTCTCTATCCTCCTTTAAGACACTCCTTAAAACCTACCTCTTTGACCAAGCTTTTGGTCATCTGCCCTAATTTAAGTGGCTCGTGTCAAATTTTTGTCTTGTAACACTCCTGTAATACTGCATAAATAATGTATAATTAAGATATTGATCTTCCACTGAAAATAATCAATGTTTAAATGAAAGCACATTAAGGGGGGGGGGGGGGGGGGGGGGAAAGAGGGGAAATCAGTTTTCAATAAGTCAACTATTTTAATAAAAAATGTTGAAACTAAAGTTTATGAAGCTTTGCACCTTTAAATTGTGTTGTTTTGTTAAAAAATAGTACACTTTATACAAGAAAACACAAATGGTTATTAGTTGCTTTAGAAAAGCTCAACGTCACTCATTCATGTGCAATTTTGCACACCAGACTAATTCCATCTGTGCAAGTCACAGCAACTGCGCAGTGTTTGCATTCATCCTTCCATCCCACTGCCTTGATTTACGCAAATTGTCTTTGACTCCTAATTATTACACAAAATCTCCAAAATCGTCCACAAAAAGCTCATCTAGACCATTGTATTCTAGGTAGATCACTATTTACCATTGATAAGCTGGAAATGATTACATCCTGTTGGAGGTGTACAGTAACTCCAGTTAAGCAATCATTAATTACTGGCTCAGGTTTTATCTTGTACACCAAGTTCTATACACATCTAACCATAGCTCAATCTCGCGTACAAGAATACAGTTTCTACCACTTGTTTTAACTAGGAGTGTACCACCAAATTTTAGCAATTGAATTCTTTCAGCTAGGAAAAAGATTAATTGCATTTCATATACAATTGTATTTTAATGCCAGTATGCATGAACGACCTGTTAAATTAATGCCACATTTATAGAACTGGCTAGGTTATATGCACTGAAAACAAATCAGCATTTCTTTTGAAATAACTTGACTCAGAGTCTTCATGTTATCTGCCCTTGTAAAATTATGCAAAGAAAGGAATTATAACTCATACTGGGAGTTCAGTCTTGCTATAAATCTCACTGCAACTCTTAGTTGGCTTGGTAAGTGTTCTAGTATTATTCACAATTGGGGACTTTCCCACTCCCCATTTTTTAAAAATTTGTTTATGGGATGTGAGCGTCGCTGGCAAGGCTCGCATTTATTGCCCATCCTTAATTGTCCTCGAGAAGGTGGTGGTGAGCCGCCTTCTTGAACCGCTGCAGTCCGTGTGGTGAAGGTACTCCCACAGTGCTGTTAGGGAGGGAGTTCCAGGATTTTGACCCGGCGACAATGAAGGATCAGCGATGTTTACATTATAAAACTGGAACTTCCCTTTTTAATCATTTCCCCAAATGGCACATAAAGCCCAAAACCTAATTGGATGCCAAGTTTTGTCTATAACAGTTTAGTGTGTTGAGTTCTGTGGATTTACATCAACCTGAACAGCATTTACAAATTCAAAGGTATTTACTTGGGAAAATAGTACAGCTAAATGGCTGAATTTAGATAGCACAATGTTAATCGCTAATAAAGTAGACAATCTAAATCCTTACAATATAGAGAAATACAGAAAATTCTAACTATTAAGTTGAAGTATGGATTATACTACCATAAAAATCTGCATTAAAGTCTGGTTTTAGTTTTGTAAAATAAATTAAAAGCTAAATATATTGAAGAAAGAATGCAGCCACATGCTTGCTTGTGTAGTTGAAGGAAAATGGAAACTTGCTGTATGGACAAAATATGTACTATTGGAGCCAAAAGCTTCTCCAAAAGCGCCAATGTAATTCACAGCCTGTACTGTAAGTTCTTGTGTTTTGGAATGCCCCCACATTACTGACTTTGGCTAGACGACACAAAATCCAAGGCCAAGTATAACTATAAATTTTATTTTGGGATCTAACTTTTCACATTCCTAAATATTATGACGTTCTATTTTTTTTTTTAAAACACCAATACAAATTATTTGTCCTCAATAGAATAAAATTGTTTTAATAAAGTTAAATTACAAGCTTTAAATTAGCTGCTTTATTCACATTTCTTAAAGGACTGTAGCTCTCAAGCTTCTAACTTCAAATTCAAAAGTCTCACTGTTCATAACATTCTTGTATGATGTACTGAGGATGATGCCATTTGGGCATTTGACAAAGATAACAACAACTTGCATCTATAACATAGAAAAACATCCCAGGGTGTTTTAGCAAGGGGAAAAACAGACACCAAGCCACTGAGGGAAACTTAAAGAGAGGTAACCAAAAGCTTGGTGGAAGAGATGGGTTCTAAGAAAGGGAAGTAGAACGGTAGAATGATTTATGGAGGTGATTACAAGGAATAAGGCTGAGATGGCTGAAAGCTCTGCCACGAATGGCCAGAGTTGGAGGACCAGAGGCTGTAAAGCTGGAGAGGTAGGGTGAGGTGGGGCCAGGCATTATAGTGATTTGAAATGAGGACGAGGATTCCAAATTCAGTGTGTTGGGAGACAATACAGGGGTGTAGGAGCGATGGGCAAGGGGGACCTGGTGTGGGACAGGATACAACTGGACAAGACAAAGTTTACTGAAGTTGGAGACAGGCAAGGTGGTGATCAACTTTGCTTCTAATGATTAATTTCATTATTCTACCAATTACCAATGTGAAACTAATGAGTCTGTAGTTACTTTAATTTATTTTAATCATCTTTCTTGAAAATAGGTGCCAAGCTGGCTCGTTTCCAAACTAGTGAAATCTCCCCCTATACTCACCAATTGTCTCATAATAACTTTCAGCACTTAGTAACTTTTGTCTCTAATCTCACTTAGTTTCTTCGGGTATATGGTGCCTGTCCCTGAGGACTTACTGGTTTTCTACCCTTGAACAATGTCCAGGACATTGTTACAAGTGATATCAAAGTCTATGGCCCGGAATTTGCAGTTGTAACGACGGCAAAATTGTCAGCTTTCAACATCATTACTGTGTAAAACTGACAGCAACTTCTGGCGTCCGCACATGTGTAGCTAAACGCGGAAATCCGGAGGTTGCTGTCAGATATACCCTGCTCCTCCACAGGGTGCGCTGTTGCAGTCCTCGCAGATGCAATCAACACAAAGTGATTTGATGTGAACTTCAACTTATTACGCACTATTTGCGCTGTAAAAACTATCCAGTTTCAACCTTCTTTGCATCCATAAGGCATCTCAATTATTTTGTGATAACCTTCTTGCTGTTATAATAATGGAAGAATTTCTTACTACTGTGTTTGGCTTCCACAACTATACTCATTTCCATTTCACTAATTATAGATAGTAAACAGAACAGGCCTTTATTACTCTTCCAAAGAGATGGTTGCAAGGGGTCAAATACACCTCGTTAAAAACCTTTCACCTTTTGAAAAACTCTCCTTTGATTGTGGTGTGGAAACAATAGAAAGAGCTCCTGTTGAACCAGCCATCACAATGGCAAACCGTCTCAAAAGCTTCAAAATACAGATTTAAAACATTTCATTATTGCCACCGTAATCTATTTATAATTATTTCATAGCAAATCAGGGTATCCTTTTCTTAGAGGTTGTGTTATATGGTAAAATAAAGTCAGATTACAGAGTGGTTTGAATAAAATTAGATTGAGTAAAGACCTCAGACAAACTCATACTTTTAAAATACCTTTAAAACATTGAATTAACAGTTTGGGCTCAACAAAAAGTAGCCAAGTAAATCATTAAAGGGCACACTATCGGCTTGCTTGTACTGAATATTGAAATAAAGAATTTATTGAGTAAACCACACATTACAAATTATTAAGTGACGCACTACTTGTCCACATTAAACCTACTACTCGAGTCACTATTTTTGAGTCTCACTTTTTATATCAACGTACCAAAGTTTATATAATGAAAAATTGCATCTTAACATTTTATAATGGCAAAATCCTATCTGCCCGCCATACTGTAATTGCAGGTTTCTGGGTAATAGATAAGCACTGCTGCACTCAGTCCCAACCCCCAGTCTCCCACATCCTCTGATCCGAGAGAGAAAAAACACGGAAAAACCATTAGTGTCCCAGTTTCATTCCTCACTCGGCCTTACAGCCTATCAACTGACACCTCGAACCCTGACCTGGCTCCCACTGTCATTTGAAGCTCTTTCGGCATCCAGCCCCATTCATGCTCCTCAGGCACCCCCCCCCCCCCCCCAAAAATGTTCCACGTCCGGGCCCTGCTCTTTGCTCTGCCCTGCAACATCTGAATACCAACTCTGGTAAAGCTTTGTTTGCCTAGTTCCCGGCTTGTTCCTTGAGTTACCAGTAATCCCCTTTTTACCTCTTTTTTTCTTAATTCACTTAACCTTCACCCCCCACTCGTTATCCCCACCCCAACCAGTTCTTTATGTTCTGCCCCAGGTCTCAACCCCTTTTTGGCTTTTTTTCTGATTATCTGGCCCCACGCTAAACCTCCTCTTTTTGTATCTTTCATTTGTTTGCTGGCACCACATGACTTTCAGTCGTCACATGGCTCGGCTCTTAACACCTCAGTGCAGCTTTTTCACATTTCTTTTTGATTTCCTGCCCCCGCTCTGGTTAATTTTTTCTCGTTCCTGTTCCCGCTTTTATTAAATCCCTTTTCCTCCTCCTTATTAAAAAAAATTCCCATTAGTCACTGTTCTATTTGCTTCCCCTCTGCTTCTTCCACCCAAACACCTATTCCACACTATAATTTTTTTTTATTCCCGCATAGATGTTCCACACTATCTTTTAAATCCCTAATAAGCACAACTATCCCAACCCACTTAATTTATCCTACACCCTTATCAAATTCTTTCAGCCGTATAATCGATCCCCACAACTACATTGGCCCAGATTTTTGCTGTAGTAACAGCAGCGAGGCTACCAGCGTCGCCATTATTAGAGTAAATCTTACAGCAACTTATGGGATCCACACATGCGCAGTTAAACTCAGAAATCCAGAAGTTGCTGTCAGAGATACCCTGCTCCTCCACAGGGTGCGCTGTTGCAGTCCTCGCTGATAGACTCGGCATTGAAATCACTAATGGCGTGAACTTGCTGTTCTTACCCACTAGTTCCACACTAAAGACGGCTGGAAAAGTTAGGGCTAGTGCATTCAGAAGTGAGTGAGTTAACGGCGTAATAAGTGATAATTACTGCTTAACAAACTCTCTGGCCCTGAAAAATTAATTTTACACGTGTAGAGTCTCATTCCCTAAGAAAATTTATGTTGCAAGATTGTTTTAAAAAATTTAAATTACTTTTTTTTTTACTTTGTCTGTTTGTCTATATCTCACTCCCATTATCCCATCTGTATTTCCCAATCTTTATTTTGCTTTCTCTACATGTTTTAAATCTAATTTATACTTCATGATTTGGACTCTGCGTGGCTCAGTGAGGATTCTTCAATCTGATTGGTTAAAGCGCCTCACTGTTTCTTGCCCTATCCAAAGACACCACAGATCCCTGTAGAGGGCGCCGCACTGGAACAGAAGCCTGATGACTGGAAGTCTGCGCTCTAAAGCCGGTCAAATCTTTGTGGGCAGCTGTCGGCGAGGTGAATGGCGAACGTCATTCCTTCGCCGCTGATTGCAAAATCCGGGCCATCATCTCACCTACAGTAATGAATGCTATACCAAACCAAATTTCTTCCAAAACACCATACCTTCGCACTTGCGATAGGCAATGTCATAGGGGATCTTTCAGTATTATCACATTATACCTTTCCATTTTTTTTTAATTACCTAAATCAAGTTTTCGCAACAGTTAATTGGAACACTAGAGCAAACGTCTGAGTTTGAACCGCAAGAGTTGCAGGGAGAGTGGTTGATGGACTACTAGTATGCATTTCCTGGCACCAAGCTTAATATTGACACTTCTACATTTAAGTTGGGGTCTTGGGAGAGCAACACTTAAACCGAAACTGATGATCATTCTCTACTGTTTACTTTGGTTGGTGTCAACATTTCAATTCAAGGCCAGTTTTCTTCCCCTGTGGACTGTGCTACGTGCATGTCCGCAAATCTTGCAGCTCCATATACATGCACGAGGTGGGTGGGTAGGGATGTCATGATAGATACATCCTGGGTTTTGAGCCACAGAAAGTAGCATTGTGAATAAACCTTTTTGACCATTTAATGTCCTCACTTTCATCCTCAGCACTTTTAGAAGAGCCACTGCCCAGTAAATGTCTCTTTCAGCTGCAGCAGAAGCTATCTGAATCATGCACCCGTCCATATAAATAGCAGGGTTGGGAAACCACTTGAAGTATCTCGATCCATCATGATGCAAAATAGCGCCATAAAGCAAGAACCCAGGTGCACTGCACCAGCTCTGTGCATTTAGCAGGCTAAAACAGGAAGCTCTACTTCCAACAGCAGCTCATATGGCTCACAGAAATCTGGGTATGCAATACCCTTGGATCTCCAGAGATTGGGTCCTTTATATTTGAGATTACCATTGACAAGAAAATCACATGTCTGCCATTCATGGCACTCTCTCAAAGTAAAAGTGCCTGAGCACTGACAAAGGCCGAATCTGCTCTTTCGGCCGTGGGTGGCGTGTGGAAGAGAGTTTAGATAATTGCAGTTTCTCTAGCTTTAACAACTCAGATTCAATGGTGACAATTCCCTTATTGGATCAAGCAACAATTCATTTTTCAGCAATTATCTTTCTAAATACAGGAAACTCTTTATTAACCGGCACCGACGGGACCGGCGTGGAGCCGGTTAATCAAAAAGTCCGGATAATGGAGAGTTATATCTCCCAACGTACGAGAGCCCCGTACACACTGACATGCGCCTGCATTCGGAGCTCCGTCTCCCCGGGGACCGCCAGCTGACCATCTGTCGTGTCCGCTGCCTACCCGGGCTGCACATTCCCCTCCCAATCTACACGCTCAGATACAAGGCAAACGCCTCGGGGTGTTTTTTAAAGTTATTTTTAAAGGAGAGATGAAGGAAAACCCCTGTTACCTACTCAAGAATTTTGCCGGTTAAGAGAGATTTCCGGTTATTTGGGTGCCGGTTAAAAGAGAGTTTCCTGTACTTGCTTACTTAAATGTGCAAATTGTCACCTTAGTCTTTCAGCAGTATTATGCAGTCTCAATAAATGTACACTATATAGAAGACTTAAGCATTCGTGACGTGAAAGATTACTGGGCAACATTAGTACAGAGTTAAAGCAGCATATGCAATTTACATTAAATATGCATATGCAATTTACATTAAATATAAGAGCAACAAAGGCAGGTCATTAGGCAAGTAAACGAGTAACTACTTATTTTGGACCAGTGATAATGAAGTTAAAACTTTAATCCTGCAATTTGCACATATTGGTGCTTAAATTAAACACATTCAAAATGAGTTTATGTATTTGATGTTTAGCCTACAGGTACCTTGCATAACATTTCATCAACTATTTACAGCATATTTTAATGTGCTCCCAATTTTATTTATTGGGATAATATGCAGGAGAATCAAGTCCAGTTATACCAGTTCTTGCTCAGATGCAAGTTTCATATTGAATTGACAAAACCTGAAGGGTGACTGCGGATTCAAGTCACCAAACTGATTAGATCAAATTCTGACAAGCGTACCTCAACGAAGTAGCCTCATACCACTTCAGCTTTGCATCTTATACTGAAAATAGTGCAAAGCAACTACTTACACTTAAATCTTTGAGAAAATTGGGTGGTGTATTGGATTAAATCCTTTCAAAAATGAGAAGTCGCAGGTAATCGACAGTTCCGATGGGCCACAGCGAAAAACCGCATAGACCTCCTCAGAAGGCGAACACGGGACACAACCAACAGAGTACCCTACGTCGTCCAGTACTTCCCCGGAGCGGAGAAACTACGCCATGTTCTTCGCAGCCTTCAACATGTCATCGATGACGACGAACACCTCGCTAAGGCCATCCCCATGCCTCCACTACTCGCCTTCAAGCAGCCGCCTAACCTCAAAAGTACCATCGTTCGCAGCAAATTACCCAGCTGTCAGGAGAACAGCGACCACGACACCACACAACCCTGCCACGGCAACCTCTGCAAGACATGCCAGATCATCAACACAGATACCGTCATCACACGTGAGGACACTACCCACCAGGTACATGGTACATACTCATGTGACTCGGCCAACGTTGTCTACCTGATACGTTGCAGGAAAGGATGCCCCAGAGCATGGTACATCGGCGAGACCATGCAGACACTGAGACAACGTATGAACGGACACCGCACAACAATCGCCAGGCAGGATTGTTATCTCCCAGTCAGGGAACACTTCAGCAGTCAAGGACATTCAGCCTCGGATCTGCAGGTTAGCGTTCTCCAAGGCGGCCTTCGAGACACACGACAACGCAAAATCATCGAGCAGAAACTGATAGCCAAGTTCCACACCCATGAGGACGGCCTCAATAGGGATATCGGGTTCATGTCACGCTACAGAACGTGATTCGACATCATTGTCTGTCTTTCCAGTTTTAAAAAAAAACACCAAAAAAAAAAAGTTAAAAGCTCAACTGCAGACAGCAGGATTTGACACGTTGGACCCCCTGTGACCCATCTCATTGTCTTGGCTGTGCTCTGGTGTGTCTTTGAAGTAATGCTTCCCTGAAAGATTGTATCTCTGCAGTTTCTGTGTTTATATACTGTGTAATATTGTAGATTCCTTCATTGCACCTTTACCTGACGAAGGGGCGACAGCTCCGAAAGCTTGTAATTTTAAATAAATCTGTTGGACTATAACCTGGTGTTGTGCGACTTCTCATTTTTGTCCACCCCAGTCCAACACCGGCATCTCCGCATCATAAATCCTTTCAGCTCTTTGATCTTGATTCAAATCTTACCCAGTAAAAAACCTGCTCCATCAGTTCTGTGAGGTTCTAAGTGAAATGTTGAGGCAGAACAAATGGAGTTTTGCTATGCATCTAACTGCATTACATCTTAACTGGGAGCGCATGATGCTTACATTGGCAAGTATTCCATTCTCCAGCAATATAATCTCCAGCACCCATCCCATGAAAATATGTCGTTTTTTTTAAATTGTTACCAGTGATGCAGGTCAGCTCTTCAGAAACATCAAAACATTTAACCTGCTTTCAGATTCCTGTGATTGCAATGCAAACTTGCATGTGCAGAGATCCACTTTCCTTGATCAGGGAGCAATGTGCAACAACCAAAATAAAAGAATGCTGCCAATTCATACTGTCCTACACAGGTACCAACTTCAAACCACTGGCTGTGATAGAGCAGGCCCACAAGAGTCACTTAAAACCTGTAATTTATTATAAAGACATGACTCCACTGTTGTCGTGTAGTGTAGACTCTTTAAAACTACCCACAATATCCTGTGCTGGAGGTACTGGGCAAAAATGGCACACGAGGTAAATCAGTACTGTACCTGGATACCAAGAACTAAACACGCTTAGCATAGGTCCATTTTGTGCTTTATACTGGAGATACTTTGATTCAAACTTCCTACAAAGTCAGATGTACTTGCACAAATAAGGACAATGCCAAGAATTTGCCACCACCCAAAAGGAATGAGTAGTCCTGTTTAGCAGGCATCATCCAGTTGGGGATTGCCACAAACCCAGCTTAACTACTGCATTAAATTACCGTAGACAGCTGTGCATTAAGAAACCATAGTTGTACCAATTATGAATAGCTCACCTATGAAGTAACCAGATACTTTTCCCAGCTTCTTCTGAGCCCTTCTCCTTCCAATTGTGATCTTTATAATATGAAAAGTAAGTCTCATTTTTCTTTCTAACACCTAACACAATCACTCTTTTCAATTCTTTGAGTGTGCTGTTTTAAACGCAATCCATAAAACATATCCCCAACATAGGCCAATTTAAGACCATTGTTCTCAATAACTGACTTGAGATGGAGCCACTGGAGCACTGGAACTGCCACTTCTAATCAAAGCAAATTGCTTTTGAAATGAACCAAGCAAGCATGAAGAAATGTTCAAACAAATAACTAAACACATGACTGGAAGCTGAGCTGTGACTGTATGATCTTTCTCCATGCCAAAGAAGTCAAAGGTATATTTTAAAGTGTCAACTTTCTAAAGCACAATTTCTGCCTTTTGTTAAAATTTTATATGAAGTATTCAATTGGTTGGGGGCGGGGAGAGAAAGAGCAAAGCTCTGCTGGGAAATAAAATTTAGAAGACTTGTTAGTGCATTTAAAAATGCTAGTTTACTTTTAGCCTAAGGACTTGTAGGAGTAGAAGTGTTCCCCAACTCAGTCGCGAATAGCAATTTTAAGGTCTAAACCATTTTCTGCAGTTGTAATAAGCACTCCCAAGGGCAATGAAAACACTCAAGTTATTCCAAGGGTCAAAATTTAACTCTTTACAAATATGTCTACAATGCATAGAGAAAGTAAAACTTATTTCCATATTGTAACCAACAGCTATTGTAAGGGTCTAGGCCATGTTCAGCGATACATCCAAGGCAACTGATGCACTGTTGTACACGAAGTTTGAAAACACAAAAACGTTCCCACCTCTCAATCCTGCAGTAGCATTTCAGCACCAAAATAAAAATAATTACTGTGAATCTCTAGCTCTATTTTTCTCCAGCACAATACTGCTGAAAATAAGTTTACAGAATCAAATCTTTTACTAATCAAAAATCAATAATCTACTCAAAAGGATAAAAAAATGAACAAACGCACTTATATAGTGCCTTTCATATCCTCAGGACACCTCAAAGCACTTCTGAAGTGTAGTCACTGTTGTAATATAGGCAAATGTGGCAGTCAATTTACATGGGTGTTTGTTTAGTTTGAATTGCTGAATTCTAGCATCCGTGCACCAGCTCCTGTTCACACTGCTAAACCAGATCCCAGTAGCAGAATCACAGATCCACTTTTGAGGTCTAAGATTCTGCCACCAGGATAAGTGGGTTTCAAACAGCAATGCGACAGATAACCAAATCATCTATTTTAGCGATGTTGGTTGAGGGATAAATGTTGGCTGGACACTGGGAGAACCCACTGATCTTTTTTAAAGAGCACTATGGGATTTTTACATCCACCTTGGTTAATGCCTCACCCAACAGTGCAGCACTCACTCAGTACCACATCAAAGTGTCAGTTTAGACAATGTGCTCAAGTCTTTGGGGTTTATCTTTGGAAGTCCAGGGTGTGCAGATAATATGTACTACATTGAGGTGAATACATAAATTGGGTGGAACAGGCAGTCTAGGAACTTGCTATAACATCCATGGATGAGAAAGAAGTTAGAGAAACTTGGGTGTGCTCAAGATGGGAGGTCCACAGCTGGGACTGGAGCAGGTGATATAGGGCCAGAGTACTATGGGAGCAAGGGACAGTGTGAGGAGAGTGGGGTAATAATCTGGAAGCACCCAGGAGAGGGGGCAATTGTGGCTTTTGAGGACTCATGAGTGAGTGTGGGAGCATGCAAGAGAACTGGGGCAGTGAACATTTAAGAGACCAAGCAGTGAAGACTCGGGCGAGATCAGTAAGTACTTGCGCTGAGGGCAATGGGTATGGGCAGCAGTGAGCCCTTTGCAGGGAGCATAGGTGAAAGAACATGTAACAATAATCAAGGCCACTCATTTGTGGGTTTCATGGAAAATGGACAATCACAAAATTTGATCCTGAAACTTTTTTTTAAAATCCGGGAATCCAATGCAGTAAAAACAGAATGTGACTTATTCAGTTCCCATAAATCAGTGTTGCTGATGAACTGAGTTGCACAGCACAACATGCTGACTGTTGTAAAACATTGGCCCGGATATTCCGATCCCTATGGGTGGGTACGCGCTGTGTACCCACCCGTAGGGACATCGGAAATGCCGGTTTCAGGCATGCACAGCGCAGGCGCTGAAAACCGGCATTTCCGATCTGTCAAGAAGGGCCTCTGCGGGCAGATAGTTCCGCTTTTTGGAGATCCTCCGCCCGCAGAAAACCCTTACAATTCTTACGCCTGGTAAAAGCAGGCGTAAGGCCTGCTTTTACCAGGATAAGAGTTGAAAAAAAGTTTTTAAAAATTAAAAAATTCACTGATTTAAAAATACTTTAAAAAAGAGGTAAGTTTATTTTTAGCCCCGTAAAAAACTTCAATTATTTTTTTCAAAAAATTAAATTTTTGTTTAAAATACTTAATTTATTGTAATTTCAAGTCATTTTAAAAATGCGATTTAAAAAAATAAAATTTATTTAAAGTTTTACTGGCCCAGAAATTCGGCGCTTGTCGGGTGAGTACGCGCTGTGTACTCACCAGTAAGGCCACTTGAAGTGCCGGTTTCCTGCATGCACTGCGCATGCGCGGGAAACCGGAACTTCCGGTCTCGTGAAGGGAGGGGTTCAGAGGTGAACCGCGTGCGCGGGAGAGGCTGCGCGCACGCAGCGAACTTCGGGTTTTTTTCAGGTTTCTCCGGGAAGGTAAGTATGGAAGAAGCTGCGCTTTTAAAAAGGAGGCGCAAGACCCGTTTTTAACAAGGTAAGTGGTTAATTAATTACAATTTAAAAAATTTTTCCAACAGGTTTATCTTTTTTAGATACTTTAAAGAAAGGTAAGTTTATTTTTAGCACCGTTAAAAAGTATTTTAATTTTTTCAAATTTAAATTTTTGTTTAAAGTAGTTAATTTATTTAACTTATAGTTATTTTAAAAATGTGATTTTTTTTTTTTTAATTTATTTGAAGTTTAGGTGTTGTTTTGGGGCCGATTTCAATTCATAGATTTGACAGATCTTCCTGTCAAATCTATGAATGAAAATGCCCTGCTAGAATTGGCTCTCCATGGCCCACGTGATCCCAGGAGACGCTTCGAACTAACTGCGCCCCTGGGACATGCAAGCACTGCCCGCCAGCAGCTGGAGGAGGCCCAGGACCCGAAGTTCTCGTGGGCCCAAAACACAATGGTAGGTAAGTACGCGCGTGATGCTTGCACCCGCAGGAAGCCGGAAAACCGAATTTCTGGCCCACTATGTTTTTTCATTGTCTTCCTGTCAAATGTATGAAGGGAGATTCCCTTCTGTGATTGGCTCCCCATGGCCCACGTGATCTCAGGGACGCTGCAAATTGCATGCGCCTCTGGGATACGTGGGCCCTGCGCACTTGCAGTTTGGAGTGGCCCAGCATCGGATGCGTGCGCGTCCCGGGAGCCCTCAGGTAAGGGCGCAGATTTTTCCAGATCGCAGGTCTCCGCCCGCGGGAGGCCTGCAATCGGAAAATACGGGCCAGTGTATCCTGTAACTCACCGAGTGGGATAGGCAGGGAGTCCTGGTGTCATGTAGCACTGGGGAGGGTGTCTCCATGAACTGGTAGTACCAAGTGAGGTGGGGGGGGGGGGGGGAGCGGTGCGACGGGGAAGAGACGCTGTGGCTTGGGAGCACTGGTGGGTGGTCGTGTAATCTAGAAGCACCGAGATTCTAGATGAGTCTCAGTGCTTGTGGATTACACAACCAGTGTTCCCACCGTACAGTAAAAGTGTCTACTAACTAGCTGTAAGCATATTGGAGGGCGAGCGCCTTTCGTTCGCCATTGATTGCAAAATCCGGGCCAGTGTCACAATTGTTGAGAAGTGAACAGGATTATGTTATCGTCCATCCATTCACTATTTCACTCATCAGATGAGTGGTAAGAGGAGTTTCAGAGTTCTTAAAAACCCTCAATAGTCCCACTGACTGTGGCACCTGGTATCTCTTCCATTTTAGCAACAAAACATGGAATTAGTGTGTTATGATAACAAAACAGGATTTTTTGGACTGCTATTTGCAAGCATGGTGTTTTCACAATTTATTTTTGTTCCGGGTATTTGATGTGTCAAATCCTTGGTACTGGTTGAAAGAACAGCAAAGGAAAAGAACAGCCCATCATCACAACCCAAAATATACAAACGGTCTGGATTTTGCAGCAGGAATAACAGTGAGGCTATCAGCGCTTATCGTTATTAAGGAGTAATCAGACAGTAAATGGCTCTCTAATTACCATTACGTTGTTGCGCAAAAGCCCACTAAAAGTCTGTGGGCAGCTGTAAGCGTATTGGAGGGAGAGTGCCTTTCGTTCGCCGTTCATTGCAAAATCTGGGCCATTGTCACAATTGTTGAGAAGTGAACAGGATTACGTTACCAGCCATCCATTCACTATTTCACTCATCAGATTATATCAAATTAAAGTATACAGGAACTCCACAAAAGGTGCCTAGCAAGTAGGAAAAGTTGGAAAGCTAATCTTTGGCCATTTTTGACACTGGCTAGGGTTACTTGCATCATGCAAAACAGGTACCGATGGACTAGGTCTCTGTTTTGCACTGATAAATCTAACCCACTTAACCAGGCAGCAGAATCTTTGACCTCGAAAGTGGATCTATCATTCTGCCATTGGGATCAGGTTTAGCAGTGTAAACTGAGCAGCTGGTGCACAGATGCTAGAATTCAACAATTCAAACTAAACAGCACCCATGTAAAAGTACAATTTATAGAACCCCTCACATTAATACTTCCTTTGGGCAAGGTTGTCAGCTGCTCCTAGTATAAGAAAGTCTATCATTCCCAACTTTGCAAAAATAAACAGTACTAGATTTCTACAGTATACCTCCAATACAGTAATTAAACAGTGGAGCGCATCAAACTTCAATTTATAGAGGAATCACTTTTGAGACAGACTTTATACAAAAGGAACAAAACTGTTTAAGCAATTAAATATAACTAACCTAAATATCAAGATATAGCTATGCTCAGTTGACGAGCTATTTAGTAAAGTCCACTGGACAGTAAAGTAAACTAAATATTAAGGAATTCAGTGCTACACCAATTATTTTCACACTATAAACAATTAATATTGAGATACACAAACCCAGTAAAAAATACTTAACTTTGCATTTTAACATTTTGCAGTGTGATGTGTGAACATCAAGCTGAATAAATTCCAGCTCACTTACTCATGTATTCAGGTAGTATATGTCAACTGTGAATCTATTATATATTAAAAACTGCAAATGGTTTCAATATTCTAATGGTATTGCATCTGCATGTGACAAGCGTAATGTTATGCCACCTAACATTATGTGACCGTCAATCAACTGAACTCAAAAGCTCGTTATGTCTCAATTGTAACTGTAGTGCTTAACATTCACCAAAGGATGGTGCTATAGTAGTGCATTCCTTGAGAATGTTGGACAGCTTGCCAAGAGTAAAGGCAATTCTACTGTACTCAGCGCATGCCGCACATGTTTTCATGTTCTCCTGCTCCTGCTTTCTCAGAGTACCATGGGTTCCACTCCTGGGGCCCACTTCGCGTGCCAGTCCTTACTAGCAATACTGCCGCTGATCTGCCTCTTTCCCCCCACCATTTGTGAAGTGATCAGCACGGCCGCTGGGCCTTTCTGCTGCTGGCTTGATTGCTCGCTCACTGGCCCGCCATCTAGTCTTCCACTACTGTCACTCACTGCCACCCCACCTCTACCCCATAGCCCTGTGCTGACTAGAACAAAAAGCTGACTGCCGGTGCTGTATCTTCCTGTCCCTGCCGATCAAGCTTCACGATGGCCTCGATCTTCATTTAATTATCCCCAGAATAACCCAGATCTTTATTTCATTTTCCCATGAAGCCACAACTGCTTTTTCATTAATGAGAAGTTGCACAACACCAGGTTATAGTCCAACAGATTTATTTAAAATTACAAGTTTTCGGAGCTGTTGCCCCTTCGTCAGGTAAAGGTACAATGAGGGAATCTACAGTATTACACAGTATATAAACACAGAAAGCAATTTGTCTGCAGAGATACAATCTTTCAGGGAGGCATTACATCAAAGACACACCAGAGCACAGCCAAGACAATGAGATGGGTCACAGGGGGTCCAACTTGTCAAATCCTGCCGTCTGCAGTTGAGCTTTTAACCTTTTTTTGTGTTTGTTTTTTTTTGGGGGGGGGGGGGGGGGGTTTGTGTTTTTTTTAAAACTGGAAAGACAGACAACGATGTCGAGTCACGTTCTGTAGCGTGACATGAACCAGATATCCCTATTGAGGCCGTCCTCATGGGTGCGGAACTTGGCTATCAGTTTCTGCTCGATGATTTTGCGTTGTCGTGTGTCTCGAAGGCCGCCTTGGAGAACGCTAACCCGCAGATCCGAGGCTGAATGTCCTGAGCTGCTGAAGTGTTCCCCGACTGGGAGGTAACAATCCTGCCTGGCGATTGTTGCACGGTGTCCGTTCATACGTTGTCTCAGTGTCTGTATGGTCTCGCCGATGTACCATGCTCCGGGGCATCCTTTCCTGCAACGTATCAGGTAGACAACGTTGGCCGAGTCACATGAGTATGTACCATGTACCTGGTGGGTAGTGTCCTCACGTGTGATGACGGTATCTGTGTTGATGATCTGGCATGTCTTGCAGAGGTTGCCGTGGCAGGGTTGTGTGGTGTCGTGGTCGCTGTTCTCCTGACAGCTGGGTAATTTGCTGCGAACGATGGTACTTTTGAGGTTAGGCGGCTGCTTGAAGGCGAGTAGTGGAGGCATGGGGATGGCCTTAGCGAGGTGTTCGTCGTCATCGATGACATGTTGAAGGCTGCGAAGAACATGGCGTAGTTTCTCCGCTCCGGGGAAGTACTGGACGACGTAGGGTACTCTGTTGGTTGTGTCCCGTGTTCGCCTTCTGAGGAGGTCTATGCGGTTTTTCGCTGTGGCCCGTCGGAACTGCAGACGGCAGGATTTGACACGTTGGACCCCCTGTGACCCATCTCATTCTCTTGGCTGTGCTCTGGCGTGTCTTTGATGTAATGCCTCCCTGAAAGATTGTATCTCTGCAGACAAATTGCTTTCTGTGTTTATATACTGTGTAATACTGTAGATTCCCTCATTGTACCTTTACCTGACGAAGGGGCAACAGCTCCGAAAGCTTGTAATTTTAAATAAATCTGTTGGACTATAACCTGGTGTTGTGCGACTTCTCATTTTTGTCCACCCCAGTCCAACACCGGCATCTCCGCATCATGACCGTTATTTCATTAATTCACCCCTCTTTCCGCCCACACGCACCCTACCCCCAAGCTATCCTGATCTTTCATTTATTTTGTTGACTGAAGCCTAGGCTTTGATGTGCAAGGGTCCTTTCAATTTATTAATGCCACATTTACCCAACCTATTTCATTATTTTCTGCCACTATTGCCTATTTTCTTTAAGTTATTTATTTGGTACAGTTTCTCTCCATTCTTTAAGTCTGTTTTAAATTCACATTTAATTCATTTTTCTCTGTTCTATTTTTATTTTGAACTACCCAGCCCTTTTACCCACCCTGTCTCCATCATTGTCTCCCTTTTCTGATCACATCCTCTTCCCCCTTTCCTTTTCCCCTTCTTCCCAACCGATCTGCCTGTGCTCTTCCCTCTCTCTTCACCGACTCAATTTCTCTCCCCTCCTCGTCCCCTTCCTTCAACTTCTCCCCCTTGTCTTCCTCTACCCCTCACATATCCTTTCAACCTCCTCCTGATCTCTCCCGCTCTTCCCCAGCCAATTCATCCTCTCCCCATTCTATTCCCAATCTAAAAGCACCACGACTGTGTGGGCCATGTTTTCCTGTTCAGCATTTTTGCATGTTTGTATTATCTATTAAAAATGGTAGATGGGTCACAAGATTCCATTTCAAAATGCACTGAAAACCCCCATGTCAAAACTGTCTTCGTGACGTTGTCCCATTATATATTACTTGCAATGCCCATTGGGTATGTAGTTGAAGCTGTGATAATGTTAAATCTTAGCTAATGTTAGTTACACCTAAATGTTATCAACACCTTAACACCTAAATCAATTAGAAGGCTGGATTAAAAAATCTGCTTGCATTTTTTTTTTTAAATTGCATACAATTGCAGGCTCTGACCATCAGGTGCCACTGTGGAGCAATCTAAGATTCTTCACCTCCAGAAGTGTCAGCCATATTGGTAAAGGCACGAAAGGGCAAATTAAAAAAAAATGTAAGGAGGAAATTGTACATTTAACTTTAAATCTACCTAAACTGGTTATAACTGTACAAATATTTTCTCCACTATAATTCTGGGTTCCGCAATTTCCTACCTTGTCCTGTTAACTGGGCCTGGTTCAGATGAGGCTATTGCGGCCAGTATCATGCTCCCTTTCTCCCTTAGCTAGCTGTTTCTGCCAGGCCTCTAGCCCCCGATGCAACTGGCCAGGGAGCTCTTTCTTCTCCTCCTCCCCCCCACCACTACCACTGCACCCTTCCACCCCGCCCCCCCCCCCCCCCAGCCCCACCTCCCCACTATGCCGCTGATAACTGCAGCGAGGCATCCATGCCTAGAGTGGAGGCCTTTCTATTTTTATTACCAGAGGTGGAAGAGCAGAGACAAGAGTTGGGGCGTTTCAATTTTTAATACTGCGATTGTTGGTTGGGATGGGAGGGGGCGAGGCGGAGTAGTTCGCCCTCCACTTCCTTGCCCCCTTTCCCCCCAATGCCCTTGTGCTGTAAATTGGGCCCTTTAATCCGAGGAAAGCAAAAATCCTGAGAGCACAGAAGTTGTTCATCGACAAGGTCATTGGTTTGCAGTTTTTATGCTGTATTGCTGAATGTGATCCCCAGAACAGACACACAGAATTTGACTTATTCAGTCACCATGTTTATCAGATACAGTCTTAACTCCACTTAGCAACATGAGACACAAAAAAGGTCTTTGCAGCAAATGCATAATAGCCAACATATTTCAGTTTCCGATTCTGGAATATAAACTGAAACATTTTAAAGTTTAAAGGCAAATCTTACTGCCCCTTCAGATTATTTTTTTTAAACCAATAATGCAATACAGTATTGATGTTTTTCAAAACAAAACTGATTGTCTCAAGAACTTAACTATATATTAGTTTTGAAACTTTTCAGAATCACTCATTTTGTACAAAGAAAAAGAGTCTCTAATTAGCCTTTTAAAAAAAACAAAAACAAAGATATAATTTGTTCAGTTTACTCCCTTGAGGGCCAGTGTTGATTAGAATTGCCTGATTGAAGAATCTTGCCTCGTTTCATACAAAAGTGCTACACCTCTGGTTTCTAATGCATTGAAAGAGTACCTAAAATTTTCCAGAGCATCAGACAGTGATGGTACAATTAACAGTCTGCCCCCAAAGACTTAACTGTCACCATAATCCCTGCTTTGATCAGCTCTCTCACCATGAATCGCAAGGACCTCCCTATGACAAGAACTAGGTCAAAGCCATTAGTGCTGGTAAGGATTACATCAGCGCGTTAGGGGCTCGTCCATAGAAAAACTCTGTTACTGTATAGCAGTCAGGATGTACTGCAAAATAGGCTTCAATCACATTGCGATAGTCTTTATATTAACTAAAACATTAAGATATTTAAAATGCCGTTACGCTGCAGATTTAGCATTGGTGAAAACGATTTCAACTTTGCACAGACACTAAACGATTGTTGTAGTATCAGGATCGGCTTGACTCTGGAATGAAGTGGACTGAGACGTCCTGGAGGGGATGGTCTCTCACCATTTTGTTTTGACACCACATGGACCATAAATCTGGTGTGGTGTCAAACTTGGTTTACAAAATCTCAGACCAGCAGCTGCATGTAAATGTACCCTTAATAAAGTCCCATTATTGAGAGCTGGAATTTATCCTGCTTTTAAACATTTTTTAATATCGCCAACAAATAGCATTTGGAAAAAAAGTTTTGTCAATTTGTAATTTTTGTTTAAAAAAATGGGTTCTAAATATACGTTAAGGGCTAGATATTACACTCAGTCTAGCCCCAATTGAGGAAAAAAATGCCATGAGAATGTATTGTTGAAAACAAACTACTCACAGCAACTGAAATACCACAAATGAAGTCACAAAGCAATGGGTTTATACAAAAACAAGGTTTGATTTTACACTAGATAGCTAGGCAAGATATTTCTCATCCGCCAGGACATAGAACCTGTTCATCATATTAGCATCCATCAATGCCACTAGCACAGGATTGCTCTAGGGAAAGAAGGAAATTTAGATTATAGGAGGACATGGATAGAATGGCAGGTATGCAAGTTGAAGGATGAGGTTTGGCTGCAGTTGTGCACAGTGATGCTGAAATAAATAGAAGTTATTCAAACATCAAGAGTAGCTTTACTATTGTAACACTTCCGCATATTCTCTCATAAAAGCACACTTTGCATACCAACCTCTTGCCGCTCTAAAAACAGCATCAAATCTAAAATTGATAGTGAAAATGTAAATAATGTAGGAAATTCGCATATCTAACCACCTGAATCAAAACACCCTGTACTTCAGCTCAAGTTCTTCTATGTAGGTGTTGGTTACAAGCAAGCACTAGTATAAAAGTTTGAACATAAAACCAGCGGAGAGGAAATGATAAATAAAAGCTGCTTTTTTATGCATAACTGATGGCCCCAGCCTTGGTCAGGTTAGCATGTCAGCCTTATACGTATAATGCAAAGCCGCTAGTACTGAATTATTGATTTCTTCTCTAAATCCCAAAAGAAGAAAGCATCCCAAGGAAACCAATACTGAATCAGGGACGGGGACTCACCAAAATTAAAGTTAGCAAATTAATAGTAATGAAGAAAATAATGGCACTAAAGAGTGACAAATCCCCAGAACCAGATGGTTTTCATCCCAGGATTTTAAAGGAAGTAGGTGAGAACATTTCAAATGCCCTATGATCTTCCAAAGTTCCCTCAATTCAGGAACCCGTCCTTTAGATCGGAAAGTTGCACATCACTCCGCTATTTAAGAAAGGTGAGAGGCAAACCAGGGAATTATGGACTAGTTAGCCAAACATCTGTTGTCAGCAAATTACTAGAGTCTATAATTAAGGATGAAGTAACTCAACACCTTGAAAATTTTCAGCTGATCAGAGAGAGCCAGCATGGATTTGTGAAAGGTAGGTCATGCCTGACAAACCGGATTGAATTTTTTGAAGAGGTGACTAAAGTAGTGGACAGGGGAATGCCTATGAATGTTATTTATATGGACTTTCAGAAGGTATTTGACAAAGTCCTTCATTAGAGACTGTTAGTTAAAGTTGAGCCTCATGAAATTGAGGGCAAATTATTGACCTGGTTAGCAGAGTAAGGATAATGGGCAAGTATGCTAATTGGCAGGAACGACTTGTGGTGTCCCACAGAGTTCTGTGTTGGGCCTCAAATATTCACTATTTATCAACGACTTAGATGATGGGATAGAGAGCCACAGATCCAAGTTTGCCGATGACACAAAGATAGGTAGCATTGTAAGCAGTGTAGATGGAAGCATAAAATTACAAAGAGATATATTAATTGATTAAGTAAATAGGCAAAAATGTGGCAAATGGATTTCAATATAAGCAAGTGTGAGGTCATCCACTTTGGACCTAAAAAGGATAGAACAGAGTACTTTCTAAATGGTGAAAGGCTAGAAACAGTGGAGGTCCAAAGAGACTTGGGGGCCCATGTCAGAGAGTCATAACGGCATAGAAGGAGGCCATTCGGCCCATCGAGTCCGTGCCGGCTCTCTGTAGAGCAATCCAGTCAATCCCATTCCCCTGGTCTATCCCCGAAGTTAGGAAACACTTCTACATGCAAAGGGTGGTAGAAGTTTGGAACTCTCTCCCACAAACGGCAATTGATGCTGGGTCATTTGTTAATTTTAAATCTGAGATTGATAGATTTTTGTTAACCAAAGGTATTAAGGGATATGGGGCAAAGGCAGGTATATGGAATTAGGTCACAGATCAGACATGATTTCATTGAATGGTGGAACAGGCTCGAGGGGATAAACGGCCTACTCCAATCCTGCTGTGGGGCTTAAATCTATGACCTGTGGACTCAGGAGTTGAGGCCAGCGGATACTTGCCCTTGCCATTATTGGCCTACATAGACCTTTCCATGACATCAAGGAAGACTCCAGCCAGAACGATAAATTGCAGATGCAGTTATTCCATGGTGTAAATGAAGTGTGTTGGCAACAGAAGCTTGCACAATAAATACCACCCAGTGAATTGCCTGGGATCCCAATAGATGTGGGGAATTACTTTGCTAATCAGCCAGACTACATACTACAACCTACATTGACCTTGTTTCCTCAAATTTCCTTGCTACAAAAAACAAAGTCATTTGCAAACACAAATCCTATATGCTGTTTACTTTCTGGGTTCAGACTACTAGGTCAACTACAGATTGCATTTTCACTTCCTTTTTCTCAAGACATGAAAGATAAAACATAGCACTCATTCACAAAACAGCACTTCACTGCAGCTTAGAAAAGTGCAACGTTTGATCAAACTGTTCAGACTGAGATACATTGGATTAATAAAAGCGAGAAAGAAAGTGCAGACAGGAGTACCTTCAATTTAACCACCCTCAATACAATTTTTTTAAATCATGTAAATGCATCTCTTCTGATCAGGACTGAAGGCTGATTTTATGATTCATTTTCACCATCATAGGGACCTATTTTTGCACTAAATTCACAAATAATTATCACACCCGAAACCTCCGTTTCTGCTCCGTCACTGCAATGTGAAAGGTGAGTTACTCACGGTTTGTGGGTTCAGTTTCCATAAATCTGTGCAAACTTTCCAGATAAATGCACGATAACAAATACTTTGAATATATAAAATAACGCCATTGGCAACATGACTCGGAATTGACACAATCGAATCGATTAGAAGATGGTTTACTTAGAACTTTTTTTTAAACTTGCAGCGAGCTTTTAGTCTCTCTGAAGGAACTTTAGCGACTAATTCAAAATTAATCCTGGGCTTGATTTCATGCCAGTGAGTTATAAAAATGCTATTTTTGTTTATTGGTACAATTGGGTGAAAGATGTTGTCTGAATTCTGCGGTGGTACCGCCAGTCTCCCGATGTAACTCTGGCGCAGACCCAGATACATCAGGTCCCTGCCGTTTCTGCGAGTTTCCTCAATAAAGAGTGGGAGAGCCTCTAGCCCAGTGGTGGGCAAAATACGGCCCGCCAGTTCATTCTATCCGGCTCACTGGACGGGACAGAAACAGAACCCGAGCCGGAGCTCAAGCTGCACGTTAGTCCGAGTCGAGTCATGGCTGCTCATCTCGATGACTCTTTTACCGAAGAAAGAGACCGCTGCATCTTTCCTCTCCCGGTACCCAGAGTATGACAGCAAGGGGGGGGGGGGGGGGTTTCCTCATCACCGTCTTCGATACAGGAGTGGATCCCGGAGCACAAGGACTCGCAATTGGTGCGCAACCATGCGGCCGCGTACCTTAGAGGGAGCATTGCTGTGCGACCCGCAACAGCTCAGCAAAACCTGTTAAGTCGCCCTCCGACCCAAATAATTGCCCACCCCCATCATAGATGCTAGATGAAACCTAAAATGGTGGGTCTCTACAAGAGGAAATGCATCACAAACCCAATGTTATTTTCAATAAAGTGCTTTAAACAAAGTGCTACCTCTATATTATTCTCCATTAATTGTTAGATGAATTATACTAGTATCTGGCTTTTATAATGGAAAGTAGATATGAAAATAGCCCTCAGATTACCAGCATGGCCAGAGAAACTCCCATCTCCATGGGTTTATAAGATTTTGACTCTCATCCTCAGAAGGTGAAATAGTTATATTAAAGTTATAAAGCTATTTAAACTGTATTAACTCTAAGCTACAAAAATAACAGAATAATTTTACTAAAAATAAGCAGTGTTCATCAACCTCATACTAGGAGGCTGCCACCCAAGGAGGGGCCTTTGCATAAATACATTTAAACTTTGGCAGACTAAGCCAAGAAAAGCCCTTCTACTTATAAAGTATGCAATAAAACATGCCGCTGTTCGCTAATCAAAAATGGAGCACATTTGAAGAGTGTGAAGCCACCTATCTTCAGTACACCATATGTAGCCCAATACGCATTAAATGTCTATGACAAGAAGATGGATTTAGAAAAAGATTTAAAACACCAGTTATTGCGTGCTCGGTCACCACTTTCCCATTCTGATTCTTTTAAGCTCAAATATTTTTTTCTATTTAATCTATACTATATTTTCTAACCTTTTCTCTCTTGAAAGAGTTGGTTTCAAGCTCCACATTTTTTTTGGCGGTCAGTCGATTTTGGAGGTGGCAGCAATTGCTTTCGGGGCCGGGGGGTGGGGGGGAGGCTTTCACTGGCTTTGAATGCCAGTTTTATCCCATCAAACTCCAAAATGTGAAGATTGCATCTATGATGAAATATCAATCAGATCAATCTTTGATACATTTTTACGGTGTCAGCCAAGCTTCCCATTCTGGATTGCAATCCAGCGACCCCTGCTAGAAATATGCACGTGGAGACATCAGATGAGGGCAGGATCAGGCTTGGTTGCAATATCTTCCATGATAAATAACCTAAAACTAAATGCTAAGCCTCACACCCTAATTATGGCCATTAGGGTGAAATATGGAGGACAGCCAGTGACTGTTGAAATATATCCCAGCAAGAGATCAACACTTTTAAGGGGTTTTGCAGGGGTGGTGGGGGGGGGAGGGGAGGGGGGGGGGGGGAGAAGAGGGAAGAGGGAATATTTGCAACAAAAAATAAATATATTCACTAAGTATTTTGAGTGCATTTTGTCCCAAATTTGTAGTCAAGTACTGTAAATGTGGATAATGTGTGAACAAAAGTCAGAGTTAAAAAATGAATGAGTTTAATTGCAACAAAACAAATCTCTTGCTGAGATCCAGCTCCTGATTTTGTTTTGTACATAAATACAGCATAATAGCTGAGCATTGTTGAATAATTGTGACATGAACAAATGTCTTACAAAATTGATAGTCTTGTGTGGGAGCGCAAAATCTAATGGTTGTGCCAACTAGTCATAGCGACAAAGATTCCACCACATTTCTACAATAATTAGCGTCCAAATTGAAAAATAGGTTCTCTTATTAAATCTCTTCCTATTACTTGCTCTTAATAGTTGACAGTAGACACACTTCTATCCACTTTAGGAACATTTGTAACAATTGTCAATAGAGGAGCTTAGACTGTTTTGTAATTCACAGTGGATGACATATAATGGTAATATGTATACTATGAAACAATCTCTCAATGTTCTCAGGAAATCCACTTAGAAATTCACTGCACTTTTCCATTTTAGAGATAGTGTTTTGCTGAGCTGAAATAAGCATAATTAATAGCTTTCAGCTCAAATCAGAAACCAAAAAATAAATAATCACATCAGTGTCATACCTTCACAGTTTTTCATGGTCTTGCACTCATTTCCTCAACTCCACAGGACTGCCAACGTCCTCTCCACCTTCAAAACCCTTTTCAAAAATCTATTTGACCACACTTTCAGTCACCCCCCCCCTAACTACTGATCAGTACCTTTTCGATGGCAGAACACTCAGCTATCTCAGTCTTACTTTCTGGAACTTCCCCCCTAATCCCCTCCACCTTGCTACTTCTCTCCCGTCTTTCAAAGCCATGCTTTCTGCCATCTCTCCTAACTATTGCTCAGTGCCAATTTCACCTTTGAAGTGCCTTGTAACATTTTCTACATAGATGTGCTATATTAATGGATAACATTTTTGGGTCACTGCATTGACACGTGTGGATTGTGAAAACTATAATGATGTAGGGCATAACCTTAGATTTAAAACTAAGACATTCAGGGGCGATGTCAGGAAGCACTTCACACAAAGGGTAGTGGAAATCTGGAACACTCTCCCTCAGAAAGCTGTTGAGGCTAGGTCAATTGAAAGATTCAAAATTGAGATAGACAGATAGATTTTTGTTAGGCATAGATTATTGTTAGGCATGGGGATTAAGAGCTATGGAGCAACTGTGGGTAAATGAAGTTCAGGTACACACCAGCCCTGATCTAATTGAATAGTGGAACAGGCTCGAGGGGCTAAATGGTCTGCTCCAGTTCCTATGTGCTCTAAAGTAATAAAAAATTAAGAGTTCTGTTAGATCTGTGTTAAATAAAGATGGAAAGGAAGAGTTATTTTCTAAAGTTAATTTTAGATTACACCACTACACTTGGTGTCATTGCAAATGAAAGTGGACGTAAATGTTGTATTGTATGCACAATGTATTCCATAAATTCTGGAAGCATTATCTATTCATTAAAAAAAGTTTCTGTGCCTTTTGAGCAATCTTAGCCAACAGCTATTGTGTGACCTTTCCAACCGAATGACATTTTTAAGCAGTCCCACTGCCTAGTGATGATATGATTATTCTAATTGCACTGCTTGCTACCAATCTCAAGCATATATACATTTCATAAAAGTTTAAAGGCAGTAATTATGAAAGGTATTTTCTGGGCATGTTCAACACATTTCATTGTTGTTACTTACCAAACCTCCTTAGCATATCAAGCCCAACATGCATCAGTCAACACTGTACATGGCTCAATGTCCTTTAACCTTGGTATAATATGCTACTACCTATCTCCCCCTATTGCTATAGGTTGAGTGTGTCAGTTTTGTAATCATGGAAACAGAACTTACTCATACCGCTAAGCTCCACGGCTGTAGTGATTATGGAGCAATTCCACACTTACTAAGGAGTACAAGCAAATACTTGCAGCTGCCTGGCTCTATGTCTGCAGGGGTGGGATCTTGGTCTGGGTCATCCGTCACATTAGCAGAGCCTAGTCTTGCTTCAAATCATAAAATCTATAGATTATATATTTTTCACATGAAATTCCAATATATTATGAATTTAAAATAGAACACTTAGCTCCTTTCTGAAAAGGACTCTTTTGCCTTTGTTTAGGGGGAAGAAGGATAACATGGAAACCCGTCTAGAGATAGCTATGGATTTTAGGAGGAAGCAGCCAGCCGGTTTCCTACAGTGGTGCCGAATGCATATACTTACAAGTTAATTGAATCAGCACTTCTCATACTTCGAGATGATGATGCTTGTATTACTGTACCAGTTTCAAGCTATCTGTTTGAGAACAGCCCAGCCAATTGATATGCAAGTCATGTTTCAAAAGCAACCAACCTATCAGAAAACCGGAAGTCTGAGATCTATATGAATGATAAAAATAGTAACATGATTGTCTGCCTATTGCAAAAGAACTGCTTTGATGGAGATGTTGCCAGCCAGCTAACCTGCAATTCCGTTGCTTCAGCTTTTTGTTTCCACACTGTAATAATGAGACAAGACTCAGGGAGAAAAGCAGCCTATGTTGCGTTAATCAAGCTCTATGTGAAAAGGTTTTGAATTAAAATTTCAAACACTATTATTTTTGAGAATTTTTAAAAAAATTGTAAATCAAACATTTTGCTGATTATTTTTTCTGCTTCTATATTTGGTAATTATAAATCTTGCAAATAAATTTGACTACTGATGTTAGCTTGAATGATAGTTTGATGATGGTTTCCTATTTTGAAGTTTACATGAATGCACAGTGGGCAGGCTATGCATTCTCCAGTGCAAAATATCACAGCAAAAAGGCAAAGGTCGATCTTGTGAACATTACTCCCATTCAAAGGCACACATAACTTAAGCTTCAAATCATGACTGATGCAGGCCTGCTTGTGGAAACTGTGCATTGCTGAGAACAGACAGTTGGGAGGACACTCAACCTATAGCAGTAGGGGGAGATAGGTAATAGCATATTACACCAAGGTTAAAGGACATTGAGCCATGTACAATATTGACTGATGCAAGTTGGGCTTGATATGCTAGGGAGGTTTGGTAAGTAACAACTATGAAATGTGTTGAACATGCTCAGAAAATACCTTTGATAATTACCCCCCATTATGGGATTTTGATGTGACTTACTGTTTTTCCAACACAGGGTATAGCATCAAGTGCTGCTGTTTAGTTGCTCATATTAACTTTTACTTCTGGCCAATTACTTTGTTGCACTTAAGTAAATGAAGTGCTTAGTGCCAGAGTGTTTGGAATAGCATTTGCAACTGTTAAGTACAGTGTACACGTGCCACGTGGAAGATCTGTGGGACAACAGGCAACTCAAAGATTTAAAGCACCCAAAACCTTCAAATCCAAATACTTCTACTTTGTATTAAATTACAGTAAAGCACAACTGTTTGTGCTCCAAAAATTTCAGTACTCCCACAATTGTATTGCTGTTGTGCACAATGCAAAATATTACCAATAATCAAGAAAGATACACCCAAGTTCCAAGTTCTCTGATCTATAAAAATCTAATTTCTACACACACTTCCCACTTACAAAACCTTGCTTTCTGTTGTCAACTTTTTCCATTATAAATATTCTGCGTTTAGAATGAAAACTGCTTCTGTAAACTTGCTGCACTGTAATTACACCCTTCTGCCAGTAGAGGCATTGTAGAGCCTCAGTTCTGCATCTTTTAGCTCTTCAACCTGTACTGCACAGAAACTCCCTTGGTCCAACCAATTCTAGTTCTCTGCTGCCCAAATTGCTCAGATTTGTTATTTAACGATAAATATAAAATCAAAGCATTATTTAAAATTAATGTAAAGTGGAGACTGAATTCCATCTCTAATCCAGATACCTGAAGACTACACTTGGTCGTGATTTCAAATAAAACTGTTGGACTATAACCTGGTGTTGTGCGACTTCCCATTTTTGTCCACCCCAGTCCAACACCGGCATCGCCGCATCGTGATTTCTTGTGTGCAACACCACAGAAGATTGACTAGTAAAGTAATAAAATTGAAATGCAATAGCAGAGTACTGTGTTTTTCAAGCTCATCTGGCTATTCTGTAGTTCACTCTAAAATGTATGCAGTCTTCAAACTTCGTCAATAACCACTGACACTATTTCTTAATGTTTCAAAGTTATAATTTAAAAAACAGTTTCTTTTCATACTTGGCTTCTCACAAGGATGCACTGATGATCCAATTTTCCCCAGTGTTGCTATATTTTTGAAAGCAGTTACTATTTAAAAACAAGAATTGACTTAACAAAAAAATTACTCAAGGCATGTTCTGTTGACTAGCACTTTAATAAATTATTTTTAAACCCATCCAGCAAAACTTTTGGTCACAGCAAAGAGTCAAAGCTGTTATTTCATATGCATTAAAGTAGTTGATCCTTATTACATACCTAAAATAGTTAAATGCTCAAGGCTCTGTCACCAAGAGAGGTGCTTGGTTAATGGTTGTAAAAAGTACAATATTTATGACTTATTCCTTATAAGGTTTCACTCCAACTATTTAAAAAACATATTAAAGCAAAGATAATTTTATTACATTTTTAATGGGGAATCTGCAATCCTAAATAAAAAGACAAGACTAAAGATAAAGACAGCAATGACACTCTGGGCTCCAGCTTCAGATTTTGGTTAATTATTTTAATCTGGACATTATTTCATAGTGGACACCCCAATCAAATTAGGGTCAACAAACCACCAGCTCTTGGCTTCAAAACCATGATACTACAGGTCTTTAAATTAGCGCTCACATGTTCTCAATGATCACTTTATGGTATACTATTACAGTAGCTATTGTAAGGAAGTTATGCAGAATATCAACTTACTAGCTTCAATCGCTGACAGTGCAAAATCTCAGGTCCCGCAAAGGGTGTAATGATGTCAGTATTCCAAAATTTTGCAGCACCTGTATAAAGATAAAATAATTTTATAAATATGACTTAATCTAAAAATAATAAACTTTTACCTTAACTTTGGATCTCTAACAGGGCTACTATTTAATACAGGGCACAAAAATGCTCTACCCCCATTACCCCAAAAAAGTGCAAAAGAACGAATTTCAGCCACTGAATTGCTTACAGCACTACCAGTGCCCATGGTATTGTACCTCAGAGTCAGCATCTTGACGATGGGAGAAAATTGAGGAAGGAAAAACTAAGTAGGGGAGGGAAGAAAAAAAACTGTCTCTAACTCTTTAGGTGTAAACTGCAAATGTCATGCATCATGACAAATGGTATACAGCAGACAAAATATAAACACTGTGTGTACATTTTAACAGCAATACAAAATGCATCCTATAATTAATGGTGGAAAACAATTTTATTCTAATTAAAACATGAATTAAAGCTAATTATTGTACTTCTGTTCTTAATCTATTTTTCAAGCTTAAAATAGGGATAGGAGGGCACAAAAAATATTTGTATTACTAATTCAAACACCTACTGGTTCAAACCAATATAAAGATAAGTTATCAATAGATAAGTACTTAATTCTGTTGGAGGAGGGAGAAACATGGCAATACCATTTCTGGAAGTGTAAGATATTGCAAGAGGGATAGCATACATTGCAGGGCTTTCCTACAGCCGATCCCACACTGAAATCCAGGCCACAAGAAACTTTTGCCCATAATTCTTGATAATAGAAATCTATTTAGCAGGCTCATATTTGTTTTTAATAACTGATGCCTATGAAATTTGATACCAACCTCTCAAGCTCTACATGTAACACAGAACTGTTTTTTTTTTTACAGATCAAATGTGCAATTCAACTTTTTAATTAAGCAGTTGAAAATCATATCTATATTAAAGATCTTACATCTGCATGTACTTCCTTTCTCTGCCACTTCCTGATATCGTTTTTGTTGCAGTGTGTGTTAGATATTTCCATTATAAATTTCTATATTCACATTTACAATGGAAACACCTGTGTAAACTTGTGACTCAATCTGCAATCTTGCCACTGGATTCCAACAATTCTCTCAAAATGCTTTCTGAAAAATAAATTCACTGCCATTCTTTTCCTCAGTAACTGAAATTTGTATCGTCCAAAATAAGGGTTAAGCCAAAAAAAATAAAATGTATCTATTTTACAATAACAAGATTAAATTTATAGTAACACAAGTCCCAGCCTGAATGGAGATGATTAGATAATTCTCCCATCAATCAGGCCTAGAAATAAGTAACTGGGATCGATTTTACATTTTGCTGGAGAAATAATCCTGCTGTACTTGGGAGACTCAGTTTACTGTAGTTTCGGTCATGAGTTCGGAGACTCTAAATTAAAACAAAATGTCCCGCCCCACCTCCAACTCCTTGATTAACACAGTGGCGTCAATATTCACTCCATTAAATTTATCCATTGAATTGCCTTTTAATGCCTTCAGTAAAAGGTTTTTCTTTAAGACCGTGGCCTCTCCCAAAAGCCTAGGCTTGGACTTGATATGCTTGCCAAAATCTGAGACATAATGGGCTGAACTTAGATTGTGCCATCTGAAATGTGCAATATGAATTTCCCAGGATACATCAGTACTATACAGCTCACTATATTGAGGATTTTTTTCTTTACCTTCTAAATTTTTTTTAATTTGTGGAAAAATTTCAAAATTCATATTTTTGTTTTAAAAAGAGAGCGTTTGCACATGAGTGGGTGTGAGGGATGGGGCAGGGAGAAAAATTGTACCTTCATGTAATGTTACATGGACGGGCAAATGGGAGTCTTCAGAGCAAATAAAAGGTTACTGTTGAAGTGAGTGGCAGTAAAGCAAGGTGGAGAGGAAGATAATGGCAGTTGAGCAGATAGTTCAAAGGGAAACAGTAGCAGTAGTGATGGCAATGAGGGTGCAGTTGGATGGAGAATGTCCACAGAGATGATGAAACGGAAGGGATGTATGTGAGGGGTGGAGAGAAACACGAGCAATTGGGGAAAGGAATGGGAAGGGCCGCATTTTCCCCGTCCCAAATGAAGTCTGCCGCTGTTAAGGGCTCCTTTGCCTGCTGCACCACCGACGCAAAAGTAAAGGAGGCAAAAAAGAGTTCAGCAAAGAGAAGCAGAAGAGAGAGACAAATGAAGAAGATAAGGAAACACCAACACGGAGACAACAGAGATAGGTAAGAGACTATATTTTATGACTTACCATGTACAATGCCACAGCAGATTGACTAGTATATTAAAAATATTACCCCAGCGTGCACTCCGTGTCAACGCTTCCCATAAATATTCCCATGTCCATGTTTATAATGGAAACTGTCGATGTTAACTTGTCACACTGTAATTACACCCTCTCACTAGTGGAGACTGCAGCACCGCCACAAGTGTACAAATGTGGACATAGGAAATTAGAACAGATATACAAGGACAAAATGTTTTCCTTTAAAATGGCGACTGAATCACGTCTGCTTGCACTGATCAATCATCCTCCACCCTCTAACCAGACTTCCCCTGAAGACTACACTTAGTCTTGACACATCCCGTGCAATGCCACAGGAGATCAATTAGTAGAAAACTTAAACTATTCTTTCTTCCTCCCATCACATTAGCTAAAAAATAAAGCGGTGAGTTTCCTATACTGTAAAAGTAATTTCACTTTCTACTTATTTTCCGAGCTCTGAACACACCTACCACTTGGGACTTAAACTTGGCATAAGGTCAGCTATGGGGCTCAGCAGCAAGCAGCTCCAGAGAGCTGTGCAGTGAATAAAACATCCCTTTCAACACTCTAGATGCCAAAGACTTGAAAATTGCACATATAATATTCACTATGCTTGCATTTATACTGCCACTTTTGCATTGATGCAAAGTGGTTTTGAGTGCCTATCAAAGGAAAGGTGGTATTATAACTCAGGAAACTACTGACTGCACTAAAACCCTTTGGCGCGAGGCCCTCTCCAGGAGGCCAGCTCAGAGCCCCCAATGAAACTCCTGCCTGTGATCCCCTCACAACCATACAATATATATACACACACACACACACGAGGATCTTGGGTTTTCACAAAACTGGCTTTTAAACATTACCTCCAATTTAAGGCCATTTAATTGCAACACAGCAGTGTTTACATTCTGGGATTATTAAAACTTGAGTATTTCTACTGGAGGATGTTGCAATAAAAGATTATAAAAGGTTGCTGATTTTACGCCTCAAAATTATAGTCACACATTAAAAGTCTAAGTTTCTATTGATAAACAATTATAGCATTATTGGAAAAGGGTCAAAAGTGAATTTGAAGTTTGCAGTGCAGTTTGAATCCAGATAGGTCCACAGTAACAATGTAAATGGGTTATCAGATACATGACATTGTAAACTTACAGTACTAGGCACCTTCTCGCGAGGAAAATACTGATCAAATTCAATTTACATACTAAACAAAGTCCTCTTAAAGCCAGTAAGTTTTGCAGTCAAAATCAAATCGGAAATAATAAATCCCTCCATGGTCTCACCCCTCCCCACCTCTAATCTGCTCCAGCCCCACATCGCACCCGCCCCCCCACAAGATATATACACTCCTCTAATTCTGCTATTTTGAGCATCCCTGATTATAAATCGCTCAAAATTGAGAGGTCGCACAACACCAGGTTATAGTCCAACAGTTTTATTTGAAATCACAAGCTTTCGGAGCTATCGATTGCCCCTTCCTCAGGTGAAGTAAATAGATACAGAATCGCCAAAGCATATATAGATAGAGAACAAAGCATGTGTACCTTACAATTGCAGACCACTAAATTAAATCATCCTGACTATCTGCCGAGGTGTGATAAAGTTAATCAGGTCAGCCAGGAAGGTACCACATCAAAGACATGGCAAGATACAACTGAGACAATGAGGTGTAGTCGCAGGGGTTCGAACGTGTCAAAAGCTGCCGTCTGTATGTAAAACGAAAAGCTTTAAAAATTTTACTTTTTTACTGGGAATCACATCTGTGAACAAACCAACGACGACGCGAGTCCGGATCACGTCATGTATCGTGACATAAACCCAAGATCCCGGTTGAGACCGTCTTCATGAGTGCGGAACTTGGCTATCAGTTTCTGCTCGATGATTTTGCGTTGTCGTGTGTTTCTAAGGTTGCCTTGGAGAACGCTTACCTACGCGGGTAAGCGTTCTCCAAGGCAACCTTAGAAACACACGACAACGCAAAATCATCGAGCAGAAACTGATAGCCAAGTTCCGCACTCATGAAGACGGTCTCAACCGGGATCTTGGGTTTATGTCACGATACATGACGTGATCCGGACTCGAGTCGTCGTTGGCTTGTTCACAGATGTGATTCCCAGTAAAAAAGTAAAAATTTTCCCAGTAAAAAAGTAAAAATTTTAAAGCTTTTCGTTTTACATACAGATGGCAGCTTTTGACACGTTAGAACCCCTGCGACTACACCTCATTGTCTCAGTTGTATCTTGCTATGATGGAGATGCCGGCGTTGGACTGGGGTGGACAGAAATGAGAAGTCGCACAACACCAGGTTATAGTCCAACAGATTTATTTAATTTTACAAGCTTTCGAAGCAGTTCGCTCCTTCGTCAGGTAAGTTAGCAGTGAGAGAATCTCCCAGAATTCACAATTTAAACACAGACAAAATCTATTCACATTTTTCCCTACAACAAAGAGCACAGCCAAGACAATGAGATGTGTCCCAGGGGGTCCAACGTGTCAAACCACCTGCTGGCTGCATATCCTGTCAATTTGTGTTCTTGTGTTAGTCTTTTTAAAAAAAAAACACCTGGGAAGACCGGCCATGATGTCAAGTCACGAATAGATTTTGTTTGTGTTTAAATTGTGAATTCTGGGAGATTCTCTCACTGCTAACTTACCTGACGAAGGAGCGAACTGCTTCGAAAGCTTGTAAAATTAAATAAATCTGTTGGACTATAACCTGGTGTTGTGCGACTTCTCATTTGTATCTTGCTATGTCTTTGATGTGGTACCTTCCTGGCTGACCTGATTAACTTTATCACACCTCGGCAGATAGTCAGGATGATTTAATTTAGTGGTCTGCAATTGTAAAGGTACACATGCTTTGTTCTCTATCTATATATGCTTTGGCGATTCTGTATCTATTTACTTCACCTGAGGAAGGGGCAATCGATAGCTCCGAAAGCTTGTGATTTCAAATAAAACTGTTGGACTATAACCTGGTGTTGTGCGACCTCTCAATTTTGTCCACCCCAGTCCAACACCGGCATCTCCGCATTATAATCGCTCAACCATTGGTGGCCATGCCTTCTGTTGCCTAGGCCCTAAGCTCTAGAATTCCCTCCCTAAACCTCTCTTTCCTCCTTTAAGACGCTCCTTAAAACCTAACTCCTTGACCAAGCCTGCCCTAATTTCTCCTTATGTGGCTCGGTGACAACATTTTGGTCTTATAATACTCCTGTGAAGCGCCTTGGGATGTTTTACTACTTTAAAGGCGCGATATAAATACAAGTTGTTGTTGAATTTATATACTCTCCAGAATAAATTCCAAATTAGGTACCTTTAAAGAACCTCATTCTTGTACTACAGGACTCAGTTACCATTTGAGCAATTTAAATGAAAGAGAGACAAGTTCTAAAATATTTTGGAAAAGTGCCTCTGCAAAGTGATAGAATTTAGAATAATCTACAAGGTAAAGTAGTGGATTCAAATACTTGGGACATTTAAAATCCAGTCGGATGCCAGACTGGGGCGAGTTGAATTACTGGAGAATCAAGCTTTCGTTGGCCTTTTCTCATCCTTGTCTTATGTTCTTATTCTCCAAATCATTACTAATCCAAAATCTTTAGCCTTTCATTCTGTTGGCTAGACAAGTTTTCTACACTACATCCCAAGAACAAAGTATTATAAATCATCACACTACTTTGTAATCTGTGAATTTTTATTTTGGACTGACAGCAACTTTATCAAGTAAAAGAAAAATTGAAAAAGGATAAAAGTTGTATACTAACAGTATCAACAAGCTTATTCTGCAGAAATCCTTCTGACCTACAAATAATGCATACTCTCTTATAGTTGCTATGACAGTAGTAGAGCAATGAACTATTTACAAGCCACCAGACAAAATCTAATGCATACGAGGGACTTCAGGAAGTAGAATCACAATGCAAAGAAAGTGATCTAAGCAGACATAAATAGTCATAATATTTAATTACCAAATACAGAACTATAAATAGCACTTTTGTTTTCCAAACAGCAAAATACTTGCGTTAGCAAGCTATCAACAAATCCAAAATGATCAAATCAGTTGATCAATTGTTTCACAACTAAAGACAGCACTTTTTATTGAGACCAACATGCAGTTCATTTACCCACACACTGTGTGCAGATCAATACTCAGTAGGATCAAAGTTTTATTACTGTATTTATTTTCACATTAAAATATTTTCTATTTTCACAAGAGGCTCAGCTTCCAAAAATATTAATGTGAAACTACCCAGCTACTTGACATACACCAGGAAATGATGATTGACAATTTTAAATTTACTGCCAAAAATATGCAACTCCCATCTCTGCAATTATACAGTGCCGCAAGATTACATTAAACAACTTTTGTGAAGTGGTAAATAAGAGTCACGTTTGCCTTCAGAAAATTGTATGAAAGTACTTGAAAGAGTAAATAAAACAGGCTATAGTGCTACCTATCGTCCTTAAAACTTATGGTGAAAAAAATCTCATACATGCTGTGCACTTGCACTCCACCCATGGTATGGCATCCATGTTAAGTGGATGGCACTGTCATACAAGTTTAATTTTAAGAGCATGGCAAGAGCAGCTTGATAAATATATTTGGATGAACTATTTACCAAGGACAGCATGGCTTCTTACCTTACTGTTCAAACATGAATCTGTTGTTAGGAACAAAGCGCTTCATGTGTAGTTCTCAACATTTTTTAATTCAGCTGCTATTAATAGGAAAGTTTGATTCCTACTTTAAAGAAAAAAATTCTAAAACCCCTCCGCACCATCATTTTGGGGTTTTTTTAAAAACCATTTTTGGGTTCAAAGACTTCTAGGTCAGGAATAGCATGGATCAGATATCCAATAAAGCTGATACAGAAATAAATAACAGAAAAATGCAACATTGTAGCATATTCCTGACAATCTTCTACATCCTTTCCCAAACAAACATATTCAAAAATCAGCAGCTGGTGCTGGAAAGTAGCCGATTGTTAACATACACAGCTTCACTACTCAATGTACATATAATGTTTATACATATCAGTATTGTAGAGTTGGATCTTTTATTAATGACTTATTCTGAACACAAATCAAAGAGAAACATGCCAAGTTTCAAATTTGAAACAATTAAAAGATTCTTCCCCTCCACCCCCAGACTCTTTCTCCCTCTTTTCTGAAACTGAATCTTGCTGAGGCATCGTTCCATAGGCATAAGCAGCCCTCCAATACAAAGGAGCAGGGGGAGGGGGATTTATGGAGACAGTTGGCAGTGAAGAAAAACCACCTTGTGGGTAGATTTGCTCTTCAAAATGTTTCTGGAGTAGCAGATGGGTTTTTGCAGATGAGCGTGAGTCCAGCTAAAAAACAGCTAAACTGGTTGTGTGTCAGATATACTTAAATTGTGGTCCTTGGATTTGAGAACACAAAGATGGGGGTCATACCGAGATGAACAACCAGGATGGGAAAGAGTAACGGTTTTGCTGGGTCAAGAGCATCAACGGTGGAGGTGAGGGAGCAGTTGAGCAGATCGACAGCTGCAGAAGTATTGTGGCGAATGGAAGACCAACGGCTAGACATTTGGAAGTTTGAAAGTGCAGTTGTAAGTAACTTGGGCAAGAGATTGTTTTCCATGGGGCAGAGACAGAAAAAAGTGGGATTGGAAGGGGGTAGTGGGTAGGGTGTGCGTGATACAAGAAACTGGTCGGAGACTTGTCTGTGATTGAAACCATGGGGGTAGAGAGACCACAAGAGATAGCATGTCCTAGGGGATGGCCGTGACTATGAGTCGGAGAGTTTATATGGAGGGAGAGATTTAGGAAGTACAGGATGCCAGTGAAATCAGAGGGTGTGCAAAATGAGTTGAGATGGACATTGAAAATACCGAGGATGAGGAGTCACTCAGTGCAGAGGCTGAAGGAGGAAAGGAGGGAGGATATCTTTGGGAGAAACTCTAGATGGGGCTGGGGTAGGGGTAGAGAGTGAGGATGAGGATGTTAAAAGAGAGACAAAAGGGGTGGAACAAGGTGAGGTGCTCAAAAGGAGGAAAAAGTGCCACGGAGTAATTTTCAACTTGCTGTCCAGGCATAAAACTGATGTTACAGATAGGTTGTCCATTAAAAAACAGCCCTTCCATTGACTTGGAATGAAAATCGGGCCGTTTCTATAACTGGCGACTGATCTGCAACACCAATGTTAATCCCAGGCAGCAAATTGTTTCTTCCTTTAAAATAATGTTCCCTTATCTCTCTTCCTCATTCTATAAACATATTTTTATCTTTCAAACATAAAAATACAAAAAGAAAAAAGAACTTAAAAGAAAATCAAAGTGATCCAGTGGAGGTTTCTGACAATGTTCAAACAAGCTGCACTACGATATGGTAGGGAACATGCTCACGGGCCACAATCCCATGTCAACTTCCTAATATTAGCACAGCAGTCATCACGAGTATTAGCTGCAGAGCAAGTGCTTGCCCAGAAAGAGGGAAACTTACCACGGTTGCCGTTATGCATCTCATAACAGACAGTTAAAATAACAAAGGTGCAGAGAGAAACTCCTAAGATCAGGCCACCTGTTGGTCCTTTCGGTCAGAAACAAAGATATTTCTGTTTAAACAGAAAGTAATAGGGGTAATTTTATGAGTCCCCTTTGCCAGCAGGATGTGCTTTGCTCGCCAGAAGTGCACATCTGTCAAAAGATTGTGTGCATCACGTGCCAGTCCACGAGGATGCATGCCAGCAGTGCAGGCACATAAAATTATCCCACAGTCAAGAGGGACAGTCTTTTCAACTTCTAAAGGACACTCAAGACAATGAAGTTCTTCATTGCTCACATTTATTTTTAATGTAATTTAGTATAAAATTGGCACCAGATGTGAACCATGACTTCAACTGTAACTGTGGAATGGTGATGTCAAATAGCAACACCACGGATGTAAGTTTGATAGCATTATAATGGCATAAACATTACAGTATGAAGCATAACCACTTGCATAAATATACTAGGATTCCTACAAATGCACAAAATGTAAACATCTTGCAAACCCCCTACTTTGCTCGGAGCTGCCCTGCTTGGAAAAGTCAGGCAAATTTAACAACAGAGAACAAAAATATTAATAGCCTGTTAAGAGACACTTGCAAGAAGAAATCCCCAAAAAAGGAATTCCAGGCTACATCAACTGGAGAACAGAAATAGTACATTAAATCTCTCAAAGCCAAATGTTGATTATTCATCATAACAGAGGAGACCCATGATGGTAACCAAAAATGGCAGATACTCCAGTTGCATCGGAGTGTCAATAAAAGACCAGATCCAAATTCCAATCCAACCTAAAGTGGCAGCCCAGCAGTTAAAAGAAGCCCAGCAAAAGGGAGGCCTGACTCAAATGACTTTGCAATGGATTAGCAAATGGTTGTTTGGTAGTCGAGTGGTCGTGCATGGACAGCTACCTTGTAGAGTGGCACAAGGTTCAGTGTTGGGTATAATTTTTATCAATGATTTGGAGGAAAAAACGGAGTCCAAAATGTCTAGACGAGGGAACTAGATGTAATATCTCCAAGTTTGCAGACGACACAAAGCTGGGTGGGCGTGTGTGTTGTGAGGAGGATGCAGAGAAACTCCAGTATGATTTGGACAAGTTGGGTGATTATACTGCATCTGCCATGCATCTGCCCAATGTGGATAAATGCGAGGTTATCCACTTTGGTGGCAAAAACAGGAAGGCAGATTATTATCTGAACGGCAATAGATTGGGAAAAGGGGAAGTGCAACGAGACCTGGGAGTCCTTGTGCACCAGTCGTTGAAGGTAAGCATGCAGGTGCAGCAGGCGGTTAAGAAGGCAAATGGTATGTTGGCCTTCATAGCGAGAGGATTCGAGTACAGGAGCAAGGATGTCTTGCTGCAGTTGTACAGGGCCTTGATGAGACCACACCGAGTATTGTGTGCAGTTTTGGTCGCTTTATCTGAGGAAGGATGTTCTTGCCATGGAGGGAGTGCAGCGAAGATTCACCAGACTGATACCTGGGATGGCAGGAATGACGTAGGAAGAGAGATTGGGTTGATTGGGCTTGTATTCGCTAGAGTTTAGAAGAATGAGAGGGGATCTCATTGAAACTTATAAAATTCTAACAGGACTAGACAGACTAGATGCAGGAAGGATGTTCCCAATGGCAGGGGTGTCCAGAACCAGGGGTCACAGTCTAAGGATAAGGGCCATGATGTGGAGATGCCGGTGTTGGACTGGGGTGGACAAATGTGAGAAGTCGCACAACACCAGGTTATAGTCCAACAGCTTTATTTGAAATCACAAGCTTTCGGAGCGCTGCTCCTTCGTCAGCTGAAGTCAAGAGATGCATATAGGCACAGCATATATAGTCAGAGAACACTGCCAGATGATTACAGTTAATCTTTCTAACTGCCATTTATCACACCTCGTCAGAGAGATAATCATGGCAATCAAAGGTGTGGATGGTGTCCAAACAGGTCAGTCAGGAAAACATTACATCAAAGACAATGAGGTGGGGTCACAAGGGGTCAAATGTGGCAGATGCTGGGGTCTGTATGGAAAACAAAAAACTTTTTTTGCTGGAAATCACAGCAGGTCCGGCCGCATCTGTGTAGAGAGAACAAGCCAACGACGACTCGAGTCTGGATGACTACGTCAGGTGGGGTTACATGTAGCGTGACATGAACCCAAGATCCCGGTTGAGGCCGTCCTCATGGGTGCGGAACTTGGCTATCAGTTTCTGCTCGACGATTTTGCGTTGTCGTGCGTCTCGAAGGCCGCCTTGGAGAACGCTTACCCGAAGATCGGAGGCTGAATGTCCTTGACTGCTGAAGTGTTCCTCGACTGGGAGGAAACAATCCTGCCTGGCGATTGTTGTGCGGTGTCCGTTCATACGTTGTCGCAGTGTCTGCATGGTCTCGCCGATGTACCATGCTCCGGGGCATCCTTTCCTGCAACGTATGAGGTAGACAACGTTGGCCGAGTCACATGAGTATGTACCATGTACCTGGTGGGTGGTGTCCTCACGTGTGATGGTATCTGTGTTGATGATCTGGCATGTCTTGCAGAGGTTGCCGTGGCAGGGTTGTGTGGGGTCATGGTCGCTGTTCTCCTGAAAGCTGGGTAATTTGCTGCGAACGATGGTCTGTTTGAGGTTAGGCGGCTGTTTGAAGGCGAGTAGTGGAGGCGTGGGGATGGCCTTAGCGAGGTGTTCGTCGTCATCGATGACATGTTGAAGGCTGCGAAGAACATGGCGTAGTTTCTCCGCTCCGGGGAAGTACTGGACGAACCTCACGATGCTCCACTTCTCCAGCTTCCACCCTAACCACGTTAAAGAAGTCACCCCCTATGGACAAGCCCTGCGAATACACAGGATCTGCTCAGATGAGGAGGAACGCGATGGACACCTACAGACGCTGAAAGACGCCCTCGTAAGAACGGGATATGACGCTCGACTCGTCGATCGACAGTTTCGACGGGCCACAGCGAAAAATCGCATAGACCTCCTCAGAAGACAAACACGGGACACAACCAACAGAGTACCCTACATTGTCCAGTACTTCCAGGCAAGTGGCGAGTATTCCATCACACTTTTGACTTATGTCTTGTGGATGGTGGAGGGGCTTTGGGGAGTCACGAGGTGAGCCAATCGCAGCAGAATACCCAGTCTGACATGCTCTAGTAGCCACTGTATTTATGTGGCTGGTCCAGTTGAGTTTCTGGTAAATGGTGACCTCCAGGATATTGATGGTGGGGGGCTTGACAAGGCAATGTCATTGAACATCAAAGGGAGATGGTTAGGCTCTTTATTGTTGGGAGATGTTTTTTACTTGGCACTTTGAATGTATGCCTCCACTTACCCTGCACAAATCTTTCTCGTCTCCATCTCCTCAACCACTTTAGCCAGATTGGCTCCACTGGTCTTATTCTTCCCAGTTGTAATAGAAATAAGTACCTCACTCCAGGTACAATATCAATACCTACAGGCTAACATCATTTTAGGCAAGGTTACCAAAAAAAGTCTTGTCATTGGTTTTTGTTACCAAACAGAATAATTTTTTTGGTATCAAAAGCCAATGACATTACTATTGACTTCCCGATATTACTAGTAGGGAGACAAAAGACCAACAGGCACAAGTCACTTTCCCCTTGCTGGGAAAATAACTACTATTCCAAAGAATGTTTTCCCCTTAAAATTCAAGCAGTTAGCTTCCCAGAGCATTCTTTGGGGAACAAAGTCTAAAGACACACTAGAAACATACAACTCACCCATTTATTTCCACTTTAACACTGCTCTTAAAGCAAAGTACAAAGTCAGACACATACATCTATGTGTGTTAAAGGAAAGGAATAGAAAATAGCAAAGTCTGAAATCACATTTTTAAAAATTCACTAAATGCAGAAGACTCCAAGGATTAGAAAAATAGCAATTACAACTTTTTAAAAAAAAATAAAAAAGGACAATATACATGCATGGAAACATACAACAGTCAGTTTAACATCAGTTGAAAGGAAAAAAGCTTTGCAAGAACTTTAAAGGCTCTTGATAGGGGACATATGAAAAACCACAGCTTGATAAAGAATAGGCAAAGATTCAGAAAAGGGTGGTCATGCTCAAAATAAATGTGGGACTTTCTGAATATGCTAATACCATGGTAGATAAGGGGAACACAGTAGATGTAATACAATTAATGTTCAAAAACTTTTGGCAAGAATATACATTAGTGTTTGATGATCAAAGTCAAAATTTATGGGAGATGGGATAGTGCTGGACAGAAAATTGGCTCAGAGAGAGGGTAGCCATAAATGGAAACTTTTCAAGTTGGCAACAAGGCACAGTATCAGGTGACAGTCATCAGTGCGCTTGATCAAAATTGTTGGGACACCCAGAAAGGGTTATGAATAAGGTACCCCAGGGATAGGTCTTGGGATCCTATATGTTTGCAGGGAACACTGAACTAGAATAAATAGTAGCAAAATTACAACCAGATTCAGTAAGATTTAGACCTTTTAGGTAACTTGCCTTGTAGATGCCAAATAAAATTCAATGCAATAACAATGTAACACTGATTCAACTAGGTAAATAATTAGTATGGGAACATCAACCAAATCAGGGAGTACAGCTGCACTGCCATGTTCGCATCACCGGCTCGTGACTTGTAGGTCTTACACAGCCAGATTTGCCAAGACCAACAGCTGGGAACCCCAAGTAAGAAAATGGGTCTTCCCAGCCACTAGCCTTAGCAAATCCAGCATGTTTGCTTTAGTGTTGTCAGCATCTGGTTGAGATCCCATCGTCAGGAGCCAGCTGCACGAACATGGCAGTATAAAATAAAAGCAGTTTCTGTTTGGATTATAGCAGTCTTGAAATATATTGATCGGGAAAGAGATTTGAAGGTTACGGTTGAAACCATTAGCTCAGTGTAGGTCTACGGTTACAAGGGAAAATAAGATGTGGACATTTTTTTTCCCTGCACAAACTGTGGACACAGCATTTACTATTATTTTTGTTGGGTGATAATTGCCCTCCAAACAGCAAGCAACCTCTATTTTCTCAGTTGTAGGCCTGGTGTCTCATCCATCAAGCAGGTAGATAGGTAGGTGTGCAGCTTGGTTTTACACTTCTGCAACATCCTATTTTGGCTAGCTGCCAAGAGGCATGTAATAGCAATCACAAGTGATAGCAACCCCTTCCTTGCCCATCAGATTTCCCCACCCCAGTACGTGGAATCCACTCAGCACCTTACTGCCTGGCAGTGATCACATCATGAACAAAGCAATTGTAGGATCTCCCCAACAACAATTTAAAAAAATAAAATAGTCTATTTCTGTTAATAAAGTTATTTCTTTTTTTATTAAACTCAAACTTTTTTAAATTATCCAGCAGTTCAAATTATGTAATTTTAATACAACAGCACAGGAGACCATTTTTGCACAATTTAAATTAATACAAATTAAATAACTTCAAATTAAGAGATGTTGACTGTACAAAGTAAAAATATGAATTATTTAGATATAACAGCATTCATTATCGTAAAGAAAGGATTCAATTTTGCAAACCCTATAACGAACACAACAAAGAGCATGTCATTTTACAGTTGAATGCAAAAACAGTTGTGCGTCAGTGTGCACAATATTGGCGTATGGACAAAAATATCTAATCTTGACAATCCTCAGGGACAAATCAAAAAGTTGCAGGTCGAGCTAGAAGAAAATACATGGGTAGGAAATATTAAATTATTCATACTTATTCAATTACTGCTTTTACAATTTTGTCAAAAGACTTCAATCATTTTATATATAGCTATATTTTATATATAAAAAGATAGGTTGTTTGTACATGTTGAACTCTACTGCAAGTAAAGAATTAAAGACCAAAACAATGACTACGGATAACATTTTTACACAAAATTAAAATCTTCTGCAATTTCTCTCATGTTGGAAGCTTGCTTCAAGTTGTTTTGTTTCGTCTTAACAACAACGATATTGTTTGACATCACAATTATCAATCGATAATTCCAGTCCTGCCCACCCCCTAAAAGTATGTGATGGTAATAGGTGGGGAAGAAAGGGTGATTATTATACTTAAAATACACACACGCACAAATCTTATTCGGAAAGAATAAGGATTTCAATTCAAGATCTTAGTGACCAGATCTCCACCTGGAGAAGGATAATTGAGAATTGGAATTTCAGAAGCCACTAAACATGAAATCTGTGGGCTTTGCAAAAGCATTTGGTGTTCATTGGGTCTCTCACCAGAACCCCTTGCATGACCATAGCATTCAATCAAAAATAAGAACCTCTACAAAGACAGCAAATGGCAAAGACTGGAAACAGCAAATGTTTTGAAATAACAGGAGTTTAGACAAAGTTGCATTCTAATCACACATAGCCAGCTAATCAACACCAAGCTTGGAAATCTGGATTTTACTGAAAACAGTCATACTAAGAAACTACAAATATCTCGAAGGGCTAGCTGCAATAAAGCTAGCAACATTGGGATGTTAATTCTTACCAAAAAGACAAACCATGGAGGCTGCTCATTAACAAGGAACTTTTAAGACTACAGGGGAAACCACTGGAGGAACAGGGCCCTTTCATCTATCTGGAAACCACAATGAAAGCTGACGTAGATCTAAAAAAAATGAAATGAAAGAAAAAAATTTCTGGTGCTTTTATGCTGCTATCGAAGATCTGAAACCTACAGAAAATTAGCAAGTTCAAATCTATCTGTTCTCTGGAGCAGTTAGACCTGGCAGTCAAGAAACAAGGTGAAAGATGATTTGATAGTTTCCACACGCTGCAAGATAACATGGTAAGACCAAATGGAAAGTCATAATGCTGTACCAGGTGAGGGGCCAGTCATTCAGCAACAGAGAAAAAAAGGTTTAAATGTCTGGGCCATATCATACAGAAACCACTCAAGGTTTTTAATTTAGGCATTGAACTGGAAACCATAGAGCCCTTGACAGAGAAAACAATGCCCAACTCAGAAAAGAAAGACCAAGAAAACTGCAGAGCTGATAAATTGCACCTGGAACTAGGATACAGATCTGGCAGTAAACAGGCTTGAGCGAAAGGTTGTATGCATTTTGTGCCATGAAGAGATACATGTCTAAGTAAAATGCACCCTAAAAGGTGCAACAACCACACCTAAATAAAAAGCAGAATAGCACAAAGGAAAACTGAAAGAAACAGACCAGGAATGCCAGTGGGAATGAGCAATCAACCACAGAAAATTGTGTCAATGAGATTTATTGAATAGGGAACACCCATGGAACGTAGAGAAGAAATGGAGTAAAGAAAGACTTGCATTTATATAGCACCTTTCACGACCTCAGGACGTCCCAAAGCCCTTTACAGACAATTAAGTACTTTTTGAAGTGTACTCGCTGTTGTAATGTAGGAAAGGCGGAGCCAGTTTGGGCACAGCAAGCTCCCACAAACAGCAATGAGCTAATGATCTGAAAATCGGTTTTAGTGAAGTTGATTGAGGGATAAATATTGGCCAGGACACCAAGGAGAGCTCCCCTGCTCTTCTGCTCAATAGCGCCACGGGATTTTTACACGTCCATCTGAGAGGATAGACGGGGCCTTAGTTTAACATCTTATCTGAAAGATGGCAGCTCCGACAGTGCAGCACTCCCTCAGTCCTGCACTGGAGTGTCAGCCTAGATTTTGTGCTCAGGTGGTGGGACTTGAACCCACTGCCTTCTGACTGAGAGGCAAGACCACCACCAACTGAGCCACAGCTGACATCTAAAAAGAGTCTTCTGGTTTTGTTTTGTTTTTTAAAAACACTATCTCAAAGACGATGGGCCGTATTTTCCGATCGGAGGCTTCCCGCATGCAGAGGCCTCCGATCTGGAAAAATTTACGCACTTACTCCCGAGGTCAGGACACTTCCACTCCTGGGCCTCTCCAACTCGAAATGTGCAGGGCCCACGTATCCCAGGAGGTGCATGCGGTTCGCAAGCGTCCCTGGGGTCACGTGGGCCATGGGGAGCCAATCAAAGAAGGGAATCTCTCCCTTCATACACTTGACAGATAGACCTGTCAAATATATGAATGGAGATCACCCCAAAAACACTTTAAAACATTAAATAAAATTAAAACATTTTTAAAATTAGTTGAAATTACAATAAATTAAATATTTTAAACAAAAATCAAATTTTTTGAAAAAATTTAATTTTTTTTTTTTACAGGGCTAAAAATAAACTTACTTTTTTTAAAGTATTTTTTAAATAAGCGAAAAAAACCTTTTCTTTTTTTTTTAAACCAACTTTTTTTCAAATCTTATGCTGGTAAAAGCAGGCGTAAGATTTCTAAGTTTTTCTGCGGGCGGAGGTTCTCCAGAAAGCGGAACTATCCGCCCGCAGAGGCCCTTCTCTAGGGCAGGCGTCCGATCTGTTAAGGGCATTCTTGACAGATCGGAAATGCCAGGTTTCAGCGCATGCGCTTGGCATGCCTGAAGCCAGCATTTCCGATGTCCTTATGGGTGTGTACACAGCGCGTACACTCCAGTAGGGATCAGAATATCCGGCCCAATATTTTTTTTTAATAAATATAGGTTTTCACACAAGTTCCAGCGGGATGTGGTGTATTTCAATCTTTTATTACTTGGTGTTGCTTGTAACCTGGCCGTGGCCTCAAGTTACCCTACAGCTCACCCGAACCATCAATCAGCTCCTTTAGCTAGACTGCTGCACCTGCTCCCCTCCCTCTACATGCAACTTATGTACCTCAGTTCCTGTTGTTCCCATTCCACCATTGACGTATCATGCAGCCCTGTTCAGAGACATTACTCCCTCCATCCTCCTACCATCCATTCCTCTGACGACATTCAAGGCCACAGGAACATGCAACCTGATTGGTATCGTACCCCAGTGCATTTGCCACGAGACAACAATGGCAGGGAGAGGTAGTGAAATGCAAGGCCGCCTGCTGCAGAAGACTGTAGGCCTCGATGGCAACCATGGTGGGACAGCTTCAGGAGACATCAATAGGCACGATAGGGATCTACAGGAGCAGAGAGGTATTCATGGCACAAGGTGGATGTGGAGGTAGCTGCCTGGCTGTAGGAAATTAAAATTGGGGAGGAGGGAAACAGAGAGAAGGAAAGGGAAAGAGGCCGAGCGCTGCAGGCAGCCCTGAACAGTAAAAAAAAAACTAGATGCATCACTCTTTTCCTCCTACAAGCACAGTGCAATCAAAATTTACAGTGGCTTCATAATATATGTACACTTTTACAAAATGTGTGAATGCACATCTAAGTGATTTTTCGTCCTTGACAATCCAATATATATTTTAAAAAGTCACATGTTCTACTAGAATGAGAGAAAATCTATACCAATAACACATCTGTCGGCTTTCAGGCATTGGATTGGTCCCCGCTAACCATGTGACAAAGTACAGGCTCCAGACAGGTGAAAGCATGGTGAATTTTATTAGTAGGGAAAAGATGTAATTTGGCTGATCGTTCGTGAAATAGTACAATTAGGCATAAGAAGCCATGATACTCTTGCAGTTAATGTTATAACTGGGCATTGATAAATTGAAAGTTGAAGCATTATCGTGTACTGGTCAATTAGCAGTGATTACTAAAGATTTTAATTCCACCATTTATATCAACAGTTTAATCCACTTTTCTGCATATATAGGCATTCCACCTATTTTCAAGCTCTTAAAGTTTAATTGCAAGCACTCAATTATAAAAAGAAATGCTATACCTTTACACATTAAGCCTCCTGCCAAGAAAATGCCAACCCACTAAATGAATGCATTATATTACTCCTAAATTCTATGGATTGGTGCTTCAGTTATTTCTGATGAATCTCATTAGGCTCTTTCACAAATTAAATTTCAATGTGCAGTAGCAACTGAAGGCACGGAGGCTTGCAAATTAGGTTAGATTTTAATGGATTCTCTGTTACATAACCAATGTAGAGCATCAACCTCCTCAGGAGAAAAATGCAAAAAGAAACATTGGAAATTTTAGGTTATTTATTGTTTGTCCACATTTTCCCCATAAGTTCAAGTTTCTGTAAAAATTAGTTGAAATAGATCTTAAACATATGCTATGCACTACTGATGTTATGCTTTGAGTACACTTTCTTTGTAGCTAGCAGAACACAAATGTGTTTCACATTCTGTAAACCTTTAAATAAAAAAGTATATATATTGATAGTATAATCACATGGTTAAAATCATCCAGCAAATATCTGCAAGCCACAAAACTCGAACACAAGATTTTTGCACGGATTAGTGATACCTTTACACCTCAAACATCATAGAGATCATCAGAAACACGCAAGTGACATCAAACTTCAGCAGTGTTCAGTACCACAAAGATGGACAGTCAAAACCCTAGCTTGCATCTTGCTCCAACATTAAAAATCTGTACTTTAATATTAAGAACTGTTTGGATCAGGTTAATGGACTTATGAAAAGCTCCTGATACCAACAAATTGTGGAAATACAGCCAACGGACTGAATATTGTGTTTTATGTATTTCCAGGGCATAATGTTATCAAAATGAATACAGATTTCAAAATGTTGCACTCAGTGGTTTATCAAGTTTTAATCAGTTAAACCCAAAAACCTTATATTTAATAAACCAAATATGTTAACCACCATGAAACGAGTTAGATTTCACCATTAGCAACATATGCCAATGGTGAAGTGGTGAAAGTCTTCAGCCAATTCCATTCACTCCACGTGATACCAAGAAACTGCTCAGCGCACTGGCTACAGCAAAGGCTATGGGCCTTAACAACATTCCGGCTATCGTGCTGAAGACTTGTGCTCCAGAACTAGCCGCGCCTCTAGCCAAGCTGTTCCAGTACAGCTACAACACTGGCATCTATCCGACAATATGGAAAACTGCCCAGGTATGTCCTGTCCACAAAAAGCAGGACAAATCCAACCCGGCCAATTACCGCCCCATCAGTCTACTCTCAATCATCAGCAAAGTGATGGAGGTGTCGTCGACAGTGCTATCAAGCAGCACTTACTCACCAATAACCTGCTCACTGATGCTCAGTTTGGGTTCCGCCAGGACCACTCGGCTCCTGACCTCATTACAGCCTTGGTCCAAAAATGGACAAATGAGCTGAATTCCTCGAGAGTGACTGCCCTTGACATCAAGGCAGCATTTGACCGAGTGTGGCATCAAGGAGCCCTAGTAAAACTGAAGTCAATGGAAATCAGGGGGGAAAAGGCTCCACTGGCTGGAGTCATACCTAGCACAAAGGAAGATGGTTGGGGTAGTTGAAGGTCAATCATCACAGCCCCAGGACATCGCTGCAGGAGTTCCTCAGAGCAGTGTCCTAGGCCCAACCATCTTCTGCCCATGCTTGCTCAATGACCTTCCCTCCAACATAAGGTCAGAAATGGGGATGTTCGCTGATGACTGCACAGTGTTTAGTGCCATTCGCAACTCCACAGATAATGAAGCAGTCCATGCCCGCATGCAACAAGACCTGGACGACGTTCAGTCTTGGGCTGATAAGTGGTAGGTAACATTCGCGTCACAGAAGTGCCAGGCAATGACTATCTCCAACAAGCGAGAGTCTAGCCACCTCTCCTTGACATTCAATGGTATTACCATTGCCGAATCCCCCACCATCAACATCCTGGGGGGGGGGGGGGGTGTCACCATTGACCAGAAACTTAACTGGACCAGCCACATAAATACTGTGGCAACAAGAGCAGGTCAGAGGCTAGGCATTCTGTGGAGAGTGTCTCACCTCCTGACACCCCAAAGCCTTTCCACCATCTACAAGGTACAAGTAAGGAGTGTGATGGAATACTCTCCACTTGCCTGGATGAGTGCAGCTCCAACAACACTCAAGAAGCTCGACACCATCCAGGACAAAGCAGCCCACTTGATTGGCACCCCATCCACCACCTTAAACATTCACTCCCTCCACCACCAGCGTACCGTGGCTGCAGTGTGTACCATCTACAAGATGCACTGCAGCAACTCGCCAAGGATTCTTCGGCAGCACCTCCCAAACCCACGACCTCTCCACCTAGGACAAGGGCAGCAGGCGCATGGGACCACCACCACCTCCAAGTTCCCCTCCAAGTCACACACCATCCTGACTTAGAAGTATATCGCCGATCCGCCAAAATCCTGGAACTCCCTACCTAACAGCACTGTGGGAGTACCTTCACCACACAGACTGCAGCGGCTCACCACCACCTTCTCAAGGGCAATTAGGGATGGGCAATAAATGCTGGCTTTGCTAGCGACGCCCACATCCCACATACGAATAAAAAAGCTAGCACTTGAAATTAACCAATCATCTTCCACTGATCCAAATACATCAGATGACATGGACCATCTAATCTTCCAGTGCCACACATCACTGAAGTGATCTTTCATCTCAAATTCCTAATGGTCAAAGCAATTTTGGGGGGGGGGGGGAAGAGAGGAGAAGAGAGTGCGCGGAAGAAACAGCTCGAGTTGAGTTACTTTACAACAAACCTGTCCCATATATCTACTAGAATTGGTAGCTGCCAAAACCTGATTACACACAAGACAGAAGGTGCACTTAGACTGGATGTTAAGGAATTCGTACATGCCAAATGCAAGCAGGTTGAGCAGCTTAAGCAGGTTTTGCCCGAATCTGAAGTAGAAAGACTGGAAGGTTTGCACGATTACCAAAATTGCTGAGGTCTCAACGGCATGCATACAAGCCAATTGTAGAGCTCCCCCTGTGGCTCAATGCATAAATGGAGACCTAAATGGAACTGGATGGTCCTGGGTTTAAGTCTCAAAATGAGTTAGCTGATTTCAACCACGTATCAACAAGTGTACAACAATTGCTCCCCCAAGCTTGTAAAAAGGGGAATAAAAATCAGCTAGGGCATCTGCTCCTGACCACTAACTAGTGACTCCTGCTGAGAAGTGCATGTGTAGAAAACAGGAACAAGATTAGCCTCAGGTATGACATCAGATCCGCACGAGTACTCTGCCATCACTCACTGTATAGGTTCCCACATGAAGAATGTCCACTTGGGTGAGATGCTAGTATCCCAGAACACACTAGCATGAACTACTGCTTGAAATCAATAATAGTAATTAACTAATGAAATTATATAAAATACACCTAGAAGATATTAGCTATATTTCTGTTGTATCTGAAAATAGTTATGAGAAGGCTAACATGGAGGAGCTAAAAGAATAGAATGTTTCCAAATGATGTTAAACTAGCTGAAGCAGCAACATTGATGAGGGATGATAAAAAATATCCATTAAAAAAATGTACAAATAATAGCAGAAAGGAAGAGGACAGGAACAATGAGTAGAAATTAGTGAGGGCAACAAACTAATGCAGTAATTGGCAATTCCTATCAATTGTCAGTTCATGGTAATCAAATAAACAATAAACTGCTTCAGCAAGTCAGAGGGGCTACAGGGAATTCTAATGTGATATTGATAAAGGATTTCAATATCCCAGAGGTGAAGTGGACAGATTAAGGACAACCAAAAAGGACACCAATTTCATAGAGAGATGGATGATCCGTGGTTGCTTAACATAACTTGTGAAGCAGGAGACTACAGTAGATTTAGTAGTTAGCAGTACATCAGAATTGAATAGCAGCCTGGAAGTGAATGAATACTTAGGTTAGTGATCACTAGACATCTAGATTTAAGATCGATGCATTATCCAGCCAGTGCTCACGACCTGATCCCTGCTGGAAGTCTGTATTAGTGGACATCGAGTGAAGATAGAATTAGAATTAGCTGCAATGTCACAGAATCCGACAGCACAGGAAGCCATTCGCCCCGTCGTGCCTGTGCCGGCTCTCTGAAAGAGCTACCAATTAGTCCTACTCCCCAATAATCAAAGAGTCTGTCATCAGTGACCTGATTTACATGTAGTAAATGGTAGGGGTGAGATATTAGGTGGTGGAAATGTACCCCAAAAGGAGTCAATGACTTCAAGTGAAGAGGAAGGGAGGGGAGAAAACTAGTGAGGAAAAAGGGGAAGAAAAATTAAGATATTTTTTAAATTGTTAAAGAACAGCCGAGACTACATTCAAGCCTGTAATATTATTTCCAGACATGCTAATTCTCTATAGCATACATCACAAATATCTAGGGGCATACTTGCCATCACTCTAGTGTTGAGTATTGTAGTTGGTTCCACCTACTATTTAATTGACGAAGCCTACAAAAGGTATGATCATGTACTATTGAAGTTAACAGTACATGAATAAACCAGAAGTATCAAGTTTGGAAAGATTACATGGAAGTCAAGACAAAGCAGCAAAGTATCTGGAATGGTGCCCAGGAGAATGCAACATCTCATGAATTTTAATGAGCAAAAACATTAAATTCCCCCTGCCCCCCCCCAAAAAAACTACCAAATGACACATAAACAAGGTTTAATTTCCTACCCAAGACAATGAACAAAGGCAGCAATTTAGAATGATGCCAACCTCACAGCTGGGGCTACAGAAACTTAGCAATACTTGATGATATCCGTCTTATAAAAAGATGATGCTAAGCTTGAACGTTTAGAGCATTTTTAAACATTTTGGATCATTGTAATGAATAATAGAGCAATATAAGGAAAATTTACCCATACAAAAAAACCTCAGTTTTCACTGCATATTGTGTACACATACTCCTTTGTTCAATAAACCCATTTAAACTTGCAAGTATTCTGCACTTCTCAATTTTCACAAAAAAATACAAGAGTTGTGTCTACAAAGAAGTGTTCCTCACCTAACTGCCAACCTGTGAACACATATCTATCTAGTGTGAAAACATAACATATGTACATGAAACCAGTGGGTAAAACATCAAGACATTTGGAAGGAATTTACAATAAAATGGCATCAGTACCTATAATCTATATTACATTAAAATTCTGTTTAGGATGTGCACTTCTGGTCAACAAACATTACTTCCTGATGTCACTATTTTTGTTCACGCTTGTGTCCACTTTTTCCATTGTAGATTCCTATACACTATTTCCCATTCAATTTTGCGAGGTTATCTTTCACCATACTGGTTTTTTCATGAACCAGTCTGATCAGTTAAATTGTTTTTCCAAACAATTTATCAGTAACTGAAATTTGTAGCCAAAATAGGGATTAAAACAAAAGAAAATACATATTTCACAACATGATTAAGTTTGTTCATTGAATTGTCTGTGTCCTTTAATGCTTTTGTTAAAGTTTTTACTTGAAGATCCTCAGCTTCTCCCAAAGGAGAAGAGAAAAAGAGAGAGAGAGAGAGAGAGAGGTGGTGACTGTTGTCCGTTCTTGGCTTGCATCATCGTTACCAATTAAGTACACTCTGTTCTATGTAAATAACTGCGCTCAAAGGTTTTGTCTGCGTGATGATCCTGTTATCTGGTGCTCATCTACCTGGGCCTTCACAGTTGGCACCTAAACAAAGATATCTTGAACCATTGGGTGAGAGAGATCCCAGCAGTTTTCTACTGGCAGGTTGGGTCTGACCAAGCAACCATTCAACTCACGATAAAGTGGGCAGAAAAATTACTTCATCAGATTCAAGGAGGGCATTCTGCATATATATTTTTATTGGTGACTGCTTTCTTAAATTTAATTTCTGTTCAAAGTATTAAATCTCTTCAGAATAATGTTGTTGTATGTGTAGTACAAGATACAGGATTTCCCCCATTCCATTTACAACGGGCAAATTTCTATCAAATTTGCAATGTGCTGCGTTATAAAACACAATTGGTGTTTGGTGAAAATATTAAACCATTGTAGGCTGAAAAGTGACAGTTGTCAATTGAAAATATTGAAAGCACAGGGTGTAGAAAATGTTGACATACCTGGTTGGGGGGGGGGGGGGGGGGGGTTGAGTGTAAATATACCCCATTAATACAGTTTTGATTCTTAGTTGCTTGGATTTAAATTTCAACCATCATTGTATGAGTGGCTTCAGTGGCATTGCACACAGTTGAAGCTGTAACTGATACTTTTTAAATTGTTTAATCTTTGTGTTAGGCTTAGTGGAGACTTTTCATCTCGGGGAAGGAGGATAAAGTCACGCGAGTAGCGGAGAGGAATTTGAAACATAACCCCACACTTAAAACAGAATATGTAAACCTGTGGCATCAGGATCTAGCAGCTCCAGACTGGGAATTAAAATCAATGATGGACAAGGGGGAGCCCTATGGCAAGTATGTCAAATGAGAAGCCCAACTGGCAGACAGGCCAAATTTGACACTGGGAACCAGATACACAAGGTCAGAATCAACCACTGACAGAAACATTAGGAACAACTGCCACTGTGACAGTCACTGCTCTCGGATATAAATACAGGAAAGGACAAGAATAATGGAGCTCTTTCTCCCAATTACTGGCTGAATCAGATGTCAACATACAAGAAAAGCACTCAGATGGGTGGCGCCTGGATAATTTCTGAAATCCTTGAATATCTGGAAGGGGATAGATGGCTTTATCCTATAGGAATTTCTAGCTAGAAATCAGAGGTACTGGCCATAGCATTCCAATCCTTCTTAGATACAGGGATGGTGCCAGAGGACTGGAGAATTGCAAATGTTACACCCTTGTTCAAAAAAGGGTGTAAAGATAAACCCAGCAACTGCAGGCCAGTCAGTTTAACCTCGGTAGTGGGGAAGCTTTTAGAAACAATAATCAGGGACAAAATTAACAGTCACTTGGACAAGTCTGGATTAATTAAGGAAAGCCAGCATGGATTTGTTAAAGGCAAATTGTGTTTAACTAACTTGATAAGAGTTCTTTGATGAGGTAAGAGAGGGTTGATGAGGGTGATGCAGTTGACGTAGTGTACATGGATTTCCAAAAGGTGTTCGACAAAGTGCCACATAATAGGCTTGCCAGCAAAGTTGAAGCCCATGGAATAAAAGGACAGTGGCAGCATGGATATGGAATTGGCTAAGTGACAGGAAACAGAGAGTAGTGGTGAACAGTTGTTTTTCTAGACTGGAGGAAGGTGGAGGAAGTGGTGTTCCCCAGGGGTCGGTTCTGGGACCACTGCTTTTCTTGATATATATTAATGACTTGGATGTGTGCGTACAAGGCACAATTTCAAAATTTTCAGATGACAAAACTTGGAAGTATAGTGAACAGTGGAGGAGGAATGATGGACTTCAGGAAGACATGGTGAAATGGACAGACACGTGGCAGATGAAATTTAATGCTGAAAAGTGTGAAGTGATACATTTTGGTAGAAAGAATGAGGAGGACGACATATAAACTAAATGGTACAATCCTGAAGGGGGTGCACAAACAGAGAGACCTGGAGGTATGTGTGCACAAATCATTGAAGGTGGCAGGGCAGGTTGAAAAAAGTTAAAGGCTTACGGGATCCTGGGCTTCATGAATAGAGGTATAGAGTACAAAAGTGTGGATGGGGAGGGGAGAGAGAGGGGGAGGAAGAGGGGAAGAGAGAGACACTGGTTCGGCCACAACTGGGAGTAACTCTGTCCAATTCTGGGCACCACACTTTAGGAAGGATGTGAAGGCCTCAGAGGGTGCAGAAATGAGGGACTTCAGTTACATTGATAGACTGGAGAAGCTGGGGTTGTTCTCCTTGGAGCAGAGAAGATTGAGAGGAGATTTGATAGAGGTGCTCAAAATCATAAGGGGTCTGGACAGAGTAGATAGAGGGAAACTGTTCCCATTGGCAGAAGGGTCGAGAACCAGAGGACACAGATTTAAGGTAATTGGCAAAAGAACCAAAGGCGACATTAGAAAAAACTTTACGCAGCGAGTGGTTAAGATCTGGAATGCACTGCCTGAAAGGGTGGTGGAGGCAGACTCAATCACAGCTTTCAAAAGGAAGTTAGATAAGTATCTGAAGGAAAGAAATTTGCAGGGCTACGGGAAAAGGGCGGGGGAGTGGGACTAGCTGAAGTGCTCTTGCAGAGAGCTGGCACGGGCTCGACGGGCCGAATGACCTTCTTCTGTGCTGTAACCATTCTATGATTCTACTGGGCTGTGGATTCACTACCCACATTATGCACTATGATTGAACAGTTCAGAAGCCTTTTGTGACCCATTAAATCAGAGTAATTCTGAGAAGACCTACCACGAAATACAAAATTGCACTAATGTCTGTAGATTTGACAATCATACGAGTTAGTATTTGTAAATTTACAGCAAATCAGAGATGTCAGACATGGGAACATTCCAAGGAATCTCAGTATCTCCAGCAAGGTACAACTAAAATGCTTTAGCTGTGGTGTATCCAACTTCACAATCTGTAACTAGCCGCATTGCAATACAACTCCTCAAACCCCCCACTCAGAAAAAGTTAATTATAGCCAAAGAAGCTACCACTTGGAGAAAGAAAAAGCATGAGAACTTTTAGGGGTTTTCCAGGGAGGGGGAACCAATATAAAACTGCCACTTGTCAGTCAGGTGTGTAGCAATAGAATTTAAATTTATTGCCACTCATAGAAAATGACGACTTGACAAACAGGGGCCACACCTGACTGTCTACATCAATAATAGGCAATTTAAAGCTCTCCTGGTTACATGTACCACCAATGTTTTTTTTTGGTGCAACACAGCCCCTTCCATGCATGTTTTTTGTATTGAAAAGCTGGCAAGCCGGCTGCGCAGGGAACATTGTGTACCATATTCTCTGATGAGGACAGAATTTTTAAGCAAACTTTATGGGGGTCCATACCTCCGTAAAAGGGAAAGTCAGAGTGTGCCAGACCTACAGAATCAGACAGTTTGAATGCCAAAAAGAAACATGTACAGTTGCTGCTGAATGAGCTGATCAAAGAAAGTCAGATTTTGTAAAGGGTAGGTCATGTCTAACTAGTCTAGTTGAATACTTTGAGGTCACTAGTGGATACGGTAGTATCGATGGACGTTGTCTACATGGACTGCCAGAACGCATTTGACAAGGTTCTGCATAAGAGGTTATTAGCATAAATGAAAGCGCACAGAATTGGAAGTAACCTTGTGACATGGGTTGGCAATGGGAGGTAGGAGAGAGTGTAGAAATAAAGGGAATATTCTCTGATTGGCAGGATGTGACAAGTGGTGTTCACCAGGGATCTGCATGAGTGGCTCAGCTTTTCATCATATATATTAATGACATGAATGAAGAGAGAGAAGAGAGAGAGAGAGAGAGAGAGAGAGAGAGAGTTAGAGAGTTGTATATCCAGGTTTGCAGGTGACATTTAGGAGTTGCAGTAAGTTGCGTACATGGGAGCAGGAAGTTACAAAGGGACCTAGACAGACTAAGTGAGTGGGCAAATTTATGGCAGATGGAGTTCTATGTGGGGAAGTGTGAGGTCATCCACTTTAGATCAAATAAAGACAAATCAGAATATTTTCTTAACGGTAAGTGATTAGGAGCTGTGGAGGAGTAAAGAGAGTTGCATATATCGCTAAAAGCTAATGCACATGGTACAAATAATAATTAACAAGGCTAATGGAACGTTGGCCTTTATTCAAGGATAATACATAAGTGAGGTAGTGAATCTTCAGTTGTACAGAGCCTTGGTCAGACACCATTTGGAGTACTGTGTTCAGATTTGAGCGTCGAATCTCAGGAAAGATATATTGGTCTTGGAGAGAGTACAGCAGTTTCACCACAATGATGGCAGGGCTTAAAGGGTTGCTTCACCTTGGCTTGCATTCCCTTGAGTTTAAACGGTTGAGGGGTGATCCAATTATGGTGTTTAAAATGATAGGGTAGATACAGAGACACTAGTGTGTCTGGTGGGGATTCCAGAACAAGGGGGCATAATCCTAATCTTAGAGCTCGTCCTCCTCATCCCACCCACCCCCCCAAAGGCTGTGGATGCTGGGGCAATTGAAATTTTCAAGACCGAGCTGGATAGATTTTTAATTAGGTATGGCTATCAAAGGATATGGAGTAAAGGCGGGTAAATGGAGTTGAGGTACAGATCAGCCATGATCTAACTGAATGGCAGAACAAGCTCAAGGGGCTGAATGACTTACTCACGTTCCTATGCTTGCAGATCACATTATTAAAGCCAGGCTTAGGCCCACGAGTATTTTCTATGATTAGTGTCAAAACCATCTGGGGAAGCTAGATTTTACATTGATGACAGAAGAGGGAATGAGTGAATTATTCTAATTCAGAGTAATAAACAGTGAAAAATCTGACGATTGGACCATTCAGAAGAGCACTGGTGGAAGGTTAGATAGTGAAAAGGGAAACAAAGTACTGGTGCACTAGAGGACAGTGTGTATTAACACAGAGCAGAAATTACTTTATGAACCTGAAGACCGTCCTTGTAGCTTTTTGTGCCAAAAAAATTACAAATCACTAATGAGAGAATTCCATCACGAGTGGGCACTTGGGTATCACAAAAACAACTTTGCCAGTAAGCTGGGCATGAGTTGCATGAAGCTTGGCATATATGCTATTTCAAAACTATCACAGCATGCTCCAACAGGGATAATGATTACTATAATCAACACAACGGCTACTAGAGAAAAGTAGAGGCTGGGTACTCTGCAATGAGTGCCTCGCCTAACCCTTAAATGGCTCTCCAACATCTACAAGGTACATGTGCAGATATCAAACATGACTTCTAGGTTTGTGAGGTTATTGGAAGTCATGATGGCCAGTCTATTCATGCAACACAGCCTTCAGGACTCACGCTCTCAGCTGCAGAGAACAGTATCTATCCCCCTAACTATACTGTCCCCTACCACATTCCTTTTTACTCCAACTTGAATGGCCCCCTGTACCACGGTGCTGTGGTCAGTTTGCTCATCCTCCCTGCAGTCCCTGCTCTCGTCCACACAGGCTGCAAGAACCTCCTACCTGTTGGACAAGTGCAAGGGCCGAGGCTCCTTCAATGCTACCTTCTGGATCCCCATACCTGCCCCACTATTAGTCACACCATCCTGTCCCTGACCACAGACCAAACTTGAAGTATTTAACCTAAGGGGTGTGATTGCCTCCTGGAACAAAGTGTCAAGTAACTTTCTCCCTCCCTGATGTATGGCAGTGTCTGAAGCTCGGACTCCAGCTCATCAACTCTGCAGCTCGAGGAGCTTCGGCTCAGACACGGATCACACTGGGGTCCACCAGCATCCACATGCTACAGCTGCAACACATCACCTGCCCTGCCTTCTCGATTGTATTTTATTTAACTACTGTAATTAGGTTTACAAGTTTTGAAATACTCAATTGTCTATTAATAGTTTTTAATCTAGGTAATAACCTTGTTTAATTTATTAAATTTAGTTATATGCTTTAGGTCTTAACTGTAACTTAGCCCACAGTCCTAATTTAACCCTAGTTGTTTATATTTTTTACCCCCACATCACTGAATTCCCTCACTCACCAAATTCCCGAGTTTAGTACTCTGTAGAAGTAGTACTCCGTAGAACTGGACTCCGTGCTACTTACTTCGGCCTAGCAAGCCACTCAGTTGCAAAAAAAAACTATGAAAAACAATAGGAATAAAACCGGACGGCCCACCCGGCATCGGACACAACAGCACACCCAGCCCAGTCGACCCTGCAAAGTCCTCCTCACCAACATCTGGGGACTTGTGCCAAAATTGGGAGAGCTGTCCCACAGACTAATCAAGCAACAGCCTGACAGTCATACTCTCAGAATCATACCATTCAGCCAATGTCCCAAACTCCTCCATCACCATCCCTGGGTATGTCCTGTCCCACCTGCAGGACAGACCCATCAGGGGTGGCGGCACAGTGGTATACAGTCGGGAACAAGTGGCCCTGGGAGTCCTCAACATTGACTCCGGACCCCATGAAGTCTCATGGCTTCAGGTCAAGCATGGGCAAGGAAACCTCTTGCTGATTACCACCTACCGCCCTCCCTCAGCTGATGAATCAGTACTACTCCATGTTGAACACCACTTGGAAGAGTAGCAAGGGCACAGAATTTACTCTGGGTGGGGGCCTTCAATGTCTATCACCATGAGTGGCTCGATAACACCACTACTGACCAAGCTGGCCAAGTCCTGAAGGACATAGCTGCCAGTCTGGGCCTGCGATAGGTGGTGAGAGAACCAACACAAGAGGAAAAACCTACTTGACTTCATCCTTACCAATCTACCCGTCACAGATGCATCTGTCCATGACAGCATTGGCAGTAGTGGCCACCGCACAGTCATTGTGGAGACGAAGTCCCATCTTCACATGGAGGACACCCTCCATCGTGTTGTGTGGCACTAACACCGTGCTAAATGGGATACATTCAGAACAGATCTAGCAGCTCAAAACTGGGCATCCATGAGGCGCTGTGGGCCAGCAGCAGCAGAATTGTATTCCACCACAATCTGTAACCTAATGGCCCGGCATATCCCTCACTCCACCATTACCATCAACCCTGGTTCAATAAGGAGTGTAGAGGAGCATGCCAGGAGCAGCACCAGGCATACCTAAAAATGCGGTGCCAACCTGGGGAAGCTGCAACACAGGACTACATGCATGCTAAAAAGCAGAAGCAGCATGCTATAGACAGGGCTAAGCGATCCCACAATCAACGGATCAGATCAAAGATCTGCAGTCCTGCCACATCCAGTCATGAATGGTGGTAGACCATTAAACAACTAACGGGAGGAGGAGGCTCCACGAATATCCCCATCCTCAACGATGGTGGAGCCCAGCATGCGAGTGCAAAAGACAAAGCTGAAGCGATTGCAACCATCTTCAGCCAGAAGTGCCAAGTAGATGATCCATATCGGCCTCCTTCCAAGGTTCCCACCACCACAGAAGCAAGCCAGTCTTCAGCCAATTTGATTCACTCCACGTGATATCAAGAAACGCTGAGCGCACTGGATACAGCAAAAACTATGGGCCTAGACAACATCCCAGCTGTCGTGCTGAAGGCTTGTACTCCAGAACCAGATACGCCTCTAGCCAAGCTGTTCCAGTACAGCTATAACACTGGCATCTATCTGACAATCTGGAAAACTGCCCAGGTATGTCCTGTCCACAAAAAGCAGGACCAATCCAATCCGGCCAATTACCGCCCCATAAGTCTACTCTCAATCATCAGCAAAGTGAGGGGAGGTGTTGTCGACAGTGCCATCAAGCAGCACTTACACACCAATAAGCTGCTCACTGATGCCCAGTTTGGGTTCTGCCAGGACCACTTGGCTCCAGACCTCATTACAGCCTTGGTCCAAACATGGACAGAAGAGCTGAATTCCAATGGTGAGGTGAGAGTGACTGCCCTTGACATCAAAGCAGCATTTGACCAAGTGTGGCATCAAGGAGCCTTAGTAAAACTGAAGTCAATGGGAATCAGGGGAAAACTCTCCACTGGCTGGAGTCATACCTAGCACAAAGGAAGATAGTGGCAGTGGTTGGAGGTCAATCATCACAGCCCCAGGACACCACCGCAGGAGTTCCTCAGGGCAATATCCTAGGCCCAACCATCTTCAGCTGCTCCATCAATGACATTCCCATCATAAGTTCAGAAGTGGGGATGTTCGCTGATGACTAGTGTTCAGTGCCATTCGTAACTCCTCAGATAATGAAGCAGTCCATGCCCGCATACAGCAAGACCTGGACGACACACAGGCTTGGGCTAATAAGTGGCAGGTAACATTCGTGCCACACAAGTGCCAGGCAATGACCATCTCCAACAAGCGAGCGTCTAACCACCGCCCCTTGACATTCAACGGCATTACCATTGCCAAATCCCCCACCATCAATATCCTGGAGGGACCATTGACCAGAAACTTAACTGGACTAGCCACATAAATACTGTGGCAACAAGAGCAGGTCAGAGGCTGGGTACTCTGCGGCAAGTGTCTCACCTCCTGACTCCCCAAAGCCTTGCCACCATCTACAAGGCACAAGTCAGGAGTGTGATGGAATACTCTCCACTTGCCTGGATGAGTGCAGCTCCAACAACACTCAAGAAGCTCGACACCATCCAAGACAAAGCAGCCCACTTGATTGGCACTCCATCCACCACCTTCGTACCATGGCTGCAGTGTGTACTATCTACAAAATGCACTGCAGCAACTCGCCAAGGCTTCTTCGGCAGCACCTCCCAAACCCGCGACCTCTACCACCTAGAAGGACAAGAGCAGTAGGCACATGGGAACACCAACAGCTCCAAGTTCCCCTCCAAGTCACACACCATCCTGACTTGGAAGTATATCGCCGTTCCTTCGTCGCCGGTGGGTCAAAATCCTGGAACTTCCTCCCTAACAGCACTGTGGAGAACCTTCACCACATGGACTGCAACGGTTAAAGAAGGCAGCTCACCACCACCTTCTTGAGGGCAACTAGGGATGGGCAATAAATGCTGGCCTTGCCAGCAACGCCCACATCCCATGAACAAATAATAAAAAAATACTACAAGTAGGAGGAGGCACAATGGAATCTTCACTAAGTAAATCTGAAGAAGCAGACCAGGGCGATACAGTCTGTGGTGGATCAGTGCAGTAGGAGTCATTTGATTACACTTTTGTTGACTTTGTGCCAGGTGTGAGAATGCACAGCAAATCCTATTAATGAGTTAAAATACAACAGTTGGAGTTTCGCACTCACCTGGCAATAATTCTTCACTGCTCAAAAAACTTCCAGTGCCACTGCAAGGTTTATTGATAATTTGTCAGCAGCACGCACGTGGTACACTTGCTGTCGATTGCCTGCCTTGTAGTGTTCAAACTCTGACTGACTGATTCCCACATTTCAAGGGTCAGGTTTGATTACAGGTCCATGCTGAGTTAGATGATCTCAGCCAACGAAGCAAATCAGGAAGTTTGAAGCTTCATTCAGTTTGTGTTCTTATCTGATCTCGATGCGGAGATGCCGGCGTTGGACTGGGATGGACAAAAATGAGAAGTCGCACAACACCAGGTTATAGTCCAACAGATTTATTTAAAATTACAAGCTTTCGGAGCTATCGCCCCTTCCTCAGGTACCTGAGGAAGGGGAGATAGCTCCGAAAGCTTGTAATTTTAAATAAGTCTGTTGGACTATAACCTGGTGTTGTGCGACTTCTCATTTTTATCTGATCTCAACGAAGATGGCAACTGAGGTGTTACAAGTTTTACACCTAGTCTCAGCACACTCAGTGGTGCATGTGTGCGTGTGGGGGGGAAGAGAGAAAAAAAATAATGTTTTCTATTTTTAACCTCAAGAGTTTATGCCTGTGGTGTGAGGTCATGTAGCGACTTGCGTTGAGAATAACATAGGACTATTGCATTGAAAAGGAACATGGTTAAGTGTCACCTTAGATAGTGTCAAAGGAACTTTTTTCTCACGTGGGAGATTGAAACTGGATGGACCAGTCAAACTGGATGGACCAGTCACTCCTGAAAAGTGAGAGAGTCCGAGAAGTGAAACTTCCTTCATGGCTGGCATATTTAGGTCAATCATTAATGTCCTAAGCCTCAATTGCTTGACGACACCAGTAACAATTAACCAAGCAAGAAGAATGCTGAGCGATATTGCTAAATCAGTAGAGTATACATCGAAGGTGGCCATCCTGACCTCAGTATAGTTCTCTGGTCAGACTGCATCTTGAATACTATGTTCAGTTCTGGTCACTGAGTCACAAGGGAAACATCCAAGACCTGGAAGCCTGACACAGAAGAGCTACCAGACTGATCCCTAGTGTCAGAGAGCTGAGTTATGAGGAAAGAACAAGACTCTTCGGTGCTGAAAGGAGGGGAATGAGAAAGAACTTTACAGATGTACACAAGATACAAAGTGGTTTGGAAAGGTTAATCTTGAGCACTATTGCAATTTAACTATGACTGCAGGACAAGGAGACATAGCTACAAATGTATAAAAGGCTACTCAAAGACTTTTCAACTGCTCATTGACTTTTCAACTGCTCATTTCAAGCCTGCCCCCAAACTCTATTCTATCTGCTCTTTACTTCTTTTCTCTAAAGCACTCCGATGTCTTTCTGGTGCAAGGAGAACTCTTATAAATACAAGTAGTTCAATATTTCTTTTAAACCTTGGCATTGGCTGAATCAACTACAATGGTCTTTTGACGTGCAGTATATTCTTCTGCTCCTATGGTCTGTTTGTGGCTTTTTTCTCCAATTCATTTGAAAAATGTATATTTTTAACCTAGTTTTTAAATAAATATACATTTTTGACCATTGGATTTTCAATTGGACTGTTGATCATGTGTAGGTAGAGGCAATATTTTGAAATTCAGTAATTGCTGGTGTTAGAAAGGGGGACAAATTGGGACTAAAATCCGTAACAGTGATTTTAAATTAACTGTTATTAGTCCCATGAATGTCAAATTAGTATATGTACACTGATGGGTCATCTTTAACATTGCTCCCAGCCAGTCAGATGTGTCGTTTTATGATAGGAGCATTATGCCGCCTAACACAATGTATAATGATGCAGCTACGGTGGTCCTGGCTTTAAACTGTCCTGTTTAAGGTCACAAAGTCGAATTGCTGTAAGTAAATGTAGCCTGACGCCAATCATTTTAATTATTATTTGGTGAGGAAAAGTTTGCAGAAGATGTTTGCAAAGCTCCAGGTAACAAAATCACCAAATGGCACTCAACAAAAAATACCTCTGGCTGCCTAAAGCACAATGTCAAAAACATAGTGGACACTTGCAAAACTTAGTAGCAAATGGGTGCAGAGGTTTCCTTTCACTGACAGAAATGCAGCATGTTTCTTCACTCACTTGCTGTGTATCCTTAAACTAGTTACATGCTCTCTTTCTCACCAGCTGTAGGCTAGGCATAAGACTGCACCTTGTCTTCAATGCTAATGCCAAAAGCATCCATTCACTCTGTTCTTGTAGGAGTAGAGGCTGCCACAACCTTGGAGAGAAACGGCACTTGTGGTAGATCACCCAACATTATAACATTGGCCCGTATTTTCTGATCGGATCTGGAAAAAAAAAAAATCTATGCCCTTACCCAAGGGCTCTGGAGGTCCGGCCATTTCCACTCCTGGGCCTCTGCTCTACGAAATGCACAGGCAGTTCGCAAGCATCCCTGGGATACCAATGGAAGAAGGGAATCCCCCTTCATACTTTTGACAGGTCTCAGCTTAGACATGTCAAAAGTATGAATGGAGATCACTCCAAAAACACATCAAATCATTAAATAATTTTTTTTTTAAATCACATTTTTAAAATCAGTTAAAATTACATTAAATTAAATATTTAACAAAAATTTAATTTTTTGAAAAGAAAATTAAAGGTTTTTTTTTTTACAGGGCTAAAAATAAACTTACCTTTTTAAAAAGTATTTTTTAATTATAAATGAGTGGAAAAATTTTTTAACTTTTTTAAACTCTTATGCTGGTAAAAGCAGGCATTACGCCTGCTTTTACGAGGCGTAAGATTTTTAAGGGATTTCAACGGGCGGAGGTTCTGCAGACAGCGGAACTCTCCACCCGCAGAAGCCCTTCTCCAGGGCAGGCATTCTTGACAGATCGGAAGTGCCGGTTTTCAGCGCATGCCTGAAACCGGCACTTGCGAGGTCCCTATGGGTGTGTACACAGCTCGTACACACCCGTAGGCATCAGAAAATACAGGCCATTATTTTCATGGGGCCAATGAGGCCAGTGGATGTTAACAGCAGAGCTTCCAAAATAGTTAAAAAGACTTTGCTCCCACGGAATTGGGAGTTCAGTAAGTCTAACCTCTAACAAAAATACATGCAAGTGCTAGAACAGCAGCTAATCTACATATCCCACCAGCACTGCCTGCCTTGCTTCTTGTCCACTCCCTTCATCCATACCTCAAGTCCACCTCCCTCATTACCTCTGTGCTTTGTACTTGACGGATTTCTGTTTGAGGCCAGGAGAACATTCCCCACATCTAAGTTGACTACACAGTGACCTGATCAGAGTAGGAATGTAAATTTCAAGCAGCTGCATAGCTCACTGTCAAAGACTGTTAAATCTGCAGATTTCCTGAATGCTAATATTGCCATTTCTGAAAACAAAGTCAAAAGAGCACCAGGATCAATGTTCTGCAACTTAAGCTGATTTGTTGCTTTCCACAATACTTGGCTACATAGAACGCCTGTACCCAAATACTGGCACTGAGCAATGCCACAGAAACTTCACTTGTCTCTAAAATAATTTTACTTAATTCCACATATAATAAACTGTGACTAGAACTACCTCTCCAGTACTAGAAATCTGCCATGATTAAGTGCTTTACAGAAGTACTCCCACACTTCATCCTGCAGTGTGCAACTGAAGCAGCAGAGTTCTGTCATCAACCAATACCCACTTTCCAGAGTCACAGGATTAACAATTAGGGTGGAAAACCTTGCTGGTATTTTGTTCTACCCCAAGCCCAATGTTCATGCCCAGACTACTCCCCTGACTGAGATCAACGTGAGTTCAGACCAGGAATTGAACCAGAGACGTTCGGATCTGTAAGGCCAATACTTCACATACTGTGCATTTACCCACTACGGGATTAGTGTTTCTACATCTGGTCAGTCACTAGTTTTTGAACAGAAGACAGCATAGGTCGTCTCAAACAAACCAAATCACTAGCTCCACACCAAGTAAATTTATGGCAACATTCAACTATCATAGCACAAGACTTCCTCAATATTCTCCACAAAGCCAGAAAGTAGAATAACAAGCTTCAAAAAGGTTACTTCACATTCAGTAGCATTCGCTGCCTCGATTTAATTTAGGACATGGTACATATGAATCAACTTGCTACTTCCTGAACTTCTTTATGTAACATTTAATCATAATAGTGCCATGATCAGTCTATGTAACATTTAATCATAAAATACAGTGCCATGATCAGTCACTGCAGTTTTAGGGACAGTCAACAATCTGCACTGTCCCACAATTTTGAAAACCACAATTTATTCTACTAAAATTTCTTTTGCTGGTTTTATTGTAGGAGAAAAGAGGGGAAAAAACTAATGCTATTCAACTCGAACTCAGACTGCAAATCCAGCTGACCAATGGTAGAATTAAGTCATTAAGTAGCTAGCTTAAACTCTGAAGTGGAGTAAAATATGTAGAGTCCAAGGGGTAAAAATTCACTTGGTTGCGCCTCCCGTTAGCGCCTTAAGAGGGCGCTAATGGGGCGCAAAGCCGCTAACGCCCGTGTGCAGCGATGTTTGCGCCGCTCGAGAACTTAACTTGAGATTGTGCGGCGGCGCTAAAACTTACCGCTGCGACCACCTGCGCGCGCAGATTGTGAAGTCATTCCATGGTGCAACGCCCTTGTGGCGCCCCGGAGCGGAAATTGAGTGGCGCCCCCTGCCTTACCGCCTGGCGCATCCAACGACCAGAAGACTGGAACGCTATCAATCGCTGTGGGGCTGGGGGGGGGGGGGGGCGCTATTTAAAGGGGGCCTCTTCCTGTCTTTTATTGTTGGTGGCATTTTTGAACTACGCATTCTGAGAGAGAGAGAGGGAGAGACTTCTGGAGAGATTCAACGTTGTGTGAAGGAGTTTTGGGTACTGAGCAGCACTTTGCAGGTTCATTTTGATTTGCCATTCCTTGTATCGATTTAGCAGAGACTGTGGGAGCTGCACTCTGAGCTCTTTGCCTGGTACTCTCCATTGTTCTTTCCAGCACATTTGATGTGCAAGTCTCTCCAGGCCGAGATTCAAGGCTGCAATGAACAGGATGTGGATGGAAAGCCAGATTAACCATCCCCTTTAAGAACTGGCCCGTGCCATTGTGTGTGTGTTTCATTGCTGACTGACATTACATGAGCTCCGCCAGCGCTCGGAGTTAGCGCCTCACTCCTTGGCCTTTGCGCCTTAAGACAGGTGTGCAGCGCCTGCTTTAGCGCTCCACTCACCTCCCGGGGCGGTAAAAGTGAAGTTTCCTGTCAGTGCCGATAATTAGCGCCAGGCGCTAATATTTGCGTCCAGACGATATTTGCGCCCCAAATGGGGCGCGACCTAATTTCTACCCCCAATAGCCTTCCATTTTTTTTTTTTTAAAAACAGGTTTTATCCCTTCCTTTTTTCAAATCTGTCTGCACCACCACTAACCAAGATTACAAGTAATGTGCTCCCATTCTGTGCCTGGCCATCAGCGATTTCCTCGGTCGCTTTTTGTGGGAAAACACTCGATCTATACTGGACGTCTCCTCACATTGGTATGGCCGAGACCAATAATTCACTATTTGGGCAGTAGCAGGATCTAACCCCCTGTTCACTTTATTATGCTCTGATTTTGCATCACCCATGAAATTATTTTAAATTAATAAAACCGCTAAGTTAGGAATTGCGCAGCATCTTGTCCTTTATTATCTCATTGGTGTCATTCTTACATTTTCTGTGCATTACTTTTATGGTTTTATAAAAGAAACTTTTGTATCCATAAAGTTTTCAAAAATTAAAAAAAATGGCTACATACAGGTTGCAAACACAAAAATACAATGTAACTAAGCTCCCTCCAGTAAAGGGCAGTTCTAGGTCTTCCTCCAGATAAGTTGTACACCTAACAATTAATTCCTTTCTTGACATACAAAGGCTGATTGTGGAACACCTGTTTTCAGTCATGTCTTTATTTAATACACGGCTACAATGAGGAAATGCATCACAACTCCCCTTGCAAAAAAGTCACTAGGCCTCAAAATAAGTTATACTCTACAAAGTATCATAATTCAATAATGATAGTGGAAATTAGAATGTAGGTGTATTAGAGATATGGAAAAAAGAATTGTAGAAAAGGAATTGCTTCTGAAAAAATTAGCATGACTCAAAAGCAGATAAGTCACCAAATCCTGATGTCATTGGCCTTAGGCTGTGAGAGGTCAGAGAGAATACAGCAGAGAGCGTTACAGCAATTTTTCAATCATCCTTATACAAGGCAAACTTATATTTTATCAGCTACTGCATATTTCAGACTTGAAATATATTTGTTCTTTACTATATGATGGTAATCTACTACTTTAAAATATTAATTTTAGCAATTAACATTTTGCAGCACACAATCCATTCACAAATACTATAAATATCATTTAGTGCCAAGATAGCTTGACAGCATTGTGTGATCGCGCAAACTTATATAGCGTGCCAGACTGGCTCAGTGGTAGCACTTTTGCCTGAGTCAGATGATCATGGGTTCAAGTCCTACTTCAAGACCTGAGCACATAATCTAGGTGATACTCTGGTGAAGTACTGTCTTTCGTGTGAGACATTAACCAAGATGCTTGATGGTTCAGATGGATGCAAACGATCTCATGGCACTACTCGAAAAGGAGTAAGGGAGTTCTGCTGGTGTCGCGGTCAACATTATCCATTAACCAACACCACCAAAACAGATTAACTGGTCATTTATCTCACTGCTGTTTGAGATCTCTTGCTGTGCACACATTGGCTGCCATATTTGCCTCCAGAACAGTGACAACACTTCAAAATAATTCATTGACTATGAAGTACTTTGGGATGTTCAGAGGACGTGAAAGGTGCTATATAAATGCAAATTATTTTCTTGCTTTTGGAACAGTCATTGAGGCCTATAAAGGTGGTGTCTGAAAATGCTGTAAATAATTGTTGGTGTATCATTTAGTTGAACTCTCCCTAGGTAATTTCCTTTCAGGGTGTCCACACACCCTCCCATCCCCACCAAGTCCCTTAATGGATCGTGGAAGTGCCAGAGAGTGGGCAGACGCTAGCAGTCACTGCATCATCACTCCTGGCTTCAGTTGTTGCAGGGAGATTTACAAAAAGACAGAGAAAGGATGTTGGAGACAAAGAAACAAACGATAACAAAATTTCAGACAAGTAATGAGAGAAAGAGATAGACACACATGCAGGAGAGGAGAAAGGAACATGGGGGCGCAAGAGGGGGAGAAAGTGGGATGCAGGGAGAGAGCAAGACAAAGGGCTAATGGGAGACTGAAGATCTCATATACGCTGATGACACCCAGCTCGTCACTCAACCTCTCATCCCTCTGTACTGTCAGACTGCTTCTCTGACATGCATTCTTGGATGATCCGCAACTTCCTCCATCTAACACTGGGAAGACTGAAGCCATTGTCTTCAGCCTCTACCACAATCTCTGCGCCCCCGCCAATGACTCTTATCTCTCTCTCCAGCCACAATCACTGTCACAAGCTAAGCCAGACTGTTTCCAACCACGCAGTCATATTTGCCTGAGCTGAGCTTCCAACTCGAGTGTCGAATCTCATATCCTCTCCAGCAATGAGTGCCCACTTCCAGTTCTGTAACAAGCTCACCTCTGCCCCCACCTTCAACCCATTATTGACGACTGTGCTATCAGCCACCTAGGCCCTACTCTCTGAAATTCCCTCCCTAAACCTCTCCACCTGAAACTCAAACTCTTTTACCAAGCTATTGGTCACCTTGCCTAATCGCTCCTTTGGCTCAAGATTCATTTTTTATTATGCTCCTGTGAAGTGCTGCGAGACATTTTTCTTGGCTGGAGTTGTTGTTACATACATGCATACAAACACAAATATATAAATATATCTACACAAATACATATGTACATATACACACACATACAGGACTGTCAACAGACCTCAGTACTCCTAAGCCAAACTTGGCGCGCGCGCGCGGGGGGGGGGGGGGGGGGGGGGGGGGGGGGGGGTGAACGAGATGATGAGAGAGAGAGAGAAATTAACTGGGATTCCCAATCAACTATCCAGGAATAATGGAAAGTGCATCTGACATTGACAAGGACAGGATCTGGCTTTGCTACAATAGCTCTGCAATCCAACAGCATGTCAGAACCATACACCAAAATAGCTCTACCCTGCTCTTTCCTTTCCCCTTTCTTGAGGAATGGAGAGGCAAAATATTTGCATAGCACTTCAGATGTCTATTTTCCCCCACCTCCATTCTTCTCCCGACACACATCCAGTCCACAAACCTCAGTTTCCATGTCAAGATTTTTGATTACCTTTGTGCATCAACATGTACCACTGTAAATTGCTGTTCCCCATGCAATTTTGCTATGTCAACTGTCATGGTGTACATAAGAACATAGAAATAGGAGCAGGAATAGGCCATATGACCCCTCGAGCCTGCTCCTCCATTCAATATCATGGCTGATCTTCTACCTAAACTCCACCTTCTGACCCTATCTCCAAATCCTCGATTCCCTTAGCGTCCAAAAATCTAGTGATTTCAGTCTTGAATATACTCAACAACTGAGCATCCACAGCTCTCTGGGGAAGAGAATTCCAAAGATTTACAACCCTCTGAGTGAAGAAATTTCTCCTCATCTCCATCCTAAATGGTTGACCCCTTATCCTGAGACTATGACCCCTAGTTCTAGACTCTCCAGCCAGGGGAAACAGCCTCTCAGCATCTGAAGTTGCAGGCTCGGGCCATCAGGGGTGGCTCGGAAGCAAGTTTCTGAAATCCATCTCCCAACTCTGACTGGTACCAAGCTGCTTATAAAAAAAAATAATCAACTGACCATGGGCAATTTACTAATAAAGGTATTAAAGTGTTAAATGACGAGGTGAATCCCAGAATATTACCTCTAGCTAAGCCAGGCCAGTAAAACCAGAGGATATACATAGGTTAATGATGAAGAATAAGCAGATACAACAACAAGCAGCAATGAAAATCAGGGATGTGCAAGAGGCCAGAATTGGAAGAGTGCAGCGATCTCGGAGGGTTGTAGGGCTGGAGAAGGTTAGAGAGATAAGGAGGGGGCGACGCCATGGAAGGATGAGAATTTGACGACAACAAGCAGCATTTATATAGCGCCTTTAATGTAGTAAAACATCCCAAGGCACTTCACAGGAGCATTGTCAAACAAAATTTGACAGCGCCACATATGGAGATATTAGGGCAGCTGACCTAAAGCTTGGCCAAAGAGGTAGATTTTTAAGGAGCATCTATACATTAGAAACAATTCCTGTACATAAAAGGGTGATAAACATTTGGCATTATCTATCAGGTGAAATAGTAGAGACAGGCATTAGGAGAGTTCACAATTCAGTTGGATTACTAGAGGAGTAAGTTTTGATTAAAAAAATTACAGCAATTTGTCTAGCAGGCAACACTGGATTAAAATCGTAACAGGAACTCGGGTTGATTTTAGCTTTCCTTTAGGCTAGAGGTGCCAAGGCCAACAGTAGTGCTCCTAATCACTGCCCCAGCGGAGATCAGTAAACATAGAGACTATACATCGAACCTTTACCTTCCTGATTTATATGGCTCAAGGTGCATTTACTAACTGAGCCATCACAAATATTATTGTGCTTTTCATATGTAGAGTACTTTTTTTTTTTTTTAAAAAGAGATTAAAACATGGGACAGCCGAGACCCACTGCCTGCAATTCCTGTGCCATGTGGAAACTTCAGGACGCTTCATGTATCCCGGAGGTCTATGTTTGCAGGAAGTGCCTCCAGTTGCTCAAACTCATGCTGAGGGTTTCTGAGCTGAGGGGCAGCTGGATTCACTGCAGGGCATATGGGTGTCCTGGGTCACAGGTTCCAGGAGGTGGTCACCCCACAACCAGATAGAGTTCAGAATAGCAAATGGGTGGCCACCCGGAAGGGTAGGAAGAGGCAGGCAGTGCAGGAATCCTCCGGGTATGTGGCACTCAAACCGATATTCAGCACTGAAAACCAGTGAGGGTGGCGACCAATGTTCCCTTTAAGCTGTGCAGGCAAATTACATAAAGATGCAAGAACGACAGAGAAGTGATAATGGGGAACTTCAATTATCCCAATATAGACCGGCATAGTAACAGTGTAAAGGGCAAAGGGGGGGGGGGGAGGAATTCCTGAAATATGTACAAGAGAACTTTCTTGATCAGTGCATTTCCAGCCCAATGAGGAATGAAGCAATAGCAAAATACTGAAAATCCGAAACAGAAAATGCTATAAACACTCAGGTCAGGCAGTCTGTTTCTCTCGCCACGGATGCTGCCTGGCCTGTTGAGTGTTTCCAGCATTTTCTGTTGTTAAGGAAGCAGTGCTGGTTCTAGTTCTGGGAACTGAAGTAGGGCAAGTGGAGCATGTTTCAGTGGAAGAGCATTTGGGGGAACAGTGATCATATCAGGTTTAGAATAGTTATGGAAAAGGACAAGGTACAATCAAGCGTAAAAATACTTAACTGGCGGAGGCCCAACTTCAGCGAGTTGAAATGGGATCTGGCCCAGGTGGATTGGAATTCACCAGTAATTGAACAATGGGAGGCCTTCAAAAGGAGGAGATAGTTCGGGTACAGTGTAGACACATTCCCACGAGGGGGAAAGGAAGGGCATCCAAAGCTACAGCCCCCTGGAGGACTATATAGAGGTTAAAATGAGAGATAAAGGAGGCTTATGCCAATTGTACGGTTCATAATATAGTAGAGAACTGAATATAAAAAGTACAGAGGAAATCTAAAAAAGGGAATAAAAGGGGCAAAGAGAGAGTATGAGAATAGGTTAGCAGCTAACATAAAAGGGAACCCACAAGTCTTTTATAAACATATAAATAGTAAAAGGGTAGTCAAAGGAAGTGTGGGGCCAATTAGGGACCAAAAAGGAGATATTCTTGTGGAGGCAGAGGGCATGGCTGAGGTACTAAGTGAGTACTTAGCATCTGTCTGCACTAGAGAAGAGGATGCTGCCGATGTAGCAGTAAAGGAAAAGGCAAAAGTGACATTGGATAGGATAAAGAGGAGGTACTTTAAAAAGGTTGGCAGTCCTCAAAGTAGGAAAGTCACCCGGTCCGGATGGGGTGCACCCTAGATTACTGAAGGAAGCAAGGGTGGAAACTGCAGAGACACTGGCCACAATCCTCCTTGGATATGGGGGTAGTGAGAGAAGACTGGAGGATTGCAAATGTTACACCCCTGTCTAAAAAAGGGGAGGGATAAACCTGACAATTACAGGCCAGTCAGTAATGTTGGTGGTGGGGAATCCTTGAGAGAGAATAACCCAGGACAAAATTAATTGGCATTTGGAAAAGTAGGGGCTAATAAATGAAAGTCCGCACACATTTGTTAAAGGTAAATGATTTTTGTCTAACTTGACTGAGTTCTTTGATGAAGTAACAGAAAAGGTTGGTGCGTATATAGACTTTCAAAAGGCATTTGACAAAGTGCCACATTTAGACTTGTTAGCAAAATTAAAGCCCATAGAATTAAAGGGACAGTGTCAGCAAGCATGAAAATTGGCTAAGGGACAGAAAGCTGAGAATAGTGATGAACGGTTGTTTTTCCAGACTGAAAGAAGGTATACAGTGCTGTTCCCCAGTGATCGGTATTAGGACCACTTCTTTTTGATATATATTAATGACCTGGACTTGGGTATACAGGGCATAATTTCAAAGTTTGCAGATGATACTAAACTCAGAAATGTAGTAAACAATGAGGATAACAGACTTCAGGAGGATGTAGGGCATAATTTCAAAGTTTGCAGATGATACTAAACTCAGAAATGTAGTAAACAATGAGGATAACAGACTTCAGGAGGATGTAGACAGCCTGGTGAAATGAGCAGAGACATGGCAGATGAAATTTAACAGAGAAGTGTGAAGTGATATTATGGTAGGAAGAATGAGGAGAGGCAATATGAACTAAATGGTACAATTTTAAAAGGGGTGCAGGAACAGAGTGACCTGGGGTCTATGTACACAAATCTTTGACAATGACAGGACAAATTGAGAAGGCTGTTTAAAAAAGCACATGGGATCCTTGGCTTTATTAATAGGGACAGAGTACAAGAGCAAAGAGGTTATGCTAAAACTTTATAAAACACTGGTTAGGCCTCAGCTGGAGTATTGTGTCCAATTCTAGGCACCACACTAAAAGATGTCAAGGCTTTGGAGGGTGCAGAAGAGTGTTACTGGAATGGTACCAGAGATGAGGGACTTTAATTTATGTGGAAGAGACTGTTGAAGCTGTGGTTGATGATCTCAGAGCAGAGAAGGTTAAGAGATTTGATGGAGGTGTTCAAAATCATGAATGGTTTTGATAAAGTAAATCAGGAGAAACTATTTCCAGTGACAGAGGGGTTGGTAACCAGGTGATTGGCAAAAGAACCAGAGGAGACATGAGGAAACACTTTTTTTTTTTTAAAACACACCGAGTTATGATGATCTGGAATGCACTGCCTAAAAAGGTGGTGGAAGCAGATTCATTAGTAACTTTCAAAAGAGAACTGGATAAATCCTTAAAGGGAAAATATCTGCAGGGCTACGGGGAAAAAGCAGGGGAGTGGGATTACTTAGATAGCTCTACCAAAGAGCCGGCAGAGGCACGGTGGGCCGAATGGCCTCCTTCTGTGCTGTATCATGATTCTACAGCACTCTATAGTCTTTCAAATTAAGCTTAAAGATTTAATAAAGGGATGGCCAGGGTGAAGAGATTTGGTCCATCCTCCACCATATCTCCCTCTCGCCTTCCAAGAGAATCAGGTGACTTTTTTTTGTAAAAGATCAAACCAATAAACTTTATTTCCCAGTAGCCTGTATCTGGTACTCAAAACATTACAGCGCTGCACCTTCCATCCATAGCAGCAACTGGGAGCTGAATCTCCTGAAATTGTGACTTCTGGTTATTGCTATAATACAATAAATTAACTTCAGAATTGCATCAAAGCCTAGGAAATGTACCTGAAGAGGTGGCCTCAATCTGTGGACAATTCAAAATCATATGAAAACAAGCCCATGGAGGCTTTATTACTAATTTCTTCAAACAACATGTCACCACTACCTGGCTTAACACCATCCCCTGCACAGCAGTTTCCCATTTACCTACACTGTTGCTTCTCCTCCCACCACTGTAAATTTACCAATCACTAAATTTAAAGTGATTATAAAAATGCCACACACAAGTCTGCAGATTTTTAATTCATTTAAAATTTACAGTGAAGGAAAGAAAAGCACCACTGGAGAGCAAGATCAGGAAAATCAGTTAAGACAATATCCTCCCCTGCCTTTCTGCGTTCTTCAAACCACTCAAAGAATAAAATGGGTTGCACAAGCCAGCAGGGGATTCTTTTGAATAGTTATCCTCAGCATAAATATGGCATGCTGTCTCCATTATATTATAACAATACCACAGATGGCAGCTCCTTCGGATGCAGCGCTACAATGTAAATGAGATGGCAAAGCTGCCATAGAGGAGCAAAGAATCATCTCAAGAGACTGCATTTAGCTGCTCTCCAAAAACAGCAGTACCACTGACTGGAAATGTAAATAGCAGTGCATGCCACCATTTTTTTCTAGTTTTCACACCTGGCTGATAAAGATGGAGAAGGTCTGGTTGCCAGGAATGAAAGTCAGTCACAATTTTAAAACTGCGAATCTGCAGTTTGTGCACTGCTGCCAGTGCGATGGAATCCACGCTGCAGTATAAAAAGGGCAGATCTACAGTATCGCCAGATCAGTATACAACTTCTTCTGCAGTGCCTTTAACTGACATTCAAATTACTGGCCTACCCTTATTGAACAAGTTTATCCTGATCTCAGCTGTTTAAGATTTTGCCATGGAGGCAGACATGCCATTTAGCCTCAAAGAGAGAGATCAAATGCACACAACAGGAGTTGGTTGAGGAGGGAGATGAAAGGTGGTAAAATGTGTCCAGTAACATCTAATCAATTTGTTTTCTTCACATTTCCTTTTCATGTTGAAGAAAGATATTACCCACCATTTTGTTAATATCAATCTCAAATGGGTTTATTTATGGTGCAGTATTCACGCTAGGCTGAACGAATCAAAAGCATAAAAACAGACAATGCAGATGTGCATGTTTGCAAATTGTTATACCAATAAGACTTCCAAGTTGAAACAGTATATTCTGCATCGGTACAGGCTTCATTCAAACAGGCATCAAATGAATAGGGCCAAGGAAAGAGGCATAATATAGGCTGAAATTTCCATACAAAAGAATACTGCATTGTTGAATCTTTTGGATGAGATGTTAAAGCAAGGTTACCTGCCTGTTCTGCTGGTTCAGGTGGCTATTAAAGATCCTATTCAAAGAAGAACATCCTTACCAACATTCCACCCTCAATGTATACCACCAAAAAAAACAGAACAACTGGTTTTAAGATCACTGCTGTTTGTTAGATAATGACAATAGATATTGGTCTGGAATTTGAGGTCAACAGCGAAGCAAAGGCGTTCGCCGCTGGCCCTAAAGAAAGCTGCCCAGAGATCTCGCAATCTCTGTGGCAAGAAGTTTGCCTTTTTCGACTCATTATTGATTTCAGTGCAGTGTAATGGGAATTCCCTAGTGCGATCTGCTGGGACGTCAACAAGCTGTCGAAGCAGCCAATCACATTGCAAAATTCTCAGACCGGGGTCCAGGAAGTGAGTAGCTGCTTTTATCACAACTTTTTAAAAATGTTAGAGAGCAAAGATTGGGTCTCTCACATGGGGAGAAGGTAGAACCTGAAATATCGTGAAAAAACATTTTTAAAAAATTAAAATGTTTTTAAAAGTTTCTTAAAAATTGTAATTTTTATCATAATGGAGAAATTTGACACTCAACAAAATTAAAATTCGTTTTTCAGGGCCATAACTTTTGTTTAGCAGTTAATACAGTTAAAACCCCAGTTACCTAATCCAACAAAGACTCACATTTAATGGGCCATTTAACAGCAATATTACTGTGGAAAAGCCCAAGTTTTCATCAGTTTCACTAATTACACTGATTGATGGCTATGGGGGGGGGCCACAGCGCAGCCAGTGTCGGAGCGGTGAATGACTGACCGAAACTTCAGAATTTTGCCGTTTAGATCCGCATGTGCCACATTCTGAAGCTTCGGTCAGTTTCAATGGGGTAATAACAGCGAACGCTGTTTGTTTGCCGTTATTACCCACTACAAATTCCGGTCCATTGCATTTACACACAAATAGTCAGCACACTCCAAGTTGTGAGTGAACTGCTTTAACACAGTTCAACATGATGAGGTACAATATAAATGTAATGGAAGAGTCTAGAACCGGTTTTATGCCACTCTTAGCCAAAAAAATAGTATAATAAAAAAATTGTATGAACAAGTCAAATCTACAGAAATCATGAATGGATTGATTTGTCATCTCAGACAAGCAATGGACAGAAACATTAAGACAGTAAAAAAAATCCAGTGTGTTAAAAGGTAGGGAAATAGCAGGTCTGGGAAAATGAAAGATGGAAAAGCTGGGGCCAAATATGAAATTGTCAGATTTCAGCGACGTCAATTTTCAGAGTACTAAGAGAAAGATGAGATGTTCTTCTTGAAGTTTGTATTGATTTTCATTGGAACACTGTACAAAGCCTAAGTGTTTTTACAATTGATAAAAAGGGAGAAAATCAAATGAGTAAACTAGCAAGAAACATAAAAACAGATTGTAAAAGCTTCTACAAGTATGTAAAAAGGAAGAGTAGCAAAAGTAAGCGTTGGTCCCTTAGAGGCCGAGACAGGTGAAATTATAATGGGGAATAAGGAAATGGCAGAGACTTTAAACAAATATTTTGTATCTGTCTTCATAGTAGAAGATACAAATAGCATACAAAAAATAATGGGGAACCAAGGGGTTATTGAGAGTGAGGAACTTAAAGTAATTAATATCAGTAGAGAAAAAGTACTCGAGAAATTAATGGGGCTAAAAGCCGACAAATCCCCTGGACCTGATGGCCTATGTCCTAGGGTTCTAAAACAGGTGGCTGCAGAGATAGTGGATGCATTGGTTGTGATCTTCCAAAATTCCCTAGATTCTAGAATGGTCCCAGCGGATCGGAAGGTAGCAAATGTAACCCTGCTATTCAAGAAAGGAGGGAGAGAAAACCAGGAACGATAGGCCAGTTAGCCTGACATCAGTGCTGGAATCCATTATTAAGGAAGTGGTAACAGAGCACTTAGAAAACCATAGTATGATTCGGCAGAGTCAACATGGTTTTATGAAAGGGAAATCGTGTTTAACAAATTTATTAGAGTTCTGAGGATGTAGCTAGCAGGGTAGATAAAGGGGAACCAGTGGATGTAATATATTTGAATTTCCAAAAGACATTTGATAAGGTGCCACATTAAAGGTTGCTACGTGATGCAAGGGCTCACGGGGTTGGGGGCAATATATTAGCATGGATACAGGATTGGTTAACGGACAGAAAACAGAGTGGGGATAAATGGGTCATTTTCCGGTTGGCAGGCTGTAACTAGTGGGGTGCCACAAGGATCAGTGCTTGGGCCTCAGCTATTTACAATCTATATTAATGACTTAGATGAAGGGACCGAGTGTAATGTATCAAAGTTTGCTGATGATACAAAGCTAGGTGGGACAGTAAGCTGCGAGGAGAACAGAGTCTGCAAAGGGATATAAATAGACTAAGTGAGTGGGCAGTAAGGTGGCAGATGGAGTATAATGTGGGGAAATGTGAGGTTATTCACTTTGGTAGGAAGAATAGAAAAACAGAATATTTTTTAAATGGTGAGAAACTATTAAATGTTGGTGTTGAGAGAGATTTAGGTGTCCTTGTACAGGAAACAGAGTTAGCATGTAGGTACAGCAAGCAATTAGGAAGGCAAATGGCATGTTAGCCTTTATTGCTAGAGGGTTGGAGTACAAGAGTAAGGAAGTCTTGCTACAATTTTACAGGGCTTTGGCGAGACCACACCTGCAGTACTGTGCAGTTTTGGTCTCCTTATCTGAGGAAGGCTATACTTGCCTTAAAGGCAGTGCAACGAAGGTTCACTAGATTGATTCCTGGGATGAGAGGGTTGTCCTATAAAGGACAGATTGAGCCTATACTCTCTGGAGTTTAGAAGAATGAGAGAAGATCTAATTGAAATAAAAGATTCTCAGGGGGATTGACAGGGTAGATGCTCAGGTTGTTTCCCCTGGCTGGAGAGTCTAGAACTAGGGGGCAGAGTCTCAGGATAAGGGGTTGGTCAGTTAAGACTGAGATAAGGAGGAATTTCTTCACTCAGAGGGTTGCGAATATTTGGAATTCTCTACCACAAAGTGCTTTGGATGCTGAATCTTTGAGTATATTCAAAGCAGAGATAAATAGATTTTTGGACTCTAGGAGAATCAAGGGATATGGGGATCAGGCAGGAAAGTGGAACTGAGGTGAAGATCAGCCTTGATCTTATTGAATGGGATTGAGCAGGATTGAGGTATGGCCTACTCCTGCTCCTAATTCTTATGTTCTTACCTTTTTGGTGGCAGACTCTAGCTGTCCCTTCAAGGACCGCTGGTTACACCACATGTAGACCTGGTTATCCTGAGCACAGCAGGCCCAGCACCGGCTGCATTCAGGGCAGCCTAATTTTGAGAAGAAGTCCTAAAACAGGCATTAGGCCCCCTAAATGCATATGGCCTTTGATAAAGGTACCCCATAATAGGCTGATGAACAAGGTCAGAGAATGCAGAGTCAGGGGACAAGTAGCAGAATGGATTGCTGGCTGGCTGCAGGACAGAAAGCAGAGAGTAGGAGTAAAGGGTAGCTATTCAGTGGCAGAAGGTGGGTAGTGGTGTTCCACAAGAATCAGTGCTGGACCACTGCTGTTCACAATTTACATTAACGATGTAGACTCTGGAATCAAAAACACAATTTCTAAATTTGCAGAGGACACCAAATTGGGGGAAATAGTCAATACTGAGGAGGACATTAATAAACTTGCAGAATGGGCATATAATTGGCAAATGAAGTTCAACACAGATAAATGTGAGGTATTACGTTTTGGTAGGAAGAATAGGGAGGTCACGAGTCTAGGTGGGGTAGAGGAACACAGGGATCTGAGTACAAATACGCAAATCACTAAATGTTGTGACATAGGTAAGCAAAGCCATTAAAAAGCAAACCAAGCACTAGGGTTTATTTCTAGAGGTATAGAATTGAAAAGTAGGGAAGTTATCGAACCTTGGTTAGACCACACTTGGAGTACTGCATATAGTTCTGGTCGCCATAATATTAAAAGGATATAGAGGCACTGGAGAGGGTGCAGAGAAGATTTACAAGGATGATACCAGAAATACCAGAGGGTATACATATCAGGAAAGGATGAACAGGCTGGTTCTCTTCTCTCTTGAAAAAAAAGCTGAGGGGTCACCTAATAGAGGTCTTTAAAATTATGAAAAATTTTGATAGAGTGGATACAGAGAGAATGTTTCCACTTGTTTCCCACAAATTCTCATCCTTGTTTTCAAATCCCTCCATGGCCTCGAGCCTCCTTATCTCTAATCTCCTTCACCCCCCACCCGCACGAGATATCTGCACTCCTCTAATTCTGTCCTCTTAAGCAACCCTGATCGCTCAACCATTGGTGGCCGTACCTTCTGTTGCCTGGGCCCTAAGCTCTGGAATTCCCTGCCTAAACCTCTCCGCCTCACTACCTCTTTCCTCCTGTAAGACGCTCCTTAAAACCTACCTCTTTGACCAAGCTTTTGGTCACCTGCCCTAATTTATCCTTAAGTGGCTCGGTGTCAAATTTTTTGCCTTATAATACTCCTGTGCAGCACCTTGGAACGTTTTACTACGTTAAAGGCGCTATATAAATACAAGTTGTTGTTGTGGGGAAGAGCATAACTAGAGGCCATCAATATAAGATAGTCACAAAGAAATCCAATAGGGAAATCAGAAGAAACTTCTTTACCCAAAGAGTGGTGAGAATGTGGAACTCGCTACCACAGGGAGTGGTTGAAGTGAATAGTATAGATGCATTTCAGGGGACAAGCATGAGAGAAAAGGGAATAGAGGGTTATGCTGATAGATTTAGATGAGGAAAGATGGGAGGAGGCTCATGTGGAGCATAAATGCCGGCATGGACTGGTTGGGCCGAATGGCCTGTTTCTGTGCCGTATGTAATCCTATGACAGAGAAGTCAAGGTGGAAATGAGGGGGGGGGGGGGGGGGGGGGGGGGGGGGGGAAGTGTAGCAAGCCACAGTAGCTCGGGGTTACACTTGCAGACAGAACGAACGTGTTTGGCAAAGTGGTCACCTAAATCAGTGTTTGGTTTCCCCAATGTATATAGGAGATTGCACTGTGAGCAGCAATTACAACTTGCACTGAAAGATGTCCAAATATCTAATCTCATTTATCAAAGCTACCATGGTCAATCCAAACCAAATTTCTGCACACAATAATGAAAAGGCTCCCTTACTTAAACTATCCATAAAAACTTCAACTGCAGTCACACAAACTATTGAGCCACTTGAATTCTATTGCTGTTGATTAACATCTGAAGATATCACAATATCTGTAATGTCACAACAGCTGCCTCTCGACATCATTAAATTCAACTGTTTTGGTAGAATTGCTGCTAAGAATTAGAAGCAACTTAACTAAGGGCTACCCACTAAATGTGTACACTGAAAATGACATTTTCCCTTAATGTCAATCATACCCATTTCCAACCCCACCTGACTCCTAAAGTGCACAAACTTTCAACCTCTCTTCTTTCCTCAAAATACAGTAGTTTGGACCTCAAATATATTCTAACTTTTTTAAAAAACATTAGTCATAATGGTTCAAAACTAATAGACAGCAGAAACCTAATAAAAGCTGTTTAGGACTAAAATATAAAAAAATCCACATTGAAACTAGGAGGTAAGCTTCTGAAAAGGATTGAAAATATGCTAAACTCGAGAAAGCAAGGGGTGGTTTCAACGGAGCTGCGTCAACATGGCAAGGGTTCACTAACAGGTTGCCATAGGAATCAGTGACGGGGCCATTGCTGTTTACAATGTATATAAATAATTTGGAGTTGGGCATAAAAACAAAGCCAAGTTTGCAGATGACACCAATTTGCAGTTACAAGCTGCTGCGGTTTCAAACAATATGGAAAAGGATAATAAAAGATCTTAATGGTGGTGGAAAGGCACTATGAGTGGCAACTGGCATTTAATTTGGACAAATACAAGGTAATGAATAAAAAATGCGACTATAAACTAAACGGCTCTACCAGACAAAAACAGGAGGGGGATCTGGGGGTATTGGTGGAACATTCACTGAAAGCAACAGCACCGGGTACAACAACAATACGTAATGTTCACCAGTTGGATGCATAAACCAAGGAGATAAATTCCATACTTTAGGAGGTGATAGTGAGTCTGTACATGGCACTGTCACAGCCACACCTGCCCACTGTGTACAATTTCAGGCAGTGAATCTCAACAAGGATATCTAGGCAGTGCAGAAAAGGGTAACCAATTGGATACTTATTTTAAAGAATCAGGAGCAGATGAAAGACTTGGGATTGTTTACACTAAACAGTAGGTTCAGGGGAGATATTGGGCCAAAAATTGATCCCGCTGCGCGAGAGTACGCACTGCGTACTCTCACGTATTCTCTCTCCAATTGCCGGTTTTCTGCATGCCCTGCGCATGCGCTGAAAACCGGCACTTGGTCTTTGGAAAAGGGGGTGGTTCCTCGGTGCATCGCGTGCGCGCTACAGGCTGCGCGCACGCTGTGCACTTAGTGCTTTGGACGCGCAGGTAAGGACGGAAGATTTTAGAAATGGAAAAAGGAGGAGTAAGACCCACTTTTAACAAGGTAAGTAGTGAATTAAGTATTTTTTTGAATTTTTTTTAACAGGTATATCTTTTTTAGAGACTTTAAAGACAGGTAAGTTTATTTTTATAACTTTTTAAAAGATTTTAAATTTTTTCAAAAATTTAATTTTTTATTTAAAATGGTTAATTTATTTAACTATACTTATTTTATTAATGTGATGGTTTTTTTTTAATTTAATTGAGGTTTAGCTGTTATTTTGGGGTTTTTTTTTTTATTTAATTGAGGTTTAGCTGTTATTTTGGGGGGGGGTGTAAGATTCATAGCTTTCACAGCACGTATGTGAAACTTATGAATGGAAGATGGTGTGCTGCCATTGGCTCTAACTGAGTCACGTGATCCCACAGCTCGCACGAATTCACTACGCCGGTGGGATACGCAAGCACTGCCCAGCTGATGTCTGGAACATCAAGTTCGTGCGAGCTGGATCTGAAAAAGCCAACGCGGAGTGAGAGATCGCGCCTGCTCCTTACCCCCGCGGGAACAGAGCGAGATCAATTTCTGGGCCATTATCACTGCAGTAAGGAACAAAGCAAGGCCAGGGGAGAGAGCAGAATGCATACCAAAGGGAAGGGACAGCATGTTGCATGGGATATGGGGAAATGGATGGGGGCAGGGGAGAAAGGAGGAAGTAGATGGCAATGAAGGGGAAATTCCACTGCCCTTGCTTTCTGCCTCATGCATTCTGTTCCCCATCTATACCCTAGCATCCATTTCCCATTTACTCAAATGTCTTCTATGCATGTCTGGTGCCTAATGCACTAGTCCCACTACTCCTCCTCCTCATGCACTTCCAGTGCTAATGGCTGGGATTGTTGCCTCTGTGTACTGAAGACAGCAGTTCTCCCAAGAGTTCCTGTCTCAACTGAAGCAGTGATCCAGGTCACTGTCACTGGAAGTGTGGGAAGAGGAGGAGTAGGACTTGTCCAATGCATTTGCCACAGGACTCAGAAGAAGCGAGAGTGGGTGGTAGAGTAGGCCCAGTTGCGCTGCTTTGTCTCAGTAAACACCGACACCCCAGCCCTTAAAACACTATCAGTGTGAAAATGTTAATGGATGGTATGTGTAACATTAATTAATACTGGTTATTTGGACGTCTTTCATTGCAAGTTGGTTATTGAGGATGACAGTCATGGTCGTTTCCGCAATGCAAAGGGCCACGAGGTGTCAGAGATGGGAGGCTCAGGGGCTTGCTGAATGAGGACAGTACTTGGGTAATGTGGGAACTGCCATCCACTTAGTCAACCAATGGTCTTGGGTGTCTTTGACTACCCATATCTCTTGGTACTCCCAAGTTCCAGTAGCAACCTGGACATCATTTACTTAAATGGCAAATGCTTTGGCAGTTGCTTTGCACACATTTGTTGTAATGGTGTCAGACGTGAACCACTAATATTTATTTATTGTACTGTGCCTTTGATACTTCATCTACACTACATTTGTTGCCTATTTCAGCATTGTAACTCTTCTCTTTAACCAGATGTTGAATACAAAGAGGCTCCATTCACACTGGTATACTCAACAGGAACTCTACAATAGCAAGCAGTGGATATCAACTTGCATTTATATAGCGCATTTACATAGTGAAATGTCCCAAGGCACTTCACAAGAGTGTTATCAAACAAAATTTGACACTGAGCCACATAAGGCAATATTAGGACAGGTGACCTAAAGCTTGGTCAGAGGTAGATTTTTAAGGAGCATCTTAAAGGAGGAAAGAGAGGTATAGAGGCGGAGAGGTTATGGGGAGGGAATTCCAGAGCTTAGGTCCTCAGCAGCTGAAAGCACAGCCGCCAATGGTGGAACGATTAAAATGGGGGATGCGCAAGAGGCCAGAATTGGGGGAGCGCAGAGATCCAAGAATTGTAGGGCTGGAGGTGGTTACAGGGACGGGTGCGGCCATGGAGGGATTTGAAAACAAAGATGATCATTTTAAAATCATAGCGTTGCTTAACCAGGACCCAATGTAGGTCAGTAAGCACATGGGTGATGGGTGAATGGGACTTGGTGCAAGTTAGGATTAGGGCAGCAGAGTTTTAGATGAGCTTAAGTTTATAGAGGATGGATGGTGGGAGGCTGGCCAGGAGAGTGTTGGAATAGTCAAGTCTAGAGGTAACAAAGGCATGGATGAGGGTTTCAGCAGCAAATGAGCTGAGGCAGGGGCGGAATCGAGCAATGTTATGGAAGTGGAAATACGCAGTCTTAGTGATGGCGCGGATATGTAGTCAGAAGCTCATCTCGGGGTCAAATACGACACCAAGGTTGCAAACAGTCTGGGTTTAGCCTCAGACAGTTGCCAGGGAGAGGGATTGAGTCCATGGCTAGGGAACGGAGTTTACGGCGGAGACCGAAGACAATGACTTCGGTCTTCCCAATACTTAGAGGAAATTTCTGCTCACCCAGTACTGAAAGTCAGACAAGCAGTCTGACAATTTAGAGACAGTGGAGGGGTCAAGAGAGGTGGTGGGGAGGTAGAGCTGGGTGTCGTCAGCACACATGTGGAAACTGACTGTTTTTGGATGATGTCACCGAAGGGCAGCATGTGGATGAGAAATAGGAGGGGGCCAACAATAGGTCCGTGGGGCACTCCAGAGGTAACGGTGTAGGAGCAGGAAGACAAGTCATTGCAGGTGATTCTCTGGCTACGACTGGATAGATACGAATGGAACCAGGCGAGTGCAGTCCCGCCCAGCTGAATGTCGGAGGAGAGGTGTTGGAGGAGGGTGGTGGTGATCAAGCATGTCATAGGCTGCAGACAGGTCGAAAAGGACAAGGGGGGATAGTTTACCACGGTCACATAGGATATCCTTTGTGACTTTGTATTACTCCCAAAACCGGCACTGCAAGATCATTTTGCAGAGCATTAAATCAGCAGTAAAATGGGGGAGAAAAAAGACACCTAGTGATTGTTGGGGCAAATAATAGGGATTCCAAAACAAAGCCACTGGCTTCAGCAGGTTGAAGGGTTTATACTGCAATGCAGTACCTCCAAACTCGAAGTCAGTACTCGAAAGAGTGCATTTTAGGATAGTTAAAAAGACAAGTTACAGCTAGTGTTCCCTCTAATTTGAGGTCCCTTTAAATTTGTGTGGCTGCGCATGCGTGGTATCTCCCAGCGGCAGCACAGGAGAACATTGGGTACAGCAGATTATTGCTGTACGTCCAAAAGATTTACAGCGTGGTCCATTTAAACCTGATTCTATACTACACAAGATGCTGTGCAAGCACCATTGGCTCCAAACACATGGGTCTCACACAGCTGACTGCAACCGAAGGTAAACCTGCCAGGACTCGAGGCTGGCCACCAGGAAGCCAGTCTTAGTGGATCTTGTCAGGGTTATTCAAAAGCCATATGTTGGGAACCAGCAGTGCTAGCACAGATCTTGCATAATTTAAGTGCTTAATCAGCACCTGATTGCAGCAAAATGTAAGCATTCCTATCTAGTGGCTGATACTTTTAACTGACCCACTGAAGGCATTTTAAAATTCATAGTATGATGTTGGTATAGAACAGCAGTATTTGCACTGCCAATATGTGCAACAAAGAACAAAATGGCCCTCAAAGTTCAATGGTCACCTAAAGCTCCAATGTAAAGGAATCTATAAATGTACCCGTTGAAAATATGAACTGTTGTCTTTGAGCTATACCTCCGCTAATTTCTAAATCTCAGGAATTCGCAAGAAATGCTGAAAGTGTCACTTTAGGAACTTTTACAAAATAGATACATAAGGGCGGCCATTCAGTCCATCTTAACTCATACATTCAGAATTAAAAATTTAATTCAATAAATGGGGTGGGGGGGGGGGGGGGGCGCAGAAAGAGAAGAGGATGCAAGGTTCTTGCCTCCATTACCCTACCCAGGAGATGATCCCATGTGTCAAACACTTTTGCATGAAGACATTCTTCTGACATCAGTCCTCAGTTCACCAGATTCAACCTATGCCCCTTGTTCTAATATCCTGGCACACTTTCAAATAGTTCTCCAGGTTCACCTCATATATGCTATTTAATATCTTGCATATTTCCATAAAGTTCCCTTTTGGTCCCAGTTTCTCCAGTCTTTCCTTTTAGTTCATTCCTTTGAAACTACAAATCAGCCTTGTGGTGCTCCCTTGCACCGCCTCCATGGCTTGAACATTCTCTTATATCTTGGTGACAAAAATTTAACAATACTCAAGATGCAGTATGACCATGGTACTGCACAATTTTAGCACGGCACTTTCTGACGTACACATTCTGTTTACTTTATCTGTTGCTGCTCCACAATGATGTGTGTTAACTGCTGAATCTACGAACCCTTTCCACTTCACCTTTAGCTATTTTTACCTCATCCATAGTATACATTTGGCAACCATTTTTCCTTCTCATGTGTAGTGCCTTGCACTTGTGTTGAATTTCACCTGCCACTGATTTATCCATTTGCAGGTTTTATCAAACTTCCTTTGTAGGTACCTGGAACTTGACACTTGCGTCCAAGTTTATTATCTGCAAATTTGACAGGTTTGCATTGGGTTTCTGAATCTGTCATTAATGTAGATTAAGGACAGTAGAGGCTTTAGCATGGATTCCTGACACACGTTAGGAGTGCAGCCAACACCAAATGCTAAGTTGTCCCACCGTGAGTTGCACCTGTAAATATAAATTGCCCAAACTGCAGAGAACCGACAGCATTGTAAGCCCACAAAATGTGGGTCTATGAATCTGTCGCCAGATTAAGCATTTTCTGCTGTAACAAGTTAAAACACAGAGCTAGCTCAGCATGTGTGTACTCCATGTCTTGCATCAGAGTCTAAAGAGACCAGTTCCCAGTGACAAATAAGTGGTGGACAAAGGCTCATGGATGTCATACTCTTTAAAAACCTGAACAAAACGAAAATGCAAAAGCACCATTTACGAGGCCCCACAAGAAACCCCAGAAAAATTACCCCTCTTGTTTGGGGCCTGAGAACTACAGAGAGATATTTTTGCACCAATGGGTGTAAGACACAATCGAGCAATGGGACTCACTTGCAGTCCACTTCCCCTTCGTCTGTGGGCCTCAGCAGATTTGCTGCCTCAAGGTCCCGTTCCATTCCATTCACGGCCAACCCAGTTATGGAATGACCAGGCTGGAATTAAACATTGCTCCCCTCTTTTTCTTGCTCTCAAACAAAAGGAAGCAAAGGAATATCATTAAGTGGCAAGCTTAGTCCAGTGTCCACTCAGCAAGAGGGACAGTTCCATTAAAGCATGAACTATGACCCAAATCTCAGTACCGCCGGTATACACGAGGTGGTTTCCGGATGAATGAAGACTGGATGAAGATGGGAAATGGGCCCTAGCAACACTAGGTTTCCACCCTGAAGAGTAGACCATAAGGGTTTCTTCTGAGGGCAGGTGAAAGTTTCATCTGCCCGCTAAAAGCCTAGAGCTTGAAAAGGGAAGGCCGGCAGAATTACATCATCCATTGCAATTCCCACTGCTCCCACCTCCTGTGTCCCAAACAAACAGAAAGCCACCAAGATACCAATGTCCAGTTGACTGAAGCATCAGAGGTAAAGTTTACAGCGGTGTTCCAGACTGGGGTCATTGTCAATAACATGCCAAAATACAAATTTTGGCAAGAAAAAATCAGCCTTATTATTTAAAAAAAGACCAATTTCAACACTTGATTTAGCCAGACAAATTCACTTATGAAAGCATCTAACTAGCAATGATTTCCCCACAGCCTCCACCCTAGCAGTCAACAGTGGCACAAGTGTCTGCCTTTTTATGCAAGTGATTGATCCTGGAAAATCCAATGGCGTCAGGTTCGCAGCTCACCATCAGGGCACAAATCCCACTCCGCCACAATTACGGCAGCGGAATGGGATCACGGATATATGGGATAATATATTTAACATAACTGTTATTTTCCCCTTCCCCCCCACACTTTGTCTTCCTGTTGGGAAATACCTGACCGCCACTCAGCTACTGGCATGGACCTGTGTCCCATCACTGCATGGTGCAGCCATTTCTAACAGATAAAAAGTGAGCAACACTGCATTTGGATAATAGGGCAAGTTAAACTCTGCAGAAGGAAAAAAAGTACCATCGGATCTGCACAGAGGTAATAAGATTCTGCATACATTATATTTCCTTCTGGTTGCTCTGCGATAGTAAACTATTTGCACTCCCCCAACAAAATAATTCACACAGACTGTACAAAGAAAAAATTAGAATTCGACAGTTTCAAAGTGTGCATGCACTACATTTTACATACAGTACAACATAAAGCAAAAACAGATCAACAGAACTGGGATTCTGTTACTCCACTATTCCAATATACAAAAAAATCTAAATATTGTGTCTGCATAGTTAATGAGCTTTAGACGCTCTTTAGCTTGTGTAAAAGATCATGTCATTTAAGTAGCTGGCACTCCTCAACCACAGCCATTTCACACAGAAGACCCACCACCTTATGGTCACCAATGTGTGCTACTTTGTCTAGTCAGAAACAATATCCTCCATTTATAACCCTATTACATCAATGCCTTTATGTTAAAACCTAAATGTGATGCAAGCCCACTTTGCAACACTGCACCACATGGTACACTCTGTTGCACCCAAGATCTGAACTCTTAAAGAGTTCAATAGGAAGAGATGTTCTAATTACGAGTTGATTTTGTGATCAACACAAAATATGTCTAGTTTTACACTACACAGATTTGTAGATTCAGCAAAAAGGGGTCAGTGTTGTTGGTCCTAAAGTTGTGTAGTTCAGTCTTGGTTTTATGGAAACTCTTGTGTCCTGCCATCAGTTATGTGAACCATAAACACTAGTAGCTTTTTAAAATAACACGTTTTCTTATAAAGTATGATCAGCAATTCCTTTACTAGCTACAGCATGACATGAATTTGAACGGATTGGTCAACAGGGATCCAAACAGTACAGGCCCCAACAAAACTACAACTTTTGAATCAAGAAACAGTGTGGGCCGCTTCACTAGCAGACTAACGTTAACTGATCATTCAACATTTATTTTAATCGCAGACGAGGCACTCTTCCACCTCCAGAGTTGCTAATGTCAGCCACAGCAGCATGTGGGTTACAGGCTTTTCTTCAAGCGCTTTCCCCTCCCCCACAGCACGAGTTTGGGCCCGAGCCGCGCTTCTCCCGCACCCTCAGCCGGCTCCCCGACCCCCAGCGAGCGCTGCAAGTAGAGAGAGCCCGGAGTGAGAGGAGGGGGGGGTTGCTGAGCTCTCCCACAGCCTTTACCCCCTCCCCAGCCCCCATCCCCCTTACACTATCCAGCAGCCGCCTGCTTTAACACCAAGGGTTAGGGGACGGGGGGGGGGGGGGGGGTGCAGGCCCCTCGGGGGGGGGGGGAAGAGAAAGAGGGGGTCAACCCGGCAGCACCACCAGCCCGGGGCCGCCAATTACTGGGGGGGGAAATGGGGGTAAAGAGTCGGTGAGCGCCCCTCCCCCACCGCCGGGCCTAGCAGAGCAGGCCGCGTCCCTCCGCCCTCCCCCGGCTTCAGAAACACTCCCAACCCCCTCCCCACAGCCTGGTTGGGGGTGAAGTTTGTACCCAGAGCCGCGGGCTGACTCACCGGGAACCGCAGACACTCGGGCCTCCTCCTCCTCCGGGCTGCTCGGCGGCCTCTTGTTGTCGCTCCTTTCCTTTCCCTTCCCCCCCTCTCTCTCTCTCTCTCTCTCGAGGCCGGGGCTTTAAAGGCGCTAATAATGGAAATTTCTGGATATAAAACCTCGCATCCGTGCCAGCTGGAGCCGCTCGATAATACTGTCCCAGGTAGAGCAGCCGATTTGTAAAAAAAAAAAAATTATTTTAAAAAAAAAGCAGCTAGCGGGTTGTCGGGGAGTGCGGGGCGAGCAGGCTTTGCAGAGAATGTCAGGCTGAACACAGCCAAACGTTCACTGCCATCCAACGTCTGCCTTCCCTTCCCTCCTCCCTGCCAGCCAGCCGCTGTGACCCGGCCCGCGCAAATGGCTCACTCACAGCAACAGGGCTCTATTGTGCAAGCAGCTGAGAAAGGGAGGAGGCCGACAGGGAAACAACACAACTCTCACTTGTCGTGCCTACTCGCCCGATCACTACAAACACATCCAAAATACAGATTTTTTTCCTTTCAAAAAAAAAATTATGGTGGTGGTGCACAGAAAAATAAGCGGCCACAATCTCTAGTTGATACAATGTTTTAAAATTTGGATGTTGGTAGAAAAGGGTTATTTATTTTCCCACCAGAGATAAAGAGAGCCTCCCTCCAAAAGAGGAAATCCTCTATTGACAACTGTAGCACATATAGAGCTGCTAAAGATAGATAAAGACAATCCCTGATTAGTGATGTCTATTATGGTCTTAATAACCTTCAGATTTTCCTACATTACAATAGTGACTACACTTCAAAAAGTACTTCTGAAATAAAAACAGAAAATGCTGGAAATACTCAGCAGGTCAGGCAGCATCTGTGGAGAGAGAAACAGAGTTAACGTTTCAGGTCGATGACCTTTCGTCAAAAAGTACTTTGTTGGCTGTAAAGCACTTTTGGATGTCCGGTGGTCGTGAAAGGTGCTATATAAATGCAAATCTTACTTTTCTACAGCAAAATAATTGTTATATAATCTATCAATCAATCCCACACATAGGAGCTCTTTTTTAGTATAATTCAGTGTGATGGGATGGTATCGCAGGTTCAATCCCCAGTCAATGCAAGTTAGCTGATTTTAACTGGGGTAGCATTTGGATTATGCAATTTACTTTATCAGCCCTGAGTTAGGGAGGAGAAAATCAGCACCTGATTGCTATCCATTGACTACAGCTGGAAATTGTGTAGAGACTGGTTGGGGGCAGGATCCATCTTTTCAGTGTACTCTTTTGTTTGGGTACCAAATCAAAAAACTGTAAATCAATAAAACTTTAAATGAAACTTAATAAATCAAATTAAAATTTGGTAGTCCGGGGTGACGATGCACTCCAGTCCCCGCGGCGCCCACCGGTCGCGGAAAAACTCAAGCGTGCCGGCGGACACCGCGTGCTCCATCTCCAGGGCCACCCGGCCGCGAACATGGCCGCGGAAGAGAGGCAGGCATTGGGGGCAGGATCAGGCTTGGCTCTGATGATTATGGCAGAATAGTCTGCAAACACTCACTGTATAGGCATACACTTGAAGAGTGCCACATAGTACTGTTGGAATCAAACTCCAGTATGAGTCAACACTTTAAGGAAAAAGTAGGGAAAACTGGGGGAAACTACAATAATTTCTTAGTTAACATTACTACACTGGTCATACTTTTGTAGCCGCTCCCACATGTGATCATACTTTTATATTCCCCCGCTCCTCCTGTCAAGTAACATGAAGCCACAAGGTAAACCTGAAAACAAAATGGAAACTCAAGTAAACCACAATCTGTAAAAATCAAGAATCTGTTATTCTTTCTATAATATATGCTAGAGTATTGTAATCCAATAAAGATGATTTTAGTTTTCAGGAGAACTTTTTTCAGATCACATGAAATGACTACATGTTTTATTTTCCAGTAAAATAATCGTCTCGTGTTATACTCTTATGAAAACTGTAAACTCTTCCTAGTACATGATACTAGGCCACATGGCAAAACTCTGCATTGAAATGATGGTGCTTCACTGCAGCAGAAAAAAGATTGGTGGCACTATTGGAAATTACAGGCCTGATAGTAAAACTTAAAAACAAAAGAGATGATTTATTATAAAGAATATAAATGCCTGAGTGTTTTCAATATCACAAAATATTCATAAATTGTTCCAGCTTTCTTCTTATGGTGTGTGACATCTTCCAATCCACTCTAATGTGTTATCAACCATGTAACACTCAGAGGCATGTATTATTTTCTGTATCATGCTTACTGTGTGAGCTAAGTGCCAATTTACTGTGTAGTTATGTCATCATAATTGCCTCTCGCGGTCTTTCAGCACTGTTTTAACAATTATTAGCAATATTATAGTTTTACTGAGACCATGATATGCATTTTTTAAAAGATCCATAAGGGTAAAGAATACTTCGTACACTCTTGAGATCTTATGGATGGTAGGAAAAAAAGTACATTTAATTGTGTTCAGGTGACATCTGTAAAAATAAAAACTGGAGCTTCAATTTCACTATTTATGATGTCCCTGAACCAGATTGGCCATCATTACAGCATGCTGTTGTATCAATGCACTGCACCATGAAATGAAAAAATATTCAATTTTGAACTGTGGTGGATTTCAAATCTCAGAACAACCAACAGAGGCATTGAAACAGATCACCTGCTCACCCTTCCAATCGGAAAATGATATTGTGGCATGTTGGCACCTTAAAAGAAGGAAAGAAAAATTAATTAATAAAAACATTGATATGCATCCCTTTTGAGCAATCCCATTGGCTGCCATGAGTTGTGATTTTTCCAGCAATACTACAGAAGAACAACTAATAACTTTAACAAAAAGAATTGTAGGTGACACAGAACTTTGTAGCACACAGGAATATCCATAACCTTCAACCTGCAATGTGTTGAGATGATGGAATTCAGGTCAGCATTTGGGGTGGGAGAACAATTTTATGTAGAACCAGCAAACTAGCTAGCTTGGGAATCTTGGATGTTGTCGCTGCTTTTCTCAGCAGTGCTGCTTAACATCAAGACGTCCTAAATAAAACAGGACAGTTGAAAGTTATGGCAATTCACCGCATGTTGAGCTCCAGGTCTTGGCTGTGCCATTGTGGGAAGGTAGCAACTGAAGGCCAAGTGTTTGCTAATGAGAAGGGAGGGGGAATTTAAAAGTGCAATCACACTAGGCCCTTCTGCACACCTCCTAGTAACCAGCTGTGTAACAGCATGGGTGGAGGCATATGAGAAGTCCCCAGCCTGACCTCCGCCAGGAGAAATGTTTGGCACAGTAAATTTTCCAAAAAGTCACTGAGGGAGATAAATTATTTTAAAAATAAGTTACAGAAAGGGTGCATTGTAAAAATAAAACTTGCATTTATATAGCATCTTTCACAACCTCAGGGCATCCCAAAGCACTTTTGAAGTGTAGTCACTGTTATAATGTAGGAGACTGGGGAGCACTCCGAGAGTGCAGAATTCCCTCAGTACTGTATTGTAGTGTCAGCCAAGATTTTGTGCTCAATTCTCTGCAGTGGGGCTTGAATCCACAACTTTCTGACTCAGAGGCGAGGTAAAATATGCAGAATATGGTATATTTGTCGATTTTGGGATGAGATGTTAAACCGAGGCCCCCTCTGCCTTCTCAGGTGGACATAAAAAAATCCATGGCAAAGAAGAGCAAAGGAGTTCTCCGAGTGTCCTGGCCAACATTTATCCCTCCAGCAAGAGAGAATCTTGTCATTTATCTCATTGCTGTTTGTGGGACCTTGCTGTGCGCAAACTAGGTGCTGAATTTTTTTTATTCATTCACGGGATGTGGCTGTTGCTGGCAAGGCCAGCATTTATTGCCCATCCCTAATGCCTTTGAGAAGGTAGTGGTGAGCCACCTTCTTGAACTGCTGCAGTCCGTATGGTGAAGGTACTCCCACAGTGCTGTTAGGTAGGGAGTTCCAGGATTTTGACCAAGCGACGATGAAGGAACGGCAATATATTTCCAAGTCAGGATGGTGTGTGACTTGGAAGGGAATTTGGAAGTGGTGGTGTTCCCATGAGCCTGCTGCCCTTGTTCTTCTAGGTGATAGAAGTCGGGGGTTTGGGAGGTGCTGTCGAAGAAAATTTGTTGCATTACAACAGTGACTACACTTCAAAAACTGATTCATTGGCTGTGAAGCACTTTGCGACATCCCGAGTTCTTGAAAGGCCAAATATAAATGCAAGTTTTTTCTTTCTTCAATTTGAATCCCAAGATTTATTGAAGTCATATAATATATTCTGGAGTGTTATTTAGAGAAATGAATGGCAGACTTGGTAATCTTACAACAAGTACATCATAAATTTTATCTTCAATTGACGATATTATCCAGTAAACAACAAGTGGAATATCATACAAAAGCAAAATACTGCGAATGCTGGAAATCTGAAATAAAAAGTAAATGCTGGAAATACTCAGTAGGTCAGCCAACATCTGTGGAGAGAGAAACGGAGTTAACAGGTCGATGACCTTTCATCAGAACTGGAAAAAGTTAGAGATTCAACAGGTTTTAAGCAAGTACAGGGGCAGGGAAAGGGGGGCGGGGGTGGTGGTGGGGAAGGGGAGGAAAGAACAAAATGTAAGGTCTATGATAGGGTGGAAGGCAGAATATCATGGTGTTCATGTCCATCATGACACAACTAAGAGAAAAAAACTAGACTGGTGCCCTGGCCAACATTCTTCTCTAAAATGACGCGACCAAAAAGGAGATTAAATGTTTGTTCGCTGTATTTACTGTTTACTGTGTATAAATTATCTGTTACATTTACCTACGTAAAAACAGTAGCTGCAAAAGCTCTTTGAAACATCCTGAGGACATGATAGGGTGCGATATAAATGCATGTTCATTCTTTATTTCTAATGATTCTTTCCAATCCACTAGGCTTTAATTCAGGTAATTGACTAGAAATGACTTGTCCCAAATTTGCCATCGTTACATCAGAATTATTAATCCTCTTCCATGAACTTCATAACAAATCATGTAGATTGAATTCACTTGCAATTGGCAATAGTATTGACAACTGCTGACCATACAACAACTGATTCAAAACAGAATTAAATCTTTACCTGAAACTGTAACATATATAAAATAGCAGACACTTGAATGTAATTAAAAGGTTATAATGTAATCGTAGTTTCAGATGATCATTATAAACCACATAAACTTTTGCTGTCATGGTTCTTGATGTTATACAAATCTCTTAAAACAAATATGCTTTAGAGATCACTTCCATATATCCATTATTTATATTATTATTTCTGGATGGATTATATAGTTAAACAGTACTTGCATGTAAATATAGAAACATAGAATGAAATATAGAAACTTATATAAGAACATAAGAAATAGGAGCAGGAGTAGGCCATTTGGTCCTTCGAACTTGCTCCGCCATTCAATAAGATCATGGCTGAACTTCTACCTCATGTCCACTTTCCTGCAATATCCCCATATCCCTTGATCCCTTAATATTCAAAAATCTATCGATCTCTCTCTTGAATATACTCAATGACTGAGCCTCCACAGCACTCTGGGGTAGAGAATTCCAAAGATTCACCACTCTCTGAGTGAAGAAATTTCTTCTCATCTCAGTCCTAAATGGCCGACCCCTTATTTTGAGACTGTGAACCCTGGTTCTAGACTCCCCAGCCAGGGGAAACATCCTGCAACTAGATATATAGATTGATGGATGCTTAATTTGTTCTTGTGGGCGACTCTAACAAGATCAGATTTGTTGCCCATCCTAGTTGCTCTCAGAAGGTGGTGGCTTGCTAGGCCACTTCAGAGGGCATTAAGGAGTCAATTATGTAGTGCAGACTAGTCACGTATAGGTTGACTGGCTAGTTTCAGGAAAGATGTTAATGAACAGGTGGGTTTTTATAACAATCTCACAGCATTCATGTTTACCAAATTTATTGAATTCAATTTCATGACTTGGGATTTTAATTTTTATCGTCTGGGTTACTAATCCATTACCACAACCATTAGAGTTGGTAATGTATCTCAATGACATGCAAGCTTCTCTTTTTTCCTTCCTCAAGTGGCAGATATCTTTATTCACCTACCTTTTGCACTGTTCACAACTTATTAAGGGACCTCTTTCACAGCTCCACGGTGGGTAGCGTTGTACAGACTGGGTTGGTCTGTGCTGAGTTATGATGGTGGGCCACTACAGCTGGCCACACTGTCCACGGGCTGGCAAGGAGAAGAATTAGCTAGGATTCCCATTACTGATCACAATCCAGTGAAAGTGTGTTCGTGTGTACGGACATTAGGTGAGGACGGGATCAGGCTCGGCTATGATGCTCCCAGAGTTGAATAGTCTGCCATACTCACTATCTGGCCACACATATAAATAATGGTTCCATGAGAAGGTACCAGACGACCACTGCTGTCTATAGAACCATTCTGTGTCATGAATCACCACCTTCAAGTGAGGAGGGAAAGAAAGGGAAACCAATTGGAAATAAAAAAAGAGTCCCCTTCCTCAGTAGCTCTCCATAAAGAGCTGTTCCTACCAACATGTCTGCATAAATAAAATGGTGTAGCTGAGTACTGAAGGCTAGCATATGTACAATAGATTTCTACATGATATGTTGCCAGAGTGGGGCAAAGAAAGGCCCATAGAAACATATTTTAGCTTGGGTAAATATTTTAGCTCCAGTCAATGCAGAAAAATCTTTAACTGTCCTAATACACCACTATATTCAGATACCTACAGCAGATCAACATTATACCTCCTTTCTGTGAGGAAACACCTGGCCACTACTCAAAGCTTCCCCGAACCTTTGACCACAATCGAAAACATCCTGTATAGGGAATCGTGATGCAAACCCACATCCTACTATTCTGCCCTATATACAGAACATTCTAGCTTTGTCTTCTCTAATGTTTCTGGTACTGTACAGAATGTGATACACGTGGTATTTTTTACATCATAACTTCCACCCTTAAAATTAGGAACTAAAAAAGTACGTTGTTTTATGTTCTCCCATTCTTTTTAGTTGTTCCTCTGCTGCATTTCTTGCTCTGCCTGTGAGGTCGGGCAGCCAACGTACCCATGCGTTTCTATCAATGCAGTTCATGAACCAATGAAGTGTGTAAAGAATCCGAGACAATTTTGCCACCTGGTCTCCAATCAACCCTTCCTCTTGAAGGCAGAGCTAAGATCGGGAAAGCTATGCTTTTTATCACCTCCTTGTGCATTCCTATCCATGTTAAAGGTACTATATGAAGGCAAGTTGTTATTACAATGGACCCCAATCCTGTTTCTACCTGACAACATACAATTCCAACAGGGATTTTCCTTCCCTAACCCAGGGGCACTGAGGCCAATTGCAGTATCTTTCAGCTGGGAATAACTGACTCAGTGTGTATTGAACCTGGGACCATCCTGGTGCATTTGGCTCAGCTACTCTAATTCCTGACCTATCAGGCAACCTGCTTAGAAGATATTTCAATTCTTTCAATGGGGATTAGATACTGATCTATTGTAGTTTTAATCTTCTTTAACCTACTTTCTGTCTCTTTGATAGTTAGCTTATGTATAAAGAGCATGGTTTGCAGGTAAACACCTGCTATTTTTATTGTATGTGTGAAGGTGAAATAGATAAATTCCTGTTTGATCTACCTCAGTGATGTCTCTACTGATGAAATCAGACGCCAATTACCTGCAAAATATTAATTTGCAGTGTGGAGCAAAGGATTGCTTGCGGAAATGAGAAAAGACAGAGTTTTACATTCAAAATGGGTTTTTATTTTACATTCAAAATAGCAGAAGATTGTCAGTAAGTTTGGGATGTTTTTGTAGAGTTTCTTGTAAGTGATTTTTGCCAATTGTGCATGGGTGGCTTTGTAACTGTTTGATCCCCAACCAGAAGGAGGTCACAAGCCCAAGTACAATGTTTCCCAACACCTGACTGTACTTTACCATAGTTCAATCAGGTCCAAGTCAGGATGGTTAGAATGTGGAATTCCCTGCCATAAAGTTGTTAAAGCAAAGTCCATACAAGGGAATTAGATAGTTGCCTGAAAAAGAGAAATATTACAAAAAAATAAGAGCAGCAGATGGAATTAGTTTCATGTAAAGAAAAACACCAGCACAGAATTGAAGGGCCAAATTATTTGTTTCTGTACAGTAAAATTCTATGATGCTATGTTTTGGGCTCCAGTCTCTATTGTTGTGTTAATGTACTAGAACCTCTGCTCCAAGTGGAATGAACCAAAGAGAAATTTTACAGAGTGACTTCATCTCATCAGTGTAATCCAGATTTCAGCCAGCCATATATAGAACCATAACAATTTCAGCTCAGAAGGAGGCTTTTGGCTCATCATGCCAGTGCTGGTGCTAGTTCCATATTGAAGCTGTCCACTCGAACTCCAATTCACTGCTCTTTCTATTCCCCCATTTAACAATTTAGGTCTGAATGTATTTGCACACACACACTTTTTTTAATATATCACAATTCAAGAGATGGGATTGTGTTCTTCCAAAATTGTACTAATATTGATTTTCAAGGTCAAGTACAATAACGCTATTACCCTCTGGTGTGAGCCTAAAATGTTGACTAAGACTGCAAAAGATTAAATAGAGACAAATTGAATACAGACTGAGACATCATTCGGCACTTTTAGAAGTACTGCTTAGTGGAAACAGGCAGATTTTGTTTAAGGATTCAGTGATCATGTAATTAATCTCAATTTAATCCCGAGAATCTTAATAGGCCATTCATTGAATCTCAGATGATATACTATGATATACAATTCAACCTGTTGTTTCTTACTAGTTTGCTGCATTTATAAAGGTAGTAAATGGAAAGAGATATTTTCTACTAAGTTTCCCTACTGATTATTGTAAAAATGTGTAATAATTTGATCTTAAAAGGTCAAACAAATAAAAAAAGAACTCAGCACATCAATATTAGCATTTAATATAAATATATGTTTAAAAAAATTATTTGGGCTATTTTTAATTCTTTAAAATGTATTCCATTTCCTTTAGATCTCCCTGTGACACGTACCTCTTCTATATTCAGAGGACAGGCATGACTGTTCTCTTTTACATTTTTTAAATGCTTTCCCAATTTTGTTCCCCACCCTTTCATCAATTCTCTTTTGAAGGTGTTGATTTATACTGGGTATGGTTCCACAGGTGCTGGCAGCTCTCCAGTACTTCACCCATACAGCTATTCTTTATATACAAACCTTGGTAGTGAATGTTGTCAGCCTATTCATCATGGGGGACGCCACAGGCAAGCCCAATCATGTCCTGACTTCACAGCCACATGCATGCACTTTCCACCAGTAGTCAGTTGATAGTGATTAGGAGTAAAAACTCTCACTGAAATCCCTCCTCCACTGAGCCCAAGCATGATGTGGGCTATCGTAGTGTCCCTACTACCACCTTTGCTGAGATTAACTAATTCCAATCGGGGATTGAATCTAAGCCTTCCTGGTCTGCATGTCTCACTAACACACTGGAGAGGGCATTTACTTACTGGACCATTGGAAGAGCCACCAAAACATTTTTAATTTAGACTAGCAAAGGTTAGTCCCCCATCCCAAAGCACTGCTCCCATCTTCAGGCTCCTTCCCTCTCCTCTTCATTTCCCCTATTCCTCTGCCCTTCATTGCCATCCACTCTCCTCCCCCCTCAGTCTTGCTCCTTCCTGAGTCTGGTTGCTTAAGGACTGGACCCAGGCTCTTATATCCTCATTGCCACTTCTGCCACTAATGGCAATGATCGCAGCTGTTGTATACTGTGGGCGAGATTCCTATTTTCGTTAGAGTTCCTGCCTACAGTATACACTGTAAATAACCAGAATGTATCATTTTTAATGTAAAAATCAGGGTGATGGCACTTGAAATGGTGTTAAGTCCTTTAGCAGCCAGACTCGGGTAAAAGTAAGATGAGAGGCAGGGGAGAAAGGAGAAGGTTGGGAGGAAGAGGAGTACCAGCTACAACAGAGGATGGGAGAGGGGAAAGAAGAATTCCAACTTGAATGGGGAGAGGAAGATGAGTACCAGTTTAAAATGGGCTGTAGGGGGAGAAGTGTGCCAAGTTGAATTGAGGGGGTAAAGAGAGCCAGTATAAACTAAGGATTGGAAGAGGAAAGAGTGTAGCAGTGAAAGGGTGGGAGTTAAATGGAATACAATGCCTCTGTGAATTGATGCGGAGATGCCGGTGTTGGACTGGGGTGGACAAAAATGAGAAGTCGCACAACACCAGGTTATAGTCCAACAGTTTTATTTGAAATTACGAGCTTTCGGAGCTCTGCTCCTTCGTCAGGTACAGTGAGGGAATACAAATCGGTTACAAAGTATATATAGACAGAGAACAATGTGTCTGCAGAGATACAATCCGTCAGGGAGGCATTACATCAAAGACACAGCAGAGTACAGCTAAGACAATGAGGTGGGGTCACAGGGGGTCCAACGTGTCAAATGCTGCAGTCTGCAGTTAAGCTTTTTACTTTTTTTTAAAAACTGGAAATCACATCTGTGAACCAGACAATGACGTCGAGTCACGTCCTGTAGCATGACATGAAACCGAGATCCCGGTTGAGGGCATCCTCATGGGTGCAGAACTTGGCTATCAGTTTCTGCTCGATGATTTTGCGTTGTCGTGTGTCTCGAAGGTCGCCTTGGAGAACGCTAACCCGCAGATCCGAGGCTGAATGTCCTTGACTGCTGAAGTGTTCCCCGACTGGGAGGTAACAATCCTGCCTGGCGATTGTTGCGCGGTGTCCGTTCATACGTTGTCTCAGTGTCTGCATGGTCTCGCCGATGTACCATGCTCCGGGGCATTCTTTCCTGCAACGTATGAGGTAGACAACGTTGGCCGAGTCACATGAGTATGTACCATGTACCTGGTGGGTAGTGTCCTCACGTGTGATGATGGTATCTGTGTTGATGATCTGGCATGTCTTGCAGAGGTTGCCGTGGCAGGGTTGTGTGGTGTCGTGGTCGGTGTTCTCCTGACAGCTGGGTAATTTGCTGCAAACGATGGTACTTTTGAGGTTAGGTGGCTGCTTGAAGGCGAGTAGTGGAGGCGTGGGGATGGCCTTAGCAAGGTGTTCGTCGTCATCGATGACATGTTGAAGGCTGCGAAGAACATGGCATAGTTTCTCCGCTCCGGGAAGTACTGGACGACGTAGGGTACTCTGTTAGTTGTGTCCCGTGTTCGCCTTCTGAGGAGGTCTATGCGATTTTTCGCTGTGGCCCGTCGGAACTGTCGATCGACGAGTCGAGCGTCATATCCCGTTCTTACGAGGTCAACGTTGTCTACCTCATACGTTGCAGGAAAGAATGCCCCGCAGCATGGTACATCGGCGAGGCTATGCAGACACTGAAATGCACACTCAATTTTGTGCCTTGATAGGCTTATGCTTTTTCCCCCTCCAACATAAGGGAAAGAATGTTGTTTGTACCTACAGTAAAAGTCACAAAGACAATGTAGCGCTTGGTTTTACACGTTCTAAGTTAATAATCAGGGCCATTCTTGAGGCGTCACCTAGCTTTTTGAAGCTGTTAACAGCTTTTGCTAGTTTTCTGGGTTGGGATGTATGTTTTAGTTTTATTATTTTGTCAGAGGCATTTTGCAGCAATAAATACTAAACCAAATTAAACCGAAAGTGACGTTCCTTAAGAGCTTACCATGTAATTGATGCATATAATTCAGGAGGCTCTTAGGTTCAATCATAAAATCATACTCATTTTAGCACAAAAGGAAACCAATTGTCCCATCAATGTTAGCTCTATGTTGGAGGTATATCGTACTCTAATCCCATTTCCCTGTAACTATTAATTGTCTTCAAATCTTTGTTTAATTCCCTCATAAACATTGTGATTGAATCAGTTTAAATACCCACTTTCAGTAATGCATTCCATATTATAATAACCAATTGTATAAACAAATGTCTTTAACCTCCGACTTTATGCTTTAAGTATTTTTACCAGTTCACTGACCAGTGTAATATTCTTTCAGTATTTACCCTCCATCATAAGATCAGAAATGGGGATGTTCGCTGATGATTGCACAGTGTTCAGTTCCATTCGCAACTCCTCAGATAATGAAGCAGTCCATGCCCAAATGCAGCAAGACCTGGATGACATTCAGGCTTGGGTTGATAAGTGGCAAGTAACATTCATGCCACAAAAGTGCCAGGCAATGACTATCTCCAACAAGCAAGAGTTTAACCACTGCCCCTTGACATTCAACGGCATTACCATCGCCGAATCCCCCACCATCAACATCCTGGGGGTCACCATTGACCAGAAACTTAACTGGACCAGCCACATAAATACTTTGGCTACAAGAGCAGGTCAGAGGCTGGGTATTCTGCAGCAAGTGTCTCACCTCCTAACTCCCCAAAGCCTTTCTAACATCTACAAGGCACAAGTCAGGAGTGTAATGGAATACTCTCCACTTGTCTGGATGAGTGCAGCTCCAAAAACACTCAAGGAGCTCGACACCATCCAGGACAAAGCAGCCTGCTTGATTGGCACCCCATTCACCACCTTAAATATTCACTCCCTGCACCAGCGGTGCACCGTGGCTGCAGTACCATCTACAAGATGCACTGCAGCAACTCGCCAAGGCTTCTTCGGCAGCACCTCCCAAACCCGCGACCTCAACCACCTGGAAGGACAAGGGCAGCAGGCGCATGGGAACACCACCACCTCCAAGTTCCCCTCCAAGTCACACACCATCCTGACTTGGAAATATATCGCCGTTCCTTCATCGTCGCTGGGTCAAAATCCTGGAACTCCTTCCCTAACAGCACTGTGGGAGTACCTTCACCACAAGGACTGCAGTGGTTCAAGAAGGTGGCTGACCACCACCTTCTCAAGGACCATTAGGGATGGGCAATAAATTCTGGCCTTGCCAGCAATGCCCACATCCAAGGAACAAATAAAAAAAACGTTGAATAATTCTATTGGATCCTTGATTAACCTTCTCTGTTCGAGTGAATGCAGTCCCATTTTTCCAAGTTTCCCATCATAGCTATATCCTCTCATTCCTGGTATCATCCTAATACATCTCTGATGCACCTTTTGCTTGGTTCCAATATCACTTCAATAATGGTGTGCCAAAAACTGCATATTGTACTCTAAAGGTGACCTAATACCTGGTCTGTGCTGAGCTAGCTGGTCTTAGTCAGAATTGACAGCAGGAATGTTGCAGTTGGCCTCACTGCTCCTGTGCTAGAAGAAAAGAAAACTCAACCACATTTCCCTTCCTGATAATTATCCAGTGACCCTACTAGAAAGTAGGCATTACTTCACAGAATCGCAATCCTCTCTGATGCCACCCATGGTCAAATAGTCAATGGAAAATAAGTTAAACACGAAACTCCCTCAGTTGCCTGGTAAGTATATTCACTACACAATGTGGTACAAAATGAAAAAAACAGAAGGTTGTGTTTGATTCCTAACCAAGGCAGCAGATGGGTACCACCATTGGTGTCAGCACTCCTAGGATAGGGTGAGAATAAATGAATACTACTCTGTGCCCGCACTCCTGGTCACTATGTTCCTTTGCTAGAAAGTGCTCACATACCCCGATGTGGGTGATGACAGGACGGATTCAGGTGTGATGCCCTCCATAGTTGAATAATCTTCCAATGGTCATCCTCTAGGCTCACACGGGAAGAATGGTTACTTGGGTGACTGGAGCCAGATCACAGGAAGTGTTTGTGCCTTCCAGAAAGAAGGGGTGAAAACAAGAGCGAACTGTCAAAATAAAAAAAAATAAGTTTGTGCACTGGGATTATATTATAGAAGAAATAGGCTCTCAGGCTGCATGGAATTTAAAAGCTTATTTCCCTCCTGGCATGAGTCTACAAAGAAAGATTATCTGCTGCAAAACAATACTAAGGCTGCTGGGAACCGAGAAGTCTGGAAGTTATTCCCTTGCTAACACCATGATAACTCTTTTTCCTCAAGATCACCATTATCTTCTGATACCCTCTCAGACAAACAATCAATATCACAATTCACAAATATCATAGTTACCCTTCGGAGAGTTGACTTTCTCTCCCCTTTGTGACGAGGCTAAGAACCCTAGCTGTCAGAAACATTTGGTGATATTGGTTTACAAGCCCCTATGAAGAAGTGTTTCTTTGTCTACTCCCCATTCCCTAATCCCTTCCCCCACTTGAAATTCAAATCCCAGCTCCTTCTGTACAGAACATATATCAAACTTCAAAATCTGAATTAAGTGCTGTATGCTTTAATTTTGCCATGATAAAAATATAAACTGATTTAAATCTACACTGCATTCAGTTAAATAGTTACAAGGGTTTTTACTTACACTATATTCCTAAAGGACAATTCAGTTTAGGCACAGATAGTTATAGTGCCCATCCCCCCAAAGCAGCTCAGACTCATTTTTGTGTGGCCAGCCACTCCTTTCAATTGATTCATTCCACCCCACCCCCTCTCCTTTGCTCAGTCATTCAGACCTGGAAAGTCAATAACAAGCTGACATCATCAGTGGTTTGTATATTACACTGCTAGTTTCTAGCTACCAATAACCTTCTAAGTGAGGAGCATGTAATTCATGCAGTCAACTAGAAAATACATCTTTCTTTTACAGTACATTATAAAAAAGGCTGGAGCTATTGGTAGCTTATGAAATATCAAAAACACCAAAATATTAAGTAAATGTTTTCTAATTTACATAAGGTTAGATACAAACAGGCTGGTCGCTCTCACTGATTTAAATGTCTAAGATTCTCATGATCCATGTAGACAATATTTATGATCCATGCTCTAATTTCCACAATTATAGTAGATGTTTTTGACTATTTAATCAGATCTAATCTTAAAATAACGATTTTTCTTGGATTTTCACATGCGTATAATAGGCCTGCCCACATATAGGCAGGCATACTGTGACACCATGCAAATGAGGGAAATATCCTGCCATTTCTATTATAGCAACCCTGGGTGTAGGTGGTGTCTGTGTGTCCCTGGCATCCAGCATACCTAGGGGCGTGGGGAAGGTTAGATTTGAATTTTTTAAATTTATTCCCAGGATGTGGCCACATTTATTGCCCATCCCTAATTGTTCTGAAAATATGGTAGTGGGCCTTCTGCTGTCGGTGTAGTGATTGTGGTTTCGCAATGGTGTTAGGTAGGGAAATCCAGGATTTAGACCCAGCGATGATGAAGATAAACTGACATATGTCCAAGTCGGGATGGTGTGTGGCTCGAAGAGGAACTTGGAGGTGATGGTGTTTCCCTTTTTAATCATTTTGAAAAAGGAATGGTGGAGGGGAATTGGATCAGATTTATTCTTTACAGCGATAATGAACCTAAGTCCTAAAATGGCCAGTTTCCCTATAGCAATTGAATGCAGAGTGATAGATTGCAGTGGGAAACTGCAAGATTCAAAATTTGGAGTTTTGTAAAAATGAAAAAATAACTCTAATCCAATCCATTCCCCTCACCTTTTTTCCAAACGATTACAAAGCACACAAAGCACAGGTCTTTAGCAAGCCAGCATTAAAGTAAATTTTAAAATTTAAATTTTCTGTCCCATTTTCTCCCCTCCTCCACTGAAGGAGCTCATTTATTTTAGGGTACAGTTCCACAAGTGCTGGCTGCACTTGGTATCTCCTCCAAGTGGCTATTTTTCATATGTCAGCCTAGCTCTCATGTCAGAGGTCAATCCTATTCTCACTTAATGGCCAAACATGCACACGTTCCAGCAGGGGTCACTAGATAGTGATCAAGAGTGTGATTCTTGGCTAAATTTCCCCTTCCTTAGCCCAGGCAGCTCATTAAAACACCTTAACAATGCCCCAACCAAGATCAACTAACTCAACACAGACCTGGATCGAACCTGGAATTTCCTGGCCTGTATGAATCAGTAGCACACTTAGCTATAAAGCCATGTTAGGAATACAGCACAGTTTTGTGCCATTGGGGGACAGTCATGTTCTTATGTATTTTCGTTACTGTTATCCCCCATCAATGGAAATTGACTCAGTTTACAAGTCAGAAATTCATGATAATGATGGTCGTCTAATAGCGCACTTATAATTTTGATATTCAACCAAATCCAACCTGGCTGTCCTTGATTATTAATTTGATCTTGAATTATGGATTTCAAGAGTTTGCCCACAACTGATATTAGATTAACTAGCCTATAGTTATCCAGGTTATCCTTCTTGCCATTCTTGGAAATATGTTGCAAGCATTCATTTATTAACTAGCCATTATTTGATTTTTTTTCTATGTACATTTAATATTTTCTGAAAAAATATTGATGCTAGTAACAACATTTGTAAGAATGATTTGAATCCTCAACTGTCAAACAAGATGTACTTTGCATATCAAAAAGCTTTTCTTCAGGGATGGGACTCTTCTCTCAACTGCAGGCAATCTCATGTCAGTATTTACAGTCTCATAAATAGAAACATAGAATCTAGGAGCAGGCCATTCAGCCTGTCGAGCCTGCTCCACCATTCAATACGATCATGGCTGATCATCCAAATCCAGTACCCTGTCCCTGCTTTAATCCCCACAGTACACATATCCCACCCTACCCCCGTAACCCCACATATTTAATTCCCCCTAACATATCCCATCCTATCCCCATAACCCCACATATTTAATCCCCCCCCTAACACTAAGGGTCAATTTATCATAGCCAAATCAACCTAACCTGCACATTTTTTTTGGACTGTGGGAGGAAACCGGAGCACCCGGAGGAAACCCACGCAGATACGGGGAGAATGTGCAAACTCCACACAGACAGTCACCTGAGGTCAGCATTCGAACCCGGGTCCCTGGCGCTAGTGAGGCACAGGTGCTAACCACTATGCCACCGTGTTGCCCAATAGGTCTAGATTGAAAAAAAACCAGCTAACTGTAAAGTGTATGTCATATAAGAGAACAAAGATACTAAGAGAGGAGGAAGAATACATTTGATGTCTTAAACTCCCACATACAAATAAGAAGGTAGATTGGAACAGAAGAAATAAAATAACAGTTCACTTAGTGTAGACGGAGCAAAACCAACCGCCAACCCTTTACACAGAACATTTGTCAATTTAAAATTTTGAAAGTCCAGAAAAGCATTTTCTTCCTTTCTCCATCAATTTCCTTCCCTTCCCCCTTTCCTGAAGCCATTGATTCTCTACTTGGGCAGATTCTGCAGGTCCCTCCAGTACGTCTTCCAATATGGGATTTTCCTGGCTGGGCTGATTACTACCTTAACCTGTCAAGCCATTGGTGGAGCAGAAAAGTGTATCTTAAATAGATCTTTTAGATAGATTTCAGCTGTAGTTACTATGCACATTTATTTTCCTAATGAAACTGGTGGAAATATAGCTCTGCTGTCAGAACAATATTTCCTGATTCTCAAAGTGACCTAAACTGTAACAAAGTTTTAACTCTCAAATACACAGTTTCAGTTGTATCTTCTAGTGCAACAATATTTCACCTTTCATAATGTTCTGTAATGTTCCCCGAAATTACAATGCGATAAAAAAAATGCTTTTTTAAATGTGGTGTTTGAATGTTAAGTGATATATATCTTTCTGTCTGTTGCAGTCTGGTCAGGTAGTACCATTAAAATCATTTAATACAAGTTGCAGACAATAAAGTTCGACTTACAAGACAATTATTTTGCTAAGGTTAAAAGTCAGGAAAACGTAAGGCCACAATAGTTTGCTTAACATCGAAGTATTCATATTGACAAAGTCTAATTTTGATGAAATGTTAATGAAAAACTGTTTATAATTGTTTCATACTCATGGGATGTTGGCAAAGCAATTTGCAACGAGAATGTGACTTTAGCTGGGACTCTGAGTCAAATGTCAGGCCCTAGCATTTATTTGAGTTATTCAATAGCAGACTCAGGAGAACATGAGGGATCTGCAAATCATACCTAATTAGAATAACTTATAAGTGGGTTATTTCAAATAGCACAATGATGAAGCCCTCAGTTTTATAAAGATCGGACTGAGGTTATGAGGAGCTAACCTAAATTTATATATGCAAATTAATTCTGATTATTATACTTCACTAACACTAGCACATCTGTGGCATTGGTCATAATGAGTCAGAAGTTTTGCTGCTACAAGGGAGGAGTAAGGAGGACTGTGCTACAGAAATGGGGGAGGGGTGCTTTCACATTTCAAAATTTTTACTTATTTAGCCTAGAAGGGATTTGGGGTCAATTTATATTATACTGCTGCGATGAATATAAATTCGGGCCACAAAAGGTGAACTACAAGAAATGCACAAGCTATCTGAAATGTTGATTATGCCTATTAGCTGAAATACCAGATGAAGTAATTAACAGAATTTTGTATACTCATAATACCATATTAGTTTGAGAGAATGGAAGGGGTCAGTACCGTATTTCAGAGAGATGTGCATCTATAATGTTGGTTATATGACCGCAGCCAAAGAATATCTGAAAGACATCTGACTTAATATTGGGTCTGGCCATTTTGCAGGCATCCCTGGCAGCCACCTAAAATAGGCGTTATTCTCCTTATATATGTAAATGAGGGGCCTAAAGCCTGTCTTTGGCGCCGTTGCTGAGATTGACAATGGGCAATGGGTGGAGGAGGAGGCTGGCCTGCTCCATTTGGGATTCTTCAGCGGCCACCAACAAAAGATCTTTTTTTTTTTAATTTCAAAAATCATTCCCATAGAGCCAGGAGGAGCAGGTTTGCATGAGTTTCAGAGAAACAGCATAGTTGATGGGCCAAATGGCTTTCTGCTGTGCTGTAAAATTAAATTCTATAAAATGGCATGATATGAAAGTTCTAGAAATTAAGGGGGTGATTTTGCCAATGGGGGCGCGTTGGAGGCGGGACTGTTGCTTGTCGGGTTTTAGTCCCGCCTCCATCGACTTGTGGCCAACCCATGCTATTTTCCTTGATTGATCTTGTTAAGACCGCCCAGAGGGCTTAGCAGGCCAATTAAGGGGAAGCCGGTTACAGAGAACGTCAGTGTAAGACGTTTCATCTGTCAAAAATTTTTGACAGATGAATTGTCGTCGTTTGACAGCTCTGTGAAGCTGTCAAACACTGACATTCTATGTTGTTTGATGAGTCCTTGTATTCAAGACTCATCAAACCTCTTTTGTGAGCAGAAATTAGATGGATGTTGCATCGGAGAATGCAGTAGCCATCTGTCATCTCTGACGGTGAGATGCGAGACTTTCCGCATCCCCAACTGTTGAAGCCTGCAGGAAGAAACAAAGGTAAGTAAACATTTTCTATCACTTTCCACTCACCTCACATACTTACATCTCCACACTTGCACCCATCACTTACCTTCACAGCGCACTTTTGCACCCCTCTCACCCCTGCAGACCCACTGCTCGCCTCGGTGACCCTGGCGGGGTTTCCCGATGTCGGGAAGCCCACGCCTCTGTTGGAAAAATGGGGATAATCCTCTTAACTGCCTGTTAACTACCTGTTAACAGGCAGTTAAGTGGCTGTAATCCCCTTCCCACCTCCAGGAGACGGGACCTGGCGTGGGTCGGTTACCCGCCTCCTGGGAAGATGGCACAGAGGCCGGTTGGGGGCGGGATGGGTACCCGCCCCCAGATTCTGCCATTTTCCCGGCAGTCCCGCCTCCAAACCCGCCTCCCCAGGGCTGGCAAGATCGCACCTTAAGTGTTATATATGAAGTATATGATAAGTAAGACATTGAATATATTATTATAGATATTTTGCATCTATAGTAACAAACAGGAATTGAATGTGTTGAAAATGTGACTTTCTTTTTACCACTGGCTATTTCCAAACTCCTGCTGTGGTTCAAAAAATCCATTTGAGAAGAAGTCCTCACTCACTGCCAATTCAGAGGTATGTGGAATCTGGCCAGTATGAATTGACAGCCTGATTCTATTATCAAATTCAAGGCACAAAAATAAATGCCCATGTAAGCTTCAACTGCTCTGACCTTCCCATCATCTACTTACCTTCCTGTGCAGTGTTTCCCCCCGCTGCCACCTCCCCCAACATCCCCCCTCTTAACCTGCACAGCTGCTTCAGAAGTTTGCAAACCGGCTCGTTTTGAAAAAAGTTTAACGCTTTCTACCTCAACCCCTCCAGAGCTACTTATGCAGATGTTGGCTTGGCTCAGTTGGTACACTCTTGTTTCTGAGTCAGAAAATTGTTGGTTCAAGTCCCAGGACTTGAGCACATTGTCTAAATTGCCACTTCCATGCAGTGAAGAGGGACTGTGGCTTTGTTAGAGGTGCTGTCTTTTAAACAACATTAAAATTGAGACCCTGTTACCTGTTTTGGTGACTCAGGTGGATGTAAAAGATTCTATCGCACTATTTAAAGAACAGCAGGGAGTTCTCCTACTGTCTTGACCACCATTCTTCCCTCAACCACCACCAAAAACAAGTTATCTGGTCATTCATTTCTCTTGCTGTTTGTTGAGGCATTGCTGTGCACAATTGTCTGGCAAGTTTCTCTACACAACAGTGACCACACTTCAGAAGTTATTAATTGTCAAGCACTTTGAGGTGGCCTGAGAATACAATATTTGCTATCCAAATGCAAGTTCCTTTTCTTAATCTCAAAGATACCTATAAACATATCTGTCTTGTACACTGCACATACCTCCACAGAAAGTCTAAAAAAGAACATGGGAGTGAGATCTAGGTCACCAAACACCAGGAAATGAATGGAAGGGAATCTGGGAACAAACCCTCACTAGTGCCATTTCCTACCTAATATCATTGTGGGAACACCGTCACCACACGCAGCGCTGCAAGAAGAAGGCTCAGCACCACCTTCAGCTGGTGGTGGGCAATAAATGCTAGCCTTGCCAGTGATGCCCATAACACGAGAATGAAAAAAAAAATGTTAGCGAGGTGCAGAAGGGAGCACCTGGTGATTCACTGAGCACGAGTGAGGAGGAGGACAAAGTGCAGGTAGAATCTGAGGAGCCACAACCTACTGGTGAAAGGGTCAGATTGAGCGCTCGGTTAGCTGCTGTGCCCATGGATTAGGACCTCATGCTTACAACAGCAGTATGTTACCTCAGCACCAGCAGTTCATGCAATGATTTGAGAGTGTTCCAGTCAGCCTGTACAGTTTGAGGGCATTTATGGAGTAGTCCACAACCTGCAGTGCTGCATGACTGTCTGACCGAGCTGCAGATCAGCAACTGCAGTGCTGGTCAGGTGCCAAGATCACATGGTGGGGCCGTAACCTTACTAACATTTTTCATGCCCTTAGTGAGGCTTGCAAATGCCAAATGCTTCCCCACCACATTATTAAGCATTATGCACACAAGACCTCCAGTGGGCTTCAGGATTACGTGTTTGAAAATGAGGGTCCCCTGTGTTCAATGCACTACACTGCTGAACAGCACATTATTGACCCCCAAATGTAAATGGACTAGGAATTGCCTAATGCCTTAAATAAGCCCAATGTTAAAATTATGCATAAAGGCATACGTTTACTCGTTGAATAATCTCTTGCCGCTGCATGGGGGAATGTTTGGGCTCATAAATATAAACAGAAAACAAATCACAAGGGGCACATATTAAATAAATCAAATAATACCATAGAAGAGTAAAGAATAAATGACTAATGCACCATTGCTTCAAGTCAGCACATTGATGACAAACGGAATACGATCCCCCAGTGTCTATACTAAAGGTGACTTGAATAATGGACATCTGACACATTCACTGACAGAGTTCCTTGGTTAAAGCTTGTTTGAGAAGCAGCTGTGGCTGTTTATACTAATCCAATCTGATCTTTTAACTCAAAGCTTAAAACTGCATCAGATTATAGATATGAGAATCTGTCCTCTGATGTGTAATAATTTAAACATAATGGCCCTGAAAATCCACAGGGTGGCGCATCTTGGTGTAACTGCTGAGATGCGCCTGCTTCTGACCGCCACTGCTGACCCTGTCAAAGTTTGCAGGGTCAGGGGAGGTCACACGCTCCACATGGCAATGAAAGACTGGGGCATTTCATGAGACAACCCCACCAACCCACCAAAAAGAGCTGGGTTCCTGCTCCTGGAAAAAAAACTGAAGTGCCCCTGTGGCCGCCTTACAAAAGGAGGCCGCTTCAAACTTAAAAAAAATTCTTGGCCACATTTTTGGGCGTCCCAGACCACAATCATGGTCTGGACTCTCTGGTGGGGCCCCACAACTGCTAATGCGTGGGCTAGTACACCTGGTCTCACCTGCACTGATTATACGCTGGCCCCTAAGAAGGCCCAGGGCATGGGGGTTCCCCATCCCGGCCCGCACCCTTATGTTAATGGCCTTGTAAGGAGCAGGTGGAGGCTCTGTCTCCACAAAGCCTCCCTGCAAACCTCAGTACTGGACTGCGACCCAGCATAAGTAGGTCCTGCTCTAGTTTCTGGCTGTTCCAGCAGACTCTTGCTGAAGTTATGGTGGGAGTCTGCTGGAACAGCTGTAGATTTTTGGGGGCCATGTTTTGGGGGTCTCATAATAAAATTCACTGTAGATCTTTCATATAAAAAGAAAGAAACATCAGGGCTTCTTTAGTAACACAATGATCTAGGTTTCTGTTTAATAGTAACTAATAAAGTACTGAATAAAAAGGTTTCTTATGTAATATATGTTTATTTAAGGCTTGAACTGCACACACAATATAATTAATCAATGACTCAGTCTGGTAGGGAAACAACCCTTTACTACCAACAGGTTAAAGATCATCGGTAGAAGGGGATGCACAGTTGCAACACCCAAGAAGAATAAATATTCAATAACTGTCAAATTGCCAATAAATGTTCAGATAAACAGAAAAAATTCTAGACCATGATTCTACAGGTGATTCCTTATAAAAATGTTCCGCTTATTTTATATAAATGGAAAGATATCAGAGTACACCTTGTTATTAAATCATTTTAGATTATATTTGGCGTAATAAATAGCCTTTCCATTTTCTAACTAATGTTACGCAGAGCCAAAGTAATTGTAATTTCTGTGCTATTGTTAAAATGGTTTTACATGCCAGTCCTTTTATGTACAATAAAAGAGAAGTAATTTATTTGAGCTAGCAAGCAGTATGGTTTTCCTTATGTAAACAAAGGAGATTTTCCCCCATGGTCTTAAATTCCAGTTTCAGTGGCTGCCAGTGTCTGTTTTGTAAGTAGATTGCTTTCTGATTTATGTGCATCTAAAAAGGACCTGAAGTCATTTATCTTCAATCCAGGAGAGAGATGAAAGAGGTGCGATTGTGAAATCTCCCGCAGAGCTAAATCAGGGCATCAAAGAAGGGAAAAAAAGCTATTCCCATGCTGAAACTAGAGCTCTCCCCCCTGCATGTTTTTATTAAGATCTTTTACACTTGCTTGTTTGTTTAAGTATAAAACCAGTCATATGTAAAAAAAACTAATACAAATTGTTGCAATGTGGTGTGTCAAAGGATGTAAATCAGCTATTTAAAAATGTTCAATCAGTAACCTAGGACTCCAACTCGGCTGCCTCAGTGAGGTAATATTTCTCAGATCTCAGCTGGTCACACTCTGTGATGCAACCACCTGATAGGGGTCTGAGCTCATTGGTCGGTAGCATTTTGGGAAGTTGTCTGAACAACAGGTGAAAATGCCAGCAGTGCCATTTTGTGACTGGGTGGGTGTTTTAAAAGTGCAGTTATCCCTGGATGATACCAATAGGGCCACCAATTAGCCATATGGCACGAGTATAAGATCTGTTGGCCTCCTCTGACATTACAGCAGTGATAGAGCTTCCTTTTCTCACTTTAACCTCCACTCTTGTAACATTTGTAATATCGCCTCCCATCTTGATTCTATCCATTTCCAGTTATTTTGCCTTGGTTTATTGAGAAGCTGAAGCAGCATATGTGGCAAATGCAGTTTTGGTATCTCAGTGGCCATGGTGGGTAGTGAATCCTTAGCTTGTATTTGCATATTCTCCATGGTGGGTTGCGTTGAGCATGGATTGCTTTTGGGTCCCCTGTGCTTACATAGAATTGCATAGAAATTACAACATGGAACAGGATGTTTGGCCCAACCAGTCCGTGTTGGTGTTTATCCTCCACAGAATCAGTTATCCTAATACCGTAGGTCCACCCTATTCCCATGTCCCTTTATTCCCTTTCCCTTCAATCACCTATCTAATCTATTCTTAAAGGTTGACATCCGCCATTCATCGCCTCTAGAGTTCTCCCAATCGCTCCCCACCCCCACCCATAACTTTGGCGGAAACTCCAGAGAAGTGATGTAAACCCCATTCATGCTGTTTCTTCGGGGCTTCCGCAGATCTTCCACTGAAGCTATGGCAGACAATCAGGAGAATCCCCGGAGCATTTCACCCTATGGTCTCTGCTTCAATCACTAACTCCAGTAGTGCATTCCACAGCCTCACAACCCTTGGTGTAAAACTGTTTTTGCTGCTCTCTGTCCTAAATCTTTTCTATTTAATTTTGTATCTATGTCCCCTTGTTCAATACCCCCGAATCACTGGAAGTGGTCTGTTTCTATCTACATTGCCCCATCTTTTCATAACTTTAAATACCTCTATCAAATTACCCTCTTTTCTAATGAAAACAGACCCATTATTCCCTAGCAGGCAAAATATTCCCATGGCTCTATATATGCTATGTTTGAGTGGGTCACTGGGAAGTGCTTGAAATCAATAGAAATGCTTCACTGTTGATTGCTTTCCTCGTTTACTCTGAGAAACACTTAAGCCCTAATTTTAATTGGGTGGGGGGGTGCCGAGGTGGGCGGAAAACCATCCTGACCTTAGCAGCAGGAGGCCCAGGCAATTTTAACATCTGGGCCTCATCTGCATATCCCCGGTCAGTTGCCTCACCTGAAACTGGGGGGAAGCGGCAGTGTGCCGGCGGGTGGGAGTGCAATGTTAGGCAGCAGGAAGCTACCACTGGTGAACAAAGTAATGGTCGGCGGAATTCAGGTAAGTGGCGGGGAGGGGATTTTGGGCTGGGATAGGGAGGGAGGAGCTGAGGGCACAGGAGAGTTAAACTTTCCTACTCCTCCTGGCCCCACAATGGAGGTCAAAAAAGTTTAAAAGACTCACCTCTTTGGCCCTCTGCTGGTGCCAACTTTTATTCACACTTGGTTAACCGGGCAGGAAAGCCACAACCGCTTCCCCATTCAGACCCATGGTAAAAATAGCAGTCGGACCCTGATCTGCAGATTTAAAGAAGGACCCTGACGGTTTCTGGTGGGTGTTCTTCCCGCCTGCCCAGAAGAGCAGGTTAAAGTTGAAGACTACGGGAAGGAAGTGGAAAGTTGGCGGGTAAGTCCCCCGGGTGATTTAACTGCCCACCCACCCAGTTTCCACCAGACGGGCATGGTAAAAGTTGCCCCTTTAGTCTCTGCTCAGTTCCTCCCTTTGATGGCATGGTTGAGATTGGAAACTCACTCTATGGGGAATTCCTCCTAAGGCAACGATTCCTTGGTGGATTTGTTCCATGGTTGCCCTCCACGACCTTGGCCAAGTGACCATTATTCATGTGTAAGCCTTGACAGTGAGTGGTGACAGGCTATTCGGCAGCAGGAAACCTAACAGCCAACTTTGATCCTGCCGTCACCCAATGTTCACAGTGTATTCTTCCAGCAGAGGTTACTCGATAAGGGAACTGTAGTGGAAACCCTAGCCAATTTTTCCCTTCCTTAACCCAAAATAACTAATGTCAGCTGTTGCATTTCCTATGACCGCCCGGCTAAGATCAAATAAGTCAGCAGTCTGAGGTTGAATCTGGGACTTTCCGGGCTTAGATACAAACAAAGTAAATTCCCTGAGATATTGGAGGAGCAAGAGTGGAAAACAATTTGCCTGTAAATGAAAGAACTAAACTCAATGTTTGAAGGGGAATCAATTCACTGTAAGGAGTGTTTCTCTGGGGTATGCCACAGTTTTATTTTGGCATACTTCAGGCCATATAGAAAATGACCCACATTGTGATGGTGAGTGTCAATGCAACTAGTGGATTTTTAGCAACATTTTTGTGGCTGGGCCCAAGAGTGAAGAATGCAGGAATACATCCCCTCAGGAATGATATGACTTGTGCTGCACATGGATCAGTTAAGACTCCTCAGACAATTTATATTTACTTTATAACTTCTAATGTGAAACCCTTTGGGTCCCATGTGGCAGTCAATGTTTGGAAAAAAATGTAGAGCACACACAATTAACCTTTCAACTATAAGGACTTAGCAGTTTGAAAGCTTTATTTTCCCTGCTAGAAACTAGGGCTGTATTTTACTTACCGAGACGAGTTGGGGGTTCTAGTCCCATCCCCAGCAATGTCTGATGAACAGACGCTATTTTACCCTGATTGGCCTTGTTAAGCCCGCCCTGCGGGCTTGCCGGCCGATTAAGGGAAAGCCGTTGTCAGATGACGTCAGTTGATGACGCTTCATCTGCCGGTTTTCTTAAAGTCATATGCACCACACTTGTTTGACAGATGATTTGACAGTGTTTGACAGCATTGAGGTGCTGTCAAACACTGACAATCACTGTCCAAAGGTGAGCCCTTGCACTCAGGCTCTCCAATTACTCTCTCCTTAGGATAAAACAGATGGCAGCTGTAGCTGAGATTGCAGAAGCCATCTGTCACTTCTCCCGATGAGATGAGGCTACACAAACACTTCACAGCTTGTCACCTTCAGAAACATCTAACCACATTAAAAATTACTTTCACAACATTTCCTTACCTCTGATACTAACCAGTGTCCCACTGCATCCTTCACACCACCTCTGCAGCTGTCATCCAAACACCAACATAACAGCAGACCCACAGCACGCCTCACTTACCCTGGTGGGGTTCCCTGACGTCGGGAAGCCCGCAGCAGCAGTTGAAAAATTGGGAAAAGCCTCTTAACTGCCTGTTAACTACCTGTTAACAGGCAGTTAAGTGGCTATAATCTTCTTCCCGCCGCTAGGAGTCGGGTCCCTGCGCAAATCAGGGACCCAACTCCTGGGAAGATTGTATGGAGGCGGGTTGGGAGCGGGTGCGGGACACGCTCCCATTCTTTTTGACTTTCCCAGCAGTCCCGCCTCCAAACCCGCCTCCTCAGGGCTGGTAAAATCCAGCCCTAAGATTGCAATTAATACTCACACACAAGACCATGCATAAATGAGAATCCTAATCAGCTGTCAGTGTGTACTGTTAAATTAAAATCTGACAGATGTTTTATTTTAACTATAATTGAATCATGTTTCTCTTTTTTTATTCATTCACGGGATGTGAGCGTCGCTGGCAAGGCCAGCATTTATTTCCCATCCCTAATTGCCCTTGAGAAGGTGGTGGTGAGCCACCTTCTTGAACCGCTGCAGTCCGTGTGGTGAAGGTACTCCCTCAGTGCTGTTAGGTAGGGAGTTCCAGGATTTTGACTCAGCAATAATGAAGGAATGATGATATATTTCCAAGTCAGGATGGTGTGTGACTTGGAGAGGAACTTGGAGGTGATGGAGTGCCCATGCGCCTGCTGCCTTTGTTCTTCTAGGTGGTAGAGGTCGCGGGTTTGGCTGGTGCTGTTGAAGAAGCCTTGGCGAGTTGCTGCAGTGCATCTTGTAGATGGTACACACTGCAGCCATGGTACGCCGGTGGTGGAGGGAGTGAATGTTTAAGGTGGTGGATGGGGTGCTGATCAAGCGGGCTGCTTTGTCCTGGATGGTGTCGAGCTTCTTGAGTGTTGTTGGAGCTGCAGTCATCCAGGCAAATGGTGAGTATTCCATCACACTCCTAACTTGTGCCTTGTAAGTGGTGGAAAGGCTTTGGGGAGTTAGGAGGTGAGACACTCGCAGCAGAATACCTAGCCTCTGGCCTGCTCTTGTTGCCACAGTATTTATGTGGCTGGTCCAGTTAAGTTTCTGGTCAATGGTGACCCCCAGGATGTTGATGGTGGGGTATTCGGCGATGGTAATGCTGTTGAATGTCAAGGGGAGGTGGTTAGACTCTCTCTTGTTTGAGATGGTCATTGCCTGGCACTTGTGTGGTGCGAATGTTACTTGGCACTTATCAGTCAACGCCTGGATGTTGTTTATTATGACATATCAGGGTGGATTCTGTGGTTGGATGCATGCATGCACATCTAAACTGATAGAATGGGAGCCTAATCCCATCTGAATTCCGCAGGTGTAAGATAATTTACATAATTTTAATAAGCTCCCTTCATTGAACCGTCTGGAGTGAGGGACGTGTAAGCAGGTGTATAGTAGCTCTTTAAACAGATGCTGTACTCTTAAAAGGAGGCAGCATCTTTTTTTTGTGCAGGCTGACTTACTGGACAGCATGGCCGGAAGCATTCCCCGAAGTGCACCCTTCAGCAAAGAGAGCCATGAGGATTTATTGGAAGCGATCTCCCTGAGGAAAATGTCATTTTCTGGGACAGAGGGAAATCCTCCAAATAGAGCCAGTGTTCAGCAAGCATGGCAGAAGGTGAGCAATTATGACTCTCAGAAACTGACAGCTCACTTGAAAAAAAATTCTGCCTCAGGTTTATGTGCAATTAACAATAATAGCTGATGTGACGTGTCTCTGCTAGTTCAGTTGAATCTGCTGTCATTTGATGGGGGCAGAGAGTCTAGTGGGGACAGGTGTGTCATCGCCTGAGAGACTGGAACCTCCCAACTGCAGCATGGCCTGATGCTGGGCACTCCCTCCACATGTACAGTAATCTCCTTGGGAGTAAATCTTTGGCTGCAATGAGGGCAGTAAAACACGTCATATTGTCTCTCTGTCATATGGAATACTCCTGCTCCTATTTCTTATGTTCATATACTAAATGGTCAAGCATGACTTCACAGACGGGGGTAGTGAACCTTCCAGTGTGTTCAGCATATCCTGTGATATGTTGGTGCTCAGATAGCATCCTTCTTTTAAATACTTGCCCTTTGAAGTCAGCAAGCATTTGCACAGGAGAAAAACTAGAATGGTTAGGAGTCTTATCCAGTTACACAAGTTCATTATTGATTAAAGTCTTTTGAAATCTTTTGTTTAAGTGGTCACTTCCCCCTGCACCCCCCTCCCCCCCCCCACACTTTGCCAGCCAGGTGACCTAATTACAGAACTTCATCAATGACAGCACCTCTAATTAACTTGACCTTGGATTTCCTGTCCATTCCCATGGGCAGTAGTCTTGCCTCTTTCACTTCTTCAATAACTTGTGAAATTACATTCTACTCTGCAGTATACTACATTGGTGATAGGGTACATGGACATGCTATGCCACTGGACAACCTTTGGATACCTAGTTGTTAATTTACTTCTAGTTCGCTCCCTTTTCCAGTTAGCTCCCGTTCTCTCCTAAAGGTGGTGCCTCATGCTTTGATATGGTTTCACTGTCACTGACAATACCTCACTCAAGCAGTCATTCTCCACCAGTGAGTATTCATGGAAGTATATCCCATGACCTGATCCAATCCTCACCTGACATCCACAAATGCACATTTTCCAGCAGGGATCATTATGTAGCAATCTAGGGCAGGATGCCTAGCTTGGACACACCAAGATCAGTTGTGCTGCCCCAATGGCTGCCTCTTCTCTGTACCATAACAGGTTATTTATTCACCCCTGGTGGAAATAGACATGTAGGGATGATTTTTGTCTACTACTGCTCTGTTTACAGCTGTAAATGGGGTGGGTAGCAGTACGAAAATGGAAAAAAGGTTCCGCTGACTTACTGCTGGAGATCGGAACATTTTGATTTTTGGGTGGACCTCAATTTAGGCAGCCAGTGCTCCTACTGGAAACAGATAAGCAAATAGGGGTCAAATAACCCAGTTAAGTCCCCCACCGCCATTCCCATCTCAACCTGTGTTGCTATAACCAGTTCCTCAACCTGCCCACAGTCCAAGGGTAGTGCAGGTTGGGAGGCAGCCCTTTCTAACGGCTTTTAAAGGGATCCACAGCAGCAGACAGGAAAAGCTGGAAGCAGGTCTGGGACTTGTTTTTTCTGCAGTCTGTGTGTTGAGCCTTGAAGGCTTCCATTATTTTATCTCCTTGCTACTGCTAAAAATTGCTGCTTCTTTTCAGTCCCGATGCTTCCACCCCTGCCCTTTAAGTTGCGTTTCCTCACTGCTTACTTGGAAGTAACATTTATGGCTCCCAACCACAGGAAAATGTAACATGAGCCTGTATGACTAACTGTGTTTGATCTTCATTTGTGTGTTTTTTATTGGATTTTCTTTGTAATTTTCATGGATCATTAGTAATTACTGGGTCTGGTTACTTTTGGAGAAGCCTAGTGGTTTTCTTTCTATTTTTTTTGATGCATTCATTAGCAAGCTTGCTCAGACTTGGCCAATGTTATAGCTAGCTTAATGGCCCCCTTGTATATTATTTAAATTTTAAAGGATTGTTTCACACTAGTTGTTAGAATTCATGCACCTCAAAGTGGAAATTTGAAACCCACACTTATTCTGCATCAAGACAGAACGTGCCATTACTGGCCCACGAGTGTGCACTTTGTGGGAAATCATTTTACAAAGGTACGCGGCTTTAAATTTTATAAAATCAAAAGATGTATGTGACAAATTTGTGATTGTTTGAAAGACTGGAATGTTTAAAGAATTTGTGAGAAAGTTGTGACTTTCACAGCAGTCTTGTGCCTCAGAAGAACAGGTTTCAAAAGACACTTTTACTTTACAAGTGTGGACAACAAACGCTTGGTTCCCAGTATGTGCTGTACCTGTAAATATACAGCCTACTCCTGATGATTTGAAGTTTCTTTTGCACAATAAAAATTAGAATTATCCAATAACATGAATTAAGCAATGTAAATAACAGAGCAAAGTGGAAATGTAGTGCTAAAAATATTGAATGATCAGATCATTTGCATTAAGTGACTTTGAATTTAGAGGAGTGGACTACAAATGACCCCTTCTACCTCATTCCAGCAGCAACAAAACCCTCCTCAGGTACTCCACATCCTTCCCTAAATCTCTCAGTACAAGAGGAATACCCAGAGGAATTGAACAGAATTATATAGAATCTACAGCCCAGAAACAGGCCATGCAGCCCAACTAGTCCATGTTGATGTGTATACTCCACACAAGAGCAATTCATGTCTTCAGATATTTAGTCGCTGTGCTGGGAAAACTAAGAGGAAACAAAGCAAAAAAATACAAAACTGGTTAACAAAAGCAGCAAGTAATGCTGCAGTAAAAATGCAGCAAAGAATTCCAAAAAGCACTAAGCACAAATTTCACCTGCAACCAGTAATAATATAACAAACTGTTAAAAATCTAGCTATCAAAGGTCAGAACTTGCTTCCCAGCAGTGCATTCCTGGCTAAATACATGAGAAATTGCAGCTAACTGTGATTTGCATAAATTTACATGAATTTTGGCATATTGATGAGACTCTTGTTTGGGGTGAGAGAACACTGCTTCCATATAATTTTTAAAATGGGAAATCCTCACAAAATTGCCTATCTGCTCAAATTGCTGAATGCCATGCACCCAATCTGTGCCAGCACAACCAGTCATTTAGATTGGAATATCTACCTTGCACCACTCAGTACCATACCAAGGAGCCATAAATATCAGATCATGCAATAGGGAATTCAGGAGAAACTTCTTTACCCAGAGAGTGGTTAGAATCTGGAACTTGTTACCACAAGGAGTAGTTGAGGCGAATAGCACAGATGCATTTAAAGGGAAGCTAGATAAAAATCAAAAAGGAGAAGGAATCAAAGGTTATGCTGATAGGGTTAGATGAAGAGGGGTAGGAGGAGGCTCGTGTGGGCATTGATAGCATTGTCAGCATTTGCATGTTTCTATCTGAATAACGTCTCCTTCCACATTAAAGGTAAATACAGTTCCTAATATGCAACTGGCATGTATGAGTAATAAGCAACACATAAGACTGAAGTCAATTCTAGTCAAGCGGTTTTATTCCAAGTAAAATGACTTAGATTTCTCTGACTTTCTCATTTAAACAATGTGCAATTGTGATATTATGACTAATATGTATTTGGCAGCTGCATAACTGACATGTGAGCTAGTAGTCACTCAACTCTCAGGAATGATGATATATACTGACTAGATGCTTCACCATGCTCTACTTCAAGTAAAGATGGATGCCTGGAATTGACACATGATGAGACAGAGAGCACAAGGAAGCCAAAGGATGCAGATGGGAAAGTGGAGCCTGATGTTGTTTGTCGTAAGAATGAGCCTTACACGTGGTGAACTTAAAGTAAGCTTTAATCAACTAAAAAGGTGCTACATACAAAAGAGGTCTTACTCTATGCCTCTCCAGGATCCAACTGATCAGTCCAGTATTTATCCTGGACTAATCACAGGAAGTGATGCAATAAAGTTCGAGTCACAGGAAGCTGTATTGTGTTACCACATTGTTGACATATGCAAAGCAAGCAGATGATGATCTTAGTGCTGCTGCCATGAAGAGATGGATGCTAGCTGAGCATCAGGCACATAGGGAGGTTCTGTGTGGCCTCACCCAAGATGTGCAGCAGATTGCTGAGATAGTGATGGGCTCCACTGCACTGCTGTGCACCAACATCCAAGAACGGTTTCACTTCATTGCAGGGCACCCTGGAGAAAGTGGCAGCTATAGGAGCATCTGTAAACCATTCCCCACTTCATGAGAGATCCAGGCAAGTCAGTCAACTCCTTGTTGGAGGCATTGAATGAAGGACTTTAAGTCTTGGAGAAGCATCTTGAGAGGTCAATGTCAACCAGATTGCAAAATATACAGGGTAGCATCTTGAGGATAGAGGATATTTAGTTGACTCTCAGGGATTTAAGGATCTTTCTGATTCTGTGAATTTTGCTCTTCTGTTGATAGCAGGTATCCAAATTCCTATTCCCAGTACCAATGGAGTAGCTGCTGTGTGTGTGTCTCAGGGGTTGCCTCCTCTCATGGAAGCTGCACAGAGGATCACTGCATCAGCTACCTGCAGAAACCTTCATCTTTGCAGGACCAGACTACCAAAGTGCCCATGACAAAGAATCAGCTTCTCCCATGTCCATCCCAGACTTGGGGGCCCTGAGAGAAGGACCACCTCCATCCCAAGAGGCTTATGAAATTTTGCAGTAGTCGTCGAGCTGTAGGAGCAATGATTTTACTTAGACCAACGAGAGTTTGGTGAGAGAAGGCAGATCCAGGTTTGCACTGAGTTAGCTGATCTCAGTCAAAGTAGCAGTAGAAGCAGCGCCGTTGGGTTACAGAGGGGCAAATTGGCTGGGGTTCCAATTCCTGTTAGCTGTCTACATGTGTGTATGATGACATTGGGTAAACACAGCTTTGATTTCCCCCGTGGTCCAATTGCCTGGTAACACTCATTGTCAAGGTTTGCACGAGTAATAGTCACTTGAACGAGGTACTGGAGGCTACCCGGGGACTATGGAATCATACCTCATCAAGGACTCAACGACTTCAGGAGATAAGGGAAGGGGAGAAATATAGTGGGCAAATAAAGAAAAATCATGAACATAAACAGTAACATATGAAAGATGAATTCACCCTTCCCCCACTTCAAAAAAATTAGACCAAAACGTAACATAGAAACACATACGACGTCCTTCAATTCTAAAATTGAAAGGCCTATTAAGTAATACATATTTTCCCAAGATTCTTTATGCTGGTATGCTGTAACTATTGCTTTGGCAGCAAGCCAGAGAAGCTTCTAGATACTGTGGCACACAAGAGTCTTTCAAGTAGTGCATGGAATGTCTGCAGTGTGGAGGAGGGGAGTTATGAAGGGAAATTACAAGATCACAATCTAATGCAAAGTAAAACAGTTATAATTAAAATGTACCATCATTGGCTGTAGCCTATGACTGAACTTGAAAAAGATATATATCTTTAAAAATAACAAAATGCACTTGTGACAGCATGACAGAAAGAATACTGCACAGGCAGAATACATCACCCTTCCCCCATCATACAGCAAAGCTGTTTTTGCCGCCTGCCAACAGAATCATGGGCGATGTCACATTAGGCTTAGCTAGTTGCTCCAGGGTAATGAATAACACTTCCTGGATAGATTTGTCTTCACTACAGTTGTAGGAGGTTGTCAGCCTCCTAACATCTGTCAACACTGCTCATTCCAGGCAGATAGTCACAAAGCAGTTGCTTCACAAGGGCACTGATTACCTTCAAATAAATAATAAATAAATAGCTCACATTTTTAAAAACCTGGAAAAATTAAATTAGCAGTGTTGGCAAATAGCAATATTTCCCTTTGCATCTGGTAAGATACTACTCTGAGATGAGGGATGATGGGCAGAACAAGTGCCCTTGCTTTCCCTAAACAGCTTGTACCTTAACTTCAGATAAATCCTTGACCACCGACAGGAGTGCACCACAGGTGATATTTCCATGCTCTTTCAAACCAACCCAAAACTCTAAGACTGGAGGACACTGCATCAGGTGACTTTTATGTTGTGACTTGAAATCACATATGAAATAAATAGAGATTGAAGCCCTAAAATTACTTATTGTTTGGTTCAGCATATATATACAGTTTGTGAGGTGCATTCTGGTTTGAGATCCATTTCTGCTGGATTTCTGCCTCTTAATGTTAGGAATCCAATTTGCGATCTCCATTGAGGTGCCCTGCAATCCGCCTGCCGATTCTCCACTAAGGTCAGTTAATTATATTTAAATGAGCTCTATGATGTTGATGTGGTGAAATCCAAGAAGCTATGTTTGCAATGCACCAGGGCCAACACTCTAGAATGATGGAAATGAGGTGGACCTGTTGCCAGTAATAGATGATCTACTTTGGTGCCTGAAGACTGAGTAAATTTGAGCACTGATTGCCAGAGTTAGAAAAGAGCTTTTGCAATTTTTTAAAAATTTGCTTGGTAACTCAAGAAGCCCTAGTAAAATTGAAGTCAATGGGAAACAGTGGAAAGACTCTCCACTGGCTGGAGTCATACCTAGCACAAAGGAAGCTGCAGGAGTTCCTCAGGGCAGTGTCCTCAGCCCAACCATCTTCAGCTGCTTCATCAACGACCTTCCCTCCAACATAAGAAGGATGTTCGCTGATGACTGCACAGTGTTCAGTTCCATTCGCAACTCCTCAGATAATGAAGCAGTCTATGCACGCATACAGCAAGACCTGGATGACATTCAGGCTTCGGCTGATAAGTGGCAAGTAACATTCGTGCCACATAAGTGCCAGGCAATGACTATCTCTAACAAGAGAGCGTCTAACCACCGCCCCTTGACATTCAACGGCATTACCATTGCCAAATCCCCCAACATCAACATCCTGGGGGTCACCATTGACCAGAAACTTAACTGGACCAGCCACATAAATACTGTGGCTACAACAGCAGGTCAGAGGCTGGGTATTCTGCGGCGAGTATCTCACCTCCTGACTCCCCAAAGCCTTTCCACCATCAATAAGGCACAAGTCAAGAATGTGATAGAATACTCTCCACTTGCCTGGATGAGTGCAGCTCCAACAACACTCAAGAAGCTCGACACCATCCAGGACAAAGCAGCCCACTTGATTGGCACCCCATCCACCACCTTTAAACATTCACTCCCTCCACCACCGGTGCACTGTGGCTGCAGTGTGTACCATCTACAAGATGCACTGCAGCAACTCGCCAAGGCTTCTCGCCAAACCCACGACCTCTACCACCTAGAAGGCCAAGGGCAACAGGCGCATGGGACCACCACCACCTCCAAGTTCGTATCCAAGTCACACATCATCCTGACATGGAAATATATCGCTGTTCCTTCATAGTCGCTGGGTCAAAATCCTGGAACTCCCTCCCTAACAGCACTATGGGAGTACCTTCACCACACAGACTGCAGCAGTCCATGAAGGCGGCTCACCACCACCTTCTCAAGGGCAATTAGGGATGGGCAATAAATGCTGGCTTTGCCAGCGACACCCACATCCCAGGGCCTAATAAAAAAAAAACTGGGCATAGCTGATTTTGATTCTGACAGCCTGCGGGTCTGTGAGAACACAAGGATATTTTTAGCTCCATCCACATTAAGAAGTTCTGCATATGTGGTATGGGATTCCTAGTGGGCATTCCTTTGTTGGCAATTATAAAGGAGGAGGAGAAAGAGGAACAGCACTGGAGAAAATAAAGGATTGAGAGGCAGCATATGAGGAGAATACAAGAATTTAAAGACCACACAGATACTATGAAGATCTTAGGAGCTCTATGTGGAAAGAGGGCACTTCACCAAAGAGGCAGTAAGACAGCTGTGCCAGCTATTGCATGAAGACCTGAGGCAAAGTAGCATAGTAACAGTTTCAGGCAGGAGAAAACTGTTGTTCCATCTCGCCCACCTACCCACTGTATTCCCATGCTGCATTTCCAATAACCTCAAATCCCATTTGTTGACATGAATCTGCCTAATTCCTTCTTGAAACTCATGAGGTTTCTTCCTCCAGCACCCGTGCCAGTAATCTGTTTCACATACATACCACCCTTTTAGTAAAAATATTTCTCCTGCATTTCCTATTTTCTTTTGTTGTCCTAAATTCTGTACACAGCAGAAAAGCTTATATGGATCCAATCTGTCCAAACCTTTGATAATTTTAAACACTTCTATCAGTATTAGTCAGGTACAAAAAATAATCAAAAAGGTTAATGGAATGTTTTATAACTAGAGAGCAAAGGGGAAGAAGTTTTGCTGCAGCTATACAAAGCCCTAGTTAGATCGCATCTGGAGTACTGTATGCAGTGTGGAACTCTCTCCCACAAAAAGCAGTAGATGCTAGCTTAATTAATAATTTTAAAGATATGGAGACAAGGCAGGTGGATGAAGTTAAGGTACAGATCAGTCATGATTTCATTGAATGGACAAAAGTGAGAAGTCGCACAACACCAGGTTATAGTCCAACAGTTTTATTTGAAATCACAAGCTTTCGGAGCTGCTGCCCCTTCGTCAGGTGAAGTGAAGGAATACGAATCGGCAAAGCATATATAGACAGAGAACAATGCCTGTGCAGCGTACAATGTCAGACGACTACAGTTAATCTTTCTGACTACCTTTTATCACACCTCGGCAGAGAAACAATCAGGTCAGTCAGGAAGGCATTATATCAAAGACATAGCAAGATACAACTAAGATAATGAGGTGGGGTCACAGGGGGTTTAATGTGTCAAATGCAGTCTGTATGGAAAACCATAAACTTTAAACTTTTTACTTTTTTTTACTGGCAATCACATCTGTGAACAAGCCAACGACGACTCGAGTCTGGATGACTCTACGTCATGTAGCATGACATGAACCCAAGATCCCGGTTGAGGCCGTCCTCATGGGTGCGGAACTTGGCTATCAGTTTCTGCTCGATGATTTTGCGTTGTCGTGTGTCTCGAAGGCCACCTTGGAGAACGCTTACCCACAGATCCGAGGCTGAATGTCCTTGACTGCTGAAATGTTCCCCGACTGGGAGGTAACAATCCTGCCTGGCGATTGTTGCGCGGTGTCCGTTCATACGTTGTCTCAGTGTCTGCATGGTCTCGCCGATGTACCATGCTCCGGTGCATCCTTTCCTGCAACATATGTGGTAGACAACGTTGGCCGAGTCACATGAGTATGTACCATGTACCTGGTGGGTAGTGTCCTCACGCGTGATGATGGTATCTGTGTTGATGATCTGGCATGTCTTGCAGAGGTTGCCGTGGCAGGGTTGTGTGGTGTCGTGGTCGCTGTTCTCCTGAAAGCTGGGTAATTTGCTGCGAACGATGGTACTTTTGAGGTTAGGTGGCTGCTTGAAGGCGAGTAGTGGAGGCGTGGGGATGGCCTTAGCGAGGTGTTCGTTGTCATCGATGACATGTTGAAGGCTGCGAAGAACATGGCGTAGTTTCTCCGCTCCGGGGAAGTACTGGACGACGTAGGGTACCCTGTTGGTTGTGTCCCGTGTTCACCTTCTGAGGAGGTCTATGCGATTTTTCGCTGTGGCCCATCGGAACTGTCGATCGGTGAGTCGAGCGTCATATCCCGTTCTTATGAGGGCGTCTTTCAGCGTCCGTAGGTGTCCATCGCGTTCCTCCTCGTCTGAGCAGATCCTATGTATTCGCAGGGCTTGTCCATAGGGGATGGCTTCTTTAACGTGGTTAGGGTGGAAGCTGGAGAAGTGGAGCATCATGAGGTTGTCCGTGGGCTTGCGGTAGAGTGAAGTGCTGAGGTGTCCGTCTTTGATGGAGATTCGTGTGTCCAGGAATGAAACTGATTCTGAGGAGTAGTCCATGGTGAGTTTGATGGTGGGATGGAACGTGTAGTCTTTTCAGTGATCCTTCGCCGTGGAATGGAGGAATAGGCTTGAGGAGCTGAATGGCCTACTCCTGTTCTTGTGCTCCTATCATATCCCCTCTCAGTCTTCCCTTTTCAAGAGGGAAAAGACCCTATTTTATCTTTCCATATACATCATTCCAGTGTAGGTGACCCTATCTGCTTTGGAGGCAGAACAGCATGGTGTAAACCATCAGGAGGACCATCAATTGGAGGGCTCCTTAGTGACAAGAGGCAAGAGGTGTTGGAACTGAACTTAACAATAAAGTGTTCTCTTCTGTTTAACACAGTTTACCATTGTCACCACAGCCATAAGTCATCTCCGCACCTTGAATCCAGTATTCATATTGGAACATTACATCACATCAGACCTCTTGACCTTACATGACCATGCATCTTAATCATCAGATTGAACAAATCAGCAGAAAATGGCTTCCTGTATTATTATAACCTCCATGAGTAACTGAGCATGAAATAACTGTGCATTTTGCTTTATTACAAGGAACTCAAAAATGAACATAAGCCATCCTGCTCTTTCCTCATATCATGTTTGCCCTAGTTGTCTAAATGTTTTTCTTTTTCCTTTCCATGCCTTTTTGAATGGCAAAGTTGTGCAGGGCAAAGCAAGCTACAACTATGTAGAATAAATACTCCGCAGCATTTTGCAGAGCTGCTCGTGATGTATCAAGAGAGTCACTTTCAGAGCCCTATGGTTCTGTCTATCACAACTCTAATCGGGGATAATCAGACAAAAATTTACATTGAGAAAAAGAAAGGGATGTTGGGAGGGTGAAGTTTAAAGGAGGGGCGTTAAAGGAGGAGAGGGAAATAGAGAAGTGGAGAGGTTTAGGCAGAGAATTCCAACACCTGGGGCCTAGACAGCTGAAAACACAGCCGCCAATGGTGGAGTGAAAGGAGTGGGGATGCACAAAAAGTCCAGAGTCAGAGGCGTGGCTAATTTGGGAATTGGAGGAGATTACAGAGATGGGGACTGATGAGGCTAGCTTTGAAAGTGAGAAGGACAGAACCTGAGGAGAGGAAACTATTTACAATGCCAGCATACAAAATTATTACAGGGCTTGATAGGATGGATGCTGGGAGAATGTTTCCCTTGGCTGGGGAGCCTAGAACCAGGGGCCACAGCCTCAGGATACAGGGTAGGCCATTCAGGACTGAGATGAGAAGAAATTTCTTCACACAGAGGGTGGTGAATCTTTGGAATTCTCTACCTCGGAGGGCTGTGGAGGCTCAGTCATTGGGTATATTCAAAACAGAAGTCGATAGATTTCTCACTAGTAAGGGCATCAAGGGATATAGCGATAGGGCCGGTGAATGGAGTTGAGGTAGAAGATCAGCCATGATCTCATTGAATGGCGGAGCAGGCTTGAAGGGCCGAATGGCCTACTCCTGCTCCTATTTCTTATGTTCTTATGTTCTTAATGGGGCCCAGGAAGGTAAGTTGGGTGGTCAGGAGTTTAATGGGAATGAGGTCAAGGGAGCAGGGGGTGGGCCTCATGGACAAGATGAGCTTGGAGAGGGCATGAGGGAGATAGCGAAACTAGCGAGAGCCTGGGGAGAGGTTTGGCTTGGTGAGCAAGGGGAAAGGGAGAAAGTAGCAAAGGCAGCTGCATGGATGGTCTCAATCTTGGTGAGAAAGAAATTGGGTCTCCAGCATTTCTGGGAGTTTCCTCATAGACTTGTAAGGAGTGGAACTTCTGTCCGTCCTTACAAGACAACTGATGGGCCGGGGCAAGGGGCAGGGACTCACTAAACTGGGAGTTCCCGCTCTTGCTCTATAGTCAGGACACAGCATTTATGTGGCAGCCAATACTCGCCTCCACAAGGCTGTATGTGGGCCCCGCCAGTGAGGTCCAGGCCAGGCAAGCGGGAAGGGAATTTTAGATTCTTTTTTCTGAAGATCAGCCCCCTTACTCAGGGAGCCGAGGGGAATGTTGCCAGTGTTGAGAGGAGACCTGGGAAATCCCCTCCCCCAAATGAAGCCAAAGTTTCCATGGGCAAGGGGCAGGCAGATGCCACTGAAGTAGCAGCTGTGCCCATCTTCCCCATGCTAACGAGCAGCCCTCCCATTGTGCCAGCAAACTCTGGTGGGAGTCACGCTGGAGGACACTGTCCGGGTGATCCTGGTGTAATGCCAGGATCAGGCCCTGAGGAATTTCAGGGCCAATCTCTTCTTTGTACAGAATATACTATCAGGCAAGTTTTCTTAGTTTGTACAATGTTGTAAACCAATTTATGGTAATGATGCAGAATTGAACCACTCTGGATCACAGCATTAACCTGCCACATCCATTCAGGGTCCTGCTGAGAACCAATGGTCTATCAATTTATGTAATATCTGTAGTTGTTAATTTCTGTGTTACAGAGCTGTCTACCACTTCATCTAAACAGCACCAGTAAGGCTGATTTAAATCAGGTCAGAGTTAGCAGTTAAAATACTGTGCATGTAGGTGATTTGATAGACAATTCCTTTGAGGTGGCTGTGTTAGCTGGAATTTGGCAGTCTTGAGAAGGAGAACGAATGTTTCAGAGAGCGAGCGGTGGAAATAGGGGAGAAAATAATAGAAGAGAATGAAAAATGCAATGAACCCAACATTTTCTTTCATACTTGTATCCTTCAAAATCCAAATGCATATTTAGATAACGTAGCACCACAGAAACCAAAGAAACTATGTTGATAACATTCTTAACAATAAAAGTTTACTTTCTGTCATTTTGTTAAAGACAATTTCAGGAATAATACATTACATTGCAAAATGTCTGGGTGGAGAAGCGAAAATGTCAGTCAAGGACAGGATCAGGGTCCCCAATGGCTCAGCGAGTTGACTCAGTAAGTACGCATGTGCAGATGTTGGGCGAGGACAAAATCAGGCTCAGCTGTGGTGCCCCCTACAGTCAAATGAGCAAAATACCTGATGACTGCAAGCTTCCTTCGAACTGCATCTCAGCAAGATTAACCACCTTCAGGGGAGGAGAGGAGAAATAGCAAAAAGAAAAAAAAAGACAAAGAATAAAATAATTAATCATAGAATCATAGAAATTTTCAGCACAGAAAGAGGCCATTCGGCCCATCTTGTCCGTGCCGGTCAACAAAGAGCTATCCACCCTAATCCCACTTTCCAGCACTTGGTCTGTATCCTTGTAGGTTACGGCACTTCAAGTGCATATCCAAGCACTTTTTAAATGTGATGAGGGTATCTGCCTCTACCACCCTTTCAGGCAGTGAGTTCCAGACCCCCACCACTCTCTGGGTGAAAACATTTCTCCTCAAATTTCCTCTAAACCTCTGACCAATTACTTTAAATCTATGCCTCCTGGTTATTGACCCTTCTGCTAAGGGAAATAGGTGCTTCCCATCCACTCTATCTAGGCCCCTCATAATTTTATATACCTCAATTAGGTCTCCCCTCAGTCTCCTCCATTCCAAAGAAAACAACCCCAGCCTATCCAATCTTTCCTCATAGCTAAAATTCCCCAGCCCAGGCAACATCCTTGTAAATCTCCTCTGCACCCTCTCTAGTGCAATCACATCCTTCCTGTAATGTGGTGACCAGAACTGCACGCAGTATCCCAGCTGCGGCCTAACCAGTGTTCTATACAGTTCAAGCATAACCTCCCTGCTCTTTTATTCTATGCCTCGGCTAATAAAGGCAAGTATCCCGTATGCCTTCTTAACCACCTTATCTACCTGTCCTGCTACCTTCAGGGATCTGTGGACATGCACTCCAAGGTCCCTCTGATCTTCTGCACTTCTCAGTGTCCTACCATATATAGTGTATTCCCTTGCCTTGTTAGCCCTCCCCAAATGCATTACCTCACACTTCTCCAGATTGAATTCCATTTGCCTCTGTTCTGCCCACCTGACCAGTCCATTGATATCTTCCTGCAGTCTGCAGCTTTCTTCTTCATTATCAACCACACAGCCAATTTTTGTATCATCTTCAAACTTCTTAATCATACTTCCTACATTCAAGTCCAAATCATTGATATATACCACAAAAAGCAAAGGACCCAGTACTGAGCACCGCGGAACCCCACTGGAAACAGCCTTCCAGTCACAAAAACACCCTTTGACCATTACCCTTTGTTTCCTGCCTCTGAGTCAATTTTGGATCCAATTTGCCACTTTGCCTTGGATCCCATGGGCTTTTACTTTCGTGACCAGCCTGCCATGCGGGACCTTATCAAAAGCCTTGCTAAAATCCATATAGACTACATCAAATGCACTACTCTCATCGACCTTCCTTGTTACCTCCTCAAAAAATTCAATCAAGTTAGTCAGACACGACCTTCCCTTTACAAATCCATGCTGACTGTCCCTGATTATTCTGTGTCTTTCTAAATGAAGATTTATCCTGTCCCTCAGAATTTTTTCCAATAATTTTCCCAGCACCAATGTTAGGCTGACTGGCCTGTAATTACTCGGTCTATCCCTTTCTCCATTTTTATCAACGGTACCACGTTAGCAGTCCTCCAGTTCTCTGGCACCACACCTGTAGCCAGAGAGGATTGGAAAATGATAGTCATTTTGGGACGTAAGATTTCAGAGAGATTATTTCAAGCTGTGGTGTCCCATCTAAGATTTTTAATTAAAGTTCTCACAATACTCAGTGATCTCCTAAGGCATTGTTCAAAGGGCAGGCTATAGTACCTTGCACCCTGGGTAAGCCTGCAATGCAGTCAAAGCCTAGTGCTCTCTCATCCTGCTTTGCTGTGGGTAAAGCCTGGGTTACCTCTCTGATAAAACGATGGACTGCAAACTGTGAGATGTCTCTGATGTCACCTGCTGCAGCCTGGAAAGTTAAGGGCCACAGTTACCTTGACTACCACAGGCAGTGCTGTCCATGCCCGAGTTCGAAGCTTGAGTTGTGGCTGCAGCAGGTGATGTGGCTTGGTGACAGTCTTCTTTGTGAAGTGAAGGCGAAGGCGCCTAAGACATTGCTCCACAGTAAAGTTCAGGATGGAGAAGTACGCCCTGAAGACCCTCTGTGTGTATGGCTTCCTGTGCATTGCCTTCTCCCTCTTCTCCCAGCTGCTCCTGCTCTCTTCTGTCTTCTTGACTGCTCCCCCTCGTCCTTCTGGCCCAAAGGCAGCCCTATCAGACAACCCATGACTGCAGTGAAACCGTTTTGAAAGCAGCCAAAAGCAGTACAGCACCAGCAAAATCTTCTTCTCAGAACTCGGAAATCAGTTATGGAAGTGAGAAAATTGGCCAAAAGATGCCCAGAAGTTAATCAGCAGCCTAGAAGGACAAACCAGCAACTAACCTGTAGGTAGTGGTTGAGCCCTTTAAATAATGGTGCTGAAGGGTCCTTAGTATGACAATTTGCTGAGCGAGTTTCTCACATGGCGAGTCAGACATTGGGGCAGCCCAATTTTTTTTTAAATTTGTTTATGGGATCTGGGCGTCGCTGGCATCCCTAGTTGCCCTTGAGAAGGTGGTGGTGAGCAGCCTTCTTGAACCGCTGCAGTCCGTGTGGTGAAGGTACCCCATAGTGCTGTTGGGGAGGGAGTTCCAGGATTTTGACCCAGCGACGATGAAGGATCGGCGATATACTTCTAAGTCAGGATGGTGTGTGACTTGGAGGGGAACTTGGAGGTGGTGGTGTTCCCATGCGCCTGCTGCCCTTGTCCTTCTAGGTGGAAGAGGTCGTGGATTTGGGAGGTGTTGCCGAAGAAGCCTTGGCGAATTGCTGCAGTGCATCTTGTACATGGTACACACTGCAGCCACGGTACGCCGGTGGTGGAGGGAGTGAATGTTTAAGGTGGTGGATGGGGTGCCAATCAAGTGGGCTGCTTTGTCCTGGATGGTGTCGAGCTTTTTGAGTGTTGTTGGAGCTGCACTCATCCAGGCAAGTGGAGAGTATTCCAGCATACTCCTTACTTGTGCCTTGTAGATGGTGGAAAGGCTTTGGGGAGTCAGGAGGTGAGACACTCACCGCAGAACACCTAGCCTCTGACCTGCTCTTGTTGCCACAGTATTTATGTGGCTGGTCCAGTTAAGTTTCTGGTCAATGGTGTCCCCCCAGGGTGTTGATAGTGGGGGATTCGGCGATGGTAATGCCATTGAATGTCAAGGGCAGGTGGTTAGACTCTCGCTTGTTGGAGATAGTCATTGCCTGGCACTTGTGTGCCACGAATGTTACCTGCCACTTATCAGCCCAAGCCTGAACGTCGTCCAGGTTTTGTTGCATGCGGGCATGGACTGCTTCATTATCTGTGGAGTTGTGAATGGCGCTGAACACTGTGCAGTCATCAGCGAACATCCCCATTTCTGACCTTATGTTGGAGGCGAGGTCATTGATGAAGCAGCTGAAGATAGTTGGGCCTAGGACACTGCCCTGAGGAACTCCTGCAGCGATGTCCTGGGGCTGTGATGATTGACCTTCAACCACCACAACCATCTTCCTTTGTGCTAGGTATGACTCCAGCCAGTGGAGCATTTTCCCCCTGATTCCCATTGACTTCAGTTTTATTAGGGCTCTTTGATGCGGTCAAATGCTGCCTTGTTGTCAAGGGCAGTCACTCTCACCTCACCTCTGGAATTCAGCTCCTTTGTCCATAATGAGGTCGGGAGCCAAGTGGTCTTGGCGGAACCCAAACTGGGCATCAGTGAGCAGGTTATTGGTGAGTAAGTGCCGCTTGATAGCACTGTCGATGACATCTTCCATCACTTTGCTGATGATTGAGAGTAGACTGATGGGGCGGTAATTGGCCGGGTAACACAATAAGTGTAGGTCCCTTATATAAATATTTAATTACCATTTGACATGCTTCCAACGCATGTTCTGGGACACCAATGGAGGAGCCTGATCCAATATGGCAAGGTGGAGCGGGACAGGCACGCGCACATCACCCATAATATTAGACACTTAGGCGCTAACGGATTTCTCAGCCAGTGTGTCACAAGTGCACATAATAGTGCTTATCATTAATTTTTTTGACAGAAGTCATGCACCACAAGTGGGGTCTGAAGCTGGAGAATGGGGCCTTTAGTTGGGCAAGGTAGTGGGAGTGGAGTCTGTTAACAAGGGTTGTTCAGCAGTGGAGTGGTTCCTGGAGCTGGTAGTGACGGAGAGTGGGATCTAGAGCTGGGAAATGGAACATGGCGCTTGGAAGTGTGGCCTGGAAAACAGCAGAGAATATGGCCAAGAGCTGGGGAAGAGGGCCAGGAGCGAAGGAATGGAGAAAGCAAAGCTTGGAGTTGGGGAATGTGGCCAAATGTATGGGTCTAGTTTTAAGTGAGGCCAGGGAAATGGACTAAAGGCTGAGGAGTTGGAAGAGCTTCTGATAACTCAGAAATACTCAGGATGGGTCTAGGTGCAGGAAGTCTTTGAGGTAGTGGGGAAGCACTTGGAGATGGCCTCATCTGCTGTCTTGCTCTCTCCCCTGTCATTAGTTCACACTCATTGTCGTTAAGTTGTTGAATCAGGCCGCTCAATCGGTAGGTTTAGAGTGGGATGGTGGCTGCTTTTGTATTCTGGTTGTGGAATCTGATTGGTCCCTGCTAACTATATTATTGATATACCAGGAGGTTAGTATGGACCAATCAGCAAGGTTCAAAGAACTCTATAATCATACAATGCTGCAGACAAAAAAGGTAGATGGGGAGGAGTTAACTATGTTGACTGATGAAAACATATTGCACCATATAGCACCTGGTGCTGAAATATAATTCTGTATGTTTTGTAGTATAGTTCAATTACCCTAATTTGTACAATCACACTGTAAACCTACACTTTTCGACCGTGAGCTCCTGTAACAGCCAGCACTCAGCGATAAAGGATTCAGGTCATAGGTATGAGTATATAAACTGATCTTAATCTCTGCTGAGAAAAAGCATTTGGTTCAGTGGTCACTATTTTTACAGATTAATTACAGAATACTTGTGCTTTAACCTTCTAGGCTATCCCTTTATTTTTAATCCTCGTGATAACTTTAGGTATATCCTTCGAGCCAAAATTATTTTCTTGAGAAGCTTTGACAGCTCTAATTAGTGGAAGGAATGAAGTTGACATGCATTGAAACCACTGCCGCCCCCCACCCCACCCCACCGCCCCAAAGTATGTCAGCCACAACCAATATGTAGAATTCCATTAAATACGTTACAGAGAATGACAACATCATATTCTACACAGCAATGTGTCATTACTTCAATATTTGGTTAATTGGTTATTATGTGCCCCACTGCAACCTGTTTCAATTAATTGGAATATACACAATTTCAACCAGAGATTATGTAAACCACTGGAGGCAGTGCTGTTGTCATAGTTTAAGGAATAGAGGAGAACAGCCTTGTGCTAAATTAACATTGTGAAATGTACTGCAGGGCTCAGACACATTAACCATTCTCGCACTGTGGTTGCTTATAGCAAGGCTACAGTTTTAGATTTATTCATGCAATAAATCAGCTAATGAAGAAATATTTTGTGGTTCTGTATACTTCTGCAATTGTGCTCTATTCAAACAAATTGCAGCACTTTTATTTGCAGATGTTATCATTTTACTATATCACACTACTTTGCAATAAAATATTGACTCAAATTTTGACTGTATTATGACCATGTGCTTAAAATTAAAATTTTGCAACTGATGATTACAAAATCAAATCCATGCTTTCTATTTGCACACATATAGAACTATGATAATTATGGCTGAAGAAGAGAGAATAACCCTCCTTGATCCAACATCTGCGCTGGGTTATCTGATCTGAGCTGACTGAGCAGCAGGGGCACTATAATTAGCCTTGGTGTTACTGGGTTAGGGAGGGAAAATTATCCAGGGTTCTTGTTCCTGATTATTTGCATGTGGACATTAATTGAGGAGAAGGTCAAAATCGGCTACGACGCCTGTTATGGTAGATTCGGCTCCCGACACTAACAGGACTTGAGAATTCTGATGGTCTGTTCCACAATGATCTGAAGGACCCATGGCCTCAGAGAACCTGTTTTTGGCCTCTGTCTTTGCATTCCAACAAGGTTGAAGCGAGTACGCCCGGTCTTCTATCAGCCACCCTATCACATTGCTGAGTATCCTGGATTGCCTGAGAATAAATGCATCATGGCTATTCTCCGGGCGGCAGGCAAAGACATTCATAATGAGATGTCTAGCATCAGTGACTATCTGGACATCTAGGAAATGAAATCCTCCCCTGTTCATAAGGTTGATGGGGCTTTAACACAGGGCCTTTATAGCCACATGCATGGTATCAATGGAATCCAGCCACTCGGAAGAAGCTAATGTTCCTGCTGGGTCCACGTGGAACTGAATGAACTGAGGTGTGTGCCGCTCATGCTCCGCTCAGTTTCTCTGGGTCTACTGCATCCTAACCCTTAAAGGCCACCAATGAAAAGGTAAGTAACTTTTTTATTTACTTACATTTATGTGGAGCCAGGAGTACTAGGAGGGCATAAGCACACTGTTTTACTTGCCAGACCGCCATCATAGTGCCTAAAAAGTGGATGGTTTTCACCAGGAAAATCCGGGCCAATGCTTCTAGCAGAAGGGGGGAAGGGGAGAAAAACTGATAAAATAAAAAATAAAAGTGAATGTGAGCTGGTGCGAATTAAATGTAGTACTGAGCGAGTTAAAGTATTTATACTGTAGCACAGTCTACAGTACACAAAAAGAAAACTAAAAATATTGGGCCACAATTTGCTGTAGGAGTGAATGTAACACCGGCTGCCGTTAGTTAGACTTGCCCTTGCATGTTTAGACTATTAAATGCTTTATGGCAAGTTGCTGGAAGTGCAAGCTGATAACGCCGCAGTGAGGGGGACTGGGCATCTGGGACCTGAGTGAACAGGGCAAGCAACTGTGTATCTCCTTAATCAATCAGATTGAAGAATCATCACTGAGGTGAGCAGAGTCTGAATCAGGAAGTGTCAGTTAGAATATTTAATTTGATGTCAAATCATGTACAGAAAGCAAAATAAAGAGAGGGAAAGAAAGATGGGATTAAGAGAGAGAGATAAAAGAGACAGATTTTTTTTTTTAAATTTACATTTAAAAAAGAATCTCCAACATTAATTAAAATCTGAAGGAATGAGACTCCACACTTGTAAGAGTTAATCTTCAGTACCAGAGAGGTTGTTGGGCAGTAATTAAAACTTATCACGTCGTTGAAAATTTACTTACACTGGAATGGACAAGCCCTAACTTTTTCTGGCGAGTTTAGTGGGTATCTATCACGTAAGTACAGCCACTTCACTCCATTCCATGTATTTCAATGCTGAGCCTCTTGGCAAGATATCGGTATAGAGCAGCTTCTGGAGGAGCAGGGCAACTTGGACAGCAAGTTCCTGATTTCCGCATTGTGTGGTCGCTGGAAGTTGCAGTCCAATTTACACTGTAATAACAGCCATTTGTCTCACCGTTATTACTACAGCAAAATCCAACCCGCTGTTTTCACGAAGCTAACGATGCAGCAGCGCAACCCGGACAGCAAGTTTTGGATTTCTGCATTTAACCACGCATCTGCCCCTCGCCTGAAGTTGCTGTACCATTTGCGCATAAATAACGGCAAGTGCCATTAGTCTCACCGTTATTTTGACAGCAAATTATGGCCCATTAAATTAATGAAAGTCATGAATTTCTGGCTGTTTCATTCCACAGTACTAGATGAGCTTATTTTAGTACTAACAATGAAGCACTTCTTGTCTGTCTTTTGTTAGTTTGCAGTAGGCCACTATTAAACTACAATGATTTCGAACATTTATGAGATTTTGAAAAAATAGGGCTTTACAGCTCGTGACAGTCAACAGTAAAAAATGTTATGTGGGAGAATTTGTGGGCGTTTATTAAGGTGATGGCTTTAATATCTCTGGTCTGAATATTTTTTCTGCAACATGAACTGTTTTTGTAGTCTCTGTCTGTCTCTTGTTTTTCGCTGATGGACTTTTCAGACTTCTCATGCAACAATAGCACAAAAGGGTAAAGAAAGACAGACAGTTGGGAAAGTGAAGGTGGAACCCATCTGATGAATTCGTGGCTAATGTCTCCACACTCATGTCTCTTCGCTCTCACAGGAAAGAAAGCAGCAATGTGATTACAGTCCACTTATGGTAGAGTGTATAATATGAGGACGCCAAGACGGATGACAATGTAGAGTAATTAATTCTGCAAAGTCTTACTTGGTAATTGAAGCCGTAGATAGCCGTCGTAGGCCATAAAAAAAGCAAACCAAGCACAAGGGTTTATTTCTAGAGGGATTGAATTGAAAAGCAGAGAAGTTATGTTAAACTTATATCGAACCTCGGTTAGACCACACTTGGAGTACCGTGTATAAATCTGGTTGCCATATTATAAAAAGGATATAGAGGTACTGGAGAGGGTGCAGAGAAGATTTACAAGGATGATACCAGAAATGCGAGGGTACACCTGTCAGGAAAGGATGGACAGGCTGGGTCTCTTTTCTCTTGAAAAGAGAAGGCTGAGGGGTGACCTAATAGAGGTCTTTAAAATTATGAAAGGTTTTGATAGTGGATACAGAGAGAGTGTTTCCACTTGCGGGGAAAAGCAAAACTAGAGGCCATCAATATAAGATAGTCACCAAGAAATCAAATAGGGAATTCAGAAGGAACTTCTTTGCCCAAAGAGTGATGAGAATGAGGAACTCGATACCACAGGGAGTGGTTGAAGCGAATAGTATAGATGCATTTAAGGGGAGGCTAGACAAGCATATGAGGGAGAAGGGAATAGAGAGTTATGCTGATTGAGTTAGATGAGAAACGATGGGAGGAGGCTCGAGTGGAGCATAAACACCGACATGGACTGGTTGGGCTGAATGGCCTGTTTCTGTGCCGTATATCCTATGTAATCCTATATGTAGTGTAAATGCTCAGAGCTGGCTCATAGATGCTGGTCTCCCAGAATCCCACCCAAATAAGTACCAGTATAAATGTGACTATGTCCAGCATGAGTGAACCCTTTGTAAAAGGTGAGGAGAAAATTGAAGGGAATATAGCATGTAGTGCTAAAACTCACTAATATGTCCGCAGTTATTTAATAAAATTAGTAAGATAAAAAAGGGTCAATATGGATCCCTTTCTGATCACACAAGAGGGGTCATTTTAACTTTTGTCGTCAGGCGAAAAATGGGTGATAGCTAGTCGGCCTCCCGCTTTACACCACCTGCTTTACACTGCCCACCTTCCACTGCCCGCTTTTCTTTTCCATTGACTTCAATTACTGTCAATATCGCATCTCTTTATTTTTAAACTGGTCTCTGCTTTTTGTTTGAGTGTAAACCCTCACTACTTTTCTTCCCTTTCCTGGTCTCCCAAGCAATGCATCAACTATAACTGAGAGGGTGGATGGATGGCCGGCTCTTATTCCTCAGTCAATGTTGCTGTGAGCTGGATGGTAGAAAGAGTACCACAATGGTCCAGGAACTGCCCTCCCCCTGATATTCCTTGTGAGAAAACGCCTGGTTGTTCTGTGCAAAAAGTTGTGCTAGTGACGCTAACTTCTGATGCAACCCAAAAGTAAACTTCAGGATTCGAGAAGGCCGGGAAGACCCAGTAAAAATAATGACACGGCTGAGATTTGGAACCTAAACCGTGCCCATCACTCCAGAGCACTGTGCTTCAGTGCTCTGATAAATTTTTGATATATTTAGGAAAAGAACTGATAGGGTCTGGATTTCTTATCAGTCGTGAAACTAACAAAAATAAGATGTTGAGAATTGGACAAACTTCAGTTGTGAAACTGACCACAATACACAAGCCAGTGCTGGGAAGTGAACTAGATTGGTTCAAAAGTATTTACCCTGAAGTAGCCTTTCCCTCTAAAGCTAACAACAGACTAAACAGGTGAAATTCAGGATCATAAACAAAAAATGGATTTATATAATCAACCACCTCCAAGCTTATAGAGTCCATTATCATCGCATTGACCCTGTCAGTCAGTGCCTGAACAGATTAGATCTTCCCTATGCATATGTGAAAGATTGATGGAATGCTGATGGTGGACAGCAATCTTTTCATATCTGGTAGGAAGGGTGATGTTAGCATAGCCTTTATTGCCCTCAATCCTACATCGGACCTCTTTCAGCTCCTCAGGCGTACAACCTCCAAGTCGCTGGAGACCATATCATCACCACAGCCATCAGTGATCATAAAAACCAAGGACACAAGTCTGAAAAAGCCTACAAGATACTTCATTGTCTACAGCATTATACCTAAAAAATAAAATTTGACATTTAACATCAGACCTGTCCCTTTGAGCTCAGAAGATTGTGGGATAGGCTTGTTAATTGTTTAGAACCTTCTATATGTTTCTGGAAACTGGAAAATGGTGGGGCCAATTCTGTGGTGTTGTGCACTTTTTAAAAATTCATTCACGGGATGTGGGCGTCGCTGGCAAGGCCAGCATTTATTGCCCATCCCTAACTGCCCTTTAGAAGGTGGTGGTGATTGACCTTACCTTGTGTTACTTAACAGCAATTAGACTTAGTGGCCTTGAAAGGAACACTGCTCTACTAGAGCAGCAGAATAATACGTTCTGTCTTTTACGTCGGTCGTTCCCGGCAGTGGATTCCACACCCTTTACAGCTTTAAAGCAGGCTCGATAGATTATCCCAGGAGTGTAACAATAGTACCCTTTTGTGATCTGAAATGGATATTTGCATCTTTTCACACTTTACGCTGACAACATCATGGGGGCTTCCTGTTCACCTCGCTTCCCCTCCCCTGCTCGCCTGATTCCTGAGTTAAAATTGGGGCTATAGAGTTTTCAGCAAAGGTAACGAGATAGTTCAGGATCAGGAAAACTAGCTGAAATTTTCCCATCCCTTGCCCAGGAGCAGTGAATGCCAATCATTGAACCCAAACTGCTGTCTGGCTGAGAAGAACTAACTCAGTGCAGATTAGGTTGAATCCTTCTGGCCTGTATGGGCTTAGTATTGCACTACGCAGTGCATGTGTCCTCCCTCACAAATATGTTGCCACTTACTTTCAAATCACAGTTATTTTATGACATTAATAAAACAGATGAAATTAAAATTATGGAGTAACTTTAGGTTAGAAAGAAGTTACCTTGATGTTTCAGTTGGTAAGTGCAGTTGGGCCACAAAAATAGGAATATTACATTCAATATCTGTTCTATGCTGAGTTAGCTGATCACAGCAGGGCAGCCTTAGGCCTCAGCACCTTTGAAATAGGGAAATGGGAAAAAAACAGCAACGGTTACACTCTTGATTACTATCGGAGGACTCCTGCTGGACAACCTATTACTCCCTGTCTCAGTTCAGACATGAAAAATTGTCATTTATGCAAGGCACCAGAGGGGCTGCTGGTACATGTATCAGCCATACACCAGCATATGAAAACTGAAGGAAAAATGGGACATTATCATTAAAAACTTACATAGACCTCTGGCAGCTACTCAGGAACTAGATGTCATCAGAAGTCTACAGTCACACTTTGTTTAATTGATAATGCTGTTATTTATGAATGGAAACTAACAACTATATATTTTAGAAAACTGGCTATGGCATTAGCTTTGCTCTATGATTGTCAACAAATGAATAGTTAATTAAAGAAAACCTCTCCTGAACGATGGGCTAAATAAGCTCAGTTGCACTGTTTTATAAAGGATATAAACTACAAACTGACATAGCAATTTGGCATGTTCCATCTATACTACTACAAAGCTACTCCAATACCAAGTGATTTAATAAAAACATACGGCTGCCCTAGGCATTTGGAGCGCAGCTGGATCCTCTTGTGAATTCCTAGAGCTCATAGCAGGTACAATGTACTGCATCCAGAAATAGCACTCAATCAATGTATTACTGCATTTCTACTGAACCTTGAGCTTTTATCTGTGTATTCACTCAAATTCTATTGTCATATTTTATGAAAACTTTGCAATGTGACCGTGCTGACAACGTGGTTAATCTCAAGAAGCTGTCAGTACAAAATAAATCTGTACCTATAAGTTACTAAATGTACCTATGTGTTTTCTGTTTGCCTCAAAAGAGGTTCAAGATTTTCTTTTTAAACTTTATTTTTCTCCATTTTCCAAAGAATTGAAAATGATTTTGTTGCAGAAATTACCTTTCTGCTTTGAGAGGAAGGGTACTACTCTTCAAAGACCATGTTTTGTATTTTATACATCACTCAGCATGTAATATCTCAGTCCTTATTAAAGGACTATTAGTGCCACTGAAAGCAGAATGAAGAGTGAAGTTTATATCCAGATCATGCCAATGACATTATCTATTATTTCATGAAATCCCTCAGATCCAATGACATCCAAGGTCACAAAGATGTAAGCCCGTAAGTGGATAGATACATAGAGGTTACAACACAAACACAGATCATTTGGCCCAACCAGTCTTTGTTGGCGTTTACCATCCACAGGAGCAAAAGGTTCGAATCATATTTACCAACCCTATTCCCATATCCCTTCAATCCCTTTTTTTCATCCACTTACCCAATCTAATCTTGAATGTTGACATTGGGGTAGATTTTCAACTTGCTGCCCAGCCATTAAACTGGTGTTGCGGATCAGCCGCCTGTCACAGAAATTGCCCAATTTTCATTTCCATTGAAATCAAGGGTAAACCCTTGCAATGGGAAGAATTACAATGGAACTAACAAAATTATAAAAATGTGATTTGAAACAATTGGAGTTTGAACCCTGCTGAGACCCTGTTGGCAGCACAGACTTGGAAAATCGACCCTTGCCACTTAATTAATGCCTATTTTCTCTCAGAAACGACTTTACTCAAAAAAAAGGTAAAATAAACCTTTCACCTATTTATACTTTCAAAGTTATGCTTATCCAGCATAACAGAGATATACGTTAAAACTGCTGAAATGGCTTGAAAAAATGGATCTTCGAGTACTGACAGAATTTCATTGGGACGTCACAGTTGCTCATTGCCTTAAAATGATCAAAAGTCCATTGTTTAACCTTTCCCTTCAATAGATATGACGCTTTACTTGGGTTAGATTGTCATTGTTTCCCTCCCCCTTCCAATACTGATGTTATTGTTGTGAAGGGTAAGTAAATCTGTCTCCCGTCTTTGTCTGTACTGACAAGTCAAGTGAGCTAAATTTTCCGGTGTGATTGATCAATGATAGATCTGCCAGATATCTGTTGTGTTTGCTATAGTTTGTCTGTGAATAACCAACAGAGCATGGCCCTGGCCCTGGCCTTCAGCTGTAATTAATCTATGATAACTTGATGTAGCGTCATTTCTATTTATAGTACATCAGAAAACTACAGATTATTTAAGCAACTTCCTTGTATTTGTGTACAGGGAGATGAATAACTCTCACATCGATTAAATGCTGTAGCTGTGGCTTGTGCATTAAATCAGTATTGAGTATAATGCTGAGGCCATTCTGGAGAACTGAGGCATGTCAATTATGCCAAATTGTAGTAAGAAGTAATGGGCCGGAATTTGCGGTGGGTAATAACGGCGAACTAACAGCACTTGCTGTTATTACCCCTTTGAAACTGACCGCAAGTTTAGGATGTGGCGCATGCAGATCCAAACACGGAAATCCTGAAGTTGCGGTCAGTCATTCACTGCTCCGACACTGGCTGTGCTGTGGCTCCCCCTGCGCCCCCCCCCCCGCCGCTAGTTGGCAATCAGTGTAATCAGTGAAATTGATGAAAACTTGGGCTTTTCCACGGTAATATCGCTGTTAATACCCCATTAAAAGTTAAGCCTCTGTTGGATTAGGTGGAACTGGGGGTTTAACAGCCTATTGACTGCTAAACAAACATTATGGCCCTGAAAAACTAATTCTAATTTAGTGGAGTGTCAAATTTCTCCATTATGATAAAAATGACAATTTATAAGAAACTTGAAAAAAATTATATTTTTTAAAAAGTTTGTTCATGATTAGTTTAGGTTCTACCTTATCCCCATGTCAGAGCCCTATCTTTGTTTTGCTCTCTGTATCATTGTAAAAAAGTTGGGATAAAAGCAGGTTCTCATTTCCTGCTTCCCTGTCTGAGAATTCTGCAATGTGATTGGCTGCAGAGACAGCTTGTTAACAACACAGCAGATTGCGTTAGGGATTCCCCACTATATTGCACTAAAATCTCTTGTGCGTCGAAAAAGGCAAACTTCTCACCACAGAGATCGTGAGATCTCTCTGGGAAGCTTTCTTTGGGGCCAGCGGCGGACGTCTTTGCTTTGCCGTTGACCGCAAATTCCGGGCTATTAAATATAAATAAATGTGAGATCAGTTTAAATCTTGTACTGTATTACATTTTGTTAATGAATGTTGTTGAGTAATATTATTACAAATTTGAAAAATAAAAAAGGCTGAAATATTCTCTAAATCAGATAAAGCGATTCCTATGAACACGTAACATCTACTCAATTCACAGTATAGAGCAGAATCTAAATAATATACTAATCTGCTTACTATTGTTTTTGAGAATATATTAATTATGGCTACAATTTGTTTTGTTCATCTGGGGTCTCACACACGTTGAAACCCATCACTATGCTTAAATGTCTTCAATTCAACCTATTGAGAATTTACACCCACCAGTCGGGTTAATGTTTGCCCAGTATAGAGTGTGTACTCTCGCCATAGGGGCATATTCACTCATCTAAGTCCATAGTGCTTAAGTCAGGTTGGTAGAACAAAGTCTTAGGATCCCAAGGAATTTAAAGAGATGTGCTTGCTGTGATGAGGTCTCATTATTCCAAGGCACTTAGTGACAGGTTGATGTAGGCTGTAGTCCTTCTCTCCTACAATCACTTCCTCTTTTTGCCACAAATTCACCTCCATGCTTGGTCCTGGCTCTTGCCTGTGGGCCAGAGGAAGCACATCCGTTGCATGTTTATGAATTCTGAACCATGAAAGTGAACTGCTTGGACATATTTTATATGCTACAAGCTTAACTTGCATTGAGACTCTGCTGCTGTTGAAAAAAGACAAGAAAAAACCAAGAACCTTCGGCTTTTCAACACAACGGTGCCGAATTTCCTGGATCACACTTAAGCAGAAATTATGCCAAAATTTATGCTGGTTTCTGCACCGATCTTGCCAACAGAAGTGTATGCCCATATTTCCTGCGAATTGCATTAGCATACGCCGGAATGCAAAAACCAGTGTAAAACAAATGGAAATTAACAAATAATCATGGCCCGAGAAAAGTGTGGAACAGACAACATCTCCCTTCTTTAAGTTCCTCTTTATCTTATTGATGTTATGAAAATTAAAATTTGAAGCCATCAAACCATCATTTATTCACATTGAGCACAGCATGTTTAAGAAAATGCAATTGTGGAAGCTTTTCTCTTTTTAATGTAACAGTGTCTGATGCCATCAAATAGTATTCAAAGATGTAGAAAATATAGTGCAATTCTCAGTTAAGAGAAACTCTAAAAAAAAATTGCTATAAAACACCCGAAATAATGGTTTTGGATCCTGCTGGCCTAAAATTTTGGCTGTAACTTTACACCTGATCAGAACCGGTTTAAATATAGGAAACTCTGTCCCGTCTCTGGTCTTTTTCATGGGGGTGGAGTTATGTTAATGAGCCAAATGGGGTTTTGATGGTTGTCACTCGGAAGCGGCGCAAATGATTGAGGAAATTTGTGCGTAATGATATTTCAGCCTAAAACCAGCAGTTACGCACGAATTTCCTCAGAAAAAACGGCGCAACTCCACTTTTATGCCGTAGTTATGCTGAAACATCCCAGGCCATTACATCTGCAGAATAGAATGCCACAATATTGTCACAAAGGCCTAGAAGAGACGCTCTAAACATACTCCATCCAACACAGCACTGATAAAGACATTGAATAGGATTAGAAACATAGAAGAAAACATAGAAAAATAGGAGCAGGAGTAGGCCATTCGGCCATTCGAGCCTGCTCCGCCATTCAATATGATCATGGCTGATCCTCTATCTCAATACCATATTCCCGCTCTCTCCCCATACCCCTTGATGCCTTTTGTGTCTAGAAATCTATCTATCTCCTTCTTAAATATATTCAGTGACTTGGCCTCCACAGCCTTCTGTGATAGAGAATTCCACAGGTTCACCACCCTTTGAGGGTTGATTAAAGTGAACAAACTTGTCTCCTGGAGCTGGAATACACACCCAAGATAAACATTCTGTGAGAGGTGGGCCTATAACTTCAACACAAAGCCAGTTAATTTCCCTTCTTTTTGGAAGACCACTTAAGCCAGTATACAGTGACTCAAGAAGCTGAGATTAATTGAGGTACCCTCCAAAGTATTGTTTTAATAAAAGAAGCAAAGTTTTACAAAACCCCTAGAGAATCCATTTAGACCATGGGCCTTTAAAATAGGCAAAGGCTGGATGGCCGCAAAACATTCTTCATTTCTATTCAGTTCATGGGAAAGGACAAAAGGCATTCACTGCAAGGTGAGCACTCCCACAAATAATAAAAACTATTTATCTGATGACAGCCAATACTACATTGCATTGGCTTTGTACAACTTATCCATTTTATCAGTATGTTAGAAGGTTTTGATATCAGTCAATGCTAGTGCAATATGTTAAGCAACAGTCTCCCAAAAGATTACTGAGATGGCACTCCAAAATCATACATTCATATCGACATAGACATTTCAGCCACACTTTTATCCACAATTGAAACTTAAGATGAAAGTGTCTTTTTATTGTTTTTGAGGAAAAGGATAAGGAAGAAAAGGATCGGACTCTACTTACATTGGACATCTAGGCCCAAAATTTGCGATCGGAGGCTTCCCGCGGGCGGATGCCTCCGACCTGTAAAAAATCTACGCATTTACCTGGTGGCCCGGGAGGTACGGAGACTTGCGATCCTGGGCCTCTCCGGGTACGCGCGGGCAGAGGCCCACGTATCCCAGGGGCACACGTGGTTCGCAAGCACCCCTGGGATCACGTGGGCCGGCCCAACCAATAAAAGAAGGGAATCCCCATTCATACTTATGCGAGTTCCGTACGTACTGAACTCCCATAAGTATAAATGGGGATCACTTAAAAAATACACAAACACATGAAATAAATTTAAAAAAAATACATATTTAAAATTAATTAACATGCCATTTAATTAAATATTTTAAATGAAAGTTTAATTTTTTGAATTTTTTTTAATATGTTTTAACGGGGCTAAAAATAAACTGACCTTATTGGACAGGGTTTTTAATGTATAAATGAGTGATAACATTTTATTTGTCTATTTTTTAAAACTCTTATGCTGGTAAAAGCAGGCCTGCTTTTATCAGGCGTAAGAATTTCACAGACATTCAGCGGGCGGAAGTTGGGCAAATAGCGCAACTCTCCACCCGCAGAGGCCCATTTCCCGGGAATGCGGAGGATCTGTCAAGAAGATTCTTGACAGATCGCAAGTTCCGGGTTTTAGCGCATGTGCTTCGCATGCCTAAACCCGGAACTTACGCGGCCCCTACGGGTGCGTGCACACCTCGTACGCATCGGTAGGACAGATCCACCAGAGACCGGTATACAGTCGGGAGGGAGTGGCTCTGGGAGTCCTCAACACTGTATCTGGACCCCATGAAGTCTCATGGCTTCAGGTCAAGCATGGGCAAGGAAACCTCCTGCTGATGACCACCTATCGCTCTCCCTCAGCTGAACACCACATGGAAGAAGCACTGAGGGTAGCAAGGGCACAGAATGTACTCTGGATGGGGGACTTCAATGTCCATCGCCAAGGGTGGCTCGGTAGAACCACTACTGACCGAGCACCGAGTCCTGAAGGATATAGCTGTCAGACTGGAACTGTGGCAGATGGTGAGAGAACCAACACAAGGGAAAAACCTACTTGACCTCGTCCTCACCAAGCTACCTGTCGTAGATGCATCTGTCCATGACAGCATTTGTAGCAGTGACCACCGCACAGCCCTTGTGGAGACGAAGTCCCGTCTTCACACTGAGGACACCCTCCATCGTGTTGTGTGGCATTACCACCGTGCTAAATGGGATAGATTCAGAACAGATCTAGCAGCTCAAAACTGGGCATCCATGAGGCGCTGTGGGCCATCAGCAGCAGCAGAATTGTATTCCACCACAATCTGTAACCTCATGGCCCGGCATATCCCTCACTCTACCATTACCATCAAGCCAGGGCACCAACCCTGGTTCAATGAGGAGTGCAGAAGAGCATGCCAGGAGCAGCACCAGGCATACCTAAAATGAGGTGCCAACCTGGGGAAGCTCTAACACAGGACTACATGCATGCTAAAAAGCGGAAGCAGCATGCTATAGACAGAGCTAAGCGATCCCACAATCAACGGATCAGATCAAAGCTAGGCAGTCCTGCCACATCCAGTCATGAATGGTGGTGGACAATTAAACAACTAACAGAGGAGAAGGCTCCTTGAATATCCCCATTCTCAATGATGGCGGAGCCCAGCACGCGAGTGCAAAAGACAAGGCTGAAGCGTTTGCAACCATCTTCAGCCAGAAGTGCCGAGTGGTTGATCCATATCGGCCTCCTCTTGAGGTCCCCACCATCACAGAAGCTAATCTTCAGCCAATTTGATTCACTCCACGTGATACCAAGAAGCGGCTGAGTGCACTGGATACAGCATAGCCTATGGGCCCTGACAACATCCCGGCTGTCATGCTGAAGACTTGTGCTCCAGAACTAGCCGTACTTCTAGCCAAGCTGTTCCAATACAGCTACAACACTGGCAGCTACCCGACAATGTAGTAAACTGCCCAGGTATGTCCTGTCCACAAAAAGCAGAAGAATTCCAATCTGGCCAATTACCGCCCCATCAGTCTACTCTCAATTATCAGCAAAGTGATAGAAGGCGTCGTCGACAGTGCTATCAAGTGGCACTTACTCACCAATAACCAGCTCACCAATGCTCAGTTTGGGTTCCGGAAGGACCACTCGGCTCCAGACCTCATTACAGCCTTGGTCCAAGCATGGACAAAAGAGATGAATTCCAGAGGTGAGGTGAGAGTGACTGCCCTTGACATCAAGGCAGCATTTGACCGTGTGGCATCAAGGAACCCTAGTAAAATTGAAGTCAATGGGAATCAGGGGGAAAACTCTCCACTGGCTGCAGTCATACCTAGCACAAAGGAAGATGGTTGTTGTAGTTGGAGGACAATCATCACAGCCCCAGGACATCGCTGCAGGAGTTCCTCAGGGCAGTGTCCTAGGCCCAACCATCTTCAGCTGCTTCATCTATGACCTTCCCTCCATCATAAGGTCAGAAGTGGGGATGTTCGCTGATGATTGCACAGTGTTCAGTTCCATTCACAACTCCTCAGATAATGAAGCAGTCCATGCCTGCATGCAGCAAGACCTGGACAATATTCAGGCTTGGGCTGAGAAGTGGCAAGTAACATTCGCGCCACACAAGTGCCAGGCAATGACTATCTCCAACAAGCGCCATGATGCGGAGATGCTGGTGTTGGACTGGGGTGGACAAAAGTGAGAAGTCGCACAACACCAGGTTATAGTCCAACAGCTTTATTTGAAATCACAAGCTTTCGGAGCTTCACCTGGCTGTTGGACTATAACCTGGTGTTGTGCGACTTCTCACTTATCTCCAACAAGTGAGAGTCTAACCACCGCCACTTGACATTCAACGGCATTACCATCACCGAATCCCCCATCATCAACATCCTGGGGGTTACTATTGATCAGAAACTTAACTGGACCAGCCACATAAATAATGTGGCCACAAGAACAGGTCAGAGGCTGGGTATTCTGCAGCAAGTGTCTCAACTCCTGACTCCCCAAAGCCTTTCCACCATCTACAAGGCACAAGTCAGGAGTGTGATGGAATACTCTCCACTTGCCTGGATGAGTGCAGCTCCAACAACACTCACGAACCTCGACACCATCCAGGACAAAGCAGCCCGCTTGATTGGCACCCCATCCACCACCTTAAACATTCACTGCCTCCACCACCGGCGCACCGTGGCTGCAGTGTGTACCATCTACAAGATGCACGGCAACAACTCGCCAAGGTTTCTTCGACAGCACCTCCCAAACCCACGATCTCCAGCACCTAGAAGGACAAGGGCAGCAGACGCATGGGAACGCCATCACCTGCAAGTTCCCCTCCAGGTTATACACCATCCTGACTTAGAAATATATGACTGTTCCTTCATTGTCACTGGGTCTGAATCCTGGAACTCCCTCCCTAACAGCACTGTGGGAGTAACTTCACCACACAGGACTGCAATGGTTCATGAAGGCGGCTCACCACCACCTTCTCAAGCGCAATTAGGGATGGGCAATAAATGGTGGCCTTGCCAGCGACACCCACATCCCAGGAACTAATTTAAAAAAGCTCAACAACATCCCTCTCCACCGCTTGAAGTCGCGCAAGCCCTTTTGGACCCATGAGCCTAACCTCCGACAATGAGACTTCAACCCTGATGATGCTTGGAAAGCCAAATGGAATTCACAATAAGTCACAAACAAACACGTTGTGAAAGACCCGACGCGAAGATCCCTTGCTTCAATCTTCCGCAAAGCTTATGATCAACCCTATACCACACCCGCACAACCCATGGCAGATGCGGATACTTGATGCACAAATGGAGAATTAAAAACACTCCAGTGTGCGACTGTGGTCACCCAGAACAGACCATGGGACATAAAACGACTCAATGTCCGATTCACAAATACAAAGGAGGCATCACAGCGACACACTCCTCTACTCCTGACGCAATTATTTGGCTGAACCACCTAAATGTAAAATTATAGTTGTTGCTCTACATCCACATCAGCCATACAAATGAATGAATAAGTTGGATGACATTTATACTATGTAAATCACAACACAAGATGTGTTCTTTCCTCCCCTTCCCCCTTTCCCTGCCTCTGTACTTGCTTAATACCTGTTACATCTCTAACTTTTGAAAGTTCTGATGAAAGGTTGACGACCTGAAACGTTAACTCTGTTTCTATCTCTACAGATGCTGCCTGACCTGCTGAGTATTTCCAGCATTTTCTGCTTTTATTGCAAGATGGAGCTGTGTCCCTTTAAGGCAACAGAGTCTATTGTTAGTTATGTCAGGTCAAACACAACTCTACCTTAGCAGCAGAATGATACCCTGTGCATTACTTGGCATGATGCTCTGGCCCTTATAAAACAGTGTGTTATCTGACTTACTCTGAGTTATGTGTAAATTTCTGAATTTTTATGGGGATGCTTACCCAGAAACCCAGGAATAACAGTCCATTTGTTTAGGCCTTCACTACCACAGCGGGGCACATGGCAGCTCTTGCAAGGGACCCTCAAACCTTCTGAGCTGACCTGATAAGAATGGGGTTTCTTTGGTGGAGAAAACAATGAGATTTTACACAACCTTATACATTAAACTGCTTTGTTCAAACACAAAAAGGATTAGAGTTGTGAGAAAACAATTGATATTTACTTTCCAGTACAGTATTATTCTTTATTGATTTGACTGGCTGCCACATATATAAACTAGTTTCTTTTCCATAGTGCAAATAAACTGGCCTGCTGCAGTATTACGGAGCACAACCAAGTAGCACCATAGACTGATGTGATGTGGAATCATATCTGTGATTCTCTCGATATTGATTTCCTAAATTCAGCCACATTACTGTGGAGAAGCACTGAGCCAAGGAACGATATACCTTCCAAGGGAAGAGGAAATGGAAAAATTAGAAGTAATGTCATTACTGAGCCTTTCTAGTGGCCAAGTCAGTGCAGCATTGGCAAAGGTCTGGGAACAAATTGTCAGCCATAGACAGTTCATAGCCTGAGGATACTAAGAAAATAGGGATAAAGTAATTTGAACAAAGAGGGGCTTGTAACCTGAAAATAAATATGAAAATATGAGCTTAGTTTAAAATCAGTTATATTCATCTCTTCTTACTGTGGATATTGCCCCATTTTTATTGCAAGGCAGTTCCCACAGCACTGTATAGCTGTTTTGAGTTGCGATTCACAACTTTGTTTCTAGCTGGTAATCCTTCAACGTTTTATATGTTTGATGCTAAAATGGTAAGATGAAAAACAGCGTGTGTGAGTGTTTTTTTGGATCGTTGTGAGTGCATTCCTTGGTTACTGAATGGTGGTAGATGTTTATTAAGTAAATATACATGTGAAGTACATTTTGTGTCATTGTATGTGAGGCGTTTTCGAGTAAAATTAGAGCATGTGGCTAAAACGGTGTCACCATAGTCACACCTGTGGCTAGTCAGTGATTTCTATTGGACAACACTGGTTTAAATAAAGTTGCAATTTATATTGCTGTACATGAAGTATTAACATCACTACTAACTTTTTTGTAATGTTACTAGCTCTGTGCAAAATATGAAATTAATATAATTATCATGTTACAATGTCCATAGGAATTGAAAACAAAGAACAATGGAAGGAAGGGTTGATCTGGTAATAACAAAAAAATTCAAACAGTACCATCTACAGGTGTGAATCACCGTAATCAAGTCTTAAATTAAAGATCTTTGTGGTAACACAATACAGCTTCCTGTGACTCGAACTTTATTGCATCACTTCCTGTGATTAGTCCAGGATAAATACTGGACTGATCAGTTGGATCCGGGAGAGGCATAGAGTAAGACCTCTTTTGTATGTAGCACCTTTTTAGTTGATTAAAGCTTACTTTAAGTTCACCACGCGTAAGGCTCATTCTTACGACAATCTTTTTACAAATATTAGTTTTGAGATGTCCAATCTGTAGCCGAGGGGACATATCAAGGCCAAAAAGCCCAGTCCTGATGATTGTGTATATAAACCATATTTTCTCCACACTTAGGCTTGGCTCCTTGAATTTGGTAGAAAAGAGTTACTCCCTGAGAGGCGATTTTAGAACCAATAAATTATCATCTTTTTGGGCATGCAGAATAGAGCATTTCCAGTAGCCCCTGAAGATGAGGAGTCAGCCTGGGAATTGTAAATTACGGGTAGTGGGGAGGGGAGGGGAGAGATTGTAGTCCGAATCTAGGATATTAGTGAAGTGCAGTGTGCTGGAAAAGGGGGAGAGATTTGTTGGATCAAGTTTATGGGTAAGTTTGTGATTTTTTTGTGAATTTCTTTTCAGTGATTGTTATGTAAAATTTTATTTTAGGGGTATATAGTAGGATAAATGAGGAATCTAAGCTACTTTAAGAGGATTATTTTTGCTAGAATGATGTCTTGGTCGACTGCAGTTGATGATTACATTAAGTTGGGCAGAAAGGCTTTGCATAATATGTTAATATTGAAAATTAAAAATAACTAATTAGAGTGACAAAAAATACAGAGAGTTAAATACTTAACAAATCAGAAAGAAGAATATTGGCCCATGACTCAAATTAGACAACAGACTGGAGATACAAGAAATATTATTCTAAAGATTAGTCATATATCCTGTTGTATTACATAAGGAATTGGAGTAGGAAATGCAAGCGAATAACACAATCAAGACTTCCTTCAAATCAAAACAGGAGTGCTTCAAAGGCTTTATATAATTGTTACAATACATCCTTAAATAGATTCAGGCATTTTCATTTGATATAATCTATGCATATTTCTTACTAGAAATGTTTTTGATTTAGGGAGAGAAGAACCTCTAACAACTAGTGCAGTTTTTTGCTCCATACGGCAGATCTGTCTTTGGAAATGACAAAGGTTTATTTATGCCATGTAACAGGAGAGCCAGATTTTACAGGAATTGCAACACTAGGCCTAACTCCAATTGGCACTGTGACTGGGAGAGCACTTTAATGAAACACACACTGTCTTCCAGAATAAACACTACTTCCTCGATGTAGAAGGCAGTAACATAGCAATTTATAAGCCAGTTAAGGCTTCCCAGTGGCCTAGTGCATAAAGGCACCTCTTAATGTAGTCCCAGATTCAATCTCTGGTCTGTGCTGAGTTAGCTGGTTCAGCAGTAGCTGATCTCAGCTCCCCTGTGCTGGGGTTGGAAAAAAATCAGTCAGGTTTTGCTGCTCCTGATTACTTGTGTTGTCTTTGGGTGAGCGCAGGATCGGGCTTGGCTGTCATGTCCTCAGCAGTCATGTGACGTGCTGACACTCATTATTGGCTGATGCATGAAGAATGGCCACTCGGATGTGGTAGTGCCAGTACCTGTGGGACTATACAACATGCAAAAGTCAGTGGGAGAGAACTTCCACAGGGTTCTCCTGATCTCCCACCAAAATGTTTGCAGAAGACCAGCAGAAAACTGTATAAGGCTGTTTTATGGCTAATTACGCTATTCCTCCAAAGGTTTTCTCCACGGAAATTCCAGATGAAGAGAAGAGAAGACAATAAAAATAAAATCTATTTATTGTTCAAAGCAGCATTCCTGCTCTTTAAAAAGAAATCCTAAACTGCCAATGCCATTTTACTCTAATGCTGTGCTACCTTCTGTGTCATAAGAGCAACCTTAATCTGTGATGAAAAGGAGGTCAGCTCGATTGAAAATGTCTTGAGGTTATACTAATAAGTCGGGAGGGATATACAAACAGGCCTGTGTTTAATAAAGTTAAAGATATAAATGATAAGAAACTAAAGTATAATTGAATATTATTAATGGGCTACATTAAATCAGGATTAGTAATAGTTGCAACCTCAATTCATCTATTCCATTCTCCAGTTTACTAAATTGGTACATGAACTTGCTGATTATTGCTTAATTTGAAATAAACAACCTATTCCTCACCTATCGAAAATATAAAATAGAACATTTCTGTTCATGGGTGGAGGGGGTAAATTAACTTCATTTTCTTTAATGTGCTTGAAAATGAATTTATTTATTCATATATTATATAAAAATGCACACAATGATTAAGTGCCTGGTCACATTAATCCTTTGAGAAATAAGTTAAGAACATTTCAACATCATGTCTCAAAAGGAGTGGATTTTTCATTCTTTCAGGACTACATTGTGAGGAGAGGCATCTATTTTTTTTCTAGTCCATTTTTCACTAATGATAGCAATATGATGTAAAATGAACTCAACATATTTCTCAAAGGTACCAAAGTTGAATAAAATCCTAAAGAAAATAATACCATTAAATGTATTGTGGAAGGTAAGTAGTAAAAATATTAAATTTAAATTACCCCCTTTATAATGGCCCCCTTTATAATGCTGACATTTGGGAGCCATACAAAAATAGCCTTTTATAGTGAAGAAAGTGGTGTCATTTTATATTTCTCTTAGTGAGAGTACATTGCATCGGAACAGTAACATATCAGTGCATGATTACATGTACTGAGCTCTTAATTCCCTTGGAAATTTCTTTTTCCTTTGGCAATTTTGGCCTCTCCTCCTCTCATGAAGGCACTGACGTTTTGTTGGGGTACAGATCTGCAGGTGCCAGTCGCTCTCTAATACCCCAACCAAGTGGCCATTTACGGTGTGATGGGCGATTATAACATGGGGGGCATCACAATCAAACCTGACATCCACAGATAAGAGATTCCTGCAGAGTTATTTCTCCTAGTAATACATTATCTGCTGCTACTGGAAAAGAAGTTTTGAAGTATAAAGAAAACAAATGAATTCCCAAATGTCAAATAGAGAATTATTTTCAATAAAATTGAGGATATCCCCCTTCCTTTTCAGACAAACCAAAATTTAATGTCTATGTTAATTTAGGGGGCAATTTTCCCACTGGAGGCGAGATGGAGGCGGGTTTCGGTTTGGGTGGGTTTGAAACCTGCCTCCACTGATAGTTTTCAAAAATTTGAGATTTTCCCATGATTGGCCACTTGATTTCAGAGGTGTGGGATGCCCTTGGTCAATTAGTGTTTTGGGACTGAAACCCGCCTCTGTTGACAGCACTTTTCCAGTCTGATTTTATGACTTCTTGCTCCCTTGGCTCATTCCACAGGATTTCTGCCTATGCTGCACCACCTGCAACATATTTTGAGAAACCACTATGTCCAATTCCAAGGCAAGGGCCTCCCCGAGGCTCTCGGATGAGGCGCCGCAAATGTTGTTTGAGGGGGTGACAACTAGCATGGAGGTGCTCTTCCACTCATCTGGGAGGAAGAGGCCTGCCAAAGAAACCTCTGTGGGTACAGCTGGCAAGGGATATAACCTCCAGATCTATGTGCAGATTGGGAGAATGTTTACGTGTATTGATGAAATGCCATCCCTGTTGGAAAGCATTAAAATGATTTGAAGCCAAAATGTTGGCGTTATGGCATCTGTTCTTTCACCTTAGGCAGCTCCACAATGCGGGCTCCACCACACTTGCATTGTCAGGTTGGTGGCCTGAGTGAAAGGAGGCCAGAGAGTCATGTCCATTGTCAATGATGTCCTAGGATGGAGCCAAGGACATGTGCCAACTTGGGCAACCTATGCAAATCTGGCCAGGATAAGTTCATCCCTTGCATCCCGGGCAGCCATGTGCTCGCGTGCTGCCGCTGCCGCTGGTCGATACACCAGCGCTCTGACCTCCTCCTGCTCCTCCTCCTCCTCCAGATCCTCCTCCTCTTCCTCAGCCTCCTCCTCCTCCTCCTCATCCTCATCTGAGGAGGGCTGGAACTGAGCCGCTTGTTCATCAGGAAGCTGCAAGCCACGACGCTGTGCGGTGTTGTGCAGTGTACAGCAAACCACGACCATTCTGGAGATCCTGTATGGTGTATACTGCAGGGCTCCACCTGATCGGTCAAGGCATCGGAAGCGCATCTTCCAGAACCCAATGGTTTGCTCGATGATGGACCTGGTCGAAGTGTGGCTGGCGTTGTAGCGCTCTTCAGTCTCATTAGCTGGCCTCCTGATCGGCGTCATTAGTCACTTCTTCAGGGGGTAGCCTTTGTCACCACAGAGCCATCCGTTAAGTTGGTTTGGTGGATTGAAAAGCAGAGGAACACTAGAGTGCCGCAGGATGAAAGAGTCATGGCAACTACCACAGAACTTGGCGCAAACATGCAAGAATTCCTTCTTGTGGTTACACACCAGCTGTACGTTGAGGGAGTGGAAGCCCTTTCAGTTGACAAAGATAGCTGGGTTGTGATGGGGTGCCCTAAGGGCCACATGTGTGCAGTCTATGACGCCTTGCACCATTGGCATGCTTGCCATATTTGCAAAGCCAAAGAACGGGCGGTTATACTTGCTTGATCCCTTGTGAACTGGATGTAATTGTGGGCCTTAGCAAAAAGGGCATCGGTAACCTGCATGATGCAACTGTGGGCGGCCGACTGGGAGATGCCGCTGATGTCTGCTGATGATCCCTGGAAGGAGCCTGAGGCGAAGAAGTTGAGTGTGGTGGTGACTTTGACAGCCACTGGTAAGGGGTGTCCACCCGTTCCTCTGGGCACCAGGTCTTGCTGCAGCAGGCTGCAGGTCTGTCGGAAAACCTCTCGCGAAAGTCTCAGCCTCCTTTGGCACTGCTGCTCACTCATGTTGAGGGAGCTCATCCTTTGTCTGTAAACCCTCTGTGGGGGTATCTCCTGCAGCGAGGTGCCTCGATGCGCTGGTGCCTTCTTCCCTGTGTAGCATCAGGTGACTGAGCAGGAGGTTGGGGCTCCTGCTGATGTTGCTGCTGAGCTGCCTGAGCAGGAGGTTGGGGCTCCTGCTGGTGTTGCTCCTGAGCTGCCTGGTTCTGCTGCTGCCCTGGATGGTCCTCATTCTCATCTGAGGTCCATGCAGAAAGAAAACGAATGGTTCCCATGCTGCTTGCAGATGCCTCCTTTGGGGAAGCGCTCATTGCAAGCGGGGAGAGGGTCTTCCAAGGAGGTCCCACAGTTGATTGAGTCAAGCTGTAGCATCTCCGACTTCGGAAGGCCTTCTAAAAGTGCTCAGAGACATTTTAAAGCCAAGGTCTGGCACCTGCAAGTAATCCTTGATGCAATAAACGATGTCTTGTTAGACCTGCAGCTGTGAGGAGGCCACCCACGAGTCAACCCGCCAGGTTTACCTGGCGTGGTTCAGGAGGTGCGTGGAACATGCTGAAATCCTCGAAAAATCACGAGGGCCTCTCAAAATAGGCTTAGAAAGGCCCTTAACGAGCATTTAATGATCACAATATCGCTATGGCCAGCTGGAGGCGGGACCGTTTCCCGACCTCCAAAACCGCACCGGCAAAATCCCGCGGGGGCGGGTTGGAGGGGGGTTCCAAACCCGCACTCATTGAATCTGATTTTCCCGCATTTCCTGCCTTCAAACCCGCCTCCTCCGACGGCAGAAAATCGCCCCCTTAGATTCCTAAAAACTGGAGATTGCAGCAAATAAAAAGGGTGAATTTTAACTCCCGAGCGTGAAGCCAGAGGGCTGAGTGGGCCACCAACCCAAGAGTTGCAGTGGGAGGCTCAGGCCTCATTAACATCCTGCTGGCCAGCTGCCTGTCCGAAACAGGTGTCCAGAGGCCGATTGGGCGGATAATGCTCTATTAAGTGCCTACTGAGTGGGATGCCAGCCACGGACACACTGCTCAGCAAAACCTGGCTGACACCCAGTGTAAGGTGTGTATAACTAACCTTTGCGTGGCCTGGTAGAGCAGGAGTGCTCCTCTGGGCCACACAAAGAAAGTTTGGGCCACTGTTACCCCAGGCCTCACCTTCTCACCCGTGAAACCCACCCCTGCGGCCTAGCTGACTCCTGGTCTGGTGGCCTCATGAGTGTGAATTTTTCCCACCTGTAGCCTAAGGATGTAGAAGTCAACAGTGGCATCCCAGATACTGCATCAGCTGAAATCAGCTAACACAGCCCAGAGTGAGGATCAAACCTTCAGCCTTCTCATCTCTATTATTTCTTATTGCACATGGCAGTGTGTTCTTGAAATTAAGTTTTTGTCAGTTTGTTATTTAATAGAGTTGAACTCTTTGGGGCTAAAATATCAGTCAGCCAAAATCCTAAATAGTGTTGCTATTCTTGAAGCTTTTAACAAAATGTTATTGTTACCACTTTTTTTAGGCACTAACTGATGTGACCGGTAATGCACAGGACTTTCCTCCCAATTCTTTCCTCAGTAGGGACAAAAGAATCAAATGAAAGGCTTATCTTTCATAATGAACAAAATTAGCAAATCAGGAAAACATAACATTGAAATGAAAGGCAGACTGTGCATTTCAAAGACCTGAGTGGTTCTCAGATTCAGTTATTCTTTTAAATGTGTTTCTGAGATCAAAGGCAGATTTTATTGATTAGACATTAGGTAGCAGAGTCAACAGTGATAAAATATGAAATTTATAACAATGCAGGATAGTTTTAATTCAACAAGATCCTTAAGGTTTAATGCTTGCAATATTTTATTGCAGGAAATGTTTAAATTATATTAAAAAAATGTTGAATGAAAGAGACATGAACACATTGGAAGACTAGTCATTTGGGTGGACAAAAACATTTTTAGACATCATCGACATTTTTATGAACTGTATTAAGAAACAAAAAGCGCCCATCTAAAGTGTGACACCCAATAACAGAATGCTAATTGACTGATTATCAGAAGTATTTGTAGATATAAATATTCCCGGTAGCATGAAGTTAAATTCAGTTAAAATACATTAAAATCACTTAACATTGCTATACTCTCATTCGTTTAAGTGAGGTGCTTTTACTTTCCTCCAGAAATGCTTGGTTGCCATCCTGAAAATCTTCATTTGTGAGGATTAATTTAGAAATAAGGAACAAGTTACCAAAAACCATTGGCATTTTAGTTCTCAAAGAATTGGTCTTTATTTCTAGTTCTGTGACCTTTCGCTACTATAGATATTACAACAAGGTACAGAAATTCAAGAAAACAAGTAAAGTTCTGCAGATGCTAGAAATCTGAAATAAAAACAGAAAATGCTGGAAACATTCAGTAGGCCAGGCAGTATCTGTGGGGAGAGGAAAATAGGGTTAATGTTTCAGGTCTTATGACCCTGCGTTATGACGCAAAAATTCAAGAATACTGCCTTAGTACTGAGCACCAGCAATGGGAAATGCACCTCCCTTCAGTGTGGCTCATACCTCTTTGCATACACTAAATAGCTGTTCACAAGTGTAGAGTGACTAAATCTAATTGGATCCAATAAGCCTTAATTGCTATATTTAACCTACCTGCAGAAATTTTTTAATACCATGTCGGGAAACGGAAACCATTGTCAAAATAGTAAATAAGACTTTATGCCTAGTATTATATTTTCTGCATGATTGTGCGCGGGTGTAAAAATTATCAATGGACAGAAAATTGTGCTGATGTTTAATATGCCATATGACTGATATAACGTATCCTTGTTTTATGTTCTGCTTATTGTACTGTTGCAATTGTTTTTCAAATACAGCTTCAGTATGTTGCTGTGCCAACTAAAGACATCCAGCTTGGTGAAGCAACACAAACATTAGAGGATGTTGGTTACATTGCACACAATAAACTCCAGTATTTCACCACTGAAGTTCTGTTACAATGTGACAAATGTGGTATCAGAATTATGTACATTCAGTGTCTATAGAGCAACTCAAATTTATCATGCAAACCTATTTAGAACACTCTGAACCATTAGGCCATGAGGTTATTGCACTTACCTCAGTGCCACAATTGTCATTATACACATTCAAATTCCTTAACATGTGGATATACGAAAAAAATTGCACAATTAGCAGAAATATGCCTGTGTAGTGTGAATACTGATATATTAAATTATAATGAACCACCCCTTCCCCCCACTCGGCAAACTGACCTATTGGACAGAAGCAAAATGTTAAGATGCTGGGCTATAATTTGCTGTAGCAGGGCATCTATAACAGCATCTACTGTTAGTTAGACTTGCCTTGCATGTTTATGACCATATGACCACCATCATATCACCTAAAAAGTGGGTAATTTTCATCAGGAAAATCCGGGCCAATGCCTTTAGCAGAAGGGGGAAGGGGAGAAAAACTTGATAAAATAAAAAATAAAAGTGAATGTGAGCTGGTTCAAATTAAATGTAGTACTGAGCGAGTTAAGGTACTTATACTGTAGCACAGTCTACAGTAAACAAAAGGAAAACTAAAAATATTGGGCCACAATTTGCCGTAGGGATGAATCTAACACCATCTGCCACTAGTTAGACTTGCCCGTGCATGTTTAGGCTATTAAATTTTTTGCGTGGCAAGTTGCTGAAAGTGCGAGCTGATAACGTCACAGCAAGGGAAACCCCACATCTGGGACCTGAGTGAACAGGGCAAGCAACTGTGTACCTCCTTAACCAATCAGGTTGAAGGATTATGAAATTAACAGTGCAACGACTGAGAAGCAAGTGTAAATTAGAGTGGGTGAATTCAATGTCAAATCAGGTACAGAAAGAGAAATAAAGAGAGGGAAAGAAAGATTGGTTTAAGAGAGTGAGAAAAAGGAGACAGAAAGGAAAGTACATTTTATTTTTTTGACATTTTTAGAATTTCCAACAACAATTAAAATCTGAAGGAATGAGACACCACACTTGTAATAGTTAATTTTCAGTGCCAGAGAGGTTGATTGTCAGTAATTAACACTGCTAAAAGGGTACTGAGACTCAAAATGACAAGATTTAACTTTCTGTAACGAGTTTAGTTCGTATCAACCATGCAAATACAGCAACTTTACGCCAGTCAATTCATTTCAATGGTGAGGCAGACGTTGAGATGCTGTTTTCGTGAAGCTAACGGTGAAGCGGCACAACCCCGATGGCAACGTTTGGATATTTGAGTTTAACCACGCATCTGCCCCTCGCCTGAAGTTGCTGTACCATTTGCTGTCAAGATAACAGCGAGCACCATTAGCCTCACCATTATTTTTACAGCAAATTATGGCCCCTTGTATGGATGTGACTTCCAGGTGCCCAAGAACCAACTCTGCGTGATAATCGCTGTCATTCCAATTCTACTTTCTACATTCTACCAATTCTACACTTAGTGGAATTTACTGTTCAATTAAATTTTGGTTTGAAATTACACTATAAATTTAAATGACAACCTGTATACAATAAAAAAATATATAAATTGGTTGCTAGGTGAAGAAAGTTATAAAGTTTGGGTGCTTCAAATATAATTTATTTCTATATTGTATATAGATAGAAAAAGTGATAATTTAGTTGATGTGCATATTTTAATGGTTAAAGTCACAGAGATAAAATTAGAACTTTTCTAATATTTTATACATTAGTAAATTGTGTCCCTTGGGTATTAATTTTCTACCAGTATTTTATTGTGTACTGTATTGTAGAATGGATCAAAGTGCACTGAGCTGAGACCAGGCATTTAAAATGGAACAGCTGTTGCTTCATCTACCAATATTAATGTGATTTACCACTCTCTCTCTCTCTCACTTTCTCATTTTCATTATAAAATACTTGAATGGAAATCTATTAAAATACGAATAATTCCTTTTTACAAAAGAAAGTCTTAGGAGGAATATTGTTACAAAATTGACTTGACTTCTTCCCCTCATCTTATGGTTTCCATGCTCATATAATTTTCTGGCAATGTGCACTGTTTCCAGGTGGTTGCTTGGATTCCCATTGTTTTATGTTGTTTTTACAAGCTACAAAAAGATTACAATATTAAAATATTGTATCTGATGATTTTAGATTTCATGTCTATCAGGAAGGATTGGCTGATTGATCAGATTTGGGAATATGGGACATTACATGGACCATTAAAGAACACAGAAAATACAGTGTACAAAATTCCTGAATACCATCTTAATCCCATATTTGTCGCCCATTTCATTTATAGCCCATTTCAGTTCCTATGCCAAGATGAAAAATGTCATACAGCAAGCTGGTTGCTGCCAAGACTTATATATTAAACTATCATACCAACCATGCTCTCAAATGGTTACACAGACGTGTATGTAACAATTGCAGGACAAAATAAATCATCTTGTCTTTCTCCCATTGATATTCTTTATTATTTCCACTGTGCCTGCTGAGAAGTGCAGGTAGCGGAGGAGACAAAGATGGTGATTTAAAAAAATTGAATGAATAACAAATGTGCTTTGTGATTTTCCCTGTGAAATCTCGGCATTTGTTCTTATCCTGTGGCCATGTGATTCCCTCTGTACCTTGTCTTCATGCAGCTTTGTCAGCCAAAACTCTGAGGTTTGTGATCAGCACATTTGGATTACCAGACAGTTTGTTTCTAATATTAGTCGTAAGACTTGTTTTGGCTTGTTAAACTGCAGAACTTAATGTTAAGTGATTATCATGACTTAGATATAATTGGGTGATTTAAATTTACAAATGGCGGTGTCACAGAGCTGCTGCCAGGAAACAGCTGAGCTCCCATGTGTTCAGGAACTGAATGCCTTTCACAAACATGTTCTCTGGTATAGGCTCTAACGATGATATGATAAGCTGAATATGGCTAAGCTTTTATATTACAAAAAAATTCTATTGTTCTAGGAAGGAAATGTAAACTTTCAAATAAAAAGAAAAAGGCAGCAAAAGCTGGAAATCTGAAACAAAAGCAGAAAATGCTGCAAAAATACAGTAATTCTGTCAGCATCTGTAAAGACAAAAGACAGTTTAATGTTTCCAACGTAACCCTCCGCCAGAAGTCAACTTTCTAACTTGGCTTGTACTCGCATATTGTTAACTGAACACTAGATGGCCCCCCAATGGGAGTAAGCACATTGTAGCAATTACCACTTTTCTTGTATAACTTTGTTATTCTTTGCTGAGAATATTCTACACGGTCTGGAAATAAAAGCAGTTGGTTATTACCACTGCCATTAAGGTGTTTCTTTGGATATAATAGTGGCAACAAGGATAAAAGACAGCACATTGTTAAAAAGATTGAATATTGGACATGTTTGTTACTTGGGTTGTGGTCTACCTTGTCCAGGGTTTGCCATCTCAGGTTGGGTGTATTCTGGTAAGGTTTCATCACATGACCTCCCACCTTGAACCGTCCCAGCTCCACACTCCCGCCATGGGTCATCCTCTGGGCGCACTGTCTTCCCACACCAATTGGAAAGTGAACAGACTCTTTGTTACCTAATTGGATTAATCTTGACTGTCAGCCAAACAGCCTTTTTCTCCCCATCTCCAAAATGTTTACAACTAATAAATGAAAATGTTCAAAGACAATGAAAAAAACACAATTTTTTAAATTCCCCTAAGATTTTTCTCCTGAGTTGCTTGCAGCAAAGTCCTGGAGATTAATCTTCAATTTTTGGAGACTCCAGGATAATTCTGGAGGTTTGGCAACCCTAACCTTGTCATTAAAATTATTTTTTATCATGTTGATATTGTTTGGAGAAATCGGAGAGTATTGAATGGGGTCTAACATGTAGAAAGACTTTTATTTTGGGGCAACTAAACTTGCAATAGGTACAAGAGAGAATTTTTGCTTTCTATCTGTAGACCTACAATGTATACATTGATTAAGAATCTGATTGCTCCTACTCAGCCTAAAGATAAAACATGAGGAGTTATTGCAATTGGTCAAAGAACATCTGAGCCCGAAGCCACTTCTTATTGTGGCATTCTGACGAAAGGTCATCGACCTGAAACGTTAACTCTGTTTCTCTCTTCACAGATGCTGCCTGACTTGCTGAGTATTTCCAGCATTTTATGTTTTTATTTCTTATTGTGGAATGGTTCAAGTACAACCAGAAGAGGAAAAGCGATGATGAAAATGTTTCTCAGTTTATGATAGAATGGAGGAAACTGTCCAAAACATGTGACTTTGATGGGTTTCTCGATGATCCAATAAGAGGCCACTTTGTCTGTAGTTAGAAGGAAATGTCAGAGGAAATTGTTGATGGAAGACAGACTCACGGCTGCTAGAGCTCTCGAAATAGCACATGGGATGGAGATTGCTGCCAGCCATGCCAACGAGTTCTATATCACAGTATCCAACAGCTCCAGAGAGTACAAAGGTGCTCATGCACGTTGAGATGTGGTAAAAATAATCATCATCCAGACCAATGTTTTTGTAAGAAGGTTAAATGTCATAATAACATAAGTGACACAAGTGTGTCAGCCTTGGCTCAGTGGTACCACTCTTGCCTCAGGGTCAAAAGGTTGTGGGTTCAAGTCCCACTCCAGGACTTAAGCAAATAATTTAGTCTGATACTTCAGTGCAGTACTGAAGGAGTGCTGAACTGTTGGAGGTGCAGTCTTTTGGATCAGATGTTAAACTGAGGCCCTGTCTGCCCTCATAGTTGGACGTAAAAGGTCACACGGCACTATTCGAAGAACAGCAGGGGAGTTCTCCCCAGTGTCCTGGCCAATATTGAACCCTCATCTAATGTCACTAAAATAGATTGGCCCTGAACTTACGGTTGTAATGACAGCGAAAACTGGCAGCGTTTGCCGTCATTACTCTATAAAACTGACAGCAACTTCAGGAGTCTGCACATGTGCAGTTAAACGTGGAAATCAGGAAATTGCTGTCAGTGATAGCCTGCTCCTCCACAGGGTACGCTGTTGTAGTCCTCGCAGATGGAAATCAGTTAGAAATCACTGAATTGATGTGAATTTCAATTTTTTACACTCTATTCTCATAAAAACCCTTGAAAAAGTTAAGCTTTGTTGAATAAGGTGTAGCTGAGTTTTTAACAGTGTACTAAGTCATAATTACTGCTGAACAACCTTTCTGGCCCTGAAAAACGGATTTTATATTTGTGGAGTGTCATTTTCTCCATTCCATGATAAAAATTCCATAGAAATTAATTTTTATTTTATTTTTGAAAGTTTGTTTATGATATTTCAGCTTCTACCTTAATCCCAAGTGTATGTCCCAATCTTTATTTCGCTTTCTGTAAAATTATTAAAAAGTGAATGATTAAACCCGCTTTTTACTTCCTGGTTTGCTGTCTGTGAGAATTCTTCAATGTAATTGGCTGCTTAGCCTGCTCGATGAATTCACTGTTGCTAGACACCATGGATCCCCTATAGATGGCACCAGATGGAAAGTCATGTCGGAAAAGGTGAAATTGATGATACAGAGCCTGCTAAAAGTTTGTGGGCAGCTTTCTTCAAGGTCATGATGTGGAGATGCCGGCGTTGGACTGGGGTGGACAAAAATGAGAAGTCGCACAACACCAGGTTATAGTCCAACAGATTTATTTAATTTTACAAGCTTTCGGAGCTGTCGCTCCTTCGTCAGGTAAGTTAGCAATGAGAGAATCTCCCAGAATTCACAATTTAAACCCAGACAAAATCTATTCACATTATTCGCTACAACAAAGAGCACAGCCAAGACAATGAGATGTGTCCCAGGGGGTCCAACGTGTCAAACCACCTGCTGGCTGCATATCCTGTCAATTTGTGTTCTTGTGTTAGCCTTTTAAAAAAAAAAAACCCCCAAAAAAAATCCCAAAAAAAAAACACCTGGGAAGACCGGCCATGATGTCAAGTCACGTTCTGTATCGTGACATGAACCCGATATCGCGATTGATACACAACCCTGCCACGGCAACCTCTGCAAGACATGCCAAATCATGGACACAGATACCATCATTACACGTGAGGACACTACCCACCAGGTACACGGTACATACTCATGTGACTCGGCCAACGTTGTCTACCTGATACGTTGCAGTAAAGGATGCTCCAGAGCATGGTACATCGGCGAGACCATGCAGACACTGAGACAACGTATGAACGGACACCGCGCAACAATCGCCAGGCAGGAGGGTTGCCTCCCAGTCGGGGAACACTTCAGCAGCCAGGGGCATTCAGCCTCGGATCTGCGGGTAAGCGTTCTCCAAGGCGGCCTTCGAGATACACGACAGCGCAAAATCATAGAGCAGAAACTGATAGCCAAGTTCCGCACTCATGAGGATGGCCTCAATCGCGATATCGGGTTCATGTCACGATACAGAACGTGACTTGACATCATGGCCGGTCTTCCCAGGTGTTTTTTTTTTTTTAAAAAGGCTAACACAAGAACACAAATTGACAGGATATGCAGCCAGCAGGTGGTTTGACACGTTGGACCCCCTGGGACACATCTCATTGTCTTGGCTGTGCTCTTTGTTGTAGCGAATAATGTGAATAGATTTTGTCTGGGTTTAAATTGTGAATTCTGGGAGATTCTCTCATTGCTAACTTACCTGACGAAGGAGCGACAGCTCCGAAAGCTTGTAAAATTAAATAAATCTGTTGGACTATAACCTGGTGTTGTGCGACTTCTCATTTTTCTTCAAGGTCAGCACTGACTGCAAAATCCAGGTCAATATCTGGTCATTTATCTCATTGCTGTATGTGGAACCTTGCTGTGCACAAATTGCTGCTACATTTCCCTACATTACAACAGTGGCTACTCTTCAAAATGTACTTCATTGGCTGTAAAGTGGTTTGGGAAGTCCTGAGGTCGAGAAAGGTGCTATAAAAATGCAAGTTCTTTCTTCTAATTGCACAGAATCAGACCATTGTTGCCTGAATCCAGTAGATGCTGCTAGATTGGAAACAGGAAGAAGAAAAGAAGGCCCCAACTCATCACAACGCTGTGAAGAATCGGCAGAAGAGAAGACAAAAATGCAGTGTCCATTTTATCGATTCCGACGAGAAATCGTACCACAAGGTGATATGGATGAAGAAGAGACATGTTTTCCTGTACACCCTATAACAGGGTGTATGTACAGAACTCCCATAAGTATGAATGGGGATACCCTTCTTTTATTGGTTGGGCCGGCCCACGTGATCCCAGGGGTGCTTGCAAACTGCGTGCGCCCCTGGGATACGTGGGCCTCTACCTGCGTGTACCCGGAGAGGCCCAGGATCGCAAGTCTCCGTACCTCCCAGGCCACCAGGTAAATTCGTAGATTTTTTACAGGTCGGAGGCATCCGCCCGCAGGAAGCCTCCGATGGCAAATTTTGGGCCATTCTCTTTTAGTCAGCCTTATCACTCAGTCAGACCAAACTTTCTTTGGACCCATTTGGCTCCCTTCTTTAGAGCGACATACCTAAGCCGTACCTGTCTCCATTACCTTGACCTTCAACAGGTGGGCCTTTTTTTTCTCTTTTTGTATTCTCCCTGGAAAGGAGTTTGGCAGTTACCCCCCACCACCGCTCTTTCCAGGAGTTAGCCAATAGAGCTAACAATCAAACCTGCTACCACCCACCAAAGAGTGAATTTCTACTAGACAACCCTAAGCTGTGTAGACAAAGGTACAATTTCTCCCACCACCCCTATGCATGAATGCTTCCTGGAAGTGTCAGAAACAAGGTAACATGTGCCAGATCATTATGGGTATCAGTTTCAATGACAGGCTCATTAATATACTAATCCCCGCTTTGTCTCAGTGGCCCCAGCCTTTTTCCTATATTAAAAATAACTGGAACAAGGCTGTAGCTTTGTGAATTAACTCTTAAAGTTCCAAAACTGACTTCAAAGCGTAAACATGTTGTAGCTTAAAACAAAATCCTTCCTAGGTTACATATACAACAATCTCCAAATGTTACACAAAGGCTTCACTGTCATTTCTGCCATTTTCACTGTGAATGCTTGATGCAGGGTCCACCTGTTAGGCCTTGGTGTCCCGTGTTTAGAGGTTGGTGGAAGGGACCCGGAGACAAAAATGGAAGAAGGGCCCATGCAAGTGCTCTCAGTCTGCTCCCCCATCAGTAAATCTTTTTCACCAGATAGCTCACTGGCCACCTCTTTCTCGCATCCTGGCAAGCCCCTGAGGCCTACCACAGCAAGTTTCTGTTCCTGTACTGGTGTAACTATCCAATGGGGGATGGGAGCCTTCCTCTGGCATGTAAATGAACCAGGGCTGGAAATACTGCTAGGATCAGCGTTGGGACGGACGGAAGTCCCACACTACTGGGGATGTGCCCTAATATTCCACCAGAACTGGCCTTTTAATGGGTGCACTCTAATCTCCATGCAATCCAACAGACTACTCCTATTTTACACAGGTTTTATGCCAGTCACTACTCCAGTGGATATGTAAATGAGCTGAAAGTTTGGTGTAAATACCTTTCCATGTCATCAGCGGGTGCAACTCATTTTCTACTGGCGTAAAAGTGATGTCACCTACTGCGTGGAATTTCTAGGCCATTAGTAGTAAGAAGATGGTCAAGGTACGGGTAGGCTAGAGGGTGCAAGCTTGTTGGTGGAGAGTGAAGGAATGGCGGAGATACTAAATTATACACCAGTTAGTCTTACTTCAGTTCTGGTGAACTATTGGGCTTCAATTTTCCTTGGGAGTACTGGCAGACTCCTGCCAAACTCTGACAGGGATCTTGTAGAGCCCACCAGAAAAAGTCAGGGACCCAGTTGTTCGTTTGGAAGATTTTTAAGTCAGCCCTATATACTTTTTTCCCCCACTTGTGGTGAAGACTTTCTTCAGTGTTGTTGTTGAGTGGCTCTGGCATGGAGTAGACTATTGAAGCCCACTTTCAGGGTTGTCCTCATCAGGGGTATATTAATGACATTTATATTAAATATTCAGATACAGTATAAACTAATTTCCACATATGGAACTGTTTGTTTTTTCCAAAATATATGAAGCCCACTTGTCAGCATGGCTGTAGATTGTACTTATAATTAAATGTTTCAAATTGTCCAGAATTAGGTTCTACAGAATTCTTTCTTCTTTTTGATGAGATATGACATTCAATCCAATCATCTACCAGCGAATCTTCTCTGGTCTCAGCAATACATTCTACTGTGTTGTATTGAACTACCATAATAATTACAGAGTGGCTAATAAAAAATTAAAAGGGCTGCATTTCAGTGTAATGTTTTATTGGCTGTTCCAGCATTTGGACAAGCCTTTCTACCCTTCCTCCCTTCCCAGAAACAATAATCAGATCTATTAATCCTCTTTCACTTCAGTTTAAAATGTGAACCTACTCTGACATATATTCTGGAAAAAGCAAACAGTTCCATATGTTTAAATGAGTTTATAATGTATCTCAATATTTAATATAAATGTAATTAATTTCCCCCTGAAGACAACTCTGAAATAGAATTTTACATTCAATAATCTGCTTTTTTATTTGTTAATTCAATGTAATAACCTGACCATGAACCTTTCTCTGAGGAATTTCAATCAGTAAGTATGCTAACCACAATGCTTTAAAGCGTCACACTGAAACTAGAGGATAGCTGAGGATTTCTCTGCAACAGACAAGGCTTTCTGAGGAGCAATCCTACTTCCGCCTGGTGACTGCCTGATGGAACGGAAATAATTGGTTAGCTAAAGTAACTGCAGTTATTGTCTGATTGGTGGATATTAGTAGCCAGAGCATGTGACTTGCTTTTTGTTTGTGTAAAGTACAAACAGTGCCCTGGGCAAAATGCTTGCAAAATGCATCTATCAAATAGGAAATGGAATTTGTACTCTTGTGTAGTATGATTCACGGTCAAGGACAAACTCAGCATTAAGCTGCAATTAGCTGGCTGCAAATTGATTGCAGAAATATATTTTAATGAAAAAGAAATCTTTGACTAAGTAGTTTCTAAACTGTCGCTCTTTAAGGAGATTAAAACATGCATTTATACAGTACGTTTGAACACGGTCTGTTAATGTCACTACTTTTGCAGTTATCAATAATTTAGGTCACTGAAAGATCACACGGTTGTGCTACACTATCAAATAGCAGCTAATGATAGTACTCAAGGAATGGTTCTACTTTCTGCCAAATGATCTCTGATTAAAGATTGAAGGAATACAGTAGTACAGGGTGTTTTTTTCTGTTTTGCACCTTGTACAAAATTTCTCAGCAAACCACTTACTTTAATTAAGTGAGCTTTTTATCTTCATCAGATAGGATTTCACCATCCAGATTGCACAGACTTTCAAGTTTCTTATTTTCTGGTACATTCATTTTGCAAATTAATATTTATATTTAACCTCTTAAATATGGGTTACAATTATATTTGATCTCTTTTAACAAAAATGGATTTGTGCTACTTAAGAGGTTGAAGAGCCTGCCATTTTCTAGATTGAGCAGCGTAAAAACGAATCCAGAGGTCCAGCTTCTTTATGAAAGAAAATTCGAGCAGAACTAATTTTAAAAATGGGGAGCACGGTGTTCTAAGACTGGGTCTGGCTGTGCAAGATTATAGGTCACATCAGCTGGGTTTAACATTTTCATGAAGAAAGAATCAGGTCAGGTGCTGAATCCACAAAAGAACGTTGAGAATTCTCCTAAAACTGAATAAGTTATATGCTGAATAAGTTTAGGGTTATTGAGTTAGTGCACAATTTGAAGTGCTGGTTGAATGTGAAGCGATCAATTCAACACATATGAGCGTGATTCATTTTACATAATGATTGGATACATTGCAGAGTCAAGTGATGATGGCAGAGGAACCATGAAAAGAGTGAGCTTCGCTCCAGCAGCAAAAATGAATAATCAGATCTGATGATCCAGGTTACCCAGCCCAGAACAATCAGTAAATCTATTAAAGTATTACTGACACCAGTAGCAATGTAGTTTCATCTGGGATTCCAAAAAAAGGAAATGTGCTCCACTTTAAGAGACCTTGGGGGAAAAATTCAGTTGGTTGCGCCTCCCGTTAGCGCCTTAAGAGGGCGCTAATGGGGCGCAAAGCAACTAGCGCCCGGGCGCGGCGATGTTTGCGCCGCTTGCGAAATTAACCAGACATTTTGCGGCGGCGCTAAACAGTACCGCCACGATCTCCTGCGCCGGCAGATCGTGACGTCAGTCGAGTGCGCAACGCCCCGGTAGCTCCCCGGAGCGGATATTGAGTGGCGCCCCCTGCCTTACTGCCTGCCGCTAGCATCGACAGGTTGAGGGGAGTGTTTTGCAGTCAGGAAGGGACTGGGGGAGCACTATTTAAAGGCGACCGCTTCCTGCTTTTTTTTGAAGGCGACATTTTTGAACCACGCATTCTGAGAGAGAGAGAAAGACTTCTGGAGAGATTCAACGCTGTGTGAAGGAGTTTTGGGTACTGAGCAGGTTCATTTGATTTGCCCTTCCTTGTATCGATTTAGAAGAGACTGTGGGGGCTGCACTCTGAGCTCTTTCCCTGGGCCTCTCCATTGTTCTTTCCAGCAGATTTGATGTACAGGTCTCTCCAGGCCGAGATTCAAGGCTGCAATGAGCAGGATGTGGATGGAAAGCAAGATCAACCCTCCCCTTTAAGAACTGGCCGGGGCTATTGTGTCTGTGTTCCATTGCTGACTGACATCACATGAGCTTCGCCAACGCTCTGAGTTAGCGCCTCGCTCCTCGGCCTTTGCGCCTTAAGACAGATGTGTAACGCCTGATTTAGCGCTCCAATCACCTCCAGGGGCGATAAAAGTCAAGTTTGCAATCGGAGGCAATAATTAGCGCCAGGCGCTAATCTTTGCGCCCGGCCGATAATTGTGCCCCAAATGGGGCGATACTGAATTTTTCCCCCCCTTGTGTAACCAAAATCCAAGTATATATTAAAAGGTTAAACTACAAGCCAGTCTTTCTAACTTACCGTCAGGTGGGTGGTATTCTGAGTGAGGCTGCTATCTTTGCGATTTTAAGATTCTGAGGCCGGAAATGGAAGCATTTACATACGATCCACAGGATTATTACAGTTATATTTATTGTCCATGAAAAGTAATATGATTTTTTTTGTTCCCCAGATTTGGAAATTGTTTCCCTAATTTATTGTCGAATAAAGAACTGTCTTCCAATAGATTTTGAAGAAAGTATTATTCTCAGGTTTCTAAAATGCAATTTTGCTGGGAGGGAAAAAATGAAAATGTAGATGACTTACAAAATAATGCATTCTGCACACGCCCAGACCCCCAAATCACAAATTTAAGTATGCTTTCGAAGTACTGAAGTTTAAATGGAGAATAATAACTAGCCAAAGACCTAATAGCTGTATGGCAAAGACTTCAGATGATAACGATCTTGAATAGTATTAGAGAGACCTTCTGCTTGCTGATTGGAGCACCGACCCACGTGATCCCAGGTACGTTTACGCACATGGTGCGCACCTGGGATCCGTGGACCATTATGCTGCCCTCTACACCGCAGCGTCTGACAGCAACTTCTCGGAGGAGGGTTCCCAGCAGGTAAGTGCGCATTCAGTTCGGATGCCAGCTGCGTAATCCCTAATTACGACGCCAATCGCAAAATCCAGGCCATTATGTCACATAACGTTATGTCACATATCATTATGTTCACATGAACCACCTACAGGTGCAATACCTTTGGATTGTTGCTACCATACAGTGTTTTAAAAAAATATATATAATAGATTATGAAACTGCTGGGAATAGCGCAGGAATATTTAAAAAAAATATAATTCTTTGAACTACACGTGAGGCTGGGTGGTAATATTTTTATATCATTTTTTAAATCTTTGTTACTGTGACCAGTGAGTTGGGCTGAAGAGTATTGCTGGGGAAGAGAATGGTAGCTGTTTGGTAATTTCTATCGTTAGGTGTGGGGTCGTGTTGGGGAGCAGTGCTAGCTAAGGAATTAGCTCTTGACTCCCCATTAGTTCTTGCCCATTAATACCACCTCTGCTCTCTAAATCAGTCTCTAGTGCCTAATATTCCCCTTTGCTCTCACCCAGAATTGTAATATATAGCCGTGGGTGCAGAACACAATCATGTGGCCCATTAGCCACTTAACATCCTTGTCCGCTTCTCCAAAATCGTTCTTTGCCTGTCACCTGGAATGCTTTACCCTGCTACCCCCAATACGCCTCTCTGGCACCATGCTGCCTCGAATATACAATATTATGCTACCGCTTTGTCACTAAAATGCCATCCTCTCCCTATTGCTCATCTTTCTGACTCCTACTGTTATTCCCCTAACATGACCTGGCCTTTGTAATAGGCCCCCCTGATTCACTAATCCTGCCATCTACCTGCCCTCGCCTACCTAACATGTGCCCCAAATCATGCCCTTGTAATCCTTTGCACACCTAACATTCCCTTGGGAGCTTGCAATACCTCCCTCTATCGCATACTCCCCAACACCTATCTACCCCTCACTTACTAACATCCCCCTCCCCATCAGTTCATAACAAGTCACCTCTCACCTGCTGATATACCACCCTGAGCCTAGTAATCTTTATTGCTGAATCTGGGCAGCATGCAGCAGGCTATCTATATCATTGATATTTATATTTATTCAGTGTGGTTGGTTTTTATTACCTTGCATGCTTACACATAATGGATTGTTAAGCAATAAACACAGGAGCCCCAAGTTATGTTTCTTTGTGCTGAGTAAATTGTAATGTTACAGGTGTAAGCATTGTTTACTGGAGAAGCCATTTATTCCAGAACATATAGTGAAATTCCTGTTTTTTTCCTATTATACTGTACATTTTAGGTATTACATTGAAAATAATTTGACAAAAATTTACATTGAGTTATACATTAGATTCTGAAATACAACAGCTCCATTTTTGAAGTAATGATTTTATGAAGTAACATAATGATGATATCATATCCATCTATATAAAGTTGTACATCTAGCATGTGTCCGTTACACCTCAAAGTGCTGCACTTGATTGGTTCCAATGTTATATTCATACAGGATGCGCTGCAGCAACTCACCATGGTTCTTTCGACAGTGCCTCACTCCCTTGTGACCTCTACCACCGAGAAGGACAAGAGTAGCAATGCTGTGAGAAACCCATCACTTCCAAGTTCCCCTCCAAGTCTCATTCCATCCTGCCTTGGACATTTATTGCCATTTCCTCATCGTCACTGGGTCAGAATCCTAGAATTCCCTACTTAACACCACTGTGGGAAGCACCATCGCCAAAAGGACTTCAGCACCGCCACAGAATCATAGAATGGTTACAGCACAAAAGGAGGCCATTCGGCCCGTCCAGCCCATGCCGGCTCTCTGCAGGAGCACTTCAGCTAGTCCCACTCCCCCGCCCTTTCCCCATAGCCCTGCAGATTTTTGTGAGGGCAACTACGAATGGGCAATAAACATGGCCTTGGCAGCGACTCCCACATCCTGAGAACAAATTCAAATAAAATAACAAATCACAACTGACAGGTATGAGACCTGTCAATGTTTAAGTAGCATCTAAAAAATTAAAAAGAGAAAGAATAACCAATAGCAATTTGCCTATAATTGACCTCAGTATGTGTCTAACAACAATTAGGATGTAATTGATGTCCGTTCTTACAGCAAGTAGATGGCCATAATGTGATTGGTCAGATTAATCTTCACTCCACTTTAGGAGCAGAACAAGACATGGTATAACCTCCTCTCCTTGTACAACTGGGTATCCTCCAGCTTACTCTGAGCAATATCATGGTGGATTGGCTAATGTTTAACACAAATATATCCTGCAACTTCATATAAGTGTAAATTGTTGACTTCAGCGTGGCCATGTAACACAGCTGTGAGACTACAGGGCTACTGATTCTAATGTTATGCAGATGTCACAAAAGCTTTATCACAAATCCTGCAGAGTAGTAAATTTTAACAAATTAGTCGTGACTATTCTTACTTTTGCTATGTTCCTGGAGTTCTGCCAATGTTTATATTGCTAGTTAGACTTCTACACAGGATGTTTTGATTATTTGCAGTACTGTCAATCTGTAAGTAATTTAAACATTTATGTGTGGGGAAGTCTTTATGCTGCTTTTGAAGGTAACGAATGGCATACTCTGTGCATTTTGATGTGCTGAATACATTTTATTAAGTTATAGAGCTAATTAATGTGATAGAATATGCTTCATTTGTGTGGCAAACTTTGATTGGCTAATTTAATAGTCAGATCAATGCAGACCATCTGCTTATTGCAAACATTTTATTTACATCACATGTTGCAGATTCTTTGTTCTGGTTGGTTTATATTATTATATCATGTAATAGAATATGTTTTTAAGTACATGAGCTTTTCATTTAAACAACATAATTGTACATCTATATTTCAACCCAGTCTGAGTTGATGTAGGCTTTCTAGCCTGATATTTCTCCCTCCTTCGGCTGAATGTGGATCAGGCAGAGTGCACTTCCAGTTGCAGACCTACCCCTTGGCACGGCTTACGCCCAAAACCAAGGATGAGAGGCGGACAGCAACAGTCATGATCACTGGCTGTGGAGCTTTCTAGTTGCTATAAAAAATTAGCAGCCAGAAGGCCCTCAGCGCCAAGGATCCTTAAAAAAAAAAATGCCACTTACTTTCTCAGCTTTTGCTGTACTTGTTGTCTGGCCCTTTCAGATCATCAAGATGAGAAAGGCCAGTGCAAGGGCTACAGCCAAGATCTCTTGGATGCCCCTGTGTTCGGCATCTACCTGGTGAACAGGGAGGAAAATGAGGCAGAATGTCCTGCGAGACCCCTTCTGTCTCATTTCCATAGCTGCCTCCTGTCTGCTTCAGGAAAAGCACTATCCTGTTTGGGGAAACCCCCAGGAAATTCCTGGGCATGTAAAGGGGTGTGGAGACCTCGCATCATGGGTCTCCATTTCTTTTTCCTCTCCTTTGTGCCTTGGAACTAAGAGACCACAGAGAGAGGAAATACTGGCACTCTGAGTTTTCACTTTTATATGCCATTTCTTGTTATGTTTGCTGAGTGATAGCTTTATACTTGTATAGATTTCACTGGAACAAAAGTCATAACTCGTAGTTAATCAGGAGACTAATACAAGCAATGACACAGGAAATGAATGTCAATGTAGAGTTCCAGTCAGCAGTTTTTTGATATATTCTTGATAGAATAATTATTTTTCTTACTCTCATGGCAAGCACCCAACCTCTAATCCATTAGAGTGCTAACCTCTTAAGAACCTACAGCTGTTAATGGAAGGGTCATGGAAGTCTTGAGTTGCAAATAAACTGGCCACGATGGAGGCAAGTTTTAGGAATTGTGACTTTGCAAGGACGTTTCTGTTGAATGAATTGTAATGTCAGTATATTTTTAATCATACCCTCATCTGAAGAGTTATTGCTGATCAAACAAGTGAAATCTCACAGAATTTGATCTTCAACCACAGTATATGGCACGTTTGCAAAGTTATTCTCCTAGACAAGTGAGGTATCATAGTGCAGGCAACAAAAAATGGCTGACAGCATTTTGGTTAAGTATAGTTCAGGTCTCAGTATGAAACACTTTTTTAAAATCGCAAAGAAAATCAAAACTCCAGAAATCTTAGTTATTCTGCTTCAGGCCATGCTGTGCTTAAATTTTGGGGTGTCAATTTACACTCGTTCACAACTGGCGTAAGTGCAGGAAACCTGCTTTCTCTATTCTTTTACATAGGGCGGAGATATGTTATTGAGCTAAGTAGGGGTTTGGCAAATGTAACTTGGCAGTGGTGCAAACGATTGAGGAAATTTGCACGTAGCAAGGTGAAACCAGCATAGATCACTTATGCCATTGTTACGCCGAAAATTCTGGGCCTTGGTATTGGAAGAGCTCTTTTCCTTGTGCCCTCTTTTTTCATCTGTCCCTGTCCTGCTGAAGTCCTGTAAATGTTTCACTTATAGTCCACTATCCGGTGACTTAATGGGCAATAATAGACTATTTTCCAGGAAATTTAAAAACAAACTGACCATAATAAGAAAAATTATCCCCCAAAAATGATTCCAAGAATAAACATATTATTAATAGTTATTTCAGAGTCCTGGATATAAGGGGGTAGAAATTAGGTCGCGCCCCATTTGGGGCGCAAATATCGTCCGGACGCAAATATTAGCGCGTGGCGCTAATTATCGGCACTGACAGGAAACTTCACTTTTACCGCCCGGGAGGTGAGTGGAGCGCTAAAGCAGGCGCTGCACACCTCTCTTAAGGCGCAAAGGCCAAGGAGTGAGGCGCTAACTCGGAGCGCTGGCGAAGCTCATGTAATGTCAGTCAGCAATGGAACACACACACAATGGCACGGGCCAGTTCTTAAAGGGGATGGTTAATCTTGCTTTCCATCCACATCCTTTTCATTGCTGCCTTGAATCTCGGCTGGAGAGATTGCACATCAAATGTGCTGGAAAGAACAATGGAGAGTACCAGGCAAGGAGCTCAGAGTGCAGCTCCCACATTCTCTGCTAAATCGATACAAGGAATGGCAAATCAAAATGAACCTGAAAAGTGCTGCTCAGTACCCAAAACTCCTCACACAACGTTGAATCTCTCCAGAAGTCTCTCCCTCTCTCTCTCAGAATGCGTAGTTCAAAAATGCCACCAACAATAAAAGACCGGAAGAGGCCCCCTTTAAATAGCGCCCCCCCCAGCCCCACAGCGATTGATAGCGTTCCAGTCTTCTGGTCGTTGGAAGCGCCAGGCGGTAAGGCAGGGGGGCGCCACTCAATTTCCGCTACGGGGCGCCCCAAGGGCGTTGCACCATGGAATGACGTCACAATCTGCGCGCGCAGGTGGTCGCAGCGGTAAGTTTTAGCGCCGCCGCACAATCTCAAGTTAAGTTCTCGAGCGGCGCAAACATCGCTGCGCACGGGGCGTTAGCGGCTTTGCGCCCCATTAGCGCCCTCTTAAGGCACTAACGGGAGGCGCAACCAAGTGAATTTTTACCCCAAGGTGTTCAAGAAAGATAGGGAAGGAAAGAAAGGAGGTGGGGTGGCAGTATTGATAAAGGAGAATGTTACAGTGCTGGAGAGAGAGGAAGTCCTGGAGGGACCAAGGACAGAATCTATTTGGTTAGAGTTAAGAAACAATTAGAGGTGCCATTACACTACTAGGTGTATTCCATAGGCCACCAACTAGTGGGAAGGATATAGAGGAGCAAATTTGCAGGGAAATTACAGAGAGGTGCAAGAACTATACAGTAGTGATAATGGGGGACTTCATCTATCCTAATATAGACTGGGATAGTAATAGTGTAAAGGGCAGAGAGGGGGAAGAATTTCTGAAGTGTGTTCAGGAGAACTTTCTTGATCAGTACGTTTCCAGCCCAATGAGGAAGGAGGCATTGCTGGATCTGGTTCTGGGGAATGAGGTGGGTCAAGTGGAGCAAGTGTTAGTAGGGGAACATTTAGGGAACAGTGATCATAGCATCATAAGGTTTAGATTAGCTATGGAAAAGGACAGGGAGCAATCTAGACTAAAAATCTTCTTCTTCTTAGGCAGTCCCTCGGAACCAAGGATGACTTGCTTCCACATTAAAAATGAGTTCTCAATTTAATACTTAATTGGAGGAAGGCCAATTTCATTGGATTGAGAATCGGTAAATTGGAATCAAAGATTGGCAGGCAAAACTGTAATCAAACAATGGGCTGCCTTTAAAGAGGAGATGCTTTGGGTACAGTTGAGGTACATTCCCATTAGGGAGAAAGGTAAGGCAACCAAAGTCAGAGCTCCCTGGATGACGAAAGAGATAGTGAGTAAGATGAAGCAGAAAAAAGTGGCATATGACAGATGTCAGGTTGAGAATACAAGTGAGAACCAGGCTGAATATAGAAAGTTCAGAGGGGAAGTGAAAAAGGAAATAAGAGGGGCAAAGAGAATATGAGAATAGACTGGCAACTAACATAAAAGGGAATCCAAAAGTCTGCTATAGGCACATAAATAGTAAACGGGTAATCAGAGGAGGGTTGGGGCTAATTAGGGACCAAAATGGAGACCTACGCATGGAGGCAGACGGCATAGCTGAGGTACTAAATGAGCACTTTGCATCTGTCTTTACCAATGAAGAAGATGCTGCCAAAGTCCTCGTGAAAGAGGAGGTAGTTGAGATACTGGATGGGATAAAAATTGATAAAGAAGAGGTACTAGAAAGGCTGGCTGTACTTAAAGTAGATAAGTCACCAGGACCGGATGGGATGCATCCTAGATACAGGGGTGGTGCCAGAGGAGTGGAGAATTGCAAATGTTACACCCTTGTTAAAAAAAGATGTAAGGATAAATCCAGCAACTATAAGCCAGTCAGTTTAACCTCGGTAGTGGGGAAGTTTTTAGAAACGATAATCAGGGACAAAATTAACAGTCACTTGGACAAGTGTGGATTAATTAAGGAAAGCCAGCATGGATTTGTTAAAGGCAAATTATGTTGATTGAGTTTTTTGGTGAGGTAACAGAGAGGGTTAATGAGGGCAATGCAGTTGATGTGCTGTACATGGATTTCCAAAAGGCATTTGATAAAGTGCCACATAATAGGCTTGCCAGCAAAGTTGAAGTCCATGGAAAAAAGGGATTGTGGCAGCATGGATACAGAATTGGCTAAGTGATAGCAAACAGAGAATAGTGGTGAACGGTTGTTTTTCGGACTGGAGGAAGGTATACAGTGTTGTTCCCCAGGGTTCAGTACTAGGAACACTGCTTTTCTTGATATATATTAATGACTTGGACTTGGGTGTACAGGGCATAATTTCAAAATTTGTAGATGACACAAAACTTGGAAGTATGGTGAACAGTGAGGAGGGTAGTGATAGACTTCAAGAGGACATAGACAGGCTGGTGGAATGGGCGGACACGTGGCAGATGAAATTTAATGCAGGAAAGTGCAAAGTGATACATTTTGGTAGGAAGAATGAGGAGAGGCAATATAAATTAAAGGGTACAATTCTAAAGGGTGTGCATGAATAGAGAAACTTGGGGGTATATGTACACAAGTCGTTGAAGGTGGCAGGGCAGGTTGAGAAAGCGGTTAAAAAAACATACGGGATCCTGGGCTTCATAAATAGGGACATCGGGGGAAAAATTGGGTAGAGCCCATTCTGAGGTGCTAACCTTGCCGGGGCGCTAATTTTAGCAAAAGTTAGTGCCCCTACCCCATAAATTCAGTGGTAGCGCCACAAGAAGGAGGTGGAGCACTACTGGAACCACTCCACTTCCTCCTTGGGGCGCTACTACTCAATGTTGCAGCACTACTTGCAGCAGCTCCACGAGCGGCAGCACGTAGCGCCGCGTCATTTCAGGCCTCCTCCCCTGATTAAAGGGGGGGGGGCCTAGCGCTGCGCCACCACCCTTTCAGGTAGGAGTGCTGGGCTGAAAGATTGCGGTCGGCAGCCCGCATACAAATGTGAAAGGGGGCAGGTGCTGGCAGGCAGCCAAAATAAAAATGGCCGCCCGACACCTGCCCTTTAAATTGCGCCGCCGCCCACTACCGCTGCTGCAAAACCGCCCCCTGATCCCGTCGCCCATATCGCCTGGTGATAGGCCAGGGGGCACAAGGGAAGTTTGCGGCTGGGGCTCAAACGGGGCGCTGCGCACGGCGATGACGCCGCTGCTAACCTCCCACTGAATTTTGCGGAAGGCGCTAGTGGCGTCGCACCCAGGCGCTAGGGCATTTGCCCCGGGGGCGCTAACGAGAGGCGCAAAGCAACCCAATTTCTAGCCCATCGCGTAGAAAAGCAAGGAAGTTATGATGAACCTGTATAAAACATTGGTTCAGTTGTTATTGGTTCGGTCTCAACTGGAGTATTGTGTCCAATTCTGGGCACCACACTTTAGGAAGGCTGTGAAGGCCTTAGAGAGGGTGCAGAAAAGATTAACAAGAATGTTTCCAGGGATGAGGGACTTCAGTTAAGTGGATAGACTGGAGAAGCTGGGGTTGTTTTCCTTAGAGCAGAGAAGGTTGAGAGGAGATTTGATAGAGGTGTTCAAAATCCTGAGGGGTCTAGACAGAGTAGATAGAGAGAAACTGTTCCCATTGGCGGAAGGGCCGAGAACCAGAGGACGCAGATTTAAGGTGATTGGCAAAAGAACCAAAGGTGACATGAAAAAAAACTTTTTTACGCAGCGAGTGGTTAGGATCTGGAATGCACTACCTGAAAGGATGGTGGAGGCAGACTCAATCACGGCTTTCAAAAGGGAGTTGGGTAAGTACCTGAAGGAAAAAAAATTGCAGGGCTACGGGTAGTGGGAGTGGGACTTGCTGAAGTGCTCTTGCAGAGAGCTGGCACAGGCTCGACGGGCTGAATGGCCTCCTTTTGTGCTGTAACCATTCTATGATTCTGTGAGGCCTGCTAAGTGCCAAGTGGGAAGGTGTATAATAATGTGGTCCTGAAACCATGTGCACCTACCTTTGATGGTCTCATTATGGGCTCAAATGGTATACAATTTAACGGCACTCCAGATACTCAATCCATATGAAATAAGGGCTGCATGGGTAGCTTCTAGTCATATTTTGGATTCTTTGGGGGAGAAATTCGGTATCGCCCATTTTGGGGCGCTAATATCGGCCGGGTGCAAAGTTTAGCGCCTGGCGCTAATTATCGCCTCCGACTGCAAAATTCGCCTCTATCGCCCCTGGAGGTGATTTGAGCGCTAAATCACGCGCTACACACCTCTCTTAAGGCGCAAACGTCAGGGAGCGAGGCGCTACCTCAGAACGCTACCGAAGCTCAGGCGATGCCAGTTACCATGGAAGCCAGACACACTGGCGCCATCCAGTTCTTAAAGGGGAGGAGCCATCTTGTTGGCCAGCCACACCCTGCTCATTGCAGCCTTGAATCTCGGCCTGGAGTGACCTCAAAAGCAATTGTGTGGAAGAACTAATGGTTAGGCCCAGGGAAAGAGCTCGGCACTTAGGAACATCAAAAGTGGTGCTAAGGGCCAAAACTCCTTAGGAGAGCGTTAAAACCAAAAATTTTGCCGACAAGAAAAGGCAGGAAGTGCCCGCCTTTAAATAGCGCTCCCCCAGCCCCTTCCCGACTTGAAAATGTTCCCCTCTACCTGTCGTTCCTAGCAAGGGGCGCAACTCAATATCCGGTCCGGGGCGCTACCGGGGTGTTGCACGCTCGACTGACGTCACGATCTGCGGGCGCAGGAGATCGTGGCGGTAGTGTTTAATGCCACCGCGAAATGTCTGGTCAATTTCGCGAGTGGCGCAAACATCACTGCGCTCGGGTGCTAGTTGCTTTGCGCCCCGTTAGTGCCCTCTTAGGGCGCTAACGGGAGGCACTAATCAACCGAATTTAGCCCCCTTTAGTTTTAATGAGTAGTTGCTGCCAGTAGTTGTACTGTTTGTTTGCAGTCAATCCCGTGCTTCTTTGGTGTTTACTGATTTAATCTGTTTGGCTGTTTTGCTGCTTTTAAAGAAATGAAATTGCAGAAAACTTCTTAAAGCTGGACTCTATCTGCCTCCGTACCATTTTTGGAATTTTGTGCCAGGTCCCTTTTATGGGCAAGAGCTGCTGGTGTTGGATATTCTTCACCTGGACTTTGTGCACTTCCAGCATGTACTGGGAGCACCATGCCCCTATTTTGATGAGCTGACCTTGCCCTATAGCATGCCTCAGCTCATTCCAGTGCCAGTATGTGCAGTGCTTCGACTGTATCTGGACCACATTATTGGGCCTAGAGAGCTTCCATTCTGCCCATTTAACATGGGTTTAGATGGCATAAAGTGCAATCCCAGCACAAAAGATGGAAAATTATTCATTTAAATATTTTTGCATGAATTCTGCAGCTGAATGAAACTAGGGCACAAAATGTACGCATGCACTGTTGAACACAAGATAGAGCTGGTCAAAAAATTGTAGGCGCAATGAATTGGGTGCAAAGTATGCCTAAACCCTGCTTGCTCAATTTTCTGATCTCTCAGTAACTGTTCTGCATCTGTGAAAATGGTGCGGGTACTTGGAAATTCTACCCTACTGTGTCAGATCTTTATCGTCTCTTCAGATCACAAGAACATGATATTTTTAAAAGTAATTTAAAATATTAATTGACTTTGCATTTGCTACTGTCTTTGAACTTAGTAAGTCACATAATGCTGAATTTCCTTTGTGATTGCTTTACAAACACAACCATCTCTGAATTGGTAACTAATATTGAGACAACAGACACTGCCTCGAGTCAGCATCGTCAAAAAGGATTTTAGACTGCTGGCCAAGAAAACCATGTGTAGGGCCCGGATGGAAGACTTGAAGTTGATATAGTTTTTCCATTTAGTGCTTGCATTAATCACATAAATTGTATTCAGAAACATACAACGATTCACAGAGCTGATACCATAGGCATCGTGGTGGTACGGAATCATTAATGAGTGAATCCTTTCCCCCACACCTTGAAAGTGCTTTCACTTTCCACTCCAGGTGTGTTTCAGCTCCATCACTTACAGGAGCAGGATATGTCAGTCGCTGCACTGGAAAGTAATCACTTAAAGCAGTCCTATTCTGCTTAACGCTGTGCAGTCCTCCAGGTTGGTACTCTTTAGAAGAATAGTTTGCTTTAAGGACAGGGTTTGTCAGAAAGTTTTCTTTGGCGCACTGTGGCTTTATATACTGTTTTTAATGTGTGATCAAATATTTTTCTGCAATTGAGGGATTTACAGCATAAGCTCATTTTTTGTTTTCTCATCATTTTTTAATCAAGTTGCCAAATATGTGGCATTTTCCCTAACCTCTGGAATAGCCTCCCTAAACTTCTCCGCTTCCCCACTTTCTTTAAAACCTACCTCTTTCAAGAAGGTTTTGGTTACCTGCCCTAATGGCTCCTTCAAATTTTGTCTGATTACGCTTCTGTGTAGAATCTTGGGATGCTAATATGTTAAAGGTGTTATATAAATGCAAGCTGTTGTTGTTGTGCCCAGATACAGTGACTGATGGATGTGGTTAATGAAAAGTTAAAGAGGTGTATGAGCAGTGCGTATGCATTGACAGCAATCTTCCCTATAATTATTTTTGGTGCATGGCCCCTTTAACTGGCTGCATGGCCCATTCAAGTTTTCGCGCATTCGCGGTTTCTCCCATGTAAAAGTCGGTGAGCGGCCTGTGCGGGACCTCCAGACCGCTGTGCGGCCGCACAGCTTAACAAAAACGTTAATACAAAAGGAAAATACTGCGGATGCTGGAAATCTGAAATAAAAGCAGAAAATGCTGGAAATACTCAACAGGTCAGGCAGCATCTGTGGAGAGAGAAACAGAGTTAACGTTTCAGGTCAATGAAAGTGCCTAATTGAAAGATGAGGTGCTGTTCCTCAAGCTTACGTTGAGCTTCATTGGAACAGTGCAAGAGGCTGAGGACGGAGAGGTTAGAGTGGGAGTGGAGCGGAGAATTAAAGTGACAGGCGACCGGAAGCTCGGAGTCACGCTTACGGACTGATTAGCCACTTTACAACCTTCTGGACTCAACATCGAGTTCAACAATTTCAGACCATAGCCGCTATTCCTATTTTTTTTCACATGGCAGCTGTTGAGGACTCTGCCATTGTCATTTACACCTCATCCAGACTCATCTTTTGTTTCTTAACTTGTCCCATTACCACCTCCTTTTGCCTTGCACCATCATCCCTTTTGTCTTTTAATCTCTTCTGCTTTCCATCCTATCACAGATCTTCCCTTTTGTTCTTTCCTCCCCTCCTCCCTTTCCCTGCCCCTGCACTTGCTTAAAAATCTGTTACATCTCTAACTTTTTTCCAGTTCTGACGAAGGGTCATCGACCTGAAACGTTAACTCTGTTTCTCTCTCCACAGATGCTGCCTGACCTGCTGAGTATTTCCAGCATTTTCTGTTTTTATAACATACACTGGGTCATCATCTGAGACAGCTATAACACAAAATTTACTTTGTTGTTAAGAATCAATTTATTTTTACTGTGAATTTAATCAACTTAAGACAATTCTTAGTGATGAAGGCACTGATTGTATCCTTCAAATTGTTGTTAAAGTAGTGTTACATCTGTGTCTGCCTTGGTCCTTGATGTCTCTGGCAAGAAACAGTTGCTTTTCACTCAGCGTTGTACTGTGGTTCTGCAGTTGAGTAATCTGGTTTGTCAATAATTGATATATTTCAGTCTAGATTATGTAGCATTTCAAAGTAAGCCTTCCTATAATGAGGTGCCTAGAATTACATGTAATGTGGCCTGACCAATCATAGAAACATAGAAACATAGAAATTTAAGGCTCAGAAGGAGGCTATTCGGCCCATCATGTCTGTGCCAGCCAAAAAACGGCTATCCAACCTCATCCCACTTTCCAGCTCTTGGTCCGTACCCCTGTAGGTTACAGCACTTCAAGTGCATATCCAAGTACTTTTTAAATGTGATGAGGGTTTCTGCCTCTACCACCCTTTCAGGCAGTGAGTTCCAGACCCCCACCACCCTCTGGGTGAAAAATTTCTCCTCAATGCCCCTCTAATCCTTCTACCAATTACTTTAAATCTATGCTCCCTGGTTATTGACCTCTCTGCTGAGGGAAATATGTCCTTCCTATCCACTCTATCTAGGCACCTCATAATTTTATACACCTCAATCAAGTCTCCCCTCAGCCTCCTCTGTTACAAAGAAAACAACTCCAGCCTATCCAATCTTTCCTCATAGCTAAAATTCTCCAGTCCTGGCTCGGGGGTCACGTGGCTCCTGATTTGAACCCGCGCGTATTCGGGGACAAGTTCCTGAACCAGGGACTCTTCCAGCGGACATTGTTTGCCCGGGGACACAGTACCTCATCCGGGGACTGTCCCCGGAAAATGGGAACGTACGGTCACCCTACCGTATGCCTTCTTAACCACCTTATCTACCTGTCTTGCTACCTTCAGGGATCTGTGGACATGCACTCCAAGGTCCCTCTATTCCTCTACACTTCTCAGTATCCTACCATTTATTGTGTATTCCCCTGCCTTGTTAGTCCTCTCCAAATGCATTACTTCACATGTCTCCAGATTGAATTCCATTTGCCACTTTTCTGCCCACCTGACTAGTCCATTGATATCTTCCTGCAGTCTACAGCTTTCTTCCTCACTATCAACCACACGGCCAATTTTTGTATCATCTGCAAGTATAAATCATTGATATATACCACAAAAAGCAAGGGACCTAGTACTGAGCCCTGCGGAACCCCACTGCAAACAGCTTTCCAGTCACAAAAACACCCGTCCACCATTACCCTTTGCTTCCTGCCACTGAGCCAATTTTGGATCTAACATTTTCACTTTCCCTTGGATCCCATGGGCTTTTACAGTACTTTTCTGACCAGTCTGCCATGTCTTGTACAATTTCAACATCACTTCTTGGCTTTTATATTCATATGTAATGCTGAGACTTTCCAAAGAAATGATCGGAGCACATTTAGTGGTGAAATTCCTCTTAGCACACAGGCAGGAGAACAGCATTGAACAGGAGTTAAACTTTGCTCTGTGGGCTTGCCCGCCTCTTTCAGTGCTGCAGCAGAGGTCCCACTTCATCACCACCTGGATTTTACAGCCAAGCACAGGTGGCTCCCTCTTGGCAGTGATAATTCTTCTAGGAGGCCAGTATGCATAGCAAATGTCGACTCAGGTAAATAGTTTGGAGTTGGGGTCGGGGCAGATTTGGAGGAGTGGATGAAGACCTCCCCGCACTGAGACTCCCACACACAGAGGAGAATCCAGCCCTTTATGTCTTGATGTGCTAACACAGTTTTTATCAACCTGGAGTGGCAAAATGTAATTTCAGATAGTGATTTAACTATACTGTTTCATTTATTTATGATAATGAATCTCATTATCATTTATTTTGTGAAATAACACTTTTATCCACATTTTTAGATTGAAAAATCTAATTTAATGTACCATGCTCATAGAACCATAATTAAACCCATTTTCTTGTTTCTCAGAATCTGTGCCTCTTTATCTTGGGCTCGTATGACTTTTTCTGGCAGTTTCAAATGGCTGAGTAAACAACTAGGTCAGTGTATTTTAATCTCCTGTTTGTGTGCTATTGCTCAAGGTGCCAAAGAAATATGAAAAGGCCAGCATTATCTAAATACTACAGTGAGCTCTCCAAGCAACCTTTGTACATTCATCTTTTGGAATATTATTTACAATACCCAACATGTACTTTTCCCCGTATGTGATTCATGTTCCTTTGTAAAAAAAAAAAAATCACTTATATTTGAGCAGTTACATGAAAGACAACTTTGGTCACCTTTTTATCCAGTTTGCGCTTGAAAACTGGGTGGCAGTGGGTGGAAAATGGGACGTTGGTTCTTCCCTCCCATGGGCGCTAGAAGCTGTTAGATGGCTATTTGCAATGCTATTTAAAGGGAACTTTAGCTGCTCTCAGGAAAAATGTAAGGAGCTTTTGGATACATTTTTCTTGCACTAGCTGATGGTTTTATTGACCTTAATGTTTAAAAGTTATTTGAATCACTATTGTAGGCTCTGCACTGTAAGGGGGACTTTGGCATTGCAGTTGTTTTTTTATGGAGATATTTCTAGGCATACCACCCTAGGAGGAGGAAAAGGAGAAAAGAAGAAACAGAACTGGAGGACAAGCAAATAGAAGCATGCATGTTCAGAGAAATCTTCACTCTATAGAGCAGCGTTTATAGGCCTAGAACAATATACCTGTAGTTTTCTGCGGAACAGTGCGTAAGGAAGGTTTGATTCTCCAGGAAGGCAGAAACAGAGTTGTATCGCATTCCGCAAGAAGACCTGCAGCCAACTGCTACAGCTAGCATGGAACTGACTGTTGAACTTAAGGTTGCTACAGCATTTAATTTCTTTGCCTTTGAATCCTTCCAGACTGCCACAGGGGATCTTGCCAACATCAGTCAATCTGCAGTCCTATTAAACAGGTGACTGATGTTTTGTTTGCTGGTGCAAACAGATTCATCAATTTCCCATGGATATCCAGAAGAAGCATGCTAGGTCTCTGTGGATTTTGCAGATTGCAGGATCCATGGCAATCCACAACTGGCAGTTTTCCACCCACACCCAAAGTGAAAAATACCCCCATCACCTCTTTTCTCTTATACGCTATCTTTCCCCCCCCCTTTAAAAAAATAAATAAAACACAAATGCGTTAGGCCATTTTTATGGATTTAGCTGCCTGCATTCAGGATGTTATGTATTTTAACCCCTAGGTCTCTTCAGCATCTTTCCACTGAGTGTCTGTTCCCATTCTTTGTTTTACCTCCCAAAACACATTGGCCCGTAATTTGCGGTCAGCAGCGAAGCAAAGGCGCTGCCGCTGGCCCCGAAGAAAGCTGCCCACAGAGATCGCACGATCTCTGTGGCGAGAAGTTAGCCTTTTTCGATGTGTAATTGATTTCAGTGCTCTTTAATGGGAATTCTTAATGCGATCTGCTGTGACGTCAACAAGCTGTCTAAGCAGCCAATCACATTGCAGAATTCTCACAGACAGGAAATGAGAACCTGCTTTTATCCGGACTTTCTAAAAATGTTACAGAGAACTAAATAAAGATTGGTACTCTCACATGGGGATAAGGTAGAAGCTGAAATATCACGAACAAACGTAATTTTAAAAAAGTTTGAAAAAAATTATAATTTTTATCATAATGGAGATATTTGACACTCCACAAATATAAAAATTAGTTTTTCAAGGCCAGAATGTTGGTTTAGCAGTCAATATACTGTTAAAACCCCAGTTACACCTATTCCAACAAGGTTTAACATTAACAGAGATATTACCGTGGAAAAGCACAAGTTTTCATCAGTTTCACTGATTTCACTGATTTCACTGATTACACTGATTGCCGGCTATTCGGGTTGAGTCCGATGCGGGCAGCATGGCAACTTTGTGTTGCCTGCTCATTTAAATGATTTTAGGATGCACACGTGCTAAATCCTGAAGTTACGGTCAGTTTCAGAGGGGTATTGATGGCAAACGCTATTAGTTCGCTGTTATTACCCACCGCAAATTCTGGGCCATTATCTTACAATTATTCACATTAAGTTGCATCTTCCATAAATCTGTCCTGGTCTGTGTGACTCAGTACCACACCATCTGGTGCATTTACTCACTGGCTTACTGAGGGTAGACTTAGCCAATCTTTCTTATTTCCTCATCTCTGGTGGAACAACACAACTTGCACTTCATCTGGCATCTTGCCCAAGAACTACTCAAATCCACCCATGTGAAGTGGCAAGCTTTGTGACAGGCAAGGGGTGCTGAACTAGAAAGCTTCTAGCTGTGAGCTTCTAGCTTGGGCTATTAGCATATCCTGCATTACGTTTTAATTGCCAAGTCACAAATGTTATCACAAATGACTAAATGTTCAAATTGTGTTAAGCAATAATAATTATTTCATTCATATTCAGCCTGATTAATTTAAAATGAAATTCCTGTTTACAGTAAACCAGTTGATTGTCATTTAGTCAAACACGATTCCTTTAGTGAGATATACTTGTTTTTATTTTACAGTTTGGATGGTATATTTTTTTTTGCTTGCTAGCACCAACTTTTAGACAGAGGAGCTAATGGGTTTCAACATTATTCAGTCACTGAACCACAAGCAAAACGAGATAAGCACTTATAAATATTACATATGGGATGCAGTCTTACAGCAAAGGGTAGAACAAAAGGTCAAAGCTAGCTTTAAGACAGGGGACAACCAAAATTGGTAATCCTTTTCAAATTCAGTTAAAAAATCTCAATCAATTTAGCCTTTTTCTGTGTTTTTTTAACTAGATGTGTACCTTTTCCCTTCTCCCTTTTTCTTTTTGATTTTCTCCTTCTTCTGCTGTGGACACTGGGGGCTAAATTGGACAGGGCTCGAAAATGGGTGCGGGGATCACGATGTGCGGTTAGCCCACGCTCATTGAGTCCGATGCGGGCAGCATGGCAACTTCGTGATGCCTGCTCATTCAAATGATTTTAGAGTGCAGCCAGTGCTAACAGCAGTGCTGTTGAGCGGCTACACGCCTCAGAAGGGTTGTGACAGGCTACCACCAGTTAAAGCTGGCCTACACTACTTAAAGGGGAGGTACATTGTGGCTGGAGCAGGGGCTGGAAGTCATTCAGGAAGACGTTCTGACCTGGGACAGATTGAATAATGGCACAACAGGGGAGAGAGCATGTTCCAAGGTTCTCGAACGCTGCACTGGAGGTCTTGGTGGAGGAGGTGGAGAGGAGAAGAGATGTGCTCTATCCACAGGGGGCCAGGAGGCCCTCCAGACAAACTTTGTGAAGGCAGTGGGACCAGATAGCCATGGTGGTCAATGCCAGGAGTCAAGCCCTGAGGACCTGGATTCAGTACCTCAAAAAGTTCAACGACCTCACGAGTGGTCAAGGTCAGTGAATTAATTTTCAAATGCCATATCCCACCAATTGCACCACTAGCCTCACACACTACTCAATGCACCACAAATCCATCACTCACCCACCAACAATCTCTATCAATCAACAACAACAACTTGTATTTATATAGCTCCTTTAATGTAGTAAAATGTCACAAGCCGCTTCACAGGAGTGTTATAAAACAAAATTTGACACCGAGCCACATAAGGAGAAATTAGGGCAGATGACCAAAAGCTTGGTCAAAGAGGTAGGTTTTAAGGAGCGTCTTAAAGGAGGAAAGAGAGGTAGAGAGGTGGAGAGGTTTAGGGAGGGAATTCCCCAGCTTAGGGCCTAGGCAGCTGAAGGCACGGACACCAATGGTTGAGCGATTAAAATTAGGGATGCTCAAGAGGGCAGTATTAGAGGGGCGCAGGTATCTCGGGGGGTTGTGGGGCTGGAGGAGATTACAGAGATAGGGAGGGGTGAGACTGTGGGGGGATTTGAAAACAAGGATGAGAATTTTAAAGTTGAGGCTTTGCTTAACTGGGAGCCAATGTAGGTCAGCGAGCACAGGGGTGATGGGTGAACAGGACTTGCTGCGAGTTAGGACACGGGCAGCCGAGTTTTGGATGACGTCAAGTTTACGTAGGGTGGAATGTGGGAGGCCAGCCAGGAGTGTGTTGGAATAGTCAAGTCTAGAGGTAACAAAGGCATGGATGAGGGTTTCAGCAGCAGATGAGCTGAGGCTGGGGCAGAGACAGGTGATGTTACTGAGGTGGAAATAGGCGGTCTTTGTTATGCTGTGGATATGTGATCCGTAGCTCATTTCAGGGTCAAATATGACACCAAGGTTGCGAACAGTGTGGTTCAGCCTCAGACAGATGGTAGGGAGAGGGATGGAGTCAGTAGCTAGGGAACGGAGTTTGTGGCGGGGTCTGAAGACAACGGCTTCGGCCTTCCCAGCATTTAATTGGAGAAAATTTCTGCTTATCCAGTACTGGATGTCGGACAAGCAGTTTGACAATTTACAGACAGTAGGGGGGTCGAGAGAAGTGTGATGAGGTGGAGCTGGGTGACGCCAGCACACATGTGGAAACTGATACTGTATTTTCAGATGATGTCGTCAAGGGGCAGCATGTAGATGAGAATAGGAGGGGGCCAAGGATGGATCCTTGGGGGACACCAGAGGTACCGATGCGGGAGCAGGAAGAGAAGCCATTGCAGGTGATTCTCTTGAATGGATAATTACTAGTCCTAGCCCCTTTAGGGCTACCCCGGATCAGGCGTATTCCCCAGACGTTCACTTTCAACTAAAGTTTGAGGTAGCCGAATCCTAAAGGTCCAGACTATCTCTCCCTAAAGGAAAGGAACAACCTGAAGATGTTACCGTCCTCCAGATAGCACTTTTAATAAGTTTAGCTAGACTGTAACGTTCTGGATATTATGAGGGTCCGGAAAACTCCCCCAGAATTCTGCAACTCCTCACCAAAGAGCGTACAGAGATTGAGTTCGCGAGTTTGATACAGAAGTATTATGTGAGACAATTCTAAAAATATATAGATTTATTAAAGAACCGACATGTAATTTACAGTTGGTGATTCAATCGCAACATTAACAGTTCCAAAAACAGAAATCTTACAATTCTATTATCAGAGATCCTTATTCTCAAATCTTAACTTCGTTACATTTTTACAGTTCTTAGTCTTTATTCCAGGATATCCACCAAAATCAAATACAGTCCAATACCTTGATCCCCGAGGTACAAAGAGTTGTAGACTTACAGAGCTTGCCTCTGAAGCCGAGAATCGCTTTGCCCCTTTACAGCAAGACTATCGTCCCATTTGAAAGTTCAATATTTATATCCTTTTTCAGTGGTATGTCCTTTGAAGTTTTCTGCTGATGTAAGCTAATTATCTCTAGTCATTTTTCTGCTGACCCCTGCTATTCTTACAGTCAGTTCAGCTGGTAGCAATAAGAATCGTGTCTCTACCTTTAGGTGTTCAAAGCTTATCATAAAAATGGTGTGACAGCAGATGCATCTATTTGATGTCATTCTTACCAAGGTCTTCTGTTTGTGTCTTTTTACAACGTGTAAATTAAAAACACTTCAACCGGGTGCACCATTGTCTTCTTAGTTACCTCAGCTGGTTGCAACACAGAATCGTGTCTCCTGTGTTTCATTTGATGTCATTTTTACGAAGGCATATGTTTCTTAATTTTCTGTGTTTCTTTCCAAAGTGTAATTTAGGACACCTTAACAGGGTGTACCATTGTGTTGTTTCCAAGGCTTCAGACTATCAGGAACCTCCAACCTCCTGTTTCAATAAGGTTATTGATTCAGTGTCAACAACTTATCTTATCTCAATAGCCTGTATGCTGTTTACAGCTTCTCCATTGTTAGGTTTTTAGATTTTCAAGCCCAGTATGTCATGTTTTAATAAGGCTAGAATTCTTTCATAGAATGGTGTATTTTTCTGAATATGGCTTATTCCTTCACACTCTGGCTATGATTAGATACATAAGAATAGAACCAGGCAAGTGCAGTCCCGCCCAGTTGGACGACGGTGGAGAGGTGTTGGAGGAGGATGGAGTGGTCAACTGTCTCAAAGGCTGTAGACAGGTTTAGAAGGACAAGGAGGGATAATTTACCTTTGTCACAGTCACATAGGATATAATTTGTGACTTTGATAAGAGCCGTTTCGGTACTGTAGCCAGAGCGGAAACCTGATTGGAGGGATTCAAACATGGAGTTCCAGGAAAGATGGTCACGGATTTGGAAGGCGACAACACGTTCAAGGACTTTGGAGAGGAAATGGAGGTTGGAGATGGAGCAGTAGTTTGCAAGGATGGAGGGATCAATGGTTGGTATGAATGACGACTCATACCTAACATTCATAGCTCCACCTCACGCTCACACACTTAGTACTGTTGCAAGCCTCGCACCCACATCTCACAGCATGCACACACTGCCTGCTATTTAACCATGACAGCCACATCACCCAAACAGATTGCACCACCCTCACTGACACACTTCCCTCTCTCCTGCAGGACAAGGTGGTGCACAACCGAGGAAACAGGAGCAAACTGGCAGGGGACAGGCGCGGCTGCATGTCCTTACCCCCATGAAGGAGACGGTGCTTGCTGTCATTGGAGTGGCCATCGTTGAGGCTGTGGCCAGCGGCGGAGCTGAAACCATAGAAGATGATGGTATCGCCATACCTAATCCTCCTTCTCACATCCCACTCCTACTCATCCCACAATCTCTTCTGATTTACAAGCTACAGATGGTGTAAGCATGCATCTCATTTTTCCCACTGCCTGCAACGCAACCCTACCCTTGTGCCTTTCTCCTTTCAGATACCCAAGAATTGCAATCTGGCCAGGCAGTGGCAGAAGAGCAACATGTGGAAGGGGAAGAAGGCAGTGATGATGAAGACACACCGTCACTTCATTTCACACTCGCAGTCACCAGCTCAGATACTGACACTGCACATATCTTAGAGTATAGCTTAGAGGCAGGATCTGCATGTGGGGAAACACCAGGCACAAGTGGCCTGCAGCCAGGGCAGGGGGAAAGGGTAACGCAGGTTCCAGCTCGCTGGAGGGTGAGGTCGCACATGAGTTCTGCTGCAGAGGACTCAGATGAGCACTTTGATGGAGCTGGCATATGAACAAGGCTGAATGGTATGCACAAAGAAATGCTTGGTGCATTGCAGGCCTGAAAGAAAGCCTGCGTGCAATGTCAAGGAGCATGGAGGAGTCCAGCACCAACTTGGCACAAGGCTTTGCGCAGAGCTTGGAGCCCACCCTTTCCAGCGTGGAAGTTGTGGCAAACTCCATTAGCACCCTTATCGACCCAACCAGGATGCAGCATCTGAAGGCTGATGTTTCAGCTTCTATTCCAGCACAAGCAGAAGCCACCCAATGTCTGAGTGCTGCAGTGGAAGCTGATATTTCTGTCATGCAAGCTCAGCTTGCTGCCATACAAGCTCAGACCGTTCTCGTGCAAGCTCAGCTTGCTGCTATGCAAGCTCAGACTGCTGCCATCATGGCTACAAATATCAGTGTTCAAAGGGGCTTGCAAGGTGTCACAACAGTCCAGCAATCTGCCTTCCAACAGATTACTATGATTGCGGAGGCACTGCCCCAGGGGAGTGGCAGTGGCTCCATGGAGCAAGAGCCTGCTGTCCTCTCTTAGGATGACAGCATTCGTGCTCCCACCACTGCCACTCTGCCAGTGCTCTTGCTGTTGCCTGTCAGCCAGCCAGCTCAGACTGCTACCGTCCATGCCGAGGTGGTGCAGGCCAAAGCCGGGCCTTCTAGGCCCAGAGCTGCTCGAGGTCATCCTCCAAGGACATCTGCAGTCTCCCCCACTGAAATTCAGCAGCCTTCCACCAGCCATGCTGCAGCCACTGGGGTAGCACTGCGTAGGAGCACTAGGACAGGCAAAGGCACATGGAAGATAAGCACTAAGGCAATGCACAGGGTGATTAATTGACAATATGCCATGGTTTGATTTATAAATTTGGTTTGGAATGTTTAGAGTGTGTTGACTTTTATTTTTGCATTGTGGCAAGCAATGGTCAGTAACAGAGGGAAGGTAAGGTGTGGGAGTGTTGCTGAATGGGAAATTGGGGTTGCGTTCACTGGTATCGCACTCGGATGAGCTGTTCATGGACAGCCTGTCCAGAAAGGGGCTGTCTAGGTTGCCTCCTCTCTTCCTCTTCCTCCTCCTCCTGCTCCTGAGCTACTCACTGTATAACTGGTGGCAAGGGCTGTGTCTTCATGATGGCGAGGTTGTGCAGCATGTAGCAGACCATCACGAATCTTGACACCCACTCTGCTGAGTACTGCAGGGCTCCTCCAGAGCGGTCCAGACAGTGGAAGCGTTGTTTCAGCACGCCAATGATATGCTCTATGACATTTTGTATGGCAGCATGGCTTTCATTGTATGCATGCTGCCCACGTGTGCATGGGTTGTGCACCAGAGTCATGAGCCATGTCGTCAATGTATAGCCCTTGTCATCCAGTAGTCACCCTATGTTTTGCTGTGGTGGCTCAAATACATCAGGCACAGCAGACTGCTGCGGAATGAAGGTATCATGACTGCTGCCAGGATACCGGGCATTGACCTGCATGATTTGCTGCCTATGGTCACACACCAGCTGAACATTGAGGGAGTGGAATCCGTTCCGGTTGTGGTACATCTCAGAGTTGACATGCGGCGCCTGCAAAGTGACGTGTGTGCAGTCATTGGCACCCTGCACCATGGGGAAACCTGCAATCCTCGCAAAGCCGCGTGCTCACTCCACCTGCTGCCACTGGCAAGAGAGAATGAAATGTATTCAGCTCCCTTGGAATACAGTACAACAATGGAGGGCAAACTGGGAGATGTTGCAAATATTTCCTGCTCCAGCCTGGAAGGAGCTCGATGCATAAAAGTTCATGGCCATGGTCACCTTCACAGCCACTGGCAATGTGGTCCTCGCCCTGCTCTGAGGTTGCAGTAGTAGCTGCAGCAGGTAGCAGATTTCAGTGAGGACTTCCTTACTGAAACGCAGACGTCTGACACACTGTTCCTCGCTGAGATTGAGATAGGAGAATTGCTCCCTGAACACCCTGGGCGGATTTGGCCTTCTGCTGAGAGCTGTTCTCCCCTACTCCTCCTCCCTCAGCCAGCAGCTTTCCCTGCTCTGTCTACCCTCTGTTCATTCTCCAGGTCCTGCTGTATTCCAAGGGGAATTCCCACTGGTGCACCCATGTCTGGGAGCAACTGGTTTGTGCAGAAGCCTTGAAGTCAGGACAAATTCCTTCAGCACCTCCCACACCACTCCCTGTAGACTTTAGCAACTTTAAAGAACTCTAGAAAGCACCACACACTTGTACAGTTGTAGCAACAACCAATAGTAATCAATCAGCAACTAACCTGAAAGTAGTTGATGATCCCTTTAAATCCATGACGTGCGTGGATTCTTTAGTGCAGTCAAGACCACCTACGGCCCAAGCACCCAAGGTCCTACCCCACTGTGGGCCAAGAACAGAGAGGTACTCATCAAGGACAGAGAGGCAGTCAGTGCCCGCTGGAAGGAGCACTTTGAAGATCTCCTTAACCGAGACTGTCTTTGACGCGAGTGTCCTCAACTCCATCCCACAGCATGCTACCCGCCACCACCTCAGCACAACCCCAGCCCGGCATGAGGTTGAAAAGGCCATCTAACAACTGAAGAACAACAAGGCCTCAGGAGCAGATGGAATCCCCACCGAGGCGCTAAAACATGGCGGAGAAGCACTATTGGTGCGAATACATGAACTCATTTCTCTTATTTGGAAAGAGGAGAGCATGCCAGGGGATCTCAGAGATGCTGTAATCGTGACTATCTTCAAGAAAGGTGACAAGTCCGATTGCGGTAATTACAGAGGAGTCTCCCTGCTGTCTGCCACAGGGAAAGTCATCGCAAGAATCCTCCTCAATCGCCTTCTCTCAGTGGCTGAAGAGCTCCTCCCAGAGTTGCAATGCGGATTCTGCCCACTAAAGGACACAATGGACATGATCTTCACCGCGCGTCAACTACAAGAGAAATGCAGGGAACAGCACCAACCGCTGTACATGGCCTTCTTTGACCTCACAAAGGCCTTCGACACCGTCAACCGTGAGGGATTATGGAGTGTCCTCCTCAAATTTGGCTGCCCTCAAAAGTTTGTCACCATCCTCCGCCTGCTTCGCGACGACATGCAAGCCGTGATTCTGACCAACGGATCCACCACAGACCCAATTCACATACAGACCAGCGTCAAGCAAGGCTGTGTCATCGCACCAACGCTCTTCTCGATCTTCCTGGCTGCAATGCTCCATCTGATGCTCAGTAAGCTCCCTGCTGGAGTGGAGCTAATCTACAGAACAAACGGGAAACTGTTCAACCTCCGTCACCTCCAGTTCAGATCCAAAGTCGCCCCATCCTCTGTCATCGAATTACGGTATGCAGACGATGTTTGTGTCTGCGCACACTCTGAGGCCGAACTCCAAACCATTGTCAACACCTTCACCGAAGCGTACGAGAGCATGGCCCTTACACTAAACATCTGTAAGACAAAGGTCCTCTACCAAGCTGGCCCCGCCACACAGTACTGCTCCCCAATTATCAAAATCCATGATGAGGTCTTGGACAACGTGGACCACTTTCCATACCTCGGGAGCCTACTGTCAACAAGGGCAGACGTCGATGACGAAGTCCAACACTGCCTTCAGTGTGCCAGTGCAGCCTTCGGTTGTCTGAGGAAGAGAGTGTTTGAAGACCAGGACCTCAAACCCAGCACCAAGCTCATGGTCTACAGAGCAGTAATGATACCCGCCCTCCTGTATGCTTCAGAGACATGGACCATGTACAGCAGGCACCTCAAAGCACTGGAGACATACCACCAATGCTGCCTCCGCAAGATCCTGCAAATCCATTGGCAGGATAGGCGCACCAATGTCAGTGTTCTTGCTCAGGCCAACATCGCCAGCATCGAAACTTTGACCGTGCTCGATCAGCTCCGATGAACGGGCTACATCTTCTGCATGCCCGATACGAGATTCCCAAAACAAGCGCTCTACTCGGAGCTCCGACACGACAAGAGAGCCCCAGGTGGGCAGAGGAAACGCTTCAAGGACACCCTCAAAGCCTCCTTGAAAAAGTGCAACATCCCCACCGACACCTGGGAATCACTGGCCCAAGACCACACAAATAGAGGAGAAGCATCCAGGAAGGCGCCGAACACCTTGAGTCTCTTCGCCGGGAGCAAGCGGAAACCAAGCGCAAACAGCGGAAGGAGCGCACTGACATGAATCTGTCATTCATGAAAGAAAGACTTATGAATAATACTGAGTGGCCTGCGGGTGGCGCTGTCCAGGGAGAGTATAAATACTCGGGCACGGGCCCAGCTTGCGCAGGACATTCTTAACAGGAACTAGTGAAGGACACAACTAGACCTCCATGTTGTAAAACAGTTGATTAAAGCTTTGTTTAATGCTTAGACCAAGTGCCTAGTAGTTTTCTTACGTCACGCACGTCAACCCAAGCACCCCACCCACCCGTCCCTTCAACCACCGTCTGCCCCACCTGTGACAGAGACTGTAGGTCCCACATTGGACACATCAGTCACCTGAGAACTCATTTTTAGTGTGGAAGCAAGTCATCCTCGGTTCCTAGGGACTGCCTAAGAAGAAGAGAAATAGGGAGATCCTTCCTCCTGCTGAATGCCTGTTCGGCTGTGCGAGTTTAAGAGAGGACATTAGCTGGAGCTTTGAGCTTCAAATTGCAGTGCTGGCGTCAAAACAGCGCTGCACGGTGATTGATGTCATGATCTGCCTACTCTGCATACATCCGGCGGATGCTCACTGCGTGCGTACTAACACCCTCACCAAGATGGCATCCGGTGCAACTCACAGCAGAAGTGTGCGCGCTGCGGATGCCATTTTGGAGCCAAAAAGGCACTTGTAGCGCCGAAACAATGAGCGCTAAGGAGCTGAATTTTGCGGCCATTGACACTTGCTGAAATATGGTACTCAAGGCACTTTCAGCTGTCCAATACCTCGCTGAAGTGGGTATACTTCATTTATGAGCCTAAACAGCAAAAGCAAGAAGTCTATTGAACAATGAAGGCATCGTGGCTGAATTAGCTCCTGTCCTCACTTGACATCCACACATGGATAATTTCCAACAGAGTCACAGTATAGAAATCAGGATTAGAATCCTAGCTGATTCCTTCCTTCCTGCTGGGTCCAGGGGTGTTGTGGCAGCGCCCAGTTGCAGTGTGCCAATTACTGCCTTGGCTGAATAGAATCTGGGGCCTTCTGGTCTGTCTACCTAAGTATTGCACTGGACAATGCCTTTATCCACTATGCCACCAAGCGAGCTGTTTTAGATTGTTTGGTATTTCAAAAATGATGCTAGCAAAGCCACATTTATTGTTCTTCCCTAGTTGCCCTGAGAAGGTGATGGTGGCCTTTTCCTTGAACTGTTGCTGATGTATTGACACAATTTTAACTGAAAATCATGGGAGGCCTGCATGGTGCCAAACCTGCCAACGAATCCTGGTGGGATGCAGCAGAGTGGCCAGAAGAGGCCGTATATTTTTTTCAATTTTGCGAGAAACCTTTGTGGGCCAGGAGGAGCAGAAGTCCTCCAGGCCTAGCAAGGAATCCTTGGGCCTCCCCCAACCTCGGCCTTCCATCTCCATCCCATGACCGGCACTTCTATAGACACCCACTCTCCCAGCACTAACCTTATGCCAGAGACTGTTCCCTTGGGTCCCTGGCAGCATTGGCCTCCTGACCGATTTCCCGCTCCCAATCACTGGCTCGGACATAATTACCTCCGGCTTTGATCGGGAAACAGTGCAGACCCATTTAAATGAGGCCCAGGAGTTAAAATGACCTTGGCCTCAGGCTGAGGAGCCCCCAGTGGGCTCCCACGTGCCCTGCACCACGCCTGCCCCAAACCCGTCCCAGGTCAAAATCGGTGCTTTACTCTTTAAGCAAAAAATATGTGATTTATTATCTATGGTGCTCACACAAGAATGGCCAGAGAGTGACATGAATGTCAAGAGGCCTTGCTCTGTAAGTAGATTGTTTTTTCATAATAATGCAGAGTGGCAAGTTTCACAGCTATGATGTTTTCTGGACCACTCTGCATCATAGCAATGATAAATACAATGTCATCATCATGAATAGCACAGATACTGTGGGAGGAGTTTCGTGTGGAGCATAAACACCAACATAAGTTTGTTGGGCCGAATGGCCTGTTTCTGCGCTGTAAAATTCTATGTAAAAGATACTCTGGCACTTCTCAAATAAGAACAGCTTTCACAATCACTTATGCTGTGAAACAGTTCCTCTTTCGAATCTGCGAGAACAAACATTTTAAATATATTTCACAAATAAACAGACCAATATAAGGTTATATAAAACAGTTATCAAATGAAAAAAGCAATCCAAGCTCAGATGGATGACTTCCATGTGTTCCTACTTGTCATATGAAGGAAAGATGCTGAATAGGATATGGATAAATGTTTAAATAATTTAAATTCTCAAAAGGTCAGAGGTTCTCAGTAACTTAAACATTTGATTTGAAGAAAACCTGTCCTGCTGACTATGTTTACAAGAGTTATGCTAGCAAGCATTGGGGTTTCATGTATAATTAAAACCTCACTGTTAGCTTAATAAGTAAACATTCAGAGTCAACTGTGACATTTGAGCTCCAGCTTGTATGTCCTGAGGCTTCATCTCAGTTGGCAGTATGTTGGGCACTAACACTGTTAGAGCTATCAGTGACATATTATCCACATTCCCACTATTAATTACACATTTACCTATTAACATAAAAGTACAAGAAATTTAAAATTGAGGAATGAAAGCCATTGTAACTTTCAAAATATTCCCATTTACTGTCTCATAACTAATCTGTTTCTGAAGTGTCTAATGCTGAATACTATCAAGTAAAATTAACAATAAAACAACATTGAGAAGCCAACCTATTTATTCATCTACAGTACTTTTGAAACAAACTTAATGCATTGCAAATGTTCTAATTGTTCAACAGCCAACTCTCATCTTCTATCACTTCCTTTTTATAGTTGCGTACCATCATTTTGGCTCCATGGACTGAACCTTCATTAAGTTCAGGTAAGCTTGGGTTGCTTCTGTTTATTCTCCCCCTAACTTAAGCGTACTCAGATTGGCTCGATTCAATTGAATTCACTGTACTCGATTTTGGAGTCGTGCTCATCCCTAGTCATTAGCGTCTTCTGCTTGAGTGAGCAAATATCAATAACTGTCAGCTGAGTGATATTTTGTTTAATGCATGGGTTCATTTTCTGAGCTTTCAAGTGCTTCTTGCAATGTCTTACAGATCAGACCACTAAGTGATAATTGAATACAGTAAATCATCATGTTTAATTTCACTGCAATGAATGATCATGCTCCAGGGCAGCAAAATTAATATCCACGGCCATGGGATAAAGTTACTGGCTGACAGCAGTGGTGTAAAGAGTGTGTTGGGATTAACTCTGTGGGGCCGTCTCAAGATTTTAATCACGCGTTTCATTTATCTCCTACACCTCCCTAATCATGATATTTTGGATTATTTTGGCCATGAATTTGAAGATAATAGTCCCGATATTTACGGGGATGCGGGGAGGGAGCAAGATATCGATCAGTGGTCGGGGAAGCCCGAAATACTGGGAAGGCGGAGGTCCTGCAGAATGTAACGGCAGCACCTCATTAGAATTTTTTGACTCCATTTCCTGTGCGGGAAAGCCTGCGGTACAAGACAGCAGCCGGGGGCGGCTGGGGATGGTCCCCGGCAATCGAGAAAATCGAGGGTCGCGGGGGTTGCTTGGAGCACGGTGAAGAGGAGGGAGAGAGATCAAGCGGGTGGGGGAGAAGAGCTCGCTGGGGTGGGGGGTTGGGAGATCCAGAGGACGGTATCATGGGCAGCCGATCAGCAATGCCAGTTTTACGTCTGGGCAGCAAGTTGATAAGCTACCCCGATGAGGATGGCCTGAATATATAGCCTCAGTTTGTAGCACAGGTAAATGAGCACAGTAAAAGACAAGTTCAGAATGGTAGACTATGATGTGCTGAGCCAGGGATTGATTCGCTATTAGGTAAATAGTTGGTCTCAGCTGTGTTGCTGCAAGAAGTGCCAGTTTTCAGATGGGGATGAAGGTTCCCCTGGGCCTCTTTTATGCACCTCCTTTTGGCCAGATCAAGTAAAAGGCATGGAAGTGGGTTGCCAACACCCGAGGGAACAGCGTGTGCTGTGGGAGATTTAAGAGTGAGGGCAAATTAAAAAAAACCCTAGAGAGAAAAAACAAATTAGCAAATTCGTTAATGAGCCAATAATTCCAAGGGGTAATTTTCTGCAGTTTTATAATCATTGCTCTATTGCTTAGTGCCCATTTATTCTCACATCACTAAAAATGCCCATAAAGAATCGTCTCCAGTTGAATGAACTCACTCCTTACAGATGTATGGTGGATCAGACTTTTGAACCATTTACATCTCTGCAAGGCTGTATGCAGAATGGAACTTTCCACCAGTGACCCCAGTGGAGGGTGTGCCTGCAAAATATCAGTGGAAGGGCCTGTGCAGCTGCTGGGGGTCACCAGTTTTCTTCTGAAGGAATTGAATTTGGGTAAATAGGGAATATTTAAAAAACATTTATGGCTCAGCCTATGGTTGTGAGACATGTTGCAAAGTTTTTATAATTTTTTCTTGAATCGCATTTTTAAATAAATGTAATTACATTTTCTTCCTTTTCATTTTCAGTGGTTTGTCCTAGGTCCTATTAATGTTTTGTTAACTTTAAATGTTTTAACACATGATACATTTGTGACAAAATGAATGATGTGAATGCCACATGTTTGTGTCCTTATACAAACGTATAAAAACGACGGATAGGGAATGACTGGCTAGTCCCATCAAGATGGTGTGGTGTACGGTCCTGGTACAGCTTATGAACATCATGACCCCCATCTGCCACCCCCAACATGCAATCTCCTAGGACAGGCCAAAACTAGGGCAATTTAGGGAAGACAAACCTTCTCTCCAACCCCCCGAAGGCAATAAAAAAGTTCCAGGAGACCACAGTAACTGGGAGACACATCCCATGATACCCCATTGACCTTTTATATGTAGTGTTGTCGGCCACAGTGAGGAACGCTTCCAGCTCTCTTTTGAACGTTTGCAACAAATCTGCCCTCACTGTATTTTTCCTTACACTTACATTAATGTAAGTTAAATTTCAAAGGATGTGAAAGGATCAGTACAACCACACTGAACATGAAAAATATAGAAAACTTAACTACTTCGCTCCACGTAAGACAGACTTGTGAAAATAGTGAAAGCTTTTAAAAATTGGACCTAGCATTTCATGCATATTTGAGACTTTCTTGATGTATTTTGTTGTATATTTAAAAAGGCTGAGGTGTCTGAGGTTAGTCATGTCAGTTTTACACAGGAATTTCTGCATTGGCCATAAATAGCATGCTAATTCGTGCATTGCAAATAACTTGGAGCTGCACAGAGCCTAAATTAGCCAGCCAACAGATTCTGAAACAGAATCTACAGCAAACTCCACACTCCCTATTTTTACTTTTTTATTCTATTACCTATCAATTTTACTAAGGCTAAAAAGGAACTTTGAAACAGTAAGCACATTTTTGAATCTTCCTAGCTTCCAGATACGATATTATGAGATTACATACACAGTGAAAACGTATGGCCCTTTGTATAAAATACACTTTCCAGTAATAAATGCCAGGGGTATCTTGCAAAATGCATGTGAAATAAATATGCTGAAGATCAACTTCACTAAAATGCAAACACTTTTCGCTGGAGCTTTGAAGAATCACTTCTGCAAATCAACATATCAAATCCAATCATGTAACTGAGATCTTGCTGCTAGTCATCATGCCAATCACAAGGCTAATCAACTTTCACTTGTCTTGAGATAGAGATGCAGCCATGCTTACTCGTTTCCTCGTAAGTTGTGTTGGCTGACTCAGATGGATTTAGTTCCGGACCTTGGAATTAAAGTGACATAGGAGAGTTTATGCTGAATTTTCCCCTTTGCTCAACAATGCAAACATCACTTGCTGCCTAGGGTTATTGTCAAAGCGCCTTTCCACTATAATTGGCACACTACAGCAAACTGCATGATTCCAGTCATTCTGTGATGGAGCAGCAGCTAACACAGGTCAAGGATTTGTCTTTAAACCAGGCTTCCTCAAAGATGCCAGAATTTTCAACACAACATGCTGTATTATATCATAAAATTAATAAGAAAAATGTGATATGATATGGGAGCAACTTAATACATAAAATGTGGGTGAGTACAACCACCCATGTCATCATATGACAATCCCCAACCCTGCCTCGCCCCCCCCCCCCCCCAATTCATGTACGTTCCCATTTATATTGAGTGAAGAATCAAATATTTCCACCGGCAATGGTCAGAAATTATGGCCTCGATTTTAACTGGTTAAAATAAGTCGAGTCACTTACCCCCACTGATCCCGCTCCCTTCCCGCCGCGTCCCGATATTATCCTGCTCTTTTGAACAGGTGAGCAGGACACCCGCAGGAGGGAAATGGGGTCTGACTTTAAATATGCAGATCGGGTCCGATGATGTCATCAGGACTGATCTGAAGCTGCAACCTGAGCGGGGGGCAGGGGTCCAATGCTGGCTCCCTGTGAGGCAAATCCTGTCGGGAACCAGATCCTGGGCCAGAAGAGTATGTTTAAAAGTTATATTTCCGGTTTCCTTGTGGGCCAGGAAAAGTCATCATAATAACATCAAACTGACTCATTGATGATCGTAGCACAAGGGTCTGCTCTTAAATGTAAAAAATATCATAAAGTTTACAAAATCATGATCGCATTTTGTCACTGCATCACACTGTGCCATGAAGTAGTAGAATCCACAGTTTCTGACAGGGATAGTTCCCAATCTTTAGCAGGCAGTCTCAGGGAGACAGTAAACAGAGACCAGGTACTTTTCTAAATTAGATGGGGGAAAGCCAGAAAGTGAATGACACTTGCACACTCTCACATACCTTACCTTGTAACAGATTACAATGTAACACTGACAGAGGCTTAGGGCCGGGTTAATTGCCCAAATTCTTGAGCAAGGAATGGTAAAAACTGACTTAAGTAAACGGAAGAAAGATTTCAGAAATAAGGAAGGCAAATGGCATGTTGGCCTTTATTGCAAGGGGGTTGGAGTATAAGAGTAAGGAAGTCTTGCTACAATTGTACAGGGCCTTGGTGAGACCACACCTGGAGTACTGTGCACAGTTTTGGTCTCCTTATCTAAGGAAGAATATACTTGCCTTGAAGGCGGTGCAACGAAGGTTCACTAGATTGATTCCTGGGGTGAGAGGGCTGTCCTATGATGAGAGACTGTGTAGAATGGGCCTTTACTCTCTGGAGTTTAGAAGAATGAGAGGTGATCTCATTGAAACGTACAAGATTATGAAGGGGATTGACAGGGTAGATGTTGAGAGATTGTTTCCCCTGGCTGGAGTGTCTAGAACTAGGGGGCATAGTCTCAGGATAGGGGTAGGCCATTTAAGACTGAGATGAGGAGGAATTTCTTCACTCAGAGGGTTGTGAATCTTTGGAATTCTTTGCCCCAGAGGGCTGTGAATGCTGAGTCTTTGAGTATATTCAAGGCTGAGATAGATAGATTATTGGACACTCGGTGAATCAAGGGATATGGAGATCGGGCGGGAAAGTGGAGTTGAGGTCAATGATCAGCCATGATCTTATTGAATGGCAGAGCAGGTTCGAGGGGCCGTATGGCCTATTCCTGCTCCTAATTCTTATGTTCAACAATGAGCAACATGAGCTGTAATATCTTCCCAATTTGCAGTAAACATGACACATCAAAAGGACTACATTGTTGACAAATAATACATGCCTGGAATAAATTGGGCACCAGATAAAATCTGTCTAATCCAGAAATGTACATTGTATATGTCAAGAATGTAACAGTATGTAAGAATGTAATATGCTATTAAATCATATTTTGTGTGCAAGTAAGCATCTCTTTGGATATCGTGTTATCAGTACTGACATATATTACAGTAAAAGCCAGACTCCCAGAGAGAACCAGTCACTGCTCATGGATGTCAGTTTGATAAAGGACTGGCTCAAAGTCCTGTTGGAACCACTACACTGTGTCTTTATGAGCAGTAATAACTACATTTCTTTCCCCACACACCAAACATAAATATCTTAGCGATAAGCCCCAGCTCACTGATTTGAACTACTGAAAAACTGGAAAAATTGCTGATTCTAATTGAAACAGACTATAAGATTGTTTCATGTCTATTGTTCCTTCTTTTAGTCCATCACTGCTTCCCTTCACAGCATGACCTGGGCTTCCACTTCTTCCAAGATCATGCTGTTCTCCCAAACAAGTACAATTATCAAAAACCATCAGCTCCTCTGACTCCACAGGAGCCGTGATCACCCCTTCCGGCCCTGTAGCCCATTCCAATCCACCCTCCTGGCACTTATCGGCGGGCCACCGCCAGCCCAACATTGACATCTTCACTGGAGCGAGCTGCCCGTGGAGGCACGACCAACACTGGCAGCTCAGGCCAGGTATGCTGATGAAGCCCGAGGACCAATTTCCATCAATCCTCGGGCCTCTCGGTTTAGATGCACGCTGGTCATGCAGCGCCGAGTATGGGCCTCAAAATGGGCCTAGACCCTATAGTTGTGTTTCCCATAGAAACATTTGAAAACTGAAATTCTGTGATTGAAAAGTGGAACACTTTAATTCATTTTGCTGTATAAAGTCAAACCTTGCCATCTTGCACTTATTGTGCCCTCATTATTACACTATAATAAGGATAAGACTGGTTAGTCAGAACACAAGCCTCTTGTTACATTTGGAGCGTAATTTGCTTTCATATGCTGGCTACAAATGCAAAATGGGATTTGTGCCCAGCTGGGAATTTTCTCCCTACCATTACAATGAGCAATAGCGTTTATTGAAGATTCAAACTCCAATAAATTATGGCATGGCAACATAAACTCTGTTGCGCCATAATGTGGCAGAATATAAATTCACATCTGTTATTGCCAACATGATATATTCTTGACTATGTTGCCATTACGACTCAGGTGACGAGGGGAGGCCAGGTGCTTCACTAAAGGGATGGAAAGAAAGGAAGGAGGATTAGACAGTAAGTCTTTCTGGCCACGTCTCATGCACTTCCTAGCAGTTGGCTCAAAGGCAGCATTGACAGACATGTGAGCAGGTCATCTGTTGCCTTGCGAATTGTGTGCCACCAACAGAGAGATAAGGATTGCAGGGGGAAATTAAATCCATTACAAAAATGGAAACATTTTTATTGTATTTATTGATGTTACTTACAGGTCTCTTAGAGACTTTGTGATACTAAAGCAAAAGTAATGTTAACCTCTGCAAAGGTTTAAAACATTGCATTGCTTCAGAAGGATCTTTAACTGAATGGTTCATCATTGAGGCAGGAATGTGACAATAGAGCGTGAGTTCTTTCTTCCCTGCTGCTTTTGATAGCCACTGAGTGAGAGACAGGCTTAGTGTTGATTGATATAAGCCCTGAATATATTAATGTTGGAATCAAGGCATGCAGCTAGATGACCTAGATTTTCATTTTACTATACAGTTTTATTGTCTGAGGGCCACAACGAGATGAAAGAAACAACTGACTGAGCTGATGAGGTAGCATAAAATGAGCAATAAAAGAAAATGAAAATGATGTCTGCTGAGGTGGATAATAACTGTGTGGCAATGTTGCCAAGAAGCAGTCAGCCAGGGGTATTGAAAACATTTCCATCTCCACACAGCTTATTAATGAAAGAAGTAGCACAGTCAGAATTCAAAGAAGATTCTGAGAAGAGCTGGGAGAACAAAAATTGATGTTGAGGATCTTGAGAAAATGAATGATTAATTTGGATTTATGGTTGTTAAATTGTAGCTTCTTGTGTTTTGTTTTGTATTTCAGTACCATTTAAAACATTGACATCAACAGTTATTTCATGATATTTGTATATAACCATAGTTCAGATCTCAGTATATAAAACATGCTCATAACTGTCCTAGTAAAGAGTTCCAATAATGATTGGTGACCCATTGAATATGAATGTAATAATATAGTATCATATGATAATGCACTGTATAGCACAGTTATGTTGTTTAAGTCTATATTTGCCACCACTCCTGTTCTGTTTTAAACATTGGCAAGTATGAGTATGGTGATTTATCGCTAAGTCTGCAGTGAATAGTTTGTTTATCATATGCATTTTAAGGTTCCCTATTAGTGGGTTACAATTTTAGGTCATCATATTCTGGAAGGTCGAAAATGGACGGATTATATTTTGAGCCTGAAACACTTGGGGTAGTTCTCTGAATTTGCGGTTTGGAGTGTAGCCTCATCTGCCAGGAGCCCATGTCAGAAATTTGGGCATACACTGCGCATGATTTTCTGACTTTAAAATCATACACAATGCACGGCCAACTATCCAATTTGCTCTCCTAATGGACAAGATTTCCTGCCGAGAATGTGAAAACAGTGCTGCATAAACTAGTGTGTGAGAAAGTGGGCAACCTTGTGAGACCTGGTACTGTAATATTAATTGATCCATTTTTCATTGCTATGCACCACACTTGGTTTAAAGAAAATTCCAGCAAGAGAACATCTGGAGACTGGGTAACAAACAAAAAGGTTATATCTTGAGAGGTATCTTTTGAGCTATAGCCAAACATAAAGTAATTGGATCTTCAGTATAAGTTGTGACAAATGGATTTTTCTCAACAAAGAATTCTTTTTGCTTTCAAGCAGCTCCTCTGCAGCAGAATACACCTGCTTGCAATAGGTATTATAAAATGTACCCAACAGACAACTCTTTTGTAACAAGCCCAAGCTTAACAAGAGCCGTCCAAAGGTCAACAAGAAAATTGACTGAGCGGGCGAAGGAGTTATGGACGGGAAACTCGGAAGTATGGGCTTCCCAGAAGTCCTGCAGTTTTCTCCTGTCTAGTTTTATTCCACAGTTCCCCATTCTTGATGGTCTCTGACCAGCAAATGTCCAAGATTGTTCATAGACATTTATTGACAAATGTCTGTAACTTGTTTGTCATGGTATTCGTTTCTCTCCATATTTCCGCTCCATTCAAAAGCACTCTTTTGACATTTGTTTGATCTTTTGTGATGGGGTGGGGTACAATTTTAACATAGGTGAGCGGGTGGCAGTGGGTGCGGGTGTGGGGCTAAATGGGGAAAAATTGGAAGCGTGTCGGGATGCCAGCTCCAACCTGCCGAGTTCCAGCTTTTACTCAGGCGGGACAAGGGGTGGGCAACCTGCTCCCAGGAGGCAAATTGGCACTTTAAATACGATAATGAGGCTGGAAGCCTTGGGATTTTACTGCAGCTGGCTGGGTTTCCTGGGCAAGGACAGCCTCGGGAGCACTCCTTTTGGGCCGGGAGGAGCAGGAGCCACCATCAGCCGCCCACATTCAAACCACCCACCGGGGTCAGGGATCGGACCCCCACCCCCGGGATCGGCCCCTCGCCAAGATCGTATCTCCCCCCCCCCTCGGGATTGGCGCCCCCAATATCAGAATCCCTCCCCCAGGGTCAGGGATCAGCCCCCTCGCCCCGGGGTCGGGGATCGGACCTGCCTGGTCCTGTGGCCTCCTCTAGGGCATTCACCACCCGAATGGAAGCCAAGCCTGTCAATCAGGCTGACTTAGAATCATTGACCGAAATTTTCCGGGGTGGTAGCGGGCGCGATCGGAGGCGAGTCGGATGGGAAAGTTGTTATTTTTGGGAGTGGGTCAGCCCGCTCCCACGCACATTTCCCCCAGGTGCATCTGTGAGCGTGGACCCGACCCAACCGGCAGAGGTGGGCGACCCAGTTAAAGTATTAGTAGCTTGTTGTCAGACCCTTAAGAGTGGTTTTAACCTTACCTTTTAAATTTAACTGGATGGCCACGGGAAACACGTCTGTCAACCCGAGGCGGGAGTTCAGTGGCCATTGCTCCAGCTGATTAGTTGACAGCATCAAATGTACAGTAAAAGCTCCCACCTGACAGATGATCACTTTCCTCAGCAGAATGGAGGGAGTCATCGGAGTACCTGGGTGCAGCCTCTGCACAGTCATTGTCAGTGTTTGCAGCACACCAATGCTGTAGTGCACTGACAGCACTATGTTACATTGGGCCGGATTTTCCTAGGAGCAGATGCCTCCGATCAGAAAAAATCTACGCACATACCTGCTGGCTCCATAGGTCCCGAGTCTTCCAATCCTGGGCCTCTGCTCTACGAAATGTGCAGAGGCGCAGGTATCCCAGGGGCACATGCAGTTCACAAGCGTCCCTGGAATCACGTGGGCCATGGGGAACCAATCAAAGAAGGGAATCCCCCTGCACACTTTTGACAGGTCTCTACGCATAGATCTGTCAAAAGTATGAATGGGGATCACTTAAAAAAGTTAAACATTAAATAAATTAAAGAAAAACATCACGTATTTAAAATTAGTTAAAATTACATTAAATTAAATATTTTAAACAAAAATTAAATTTTTTGTAAAAAATAATTGAAGTTTTTTACGGGGCTAAAAATAAACTTACCTTTTTTAACAGTATTTTTAAATTATAAATGAGTGGGAAAAAAAATATTTTTTTGTTTTTTTAAACTCTTATGCTGGTAAAAGCAGGCCTTACACATGCTTTTACCTGGCGTAAGATTTTTAAAGGTTTTCAGCGGGCGGAAGTTGTGCAGAAAGCGGAACTCTCTGCCCACGGAGGCCCTTCTCCAGGGCAGGCGGAGGATCTGTCAAGAGGATTCTTGACAGATCGGAAGTGCCGGGTTTTAGCGCATGCACTTTGCATGCCTGAAACCGGCACTTGCGAGGACCCTATGGGTGCGTACACACCTCATACACACCCGTGGGGGTCGGAATATCTGATCCATTGACATTCAAATCCAATGTGGCCATGGCCCCTTTAAATATCCTGGCTGAAAACGTGTCATTGATAACGTCACCAGACCTGCACCATTTAATTGGGCCGAGTAACGCGCAGGGCAGGCTTAATAGGCCTTATTAAGGGAAATTCGTTTTCAGCAGCGGGATGGAGCCAACAGCAGGGTTACGACCAGTCATTGCCACTGCCCACACCGGACTCACCCAGTTAGGCAAAATTCCGGCCATAGAATCTATGACTTCCGGGCAGGGAACCTGTCAATAACGTCAGACGCACACTGTGGAGTTAAATCTCCACAGCACGCGGAGAAACCCAGCCTTTTGGTTTCCTGCTTACTTCCGGACTCGCTCCCGCCCCCGCCCCACTCCCAGCGGGTCTGCAGTTAAAAATTCCAGCCAAGATCTCCAAGGTTGCTTTAGTGTTAAGAATGCTGTTCTCACCTTTCCTATTCTTGTTTGGATATCTTTATCAGTTCCTCCATCCTTGCTGATGATGCTTCCAAGGTAGGTGAATTTGTCTATGTCTGCAACAGCTTTACCATTTAGCGTAATCTTGTTATTCTTATTGTTCTTTTTGTACATAACTTTAGTTTTGTCCTTATTGATATTGAGGCCCATTTTTACGGTTGTTGATACATACACCCATTGTAAGAAATCGTCCATGAAATTGTACCTACAGTGCATTTCCATGCTGTATATATCCTGTTTTTTTAAATTCTCTGGCCTAGATATATACAAAATTATTTTGAACTCCCACAGGTTGTTGCTGTGATTCACTCAGCCTGCCTTGACTGTCTTTTTATATGGGTGGAACTTTCCTACAGTGTTAATAATTCTGAAAATTACATTAGATGAGCCTGAAGTGACCACAATTCAAATCAAATCCTATGCTTTCTGTACAAAGAAAGAAACCTTTAAGAAGTTTTCCATTTCAAAGAGTTTTGGAAAACGAACATGTTGGCCCAGAAATTAGGCTCTCTGGCTTCCCGCGGGTGCAAGGATCCCGCGCGCACCTACCTACCGCGCCTGCCGTTGACCTCTGGGCCCACGGGGACTTCAGCTCCTGGGCCTCCTGCAGCTGCCGGCGCGCAGTGCTTGTGTATCCCAGGGGCGTAGTTAGTGCGATGCGTCCCCTGGGATCACGTGGGCCATGGAGAGCCAATGGCAGCAGACCATCTTTCATTCATAGATTTGACAGGACCTGTCAAATCTATGAATTGAAATCGGCCCCAAAACAACACCTAAACTTCAAATAAATTAAAAAAAAAACATCACATTTTTAAAATAACTATAAGTTAAATAAATTAACTACATTAAACAAAAATTTTAATTTTTGAAAAAATTTAAATACTTTTTAACAGTGCTAAAAATAAACTTACCTTTCTTAAAATATCTAAAAAAGATAAACCTGTTGAAAATTTTTAAAAATTGTAATTAATTAACCACTTACCTTGTTAAAAACGGGTCTTGCGCCTCCTTTTTAAAAGCGCAGCTTCTTCCATACTTACCTTCCCGGAGAAACCTGAAAAAAAAACTAAGTTCGCTGCGTGCGCGCAGCCTCTCCCGCGCACGCGGATCACCTCTCAACCCCTCCCTTCACAAGACCGGAAGTTCCGGTTTCCCGCGCATGCGCAGTGCATGCAGGAAACCGGCACTTCAGGAGGCCTTACGGGTGAGTACACAGCGCGTACTCACCCGGTAAGTGCCGAATTTTTGGCCCGATATTTAAAATGAATGCACATGTGTAATCCTACACAATAAGTTCTGGGAGTTTGGGTTTGTGTGAAATAATATCCCTACAGAATAAGAATTCCCAGACTATCTTCAAATTTATTTTGTGGATCTGGAAGGAAGAAAGAGCCGTCATCATTTGGAGCTATACATAGTTATCTCCAGAGCAAAACTAGTTTTATTATGCAGACAGAACTGGGTTATACTTTACTTATCCACAGGAACTGTCAAGAATAATTTGGCCTCATCAATGCACAGAGTCCATTGCTTTTGTGAATCGGCTCAGAATGAGACCCATCATGAAGAGCACAACACAAAAGATGACGTGCAGGGGCTAAGGCCTACTTCTCTTCCTTGGGTCATAGGGCGATAATGTATTTCTACTTTCCTGCTCAAAGTTGGCTAGTTCCACATGGATTATTTTGCATTGTGTTTATGCAACTGGTCTATTACCTTTATTTTTTTAATATACGGGTACACCTCTCTCTTTCTCTCAATTAAGATTGGTGTGGCTAAAACGACTACTTTTACCCAACTACATTAGTGCTTTCATTGAGGTCAGGCTAACATTGCAAACAACAATATTGGATAGACTGTTCCGAAAATGGGCATTTTCTCAGTAAACCAAAAGTAAAATATATATAATTTAAAATTTTGCATTTATCTGATATAAAGGACATGAACCCGTTTATGAGAAGAGATAGATTGGGAGTTTTTTTTTAAGTGGAGAGTTGTTAGGACATGGAATACCCTACAGAAACGTTGACAAAAGCAGAATCCATTAGGTTTTAAAAAGGAAGCGGATAAGTGTTGGTGAAAATAGAAAAAACTAACAGCGTACAGGAAAGGGCAGGGGAATGGGACTCAGTGGATATCTTTTTCAAAGAGTGATGGGCTGAATGGCTTCCTTCTGTGCCGTGCCTGATCTGTTTCATTGTAATCTTTTCCATAACAACTTTATAAATTTCACAATTCAAAAAAAAATTGTTCCTGGGATGTGGGCATCGCTGGCAAGGCCGGCATTTATTGCCTATCCCTAATTGTCCATCCCTAATTGCCCTTGAGAAGGTGGTGGTGAGCCACCTTCTTGAACCGCTGCAGTCCGTGTGGTGAAGGTACTCTCACAGTGCTGTTAGGGAGGGAGTTCCAGGATTTTGACCCAGTGACGATGAAGGAACGGCGATATACTTCCAAGTCAGGATGGTGTGTAATTTGGAGGGGTACTTGCAGGTGATGGTGTTCCCATGCGCCTGCTGCCCTTATCCTTCTAAGTGGTAGAGGTCGTGCGTTTGGGGGGTGCTGCCAAAGAAGCCTTGGTGAGTTGCTGCAGTGCATCTTGTAGATGGTACACACTGCAGTCACGGTGCGCTGGTGGTGGAGACAGATCTTGCTTTCCATTCACATCCTACTCATTGCAGCCTTGAATCTCGGCCTGGAGAGACTTGCACATCAAATGTGCTGGAAAGAACAATGGAGAGTACCAGGCAAAGAGCTCAGAGTGCAGCCCCCACAGTCTCTGCTAAATCAATACAAGGAATGGAAAATCAAAATGAACCTGCAAAGTGCTGCTCAGTACCCAAAACTCCTTCACACAACGTTGAATCGCTCCAGAAGTCTCTCCCTCTCTCTCTCAGAATGCGTAGTTCAAAAATGGCACCAACAATAAAAGGCAGGAAGCGGTCACCTTTAAATAGCGCTCCCCCTTTCCCTTCATGACTGCAGAACGCTCCCCTCAACCTGTCGTTGCTAGCGTCAGGCGGTAAGGCAGGGGGCGCCACTCAATATCCGCTCCGGGGCGATACTGGGGCGTTGCACACTCGAGTGACGTCATGATCTGCCGGCGCAGGAGATCGTGGCGGTAGTGTTTAGCGCCGCCGCAAAATGTGAATGTTTAAGGCGGTGGATGGGGTGCCAATCAAGCGGGCTGCTTTGTTCTGGATAGTGTCGAGCTTCTTGAGTGTTGTTGGAGCTGCACTCATCCAGGCAAGTGGAGAGTATTCCATCACACTCCTTGTGCCTTGTAGATGGGGGAAAGGCTTTGGGTAGTCAGTAGGTGAAACACTCGCCGCAGAATATCCAGCCTTGACCCGCTCTTGTTGCCACAGTATTTATGTATCCAGTGCACTCAGCCGTTTCTTGATATCACGTGGAGTGAATCGAATTGGCTGAAGACTGGCTTCTGTGATGGTGGGGACCTCTGGAGGAGGCCGATATGAAACATCCACTCGGCACTTCTGCCTGAAGATGGTTGCAAACGTTTCAGCCTTGTCTTTTTTACTCGCGTGCTGGGCTCTGCCATCATTGAAGATGGGGATATTCATGGAGCCTCCTCCTCCTGTTACTTGTTTAATTGTCCACCACCATTCACGACTGGATGTGGCAGGACTGCCTAGCTTTGATCTGATCCGTTGATTGTGGGATCACTTAGCTCTGTCTATAGCATGCTGCTTCCGCTGTTTAGCATGCATGTAGTCCTGTGTTAGAGCTTCCCCAGGTTAGCACCTCATTTTTAGGTACACCTGGTGCTGCTCCTGGCATGCTCTTCTGCACTCCTCTTTGAACCAGGGTTGGTCCCCTGGCTTGATGGTTGTGGTAGAGTGAGGTAAATGCTGGGCCACAAGGGTACAGATTGTGGTGAAATACAATTTTTCTGCTGCTGATGGTCCACACCACCTCATAGATGCCCAGTTTTGAGCTGCTAGATCTGTTCTGAATGTATCCCATTTAGCACGGTGGTAGTGCCACACAGCATGATGGAGGGTGTCCTCAGTGTGAAGACGGGACTTCGTCTCCACAATGACTGTGCGGTGGTCACTGCTACCAATGCTGTCATGGACAGATGCATCTGCAACAGGTTGTTTGGTGAGGACAAGGTCAAGTACGTTTTTCCCTCATGTTGGTTCACTCACCACCTGCCGCAGGCCCAGTCTGACAGCTATGTCCTTCAGGACTCGGCCAGCTCGGTCAGTCGTGGTGCTACCGAGCCACTCTTGGTGATGGACATTGAAGTCCCCCACCCAAAGTACATTGTGTGCCTTTGCTACCCTCAGTGCTTCTTCCAAGCGGTGTTCAACATGGAAGAGTACTGATTCATCAGCTGAGGGAGGGCGGTAGGTGGTAATCAGCAGGAGGTTTCCTTGCCCATGCTTGACCTGAAGCCATGAGACTTCATGGGGTCCAGAGTCAATGTTGAGAACTCCCAGGGCCACTTCCTCCCGACTGTACACCACTGTGCTGCCACCTCTGGTGGGTCTGTCCTGCTGGTGGGACAGGACATACCCAGGGATGGTGATGGAGGAGTCTGGGACATTGGCTGAAAGGTATGATTCTGTGAGTATGACTATGTCAGGCTGTTGCTTGACTAGTCTGTGGAACAGCTCTCCCAATATTGGCACAAGTCCGCAGATGTTAGTGAGGAGAACTTTGCAGGGTTGACTCGGCTGGGTGTGCCCTTGTCGTGTCCATAGCCGGTGCCTAGCTCGATGCCGGGTTGTCTGTCCGGTTTCATTCTTATTATTGATTCTCGTAGCGGTTTTGTACAACTGAGTGGCTTGCTAAGCCATTTCAGAGGGCAGTTAAGAGTCAACCACATTGCTGTGGGTCTGGAGTCACATATATGTTGAGATTAACTTATCTCTGGTCTTTCAAATAATCAGGATCGAGTGCAAACCAATATGTTGGGTATATTGGCCCGTATTTTCCAATCCCTATGGGTGTGTACGAGCTGTGTACACACCCGTAGGGACCTCGCAAGTGCCGGTTTCAGGCATGCGCTGAAAACCGGCACTTCCGATCTGTCAAGAATCCTCTTGACAGATCCTCCGCCTGCCCTGGAGAAGGGCCTCTGCGGGTGGAGAGTTCCGCTTTCTGCAGAACCTCCGGCCACTGAAAACCCTTAAAAATCTTACGCCTGTTAAAAGCAGGTGTATGGCCTGCTTTTACCAGCATAAGAGTTTAAAAAAGTAAAAAAATAATTTTTTTCACTCATTTTTAATTTAAAAATACTTTTAAAAAAGGTAAGTTTATTTTTAGCCCTGTAAAAAACTTTTTTCAAAAAATTACATTTTTGTTTAAAATATTTAATTTAATGTAATTTTAACTAATTTAAAAAAAGTGTTTTTTTAAAATTTATTTAATGTTTTGATGTGTTTTTTCAGTGTTCCCCATTCATACTTTTGACAGGTCTAAGCTGTCAAAAGTATGAAGGGGGATTCCCTTCTCCCATTGGTTCCCCATGGCCCACGTGATCCCAGGGACGCTTGCGAACCGCATGTGCTCCTGGGATACCTGGGCCTCTGCGCATTTCGTTGTGGAGAGGCCCAGGAGCGGAAATGGCTGGACCTCTGGAGCCCTCAGGTAAGGGCGTAGATTTTTTCCAATCGGAGGCCTCCGCACGCAGGAAGCCTCCGATCAGAAAATACGGGCCAATGTGTTTAATCAGCGTTTAAGACGGAATATAACACACTAGTTATACAGCAAAGGCATACAACCATGACAAGTAGTGAGTATCGGCCCCGATCGGACAGACAGCTCACGGCGCGAACAGCTCTTCTTCTTCCTCTCTCTTCCTAAACTACCCAAGAGTGTTAGACCAGAGTCAGGATAGATCCACTCTCAGGAGCCCTTTCTGAACTGCCCAAGAGTGTTAGACCGAAGTCAGCATTGATCCACCCTCAGGAGCTCTCACTCCACCGCCTGCTTTTTCAGGTCTTTCTTTTATACTCTTTTTAGGGGTTGGCCTGGGGTAGAATATTAACAAGACCATTTAACCTATAGAGGTTCCCCTTAAAACAAGGTGCCCAATGGTATGTCGAGTTCTTTGTTTAAGCCATGGGAAAAGGGTCAACTAACAGGTTATCTTCCACCTGTCGGGTCCTTTTAGTCATTACACATGGTTTCTGTACCTAGCCAATCATGGCCTTACAGCATGTTGAGGACAGTTTTCCCCTTATCTCATCCGGCCCTGTCATCCCCATGCTTGGAGTCATTCTCGGCCTTCAGATGTTCGTAGCTGCTTGTTATCAGTTATTTATGTTCAAAGCTGTTCATGCAGCTTAGCTGTGCAAACTGACTATTTCATTCCATTATCAGACTATTGTACCATGGAATTAAATTCCCAAAGATATCCTCTATTCTATTCTCACGCACTGGTTAACTTACACATCTTAGTAAGCAGCTTTGTTAAACAAAGTCAAAATCCTAACTTAGCATTATATGGTTATTAGCGGTAATGGAAGAAACAAAGGCATTGGTTGGCCAAACTAAAGATACAGTCAGCAACCTTCCTAGCACATAAACAGCAGACAGCTAGCCTGGGAAGCAAGGTCATATGTAACTGCCACTGTGTGGAATATTATAACATCTTCGCAAGTTTTCCAGGAAAACGAAACTTAAGCAGTTGCAGTAAAATACAACTTATACATTAATCCCTTACTTGTCTCGAGCTCTAATACAATCATCTAAACACAGTATTATTCACATCACCATTTCATTCGCATAACCATATGTATTTTAGGTACCCCTAACTTCAAACATATAGGCCAAACCAGGTAAGGACAGCAGATTTCCTTCCCTAAAGGACATTAGTGAGCCAGATGGGTTTTTACGACAATCTGATAGTTTCATGGTCACCATTACTGATACTAGCTTTTTATTCCAGATTTATTTAATTAACTGAATTTAAATTCCTCACTGCTCGTGGTAGGATTTGAACTCTTGTCCTCCGGATCATTAGTCCAGGCCTCTGGATTACCAGTCCAGTAACATAACCACTATGCTACCGTTCATATGTTAGTTGTTATTCTGCACTGATATAATTGCAAGTGTACAGAGTTTGAAAACATCATGATGTGCATCATTTGAAAATTACATTCCACAAGGAATGCAACACATATAGAGTATTATTTATCTCAGCTTGAACCAATTAAGTAACATATTAATGTATCAACATCCTGAGGTGAATAATGAGACGAAGGGCTGGACTTTACTCTGAATTACCGCCTGTTTTAGGAATGAAATTGTTTCTTAAATTCTACCGCCTTAAAACTGCCACCAAAAAACTACACCAGAATTATCTTTCCAAAAAATCATCAGACCCATTTTCTGAGCCCAATTTGGCACAGGTAAATGTCGGCGTAGCTCACCCCACCAACTCTTTTTACCCAATTTCCATTCCAAACCCACATTGAGGAGGTCATTTTGTGTGCTGCTGTTGAAGGTTGGTGTTACTTTGCTTGCATATTGATCTCTTTAGTAATTTGGAGGTTAAGTAATGAATTCTGCTCCAAGTTTTTCTCAGCTCTGCTCGAAGTACTACTTGGCACTAGGGACATGGATTTCCCAATGGAAATCCTTCAATTTTTAAGAGAAAAATGATGAAGACATAGATGAGGCTACATTGGAGGCTCTTAGAGTCAGGCATCACAGAAAGCATCTCTTCCCTACATGCACGTACTCAGTCACCAGGATCTGCAAACCAAGATGGTCTTACTTAGACTTTTCTGATTGAGAGTGCCTCATTAGGCTGAACTTCTCCCCCCTCCCCTGGAGGCTATTGGGTAAATATGTCAATTGCCACCAGAAGAACGACATTGTCCGTACCAGCCAAAGTCACTACTGCCTCGAATTTCTTTGCAACGGGATCCTTCAGGCAGCAGCATAAGATCTTTGCTACATTAATCAGGCAACTGCTCACCACTTCATCAAGCAGGTCACTGATGCTGTGTTCAGGAAGGCTTCACAATTCATATTCTCCCCAATAGAAGCAGACTGAGAGAGACCTACAGACCTGCAGGGCTCCCATAGGTGCAAGAAGTAATCGATGAATGTGCCACTCAGAGCCCAATATGACAATTCCATTCAATTTTTGCGAACAGAAAAGGCTTTCATTTTATTAATGTACAGTTAGTGTGTAATACCAATCACCTTATCCTGCAATTCAATGCCAGATAACTAGGAAGCTGCCATGATGCTTTCATCATGAGACAATCTAAGATGCCAGCTCATCTTCAGGGTTCCAGGTGCTTCCCTTCACTCCCGTCGGACCCCATTTTCCTCCTACTGGAGGTCCGTATGCCTCATTTCACTGCATGATTGGCATTACATACTAGCTGGACATTAATAGAATGACAAATCGTAGGATTAGCCCCCTTACACAGGGGGTCGAGAGGGGAACTGCATGGTGTATTTGGGGGAGGGGCTGGGCATCCTGTTGATGACAGCCAGATGCTAGAGTTTCTAGCAGCATAGGACAGACAGTTGTCCAAGATGTGCCCATAGTGTCACAAGCTCCTGCTAGCCCCATGCATCCTAAATGCCCTTGCACTGGCCCCCACAAACTCAGATGGGGTCTACGCTGTAGGCCATTGGTGGGTGCGACCTTGGCATTATTGCTGGAATTGTGGCCTGCCCATTTTTGGGACCATTCTCTCACTGCCTGCCTGCACCACTTAAAAAACTTGCCACTTGGCAGCTCCTAAGGTGGTAAAAGATTTGATGTAAAAAAGAGATTTTAAGTGTTATATAGAAATCAATTACTTTTCTTCTACTGACAGTAGATCAATAATTTCTCAGACCTTGAAGCACTGGAAGTAACATAGTATTAGCAAGAGGATATTATGCATTTTTATTGCTTTTTTCACTGAAGCATTTCCCCGACGTTGACTACAGCAATTATGTAGACTTTAGAATATTGAAACCTTTGCCTTCAAAGCTGGAAATGGTTTTTAGTTTCCTCACAGCAAATTACTTAGATAATATTTTTGATTCTTGTTGTTATTTTACTGTGTTGGATAATAATGAATAGTTTTGATACGCACAATAATTGCTAGTGCCTCTCCTATCTCCTCTTAACCTCTTTCAAAATTCTGGATGCCTATTATTTGGGCCTGGTGACTTTTCTATTTTAAGTCCCATGAATTTTTCTAATATAGCACCCTGTATAATAATTAATTAATGTCCATTAAAGGCTCCATCATATCCTCCTCAGCTACTTCTCTAGTCCCACTTTCACCTGGTACATGATTTAATGTTTACCATTTGTTGCCTCGCTGTCTTAATGCTTAAACCTCCACTCATGTTGATCACATGTTAGTGTTGCTCAGTATGCGTTACAGTGAGAAGTCGCACAACACCAGGTTATAGTCCAACAGTTTTATTTGAAATCACAAGCTTTCGGAGCTGCTGCCCCTTCGTCAGGTGAAGTGAAGGAATACGAATCGGCAAAGCATATATAGACAGAGAACAATGCCTGTGTAGCGTACAATGTCAGACGACTACATTTAATCCTCCTGACTGCCTTTCGTCACACCTTGGCAGAGAAACAATCAGGTCAGCCAGGAAGGCACCACATCAAAGACATAGCAAGATGCAACTGAGACAATGAGGTGGGGTCACAGGGGGTCTAATGTGTCAAATGCAGTCTGTATGGAAAACCATAAACTTTAAAATGTTTACTTTTTTTTACTGGAAATCACATCTGTGAACAAGCCAACGATGACTCGAGTCTGGATGACTCTACGTCATGTAGCGTGACATGAACCCTAGATCCCGGTTGAGGCCGTCCTCATGGGTGCGGAACTTGGCTATCAGTTTCTGCTCGATGATTTTGCGTTGTCGTGTGTCTCGAAGGCTGCCTTGGAGAACGCTTACCCGCAGATCCGAGGCTGAATGTCCCTGACTGCTGAAGTGTTCCCCGACTGGGAGGTAACAATCCTGCCTGTCGATTGTTGCGTGGTGTCCGTTCATACGTTGTCTCAGTGTCTGCATGGTCTCGCCGATGTACCATGCTCTGGTGCATCCTTTCCTGCAACGTATGAGGTAGACAACGTTGGCCGAGTCACATGAGTATGTACCATGTACCTGGTGGGTAGTGTCCTCACGTGTGATGATGGTATCTGTGTTGATGATCTGGCATGTCTTGCAGAGGTTGCCGTGGCAGGGTTGTGTGGTGTCGTGGTCGCTGTTATCCTGAAAGCTGGGTAATTTGCTGCGAACGATGGTACTTTTGAGGTTAGGCGGCTGTTTGAAGGCGAGTAGTGGAGGCGTGGGGATGGCCTTAGCGAGGTGTTCGTCGTCATCGATGACATGTTGAAAGCTGCAAAGAACATGGTGTAGTTTCTCCACTCCGGGGAAGTACTGGACGACGTAGGGTACCCTGTTGGTTGTGTCCCGTGTTCGCCTTCTGAGGAGGTCTATGCGATTTTTCGCTGTGGCCCGTCGGAACTGTCGATCGATGAGTCGAGCATCATATCCCGTTCTTATGAGGACGTCTTTCAGCGTCCGTAGGTGTCCATCGCGTTCCTCCTCGTCTGAGCAGATCCTGTGCATTCGCAGGGCTTGTCCATAGGGGATGGCTTCTTTAACGTGGTTAGGGTGGAAGCTGGAGAAGTGGAGCATCATGAGGTTGTCCGTGGGCTTGCGGTAGAGTGAAGTGCTGAGGTGGCCGTCTTTGATGGAGATTCGTGTGTCCAGGAATGAAACCGATTCTGAGGAGTAGTCCATGGTGAGTTTGATGGTGGATGGAACTTGTTGATGTTATCGTGTCGTCTTTTCAGTGATCCTTCGCCGTGGGTCCAAAGGAAGAAAATGTCGTCGATGTATCTGGTGTACAGCGTTGGCTGGAGGTCCTGTGCAGTGAAGAAGTCTTGCTCGAACTTGTGCATGAAGATGTTGGCGTATTGGGGTGCGAATTTGGTCCCCATGGCTGTTCCGTGTGTTTGGGTAAAAAACTGGTTGTCGAAGGTGAAGACATTGTGGTCAAGGATGAAGCGGATGAGTTGTAGGATGGCGTCTGGAGATTGGCTGTTGTTGGTGTTGAGTACTGAGGCTGTCGCAGTGATGCCTTTGCTATGGTATCTTGCTATGTCTTTGATGTGGTGCTTTCCTGGCTGACCTGATTGTTTCTCTGCCGAGGTGTGATGAAAGGCAGTCAGAAAGATTAACTGTAGTCGTCTGACAATTGTACGCTACACAGGCATTGTTCTCCGTCTATATATGCTTTGCCGATTCGTATTCCTTCACTTCACCTGACGAAGGGGCAGCAGCTCCGAAAGCTTGTGATTTCAAATAAAACTGTTGGACTATAACCTGGTGTTGTGCGACTTCTCACTTTTGTCCACCCCAGTCCAACACCGGCATCTCCGCAGTATGCATTACAGCATGGTAGGTTGAAGAGGCTGTTGATGCTATCAGAGTCCCCCTTTATGAGATTCATCCAGAACTCAAAATGATTATTTAGATCAAAAAAGACCAGCCTATATGCATGTCAATACAGTAGACGAAAGACAACATTTCAAAATTAAGCTGAAATGCTGCAAATGAATTTTTCCTCTCTTCTGAAGGGGATAATTCCTTTCTGTGGTATGGTTCCATGGGTTTACTCGACTTGCATTCTTCATATGTAAGCCTAGACACAGTGTCAGCAAGTAATTTGTAGTGGCACATCATCACAGCTGAGTCTAATCCTGTCTGCACCTGATGCCGTTTGTGTGCACTTCTAGCAGGGGTTCCTGAATATCAAGAGCAGGAAAACTGGCTATCCAGGAATCCCGCCCCAACCGTGGTTTTGCCATACGCGGATTTCAAGTATACACGGTTTCCTCTCTACGACAACTTTTGCCAACCGCGGCAGTGAATTTTGCGTATACGCGGTTTTAAATTTAGGATTAAGGTAAACAACATGATTTTATTGCTTTTATATTCTTTTTTATTGTGTTATTTGAACATTTATACTGTATTTGCCAACCGCGGTTTTACTAACCACGGGGGTTTTCAGGGGCATATCGCCCACGGTTGGGGAGGGATTACTGTATTCCTCAACTGTAGAATTTGGTCTGAGATCAGCTAACTCAGCATAGACCAGGGTTGGAACTTAAGACCTTCTTGGTCTGTACTGGTCAGCTGCTCACTGGATAAACTCACTGACCCATTCGGGGGATCATGATTTAACTTTAATACAATTTATACTGACTCTTCCATTTCCCAGAAATTAACTGCAGATTGTCACCTGATAAACTGGCAATAATGATGCTATAGTCTTTGGGGTAGATTTTCAACTTGCTGCCTGGGTGTAAAACTGCCGTTGCAGTTTGACCGCCTGTTATAGAAACCACCTGATTTTCATTTCCATTGATTTCGATCTGCAATGCCAGTTTTACACCTAGACGGCAAGTTGAAAATCTACCCTTTTAACCCTATAGTGTGAACATCATCTCACAATGATGGGCAGAATGCCAGGTCCTTCAGCATGAGACTTCGACAACACCCATCACTATCCACGCCACAAAAAGCACAAAACATTAAATAGAAACAAAATAAAACTGCCCCATTCCAAACATATGGCCAAAGTTTCCAAATTACAGAGGTCAGGATTTTTAAGCCAAATTGATGCAGCTTTAGTTATTGCAATTTTCTCTAACTTGATTATAGTCTGTTGTGCCTTATTTTATTCATTCCCATTTAGAAGTCTGTTTACTACAGATGGTACTTTGCCCTTAACCATTTGCCGAAGCAAACACAACAACTAAAAATCATCACTTGGTGGCACAACAGTGAATTTACAGACTAACAGCAGGCATCTTAATAAAGACAAGTAAAGGAAAAGTAAATGTAACTTACCCCCCTGTCCACAGTGGAGAAAGTAAGGCTAGAGAAGTAAACGAATATTGAACGCAAGGGCACCATGTCACCTGAAGCAGTCAAGACAAATGCACACAGCACATCAGAAATTAAGGACTGGAGGCTCAAGAAGCGTGAAGAAACAAAATTGCAGGGCAAAAGCAGAAATGGAACAGCAAAGTAATGGACCAAAAACCATAAACAGTTGCTCACCAGTAAGTGCCAATGTTCTTTGTAGAAAAGCCCGGAATTGTGCTCAGCTGTGGAAAAGTGAGGTACCATGTTCAAACCAAAGAATACACACTCCGCGACAGACCAGCTTTTTGACAACTGGTCCCTCTTACTAAGTAGCTTTGCGACAACTGGAACGATTCCCCACCCAACCCCCCCCCCCGCCCCGACTGAGCAGCTTCCCTATAATGACCTCAACCCTGCCAAGCATTCCATGTTCCAACAACCCTCAGTGTAAGGAGATTTCTCCAAACCGCGTTCCCTTAGTAATCAATTTAAATTGATGATCCCTCATCACTGACTCCCCAACCAGAAAAAATAGATTTTCCCTATTCACTCTGTCAAAACTCATCACAATTTTAAACACATCTATTAAATCTCCTCTTAGCTTACGAGAAAAAGCCAATGTTGATCATCTAGAATAACGGACAGTCTTAAATACGTATTCAGGATTCAGAATTTCATCCTTAACTGGCCTTTATACTTTGCGATATAAATAAGTTATTTACTCTTACTTTGTATTTTAAAATGATGGCTGACATTGCCTGACAGTCATCATAAGATACAAGTAAATAATGCGGTAAGTGCAAAATTACACATTCATTCCAATACAGTGATGGAGAAATAGGAAAATTATAAAGGAACTGTTAAAATGTAATAATTATAAACAATGCCCCATTTATACAAAATCTAGGATTGGTGATCTGGGATCATTTTGGTTGTCTCTCGGATTGACCCAAATCAGCTTGCGTCTATAATTCTATAATTTAATTGCTATGTTTTGCAAACTCAAAATGATTTCTCACTCCCATGTGCATTGGTGTTGGTGCCGCAAAGAAGGCAATCCCGGATCCAGTCTAAACAAAGCATTAAACTATATGGAAACTATTCCATGTGTGCAATTATCCTTAAACTTTTAACAGTGCCTTCAACAGTCCCATGTTAATGCTATTTGTAATTGTACACATTGCTGCTCTTAAGTAATATTCTGTCATGCATACAAAAAACTGTGGGTAACACTCAGGACTGGCGAAACTGGTCAATAGTTTCACTGCGACCAATTCCTCCAGAATTTGGTAGCACCAACAAACCCAGTTAGTACTGTCACAACCAGCCAGTATACTAACAGCTAATCTGGTAGTATATTAGCTGTCAAATTACAAACCGAATTGTGGAAAGAAAGTCAGAGTAGCTCAACTTGCAGCAGCTAGTTGGATGAAATTCTATATATACAAAAATGAAAAACTAGATACTGTAGGATAAAAATCCAGTGCAATATAAAACCTTACAGCATGAACAGAGAAAATATTTAACTAAATCTGCCAATCAGTGGAATCGGAATATACTAAATTAGACATAGCATCAATTGGCTATAAGAGATACTACACTGAGTAAAACACTCTGAGGCCAAAAATCCACAAGGGGAAGGGGTGCATTCCTGCATAAGTGCCAAGATGTGCCTGCCTCCGTCACTGACCCCACAAAAGTTTGCGGGGTCCAGGGAAGGTCCCTTGAATTGAATTCATTGGTGGGCAACTGCACCACAAGGAGTGCATCTCAAACTCCTGCCCATCGATAAGGTTGCAAATTGTGGCAAAGAGTGGCCAGCTGTGTGGAAGGGGGAGGGGTGTGCTGGGTCCGGCTTTGAAACAGCACAACGTTGAAAAAAAGTTTTAAAAATTGCCAACCTTTTCTTTGGGGGTCCAAGTCACGACCCTGTCCTGGGTAGGTGGGCTGCAATTCTTCTGATCGCCGGCATGGTACGCCTAATCTCACCAGGCTTAGTGCCACCGACCCTCTGCTGGGTCCCTCTGAGGGCCGGGAATGTGGGAACTCCTATCGATGGGGATTTCTGCCCCTGTACCCACCCCGCACTGATGTCGATGACTTTGTAACAGGCAGGCGGAGGCATTTGGATACTCCACTGTTAGACAACAACCAGACATATCTGGGTCCTGGTCTAAATAATGAGCCTTCTGCCATACTGCCACCAAATTCATGGTGGGAGGAGGTCGAAGGGATGCAGATTTTCAGTCCTACTGAAAATAACATGTGGTATAGAAATCCACTGAAAGACTAGAGAAATCTTTCAGGTGGCGTCATGGAGTAGTCTTGTTGTAAAATGTTAATTAATATCAATTAAGTTAGACAAAACACCTGGTCAAAACGTGAATGCCAATCTAAATTACAGGTTGCCTAGTATGAATTTACTGGTTAGATATTTAGCTGTGGATCTTCTCCAGGCCACATGCAAATTTGCTGTAAATAAACAAAATAACTTTCCAAATTAGTGTAAACAAACAAGAAAAGCCATCAAACTTTTTACTAATTATGAACTTTTTTCTCATTGTATAAATTCTCGTTGGAGATTTGTGACTTTTCTGTGCTGTTACATAAATAATGTTTCAATTAAGTTATGTTGCAAACTTTTATTTTTTGTGCAACATGTCCTTATTGGGACATCAATTATATAGAGAAAGGAAACTCCAGAAGTCTATGGGAGGAAATTAGATGGGTCTGAGGAAAATCTGTAATTAATAGTATACAGTTTGTACTTTCACAAGTGAACTTGGCAAATGACTGAACACCACAGGCAGGAATAATTTTCTATTTATCTTTGGAGATAAAGTCACGGAGAAGGGACGGGGATTTAAAACAGGAATTTAGGGAGCTAGGTTGGAAGCTGAGAGCCAGTACAAACCATGTTGTAATTTCTGGTTTGTTGCCGGTGCCACGTGCTAGCGAGTTGAGGAACAGGGAGAGAGTGCAGATAAACACGTGGCTGCAGGGATGGTGTAGGGGGGAGGGTTTCAGTTATGTGGATAATTGGAGCACATTCTGGGGAAGGTGGGACCTGTACAAACAGGACGGTTTGCACCTGAACCAGAGGGGCACCAATATCCTGGGAGGGAAATTTGCTACGGCTCTTCGGGGGGGTTTAAACTAATTTGTCAGGGGGATGGGAAAAAGGGCTGTAGTCCACGAGCCAGTGGTGAGTGTAGGGAGGTACTGAGGAGGGTATCAAGGTCGCAGCAATGTACCGGCAGACAGGAAGATGGCTTGAAGTGTGTCTACTTCAATGCAAGGAGCATCCGGAATAAGGTAGGAGAACTTGGAGCGTGGATTGGTACTTGGGACTACGATGTGGTGGCCATTACGGAGACATGGTTAGAACAGGGACAGGAATGGTTGTTGGAAGTTCCGGGGTATAGATGTTTCAGTAAGAGTAGGGAAGTTGGTAAGAAAGGTGGAGGAGTAGCATTGTTAATCAAGGATAGTTTAACAGCGGCAGAAAGGCAGTTCGAGGGGGATCTGCCGTCTGAGGTAATATGGGCTGAAGTTAGAAATAGGAAAGGAGCGGTCACGTTGTTAGGAGTTTTCTACAGGCCCCCAAATAGTAATAAAGATGTGGAGGAAGAAATTGCAAAGCAGATTATGAATAGGTGTGGAGGTCACAGAGTAGTTGTCATGGGTGACTTCAACTTTCCAAATATTGATTGGAACCTTTATAGGTCAAACAGTTCGGATGGGATAGTTTTTGCACAGTGTGTGCAGGAGGGTTTCCTGACACAATATGTGGATAGGCCGACAAGAGGTGGGGCCACGTTGGATTTGGTACTGGGTAATGAACCGGGCCAAGTGTTTGATTTGTATGTGGGAGAGCACTTTGGAGATAGTGACCACAATTCGGTAACTTTCACTATTGCAATGGAGAGGGATAGGGCCATACGGCAGGGCAGGGTTTATAATTGGGGGAGGGGTAATTATGATGCGATTAGGCAAGAATTAGGGAGTATAAGATGGGAACAGAAACTATCAGGGAAAGGCACAAACGAAAAGTGGAGCTTTTTCATGGAGCAATTACTGCGTGTCCTTGATAGGTATGTCCCTGTCAGGCAGGGAGGAAATGGCCGAGTGAGAGAACCATGGTTCACAAAAGAGGTTGAATGTCTAGTCAAGAGGAAAAAGGAAGCGTATGTAAGGATGAGAAAACAAGGTTCAGTTGGGTCGATTGAGGGGTACAAGGTAGCAAGGAATGAGCTAAAAAAAGAGCTTAGGAGAGCTAGGAGGGGGCATGAGAAGTCCTTGGCGGGTCGGATCAAGAAAAACCCCAAGGCTTTTTACTCTTATGTGAGAAATAAAAGAATGACCAGGGTGAGGGTAGGGCCGGTCAAGGACAGTAGTGGGAACTTGTGCATGGAGTCAGAAGAGATAGGAGAGGTGATGAATGAATACTTTTCGTCAGTGTTCACCGAGGAGAGGGGCCATGTTCTTGAGGATGAGAGTGTGATAAAGGTGGATAGGCTGGAGGTGGTAGATGTTCTGAGGGAAGATGTTTTAGCAATTTTGAAGAACCTGAGGGTCGATAAGTCCCCTGGGCCAGATGGGATATATCCTAGGATTCTTTGGGAGGCAAGGGAGGAGATTGCAGAGCCTCTGGCTTTGATCTTTGGGTCCTCACTGTCCACGGGGATGGTGCCAGAGGACTGGAGAGTGGCGAATGTTGTTCCTCTCTTCAAGAAAGGAAATAGGAATGACCCTGGTAATTATAGGCCGGTTAGTCTTACTTCGGTGGTTGGTAAGATAATGGAAAAGGTCCTGAGGGATAGGATTTATGACCATTTGGAAAGGGGCAACTTAATCAGGGATAGTCAACACGGATTCATGAAGGGTAAGTCTTGCCTAACAAATTTGATTGAATTCTTTGAGGAGGTAACTAAGTGTGTAGATGAAGGTAGAGCAGTTGATGTCGTATACATGGATTTTAGTAAGGCGTTTGATAAGGTTCCCCATGGTCGTCTCATGAAGAAAGTAAGGAGTTGTGGGATAGAGGGAAATTTGGCCGATTGGATAAGTAACTGGCTATCTCATAGAAGGCAGAGGGTGGTGGTGGATGGAACATTTTCGGACTGGAGACCAGTTACCAGCGGTGTGCCACAGGGGTCGGTGCTGGGTCCTCTGCTGTTTGTGATTTTTATCAATGACTTGGAGGAGGGGACTGAAGGGTGGATCAGTAAATTTGCTGATGACACCAAGATTGGTGGAGTAGTGGATGAGGTGGAGGGCAGTTGTAGGCTGCAAAGAGACATTGATAGGATGCAGAGCTGGGCCGAAAAATGGCAGATGGAATTTAACCCTGATAAGTGCGAGGTGATTCATTTTGGTAGGGCAAATGTGAATAAGGATTACAGGGTCAACGGCAGGGTTCTGAGGAACGTGGAGGAGCAGAGGGATCTGGGGGTTCATATCCACAGATCTCTGAAGGTTGCCACTCAAGTGGATAGAGCAGTAAAGAAGGCCTATGGTGTGTTGCCGTTTATTAACAGAGGGTTTGAGTTTAAGAACCGTGTAGGCACAATACAGGCTTCTGAGATAAAGATCAGTTATTCACAAGTTGTAAAACACCACAGGCTTTGAAATGGGAATGGGTTATTGACCAAGAAACAAGCCCTATTGATAAAGCAAGGTTTGCTTCCAGAGCGTCTGAACATTGGAATCAAAACAATGGAATGACCTAAGTAAAGTGTTGTAATCTAACACGTCGAACAGGTGCACAGAACATTAAAAAAAACAAGTGCCTTTGAAAGAATGACATCAAGTAAGAAATAGCTGTCATAAAATAGTTTATGTTAAACTTAAGTGAGAAGTCGCACAACACCAGGTTATAGTCCAAGGGGTAAAAATTCACTTGGTTGCGCCTCCCGTTAGCGCCTTAAGAGGGCGCTAATGGGGCGCAAAGCCGCTAACGCCCGGGCGCAGCGATGTTTGCGCCGTTCGAGAACTTAACTTGAGATTGTGCGGCGGCGCTAAAACTTACCGCTGCGACCACCTGCGCGCGCAGATTGTGACGTCATTCCATGGTGCAACGCCCTTGGGGCGCCCCGGAGCGGAAATTGAGTGGCGCCCCCTGCCTTACCGCCTGGCGCTTCCAACGACCGGAAGACTGGAACGTTATCAATCGGTGTGGGGCTGGGGGGGGCGCTATTTAAAGGGGGCCTCTTCCTGTCTTTTTCTGTGGTCGACATTTATGCACCACTCGTTCTGAGAGAGAGAGAGATTCGGAGAGAGAGAGAGAGAGACTTCTACATTGACTCAACGCTTTGTGAGGTAGTTTTGCCTATTCATCCTAACTTTGTTGCTACTTTAGTTGCTGTACCTCATTACTTTTCTGGCAAAGAGAATATGGGGGCTGCAATGATTGGGGGCGTCGTCCTGCTCCAGCTGAATCGGAGGATACAGAGACGCAGACAGAGAGTGGCAATGATGGCCAGACAGAGGAGGGCCATCAGGCGCATGTACAGGAGAGCTTACCCTCCCAGGGTATATCGTGAACAGCTCTGCTACATCCATATGTCCGAGGAGCTGTGTTTGCGAAGGCTGCGATTCAGCAAGGAGGTGGTCACTGAGCTCTGCCACCTGCTGCAGCCAGATCTGCAGCCTCAGCTGAGGTCCAGGATGTCTCTGTCGGTGGCAGTGAAGGTCACAGTGGCTTTGAACTTCTACGCCACTGGCTCATTCCAAGCTGCTGTTGGGGACCTCGCCAATATCTCCCAGTTTGCGGTGCATCGCTGCATCCGGCAGGTCACCAATGCCCTCTTCAGAAGGAGACGAGACTTCATCTCTTTCCCTATGACCCCAGACAAGCAGCGTGACCGTGCTCTGGGCTTTGCGAGGGTAGCGGGCTTCCCCATGGTGCAGGGCGCCATTGACTGCACGCATGTGGCTTTGCGTGCTCCGCGAGAGAATGCAGAGGAATTCAGGAACAGAAAGGGGTTCCATTCCTTGAATGTGCAGTTGGTCTGTGACCACAGACAGGTGATACTCGCTGTCAATGCCCACTATCCGGGCAGCTGCCACGAAGCTTTCATCCTGCGCCAGACTACTGTGGCAGAAGTTTTCGAGGCACCGCATCAGCCAGTTGGTTGGCTTCTGGGGGACAAGGGGTACGCATTGAGCACCTGGCTGATGACACCGCTCCGTACGCCAAACACCGCTGCTGAGCTGCGGTACAATGAAAGCCATCAAGCAACCAGGAACATTATTGAGCGCACAATCGGCGTGCTGAAACAGCGGTTCCGCTGTCTGGACCATTCCGGAGGAGCCCTGCAGTACTCGCCTGAGCAAGTTTCGAACTTCGTAGTCGTGTGCTGCATGTTGCACAACATGGCAATCCTCAGGACCCAGCCAATGCCACCAGGCCTTGTAGCACCACCAGAGGAGGAGGAGGAAGAGGAGGAAGAGGACGAGGACGATGATCATCAGCAGCACCAAGGCAGGGAGGGCGGCCCACAATGGTCAAACTGCAAGGGCCGTCCGTCAACGACTAATAGCAAGCCGCTTCTAGGGCCCCTGCCATTGCTACAAACACTAATCAACCCAGCACGCAACCCCTAAGCCGGCCAAGGCACCAATAATTCCAACCACCAGCCATGTATATTTTGAATACAGAAACTTATTTATTTTACAAACTCTGTGTGTGTCAATTCCTCATGACAAACTCATAGAAATAAACACAAAAAAACAGTCAATAACATAACTGGTTCTCACAACCTGGAGATAATGTCCAAAACACTAAACAAAAGTTGGACCATGAACCTCGGCCTTTAATAAAAAAATGACCAGCATTTTGTCACACCTCCTACTTTTTGCCCTTCGAGGGTGATCTCCTTCCCTTGCGCACTTCCCCCCTTCTAACCCTACTGCTCCTCCGTAATGGGACCTCAGTGGCTGCAGCAAGGCTGGTGGAAGGCTGCTGCTCGTCAGACCCTGACACTGCAGATGCCCCTGAAGGACGGCCTCGACCACTTCTGGGCCTGGAGGGCCCGGCTGCAGACTGCACCAACTCTGCATGGGCGGCAGCAGTCTGTCCTACAGGCGGTGGCAAGTGCAGTGGAGAAGTGACAGTGTTGGCAGCAGGAATGCTGTCATCGTGAGAGAGGCCAGCAACTCCCTGCTTGCCCGACACACTGGCACTCCCACGGGGCAGCACTTCAGCATCCGGAGCAATCTGCCGGAGAACAGATTGCTGGCCTGCTGCGGCGCGGTGACAGCCCCGGGGACATGTGCACGAACCATCGAGGTTGGCAGCAGTCTGTGCTCGCGTGGCCTCCATCTGAGTCTGTATGAGAGCAGTCAGAGGTGGGATCACGGCAGCCAGTGACTGAATTGCAGCACTAAGCGTTAGTGTGGCATCCGCCTGTGCTACAGCGAAGTGCTCCACACTCCTTGCCAGTGACTCAATGCAATCGGGCACCCTTCCCACTGCACCCATGAGCTCAGTGTGCATGCCCACCGCCTGGGTGTTCATTTCTGCGATCAGCCGCTCCTCCTCTGCGTCCATTGCAGTAGGAGTGTCTGGCATACTCTCCCTCTGGGGAGAAGGCCCCCGTTCTTCCCTACCCCCCCCATGGCGTTGCTGCAGCCCGCTGGGTCCTGGAGCTTCACCATCATCAGCCCCTTCCCCCCTGCTCCCCTCCGGGGAAGGCGTGTTCCCAGTGTGGGCATGGGCTTCCTCGGGAGAGGGTGGCACTGATGCTCTGGCTTCCTCTTCCTCCTCAGCTGCAGCATCACTCCCAGTGGCAGCTTCAGGGCCCGTCTCCTCAGCTGGTGAATCACCATCTGAAAGCAGGGAGGTACAAGAGTGGCTTTAGCGTGAGGACAGGGTGGCAGTAAGGGAGGAATAAGTGCAGCGAGTTAGCAAGTTGGATTGAAAGTGTCAAAGGCTGGTATTGTGAGGGACAAGTGGAAGGACAGAGGACAAAAAGGTGATGACCTTACCATTGCTGTCCACAACGGGGTCGGCGTCTCCAGTGGCGACGGGACCGATCACCCGGCTTGCCACAATCCTGTGGACGCGCTCCTCCAGATCGCTGAGGGGTTGCAGCTGAAGCCGCCCTCCACCTGTCCGTTGCCGCTGTCTCCTATTATGAGCCAGCTTAGCCTGCAAGAAAAAGGACAGCATCTGAGTAAATATACAGCCATGGTCTTGCCTGATGTGCCTCCCATAGGTGAATAGCCCTTACAATATACAGCCATGGTCTTGCCTGATGTGCCTCCCATAGGTGAATAGCCCTTACTGTATGCAAAGTGTGGAATGTGTGTGTGTGTTTGATGAAAGGGCCATAGGTGTTGGATGAGTGTTGTGCATTGGGGTGTTAAGGTCGTCAACCTGAAACGTTAACTCTGTTTCTCTCTCCACAGATGCTGCCTGACCTGCTGAGTATTTCCAGCATTTTCTGTTTTTATATCAGTCAGTTGGTTATTTGACTGAGCTTAGTAGGAAAATTCACTGCCTGCAATACTGCGGTATATTGATGACTAAGGTCGCAGGTTCAATCCTTGAGATGGGCTGATTTACCTGATCCCATTAGGGTGGTAGTAAGGGTACTGCAATTAGCATTACTGCTTCTGGGTTGGGGGAAGAGGAAGAAATCAGCCAGGGTTCCTGATTTGGATCACTATCCAGCATTAGGTGTATCAAACTTCCAGTGTTGGGTGTTCTCTGTTGTATAGCAGGAAAGTAAACAGTGCTAAACAGCTGTTAAGATATTGCCAGTGTTAACGTTGCATTTTCCACTGCACTTTCACACTTGTCTTGTAGTACTGCACATGACATAACAAAGATCTGTCACTTAAAAATTTCTGGGACTGTTCCTACACTGACAATCTTAAATAGCCTGTGGGGTAATATAGATACTTCAAAACTGAAAGCGTGGAAACAGTTACACAACGAAGTCAGCTGTTTTTTATGTGCAGAGGAATCTCTTACAATTTAAGGAAAACATGAACCCCAATTTATTCCACATAAACTGTATGGGATAGCAAATGGTTCCAAGATTAATAGCTGATATACAATGCCCACCAAGTTAGATCCCCTTTGTATCACAGGTGAGCATTTATTATTTGGGATTTATCCCCAGTGTTTTATACTTCCATTTCAATATTGTGGTAATGTATTTTATGCAGCACATCTTTACTAATTTATCAATTATACAATAAAAGAAATATTGCATCTATACCAGAGAAATCATACAGCTATGAAGATGTTTTGTAATACATAAGAAATTGCATATTTTCTTAACTTTTCTTTTTTAAACAATAGTAAAGATACCAATTTAGAAATCAAACTAATTTCCTAAAACAGCAAAATTAGTTTATTAACATTGTGTATATAAAACAGCCTAGAGAAGAGCCCAATTCAGAAAACCTTTAAAGCCATATTCTGAACCATTGAACTCACAGTGGAACAATGTGTATTTAGCATAATGTTAATTTTCTAACCCAATTCCTCAAAAATTCAAAAGCACTGCCTATGTCAATTAAAATTTCACAATGAGGTGGTTACAACATTCCCCCAGGACATTGCCACAGCCTTTCTGTTGATATCCTTGTAGTGACATGACATTTTCAGTATGCTTAGCTCAGTTCAGTGTGAATTACATTCACTTCACCAGGCTTTACCCAGTTCAATACAACAGTCAAGTTGAAGTGGGTGACATATTCATTTCACTATGTGCTGTTTTCCATTTCAGTAGATTTTATTCATTTCAGTGAGAAAGCCTGAAGAACCAGTCAAAAATAACTACTTGGGTATTTGGCAAACTGGGACATTAGAGTCATATTCTCTCCATTGTACAACGTACAAAATGTACAGACATATAAGATAGCACCTAAAAATTGTTACAAGCGTGATATCTAAATCAGCAATGATAGCATATGTTCCACCTCATGCAGTGATCTGTGCTGACAATTGTCGGCTGGCAGCAGGAATGACTAAAGTGCATGATAATCAGTGTTAAAAATCTGTTGATAATCCGGTGGCCTCCTGCTGAACTTACGGCAAACTTATAATAGAACTTGGATACATCGGGATCCAGCCTTAAGTCCGAGTATCTGGGATAGCCTCATGGAGGAAGAAAAGGGGCAGGGCCAGGAATAGGGACCCCATGAATCTGGAGTTCCCGCTTTCTGGCCCTCAACAACAACAGCAACAACTTGTATTATTATAGCACCTTTAACATAGTAAAACGTCCCAAGGTGCTTCACAGGAGTATTATAAAACAAAATTTGACACCGAGCCACATAAGGAGAAATTAGGGCAGATGAGAGATAGGTTTTAAGGAACGTCTTAAAGGAGGAAAGAGAGGTAGAGAGGCATAGAGGTTGAGGGAGGGAATTCCCCAGCTTAGGGCCTAGGCAGCTGAAGGCACGGCCACCATTGGTTGAGCGATTAAAATCAGGGATGCTCAAGAGGCCAGAATTAGAGGAGCACAGATATTTCGGGGGGTTGTGGAGCTGGAGGAGATTAAGAGATAGGGAGGGGCGAGTCAATTGAGGGATTTGAAAACAAGGATGAGAATTTTAAAGTCGATGCGCTGCTTAACCGGGAGCCAATGTAGGTCAGCGAGCACAGGGGTGATGGGTGAACGGGACTTGGTGCGGGTTAGGACACGGGCAACCGAGTTTTGGATGACGTCAAGTTTACGTAGGGTAGAACGTGGGAGGCCAGCCAGGAGTGTGTTGGAATAGTCAAGTCTAGAGGTAACAAAAGGCATGGATGAGGGTTTCAGCAGCGAGTGAGCTGAGGCAGGGGTGGAGACGGGCAATGTTACGGAGGTGGAAGTAGGCCGTCTTAGTAATGACGCGGATGTGTGGTCGGAAGCTCATTTCAGGGTCAAATATGACACCAAGGTTGTGAACAGTCTGGTTCAGCCTTAGACAGATGCTAGGGAGAGGGATGGAGTCGGTGGCTAGGGAACGGAGTTTGTGGTGGGGACCAAAGACAATGGGTTGAATTTTCCGTGGTGGTAGCGGGCGTGATTGGTGGCAGGCCGGGTGGGAAAGTTGTTTTTTTTGACAGCGGGTCGGGAACCCGGTCAACTTGCTCCGACGCACCTGCTCCACAAGCGCATCTGTCATCGTGGAGCCGACCCAACCTGCAGCGGCGGGGGACCCAATTGAAATCATTATGCAGTACTTTACAGGCACTTAAGAGCCTTTTTCCTCACTACTTTTTAAACTTCCCTGCATGGCCACGGGATTCACACAGCTCGGGAACCACGTCTGCCAACCTGAGGTGCAAGTTCCGTGGCCATTTTCCAGCTGATTACTTGACAGCATGGAAAACAAACCAAAATAAAAACATGTTGATTACATCAGCTAACAGATTGATGGAGATTCTGTTCTACTTGAAAAGCTACTGGTAAATGTTAATTTTTCACTGACCATTCTCGGCTGTTGCCTTCCAAGTCAACAGTAATTGCAGTGAATTGATCTGCACTATAAAAAATTACATATACCATTTAAATAAATGTTTGTGTTGTTTCTGGTCAGGTTTTTCTCACAGTATACTGTGATTGTCCAGTTACACATTAAATCAAGTCATCAACTGTAACAATTTCATTCTTATCACTCATTCCACTGGTTCAATTTGCTTTCAGTCCCTGAATATGACTAATTTAATTTTTCAATCTGAGACTTTAGGGTGAATTTCTGCAGAGGTTCTCTCACTTGTCCATTGTTAACTTCAAAGGAAGAGCAGCAGAAGTCCCAGAAACACATTGTAAGCATCACTGTTTGTCAGGGATTCTGCAGCTCTTCCGCTGATCTTGCATAAGATTGTAAATCCTTCCCTTTACAATTACATTTAAAATCTGCTTAATTTTATGCCTTACCTAAACACACACATCTTTTATTTGTACCAGTTACTGATACAAAAGTCTATAGATTTGTGACTAAAGCACCAATACCTTCCCAATTAATGTACTTTTTAAATTATGTTCTTGATCGTATTTGTAGATGGTGTCATATTACTTAATGATATTATTTAAATATTTCTTTGTCACTCATATATAACTTTTATTATATTATTGTACAGTAAAGACTCAACACCCACTATGTTAGATTAAACTTAAAATTTAATGTGGCCAGGGTCCCTTTAAGGATCCCGGCTTAAATCACATCATGAATGACGTCACCAGACCTGCTCCATCTAATTGGGCCGGGTAATGCATTGGGCAGGCTCAATAGGTCCCATTAAGGTATGTTCATTTTCTACAGCGGGATGGAGCCAGCAGCGGGGTCCCGACCCGCCACCGACACCGGCCGCAGCGGACCCACCCAGGGGAGGAAAATTTCGGCCACTGGCTTTGGGTGTTCCCAATACTTAATTGAGTTACTTTCAGTTCAGACCCGGTGTAGTGTACCTCCCCAATACCTAATGGAAATGGTACTTGCCTGATACAGGAGGCTAGTGGCAACAGGACCGTCAGCTTTCTTGGGGTGAAGGAATCCCAGCCCTCCCCAGACTAGCAAGTTTCCACTGGTGTTTCTGGTGTCTTCAGTGAAGAGAGAAGCGCCACAGAGTCATCCTCAAACCATCAAAGGTCTGCTCCTCATGGTCCCTCTCCCTGACCCCACTAAGTTAGGTATCAGCCTTAGCTCAGTGGTAGCACTCTCACCGCTGAGTCAGAAGGTTGTAGGGTCAAGCCCCACTCCATAGACTTGAGCAGATAATCCAAACTGAGACTTCAGTGCAGTACTCGGGGAGTTAAATCAAGGCCATGTTTTCCCTTGCAGGTGGACGTTAAAAGATGCCATAGCACTATTCGTGGTTGACTCTTAACTATCCTCTGAAGTGGCCTAGCAGGACATTCAGTTGTGTCAAACCACGATAAAAAATTCTACAGCAGTTCAATAAGAAGGCCCATCACCACCTTCTCAGACCAACTAGCAATGGGCAAATACATGTCGACAATGCTAGAGATGCCCACATCCTGAGAATGAATTAAAAAAGAAGAGCAGATAAGTTGTCTTGTTGTCCTGGCCAACATTTATCCCTTAACTAACAACACCAAAAAAACAGATTGGCTGGTGATTTATCTCATTGCTGTTTGGTTTGTGGGACCGTGCTGTGTTTAAATTGGCTGCATGTTTCTCTATGTTGCAACAATGATTAAACTTCAACAGTACTTCATTGGCTGTGAAGCGCTTTGTGATGTCCTGAGGATGTGAAAGGTGTTACATGTCAGTACAATTGGGTGACGATACGTCCCTGTTTTCCGGGGACATTCCCCGGATGAGGTACTGTGTCCCCGGGCAAACCAGGTCCCTGGAAGTGTTCCCGGTTCACGAAACTTGCTCCCGAATAGACTAGAGCCATATTCATTGGAATATATGCATATCAATCCGTTAAACATAATCACAGTTTCAGGTCAATGGACTGAACAGTGTTATTGTATTAGTTATAAACGGTGTCTGAATGTGCTTCAATAGTGTGACGTCACATCCGTCGTAATTATATGCACATTTGTTTTGCATTTGTAGTGTATAGGCTGCTAAAAGATTTTGTCTCGCTACACTGCGCAACCTACATTTTCCGTCCTGGCTACTTTGCTGTGCTCCCACCCTGTGTGTCCCCAGATTCGGTTTTAGAAAATATGGTCACCCTAGAGTACAAGTTATTTCAGTCGGGGACAATGACAGAGCTGAGTGTCACGCACAATCTCAGCGTGATTGCTGGGATTGCGCCCCTGAGGATTTTTGGGGCCTCTACATTACACAAACACATGTACGTATGTAAAATATTAAATAGCTACTGATAAGTAGCAGAAAAATTACATAGTGAAAGACAGAAAATGAATTGACTGCTGCTGGTTGCCTGTGAAAATGTTTATGAAGCTTCATCCGCATCAAAAGCAATGGAAGAGTAAACTGAACCCAGTTTGCAAGTCCGACAATTTCAGTCTTAAACAATGTTGAGAGAAACTAAAGAAGAGTAAAAGGCGAATCCTGCTCCGAGATGGGAGTACATTGCTGGGTGTTTAGGGAGTTTTTATTGATTTATTTTTGGAATATACAGATTTTGAAGTACCTGGTAGATATAAAAGGGGATTATATCAAATGACAGTCACAGTTTCAAGTTCGCCAAGAATATTATGGTAATAAATGTTTTGTTAATGTGGGATTAATTCTGGTTAGAGGTAGATGTCTAGAAATTGATTTATGAGATGTTAATATTTTGTGTTAACATTTTGGAAGTGATCATCCAGTATCCTACGTTATACTAAACTCAACTATCAGTGTTTCATAAAACAATTACTCATAAATACAAAGATAAGAATGATTATAATCTTAATAATCAATGTTTAGCCATATTTTACAAAAAAAGTTCTTTCTAATATTTGTAGCTATAGTCACCCTCCTTTTGAGGCCCCCCTATTCCTTGGTACTGGGCCTCTACCAATGCTGCTGTGTAAATGGATGATAACAGTCATTCAAAATGAGCCTGTACTGACTTATCCATTGACTTTAATTCCCTCATTGTAGGGAACTGCTTAGCTTCCACTAGATGCCTCCCGCCACCTAGTTGGTACAGCTGAGTCTGAACACCCTCTGTCACTGGAATCATGGGCCTGAACCAATGCCTTAGTATTCTGTGTATCACAGCAATCTAAGTTAATCCTCAAACATTGTAAAATACTAAAATTAATACTTTGGAACTTCTGCCAAGCACAGTGTTTGGCAGAGCAGGAGGGAGGGCTTTAGATTCCTGAGACATTGGGACTGTTTCTGGGGAAGGTGGGACCTGTACAAGCCGACGGGTTACACCTCAACAGAGCCGGGACTAATATCCTCGCGGGGAGGTTTGCTAGTGCTGTTGGGGAGGGTTTAAACTAGCTTGGCAGGGGGATGGGCACCAGCATATAGGAGTAGAAAAGAGGAATAAGGTGCATAAAAGAGTGAGTGTGTTGGATAGTACTAGAGAAGAAAGTAGTACTAGAGGCGGAAGTAGTACCATATTAGACAGGAGCAGACTAAGAAAAACTATGAAAAATTCAAAAATGGGTTTAGAATGCATGCACATAAACGCACAAAGTGTGATGAATAAGGTTGGTGAGCTACAAGCACAATTAGCCGTGTGGCAATATGATATTGCGGCAATAACGGAAACGTGACTTAAAAATGGTGAGGACTGGTCACTTAATATTCAAGGGTACAAGGTGCTCAGAGAAGATAGGGAAGGAAAAAAGGGAGGTGGGGTGTCAGTGCTGATTAAGGAAGACATTGTAGTGTTGGAAAGAGAGGATGTTCTTGCGGGGACAAGGACAGAATCCATTTGGTTAGAGTTGAGGAGCAAAAAGGGTATGATCACGCTATTGGGGGTATCCTACAGGCCTCCAAATAGTGAGAGGGAGGTAGAGGAGCACATCTGCAGGGAAATCGCAGAGATATGCAAGAGCTGTAGAGTGGTCATATTGGGGGACTTTAATTACCCAAATATCAATTGGGATAATGCTAGGGTAAAGGGAAAGGAGGGGGAGGAATTTCTGAAATGTGTTTAGGAGAATTTCCTTGACCAGTAAGTTCTTGGCCCAACTAGGAAGGAGGCATTGCTGGATCTGGTGCTGGGGAATGAGGTGGGCCAGGTCGACCAAGTGTCTGTGGGAGAACACTTGGGTACGAGTGATCATTGTATCATAAGATTTAGATTAGCAATGGAGAGGAGCAAGGAACAATCTAGAGTGGAACTTCTAAACGGGAATAGGGCTAACTTCAATGGGATGCGAAAGGATCTAGCCAGGGTAAAATGGAACCAAAGACTGACAGGAAAAACTGTAACGGAACAATGGGTGATCTTTAAGGAGGAGATGTTCCAAGTCCAGGCTAGGTAAATTCCAATAAGAGGGAAGGGTAAGGGAACCAAAGCAAGGGCTCCTTGGATGACGAGGGAGATAGAAAAGATGATGAAACAGAAAAAGAGCGTATATGATGCATGTCAGGTGAATTCTTCAAGGGAGAACCAGACCAAATATAATAAGTTGAGAGGGGAAGTGAAGATGAAAATAAGATTGGCGAAGAGAGAATATGAGAGTAGAATGGCGGTTAACATAGAAACATAGAAACATAGAAACTAGGAGCAGGAGTAGGCCATTCGGCCCGTCGAGCCTGCTCCACCATTCAATACGATCATGGCTGATCATCCAAAATCCAGTACCCTGTCCCTGCTTTCTCACACAGAATCCCCATCGAGCCTGCACCGACACATATCCCACCCTATCCCCGTAACCCCACGTATTTAATTCCCCCTAACATATCCCATCCTATCCCCGTAACCCCACATATTTAATCCCCCCCTAACACTAAGGGTCAATTTATCATAGCCAAATCAACCTAACCCGCACATTTTTTACATACCGGCATGTAAACAGTAAGCGGGTAGTAAAAGGCGAGGTGGGGCCTATTAGAGACAAAGAAGGTGATATATGCTTAGAGGCGCAGGGCAAGGCTAAAATACTCAATGAGTACTTTGTATCGGTGTTTACTAAGGAGGTGGATGCTGACAAAATATCGGTAGAAGTGGAAAAGGTAGAAGCAATGGAAGAGGTGAAAATTGATAGACAGGATGTACTAGAAAGGCTGGGTATGCTTAGAGTGGATAAGTCGCCTGGTCCAGATGGCTTGCATTCCAGGTTGCTAAGGGAATTGGGGGAGGAGATAGCGGAAGGGCTTGCCATAATTTTCCAATCTTCCCTAGATGCGGGGGAGGTGCCTGAGGATTGGAAAGTGGCAAATGTGACACCATTGTTCAAAAAAGGGTGTAAGGACAATCCTAGTAACTACAGGCCGATCAGTTTAACATCAGTGGTGGGTAAAGTTTTAGAATCAATAATCAAGGAAAAAATTAACGGGCACTTGGAGAGGTTTAAGCTAATTAAGGAGAGCCAACACGGATTTGTAAAAGGCAGATCATGTTTGACTAATCTAATTGAATTTTTTGATGAAGTAACAGAGGATTGATCAAGGGAATGCAATGAATGTTGTCTGCATGGACTTTCGGAAGGCGTTTGAAAAAGTACCACATAGAAGGCTGGTTAACAAAATTGAGGCTCATGGAATAGGTGGGTCAGTGGCAGCTTGGATAAGGAATTGGCTTAAGGACAGAAAACAGCAAGTTGTGGTAAATGGCTGTTTTTCAGACTGGAGGATGGTAGACAGTGGTGTTCCCCAAGGATCAGTGCTGGGGCCACTGCTTTTTTTGATACATATAAATGACCTGGATAATGGAATACAGAGTAGAATTTCTAAATTTGCCGATGACACCAAACTTGGGGGTATGGCAAACAATGAAGTTGATACCAATCGACTGCAACAGGACATAGAAAGGCTAGCAGAATGGTCAGACAAGTGGCAGATGGAGTTTAATACAGAGAAGTGTGAGGTGATGCATTTTGGCAGAAGGAACAGGGAGAGGCAATATACACTTAATGGCACAGTTTTAAAGAGTGTGCAGGGACAGAGGGACCTGGGAGTTAATGTGCATAGGTCCCTGAAGGTGGCAGGACATATTGAGAGAGTGGTTAGCAAAGCATATGGGATCTTGGACTTCATAAATAGAGGTACTGAGTACAAAAGTAGAGAAGTTATGCTGAACCTTTATAAAGCGCTGGTTAGGCCACAACTGGAATATTGCGTCCAGTTCTGGTCACCACACTTTAAGAAGGATGTGAAGGCCCTGAATGGTTCCGGGGATGGGGGATCTTAGCTACAAGGACAGATTGGAGAAGCTGGATTTGTTTTCATTAGAGCAAAGGAGGTTGAGGGATGATTTGATAGAGGTGTACAAGATTATGACGGGTTTGGATAGGCTAGACGGGGAAAGGCTGTTCCCATTAGTTGATGGTACAAGGACTAGGGGACACAGATTTAAGGCTTTGAGCAAGAGATACAGGGGGGACGTGAGGAAATTTTTTTATACGCAGCGAGTGGTGAGGACCTGGAATTCGCTGCCGACAGAAGTGGTGGAAGCGGAGACACTCAATGTTTTCAAGGGGAGAGTGGATAGGCACTTGAGGGAAATAAACTTACAGGGCTACGGGGATTGAGCGGGGGAATGGGACTGACTGGATTGCTCTACAGAGAGCCGGCACGGACTCGATGGGCCGAATGGCCTCCTTCTGTGCCGTATGACTCTATGGGGGAAAATTCAGTATCGCCCCGTTTGGGGCGCAATTATCGGCCGGGCGCAAAGATTAGCGCCTGGCGCTAATTATCGCCTCCGACTGCAAACTTGACTTTTATCGCCCCTGGAGGTGATTGGAGCGCTAAATCAGGCGCTACACATCTGTCTTAAGGCGCAAAGGCCGAGGAGCGAAGCGCTAACTCAGAGCGCTGGCGAAGCTCATGTGATGTCAGTCAGCAATGGAACACAGACACAATGGCCCCGGCCAGTTCTTAAAGGGAGGGTTGATCTTGCTTTCCATCCACATCCTGCTCATTGCAGCCTTGAATCTCAGCCTGGAGAGACCTGTACATCAAATCTGCTGGAAAGAACAATGGAGAGGCCCAGGGAAAGAGCTCAGAGTGCAGCTCCCACAATCTCTTTTAAATCGATACAAGGAAGGGCAAATCAAAATGAACCTGCAAAGTGCTGCTCAGTACCCAAAACTCCTTCACACAGCGTTGAATCTCTCCAGAAGTCTCTCTCTCTCTCTCTCAGAATGCGTGGTTCAAAAATGTTGCCAACAAAAAAAGGCAGGAAGCGGTCGCCTTTAAATAGCGCTCCCCCAGTCCCTTCCTGACTGCAAAACGCTCCCCTCAACCTGTCGTTGCTAGCAGCGGGCTGTAAGGCAGGGGGTGCCTACTCAATATCCGCTCTGCGGCGCTACCGGGGCGTTGCGCACTCGACTGACGTCACGATCTGCCAGCGCAGGAGATCGTGGCAGTACTGTTTAGCACCGCTGCAAAATGGCTAGTTAATTTCGCGAGTGGCGCAAACATCGCCGCGCCCAGGCACAAGTTGCTTTGCGCCCCATTAGCGCCCTCTTAAGGCGCTAACGGGAGGCGCAACCAACTGAATTTTTCCCCCTATATTCCTGTAAAACGTGGTATCCTTTACAAGCTGCTGCTTCCTCTGCAGTTCTTGGCAATGTTTCATTGTGCCCTTTTTACTCTTGATTAATCACAGGACACTATCAAGTGTCACCATTGGCCTCTTCTGACCTCTCATCTATTCAAGGATCTTTTGATTTAATCTAAAACTGGCTACCTCCACACACTACACATTCTGTCTTTAGCTTGCATGTCATTTTTGAGATATGACCCTCTTCGCGCTCCATTCATCTCATTCACCGTGCGGAAATTAAACTGGGGTTAAAGGGATCATTGCTCAAAATATCACGCACTGCTTCTTCAGTGTTGCTTTAGAGGTGTTAAAGGTGGAAAGATTATGAAAATTTAGGATGCATTAGTCATCAGTTATTATTAACCCAACTGACAAAGGAAATGAAAGCTGATTTGGATCAGCAATATTTTGATTCTTTCAGTTCATATTATACATGCTAGGATGGTGTAGCCATTACACAGAAGGAATTTTGCCATCTATTTTCCATTTAGGAGCAAAGCAACAGTGGATGCTGATGCCATTGTTCAGATTTCTAAATGCCTCTGATACTACTCCTTATATCAGATTGTGAAAGTCTTGCAGCATTCCATTTCCGCACACTGTTCAGCCATACTGGTGTTCTTATTATTGTTTTATGTTGGGCTACTTAGATGGGGAGAAGTTTTAAGGTTATTTCAGTCAAAGCTATTTCAGCCTGTGCCAGTTTACTTGGTTGTATTTCTTCTCCAGAACTAGGTTTTGCATTAATGTTGTTCTCATCAAGGTAAAGGATGTCAATACTAGAAAACAAAACGTTGTTCTCCTTGTCCCCCACCCCACCGTACCCCAATTTGTTCCTGCTCTGTAGTGGAACTGAATCATACTACAGTCTGGTGTCATTGGTGGTGATAGCCGGCAGTACTTCAGCCAAGCAACTGTTCTTTACGTGTGAATCCAGACAACAAAGGTAGAATCTTCTGCTCCCATTCTACCCTATTTTGGGTGTATCTAGGGTGGGGTAGGAGCAGAAAATTGGGTGGAGAGCTTTACCACCAGCTCTCCGCTGCGCACTGGCACTTCAGGGATTTTCCGCTGGAAGTGATAGCAGCTGTTGGAACCGTCTACCTAACTATGGCTGGACATATTCAAAGAGGACAGTAATGATCGCATAGTGTTGTACATTTGATTTCCTGCCATTACTTCCATAACAACCTGGATGCAAAGGATGCCGTGCTGGGGGCATTTAAGTATTTAAAGTTCCCGTCCAGGAGTACAGTCAATTGTGGAACTGGTTTGAAGCATAAAAAAACGCTATAAATACTTTATTTGCGAACAGCAAATTCTGAGATTTAGTCCGCAAACACAATGACAGCAGATTTTGTGCTTAAATTCTTTTTGGCACAGGACCCAAGCTAATGGCTAGGAACAGAGCAGGGATCGGGCTACATTCTCCTGGGCCTGCCCCACACCCAATACTGCCATACCCCTATGACATTTCAGTTCCCTCCATCCACTGCTTACAAATTCTGGAACCCTGCTCCCTGTGAAATGAAACCCTGGGACCCTCTCCCAAGTATTATTAGACCCGGAGACTCCTTACCCACTGGTACCAAACTCCGAGACCTTTCTTTCTAGTGCTTCCAGACTTGGAAACTTCCCCACGGTACCTACAACCAATGGTCCCAGACACAAGTACCTCTCCCCAATGTTCCCAAACAATGCAATCCCACTCCCCTGTGCTTCCAGATTTCAAGACCTCCACCTAGTTCAATTGGACTTTCATACTTCACCCAGTGTTCCAGATCTTGGTACGCTGCCTAGGACCTTCTCAACCTAGTGCTAACAGACCCTGGAACTTCTTCTAATGGTCCCAGACCTTTAGCTCCATCGCCCCACAGTGCTGCCATACCCTGAGCATCCCTGCCGCCCACTGCTGCCATACCCTGGATTTCCCCCCACTACTGCTAGACCCCAGGAATAATCCAAAGAAACAAACCCCACATGCCACCCCCCAGTCCTACCAAACCCCAGATTCCCCTTAAGCATTACTACCATACACAAAAATGCCACTAGTTTCAAAACCAAGCAACCCCCATAATCGTTACTGAACTCCACAAGCCCCACCCCCACGACTGGTAAATCAGTCAAACCTACCTCCAATCTGTTACTTTACCTTCCATCTTCTGTACTCAGCTTTAATTAAAGTAAGAGATTAAAAATTAAATAGATAGGTAAAGAAATATATAATAATAATCGTTATCATCAAAGCCACTCATTTATAGGTTTCATGGAAAAATGACCAGATCACTAAGTTTGATCTCCAAGTCACCAGTAAAGGTCCTGGAACGCCATGTAATAAAAACAGAATTTGACTTTTTCAGTCACCGTAAATTAATGGCCCTGATTCTAACTCCCCTATTATTATAAAGCAACGTATCTTCTAACTCACCATTTGCAACATTACAGCACATCCACTAATACTTCATCATAATATTTATTTCTGAATTACAAATGTTTTGTGCAAAATGGCATCGGAATGCTAATTCCAATGAATGAGTAATTGTCTAGTAGGTGATTTAGTGTCGATAAACTGCTGTTTTAGATTAGATAAATGCATTACATTTATGTCAGTCAAAAAACATCCACTTCTTTCTCACACAGACCAAAACTATTCATTCACCCTAAAGCCTGTCAATCAAAAGGTATACTTTTACTGTTCTATCTAAAATTAATTAGCATTATATTGACATAGGTAACTTCACACAACCCAGACTCTACAGTATTGCCTTAATTAGTTGTCCATTCACAACAGACCAGTTTGTTTTAGAAACCTACAACGAACTGGGCTTTCTCCAATATGAACTGAGGTTGGTAGATAGATGCTGAACTACAAACTGAATTGACCCCTATTGGGCCAGTTTAAGCACCTGAATTTTGTTCTGCTTTATTTATGTTTATACCATTATTTCATATTACCCAATGCATGTTTCTGTGGTTATTCAGTGGTTATTAGTTAAGCAACTGTTGCCTTTTGTTGAAGCCACAGAGACAAAGATAGGCGCTGTTCTAAAAATACATTTTCTTTAATTTTTTTTTATCTTGGACTGTCTGTTGGAAAGAGAGATACTTTGCCTTCTTGTAGTGCTATACTTATCAAGATAGGAAATGAGTATGTGCTTTGTGGTGGAAATTTGTCTGTCTGATCCCTGGTAGTATAATATGATTCCTGTCCAAGGTCCTTAGTTATGGGTGAAACTATTCTGAAACATTCTTACAAATGATTTCACTTGTACAGATGAGCATAGGTAAAAACTATTGCCATTTGATTTATTTATGGTATCAACATTTGGGGTTGGCTTTCAATTTGGAGGTACTGTATTTGACTCTCAAAAGCTGAATCTGAACTTCGATCTGAACGTTCATCCCTTGACTGCTATGAAAACTGACAACTCTTGCTATGGATTAAATACCAGTTTGATTTGGTATCAGCCTTATGTAAGTGGTGTCTGAGTTCATTCTGAAGAGCATTTGATCTCTTCCATGTGTGTGTTAATTGGATGTCACTGTATTGGAATCCATGCCCACCCAGGTTGCTGTTAGATTTGAAGAGGTCATGATGTGGAGATGCCGGCGTTGGACTGGGGTGGACAAAAATGAGAAGTCGCACAACACCAGGTTATAGTCCAACAGATTTGGAGGAAAAAAAACACAAGGCCGGCTTTATAATAAATAATTTTTTTAAAAAGACTAACACAAGAACCAACACAAATTGACAGGATATGCAGCCAGCAGGTGTTTTGACACGTTGGACCCCCTGGGACACATCTCATTGTCCTGGCTGTGCTCTTAGTGTGTCTTTGATGTAGGGAAAGATTTGAATAGATTTTCTCTGTGTTTATATTGTGAATTCTGGGAGATTCTCTCACTGCTACCCTACCTGAGGAAGGAGCGAACCGCTCCGAAAGCTTGTAAAATTAAATAAATCTGTTGGACTATAACCTGGTGTTGTGCGACTTCTCAGATTTGAAGAGGTTTGACATCTGCAACAGACCTTGGATCAGCTTGTGAAATAAGTCTTGCAAAGTCACTCCAAGCAACAATATAAAGGATTCATTTAAGACCACTGAACGTGATGGCTGTAAGTTGAGTCTACAGGGAGCTTATTTCAAAGAATGTCTAGACTGGAAAAGGGTTAAAAAAAAAAACAGGTTTTTGATGGAAATCAGTTTGTTGGTATGGCAGTTCAAGCTTCAGTCTTGGAATCCAAATGATCAGATTATGCATCACAATTGTGAAGATAAAGTGGTGACCTCGTATTACCACACTCACTGTTCCCGTCAAATTTAAGACACCATTTGAGTATATGAAGGTGAATGAAGGAAGGTAGTACAACAACTAAATATAAAAGGTAATTAAACAGGACTTTTCTGTTTGATAGAATAATGTATAAATCATTTAGTAAACTATTATCAATGCCATCTCCATGACTCCAAATAATGGTTCTCTGGCCATCCAGTAGAGAATGAGACCTCTGTTGATATTATCTTCCTTCTGTTGATTGTGTACATCCTACCTCTGCTCAGGATTGTGCCTGGCGATCTGGTGGAATTTGGCAACTTATCATCAAGAAGAAATCAAAATAAGTCTGTTAGACTGAAAGTTCAATCTTTCAGTCTGTGGTACACTGCACTATTGTGTTACATCAATGTGTCACGTTGGAGTCTAATCTAATCAAGTTGGACCTTATTAGCACTATTCAGTAATGTGATCCTAGTATTTCCAGGCAACTTTCACTGAAATATTATCCAGGTCTGACTTCTTAGTTTCCAAGATCAGCCATAGTGAGAGTGTTGTGAGTGAGGGCTACTGTCCAAATATCATAAAGATAGAACTGCTATAAATTATTATGCAAAGTCCATTATGTAACTAATCTCATTTACATACCTATTATATTAAAAATGGTAGGTGGGTCACAACATTCCAGTTCAAAATGCATTGAAAAACCTTACGTCAACTGTCTTTATGGCATTTTTGCATTAGACTAGTCAATCTCCCATGGCTTTACACATGAGTAGTGAAGATCATGTGCTGTCGTTAGGTCAAGTAGTGTTAGAGGGTGAGGAGAATAGCTGGACCAAGGTGGAAAGAGAGAGGGGAGTGGGAAAAGGAGGAAGAAGAAGGGGATGGCAAGGGGATGAGGAAGGAGTGGGAAGGGGTGAGTTGGAGGGGATAGGGGAACAGAAGAGGAGAGGACAAGAGGGTGGAGAGGAGGGGGATAGAGTAGTGGGCTGGGGAGGAGGAGAAAGGAGAAGAGAAGAGAAGGGGAGGGGAAGTGAGGGCAGGGGTGGGATGAATCTACCTCAGCAGGAATAAAACTTGGAAAAATACTTAATTGGGAGAAGGTAGGAAAAGTACTTGGGGGCAGCTCACAATAATGGTCCCCCCAATGTGGTATATAGTGGGGGTAATTGGGGTAGAATTTGGGGAAAATTGGTCTGCAGGATTAGCCATAAGGCTCCTGGTGGGCCTTAAAGGGGGCTGGTGCTTTTTTGGGGGGAGATTTCAGGTACAGGTTTTTTTGTGGTGGATTTGAGGCAGTAGCTTCTAAAGCCCTGATTGTAACTCAGGGTGGTAATCGGGCAGACGGGGTGGGGTGAAGTGAGGTGAGTGGGATGTCCACATGATGTCGCCAGCATGAGACCCAGGCAATTTTGGTGCTGCAGCTGCTCCTCTTCCTCCATCCAAATGAAACTGAAAATAATACCACCCATGATAAACAGATCAATCTTATTGAGCGTAAGTAAGGCAGAAAATGTGAGGTAGATGCGATCAGGAAGCTGGAAACTCTCCTGACAATTCAAGCAGTATAATGGCACACAGATGTTATGAAATTCAGTGGCTCTGATGGACCAATCCCGCTAAGTTTTGCTGGCATTAAAAGTGCGTTGGGTTCTAATTGAGTCATAGGACTCTGATTTACATGTATTTATGAGGCCCCTGCCTGTATCTGGTGGGCACCTTGGCTGACTCCAAAAACTGTGTGGATATAATGGCGGTTGGCGGAAACAGAGCTGTAAGTACTCGGCAGCTATTTTAACCCCCCACCCATCTTGTTCCTGCCAGGCAGGCAAGATTAAAATCGCCCCTTAATAATCCATTTTACTCCCTTTACCACCCCAAATCCACCCCATATTCAGAGGTAAACCCTGGCCCACAGCTTTTGAAATGAACTGGACTACTTGGGACGGTGAAATTTCTCTTCTAGTGAAAAATGGGAGAACGACAACCCGTGAACAAAGTTGCGTTCTCAGAAATGAAACATTTTGAAGCCACACATTCTGCAATTTTTGGTTGATATTTCAGATATGTCAGGAAGGACAGAGCACAGGGAGGCAAACCAGACAGTTCAAAATCAAGAGTTCTGGTCAATCACGTGAGTACAACTAAAATCCAGTCTCGTGGCTCTTCATAGCGTCGATGTCTGTTTTTTTTTAATGGATTTTCTGTGAAATATGGTGGTGTGGTTGCATTTTGAAAATCTCCTTCGTTTCAAAAATAGTATTTTAATTATTTGTCATAAATCAGATTTAAATTTCTAGTTCTATGACCACATAGGAATACAGATATTTAAAGAAAAAAAAATCAACTGTGAGTGTTTGTGGTTTTATTAGGAGTACTCCCCACTCCCTGTTGTGTTTCATTATACATGATGGCGTAGCTGACTTGCATTAAATTGAACTGGAGTGAGTAGCCATTAAGCATCTTTACAGGAGTGCACACAGGTTAAAAATATGCAATCCAAACTGCTTAGGGATTTCTACCATATAAAATATTTTAAAAATTGCAGCATAGCAATAATGTAACTACGTGAAGTATATGTATACTGGCAACAAAAATGATCAATTATTTCAGTTATAAAACTCTGAAATCACCTCTGATATAATTAAACAGAGTTATTTTCAAGGATCAAATTATATTTTTGCTGTGCATCCAGAGCATGGCCAAAAATAAACTGTTGATAATATTTAGCCTAAAGACCACTTACGTTGCTTGTGAACAGCACATATTTCAATAATGCAGACAATGAGAAAAATTAGCACTTAACAGGCTGAAGACTTTGACATCTACAATAAATTGATTTTCCATAGCTCTGCTGTTCTCTATTTTTAGCATTTAGAAATGGACAAAATTAAGATGCAAATGCTGTAGTTAAGAGATCAGAAAATAATTCAACTATCTCTTCACCATTAACAGAACTGCATTCAGTTTTATAGTCCCAGCTGTATGAAGCAATTAGTGAACCAGAGCAACAACCACACCAAACCTCATTATCACATAAAAGCCTTACAGTCACAGAGTCCCAGCGTCCTCATGATTATCACTCACGTAACATGTCACCAGAGCTCAATTTATTTGTTGATCAGTATTCTTTTTATAGCCTACAGATAACACAAAATTGTCAGAGTTAAAAAAGGTCATGTTTCAATTTAATTAACAAGATTCTGTTTCATTAGCATTCACATGGAGTTACGTTACACTACTAATTCTACACTACGCTGCATAAAAAACCTGCAAAAGATGAGTCTTGCTGCAAAGCAACAAAATAAAAATATTATCTAAAAAAAAATTATCTTCTGCTGCTCATGGATGTGTGCCCTGAAGAGAACTGGAGTTCAGAAGAAAAGGAATAGAAAACTCTGATAATGTTTCAGTGGGACCATTTATATCTAGGTAATACAGAGTAACTGGTACTTCATTTCATTTTCCAGGACTATTGCCTAGTTGTGGATTATTCGGTAACCAGGTGGGAACCTGGCCTGCATAATCTTCTCCCTAGCCCAGAAGCGCTCAACTCTTTTTTTTTCCCCCTCACTATTTTAACACCAACATGCCAGGGCTGCTGGACGATTAGTGCAAAACTGTGGCTGGAGTGTAAACATTTCAGAAACCAACTTAGAACTTAACCAACACTGTAAAAATAAAAATAAACTGGGAAGCAGGATTACTCACTGCAAGTGGCAGCTTGGCTCAGTTTGAAGTGTCAGCTTAGCTTAGCTGGTAGCACTCTCGTCTCTGAGTTAGAATGTTGGCTCACCACCACCTACTCAAGGGCAACTAAGGATGGACAATAAATAGAGGCCTTGCTAGTGAAACCCATATCCTGAAAATGAATTTAAAAAAAACCTCACTATGGACTTGAGCACAGAATCTAGGCTGACACATAAGTGCAGTACTGAGGAGTGCTGCATTGTTGGACATGGATGCTGGGAATTTCCTTGGGGGTTCTCCTGGTCAGGTGCCGTAGCTTCAGTGGAAGATCAGTGGAAACCCTGTTTATGCAGTGTATCCAGGGCTTCTGTCGATCTTTCGCAGAAGTTATGGCGGCTGATTGGGAGAAACGCCAAGGAAATTCCGGGCAGTAGTCTTTCAGATAAGACATTAAAGTGAGACTATGCACCATCAGTGGATTGCTGCAAAATTAGCCCTTGTAGATTTTTATGTATCTGCTTGATTAGTTTGTATATTGTACACTTTGAAACATCAGAGATTTCCATGAGTTTTAAAATAAACAATATAAAAAATAGCATTATCTACTTTAAGTACTGTCTGTGGCTGTGGCTCCTCTTCCATTAATGGCATAAAATGATGGTGAAATATTTACTCAGTATTGTTCCTAGGCTGGGGAGGAGAGGTGGTGAAGTCAAGCTTCCTTCCTGATTGCTATCGAGTGATTTCTGCTAGAAAGTGTGCATTTGTGAACATTGGATGAAGACAACATCAGGCATGTGGGTGATTCCTGTATGGCCAAATGGCATGACGATACACACTGTCTAAATTCATACATGAGGAACGACCACTGGATAAAGTAACAGAAACCCGATGGCAAGTGTGGAACCATACCCTATCATCAATCAGGGAGAGAAAAAAATGGATGGAAACAAAATCTATTTATTCAGGTAAAATTGTCTTGATTTATTGCAGTGACACTATAATGGTATTAATATTGGCATTAAAGCCAGTGTTAATAATGGGCATAAAGTCTTGGCTAAAGAGAATGAATATACTTTGAAAGGCTTTATAATGTGATGAAAAGAATATCTGAACTGTCCAACTTCATGGTAATCTCAGAACCACAGTTTTATTGCAAACAGTGAAAGTATTCTGCTAAATATGTATTTTCTGTGTTTATTCTCTATTGGCTCCTTATTCTCCTTTAAGGATTCTTGTTATTTCAAATCCCATATCATTTAAATCTCCCAATCCTATGTGTTCCCATATCACCACCAGCTGTCTTCCTTCTACATCCAGCATCAAAATACAGCCCTGTTCAACATGAGTTTTTGTTGATAGCTTAAATGTTCTTCAAAAGGAGATAAAAGGGAACAAGGAGAATATTTAATGGGCTAAATACCAAGGTCTGCAACAGTAGAGCTTAAATTGTAATCAACATGTTTAATACCATATTATAGTTATAATAATGTGCATGCCAGAATGTTAGCTCTTGCTGCAGTGATAGCTTATTTAGAATGTACTGTATTCCTGTAGCCTCTCCACATACTAAAATACTCAGTATATCTTCTCAACAGCATATTAAGTTCTTGTATTTAAACATGCAAAGCCTCTTCCATTGGTGTATTAAAATGACTTTTTGAATTTTACTTAATGGAGTGAAAAGGAAATTCTGCTGAAACTTGCAGGTTGTCTGTCCTTTATGAAAGGTTCTCAGAGATCAGTGTCATGAGTTGCTGACTCGTCTTCAAGCTGCCCTTCTGAGGCTGGGAAATAAGATTCTGTTTGAAGCATAATTACCCTCATTGTTCCCAAGTGCAGTTGTGGTTACTAACCACAAGAAAGGAAGTTCTAGTGAGACCACAAACTCCCAAGGAATCTTACTGACATTAGTGGCTCTTAAGGGTGTTCATCGCAGCACTTATACTGGATACATTGGAGGCCTGCAAAGTAATTAAAAAGGAATTTGGATGTTATAAGGAATGTGTGGGCAAATTGCAACTTTAAACGAGTATGCAGAATGTCGCAAAGGATTCTGGTGGATGCTAAATTTTATTGGACATGTTCTTCAGAACCACACTGAGAAGGAGAGGAGAGGGTACTGAGAACTCTCCAGTCTCTGCTCAGTGGCAGCAAAGTCCCAATGCAGCCTGCCGGGGGAAAACTGCCAGACCATCATACTACCCATCACCTCTCATCTGAAAGGAAGAAAGAAAAGAAAAGCAGAGAAAGAAGCTGAAGAGGGCAGAGTGAGAAGCAAAAAGAGTTAAAGGGAGAGAAGCAGAAGAGAAAAGAAAGAGACAAGGAGAAACATCAACATAAAGACATTTGAGAGAGGTAAGAGTGACCATATTCTCTGGCTTACTGTGTGCAACGCCAAAAGAGATTGACTAATATGTAAAAGTCTTACATCTGCTTGAACTGCCTGTCTGTACCACCTGACTTCCTGTTGTTACATTTTTGTCACACTTTTTATGTCAACTGTTTTCCATTATGAATCCCCATGTTCATATTTATAATGGAAACTACCTATGGAACTTGTCACACTGTAATTACATTCTCCCGCCAATGTTGGCACTGTAGTATCTCCATTGGTGGGGGAGGGTGTAATTATAGCGTGACATGTTTACATAGAAAGACTAAAATTCGTGATTTGGGGCAGCAAAAGTGGTACAGTTTCTTTGTAGGGAGCTGGAATTTAAGGCTTAAGTTAGATACATCAGTGTTACATCTGTTCTAAAATACACACTAAATTCTGGTGGAACTGGGTGCTGGCAGAAGATGTGCCCACCCCTAAAGTGGTGTGTGTTTGCAAGTAAGCGCAAAACCTGCTGCACTTTCCCTTATGCTAGGATCACACCTGACTTAACTTAAATATGTATAAAAGAGGGGTGAGTTACTTACCTTTGTCTGAAATATCAGCTTTGACTGGAGTGATTATAAAGATCTTTTCTCAGCTGTGCTGCTAAGAAAGGATTGTGCAAACTGTCTTTCTGCAGTTTCAAGCAGAGAAATCTTTTGCATGCCACCCTTCTGTCATGGAACTCTTACCACAGGGTTCACGATGGACATTCCCAAAAATGCCCTTATATTGGATATAGAACAGGAACAGGAGAAAAATGAAATGAATGAGGCACACAGGATAAGCTACACCAAAGAAGAAGAAGAAGAGAAACTAGAAGGTACCCTTCCACTAAAGTCTACAGAAAACCATGCTGCTCCCTCAAGAATGTATTAGAGGAGACCTGTTTAAGGAGGCAATGGTTCATTACAGAGACATTGAAGGAACTGTGGGTTCTGTTACTGATATATATATATATATATTAATGATCTAGACGAGGGAACTAGATGTAATATCTCTAAGTTTGCAGATGACACAAAGCTGGGTGGGCGTGTGTGCTGTGAGGAGGATGCAGAGAAACTCCAGTATGATTTGGACAGGTTGGATGATTGGGCAGATGCATGGCAGATGCAGTATAATGTGGATAAATGCGAGGTTATCCACTTTGGTGGCAAAAACAGGAAGACAGATTATTATCTGAACGGCAATAGATTGGGAAAAGGGGAAGTGCAACGAGACCTGGGTGTCCTTGTGTACCAGTCGCTGAAGGTAAGCATGCAGGTGCAGCAGGCGGTTAAGAAGGCAAATGGTATGTTGGCCTTCATAGCGAGAGGATTCGAGTACAGGAGCAAGGATGTCTTGCTGCAGTTGTACAAGGCCTTGGCGAGACCACACCTTGAGTATTGTGTGCAGTTTTGGTCGCCTTATCTGAGGAAGGATGTTCTTGCCATGGAGGGAGTGCAGCGAAGATTTACCAGACTGATACCTGGGATGGCAGGAATGATGTATGAAGAGAGATTGGGTCGATTAGGCTTATATTTGCTAGAGTTTCGAAGAATGAGAGGGGATCTCATTGAAACTTATAAAATTCTAACAGGACTAGACAGACTAGATGCAGGAAGGATGTTCCCGATGGCGGGGAGTCCAGAACCAGAGGTCACAGTCTAAGGATAAGGGGTAAGCCATTTAGGACTGAGATGAGGAGGAATTTCTTCACCCAGAGAGTGGTGAACCTGTGGAATTCTCTACCACAGAAGGCAGTTGAGGCCAATTCATTAAATATATTCAAGAAGGAGATAGATATATTTCTTATGGCTAAAGTGATCAAGGGATATGGGGAGAAAGCAGGGACAGGGTACTGAATTTGGATGATCAGCCATGATCTCATTAAATGGCAGAGCAGGCTCGAGGGGCCGAATGGCCTACTCCTGCTCCTATCTTCTATGATTCTATGATTCTACGAAAATGACCACCAAACATCCTCTCAAACACAAAAAGCAAACAAAGAACAGATACATCTTGGATCACTGGACTTCATATCACAAAGTGGTTTTACTGTGCACATATATATTTACAACAGGTGCTTCTTTTTACCAACGTGCTTACTCCTGGTGCCTCTCTGTGCTGTTTGTAAACCTATCTTGATGCTATCTGAGGGATAGGGATGCCAGTGCTGCATTGTAGTATCAAAAGCCTCTTGGGACCAAGGTGGCACTTGATTCAAGGTTTCTGAGCCTTAGGAGGACTCTTCAGCAGGCTCCACCATCATTGCAGGTGCATGGGCAGCTGTCATCAGGGTAAAGGGCAGCATCATGAAGACAGATTCTAACCAGCACAGCACTAGAAGAGCCTGCAAGGGATCTTAAAGGGGCAGAAGCTCTGACCAGTTGTCCCACTGAAGGCTTCGGCTGAGACCAGGGTCTTCAACAATAAAAAAAAGAAATCAAATTGGAATGAGGAAAGACACTCTGTCTGCCTCTCCCTGTATGCCTCTCCCTGTATGTATGTATGTCTCTCTCTCTCTCTCTCTCTCTCTCTCGATGTCTCTGATTCACAGGTGTTAGTAATTAGAATCTCTGACACATAGGTGTTAATAATTAGAATGTTTACATTTTCCATTAACAAAATCATGTAAGATAATTAGAGGCTTCCTGTAGGCTTCAAAATTCAACTTAAAAAAAAGAGTAACATGAAGAAACACACTCTTGCTCCTTTGGCTTATGAAGTTTATAGAACACAAAACAAAAGCTGCTGCAGGTATGTATTCAGTACACTGTCATATTTTGCTGATTCCCTGGGCTCGATTTTGCCAGGCCCGAGGAGGCAGGATTGGAGGCTTGTGAGGTGTTAAAATCGCAAAAAATGGCGTGCGGGCCTGATCCTGCCTCCATCCCGCCTCCGAGCAATTTTCCCATAATCGAATTTTCAGACCCCATTTCCATCCCGCCTCCAAGAGGCGGGATAGGCCCTTAAGGCCCTTAACAACCACTTAATTGCCTCTATAATCCAATTTTGAGAGGCCTTTCTGATTTTTAGACATTTCCCCCATCCTACACGCCTCCTCTGGAACACGCCAGGTAATCCTGGCGGCCTCACAAGTGGATTGCTTAATAACTGCTACAGCTCCACCATTAAAAAGGAATTTTCAGCAATCATCATTTGCAGGTGGCAGAACTTTGTTGTCTCAGGTCTGGGGGAACTTTTAGCAGGCCTACTCATTGTTGTGGAAGTTTGGAGCCTGAGACCCATCTCCAGTGTGACCTCCTGGGAAACCCCTCTCCCACCTTGACTGAGCGCTTCCTCAACTGAGGTATATAGCAGAAGCATGGGAACCATTTATTTCCTTTCCTCCTGGACATCAGATTCGGACGAAGACCAGCCGCGGCAGCAGCAGAACCCTGAACAACAGCAGCACCAACAGCAGGAGCAACAACAGGAGTGCCAAGCTGCTGCTCACCCACCTGAAACTGCACAGGCCAGAAGGCGCCAGAGCGCGACCACATTGCTGCCCGGGATGCAAGGGATGCACTCATGTTGGCCAGATTTGCTTAGCCTGCACAATCAAACACTTTTGTCTCACGCCTTCTTACCAGAGCATCGACAATGGACAAGAACCTGCTGATTCCTATCACTCTGACCACCATACTGACAATTGCAAGTCGCCCTAAGCCCTCAATGTGAAAGTCCCATTTGCGAAATGCCACAGGCCACAACTTCAACAGTTTGTCATCAAATCTGTTTATGATACCATGACAAGGATGGCTGGTCCAAATACAATACATCACAGCACCCAAGTGACTACCCTTGTGACTACTTGTGTATAATCTTCCTCTTACGCGTGCTCCTACGCGGTGCTTCCCCTGTGGCTTCAGCAGATGTGGAGGCCCCTTGCTCACTTTCTTGCTGCTCCTTGCCTTTGGCGGGCATCCTCTGGGGTTGCAAACCTGTGAGGGCTCGGCAACAGACTGCTGCTCCTGCGGCTGTGCAGGGGATGAGACGCCCATCTCAGTTGGGTGAGGACTCTGGTGGGGCTCTGACCGAGGGCTTTGCAGTGGCATGGTCGTGTGAGCACTTGGAGAGGAGCCCCCACTTCCTTCTTGTCTGCCACCAACATCCCTCTCATGGGTCAGCCCCATTTCAGAGCTAGAAAGTGGTTTGACAGCACCTTGCTACACTTCAGGGGGGCCATGAGGACCCATTTCTGCACTGGAAGTCCTACTCCAGAGGACTTCCATGAAGGTCTGGTTTGTATGTTCAATAGCTGACCATCGCTCCTCAAGAGATGTCATTCTATTCTGAACAATTACCATGTTTTCCATACCCTGGCGACTAAGCTCCCCCATGGCCGTAGCCATCGTCTCCTCTACCGTAGCCATCCTCTCCTCTACGGTAGCCAGCCTTACCACGGAGTTAGCTATCCTTTCCACGGAGGTTGCCATCCTTTCCGCGGTGATGCGTTCATGCGCCAATGCCTCCACAAAGGCTCTGCTCATGTTCACGATGGACTCCTCCATTCGCTCCACACTCACAGCGACCCTGGAGACAAATCCTGCCAGAGACTCCTGCACCTGTTCCTGGAGTTCCAGCACCACTCTCCTTCTGGATGAACCCAAAGGCACAGGGTCGACATGCAGCTGAGCCGAGCTGGCAGAGTCCTGCGCCCTCCGACGAGGAGTCTCCACTGCTGACCCTGTCTCCACCATCTGCTGATGCTCACTTGTGAGCTGTGATACACCAGGTGCCAACACTACTCTATCTCGCGAAGGTCCCACCGAGGTGTGAGTGTCTGCGCTGGTGCTGGGTGCGCTGAATTCTGCTGATGCTGCGCCCTCAGAGGTTGCAGCTTCCTCTGAGGAGTCTGGAAGCTCAGGCTCTTCCTCCTGGACAGTGGGGACGGGGGCTTTCGATGGTCCTGTGGGGGAGTAAAGGAAAGAGTTAGAATAGTGCAGATGATCATAAGTCAATCTGTTAGAGCATCAGATTCATTATCAGTGACTCATGCAATGTCAATGAGAGAGATGCCAAACTATTCTGTCACCAGCTTGCTGTGATGCGCCCATCTGTCCGTCCCCCCACTTGGGAATCCACCTCGATCCTGGTGATTTCCAGGGCCGCCTCCTCCCAGGCGGTGAGCTGGGCTACTGTCATGGCTCTTTCCCTCTTATTGTGGGCTTTCTTTTCCTGCAATGAGCGACACAAGTGGAGTTTGAGTGAGAATGAAGGAGTGAGTGTAGAGAATCCATAGCATAGATGCTTAGAAGGAGACAAAGGACCCTCCCTGTGTGTTGTAAGTTGTTGTCATTGCGTCACAGTGATAGTGAGTGTGAGGGCTGCATGGTCGAATAGTTAAGTGAATGTGACCATAGAGAGAGAGGGAATGGGTAAGGGTGCAGCGATGTAAGTGTCAAGTGGGATGTGGAGGAAGAGGTTGGCAAAGGAGAGTGCTGGTGAGGAGAGGCGATGGGGATCAGATTGAGGGTGATGGGAAAGACATACTCACTTTTCCTGTGCGGAGAAGGTCATGAAACCTCTTCCTGCATTGCAGCCAGGTTCTGCGGCTCATTGATATGGAGTTGACCTCCTGGGCCACTTGCAGCCACACAGCTTTAGTCTGCTGGGGTGGCTTTTTTCTCCCTAAGGAAGGGAAGGGCACCTCCTTATTAGATCTTGCTCCCTGCACCAGAGCTTGGAGGGAGGGCTCATCAAAGCGAGGTGCACACTTTTGCTTGCTGGTGGACATGGTCGGTAAATGAAGTCCTTCATACAATGTCCAAAGCGTTTCCAGTCTCCAGAAGAAGCAAGGCTGCTTGCAGGCCTTAAATCCAGCAGCGTTGATGATGTCATCGGAGGCGACTTTCTGTATGAAAAGACTCATTGGGCCAGGGTTCCCACACGCTGGAAATCAATTACCTAATTAGGGGAAAATTGCAGTTTTTCTACACTGCACTTAGGAGTCGGGGTCCTGACATGAATCCCACCTGACACGCCCCAGTCCGCCCACACTGGCAAAATCGAGCCCCCTGTCTCAGACACACACACACAGCTTCTCTTTTTAATTTTAAATATTTTTAGTGCACATTGTAGCATAACAAAACTGGAGACAAAGCAAAGGAATGATGGGTAGGAAGAAATTGTTCATAATAATAATAGTTGGTAGAGTGTATAAATAGGAGATGATGCTGTGGTCCTTTACCAGGCCTGGCCTGGTGAGCTCACTGAATTTCATAAGACCCTAGACCTTCTTCCTTTGTACAGAACGGCTTGTATTGATGGAATCTACCACCCCACCCAAGCCTCACTATTTTACTCACTCAGTGGCTATCTTAGTGAAAGAGGAGGTCATTCCTGAGTAGCAATTGCTGCAGCAAAGTTTCTATGGCTTCCTCATCAAAACAGGCTCCCTGCCTCTCCCACACTGCTACCAGACATGGCTTGAGGTGCACAACTTATTTCTGTAGCCAATGTTGAAAATAACAATTTTCTCTTTAAGCTGCTGCAGGCTGCAACACATGGATTCGCTGCCCCTACTGGGTGAGTGCTCAATTCCAGGTGGAAGCCCAGCCAGCGCCTACCCACAACATGCTAATTTCCTGAACCCACAAATAAGGGTGGGTTCAAGTGCATTCAACTTGGACAGGGAAAGGGTGGGGGAGGAAATTATCCCCATTACGTCATCAAATAGTAACAATGACTGTTTTGCATTCGTGATTTCTTATTTTGTTGGCATTACTTATTGCATGAATGATTAATGTGACTAATTATGAAACAATATACTAACAGTATTCTTCTAAATAAGAGTTAAAAACAGGTGATTGGGGTCCATTTTGATTTTCGGTGACCGACCGGCGGAGCGTGCTTGTCGGCTGTCCATTCTGGTGGTGGTGGCTCCTGTGATTTTGAGGCTCCGGCCTCATTTACATTTGCCAGGCGAGTTGCAGGGCGCCAAACAGACGTTCTGACACAGCTTGCCAGATTCGGCAAAGGAAAACAGGCTGGAGCTGCCACCAAGAAGGCAAGTTGTTGGGGGGGCGGCAAAGGGGTCGCAATCGCGTAGGGTGGGAGTCCCAGGGCGGCAGTGGCCCAGATTATTTTTGTGGGTCCTAGAGGTGTGCTCCTGTTCCTTCGAGGCCCACAAACATAATTCAAGACTTACCTTTACAGGGTCTCTTTTTCTCCATCATCCATGGAACTGGTCAAAGCCTACACTGCGCAGGCTGTGACCAGTTCCTACTTAAAATGGCAATCGGGGTGCCATTGCCATATGATCCCCATTTCCATATTAAAACAGGCCTATCGCCTAAAACAGGCGAGCGCTTTGGACACCCAGAGGAAAGCCCCTTTTAAAATGGTGCTGGCGAAATTGCTGGTGTTAACGGGACAGTAAGGCGATCGATCTCATTTTGAGGCTGGTACCACCCTGTTAACGCCAGATGAATGGAGTGAAAATCAACCCCTTTGTGTTCATCTTGCTTCAAATGGGGGAGCGAACTTTCAATTTTGGCAGGGGATGTAAAACGGGTGATATTGAATCAGGGCGGATGGGTGTTACTTCACTTTATTCTTAGTTTGTTTGAAATGTCTTGCGTTTTGCAGTCGTTAACAGGATGGGACTCAGTAAATTGGTCCCAGTCATTCACTTCAGAATGAGGAATTATTTCTATGAATCACATTGTTGTGTAACGATGGGTCTTGGTATGTTATTTCTGAAAACTTATATGTATCAGATGAGATTACCTGCACTCCCTCCGCTAATTTTTCTGGGGGGACTGGAAAGGGAAAGGGCAATGTTGGTCCTTGGTGTCCAGTGTTGTTGTGGGCGCAGGGTCCATTTAAAATGTCCATGACCGAATAGTCTCTGCCATTAATTGCAGAGTGATCAGTTGCATAGGCTTAGGTGCCAAATTAATAAAAAATAAATTTTTTGCCGACAGCACTGAGGCTTCCCACAAGGCTATGCTGTGGTAGCCCTCCAAACAGACTCCCCAGTGGCGGGGAACCCACCCAAAATATTTAAATGACTCCGAGGCTGACAGTCCCACCATGCCGAAGCTGCACCCAAATATCTAGACCATCATGTCAATTATTATATATCAGTACCATATTACGAAACATTTACTTTTTCTTCCCAATTTTGTTGGCTGCTCTGCGGAAGGCACTCACTCAGGGTGGGGTACAGGCCCATGGATGCTGGCAACCTTCTGACACTGCCCTCAAATGATCATTCTTTGAGTGTGGACCAGGATGGCAAGTGTTAGCAGCCCATTTGACCATCAGCTTGACATCTGAATACAGACACACACTTTCCAGCGGGAGTCACTGGGTGCAGATCAGGAACAGAAATCTTGGCTGATTTTTTTCCCCTGTCTCTAGCCTGGGGATGATGAGATCAGTTATAGCGCCCCCACTGATGATCTGGCTGAGTGAGCTCAGTCTATTTAACATAGAGGGTTTGAATACCATGCCAGCTTGTGCAAGTTGTGATATTGACTATGAATTTGATTTTCTTTGACTCGTAAAATCATTTATTTATCTTCTTAAATTAAACGTGTTAGATATATTACTTTTCATCATTTCAGTGCCCTTTTTCTTAATGCTGGTAAAGAGTGGCTTGGCTTAGTTTAGTCAGATTCAGCCTCTAATAATTGATTTAATTGGTGTGTTAGTCAGTGTGTCATGATCTATTAAAACTGAGTTCAACAGTATGTGAAACTGCAGAATTGCACTAATTACCTTAAGTGTTATTTTACTTCTGTGTATACATGCTGTAAACCTAATGCACAAATGATGATCCAGTAAGTTGCAAAGAAATGTTTCAATCTGTTGTAGTAGCCAGCTTCTTTTCATATCACAGAATCATAGAAATTACAGTCATTCATCCTATTGCACCTGTGTCAGTGCTAGCTCTTCAACTAGTGCAAGGTACTCAAATCCTATTCTATGTAGCATGTAAGTTATTGTCATTTTACGTGATTTATTTTTTGTGTTGAGAAACATATTCAAAAGCTGCAACCTAAGAAGCTTCATTGCACAAAATACCAACAAGTCTATTATTTTAATTATAAGATATGATCAGTGAATGAGAACACCTGGTACACCTGACATGACTGGTGACCTGGAACAACAAATTTATTTTTTGTGAATTTTTGTGCTTATCAAAGTAAGGGATATTAGTGCCGGGGAATGGAACATGTTTACATTTTGGGTACTCGGAGTAAGCATCTAGTACTCGCAAGTCCAGTAAAGCTTGTGAGGAAAATTCTCATTGCAGCAGGTCTTAGCTTTTATTAACACAGTTAGGAATAACAAATCTGTTGTGGGTAATGTAACATCATCTTTGTATCACCAGCAGAATCAGTGCACCCTGTGTATACGAACAAAACAACAGTTTGTGCTATATTCTAATACAGCATCGCTTTAAGCACTTAGAACAAAACAATTATGGAAAATAATTTCTAACCAGACTCTCTTCCCAAGAAAATCTAAGTTTATTCATTTGTAAAGCATATTTTATTCCAATAACCATAAGCTGTTCTTCATTTTCTAACACTTGACTGAACTCTGCCATTTGATTATCTTTACTGGGAACAGTGACTTCTTATAATTGCAGAGAGATGAACAAAGTTCTTTTGACTTCATTAAATATTCAGCTTGGTTAATGTTTTGCTTTATTTGGCTTTGATGAGTCATCATCACTCTGATGAATTTGTTTGGTGTTCCTGCCGCATCAGATATTGTTAGCTGCAAAATTAACTTTCACAGTGAATTAACCTCTGTGCTGTGAAAGGTCAGTGTACTTCATGGCTCACCAATATTTCAAACATCCAATTAAAAATAATTTATACAAGGGTGTAAATTATTGGCAAAGTAATGCTGGAATTAATAATAGATGCTACACTGTGTGTCAAAGATAATTCTAGAAAGGTATAAGTTCTGATATACATTGGTCAAGTTCAAGTACATTGTTTGTATTGCATAATGCACTGTACTGTTTAAGATAATTTCCTAAAAAAAATCAATTGTTCTAAAAGGATGCTTTGAGAACTAATATAGCAAAAGTATATAAAGGGCCTTACAAGCCTGAATGAAGTAATATACTGCCATGAGACTATGAAGGGCAATAACAATTAAAATACCCTACAAAATCATGCAACTGCATTGTTTATTAGTCTCTGCACTATTATTAAATGTCTTGCATTTACCAATAGTGTCACACAGCTGAAAGTGTGGTCTCAGAGGTGTCACACCTCATTATATCACATATCATGATTGACTTTATAATCACTGAACTAATACCAAACAAATATATGAATTTCTGAGTCAACTGAAATTGTAAATGAAGTAAAGTTTGACAGGACAATTTTTTTAATGTTGTAAACAATATTTTTTAACATGATGTTATTGACATCCTACATGAAGAAGATCATTATTGGAATCAGTAACAGTAAATCTAAAGTAACACAGAGGGTAGATCGGAGACATTTTTATCTCAAATATTTTCATTTTAACTTTGGCTGATAGTGTAAAATGAGCGCTATTGATTCAACCGCCCATTATATATCTCTCCTGATCGTCATTTCCATTAACTTCAATGAAAGTTTGAATGGAAAAAAAGAAAATCACAGTATATCTGTCAAACTCAATTGGAAATGCCAATCAAACATGTTTTAAAAGACATATATGATATTTGTATATAAATTGAATGGCACAGCCATCTTCCTGGGAATAAATTAACCTGCTTCAAGCGTTCTAGATGAACTGTGAAATAAGAACAATGGTTGCAATAAATAATACATATCAAAGCCTTCCTGAACTATAACACAGACATTTTGGGCTGTTGCCTTCACCCACAACCCCAATCCCTTTGATGCAACCCTGACCCCCCCAAGCCTGCCATGGCCACAACTTGATCCAGCCATGTGGACACACTTCCAGAGTAGCAAGCGGGAGATCAAGAGGACCACACCGAAATTCTCACCCATAGAATTTTACAACACAAAAGGCAGCAATTTAGCATGTAAAAGCATATCAGCGTGAGGAAAGTATCTGTGGTAAGTCAAACCTCTCCCAGGCTTTCCTCTGCCCTAGCCCTGATCTTGTGTCTTTCTTTAGTTTCTGATCCATCTCCCCCTGCCCTCTCTGAGCTCATCTCGCTCCTCCTCCCTTGACCTCCTTCACACTAAACTTCTGACCACCCAACTTCCCTTTCTAGCCCACGTGCCAGCTGATATTGTAAATGGTTCCCTCTCCTCAGGTACTGTCCCCCTCCTATTATAACCGGCATCATTACCCCCATCCTCAAAAAGCCCACCATTGACCCCTCTATCTTTACAAACTACCATCGTCTCTCCAACCTCAATTTCCTCTCCAAACCCATGGCCATTTTCCCCATAACTGCATGTTTAACTCTCTACAAACAGGTTTCCTGCCATAGTACTTTAACGGTCTTAACCATAGCCACAAATGGCATCCTCTGTGACTGTGATCTTGTGCATTTTCTCTCCAAATCTTCCTTGACCTCTCTGCCACCTTTGACATGGTTAACAACACCATCCTCCTCTAACGCCTATCTTCCATTGTCCAGTTCAGTGGTACTGTCCTTGCTTGGTTCCACCCTGACCTATCCACTCATAGCCACAGTATCTCCACCAATGGCTTCTCTTCCTGCCCTTGCATCATTAACTCTGGAGTCCCCCAAGGATCTACCTTGGCACCCTCCTCTTGGCGACATCATCTGAAAACATGGGATCAGGTTGCACATGTACGGTGATGACATCCAGCACTACCCCATCTCCACCTCCCTCAATCCTTTCACTGGCTCTGTGTTGTCAGACTGCTTGTCTGACATTCAGTCTTGGATGATCCGCAATTTCTTTCAGTTAAATATCGGGAAGACCAAAGCTATTGTTTCTGGGCCCTGACGCAAACTCCATAACCTTGCCACCAATATGCATGCACACATACACACTTTATTTTTTCTTAAACACTCAATTTAAATTTTAGCTGAATAAAGCTTTTGATATTTGTCCTTAGCTTTTCTTCAAATCACTATGGAAAATAGCCAAACAGATTTTGTTAGACAGAGAAACAATCAATCATTTGGCTGACTTAAATGCAATTAAAGCATCCTGGAAAATGGATTCAATTGGATTACAAATAAACTATGTTAACCAGTTCTTACATACGGAAATGCTTTTATTGAATGTTTCCATGGGAATCTTCAATATTAAATGTTAACATAAAAGGGTAACCAAAAAATCGTGACAACAGGAAGTAAGATTTGTAGACAGGAAGTACGCTCATATGTAAGATTTTTAATAATATTTACTCGTGGATCTCTCTTCGTGTTGTTGATGGGAAAGACCTGGGAGTAATTATTAAGTAAATAAAAGTTTGATGGTGACAGAGGATTCACAGGTGGGTGAGGGAGTGGAGTAGTAAGTCTGTGGACGAACTTTTGGCCGTATTTTGGCGGCAGGGGAGTGGGGGGTGCAAGTGAGCCAAAGTCTAACTTTCAGCTATAACTTAGTGGGGGTGCAGTCAATGCACAATTTTTATGGTGTTTGGCAGGCAGGAGAACATACTGTTTTGTTTTATAAAAAAACTTTTCTGGCAAATAAAACTTACCTGAAATTAGATGAAACACAAAATAGCATCTGGACCGAGATAAATTTGCCACAGCAAATAATTCTTGACAGTCCACTGTTTGAATACTAAATTACAATCATAAACTGTTTACATACAAGAATCCTAGTGTACATGCTTACGTAGGCAATTTACACCGTTAACATGAAAAGTAAGTAAGATTATGTGGACAGGAAAGTACAAGACATAATGACATCCTTGCATTTTAAATTGGTGTCAACAGCCTAAATATAGATTGTAAAAAATACTGCCAGGCAAATGTTTCTTGGTGTAGAGTATCTCAGAAACTGCTGTGGAAGAGAATGTTCTAGTGGCTATAAGGGAGTAAACTCAATTTATAATCTTTGCAGATGGAAATATTGTGCATTGTTTTTATGGGAATGGCAAAGTCTTAGCCTTGGCCTGTTAACCACAGTGTGAAGATACAGTATAGATATTATATTAAAGGCATGTGTGGAGCCAACAATTTAATGTGTGAAGAAGTAAAGTAATATTTTTAAGGGAATTGACGCCATGGTAAAGCATCTGGAAGACATTGCATCACGTTGATACACAGAGGTGAATACAATGATGTAATCTACAACATGGTAACATCATGATTCCCATCATGTTTATTGCTACAACTTCATAATATTTCCCCCCAATATTCTCCCCTGAAAGCAAGGACTCTTGGAGAGGTACAGATATCTAGTCACAAGCACCCCTTGTGTACCTCATCCAACTGGCCCTTCTTTGCACAACTCTTGATGATAATTAATTCTGGCAAGCCAACCGGCTAAAGCAGGTATCACAGTCAAACTTCATCCATCTCTTAGCTGTTCAGAGAACTGTGGCAAGATTTTTTCCTTCTCTGGTGAGGGGGGGTGGGCGCTAGTGCCAACCGCAGTGCCACACCACCATCCTGAGTTTGTCTACTTCTGCATAGCTCAGCGATTGAATTGGAAATTTTCCTGCCATGTACGGTATCAGTACCAAAGCATGTAATGCATCTTGACACTGCATCACTGGGAAGCCACAAATATATTTTCAATCTTACCCATAGTAAACTAAGATAAAGGATGAAGGCTCCAAAATTCCTCAGGCCACAATCCTGGTGGTTGCACTGAGATCGAGCCCAAGGATGTCCTCCACGCTGATCCCATCAGAGTTTGTGGGATCAGTGGGAGAACATTTCATCAGCATAGGGCTGGTAGGTGTCAATACCACTACGGGTGCATCTTTAACAGCTGCCTGTCCCATGCCCACAGAAAGTTTCCCAATTTCCCACCCTTGGGGTGGTAGTTTACCCAGGCCTCACCTCTGCCCCTTCCATTCCAACCACTTTCTCCTTGGCCCCCTCAACAAGGGTGATGATCTGAGTAAAGTTTTTTTTAAATGATTTCTGAAATCTTCAGGGTTCTAGGCCGTTTTACTCGTCCTGGATTTCCACTCACTTGGCATACTGACTGCTACTACTACATCAGCCTCAATTACCCAAACAGAAGTTCCGCACTTACTGGACAGCCGTGATTTTGGTGGGAGGTTGGCAGAACCCCCGAAGAATTTTGGGGCTGAAAAGTTTGCTTTACAGTAGATGCAAGTCTAGAAATTACTCTTAATGTATGACATTCCTTTGTCTGCTATTTTAATAGAAGAGTCATCCCATTTATTGTAAGTGAGTTAGTGTCTCTGCTAAAATAGTGGACAAAATGCCTGCTGTCACACAAATTTTCTGTGACATTTGCAGGATTTTTGGAACTGAATTGCTCCAAAATTTCAGAATGTTTCCAATATCTAGGGTCTGAAGTAGAGAATAGAGAGGGTATGTGAACTTTGGTAGGGGGAGCAGGTAATGAGAGATTATCTTTACTATTTACATCTGCTCACCCCCAATAAACATATTTGAGATTTACAATTGAACCTGGGTGCAGTGAATTACTATAATTTTGATAAGCACAAACTATTACCACCTCGTTACACAGTTGGCTTGTTATATAGTACGCCTATAGTCAAATCTTCTGCATGTCATTTATCCACACAATTTTTTGCCAATCCACTTCTTCAATCAGCAGGATCTTACAGAATTATTTGAATGTAAAAATTGAAATGTTTTTGAAGGGAAAACATCACATAAGCTTTTCAAGTTCAACAACAGATGGGGGCAGATGCTTAAATACCGATCTTTGCTTTGCCGAAAATGAAAATGAATTTAAAACTTAATAAATTATGGGTGTAACTTCCAACTTGGGTGGGATTGTAAGATGGACGATAACAAATCGACTGCCTGTTACACACTCCGCCCAGTTTTCCTTTCCATTGACTTCAAGGGGAGGCCGATCTGATATCGTCTGTTTTACACCCCTGCCAAAGTTGAAAGTTGCGATCCATGTTTTTGCGCTGTAAGATACAGAAACAGAACAACATTAAAAAAAATAAAGTACTTGTTGCTGCCATGTTTAAGTTTTGGATACTTTTGGGCTCACTCAAAAACTAGACTATCCGGTTCCAAACTGGACAGGTGGATATCCTTGGTGTTATCTTCACAAAAAAGTATTTGGTGACTTAAAAAAAAAATTGTTTACATAAATACAGTGAAATGACGTCAAATAAGCAACATCAATCATCGATGGCATTGAACATGGTGCACAACATTTCAGCCTCTCCCCATCTTTAAGCAAAAGATTTGCCAATATGCTATTATGAATGGCGTGCTTCTGCTTCACTACATTTGTCAGATTAAGAATTTATTTTTGAGCCTGTTTATTTATGAGATACACAACATTAGAGTTTGTCCTACTTAACATTTTCTGCAGCACCAAGTAGAATTGAATGAGACAACTCAGCTTTTTTTACACTGAATGTGGCCAGACAGGCTGTAGCAGGTTTTCATACAATAGTCACCAGCTCGAAGGCTCTGCTGTGTTGGCGCTCTATTAATAACATTGCCTCCACTATGTACATGCAGCCATCGCCTGGAGGCCTGTGAACTCCCTGGAAAGGTCAGTGCTGTTTATACTGTGTGCTGGCTGCATCCTATTGGTACAAAAGGGCCTGTGAAATCCATTAGTACGCCCTGGAAAATAGTTTCTGTTTGTGTTGGAACATTGGTTTATGCGCTGATAAAATGAACTCTTTTTGTGCTTGCTGCTCCGATCTATGGTCGTTTCAAAGCTATGTTTTTTGGTTTTGATTTCCAACTCTGAATACTAACCACATCATATTTCATTACCTGTAAAATAGAAAGAAAATCATGAATAGCATTTTATAATACAGCTGTGATATATTTGAAGCAACACGAGGTACAGCTTTCAGTTGGAGGAGGCTAACAGAAGGTTTGGGAATCTATAGCGTAAAAGTTGCAGTACTGTACATTTTTTGTGCTGGCCTGCAGAGACCATTCTGCTTAGTTGCATTTCACAAGTTCACAGCTGCAGCAATGACAATGGATGTGAAAAGAGGAGTGCACGCCAAAATGTAAAATTAACTTTGCAGTAAATATATTCCAGGAGAATAGAGATAAGCCCAAAATCTGAAACGGACTCAATTCATGAGAATCAAAAGTCGACTTTACCTATACTCCTCAGCAAGAGGAAATCTGCTCTATAATCACTCATTTATAGAGCAGTTCCACTTATGTGGAACAGTCTGGGTAAACTCAGCCCCAGTTACATGGAACTCACAGCCTATAGTGGAGTATGGGGGCAAAGAGTAAAAATTAAGAGAAAAAGGGAAACAAAACAAGAATAAAGAGAGAAAAACAAGTACTTCACAAGCAGGTGGTAATGTCTACCCACATGGCAATGGCAACCTATGCGCTTTACTGAAATCCTGGTGACCTTTCTCCACAGGAACTGGAGTCTTCTCCAACGCGGGATTCTCCTGGTGTCCATCTCCCTCCAGTATTAAGTTTTTTTGTTGCCAATACCTCATCTACATTACAAGGGAAATGATGATGTCGATCTTGGTAGTTCATCCACTCCATATTTTTACCATAACAGAAATAAAACAAACAATTAAAGTGTTTAAAAAAGGTTATGCTTTAGGAAGACAGACAGCAAGAAAACCCCAGCCCTTGGAAGAGAATCAGGAGTCTTGCTGTAAGAATAAGAGAAACCCAAGTTCACTGGTTACAAAAGAAAAGCTTCTGCAGCCAAAATAAACTGAGTACCACCTCATAAAATATTCAGTTTAAAGTAGTTTTTAAGCAAAATGTTGGAAGTTGTTTACAGACTCAAAGGCCCCGATATTTCCAGAGAGTGTGCGGGGGCGCCTGTCAGTGGCCGGGAAACCCGGAAACACCGGGAAGGCGGTGGTCCTGCCGAATTTAACGGCAGTACCCTATTAAAATTTTTAGCAATCAGATCGTGGGGGTGGGGGGGGCGCGGGTAAGGGGAGATCTGATCACGGGGGAGAGAGATCGGATCATGGGGGAGAGGCCAGATTGAGGGGGAGAGATCGGATTGCAGGGGAGAGATCGGATCGCAGGGGAGATCATATCGCGGGGGGAGAAATCGGATCATGGGGGGGGGAGAGATCGGATCACAGGGAGGGAGGCAGATCGAGGCAGGTTTGCTTGAAGGGCCGTATGGAAGCACTCCGGCTCCTCCTGGCCCACAAGTAGTGCTGGAAAAGCACTTACGTGCTGGATCTGGCAACTGTCGCCTCCCTTTACCTGCCGGGTTTTCCGATCCCAGGCAAACCCGGCCTGCAGCCATTAAATTGCTCCCAAAATCTGGGGCATGTAGTCTCATTAACTTATTAAAATTGCTGACCCGCCTCTCCAGAGCGGGTTACTCAGCCGACCTCAAACCCATTGCGGATAAACCAGAGTTAGGCGCGTTTCCAGCAGTTTGAGGTGGGGTTTCACATTTCTACCAATTTAACCCCCCCCCAACCCTCTCCCGCCATGGTTGAGGGTTAAAATTTCCCCCATAGTATAAAAATCTACAAATGGGACTATAACATTTTATTTGTGATAATTCCTTTAGAATGGTGTTTGCACCAACTCATCCTTCACGAAGTTATAAAACACTAAATTGCTGATCATTATGTAGTCTGAAATTACAGATCACACAGAACATTTAATTACATGATTCATCGAATGAACCAAAAATAGAAGTGCAACAGTTGTAATGCCTGCAGTTAGAATCCTCTCCTCCAGTCACAGAGCGATGCTCAGTGATCCCTCTACATAGGAATCCAGGTGCTCAGCCACAAACCCTGTGGTAGTATATATTGTTAATTTATAGTGTGGTTGACCACTTGATCACATTATCTACAATTCAAGGAGTGCTATCCTGCTCATGATGCAGATGTCCATTCCTTTCAGTCGGAAAGGTTCAAAAGGAAGTAGTTTCATCAGTTGTGGACAAGATACTGTGGGACAAGATGGCGGAATTGGCAAGAAGCAGCTCGACCAGAGCAGACCAGACCAGTAAAGGCTTCATGTGCTGTACATCTGCAGCATGCTGGCACAGATCCAAACAACCACAGCAACTCACACAGGTGATTTCTGGCAGGACTTAGCTCATGCAAAAGTTAAAGGGGTAGATTTTCGTCCTCACCACCTAGGCGGCGATCTGGTGGAACGGATTGCCCGCCCGTTATAGAGCCAGCCTAATTTTCACATTTCAGATTACTCACCAGGCGGTCAAGGCAAAAACCTACCCCAAAGTGTCGTACTAGGGCACATTGTGGAAAATTATTACCACAGACTACAAGTTTCTTCCCTTTATTTTGTTCCTTCTGCATTCCACCTTAATCATTTTGATTGTGTAAAATATACAATAAACAAAATATTTTTTCACTTATCTAGCACTTCTGTAAGTGAATAAAGCTTACTACAAAACCAATAATGGTAAATGAAGCAACTATATTTAAAGGTAAGCTTGAACCTCAGGAAAAATATGATAAAAGACAATAGTTTAACCATCATGTCCACCATGTCATGCAATGCTCTGACTTACCCTTTTCCATTCTTGTTTTTAATCGCACTATCAGCATCAACAGCCTTGGCTCAGTGATAGCACACATACATCATACATAGTCTTACATAGTATTTACAGCACAGAAACTGGCCATTTGGCCCAACAGGTCCATGCCGCTGTTTAAGCTACACACGAGCCTCCTCCCACCCTTCTTCATCTAACCCCATTAACAGATCCTTCTATTCCTTTCTCCTCATGTGTTTATCCAGCTCCCCCTTAAATGCATCTATGCTATTCCCCTCAACTATTCCTTGTGGTAGCGAGTTCCACATTCTAACCACTCTCTGGGTAAAGAAATTTCTCCTGAATTCCCTAATGGGTTTATTGGTAACTATCTTATATTTATAGCTCCTAGTTCTGGTCTCCCCTGCAAGTGAAAACATCTTCTGTACATCTACCCTAGCAAATCATTTCATCTTAAAGACCTTCATCAGGTTACCACTCAGTCTTCTCTTTTCTAGAGAAAATAGCCCCAGCCGGTTCAATCTTTTCTGATAGGTATAACCTCTCAGTTCTGGTATCATTCTAGTAAATCTGTTTTGCACCTTCTCCAATGCCTCTATATCCTTTTTATAATATGGAGACCAGAACGGTTCACAGTACTCCAAGTGTGGTCTAACCAAGGTTCTATACAAGTTTAACATAACTTCTCTGCTTTTCAATTCAATCTGAGACAGAATGGTAAATGAAGCAACTATATTTAAAGATAATCTCGAACCTCAGGAAATGTTAGTTAGACTTAATGAAAATAGCCCTGAAATTTCTGGGACCTGGTGACACAAAACCACCATTATTTGGGCAAGAAGGGGAGGTTTTTGGGTCAGTACCTGCTTATGCTGGCTCTTCATTCAAAATTAGTCCATTCAAAATTCTGCTGGAAGTGGGGCGGGCACTTCTTGTGTCTGGCCCATCTGTGCAGATGTCGCAGAAATAGCTTGGACTGGTGGGATGATGCCACCTGCCAAAAATCCCACCAGTTTTGCATGGAGCACTAGTATGCTAGAACCAGATCCTGATGGTAGTGGAGCCCATTTTACTGTCAGAGGCTGGTTTCCCGAAGGCAATCGATTGTAGAGTGATCAGTTACTATAGGTTAAACAGCAAATTTGAAATATGGCCACATTTAAACTTTTCAAAAATCTTCAGCCAGCATAGCCAGCCCACTTACATTGTGGCAAAGTGGACAGCAAAATCCCTTCTACCCATTGAGGCACAGGCATCCAACCATATTATGCAAGTGCCCCTAATTCCGGGATCTGGACCAGGGTCAGGGGCATATCCATGGAGGGGTGGAAGTTCTGCCCCACTCCTGATCTGCACCAAAAAGCCTCTCCAGGGATTGGTGACCACTGTATCTGAAGAATTCAAAGAAACAAGATTTTTTACTGCTCTGTGGATAAGATTAAGTTGTAGTGATTCAGCCATTGAATTGAAGGGGTAATTTTCTGACTTTGCACTGCTGCCAGAGGAAGCTCCCTGCTGGCAGTGCAAAGACTGAAAATTACCCCTTGTGAGAAAACTAGAGGATATGAGCACTGAAGGCATATAATCTGAAGGAAAGTTGATGATAATAGTACACAGGATTGATAGACCAGCTGGTCTTTTTCTGTCCGTTATGTTAGTATGTTTGTATTTAAGATATGTAGCTAGGTGCTACAAAATAAGAGCCAGGATACTAAAGGAACAAGCTCCAATGAACCAAGTGGACATTTCTCATTATTTTTCTTATATTCTTATTGTACATTACATTTTGGGAGGAATGATTTAACAAAAATCCTAAACTCATGTGTGAAGATTGCACACAGAGAAAATCGTACCACTTGATGATTTATTGGTTATTTAAAATCAGTAACAGGCTTCGGTTAAAAGCTTGACCAATTAAAGACTCCCAAGAATATTTGATCAGTTCAGTAGGTTAAAGTCCAATTAATCCGTTGCAACATCACCAGAACAATAGACTCTCAAATGGAAGATCCAAATTTGATTCCTCGTTTGTACTACTATATGAATTTTGGATTTTCCTAAGAGGAAGAGTATTCCAATTTCAGCTGGGCCATCCGGACAACGGAGGAAGGAACAGAGGGAAAGTTGGCCAACGCCTCGTTCCAACTCCTGGCTGATGACCTTAGTAATGCTACCAACATCCATGACTCATCCCATCGGTCTGACCAAGAAGTCTTGATAAGCATGTTCATTGTGGGGAAGTGGTATGAAATATTGGGCGCCACCTCTCAAGTGGCTAAAAATTAGAGGGTCATCAGTCGGCTGCTGTGGAGGGTATCCTAAAGACTGGTTCGGAAGAGCATTAAGTGACCTCCTAAAGCAAATCACCTGTGCACCTCCTTAGCTAAAATTGGAACATGGCCTGGGGTGATCAGAGAAAAAGGGAGAAAATAACAGGGAAAAAAAAGAGATTTGAATCCTCACACAAAAAAAGCTCCGGCAGAGGAACCATTCATGAATCTTGATGTCATCTAATTACTTGTATGTATCTATGGTACTGAAGTGTTCAACAACAGGTCTTACAATGAAGAACAACCTCTGGATTAAAACAAACATGGAAATCAGGCCATTTTATCTGGTTGCAGACCTTTAGTGACTTCAGGAGCTGTCAAAGGCACTTTTCAGATTCAATTTTTGCATTGGAATTATGCTGACAGGTTGACATGGATATCGTGTCCAACAGTTTGCAGCAGTACTTATCTGTGCTGCTCATTTAGAAATACTCCCACAAACCTAGATTTCTGAAAACTTTTACCAAGTTTATTTAAGAATAGACAGTATTCCATGCAACTGGCTTATTCCAGCTATTTAACTACACAATATGAATACTAAAAAAAAATTCCTTTAAAATACTCCAGCCTCTATTGCACATTCTATTGAAATATTTGGTTTTAATGTAACTAAATGAATAACATGGAATAACTTCCTATGACAAAATTACAATTTTAAGAAGTGGAAGTATGAATTAACAAAACATTAAGGGGGAGAAATTGGGCACCTTAGCGCATCCCGTTAGCACCTCCGGAGGGCGCTAACGGGCCGCTAAGCACTTAGCAACCGGGCGGGGCGAGAAGTGCGGGAGGTTTGCGGCGGTGGTATGGCGTTGCGCCCCGATCTCCTTCGCCCGGAGATTGTGATGCCATCGCCGTGCGCATCGCCCCAGTAGCGCCCTGGACCCGAACTTCGGTTCTGCCCCCTGCAGCATCGCCGGGTGAAAACACAGGCAGCTGCAGGAGGCGTTGATCGGGAGGCCGGGTGCTTCAGGGGGCGAAAGTTAAAGGGGAGGTTGCCGAGGTAAGTGTCTAAATTTTTGAAATGGTTTTGGTCAATTTTTTTTGCTTCTCCTTGGCCGCGATCGATCAGTCCGGCACTCTGCTGGAGTACATGGGGCTGATCGAGCCAAATCGCGGCCGCCGTCAAGAACCAGCTAACTGGTCCCAATGCAGAGCCTGCAGCGATGGCCCTTCCCTTTAAGGGAGGGAAGTAGCCTCGGAACACGGCAGCGCTGCACAACTACCGCGCCCCGCCTGCGTCCTTTAGTGCTTCAGGAAATAAGTGGAGTGCTTGGCACTCCACTTCCTTCCTGGAGCGCTAAACCCAATTTTGTGAAAGCTGGGAATCATTAGCGCTATGTTTCCCAGCTTTCAAAGATTACCGCCCCCAAACAGGGCGATAATGAATTTCTCCCCCTAAATTTCTGTTGTGTTAATAAGATGAAATCTGTGGCAATGATATTTGCCTGAGGTTTTTTCTTGGTGTAGGGACACAAATTTATCACCACTCCATTTTTTGGTAGACATTAGATCATTTTTTCTTGATGGTATGCACTGGTCAGAAAATCTCAGGAGGCTTTGTGCCTACTCTGCATTAGGATCACATTGTTGTGCTTTTCCAGCTAAGGTATATCGATTTCATAGAGCACTCATGATGCAGTTCCACAGACTGGAAGGATTCCCACCAGTGCAAGGAACGACTGACAGAATGCATGCGGCCTGAAAGCCCTATGTGACAACCTCCCTCCAATTTATGAACAGGAAAGGCTTTCATGCCATTAAAATGCAGCTAGTATGAGATGCTAGTCAACTTATCCTTCACACGAATGCCCATTACCCAGGAAGCTTTCATCATGTGACAATACACCATACCAGCTCAGATGACTCAAAAACCATGTATCAGGATGATTGATTGGTGATCCCTGCAGTCATGGCTTACAACACCAGCATGGACAGATTAAGTACAGTCCATGCCAGTACAAGGTGTCGTAGAATGGACTATAGGTATTTTCAAGTCTCGTTTTAGGTTCTTAGATAAACCTAGTGGTGCCCTGCAATACAGCCCAGCCAGAGTCTCCAGAATCATTGTAACTTGCTGTGTACTACATAACATCACGATGAAGAAAGGCTTGCTGCTTCCGTAACCTGAAGGAGATAATGAAGGCGATTGGGGGGGGGAGCGGGAGGAGGGGAAGCTCATCCCAACACCTCTCCCCCAATCCCAGAATGAAGTGGGTGCACAAAAAGGGGAGGACGTGGAACAGGACAGCCAACAGCCAGAGAAAAGAGGGCATAACTTATAACCCAGTGCTTTCAATGAATAAAAGGTGACACTCCGAATTAAGTTACTTAATACCTGCATGTTCTCCCCTCCAACACCCTCACAAAGTCCCTCACTATTTGCCTATTTCCTTTCCCATTTCCCCAGGCATCACCCAACTCCTAAATTTTTGCAAGCATACATGAAAAAGGGGCTTTGTGCTGTTAATGAGGCAATTCCTAAAATAGCTTTTCTGGCTCTGGCTGAACTCATCCCATAAAGCAGAGCGACTTGCTTCTTCTGCACATGCACTGAGATATCCTCACTCCGCTACCTATGTCACTGTGGGTGCAGGCGCCCAGCTACTTTATGCAAATGTCCCAAACCCCAGTAATTCGGATAGGATCAGGGGTGTAACATACTGATGGGTAGAAGTCCTACTCGCCAGAGTTACGGTGCCAGAGTTACAGTGCCAGAGTTACGGTGCCAGAGTTACAATGCCAGAACTATGGTGCCAGAGTTACAGTGCTAGAGTTACAATGCCAGAGTTACGGTGCCAGAGTTACGGTGCCAGAGTTACGGTGCCAGAGTTAGGGTGCCAGAGTTAAGGTGGCAGAGTTAAGGTGGCAGAGTTATGGTGCCAGAGTTATGGTGCCAGAGTTAGGATGGCAGAGTTATGGTGCCAGAGTTTCGGTGGCAGAGTTAGGATGGCAGAGTTAGGGTGGCAGAGTTAGGGTGACAGAGTTACGGTGACAGAGTTACAATGCTAGAGTTATAGTGCCAGAGTTACAATGCTAGAGTTATAGTGCCAGAGTTATAGTGCCAGAGTTATGGTGCCAGAGTTATGGTGCTAGAGCAGGTCTCGCAAGCTTTTTTTCAGGATACTTTTTTGAACTAATGGTAAACTAGATAAGAAAGAAAAAAATTTGCAGGGCTACGGTGAAAGGGCGGGGGAGTTGGACTAGCTGAAGTGCTCTTGCAGAGAGCCGGTACGGGCTCGACAGGCTGAATGGCCTTCTTCTGTGCTGTAACCATTCTATGATTCTATAACTTCATTTCAGCCAATCCTTGAGACATAAATGCAGTGAAATATTAGTGTAAAATTACATAATTAGGCACTGAATTGACAGCAATTATAATTTCCAATATACACATTTGATTAAAAAATGTTTGTGCAGGAATCTTATAATTCCTTTAGATTTAACCCTGGCATCATAACTCTGGCGAGCAGGACTTCCACCCACCAGTATGCTACGCCCCTGATCCCATCCGAATTCCCAGGGTTAAGGTCATTTGCATAAAGTAGGTGGACATCCGCAGTGACATAGGTAGCGGAGCGAGGATATCTCGGTGCATGTGCAGACGAGGCAAGTCGCTCTGCTTTATGGGATGATTTCTTTCGATGTTACTCCTTATAGTCAAACTACAATATAGTGTTTACAAAGTGTATTACTGACCTCTAGTGAAAGAAAATTAGTATCCCATGTTTTGCATCCATAGCTAATGTCGATTTGGATTACTCACAATTAATGGCAAAGTTAGAGTCAGATAACATTAATCAATCTCTTTCTCGCTCTCTCTGATGCTGATTAAGCTGCTGCGCATTTCCTGCATTTTCTATTTTTACATCCTTTAGACTTAACGGGGCCACTTTTAAGTATAGACGTGCTTTCATAATTGTTGCATTCTTATTTAAATACATGGATTTGTGTGCTGAATCAATAACTAGCACAATGTACCTGTTTCTGTTTATTAATGGTGTCGGAGATTATTCTATTTATCTGGCACATCATCAAATTTAACACTTTTCATTGTATCTTAATGTGACATTTGAACCAGTGGAAGAGGACAAAATGCTTTATGGTGAAATAACCAAGTAGTCACCTCAAGCATCGATAACAAAGTTTAGATTTAATGACAAGTAATTCTGCTGTGATTCATATCATTAACACCCTTTGAAGTCCCATAAAATCTTCAATACTCCAGTTATATTATTCCTCAGTCTTTAGGACTGATTAGACTGAGGCGGAGAAATGTTAATGTGATGCAACTATTATAGCTTCCAGCTTACAGCCTCTAGTTTAGAAAAAAGGCCTGGCAATTGGAGAAGAGAAGCTCTTTAATCTGTGTATTAGTATCTTACATTAGCTGAGATATTTAAACATTATAGGAGTCACAAATAGTAAGGATAAAGATGCCTAATATGGCAGGGGGCTGCCCAATTTAGTGAAAAACTTTGGATGCTGAGTCCCCAGTAAAAATTGGATGTGGAAAGCTGAGGACTGCTCGCCACACTGCAATCCAGGAAGAGAACACAAAGAGGGTGGAAAGCCTGCACACTGAAGTACTGAAGAACAAGGTAACATTAAAACACTGGGAAAGTGCCCAGTGCCAATAGCCCTTCACTTGCTGCTGGTGCCCGATAATGTTGCAACTGGCACTCCTCACACATCATGAGACACCAATAAAATATGCAAGTGGTGACCTCATTATCCAGCAAGGTTAGCCTACTTGTGCGTAGGCGTATATAGTACCTGTGCAGCCCTGGAACAGTGTTCAGGTTGCATAAATGTGTCCAACAGGTAAAATGCCTTAATGCTCGAAACTTGAAACAAAAAGAAAAAATGTTAGAAGTATAAAACAAGTCAATCATCATCTGAAAACAGAAAGATAGTTTAACGTCCATCAGAATGGTCATGGTTAGGCAGTGGAGCTATCTTATAGGACTGGCAGTGGTTTATATTGAGCAAAACAACTGGTGAATTTGTTAGCTACTAATAGAATGACAATATTGAATATCTGAACACCCATATGCATTGCCAGTTGATTAAGACATTTCGCTCATTTAATTTTATTTTTGAATACGTTAATATACTGCTCAAATCTTAAAAAAATTAAAACGGAATGATTAAAATGAATCCCACTTTCATCATCTCAGTCTTACTGTACTTTTTAAATAAAACAAAGTATTGAGAACTGAACCATATATCTGAGTAAAAGGTGTTACAAGTAAAATGAATAGTGAATAGTATATCTATTCTATCATCTGCAGAAGCCAATAGCCAGACTGTCTAGTAACCTGCCAGGACACTGATTGTAGTTGTGTTAACGGCAAGCTGATTTCCTGTTGTCTTATGACGCAGACGCTGTTATTTCCTATAAACTCCAATAGAGTCTGAAATAAAGGCTTTACGTGCTCGGGAATCTGAATTGATTGTACAATTATAACAGAATAACTTGAGCCATTGATGTTTTCTTACATACTCAAGCAAATTCATTTGGTTTGTACGAGTGTCTACAGGTGTTAGATTCAGATTGGTTTATATATTAAATCAGGCTGCATCCTGTACAAAAAGAAATTCATATCACAGGCAAAACAATTTACATTGATCTGAAATAACACTGGGAACCCTCATGAAAGCAGCATTTTAATGTATTACTCAAAGCAATTCATTTTCTACATAAATACCATAAAGTATTACTAGTTAATTAGGAAAATACACAGCAATTATTCTGTTATAGCTATGCAGACACGAGGGCTAACAGATTTTCTTTGTATTTCCTCTCAACATTTCTCTCAGTGCCCATTTCCTACACAGATTGCTTTAGTCATTCTGAGCCACAAATTGCAGTCTGCCAACTGGCACTATGATGAACACACAGGAAGCCCTAAAAATACTAGGTTTCCCCTCCGCATCCAAATATAATGCCCCGTTATGTATGTGCAAACACAGGCAAAAAATCTGCTGAAACTCATGAATGAACGAATCTAACCAGCAGCTCCAATATTTGAATTTAATTAGGGAGCAGGGGCACAACATTGTGTGAACAAAAAGCAAAATATTGCAGATGCTGGAAATCTGAAATAAAGACAGAAAATGTTGGAATTGCTCATCAGGTTAAGCAGCATCTGTGGAGAAAGGAAACCGGTTAGATTAATGGTTCAGGTCTATGACCCTTCATCAGAACCGGAAGATGCTAAGATGGTGATTTAGAAACATAGAAACATAGAAAAATAGGAGCAGGAGTAGGCCATTCGGCCCTTCGAACCTGCTCTGCCATTCAATATCATGGCTGATCCTCTATCTCAATACCATATTCCCACTCTCTCCCCATACCCCTTGATGCCTTTTGTGTCTAGAAATCTATCTATCTCCTTCTTAAATATATTCAGTGACTTGGCCTCCACACCTTCTGTGGTAGAGAATTCCACAGGTTCACCCTCTGAGTGAAGAAATTTCTCCTCATCTCAGTCCTAAATGTCCTACCACGTATCCTGAGACTGTGACCCCTTGTTCTAGACCCCCCAGCCAGGGGAAACATCCTCCCTGCATCCAGTCTGTCTAGCCCTGTCAGAATTTTGTACGTTTCAATGAGATCCCCTCTCATTCTTCTAAACTCTAGTGAATACAGCCTAGTCAACCCAATCTCTCCTCATACAACAGTCCTGCCATCCCAGGAATCAGTCTGGTGAACCTTCGCTGCACTCCCTCTATGACAAGTATGTCCTTTCTTAGGTAAGGAGACCAAAACTGCACACAGTACTCCAGGTGTGGTCTCACCAAGGCCCTGTATAACTGTAGTAAGACATCCTTGCTCCTGTACTCAAATCCTCTTGCAATGATGGCCAACATACCATTTGCCTTCCTAACTGCTTGCTGCACCTGTATGTTTGCTTTCAGTGACTGGTGTACAAGGACACCCAGGTCGCTTTTTACATCAGCATGTCCCAATCTAGCACCATTTAAATAATACTCTACCTTTCTGTTTTTCCTATCGAAGTGGATAACTTCACATTTATCCACGTTATACTGCATCTGCCATGTATTTGCCCACTCACTCAACTTGTCTAAATCGCCTTGAAACCTCTTTGCATCCTTCTCACAACTCACAATCCCACCTAGTTTCCTGTCGTCAGCAAACTTGGAAATATTACATTTGGTTCCCTCATCCAAATCATTGATATATATTGTGAATAGCTGGGGCCCAAGCACTGATCCCTGCGATACCCCACTAGTCACCGCCTGCCACCCCGAAAAAGACCCATTTATTCCCATTATCTGTTTCCTGTCTGTTAACCAATTTTCAATCCATGACAGTATATTACCCCCAATCCCATGTGCTTTAATTTTGCACACTAACCTCTTATGTGGGACTTTATCAAAGGCCTTCTGAAAATCCAAATACACCACATCCACTGGTTCTCCCTTATCTATTCTACCAGTTACATCCTCAAAAAACTCCAGTAGGTTTGTCAAACACGATTTCCCTTTCATAAATCCATGTTGACTTTGTCTAATCCCGTTGATATTTTCCAAGTGTCCTGTTATCACATCCTTTATAATAGACTCTAGCATTTTCCCTACTACTGATGTTAGGCTAACTGGTCTGTAGTTCCCTGTTTTCTCTCTCCCTCCTTTTTTAAATAGTGGGGTTACATTTGCCACCCTCCAATCTGCAGGAACTGTTCCATAATCTACAGAATTTTGGAAGATGACAACCAATTACAGCCGCTGTACACTGTTGCCAGGAATTCTCATGAGAACAGAATTTCCAGAGACATCCTCCTTTCTTCTGCACTGAGCCATTCCTTATCCTCGGTGATTTCAATCTCAATCTCAGCTCATCTTGTCCTCTCTTCTCTGAATTCATTGCCCTCCTGTCCTGCCTCAACCTCTCCCTCCATATGAAAGATTTTTCCAATATTCACGACCACCCCTGGACCTCCCGGTTGGGGCATGTGGTATGTGCGCAACACCCATTTCAGGCCTGAAAACAGGCCTAACGGAATTTCCATTCCATTGTCACTTTATGAGCACAATCGTGACCAAAACTTTCTACTTTCCCATCATCACTTAACAACTACAGGTAAAACTCAGTAAAAAAAAATCAAAATTTTCCATCAACTCCACAGTATATAGAACAGAAATAATGGATACACGGGAGTTATGTTCAGGCAGATGAAGGTTTCAGGAGACAGTTAAGACTACTTGAGCCATGCTTTTGTGATTTATATAATCATCTTACTCTCTCAATGAGATTAATGCCCAATAGTTACTCCTGGGTATCTATTATTCTCTGTATATGTATTACCTTGTATCGCCATTAAAATGCACCCTCTGTAAACTTGAGCTCATCCAAAACTCTGCTGTGTGTATCTTAACTTGCACCAAGTTCCATTCACCCATCACCCCGTGCTCGCTGACCTACATTGACCTACGGAGTGCGGCAACACTTCAATTTTAAAATTCTCCTCCTTGTTTCCAAATCCCTCCATGGCCTCACTCCTCCCTATCTCTGTAACCTCCTACAGCTCTACAACCCTCCTCCAATTCTGGCCTCTTGCGCATCCCCAATTTTCTTCGCTTCACCATTGGCAGCCATGCCTTCAGCTGCCAAGGCCCTAAGCTTTGGAATTCCTTCCCTAAACCTCTCCGCCTCTCCACCTCTCTCTCCTCCTTTAAGACGCTCCTTAAAACCTACCTCTCTGACCAAGCTTTTGGTCACCTGTCCTAATATCTCTTTATGTAGCTTGGTATCAAATTTTGTTTGCTAATCGCTCCTGTGAAGCGCCTTGGGACATTTTACTACGTTAAAGGCACTATATAAAAGTTGTTGTTGTTGGAAACATTTCAAGTATTTTTGTACCATGTACTTGACAAAATATTTTATATGTATTTGTAAAGTAGTGCGATAAAAACCATGTGGTGCATTAACCTTTTGGTCCAGGAAAATTACAATCTTTCTGGGCAAGCCATGAATAAAATGTTTTTCAGCTCATGTACTCCTATTGGGATAAACCCCAACACTAATTAAACTAACTCAAATTACTGTAATATTAAAGCTATAAACTAAAAATATGCAACCAAAACAATTTACAGCATAAAGGTCAAGAAATTTGGCTTGTGTCCTGTGATATCTTGGGACACAGCATATATATACAACAGCACAACATGGCTTCCAGTAAGAACTGTACTGCATATGGCTTTATTATTATATACACCAGTAGTCCACCAGGTGGCTTTATTATAGTTGAGGGTGTTCTGCAAGGCCATCTGAACTCTCCCGCACGGACACTCAGCAGCCTAGCACCCGCTGTGCTGCAGCCACTGGACCAACACTTCTTGGAGCACCAGAGTAGGCAAAGGCACTGTAACGAGGGGCACTAAGGGATTGCACAAGGGTGAATAGTTAATATTGTTGTTGTAAATATGTGTTCACTGATTATTGATAAATTTATTAATTGACTTTGGATGATTTGTGGTGTCTCGCATTTCAGTTTTGCACTGTGGTATGGCCTGCGACAGGGATGGAATAATGGGGATGTGGTGAGCAACGGGGATCTGGGGTTTAATTTATTGGAACTGTAGTCTGATGAGGCGGTCATGGACCGTCCTTCCAGAAGGCCGATTGAGTGCTGCCTCCTCCCTCACTCCTGTTCCTCCTCCTCCTCCTCCTCCTCATCCTCCTCTCCCTCTTCCTCCTCCTGAGGTGGTCCTGCAATCGCTGGTGGTAAGGGCTGGGCCCTCATGATGACCAGATTGTGGAGCATGCAGCAGACCATGACAAAATGGGACACCCTCTCAGCCGAGTACTGGAGGGCTCCTCCCGAGTGGTCAAGACAGCGGAACCATTGCTTGAGCACCCCGATGGTCTGCGCAATGATATTCCTGGTGGCAGCATGGCTCTCATTATATGAGTGTTGAGCAGGAGTGCTGGGGTTGCAGAGGGGAGTCATGAGCTAGGTGGAGAGCTGATAGCCCTTTTTTCCGACCAGCCAGCCGCGAGCTTGATGTGGCGGCTGGAAGAGTGCTGGCACACCGGTCTGGCGCAGGATGAAGGCATCGTGGCTGCTGCCAGGAGAGCGGGCATTCACATTGAGGATTTGCTGTCTGTGATCGCACATCAACTGCACATTAAGTGAGTGGTAGCCTTTGCAGTTATGGAAGACCTCAGGATTGTTATGAGGTGCCCGCAAAGCCACGTGGGTGCAGTCAATGGCGCCCTGCACCATGGGGAAGCCCGCTATCCTGGCAAAGCCACATGCACGTTCATCCTGCTTCTCTCTGGGTGATGGGCAAGGAAATGTAATCCCTTCTCCTACTGTCGAGAGCCTTGTGACCTCCCGGATGCAGCGATGAATGGCGAACTGCGAGATGTTCGCTACATCTCCTGTTGCAGACTGGAAGGAACTGCTGGCGAAGAAATTGAGGGCGACGGTGACCTTGATTGCCACTGAGAGAGCCGTGGTCGACCTGATCTGAGGCTCGACATCTGGTTGCAGGAGGTGGCAGAGTTCAGTGACCACATCCTTGCTGAAGCAGAGCCTTCTAATACACTGCTCCTCGCTTAATTGGAGGTAGGAGAAGTGCTGTCGGAATACCCTCGGAGGGTAAAGCCTCCTGTTGAGCGCCCTGATGGCCCTCCTCCTCCCTCTGACCACATGTTCCAATCTTTCTCGCTGCCTCCGCTCCCTCCGCAGTAGATCCTGGAGGGCGAGGTCGATTGCCAATACAGCCCTCATTAATGTAACGATGTGTAACACTTTGAAATTTTGTCAGAATAAATGTAACAAATTTTTAGAAGCCACAACACTCCTGATATTAAAGAACCTTTAAATGACTGAATTAAACTCTTGCACAATTGCAAACTGACAAGAAAGCAGTGAAACAGCACTAACCTGACAGCTGCGACTGATCCCTTTAAATAGCGCCCCTGGAGCCGCCATCCGCCTGCTTCACGCCTCCTCTTCCTGTTGTTGTCGGGGCGAGATGCTAAGGCAGGAGGCGATAATCAATTTGGCAGATCGGGCGCTCAGTGAGTGCTGCACGCTCACTGAAGTCACGATCTGCCTGGCGCTAAAGCCCCAGGTGCTAACTGTTAGTGGCGGCGCTAAGGGGTGACTGGATTTGGCGTACTGTGCTGGATTCGCCTCACCCCGGCCCGACTTCATTAGTGCTCCGTTAGCGCCCCGGCCAGGCGCTAACGGGAGGCGCTGACCAACTGAATTTGTCCCCCTAGGACTTTTCAGCAGGGGGCATCTGAGGGGTGATCTTATAGAAATATAAGATAGTTAATGGAATGAAAAAAGTAAATCTGGAATATTACTTTAAATTGAAAGGGGGTAAAATTTGTCCCAGGCGTTAGTGAAAAGCGGGCGGAATTGCTTCGGATGCCTGTTATAGCACATGCCTGATACTCAGCTCTATTGAAGTCAATGCAATGAAATATCAAGCAGGGTGTAGAACAGGCGGCTGATTCCATTTTGCGCAACCGCCCAAGACAAATTTTTACCCCAAGAGTCAGGCAGGCGTTAACTAGTAAATGGTAAATTTAAAGCTGATGTCAGGAAGTTTTTTTTTCACACAAGAAGCGAACAACACATGGAATGGACTTCCAGATAGTGGGGGCAACCGGATAGATCAGGTAAAAACCCTGGGATCATTGAAGAAACAATTAGATGTACAACAAGGGGATATTAGGGTGTTTTTGAATGGATGGATTCAGATGAGCTGAATGGTTTCCTCATCTGGAATTATCTTGTGTGTGCTTTCAAAGAGATCAGGATCCTTTTCCTGTTTTGAAATTATTATTTATTATTAATAGTGTTGAAACATTTTGCCGTGCAAGTGTGAGTCATCTGGAAACTGCTGCTTAGATAAGTCTGCAATAGAGGTTAAAAGTTCATTACAGTCTTTGCACTGATAGTAGCTGTTTTAATGAACAGAGGAAGCAATGTAATTTTATTGTAAAATATTGTACTGTTCTAGTCAAAAAGCTTCTTTGTTCACAATGGGAAACTGGAAGTTCATAAGTAAACTGGAATCTTATTTAATAGTTTAGAATTTTCAGAGCATAAGTGATTCCCCTGCCAACAATGTTCTTCCATTGCTCAGAATTTTAAATGAGTGCTCCTGATGCTTTAAGTTCCTGCGGATCCAAGGGTCACAGATTGCAAACATGTGGTCCTGTACGCTCCCTCACACAATGCGACAACCATTGAGATTCCACTTTCTCATTTGTAACAGGAACAGTGCATTATGCAAGTCAATGCTTACTTCCCTCTGTATTGTCTTGGGATTTCCACCGAGTGAAGGCAGAGTGCTTCCATTCAAACCATGCAAAATGCCAGCTGTTGGAGCCATGCATAAGGTAAGTTCAGGTGAAAGAACAGGATCAGGGTAGAGGGCTTCTAGCTGCTGTTATGGACAGTAGCCAAAAGGCCCAGCAGCCATTACTGCTGCTTCAGGCCTCCCAGCAGTGGCTCACTTTCCTCCCCCATTTCCAGGCATTAGGTTTTGCCTGCATCAAGTATACATCTGACTTCTTAAAGTGTTCTGAACCCAGAAGTAAAGGCAGGTTTAGGCCATGTCAGGCAGAGTGTACTTTGGATGCACTCTACCAGACTACTGCCGGCAGGGGGGGGGGGGGGTTGCATGCGGCAAGGAAAATCAGCTCCGAGGTGTTTAAACTCTTTCAGAAAACTCATAAATGCTACAGTCTAAAACCTGATGAAGCCTATTTGCAAACCTTAGCAAAAACATCCCGTGCTCACACAACTTCAGTGCAATGATCCCTTTAATCTCAAACCATGTGTGTGTGCCTAGTGTTTGCTTCCACGCTATTTCCCCTTAGTGTGTGATAAATAGACGCTTAAAATCTAGTTTTGTGCTTCTAGATGCTACCTCAGTGGCAGGAGCACATGAGGTGGCTGCATGCTGTGTGTATGCATACAAGCCTCTTTGAATTGAAGTGATACTTTTCTCCAGGCAGCTGATTCCTAAGATGGGTCTCCTTCAGGCAAAGGCTACTGCCCAAGACCAATTTCACCCCCATTGATGCTTTTGAACAAGCTTGCTATGTTTCAAATTAGCTAATACTCAATGCCTTTTCCTTTTAAGCTGCTGCAAGACTTTAAATCCTGCAGCAGCATGCAACGTCTCATCTGCCACTGGATAAACTCCTAGCCATAGGTGTCTTGTGCACCTGGAGCTCACACACATTCAACTGATGCTGACTCAGGAAATATGCAAGAAGTCAGTGCTCTACTAGTCGAGCAGGTGCTATTTGTACTTTGCTCTACTTCTGGTCGGGCTCCACCCAATCAGAACATTTAGGCTATATTGTGGGTAACCATATTATACACACACGAGGCACTCCAATGTCTCTAAAATACCAAATCAAATGCGCAGGAAGGTAGGTATGGGGAGTACAAACACTGTGCAGGTGAGGCAGTGTTCATTTATGTGCCTCAAGTGCAGTAACCAGGCAAGTAGAACAGCAGAAAGAGAGGGATAAATAGCTGGGTAGGAACAGACATTCAGAAAGATTCACATTGAACACAACAGAATTATGCAAACAAAGTGATAAACAGATTCCCTGATTGATGCGAAGCAGAGAGGGGTACATTGAAACTTCCCTCACATTTTCATTTTTGATGACTTAAATAACTCAAGTACTTTGATTTTAATTGTTATCTACCATGTTGGTTTATTTTTCATTCAGTTCCACTTTATAAATTAACACTTGTGCCTAGTTAAATTACATGTTGCCAAACATTTTCATTATAAGATGGTACTTGTTGTATACAATTAGCAGCACCTCCTGTTCTGTCCCTCAGATAGCTCCCTAATTGATCTCAGGCTCTTTTGTCACTTCAGTGATTTGTTAGTGATATTAGCAGTTAAAGGGGCATTACTGCCATGTACACTGATTAGCAATGTTTGTGTTTGTTTTCCAAACAGAATGCAGTGATGTAATCCTTGCAGAAACTGGTCATGATGTTGTAAAAATCTCAATGTTCGTGAGTGATGTAATCTCAACCCAGTCATGATGACGGTCTTTAATATTAACATTGTAACATAAGAACAACAACTTGCATTTATACTGTGCCTTTAAATGTACTAAATTATTAGTATCGTGCAAAACTGGTTATACGCTGATCACAGACTTCTTGCAAAAGGAAAATAAAAATGAAAAGTTAAGACAAAGAAGTAAAGAGGTTAAAATTTGTTTCACTGCTCTTGTAGGTAGCAGGTGTTACGGACACACGAAAATGAAGGACAGGAAAAGACCAATTGGCCCACTTTTTTTTCTCTGTATGGCCAACATTTAGTAGTGTCTATATCTCTGTATATCTTTGTCTTGAACTGTTTTTATTTTTCTCTTCCTCATTCTGTAAGTCTTTACTTTGTTGCCCATCTATGATCTTTATTTGCCTCCTAATCTCATGTTACTTTACTGATGTACTTAATTTTTTAAACGCCAAATTAAGCAGAAAAATGGGAGTCATTAAGGAAAGACCAGAGATGGTCAAAGAGCAGCGAAGCAGTTACATAAAGAGAGACACATTTTTTTGTGAGCAAAGCCTTGGGCAATTCACATGTATGTATAACAATACAATGGTATCACTAACTCCTGTCATTATAAAAGCTTATGATGCGGAGATGCCGGTGTTGGACTGGGGTGGACAAAAATGAGAAATCGCACAACACCAGGTTATAGTCCAACAGTTTTATTTGAAATTACGAGCTTTCGGAGCTCTGCTCCTACTTCAGGTACAGGTCCTGTCATTATAAAAGCTGTATAGGAAGAAGTTATTTGGGAGGTGTTGGCTGGTTAAGAGGTAAACTGGTGGCTAGGGCTGGGAGGAGTGGGGTCTGGCCAGGAAGGACTAGAAGGGCAGGGGCTGGGAGGAAGCGGGGGGGCGGTGAGTCTGGTGGTAGCAGCTTGTGGAAGAAAACAAGTGTTAAGGGTCAGGCTTTGGAGTAATGGGATGGGATGGATGGGGGGGAATCTTTGGAGAGCTGGGGTCTGGGATCTTGTACCACTTAGGGTTGTGATCAGGGCCTGAGAACATTTGGGGATCTGGGATCCTTAATACTTGGGGTACGAAGGAAATGTGGGACAACTGAAGGGGTCCATCTGGGGACAGGGAGCATTCAGAAGGTTGGGGTTGGGAACTACTGGAAAGGAAGGCTTGAGGTCTTCAAACTGGAACACTCTGGGATGTGGAAGCACTAGGAAAAATGGGTCTGGAGCACAGGGGAGAGTAGGGCTTGATTTTGGGAGCACTGAGGGGTATAGAGCTTAAGATCACCAGTAGGGTCCAAAACATTTAGAGGAAGGGGGGAGGGGGAAGATTGGGAATGGGGTCTGCGATTTAAATCTTCGCTATATATTTTCTCATAAATCTAAGTGACCGTTTGACTTTTAAGAGGTTTGATAGTGAGACTCCTTCATTTGATCAATTATTTCACATCGTTATTTCGTAACTCCTCCAAGGTAGTTCTCAATGTTATCAGTATATAATATTTATACAAAAAGATATTTTTAAAAAAAACAGATAAATAATATTATGTTAAAGTTGGTCAGTTTTAACAGTTCAATTTTCAACAAGGAATATTGTAAAAGCGAGAAAACATATTGAGCTAAACCTTCTTTTGAATTTACAGCTTTTCTAAACTGAACTGTGCAGAGCAAGTACTTTTAATCCCGTGCTTTTAAAATAAATGCTTTGTCATTGCAAATTTGGCTTGTGCAATTGGTGTGATTCAAATTTGTGCTGTTCTTTTGCCTAACAATACAAATTTTATACTATAATTTGATGCCATCTGCTACGTATCAAATCTAATATCATGTACATAGACCATATATGTATATATCACACTGTGAGGAGAAGGTGCTGAATAAATACTGCGAGAGTGTGAATTCCGTTTCAATCAATGTAAGTGAAGTTGATTTTGATCTCTTGTGTAAATGTGATATCAGTTACACCAAATGAAATGAGGTTCAAGGTGAGGCCAAGCTCAACAGTCAATCCTCATCTAACCCCACCTAGGCACGGAGCTGTCATTTCCCTGTTTCTAATAGGAATAAAAGGTCCAGTAGCATTGAAACACATTAGAGTCCAGTCGAACAGAAGCCATATGTTACTGGAGTACTGGGCTGTGGATGAGGGGGGTAGGGTGGAGAGTGCAGAGCTTGTAAGACTAATTGGTTATTTTTGTGGTGTAGACAGTTGTCCTAATGGGCTAATATTGCCCTAATTTATATTGCACCATAATTGACTATTATTCTGTGTTGTCAAGTGAAAGGTAGTTCACACAGATGTGCTAATAGTTAAGCAATTCAAAGATTAAATGAATTAATCTTCAAACTACAAATGGCCTAATCCTTATTCTTTAACATAATGATCAAACATAATTTCCATTTTATTGAAATGATCAGAATTAAGCTTATTATTAGTTGTAGCATGATGGAGTCAAAATATAAAATATATCATGTTGCTGCATCGAGAATATGGATAAGTGTGAACTCATGTATTTATCAGTAGGTAGAACCATATCTCTTTGGATCAGTTTGTCATGATTTGTGAAGAAATCAATTTTGACATTCATCAGGGACACAATTTAACTGGCTTGTTTCATCACATACCCTGGCTATAGCAATGAGGCGAGCAACTGTCTGCATTGCTCACTATTGTGTTTTCACCATCAATCATTTATACAATAAGCCCATCGCCATAAACATATGGGGGAACCATATAAAAATGTGCTATATACTGTTGTTCTTTTAAAGAGGGAGCCAAAAGTCTATTATATCAGAGATTGTGGTATATCAGAAACAAATAAAGTGAGAGATTATTGCAAGTAACTTTTTAGCTGGTCTTCTCAACTGCCATGATTACCTAGTTGCCAAAGTCATCTAAAGGCAGTACTGACTTCTCTCAAGCTCTGAAGTTCTATGATAAGCTTTTAGTAGGCCTGAAGATAGATCCAAATCATCAACTAACATTAGTTAGTGCAAGGGTGTGGTAGTATAGTAGTTTAATGATTTGCATGGAATATACAGCACAGAAACAGGCCATTCGGCCCAACCAGTCCATGCCGGTGTTTATGCTCCACTCAAGATATGTTACTGGCCTAGTAATCCAGAGGCTTGGATTTTAACAATCCAGGAGAACATGAGTTCAAATCCACCATGGCAGTGTGAGAATTTGAACTAAGTTAAGAAAAATCTGTAAATAAATATCTGATATCAGTAAAAAAGTTGTCATAAAACCCCAACTGGTTCACTAATGCCCTTTAGGGAGTAAACCTGCCATCCTTACTCGGTCAGGCCTATGTGTCACTTCAGTCCCAAACTAATGTGGTTGACTCTTAACTGTCCTCTGAAGTAAGCCACTGAGTTATATAACATAAGAATAATGAGACTGCAGTGGTTCAAGAAGGCAGCCCACCACCACCTTCTCAGTACAACTTGGGATGGGCAATTTATGCCAGCCTTGCCAGCAATGCATCCTGAGAGTGAATTAAAAAAAAACTAACATTAGTTTCACCTCCAATGGGGTTGCCTGAAAAGTACCTAGATCTTTGTCCCTTGTGCACAGAGGTATAAATGTAGAATTAACATCTTACTGGACATGGGTTGTTGGAGCATGCGTTAGTCTATTGGAAATCTATACTTTACCCATTGGTGATACAGCAGAGTTTCTTCAGTAATTTTTGTGCTCTCAGCTACTATTACGGCAGATTTGTATATTATCTGTCTTTGTTCCAGATGCTTCCAAATGCACCTTGTTCTTATGACATCTAATATAAAATGTTAAAAAAGGTCTGTCACGCAACTTTGATGTATACATTTGAATCTGTGACAGTGGCACAGTCTCTCTTTTTCAAAGAGCAGTCTACACATTCTAGATAGTGGATTATATAAAATCTCATCCAATGATTGTTTCAGTTGGATTTTCTGCGAGTTCATCAATATCCATCAATAATTCTCAGATTGATTCAAGAACTATTTTATTATTTTATAGAAAAAACAACATTTTGGCCAGTTACTATAGTGTTAATTCAGGTTTGCATTATTGTGAGCTAAATGCGATTAGGAGGAGATGGCTTGTGACGCTAGAGTGATCTTTCAAGGTTATGAAAGACATGTTATGCAGGTAGTCTGCAAACAGTCCTGTTCTGTTCTTTGTTAGTTAATGACCTGTAAGGTTAATTTGTCCACACTATCAAAGGTACTCACATTTTGTGACCATGTCCATGCTTCATTAATCCAAACAAAAAGGATTGATTTTATAGTCTGAGACAAAAAAAATGATCACCAACACAATCATTTCAATAGCATTTCGCTATTATTAATTTTAACATTGGACAATTAATATTCATTGGTAAAGGTAAGTTGTTAAATGTGTTTGATCAGCGATTGGCAAAACAACAATTTGCATGTCTATTACATTTCAATGTATTGTGAAAGTGGCATACTTTTGGGGGAGGAAGGAGGAAATGCTGAAATTCTTGCAAGAATGCCAGGCCTGCCTGTTCTTTCTTGATCCATCAGGATTTTCTTCCATTTAATTGGATGTTGAGTCCCTTGGCATTCAGGGAGATAATAGTGTGTTCTGCCTCAGTGGGTATTGGGTTGATGACTGTGTATAGTGCTGTCCACAGATAAAAGGAATGCCCCCATGGGCTATCAGAACATTCCATCAGCAAAGGGCCCTGAAAAGCGAACCTGTTTTTTTTTTTTCGTTTTACAGGTGCTGATGGACCTGCTCTATATTTCCAGCATTTTCTTTTTTGATTCCAGATTTCCAGCACTCGTAGCTCTTTTCTTTTTATTTGTTGAAGATTATAAACTTCTTTGCAAATGTGACATTGTAAAGTTATGGGCTCAGCAGGTGAGGAAAATCTGTGCACAAGTGTTTCATTGTCGAGCACATTTGTATCCATTTTCAATAGCAATCACTTTCAGACTGGCGAATAGTACTTCCTGCTGCATTATCGCTAATTTTGCCGTTTCCCATACCAGCTATCGTCATGGCACCCTTAGTGTCAATTTGTGTTGAATTCTGGGTAGTGCTACATTGTGGACTTGTATCCATTGGAAACTGGATTAAAAACATTTTGCACTCGACAGCCAGAGAAGAAATTTAGGGGGGAAAATTCGGTCGCTTCCCCCCTTGGGGCGCTAACTTTGCCGGGGCGCTAAGTTAGCACCCCTGCGCCGTAAATTGAGTGGTAGCGCCCTAAGCAGGAGCCGGGGCGCTACTGGAAGCGCTCCCCCTCCTTCCTGGGGCGCTACCATTCAATATCACGGTGCTACGTGCAACAGCGCCACGCGCGTTGGCACATGGTGCCGCGGTATTACAGGCCTCCCTCCTGATTAAAGGGGAGGGGCCTAGTGCAGTGCGCACTGGGGCCTGCTGGACCACCGGGAAGTGGGGTGCTGGGAAAACAGAAAAACTGACCGATCGCGGCCGGCACCCAGCATGAGGAAGCGCAAGGGGGCAGGTGCTGGCAGGCTGCCCAAAAAAAAGGCGCCCAGCATCTGCCCTTTGATTTGCGCTGCCGCAGCTGCAAAAACGCCACCCTGACCCTGTCGGCTATATCATCCAGCGGTCGGTCAGGGGGCGCAACTGAAGTTTGCGGCCAGGGCACGACGGGGCGCTGTGCACGGCAATGACGTCATCGCCGGAGGCTCAGCACCGTGGGGCGCTACCGGCTACTGCTAACCTCCTACGGGAGGCGTTAGCCCAGGCGCTAGGGGCTTTGTGCCTCGTTAGCACCCCGCTGGGACGCTAACGGGAGGTGCAAAGCAACCCAATTTTTCCCCCTCATACTTTTATGGGGTGTAGTCAAAACAAGTCCTATAGCTAAAACCTATAGGCATCCTATTTTCAATACAGTAAACACACCCTGCAAGCATTTTGAGAAAGATGTATGAACTGGAGCTTAAGCAAGAGCACAACAATGGAAAATATGGACTTTGTAGATGTAAAATACTACAGATTACTTTTCTGATGCAAGACTGTTTTACTGATTTGCAGTACTAGGCTGCTGGAGAGACCATCTGCAGAAGATGAATATCTTACCGAGGGGGCAATGGAGTGTGGAGATTTCTTTACACAACAGGGAGTTGCCATGCTGGAAGGAAATTAAAATTACCAATGATTTACTGCTTCTTAAAGTGAAAACAGTATAAATGTCACTTTGAATAAAATCAGTAAAAATTGAGTCAGGCATTTGGAAACATTGGGCTGGATTTTCCGTGTCCCACCTGCATGGTGCGGGGGGACCCAGGAGACGGCAGGAAACTCAAACTTCCGGTTTTAACTCCACAGCGTGCGTGCTGGCTTCCAGTCGTGCGGGGAATGCCGAACAGGAGGCCACAGGACAAGGGGGGGAGGGGGTCCGATCCCCGACCCCAGGGCTGAGTCATGATCCGGGGGCGAGTATTCCAGGCCCGGGAGGGGGTCCAATCCCCGACCCCAGGGGGGTGTGGGCTGCTGATGGGTGAGCTTGGGGGGCGGGGGGGCCAGGAGCAAACACTCCTGCTCCTCCCGGCCCACAAGGATTGCTCCCTGAGGCTGAGGCCGCCTCGTTGCAGCTACCGGGATTCCCGAGCCCCAGGACCCATGGCCGCCTGCAGTAAAACCTGCAAAGCAGGTTAAAGTAGAGACTTCAGGCCTCATTATCATATTTAAGTTGCCAATCCGCCTCTTGGCAGCGGGTTGGCCGCCCATCCCACCTGAGTGAAAGTTGAAAGTGGGCGGGTTGGGGTCGGGTTTTACGTTTGCACAACTTTCACTTCCCCCCCCCCACGCCTCCAACCCACCCGTTCTTGCCTCTGAAAATTCTGGCCATTGATAACTTGGTTTTGGGGTGAACTAAACCTATTTCCTGCCTTTTGTTAGCAAATTGAGTACGGTTTATTTAAACAACTGTCCACTATTTCTACATTTGGCAAAAATATACAACATATTTGCAAGCTAAATCTATTCCCTGAATTTGAGGTTTTTGGTATATTATTATCAAGGCCCCAATTTTTCCCTGATTCCCAATTGCAAATTTATGCACATAGAATATGTGCATATCCCCATCTTGCAGGATTAACCCTCCCTGATGATCCTGTAACTATGCTTTGGATAACTCCATACTCAAGAACACTTTGCTGTTGCTCTTTGTGCTTTAGATTTTATTTTTGCAAAGGTTAGTTTCTTGGAAGTTTAGTGGCTTGATGTGGTAAATGGTTTAACATATTTGATAGGGTTTCATATTTCATCTAACCTATTTTAAATATTTTTCCCTGTATCCGGGAATTCAAGGGTGAATTTGAGAAGCCCTGCTGCTGGTACAGAGTCTTGCTCTACTGGAGTGCAGATCATTGAATCTGATGCAGAGGGCGGCCTTCCCGATGCCCAGCAAATTAGACGAACAGACCTTCAAGTCCCGTTCTCTTGCCCTGTTAGAGCGAGGCTTCGTGATGCCAGTATACAGCACTTTCCACAAAAGCAAAATACTGCTGATGCTGGAAATCTGTAATAAAAACAGAAAATGCTGGAAATACTCAGCAGGCCAGGCAGCATCTGTGGAGAGATAAACAGAGTTAACGTTTCAGGTCGATGACCCTTCATCAGAACGTTCTGGCGAAGGGTCATCGACCTGAAACGTTAACTCTGTTTCTCTCTCCACAGATGCTGCCTGGCCTGCTGAGTATTTCCAGCATTTTTTGTTTTTATTACAGCACTTTCTACTCTGTCTCGACACTGAACAGTGTAAATCTTAGTCATAGCATGACTTGACTCCAAAGAAGAAAGAAGGACTTGCATTTTATATAGCACCTTTCATGACCTCAGGACATGCCAAAGCGCATTATAGCCAATTAAGTACTTTTGACGTATAGTCACTGTTGTAATATAGTCCAGATCAAAACTCCCTGGAGGAGTCAGTCTTGCACCACTTCTGTTTGCATGGGAGGGTTAATACAGTGTGGTGTCAAACATGGCTTGCAAATTAGGACCCTTTTATACTTTTTGTAAACCTACCTGACCTCAATTTAAATGTTTAGAGAAGAGGGATTCTCCCTTCCCTGCTCTCTAAACATTTAGACCGGAATTTTCCATACCTGGGCGGGTCAGGTGTGGACGGTCGCCGTGGCGGGTCGCGACCCCGTTCCTGATTCCATGCCGCTCCTCAGAGCGACTTTGCGTTAATGGGGCCTATTAAGGCCGCCCTGCGCGTTACCCGGCCCAATTAAATGGTGCGGGTCTGATGATGTCAGCGATGACGCATTTTCAGCCGGGATATTTAAAGGAGCCATGGCCACATTGCATTTGAAGGTTCATCTAGGAGTGTGCAGGCAGCACACTGCACAATTGGACTGCTGGAAAGAGTGCCAAACATCACTCCACTGAGACAGAGGGCTGCACCCAGCTTCTCCGATGATTCCCTCCATATGCTTGTGAAGGGAGTGAGAGCACGCAGGGAGGTCCTCTTCTCTTCTAATGGGCGGAAGAGACCTCCACAGGAGACCAAAAGAGCCTGGCTCCAAATAGCAGAGGAGGTGAACAGCAGGGATGTGTTCAGGAGGACCTGGATGGAATGTTGGAAATGTTTCAATGATCTCATTAGATCAGGAAAGGTGAGTAAAAAGCCACACTCAACTTCACCCAGCTGTGTGTCTCATCAGATCCCCATCACTCTGCCTTCCCAATCCTGCTGCTGCACATCCTTTCCTCACACCAACTTACCTTGCACTGCCACCCATCCCTCTCTCTCTATCTACATTATCACATCCCCATCTGACTAACCACCCCTCACACTCACCCTCATCCTAATGCAATCATACCAACTAACAACACACAAGAGGCCACTTGGCTTTGGCACCCCACTCCATCATAGTCTCCCTCTAAACATCTAACCCATCCATTCCTTACACTCATTCCCTCGCTCTCACTTAACCTTCTCTTCTTTCCCTCCTTGCAGGAAAAGAAAACCCACAATAAGAGGGAGAGGCAGAGAGCTGGAGGTGGAACGCCATCATTGGCGATCCTAACATCAGCAGAGGAGGCTGCGTTGGAAGTTTGTGGAGTGGCCGAGCAGCTGGAGGTGGGAGACAGAGAGAGGGGGACATCTCAGCAACCTGGTGACAGAATTACATATCATACAGCTACATGGCATACAGCAGTCACTCATATGGGGACTGATGTCAGCAGCCATTGATTAGTCATCATGTGCATAAAGGTATCTGTACCCATTCTTCATATGACATATCTAATTCATCTCTTTACTCTCCCACAGGTCCATCAAGAGCCCCCCCCCCACCCCCCCCCCCCCCCCAACTGTCCAGGAGGAAGAGGAAGACGATTCCTCAGAGGAGCCTCCAGCTTCTGAGGGCACACCGTCACCAGCCATAAGCGCACCCAGCACCAGCGCAGATACACACAGCTCGGTGGGTACCATGCAAGATAGAGTAGTGTTGTCAGCTGGTGTCTCTCAACTCACAAGTGAGCAAGAGCAGATGGTGGTGACAGGGACAGCAGTGGAGATTCCTCGCTGAAGCTCTGCTCAGCTGTATGCAGACGCTGAGCCTCGGGGGCTATCCAGAAAGAGGGCGTTCCTGGAGGTACAGCAAGAAGTGCAGGAGGCATTGACAGGTTTTGCAAGCATGATGTCTGCAAATGTGCAGAGAATGGAGGAGTCCATTTCCAACGTGAGCACCACTGTGTCGCAGGCGATGAGGACTGTAGGCTCTTCCATGGATAGGATGGCCACCTGCATGGAGCAGCTAATGCATCACTCACAGGAGCACATGGTCTCTATGGAGAATAGATGGCAGACGCTCATAGACCTCCTATCTAGGAGGGATGTCAACATAGACGTGGGTCCTCATGGTCCCACTGCTGTGCAGCTCCTTGCTAGCAGGGAAGTGCAGGTGGCCCATGAGAGGGATGATGGTGAGAGGGGACATGCAAGTGGGGGCTCCTCTCAAAGTGCTCACACTTCTCCCCCAATGCCACCCCATCAGTCAGAGCCCCAGATATCTCCTCGGATAGCGATGGCCGAGTCTACCCCTGCAAAATCGCAGGAGGAGCAGACTGGCGGGGCTGTCTGAGGCTCCAAAACCCAGAGGACGTCCGCCAAAAGTGTCTAAACATTCGCAGCAGGGAAGTGAGCAGGCTGCCTCTACCTCTGCTGAAGCCACGGGGGTAACACCTCGTAGAAACACACGTAACAAAGATGAAACACAAGTAGATTCACAAGGGTAGCTACTTGAGTGTTTTGTTAAATGATTCGGTAAAGTTTCCGTTACTGTAATGTTACACACACACACACATTTTATTTTCACCACTTTCTGGTCTTGGACAAATTTGTGTGCACCTTTGGAAGTGGCTTAGTGAGTTGGAGTGAATGGTGAGACAATGTTACCTCCAGCAATGGTGGTCAGTGTGAAAGGAATGGCTTGGTCATTGTAGGGATGCTTTATGGTGTGGCTGTGGGGTGTTGCCAACCTGTGCAGCATGTGGCAGCCATATGGGTGTAATGTGTAAAGTTAAGTAAATCTGGTCATGATGAGCCCATCCCTGGCTTCCCTTGCAGCAATGTGCTCGGGTGCTGGTGGGATCTGAACCGCGGTTCCTCCTGCTCTTCCTCCTCTTGAAGAGGCTGTGCGCTCAGAGCCTTGCTCCTCATGCAGCGCTAATCCTCGCTGCCGAGCTATGTTGTGCAGGGCACAGCAGACCACGACGATTCTGGAGACCCTGGCTGGTGCATACTGAAGGGCTCCTCCAGATTTGTCAAGATATCTGAACAGCATTTTCAGCCTGCCTATTGTCTGTTCTATGACACATCTGGTGGAAATGTGGCTTTCATTATATCTCTCCTGGGCCTCAGTACTTGGCCTCCTCAAGGGTATCATGAGCCACGTCTTCAGTGGATAGCCCTTGTCTCCAAGCAGCCAGCCGGAAAGTCTGTTTGGAGGTGCAAAGAGCTGAGGGAGGCTGGACTGGCGAAGGACGAAAGAGTCATGGCAGCTGCCTGGGAATTTGGCACACACGTGCATGATGATCTTCCTGTGGTTGCAGACCAGCTGCACTTTGAGGGAGTGGCAACCCTTGTGGTTGACAAAGACTCCTGGGTGATGATGCGGTGCCCTGATGACCACATGTGTGCAGTCGATGACACCCTATGCCTGTGGGAAGCCAGCCAGAGTGGCAAAGCCAAGCGCCCGCTCAGCAACACTGGCTTCATCAGTGGCAAAGTTGATATAATTGGCTGACTTGTCAAACTGGGCATCGGTGACCTGTGTGATGTATCTGTGAGTGGCCGACTGCGAGATGCTACAACTGTCTGCTGCAGATCCCTGGAAAGAGCCTGAGGTGAAGAAGTTGAGGGTGCTGGTGACTTTGACAGCCACTGGTAAGGCGTGTCCACCTGCTCCTCTGGGCTGCAGGTCTTGCTCCAGCAAAGTGCTAATGTCTGCGACGACCTGGCACAATAGCCTGAGCTTCCTTTGGCACTACTGCTCAGTCATGTTGAGGAAGCGGTGCAGCCCTGCGCTGACCCCTCTGTCCTGTGCAGCATCAGGTGGTTGAGGAGAAGGGTGGTGGTGGTGGTGTTGGTGCTGCTGGTGTGCCTGCTGCTGCTGGTGTTGGAGCTCATCATGGTCCGATTCTGAGGATCAAGGTGAGACAGTATAAATGGCACCCATGTTGATGGAATAGATGGCAGGTCAAGTGGAGATGACAGAAGCAATCTGTCAATGATGTGATAGGTTCCAACAATGAGGTGAGACTGGATGGCGACTTTGCTGGAAACACTTGCAGCCTGCAGAAAGCTAAATCTGTGCTGGCAATGCAGTCAGCAACAGCTTCTGCCTGAAGAAAGTGATCAGCCGTGAGGTGGGAGTTTTTATTGTACTTTTCATGCTGTGCACTAATCAGCTGGATCAATGGCCACTCAACTTCTGCCTCAGGTTGACATGTGATTCCCATGGTCATCCAGTAAAATTTGAAAGGTAGGGTTAAAAAGACTCTTAAGGGTCTGACAAGTACCTAATAATGATTTAAATTAGCTCACCCACTTCTGCCGTTCAGGTCGCTGCTGCACCGGCAAACGTGCCCGAGGGAATGGTGCATGGGGGCAGGATGACGGCGGGTTCCCGACCCGCTGCAAGATTTTTCAAATTTCCCACCAGACCCGCCTCCAATCATGCCTGCATGGACCCCAGAAAATTCCGGCCTTAAATTTCCAGCTTTTGGGAGCCAGCTCTGTGCATGAATGCATCCAGGTGTGTGCACACCTCTCCTGAACAGGTCAGTTCTAGCCAGGCAAAAGCCAAGTGTAAACAAGTTTCTGCCTGGCTTGAACCCAATGGGCAAACACTGGCCTCAGACTGGTAGCTGCAGTGTAACTGCATCATACTTCAATGATGGGATTCAGGAGTGAAGAGTTTGGGTTTGAAGACCTCATTCACACAAGTACGTCTAAAGCGTGGTCTTAGCTCATGGGGTGACATCATGCACCAAACAGGTAGATTTTGGAGGCATTAAAATTATTTTTAACCATCTCAGGACAACCAATAGAGCAATGATTTCAGGGATCAATAAGAAGCCCCCTGCCCCTGCTGAACATTGCCATGTGGGACACAAACTGCAGAAGACCACCTTTGCACTGCAGTCTGAGACCTGGGAGTTCATGTCTAAAAGTACCAGATGCTGGGATTAGATAGTTGGAACTGGCAGACATATCGATTTGCCATCAATCCTGTTTACAGACCATTATTAGTGTTGCTGTGAAGTGGAATGTGCTTTACAGCCATGCAAAAGATAGAAAGTGAATGCACCCTAAACTAGAAAAATTGACATCTAAATATGTTTCAAACACTTTGTAATGCGCTGCAGAAATTGAATAGACCTCCCTTAGAATCTACATTCTTACTGCAGAATTTGGTCGGGCTTGCGGCAGAAAATGGCTTTGATGAATTGTAGATTGCTAGGGTCCCAGATTATTACATAGGCAGCTAAACAATGGTCAAGAAGCTTACTAGTGACATTCCAACAACAGGATGCACAAAAACCACCTGACCCCACGTTCTACCTGAAAGGACTCTTATTGTATACCAAATGATGAGAAAGTCAATTGTTTCAATTATAAAAGATGTAATAGCAGAGTACTTGGAAAACAGTGACAGGATCGGACAAAGTCAACATGGATTTACAAAAGGTAAATCATGCTTGACTAATCTACTGGAATATTTTGAGGATGTAACTGGTAGAATAGATAAGGGAGAACCAGTGGATGTGGTGTATTTGGACTTTCAGAAGGCTTTCGATAAGGTCCCGCATAAGAGATTGGCGTACAAAGTTAAAGCACATGGGATTGGGGGTAAGGTACTGACTTGGATAGAGAACTGGTTGGCAGACAGGAAGCAAAGAATTGGAATAAACGGGTCTTTTTCCGAGTGGCAGGCAGTAACTAGTGGGGTACCGCAGGGATCGGTGCTAGGACCCCAGTTATTCACAATATATATTAATGATCTAGACGAGGGAACTAGGTGTAATATCTCCAAGTTTTGCAGACGACACAAAGCTGGGTGGGCGTGTGTGTTGTGAGGAGGATGCAGAGAAACTCCAGTATGATTTGGACAAGTTGGGTGATTGGGCAGATGCATGGCAGATGCAGTATAATGTGGATAAATGCGAGGTTATCCACTTTGGTGGCAAAAACAGGAAGGCAGATTATTATCTGAACGGCAATAGATTGGGAAAAGGGGAAGTGCAACGAGACCTGGGAGTCCTTGTGCACCAGTCGTTGAAGGTAAGCATGCAGGTGCAGCAGGCGGTTAAGAAGGCAAATGGTATGTTGGCCTTCATAGCGAGAGGATTCGAGTACAGGAGCAAGGATGTCTTGCTGCAGTTGTACAGGGCCTTGGTGAGACCACACCTTGAGTATTGTGTGCAGTTTTGGTCGCCTTATCTGAGGAAGGATGTTCTTGCCATGGAGGGAGTGCAGCGAAGATTCACCAGACTGATACCTGGGATGGCAGGAATGACGTATGAAGAGAGATTGGGACGATTGGGCTTGTATTCGCTAGAGTTTAGAAGAATGAGAGGGGATCTCATTGAAACTTATAAAATTCTAACAGGACTAGACAGACTAGATGCAGGAAGGATGTTCCCGATGGCGGGGGAGTCCAGAACCAGGGGTCACAGTCTAAGGATAAGGGGTAAGCCATTTGGGACTGAGATGAGGAGGAATTTCTTCACCCAGAGAGTGGTGAACCTGTGGAATTCTCTACCACAGAAGGCAGTTGAGGCCAATTCATTAAATATATTCAAGAAGGAGTTAGATATATTTCTTAAGGTTAAAGGGATCAAGGGATATGGGGAGAAAGCAGGGACAGGGTACTAAATTTGGATGATCAGCCATGATCTCATTAAATGGCGGAGCAGGCTCGAGGGGCCGAATGGCCTACTCCTGCTCCTATCTTCTATTTCTATGTTTTTACATTGTTGTAATAACGGATTGGGGGATTTGCTGACTGTTGACTCACTAGAATGTCATTATTGCCAACAGCTACGATGCTTCTTTACTGTTGCATTACTGGAATGTCACTGCTATTATTCTTGACAGATGGCTGAAATTGTGGCCTATTTGGTCTCTCATAGTAGTGCTCCTTGTCTGGAATGATGCTATTCTGCTTCCTGACTGCTTGAATTGTTAGAACATTGCTATTTTTTTTCTTGAATGCCTGCTTGCTGCAGTGTTATGAATCACTCCTTGACTGTTGGTATGCTGGAATGTTACTGTCTCATCATTCATTCAATTTTCTTAAAGGCAATATAGAAACCAGCTCACTATTTTTAAACCATGCACAATGATCTAAGGGTGCAGTCACTTTTGAGTCAGTGCAAAGCAGTTTCTGCTGCACATTGATGGAAACTGACAGTATAATGACAGTAGGTCATCGACCTGAAACATTAACTCTCTTTCTCTCGCCACAGATGCTGCCTGACCTGTTGAGTATTTCCAGTTTTCATTTCAGATTTCAAGCATCCGCAGTATCTTGCTTTAATATAACGGTCAGACTCTGGGGCCTCGATGTTTATAGAGGTGGGATTTCCAAGTGGGGGGGGAGGAGTTCTGGTTGGGAAACTTGGGGTACAGATCACGAGGGGTGGGGGTGGATATTCTGTGGTTTAGAGGATCGGGGGGTGATGGTGGGGGGGTCGGAGAGAGATTGGGGGTTGGGGGGGGGTCAGTGATCGCGGGGGGGTCGAAGATTGCAGGGGGAGTCAGAGATTGCGGTGGGGGAGGGGGTTCAGCGATCGGGGGTGGGCCTCCTCGGAGCGGATTGGTCGTCCACCCCTTGCCCCGCTCACGTTAAAACTGGAAGTGTGCGGGTTCGAGGTGGGTTGGGTTCCTGTTTCAGATTTCTTTCCACCCGACCCAAACCCACCCGTTTTAGGGTGTTAAAATTACACCCTGGAACTCACCAGTGCAAAGCCTCTTGCGGGGTGGGGGCATCTTATAACTCTTGGTTTTGACAATATGTGGAGTGTAATTCCAGTGTGATGCCAAACCAGGTTTAAAAATTGTTTAGACAGTCTGTAGACTTCCTGGACATTTTATAAACAGATGCTCTCATCTTACTGTCTGAGAAGTTCAGCTCTGTGCAGGTGTGTCTAAATGCATGCACAGATCTCCCTGCTGGCTGGTAAACTGTCACACAAAGCCCGGGTTATACTAAGATGTTGGCAACAGTGCTTCACGCTCTTTAGCTCATGGCCTGCAGTGCGAGGTAACTGCAGTATCATTTACAAAATGTACTTCGTTGTGGTTAAATACAAGAAGTATATCATAATCTGGTTATATCTGAAGAAACCTGAATTGCAACAAGTCATCAATAGCAACAAAATCAGGGTTTGAGTCTTCCGCTTCAGTTGGTGGTAATGCTGCTCTATCCTGCACTGACCTGTCATATTAATCTAGTGTAAAACACCATAAGAGCACCCTCTCATCCTCCTTAACGTGGGCATTTAACACAAGTAACTCTCCTCTTGGTTATTGCTTTCAGACAGGATAACAATAAGTCTAGATAAAAGTTGATCTTCCCTCAAACCCAGCTCCTAAACTTAGGGAGGAATTTTAACCCCCCAAAGATGGGTGGGTTGGGAGCGGGTGGGTAGTTAAAATAATTGGTTTTTGGATCGCGACCGCAACCCGGCTCGAACATGCCCACGTCCGGGTTTAACAGAGGTATGTTTGGATGACTGCAAGGAACCTACTCGCTGAAGTTGAGGCTTTAATTAGTGCAGGCTGGCGGGTGCTTATTGGTGCAATTAACATCCTTAGGAAAAGTTAATAAGGTATTTTTCAATTGAATTTTACTCAGGTTTAAATTTAATGGCCACAATATTTACTGGGGCTGGTATTGTGAGTGGGGGGTGGAGGGGGAGGAGTTTTAGGCGGGGAAACCCGGATGTCCAGATTTCCCCGCATGCATGTGACTTTTTTACAGAGGGAATTACAGAGCTTGGGGCCTTTGCCGTTGAAGGCCCGGTCGCCAATGGTAGAGCGAGTAAAATTGAGGATACTCAAGAGGCCAGAATTGGAGGAGCGCAGATATCTCGGAGGGTTGTGGGGCTGAAGGAGATTACAGAGATAGGGAAGGGCGAGGCCATGGAGGGATTTGAAAACAAGGATGAGAATTTTAAAATCAAGGCATTGCTTAACCGGGAGCCAATGTAGGTCAGCAAGCACAGGGGTGATGGGTGAACGGGACTTGGTACGAGTTAGGATACGGGCAGCAGAGTTGTGGATGACCTCAAGGCAGGTGTCGGATGGGTTACTTACCAGGGCTGGAAGTTTTGTAAACTTCCCATGTGATGACAATAGCCAGAATGGGCGAGCACTCGGATTCGGCTGTCTGGCTGTATTCCCACAGGTACAGGGTGCCATCCATTGCGCACACGTGGCAATCCAAACACCGCCACAGCAACCAGGAGTTTTTATAAGCCACAAGAGATATTTGTCCATCAATGCGCAGTTGGTGTGCAACCACAAGGGGGGGTGGTTAGGAAAGAATAAGAAGTTGTTGAAGACGTCGTCTAAAACATAAGAAATAAAATCCTCGGGTCCGCTCCCACCACCAGGAAGCCCTCCCCCCTTGCACTAAACAGTCCTTTAACCATTCATCTACCCATTGCACATCTGCCCAATGGGTCCTGTCATGTATTGACATTCATCATGAAAGAAGTGAAAGGGCAAGTTGGCACTTTGGCCGCAATAATGGGCAAGACGCGGAAGTGGTGGTAATCAATGCATTATATAAAAAAGAAACGTAACGACATAACTTTTTGTCAACACCAAGTGCATAACCTTGGGGAATTACAGTTTCTTCAACTTACGCTTCCTAACGCTTCTACGTGGTGCATCCCATGTGGATTCAGCAGAGGTAGAGGCAGGCTGCTCAGATCCCTGCACTGACTGCTGAGATGCTTTTGGCCTACGCCTCTGGGTTTTGCAGCCCCTGAGGGCCCCACCAAAAACTGCTCCATCTGCACCTGTGCAGGGGCGGACGCAGCCATCGGGAGACCAGGCGGCATGTCTGGCTGAGGGGTGGTGGGGGGGGAGCAGTGGCTGAGAAGTGGAAGCGCTTTGAGTGGAGTTCCCACTTCCATGTCCCCTTTTGCCATCATCCCTCTCCCAGCCCAGTACCACGTCACTCCTACTACTCTGCTGCAGACCAGCTTGGTGAAGATCAGTGACGCGTTGTAAGGTCACGGATACATTATCTGTCATTCTGTTTTAGTCAGCAGACATCTCCTGCATGGCCGTGGTCATGGCCTGCATGGACTCATTTGAGAGCCTTGCTTGAAGCTCCACGGAAGCGGACTTTTTCTCCATGGCAGGCATTCCCTCATTTCCCAGCACCACCAATCCACTAGCGATCGACTTGGACTCCTTCATCCTCTCTGCTATTGTAAAGAGTGTGCGTAGCACGTCTGAGAGTACCTGGCTAAGTTGCTGATGCACTTCTAGCATTCTTCTTAACGACAGCACCCGGGGTTCAGCATCTGTGTCCAGCTGAGCAGAGCTCGGAGAGGATTGCGCTCCCCAATGCAGACTCTCCACAGCTGTCCCAGCTCATGCTTACTTGTGAGTTGTGAATCACCAGGTGAAAACCCAATTAACTGTTTAAGTGGACCCACCAAAGCGCGAGTATCCGTGCTGGTGCATGGCTGTACATCCTGTGATGGTGCACCCTCAGATGGAATGAGTCCTCTGCAGAATTGTCCTCCTGGAAGTCCTGTGATACTTGCTGTATGCATGAAGGCCCTGGAAGACAAAAGAAAGGGATATGTCATGGCAAAGGCATAATCTTGACAATCACCATACTCAGTCTTCTCATAGTTCGGACATTGATGAAATGAAGTCAGCATATGTGCATCAGAGATATTTGTAATTCTGTCACCAGCTATATCTGCAAGCTCCCTGTCTCTCTATCTTCAACTGAGAGGGACGCAGATGTGCCACATACCTTCAGGGCCTCCTCGTCTGCATCTTTGAGCTGGACTATTTGTGGCAGCCCACCTCCAGTCCTCTCCCTCTCCCTTGCGATTTGCGCTCTCTTCTACAAGAGGAGAGAAAACAGACCAGTGAGTGAAGGTCAGATATTCACCCGATAGATGCAGTGCATTCAGTAACGGTGACCATGAGACAGATGAGTCGCATTGCGTGAGGATTGGGGTGAGCAGCAATGGTGGATGGATAAATGGGGAGTTGAGGAAGTGCATAGAAAGTGAAGGCTACGTGCTGCTGAAAGTTGAGTGGTTGTGAGGAGTGATGTAATGGAAAATGCTTGGCAGGACAGAGCGAAAGGGAACAGGGGCTTAAACCACAGGTTGTAGGTGAATCAGCAAACGTACTCACTTTTCCTGACCTAGTTAGGTTATTACACCACTTCCTACATTGCATCCAAGACCGTGGCACAACGCTCCTGCTGCTTATCTCCTCAGCTACCTCCAAACATGCCTTCTTGGTGAGAGCAGCAGGTTTCTTCCTCCAATTACTGAGGAAATGTATGTCCCTCCTGCTCCTGACTGCACCCGGCAGTAATTCCAGCGATGCATCATTGAATCTGGGTGCTGCCCTTGCTCTATGTCCACCACCAACCCTGAACATCTCCAATTTCCATCTGTACATTGCCCTTGTAAATACAGCTGAGATCGTGTCATGCGGGTGCGCATCACCCCGCTGCACAGCTTGGAGATGCAAACCCAGAATTCAAAATTAATTGCTTCAATTCAGTTGCGATCACAGATTCCAACTCGCTCAGCTGAGTTCAGGGTTTCGCCCTTGCAACTCTACCCTCGCTTGGAAGCCACCTTCAGATTAATATTGGGGCCTTACTTTTCAAAATAAAAGTGAGAATTGTGACGAATGGATATTTCCAACACCAAGATAGAAACTCAGCAACATCACGTTCTTGTAAAAAGGTTTCAAATGGACAACTGGTGTTCTCAGCTGAAAAAAGCAACCAGTGCAAAAAAAGAATCAGAGGTAGGCAGTGTCTGCTGAAGACTGATCAGCAGATTTAAGTATTTCTATCAACACAGAATCACATCCAACGCACATTGTTTTTTTTAACAAAGCTAGAATTTTGTCTGATGGTATTTTTAATATACAAAATGGGAAGACTTTAGTCCATTGTTGAATCATGCAGAAGAAACCTTGCCCTACATCAAATCTATTACGTGCAGCCTTGGAGTCCTTCACATTGAGTTGAGCTGATGTAAATCTTTCTCATCTTGATAAGTACCCAAACATTTAAAAAAAAAATATGTTCATTAAAAGGATGAAGTCAACAAACTGAGAACAAGAAAAAAAATCATAAATCCATAGCAAACTACAAAGGAAAAATTGTACAACTTCTAAAATCATCTGCTGAAAGTCAACCAGTCCTTAGCTTTTAGTTCACTTTCACTGCTGATTAAGATATTTTTTCATCGGGATAGTTAAAAAAAAAAATCAATTTCTGGAATAATTTTAGAATCCTTTTTTTTCGGACTCTTCAGATTACAGTTTAATTGGCTACAGACTTGCCATTACCTCTCAGCTAGTAAGGATGAACAAAAGAGTAAAGAAAATGTTAACATTTAAAGCCAGGTATTTCATTTACAAAAAAGCTTGTAGTTTTCCTTATTCTTTAAATGTATTCCGTAGACGTTACATTGATGCTCTCCTAGCCTGAGGAACAAGGACATGAAGCACAACCGTGGGCTGGAAACTCACATTGCATTTCACTTGCTAATATAAAATGGAAACCTTATGTTTCATGGGGCTACGTAAACATGTACACCAGTATCCCCTTGTCTGTGTGAATGTTACAGCCCATTTTCCACTCACTGTTTGCTTTGGCAATGCTTCTGCTTTTAGCATACTCCCATTAAGTTGTGTTTTCCACAGTGAATTAAAAATAGGCTTAATGGATTAACGTACAATAACTAAAACACTGATTAAACTAATAATTATAGGAGGGGAAGGGAACTTGAATAAATAAACCAAGTTGCCATTTTCCACATTTTTTGTGCCTTATAACATTAGAAATTGGGTTTAATACATTGTACACAGTTCTACTGCTTGGTTATAAACCTGCTATATGTATTTGGTTACACACGAAAAAACTATGATTTATACTATTGAGGTACATTAATAAACTATGATGCAATGATGGGAAATTTATGATTTAGAAGGAATCTGTTTAACAACCATCTATAATTATATTACAGTTGACTTAAAGGGCAGTAACAAATATGACAAATACAAATTTGGCTCTATAAACAAGTAATTCAACAGAAAGGTAAATAGCTTAAAGTTACCACGATTGCAGGATGTAATATATTAATGGCCCGGATTTTGCAGTCAGCGGTGAGTGATCGGCGTTCACCGTTCATTACGCACACAGCTGCCACAGACTTTTTGCGGGCTTTTGAGCGGCGACTTGCTGTCATCAGGGATCTGGGACCTGTGTGAGCAGGAAAAGCAACAGCGTGGCTCTTCAACCAATCAGATCGAAGAATCCTCACTGAGACACGCAAAGGGGAATTTCAACCCCCCAAAATGGGTGGGTTTGGATCGCGTGGGATGTGAAGATTTCGAAATCTCAAACCTGCCTCCAACCCGTTTTAATGGAGGCAGGATGGGGGACGGGCAACCAAACCGCTCCCAGGAGGCAGATTGATCATTTAAATATTATAATGAGGCTGCATGTCTCAGATTTGATCTCACTTCCGGGTTTAACACTGGCTGGCCAGGTTCCTGGGCCTCGGAACACCTGGCAGCTAAAGGGAAGCAAGGACTGCTGCGTGGAAGTGATAAGTGCTTTTCTAGCACCGCTTGTGGGCCGGGGGAGCAGGAGTGCTTCCTCCCAGCCTCCCAAGCAAATCCTGCTTCCCCACCACCCCCAGGATTGGACCCCACCCTGTAGGATCACCGACCACCCCCCACGATTAGACCCCCTCCCCAGGATCGTCGACCACCCCCACAATCGGAACCCCCCCCCCCCCCCAGGATCGGACCCCCCACGCTATCACCACCCCAGCAGCAGGCTTCCTACCTGCTCCTGGCCTGCGGCCTCTTCCAGTGCGTTTCCTGCCCAACTGGGAGCTAAGGCTGGCTTCCGGGCGGGGAACCTGCTGGGGAAAAAAAAGATGCATGCTGTGGAGTTAAAACCCGACCACAACTCCTCCACCCATTGGGAAAACCTGACCCAGCCAAGATCGGGCCGCAGAATCTAAACCAGGAAGTATAAATTAGAATATTTAATTCATTGTAAAATCATGTACAGAAAGCGAAATAAAGCGAGGGAGAGAAAGATGGGATTAAGAGAGAGAAATAAAAGCGTCAGAAAGAAAAAGTAAAACAAATTATAATTTTTAATTTTGTTAAAATCTCCAACAATAATTACATTCTGAAGGAATGAGACTCCACAATTATAAAATTAAATTTTAGGTGCCAGAGAGGTTGTTTGGCAGTAATTAAGACTTATCACACCGTTAAAAATTTACTTACACCTTATTGCACCTGCCCTAACTTTTTCTGGTGTCTTTAGTGGGTAAATACAGCAATGTTATGCCCTTATGTGGATTTCAATGCCAAATTTATCGACGAGGTACTGTTATAGCGCAGTCTGTGGAGGAGCAGGGTAAATTGGACAGCAACATCCTGATTTTCGCTTTTAAATGCACATATGCAGACTCCGGAAGTTGCTGTCCAATTTACTCTATAATAAAAGTGTGTGCTGTTAACCTCACCATTATTTTTAAAGCAAAATCTAGGCTATTGTGGTTCAGTGGTAACTATGTAAATAGCACATACAATATAAATTGCCTTAGCCTGCATCATCCTGTATGTAGCAATTAAGTTCTCTACACCTTCAACTGCTGTAATTTAGAATCAGGCCAATTATATATAATTCCATTTAAAAAAAACTGGGTTTAAACAGCATTGTATTGCATGTGATATTTCATCTAATTGCCATTTATTACCTTTGACCTACAAGGAACATTGTTCAATGTAATAGTTGAACTGTCTGCAATTTACAAAACAAGTCAGTATTGCATACAGCACAGCCTGGTCTCATTTCACTTACAGGAAAAATTCATTAAAGAAAGGCCAGGAACAGAAAGTAAATTCAGAAAACAATGCAGTCGTTCCAAAAAACGGTCTGAAGATTAGAAGAGTAAGAACCTCAATACTTAATTTTATATAAAAAATGTAACATACTGGAAGGCCATGCAAATGCAAGTCTAAAAATATGGTCACTTCATACCAAAATAAAGAAATGTAACTCTAAACAAAAATAAATCAATCTGCCAAGTTATGATTAATAATTACCACTACAATATAGTAGAAAGTTTTGTAAAATTAATTACTTTGTTGAACATAATCAGTTTCCAAATGGCTTCTATAGCTTTCACTGGAAAGAGTGTGATGGCCCTGGAGATCTGAATTTTTGTTCTGACAAGTGGAGCAGAAAGAAAAATGTCTGGTATTAAACCTCCATTTCAATTCATATGTTTTAAATATAAAAAGAGCATTAATTCTGAAACAATTGGTTGTGCGAAAAAGGTAAGATAATAAGTTGAACAGAACAATTTATATTTTGATAAAACCATGACAGCCAGCCTGCCCACGCAATCAGTCAATTCAAATGTCAGTTACACCACATGAATGCTAATTATTCGCCCACCACTCTTCACAAAGAACAGATTCCCACATGTGCTCTAAAGTCGTTAACCCTGAAAAATTGATTTAATGGAGATTTCTCCAGAGAATGAGAGCGGATATGTGGTAGTGCCATTGAGGCTGTAGCTAAGCATGCAAATGAAGTTAAAAACCGTTATAATTTTAAAACAACTTTCACTCAGGGGATTGAGGAACACTAACTTGTGTTACTAAATTTAAATCAGAAAAGCCAAGCTAAGAAATAGCTTAGGCACAGGAAATAAGCGCCCTCCTTTACTGATAGTTGGTAATAATCATAAAGAAATTGATCTACCATTAGTAGTCACTGAACATAGTCTACAGTATAATTCAAAATAGAAACTAATATATGGGGGTGATATTAACCTAACATTCCTGGCAGAAATGAGTTGAGCAGTTAAAATTGCCCTGATTACTTACACGCTGGAAAACCGCCAGGATCCCATCATCCAGGATTTTAACCTGCTGTTCTGATTGGCAGCGAGGACACTAGCCCAAAGCTCACCGAGTCCTACTTTATACATGCATGTTGGGTCCCGATGATATCATCTGGACCTGACTGCAATTTTAACTCAGGTCTACGCAGTGAAGCTGCCATGTTTTCCCACCAGCTGAAGGCCAGTCAGGACTTGCCAGGAAGAAGAGAAAGCCAAAAATGGTAAGTCATTTTCTTTCCTTTGTGGGGCCTGGAGGAGGAGGAATGCTTCTCCATGCCACACAAAGAAAGTTTAAGCCTCCCATGCCCCAGACTTCCTCTCTTCCCGAACATGAGACCCCGCTCCACCTCCACCTCCACCTGGAGTTGAGGTCAAAGATCAGCCATGATCTTATTGAATGGCGGCGCAGGCTCGAGGGCCCGTATGGCCTACTCCTGCTTCTATTTCTTATGTTCTTATGCTCTTATAACAGCAGCCAAAATACTTAGCTCAGCTCAGTCTTAAATCTACCTTTAACATAATGTCACTGGCTGCAAAAGGTTTTCCTCTTGACCTCTTTCCTTATAATTAATTGCCAGATGTAGCCCAAAGGCATTATTCTTATGGATACACCCTCCCTCTTTCACAGACATTTTGCTTTCCAAGTTGGCTTGGTTTACTGTTGCAGTATTGCCAAACCTCAGATTTATAAACATATATGGCTAGTTAAGAACCACAAATCCTCTAACATTTCTCTTATAGTATGCAATAAGCTCCAACAATCTGCAGGTGGTTAATAGATACAGCACGTAAACATCTTTCATTGGGATAATATTTTTCTTTAGGCAGTATCTTTTCTACAAACCATGAATCCTAAGCATCTAAATCCTGGCACTTTCCCAGAGGGCGACAGATGCCTCAGAGATGACTAAGAGGTAAAGTTAAAAAAATGGTGTAAGCTGACAACTAGATTTCCATGTTGATGAGCTTCTCTTGACTGTGGAGGTGTAGAGAAGGTGGGGCGTCTAAAGGGAGGCCAAGATATGCAGTAACAGGGGTACAGGTCAGTGAATTATGAAATTTGTTAAAATGTAATACATGTGTAACAAACTGTGTGTAAAATTTTAAACTAATAAAAATTATAATTCAAAAGTTAGGTTGTCAAGTATCACGTAAATACCTCTGATTTTTCCTTGATATTCATAATCTGTCAATTTTCTTCAGGTTCTCCAAATGGGATGTACTTTTCCATAAGGAAATTGGCCCCAAATGTACTTCCAATTTTGGTGATTTTTTTTTGTGAAATCAGCAAACTTGCAATTTTGGTTTTGGATTCTGAAGTGAGACCCATTTTCACCTGATTTTCATTCTGTAAAGGCAGTGCTGTAGTTCCCAATGCCACCTGGTGCTTTCCATGTGTGTGCTTGCTGAGGCTGCTGGCAGTATATTAGCATGGGGGCGATTTTCAACTGCTGGCCGCCTGTTTCTCGTCTGAAAAATTGGCAGCCGGCATTTGAAAATCAGGGGTGGGCACTTCGGCTGCCCCATTGATGCCAAGGTTCGCCTGACGAATGAAATACCTCAGTATCTGCAATGTAGAACCAAAAAAAGTTTTATAAAATGTAACATTTGTAATACAGTCTTATTTACAACTTTTGTAGCAGGCTGTTTAAATGTGCAAATCGGGGTGCTCCACTGGTTGGAGGACCCCACTGCAATTTACAGGTACGAATGGACTGAGCACACTCTGTCCAGTTGTACCAGGCATTGAGCGACCTAACCAGCAGTTCTTAAAGGGAGGCCGCTCAAAAAAACGCTCAATGTGGGAGACGACTGATTTCCCACCCTCTCTCAATTGGCGAGCTGCAGCTTTAAATGGAATTTAAATGGTGGCCAAAGCCGAATATGGACGTGTAATAGAGCCACCTGGTGGACTACTGATGTATATAACAATAAAGCCATATGCAGTACAGTTCTTACCGGAAGCCATGTTGTGCTGTTGTGTATATATATGCTGTGTCCCAAGATATCACAGATGTGGCGATGAGGATGTGACTGCGGATTCCCTAGCTGAAATTTTTACTGGAGGATAATCCTGCCAACCAATGGAGGGACTGTTAGAGGTTCTTCGTTTTGCAGAAATACATAAAAATCCGAGGTAGATTTTGAGCACACGTGGCTGAACTGTCAACATTGCCAGAGTCCAGATGGCTGCGCCTATGGGAATAATAGAGCGCTTGGGTGAGTTCCATCATGACTGAGAGACTTTCGGAGCTTATGTGGAGCGGCTAGAAATGTTTTTCACCGCAAATAGTATCGCCGAAGTCCCCGATGATGTAAACCGTAACCGGGCGGTTTTAGAAGTGAAACGGGCTTTTTTTTTTGAAACCCTGAGAGTTCCGCGCCATTTCCAGTCGTCAGACAACCGAGGTGAATCAGCTGCAGGCTAAAAGTAAAAGGCAGTTGGGCCCCAAGGACCCAGCAACTGGCCAAGTTAACAGTGCATTGAAGTCATGCTATCGGTGCCTGGGACAACACATCGCTCAAAGCTGTCCAGATGTGAAGGCAGAGTGTTTCTACTGCAAGAAAACTGGGCATCTTGCGAAGGCGTGCCGACAGAAGAGTAAACCGACTGGCAATGCTAGAAGTAGAAATCGCCAGACGCTACATACCGTTGAAGAGAAGCAGCAGGACGAGGAGTTTCTGGAGATTCACGTCATCAGGAGCACAAAGGCATCTAACATACCTCGATTCGCGAGGTATCGTCATCCAAGTAGATGTTGCAGGAACCAGGATACCCATGGAAATCGACGCTGGTGCATCCGTGAGCGTAGTACCGGAATCACTATATCGCGACAAGTTGCGTGATTATCAACTAGAGAAATCGAAGGCAGAGCTGCGAGGCTACTCAGGAGAGCAAATCCCTGTAGTAGGAAGTGTCACATACCAGTGAAATACAAGGATCAGTGTCAGAGCTTTCCTCTCATAGCAGTGGCAGGAGACAAGCCTGCCTTGATGGGTAGAAATTGGTTGGGATCACTAAAGCTGATTGGAATGAGATTTTTCGTGTGGAAGCGAAATTTGCATCGAAAGATGATGTCATCAAGCAGTATCCTAAGGTGTTCAGCGAAACGGGCAGTCCGATCCAAGACTTCAAGGCAAGTGCCAGAGTGCAAAAGGACGCAAGACTAGTTTACTGCAAGCCACGTCCCGTACCATACGCACTCAAGGAGAAAGTTGAGCAAGAACTCAAAAGACTAGAAATTGAGAACATTATCTCTAAGGTAGATCTGAGTAATTGGGCTACACCCATTGTTGTTGTACCTAAGTCAGATGGTAAGGTAAGGTTATGTGGTGATTATAAGGTAACCGTAAACCAGGCTCTAGAGTGTAATCTACCCAATACGTTGCCAAATGTGGAAGATTTGTTCACAAAGCTGACAGGTGGCCAGATCTTTTCGAAGTTAAATCTAACAAGCGCCTACCTACAACTTGAGTTAGATGAAGAGTCGAAGTCATGCTTGACTATAGATACTCACCAGTTCAATAGGCTACCATTTGGAGTGTCTTCTGCCCCCGACATATTCCAGGGGGTGATGAACCAAATTTTGCAAGGGATTGAAGGGGTAGTGTGTTATTTGGATGACATACTCATTTCAGCACCAAACAGGCAAATCCATGATGAGGTGTTGAATGAAGTGCTCAAATGGCTAGAGAAGCACAGAGTACAAGTGACAGCTCACAAGTGTGAGTTGTTTCAAAACTCAGTGGAGTACTTAGGGCACAGAGTAGACAAAGATGGTTTACATCCAACCAAGGGAAAGCTGGATGCAATCAGAAATGCACACACTCCCAAGAATGTCTCTGAACTTCGATCATTTTTGGGTCTTTTGAATTATTATGGAAAATTCCTCCCAAACTTGGCTACATTGTTACATCCACTGAATGAGCTATTGAGAAAACCGGTCCCTTGGAAGTGGGCAAAAGAATGCGACACAGCATTCAAAGAGTGTAAAAGCCAGTTAGTAGAGAGTACCATGTTAGTTCACTATAATGTATCTAAGGAGATCAAGCTAGCATGTGATGCCTCTCCGTACGGAGTTGGGGCAGTGATCTCTCATGTACTAGAAAGTGGGGAGGAGAGACCAATTGCTTTGCTTCATGCACTCTCAGTGTCAGTGAGTGGAATTATGCGCAGATCGAAAGGGAAGCTTTGTCATTGATTTTTGGATTCAAGAAGTTTCACAATTACTTGTTTGATCGTAAGTTCACCATAGTTACTGACCATAAACCCCTGACAGCAATCTACCATCCAAAGTCCCCAGTTCCAACCTTAGCTGCAGCCCGAATGCAGAGATGGGCTTTGATTTTGTCAGCATATACGTATGACATTGAGTACAGATGATCAGCTGATCACAGTAATGCTGATGCTGTGTCCAGGTTGCCATCCCCATCACAAGTTACACCCAATAAGGAAGTAGTGTTCTATTTCTCATCCATTGATGAGCTGCCAGTCACAGCTGAAGAGATTGGTAGGGCAACCAAATGTGGCCCAATTATGTCAAAGGTGTATAATTACAGAGCAAATGGATGGCCAAACCAGGTATCAGAGGAAGATATCCATCCATACTTCGTTCATAGGAATGAATTGTCAGTGGATAAAGATTGTATCATGTGGGGAGCATGAGTGGTTATCCCAAATAGGTTCAGGTCTAAATGGTTAGGAGATCTTCATGATCAGCACTTGGGAATGTGCTTGACCAAGAGCTTTGTACGCAGTTACTTATGGTGGCCAGGTTTAGATAAAGAGATAGAGTACATAGTCAGTCAGTGTACAACATGTCAATCAGTGAGCAAGAAACCACCATCAGTACCATTACAGCCATGGAAATGGCCTCCCAGAGTGTGGCAAAGGTTACATGTAGATTTTGCTGAGCTAGAAGGACAGAAATTGTTCATAGTGATAGATAGTCAATCGAAGTGGGTAAACGTGTGTCCGATGCGGATAATAACAACAAGCAAAACACTAGACAATTTGTGAAGATTGTTTTCTTCATACGGCCTCCCAGAAGAAATTGTGTCTGATAATGGGCCACTATTTTGTTCAGAAGAGTTCATACAGTTCATGATCAGAAATGGTGTGAAACATACCAAAGTTCCACCGTACCACCCTGCTTCAAATGGTGCCGCAGAGTGCACTGTACAAATTGTCAAATGTGCCCTCGTCAAGCAAATGTTGGATCCAAATCTAAAGAAACGTCAGTTGTCGTTGGACCACAAACTGGCAAATTTTCTGATTGCCTATCAGAATACTCCTCAAACCACTACTGGTAGAAAACCAGCAGAGTTGTTTCTCAAATGACAGCCACGAACCAGGTTCTCGTTGTTAAAGCCAAACTTGGCACAGTCCGTAGAAGAGAAACAATCAAGGCAGAACGAGAGTCATGATAAAGATAGAGTTAGAGAGAGAAGTGTGAAGTTGAACCAGAAGGTTAGAGTGAAGAACCATCACCATAAATGGTTAAAGTGGTTAACAGGAAGAGTAGTGAAGATATGTGGCCCTCGCACATATTTGGTCAAGATGTTTGGATTGTTCACATTGATCATATCTTACCTACAGATGTGGAAGGAGTTGAAAGCTGGGATTATTCTGATGAGTCAGATAGTCTTGTTACAAGTAGAGTACCAGTAGCAAATCCTACATAAGACATACCAGAAACAAGTCCAAGACAAAGTCAGAATTTAAGACTGAGCCCAAATCAGGCAGACAAACAGTCTGAAAGTGTAAAGAGTCCAAATGTAGATCAAGATCAGCCCTTGGAGAAAAATTCTCCGCAGGCTCAGCCTAGAATGAGTCAAAGTCCTACAACAAGATCTGAAAGTTCTGTTCAAGAAAGTAGGTATCCTCTTCGAAACAGAAAACCAGTGGTTAAATTTAATCTGTAAATATGGAAAATAAGTTCATATCTTTTGTGTTACAGAATTCTATCGTAGAATTTGGAAACATAAAATGGTTTCCATTTGAGAAATGTACACCAAGAGTTGTGTATACCATGCAAGTCATGTACAATGATTATTTGCTATGATTAACTTCTTCAATAAGGAGGGAGAAGTATAATAGAGCCACCTGGTGGACTACTGATGTATATAATAATAAAGCCATATGCAGTACAGTTCATACCGGAAACCACGTTGTGCTGTTGTGTATATATATATGCTGTGCCCCAAGATATCACAGGACGCAAGTCAAATTTCTTGACCTTTATGCTGTAAATTGTTTTGGCTGCATATTTTAGTTTATAGCTTTAATATTACAGTAATTTTTTGAGGTAGTTTAATTAGTGTTGGGGTTTATCCTTGCATATATATATATATCCTTTGGGGCACTAACTTCGCTACTTTTAGCGCCCCGAAAAAATTAGCGCCCCCGCGGCCGAAATTCATCGGTAGCGCCCCAAGAGGGAAACGGGGTGCTACTGGAAGCGCCCCACCTCCCTCTTGGGGCGCTACGAGTGAATATCGCGGCGCTATGTGCCGCAGCACCATGCTCTGCGGCACATCGCGCCGCGGTACTGCAAGCCTTCCTCCACTTCTTAAAGGGGAGGGGCCTAGCGCAGCGTGACCCGGGGCCCAGCTGGGCCACCAGGGATCGGAGTGCTGGCAAAAGAGCCCGGCACTCAAGAGAAGTGCCAGGCTCACAGAGCGCAGCCGGCACTCCGCGGGGGGGAGGGCTTCAGAGGAGGCCGGGGACGGCAACGGGGGCAGATGCTGGCAGGCGGCCAGCAACAAAAATGGCCGACCGGCACCTCCCTTTAATTTGCGCCGCCCCGGCCGCAGGTAGGCCCCCCTGACCCCATCGGACATAGCATCTGGCGGTAAGTCAGGGGCCGCTATCGAAGATCGCGGTCGGGGCGCGAGCGGGGTGCTGCGCACGGCGATGACCTCATCGCTGGCGGCACAGCGCCGTGGGGCGCTAACGGTTACTACTGCCGCTAACCTCCCGCTGAATTTCGCAAGAGGCGTTGGTGGCGCCACGCCCGGGCGCTAGTTGCTTTGCGCCCCGTTAGCGTCCTCTTAGGGCGCTAACAGGTGGCACAAAGCAACTGAATTTTTAGGCCAAGATGTCTTACTGCAATTATATAGGGCCCTGATGAGACCACACCTGGAGTATTGTGTACAGTTTTGGTCTCCTTACCTAAGGAAGGATATACTTGCCGTAGAGGGAGTGCAACAAAGGTTCACCAGACTGATTCCTGGGATGGGGGGATTGTCCTATGAGGAGAGATTGAGTAGACTAGGCCTATATTCCCTAGAGTTTAGAAGAATGAGAGGTGATCTCATTGAAACATGCAGGGCTTGACAGGGTAGATGCAGGGAGTATGTTTCCCCTGGCTGGGGAGTCTAGAACCAGGGGTCACAGTCTCAGAATAAGGGGTCAGCCATTTAGGACTGAGATAAGGAGAAACTTCTTCACTCAGAGGGTGGTGAATCTTTGGAATTCGCTATCTCCAGAGGGCCGTGGAGGCTCAGTCGTTGAGTATATTCAAGACAGAAATCGATAGATTTTTTGGATGTTAAGGGAATCAAGGGATATGGGGATAGTGCAGGAAAGTGGAGTCGAGGTAGAAGATCAGCCATGATCTTACTGAATGGCGGAGCAGGCTCGAGGGGCCGAATGGCTTACTCCTGCTCCTATTTCTTATGTTCTTATGTATTGCCTATCCCCCCCAATTTGGTGTCATCCGCAAATTTAGAAATTGTGTTTTTGATTCCAAAGTCCAAATCATTAATATAAATTGTGAACAACAGTGGTCCCAGCACTGATCCTTGTGGAACACCACTACCCACCTTCTGCCACTGTGAATAGCTACCCTTTATCCCTACTCTCTGCTTTCTGTCTTGAAGCCAGCCAGCAATCCATTCTGCTACTTGTCCCATGACTCTGCATTCTCTGACCTTATTCATTAGTCTATTATGTGGTATTATTTTTCATGAAAAAACTTGTAAAATAGACGGTTGTATTTTATGTTATATTTTATACAATTTTGTTTGTTCTACATTGCAGATACTGAGGTATTTAATTCTATTCTCAAGTCTAAATTTTGCACATGGCAAAGGCTTCAGTCATGGCTGACCCATGCTCCAACCTTTACTATATGGCAGATTTGTTATAAAAATGTATCTGTCAGATTGATCCGGTCGTGTTAATCTCTTAGAGTTCTGGCACTTGATGGGCGAAGAAACTATCCGTGGAGCCAGTTTTTCAGCCAATAACAGGCCAGATTTTAGGTTCCACTTCCAAAAATGAGCAGTAGATTCAGGAGGTACAGATATAAAGTAAGAAAAGCATTTTTAAGATAAAACAACAAAAATAGGGAAGGGAGAAAGAGAAAGAAATAAAAGAGAAAGGAATAGAGTCCAAAAGAGAGAAAGACAAACAAGAGAGAAAGAAAACAAAAGAAAAAGATAGAGAAAAATGTGAAAGAAAAGAGGACAAAGAGAAAAGTGTTTAAATGTTTCACTTTTTGTGAATATTGTGACAAGTGGAGAGCCAAAAGCTAGGGATTTAGAAAGTCCAACATTTAACTCTTTATTATTTGTATCATTTTTACATCAGGGTTTCCATGGCAGGAGTGACGAAGGTATAATTGGGGTATGAATTAAGGAATAAGTTGGAGTGGTTGTCAGAAAGGCAATGGAGATTTTTGGAGATTTGAGGGGGTGGCCGTGAGTATGGGTAGGAGAGTTTAAATGGAGGGAGCGGTTTAGGGAAGACAGGAGGGTAGAGAATTCAGAAGAAAGAGGGCAAGGGGAGTTGAGATGCAGATTGAAATCACTGAGGATGAAGAGTTATTCAGTGCAGAGGCTAAGGGGGGGAAGAAGGGAGTAACTTGGGATCAGGAATGATGGTGCAGGAATAGGATGAAGATGCTGGGTTGTCTGTAAGGCTTCTCTTTTAATTCTCCAAGCAGCACGAAGAGATATACGGTCAGGGAGAGGGTGAATACCTACTCTGTGGTATGGAAACAGATATTTGAGGCTCAGGAAATGGCTGTGCGAATGGCATCAGCAGCTTTCACAGGGGATTGTGGTTGCTTTCCCTTGTCTGCACTTCAAATAACCCATATTGCAAAACCTCCATCACCAAGTGTAAAAGACTAACTGCATTCTGGAATAAGTCCCGAAGCTACAGAACCATTTTTTTTAATTCAAAAAGTCAAAAATAAAGATCTGTCTTGACAATATTATCCTGTCCCTTAAGACAGGTGGGGGTGAAATTCAACTTCTGCCGGGTCACGAAATGTGTAGTAATGGATTGGCCATCTGTTATACATGCTGCCTGATGTTCCTTACCATTGACTTCATTCCTTGTAAAAGCAAATCAATATGATCCCTCCCCCTTGCCACATCCAGTAATCGACTAGGCTGTAATGGATAGAACGTCTCGCACTGTTTCCACACAAGTAAAGCACTTAGAAGTGTATACAAACCATGAATGTATTACACACTGCAATGATTAATCTTCACTGAATTAGGTCGAGAATATCAGAGGATTCCCCGGACGTTCATAACTGTTAAAGATAAAAGTCTCACTACTTGCACCTGAACAGAGATCCAATGCCCTAGGAGAGTGGTCAGTGCTTATCCTGCGCTCCCCAGTATGATAACCTGTTGCGTTCTGTTCCATTTCTCCTTCCCACGTGATCCAATCTATTTCGAGCATTCTACCTCAAACTTCCTTAGGACTAATCAGAGGTGGCAGGAGCAAAGTGCGAAACCATGGAGCCAATAAGAGATATCATAGACATAAAACGGAACCTTGGGACCAATAGAAGGAGGCAGAGACGGGGCAATGAGATTATTGTGCATGGACGACCTGCACTGCCCCGGTCTCCCGTCAGCACTCGGCTTCTTTCATGGTTGCCAGTGGGCCCTATGCCACAGTGAGACTGGGAGGGAAGATTCTTTGTCGAAGTCTTTGCAGATGATGGTGAGGATCTAAATAGATCACTCGTGCAGAAACAGAGTACATTAGGCTGAGAGCTCAGCTTGCCTGGACTGACCAATGCTGCCAGCGGCAGCCAGTTCCAGGAACTGGATCCGCTTGGGGCCCGGTGCAATGGCACGGGTTGCACGGCCCTAATGCCGTGCCTGGGCAGGCAGTGCCATGTGTCCAACTGGACCATGCCAATGGCTCAGCAAATTCAGTGCTCCACATAACCTGCACCCTGGAGTATCTGGGCCACTGTATTTATTTCCTTCCCTTACCATTGAGAGATTTCTGGCAATGAATAGAATGAAAGTAGCTGTTGTATCTTATGGCACATGAAGCTTGGGGAGCAATTCTAGCAAAGAAAAAAACAAAAATAAATGACAACTTTCCAGACCGCTTAAAATGCACACAGTATGCATCATATAGCGTGAAATCTAACCAAAAAGTAAAAGGGACCGAGGTCCAATAACATTAAAGCAACATATTATAAGTCACACAAGTGTTTTCCCTGTTACAAGTTTCACATTTAAGTCCCACTTAATACACACTGTATTCTTTAGGAAATGTGTGCAAAAAAGCCTTTGTATTTATATAGCACTCAAACACATCTCTCGGAAATGTCTCAGTCCGCTTCACATACACTGGGGAGAATTTTAACTCCCGGGTGGGAAACCAGCCTAGCAAGTGGCTGGCCTGTCCGGCCTGTCCGGGAGTGGCTGTGAGGGGCCCAGCCGATTTTAATTGGCGGCCCTCACGAACGGAGAACTCCAGCTGGTTGTTATTTGTTGTTTTAATTTAACTGCATATCAAAAGCTTAGATTGTCATTAAGGCACACTAAGTACTTATTCATATTTACTTAAAGAAGCACATTGGTTGTTTGAATGGGGTGAATAAATATGTGACTTTACATAAATAGAGCAAATTCTGAAAAAGCTGGCACAGCATGAGTTGAACATCATTGTACCATATAAAAACACGTTTCCAGGTTACAACAGCTGACTGAAATGATTGGTAATTACTTTCTGAAAGAGATGCAGGAGAGTGAGCACTGGTACATCGTGTTCTAGATAGGCACAGCATGTATAATAAAGCTGCACTAAAACTGAAGATTATGTGTTACCTTTTCGTGGAAGAGAGTATTGTAAATACTGCTGATGAACTTCTCATCCCACAACCTGAATTATTAATGCACAAAAACTACATTGGGCTAAAATTAAATCATGGAATAACCGACATGCTGTCAAATTAAAAATAAAAGACTGATTTAAAAAGCTTATTGTTATTCCAAAAGTATTATCTGTTCCACCCTTCATGTTCATGAATGTAGGATATAAAGTATTAAATATTATAAAGTCTCAAACTTGATTTATATCAGTATCTGTGCTACACATTTGTTACACTAAAATACATCATAAATGCTGAATCATAAATAATTAAAAAATATTATGGTGCACCATTTTACAAACCACCTTCTTTCCCCATTAAATATCTGTATGTATAGCAAGTTTTAAAATCTGTGCAAGTTAGAAGGAAAAAGACATTGCAGGATATTTCCACCTTTTGAGTTGGTTTTAAAATAGGCCTGTCATAAGACTGGTCACTTCCTCGAGCAATGATATATCTTCTGCAGTGTGTTTATCTGTGGTTTGCAATAAAACACAAAATACGCAGCAAACATGAATTAAAAAAAAACTGCAATTTTTCATTTTCCTTTATGTACTACAGTTTAAACATGAAAATGTTGAGAGTTAACTGTTCTTTCTTATTTAGCCTGGGCGTGTCCCAGTAAGTGTGGTGCCCCATTTAATATAGTTAGACCTTTATCAGAATCTATTTGTTTGCTAGGTATTGAGATTACTTGGCACATAGTTTCATAGTTACAAGTTTCACATTTGAATCCCATTTAATGCACATGATATTATTTGAGAATTGTATGCAAAGAAAGCCTTGCAATTTAATGGCACTTAATCATATCTGAAAAGTGCTTCATATACAATGAATTATTTTGAAGTGCAGTGATTTATATAGACAAACACCACAGCAAGATCCCATAAATAGTAATGAGACAAATAATCAATCTGTTTTTGGTGGTTATGGTTGACAGAAGAATGTTGGCTCTAACACTCTTATTTGAATAGTGCCATAGGATCTTTAATGTCCTCTTGAACAGAACAGAAAGATGGTCTCATTATGGCACATCTAATTAAAGCAACGTTACCTCTGACAAATACAGGAACCTCTTGGGGCTGTCAGTCTAAATTACTCAAGTTCTGGAATTGAGTTAGAGCCCATAACCTCCTGATTCAGAGCCAGGAAAGTTACCGACTAAACCAGCTAGCAAGATTCTGGTAACTGTTTGCCAACCTCATGTAGATCTTGCATTATAGTTAAAAATGAGCGATGTAAATTTTCATTTTAAAAATAAAACTCTCAACACATTGGGTCCGATGCAGCTACTTTTGGGGTCAGGCTCCATTTAAATGTAATTGCCGAGCTATCAGTGCTAATCGCAGCCCCTATAGGCTGCTCGCCGATTAGGAGAGTGGAAAATCCGGTGGTGCAGCCAGTACTTAAAGGTAGCTTGTAGCCCCTTAAAGTGGAGAAGCACTTTTCGATGGTGGTTAGTGATTTTTTGAAGTAGCAGGCAGCATAGCTTCATCTAGGCCCCAAGATTCTCTGATGCAGTCCTGGAGGTACACATAGAGCAAATGAACAGCAGCAAGGAGGTCCTCACCCTCACTGATGATGGGTGCCCAGAACAATTAGTCAGCAGCAATGGGGAGAGGTGGCAGAGCAAATCAGTACCCCCAACATTGTTCCCAGAACCTGGTTGCAGTACAGGAAAGAATTTAATGACCTCACCAGGACTACCAATGTAGTTAAGTATAAAGAGAAAATGAAGGGAAGATGCCCAAACACCCCGCTCTGCGTGGCCTCCAGCCTGACCTTCTCCAATGCTGCATGTCCACTCTCCCAATGATGTTGATGGAGCCTTCCCACTTCATCACCCTCCTATGTCATCAGTGTCCTGTCCTTCATCATGCTGAAAGTCTCTGTTTAATGGTGGGTCCACGTGTTGTCTCAATTACAGAGCAAAGTTGTGCAGCATTCAACAAACTACGATCATATGAGACTCTCTTTCTGGGCTATATTGCAGGAAGCTACCAGACCTGTCCACGCAGTGGAATCACTGCTTGAGGACTCCAATGGTCTGCCTCATGAGGCTCTAGTTGAGCAATGGATCTGATATAGCGCAGTTCCGCCACCAAGCACAAGTTCGTAAGAGGAGTCAAGAGCCAAGTGTGCAAGGGACATGTCTTCTCCCCAAATAACCAGCCTCTCACTTGCTGCACAGGGGCAAAGAGTGGGGGAAATGGCGGATCGTTGCAATAACAAAGTGTAATGCAGCTGCCAGGAAACAGGCACAGACCTGCATGATTATCTGTTGGTGATCACACACCAGTTGCACATTAATGGAGTGGAAGACCTTGTGATTCATGAAGGCAGTGGGGTCATGTGAAGAAGCCTGCAGTGCGACATGGGTACTGCCAATGAAGCTTTGGACTTGGGGGAAGCCTGCAATCTATGCAAAACAGTTCCTGGCGGCTGCCTCCTGCTGTCCGATATTAATGACCGGCAGCCACTTCCTGCCCATTTCCCGACCAGAAGTCGGCAAGCGGCATGTTAATGAAGCCAGGCCCTGCTACCGCTCCCAGACGGGCCGACTATTCGCTTTACCACGTTCCCGCCCAGGTGTTTAAATCGAGGTTATAATGTAGCTGACACTCTAGTGCAGTACTCTGGGTGTGCTCCATTGTTGGAGGTGCTGTGTTTCAAATGAGATGTTAAATCAAGGCCCCTTCTGCCTGCTGAAGTGGATATAAAAGACCCCATGGCACTATTCAAAGAACAGCAGGGAGTTCCCACGGTATCCTAGCCAACATCCATTTCCCAACCAACACCAAAAACATATTAACTAGTCATTCATCTCATTTACTGTTTGTGGGACCCTGCTGTGTGGAAATGTAGTAATAGTGAATGCTCGAAAAGTAATTAAATCAGCTGTGAAGTGCATTAGGACATCCTGAGAATGTGATAGACGCTGTATAAATGCAAGTTCTTTCTTTAATATTTTGTTTGCCTGAAAAACGATGGCATTACAATACATCTTCACCCCAAGACAGTGTAATAAGCCAGGCTCAACACTAGTCAATACTATAAAATGATAAAGGACCCATTGACAATATTTGCTACAGTACATTGATGGGGAATTGCACCAATGGAGAAGCTGAGAATACCCTCCTATTCAGCAGTGCCGTAAGGGAATAAAATTCTGCCCTAAATTCATTTAGTTTACACAGAATTCCAGGCATTAGAAAAAATAAAACATTCACAAAAGTAAAAATCTGGTCGGTTTTCAGTAATTAGCAGTGACTGATTGAAGGAATTACCCAATTCAGAGAGATGTGTGTGTGGGTGGCCTCAGAATTAGAATGTACACAGGGGATTAGGTTTTAGAAATATACATCATGTAAGAGTTCAGAAGGAACACTTTGCTCTGAACATTGACAGTTTGTTAGTAGTTACTGAATATATGAAGGGGCATTATACTGCTCGGTATCAGTGCAGTAAATTAGGGTGCATTCACTCCAAAACTGCAACATTGGTGTAAAGTAGTTTTAGTTCACACCAAAGCGACAGTTGTAGAGCTACATTTTCTGAGGCCCCTGCTGCTGCCTGTGAGGCCCTGCCAGTAGCATGGAGTCTCAGAACATTTTTCCCAATAGTCAAATGCAGTCTCAATCCAGAGTCAAGACCCAACACCCGACGTCAGCACCTGTAGTCCCAAGGGGATGCGGCCACTGTTGATTTTTGGCCCCGCAGCTTTAATGTTGGCGTGCGGACCCAGCTCAGTAAAGCTAAAGTCTTGAAGCTAAACCTTCCACTTAGTGTGAGAATCTGTAGGAGAGTAACTATAATTTTCTTTGCTTCTGATTGCCCTTAATCTACTCATGCATGCAGAAATAATCCATTTTTGAACTTCTGACCCATCCAAAAATGTAGAATTAAAATATATTAAGCTTGGACTGCATCCCATATGCGTGATTTAGTTCGCCATGTTGACTATGAGTTTTGCTTGTACAATTCAGTCCTGGGAGCATAGGTCTACATTGTGCACAATGGAGCTGGAGCTAAATTGTTTACAATAGAATTTGGCACATGGCTGTTTCAAAGCGGGTCCTGACTCCTGTCCAGACATTAATCTTTTGCATGAAAGCATTTTTGGACCAATAGCCTACCGCTGATCCAGCAATAATTAGATTAAATGCCAATGTAACATTTGTATGGTCAATATGCTTGTGATATTACCATGAAAGTATGGTTTTACAGTATTTAGAGGGTTAGGCATTGAGAGCATAACAACTGGTGGATATTAAGTGTTACAGTTGGAACAGGATTCTGGTTGAATCAGGCATGTTCTATCTGGAATCAGTTCAAGTAATCAAACATTATATTATAAAAAATAAACTTACAGGGGGTGTGATACAGTTCTCAGTAATATACTCAATATACACATCTTTTAAAATGATCAATGTTCTAATTTAAATCTACTTTCTGCCAACATATTGAAAGCTGTAATAAAATGATTTAGTGGGGGCCATTTGAACTCCTCCTGCCCAGAGGAAACCAGGCGGGAGAGTATTTCAAATGGATTGGGTGAAATACCCACTCCATTCCCGCTAGGCTAGAACTTTTACATGCCTGATTTATCAGGCATATGAGATGCACGCCTGAGTCAGGCAGGAGCCTCCTACATTCATGCAAATCAGGGTCCGATCACATCAATAGGACCCCGATGCAATCTTAAGCAGTAAGCCAGCGGGAAACCCGCAGCAGCCACCCCAACAGCAAGGATGTTGCCATCAAATGACCAAAGAGGCCATCCCAGGAGTGCGTCTCCAGGCACCAGAAGGAACATATAGGCCTCCCCTGCCGGCATTACCCCTCCCTTCCTGACCTGCTGACCACCGCGGAATGCCTGTCCCTGCACTTACCTTGGGCCCCAGTTTCCATTTACTTCCCGCCGACATCGCAGCTGTTTTGATCTGGCCGTTAAAATCGTTTGGGCTTCCCGCTGCAATTGCTGAACACTCACTGGGGCTGTTTCCCACCAAGGAGTTAAAAGTTCCCCCCAGTATCACAAATGCAATTATTTAACTTCAAAGGAGTTTCCTCTGCATATTTAGTGCGCTGTTTTTATTGAGAGTCAGAAGAACTTTTGCATTTAAACAGGGTTTATACTCAGGTGACTTGTTTAGGATGACAAACTGTCTGTTCAATGTAACCACTACTGTTACCAATTGGGAATATAAGAATAGCAATGTTGAAGCAAGAACTCTGTTATTGCCGTGCTCATCTGACAATGCTGCTCCATAAGCAGTCACTAGATGTGGAGGAGTGGCCTGAGAGACACCCTCTGATTACCTTTCCTGCAGGGAAGTACCTGACCTCTGCCCAGCAACTCTCTGGTCAGCCTGGCTGAGATTAAGAACTCACTATGTGGGAATCATACACTATCACTCTGTGCCACAGCTCATCGGATCAGGCAGGTTCTGCTGGCTGCAGTGCAAGAAAGTAGGTTCTGTACTTTCTGGTCATACATAGTGCTTATCATTAAACCAAATGAGCCTTGAGCATTTTTCCATCAGATGCGCAGTCTGTTTGTATGACTGTGCCCAACAGTGAAGATTGTAGAAAAATTACCTTTGAGCAAGTGTCCTGTCATGCTCCCTCTGTTCCATCTCGGTTTAAATTCTCTCCCCAAAAATGTTGTGGTTAAGGAGAAGAACCAGACGACTCATTATTTTTTCCACAATGCATATGTGATGGGATGGGTTGTGATGATGTCATAACACTGAACCTTTGGGAATAAATGAGAAACGTTGTGCCAAATACTTCCTTTTTTAAAACTAGTGTTAAAATATTTCCCCCAGGATGTTACAATGGCTTATATAGGCATACAGTTATACAATTTGCTTAAATGGCTTTTCTATAAATGTACATTAATTCAGAGTTTGTTGGCAAGGTTATGTGTAAAAATATCAAATGAGAAAAGGTATACCAAACAATTTTGCATGAAAATGGTGCGTCTTTAATGTTCTGGCTCTTGTACAGACTTGGTCAAGAGATTGTTTTGTAATCCTGTGTATAGACCAAAGTGCCAAATGTTATAAAGGTGATGACTTTAATCCCAAACACAATATTGTAGTGAATTCTTTTGTGACCCAAGGGATCAACCCATAGCGCTTTCTTAAACAGTAACAGAAAATGCTGGCAATCAGGTTCTGATGAAGGGCAATGCCTGAAATGTTGGCTGTCACTTGTGTTCACAGATGTTGTCTGGCTTGCTGAGCGTTTCCAGCATTTTCTGTTTATGTTGCAGATTTCCAGCATCTAGTATTTTTTTTTGCTTTTCTTAAATAAAAGTTTACTAACTCTATTACACCTACGAGGTGCTCCCCCAGTGGCCTCAGCAAAGCTGGTGGAAGGCTGTATTGCTCTTGAGATGCTCGTGGCCAGCGATATCTGGGAGTTTGAGCTCAAGGGGGCCCGCCTGTAGACTACGGCACTTCGCCTGCTGCCGGGGCAGTCTGGCCCAGCTGGCTTTCTGGCACCGTGGTTGGTATTGTTTGAGCGGATGGCGAGGGAGAAGACCTTCTGACATTCTGAGAGAGGGCAACTCGTGTCGCTCCTATAGCGCCACTTCCACTCTCCTCGGACTAATTACTTCCACTGATCTGCGGGAGAGAAGACTACAGAAGATGAGTGACTGATTGAAAGCCTCGATCTACCAATTTGTCCAAGGTGGACACCTTTCTCTCCAAGGTGGAGTCCAGAGCCTGCATAGCAGCCGTTTGAGTTTCTACCAAAGCTGCAAAGACTGGAACATTGACCCCTGTTGTGAGTGCCTGGTTGCAGCATTCCTGGAGGTGGCCACACTCTCTAAGATATACTGCAGAGTGCTGATGCCCTGGGAGATGACACTGCAGAGGCTGGAAGTGGACTCTTCCACACTTTCAGCCATGGCGGTGAAACTTCTTGGCAGACCCTCCAATACCTGATACAACTGCTTGTGTGACGCAAGCAATTTCCTTCTCATTCCTGGGCCCCTGAAGTCAGCATCTTTGTCCTCAACAGAGCTAGGAGAGAACCTCACTCTCCATCGAGCTATCTCTGTAGCTATCCCTGCCATCAATACCCGCTGCTGCTTGCCAGTGCGGAGAGCTTCACCATGTGCAGACCTCTTGATCTCTCTAATACATCTCTAACCTAGTCAGGTACCAGTCTCTGTGCTGGTGCTTGGAAGTGATGCAACACTTGACAGTACCTTCTCAGAAGGATTCTCCTCCTCTGAGGTCTCTTCATCTGCGGGCTGTGGCTTCTGAGATAGACCTAGAATAAAGAGAAAAGGGACAAGATGGATGGCCTTGAGAGGTTAGACAGTAGCAGATGACAGGCATCACAATGCAGCTTGATGTAATCAAGCTGCCTGATAGTGGGTTTTTCTGAGGTTCATGAAGGGGTGCAAGTAATAGTCAGAGATCCTGTTCAGATAAGCCCCCAGCCTCAAAATCTCCTATTCTGACAGCTCTGGAGGGGGCACTGATTTCCAGTGCTTGCTGCTGCAGTTCAGACAGGTTCATGATGTTGTCTGGTCAGCTGCCCCCAACCCCCCCCCCCTCCCCCGCCCCCATCTTACTCCTCTCCCTTATGTTGTGCATTTCTTTGTCCAACAGAAGGAGAGCCCGAGAGTTAGTGAATGTCTCCTACAAAGGAGAATTCAAATGTGTAGTGCTTCCGCCTGTTGTGCACATGCTGTGTATATTGCCATTTGGAAAATAGAGTCATAGTCATAGAGTCATACGGCACAGAAGGAGGCCATTCAGCCCATCGAGTCCGTGCCGGCTCTCTGTAGAGCAATCCAGTCAGTCCCATTCCTCCGCTCTATCCCCGTAGCCCTGCAAGTTTATTTCCCTCAAGTGCCTATCCAGTCTCCCCTTGAATACATCGAGTGTCTCCGCTTCCACCACTTCCGTCGGCAGCGAGTTCCAGGTCCTCACCACTCGCTGCGTAAAAAAGTTTTTCCTCACAACCCCCTGTATCTCTTGCCCAAAACCTTAAATCTGTGTCCCCTAGTCCTTGTACTATCAACTAGTGGGAACAGCCTTTCCCCGTCTAGCCTATCCAAACCCATCATAATCTTGTACACCTCTATCAAATCACCCCTCAACCTCCTTTGCTCTAATGAAAACAAATCCAGCTTCTCCAACCTGTCCTTGTAGCTAAGATCCCCTGGAACAATACAGCTGGGAGATCAAAATGAAAATGATTACCCAAACTTTTGGTTTTGAGTAGGAGAGAGACATATAGGTATGGACTGATCGATTCCTGGAAGGCAAACTGCAAAAAAATGTCAAGAATAACTGATCAGTAGAGAGTAAGTGACAAAATATTGTCAAATTGGATTTTCACTCGTCAGATACACTTTGTTCAATTCAATAACATGAAGAGGTTAACTTCAGCCTGGATGGCTGTCATCAAGAGTAATGTCAAGAATGATTTTCTAGTGCTTTCTAATCACATGGGAAAAGCATAAACTTGCACCAATTTTTGTAGCAAATCAAGTGTGCCTTTCTCATTTGTGTTGCAGGGATTTAGTTGCAATTTATGATCAATACTTAAAGAAGCTAAATCTTCCTTACAGTATTTTGCATATAATAATGTGGGGCATAACATGAAGAAGGGTAAGCAAGAAATTCTCAAAGGAATAGATAAAACACAGCTGTAAGTTATTACTATCATGGAAAAAATAGCTTTCTGCAAGGTGGAAGTCTGACTTTAAAGAAGAGTGAATATTAATCAACAGACAGGAAGTCTTTTTGGTGGGAAAGAACATGTGTATATTTTATATCTCCAATTTGTAAGTTAGGAACACTCAGTTCCTTTGCCAACAATATTACTTCAGGCTCTGTCCTGGCATTTCCTCGTTCACGTATTTCTTACATTAAATTGCTAATAAAATCCGGCAATTAATGTTTCTGCATCGGCACTGAGCAGCTGGCATTTGGAGAGAAAGGAAGGATGCAATTCCTGCTTTTCTACATGTAGCACACTTTGGCCTATGTTTTACCATTCTGAAATGTGGTAATGTACAAGGTCATCACTTCCTTATCTTTAGGAAAGTACTGTAATGTGAAAAAATTGTTTTAGTCCTACATAAAACTTTAACATAATAAATTAAATGTAGCTTCTACAGTCACCTATTCAGGCAGGAAAGATCCTACTCAAGTGCTTATCACTCAGGTAATGTGCCATGGTATTGGCATGTTCATTGCTATTTAATGCCTTACACTTTTCAAAATTAATATCTGACGAAAGGTCAACAACCTGAAACGGTACAGGGAGGCAGGGAGATAGCTGGGGTGGGGTGGAGGGGGTGGGTGCCAGTTTTGTGGCCGGGAAACCAGGAAGAACGGGTTTCCCCCAGGTCCTGCCAAATTTAACGGCGGGACCTGCTGGCTGTCGGGCGGATAGGCCTGTGGCTTCAGGCCGAAGCCGGGGAGCGTAGAGGAGGGCTGGATAGATAGGGGGAGGAGGAGGGAGAAGATCGTGGAGTGCCTGTGGAGGACATGGGAGGACACTCCTGTTCTTCCTGGCCCACAAGCAGTGCTGCAAAGATACTTATCTGTTCCATCCAGCAGTCCTAGCCTCCCTTTAGCTGCCAGGTTTCCCAAGGCCCGGGAAACCCAGACAGCAAGCGTTAAAGCTGGAACAGAGAAAAAATCTGAGGCACACAGTCCCATTAAAATATTTAAATGAGCGACCCGCCTCCTGCAAACGGGTTGGTCGCCCTCCCTTTTGTCCCGCCACCGTTAAAACCAGACGTGGGTGGGTTCGAGTCGGGTTGGGGTCAGGCTTGAAATCTTTTACATTTTTAATTCCCACCCGACCCAAACCCACCTGTTTTTGGGGGTTAAAATTCCCCCCATTAACTCTGTTTCTCTCTCCACAGATGCTGCCTAACCTGCTGAGTATTTCCAGCATTTTCTTTCAGCTTCTGTTTTTATTTCAGATTTCCAGCATCCGCAGTATTTTGCTTTTGATATATTATATATGTAAACAAAACCAGTTTTCACATAATGATCCTTATCCATTTATTAGTTCTAAATAATCAAATGCATTAACTATAAAAGCTAATAAACTTTCCAGCTCTTGGTCCGTAGCCTTGTAGGTTACGGTACTTCAAGTGCATATCCAAGTACTTTTTAAATGTGATGAGCGTTTCTGCCTCTACCACTCTTTCAGGCAGTGAGTTCCAGACCCCCACCAGCCTCTGGCTAAAAAATGTCTCCTCAACTCCCCTCTAATCCTTCTACCAATTACTTTAAATCTATGCCCCCTGGTTATTGACATCTCTGCTAGGGGAAATAGGTCCTTCCTTTCCACTCTATCTAGGCCCCTCATAATTTAATACACCTCAATCAAGTCTCCCCTCAGCCTCCTCTGTCCAAAGAAAACAACCCCAGCCTAGCCAATCTTTCCTCATAGCTACAATTCTCCAGTCCCGGCAACATCCTTGTAAATCTCCTCTGTACCCTTTCTAGTGCAATCACATCTTTCCTGTAATGTGGTGACCAGAACTGTACACAGTGCTCTAGCTGTGGCCTAACTAGTGTTTTATACAGTTCTAGCATAACCTCCCTGCTCTTATATTCTATGCCTCGGCTAATAAAGGAAAGTATCCCTTATGCCTTCTTAACCACCTTATCTACCTGTCCTGCTACCTTCAGGGATCTGTGGACATGCACTCTAAGGTCCCTCTTTTCCTCTACACTTCTCAGTATTCTACCATTTATTGTGTATTCCCTTGCCTTGTTAGCCCTCCCCAAATGCATTACCTCACACTTCTCCGGATTGAATTCCATTTGCCATTTTTCTGCCCACCTGACCAGTCCATTGATATCTTCCTGCAGTCTACTGCTTTCTTCCTCACTATCAACCACATGGCCAATTTTTGTATCATCTGCAAACTTTTTAATCATGCCCCCTACATTGAAACCTAAATCATTGATGTATACCACAAAAAGCAAGGGACCTAGTACTGAGGCCTGTGGAACCCCACTGGAAACAGCTTTCCAGTCACAAAAACATCCGTCGACCACTACCCCTTTGCTTCCTGCCACTGAGCCAATTTTGGATCCAACTTGCAACTTTCTCTTGGATCACATGGGCTTTTACTTTCCTGACCAGTCTGCCATGTGGGACCTTGTCACAAGCCTTGCTAAAATCCATGTAGACTACATCAAACGCACTACCCTCATCTACCCTCCTTGTTATCTCCTCAAAAAATTCAATAAAGTTAGTCAGACACGACCTTCCCTTTACAAATCCATGCTGACTGTCCTTGATTTAACCGTTTCTTTTAAAATGGTGATTAATACTGTCCCTCAGAATTTTTTCCAACAATTTGCCCACCACCGAGGTTAGGCCTGTAATTATTCGGTCTATCCCTTTCTCCCTTTTTAAACAACGGTACAACGTTAGCAGTCCTCCAGTCCTCTGGCACCACACTTGTAGCCAGAGAGGATTGAAAAATGATGGCCAGAGCCTCCATTATTTCCTCCCTTGCTTCTCTTAACAGCCTGGGATACATTTCATCCGGGCCTGGCGATTTATCTACTTTCAAAGATGCTAAACCCCTTAATATTTCCTCTCTCACTATGTTTATCTCATCTAATATTTCACACTCCTCCTCAACTACAATGTCTGCATTGTCCCACTCTTTTATGAAGACAGACGCAAAGTATTCATTAAGAACCACACCCACGCCTTCTGCCTCCACACACAAGCTTCATTTTTAGGCCCTACTCTTTTTTTCAGTTATCTTCTTGCCCATTATGTATTTATAAAACAGCTTTGGGTTTTCCTTGATTGTATTTATATTACATCTTTGGGGGGGGTTTTAAAAGTTGATCTGTTAGCACCATATTTCTTTTAAACTATGGGTTATGCTTATAAACATCAAAATATCATTTTTCAGAAAAGTAAAACATCATTCAAACTGTCACAAAATTATAAAACATATAAAGAAAATAAGCTAAGGAGTTCTAATTGGCACAACATTTTCACCTGGCATGCAACTAACTTGGTTCATTTTGTGGTTTGTCACAACTCCCTTCACTGGACTCTGATGCAGCGATAACATTTGTATTTTATGGAAACAGAGACACCTACTGGAGTTAACCAGGAAACAATAGTTCTGAATAAATGGTTACTATGTAATGTAGCCAGAAAAAACGCACAACAAACATTTATTGTATTGATGTCAATTGATACGGCGTTAACAATAGTAATGACTGAATTCACAGGGAATTGATATTGTATTCCACAACTATTATTATTTACAAAGTAATGATCTCAAGTGGAATCCATGTGAAAATTGTTAATCAAATTTGTTGCAGTCTCAGGTAGTGAGCCAAGATTTCAGTATTTGTAGTGTAGTGGTGATGGACTAGCAATCCAGAGTCCTGGACTAATAATTCAGTAGAACGTGAGTTCAAATCCCACCGTGGCAGTTTGACAATTCGAATGCAGTTTAAAAAATCTGCAAATAAAGAGCTGGTAGCAGGAAAAATGTCCATGAAAGCTGTCGGATTGTCGTAAAATCCCAACTGACTCACTAATGTCAAGACAGAGATCGATAGATTTTTGAATATTAAGGGAATCAAGGGATATGGGGATAGTGCAGGAAAGTGGAAATGAGGTAGAAGATCAGCCATGATCTTATTGAATGTCGGAGCAGGCTCGAAGGGCCAAATGGTCTACTCCTGCTCCTATTCCTTATGTTCTTATGTTTAGGGAAGGAAACCTGCTGTCCTGACTTGGTCTGGCCCATACGTGACTCCAGTCCCACACCAATGTGGTTGACTCTCAACTGCCCTCTGAAGTGGCCCAGCAAGCCACTCAGTTATATCAAAGAATAAGAAGGCGGCCCACCACCACCTTCTCAGGGCCTTCTTCAATAGCCTTGCTAGCGATGCCTACATCCCAAGAATGAATTAATAAAAACATTTTTACTGATCCAGCTAGGCTATCAGTCATACACAATGTCCTGTAATGACACCATTTTGTATGTGGTGTGAAGGAGAGTGGTGGCACATCAAAGCAGGATTGTAAATTAAAGTCATCTAATATAATACTTCATTCAAGCAAAAGGAAGACCTGTATGCAATTTAATTTAATATACGCCAACTGGAAACTCAATACTTAATCAATAAAGAATAGTTTATCCTTTGTAAATGTGAAGTATATTGATGTAAATGTATTTTTTTTGGGGGGGGCGCGGGCGCGGAGAACCATGGTCACTCAACTTAGACATAATATAACGAGGATTGAAAATAGCTAGACGATAACTACACAGAAACAGATCGTTAACAGCTGCACTGAGAAAACTTCCTGCTTTTGTTCAGCTTGGAATGATGCCCTTATGCCCACCCTTCCTTCCTTCAGTATGAAGATTTTTAAAGCAGCAAAGCTGAAACCAGAGACAAGTTATACCATGCTGAGAAACGAAACAAATGTCTTTCACAGAGAGCCGCAAAAAAAACTGGGGTAAGTTTCAACCTTTTTTTATTCCCAGAATAACCTTCTCCTGAGGTACGTTTGTGGGTTTCTGATCTGTTTGTGGCTAACTGAAATAAACTTCTAAGTTCTGAAAGATTTAGAGCCAAGTTCCAACCGTCTGAACTGACAGGAAGTCACATAAACCTGTGTTTTTGGTTGATTATCCTGTTGGAGGATGTGGGGAAACTCAAGTGAAAAGCCTCAAGAGATGAAAATGTGCTCTGCTCAGGAAAGTCATGCACAAAGTAAAAATCATATCTCATTTATTTTCAGCGATGGTTTACCATTTAATGTCAAAAAATATGTAACCCCCTACTGCATGTTCATAGCTTCACTGTTCAGTAGCATTACTTTGACAGTACTGTACTAGAATTTGTAAGATGAGGTTTATTAACACCTGATGAGCATTTATTTAACAACTTTTACATCATATTCTCAAATACAGTATAAAACACAATTCTAGGTCTTTTCTAAACGTATCTCTTGTTTCATAATACATGATGGTCTTGAATATAAGACATACCTGAGTAATCAGCACAGCATTAAAAGAAAACACTTTCCTTCCTCCATTCAGTGCCATAAACCATGAACAAGGTGGTTCCCTTATAATGAACGTTTTGCACATAACCTTCACAATCCTGCAAAATATAAAGATATCTCAAATGCTCAAATGGCCAATTTAGTTCTTTTACCTCTGCTAACACGACCAGGTCAGAAGATCACAAGATAGATTTAGGTGAGGAAGGTTATTTTTCCAGAAAAAAAACTACAGAGCCTCCATCACTGCATCCAGCTATTTCTTAAATGATTTCAGAGATTTTTGCCATCACTAACCTACCTAGAAATCTATTCCTTATGTTGCGTGCCCTTATCCAATTGGTCAAAACTAGCCACATGTGAGATTTGGACAGTGTCAGCTGACTTCTTTGGTATCATTCTCCCTTCAGGATCAGAAGGTTGTGGGCTCAACTTCAGCACATAATCGAGGCTGACACATGAGTCCAGGATCAATAGAGTATTACATTGTCGCAGGTGCAGTCCTTCAGCGGGGACATTAAACTAAGGCCCAGCCTGCCTGTTCCAATGGCTTAGATGTACATTAAGTCCATTGCAGTATTTGAATAAGAGCAGGCAGTTGAGGAGGCATGAACTCAGGATCATCATTAAATGATCAAAGGGGAAAGTTAGAAGAAATGTTTTCACATAAAGGCTTATTACAGCATGGAATGCTTTACAACAAGAAGTCGTCAATGGCAGACATTATAACATAATTTAAAAGTGTATTGAATAAGGAATTGAAAATGAAGAATATTAAGGATATGGAGAAAGGACAGGGAACTGTATTAGAGATGATGGGGTTGAAATTGATATACTTCCAGTGCAGTAATGCTGGTGGAGTGGAAGCAGCTCCAAGGAATTTCCTGGCCTATCTATTTTAACAATTTAACTGCTAAAGAATAATATCATGTAAGTCTGCATTAAAAATAACTCTTGCAACGTGGAGGTGCATGTCATGAAGAAAGAGCTCAATCATACCTTAAACAGAAAAAAACCTTTAATTTATATATATACACATATTTAATATATAATAGAATAGAAACAATAATGTGATTTAAAACTGACTGCAATTAGCTGAGACAGAGTGATTTTGTCTTGGTTTTTGGGAGATGAACAATACGTAAGGTTGTCTAGAGAAAGCCTGTTAATTTTGTGGGAGACCGCCAGTCTTTGTTTTGCAGTTATTGTTGGATCAGAAAAGAATCATGTCAGTTTATTTGGCTAGTGCCACATATATTTGAAAAGTTATTATCTGTAAACTTGCAGCTCATATAAGTCAGTTCGAATAGTTTCTGTTGTAGCCAAGTGTCAAGAACAAGGAGCTCCAACAAGATCTTTGTCATTTAACAATTCATTAGAGAATCAGAAGATTCTGGAAAGACCTACAAAGATTTATTGTTTTTGAAACAGTTTAAATATTTTGTAATTCGAGTTTTATACCTTAGTTATATGTTGTACATTTCTGTTTCTGTGTAATTGTCTTGCTTGTAAATAAATTCAGTTTAGTTTTAGCCTGAACGAACACATCTGAGAGCATTATATTTAACTACTTTTTGAAGACAGAAGAACATAATGACAGCCTACATAACGACAGTGCAACATACCATGGTAAAAGGGTAATTCTTTGACCTGTGGCATATAATTCCTTTCACAACATGCATAAGGTCGTAAGTTTCAGTTCATAAGATGGATTGGTCTGCTTATGGGAACTGCCTTTTTGCAGTGAACATGAGTTAGCAGTGTCACGAAAAACCCTGCATTCTTGGAACATAATCTGTTGGAGTCCTAATGTGCTGCATCATTGAGAGATTGAATGGGGGGATGTGCAATCGCTGGATGGTTGGTTACAAGACTCCTTTGTGTCAGTGGGTTTGGATAGGCAGGGTGGAAAGTGGCCATTGGATGTGATTGTTACATCGGTCCAGTGGTAGTGACTAACTGAACCATAAAACTATAAGAGATTCCTTGCATCCTGGGCAGCAATGTGAGTGGCTGGTGCTGTGTTGGGGTTACCATCTTCCTTTTCCTCCTCCTCTTCATTGGATTCATCCGCAGATGATGTGTGCTCATCAGCTTGTTCCTCCCGCAGTTCAAATCGTCGCTGCTGCGCAATATTGTGCAGAGCGCAGCACACCATGATCATTCTGGATACCCTGGCTGGTGCGTACTAAAGGGCACCTCCAGATCTGTCCAGGCACCTGAAGCGCATCTTGAGCATGCCTATCGCTCATTCAGTGACACATCTGGTTGTCATATGGCTTTCATGGTACCACTCTTGGGTTTCATTGGTTGGGTATCTCACAGGTGTCATCAGCCAAATTTGAAGGGGGTATTCCTTGTTCTCCTAGCAGCCACCCCTTAAGTCTGCTTGCAGGTCCAAAGAGGTCAGGAAGCTTGGACTATCGCAGGATGAAAGCATCATGGCAATTCCCCAGCAAACTTGTGCACACCTGCATAAATCTTTTCTTGTGGTTGCACACCAACTGACCATTCTTAAAGGGGAGGTTCAATCATGCTGCACAGCCTCACTCTGATCATTGCTGCTTTTGACTTGGGCCTGCAAGGAGGTGCAATTCTTCAACCAGGAATATCATGGCTGCTCAGAGGCCCAGGGAGAGAGCTCGCCAGTTCAGCGACCAAGCATTGGAGGCTCTGGTTGTGGCTGTGGAACGCCGATGGGCAGTGCTGTTCCCAGACACTGGCAGGAGACCATTGCCCTGGGAGTTCACAAGGATGTGGAGGGAGGTGGCCCATTACGTCTCATCCAGAAGCCTGGTCCAAAGGACTCACACCCAGTGCCTCAAGAAGTTCAATGACCTCACTCGGGTGGTCAGGGTGAGTAGGTGCTTGAAATACCACTACATCCCACCATCTCAACCTCACTCTGTGCACAGATGGTATAAACTGCCAAATCCCCAACACTCACCCAACAACTATGCCCGTCTACTAAAAGTCGCATCCACATCTCACACCTTGCAGACATTAATGGCTATTCAACTATGGTAGGCACATCTACAAACACATGCTGCACACTCACTCACACGCTGTCCTTTTTCTTGCAGGCAAAGCTTGCTCATAACAGGAGGGAGCAGCTATGCACGGGAGGAGGTCAGGCGGAGCTGGAGGAACGAGTGCACAGAATCATCGCGAGCCATGTCGTGGGCGCTGTGGCAATCGGAGAGGTCGATCCCCTTGGGGACAGCAACGGTATGTTCATCACTTCTCCCTCCTCTTTCATACCACTTCCCCCTCACAACATGAGCCTTTCCCACTTTCCATCTAACTATACTGTCTCCATTCCTTGCTCCCGTCCTGCCCCCCCTCCCCTCACGTTAAACACACTCTTGTGCCTTCCTGCTTTCAGATAGTGAGCCACCATCTGACCAGCCTGTCCCTCAGCCTCCCAGTGGCAGCGACGTCGGAGAGGATCAGGAACACCAAGCCGGAGCCTCACTGCCGGCATCTCCTGAGGGCGACACATCGGATACTGGGGCATGCGGTCACTGGAGGGGAGCAGAGGAATTCGCTCTGATGTGGGTGAAGCTCTGGGACCCAGCGGGCTGCAGCAATGCCATGGGGAAAGGGAAGCTCGGGGGCCATCTTCCCGGAGGGTGAATGCGTGCACAAGTTCTGCTACACATGACTCAGATGAGGACCTCGATATCGCGGCGATGAACACACAGGCGATGAGCTCATGGGTGCAATGGCAAGGGTGCCCGAGAGCATGGATGCACTGGCTAGGAGTGTGGAGGAGTCCACCGCCAGCATAGCTGTCATCTGTGCCCATCCTTGCCTCTTTGCAGAGGATGGTTGACTTGCAGAGAGACCATGGGGACCCAGACCCCATGCCGCGTGTAATGGGTGAGGTGGCAGCAACTATTGCAGCACAGGCCAAGGCAACACAATGGCTTAGTGCTGCAATCGAATCATTGGTTGGTGCCATCCAATGTCAGACTGCTCTGATGCAGTCTCAGATTGATGCCACACAAGCGCTGACTGCTGCCATCCTCGCTGGGTCGACCACTATCCACCAGGGATCTGACGGTGCCGCAGCAGGCCAGCAATCTGTGCTTGAGCAGATTGCTCCGGATGCTGAGGTTCTGCCCCGGGGGAGTGGCAGTGTGTCGTTCGAGCAGGAAGGTGCTGTCCTCTCTCAGGATGACATCATTCCTGCTCTCACCACTACCACTCTGCCATTGGACTTGCCACAGCCTGTAACCCAGCCAGCCCAGACTGCTGCCGCCCATGCAGAGTTGGTGCAGTTTGCAGCCGGGCCCGCCAGGCCCAGAGCTGGTCGAGGGCGTTCTTCAAGGCCATCTGCAGTCTCTGGATCCAACATTCAGCAGCCTTCCGCCAGCCTTGCTGCAGCCACATTACGGAGGAGCAGTAGGGTGGGAGGGGGGAAGTGCGAAGGGGAGGGAGATCATTGAGGAAGGCCCACTAATTAAATTTTTTAGACCAAATGGGGGGAGTGTTTGTACCAAAGTTGGATGTTTTTGTAAATATATTGTTCACTTTGTTAAGAATTATTTCGATGTGCTAAGAATCAGTTCTGTTTGTTAATAAAGTGTTGTGTTTGTTTGTTATTGGTTGTGCTTAATAAGACACAGTTGTTCAGAATAATAAAAATGTTTATTTCAACATTACAAATCTCCTCATGTTTCTCATTGGAACTTTGCCCGGTCATAGGGGCCGTGGGCTGGCTGTAATGATGTGGTTGTTGAGCCCAAATGCCATCTGCTCTCTCATTCATCGGGAGCGCTGTGTTATGAGGCGTTCACAAATGGCCCTTACAGAAGCAATATTGAGTGCCTCCCTCCCACGTTGTTGTTGCTCCTGCTCCTCTTCATCCTTCTCCTCGCCTCCTCCTCCTCCTCTCCCTCTTCCTCCTCCTGAGGTGGTCCACCAATCCCTGGTGGCAATGGCTGGGTCCTCAGAATGGCGAGGTTGTGCAGCATGCAGCACACAACTATGAAAACCGATATTCAATCAGGGGAGTACTGTCGGGCTCCTCCAGAGTGGTCAAGACACCAGAACCATTGCTTCAGCACACCGATCGTCTGTTCAATGAGGTTTCTAGTGACGCTATGGCTCTCATTGTATGCAATCTCATCAGGAGTGTTGGGGTTACGGAGCGGTGTCACCAGCCAGGTGCAGAGTGGATAACCCTTGTCCCCGAGGAGCCAGCCGCGAGCTTGATGCAGTGGTTGGAACAATGCTGGGGCACCAGTCTGGCGGAGGATGAATGCATCGTGGCTGCTGCCAGGATAGCGGGCATTGACGGCGAAGATGCGTTGACTGTGGTCGCACACCAACTGTACGTTCAGAGAATGGTAGCCTTTGCGGTTGCGGAACACCTCTGCATTTTGATGAGGTGCCCGCAATGCCATGAGTGTGCAGTCAATGGCACCCTGAACCATGGGGAAGCCCACTATCCTAGCGAAGCCACATGCGCGTTCATGCTGTTTGTCTCGCATCATGGGGAATGAGATGTACTCCCTTCTCCTTATGTAGAGAGCATTTGTGACCTTCCCTGATGCGAGGCCTCGTGCCAGTACAGCCCCCATTAACTCTTGTAAATGTGGTTGTACCAAAGCTAAGAGAAATGAGAACCTGATAAGTCTTGCTGATGACCAAAACTCCTTCAAGTAGGAAACCGTTAAATCTCTCCAAACGCCTCTCTCCCTCTCTCAACGTGCGTAGGCAGAATTTATTGCCAACAGGAAGTGCACGCCTTTAAATAGAGCTCCCCCAGCTCCCAGCCGACTGCAAACCGTCCCCCTCTACCTGTCGTTCCTAACGGCAGGCGCTGAGGCAGGGGACGAGAATCAATTTCCGGTCCGGGGCGATGCGCACTTAGATGGTGCAGGAGATCGTGGCGGTAGTGATTAGCGCCACCGCAAACCGGCAGTTGAATTTCGGGCAGCGCTAAAATCGCCGCGCATGGGCGGTAAGTCGTTAGTGCCCCCCGGAGGTGCTAACGGGAGGCGCTAACAAACCGAATTTTTCCCCCCAAATGTCAAACTCTAATCTTAGCACTAATGACTAAAGAGAGCACACTAAACTGATGCAGATTCTCTCAGTGGGTAGGCCCCATTATTGCTGGGCACAAACTTCCCCCATCATGTCTGTATTATTCCATAGACGCACCATGAGCACAGTAACCCTTAGGGCAAGCTTAGATGTTTGAAACTTGCTGCAGATGTAACAGAGATATCAAAATTAGTTTATTTCCATCATTGAGAGTGCATGTAAACCCAGATACCCAGATGCAGATCTAGATAAAACTTGTTTCAAAATCATTACCATGATTGATTTCCAGAAATGTTTTTCATTATATTTTAATGACTCTGTTGTCAGTAAACAAGTTTGAAATTTAGAAAGAGTGTTTTATCTCCCCAGGGGCAAGCGCCACGTGTCTTAAACATTGTACATCTGCACGTATTCAACACGCACATATCATATACCCCACAGAAAAGATATTCCTGCAAGTCTTCTAACAGCCTTTTGATAATGTAAGTACATTTTCTCTTTTTGATTAACTTTCAATAACTGCAGTGGATAGTTTTCACAATCACTAATAAAATCCAGTGTTGTGGTAGCTTACTTTAGAAAATATAATTTCTTAAGAAATAATATAAACAAAAAACAGTGTTTTTTAAATTTTAATTGTACTTTTTCAAGGTAACCTTGTCGAATGAAAAACTGTACAGTGCTTCCTAGTCCTCCATACTCAAATCACATAGGATTTTAAAAGTTGTGCACTGGGGACAAGCAAATCTGCAAAAAAACTGAACTCATAAAAAATGCAGTACAACGGGCAAAAGTACAGTTTTAGGAATATATTTCAGGTGCCTAAAAACAAAATCAACAGAGATAAAAGAAGCCAAACTGAATCAGTCAAATGGAAACCGCAATAAGGTTACCTAGAGGTGATGGGTTTTCCAGATTCCAAACGATGCGAATCTCCAGCTGCAGCAGTTTCCTACAGGCACCATCATGTCACTGTTTCTGCTGGGTTAGTTCAGTTTTATACATCTTGACAAACATTCCAGAAAATGCTTGTTTTGATTGCTATAGGTATTCATACCATATCTAACATTACATTGATTCAGATAATTCTCTTAACTCCATTGGATTTTTAATTTAAAAAGTATTAATGACAATTTCACCTTAGCATCACGACATTAAAGATTGAGACAATATCGCCTTCTTTGACTGACAGCACAAGGACAAAATGTTTGTGTGACTAATATGTTTTAACTATAGAAATTACAGCACAGAAGGAGGTCATTCGGCCCATTGTGTTTAAGTCGGCTCTTTGCTGAAGCAATCCAAAACTAATTCCCCTTCTCTGCTCCATCCCCACAGTCCTGCATTTTCCTCTGCTTTAAATATTTATCTGTTCTTCCCTTAAAAGAGGCAAAGGTCTCTGTCTCAACTATACTATGTGACAAAGCATTCCATGGTCTGACAACTGTCGAGCCCTGGTTTTAACTAGAGGCGGAAGTCGGCAGGCAGGGCGATCTCAGCAGTGGGAGACTTGGGAGATTTCAGACCCCATCAGTCTCTAGCCAAAGCAGCAGGTGGCCACTGGGCGAGAGCGGGATGTCGGGCTGCAGGAAGACGCTGCCGGGAACCCAAAGGAAAGGTCCCCAGCACTCAGGAGGGGGTTTGGGAGGGCCTCGTGGCCGGGGAGGAAGGGATGAAGCCCAGGGCAGGGGACGGCTGAACTTTTCTTGTGGGGCCCAAAGGAACAGTACTGCTCCTCCTGGCCCCACAAAGACATTTTTTTTTTTTAAATTACTTTATTGGGCTACTTCATCACCGGAGCTCAATCTGCATATTTAAAAAAAAATTCCTGCTGGTGTCCCTCTCAGTTGCTTAGAAAAACAGGTTAAGTTCAGAACTGGTGGGAAGACAGCGGGATCGGCGTGAGTACGACCCATGGGCCATTTTACCTGATTGCCCGCCCAGTTTCTGTCAGGAGGGCAGTGTTAAAATCGGCGCTTCTGTGTTTTACAGAATTCACATGAAGAGTTCGATTTTAATAGTCCTGAGGAGGCAGGTTTAGAGGCGGGTCAGCTGTGAAAATCGGAAAAAATGGCTTCAGACACCCAACCCGCCTCCACGCGATTTTCGTGAGTGTCTGTTCAACCGCTCCCAAACTGACCCAACTCCAACCGGTGGGACAGGTAGTTAAGGCAGTTAAGAGCCTGTTAACTGCCTGGATAATCCTATTTTGACAGAGGTTTCCCATTTTCGTGCCTCTGGCTCCTGTTTCCCGTCTTGTCAGAAACAGTCCAGCAGCAAGGAGATGGGTTGGTGGAGGACATGATCTGTAGTCATTATTGGTGCAGCACTCCTGTAACATGGCTGACATTCAAATGCAACAACTTTGTTGTTGGAGGTTTGGGATAAGATTTTGCGAATCTACTGACCTTGTGACTGGTCAAGCTGACACACATCTGCTGTTTGAACTGATTGGAATAATTTCAGGCCACTTTGAATGTGCGCTTGCAAGCTTCTTGCCTCAACTGAAATCTATAACAACGGGATGGGAACCATTTACATCCTGTCATCCTGGTCGTCAGATTCGGAGGAAGAGCAGCGCGGCTTAGTGCTGCCGGATGAACAAGTGGCTCAGCACACAGCCTCCTTGGAGGACGATGAAGAGGACGAGGATGAGTAGGAGGACGGAGAGTGACGCCTTGCAGGGCCGGATGTGGCCAATCCAGCAGCAGGCGACCACATTGATGGCCGTCAGGCAAGGGATGCACTCAGCCATGCCAGATTCGCGTAAGCTAACGCTTCAACCACAGGTGGCTGGCACATGGAGATGAATATAAGTCCAACAGTCTCAAACCCCAGGCATCATCTGTCCAATAAACGGTGGTTTGCGCTCAGTGTCACCACCATCATTCTACATGGAAATCGCCCTGAGCCCTCACTCTTGAACTTCCATTTCCCAGAACACAGAGGCCACACTTTAGGTGATCTCAGCAGATCATTAAACCTTTTTCGACACTAAACCCATGCGCGTCTGCACACAGACCTCGAGCTCACCTCCTCAGCAATTTACAGCCAAGTTGCCTTGGTTTGCTGAGGAGGCCTCCTCCTTCCGTTTCCAGGGAAGAGGAGCTCCTGACGTCCTCTAACTCCCTCAACAAGAGCATGGAGAGAGCCCTCATTGAACCTGGCTGCAGCCTTAGTTTTTGGGGCTGCCATTCCTGCAGCTCCCAGCACCTTTAAGAGAAAAAAGCATTAATATTACTAAGCAAATGATTGGAACACATCTGGCATCTTTTTCATTTCATAGTCAGATAATAAAGTCATATATCAAAAAATCATGACTCTCTTTCTGGAATAATATGACCAGCAATATCATTCATTAAATTTTGCTCAGAACAGATGCTGTGAACTCCCCTTTCAAGATACTAAAGCACCAAGCCATCCCAATGACATTTGTATGCAAAGGGGACATGGCCCCTTTAAATTTTCAAACAAACAATGCGTCATCAGACGCGAGAAACTGACATCCTGCAAACAATTGCCTGGAGGGACCCGCACGTCGGCCGTAACGAGGCCAATGAAGACAAAATCGGAAGTGCTGGGTGGCGGCAGCTGGGTGTGGGTCCGAAAGCTGCCGAGCAGCAGGCCCGCCCTCAACCCGCCTCCGTTAATAAAATCGAGCCCATATACTCCCTGTAATTTACTTGGGACAGTGATACAGGTTTCTGGCATAGAACAATCAAAATAGCTTTTCAGAGAATATTCTTCCTGTGTGAATGTTACAATAAACCAATGATAGCCCAGTTACGATTATTTTGGATCTACTTTAGGCCACTGAAACATTTCCATTTTATTACAAAATTTATGTAATTGTTTTAAAGAGAGAAGTGCGCGCAACATTTTGTTTTAAATTGAAAGAAGTTTTTGATGTGTGATTATATGAAGCATTAATAAACAATTAAGGGCTAGAAATTTGGTGCATTTGCACCTCTCGTTAGCGCCCCTGGGGCACAAACGACTTTTTGCCCGGGAGCGACACCACTAACGACTCCCGCTAAATTCAGAGGGAGTTTAGCGGCAGCGGTAGCCGGTAGCATCCCGCTCCGCTGCACAGGCGATGACGACGTCATCACCGTGCGCAGCGCCCCGTTTTCGGCCCACCTGCAAAATTGGCCCGCGCCCCCTGAATCTGCGCTGGGTGATGACAGCGACCGATTCAGGGGGTGGGAACGGAGCAGCAGGAGGCTCACGGGGCGCTAACTAAAGGGGAGGTAGCGGGCGGGGAAAAGAAAATCGGCCGACTTACTTGTCGCGGCCCGTTGCGTCTTTGAACTCTCGAGTGCTGGGCTGCTGGCATGGCACCTCGCTCCCCGGTGGTCCAGGTAGGGCCCCGCAGAGTTGTGGGCTTGGGCCCTCCCCTTTAATGAGGGTGGGAGCCCTTCCATGCAGCAGCGCTACGTGGCCCAGTGCGTAGCGCTGCAGAACGCACCGCCTCGATATTCGGGGTTAGTGCTCTAAGAAGGAAGTGGAGCGCTTGAATTAGTACTCCACCTCCCTCTTGGGGCGCTAAAACTGAAGTTAGCGATCGCCGATGCTATTTTTCGCCGGGTGCTTAAATTTAGCACCCAGGCAATGTTAGCGACCCAAAATGGTCACTAACTAATTTTTCCCCTGAACAGTTTGAAGGAAAGGGGGTAATTTTAACCACAAGAATACGGGTGGGTTGGGGTCGGGTTTGAAATTTAAAACATTTCTACTTCCCGCCCTGACTCAAACACGTTCTTGGTGTTTAAAATTACCCCCAATCTAATATAATTAATTTTCTATTGTACATCTAATCTTGTAGGTTTTGTTTCTAATTTAATAGACTCTTGCTGGTGCTGCTTGTAAATGTATCTTGCATTTAGATTGGATGATAACTTAAACCTTTGGTTTGAGTTGGGATATGACTGTGGTTTTCTGGTATGGTTTTATGTAAGTAGTATTTAGAATACAAGACATGTATAATGCATTTATGATTATATTCCCATCTATTCTTTAGATTAAAGCCTTTGGAAAAGAATATTTGCCTGAGGAGCTTATAATATGGTTTATGCAGCAAGTCTTTGTAGCAGATGCATTATAAACAAAGAAAATAATGACGCAAGCGGCTGTTAATTCAGTGTGGCTCCAACAGCTTTTAAGTTTATTACAAAAAACAAGCTTCATTATTACATTAAATTGATTTTGTCTTTTAAAAAGGAATTATAATATGACCATGGCTCAAGGGTAAAGGGTGACATTTTCTTAGCAGAGGCATTTCCTAAAGGAGACTGGGTAGCACAGCCTGTTGAAACTCTGCCATTACAGATTGTCATGTAACCCTTGGGGTTATGCCGAGGTACAGCATCAGTTGGAGTATTACAACACAGAGCCATGGAGCGAGAGAACGTGGCTTATCTTGCTGCTCACTTTCTCGTCTGTGTTGCACTGAGGATGGGGCAAAAGAGGCAGCAGCTGCCACATCTCTCTGCAGGAAATAGGGCACGTCAGATGGGGTAGTGTTGCCAGATTGTAACTGCATGTTTTTACTGGTGACTAGTTAATGGAGTAGCACCAGCCTCATCGTAAGGCATTTGTCAGGTTCTCTCTTTGCATTCTCTGTGTCACTTTCTTCTGTCCCGTAATTCTATAAAACAGCAGCTCTACGCTCTCACTTCCAAGTACATGTGGCTTAAATTGGAGCCTTTCTCCATTAACTGGCTAAATGTCAAACATGAACCACATATCACATTTCACAATCAAACAATCAGCACAGACCCATGCACGTTAGCTTAGTCACGGCCATTTGTGTGATGTGATATATCAACAGCTGCTGTTGTTCCCATTACTATTGCAGTACTAGTTCACATAGAATCTGAATGTATTATTTTGTTATGTTTGCTGTGACTGAGACCTAAATAAATAAACCTCAAACAATTAATTTGTGTTACTGACATTGATGTAAATTTCTGAAGATGATTACTAATTACAGGTTATTCAGCAGATAGAGGGACAGACAGATAAATACACAAATGAAACATAGTGGCAAGTCCGTTCAAATTTTAATAAAAAACTTAACTGGAAGAAACTTGCAATCTATTTAAAATACAGAAATATTTGTTAGTTCTATTTTACTTTCAAATAGTTTTCCTTTACTTATAGTAGCCTTATTATTGCTGGGCTTACTAAACAGAGGACACAATATACACATATATTATTGGTTGGTTAACATTATGAAATCAGTTTGGAGTTTTTTTTGAACAGGTTTATGTCATGTTAATATAATAAACACAGAGCAGAGTGCTTGATACTCATTTTACCACCTTACTAAGTGCAAACATTATTTTTGTTTGCATATAGTATCAGTTGCTAAGGATATTAGTAATAGATAAAATTACTAACTGCTGTTTCCTGGATCTGCTCATTTGACTCCCATTTTACTGAATTACCTGGAAAAGACAGTTCAGCCTGCACTCTTCAGCAGCAAACTGGGTAAGAAAGGAACAGTGCTCTACTTCACGCTCTAACAACTCGCCCCCCAAAATAACACAATCTCTGTCCTCCCATTTGAAGAGAAATCTTAAAATATTCATTACCCAATTGTCATCTCGCTACCACCCTGTTTGCACCTCTAAATGGGTCAGCAGCGGAATGAAAATCGGGGAAAAAATTTGCTGACGCACCATTGGGGGTCCATCTATTCTGATTTTCAGATAGACTTCAACTTAGCTGGCCAGCATCCTGCCAGAACTAGGCGGGAGCCTAATTAAAATATTTAAATTGGGGTTTACTGACACCATTAAGACCCCAATGTCATTTTCATGTTAATCAGTGCTGCCACTACGTCCTCAATCTGTCCACAAACCATGGGTAGTGCAAGTTGGGAGGAGGCTATTACAATACTATTTAAAGTCATCCACAGCTACAGTCAGGGAAAGCTGGAAGCAGGTCTGGTACTTTCTTTACCCTCACTTTCTTGAGAGTTTTGAGTCTTAATAGCTTCCAGAAATTCATCTCCTCGCAGTTGTGTTTGCGCATAAAATTTCCCTGCCAGTTATATCTGCTGCTCTGTTTAACCACTGATGCTTTCAGCCCTCACCTGCTGCTGCAGACCCAGGATGAGCGTTTGCCTCTCTGAATTTCCTATCCTCCCAAACGGCGAGCTGCCTGTAAGCAGCATGATTAGCGATGGGAACTTGCCTGTTCTATTTAATGGGGCCTGAGCACCAAAATTCATTGGTCCTGCCACCAAAGACGGGCGGAGCGCCCACCCGATCTGCATTCCACACCAGAATCGATCCCAATGTCTCAGGTTAGTTTATGATATGAGGCAATCCAATTTATGTAAATAGCTCTGAAAACCTTTGACTTCAGTCTGATATGTTGGCAGGTGCCATAAGTGTGGACTGTAGAAGACTTTTACCTTACTATAGTTGTTAAACTATAAATAAAATGTGTTTTTATAGGATAGGTATGTACCTGTGAAGTTAATCATTGTGATTCAGAAAAATTATACAATTCAGAGATCTATTTTCATGAATGTTACATTCTTCTATTTGATTGCAGTGCCCCAGTATAAAGATTTTTCCAAAATATACTGCTTAATATTGTAGTTCACTGGATTGTTACTCCTGTTACAAACAGCAAGTGTATTCAATCCCAGTGACATTGCTTACTATTAGAGGCAAGGTGCCACACATGATGTCATTTGTTAATTAGGTTGCCATGTTCATGTCCCTTGTTGGAAAATGTGAGGAAGGAGATTCCTGAACTATTACGGAGCTACATTCATATTGTCACAAATTTTAATTTTAATCCACAAACTCTCAAGAAACCTAGTGAATTCCTGTCTCCAACCCTTTAGCTGTTTTGCCTCTGATCCCCGTTGTAAACCAGAGCTTTAAATCAACACGGGGGAGCTTGAGCCACAAAGTTTACTTTCCACATCAGCAATCATTTGTTGCATAGAAGCACCTGTGCACCTCAACATGTTGCTATGGCTTCCTCCGCCAGGACCAATCAGAGAACCTGTGCAGGATGGGGCTTTAAATCAGAATGAAACTGCAGTTTTATGGCAGCAAACTGGTGGTTCCTAACCAACATTTTGCATCAAATAATCAAAAAACAAATCAGCATTACTTGAAAAACATAACCTATTAAAGGAGAAAATTATGAGAAATTGCCAATGAGTATTGCCCCTAAGCTACAGGGAGATGGCAAAACACTTGAGTTTTTAAACTAGTCTGTTGTAATGGATTTCAGGGATTTTTCTCTTCAATAGGTCCCTTCGACGCAGTGCGATTTCCTCCTCTTCCGTGAGATGTACCAGTGGCGATTCAGTGCCTACGATGTTTTTGTGGTCCAGGCCACAACACAGAGAGCAACAAGGAAGGTAAGATCTAATTACTGTCTTTCCTCCTTTCTGTAATTCAAATGGTAAATCTGTGCGTGACACAGCAGGCATTTGGGGGAACGGGAACTTAACAAAGTCCAAACTTTCCAAATATTTATGTCAGTAGTGATAGTGAAGTTTTGCCAGTTTAGTGACAACAATTTTCACTTCCAGCAGATTCCACAAATTATATCTTTCTATCTTCAATCAGGTCAGGATGTTTACAGTTCTAAGATATGTCAGTCAGTACCATTTAAAGCTGCAGGGTAGCACCATTTAGAACCGTTACGTCAGGAGTTCTCATTAAAGTATGAAGTCCCAAAAGGTAGAAATAAATTAAACAGTTTAATTTGACAAAATATAACATAAAAAAGATAATTTTTTATTTATTGATTGATTGATTACGTCTGTTCTGACTGGAATGTGAGAAACTCTAAATTTGCATCTGGATCTGTTTGCTTTGATTAATTTGGAAAGACAAAGGCCGTGATGTTTTCATTGGAGGCGGGTTGGGTGCGGGTCAGGTGGTTTCTGGCTTCCAGTCCCGCCCCCAACTGCATCCGGCCCACAGACGTGATTTTACTTTGATTGACCTTGTTAAGCCCACCCTGCAGGTTTGCTGGCCAATTAAGAGGAAGCCGGTCAGATGACGTCATCTGATGTTGCGTCATCTGCCGATTTTCTTAAAGGGACCACACACAATTCTTTTTTTGACAGCTGATTTCTCAGTGTTTGACAGCATTGAGGTGCTGCAAACACTGACAATCACTGTACAAAGGTGAACTCTTGCACCCAGGCTCTCCAGTGACTCCCTCCATAGGCTGGAATAGATGGCAGCTCCAGGTGAGGTGACAGAAGCGATCTGTCACTGGTGAGAGCGGTTCTCCCAATGAGGTGGCACTGGACATGGATTTCAAAACTTGTTACCTAAAGAAATGTGTAAATGCATTAAAAATGAATTTCCCAACATTTTCTTACCTCTGAAACTCACCAGAGCACCATTGGATCCTTCACACCACTTCTGCAGCTGTCATCAATCCAGAAACATTACAGCAGACTCACAACATGCCACACTTACCTGGCGTGGTGTCCGGACGTCGGGAAGCACGAGCCAGAAGCGGCAAAATTTTAAAATAGCCTGTCAGCTACCTGTTACCAGGCAGGTAATTGCCTTTAATCCTGTTCCTGCCGCTAGGTGTCGGGTCCATGCGCAAATCGGGGACCCGACACTTGGGAAAATTGTTTGGAGGCGGGTTGACGGCGGGATCGGAACCCACCGTCAATCAATACAATTTTAACCTTTGACCCGCCTTCAAACCCTTCCTCTCAGTGCCGATAAAATCACGGCCAAAGACTGTAGGCTAGAAATTCTGGCCAGAAAATTTTTTGTTGTTGATGGAAACTGGTTGAGTGGTCGCCAGAAAACCAAGAGATCTGGAACTTGTCGCTTAACTGGTCGTTTTGTGGAAATTTCCTGACTTGGTTGTCCACTGGAGGTGCAATTATTAGACAGCCAAATTCAAGTGAGTGAGTGAGTGTGTGAGTGAATGAGAGAAGAAAAGAGATACAGGAAACTTTCGTTTATCCGGCACCCAAATATCCGGAATTCTCGCTTAACCGGCAAAAATCATCCTCCGAAAACTCCTCTCAAACAACCGGCAATGTTGCCGAGTCGCAGTCGAGTCTCCGCGAATGCCGAGTGCTCCGAAAACTCCTCTCAAATAACCGGCAATGTTGCCGATCCTGAGTCCGAGTCCGCGAACGCCGATTTAGTCAGTAGGGGTACTTTTCAAAAGTGCCACTACTCGGCCTCCTGGCGCTGTCGGAAGTCCGAAACACTGCAGTCCTGCACTGCCTGGAGTCTCTTTGTTAAAAATAGCCTCGGTAGATATAACTCTCCGTTATCCGGTACTTTCGATAAACCGGCACCACGCCGGTCCCGTCGATGCCGGATAAACGAAAATTTCCTGTATAGAGCAGGAAGACACTTGCCCTGATCTTAAGGGAGCCCTCTAGTTTCACCCTCTCCCATTCCTCCCATGCTCTGATTCACTGTGATACCCAATGCAGCCTCTCCAAAGGAACTCAATGGCTTGAAATCTAGGCCCCTCCTCCAGTTTTGGTTTGTTGGCATGTTCAAGAGCTCATACAATGATCCCCAAATACTCAATCTGCAGACCATTATGTATATGGGTAAATGTACATGCATAGTGCAGCTAGGTTGTGTTAAGAGAATTTGTTGTTTGAATTGTCATTAAGATGTCAGAGTGACAAGTGGTTGAGTTGTCAATGTGAGAAGACTTGCCAGCTTGAATTTATCCCCTGTTGCAGTATTGCTAAGCATTATAAGCATTCAAAGAGTTGTAAGATTGTATGAATGCTTTTTTAACACCTATTTAAACAGCAGATAGAGCTTTGGTTTAACATCTGTGCCATTGAATTCGGCTCTGTAGCACCCGGTTTTTCGACACTACGGGTGCCAATTCAGGTCTAAAATGGTGTCCATGGCGCGCACGCATACTTCTGGTGCGGGCCGCGCCGGACACCATTTTTGAGTAGGTTGTTAGTGCGGGCGCTGGGAGTGTGTGCCAGAAGTATGCAGAATGTGCAAATCGTGATGTCAATCAGCATGCAACGCTGATTGATGCCAGCGCTGCCATTTTTGACCACAACGCTACAGCTAACGCCCTCTCTTAAAGGGGTCATCAATTGCTTTCAGGTTAGTTGCTGATTGATTCCTACTGGCTCTTGGTGAGTTTGTAGAAGTGTTTGGTGGTTTGTTATCTCATTTGAAGTTGCTGAAGTGTCCAGGGAGTGGTGTGGCAGGTTACTTCAAGGCTTCTGCTCAGACCAGTTGCTCCCAGACATGAGTGCTGTAGTTTGTGTCCCCCTTGACCTGCAGCATGACAGGGAGAATGAGCACAGGCGACACAGAGGAGGACAAGCTACTCGAAGAGGGAGGAGGAGGAGGAGGAGGAGGAGGAGAAGGGCTCTCAGTGGGAGGCAATATCCACCCAGGGTCTTCAAGGAGCAATTCTGCAACCTCAACCTCAGTGAGGACCAGTGTATGCAAAGTCTCCGCTTCACTAAGGAGGTGCTCATTGAAATCTGCCACCTGTTGCAGGCAGAACTGCAGCCTCAGAGCCGGGTGAGGACGGCATTGCCAGTGGCTGTCAAGGTGAGCATGGCCATGAATCTTTATGCGGCGAGCTCCGTCCAGGCTGGAGCAGGCGATATTTGCAACATCTCCCAGTTTGCTGTGCACTGTTGCAATGTGTTTGGGTGATGTGCCTGTCATGGTGAATAGCTAGCAGTGTGTTCAAGCTGTGAGATGTAGGTGTGAGGCTTGCAGCAGTGCTAAGTGTGTGAGGGTGAGGTGAAGCTATGAATGTGAGGTATAACTCATGATTGATAGAGATTGTTGGTAGGTGAGTGAAGGGGAGGTGATGAATTGAGCAGTGTCGGAGGCTAGTGGTTCAGTGTAAGAATATGGCATTTGAAGATGAATTCACTGACCTTGACCACTTGTGTGAGGTCATTAAACTTCTTGCGGCACTGCATGCAGATCCTCAGGGCTACACTGCTGGCATTGACCACGATGGCTATCTGCTCCCATTGCCTTCTCGACTTTGTCTGGAAGGCCTCCTGGCGCCCTGTGGAAACAGGATACCTCTCCTCCTGTCCACCTTCTGCACCAAGGACTCCAGTGCTACATCAGAGAACATTGGAGCACGCTCTCTGCTATGTTGCCCATTACTCAGTGTTGTTCCTGCTCAGACTCTGGGCTGTATTTTGTCAATGGGGGCGCGTTGGAGGCGGGACTGCTGGTTTTCGGGTTTCAGTCCCGCCCCCAATGACGTCTGGCCAACCCACGCTATTTTCCCTTGATTGACCTTGTTAAGCCCGCCCTGTGGGCTTACCGTCCAATTAAGGGAAAGCTGGTGACAGAGGACGTCAGCGTATGATGTTTCATCTGTCGAACATTTTTTGACATGTGAATTGTCAGCGTTTGACAGCTTTGAGAAGCTGTCAAACACTGACAATCTCTGTTCTAAAGGTGAGCTCTTGCACAGAAAGCTCACCAAAACCTCTCTCCTCAGCAGAAAGCAGATGGCTGCTGCATCTGAGAATGCAGCAGCCATTCTGTCATCTCTGCCATTGAGATGAGGCACCTCCGGATCCCCAAGGGTTGAAGCCTGCAGGAAGAAGCAAAGGTAAGGAAACTTTTTCCAACACTTTACACTCACCTCTCATACTTACCTCTCCACACCTGCACCCATCACGCAGCTCTACAGCGGATTTTTTGATCCCTCCCGCTGACCCTGGCGAGGTTCGCAGCCATCGGGAAGCCCGCACTTGCAGGGGTAAAATGGGGATAAGCCTCAAAACTGCCTGTTAACAGGCAGTTGATTGGCTGTAATCCCCTTCCCGCCTTGAGGAGATGGGTCCCTGCGCGAGTCGGGGACCCGCCTCCCGGGAAGATGGCACGGAGGCGGGTTGGGAGCGGGGTCGGTACCCGCTCCCAGTTTCTGCCATTTTCCCGGCAGTCCTGCCTCCATACCCGCCTCCCCAGGGCTGGGAAAATTCTGCCCTCTGTTTCCCAGCCAGTTGAAGCACCTGCTGCAGTCAGAATGCACCTCCCTTTTAAAAGGTGCAGGCTGGCTTTAAATAGTACAGGCTAGCTTTAAGTGGTGCAATCCCCGCATCCGTTATTGGGGGCTTTCAAATTTTTAGCCCCTGATCTGAAAGATGGCACCTCTGACACTGCAGCACTGCAGTCCTACACAGAAGTGTCAACCTAGATAATGTGCTCAAGACCATATTACAGTTCAAACCACAAACTTCTGATTCAGAGGCAGAAGTGTTACCAATGAGCCAAACTCACAGATTGATGCTTTAGTTCTATAAATAGCTGTAGGAGGAAAACAAAATTCCTGACAGTTATGTGCAAGCTCCCATGAACAGCCTGTTGTGTGAGATGGAACTCTCAGCAATTAAATATTTATGTAATTGGCAAATTGTAGGTGAGAACAACAATGGAGGAAAGTTGTCGGGATCTCCCACACAGTACAGTTTCCACCAGAGTCATAAGCAGACAGGAATTTCTAGCATTATCATGTTGTACCAAGCACACCAGTACTAACACTAATTTTCCAATCGGTAGTAACATGAAAAGATATCACTTCTGGTGTTGCAAGTTCTCTTGTTCCCCTCTTCTGCAAGAGTTGCCCTTAATGATGTGCAGCTGAGCTTATCACAGGGGCACGCTGACTACCATTGAGGCTGCTGGCATTTGTGATGTATTTCTCATCTTTTCTTTCAGACGTGGTGTGGGTGAATTTCCTTGGGTCTCTCGTGCACTGCTGCGGCAACCTTGCTGGAAGTCTGCTGGGAACGGGGTTTCTGTGACAGAGTGGGAGAAGAGCTGAGGAAATTTAACCCCAGTTTTGGAAAAGGCAGAAAACAATTGGTCTTAGTTCAGCCTTTATCCTGAGAAAAAAAAAAATGCCCAGCCGCACACTTTTGTCCATTGAGGGACATGAATCTACAAAGGAAAACAGAGAGGGGGGTTATCCTTCACGGTGCAGGCACTGGGCACTTTTGAATTAGTTTTAACTGGTTTTAAAGGGGAATAAATGTGCTTGGCTTTCTCTGCTGAATCAGCCACCACAACAGAACAGATATTTTCCCTGGCAAAAACCTTCAATTAGTAGAAAATAATGCACACAATCAGAATCTGCTGGAATCATTGCCAATTTCTAACATAACTGCGAAAGGTTACTCACTTGACCTCTGCAATTGACTTTTTTTCCACTCTCCATATACAATAAACAAATGAAAATGGCATCCATTGCAGACATATGGCAGAAATCGCATCACTTAAGAGATAAATGAATAACATCTTAAAGTGTTGCCAGGCACACAAGCCAGGACGCCCATCGAGGCTATTAATATGTCAGCAGCGTTTCCAAAGTAACTAAAAGACATGAATTTAATAATAAAAAAACAGAACTGTGACGCACCATGTGCCAAAGGAGTAAATTTCAAAGGGAGCAGAAGAGGTTGTGACCACAATGTTTCACACTTTTAATACTCAGTATTGTATGCAGGAGTTGCTGGTTTAGTTCTCTGATTATTTGTAGCAGAATGAAAAAGTGATACAGTATATTATATTGGAAACATATGTTATATTTCAGAGGTTTTTATGTACCCTATTCTGTCCTGCAGTTAATAGTGTGACCAAGTATAAATTTTGCACATAGCAGAAAGCTTTAGTGCTGGTGAATGATCCAACTGATTCCTGATTAGATTGGATCTCACCCTCCCCAAAATAATTAACTAAAATAGCTCCAGTTAACCTTTTCTGCCTGAATAAACCCGGGATAAAATATATACATGGTAAATGAAATTTAATGTAGACAAGTCTAAAGTGCTGCATATAGAAAGGAAGACTAGATGACACACATACTCCATGAATTGTGATGAAATAGCTAAGGATAAAACTGAAAGAGACCTTGGGGTCTGAGGTGGACTCGGTGCTAAGTACGTCCAACTAGTGCACAGCAGCAGCCAACAATGCTAACAGGATGTTGAACTACATCGCCAAAACAGCAGAATCTAAATCCGAGAAGGTAATGATGGAAGTGTATAGTGCTCTGGTCAGACCTCACCTTGAATACTGTGTCCGGTTCTAGTCACCAAGAAACAAGGGAGACATTCAAGTACTGGAGGCAGTGCAAGAAAAGTTCGATGAGGTTGATTCCCAGTGTCAGGGATCTGACATATGGGGAAAGACTGGATAAACAATTTGGTCTTTTCAGCTTGGAAAGGGGGTGCCTGAGAGGTGGTCTTATATAAATATATTAGATTGTTAAAGTTATAGAAAAAGTTATCCCAGAATATTACTTTAAAGTGAACCATGGGAGTAGAACAAGGGGTCACAGGTTCAAACTAGTAAAAGGTCATTTTTGGACTGATATCAGGAAATTCTTCATACAAAGAGTGACCAATGCCAGATAGAGTAGTAGAGGGGAAAAAAAAAACTGGAATCATTTAAGAAACAACTGATGCTACAAATGGGAAGTGTTAACATCTCTCTGTATAGATGAATTTGGATGAGCCAAATGGCCTTCCTCATCTAATTATCTAGTGAATGGATGAGTGTACAGAAACCTCCACTGGCCCCAAGGTTTTACTCAAGGAATAGATAAGCAGTACTAATACATTTGTTTGCATTTCAGAAGCTTTTATAAAAAACTAAGAGCATATGATGTTCTGGACAAACGGAAAACAGCCACTGCCCTGAAAGCAGGAGAGGACAGGGCCATATTTCTGGGTCTGGGAATGCTGGTGTGTTCGATATTGATTGCCTTCCTTTTGGGAATAAAAATGGTCCAATCCCACAAGGAGAGGTACTAGAGAAATATCGATTTGTTTTTTGATAGATCTATACATTGATTTATAATGTTAGAACTACTAAACATAGCTCTCCAATCTCTGAACCAAATTAGAAAAATTATTATATATTTTTTAATTAAAATTAGATAACTAAATCATAAAGTTGGATTGGGTCAAAAATAGTTTTTATTTCCTCCAAATATATAAAATGTTTTCCATTACAAATGCTAAAGTGAAGATTAAACAGACAGTACACTTTGTTACTATGCATAGTCCAGGCATAAAATACTTCAAAGAAATCCTCTGTACAACATGACACATTTCTGAAGTATCATAAAGTGAGGATTATATTTGCAAAATTATATCTTAAATCCCATGTTAAGCTCAATTCTAGGCTTAAAAAGAACAAGAGCAATCTGGCCCACAGATATCTCTAGATGTTCTATTAATGGTGGCCCTTGGTTCACCCACAAGGTGACAAAATTGAAGGGCTTGCTAGTTGCTCCCACACTCCTGCCAGACTGATTTCTGATCCAGGAAACTGGTGGCACGAACCTTCTCAGGAAACATAGGTGTGAACTTCAGTTAAGACTGGGTTTCAGACTTGGGTCTTCGAGTTCAGTGTCTAATTATTGGCATTTACAAAATATGTAATGACATTTAGTTCTTCTAAAAAACATTGAAAATTCCAACTATGAATATTTAGTTGCTTATGAACCAATAAATCTAAGAATCTAACAAGTCAATGTTTATTTTCACACTTTTACAGTTTGCCTTGATAGAGTCTTAGGAATTATTGGTGTTAGATATCAGTTACAAAACTGAAATTCATATTGTGAAAGTGATGGAATGGATTTAGATTTATTTACATAAAGTATTATTGGAACAATAATGCAGCTCTTAAATCTGTATTTTGCTCACAATCAATTAACTAAAGACAGTTCTCTGATATCCAGTTTCCTTTCTGTTACTCAGTGTTTGGACAGAGGAGTCAAAATGCACTGTCCTTGAAGCAAGAATTACAAACTGCAAGAACTGCACATACAGCTGTGTGTCAGATTGTTGGAAACCTTCACAGTATCCTTGCATACAGGTATATGTTAATCTATCCTCTTCAGGGATGAGGGTTCTGCTACACCACACAGAGGAAACTGCACGCTTCAATTCTGAGGTAGGAAACAATACTACAGGATCTCATTATTTTGCTGGTTAAAGAACCAACAAAGTTGGGGGTGGGGGACAGGGAAGAGATCTGGGCCTGGAAATTATATGAAGATCAAATCATGGCAATATTTCATGTTGTGATGTGTGTAGATAGCATATTTGCTGGTTGTAAAGATGCATTTTTCTCCTTTTGTGAATATGCTTACAAATGATTAAAAATACAGGGGGAAAAATTCAGTTGGTTGCGCCTCCCGTTAGTGCCTTAAGAGGGCGCTAATGGGGCGTAAAACAACTAGCGCCCGGGCGGGGCGATGGTTGCGCCACTTGCGAAATTAACTAGACATTTTGCGGCAGCGCTAAACACTACCGCCACGATCTCCTGCGCTAGCAACGACAGGTTGAGGGGAGCGTTTTGGAGTCAGGAAGGGACAGGGGGAGTGCTATTTAAAGGCGACCGCCTCCTGCCTTTTTTTGTTGGTGACATTTTTGAACCACGCATTCTGAGAGAGAGAGAGACTTCTGGAGAGATTCAACGCTGTGCGAAGGAGTTTTGGGTACTGAGCAGCACTTTGCAGGTTCATTTCGATTTGCCCTTCCTTGTATCGATTTAGAAGAGTCCGTGGGGGCTGCACTCTGAGCTCTTTCCCTGGTTCTCTCCATTGTTCTTTCCAGCAGATTCGATGTACAGGTCTCTCCAGGCCGAAATTCAAGGCTGCAATGAACAGGATGTGGATGGAAAGCAAGATCAACCCTCCCCTTTAAGAACTGGCCAGCGCCATTTTGTCTGTGTTCCATTGCTGACTGACATCACATGAGCTTCGCCAGCGCTCTGAGTTAGCGCCTCGCTCCTTGGCCTTTGTGCCTTAAGACAGATGTGTAGCGCCTGATTTAGCGCTCCAATCACCTCCAGGGGCGATAAAAGTCAAGTTTGCAGTCGGAGGCGATAATTTCTCCCCCTCACAATTTTCCAACTTCATGCTTCCAGCACATATCAGAAAGTTTCCGGCCATTAATTTTAATGCTTGGAAAAACATGCACAGCATGCACCTGAATTTCTAATATATATATATACACTTCCAGTGGGCAAGGCACAGGAACGCAAGGTTAGAAAATCACCCCAATATTGTATATGGGAAAAAAAGTAAAAATGTAGCTTAATGTTTGGATCCATGCATGTTTTCTAGTTAATTTAAGTTCCTGAAACATACAGAATGAATTAGGGATACAACAATTATTTTTAACACACTATTGGTAATCTTCGGATACATTTTGCCAACAGAAAATAAGGAGACCATTTTTTGTCTGCTGTCCACCCCATTTCTATGTGTAATTTGGAGACCGACGCCTATTGTAGGACCCAGATACAACTTTTGTGGAGCAGTGGGCTGGCCATGTGCCACGCACACCCATCCATTGGTGCCTGGCGTGGAGCACCCTTACCTGTGGTCCTTAATGGGACCACTGCAGTCAATCCAAAAACAGACAAAATGGGCTGGCTTTTATTGGGGAAGGTGGGTTGGGGGGAGGGGGCGGCGTGGGGCGTGGGCGGGTTGGAGGCTGGTTCAGGTCGGGATTCCGATTTTTTAATCAATTTAACTACCCCCCACGCTCCTAACCCACCCTTTTTTTTTAGGTTAAAATTCCCTCCAATGTTTTTCTTTCATTCTTGTTGGACCAGGAGGAGCAGGAGAAAATCAGGCAGGGTGTATAATGGGCAGCTGATCTACAACTGGCAGTTTTCCACCCACATCCAAAGTGAAAATTACCCCCAGGGGTACTGTATGCTCTTAGGCCCAATATAGTCCTGTTAATTATGATGTATTTCCTCATAATCTTCATAAAATGTATCTTTACTCCACCACCTGATGGTGACCTTTTTGCCAGCCTGAATTTGGTGTTATAGGTTCAGTGCTGTGCTCCGCTAGTTAAGGCACTTGAGTAATTTGTGGAATAGCTTGGATTATTTTTTAACAGTAACACCATTATGATGCCATAGTCATTCAAAAACATTATCCAGAGATAGGTGGATAGAGAACTCAAATCTTAAAAATGAAAGACAGTAAAATTGTTTTGGTAGGAATTGCACTAGGAATACAAACATAGAAGATAGGAGCAGGAGTAGGCCATTCGGCCCCTCGAGCCTGTTCCGCCATTTAATGAGATCATGGCTGATCATCCAAATTCAGTACCCTGTCCCTGCTTTCTCCCCATATCCCTTGATCCCTTTAGCCTTAAGAAATATATCTAACTCCTTCTTGAATATATTTAATGAATTGGCCTCAACTGCTTTCTGTGGTAGAGAATTCCACAAGTTCACCACTCTCTGGGTGAAGAAATTCCTCCTCATCTCAGTCCTAAATGGCTTACCCCTTATCCTTAGACTGTGACCCCTGGTTCTGGACTCCCCCACCATCGGGAACATCCTTCCTGCATCTAGTCTGTCTAGTCCTGTTAGAATTTTATAAGTTTCAATGAAATCCCCTCTCCTTCTTCTAAACTCTAGCGAATATAAGCCTAATCGACCCAATCTCTCTTCATACGTCATTCCTGCCATCCCAGGTATCAGTCTGGTGAATCTTCGCTGCACTCCCTCCATGGCAAGAACATCCTTCCTCAGATAAGGCGACCAAAACTGCACACAATACTCAAGGTGTGGTCTCGCCAAGGCCCTGTACAACTGCAGCAAGACATCCTTGCTCCTGTACTCGAATCCTATCGCTATGAAGGCCGACATACCATTTGCCTTCTTAACCGCCTGCTGCACCTGCATGCTTACCTTCAGCGACTGGTGCACAAGGACACCCAGGTCTCGTTGCACTTCCCCTTTTCCCAATCTATTGCCGTTCAGATAATAATCTGTCTTCCTGTTTTTGCCACCAAAGTGGATAACCTTGCATTTATCCACATTATACTGCATCTGCCATGCATCTGCCCAATCACCCAACCTGTCCAAATCATACTGGAGTTTCTCTGCATCCTCCTCACAGCACACACGCTCACCCAGCTTTGTGTCATCTGCAAACTTGGAGATATTACATCTAGTTCCCTCGTCTAGATCATTAATATATATTGTGAATAACTGGGGTCCTAGCACCGATCCCTGCGGTACCCCACTTGTCACTGCCTGCCACTCGGAAAAAGACCCATTTATTCCAACTCTTTGCTTCCTGTCTGCCAACCAGTTCTCTATCCAAGTCAGTACCTTACCCCCAATCCCATGTGCTTTAACTTTGCACGCTAATCTCTTATGCAGGACCTTATTGAAAGCCTTCTGAAAGTCTAAATACACCACATCCACTGGTTCTCCCTTATCTATCCTACCAGTTACATCCTCAAAAAATTCCAGTCGATTAGTCAAGCATGATTTACCTTTTGTAAATCCATGTTGACTTTGTCCGATCCTGTCACTGTTTTCCAAGTGCTCTGCTATTACATCTTTTATAATGGACTCTAGCATTTTCCCCACTACCGATGTCAGGCTTACCGGTCTATAATTCTCCGTTTTCTCTCTACCACCTTTTTTAAATAGTGGGGTTACATTAGCTACCCTCTAATCCATGGGAACTGTTCCAGAGTTTATAGAATTTTGGAAGATGACCAGCAATGCATCTACCATTTCTAGGGCCACTTCCTTAAGTACCCTAGGATGTAGATTATCAGGCCCTGGGGATTTATTGGCCTTCAATCCCATCAATTTCCCTAATACCATTTCCCTACAAATACTGATTTCATTCAATTCCTCCCTCTCATTAGACCCTATGTTCCCCGACATCTCTGGGAGGTTATTTGTGTCCTCCTTTGTGAAGACAGAAACAAAGTATGTATTTAATTGGTCTGCCATTTCTTTGTTCCCCATTATAAATTCCCCTGATTCTGACTGCAAGGGACCTACGCTTGACTTCACCAATCTTTTTCTCTTCACATATCTATAGAAGCTTTTACAGTCAGTTTTTATGTTCCCTGCAAGCTTACTCTCATATTCTATTTTCCCCCTCTTAATTAATCCCTTTGTCCTCCTTTGCTGAATCTTAAACTGCTCCCAATCCTCAGGTTTACTGCTTTTTCTGGCCAATTTATATGTCCTCTCCTTGGATCTTATGCTATCCCTAATTTCCCTTGTTAGCCACGGTTGAGTCACCTTTTTTGTTTTATTTTTATGCCAAACAGGGATAAACAAATTCTGTAGTTCATCCATGCGATCTTTAAATGTTTGCCATTGCCTATCCACCGTCAACCCTTTAAGTAACGCTCCCCAGTCCACCCTCGCCAACTCGCGCCTCATACCATCATAGTTTCCTTTATTTAAATTCAGGACCCTAGTCTCTGAGTCAACTACTTCACACTCCATCTTAATGAAGAATTCTATCATATTATGATCACTCCTGCCCAAGGGGCCTCGCACAACAAGATTGCTAATTAATCCTTTCTCATTACATAATACCCAGTCTAAGATGGCCTGATCTCTAGTTGGTTCCTCGACATATTGGTCCAGGAAACCATCCCGTATACACTCTAGGAATTCCTCCTCCACAGTATTGTTACTAATTTGGTTAGCCCAATCTATATGTAGATTAAAGTCACCCATGATAACTGCTGTGCCCTTATTGCACGCGTCTCTAATTTCCCGTTTAATGTCATCCCCAACCTCAGCGTTACTGTTTGGGGGTCTGTATACAACTCCCACTAACGTTTTCTGCGCCTTGGTATTTCACAGCTCTACCCATACAGATTCCACATCATCAGAGCTAATATCCTTCCTTGCTATTGTATTAATCTCCTCTTTAACCAGCAATGCTACCCCACCTCCTTTTCCTTTTTGCCTGTCCTTCCTGAGTATTGAATACCCCTGGATGTTGAATTCACAGCCTTGGTCACCCTGGAGCCATGTCTCAGTAATCCCAATTATATCATATCCGTTTACATCTATTTGCGCAGCTAATTCATCCACCTTATTACGAATGCTCCTCGCATTAAGACACAAAAACCTTCAGGCTTGTTTTTTTAACACTCTTAGTCCTTTTAGAATTATTATTTACTGTAGCCCTGTTTGATTTACATCCTTGATTTCTCTGCCTTCCACTTTTGCTTTTCTCCTTCCTGTCTTTTGTTTCTATCCTTGCTTTCCTTTCCTCTGTCTCCCTGCACAGGTTCCCAACCCCCTGCCATTTTAGTTTAAACCCTCCCCAACAGCACTAGCAAACACTCCCCCTAGGACATCAGTCCCGGTCCCGCCCAGGTGCAAACCGTCCAGTTTGTACTGGTCCCACCTCCCCCAGAACCGGTTCCAATGTCCCAGGAATTTGAATCCCTCCCCCTTGCACCATTCCTCTAGCCACGTATTCATCTGAAATATCCTTCTATTTCTACTCTGACTAGCACGTGGCACTGGTAGCAATCCTGAGATTACTACCTTTGAGGTCCTATTTTTTAATTTACCTCCTAACTCCTTATATTCAGCTTTTAGGACCTCATCCCGTTTTTTACCTATATCGTTGGTACCTATATGCACCACGACAACTGGCTGTTCACCCTCCCCCTCCAGAATGCCCTGCAGCTGCCCCGAGACATCCTTGACCCTTGCACCAGGAAGACAACATACCATCCTGGAGTCTCGTTTGTGGCCGCAGAAACGCCTATCTATTCCCCTTACAATAGAATCCCCTATCACTATAGCTCTCCCGCTCTTTTTCCTCCCATCCTGTGCAGCAGAACCACCCATGGTGCCAGGAAGTTGGCTGCTGCTGCCTTCCCCCGATAAGCCATCTCCCTCAACAATATCCAAAGTGGTATATCTGTTTGAGAGGGGGATGGCCACAGGGGACCCCTGCACTACCTGCAGCGCCTACTACTCTGCCTGGTGGTCACCCATTCCCTTCCTGCCTGTGCAGCCTTTACCTGCGGTGTGACCAACTCATTAAATGTGCTATCCACGATGTCCTCAGCATCGCGAATGCTCCAGTATGTATCCATTCGCAGCTCCAGCGCCGCAGTGCAGTCTGCCAGTAGCTGCAGCTGGATACACTTCCCGCACACATGGTCGTCAGGGACACAGGAAGTGTCCCTGATTTCCCACATAGTGCAGGAGGAGCATGCCACGGGGCCGAGCTGTGCTGTCATGACTTACCCTTTAATTAATTTAAATTAAATTAAATCAAATCAATACCACTAATTATATACTACAATTAAATGATATACTCAAGGGCCCTTGTTTACTAGCATTCCCCGCTACACAACAGAGACCTTAGAAACTATAACCACAAAAATTAAGACCTTCTAAACTTTATAAACTATTAACCTTAACTGTCAAACTATAGAGTAGTATAAATACTCACCTGGCTGTACTCACCCAATCAGCTGCTTCCTCTTGCCCGCATCACTTTTTGAATCGTGACGTGGCTCTGGAACGCCCCCGCCGGTCTGCGAGATTGGTAAGCCTCTGAAAAAAGCCTGCGAAAATTAGTTTAAATACTCACTGTTCTCTCCTGTTGCTCCCGACACCGGCCTGTGTAAAAAAGCCACCGAAAGTGAGTTTAAATACTCACTGTTCTCTCCTGTTGCTCCCGAGGCATGCTTGACAAAAAGGCTATTTTTGGTGTCCAAAGGACTGTAAATGCAATTGTCAAATCTTATAAATTCTTACACCGCCCATTTCTCGCCTGAAAATTGGGTGGCCAGCAGTTGAAAATTGGGGAAGAGCACCTCGACGCTGAATAGATGCTGAAGGTCCACCTGATGCAATTTTCAGGTGGACCTGTAAATGGGCAAACAGCTCACATGTTTCTGGCGGGATGCTGTTCAAATATCTAATCTGGGTCCTATGCCATTAGAGGACAACAATTGCAATTTTGAAGTACACATGGGCAGAGCATGTACTTGACAGTGAGAGGCCTAACCTGTGGTGGCCACTCCACAAAAGAGCCCTAAACTTTTTTCTTTTCTTTTTTGTGGGACCAGGAGCCTGGCTCCACAAAATACTGCAGCCCCCAGCCGGCCTGCCCTTGCTCCCCCTCTGGGATTGGATTCCCCCCACCCCCTCCCCCCCCCAGACCTGAACTGCCAGCTGGCTCAGCATAGGAGCCAACTAATTTGCTGCCCCATCACTACCGGCAAGCTGCAGCGGAGCGCTCGTTTGGCGCCCATAGCTCACCGACTACATTCAACTGAGGCCCAAAGCTGAAAATGGTTCGGGCCTTCCAACGCCAGCTTTGAGCAGGCGGCGCGGCTGTTCTGCCGACTTCGCTCCCATTTTGGAACGTAGGACAACACTGCAGTAAGTAATTCTTCAGTGGAGAATGGTGTTCGAAACTGTTTTAACTTAGCTGCTCTGAACCATCATATTGAGTATTCTAAACTCACAGGATAAAAATTAATCATCTTTCTTTTTCTTTTTTCAGTGTTTCTGTGCTGCAAAGTGTAAAAAGAATCATTCAGAAACTGAAATGCTAATAGCATCCATTACAGAAAACATCACACAATTCCAGTCTATCTCTTTTCCTTGTTACTATGACCCAGAAGGAAGGCAAAAGAATGTTCTCTTGACAAGGTTTGATGTGTCTAATGCTTTGTTCCATTCATTGCTCTGGCCTTCTTGTATGTTTCTTGGCGGAACTGTAATTGTTGTCATGGTGAAGCTGACACAGTACCTGTCTCTGCTCAGTGAACAGTTACAGATAAGAAAATGAAAAGAATGGAAAAAATAGCAAATTTTCACCAAAGTTCCTTAAGAGTTGACATATATTATGTCAAAATGCTACCGGAAAAAGATTGCATATCTCTGTTATACATTTTCATATAAAGTTTACTAGAATTTCTATGTCTATTAAATGTATCTGCAAACAACGTAAAATGCACTGAGTACCTAAATAATTAAACAGTGACTTAGAAGTGTGTTACTAATGATTGCCACATAGATAATGGTAATCACAAATTCTGATTAGTCAAGGCAAGAGGTATTAATGCCACATTCTTAGAATGAGTTCAGCAGATGAAAGCAGTGCCATGCAAACACTTAGATTATTATTGGCATTAACTTTTATCCCATCTGTTTACTCATGATTATAATGGGGGTAAAAATTGGGTAGCGCCCCGAAAAAGTTAGCGCCCCCACGGCCAATTTTCCCAGGTAGCGCCCCGAGAGGGAGGAGGGGCGCTACTGAAAGCACCCTGCGTCCCTCTTGGGGCGCTGCGAGCCAATATCACAGCGCGTCCGGGCGCCCAGCTGGGCCACCAGGGATTGGGAATGCCGGCAAACAAGCCCGGCACTCAAGAGGAGTGCCAGGCTCACGGAGAGCAGCCGGCACCCCGCGGGGGGGGCTTCACGGGGGCCGGGGACAGCAATGGGGGCAGGTGTTGGCAGGCGGCCAGCAACAAAAATGGCCGCCCGCCACCTCCCCCTTAACTAGCGCCGCCCTGGCCGCAGGTAGGCCCCCCTGACCCCGTCGGACATAGCGCCCGGCGGTAAGTCGGGGGGCGCCACCCAATATTACAGCCGGGGCGCTGCGCACAGTGATGACGTCATCATCGGGGGCGTAGCACTACGCGGCGCTAATGGTTAGCACCACCGCTAACCTCCTGCTGAATTTCACAGGAGGAGTTAGCGGCGCCGCACCCAGGCGCTAGTTGATTTGCGCCCTGTTAGCGCCCTCTTAGGGCGCTAATGGGAGGCGCAAATCAACCGAATTTAGCCCCCATGGTGTTTTCTGCATCTTTTACCTGGAAATTGGGGATCTTTTTACATGTTTTTAAATAATGTACCTTCAACCGACTTTTTCTAAGATTATGATGTAAAATATATTTTTATTTGAATAACTGGTTCAGATTAATAGCTGGAGTGACAGGGGTGATATATCTGTAACTCTGCTATCTAGGAAATGGGGTAAGACTGCAGGTGGGAAGGAGCAACAAGATGCAGACCACTCATGCGTAATGGCAATCTTGTTTGAATAGCAGGAGTGTTAAATATTTTTTTTTAAAGAATTGCACTTTTGTTGGAGGTAGAATTATAAAATAGAAATTCTACCTTTAAATAAAATGGTGGATGGGGTGCCAATCAAGCGGGCTGCTTTGTCCTGGTGGTGTCGAGCGTCTTGAGTCTTGTTGTCGCTGCACTCATCCAGGCAAGTGGAGAATATTCCATCACACTCCTGATGTGCCTTACAGCTGGTGGAGAAGCTTTGGAGAGTCACGCGGTGAGCCACTTACCACAGAATACCCAGCCTCTGACCTATTCTAGTAGCCACATCATTTATATGGCTGGTCCAGTTGAGTTTCTGGTCAATGGTGACCCCCAGGATATTGATTGTGGGGTATGCTGTGATGGTAATGCCATTAATGTCATGGGGAGGTGATTAGGCTCTCAATTGTTGGAAATGGTCATTGTGTGGTACTTGTGTGACGCAAATGTTACTTGCCACTTATCAGTCAGGTATGTAGACATGGACTGCTTCATTATCTGAGGAATTGTGAATGGAGTTTAACACTGCAATCATCAATGAATAGCCCCACTTATGATGGAGGGAAGGTCATTGATGAAGCAGCTGAAGATGGTTGGGCCTAGGGCGCTGCCTTGAGGAACTCCTGCAGCGATGTCCTGGGGCTGAGATGATTGACCTCCAACAACTACAACCATGCCCAAAAGTGGCATGGACTAATTTCTACCCCCATAAATTTAAGATCATGACCAAAAGAATGAAAAGAGAGGTTAGGAGCATTCTTTTTTTTTTTACACAGAGAGTTGCTAGGATATGGAATATCCTAGCAGAAACAGGGATGGAAGCAGAATCGCAAATAACTTTAAAAAAAAAAATGGATAAATACCTGAAAAAGAAAAAAATTAAAAGGGTATAGAAACAGGGCAGGAGAATGGACTAAGTGGATGATGTGCTGTAAAACTCTGTGGGCTGGAATTTGCTGGAGGAGGGCATCTCATGGCGTGCCCAGTTAGTTAGACTTTTTCCTGCACGCTTCAGCTCAAACATATTTTTGCCCTGTTATTTGCTAGAAGTGCAAGCTGATAACGGCGCAGGGAGGGCAACAGGGCATCTGGGACCTTGGTAAACAACGGGACAAACAGGGTATTATTTCCTTAACCAATGAGAGTTGAGGATTGAGAAATAAATGGAGGATGGACTGAAAAGGAAGGTGAATAGGATGGGTGAATTCAATGTCAAATCAGGTACAGAAAGAGAAATAAAGAGGGGAAGAATGATTGGATTAAGAGAGAGAGAAAAAAAGAGACAGAAAGGAAAATCATGAGGAGGTTATGGTGAGATGCCGTTTTCGTGACGCAACTTGTGGGGATTCACAATTCACACGGTATCTCTTCCTCGCCAGAAGTTGCTGGGCGATTTGCGTGTTAATAACAGCGTGTGTCGTTCACACGCCATTATTTTTTCAGCAAATTCCGGCCCATTGATACAATGCTGCTGCATTCAAAACTTTCTAAATAACATTTTAGGTCAAATAGCAGTTTCTGAAAACTTGTAATTGGTCATTATATTATTTTGTAGAGCATTGAAACATTATCACTGTCCTTAGAAGAGAACACAGCTGCTTTATATTTGTTTTACTCTGTTAGTTTGCATAACAATTACTAAAGCTTGTTTTTATGTTTTAATTTTAGCAAATTTTCTTCAGATATATATGCCCTTTCATTTTAAGCAGCACAATAAGACAGGCTAACTTGTGCGTCAAAGGTCAGGTGACACTGACACCAAAGCAGCTGTCCATTTATTTTAGTTATGCAAAATCAGACATCAGATGAATACCACACAAAGCCTTGTCCTCTGAATTATATTCAAGATTGTTATTTGTCAGTGTAACATCTTTAGAATTGGAGTTGACCTTTAAGTAGGTGTCAGTGTAATTTTGCTGTTGTTAATAAAGGCTAGTTTTCAGCCTCCGTTAATTTATTAGACCTTCAAGTCTTACATCAGCACTCCTGGCTTGCAGCATATCTGACTTTAAAGAAAATCTATAAGTGAATACCCTGAGGGAAGGGAAGTACTTTCAATGTAAAACACTTCCTCTAAAAAGAGCTGTATAAGGTTTCTTCTTCGTGAGGGGAGAGATTTCCATTTGGTTCGATCCAACATCAGCTTTTTGGAGATCTACTATATTGGGTTACCTTGGCCAGAAAATACTTGCCTGGAAGAAGTATCCAACTGGTCCATCCAGCTACTTATAGAGATGAGCAAGGATCAGCTTTTTTCTTGCCCTCAAATGCTGATTTTGGCCCTCAGATGCAATTTTAGTTTGGGAAGTAAAAGTGGCCAGGGATGCTTTCCATTGTTCTATTCAAATATATTTTCTGGGAAATTGTCTAAGGAGCAGTTTGACTTTCTTGTATTCTCAACTAAGAACAAAAGTTTGTCCTTTAAGGACCGCTGGTTCGGCAGCTCAAGATCTGGAAAATGTGGTCGGAGCTCTGATAGTCTAAAGGAAATACATGGAAATGAAAATTGGGAGAGATGTATAATGGGTGGCTAATCCTATATCGGCCATTTTACACTATTTCCCAAAGTCAAAATTACCTGCAGGGAGTCATGACCAATTGCCAGCTTCGAGTAAAGCAGATTAAAGAACGGGGGATAATTGAATCAGAGCACACAGATGTAATTCAGTCCAAATTTTAAAATCATGCATTCTATTTTTATATAAGAGTTTGATTTTATATAATTATTTATAGTTTAATAGCAAAATTTACAGTAATTTGGGAAACGGAAAAATAGTGTTGTTTTTACTTTATTGTATTACTAATAAATCTCCTATGTTCACTATGAGTCAAAGGATCCACAGTTTTATAACAATTGGAGTTTTTATGCCATGTCCCTGACTACTTTGAAAGCTGAGAATGGGCGGAAGATGATATGCAAGATGCACCGATGGACGTAGCTGGCTGGTATTTAGCAGTACTGGGTAGGGGGAATTGTCACTCTGGGGGAAGGTGAACTTAAGGTGTGGCTTAACTTGGGGTTGAATGTGAAATTTGGATCATTAGTAGATTCCTGAGGATCGATTTGAACCCTCTGCAGGAAGCTGGTGGGAGTGGACAGTAATCCCGTGTGGGAGTTTGAGTCAGAAGCCTGACAGATTTTAATTGCCAGGGCTCATTTGAATCTGATGGTCAGCTCGGTCGTTTCTGGTGCAAAGTGGCAGCTGGCATTAGGAGAAGGCTGCCGGCAGCAAGGTAGGTCGGAAGGGGAGGTGGGTGTTGCGAGGATCCCGTGTCTGGGAAATCCGGGGCAGAAGAAGCCCAGACTTATGGGGCCCAGAAGAGCACTCCTGGTGCTCCGGGGTCCACTAAGGAGAACAGCTCCATTTTAACTGCACCACCACTCTTTTCCAACCAATCAGGCAGAGTTAAAATTGTCCTGCTGGTGTCTGTCTGTAACCAGTGAAGGGGTGGGGGGGGGGGGGGGCAGGCATGAGCCTGACAGCATAGGTTGTGGGAGGAGAGGGGGGAATCCCATATCTAGCAGCATTGATTTGTTACTATCAAATGGATCTCTGTAAACATTGAATTTGGTGTTTTGTGATTGGTTCCTATTATATAATTATACAATTTTGGAAGAACATTGGGAAACATCCAAGAGCTGCCAAATTGTCTCTGTGACTCTGCCTCCAAGGTTGCATTGTCAGTGCTATGCAATGAAGATAATGATTAAATGCAATTATCTACATTAAAAGGTGTTGCCTGTTTTCACCTCATTGATAAAAATGTAGGAAACCTGCACAGCCCATAACAGGTTGAGGGAGAAAGATGGAAATTAATATATTTTTATGCCTCCTAAGTATCATTTCTATCACATAATATTAATTAAAGGTAGTGGTGTTCCATGCTTTGGCAATTGACCATGCTAATAGTTAAATAGTACACAGCATATCACAAACACTCTTCTAAATGGTACAGTTGAACATAAAGCTCAGAATGCATTGATTCATTAAGAATGGCTAGAGACAAAGTCTAATGTATGCATGTCTAAGACACAATGGCAAAAGTCTAAAATATTAATCAACTTCTGGATGATGTGGCACCAAAACCATCACATGCAATCACACAAATAATTGTCATTGCTGTCTGTATTTATGTGGACATAATTTGATCTGGAAAGCACTCTGATGATGCACATTGTGTATATAAATCATGTATGCTGTTCATTCAATTCTTGCTGCTACCATTGAGCTGTATGGATACAGCGTTAAACTTTACTGCCACTCACTATTTGATAATCATCAGCTTTGACAAAGATCAGTTAATCTAAGGACAATTGCCTGTTTTCAGGCTCCTAGAATAATTGTCCATGTGATCATTCAACATTTGGGATTTGTAATACTTACAGATCAAAGGGTTGTGAATCTTTGGAATTCTCTACCCCGGAGAGCTGTGGATGCTCGGTCGCTGAGTATATTCAAGACAGAGGTCGATAAATTTTTGGGAACTAAGGGAATTAAGAGATATGTTTAAAGCGTATCTCCTCTCCAAATAAGTAAGCACCTGATTCCTGTACTTCACCAAAGATATCAATTTGATTCATGCGTTTGGAGTGTGAAAGACCAAAGAATATTTTGGGCAAACTCGCTATTTTTAATTATTATTTTTTAAACTTTTGTCCTGGTTATTTTTATTTTTATTGATTTGTTCCAATCTCTAAGAGCAAAAATAGGACTCCTGGACACTAGAATGGATGCAGCTCTCCAAATCTCTTCTTTAAAAGAACATTACCAACTTGGCAAGCCAGCATCCATGGCATTTTACCAGGTTTGTAAGCAGAACTGGCCAATGATTTGAATGACGATGTGACAAACTCATTCCATCATTGATCACCTAAGGCTTTTATAACTATATTTCTTTTTTTTTAATTGAAAAAAATTGAAATCTCCATACAAAAACCAAATCACAGTGGATCATACTTCTGCAAATATCGCATTTCTGCAGGGTGATATTTTCTAGTGGTCAATAAGAAAGCTCTGGAGCTCCATTTTAAGAGTAGAGTGCTTCCAGCTGCTACATGATCTGATCTTGGCTGAAAGCTCCTCAAGACACCTCTTAACATTGTCAATGCTGCGCTAATTTGAACTGCACATCCTCCAATCTCTAAAGTTTTCTATTTCAGGCTGCAGTAGCCACATCAGCACAACAAAGGCTGACAGTATGACCCTTACACTCAGACAGTCACACACCAGATAGTTTAATCGCATGGGAAAATGTCAGAACATTTTCTCAAAAATAGATTCGTCTGCCTGAAGGTACTGATGTAATAATCTCGGAAATCACAATGCTTTTCCATTCAGTTAGACTTCTTGGCACTCTGCTGCTGTCATAACCCTGTCTGTTTCTGGGCACATAGTCAAATACATAAAGTAGAAAGGAACAGTTGGTTTTAGTTGCATCATAATGTAGCATTTTCCAGTGAATATATAATCCAAATTTGATCACCAGAGAAAAGACAACTTTTCAAGAGCTGCTGGTCGGCCCACTGAATGTATAGAAATAAACTGCAAGTTATTTACTACAGTAGTGAACTTAGGTAAATGAATGCTCTAATTATTTCGAGCCAGTAGCTCTGATAACATATTAATAATAAGGGTTTCTGGAATTTAATTTATTTCTTATGGCAGGATTTTCTCTAGGTCCATTAAATGAGTTATTACATTTTACAAAACCAATGGTTTCACAGCCATAAAAACAAATCTATTGGCATGAGTTTGTTGGCCTTTAAGTGATGTGTGCCATTTTCCACCCAGCTGACTATAGCTAAGTGTGTAAATAAATGAGGCCAAACTTAGAATACTGAATCCAATTTTCATTTACATTCTTTTACTAGCTGATCCGATTACTCTTTTTTTAAAACATTCTCTGCTATTCCTTCTACCAATTTGCTTTACTTCCCACCTCCTTTCCTGAAGATATTGACTCATGGTTCCATGGGTGCCAGCCACCTTCCAGTATATTACAAAAGAGGGGATTCTTCCTATGTGACCCTTGACAGTGATTGTCAATAGGCTATTGAACCATAGTAGGCATCACAGTCAAGGCTGATGCTCTCCTTATTTGAAATACATACATGCATACTTCTACCACTGGGCACTGGATAACTGTCAAGAGCCCTGGCTGTTTTTTACAGGACACTGAACAGGAAGTATGGTAGAAAGATTAGGAGAGCTAACTGAAAGTGAGGTTAGAGTTAAGATCTGAAAAGGCTTTTGAAAGCGGAGGAGAGGGGTAGCATTTAATCAGAAGCATGCATAAGGAGAGCAGATCAGTTAAAGTTAAACCACTGGTTGGAGTCATACCTAGCACAAAGGAAGATGGTTGTGGTGATTGAAGGTCAATCATCACAGCCCAAGGACATCGCTGCAGGAGTTCCTCAGGGCAGTGTCCTAGGCCCAACCATCTTCAGCTGCTTTATCAATGACCTTCCCTCCAACATAAGGTCAGAAATGGGGATGTTCGCTGATGACTGCACAGTGTTCAGTGCCATTCACAACTCCTCAGATAATGAAGCGGCCCATGCCCGCATGCAACAAGACCTGGACGACGTTCAGGCTTGGGCTGATAAGTGGCAGGTAACATTCGCGCCACAGAAGTGCCAGGCAATGACTATCTCCAACAAGCAAGAGTCTAATCACTGCCCCTTGACATTACCATCGCTGAATCCCCCACTATCAACATCCTGGGGGTCACCATTGACCAGAGACTTAACTGGACCAGCCACATAAATACTGTGGCAACAAGAGCAGGTCAGAGGTTAGGTATTCTGCGGCGAGTGTCTCACCTCCTGACTCCCCAAAGCCTTTCTACTATCTACAAGGCACAAGTGAGATGTAAGCGGTTTTGATCCTAGCCCAATTGCTAGACAGACGGTTCGAATCGCCCCCGCCTTACGAAAGTTCTATACCCGGGAATTATTATTCAGAGTGTAAATGAAATAAGTCACGGACAGGAATGCTTCGGTGAAAAATCGTACTTATATTTATTTGGTCAAACATACACTGGCTAAAACATGCACTACTAAATGAAATCACTGTCTCTGTGGAGAATAAAAATCCAGGTTACAAACAACATACATACAGTACCCAGCTGGGGACTATGACAAGCAGTAATTCCCTTGTTGCTATGGTGGACTCTAATTCCACCCCTACCAACGAATTACCCAGTCGCATAAGCCCCTTCGCCTGGCTGAACCAAATGAAGCTCCCACCCCGGAATAGCCCAAAAGCTTCACTTCTGAGAAAAACTCTGAGCCCTCTGGTTACCGGCTTGGGCCACTCGAGACCATGCTTACCCCTACACACAGTCGGTCTCAATCGCTCCGCTTAGCTGCTTCTTCCTCTGGTACTTCTTCTTGTTAGGTCGATCTTGGTGCAGCGAGAGAGAGAGAGAATGGTGGGAAAGGGTCTTTATAGGAGTCTCGCTACCCCTATCTTTCCCGCCAATCTTTAAAATTCTTTTGTTTCTAAGCACTCCGGTGCTTAATCAGTGATGAGTCATCCTCAGACCCATGAGTATTCCGTGATTGGACTAATGGCCCTAAGTCTGGGACATCTCTCGGTCTTTGTGTTGGGAAAAACTGGCTCCTCTCCGGCTGGCTAGGCCAGTGGGTTCATTGTTCTGCTTCTCTTCTGAGATGGAGGTGAGAAGTGCTTTTGCATATTAGAGTGGCTTTCTAACAGGTTCAAGTTCAACGGGTGCCTCAGGGTCCTCAGCCCCTTTGTCAATGGCCCCCCTTCCTTTTTCCAGGACTGTCAGGCGAACCCATACATTCGGGATGACTGACAGTTCTTTTGTCACAGCCAACTGCCATGCGTTCTCTGGAGTTTTAACAAACCAGTTTTTCACATATCTGCACAGGGTGATCCCATCACAGGGAAAATACCCCCAGAAAAATCCCATAAAGTCCACAAAATATTCTCGACTGAGTCCATTCTTCAAACAGAGACTTTGCAATCTCTTCAAAGGAGTGTGATGGAATACTCTCCACTTGCCTGGATGAGTGCAGCTCCAACAACACTCAAGAAGCTCGACACCATCCAGGACAAAGCAGCCTGCTTGATTGGCACCCCATCTACCACCTTAAACATTCACTCCCTTCACCACCGGCGTACCGTGGCTACAGTGTGTACCATCTACAAGATGCACTGCAGCAACTTGCCAAGGCTTCTTCGGCAGCACCTCCCAAACCCGCGACCTCTTCCACCTATAAGGACAAGGGCAGCAGGCGCATGGGAACACCATCACCTCCAAGTTCCACTCCAAGTCACACACCATCCTGACTTAGAAGTATATCGCCGATCCTTCATCGTTGTTGGGTCAAAATCCTGGAACTCCCTACCTAACAGCACTGTGGGAGTACCATCACCACACGGACTGCAGCGGTTCAAGAAGGCGGCTCACCACCACCTTTGCAAGGGCAATTAGGGATGGGCAATAAATGCTGGCCTTGCCAGCGATGCCCACATCCCATAAATGAATTAAAAAAAATTAGAACTAATGACTCGATAGTGCAAGAAGAGATGCCTGTTCACATGAGATTCATGTGAGTTGGAAAGTCTGATGACATACTGCTAAGGTATTAATGGAGTTAGGATACAGATCAGCCACGATCTCATTGCATGGCAGAACAGGCTCGAGGGGCTGAATGGCCTACTCCTGTTCCTATGATCCTATGTCATGTAGCATGTATTCCATATCTTAACATGGGAAAGCATGTAAACAAAAGCAAGTGACATATGAACAATTTATTGTATTTATCCCTGGCTTGGTACTCATGGGGGTTCCTGATGAGAGCAGTAATGCTGGAAAATTTTACTGGAAAGTTCTATTTTGAAAGATTTCTGATCCTGCAGGAACCCTGCCAGATTGGTGGCGGTGCCCGCTTTGCACCTGATGGTCTCTCAGTGTGCTTATATGATAATGCCTTTGTCTTTCCTCGTTTCCATTTAATATTTAGACTTTTTAATAAATCCATAATGTTTCCTCATAAAAACATTTTGAAGTGTATGATTCCAACAAACTGTTAACAATTGCAATAAAAGCTGTCAATTCGGAAACAAAATTAATGTCACAAGCTGAAATCCATAGGTTTGCATTTTTCTGGTTAGTTTTTCTACTGCGTCCCGGAATAATATCAGATCAGAAATACCAATTCTCTTGCAGTATAAATGGATAAGACTGTTTGAATCTAATGTTTATTTCACAAGTGAAGAAGCTCACATAACTCACGAGTAACAAAGTTCTATATAGGTCTGTACCCAGTACAAAGAAGTCCAAACATTTATACAACTTACTCTTACTATTCAGATTGGATGTAAGTTACCATTTTGAATTTAACAGAGTTTTTGAGATTATCTATTTATTTTATCAAATTTTTGAAATAACTAATTGTATAGCTCAATATGTATATAGAATTTATTAATTTTACACAAAAACATATTTTACTTTTTAAATTAAATCTCCAAAACTAATATTTGAAAACTATTTGATCCTGCATGTGCAGTTTATTTTTCTGATTTATCCATGCACGATGGGCATGATAGCATTTATTTTCACTGGAAGCACCTGGGCTGCACAAGTTTCCTAACCCTCCTGCCTGCTTCCTCACTGAGTAGATCTCATTCTAAAGTTTGAATCTGTTACAAACTTCAGTGCCCATTTTGCAAGATAAACCTGTAGCTATATGTCCGAGGGAGCCTATACACTTCAGTGTAATTCCAAATAGCAGCCTTATCATCACCTGCCTTTTTATACTCCTGTGGCAGGGCGTGGGGCATCGAGCTCTCCATTTAAAGCATGTGCCATCCCAGTATATCCTGTGCTATGTCTGGTGTCCATGCTCCTGTTGCCATCAGACTACCCTGATTGAAGTTTGCACAGCTTCAGAATGGATCTACACAGTGGTAACCCTAGGCACTGAAACATGTTAAGTCACAGGATACATCGAGTGTGAGAGACTTTTAGAGAGTGAAGGGAAGAAAGTAAAAGAAAGCACAGAGAAAAAAGAAAATACTAAATTTGAAGCGGGAAGTTGGCAACAAGCGACCAGAACCAGATTCCGAGATGGAAATGAGAAATCAACCTTTGAACAAGGTAGCTGCCCATGTATTTGGTCCCAAGATTCATTTAATCTGGTTATAAATCCAAATAAGTAAGAAAACAAATGACAGTGGGTGCTTAATCTCCAAACACTGAACACATTAACAAGCTATCTGTTCAAATGATTCAAAGTCTTTAAAGCAATATATCCATTCAGTTTTGCACATAATAGCAACTGTCAGGTGCCACTTGTTATTTCACTGTCCAAAGCTATGATGCCTTTTGTTCAATATTCACTGATTTCTTTGCCTGCCCCTTCTTTCTACTGCTACCCATGGCTACATACCAGCACACATTTTCTAATCGGGTGTAAGTCTGACTGAAAGTGGGATATTGTGAGATTTGTGCCATAAAGCATGTTTTGAACATACGGAAGTGACAGGCAGAAAAAGACTAGCTGGTCCATCAAGCCTGCCCCCACACATGATGGCAGAAGCATCATGACCAGACACTTCCTATCCCCCCCGCAGCCATGTAATCTCCTGGGAGAGGCAAAAAAAAAGACAAAACCCCCAGGGCCAAATTATGGAAAAATACTCTGGAAAATTCCTAATTACAAATTAAAGTTAGAAATTTAGGAACATTTGCAGCAGAAATCCGAATGCCAGAGGGTAGTCAATGCTTCTGCTGCATGTTGCCATAGTGACCTAGAATTCCAGAGTATAATGTGTTATGTCTTCTGGCCTCATCAGTCTTGGGGATTTGTTAGAAAGAACCCAGAGGCAGAGCTTCACTAATCTCATTGGTGTCATTAGGTCTTCTATCATGTCAGTCAGTGGCCAGTAACAGGTGCATGACTGCACCAAAAACCAATGTTGCTGTCTCTTGGAATAGCACCACATGCAGGCACTCCCAATCCCTGCACAGGTATCATATAGCACATAGGCCCAAGCTGCCTATGCAGTAGCCAAAGTACTTCAGCCTACAGCAGGTCCACCTCAAAGCTCATCTACCAGGAGTCAAGAATCACCTCAGTTCCAAGAGGCTGTTAAGCGCCTGCAGCAGTCAACTGCCTGATGTACTCCTGGCACTGAGGTAACATTTAGATGAAGTAACCAGGTTAGGTTGAAGACCACACATGTTGCACATTTGTTACCAAAGGAAAGCACTGTGGGAGCAAACACTAGGCACTCACATGTGGGATGTTTGTTTATTAAAAATTTGGTTTCACTGAAGTCTAGTGTGTGTAGAGAGAATGTTCTTGCAAAGATTTGCCAGCATGGTTCATCAGGTGCCATGAATGTAGGTTTTGTGAGGTGCATGGAAAATGTAAGACATTGTGGCTGAATGCATATTCCTGGGAAAAGATGTAGACAGGATTGTTAATGTTGTAGCCACATTTGTAAATTAAGAAGTACCTTGTATGAAGGGATCTCACAGTCATCATCAAATTCTGATCTGTAGGCTCTTCAGGCTCCTCCTACCGCTCTTCATGGCCACCTTGATGTGCCTGGGGATCTTCATCCTCCAGGCCTCCATGATGATGCCTCGTTTTAGGGAAAAGTTGTGGAGCATGCAGCAAACAACAACAATCCTTGAAAATTTGGACAGGTTTTTTTTGAGGAATGCTCCAAATCTATCCGGGGACTTAAAGTGTTGTTTCAACATGCCAATGGTATGCTCAATGATTACTCTGATGAATAGCAGCAATTTGTTATACCTGTTCTTAGCTGGGGTCCCGGCCTAACACACTGATGTCATGGGCCACAGTTCCAGAAGACAATCTTGATCTGCCAGCAGCCTCCCTGAAACTTGCTTTCTGAAGTAAGTATCGGTGGGATAGTGGATTACCTTAAAATGAAGATGTCATGATAACTGTCTATGAAACAAACATTGACTTCCATAATCTAATGCTGATGGTTGCAAATGGGCTGGTCATAGAGTGGAATCCGTGCCTATTTATGTGGGTACTAGCATTGTGTTAGGGAGCTGTAGGGCCACACTGGTACATTATAATCCTCCAGACTTTTGGGAATCCTGCCACTGTAACATTGCACAGTTCTGTCATGCTGCCATGGAGAAGCAGATGAAATTGCTTGCTGGAGCAAATTAGGCATTGGTCACTTCCTTTGCACATCTATCTCATGCTGCTGATAATTCCAGTGAAAACCGGAAATAATCCTGAAACATAAAAGTTAAGGGTGTTTGTGACTTTGATAGCTGCCATCAATGCTGTGCCTGGATCGGAATCTGGATGGAATATGCAGCATAATCCTGTCACCATCTACCTTGCAAATCTCAGCCTCCACAGCCATTGCTCCTCTGACAAATTCAGGTACGTGAACTTTTGCCTGTAGATTCGGATACGAGGACACCAGTAAGTGGGTGCAGAGCGTTTCTGGTGCAGCCTAACCCATCTGACATGTCTCCCTCCATTAGTCTTTTTCAAAAAGCACAGAGAAATTCCCACAGGGAAATCCATTGTGCTGTTTTTGGGGAAAAAGGCAGCAGCATAACAATTGTCACAAAGGCTTCTGAAAACCCAAGTGATAAAAGAAAAATGACACCAAGGAAAATGGTGCAGAATTGGTCGGAAAATTGTTCACTTAATCTTCTTACTGGACTCTTTAAATGAATTTCCATATAACGATCAGTCCATAGCAACCCTAACAACCATTTTATGTTAGCAGGTAGAGCACACATATTGAACACACATGAACATCAGGAATTTCAAGCTAAAATTACATCAAAAAGAAAGAACCTGCATTTATATAGCTCCTTTCACGACCTCAGGACATCCCAAAGGGCTTTCCAGCCAATGAAGTACTTTTGAAGTGTAGTCACTGGTGTAAGGTAGGAAACGCGGCAGCCAATTTGCACACAGCAAGGTCCCACAAACAGCAATGTGATAATGACCAGATAATCTGTTTTATTGATGTTGGTTGAGGGAGAAATGTTGACCAGGACACCAGGGAGAACGCATCTGCTCTTCTTTGAATAGTGTTATGGGATCTTTTACATCCACCTGAGAGCAGACGGGTTTAACATCTCATTTGAAAGATGGCACCTCTGAAAGTGCAGCACTCCCTCGGTGCTGCACTGAAGTGTCAACCTAGATTATGTGCTCAAGTCTCTGAAGCCTTCGGACTCAGAGGCGAGAGTGCTACCACTGAGCCATGGCTGACATATTAGAATGAAGTTCCCATTGGCCCATTAAATCTAACACCAGGAATGTGCTGGATGCACAACATGGGCAGAGATCATCAAGTATTACCAATCGGAAAATCAATTTACTGTCTCCATTACACCTGCTGCCTTGAGCTTTCCCATAGCTTCCGCCACAACTTCTTTCAAGGCATTCCTGTTTTTTTTAAATAATAAATCGCTCAACAGCAACCACAATACCAAAAAAATCAGAAATACAAAACAAAAAAAACTAGCATTTAACCAAAACTGCTCTTTTTCCCCCCAGAAACATTCAACTTAAAGAGAACATTTTTAGAATATAAAACCTGCACTCAGGCACGCTTTCTGTTTTGTTTGTTGCCATAGAAAATGTATTACAGAAAATAAAAATTGCGTTTGAGCTTCCATAACACAAAGGACAGAGATACCGTACCAGTTTGTCATTTGTGCAAGTTTATTCACTCCGAAACACAATACCAATTCTATAGGATTGCTTTCTACAAGGATAAACGGTAACACAAGCTGCATTCCATCATGTGTTTCCTTCTAGTTGGTATACTGTGATCTATGTGATTCTTCTGCTGAATAAATGGGTGAATTTTATTGTTACATTATCAAAATATATTTTCTGGTCAAAATTTTCACGAACGCTTATTTTATTGACTTGTTTCAAAAATTGTCTGGGGCATTTTAACTGCGTACACAGTTATCAAAACAAACAGTTTGTAAAACCTATTTTGGCCACAGTAACTCCAAAGGAGAACACATGTCTATTCAGCAGGACAGAGAACCCATACTAGTTTGTCATTCATGTGAGACAATGGTGTCATCGTAGAGCTTACTTGGCAAGAATGTTCTTTGTCTGCTGCTACTCACGATAACTATCCTGGAATGTAACCAAGAGCTCCCAGTGCACAGCTGTCTAGAAACTTCCTGACTGTGGGAAGGACACAGACTCTACCATTGTTCAGTAAATTTAACTGTAACACTTTTACATTTCAGATTGGATTTTTGTACTCGCGTTTCAGTATAATTTGGAACGCCTAAATTCAAACCTAAGGAAAGGGGAGGATGGAAAAGATTGGTTTAGATAGAATAGGTGTTATGTATAAAATATTTTTCTGCAGTATATTGGGATTTATTTTCTTCTAAACAAGGAGTAATAACATTACAAGTCACCCTTTAGAGAATAACAAGAAACATTGGAATTCTCTAAAAATCAAAATGAAAACTATTTGCATTAATAGTCCTTTAACATAGAGGAATTTCATAGAGGGGAAATGGATGCTGAGTTGTACCAGAAGAGTTACAAGAGCTGACTCAAAGCATGGTGGAACAGATAGGTTTTGAGGAAGCTTTTAAAGGTGGAGAGAGAAATAGCAAGGCAAAGAGGTTTAGGAAGGGAGTTCCAAGGATATAGCTGAGATGGCTGAAGGCCCAGCCACTGATGATGGAGTAGAGAGGAGAAAATGCGCAAGGGCTGAAGTGTGAGGATTGAAAGGTACATGGGAGATAGGGCTTGAAAAGGTTACAGAGGTCGGGTAGTGAAAAGCCATGGAGGGACCTGTAATTTGAATGAATTTGAAGCATTGGGAGTCAAAGGAGGCAATGGAGATGGTAAGGACAAGCTACTGGGCAGACAGGACTCAATACAGGAGAGCATGTAGGCAGGAGAGATTTGGACAAGTTGTTTAAGAGACCTCAGAAGGCTAGGGAGGCCGTTGGATTAAGTAGAGTCTGGAGCTGACAAAAACCTATGCAAGGGTGTGTAAGGGCAGAGTCAATGTTATGGAGGTGGAAGTAAGTAACTTTGGTGATGGATAGGGTGTGGGGTTTGAAGCTTAATTCAGGGTCGAACAGGACATTGAGGTTGCAGAGTCTGATTCAGTTTGAGTGATACAACAATGTGAGTTTTAACAGTAAACTTCCACACATAGCAGAAACCAGCATGAGTAAAAGGCTGCACTTCAATTTCAGGGCTCTGGTAATGGTTACAACACTCAAGCTTTGTTATCACAATTTCTGACATCATCGGATTAAATTGCAGTGCTGTAGTTAATTCTGTGTAAGCAGTAACAAGTAAAATATAAATCAGATTATATAGGTTTAAGATTATTTTCATTTAATGGTATAAAAACAAGACACTGTGTCAGCCTAAGATTTTAAAGACGGTCTGTCATTCTGAAATACTGCACCAATGGCAAACATATTACAGGAAAAACAGCTTTGGTTAATTTTGAAAGAAGCTATTTTTGTCCAACACTGCCCTCTTGTGTGAATCTGACAAATTGCAACAGTCCCACAAAGTTGGATTCAGCTTGCTGCTCAACCTTTCACACTCTTACAGAAGGGAAATTCATCAGTGATAGAAAAGTGCTGTAGTTTTCTTATTACTAAGGAACTGATTACCAATGATTTTGATATGTGTATGTATGTTCACCTGACAGTGTGTTATTTATGGTGCAACTGTCATAAGCATTTCTGGGTTTTCAGAGCTTTTTCCAGATAGCAGAGCTTCAGGTGATGGAATAATTGAAAAAGTATCTATCCTTAACTGTATATGTTTATACATCATAACATTAAATGGAACATTATTTACCTATAGAGGTGGCAGTAATGTTTTTTATGTACTGTTGGCAAAATGCAGCTCAAACTAAATCATACATCCAGGCTAACAAGGTTAAATTATGAGGACAGGATCGATTAGGCCTGTATTCCTTTGAATATAGACGATTAAGGGGTGATCTAATTGAAGTGTTTAAGATGATTAAAGGATTTGATAGGTTAGTTGTGAGAAACTAAATTCCTCAGGTGGGGGAATTCAGAACAAGGGAAATAACCTTAAAATTAGAGCTAGGCTGTTCAGGAGTGATGTCAGGATCCACTTCTCCATTTAAAAAAAAATCATTTTATGGGATGCGGACGTCGCTGGCAAAGCCAGCATTTATTGCCCATCTCTAATTGTCCTTGAGAAGGTGGTGGTGAGCCGCCTTCTTGAACCGCTGCAGTCCGTGTGGTGAAGGTACTCCCACAGTGCTGTTAGGGAGGGAGTTCCAGGATTTTGACCCAACAACGATGAAGGATCGGCGATATACTTCTAAGTCAGGATGGTGTGTGACTTGGAGGGGAACTTGGAGGTGGTGGTGTTCCCATGCACCTGCTGCCCTTGTCCTTCTAGGTGGAAGAGGTCGCGGGTTTGGGAGGTGCTGCAGAAGAAGCCTTGGCGAGTTGCTGCAGTGCATCTTGTAGATGGTACACACTGCAGTCACAGTACGCCGGTGGTGAGGGAGTGGATGTTTAAGGTGGTGTATGGGGTGCCAATCAAGCGGGCTGCTTTGTCCTGGATGGTGTCGAGCTTCTTGAGTGTTGTTGGAGCTGCACTCATCCAGGCAAGTGGAGAGTATTCTCCACTTGTTGTGGGTTGTGGAAATTTCAAACTCTCTCCCCCAAAAAGCTGTTGAGGCTAGGTCAATTGAAAATTTCAAAACTGAGATTGATAGATTTTTGTTAGGCAAGGGTATTAAGAGATATGGAACCAGGGTGGGTAGGTGGAGTTGGGATACAGATCAGCCGTAATCTAATTGAATGGCGGAACAGGCTCAAGGGACTGAATGGCCTACTCCTGTACCTATGTTCCTATACTGTCAGACCATCATCACATGCATAGTTTGTATAGACAACAAAATTAAAAGATGGATTCTTAGGAATATGATATGCTGAGAATAAAAAGGATCTATCAGCAATTGTTATTGAGAAAAAGTGCATTGATCGAAATCGGATCAGCATAGTAAATCAGGATGTAAAGAAACTCAAAGTTGGACAACTAACTGCAAACTAGTACATTCATATAGTGCCTTTCACATAACAAAACATCCTAAGGTGCTTTACAGGACATTGCAGAGGAAATATGGTAGAAAGATAAGGCGAGCGAACCGAAAGTGAAGTCAGAGTTAGGATTTGAAAAGACTTTTGAAGGGGGAGGAGAGGGGTAGCATTTAATCAGAAGCATGCATAAGGAGAACAGATCAGTTAAAGTTCAAGCAGAAGAACTAGAACTAATGACCTGTATACGACTTGGAAATACAGGTGCTCAAAAAATAAAGACTTGAGATTGCAAGAAGAGACGCCTGTTCACATGAGATTCACGTGAGTTGGAAAGTCTGATGACATACTCCTAACTTATTTTCTCTAACAGTTCATTTCTACGTCATCGCTGAACATTAATGTAAATGTCACTTTTTTGAAAACCAAATCAACATTTAAATATTATTCATCTTTATCTCTTAATGTGAGTCAAAGAATTAATAGGAACATAGGCTTTCAATATTTTCACTAATTCCCCAATGAAGAGTTTTTAAATAACTTTGTGTTTCATTATATATAAAAGAACAAACTTTGCTGTGCTTCTGGAGTTATCAGATGAAGTTTGATTATGAAGTACAGAAAAATGATACCAGCCATCTGCAGCAAAAATTGAATATTTTGTCCATAGTTTATGGCTGTTTGCTCCATTCTGTATTTCTTAACAAAGAAGTTATTTTAAGAAAGATACCACTCCATAATATTTTGTACAGCTACATGCTAGGAATGTGACTCTTCTTCTGTTAGCTATACATGAAGTACGTAAAAACAAAGTTGATTGCGAACTTGCACACAAGGTCGTGCTTCAGTTTATAGTTGAGCCTGCCTATTGGAGCTGGCTTTTGTGTTGGCACAAGAAAAGGTATCTGAAGGAACCCTAATTGTAACAGTGACTTTAAACCAAAACACCACTGTGTCAGTCAGACACGATCATCTAAGCATGTAACTTCTCGACTGTCGAAGCCTTTATCTTACAATCATTGTATGCTGCAGTCTTATTGTAGAATGTCATAGTTTAAACAAATAATCCACCTCATACCTCAAGATTTATTCATTGACAAACTACATTGACACAGAAAACAAATCAAAGTATGTCAAAAGAAAACATTAGGAAGAGTAACGTTCTGTACAAAATAAACAAACTGTTAGCAGATATCTTAGTTTTATTCATTTGTGCTGCTTTGAAGACTTGGGAGCAGAATTTCATCAGCTGTTTCACCAGACTGTAACTTCAATGGGCGCAGGGCACAACAGCTGAGAAAAAGACAGGGTCCCAAATACATCAGATCTTAACCTCAGTTGGGATTTCCTGCTTGGCCTTGTAAGGGACGGAGCCTCCACCTGCCCCTGACAAGGTCAGTTGTGTCAGAGGAGGCGAGGCCTAGGGTGGGGATTCCAAGTCAGGTAAGGCATGCTAGCCTCCAGAAGGATACAAGCGTGTCCCACTGGGGGAGTCCAAGCTAGGGAAGTGGCCTGAATCCTACTGGCGCCCATACATAGGGGCCCAAAGGGGAAAGAGCATGGACTCCCCGGGGAGGGCTAGCTAAGGGTTCTCTGCACCCACCCCCCAATAGGTAGCTAGCGGACACCAGTAGCATGGGACAGGTGGGTCCCTAAGATGTACCTGCAGTGGCGTCAGTACCTATGGCCCCAGGCAAATGAGGTGTTCACCCACTGTCGTTGCAAACTCTGGCAGGGTCAATACTGGAGGGCATGATCCTGGTGTAATTGTAGGGAATGCGGCTCATCGGGTTTTGGCCCACACTCGCTCCCTGAACTGCTCTAGTGGCATATTTTACAGGGGCAGCCCACTGTGTCCCAAAGTAGTTCTATTAATTTCATTGCAAATTGATACTTTTGTCTGCCCAAGAGGCCTAAGGCAAACACCTGAGTTTGGAAAAGTTGGTATGCAGTATTCCAAGCAATATCAGCTTTACCTGGTCCTAGCAAATCCTGTTCATTTAATTTTTGCATTAGGTTAGCAACTTGTAAAGAAAGTGCTCCCCTAATTTTTCCTACTCCTTTAATAATATCATGATTAGAAATTAAAACTCCTGAACAAATAGCATTTAATTGCTTAGGAAAATTACAACATACAAACTTAGTGATGACTGGGATTGATGTAGAACAAAAATGAAAATTACATCAAATTGTAACATCTTCATAAATCCTTCTTCTTCTTAGGCAGTCCCTCGGAACTGAGGATGACTTGCTTCCACACTAAAAATGAGTTCTCAGGTGACTGATGAGTCCAATGCGAGACCTACAGTCTCTGTCACAGGTGGGGCAGATGGTGGTTGAAGGGGTGGGTGGGTGGAATGCTTGGGTTGACGTGTGCTCCTTCCGCTGTTTGCGCTTGGCTTCTGCTTGCTCCCGGCGAAGAGACTCGAGGTGTTCGGCGCCTTCCCGGATGCTTCTCCTCCACTTTGTGCGGTCTTGGGCCAGTGATTCCCAGGTGTCGGTGGGGATGTTGCACTTTTTCAAGGAGGCTTTGAGGGTGTCCTTGAAGCGTTTCCTCTGCCCACCTGGGGCTCTCTAGCCGTGTTGGAGCTCCGAGTAGAGCGCTTGTTTTGGGAGTCTTGTATCGGGCATGCGGACGATGCGACCCATCCATCGGAGCTGATCGAGCGTGGTCAAAGCTTCGATGCTGGGGATGTTGGCCTGAGCGAGAACACTGACGTTGGTGCGCCTATCCTGCTAATGGATTTGCAGGATCTTGCGGAGGCAGCATTGGTGGTACCTCTCCAGTGCTTTGAGGTGCCTGCTGTACATGGTCCATGCCTCTGAAGCATACAGGAGTGCGGGTATCACTACTGCTCTGTAGACCATGAGCTTGGTGCTGGGTTTGAGGTCCTGGTCTTCAAACACTCTCTTCCTCAGGCAACCGAAGGCTGCACTGGCACACTGAAGGCGGTGTTGGACTTCCTCATCGATGTCTGCCCTTGTTGACAGTAGGCTCCCGAGGTATGGAAAGTGGTCCACGTTGTCCAAGGCCTCGTCATGGATTTTGATAATCGGGGAGCAGTACTGTGTGGCGGAGGCAGGTTGGTAGAGGACCTTTGTCTTACGGATGTTTAGTGTAAGGCCTATGCTCTCGTACGCTTCGGTGAAGGTGTTGACGATGGTTTGGAGTTCAGCCCCCAAGTGTGCGCAGACGCAAATGTCATCAGCATACTGTAATCACTAGATGGCAATGACACCAAGCAACACTGATCCTAATGGATGTAAATCACATTTATTTGTATACCGCTTTACAAACATACCATAAATGAACAAAAGACACCTTTTCATTCTGCATCTGACCTTTTTAGTCAACTTTAGATAAATACTTTTCTCCCCCTAAACATAGAAGCCCCGAATTTAGCATAGGGTCCGGTATTGGTTGGGTGGGGCCTGAAGCAGGCAGCAAATTGTCCTGACCTCGACAGCATGAGGCCCTTGCGATTTTAACAGCTGGGCCTCACCTGCATGCCCTCAGTCAGCTGCCCGCACAAAACCAGGTGAAAGCAACAGCTGGTCAATGGTCAAGAGCGGAATGTTGGGCAGCAGGAATCCACCACTGGGGACTGAAGGAACAGTCCCCGGCATTCAGTTAAGTCGCAGAGAGGGGGTTTTGAGAGGGCCTCAAGGTGGAGTGTGTGGAGGAGCCCGGGTCAGGGGAGGCCTAAACTTTCCTTGTGGGGCCCGGAGGAGCTCTCCAACTCCTCCTGACCCCACAAGGAAAGATTTTTTTTTTTAAACTTGCGTGTTTGGACCTTGTCTGGCCCAGACTCTTTGTCCTGCTAGGTTGACCAAGTGAGAGAGCCACAACCATTTCCCTGCTCAGGCCACTGGTTAAAATAGCGACGACATAATCGGAACCAATCTACATTTTTAAAGAAGAGCACCGCTGGTTTCTGGTGGGTGTTGTCCTTCCCGCCTGCCCAGAATAGTAGGTTGAAATGGAAGTGAGAGGGACGTCGGCGGGTAAGTTTCTGCCGGACGGGCATGGTTAAAATCATCCCCAGCATTCCAACATTACTGAACCATTTCCCAATGGCTCTCATTGTATAGAATCCCAATGTTGCTGAACCACTTACCATTCATTCTTATGATATACAGTTCTAGCGTTGCAGACTACTTCCCATTCATTGCTTTCTGTAGAACTCTAACACTAAACATAAGCTCTTCTATTGAATTGTTATATATACCTCATACAGGTCGTACTAGGTGGAAATAATGCAGCACTGACAAAAAATTGGAATACATTTTAAATCATTCTTTTGCAGAACGAAGCTGTGTATGTCCCTAGAGGCAAAAGAAGGGCACATGGTAAAATGAAACTAAAATGGCTAACTAGTCATGTCCTAAAACAAATTAACTTGAAGCAGAAATATTTTAGCCGGTGTAAAGTATCATGGGTATGATTATTGCCAGTTCGATTTGGGTGGAGGAAGTGGTGGAGCAAGAGGAGCAGCAATAGCAGCAGCAGTTGGGCCTATTAGAAGACAGCAGGCGAGGGAGGTTGCTCGCAGAAGGCCATAACCAACACACAGTGTACAGGCCGAGTGAGTTTCTTGGATCTACCTAAGGAGCAGTGCATCAGGAGGTTGTGCTTTTCCAGGCAGGCATTTGCAGACTTTTGTAGTCTCATACAACAGGACCCGCTGCCTGCTAGACCAGGGTGTATTCTTTGCCAGTGGCTGTAAATCATCACAGCCCTTAACTTCTTTGCCAATGGCTCATTCCAGGCTGTTACAGGGGACATCTCCCGCATATCCCAGTCTAAGTGCACAGCTGCATTAAGCACATCACCAATGCCCTATTAACCAGGGCTAACCAGGGCATCATCTTCCCCATTGATCTAAACAGTCAATGGGAGAGAGCTCAGGGTTTAAATGAAGGTTCACTAACTCTACTACTCCTACAAGGCACTCCCTAGTGGCCACAGCAAAAGCTGGTGGAAGGCTGCTGCTCCTCATGTTGGAACCTTTAAGATATCGGGAACGGTAGCATAGTGGTTATGTTACTGGACTAGTGGGTCTGGATTGGGAGGCATCTAGACACAAAAGGCATCAAGGGGTATGAGGAGAGAGCAGGAATATGGTATTGAGATAGAGGATCAGGCTCGAGGGGCCGAATGGCCTACTCCTGCTCCTATTTTTCTACGTTTCTATGTAATCCAGAGACCTGGACTAATGATCCGGAAGCATAAGTTCAAATCCCACCACAGCAGCTGGGAATTTAAATTCAGTTAATTAAATAAATCTGGAATAAAAAGCTAGAATCAGTAATGGTGACCATTAAACTACCGGATTGTCGTAAAAACCCATCTGGTTCACTAATGTCCTTTAGGGAAGGAAATCTGCCGTCCTTACCTGGTCTGGTCTATGTGTGACTCCAGACCCACAGCAATGTGGTTGACTCTTAACTGCCCTCTGAAATGGCCTAGCAAGCCACTCAGTTGTAACAAACTGCTGCGAAAAACAATAATAAGAATAAAACTGGACGGACGGCATCGACCTCGGCACCTGCTACGGACACAACAATGGCACACCCAGCCCAGTCAACAATGCAAAGTCCTCCTCACCAACATCTGGGGACTTGTGCCAAAATTGGCAGAGCTGTCCCACAGACTAGTCAAGCAACAGCCTGACATAGTCATACTCACAGAATCATACCTTTCAGCCAATGTCCCAGACTCCTCCATCACCATCCCTGCGTATGTCCTGTCTCACTGGCAGGACAGACACACCAGAGGTCGCGGCATAGTATACAGTTGGGAGGGAGTAGACCTGGGAGTTCTCAACATTGACTCCGGACCCCATGAAGTCTCATGGCTTCAGGTCAAGCATGGGCAAGGAAACCTCCTGCTGATTACCTTGTGGAGATGAAATCCCGTCTTCACACTGAGGACACCCTCCATCGTGTTGTATGGCACTACCACCGGGCTAAATGGGATAGATTTAGAACAGATCTAGCAACTCAAAACTGGGCATCCATGAGGCACTGTGGGGCTATCAGAAGAAGCAGAATTGTATTCCACCACAATCTGTCACCTCATGGCCCGGCATATCCCTCACTCTACCATTACCATCAAGCCAGGGGACCAACCCTGGTTCAATGAGGAGTGCAGAAGAGCATGCCAGGAGCAGCACCAGGCGAACCTGGGGAAGCTGCAACACAGGACTACATACATGCTAAACAGAGGAAGCAGCATCCTATAGACAGAGCTAAGCGATCCCACAATCAACGGATCAGATCAAAGCTCTGCAGCCCTGCCACATCCAGTTGTGAATGGTGGTGGACAATTAAACAACTAATGGGAGGAGGAGGCTCCATGAATATCCCCATCCTCAATGATGGCGGAGCCCAGCACGTGAGTGCAAAAGACAAGGCTGAAACGTTTGCAACCATCTTTAGCCAGAAGTGCCAAGTAAATGATCCATATCGACCTCCTACTGAGGTCCCCACCATCACAGAAGCTAGTCTTCAGCCAATTCGATTCACTCCACATGATATCAAGAAACGGCTGAGCGCACTGGATACAGCAAAGGCTATGGGCCCCGACAACATCCTGGCTGTCGTGCTGAAGACTTGTGCTCCAGAACTAGCCGAGCCTTTAGCCAAGCTGTTCCAGTACAGCTACAACATTGGCATCTACCTGCCAATGTGGAAAACTGCCCAGGTCTGTCCTGTCCACAAAAAGCAGCACAAATCCAATCCGGCCAATTACCGCCCCATCAGTCTACTCTCAATTATCAGCCAAGTGATGGAAGGTGTCTTCGACAGTGCAATCAAGTGGCACTTACTCACTAAATAACCTGCTCACTAATGTTCAGTTTGGGTTCCAGCAGGACCACTTGGCTCCAGATCTCATTACATCCTTGGACCAAACATGGACAAAAGAGCTGAATTCCAGAGGTGAGGTGAGAGTGACTGCCCTTGACATCAAGGCAGCATTTGACCGAGTGTGGCATCAAGGAGCCCTGGTAAAATTGAAGTTAATGGGAATCAGGGGGGAAACTCTCCACTGGCTGGAGTCATACCGAGCACAAAGGAAGATGGTTGTTGTTATTGGAGGTCAATCATCTCAGCCCCATGACATCATTGCAGGAGTTCCTCAGGGCAGTGTCCTAGGCCCAACCATCTTGATCTGCTTCATCAATGGCCTTCCATCCATCATAAGGTCAGAAGTGGGGATGTTCGCTGATGATTGCACAGTGTTCAGTTCTATTCGCAACTCCTCAGATAATGAAGCAGTCTATGCCAGCATGCAGCAAGACCTGGACGACATTCAGGCTTGAGCTGATAAGTGGCAAGTAACATTTGTGCCACACAAGTTCCAGTCAATGAATATCTCCAACAAGCGAAAGTCTAACCACTGCCCCTTGACATTCAACGGCATTACCATCACTGAATTCCCCACCATCAACATCCTAGGGGTCACCATTGACCAGAAACTTTATTGGACCAGCCATATAAACACTGTGGCAACAAGAGCAGGTCAGAGGCTAGGTATTCTGTGGTGAGGGTCTCACCTCCTGACTCCCTAAAGCCTTTCCATCATCTACAAGGCACAAGTAAGGAGTGTGATGGAATACTCTCCACTTGTCTGGATGAGTGCAGCTCCAACAATACTCATAAGCTCGACACCATCCAGGAAAAAGCAGCTCGCTTGATTGGCACCCCATCCAACACCTTAAATATTCACTCCCTCCACCAACAGCGTACCGTGGCTGCAGTGTGTACCATCTACAAGATGCACTGCAGCAACTCACCAAAGGCTTCTTCGGCAGCACCTCCCAAACCCGCAACCTCTACCACCTAGAAGGACAAGGGCAGCAGGCGCATGGGAACACCATCACCTGTAAGTTCCCCTCCAAATTACACACCATCCTGACTTGGAAATTTATCACTGTTATTTCATAGTCGCTGGGTGAAATCCTGGAACTCCCTACCTAACAGCACTGTGGGAGTACCTTCACCACACGGACTGCAGTGGTTCAAGAAGGTGGCTCACCACCACCTTCTCAAGGGCAATTAGAGATGGGCAATAAATGCTGGCTATGCCAGCAATGCCCACATCCCAGGAACAATTTTTTTTTTAAATGCTCATGGCCGTTAACTTCTGGATGCTCGAGCTTGTGAGGACCCAGCTGTAGACTGCTGCACTTTGGCTGCTGTCAAGCAGTCTGGTCCAGTTGACTTCTTGGCACCATGACAGGTATTGTTTGAGAGGGTGCAAAGGTGCAGACATTCTGACATCAAGATAGAGGACAACACATACTCCTCCCATAGGGCCACCACCAATCCCGTGGGGCTGGGCCTCCTCACTTCCAATGATCTGTGGGAGAGCAGACTGCAAAGATGAGGTACTCCTATTCACTCCACCAATCTGTCCAAGCTGCAAAGGCTGGTAACATTGACTCCTTTTTTGAGCCCGGTTGCAGTGTGCCTGGAGGTGGCCACACTTTCCAAGGTAGACTGCAGAGTCCTAATGCCATGCAAGATGACACCACACAGGCTGGAAGTGGACTCCTCCACACTTTTAGACATGGTCCTGAAATTCTTGACAGGTCTTCCAATACCTAGTATAACTTGTGAGAAGCAAGCAGTTTTCTTTTCATAGCTGGGCCCCTGAAGCCCTCATCTATGTCATCCTCAGTAGAGCTGGGAGAGGACCTCGCCCCCAACCACCCCGGTGAGCTGTCTCCTGGATTGTCTCTGCCACCTGTACCTGCTGCTGCTCACTCGTGCTGGGTGTTTCACCACATGCAGACCCTATAACCCACTGTCTAACCCATGCAAAGTGCCAATGTCTGCTAATGCTTGGGAGGGATGGAATGCATCCTCAGGAGGATTGTCCTCTTCGGATGTAGCTTCTTCTGCAGGGTCCAAGTGCTGAGAAGGATTTAAAGGAAAGGGAAAAGAGACTAGAGTTAGGATGGCACTTAGAGGCTGAGTATTAGCAGATTAGCAGAATGCAGCTTAAAGCTGGCTAAATGTGCAATATGCTGAGGTGAATGATGGGTTATCTGTAATATGCAATCTCTCCATGCTCACAGTTTTTGCAGGGCCACTAATCTCCAAGGCTCCCTGCTCTGCTTGGGTGAGGGTTGTATTGTCTGCTACTCCTCCACCCAGGATTGCTCCTCTCCCTAGCATTATGTGGAAGGCTTTTATTCCATTAATGTGCAGCTAGTGTGTGACCCCAATTATCTTATCCTGCTCATGAATGCCCATGACCCAGGAAGCTGCTAAGATGCTTTCATCATGTGCCAATCTACCATACCAGCTCTGATGGATCCAGATGATTGATTGGTGATCAAGGCTATCCCCTGCAATATGGCTTTTAACTCCAGTAAGGCTTCCACAGAGGGGAGAAACAGATACAATGTGACCCATGCAAGAAGATGTGATGTGGAGATGCCGGTGTTGGACTGGGGTGGGACATGTAAGAAGAGTCATTGAGCAGACTATAGGCTTACTGAAGTCTCATTTTGGGTACCTGAATAAATCTGGTGGAGGCCTCCAACACAGCACAGCCAGGGTCTCTAGATTAATTGTAGCTTGCTGCGTACTACATAAGATCACAATGAATAAAGACTTACTGCTTCTGGAAGCAGCATGAGGAGGATGCACAGGAAGATGTGAAGTAGGACAGCCTGCAGCCAGAGAGAGGATGCAACTTATAACCCAGTGCTTTCAATTAATAAAAATTGACAAAGCAAAACCTGCCTGCTTTCCCCCCTTCCACAAACACCTTCACTGGTAAAGACTTTGGCCTGTTTCCTTCATAAAACAGAAATTTAGCCTTTCCATTGCCATCACCTGTCCTAAAAGTAAGCACGCATACAAAGAAATTAACTCTGAACTCTGCAGTCAAAAAGTGTTTATTTTGCACAGCAACATTCATCAAAGGGTGCCAATAAAAACATTCACTATTTATAACTACTTCTGACCACAATATCTCCCCTTTGTGCCAGTGAATTTTCTGACTCTAGCTCCTTATCTATTACTATGAGGTGCTTCCTGAAAGAGGTGTGGTTGAGTGTTGGAGGTTGGAATGGCTCCTTCAGAGTCTTAGAGGCCTGACGTGCCTTTCATCTCAATGAAGCTGATGTCCCAGAGAAACCAGCTTCCTACACCCTTTCTCCTGCAGGAAGCCAGGCCCATGTCTGAAGCTCCCTCTTGTATAGGCATTGGAGAGGGCCTTAAGGAAGTACGCTCATTGTCACTCTCTGGACAGGCAGCAACTTCTGTGACCACTTCTGGTGACCCACTGGTGCTGAGCACAGGCTCAGAGGTACTGCAGGTCCGTGTCATCACAGACTGAATAGTCCCAATCAGGTCTCGGAAGCCCCGTGAAAGTGTCCTGATCAAAGCATCTATTGAAGCACCGTTAGCTGCCTCTCTGGAAGCTACCAATGTCCTTCGAAGCACTTCCTGGTGTCAGAAACTAGAACGGCATTCCATACACTCCAAGTTCACTTTAAACCATGCTCCACTGAACTGCTTTCACATGCCTTCTAGCACCCATCCAAGAGCAGAACTGACTAAAGGCTGGGAATCTTACAGATATATGAGGATCAGCAAGAGTAGAAAAATAGGAACAAAAAATATTTTTAGGCCGAGTAACCGCAAAGATCAGTAAAAATAAAGAACATGAAACTGGGAATGTTGTTCTGGGAATTTCTGTCAGGCATGAAGATTAGTATTACTCCAGCAAGGTTATTTAATAAAAATTCATTTTAGCTAAGTCCATTTTGGTCTGATGGGGTATTGCTAATTCCATCATGAAATACAGCTCATCTTTTGATTGAAAGGTTTCTCCCCAAATAAGAAATTGCATTAATCTCAAATTCCAGGAATGTCTGATCAATAGGCCATTAAAGCTGATAAATAACTGTTCCCTATGCAATAAAAAAATGTATAGTTCTCCCTGAATGAAACTGTGAGAAAGGAATCCTCTTGTCTTGGCTTTTTTGCTGAAAGTTTATAAATAACTTACTTTATAATTAAATCATTTTATTTGAAGTTGAAAGGAAAGCAAGCTTTTACACATTTTCTACACCAATGATCTAGAATGTTTTGAACTGTATAAATTATCAGAGTAGATTTTCCTGGGTATAGCATCTGATCAGTCCCCATCTCCAGAGCAATAGAAAATTGGGCACTAATTCACTGCGGCAGTTTAGCGCCCGAATAGCACCTCCCTTTTTCCGGTCTAACATTTTATGGCTTGCACAAAATGGTGCCCTAGGGCAGTGTTAGCACTGAAGTTTAATGTAAATTAGTTCCAGATGACATCATGCCGAGCTGTGACCTTTCTGCACTTCCTCTGGTCTCAGGTCAAGTGCTACTTTCCCCCAGTTAAACAGAGTGCTACAAGTCAGGGATGTTAGCATTTTAGTTGCTGACATTGAGCAAACCATTAAAGGTTTTGTCCTATTTCAGCAGCAGCTTACTTTAAAAGATTTTGGCTGATTAAAGGGAGCTCATCATTTTGCTATCTTGCTTTTAGGTAAGCCCAGAAGCCATCATGGGGGTGCCAATCTATGTGCCTCTGTACCTGTGCTACCTGGACGAGAAAGATGAGTGGGAAATCATGCTGGATTCTAGTGAGATCTGGCAACATCAAAGGAGGAGGGCTCGTGTATGAACTACATGGGCACACTGGCCACGGCGGACATTTCTGAACCAATTGGAGCCGCAGTGCCTTTCATAATTGCTCCATTGGTGTTAAGAGTATATTTCTGTCATTTTTTAGCGATTGTAAAATAGAACCTTCTAACATTTCATTAATCAAATGTGGGACCAAAATCTTGTATAAAATTCCTTGATGGAAATAAAAGTCAGTTTGCTTCAAATAGGATATCCTTAAAGAATATTTTATCATATTGGAATCTTCTTTTTCAAAGAATTGCTTTTAACTTAATTATGTTTTAGAACTCAGATTTGACATCTAAGACCAAAAGTGTTGAGGGTGACCAATCACATAATAAGAGCCAGCAAAAGACCAAGCCCATTGCAAATATCCCCCAGATGGGTCTTTTCTGGCTTAGAGACCTATTTTGGAAATTTTCCTTTCAGGTGTGAAACGTGGTTACGCCATGAATAGGGAGAACAGTTAACATTGAAAATATTTCCCACAGGGTATTGTTCACCTTTTGACCTATACTAGGCACTTTGGTTCCAATGATTTTCTAATAAAAAAGACTCTACACATCCATCCATTAAAGAGTGGTCCCATACACTGGATCTTGCAAGAATTACTGGAGCAAGATACAAAATGAATGGAAATGGGGAACTTAAATGAGATCTACCAGTCATCCACTCAATCACCTACAGTAACTACTGGTTACTGAATATTTTACAGAGATGCACCTAATTCAAATAATGAATACGCTTTACTGTGATATATATTATCATGCTTTCAGAACTTTCAACTTTGGTGGGAGCATAAAGCAGGCGAGATCGGATCAACTGCCCCCGTCACATCCTGTCTGATTTTCCTTTCCATTAAAAACAATGGAAAGAAAAAAAGGGCAGAATGTATAATGAGTGCCCAATCTAATCTCGCCCATTTTACGCCCCTGCCAAAGTTGAAAGTTCTGGCCATCATGCATGATGCACTTTTTCATCTGATAAGCATTAAATGTGTCATGATTTTAGAGGAAACAATATTGAATATTTAGGGAAATGTTCTGCACAATTCTTTGCTGTATATTAGGTGACATAACAATAGAGTATGGCCAGAGATAATTATAATATGGACAGATATCCTACCAATGGAAAATAAAATTGGACGGTATGTAAAATGGGCTGCTGATTTGCTATTGCCAATTTTTGCGCTACTGCCAAAGAACAATTTCACCCCCTTTACCTTCAGTGAGATATTGATGTATTGGAAGATCCAGTGGAGTGAATTTGATAGAAGACTTAAGGCTCTAAGTTATGAAGAAAAGCTCATGGAACTAAACTTATCAGCAAAACTATTTAAGGATGATATGATCAAGGTCGTTAAAATGCCAAGAGTAACAGATGATATAGATGTAATCTTGTTATTTGTCTTGGACTGAGTGTAGAACTTGAGGATATAAAGAGGTGAACTTTGAGTATGCCTCAAGATTTATAAGATTTCTCCCTTTCCCCAAGTAATAGATATGTAAAACAGACTTCAAGCAAATTTAGTTAAAGCTGTGCCAACAATTCCTTTAAAAAGGAAATGAATACAGGTTGGGAATGGGATTAGAATTGGAGGCTGTAGGGATAGGTTTTGACTGAATTGATCAAATACTCCATTGGATGTGATGGTTCCTATGCAGATAGGGCTAAGGAGAAGATGTATTGTCTGTGGAGTACAGTTAGCCAGGGCTGAATAGTAGAGATCTAAGAATGGATGTAGATTGTGGACTTTTGCTTGTTTACTTAGAGATAAGGAAGTACTTGTGCCTTATTTTGGGCAAAAAATGGACAAAAGAGTTGCTAAAGAGTTTGTTTTGACATTAGCACTAAATAGAACCACAAAGAAAAAAGTTTTTAAAAAATCAAAAAGTTATTTTATTCCATAAATTTAAATTTACAGGAGAAGCACATCATAAAGCTCTGTGAAATAAAAACAAACTCAAAGGTACGTTCAGGTAATTCATTCCTACAGGTGAGTTCAGGTAATTCAGTCTCTTATTTCTGCGATTTAGCATGGCAATAATCTATAATGAAAAAATTATATAACATATATATATTTCACTATGAATCAGCATCAAAAAGCCAGTGGCTTTTAAATTTATTTTATACCCATTCTATGTGGAATTTTGTAACTATTCTTGTTAAACTGTTCTTGTTGAATTATTAGTGAGACAGAACATTAAAAAATAAGACCTGAAGTGACTCCATGTTTGAAATGGAATCATTAGCCTGTAGATTGTACCACTGGCTACAACTAAGATTTCAAACAAGTACAATCATGCAGTGGACAGTCTGAACCACAAATTTATAAATGCACTTTTTTAGTATCAACATCTATTATGGAAACCTAAAAGGCTCAATTTGATTATCTTTTGAAACGTAGACACAGAAACAGATCATCACCTTTCACATTAAATCCAGTGCAGAGAAAAATATACCAATGAGCACAATGATAGAAAAATTCAGCACAATTTTACATCTGTAAAAAAATTACAAAAAATAAACTATAATTTGATAAAGAACATTCATTCGTAAAGGCTAGCATTTATTAAAAAGATCCTGTGCCAACTGTTCTTAAATGTAGCCTTGGCAGTCCAGTGAAAAGGGACATAGATTTCATAGAATATAAAACAAGCAGTACGGAGATCATGAAAATAACCATTTTCCAATCACTAAAATAGAATACTTGCGGTATATCCTGCGCAAATATACCCCTCAGCACAATGTTACTTATCTTGGCTATACTAGGTTTATCAATTTATATTATTTTCCACTTTGTAATTCAGACTTACCTGTAATCACTCCAAGTTCTGACACACAAACTCATAATCAGTCATCTATCTCAGGTTTTGAAAAGATTTTATCTGTCAAATGTTGAAATTCGAATTGACCAGCTTGCAAAAGGGTAGCACGTATAACTTTACCACAATTTTGACCTTTACTTTTTTTTTTAATTACACTTCAGTGGATTATTTTCATAAGATTTTGGTACAGTGAAACCAGTCTTAAAAGGAGGATTACACCATTAGGATCCTTTTTTTAAAAATCAAGTAGTTTCAAGATTCACAAGACGAACATTAACATCCTTTAGTTTTTCTGTTGTTGATTGTTTAAACAGTGCATGCTGACAATGCCTTTAGTGGCTAAAATACTGAGCTCAATTGTGAGGGAGCTTAATTATATATAATTATTTTATATATATGTGTGTATATATTATAGACATAAACCCAGGAATGCTTCAATTTTGTTAATTTAGCAACATCACATCATCAAGCTCTTCCAAGTCAGTACCTCTCCACAATGGTGTTGTTAAGACACATTTTTTAAACAAAAATATCTTAAAAATTAACTGAAATAGACAGAACAGGTGTTAACATATTATAGTTATTTTTGTATCGAATTATTTTTTCTAAGCTTGATGATGAGACTCTCTTTATAAAGATCATTAAACAATAAATGAATGATTCAGAGTTGAACATTTATTAAGATATCACCTTTTGGACCAACTTCGGATGACCATTATAGACCACAAATCAAAATTAAGTAGAATTTTAAAGGAACTAAATTAGAATTACATTAAAATTCCACAAAAGTTGAACATTTTGTTAGAAGATACTGTATAAGAAAAACAAATATTAAATCACTTAAATGCTTCTAAATCATTTGCAGAAGCAGCATATGACCAGTTACACATTCATCCCTTTAAGGGACAAAACTTAGCAACAAAACAATTAAATGAGGTTCTCTATACACAAAGTAGCAACATTAAATTAAAATATTAAGAGAACACAAAGTACATTTTGACATTAAACAATATTCTGTACAATTAAAAAACAATGGATTCTATGATTTTTTCTCTTAATTATCAAGTCTTTAAACTTTCTATAGATATTGTGAATGTTTCAGTAACAGACAATTATAAGCATTCTCCTAAAGCTTCAAGATGCATTTATTTCCAAAGCTTCATGCATATCCAAGGTTTTCCATCTCATTGCGGTACCGCTGCTCTGACACCTTGCTCTTATGCAGTTTGCTTTCAAGGTGCAGCCGAAATTCTTGCTCCTCACTGGCCCCAATATTACACATGGAACAGTAGAACTGTCCACTTGGTGTCACACACATTGCTAGGTCACGTGGAATCCGCTGACGGGAACGTGGATTAAAGTAAGGACCTATATAATGATAAGTTTAAATTGTATGATTCAAGATCAATTTATTTAAAGAGAACATGATGTTTAGTGTCACCTCTAAATGATTATTTGTTCTTGTAAAATGTACTGAAGGAAACAATATTCTTATACAATAACGTGAGAATACAGTGTTTCTTTGCCATTGTTTCACTACAATGTTGCTCTGGCTGCAGCTTTCTGATTTCCTTTTTCATTTACTATCAGATTATCAGTTTCTAAATGTTTCATTTCTGTCTCTCACTGTCTTTGAGAAATAGGCTCTGAACTTTCTCTCTTTGTAGCGGTCTCTCCGTCTTCTTGAAATGATCTTGCATATTTTTGCCAGCTGGCGACAAATTCTTTCTCTGAATGTTGTTGACTTCCTGCTATTGTTGAGGTCTACCTTTCTCAGCTTCTTCTCTCTTTTTCTGTTTCCCTTTCCTTTCTTTTATTTCCGTCACATCTCTCTCCCTTAAAAGTGCATCTCTCTCAGTTACACTGAACTACAAGACTTCAGCAGCTATCCTATGTTGGTGAAATCTTCCAATTTGCTCCACACATGACTTGGCAGCCAAATTTTCTTTAGTACAAAAATGTCACCACTATTTACTTCAATCTAGGCCTTCTGAAGTTGCCAGGTTAAGTACTGATCCCAGTATTTTAAATAGATTTAGAAATGTTTATAAGAGAAAAAATCCACTTGTCACCATACACTATGTTCACATTAATACACTGAATTGTGTGTGGGCCCTTATCAGGTTAACATTAAAATGAAATAAAAGCATTACACAGAAATTCAGTTCTCAACTAGTTAAAAAAAGTGAATTCAGTATACACTGGGTAAGAACAACCAATTTATTCATTACCTGTTACTGTCTGGCTAGTGGCTGGTCTGGTGATATAAAGACTAATACTTGCTTCTTTAAAGTTATGACTCTATGGCCGCGATTTTGTCATCGGTGTCAGGTTGGGTGCGGGACAGCTGGTTTCCGGCTTCCAGTCTCGCCACCAGCTGCATCCGCTCCACAGACGTGATTTTACCTTGATTGACCTGGTTAAGCCTGCCCTGCGGGATTGCCGGCCAATTAACAGGAAGCGGGTCTGATGACGTCATTTGATGACATGTCATCTGCCGGTTTCCTTAAAGGGACCACGCACAATTTTATTTTGACAGTTGATTTCTCAGTGTTTGACAGCATTGAGGTGCTGAAAACACTGACAATCACTGCACAAAGGTGACCTCTTGCACCCAGGCTCTCCAATGACTCCCTCCATAGGCTGGAATAGATGGCAGCTGCAGGTGAGGTGGCAGAAGCGATGTCACTGGTGAAGAGGTTCTCCCAATGAGGTGGCACTGGACATATAGTTGGATTTAAAAACTTGTAAGCTAAAGAAATCTGTAAATGTTTTAAAAATGCAGTACCGAACATTTTCTTTGCTCTGAAACTCACCATGTGCAACATTGGATCCTTCACACCACTTCTGCAGCTGTCATCATTCCACAAACATTACAGCAGGCTCACAACACACTACACTTACTTGGCGTGGTGTTCGGACATCGGGAAACCCGACCCAGAAGCGGGAAAATCCAACAACAGGATGAAAACTACTGGCAAGTACCTGTTAATAGGCAGGTAATTGCCTTTAATCCGCATCCCGCCGCTCGGTGTCGGATCCATTCACAAATCGGGGACCCGACACTTGGGAAAGCTGTTTGTAGGCGGATTGATTGTAACCCGCCGTCAATCAAATCGAATTTAACCTCTGACCCGCCTCCAAACCCGCCCTCTGAGCGCCGGCAAAATCGCGGCCTAGGACTCTAAACAATGTGGTATTAATCTGCCATATGCACTCAGTCCCAAATTTATTAGAAGAAAAACATACAAACAGCTGCCCCCCGCCACTGCATTCTACCCCATAAATTAGTTGATTAACAAGGAAATATATTAATTCCTTTAATTAAAAAAAAACCCTATTCCAAAAATAAATAGGATGTAGGATCTGAGATAAATAAGTATTTCAGATGGGTACATTAGTTGTACAAATAATGTACCTTCCATGCAGTACGTGCACTGGTATATCTTATATATTAACAGGAGCACAAACTATATAAATAGCAGATTATTATTTTATAATATCTTAATTTAGTCCCAAAAATTGCATTATTGTCCATTAGTTTATGACCTCTATATTTACAGTACAACTTATCTATCGTGGTCTCTATAAAGTCACATGTATCAGTACAATACTGAATATAAAACATTATTGAATGGTCCTCTCAGCTCCCAAAAATGGCCATCAGAGAATGCACATAACCTTTGGTGGAATTCAGGTATTCTATGTATTCAGGATGCAGAATAAAACATATATAATGAGACTTTTGACCTGTGGGAAAGATTAATGGTGTTTTTCAAAATGTAATGCTTTGTGCATCTTGGATTGCATTACGATACTGGCAGTACACTATTACAAAACAGAACTGTAAACACTTCAGGTTGCACAGTTTCTACAAAGCCATGCTACTTTATTTTGCCTCTTTTAGGCTGCGGAAATGCCCTGACATGTGCCTCTCTGTATCTGGAATTTCTCCTCTAATTAATAAAGTACATATTAAAAGCAGGAAGAACAATCAAAGCTTCCTTACAGACCCAAGGTTCTCCCCAACTTAAAAATTCAGAAATGAGAAAAGGGCATTTTGGATGATCCAAGTTCATTCCTCTAGTACATAACTCTCCCATCATGGTACCTAATTGTATTGTGAAGAACCCTAATGTTTTTACTTCTGTTACCCTTCTTGTTTGTTGTTGTTTACCTTATCCATACCATTTAATATTCTACATTCTTTACCCAAGAAGTAGTTGAGGTGAATAGTATAGATGCATTCAAGGGGAAGCTAGATAAGCATATGAGGGAGAATGGAATAGAAGGATAGGTTAATGGGGTTAGATGAAGAAGGGTGGAAGGAGGCTCATGTGGAGCATGAACACCAGCATGGACCAGTTGGGCCAAATGGCCTGTTTCTGTGCTGTAAATACTTTGTAATAAAGTGATATGGTCCCTCCAACAACCTTCTTTCTATAATTATAATGCTTAAGATCTTTAATCTTTCCTTTTCCCCTTTACAGTTGTAATCAAACTTGTTAATTGTTACTTAACCCCTTATTACAAGTTTATGTATTTAGTGTTATGGTGCAGTAACCAAAATTGAACATGATGTGTGTCCAAGTTGGGTGTCAGTGACAGGTCTGCTATTACTCCCAAGTTTGTTTCTATGTCCCTGTGATAATTCAATTCTATTTGTTGTACACTTGTGTTCCACATTTTTTCAACATGTAAAACATTAAGGGAGAAAAATTGCATTGCTTTGCGCCTCCCGTCTCCGGCGATGACGTCATCGCCGTGCACAGTGCCCCGGCCGCAAACTTCGGCTGCGCTGCTCCCTGACCTATCACCGGGCGATATATCCGACAGGGTCAGGGTGGCATTTATGCAGCCGCGGCGGTGGTATTTAAAGGGGCAGGTGTCGGGCTGCCATTTTTTTTTTCTGGCCGCCTGCCAGCACCTGCCCCCTTCCCCTCTTTCATTCGGGGTGCCGGCCACGATTGCTCAGCCCGGCACTCCTCGAGTGCTGGGCTGCTTTCCCGGCACCCCGCTCCCCCATGGTCCAGCAGGGCCCCGGTGCGCGCAGTGCTAGGCCCCTCCCCTTTAATCAGGGGAGGGAGGCCTGCAATACCGCGGTGCTACATGCTGACATGCATGGCGCTGTTGCACGTAGCGCCCCAGGAAGGAGGGGGAGCGCTTCCAGTAGTGCCCCTCCTCCTGCTTGGGGCGCTACCACTGAATTTATGGCGCTGGAGCGCTAACTTTTTCGGGGCGTTAAAACTAGCGCCCCAGCAAAGTTAGTGCCCCATAGGGGGCGTCATCGAATTTTTCCCCCTAAAACTTAACATTGATATAAATGGAATATGTAATAAGTCTGCCGAATTACATAACCAATCCAAGTCTTTTTGCTATCTTTTGCTGCACCTTTTGTTTTTATTGCCTCCCTACTTTTATGTCACCAACAAATTTAACCAGCTTACAAAAGCAAAATACTGCGGATGCTGGAAATCTGAAATAAAAATAGAAAATGCTGGAAATACTCAGCAGGTCAGGCAGCATCTGTGGAGAGAGAAACAGAGTTAACGTTTCATGTCGATGACCCTTTGTCAGAACTGGAAAAAGTTGGAGATGTAACAGATTTTAAGCAAGTGCAGGGTCAGGGAGAGGGGGGAGGGGAGGAAAGAACAAAAGGGAAGGTCTGTGATAGATGGAAGGCAGGAGAGATTAAAAGACAAAAGGGATGATGGTGCAGGGCAAAAGGAGATGGTAATGGGACAAGTTAAGAAACAAAAGATGAGTCTAGATGAAGTGTAAACGGGAATGGCAGAATCATCAACAGCTGCCATGTGGAAAAAAAATAGGGGCAGAGGTTATGGTTTGAAATTGTCGAACTTGATCTGGAGTCCAGAAAGCTGTAAAATGCCTAATCGAAAGATGAGGTACTGTTCCTCGAGCATACGTGTAGAACAGTGTAAGAGGCCGAGGACGAAGAGGTCAGAGTGGGAGTGGAGCGGAGAATTAAAATGACAGGCGACTGGAAGCTCGGGTCACGCTTACGGACTGAACGGAGGTGTTCCACAAAGCGGTCACCCAATCTACGTTTGGTCTCCCCAATGTAGAGGAGACCGCATCATGAGCAGCGAATACAGTATACTAAATTGCAAGTACAAGTAAATCGCTGTTTCAGGGAGTGTTTGGGGCCCTGGACAGTGGGAAGGGAGGAGGTAAAAGGGCAGGTGTTGCATCTCCCATGGGAAGGGGAAGGGGTGATTGAGGAGTGGACCAGGGTGTTGCGGAGGGAGTGTTCCCTTCGGAATGCTGAAAGGGGAGAGGAGGGGAAGATGTGTTTGGTGGTGGGATCACGCTGGAGGTGGTGGAAATGGCGGAGGATGATCCGTTGAATGTGGAGGCTGGTGGGGTGAAAGGCGAGGACAAGGGGAACCCTATCGTGATTCTGGGAGGGAGGGGAAGGTGTTTCTGTGCTGTAGACTCTATGGAATTATATGCAACATAGCTTTATTTACATATTTCTGTAATTTTGGGGAAATAATCAGATTTTGAGCAACTTCATCGGGAGTACAGTATAAATTCGTCTCCCTAATAAGAATTGGCATAAATTTAGTCAGGGTACATTGAAGATTACTGACTACTATCCTTGATAGTATAACAACTTGTATTTATATAGCGCCTTTAACGTTGTAAAACAGCCCAAGGCGCTTCACAGGATCGTTGTCAAACAAAATTTGACACCGAGCCACATAAGGAGATATTAGGGCAGATGAGGTAGGTTTTAAGGAACGTCTTAAAAGGAGGAAAGAGAGGTGGAGAGGTTTAGGGAGGGAATTCCAGAGCCTAGGGCCTTGGCAGCTGAAGGCACGGTCACCAATGGTGGAGTGATTAAAATTGGGGATGCTCAAGAGGTCAGAATTAGAGGAGCGCAGATATCTGAGGGTTGTGGGGCTGGAGGAGATTGCAGAGATAGGGAGTGACGAGGCCATGGAGGGATTTGAAAACAAGGATGAGAATTTTAAAACAAGGCTTTGCTTAACCAGGAGCCAATGTAGGCCAGCGAGCACAGGGGTGATAAGTGAATGGACTTGGTGTGTGTTAGGGCAAGGGCAGCAGAGTTTTGAATGACCTCAAGTTTACGGAGGGTAGAACATGGGAGGCCGGCCAGGAAAAGGTAAAAGAGGAATATTCCAGATCCAATCCATGCTATCTATTGAGTTAACCAATCTTACCTCGGGCAGCAGTGGACCACTAGAATTTATCTCAATGACCTGGTTTGGGGTTGGGGTGGGGGAGAGGGGGGGTGGAAATCAGCCTTCATTCCTGCTTCTGATTGTTATCAAGTCACCTTCCACCTTGGAAAGAGCTTATCTGTAGATATCAGTTGACAACAGGATTGGGCTCCCCATCCCCATGGTCAAAAAACCTGCCAACATCCACTGTCCAGGCTCACATATTCACTTGCATGATGTCCTAGAGTATTGCCAATACTTATGGAACCGCAAAAGGGCATGAACTACCGCTTTCAAAAGAGGGCAGGAAGAAAGGTGAGAAAATTGGACAGGGAATAAAGAGGGGTATTTAAAAGGAGCTTATTTTTGAATTGTAATGTTAATGTTCCCTAATTTCTCTTGAAGATAAAGGGGGGAAATTTGTTCCCTTAGCGCCTCCCATTAGCGCCAGTAGATGTCGCTAATGGGGTGCTAGACCAGTATCACTGGGGAGAGGCGAATCCAGCGCTGCATGCCAAATCCGGCCCCCCTGTAGCGCCGCTGCTAAGAGGTATCGCCGGGAATGTCAACCCCAGGTAGATCGTGACGTCAGTAAGTGTGAAACGCTCAGACTGCCCGACTTGCAAAACTGATTCTCGCCACTTACCTCACCGCCTGGAGTAAACACCGACAGGGAGAGCTGGCGTGCAGCACCAGGAAGCCAGGTTAGTGCAGTGGTTTTTTGTTAGTTTCACCCACTGCAACAGGTTCATTCAGTAATTTCAAGGTTCTTTTGTATTACATGTCATCTGGCAACTAAAAAGTAGCTACATTTATTCTTCAAAGATTCAAACTGCTACACTTGGTAACATTAATGGGGGCTGTACTGGCATGCCACCTCGCCCTCCAGGATCTACGGCGGAGGGAGCGTAGGTAGCGAGAAATACGGGAACATGTGCGCAGAGAGAGGAGGACGGCCATCAGGGCTCTCATCAGGAGGCCTTACCCTCAGAGGGTATTCCGAGAGCACTTCTCCTACCCTCAATTAAGCGAGGAGCAGTGTATTAGAAGGCTTCGCTTCACTAAGGAGGTGGTCACAGAACTCTACCACCTCCTGCAACCAGACCGCCAGCCTCAGACCAGGGCGACCACGGCTCTCCCAGTGGCAGTCAAGGTCACTGTGGCCCTCAATTTGTTCGCCAGTGGATCTTCCAGTCTACAACAGGAGACATAGCTAACATCTCACAGTTCGCCGTCCATCGCTGCATCCAGGAGGTCACCAAGACTCTCTACAGCAGGAGAAGGGGCTACATTGGCTTCCTGATCACCAGAGAGAAGCAGGACAAGCGTGCATGTGGCTTTGCCAGGATAGCGGGCTTCCCCATGGTGCCATCAACTGCACCTATGTGGCTTTGCGGGCACCGCATAACATCCTGAGATCTTCTGTCACTGCAAAGGCTACCACTCACAATGTGCAGTTGGTGTGCGACCACAGACAGCGAATCCTTAATGTCAATGCCCACTATCCTAGCAACAGCCACGATGCCTTCATCCTGCGCCAGACCGGTGTGCAATCACTCTTCCAACCACCACGTCAAGCTTGAGGGTGGCTGCTTGGAGACAAGGGCTATCTGCTCTCCACCTGGCTCATGACTCTCCTCCGCAACCCCAACACTCGTGTCCAGCATTCATATAATGACAGCCATGCTGCCACCAGCAACATCATCGAGCAGACCACCAGCTTATTGAAGCAATGGTTCCACTGCCTGACCGCTCGGGAGGAGCCCTCCAATACTCACCAGAGCGGGTGTCCCATTTCGTAGTCTTCTCTTCTTAGGCAGTCCCTCGGAACCGAGGATGACTTGCTTCCACACTAAAAATGAGTTCTCAGATGACTGATGAGTCCAATGTGGGACCTACAGTCGCTGTCACAGGTGGGGCAGACGGTGGTTGAATGGGCAGGTGGGTGGGGTGCTTGGGTTGACGTGCGCTCCTTCTGCTGTTTGCGCTTGGCTTCCGCTTGCTCCCGGCGAAGAGACTCGAGGTGTTCAGCGCCTTCCCGGATGCTTCTCCTCCACTTTGTGTGGTCTTGGGTCAGGGATTCACAGGTGTCGGTGGGAATGTTGCACTTTTTCAAGGAGGCTTTGAGGGTGTCCTTGAAACGTTTCTTCTGCCCACCTGGGGCTCTCTTGCCGTGTCGGAGCTCAGAGTACAGTGCTTGCTTTGGGAGTCTCGTATCGGGCATGCGGACGATGTGGCCCGTCCATCGGAGCTGATCGAGCATGGTCAAAGCTTCGATGCTGGGGATGTTGGCCTGAGCGAGAACACTGACGTTGGTGCGCCTATCCTGCCAATGGATTTGCAGGATCTTGCGGAGGCAGCATTGGTGGTACCTCTCCAGTGCTTTGAGGTGCCTGCTGTACATGGTCCATGTCTCTGAAGCATACAAGAGGGCGGGTATTACTACTGCTCTGTAGACCATGAGCTTGGTGCTGGGTTTGAGGTCCTGGTCTTCAAACACTCTCTTCCTCAAGCGACCGAAGGCTGCACTGGCACACTGAAGGTGGTGTTGGACTTCGTCATAGACATCTGCCCTTGTTGACAGTAGGCTCCCGAGGTATGGAAAGTGGTCCACGTTGTCCAAGGCCTCGTCATGGATTTTGATAATCAGGGAGCAGTACTGTGTGGCGGGGGCAGGTTGGTAGAGGATCTTTGTCTTATGGATGTTTAGTGTAAGGCCTATGCTCTCGTACGCTTCGGTGAAGGTGTTGACGATGGTTTGGAGTTCGGTCTCAGAGTGTGCGCAGATGCAAGCGTCGTCTGCATACTGTAATTCAATGACAGAGGATGGGATGACCTTGGATCTGGACTGGAGGCGACGGAGGTTAAACAGTTTCCCGTTTGTTCTGTAGATTAGCTCCACTCCAGCGGGGAGCTTACTGAGGGTGAGATGGAGCATTGCAGCCAGGAAGATCGAGAAGAGCGTTGGTGTGATGACACAGCCTTGCTTGACCCCGGTCTGTATGTGAATTGGGTCTGTGGTGGATCCATTGGTCAGGATCACGGCTTGCATGTCGTCGTGAAGCAGGCGGAGGATGATGACAAATTTTTGAGGGCAGCCGAATTTGAGGAGGGCACTCCATAATCCCTCACAGTTGATGGTGTTGAAGGCCTTTGTGAGGTCAAAGAAGGCCATGTACAGCGGTTGGTGCTGTTCCCTGCATTTCTCTTGTAGTTGACACACAGTGAAGATCATGTCCATTGTGCCCCTTAGTGGGCGGAATCCGCATTACGACTCTGGAATGAGCTCTTCAGCCACTGGGAGAAGGCGATTGAGGAGGATTCTTGCGATGACTTTCTCTGTGGCAGACAGCAGGGAGACTCCTCTGTAAATACCGCAATCGGACTTGTCACCTTTCTTGAAGATGGTCACGATTACGGTGTCTCTGAGATCCCCTGGCATGCTCTCCTCCTTCCAAATAAGAGAAATGAGTTCATGTATTCGCGCCAATAGTGCTTCTCTGCCATGTTTTAGTGCCTCGGTGGGTATTCCATCTGCTCCTGAGGCCTTGTTGTTCTTCAGTTGTCGGATGGCCTTTTCAACCTCATGCTGGGCTGGGGTTGTGCTGAGGTGGTGGTGGGTAGCATGCTGCGGGATGGAGTTGAGGACACTCGCGTCAAAGACAGAGTCTCGGTTAAGGAGATCTTCGAAGTGCTCCTTCCAGCGGGCACTGACTGCCTCTCTGTCCTAGATGAGTACCTCTCTGTTCTTGGCCCACAGTGGGGTAGGACCTTGGGTGCTTGGGCCGTAGGTGGTCTTGACTGCGCTAAAGAATCCACGCACATCGTGGTTGTCGGATAGCTGCTGGATCTCCTGTGCTTTCTCCACCCACCATCTGTTCTTTAGGTCGCGAGTTTTTTTTTGGACCTCGGCCTTCAGGCATCTGTAGAGCTGCTTTCTTGCTGTCGAGTTCTGTTGCTGTTTCCAGATCAGGAATGCCTTGCGCTTGCGGCTTATTAGCTCCTGGATCTCCTAGTCGTTCTCGTCGAACCTGTCTTGGTGTTTCCTGGTCGAGTGACCGAGCGTCTCTTCACAGGTGCTGATTATGGAGGCCTTGAGTGCAGACCAGGCGCTGTGGATACTCTGTGTCTCTGAATCACTGGGGAATAGTCAGGTTGGTTGTGTGGCTCAGGTTGAATAGGGCTTTCTTAGCAGGGTCTTTGAGTGCTCCAGCGTTGATTTTCTTGTGGCATTGCTTCTGTTGCCGCCGCTGTTTTGGGGCTACGTTGATGGAGATGACAGAACGGATTAGGCGGTGGTCTGTCCAGCAGTCATCAGCTGCTCTCATGGTGTGGGTGATGCGGACGTCCTTGTGGTCTCTCGCTCGGACGATGACGTAGTCCAGTACTCACCAGAGCTGGTGTCCCATTTCGTGGTGGTCTGCTGCATGCTCCACAACTTGGCCATGAGGGCACAAGCCTTGCGGTACCACCTCAGGAGGAGGACGAGGCAGAGGAGGATGAGGATGAGGATGAGGACGAGGACTAGGAGGAGGAGGAACAGGAAGGAGGGAGGAGGCAGCAAGACAATCGACCTTCTGGACGAGCTGTCCGTGACCGGCTCATCAGACTCCGACTCACATGAATGAAACCCCAGATCCCCGTAGCTCACCACAACCCCATCATACAATCTCTGTCTCATGGGGTATCACAGCATCCTCCTGGACGCAAAGGTGAAATGAGAGAGACCACAAAATATTTTAAAGATCATTAATAAATTTATCTATAAACATATCACACATATCGCATGAATTCTAATAACTAATGACCCTTGTGCCTGCAATTATTGAATAGCTGTAATTTTGTGCAAGGTGTGAGATGTGAATGTGAGTATTGCTAGGTAGAGATTGTTGGTGGGTGAGTGCTGGGGGTGTGATGCTTTGGGCAATGCATGAAGATTGTGGTACAGATGTTGGTATGTAGCATTTGTTGAAGCATTCACTCACCCTGACCACCCGAGTTAGGTTGTTAAATTTCTTCCTGCACTGTGTGGGGGTCCTGGGGACCACAGTGCTGCCCAAGACATGCTGCTCTACCTCCCTCCACATGGTGTGGATGACTTGTGGCGAGGGCCTCCTGCCACTTGCCGGGTAGAGCCATCTCTCCACAGCGAAAACCAATGCTTCATCGGAGAATCTGCAGGCTCTCTCCCTGGAGCGTAGACCTGCCATGAGCACGAGTTCAGTCCTCCGGCTCCTTCTCTTTGCTGGGAATGAAGTACTGCAGCATCAATGAACCTCCCCTTTAAGTAGTGAAAAAAGCCTGTGGCAGTGAGGAGTTGCGATTAGACTGCACCCGATATTGGTCCACCTTTTAAGTCTAACACCAATGAGTTTGGGTTTTAAGACTTGATTTGGATTCCATTCATTTTATTGAGCAGTGAGCATGAATTTTTCGTGCAGTCTAAAGCATTTGCGCCTGGTGCTATTTCTCCAACTTTTCTACTGACACTGCCCATTCCTTGGCTATAACGAATTTCTAGCCCAAAGAGTTTTACAATCAATTATTTCTTCCCTCAAGACGTTTAGGGTAGCTCCCTAGACTCTTGCCCACATCAGGATCAGTGATATAGACAGCCAGTCTATAAAATGGGATCAGAGCAGTGATTTATTTTTCAAATCTACAACTCACAACCTGCCAAATAAAAAAGAACCAAAATATTAATAATCTTGCCATCAACAATACCAAATTAAAATGTACAACCTTGTTAACTGAATAATACAAGTATTGGGTGTCAGCTGTGGCTCTGTGGTAGCACTCTCACCTCTGAGTCAGAAGGTCAAGGGTTCAAACCTTACTCCAGAGATTTGAGCACATAAGCTAGGCTGACACTTCAGTGCAGTACTGAGGGAGTGCTGCACTGTTGGAGGTGCCGTCTTTCAGACAAAACATTAAACCGAGGCCCCATCTGCCTTTTCAGGTGGATGTAAAAGATCCCATGGCACTATTGAAGAAAAGCAGGAGAGTTCTCCTGGCCAACATTTTATCCCTCAGCCAACATTACTAAAAACACTTATCTCATTGCTTCACATTCCTATGTTGCAAATATTTAACTTGTTTGCAAACAGAAAATAATAGATACCTAGTGTATTTTGAACTCCATGTAGGTTGCGACGATTAGGCACAATTTTAAATTCATTCCCTTCTTTCCTTTGTCTCCTCTTTGTGAGCTCTGTTGCTTCTCTGCAAAATTAAGATTCTTTGTTATTCAAATGTATAATGATTGTACAATTTGCTTAAATGTTTTATAGTAATCCACTTGTTATTTTATTCTGCAATTAGTCAAAATATTTAGCAAGTGTAAAGCATCAGACTTTGTTCTGTTGCTACTAACAAGATCAGTTTTCAATTTCAGTAATTTGACATCACTATTTTCTATTAAACATTCCTTCAGAGGAAGTAAAATGTAAAAATTGAAAATACAAATGCTCAACCCAGGCAATAACTCATCAGAGTTTAACATGTACAGACGGGAAAGATCCTAAATTTGAGAGTTTCTGCAAATCAAACTTAGAATTGTATGAAATCTATTATGCACATTTTGAATACCACCACTTCAAAAAAATTAGCAATCCATACAAACCAGAAGTGAGTTGATAATGGAAGGAAGAACCACCATTATACCCATCTCCTGGCTTTTCTGGCCAAACCATAAACTGTATAGAAAGACTGTTATTATGTTTTGTTATCTTCTTCCTTTATCCCCATAGGAACAATTAAGCAATCCCCTTACTACAGGTAGGGGAGTCCAGGGTTTAAGAGTGAATATTGACAGGCTATTTGACCACAAGGTACATCAGAGTAAAGTGTGATCCTGTTCCCATCTGACTTCTACACAGCATGGATTACTGATTAACAATTAAAACCAAGAACCCTGGCTGATTTTCCCCTCGCTCACTTGAGAATGCCTCAGCTGAGATCAGTTAAAGCAGTACAGATTAAGAATCAAAGCTGGCCCCTTCCTTATGACAGAGGTAATCACTGGAATAGATCTTTGAGCCACTGGAAGGATTACTGTACTTTTCTGGACCTTGATGTTATGCAGTGGGATACTAGGATATAAACACATAACATGTTTGCCTAAAAATTCTCTCTCCACCATTTTAACAGAGGCATGAACCCATGAGAAGCTGGGGTTGTACCACTCCAGAGACTTGAGCACAAAAATCTAGGCTGACGCTCCAGTCCAGTACTGAGGACTCTGCTGCACTGTCGGAGGTGCCGTCTATCGGATGAGACGTTAAACCGAGGCCCCGTCTGCCCTCTCAGGTGGATGTAAAAGATCCCATGGCACTATTTCGAAGAAGAGCAGGGGAGTAATCCCCGATGTCCTGACCAATATTTATCCCACAATCAACATCAATAAAACAGATTATCTGGTCACTATCACATTGTTGTTTGTGGGAGCATGCTGTGCGCAAATTGGCTGCTGCGTTTCCTACATTACAACAGTGACTATACGTCAAAAGTACTTAATTGGCTGTAAAGCGCTTTGGAACGTCCTGAGGTCGTAAAAGAAACTATATAAATGCAAGTCTTTCTTTCTTTGAGCAGAGATGGCTAAGAGGAGATTTGATAGAGCTGTTTAAAATCATGAAGGGTTTAGATAGAGTAAATAAAGAGAAACTGTTTCCAATGGTTGAAGGGCCGTTAAACAGAGGGCATAGATTTAAGGTGATTGGCAAAAGAACCAGAGGCGAAATGAGGAACATTTTTACGCAACGAGTGGTTAGGATTTGGAATGCACTGTCTGATAGGATTATGGAAACAGATTCAATAGTAGCCTTCAAAGGGGAATTGAATAAATACTTGAAGGAGAAAAAACTGCAGGGATATGGGGAAAGAGCCAGGGAATGGGACCAACTGGATTGCACTTCTGTGCTGTACTGTTCTATGATTAATCCCATTGCTTAATTTCAAGGCCCTTATGTTTTAGTTACCCTGTCTCCTTTTCTTTTAAACTGAGTCAAAAATGTAAGGCCGATTTAACAGCAGTAAAACGGGTTTGAATGACATCTTGTTGGCACATGAAATGTCTCCTGATCTGCTGATTCCAGCCCCATGGATTTTGCAGTTTGTCCAGGAGGAAGTGATTCAATTATATTTTTAAAGTTCTATATTTAAAAAGAATTTGTGGCAAAGTTGATCTTATTGATAAATCTTAGAACAAACTTGCATTTATGTAGTTCTGTTGGTCTCACAATCAGCAATGACTACTTAATCAGTTTTCTGGTAATGTTGGTTAAGGGTTAAATGTTGGGCAAGACATTCGGAGAACTCCCTTGCCTTGGGATCTTTTATGTTTAGCTGAATAGATGGGGCCTCAATTTCATGTCCCATTTGAAAGATGACACTTCCAACAATGCAGCACTCCCTCAGTGCTGTAATGTAGTATCAGTCTAGATTATCTGCTCAATTCCTGGAGAGGGGCTTCAACCCACAACCTTCTGACCCAGAAGCAAGAGTGCTACCACTGAGCCAGCTGACATGGTAAATTTTGTTTAGGCTTTTATGCAATTGACAAAATCATCAGATATTGGGTCATAAAACACTTTCTGATGTAATTTAAATAAATGCACAACCTTATAAAATATAATTAATAACTTCCTCCAAAGCGCAGCATAGAATTCATAGTCTAAAGCAGTTGATCAGCAGCATTTACATCCTAATGCATTATCTTTCTCATTTCCCATCATCATCCATGTGTGTTTGTTGTGTATGTTAAGAGGTATGTAAGTTACTCCCCTATACTTACAAGGTCTAAAAAACAGGATGGCTCAACACTTATTTTAAGCTTCCTGTGTATTTTTGAACTAATAGGTTAATTCTGTGCTAATTTATAACTAATTTAGAATTGATTTTGATTGCCATTTTCATATGAATGTAAAGTGCTTTTGGGAGTGCATCATTACAGAAATGGCAGTTCAATGCAGGAGCCTATGAAGCACACTAAAGCCCGAAGGTGGGAGACCACCTCCAGGAAGCTGCCTTACACAAGGTGGGATTTACACTGAGCATAATACAACTCCAGCCTTAGAATACCAACAAGAGTAATTAAAGTTTTGATGACATCATTTTATATACTAGATTATTACAAAATTTTCTTCTGATACTTGAATCTGTTACAAATCAGCAAAAATCATCTTATTGTAACAGTAAGATCAACTTAGAAGCAGCTATAATTTAAACTGTTACCACTGTGGAGTTGATATTGAAATGTAAGCCTTCATAAGAATTAATATGGATACATCAGTAACTATGAGTGATTATATCCAGCATTTTTAGCAAGGTAACAAGGTAACAAAAATACCCATTTTATTGTTTTATACCTTCAAGTTGCTGTACAGAAATATAAAGCAAGATTATTTACCTTTGATATGGTCTTCCTTATTCTTCAAATGTAGTTTATCCACCATGTACCTTAGGATATGCCTATTTTTTTCTGGGAGAGGGGGCAAAAATCAATAGACCAGTGCCCCTTGGAGGGGTTTTATACTCATTGAAATCATGAGCAAATCAACTGATTTTCCCTCAATCCTCTAAAACATAAAAGGCCTGTCCACAGACCAGTCCTCAGTTCTTTTTGAAAGGCAGACTGAACTGAAGGTATCGTTATTCAGAGAAGGAAACAATAAAAATGTTAAATAACAATAAGTACACTTGAAATAAGAGTTAGAAATAGTGGTGGAGGAGGATGGGTGCAAGATATGTTGAAGATAAATTACATTCAAAGAATGAGGAAGATCACATAGAAGGTAGTTATGGTCTTACTTTCTTCCTTATTTGTTTTTACGTCACATACCTTACGTCCTCAGACTAACCATCTTTAGCTGCTTCATCAATGACATTCCCTCCATCATAATGTCAGGAGTGGGACTGATTGCTGACGATTCTAGAATGTTCATTCAGCTCCATTCACAATTCCTCTGAAAATGAAGCAGCTCATGCTAGCCTACAGTATGATCCTGAACAACATCCAGGCTTGGGCTGACAAGTGCAGGTAACACTTGGGCCACATAAATCCCAGAAATTACCATCTTCAACAATAAAAAGTCCAGCCATCTCTCCATGACATTCAGCAGCACCACCACTGCTGAATCCCCACACAATCAATATCTTGAGGGTCACCATTGTTCAGAAGCTTAAATGGACTAGTCAGATCAATACAGTGGCTACAAGAGGAGGACAGAAGCTGGTATACTGCTATAAGTGGTTCACCTACTGACCCCACAAAGCCGCTCCGCTATCTATCAAGACTCAAATGAGAAGTGCGATAGAATACTGACCATTTGCCTGGATGAGTGGAGCTTTCGCAACATGAAAAAAGCTCAACAATCCAGAACAGCTGCCTGCTTGATCAACTTCCCTGCCATTGGACTTAATATCCACTACCAGCCCACTGCACTGTCTATAGGATGTACTGCCATAACTCACCAAGATTATTTTGACAGCACCTCCCAACCCTGCAACTTCTACCACCAAGCAGGAATGTCATGAGAATATTATCACCTGCAAGTTCGCTCCAAGTTGCACACCATCCTGGTTTGAGCATATATCAATGTTCCTTCATTGTGGCCGAGTCAAAATCCTGAAATTCCCTAACAAACGTCACCATGAGAGTATCACCACAAGTGGTTAAAAAAAAATTGGGGATACCACTACCCCCTAAGGGCAACAAAGGATAGGCAATAAATGTAGCCCTGCCAGCAATGTGTCTCAGCCCAAGAACAACTAAAAAAATCTCTAGCAATATACTAAAGTTATGCCAAAAATTGGGGATAGAGTTACTTTGATTTGAGGTTAAGGTTGCCTTATCAACCAATTCACCAGAGTAGCAGATTTGGATAAAAGTTCAGAGAATAGTATTTAGTAAAGGCATAAAGATTAATCAAATGTGTTCCCTCAAAAACAGAATCTAAAGCACCTCTCTCTATTAATGTTAACTCATGAGGATAGTTGTGTCATCAACTGGCCTTTCATACATAAATATATACATTCCATAGTCCTTAGCTTTATGAAGTGGTAACCTGAAGTTTTATTGCTAGAATATAAAACGAATAATTATCTTGCTTCATATAATTTTTAATCCTATAAGACGTAAAAGCAATAATGAAGAAACACACTGTTCATAACCTTGGTGTCATATTTGACCCTGAAAATATGTCTTCAATCATTGGTGATTGCAGTCGTTGAAATAAACTCTGATAACCAGTTTTGAGGCTTGGATAAAATAAATGTTGCAAATATATTTTGTTGGAATATAATATCATAATATCTGGCTGTAAAATCCTACACCATGAAACAAATGTCATCCATTTGATGCTATATGTTTTGAGAGTATTTTCAACATTAACCACTACAGGCAGAAGACCTCTATTTGACAGTTTGTTTCTCTTAACAACTAAACCATCTGTGTCAGATCATGCAAAGTGATGAGTTTAACTGAGACAATGAGCACAGCTTATGAAGAATTAGGAAGAAAAGGGATCAATTTTTGGGTGTTGGCCATTAAAAGTCCTAACAGAAGAATTGTTTGTGCAAAGCACACAATTCAGGTCATGCAGGAATTATAACACCGTTTTTTGAGAAGCTCACAATACTTGCTGTCTGTGAAGTTTTATGAACCAATCACAGCAGAGCCATAAGTACCATAGTTTACCACCTAGCCAAGCTTGAAATTAGTCTTTTAAATCTTATATAAAAAAAACCTGGTCCTCAACTCTGATGTAAACATAAACTTCAGAGCCATGGCTCAGAAACAACAACAACAATTTGTATTTAGATAGCACCTTTAAAGTAGTAAAACGTCCCAAGGCGCTTCACAGGAGTATTAGAAGACAAAAAATTTGACACCGAGTCACATAAGGAGAAATTAGGGCAGATGACCAAAAGCTTGGTCAAAGAGGTAGGTTTTAAGGAGCGACTTAATAGGAGGAAAGAGAGGTAGAGAGGCGGAGAGTTTAGGGAGGGAATTCCAGTGTAGTGCCTAGGCAACAGAAGGCATGGCCACCATTGGTAGAACGATTATAATCAGGAATGCTCGAGAGGGCAGAATTGGAGGAGCGCAAATATCTCGGGGGGGGGGGGGGGGGGGGGGAGGAGATTGGAGAAATAGGGAGGGGGGAGGCCATGGAGGGATTTGTAGACAGGGATGAGAATTTTGAAATTGAGGCGTTGCTTAACCGGGAGCCAATGTAGGTCAGCGAGCACAGGGGTGATGGGTGAACGGGACTTGGTGCGAGCCAGGACATGGGCAGCTGAGTCCTGGATGACCTCAAGTTTATGTAGGGTAGAACATGGGAGGCCAGCCAGGAGTGTGTTGGAATACTCAAGTTTAGAGGTAACAAAGGCATGGATGAGGGTTTCAGTAGCGGATGAGCCGAGGCAAGGGAGGGGACGGGCGATGTTACGGAGGTGGAAATAGGCAGTCTTAGTTATGCCATGGGCGGAAGCTCATTTCAGGGTCAAATATGACACCAAGGTTACGAACAGTGTGGTTCAGCCTCAGACGGATGTTAGGGAGAGGGATGGAGTCAGTGCCTAGGGAACGGGTTTGTGATGGGGACCGAAAACAATGGCTTTGGTCTTACCAATATTTAATTGGAGAAAATTTCTGCTCATCCAGAACTGGACGTCGGACAAGCAGTCTGACAATTTAGAGACGGTGGAGGGGTCGAGAGAAGAGGTAGTGAGGTAGAGGTGGGTGTCATCAGCGTACATGTGGAAACTGCCGCTGTGTTTTCGAATGCTGTCACCAAGGGGCAGCATGTAGATGAGAAATAGGTGGGGGCCAAGGATAGATCCTTGGGGGACACCCGAGGTAACGATGCGGGAGCAGGAAGAGAAGCCATTGCAGGTGATTCTCTGGCTACGATTAGCTAGATAAGAATGGAACCAGGCGAGTGCAGTCCCACCCAATGGAGAAGGATGGAATGGTCAACCGCGTCAAAGGCTGCAGGCAAGTCAAGAAGGATGAGGAGGGATAGTTGCCCTTTGTCACAGTCACAAAGGATGTAATCTGTGACTTTGATGAGAGCCGTTTCGGTACTGTGGCAGGGGCGGAAACCTGATTGGAGGGATTCAAACATGGAATTGCGGGAAAGATGGGCACAGATTTGGGAGGCGACAACATGTTCAAGGACTTTGGAGAGGAAAGGGAGGTTGGAGCTAGGGTGGTAGTTTGCAAGGATGGAGGGGTCAAGGGTTGTTTTTTTGAGAGGGGTGATGACGGCAGATTTGAGGGAGAGGGTTACAGTACCTGAGGAAAGTGAACCGTTAATGTCAGCTAACATGGGAGCCAGAAAAGGAAGTTGGGTGGCCAGCAGTTTAGTGGGAATAGGGTCGAGGGAGCAGGAAGTGGGTCTCATGGATAAGATGAGCGCGGAGAGGTCATGAGGGGTGATCGGAGAGAAACTGGAGAACGATGCGAGTTTAGGGCTAGGGCAGGGGGCAACCTTAGAGGAAGTTTGGCCCATTGGGCTAGGGGAAGGAAGTGGCAGAGGCAGCTGAACGGATGGTCTCAATCTTAGAGCACCTCACACTTCTTGTCAGAAGTGAGGGTGGAGGAAACAGGGGAGAGGGGTTTAAGAAGACGGTTAGGAGTAGAAACCATTCATAAAAACCTGTTTCACAAACACTAAGGAGTCAATCATTGTGGTAGAAGTACTGATTAGATCAGGAAACATTTCTATGATGTGGGGAAAAAATGATGCAGAAGCCAGCATTCCACTGACGGGTATGCAATTGTTTTCTTAAAATACTTCTGCATTTCTTCAAAGTACTTCCCAAAGAGGAGTTTTTTGTCATAAGGGAAATCCATGAAAACTTATGGGAAGTTGATAATTCCAACAGTTTCAAGATTGAGACGTAGGGTTAGAAATATGTCTTGGGCGGTAGTGCAAAACTGGTGATATTGCATCAGCCACCTGTTATACACCGTGCCAGATATTCAGTTCCACTGACTTCAATGGAACTGAATATTAGGCGGGGAGCATAACAAGTGACCCATGCGATACCACCCAAGACAAATTTCTAACCCATGATATGAAATTGTAGGTATAGTAAGCAAGGGTACACCCAAAATTGACAGTATTTGGGTCTACGTAGATGGTAATCTATTACTGCCAAGAGGCAGTTTATCCTCACCTCTTCTCATTGCTTTGTAAATCAGAAGACTACAAGGGATAACAAGGTCTTCAAAACCTCCAAGTAAATCAGATGAAGCAGACTGAACTATTGCGATAGTTTGGGATATACTGGAACAGCAGCTGAAACCAATATGACATTTGTGAAGCCAACATTCACCAAAGAAGCAAATCTTTCTATGATGAATGGGGGTGGGAGTTGTATTTGCCAGACAACACACTACAGCTAATTCTAGCTTTCTATGGTCTGGGAGCTTTGAGTTCAAGCAGTACTTCAGCTGAAAGATTTCTTGGAGATGGAGATACTGATAACCTCTAAACAGTTAACCAAGGTTACTGCAACAGCACCTCCCTCCCCTGCGACCTCTAGCACCGAGAAGCATGAGATCAGCAATGTTATGGGAAAACCACCACCTCCACGTTCCCCTCCAAATCACACACCACCCTGACTTGGAAATATACTGCTGTTCCTTCATATCAATCCTGGAATTGCCTACCTAACACCATTGTGGATGCACAAGGACTGCAGTGTTTCAAGTAGAAGGCCTACCACCACCTTCTCAGGGCAACTAGGGATGTGTAATAAATGCAGTCTTTCCTATGTTGCCCACATACCAAGAATTTTTTTTTAATTTTTTTAATCCATGTATGTCAGGTAGATCAGTAGTATTCAAAGACATGTTTGAATCATGAGTGTCGATTGGGGTAATTGCAGTTCTTAAGTCAGAAAAAGTTCTTGGGTTCTGCCTCCAAAGAAATCAATCAAAACAGCTTAGGAAGTAATCTATGATATCTTCAGGGCATATAGTCCAAAACTACATTGTACTGGACACTCCCTGGCTTCCCCTGACATTAAGGTTTTAGTGAATAAGCTAGAGGAAAGCTGCCGTAATTTAAAACTGGTTCTGGCTTCCTTTCCAATCATACAGACCTCACCACAACCGATGCTCTTAAAATGGGTCAGCCCCACAATTAAGTTCAATGTCTTCTGTGTAAGACATAGCTCTCTCAAGCATTAATTACCTATGCTTCTCTTCAGAATTAGATTGCAGAAATCTTGGTTCTCAAGATTTGACTCCTGGTGAGTGAAAAGATCATATAAACTTTTCCTGTCTTCAGAGGAAAAGATCCATTACTGCACACTCAAAATTTGAAGCCTAGTATGGGGAAAATACCAGTATACTTTTCATGTGAAAAAAGTTCCATTGAAGATATCCGAGATGAAAACTGAACCAAAGCTTCAAAAATTGGAAATGGCTAATAACAAAGCAGAAAATACTTCACAAAAACCTTTCCTACAGACAGGGTAAAAGCTCTGATGCTGCTGCCAGCAATGGGAGAAAAATTGCCGTGGAATGGTTTTCTGTGCAATGTGCGTTTGGGGGAAGATCAAATGTCAAAAGTTTAAAAACTCCCGAGAGGGCACTGTTCCAATGATTGACTGCTGGTTGGATGATGGGCCTGTCCTAAGGTATGTAGAGGATGAACGTATGAGGAAGAATCACCTTTGTCTGTAGGCAGTAAAAGAAACAACTGATATTTAGATGCCTATCATTGAAACAAAATGTAATTAGGTTTCTACATTTAGAGGTGAAACATCCATTTACGTTTTTCAAAATTATGATGGTACTATAACAGAAAGTAGACGTTGTACAAAAACTTAACACATTAGAAATCTTGTTATAGAATTCTTAGCTGTTAGCATACATACGAAAGTGAATTGGATTTCTGAGCCTCTGCTAGCCGCAGTCTCTTGGCATGGTTCTTTCCTTGATAATGTGCCTGTGCCACAGCTGGGGAGCTAAAAGAAGCATCGCAGAGTTTGCAGTAATCATTTGCTGTGGCCAGAATCACACGACCTGCTGTCTTGGAGGACCCTGACTGAATGGAAAATAACACTCATCAATAATTCACAAACATAAAGGAGGCAGATAATGAATGTTAAGTCCCTAGAGAGCTCCCTGTAGACAAAAGAATAACCACAGTAACAGTTATTTCTTATCCTTGCACTGTATAGGTAGCAAAGACCAAAAGAGGCAATATTTAAGTACTTTATTTAAAACAGCAATGTTTGCAGAATTATATACTGTGGGTGCAGTTATAATACCATCTTTCTGTCAATATGCAGCCACTTCTATTAAGAAAATATATAATACCGTGTGAAATATAACGCCATGTGGTGTCAAGTCCGGTTTAAAAAGTGCACCAATAGGCTCCCTGGGGGCAAGGCTGGGTTAATTCCTCCTGCTTTATTCATGTATATTTAGTTCACCTCCTTCTTTTACAGTGTTCTCGTTTAGAGTTTTAGCAGCACATTGTAGTGATGTTATAGCAACAGTATATTCCTGTTACTGTTAGTTTGCCTTAAAATAATTTTGTATTCAATACAGAGCTGGGTATACACCAGAACAGCCACGACTGTCAGAACACACTCTCTGAGCCTTCAACAAGAAAGAATACACACTGGCAGTGTTTCTGGATGTAGAAAAGGCTTTTGACAACGCTTGGCACAATGGACTACAGTACACTATCTCCCAGCTTGACATCCCAGGTTAAGCTGATTCAATGGATATCACATTTCCTGGTGGAGCACAATATTGCTATCAGAGTGGGGAAAGAAATTTCCACTTAGTTTTGTCCAATGGCAGGAGATCTGCAGGGTTCAATCATCAGCCCACTCTTGTTCCTCATTTATGTCAATAACATTCCAACACCAAAACAAAGGATTAATGCTTTCTCATAATTTGCTGATGGCATGGCCATCTGAGTATCTTCTACGAGCTTGAATATAGTATCAGAAAAGCTTCAGAGATGCATAGTTGATCTGGAGGAATGGACATGTGGATGTCCAAAGGAAGTAAGCACAAGGAACAGATGTGAGGATTGAACTGCTGTCAAAACTAATCAAAACCAGCAGACAACAGAAGGGTTGTGACTTTTGAATCTTAAGTAGGCCTTCGCCTGCTTTTAACAGGAGCCTTATTGAGGGCCTAAATCACCAACGTAAATATTACGGCAGCCGGGAACACGACAGCTTGGAGTCGGGATCTCGATATTTAGGATTTTAACCCCTCGTCTGACCCTATCCTGCCCAACAGGGGGGAGGGGGTTAAGATCGAGGCCAACATCTCAGATAACTGACGAAAGGTCATCGACCTGAAACATTAACTCTGTTTCTCTCACCACAGATGCGGCCTGACCTGCTGAGTATTTCCAGAATTTTCTGTTTTTATCTCAGGTAACTGAGGGGTGTCTGAATTATTTTGGAAGAAGAGAGCAGTAGAAAGACCAAATTGATATAAAAATGAATTAAACCTTACTGCAGCACTTGAGCACGTAATCTAGGCTGACACTTCAGTGCAGGACGTGCCGTTTTTTGGATGAGACATTAGACTAAAGTTCCATCTGTCTGTTCAGCTGGATGTATACTAGGCAATGGAATTTTTTCTCAAGAGCAGCAGGGAGTTCTTCCGTTGTCCTGGCCAACATTCATATTTAATCAACACCACCATAAGATTAAACAGTCATACATCTCATTGCTGCTCCCAACTCACGTACGACTGCACTTAAGAAATCTTAATTGTCCGGCCTTTGGCCCTCCATTCATCACGACATTTCTGCAGCTACCGATTTGCTCAACCACACCCTCATCACCACCTCTGATACCCTAGTCCCTATTAAAACCATTACTTTCTCTCACCCTGGCTGTTCCCCCTGGTACGGCCCTCATCTCCGCTCCCTTAAGTCCAAGGAGGTGGCATTACACTACTAGGTGTATTCCAAAAGGCCACCAACTAGTGGGAAGGATATAGAGGAGCAAATTTGCAGCGAAATTACAGAGAGGTGCAAGAACTATAGAGTAGTGATAATGGGGGACTTCAATTATCCTAATATAGACTGAGATAGCAATAGTGTAAAGGGCAGAGAGGGGGGAAGAATTTCTGGTGTGTTCAGGAGAACTTTCTTGATCAGTACATTTCCGGCACATCGAGGAAGGAGGCATTTCTGGATCTGGTTCTGGGGAATGAGGTGGGTCAAGTGGAGCAAGTGTCAGGAGGGGAACATTTAGGGAACAGTGATCATAGTATCATAAGGTTTAGATTAGCTATGGAAAAGGACAAGGAGCAAGCTAGAGTAAAAATACTTAATTGGAGGATGGTCAATTTCAGTGGGTTGAGAACGGATTTGGCCCGGGTAAATTGGAATCAAAGATTGGCATGCAAAACTGTAATCGAACAATGGGCTGCCTTTAAAGAGGAGATGGTTCGGGTACAGTCGAGGCACATGCCCACGAGGGGGTAAGGTAGGGCAACCAAAGCCTGGATGACGAAAGAGATAGAGAGTAAGATGAAGCAGAAAAAGGGGGTGTATGACAGATGTCAGGTTGAGAATACAAGTTCAGAAGGGAAGTGAAAAAGGAAATAAGAGGGGCAAAGAAAGAGTATGAGAATAAACTGGCAGCTAACATAAAAGGAAATCCAAAAGTCTTCTATAGGCATATAAATAGTAAATGGGTTGTAAGAGGAGGGGTGGGGCCGATTTGTGACCATAAAGGAGACCTACGCATAGCAGCAGAGGGGGCATGGCTGAGGTACTAAATGAGTACTTTGCATCTGTCTTTACCAAGGAAGATGATGCTGCCAAGGTCATAGTGAAAGAGAGGTAGTTAAGATACTGGAAGGGATAAAAATTAATAAAGAGGAGGTACTAGAAAGGCTGGCTGTACAAGTCACCAGGACTGGATGGGATGCATCCTAGGATGCTGAGGGAAGTAAAGGTGAAAATTGCAGAGGTACTGGCCACAATCTTCCAATCCTCCTTAAATACAGGGGTGGTGCCAGAGAACTGGAGAATTGCAAATGTTACACCCTTTTTTGAACAAGGGTGTAAGGTTAAACCCAACAACTACAGGCCAGTCAGTTTAACCTTGGTGGGGGGGAAGCTTTTAGAAACGATAATCCGGGACAAAATTAACCGTCACTTGGACAAGTGTGGATTAATTAAGGAAAGCCAGCATGGATTTGTTAAAGGCAAATCGTGTTTAAAAAAACTCAATCAAGTTAGTTAATGAGGTAACAGAGAGGGTTGATAAGGGCAATGTGGTTGACGTGGTATACATGGACTTCCAAAAGGCGTTTGATAAAGTGCCACATAATAAGCTTGCCATCAAAGTTGAAGCCCACGGAATAAAAGGGATAGTGGCAGCATGGATACAAAATTGCTAAGTGACAGGAAACAGAGACTAGAAGAAGGTGTTCCCCAGGGGTCGGTACTAGGAGCACTGCTTTTCTTGATATATATTAATGACTTAGATGTACAGGGCACAATTTCAAAATTTGCAGATGACACAAAACTTGGAAGTATAGTGAACAGTGAGGAGGATAGTGATAGATTTTAAGAGAACATAGACAGGCAGGTGGAATGGGCGGACACATGGCAAATGAAATTTAACGCAAAAAGTGCGAAGTGATACATTTTGGTAGGAAGAACGAGGAGAGGCATATAAAGTAAAGGATACAATTCTAAAGAGGATGCATGAATAGAGGGACCTAGGGGTATATGTGCACAAATTGTTGAAGGTGGCAGGGCAGGTTGAGAAAGCAATTAAAAAAGCATACGTGATCCTGGGCTTTATCAATAGAGGCAAAGGGCTCAATTTTCACTGGCCCGTGGAGGCGGGAGTGGTGTAAAAATAGCAGATTTGGGGGTCCCGAACCCATCCCACCTCCATGCCAGTTCCCGACCTATGCTGGGACCCGCCTCCCCGAGGCGGGAAGGGGATTAGTGCCAATAAACAGCCAGTTAACAGGCAGTTTTTTGCCTAATCCCTATTTTTAGCCCTGATGTGTGGGCTTCCCGACAGGTCTGAACCACACCGATTTAGCGAGGCGGACCGTCGGTCTGGAAGGGTAGAGATGTCCGGTGTGCAGGTGAGTGATGGGTGCATGAGTGCAGAGGTAAGTGTGTTTGGTGTGTGTATATAAAGTGTTTTAAGAACTTTTACTTACCTTAACTTTGTCCTGCAGGCTTCCTTCCTTCAGTTCTCGGGAGTCCCTCAGCTCACCGGCACAGAAAGCAGAATGGCCGCGGAGCTGTCAAAAGCTGCAGTCTCTGCTTTCTGTGCTGGATTGATTTCTAACTGAGTCTAAGTACAGGGACTCAAGTTAGAAATCATATTGTCAGTGTTTGACAGCTTCACAGAGCTGTCAAATGCTGATATTTCATCTGTCAAAAGCTCTTGACAGATGAAATTTCAATGGCTGACGTCACCTGTATCCAAGGGACCCTTGATTGGCCTGCTAAGCCTTAACAAGGTCAATCAAGGGAAAATACAGTGGGTTGGCCACAAGTCGATGGAGGCGGGACTACCACTCAAAAAGTGGGAGTCCCACCTCCATCACGTTCCCAAGTGACAAAATCCAGCCCATAGAGTACAAAAGCTAGGAAGTTATGATGAACCTTTATAAAACACTGGTTCGGCCTCAACTGGAGTATTGTGTCCAATTCTGGGCATTGCACTTTAGAAAGGACGTGAAGGCCTTAGAGAGGGTGCAGAAAAGATTTACAAGAATGGTTCCAGGGATGAGGGACTTCAGTTATATGGATAGACTGGAGAAGCTGGGGTTGTTCTCCTTACAGCAGAGAAGGTTGAGAGGAGATTTGATAGAGGTGTTCAAAATCATGAGGGATCTAGACAGAGTAGATAGAGAGAAACTGTCCCCATTGGCGGAAGGGTCGAGAACCAGAGGACACCGATTCAAGGTGATTGGCAAAAGAACCAAAAGCAACATGAGGAAAAACTTTTTTACGCAGCGAGTGGTTAGGATCTGAATGCACTGTCTGAAAGGGTGGTGGAGGTAGATTCAATCGTGGCTTTCAAAAGGGAATTGGATAAGTACCTGAAGGAAAAAAATTTGCAGGGCTACAAGGAAAGGGGGGGTGGAGGGGGGGGTGGCAGGACTAACTGAAGTGCTCTTGCAGAGCTGGTACGAGCTCAATGGGCCGAATGGCCTCCTTCTGTGCTATAACCATTCCATGATTCTATGAGGGACACAGATTGAACAGATATGGCGGACAACTGGTTTAGCCATACACCGCCAGATTCACGGACCACATAAAGCATTATCGGGTCTTGCTCTCGTCTGCCAAAACTGCTCTCTATTCCAGGATAATTCAGGAATGCAAAGATAACCCCCGGCTACTTTTATCTACTGCTAACTATTATCTTAAACCCCTCTCCCCTGTCTCCTCCACCCTCACCTCCAACAACAAATACAAGGAGCTCATGGACTTCTTTGTCCCCAAGATGGAGACCATCCGATCAACTGCCTCTGCCACTTCCCTTCCTTCCCCAAGCCCACCTGGCCAAACTGCCTCTAAGTTTCCCTCATGCCCTAGAGCTGAACTCACATCTTTCCCCAGTTTTTCTCCAATCTTCCCTCATGACCTCTCCGTGCTCGTCTTGTCCAGGAGGCCTACTTACTGCTCTCTCGAACCTATTTCCACTAAACTGCTGAGCACCCAACTTCCTTTTCTGGCTCCCATGTTAGCCGAGATTGTGAATGGATTCTCTCCTCAGGTACTGTCCCCCTCTCCTTCAAATCTGCCGTCATCACCCATCTCCTCAAAAATACAACCCTTGACCCCTCCGTCCTTGCAAACTATCGCCCCATCTCCAACCTCCCTTTCCTCTCCAAAGTCCTTGAACGTGTTGTCGCCTCCCAAATCGATGCCTATCTTTCCCGAAACTCCATGTTTGAATCCCTCCAATCAGGTTTCCGCCCCTGCCACAGTACTGAAACGCCTCTTGTCAAAGTCACAAATTACATCCTTTGTGACTGTGACAAAGGTAAACTATCCCATCTCATCCTTCTCGACCTGTCTGCAGCCTTTGACACGATTACCACTCCATCCTTTCCAACGCCTCTCCACCGTCGTCCAGCTGGGTAAGACTGCACTCACCTGGTTCCATTCTTATCTATCTAATCATAGCTAGAGAATCACCTGCAATGGCTTCTCTTCCCGCTCCCGCATTGTTAACTCTGGTGTCCCCCAAGGATCAATCCTTGGCCCCCTCCTATTTCTTATCTACATGCTGCCCCTCAGCGACATCATCCGAAAACACAGTCAGTTTCCACATGTACGCTGACGACACCCACCTCTACCTCACCACCACCTCTCTCGACCCCTCCACTGTCTCTAAATTGTCAGACTGCTTGTCCGGCATCCAGTACTGGATGAGCAGAAATTTTCTCCAATTAAATATTGGGAAGAACGAAGCCATTGTCTTTGGTCTCCGCCACAAACTCCATCCCTCTCCTTAGCATCCGTCCGAGGCTGAACCAGACTGTTCGTAACCTTGGTGTCGTATTTGACCCTGAAATTAGCTTCCAACCACATATCCGCGCCGTTATTAAGACCGCCTATTTCCACCTCCGTAACATTGCCCATCTCCGCCCCTGCCTCAGCTCATCTACTGCTGAAACCCTCATCCATGCCTTTGTTACCTCTAGGCTTGACTATTCCAATGCACTCCTGGCTGGCCTCCCACGTTCTACCCCACGTAAACGTGAGGTCATCCAAAACTCGGCTGCCCATGTCCTAACTCGCACCAAATCCTATTTCCCCCATCACACCTGTGCTCGCTGACCTACACTGGCTCCCGGTTAAGCAACGCCTCAATTTTAAAACTCTCATCCCGGTTTTCAAATCCCCTCCCTATCTCTTTAATCTCCTCCAGCTCCCCGCCACCCCCCCCTCCCCCCCTCATGTTAGCTGAGATTGTTTGGTTTTATAATACTCCTGTGAAGCGCCTTGGGACATGTTAAAGGCGCTATATAAATACCAGTTGTTGTTGTTGTTTCTAGGATCTCGTTTGCTTGCAAAACAAGACTGATTTCACTTCAAAAGTATTTAAACCAATGCCTGTCTGCCTATTCACATGAGAAGGGAGTTATCCCAGTGCCCTGGCCACCATTTATCCCTCAACTCATCACAACCAAGCTAAGTTAGCCAGTAATTTATTTCAGTTGCTGTTTGTGAGTCATTGATGTGTGGAAATTACTGCCATGTTTGCTTAAATAACAATAGTGACTGTACTTCAAAAGTAATGTATTGTCTATTAATGCATTGAGATGTCCGGAGAACAGGAAAGGAACTAAATAAATGCAAGTTCAATCCTTCTTAAAGATATCATAAGAAGGTATATTCTACAACCCAGTTTACTCAATATAGATTAGTAATGGTTGCCTGAACTTTTGTCCATAAATAAAACAAGCCTAGAGAGATGTCTGCATAGAATACTAAAGCTCTGTAACACCACCAGAAAGAAATCCATGTCGTGGCAGAAAATTTTTGACACCATTTCCTAAGGTACCTGACAGACACTATTTTAGGTATAAATTTTACATGTGGCCTAAAGATTGCCCTATCCTAATGTCAAACCATGCAAGATGGATCTACCATCACAATATGAAGCTTGTTAAAACTGCAAAGCCAAAAGAAGAGCAGTCCATCGGAAAAGTTAAAAACACGTTAAGAAATCATGATTTTGAATGTTTGGGCAATTTCTAAAAATAAGTTAGAAATACTCTACATGTGTTACTACTAGATGCACAAATTATTTCATTTTCCAGATGCCCCTCAAAGACCTTGGACAACCATCGATATTCACAAACGGAATTTCCCACCAAAGGTGGATGACAGGCTATAATGGTTGCCAAGTTGATCCTCACCACGATAGATCCTGAGCAAGTTAACATTAAGCAGAAAGTTCTGACAACACCAATGCTATACTTACGAAATAGAGTCACAGGAATTGGGAGTAAATCTTTTTCTCACGTTTACAAAATTCTCTAATCTATCCACACTCTTAATGACCAATTTGTCAAAGATTATTTTTGAAGAATCTGTGCTGTTTGAGCTCTGGCGTGAAGCCCCTTCTGTCATGAAATGAACTGTGCTTTCCATTAAAAGATGATTAGCTGATGCACATTGGCAGGTCAGGCCATTTCAGGTGCCATGCTTTGAGGCACTGTTGGCATTTCTATAAGCATCTCCAGCATCACTTCCATCTCCTCCTCAGATATGTTTCCTTCAAAAAGGGTGTCTTTAGCAGTTTCATTTGATGGTTCATAAGGAAACCTGAAATTAAGCTAGGTGTACCCTGTGCAACTAAGGGGGGAATTTTCCGGGGGGGGGTCAGCGGGCGTGATCAGTGGCGGGTCAGGTGGGAAATGGTTTCTTTGGACAGCGGGTTAGGACACCGCTGTCAACCCACCGCCACGTGCATTTCCCAAATGTCGGGTCTGTCAGCGCTGAGCAGACCTGACACGCAGCGACGGGGGAGGCAATTCAGGTCATTATAACCCTGTTAACAGAGGATTAACAACTATTTTGAGCTCACCTTCAGCGTTTACCAGGTTCGCCCACGAGGTCCACGCTGCTCGGGGATCACATCTGGTAACCTGGGCGGGAATTGAATGGCCATGGAATCATCTCATTACTTGACAGCTGGAAATGTACTATAAAAGCTCCCATCTCACAGCTGTTCACTTTCCAAGCTCAGAAGCTGTTGCTTACTGCATTTGGAAGACAGACTGAGCTTTATGCAGGTTGCAAGTGTTTGGAGAAAACTCTCTATCCACTGTCACCTCATTGGAACAACCTCTCGCACCATTGACAGATTGCTTCTGTCATCTCAAGTTCACCTGCCATCTATTACATCAGAATGGGTACGGTTTATACTCTCTCACCTTGGTCCTCAGAATCTGACCGCGATCAGCCGCAACACAAGCAGAACCAGGTACACCAGCAGCACCAACAAGACCGCCAACCTTCTCCTCAACCACCTAATGCTGCACAGGACAGAGGACATCAGCGCAGGGCTGGATCGTATCGGAGGCGATACCCCCAACACGGGGTATACAGGCAGAGGATGAGCTTCCTCAATATGACTGAGCACCAGTGCCAAAGGAGGCTCAGGCTATCGCGCCAGGTCGTCGCAGACAATTGCAGATTGCTGGAGCAAGACCTGCAGTCCAGAGGAACGGGTGGACACCCCTTATCAATAGCTGTCAAAGTTACCCTTGCCCTCAACTTCTTCGCCTCAGGCTCCTTCCAAGCATCTGCAGCAGACATTTGCGGCATCTTGCAGTCGGCCGCCCAGAGATGCATCACGCAGGTCACCGATGCCCTCTTTGACAAGTCCGCCAATTATATCAACTTTTCCACTGATGAAGCCAGTGTTACTAAGCGGCGCTCGCTTTGGCGACTCTGGCTGGCTTCCCACAGGTGCAGGGCATCATCGACTACACACGTGGCCATCAGGGCACCCCATCATAACCCAGCAGTCTTTGTCAACCACAAGGGCTTCCACTCCCTCAATGTGCAGCTCGTCTGCAACCATAGGAAGATCATCATGCATGTGTGCAGCAAGTTCCCTGGCAACTGCCATGACTCTTTCATCCTGCGCCAGTCCACCGTCCCTCAGCTCTTCGCACCTCCAAACAGACTTACCGGCTGGCTGCTTGGAGACAAGGCCTATCCACTGAAGACTTGGTTTATGACACCTTTGAGGAGGCCAAGAAATGAGGCTGAGGAACATTATAATCAAAGCCACATCCCCACCAGAAGCGTCATAGAGCAGAGATCAGGGTTCCTCAAAATGCTCTCCAGATGCCTGGACAGAGCTGGAGGAGCCCTTCAGTATGCAACAGCCAGGGTCTCAAGAATCATCGTGGTCTGCTGCGCCTTGCACAACATAGCGCAGAAGTGAGGATTTGCGCTGCATGAGGAACAAGGCGCAGAGCGCACAGCCTCTTCGAAGGAGGAGGAGGAGCAGCAGCAGCATAAGGTGGAAGACGAGGATGAGGAAGACCTGGAGGAGCCGGCGGTCCAGATTCCACCAGTACGCGACCACATTGCTGGCCGAGAGGCCAGGGATGGTCTCATCATGGCCAGATTTACTTAACTTTACACAGCACAGCCATGTGGCTGGCACATGCATAGCCAGGTTGGCATCACCCCACAGCAACACCATAAAGCATTCCTATAATGACCAGTCCATTCTTTTCACTGTCACCACCATTGCTGGAGCTTAAGGTAGCCCTGACCGTTCACTCTGCCACTTCCAATTGTGCACACACATTTGTCAAGGACCGCAAAGTTTTCAAAATAAATGATTTAACACAAGAAATGAATTGAACTTTACAATAACATTTAAGAAAACACCCAAGTGACTACCCTTGTGACTCTACTTGTGTGGCATCTTTCTTTTCAGTGTGCTTCTACGTGGTACTACCCCTGTCTCTTCAGCAGAGGTAGAGGCAGCCTCCTCACTTCCCTGCTGTGCCTGCTTTCCTTGCAGTGGGATGAAGGCAGCAACAGGATCTAACCCATCTATTCCTTACACTCATTCCATCAATCTCACTCAACCTTCTCTTCTTTGCTTCCTTGCAGGAAAAGCGAGCCACAATAAGAGGGAGACAAAGAGAAAGGGAGGAGGCTCTCAATCGTTATAAATCCTCACCAGTGCAGGGGAGGCTGCCCTGGAGATTAGTGGAGCGGTCGACTAGCCGGAAGTGTGGGACGGAGAGAGGGGCTCATCAGAACAACCTGGTGACAGAATCAGTTTCCATACAGCTACATGGCATTCATCAATCACTCATATGGGGGCTTATGTCAAGAGACATTGAATGCTCATCATGTGCATAATGGTATCTGTACGCAATCTATATACAATATATCTAATTGATCTTTTTACTCTTCAGCAGGTCCATTAAGAGCCCCACCCCCCCTCTCCAGGAGGAAGAGCGAGAGGACTCCTCAGAGGAGCCTCCAGCCTCTGAGGGCGCAGCATCACCTCAGACAAGGCAAGCCAGCACCAGCACAGATACATACACCTTGGTGGGGCCTTTGCAAGATAGAGTAGTGTTGTCACCTGGTGTCTCACACAGCACACGTGAGTAAGAGCAGATGGTGGAGACAAGGTCAGCAGTGGAGACTCCTCATCGGAGGGCTCAGGAGTCTCCTAGCTCTGCTCAGCTGCATGCAGACGCTGAGCCTTGGGGGCTATCCAGGAAGAGGGTGATCCTGGGGCTGCAGGAACAAGTGCAGGAGGCTCAGACAGGTTTTGCGAGTGCAGTGAGGGCGAGTGTTCAGAGAATTGAGGAATCCTTCTCCAACATGAGCACCACCGTGGCGCAGGCAATCGTGGCTGTAGGTTCCTCCATGGATAGGATGGCCACCTGCATGGAGAACCTAATGCACCAGTCGCACAAGCACATGGTGTCCATTCAAAATAGATGGGCATCTATGAAGGATAGATGGGCATCTATGCAGGATAGAAACTAGAGACTCACAGACCTCCTCTCTAGGAGGGATGTCAGTGTAGACGTGGGTCTTCATGGCCCCACTGATGTGCAGCAAGGTGCTCTCCAGCTACTTGCTAGCAGAGAAGTGCGAGTGGCCCATGAGAGGCATGATGGTGGGAGGGGACATGGAAGTGGGGGCTCCTCTCCAAGAGCTCACACTTCTCTTCCCCCCCCCACCTTGCCAACCACTCGGTCAGAGCCCCAGATGCCTCCCCGGACAGCAATGGCCGAGTCTGCCCCTGCACAGTCGCAGGAGGAGCAGACTTTGGCGGACCCTCACAGGCTCCAAAACCCAGAGGACGACTAGCAAAGGCGTCTAAGCAGGCACAGCAGGGAAGTGAAGAATCTGCCTCTACCTCTGCTGAAGCCACAAGAGTACCACCACGTAGAAGCACATGAAAAAGAAAGATGACACACAAGTAGAGTCACAAGGGTAGTCACTTGGGTGTTTTCTTATATGTTATTGTAAAGTTTACATTCAATTCATTTCTTGCATTAAATCATTTATTTTGAAAACTTTGCGGTCCTTGACAAATGTGTGTGCACAATTGGAAGTGGCAGAGTGAACAGTCAGGGCTAACATAAGCTCCAGCAATGGTGGTGACAGTGAAAAGAATGGACTGGTCATTGTAGGGATGCTTTATGGTGTTGCTGTGGGGTGATGCCAACCTGGCTATGCATGTGCCAGCCACATGGCTGTGCTGCGTAAAGTTAAGTAAATCTGGCCATGATGTGGCTATCCCTGGCCTCTCGGGCAGCAATGTGGTCGCGTACTGGTGGAATCTGGACCACCGGCTCCTCCAGGTCTTCCACCTCATGCTGCTCCTCCTCCACCTCTGAAGAGACTGTGCGTTCTGCGCCTTCTTCCTCATGCAGTGCTACTCCTTGCTGCTGCGCTATGTTGTGCAGGGCACAGCAGACCACGACGATTCTTGAGACCCTGGCTGGTGCGTACTGAAGGGCTCCTCCAGATCTGTCCAGGCATTTGAAGCACATTTTGTGTCTGCTCTATGACACTTCTGGTGGAAATGTGGCTTTGATTATAATGTTCCTCAGCCTCTAATCTTGGCCTCCTCAAAGGTGTCATGAGCTACATCTTCAGTGGATAGCCCTGGTCTCCAAGCAGCCAGCCGGTAAGTCTGTTTGGAGGTGCGAAGAGCTGAGGAACAGTGGACTGGCGCAGGAAGAAAGAGTCATGGCAGTTGCCAGGGAACTTGGCGCACACATGCATAATGATCTTCCTATGGTTGCAGACGAGCTGCACATTGAGGGAGTGGAAGCCCTTGCGGTCGACAATGGTTATGATGGGGTGCCCTGATGGCCACATGTGTGCAGTCGATGCACCCGTGGGAAGCCAGCCAGAGTCACAAAGCCGAACATACGCTCAGTAACACCGGCTTCATCAGTGGAAAAGTTGATATAATTGGCAGACTTGTCAAAGAGGGCATTGGTGACCTGTGAGATGCATCTCTGGGCGGCCAACTGCGAGATGCCGCAAATGTCTGCTGCAGATGCTTGGAAGGAGCCTGAGGCGAAGAAGTTGAGGGCAAGTGTGACTTTGACAGCTACTGATAAGGGGTGTCCAACCATTCCTCTGGACTGCAGGTCTTGCTCCAGCAATCCGCAAATGTCTGCGACGACCTGGCGCAATAGCCTGAGCCTCCTTGGCACTGGTGCTCAGTCATGTTGAGGAAGCTCATCCTCTGCCTGTATACCCAGTGTTGGGAGTATTGCCTCCGGCGCGGTCCAGCCCTGCGCTGATGCCCTCTGTCCTGTGCAGCATCAGGTGGTTGAGGAGAAGGTTGGCGGTCTTGTTGTTGGTGCTGCTGGTGTTCCTGGTGCTGCTGGTGTTGGGGCTGATCGTGGTCAGATTCTGAAGACCAAGGTGAGACAGTATAAACCGTACCCATTCCAATGTAATAGATGGCAGGTGAACTTGAGATGATAGAAGCAATCTGTCAATGGTGAGAGAGGTTGTTCCAATGAGGTGACAGTGGATAGAGAGTTTGCTCCAAACATTTGCAACCTGCATAAAGCTCAATCTGTCTTCTAAATGCAGTAAGCAATAGCTTCTGAGCTTGGAAAGTGAACAGCTGCAAGATAGGAGCTTTTGTAGCACATTTCCAGCTGTCAAGTAATGAGATGATTCCATGGCTATTCAACTCCCGCCCAGCTTAACAGACGTGATCCCCGAGCAACGTGGACCCCGTAAACTCTGAAGGTGAGCTCAAAATAGTTGTTAATCCTCTGTTAACAAGGTCATAATGACCTGAATTGCCTCCCCCGCCACTGCGTGACCGGTCTGCTCAGCGCTGACAGACCCGACATTTGGGAAAGGCACGTGGCAGCGGGTTAACAGCAGTGTCCCGACCCTTAAGTTTTGCATTTTACCTTTTATCTTTTTACTGTTTCTTCAGTATCTGATACAATTGCAATATTTAAGTAGCAGCCTTGGCCCAGTGGTAGCACACTTACCTCAGAGTCAGAAGGTCATGGGTTCAAGCCCCACTCCAGAGACTTGACTACAAAATCTACGCTGCCACTTCAGTGCAGTACTGAGGGAGAGGTGCTGCTTATTAGATGAGACGTTAAATCGAAGCCCAGTCTGTCCTCTCGGATGGATGTAAAAGATCCCATGGTGCTATTTGAAGAGCCGAATCCCTCAACCAACATCACTAAAAACCAGATTATCAAGTTTCTTCTTGATACCCAATTTAATTGTACTGCAAATTGTTAAGAATTTGCAAGAGTATAAAATAGTGGACTTATCTCCTCTAATTGGATTTTGGGTAAAATTAGCAGATTTGTCTGGGGTGTGAACCAGGGTTAATATAAATGAATTGCTGCTTTGTATTTGTTGCTGATCACACTGTTCAGAATCCTCTGTATATGTTAAATAATTTAACACCTACTATATATTGGCTCTGCAGTGCTTTGGGACATCCTGAGCACATGAAAGGTGCTATATATAAATGTAAGTTTTTTCTTTTTCAAGTTGCAGTGAGTGCTGGAAAATTGACTATACGAGCACAGTATTATTGCATACAGTTAATATTCAATTATAGTAGTACCAATTGAATTATACAGCTATGCAGGAGACAAATAATAGCTACAATTTTCAGTCATTTCTCCAGATCTGGATCTTCTCCAATACCAGCATATATTTACATTACCTGGGATGCCGGTGGATGAAGTTGTGTGGTTGGCTGATCTACAGGATGAATCACTTTGGGAGTAGCCACACACTGATGCCCAGCATAATAATTACGAAGTTTCTTCGAGTGGTTTTTACCCTAAAATAACAAATTTTAATGAATTATTTGGGTGGAGAGAACATATACGCTCTGCATAATAAGCTTATATATTGTGATACGACACGCACAAAAATATTTGCACTAGCAAGTAGCAAAATATGGTTGGTATCTCGCACAAGATATAAATATTGTGCTGCATTTCTCAACTTTGCCCTGCTTTCCTTTAGCTTTCTGGCCTATGCCTACTTTCCAGACTCTTTTCTTCCTTTCTCCACATTTTGATATCCTCCTTATGCTTATCTCCAATTGTCTCCAAAATGAATTTGAAAAAGACAAATTAAGACAGAGGCTATGAAGACAAGGCATTTCTTATATAATTAAAACAAAGTAATTGTCAGGTCAATGATCTTTTGTCCTAACTGCCGAGTTCAGGCGAAAGGTTAACTCTATGTTTCTCTCTCCACAGATGCTGCCTGACCTGCTGAGTGTTTCCAGCATTTTCTGTTTTTATTATTAATATGCAGTTGGCTTTGCTTATAGGAAAATGCCATTGGGGTAATTTTCATAACCAAATATTGGAAATTAAGGTGCATGTTGCACAGGATTTATAGTTATAAAGCACACCCACATTTCTGATATGCATTTCTGCTGGGTAAGGCTTCCTGTTTGCAGCACAAAGTCAGAGCATGGCTCCTTATATTTCACCCAATAACCACATCCATCACTACCTATGACACAGCACTAGTACCACTGCTGTGGAAAACCTCATGGCTATTCAATTAATTTCCAGCTGAGAGACAAGATAAAGGTGACACATTAAATAAAAATAGAAAGGAACTGCTAAAATTAAAAATCTGTAACAACCATTTTGAACCTGTGGATGGTGTCTCAGTACTTTTCAGGTTGCTAAGCAACAGAAGATGTAGCTGATGACATGGAAGCTACTTGGTCTCCTTCATATGAATTTAGACAGAAGCCTTCAGGATTTGCATTCTATAGCTCTTTCACTAGGCTTGTTTAGGAAGCTCTCTGCTACTTAAGAATGCAAATTCTGGACTTTTTGCACGCTAACAGTTTTATAGTTGCGAATAAACTTTGGTATTATAGTACAAAATCTGTGCTTTATTTTTACTGTAGTGTTTCAATTAACCATGCATTTGTGACACAATAGAAATAATCCATGATTCTTCAGCAATTAAGTGATTTATTAAGATTGTCAAATGTAGCGACTAAGAAAGCTCTTGTAACACTGCACCCAACTTTGCAACCAATAGTAATCTGAATTGTTGTGCAATTGCAAAAAACATCTAAAATATATTAAAAGTTTAAAATTTGCACACACCAATTATAAAAATCGCATTTTCACATTTATAACAGAAATCTCCTATCCGAGCTGGTCAGGCTGTAATTACCCCCTACTGTCAATGATGGCACTGTCGCTCCTCAGCTGCTACTGCAGAGAGACTCCTATGCCCCAACCATCTCTACTTCTCTGCTTTCCAAATTACCTTAAGTTTTGCTATTTAACTATAAGCTAGTCAATATCCTGGGGCGTTGAACAGGCAAAGTCAAGCCCTGCTTCAGGTGCAGTGGGGAGAGGAGGGAAGGAGAGGTAGTGAGGGAAAGGGAAGCAGGTAGGATAGGGGGTAGAGAAGGAGGTAGGGGAAAGGGGAAGTTATTTTAATATTCCTCCTCTCCTCCCATACCCTTACCTCCTCTCCTCAGCGCCCCTCATCTCCTCCCCCCATTCAATTCTCTCCATCTTCTCTCCTTCTTTCCCCTACCTCCTCTTCTCATTAACTCACCCTTCACCCTCCTCTCCTCTTCATTTCTCCCCTTTTGCTCCTCTAAAACTTTTTCCCTCGTCCCCTCCCATTCATCTCACCTTCTCTAAACCCTTGCCTCTTCTCTCTGCCCCTCAATCTCCTCTATTCATCCTCCCATCACTCAAGAAAAAATGGATGCATAAGGAGGTCCATCAATGATTACCTAGTCCACAGGGCGTGGGGGGGTTAAGGCCTAGTGAAAATTGTGTAAAGTTAAGGGGGAGTCAATATCATCTGCTCAGCATGTGTAGGGGTATAATATACATACATACATATATATATGAAACTATATGTGAAACTGTTGCTCATTATTTTGGGCTCCAGAAGCTTGAAATGTTGTTTTATACAGGGGATCTGGGACCTGTATGAATAGGGCAAGCAACTGTGTATCTCCTTAACCAATCAGATTGAAGAATCGTTATTGAGCAGTGCAGAGTCTGAACCTGGAAGTGTCAGTTAAGATATTGAATTCAATGCCAAATCATGAAAGCGAAATAAGGAGAGGGAAAGAAAGATGGGATTAAGAGAGATGAAAGAGACAGAAAGAAAAAGTTGGTTTTTTTTAATATTTTAAATTTCCAACAATAATTAAAATCTGAAGGTATGAGACTCCACATTTGTAAAAGTTAATTTTCAGTGCCAGAGGTTGTTTGGCAGTAATTAAGACATCACACCATTAAAAATGTATTTACACTGGAATGGACAAGCCCTAAGTTTTTCTGGCTTGTTTAGTGGGTGTATATCATGTATGTACCCAACCTCACGCCGTTCCATGTATTTCAATGTCGAGTCCCTCAGCAAGATACCGGTATAGCACAGCTTCTGGAGGAACAGGGTAACTCAGACAGCAACTTCCTGATTTCCGCGTTTAACTGCGCATGTGTAGTCGCCAGAAGTTGCTGTCCGATTTACACTTCAATAACAGTGAGCAATGTTCCTTTTAAGTTGCACGGCTACGCAGCGCTCCAGGGAACCCGTGCATTTGAAGAAGAATAGAGTTTCAAACCGTAGCTTGGTATTTTGGCGTGCATGTTCACATATGCATAGACATCAGGTAAGATTACATTCACAGTGCTTTAACTGGATTATAATTTCTTCAGAATTAATGAATGTTTTCCACTAAAAATGCAAATCAGCCTTACAGGAAGCAATTTTTAATCTTAAGGCACAGACGGAAGCCTTAACATGTCAAGAAAGGTAGCTGGGCAAAAACAGTAACTTCCAAGATGCGGGACTGATGATATCCACAGTTCCAGATTAGGCTCTAAATCTAGATTTTCCAATTGCTGCCATTAAACCATTTATTTTAAACAAATAATGCCAGTCAGAAAATCTAGGCTGAGAGTTCAATTTTTTTTCAGAAGAATTCATCTCTAGTTATTTCTACAGCGTGATTCGACATTATAATGCATACACCACAAATGCACACACACACACTTTCCTGCTGGCCCACTCACCTGGTAATGTGCCTGTGCTTGCTGAGTTGAATTCAGGGAGACATTGCAGAGTTTACAAAGTAGTGGCCTACAGAGATCTGCTAAAACGGGATCTTGGTCTACGTCAAAGGATGGTGCTTTTTCTTGTGGGAATAGAACAAGCTCTGACTGAGATGGTTTAAACATCTGTGCAGGTAACAACTGTGAGGATGGTGGCATCATTGCAGGTGAGGTAGACTGATGGTTCTGGGGTTGCTTTGAGAGCAGAGGTTGGATAGCAAGAGGCTTCAGTGTCTGGGATAGAGTTGTGTGCCGATATGGCTGTTGGCACATTGGAGATCCAGAAGCAGACTTTATCTTTGTTTCTGGGGCTAAACAAAAGAGTATAGTTAAATATCTATAATACATTATGTGTTTGCATGCACTTCTTGTCTGCACCATTTGACTTCCTGTTGCATTTTTTTGTGTCAACTTTATCCATTATAAATTCCTATGTATAATTTATAATGTACAATTTCTTGTCACACTGATTGCTTTCTAGGCTGTGCGTGTCAGCTCAGCCACCATCTTGACCTTTTAGCTCAGATCCTATAAAGCAATTATTAAACAGCACATTAAAGCTTATGTTTTTTATTTTTCACATTACCCTTTTTATGTCACAAAATTGTTTTTGCGTCTTTATCTCTTACACCTGATTTATTGAGAAATTACGGGGGCTAAATTGGATAGCCTCCGAAAACGGGCACAGGGAATCCGATGCGCAATTAACCCGCGGCTGTTGATTGCAATACACCAACTTTGTGCTGCCTGCTCATTTGAATAACCTCTGCGTCCAGCCAGTGCTAACCGCTGGCTAGATGTAGATTTCACACTCGCACATTTCACTTGATTTCACACTCGCAGCCACCAGCTCAGATACTGACACTGCGTGTATCTTAGAGGATAGATTAGGGGCGGGATCTGCACGTGGAGACACATCGGGCACAAGTGAGCTGCAGCCAGGGCAGGGGGCAAGGATAGCGCAGGTGCAAGGTTTCATACGGGTTCTGCTGCAGAGGACTCAAAGGAGGACTTCGATGGTGCGGCCTACAGAAGAAGGCTGATGGGTATGCACGATGAAATGCTTAGTGCATTGGGAAGCCTGCCAGAAAGCCTGTGGTCAATGTCAAGGAGCATGGAGGAATCCAGCACCAGCCTTGCACAGGGCTTTGGGCAGATCTTGGAGCCCATCCTTTCCAGCATGGAAGTGGTGACCAACTCCGTTCGCCACCATGCTGCAGCGGCTGATGGCAGATGTTGCAGCATCCATTGCAGCCCAAGCAGCAGTCACCCAACGTCTGCGTGCTGCAGTGGAACCTCAGACTGCTGTCATGCAAGGTCAGACTGCTGCCATCATTACTGTGGATTACAGTGTGCAAAGGGGCTTGCAGCATATCACTGCAGTCCAGCAATCTGTCCTCCAATAGATTACTAGGATTGCTGAGGCGCCACCCCAGGGAAGTGGCAGTGGTTCCATGGAGCACGAACCTGCTGACCTCTCTCAGGAAGACAGGTGAGTGCTCTTACTGTTGCCTGTCAGCCAGCCAGCCCAGACTGCTGCCGCCCATGCCGAGATGGTGCAGTCCGCAGCCGGACCTTCTAGGCCCAGAGCTGCTTGAGGTCATCCTCCAAGTCCATCTACAGTCTCCTCCGCTGAAAGTCAGGAGCCTTCCACCAATCATGTTGCAGCCATTGGGGTAGCACTGCATAGGAGCACTAGGACAGGCAAAGGCACCCAGAAGACAGGCACTAAGGGAAGGCACATGGGTGATTAGTTGACTTTTGTATGTAATATGGCATGATTTCATTTATAAATTTGGTTTGGAATGTTTATTTTGTCGTGGCTTTTATTTTTAGGTTGCGGCCAAGTAGACATTGTGATCATCAGTGACAGAGGGAAGGAAGTAGTTGATGATCCCTTTAAATAGTGCTGGTGGGGGGTCCTTCCTGTTGCTGAATGAGTGTTCAGCTGTGCAAGATGAAGAGAGGGCGTTGGCTGGAGTGTTGAGCTCCAAAATAGCACAGTTGGCGTCAAATCAGCATTGCACGCTGATTGACGTCATGATTTGCCTGCACTGCATACTTCCAGGGGATGTTCACTGCACACGCGCCAATGCCTGCACCAATATGGCGTCCACCGCGATTCGCCCCACAAGTGTGCGTGCACGCCTCGGATGCTATTTTGGAGCTCTACGGGCTCTCGTAGTGCCCAAAAAATGGAAGCTAACAAGCCCAATTTCTCGCCTTACAAGTTTTCAGTTCTCTTCAGGCTCTCCTGCTACAGCTCACTATGGCTGCCTGCCTCTCTCAACAGTGTCAGAAACCGATCTCATTTTCTTTGCACACAGCACCCCAAAACATAAATTTTGAAAGTGATCTACTTGTATCTAAATTAAATGTACCTGGTAACAACTAAAGTTTTGGAGGCCTCTGTTCCCCGGATTCTTCCCTATGATGCAATAGTACTCCCCCAGCTCCCACTCATGCACTAGTCGCATCCGCCGACTTTACCAGCAACATTGCACCCTGAAACCCGGCACCTTCCCTCTTAACCCTGCAATGGCTTCCTCTCTCAGTACATTTTCTGCTTTTGGGACACCCCCCACCACCACTCATCATCATTTGCGACCCCACCCCCTCATTGAGCAGGACTTTCACTTTTGAAGCACCCCTCCCCCAACCAGGAACATTTTCTCTTGGGGATCCCCTGTCACTCAGCATCATTTCCATGATTATGCGTCCCCTCCAACAAGCAGGATTTACACAACTAAGTAAACTATCCTCAAAATATACAAACACACACAGAAGCATTTACAGTACCTGGTAATTGCCCCTCCATCCACAGTAAAGTATTTTCACAACCCCACCCTGGCAAATGAGCATTATTGCCACCACTCATTCCAACTCCCCTCAGTTGAGCAATCTCGTCCTCCCTCCCTGAAGCGTGGAGGATGGGTGGGGGAGAAGCAGGAGGAGGAAGGGTAGAGAGAGGAGGAGGAAGAAGGATGGGGAGGAGGAGAAAGAAGAGGAGCAGGAGGGAGAGGGGAAAACGTCATGTAAATGAAAATGTGTGAAGGACCCGAGAGTGGCCCTTGGAGGGGGAGGGTCTTGGAGCACTTTCTCTCCCTCTAGTCCAAATTATATGCATAGTCCTTGGTCTCTGCTGAGGCCTACAAGGCTGTAGTTCTCTCAGTCTTCAAGCCATTTCTGCTCCTTTAATGTTGTTTTTGCCTCCAGTGGTGCTACAGTGGCAGTCCCATTGTAGCACTGCTGGCATTTCCCTCTGTCACTAAGGGGCCCCTTGTTGGTGGGAAACTTGTCGGGAGCTCAACATGCACGGGAAAGGACCTCTATCCAAGGAAATGGGTCAGGATTGTGGTTAAGTTGCTAGTAAAGTTCTTAAAAGTTTGGAGGACTCTGTCCACTTTCCTGTTTTGGAGAGTTGAAACCACAAAGATATCTTCAACCACCTTTTTGCCCAGCAGAACGTGGAAATGTGCTTTCCTCAACCGAGGATTCCCCTCTACTGTGGTTGACATGGCCCACGACCGTGTCCGTTCTATCTCCCGCATTTCTGCCCTCACCCCTGCCCCTCCCTCCCGGAACCACAATAGAGTTCCCCTTGTCCTCTTTCACCCCACCAGCCTCCACATTCAACGGATCATCCTCCGCCATTTCCGCCACCTCCAGCGTGATCCCACCACCAAACGTATCTTCCCCTCACCTCCCCTTTCAGCATTCCGTAGGGACCGCTCCCTCCGCGACACCCTAGTCCACTCCTCTACCACCCCCAGCACCCCTCCCCCTTCGCCCAGCACCTTCCCGTGCAAGCGCAGGAGATGCAACACATGCCCTTATACCTCCCCCCCTCCCCCTTCCCACTGTCCAGGGCCCCAAACACCCCTTCCAGGTGAAACAGCGATTTACTTGTACTTCTTGCAATTTAGTACAGGAAACTCTTTATTAACCGGCACCGACGGGACCTGCGTGGTGCCGGTTTATCGAAAGTACCGGATAACGGAGAGTTATATCTACCGAGGCTATTTTTAACAAAGAAAAATAAATAAATCAAGAAATGTGCAGTATACTTCCGACAGCGCCAGGAGGCCGAGTAGTGGCACTTTTGAAAACTACCCCTACTGACTAAATTGGCGTTCGCGGACTCGGACTCGGGATCGGCAACATTGCCGGTTATTTGAGAGGAGTTTTCGGAGTACTCGGCGTTCGCGGAGACTCGACTGCGACTCGGCAACATTGCCGGTTATTTGAGAGGAGTTTTCGGAGGATGATTTTTGCCGGTTAAGCGAGAATTCCGGATATTTGGGTGCCGGATAAACAAAAGTTTCCTGTATACTGTATTCGCTACTCACGATGTGGGAGACCAAACGCAGATTGGGTGACCGCTTTGCGGAACACCTCCGTTCAGTCCGTAAGGGGGACCCCGAGCTCCCGGTGGCCTGTCAGTTTAATTCACCGCTCCATTCCCACTCAAACCTCACCGTCCTCGGCCTCTTGCATTGTTCCACGGAAGTTCAGTGTAAGCTCGAGGAACAGCACTTCATCTTTCGATTAGGCACTCTGCAGCCCTCTGGACTCAACATAGAGTTCAACAATTTCAGATCATAAACTCAGCCCCTAATATATATATATATTTTTTTATCCACACTTTTTGTTTGTGCCTTTTTTTCTTCCCTCCCACATGGCAGCTGTCCTTCATTCTGCCAGCGCAATTCACACTTCATCTAGAGCCATCCTTTGTTCCTTAACCTGTCCCATTACCACCTCCTCTTGCCTTGAATATCTCTTAATGCCTCTTTACTTCTCCTGCCTTCCATCCTATCACTGACCTTCCCTTTTGTTCTATCATCCCCTCCCCCTTTTCCCAGCCCCTAAACTTGCTTTAAAATCTATTCCATTTCCTGATTTTTTCTAGTTCTGACGAAAGGTCTTCGACCTGAAACGTTAACTCTGTTTCTCTCTCCACGGATGCTGCCTGGCCTGCTGAGTTTTTCCAGCATTTTCTGTTGTTATTTTGGAAATGTGCTTGTTGAGGTCCTGGAACTGCTGAATTGCAAATGGGCAGCATCTGGAGCATAAAGAGGAGATGGGAGCACATTCATCTTTATGGTGGTCACTTTACTCAGCAACAAGATGAATAGGCTCTTCCATCTGTTCAGGGCAGCACATATGCTGTAGAGGAGTGAAGGGATGTGATTTTTTTCCACTAAAAGACCATGACCATGCCCTCCATCTTAGGGTAAATCTGGTTGTAACCTGAGAGTTGGCCAAATTCTTTGATTGTTTGGAAGATGGTGGGGAGAGATGTAGTGGGTTGGTGACATATAGCAGGATATCATCTGCATAGATTGATATTTAGTGTTCTACTTCCCCAGTTTACAATCCTTGAATGCAGCAGTTCATTCTTTTGGCTGTTGCTTAGACTCTGTGGTCAGGACAAAGAATGGCAAATTGGGAGGCACACCTCTCTAGTCCCTTATTGGAGGGGAATGTAGGTGTGATGTGTCCATTAGTCATCATTGGAGGATAAGGGTGGGAGTAAAGGATTTTGATCCAAAATCTAAACATGTCTCCAAAAGCCATTTTCTTCAGCACAGGGAATAAATAGAAAGCCCCACTCTATGTATTCAAAAGCCTTTTCCTGCAGCCAGCGATAACACCAATGAGTAAATTCTTGCTGTTGTAATGGTGCACAACATTGAAAATTGGGGCAAGTGTATTCTTGCTGTTGCAGTGGTGCATAACAATGTACAGTTATATAGTGTTGTCCACTGAGAGGAGTCCTCAGATGAACCTGTTTTGGTATGGGAGAAGTGGTGACTGAATCAAGCCTGGAGGTCAGCATTTTAGATGACATGGGCCTGCAGGATGCACAGATGTTGGGGCACATGTCCTTTTTTATGTATTAGGGTGATTGTAGCTGATTTCAAGGATTCTGAGAGGGTGTATATAGCAGTATATGAAAGAATAGCTTTGTTAGCATGGGGGTCTGTTCAGGACTGGGGCTTTATAGAACTCAGCTGGAGATCCACTGAATCTGGAGTTTTGCCAGACTGTGGGCCCAAGACTGCTTTTTAGATCTGGGCTATACACTTACAAGGCTCAGGCCACAGCACCAGTCTCAGACTGCCATGACTGTCTGCTCAGAGTGTCTTAGGTCTGCAGGAACCCTGTTCAGGCCTGGGGATAGAGCACACCTCCCATTATCACTGTGCCCCCCCATACGGAACACAAGATTATGAATATTGCCATGGTAGAAGACACAAATAACATTCCGGAAATAGTGGGGAAACAAGGGTCTAGCGATAATGAGGAACTTAAACAAATTAGTATTAGTAAAGAAATTGTACTGGAGAAATTAATGGGACTAAAAGTCGACAAATCCCCTGGACCTGATGGCCTACATCCTAGGGTTTTTAAAGAGGTAGCTACAGCGAAATTGGATGCATTGGTTTTGATCTTTCAGAATTCCCAAGATTCTAGAACGGTCCCCATGGATTGGAAGGTAGAAAACGTAACCCCGCTATTCAAGAAAGGAGAGAGAAAACAGGGAACTATAGACCAGTTAGCCTGAAGGGACAGAATGTTTAAAAATAAGAGTGCAACAGAAAATGGGGCCAAAACAAGGAGAAATGGTAAAAAGACAAAGTTAAAAGCTCTATATCTGAATGCACGCAGCATTCATAACAAGATAGATGAGTTGACGGCACAAATAGATACAAATGGGTATGATCTGATCGCCATTACAGAGACGTGGTTGCAAGGTGATCAGGGCTGGGAACTGAATATTCCAGGGTATCTGACAATTCGGAAGGACAGACAGAAAGGAAAGGGAGGTGGGGTTGCTTTGTTGGTAAAGGATGGGATCAGTGCAGTGGTGAGAAGTGATATTGGCTCAGAAGATCAAGATGTAGAATCGGTTTGGGTGGAGATAAAAAATAATAAAGGGAAAAAGTCTCTGGTGGGCGTAGTCTACAGGCCCCCCGAACAGTAGCAATACTGTGGGACAGAGTATAAATCAACAAATAATGGAGGCCTGTAAAAATGGTACAGTAATAATCATGGGTGATTTTAATCTCCATATTGATTGGACAAATCAAATTGGCCATGGTAGTCTTGAGGAGGAGTTCATAGAGTGCATCCGGGATGGTTTCCTAGAATAGTATGTAATGGAACCAACCAGGGAGCAGGCGATCTTGGATCTGGTACTGTGTAATGAGACAGAATTAATAAATGATCTCATAGTAAAGGATCCTCTAGGAAAGAGTGATCATAGCATGGTTGAATTTCAAATTTAGTTGGAGGGTGAGAAAGTTGTATCTCAAACTAGTGTCCTGATCTTAAACAAAGGCAATTACAATGGCATGAGGGCAGAACTGGCTAAAGTGGACTGGAAACATAAATTAAAGGGTAAGACAGTTGAAATGCAGTGGCGGACATTTAAGGAGATATTTCATAACTCTCAACAAAAATATATTCCAGTGAGAAAGAAAGATTTTAAGAGAAGGGAGCACCATCCGTGGCTAACTAAGGAAGTAAAGGATGGTATCAAATTGAAAACGAAGGCATACAATGTTGCCAAGATTGGTGGGAGACCAGAGGATTGGGAAATTTTTAAAAACCTGCAAAGGATGACTAAAAAAATAATAAAAAGAGAGAGATGATGAATTATGAGAGAAAACTGGCAAAAAATATTAAAACAGATAGTAAGAGCTTCTACAGGTATATAAAAAGGAAGAGGGTAGCTAAAGTAAACGTTGGTCCCTTAGAGGATGAGACTGGGGAATTAATAATGGAGAACGGGGAAATGGCAGAGACTCTGAACAAATATTTTGTATCTGTCTTCACGGTAGAAGACACTAACAACATCCCAAAAATGGATAATCAAGGGGCCACAGGAGGGGGGAACTAAAGACAATCACTATCACTAGGGAAATAGTACTTGGTAAAATAATGGGACTAAAAGACGACAAGTCCCCTGGACCAGATGGCCTGCATCCCAGGGTCTTAAAAGAAGTGGCTGCAGAGATAGTGGATGCATTGGTTGCAATATACCAAAATTCCCTGGACTCTGGAGAGGTCCCAGCGGATTGGAAAACCGCAAATGTAACACTCCTATTTAAGAAAGGAGGGAGACAGAAAGCAGGAAACGGTAGACCAGTTAGCCTAACATCTGTCATTGGGAAAATGCTGGAGTCCTTCATTAAGGAAGCAGTAGCAGAGTATTCGGAAAATCATAATGCAGTCAGGCAGAGTCAGCATGGTTTTATGAAAGGGAAATCATGTTTAACAAATTTGCTGGAGTTCTTTGAGGATGCAACGAGCAGGGTGGACAAAGGTGAACCAGTAGATGTGGTGTATTTGGATTTCCAGAAGGCATTCGATAAGGTGCCACATAAAGGGTTACTGCATAAGATAAGAGCTCACGGAATTGGGGGGTAATATAGCATGGATAGAGAATTGGCTAACTAACAGAAAGCAGAGAGTCGGGATAAATGGGTCATTTTCCGGTTGGCAAACGGTAACTAGTGGGGTGCCACAGGGATCGGTGCTGGGGCCTCAACTATTTACAATCTATATTAATAACTTGGATGACGGGACCGACTGTAATGTAGCCAAGTTTGCAGATGATACAAAGATGAGTGGGAAAGCAAGTTGTGCAGAGGACTCAAAGAATCTGCAAAGGGATATAGACAGGCTAAGTGAGTGGGCAAACATTTGGCAGATGGAGTATAATGTGGGAAAATGCGAGGTTATCCACTTTGGCAGGAAAAATAAAAAAGCAAACTATTATTTAAATGGAGAGAGATTACAAAATGCTACAGTTCAGAGGGACCTGGGGGTCCTTGTGCATGAAACACAAAAAGTTAGCATGCAGGTACAGCAAGTAATCAAAAAGGCAAATGGAATGTTGGCCTTTATTTCAAGGGGGTTGGAGTATAAAAACAGGGAAGTCCAACTGTACAGGGTATTGGTCAGACCACACCTTGAGTACTGCGTACAGTTTTGGTCTCCTTATTAAAGGAAGGATATACTTGCATTGGAGGCAGTTCAGAGACGATTCACTAGGTTAATTCCAGAGATGAAGGGGTTGACTTATGAGGAAAGGTTGAGCAGGCTGGACCTATACTCATTGGAATTTAGAAGAATGAGAGGTGATCTTATTGAAACATATAAGATACTGAGGGGGCTCGACAAGGTAGATGCAGAGAGGATGTTTCCCCTCGTGGGGAAATCTAGAACTCGGTGGCACAGTTTCAGAATAAAGGGTCGTCGCCCTTTTAGAACTGAGATGAGGAGGAACTTCTTCTCTCAGAGGGTCGTAAATCTGTGGAATTCTCTGCCCCAGAGAGCTGTGGAGGCTGGGTCATTAAATACATTTAAGGTGGAGATAGACAGATTTTTGCAAGATAAGGGAGTAAAGGGTTATGGGGAGTGGGCGGGGAAGTGGCTTTGAGTCCAAGATCAGCCATGATCTTATTGAATGGCGGAGCAGGCTCGAGGGGCCAAGTGGCCTAATCCTGCTCCTATTTCTTATGTTCTTATATCGGTAGTAGGGAAAATGCTGGAATCTATTATTAGGACGTGGTAACAGGGCACTTAGAAAATCATAATATGATTGGGCAGAGTCAACAAGGATTTATGAAAGGGAAATCGTGTTTGACAAATCTGTTAAGAGTTTTTTGAGGTTGTAACTAGCAGGGTAGATAAGGGGGAACCAGTGGATGTGGTGTATTTGGATTTTCAAAAAGCATACGATAAGGTGCCACCCAAGAGGTTATTAAACAAAATTAGGGCTCATGAGATTGGGGGTAATATATTAGCATGGATTGAGGATTGGTTAATGGACAGAAAACAGAGAGTAGGAATAAAATAAAAACAGAAAATGCTGGAGATACTCAGCAGGTCAGGCAGCATCTGTGAAGAGAGAAACAGAGTTAACGTTTCAGGTCGATGACCTTTCGTCAGAACTGGAAAAAAGCAGGAAATGGAACAGATTTTTAAGCAAGTGTAGTGGCTGGGAAATGGGGGAGGGGATGATAGAACAAAAGGGAAGGTCTGTGATAGGATAGAAGGCAGGAGAGATTAAGAGACATTAAGAGATATTCAAGGCAAAAGGAGATGGTAATGGTACAGGTTAAGAAACAAAGGATGGCTCGAGATGAAGTGCAAATTGCGCTGGCAGAATGAAAGACAGCTGCCAGGTGGGATAATTTCATTCACTTTGCTTCCAATTTCCACCCTTCCCTCACCTTCACATGGTCCATCTCCGACTCTTCCCTTCCCTTCCTCGACTTCTCCGTCTCCATCTCTGGGGATAGGTTATTGACAAATATTCTCTACAAGCCCACTGACTCCCATAGCTACCTGGACTACACTTCCTCCCACCCTGCCTCCTGTAAGGACTCTATTCCATTCTCCCAGTTTCTCCGTCTCCGCCGCATCTGCTCTGACGATGCCACCTTCCATACCAGTGCTTCCGACATGTCTTCCTTTTTCCTCAACCGAGGATTCCCCTCTACAGTGGTTGACACGGCCCTTAACCGTGTCCGTTCTATCTCCCGCACTTCTGCCCTCACCCCTGCCCCTCCCTCCCGGAACCACGATAGAGTTCCCCTTGTCCTCACCTTTCACCCCACCAGCCTCCACATTCAACGGATCATCCTCCGCCATTTCCGCCACCAAACACATCTTCCCCTCACCTCCCCTTTCAGCATTCCGTAGGGACCGCTCCCTCCGCGACACCCTAGTCCACTCCTCTATCACCCCAACACCCCTTCCCCTTCACCTGGCACCTTCCCGTGCAAGCGCAGGAGATGCAACACATGCCCTTATACCTCCCCCCTTCCCACTGTCCAGGGCCCCAAACACCACTTCCAGGTGAAACAGCGATTTACTTGTACTTCTTGCAATTTAGTATACTATATTCGCTGCTCACGATGTGGTCTCCTCTACATGGGGGAGATCAAACGCAGATTGGGTGACCGCTTTGTGGAACACCTCCGTTCAGTCCGTAAGGGTGACCCCGAGCTTCCGGTCACCTGTCACTTTAATTCACCGCTCCACTCCCACTCAGACCTCACCGTCCTCGGCCTCTTGCATTGTTCCATGGAAGCTCAGCGTAAGCTGGAGGAACAGCACCCCATCTTTCGTTTAGGCACTTTACAGCCTTCTGGACTCAACATGGAGTTCAATAATTTCAGATCATAACCCCGGCCCCTATCATATATATATTTTTTATCCACACTTTTTGTTTGTGCCTTCTGTTCTTCTCTCCCACCTGGCAGCTGTCTTTTATTCTGCCAGCGCAATTTACACTTCATCTCGAGCCATCCTTTGTTTCTTAACTTGTCCCATTACCATCTCCTTTTGCCTTGAATATCTCTTAATGTCTCTCAATGTCTCTTAATCTCTCCTGCCTTCTATCCTATCACAGACCTTCCCTTTTGTTCTATCATCCCCTCCCCCATTTCCCAGCCACTACACTTGCTTAAAAATCTGTGCCATTTCCTGCTTTTTTCCAGTTCTGATGAAAGGTCATCGACCTGAAACATTAACTCTGTTTCTCTCTTCACAGATGCTGCCTGACCTGCTGAGTATCTCCAGCATTTTCTGTTTTTATTTCACATTTCCAGCATCTGCAGTATTTTCTTTTTGTATTTGGAGTAGGAATAAAAGGTCATTTTCAGGTTGGCAGGCTGTGTGGGGTCCGCAAGGATCAGTGCTTGGGCCTCAGCTATTTACAATCTATATCAATGACTTCGATGAGGGGACCGAGTGTAATGTATTCAAGTTTGCTGACGATACAAAGTTAGGTGGGAAAGTAAACAGTGAGGAGGACGCAAAGAGGCTGCAAAGGTTAAGTGAGTGGGCAAGAACATGGCAGATGGAATATAATGTGGAGAAGTGTGAAGTTATCCACTTTGGTAGGAAAAATAGAAAAGCAGAATATTTTTTAAATGGTGAGAGACTAGGAAATCTTGGTATTCAGAGGGACCTGGGTTCACGAATTGTACACGAATCACAGAAAGTTAACATGCAGGACAGCAAGCAATTAGGAAAGCAGATGGATTACAAAGGGATTGCAGTATAAGAGTAAAGAAGCCTTACTGCAATTATATAGGACTTTGGTGAGACCACACCTGGAGTACTGTGTACAGTTTTGGTCTCCTTACCTAGGGAAGGATATACTTGTCTTAGAGGGAGTGCAACGAAGGTTCACTAGACTGATTCTTGGGATGAGGGAATTGTTCTATGAGGAGAGATTGAGTAGACCAGGCCTATATTCCCTAGAGTTTAGAAGAATAAGAGGTGATCTCATTGAAACATATAAAATTCTTAAAGGGCTTGACAGGATAGATGCTGGGAGGAAGTTTCCCCGGGCTGGAGAGTCTAGAACTAGGGTCACAGCCTCAGGATAAGGGGTCGGCCATTTAGGACTGAGATGAGGAGAAATTTCTTCATTCAAAGGGTTGTGAATCTTTGGAATTCTCTACCCCAGAGAGCTGTGGAGGCTCAGTCATTGAGTCTATTCAAGACAGAGATCGATAGATTTTTGGATACTAAGGGAATCAAGGGATATGGGGATAATGCAGGAATGTGGAGTTGAGGTAGAAGATCAGCCACGATCTTACTGAATGGCAGAGCAGGCTCGAGGGGCCAAATGGCCTACTCCTGCTCCTATTTATGTTCTTATGAAATGTGGAAATTTTTGTGATTCACACATAGACATGCTGTTCTTTCTTCACTATGTCAAGATTTGTTTCCTTCTTATTGGGTAATTCAGTCCACTAACATTTAGGGATATTATTTTAATGTTGGCTAAATTAGGATTTGATTTTATAATTGTCCAGGGCCCGTCATTCTCTTCTATTTTGTAGGCTAGGCCTCCTCGTGACTTGCTAGATTGCCTCTGCATCTGCAAGGACATGTTGAGCAATCCTAAATTATCATGTGCATGATTGATTCCCCTTCCCTCCCTCAATAGTTGCAGCTCTCTGTGACAAAGGGGTACAGGTTAGGTGAAAAATCCCTTAGAAAGACAACCAGTGGGTTGTAGCGGAAGGTCAACTGGCTCTCCCTCCTTCCCATCTGGCTCAGCCTGCGAGCTAAATACACAAGCTTCATGAAGTGGCTGATGAAGTGTAACGTTCCCCAGCTGCCTATTTACATTTGTTGCAATTTTTCATTACCATTCACTAGCTTGCGATAGGTTTTTATCTGCGCTCAGGGCACTGCCTATGAAACAATCAAAGATTATAACATTTGGAAGACAGATGTCACAGTTCCTCTACGTCATGGGGAAACTTGGAGAGACAATCATTAAGTGTGTAGGCTGAACATGTGGTATTTATCCACAGGAGGATTTTTGGGGGTGGTCCTGTTGTCCTGATGGTGTGTTGAAATCTATGGTAGGGTTCTTACAAAAGGGATGTTGCAGTGTGACTGGGTAATTAGTGCTACGTTCACCTTGGGCCTAAAGGAGGGGGTGCTTTTGTTTTATCTAGGTTTCTGTCCATGGAGTTGTTGCCAGCTTGGGATCGGGTACGTGGAGTATCCTTCGGGCAGTGCAGCTCTTATCCCTTTGTTTTTCAGGTGGCGATAGCAGCCTCAGAGTGTCAAAGGGGAGTCCTTGGTCAGGATTTTGAGCTTGGCGGAATATAGCATTCATTATTCGATGCCTGAGCTTCAGAGGGCTGCTTTTATGACATTAACAGCCTTGCAAATCCATAGCAACTTAGGAGATATGAACAAAAATTGATAGTCAGTGCCTGTGGAAGTGCAGTTGTCTTTTGACTCCTGCATGGGCCCTGATAATGTTTTTAGTTTGGTAGTTGTGACCTCTCACCACAATGCCCTAGGGGTGTTTTGGGTCTGAGGGCGAGCATCCTGTGGACTGTCCAGGGCGAGTCCAAGTCAGTTGCCAAGGTGTAGGATAGATTGCAGGACGCTCTAGGTGAAGGGGGATTAGTCTATTTTTCTCTATGCCTTCAGAGATGCTGAAGACACAGATATTTTGTGATGTCCTTGGTTGTCGAGATTATTTATTTTTCTAGCTACCTCCTGGTATTTGTTCAGCAAGTAGCTCAGATGTATTCTTATTCCAGTAAAGGTTGTTGCTTCCCTCCCCTAGGCTAGCTTCCAGTAGACAGTGCTCCGTCTGACCTTTTGCCATGTGGATGTCAAAAATGTATGCAAGTACTGCATTAATGAAGGTCTCAGCTGATTTTGGACAGCAGCTCTGTGTAATGCAGTATATTCTGCTTCAGTCCTGTCTCAGGTTCTGGGGATACAGTACATCTCCTTGAGGGATGGCAGGATGGGCTTTAAATGGCGTCTCCTCTGAGTCTTTGATGCAGGATGCAATGCACAAATGCGTTGGCTGTTATTCTACTGCATTCACTGCTATGCATCCAGGAATTGCCTTTAACCTTGTTTTGGGAGGAGTTTGAGTCTGCACAAAGTATAGTCTCTGTGGGTGCTGTATCTTTGGATTGGAACTGCTGGGAAATAAAGGAGGAACTTCTATTTGCTACTGGAGGAGGAAGATCAGTGGAACAGCCTGAATCATTTCAGTAAACAGAGATTAGCAGGCTGGGTCAGGATGAGGAGAGAGGAAGCAATTCTCCAATTGTACCTCCTATGGGACAGTGAGCACCCATGGTGGTTGTAGGTCCAGCTTTTTTGGATGCGTTCTTTAGTACCATTGTAGTTTACTGCAGCGGATTAGTTTTCTGTAAAACTTTGCTGCTATAATCCTATGACATCCCCAGAAATAGTGCACAGAGAATTAAAGTATCATTCTGAATCAGTAGGGAGTGTTTTTTCCAAAGTGTAGACTGAAATATATTCACAAGGAAATGTGAGGGTCAGCACTGCAACTAATCTGAATGTATCTGATTTGAGTACTTTCTACTGCAACCTTCAACAATGTTTCATCATCCAGTATCCAAGCAGAATTTGAAATAACAGCAGAAAATGCTGGAAACACTCAGCAGGCCAGGCAGCATCCGTGGAGAGAGAAACAGAGTTAACGTTTCAAGTCTGTGACCCTTCGTCAGTTCCAGCATTTTCTGTTGTTATTTCAGATTTCCAGCATCCGCAGTATTTTGCTATTGTCCAAGCAGAATTTGTCTAAAGAAAATAAATGATTCCTAATATTATAGTAAAACCACAATTCCCAAAGTTTGCCGTACTGTTACAGCAACATGTGTGCAGAAATGCTAGGAAACTGAGAAATGAGAAATAGTATTATTTGGCATCCCATAAATAAAATCAGATGTTGCAAAAACCCAACTGGTTCACTAATGTCCTCCAAAGAAGGGAATCTGCCACTCCTACCAGGTCTGACCTACAAGTGACTCCAGTCTCACAATATGTGGCTGACTCTTAATGTCCCACTAACTTCTCACAGCAAATAGGCATGGGCAATAAAAGGCACGTCAACATTTTTATAGTGGAAAAGTCTATCTGCCTATCATACTGTAATTGTAGTCATACTGCCATTAGGTGTGCTGTGGCGAGAGTTTATCAGGTCAGACCACCATTCTTCCCTCCATCTGATAAGTTTTTATTTAATTAAGTCATTTCTGCCAGGTTTAATTTAATTCAGTTTTCATGCTTTTTTAAAAATCATTCAGTTATTGTTTCTGCTTTAGTCATTCTTGGCAGTTTTATTTAATTCAGTCATTGCTGTCTGTTTTTATTTAATACAGTCATTGTTGTTTTTTGTTTAATAATTCCTTTACTTCCAATGGGAAGCGTGGCTACCTCCACATCTAACTACCTGCCGACAGGCCCAACCACCACTGTAATCATTTATTTAATTACTGACTTGACATTTTTATTTGTGTGGCTCTGATACTATTTATTTCATTCCTGGCCCCAATATTATGTACTTAATTCTGTGGCTCTGATAATGCTGACGGGCTCGGCTCTGTAATTATTTATTTAATTATGTGGCTCTGATAAATAAGCAAATTAATTCCTGACTTCCTATATTATTTATTTCATTCACTCGTTTTGGTTTTACTCATTCAGTTAATTCACTCCAATATTATTTATTTACTTCATTAACTCCGAGGATACCTGTTGGTCTACCGAGCTCTTGCATTATTTAATTAACTCCGTTGCTCTAAAACAATGCATCTTTCAATTCACCTCAACACAGGCATCGGAGATCCCATTTATATTAAAAGTCTTTTCAATGACATCCACTTCCTAGAAGTGTTCACATTCTCTCATTATCCTCTGACACTGTGAGCAGTGCCGAGGGACATCAGCTAGTACATATGTCGATAGAGATCTCATAAAATTTTAGAAAGAGACATTGCGTGAGGAAGGTGACAATCATTTAATCTATTCCCAGTATTTCCAAGGTGTTTTTTTTAAAAGGAAAAAAGTGACATATTACAAAACCAATAGAAACGGATAAACATATTACATTTTTCCCATCCCCAGAGTCATTGGAAGCAGCCTCCCTTTTCATTAGAATATTCTCAATGGAAATAAGTGAGACGTGTTAGGTCTGTAACTCAGAATCAACGTACAGGTAACTACTGGGTTCAATGGGGTTCTAAAACAAAAAGAAATAGCATTGTTCCAACAACAGTGCTTTTAATGTCAACGTCCCTATACAGTAAAAATCCACTGCAATCAAATAACCTTCCCAAGTACCATCATCAAAGTTAACGGGAGAGCTTTGAATATCCTACAGTACTAATTATTCTACGAAAATAAGCACTGTATTTTTCTAGGGAGCCCTTAAGATATTTCCATTAACCTTACCTGCTGCAAATCTTTGTGCACACATAGTTCTGCCACTGTTAGCTGGTAGCCGCGGCTTGTAATTTCTGCAGTTATTTTGGTGATAGACTCCACTGTCTCAGACTCATCGCCATTTTCCTCAGCCTTTTCCCCTGTACCTTCCCCTCGGAGAAATTGTTTACAGCTTCCAACATACAGACCATAAGCAGCGCTGATTACAGGGAAGGGGCTGAAACCCCGTTCTCTGCACGGCACACTTGAACAAGCTGTCTTACCGCGAACGAACGGGGGCAGACGGGGTTGTGGCGGATACTGGTGTATATTTCGCAGTCATTGCCTTGCCACTTACCCCCGGCACCGTGTTGGTTATGCTGGGCCGGCCGAAGCATGATGGGAAGTCCCTGGCAGAGGGTCCGCGCGGTCAGAGCTCGAGACTCTCCTCGTTTCAAAGCGTTTGTCTGGGCTCGAGGCGCGAGCGCGCGCCGGAGTTTGGACTAACGGCATCGCGGGTGGACGTTGGGCGCTGCCATCTCCCGCATCGCGGGTGAACGTCGGGCTCCAGCGGCTCAAGGCACGGTTGCTATGGTGAAGCGGCGCCTGCAGGGCAACCCTGGAGGCCGACGTGAGCGAAGCGTGATCCATTGGAGCCTCAGGCTGGGACGATGAAGCGCGGCTTTGGGGGGGGGTCTGTGAGTGAGCGAGAGGACTAGGAGTGCAACTTAGCTAAGTGCGTGCAAAAAAAGCGTCGACCAAACTGTCAGTACCGCGGGGTCGCGGGCGTTGGATCTTTGGATGTACAGAATCCAGGCAGAAGAAGGCGCCCGCGCACCTGAGCCAATGTTGACAGCAAGTGCTCGATTTTGGGTTTCTTCCGCTGTATCGTCGAGCGAGGGGGTGGAGAGGAGAGAAGATTATCATTTTGTTTAAGTGCTATTAGCTTCTAACATATAACTGAACTCACTCATGCACTAGTTTTACAAAGTGCGTCAATTTCACCAGTAAGACAGTTTTTGCAATTTAAGTGACTGCACCAATGCCAGATTATAGCAGCAGCAGTGCGAATGTTATGGATAAGCGCACAACACTCTTTTGAATATAAAGCAAAGCAAATTGTCAAACAGAAGTGTAAGAACTTATTATTGATCGTCAAGTCTCACTTTCATTTCCCCAGTGTTGTGAGCTCAATGGCCCATAATTTGCGGTCAGCGGCGAAGCAAAGGTGCTCACCGCTGGCCCCAAAGGTGTGGCGAGAAGTTTACCTTTTTTGACATTCAATTGATTTCAGTGCAGTGTACTGGGAATTACCTAGTACAATACCCACTGACACCTGGGAATCCCTGGCCCAAGACCGCACAAAGTGGAGGAGAAGCATCCGGGAAGGCGCCGAACACCTCGAGTCTCTTCGCCGGGAGCAAGCGGAAGCCCAGCGCAAGGAGTGCACGTCAACCCAAGCACCCCACCCACCGTCTGCCCCACCTGTGACAGAGACTGTAGGTCCCACATTGGACTCATCAGTCACCTGAGAACTCATTTTTAATGTGGAAGCAAGTCATCCAAGTTCCGAGGGACTGCCTAAGAAGAAGAGTACGATGCTGCTGTAATGTCAAGAAGCTGTCTAAGCAGCCAATCACATTGCAGAATTCTCACAGACAGGAAACCAGGAAATGAGAAACTGCTTTTATCTTGGCTTTTTAAAAATGTTAGAGAGTGAAATAAAGATTGGGACTCTCACATGGGGATAAGATATGTAAGGGGTTTTGTGTGTCGTGCTTGTATCGCAGACGGTGCTGGTGCGGGGTTAGGCCTTCGTTGCCTAATACTATTGCTTGCTCTGGTCTCCGGCCAGCCTTGTTGCAATAAGCACCTGTGAGTGGTTCGACCCACTCGCCCTTACGGTTCTAACACTGGACTTAGGTGCGAGAGCAGTAATGCAGAGAAAACTCAAATAGACCCGGTTGAATAGTACGAAATGGAAATCTTTATTGCATAGCGTCCAAGATCATGAAGTACATGTCATAGGCACAAATTAACGATAGTACAAGTATACATACATTCATAAAGCTTGGTCTATGGTAATGAAGAACGCACGGCACGTCGTAAAAAGGGGAACACATTATACTTTATCCTTAATAAAACCACCCTCCCCTATCAATACCTACACTACATCTAGATTTGTAGGATCGGGAAACATGCTCACCACTCGTGATACTTCGGAGAATTTTAAAGTGAGGCGCTCGGCTCGTTTCGCTGCAGCGCCTGACTGTCACGTGTTTTGAGGGGTCTCTGTACCCCACTTGTTTATCTTCGCTGCTGCTGCAAGCAGGCTGGGCTCCCCGTTGTCATGAAGAGCTCGACAGTGCTCGGGCCCGGCTGTAGAACTCAAAGAAAAGTCTTCCTGGACCGATACCAGTTGCCGGTAGAATTCAAAAAAAGAGTCTTCCTGTATCGACACCAGTTGTCGATAAAATTCGAGGAAGAGTCTATGACCAGTTCGTGCAGTAACTGATAGAGTTCGTATAAATTCGGCGCGGTCGGGGTTTACTGACCGCGGCGGCACGTGGATTCTTCTTCTCTTCTCATCTCGTCTCGTCTCGTCTCTTCGGGCCTTCGGGTCCAGAACACCGTTTACCGACACTCGGGATGGTGCACCCGGTTACCGGCCTTCGTCGAGGCGGCTCGTTCCGTTTGAGCTCCACCCAACATTCGAATAACTGTCCAGTGCGGCTAAAAGTCCAGAGTCAACAGTCCAGAGAGACAAGAGCACGAATCAAGCGAATAAGAATCGAATCAAGGGAGTCAGAGAGCGATGGACATTTGTTGTCTATAGTTATAGTGCTGTGTTCCCTTATCTCCCGCTCAAATCTTAATGTTTGTCCTTTGTGAAATATTGGCGCTCAAAACTCCCAGCATGGGGTGATTCTTGTCTTTAACGGGTTTCGGTAGCACCTGAGACTGGCCAACTACCCGTTAATGTTTTCCCCATTGTTGAACCGGCTCGGAGCCTCCCTGGCTGGGTTTTGGGGGCCCCCGAATACTTGTTTAATCACCCGAGAATGGCTCTCTCATTGTAGAGCCGTGGGGGTATTTGCGTATTGATGTGTCTGGATGGGCCTTCGATTGCCCAGTACAATGGTCCTTACTTGTGCATGGAAAACGATTCCAGCACTCATATCTTTTGCTATTGTCACAAATGCAAACAGGTTGCATCCTGTCTTTATCAGTGCTTATCGAAAATGTTTATTCGAGCGCCATCTTGTCTGCCCACTGTACTTCTGGAAACTTCTGCCACGATGCGCGGCGGCCATTTTACAGGCTTCTGTGTCCTGTTTAATCATGACAGCATTTCGTTTAAATAAACTGATCAAATGAATCTGCTTCTATCTCGTTATTTCGAATCGCGATAATTGCGAAACTTTACAGATAGAAGCTGAAATATCCTGAACATACATTTAATTTTTTTTAAGTTTTTTAAAAATTGTAATTTTTATCATAATGGAGAAATTTGACACTCCACAAATATAAAAATTAGTTTTTCAGGACCAGAACATTTGTTTACCAGTCAATACGCTGTTATAACCCCAGTTACACCTATTCTGACAAGGCTTAACATTTAATGAGTTATTTAACAGAGATATTAACGTGGAAAAGCCCAGGTTTGCATCAGTTTCACTGATTACATTGATAGCCGTCTAGTGGGGGGGGGGGGGGGGGGGTGGATCCACAGCGCAGCCAGTGTCGGAGCAATGAACGATTGACCGCAACTTCAGGATTTCCACGTTTAGATGTGCATTCACTAAATCCTGAAGTTGCAGTCAGTTTCAGAGGGGTAATGACAGCAAACACTGTTACTTTGCCGTTATTATCCACCACAAATTCCGGGGGGCCAATGTTTTTGGCTCAATTGAACGAGTTGTAAAATATACTGGTATTGAAAAGATGGATGAATAATAATCTTTTCCTTACCATTTATTATTGTATATATGTCTGTAAGATCACCTACCAGGCATCTCTTTTCCAGGCTTAAAACTCCGAATCTCTCCAGCCTTTCATTGTAACTCAGACCCCCTGACACCAGGGAGCAGCCTTATGGCTCTTCTTACACTGCCTCCAGCAATTGACTGTCGCCATGACCAGAGCACAGTACTAGAGGTGTAGTCTGACCAGAGTACTGTACATCTTGACTTCCTCTGACATTTCCAACTTTTTGGCTCTGTAGTTCACCATTCTATTGGGTTTTTGGTTACTGCTCTGCTTGTTTAGTGTTTACTAAGACTCATAAGTCTCTTTCCACTTCATTGCTAGCTATTTCAACGCCATTCATGGAGCCGACATGTTGTTTATTTTTCCATCCTATTTGCAACACATTGCAATTGTCTATTATATTTCATCTGCCATTGATTTGCTCACAACTCATTTTATCCAACTCACTCTGTAATTTCTGAACTGCTTCCTCTGATTCCACTGCTGTCAGTTTTGTATCTGCAGCAAATCTTACCACTTTGTATTGAGTTTCTGAGCCCAGGCCATTTATGTAAATAAGAAACAGTAGTGGTTCCAACACCAAGCCCTGGGGCACGCAACTCAGCATTCCTCCTACCTACCCCAACATAACTCCCCTAACGATTACTCATTACTTTCTACCCTTCATCCAGTTTCTTTTATCGGGTTAAATGGCAGAAGTGATGTTAGCATGAACCTGCTCAGCTTTGTCATTTTTCATGCATCAATTTCTACTTGTCACATCCACCATCCCCTCAGCTATTCGCATTTTCTCTGTGTATCATAAATGTCTTTAATTTCTTTGATTTCTCTCTTTTGTCTCCTGCTGTCTCAGCTGTGGCTCAGTGGGTAGCACCCTCGCCTCTGAGTCAGAAGGTTGTGGGTTCAAGTCCCACTCCAGAGACTTGAGCACAAAATCTAGGCTGACATTCCAGTGCAGGATTGAGGGAGTGCTGCATTGTCGGAGGTGCCGTCTTTCGGATGAGACGTTAAACCGTCAGTCTTGGATGAGTCTTAACTTCCTCCAGCTAAACATTGGGAAGACAGAACCTATTGTCCTTGGCCCAAAACACAAACTCTGCTCCCTTGTGACTAACTCCTCCCCCTCCCCACCCCGCTACTGTCTCAGGCTGAGCTAGTCTTCACAACCTCTGTGTCCTATTTGACCCAGAGCTGAGTTTCTAATCCCATATCCTCTCCGACACAGACCCCTCTGTAACATCACTTGTCTCTGCCCCTACGTCAGCCCATCCACCACTGAAACCCTCATACATGCTTCTGTCACGCCAAAAGATTCAATTACTCCAATGATTTCCTTGCTGGTCTTCCACCCTCCATAAACTCCAGCTCATCCAAAACTCTGCTGCTCATCTCTTATTCTGCACCAAGTTTCACTCACCCATCACTTCCATCTTCACTGACCTACACTGACTCCCCGTTCTCCACTGCCTCAAGTTTAAAATCCTTGTCTTTCTCTTCAAATCTCTCCAAGCGCTCTGCAACCTCCTCCAGCCTTGCACCCCTTCCCCTCCCATGAACTTTCTGTTCCTCTGACTCTGGCCTCTTGTACATCTTCCCCAACCCCCTCCGCCTCACCATTGGCAGTTGTGCCTTCAACTACCTAGGCCCTCCTATCTGAATTGTCTCCCTGAACCCTTTTGTCTCCCCACCTCCCTTTCCTTTATGGCCCTCCTTAAAACCTACCTCTGTAACCTAGCTTTAGGTCACTCCTAATCTGTCCTTTAGCTCAGCATCTGTTTTCCTCGCACCTCTGTAAAGCGGCTTCAGATATTTTTCTGCGTTAAAGGCACTGAATAACCAGAGGATCCCAATGTGCATGCTCTTACTTCGCATCATTATATTCACCTACCAATTCAGAATGCCCAGCACAGTAATTATATAGTGTCTGGGAATGCCAAATTTGGAGGAAAGTTGTAAACTTCCAGAGTCTTTCCCATTCTTCAAATTAAAGCACTTTCCAAATGCTAAACTCTCAACATCCAGCATCTTGTTTCATAATTTCATTGAATCATAGAATCATACAGCACAAAAAGAGGCCATTCGGCCCATCGAGTGCGCTGGCTCTTTCGAAGAGAAATCCAGTTAGTCCCACTCTCCCGCTCTTTCCCCATATCCCTGCAATTTTTTCTCCTTCAAGTATTTATCCAATTCCTTTTCGAAGGCTACTATTGAATCTGTACCCACCACCCTATCAGGCAGTGCATTCCAAATCCTAGCCACTCATTGCGTAAAAAAGTTTTTCCTCATGTCGCCTCTGGTTCTTTTGCCAATCGCCTTAAATCTGTGCCCTCTTGTTATCGACCTTTGTATGTTTTCCAAACGGGATAATTTGTTTTCATACTTTTTGTGTTATCTTTGTTATGACTGTTCTGCTTCTGGCAATCCAGAGGAGGTGCTGTTTATACAGACTGAGAATGGAGAGCCACATCGATATTGCCCTACTTCCATCAAATTCTTAAACTAACTTTGGTACCATCATTCATTCTTCCTCCTCTTCTCCCTTTCTCATCTTCCTCCTCCATTGGTCAGTTGGGCTAATTGCTATACTATGTGGAGAATGCTGTATTAAAAATTATGAAGACACCCTTTTGTTTATTTGTTTTGTAAATTTTGTGCTCATGGTGCAGCAAACTTTTTTCCCACTTTTTGCGGCTGATGGCAGTATTATATACTTGAAGATCGGGTATTGCATGGGACCGATACAGAATAAAGCTCATTCTGCTCTGTCTCAGTCCGAGAGGAGCAGCTCTTCCTATATCATCTCAGTTTGGCATTTCCAGTTCACAGGTCACCAGTCGTTGTATATTGTATATTTTCTATTTGATATGCATTTTGTGCTGAGTTATCAGTATGGACTTGCAACTACGAGGTTGAGAAACAAAACTTGGTTTCCCTTGGTGCTGATACAGCCAACACAGAGAGGCTTCCATCCCATCAATTTTGGGCTGGTTTGAATCCAAGACATAAAAGACAGCATGCTAATGCACAGTGCCATCCAGCTCCTTAAGTAACTACGACACTTAGAGTTGGTAGAACTGTTGCGTGTTCTTTCCTGTCTCCGCTCCATTCTGTCTCTGAGCAGCAGAAGAAAAAGATGCTACCAGCACTCAGGAAAGGGACCTGATATGATCAGTGTTTTTGTTTTGAAGAAGTAATGCTTTTTTCATCTTTGCTTTGTGCAATTGAGTGATTGCATTTACATTACTGCTAGAGGCACCATCTTTCAGATAGAATGTTAAATATAGATTCCATCAACTTCCAATACATTTTTTTCTCTTGGCTTGTACAAGTGAGGTGGCTTTACTAAGTGTACGACTGCATAATACTTCTTAAAAATGCAAGCACACAAGTACGCACATGGCCCTTAAGTGTTTCTAAAAACAGGGTTTATTGTAAAATAACTTTGTTGTCACTCTACTTTCAGGTCAAATAATTGTGATTTGGGTGATAGTATCTCCAAACAATGATAAACAGAAATACACATTAAAGACCAATCATGATTATGTGCCAGAGCAGGTGATTGCAGAAGCAATCAGGAAGAAAAGCCGGAGCATGTTGCTGTCACCTGAACAGCTGAAAATGTGTGTGCAGGAGTACCAGGGCAAGTACTACTACAACTTGCATTTATATTGCGCCTTTAATGTAACAAAACATCCCAAGGCGCTTAACAAGAGCACTATCAATAAAAATTTGACACCGAGCCACATAGGAGATATCAGGACAGATGACCAAAAGCTTGGTCAAAGAGGTAGGTTTTAAGGAGCATCTTAAAGGAGGAGAGAGAGGCGGAGGGGTTTAGGGAGAGAATTCCAGAGCTTAGGGCCAAGGCAGCTGAAAGCATAGCCGCCAATGGTGGAGCTATTAAAATCGGGGATGCGCAAGATGCCAGAATTGGAGGAGCGCAGAGATCTCGAGGGCTTCTGGGCTGGAGGAGGTTACAGAGATAGGGAGGGGCGAGGCCATGGTGGGATTTGAAAAGAAGTATGAGGATTTTAAAATTGAGGCGCTGTCGGACCGGGAGCCAGTGTAGTTCAGCAAGCACAGGGGTGATGGGTGAACGGGACTTGGTGCGAGTTAAGATATGGGCAGCAGAGTTTTGAATGAGCACCAAGTATATGTAGGATGGCAGATATGTGGCCGGACAGGAGAGCGTTGGAATAGTCAAGTCTAGAGGTAACAAAGGTGACTTCACCTGACGAAGGGGCAGCAGCTCTGAAAGCTTGTGATTTCAAATAAAACTGTTGGACTATAACCTGGTGTTGTGCGACTTCTCACAGAGGTAACAAAGACATGGATGAGGGTTTCAACAGCAGATGAGCTGAGGCAGGTTTGCAGTCAGGTGATGTTACGGAGGTGGAAGTAGGCAGTCTTGGTGACGGAGCGGATATGTGGTCGGAAGCTCATCTCGAGGTTAAACACAGCACCAAGGTTGCAAACGGTCTGGCTCAGCTCCAGACAATTGCCAGGGAGAGGGATGGAGACAGTGGCCAGGGAACGGAGTTTGTGGCAGGGACCAAAGACAATGGATTCGGTCTTTCCAATATTTAGTTGGAGGAAATCTCTGCTCATCCAATACTGGATGTCGGACAAGCAGTGTGACAAATCAGAGACAGGTGGAGGGGTCAAGAGTGGTGGTGGTGAGATAGAGCTGAGTGTCGTCCGCTTACATGTGGAACCTGATGTTGTGTTTTCGGTTGATGTCGCCAAGAGACAGCATGTAGATGAGAAATAGAAGGGGGCAAAGGATAGATCCTTGGGGGAATCCAGATTATGGTGCAGGAGTGCAAAGAGAAGCAGGTGATTCTCAATAGATAAGAATGGATCCAGGCAAAGGCAGTTGCACCCAGCTGGACGACGGAGGAGAAGCGTTGGAGGAGGATGGTGTGGTCAACTTGTCGAAGGCTGAAGATAGGTCGATAAGGATGAAGAGGGATACTTTACCATGGTCACATAGAATTTCATTTGTGACTTTGATAAATGCTGTTTCAGTACTGTGGCGGGGTGGAAACCTGATTGCAGGGAATCAAACATGGAATTGCGGGAAAGATGGGCATGGATTTGGGGGACGACAACATGTTCAAGGACTTTGGAAGGGAAAGGGAGGTTGGATATGGATGTTAGTTTGCAATGACAGAGGGGTCAAGAGTGGGCTTTTTGAGGAGGGGGTGATGATGGCAGATTTGAAGGGGACAGTATCTGAGGAGAGGAAACCATTAACAACGGAAGGGAAGTTGGGTGGTCAACAAGGTGGGAATAAGGTCGAAGGAGCAGGATGTAGGTCTCATGGACAAGATGAGCTCGGAGAGAGCACAGCGGGAAATGGGATAGAATCTAGAGAAAGATGTGAGTTCAGGGTTAGGGCAGCGGGGAACATTAGGGGAAGTTTGGCCCGGTGGGATAGGGGAAGGGAGGGAAGCGGCAGTGTAGGATCCGTTCCTTGGCGGTTGGTTCAGATAAACCTGAGGAAGTTCTAGTTATCCCCAAGGCGGAGAAAGTGAAAGGTAGCGCCTGTACAATGAAACCGAAGGGAAGCTATGACTTGGAACAATTGGTCCGTTGCACCACAGAAAGGTATCGGGGGTATGTGAAAAATAATCTCGCAGTGTTCGCCACTCACCGACATGACTGTGGTAGGGTAACGGGGGTAGAGGTGGAGGTACACGGGGACCCAATGTCGCGACCTCAGAAACAGTATAGTTTTCCCCGGGAGGCAGAGAAGGACTTGGAAACTGCACTGAGCTCCCTCGTGGAACAAGGGGTACTGAGACTGATAGCAACCCAGGTAAATTCACCCCTATGGCCAGTTAAGAAGCCCGATCAGTCATGGATAGCCACGGTAGACTAGGGGTTCTCAATAAAGGTATTCCAGCATGCGCACCCACGGTAGCAGCAGTAGCCGATCTAATAGGGAATATCCCTGCGGAGGCAACGATGTTCACTGTATTGGACATAGCTAACGGGTTCTGGTCTATCCCAGTAAGACGAGAGGATCAGCATAAATTTGCCTTTACATTCAAAGGGCAACAGTATACGTGGACGTGCCTCCCGCAAGGGTTTCATAACAGTCCCTCGATTTTCCATCAGTGTATGGCTAATGCTTTAAAGAATTTCAGTCAGCCTAGCCAGTTGATCCAGTACGCGGATGACCTATTATTATTCTCAGAAAGTGCAGAGGACCACGGACCACTACTGGATGAGCTACTAAAGCTATTGGGGGAGGCAGGGTTTAAGGCAAACCCCAAGAAAGCCCAAATAGGACAGGAGGAGGTGAAATTCTTAGGATTGACGATTAGGGCAGGGGAAAGGGCTATAGACGAGGCAAAGAGGAGGGCAGTACAGGAACTACCCACTCCAAAGAGTGTAACTGGGGTGAGATCTTTTCTTGGTATGACAGGGTATTGCAGGGATTTTATTGAAGGCTATGCAGCCACGACAGCCCCTTTGCTTAGACTCCTTAGGAAAGGAGTAGGATGGGAATGGGATGAGAGTTGTAAGGAGACATTTACTAGCCTAAAGGAAAATTTACAAACTGCACCTGCACTAGGAGCAATAAACGGGAATGAAGATTTTTATCTGGAGGTAGTAGCTACTGGGGATAGTTTGAGTGCAGTGTTGCTCCAAGAACGGCATGACAAGTTGAGGCCAGTAGCTTATGCCTCCCGACTCCTGACAGATGTAGAGAGGGGTTACTCGAACTGCAAAAGACACCTTTTGGCGAGCTATTGGGCCGTCAAATGTTTCCAATTATTTACGGGGTCATCTTTAATAACCTTACTGACATGTCATACCCCGACACAGATGCTATTGGACGGGAGGATAAAAGATGGGACAGTGAGTAGCAGTCGTATTGCCCGCTGGACATTGCTACTCTCCCAGATGAACCTGAGGGTGGAAAGATTGGCGGAACCTAAGCTGGCCTTGAACATGATTTACCCAGGGACGAATCACATGTGCACGGTAGAAGGGGTATGGGATGTAGACGTGGGATTCCGGGCCGGGCAACATCCGACAGGGAGAGATATATATGTGGATGGATCCAGCTCGGTGACAAACGGAGAGCGTAGGACAGGGTGTGGAATTTATGACCCAGGGGCTGGAATAGAGAAAGCCATCAAACTCCCCAGCACACTGAGCGCACAGCAGTCCGAGCTGGCAGCTGTAGCTTATGTGGTCACGCATCCCAAGAGTTCCCAACCCCCTACAAGTCCGCTGACGGGAAACCGTTAGTAATCGCCCCACTGCTGAACACAATCCTGGGCGTTACGGGCAATAAAGGGGAGTATTACATTCAGAAAGTAAAGGCGCACTCTAAAACCGAGCCTAAATGGAAAGGTAACCAGAAGGCCGACGAGTTGGCAAAAAAGGGGGCCAGGGAGGGAGTACTTTGGTACCCGTACCGATCTGGACAGATCGCGGCCATAAGGGATATGGAGGGCCCACAGGAGGTGAAGTTGCCCCCAGACCTGACCCAGGTTCAAGCACAAGATGTGGTTTTAAAAACTGTGATTAAGAAAAGGGTAGATGGGGAACCAATTGAGGGTCCTTTTGGAGCAGCAGATATAGTGGTATGCAGTGCAGCTGCCAAAACGGACAAAGTGGTTCCACATTAATCAATGTAAACTCTATGACCCCGGGAAGAGGGAATAAAACGAACCAGAGCCCAGGGAACGATCATGAGTTTGACCAATGTAAGTTTTCCTCCCATGTTGTGGGATGATGACAAAAACCCAGAGAGCGGAGCGGTGAGAAGGAGTAGTCGAACACCCCGACCTAGGGTGCCTTGGACGACGCCTTGCACACTGATCCCGAGCCGCAAGAGGTCCCAACCGGACAGTAAGGAAAAAGGGACGCGGTGATTGCAGAAATCACAGCATGTATAATATGTATATAACTTAAGTTTGACCTGTGGAGGGAAGACCTCTCACAAAGCAGTGCTATTTGTCTTTTCTTTTATTTGCAGAGGCGAGTCGAACGGAGGATGCAGGATGGAATGCATTCTGTGGCTGGGCCTGTTGGTAATCCTGATCAGATCAGGACAGATGGAGTGAGGCGACATCGAGATGTCGTTTACTTACGGGTGTATGGGAGGAGCCGGGCCCACCGTAACACAGGGAGGTAGAGCACGGGGCACTGATGGGATAGCTACATACTTCCATGAGGGAGAATGGCCGGGTTGGTTGGGGTCAAATTCCACTAAATATTCTAATTACACTGGTTACAAATTCGGTGAAGTATTAGTGCCCTGCCCCAAATTAAATATCGCCACCAAAAAGGTACTGGTGAACGAGGGAAGGCAAGTGTGCCTAGAATGCTGGGGAAGTATCTCCGTGGGATGGTGGTGGTGGCTACGGAAAACAGACAAGGCAAAGGGTAATGAATCCACGGATTGGGAAAGATTGGGAAAAGACTTGTACAGATCGATTGTGGGGACAAAGGGGGGTGGGTGAAATTATGTTGGGACAAGTGGTGGAAGGAGGAACAAGGGGTTTATGTATGTGTGGGAGGATCGGAACGTAAATGGCAGAAGTGGGTGTCCATCGCTTTTAAATGGCAATGGCAAGATTCCGGGTCTGGAATAGGCTGGACTCAGAGTTTCGATTCGTGTGTGGTCCCAGATCCTACAACAAACGCAGTCAATGCTACCGAACTAGTAGCGCACGATAAGAAGCCCCTACCATCAGCCCCAAAGATACGGGATCAGCTAAAGAGGATACTGGGGGAGGGTAATTAGATTGAGGGACAGGAATTACGAGAAGATTATATATTACATTTTGGGTATGATATCCCGCCATTACCTGAGCATTTGACAAAACTGGTAAAGGATGTGGAGCTTTCCCAAAAACATTACTACACTCTCCAGCAGGAAAACAGAGAAACGCGAGAGGAGATCAAGGAAATGACCACCCCACCTTGGTGGGACATTGGGTTTAATATTGAAATTCCCCCCTGGATCCGAATTGCCTCACATGTATTGATAATTGTGCAATTAATTATGGTGGTGTATCTATTTGGGTTATTGTGTAAAACGAAATGAAGGGTAAAAAGGGGAAAACAGGAAAGACTGTATAAAGGGGATTTGGGATTATAGAATCAAATGTATAGAATGTGAAAAAAAAAGGACAAAAATGAGAAGTCGCACAACACCAGGTTATAGTCCAACAGATTTATTTAATTTTACAAGCTTTCGAAGCAGTTCACTCCTTCGTCAGGTAAGTTAGCAATGAGAGAATCTCCCAGAATTCACAATTTAAACCCAGACAAAATCTATTCACATTATTCCTGTTGTGCTACTTCTCATTTTTGTCCACCCCAGTCCAACGCCGGCATCTCCACATCAAAAAAAAAGGAATGTGAGATTTGGCTGGGACCGACAATGCACTCTCCACAGCAGAAGGATGGGCGGGAGTAATATCTCTAATGTAAGAGATATTAAAGGGGGGAGATGTAGGATCCGTTCCTTCCCCCCAACTGTAAAAATTGGACTATGAAATATAAAAACCCAGAACTGCACAGCCCGCAAAATGAGATGGCAATAAAGGGTTAATTCAAACATTGCAGCCGAAGCTATGAACCATCAAGAGACTGGATCACAGACAATCTAATATACGAATGCTTCTGAACAAGAACATTCGCATATTCATTTACCTTAAGGGGTTACATTGTTAAAAAAGACCATGGCCCCAGAATAACAAGTATCAGTGCAGGCCTAGACAATGGGCCGGGCCTTGAACCATTTGAATACGAATGCTAACAGAAACCAACAATTAGCATATGCAGTCACCTTGGGAAGGTTGCATTGTCAGAAAGGACCTCAATGCAGCACTTCGAAGAGAGTCGGTGTGGGAAGCTAATGGAAGAACAGCGAGCAGAAAGATTCGGGCCTACAATTAACTCCAGGAGACAGTCGATCGGGAGTGATGATTGTATGTTTCAGTCAAATCATAGAGGGGGCTTTTGTGATTGAGTCTGAGTAAGTTTGTAAGTTTCCGTCAGATCACAATGAGGGTTCTGTGATTGAGTCTGGGCAACTTTATATGTAACAGTCAAATCGCGGACGGGTTTAACTGTGTCATATTGTGTCGATGCAAATGACCCTTGCGTGGGGGTTTGTATTTTGGGGTTGTTAGCCTAATATAAATCGTAGGGATTTATACTGGGGAAGTAATTGTGTGTGTGTGTTCAATAAACGAACGAATCAAAGGTTGAGCCAAAACCCTGTGCCGTGTGTATTTTTTTCTTATAAATCCTGACGTCCAAGAGCTGTGTGTAACGGGGGACCAGTATCGGAGAAAAAACCCTTACAGCAGATGGTCTCGATCTTTGTGACAAGAAAGTCCATGAGTTCCTCGCACTTGTTATTGGAGGTGAGGGTGGAGGCGGCACGGGAGGGTGGTTTAAGGAGACAGTTTGTGGTGAAGTGAAGTCGGGGTTTATCTTTCTAGGGTGATCTTTGAATAGTACATACTAAAATTGAATGGCTGTGATGAATACTTACTGGAAAAGTATCCATTAAGTCAGTATAAGGTAAAAAAATTGAGCATAGCCTGTAATATAGGTATGTGTTATCTATTCATTTTTTCCTGTCTTCTGCACTGTTGAAGCGTGATAGCTTTAGGAGATTTTTTTATTGTTTTCTTTTGTGTGTTTCATTTCAGCAGTTTTTTTTGTAATTTATTTACCTTTTACTTTTTCTGTGTAGTTGGTTCTTTTGGTGAGTTACAGAACCACCAACAAAGAACTAACGATGAAGATATTACTGTAAAGACACTGATGTTGACTCAGACCCAGCAACAATTTGCCACTTTGTGTCAATTGGTTTAACCTGCTATATTTAGAATGCAGTGGAAAGCAAAGCATCAAATGTTTTCACTTTGAATTTTACTACAACTGATAAAGCTCCAAGTTAATGGAAGTGATGAAGTGTTGCAGTCCTCAAGATGAAGCAAACTTAATTGTGGAGAAACCTCAATACAAAGAGATTCTGTTATATATTTTATATCATAATTATTGTGTGTGTGTGTGTATATGTATATATATATGTGTGTGTGTGTGTGTGTCATCCTGCTTCAATAATAGTTTGTGGCAGAGAATTCCACATTCAACCACCTTCTGTGCAAAGAAATTTTGTCAACATCCATTTTAATTCTTTTTGTTATTATCTTATATCAGTGCCTTCTTATTACTGTCTCGCCAACCAGTGGAAATAATCATTATTTATCTTGTATTCCTTTGTAATCTTGAAGGCCTCTATCAGGTCACCCTTTAACCTTCTCAGCTCTTCTGGAAAAAAACCTTACTTCTCAAACCTCTCAATAATTTAACCCATCAACCTTGGTACTGTATATCCTAATGATTGTACACAAACTTTTTCATTGCTTTGATATCTTTCCTATAATGGAGTGTCCAAAACTGTAGACAATACTCTACCTGCAGACTAAAGGTTTTGTACAAGTTCAAAATTACCTCCTTGCTTTTGTATCCTATGCTCTAGATACAAACCAAGGAAAATGTGCCATATCTTGCAAAAGAGCCTCATTTATTGTGTCCATTTTCATGCATATTTTGGTTACTGGTCTGGACCAAGGCCAGTTCTTATATCTCCTTTTTTTCCCTCTTGGGCCCTCTCCAGCCCTTCTCTCTTGTTTCCTCCCTTTCCTGTCACCCAGTTGTGCCACCATTCATTTCTCCCCCTCTCGGGTGTTGCCCCCTCCGCCCCACCCCCCCGAACCAAACCCAACCTGAATCTACTCTGCCTTCCTACTCCTTCCTAGGCTTGAATCTCCTTGGATAAGCCCATAGCTAACCTCTTGTGCTTCTCTTGGCATTCTCTGAACAGCCCATCGAGGCACCGGTTGATCCTTATGATCAGCAACCCCAACTACCCCATCCTCCTCTCCTGTCACCAACTTTCCCATCCAGCGCACCTACTGGGGTCAACCGCATCAACTTCCTTCCCGGCCGACTCATCCCATGCACCACTACCCCTTTAGACTCTTCAGTGGATCAACAATCACCAACCCTCACTGCATTTCCCTCCAAAAAGTCTGTCCCTCAAAATTCTCATCTTTGTGTTCAAATCGCTGCAAGGTCTCAACCCTCACTATCTCTGTTACCTTCTCCAGCCCTGCATTCCTCCAATTCTGTCCTTTTGTGTATCCTCCATTTTCTTCGCCCCACCTTACCTTCAGCTGTCTCGGCTCCAAGCTTTGGAATTTCTTCAACTTCGCTCCTCCCCATGATGGTGCATTTAAAACTGGAGACTCTCCAAATGAGAAATCATAAGAGTCCATATCCAGCCATTACATGATATATGTTGACAAAAGTGAGAAGTCGCACAACACCAGGTTATAGTCCAACAGCTTTATTTGAAATCATAAGCTTTCGGAGCGCTGCTCCTTCGTCAGGTGAAGGAGCAGCGCTCCGAAAGCTTGTGATTTCAAATAAAGCTGTTGGACTATAACCTGGTGTTGTGCGACTTCTCACTTTTGTCCACCCCAGTCCAACACCGACATCTCCGCATCATGATATATGTTGAAACTCTGTAATGATCCACTGTCTGCCCTTTTCTGTCAAAATATTTGAAAGCAGAGCCTATTTTGAAACAAGTTCTTTCTGTGTGGTTGTGAACATCATTGCTTGTGCTCAGGGGCCTAGAATCATCACAAGAAGGTTCACATTTCCTGCACAATTGCTCAGTCATTGCATTACTCCAGATAGTTATTTTGTTGATGCTAGGACTGGAGAGATCTCAATTGTCTACTCCATTAAATCCACTTGTCTGATGGGCACATTGGCCAGATTCTGCCATGGCTGAGAGGACAGTATAACCAATCTCTGTCTCAAGATCATTGTATCAGATTATTTTCAGCAGTCAAACTCCAACTGAAATGAAAGCGACAAAGATATGGTTTATTAATGAGCAGGCTTTTGATTTATTCATTCACGGGATGTGGGCGTTGCCAGCATTTGTTGCCCATCCCTAATTGCCCTTGAGAAGATGATGGTGAGCCGCCATCTTGACAACTGAGTGGCTTGCTAGGCCATTTCAAAGGGCAGTTAAGAGTCAACCATATTGCTGTGGGTCTGGAGTCACATGTAGGCCAGACCGGGTAAGGACAGCAGATTTCCTTCCCTGAAGGACATTAGTGAACCAGATGGGTTTTTACGACAATCCAGTAGTTTCATGGTCACCATCACTGATACTAGCTTTTTATTCCAGATTTATTTAAAAAGCACCTGCTATAACAAAGGTGCAACAGTGCCAAGAGAAGAGTAACTTTATTTTTATTACTTTCTTGATTCAAGAGGATTCAGATCCATTCTGGACCTCGAGAAATGTGAGCAACTTTACAAAATGGTCAGTCGACCCATCATCACCCAAGCAGTTTCCCCTGGAAGTTCTTTGTAATGGTTTTTATAATAAAAAGCTTCTGTGTTTTTCAAGAACAAGCAAGTCCTGCTATAGAATCAAAGAATTTTACTGTTTTGAAGGAGCCCATTTTGCCCATCACACCTGCACAGGTTCTCTGAAAAAGGATCCACTTTATCCCATTTCCCTACCCTTTCAATTTTTTCTTTTTCAAATACTTATCCACTTTCCTTTTAAAAGCTATTGTGTGTTCTGCTTCCAACACTGTTTCTGATACCACTGCATATTTTTTTAAACCTAGCCTCCTTGCTCTATCATCATAGAATCATAGAAATTTACAGCACAGAAGGCCATTCGGCCCATCTTGTCCGTGCCGGCCAACAAGGAGCTATCCAGCCTAATCCCACTTTCCAGAACTTGGTCCGTATCCTTGTAGGTTACGGCACTTCAAGTGCATATCCAAGTATTTTTTTAAAGTGATGAGGGTTTCTGCCTCTACCACCCTTTCAGGCAGTGAGTTCCAGACCCCCATTACCCTCTGGGTGAAAAAATTTCTCCTCAAATCTCTTCTAAACCTCATACCAATTACTTTAAATCTATGCCCCCTGGTTATCGACCCCTCTGCTAAGGGAAAAAGGTCCTTCCTATCCTAGGCCCCTCATAATTTTATACACCTCAATTAGGTCTCCCCTCAGCCTCCTCTGTTCCAAAGAAAACAACCCCAGCCTATCCAACCTTTCCTCATAGCTAAAATTCCCCAGCCCAGGCAACATCCTCGTAAATCTCCTCTGCACCCTCTCTAGTGCAATCACATCCTTCCTGTAATGTGGTGACCAGAACTGCACACAGTATTCTAGCTGTGGCCTAACTAGTGTTTTATACAGTTCAAGCATAACCTCCCTGCTCTTATATTCTATGCCTCGGCTAATAAAGGCAAGTATCCCGTATGCCTTCTTAACCATCTTATCTACCTGTCCTGCTACCTTCAGGGATCTGTGGACATGCACTCCAAGGTCCCTCTGACCCTCTGCACTTCTCAGTGTCCTACCATTTATTGTGTATTCCCTTGCCTTATTAGCCCTCCCCAAATGCATTACCTCACACTTCTCCGGATTGAATTCCATTTGCCACTGTTCTGCCCACCTGACCAGTCCATTGATATCTTCCTGCAGTCTACAGCTTTCTTCTTCTTTATCAACCACATGGCCAATTTTTGTATCATCTGCAAACTTCTTAATCATACTTCCTACATTCATGTCCAAATCATTGATATATACCACAAAAAGCAAAGGACCCAGTACTGAGTCCTGTGGAACCCCACTGGAAACAGCCTTCCAGTCACAAAAACACCCTTCGACCATTACTTTTGTTTCCTGCCTCTGAGCCAATTTTGGATACAACTTGCCACTTTGCCTTGGATCCCATGGGCTTTTACTTTCGTGGTCTTGTAATGGTCTTAAAATTCATGCCCATTAGTTACTAATACATTGATCAGCAGGAAGAGCTTTTCCCTAGTAACCTTTTCTACATTACAACAGTGACTACACTTCAAAAAGTATTTCATTGGCTGTAAAGCACTTTGGGACGTCCGGTGGTCGTGAAAGGCGCTATATAAATGCAAGTTTTTTTTTCTTATCCAAACCCATCATAATTTGGAAGACCCCTATCAGATCTCCTCATAAACTTCTTAGTTCTAAAGAAAGAGCCCAAGTTTCTCCAGTTTCTTCTCATAACTAAACCTCTATTCCCTGGTATCATCTTATGCACCCTTTCCACAACCTTGACATTCTTCCTGAAGTAGGACACTGAAAACTGAACACAATATTCTAACTGACCTAACAAGTACTTTGTATAAGTTTAGCATACCTCTTGGCTTTTGTACTCTATGGCCCAATTTATAAAATCTAGGATCCCATAATTTTTTTTTAATAGCCCGATCAACTTGTCCTTCCACTTTAAGATTTTTAAGTATCTTTGGGAGCAAGATGTAAGGAAATCATATCATAAGTTTAGCAGAATGGGTAGGGGAGAGCATCTCCTGTTCTGGTAGGCTAGAATACACTTAAGAATAATAAATAAAACCAGAAAATGCTGGGAATGCTAAGCAGGTCAGGCAGCATCTGTGGAGAGAGAAACAGAGTTAACGTTTCAGGTCGCAGACCTTTCGTCAGAAATTAGGAATAATAGGTCATCTTGGGAAAACTTATTCTTGAGAACATCTAAAAGGCAAATATCTGGAGCATTTCACTTGTCTACATTAGCATTATTGTTTCAGCTACTCACTCCGCACGTAGTGCTTTAGTTTTGCTGTATTGCAAACTAGCCTAAAGATGCAAGTGTGCAGAGACCCCGGGGCAACTTTTATACTAAGTTGCTACATTTAATTGTGCAAATGAGGAAGATTGGCATATATTACCTTAAAAAATGGACTTGAATTTATCTAGCACCTTTCATGATCGCTGGATATCCAAAAGTGCTTCATGGCCATCTAAGTACATTTTGAAGTGTAGTTACTGTTGTGATGTGTGGAAACATGAAAGCCAATTTGCATACAGCAAGGTCCCACAAACAGCAAAGACATATAATCTGTTTTGGTGGTGTCAGTCGAGGGATAAATAATGGCCGGGACATCAGAAGAACTCTAGAACTCCCTGCTCTTTGAAAAGTGCCGTGGGAGTTTTTTTTACATCTACCCGAGAGGGCAGAGAGGGCCTCAGTTTAATGTTTTATCCGAAAAATGGCACCTCCGACATTGCAGCTGTAGAATTCGCAATATTATCGCGATTTTATAAATAAGGAGGAGACACATAGTTTCGTACCAACAGCTTTATTTCAGCAGAATGCTGTCAGGTTTTCAAAGTGGACACAAGCAGCCTGTAAAATGGCCGCCACGCCTCGTGGCAGAACATTCTAGACTTTTCGATAAGCAGACAAGATGGCGTTCCAATAAACATTTGTGCGAGATCGTACAAGACTCAGCACATTTGAGATGATGCACAAGACATAATGGGTTTGCATTTTACACATAAATACTGGAATCGGTCTCCCAGGTGCGAATAAGGGCTATTGTACCAAGCGATCAAGAACCCATCCAAAGACATTAATATGCAAAATCCCCACGACTCTACGATGAGAGAGCCGTTTGCGGGTAGTTACAGAAACATTTGGAAGCCCCAAAAACCCCTCCAGGGAAAATACTGACCGGTTACACAATGGGAGAAGTATTAACGGGTACTCAGGCAGTTACAAGTATCACCGAAACCCATTAAACGGAGATCACCCTATACAAGAAGTTTGAGCGCCAAAACTCTGACAAAAGAAAAAACATTAAGATTGGGCGGGAAAAGAGGAATTACAGCACTATAACTGTAAAGGTACAACCGTCCATCTCTCTCTTGCCTCTTGACTCCTTGCCGCTTGCCTCGTGTCTCTTGCCTCTTCGCCTGCGACGCTGTCTCTTGACTCCTTGCTGCTCGACTTGCTAGAAGACTATTGAACTTTCTGATCCGCCAGGATCAACCTCGTGGCTTGCCGCGAAGATCTGTGTGGAACTGGGCTGTGAAGCCTTGAAACGGGCACACCATCCCGAGAAGTCGGTAAACGGTGTTGGAACCGAAGGCCCGAGATGAGATGAGATGAGAAGAGAAGAAGACGACCATACGTATCGCCACGGTCAGTAAGCCCCGACCGTGCCTATAGGTCGAATAAACATTTTCCTTGCCCAGGAAGACTATTTTTGAGTTTTACAGAACTGGCATCGGAAGACCATTCTTCGAATTTTATCGCATCGGTCTGAGGGCATAGGAAGACTCTTCTTTGAGTAGTGTCGGAACTCCGAGGACAACACAGATCTTCATGACAGCAGACGGTCCAGCCTGCTAGCCGGAGCAGAAACGAGTAAACAAGTGGGGTACAGAGACCCCTGATCAACACGTGGGTGGTCAGGTGCTGCGGTAAAAACATCCGAGCAGTGTTTTCGGAATTTCTCCGAGTTATCACGAGTGGTGAGCATGAGTCTCGATCCTACAAATCTAGTTTAGGTCAGGTATTGATAGGGGAGGGTTTAAGTTTTAAGGATAATTGTAATGTGTGCCCCCTTTTACGATGTGTCGTGCGCTCCTCGTTTCCCTAAAATTAGTTACATAACTGCGTGTAAGATTGTACTGTCATTAATCTGTGCTTATGACATGTATTTCGTAATCTTGAATAATATGCAATAAAGATTTTCCATTTCGCACTATTCAACCGGGTCTACCTGAGTTTTCTCTGCATTATTGCTCTCGCATCTAAGTCCAGTGTCAGAACCGTAAGGGTGAGTGGGTCGAACCACTCACAGGTGTCTAGTGCTACCAGGCTGGCTGGAGACCAGAACAGGCAACAAGGCCTAACCTCGCACTAGCACCCAGGCTAAGCACAGAGCCTCAGGCGTGTCACACATGACGCAAAAAACCCTTACAGAAAATGGCGACCGCGGCAGGACACTGGCAGCGAGAGAATAATGTGTTAGACCCTGGTATGAATGGGCGAAATGTCATGGAAGAGAGAATAGCAGATTACGTGTTTGGAAAAGTGAATTTGACTAAGAAATGGATAAGTGACCTGCTGGTGGATAAGCGTCCACTAGAGGCAGCCGAGAGGTGGACAGATAGCAAGGAACATAAAAAGGCAGTGGAGAAAGCGGTCTGGCTGATGTGCTATAAAAGACAAGTCCAAATTTCGGACCAGGTCATCTTAGCGCAGGCAGCTCAGATCAAAAGTTTAGAGGTGGAAATGGACGAGAAGGTCGCGGGGGGGCAGCAGCTCATCACGACTTTAAATGCGTTGCATCAAGAACGCCAGTTAGTCGCCAACCACCATGAAGCAAAAATAGATTACCTCGAGTGCCAGGTCACTGAGGCAAAGTTAAGTGAGGGTAGATTAAAGGAACGATGTGCCCGCCTAGCTGCCCAAATAAAAGCCCAGGAAGAGAGCTTAACGGGGGTTAGGGCGGCATATAAGATGGCCCTCGAGGATAAATTTCAGGGGGCCGACCACAGCGTCTGCCAAAGAGAGATAGGGAACCTTAAAAAGGCCCTGAACAAAGCGCACGGCATGGTGTGCCTTATCAGCCCGTCAGCACACCAGCCGCTAGTGGAAGAGGGATTTCAGAAATCCCCACCGAACAAAGCAGAGGAAGTATTAGCCACTATGCCCTCCGCGCCACCCAGCTAGTCGGCAACCTGGGTGAGGGAGGAAGTGGTAGAAGTAGAGAAAGAGCCCACTGAGGTAGAAGTGAAGCCGGGACCGTTGTGTCCGGTCACGGGTATCAAAAGGGGCCCGAACAGAGATGGTGGGGAAGAGGGGGATCTCCTCAACCAGCTTGTGTTGCCTCACAGCGCACACCAGCTGAGGGTTATGATCAGTCACGTACGGAAGCTGGCCGAGTCAGACGACCCTTCCGTACATTTCAGGGAAGTAGAGCAAACCGCAGCCATTAATGGCTGCGACGATGGAGAAAAAGCAAAAATGCTGTTATTCTCACTAGATAGTTCGATCCTTCAGTGTCTCTCAGACGAGAGCAAGAGGGGAACTAATACCTATGGGGAGCTAAGAGATGAGGTCCTAGAAGTGTTGGGAATGGACGATGAAGGTCCGTTCGTTAGACTAGGACGAACAGTGCAGATGGAGGGAGAACCCCCGAAGGTTTTCACCGACAGGCTGTGGCCAGTATACCAGCGTAGCTGCCCAGGTGCGCCAGAGCGCGCCTACTTGGACGGTGTCGGTTTAACTCATTGGCTCAGGTGTGTAGTAGCCAACAGTTTGCCAGCTGTCAGGGAGCAGGCAAAAGCGTGGTTTGATCCCACTAACCCCGCCACTACAGAGGAGTCAGTCCTAAATCGACTCACGGTAGGGTACCGTAATACCAGGAGTACGGGAGCACGTCCCCTTAAGGGAAAGGTGCATGAGGCGCGGCCCGCAGCCCTGGCTCAAAAGGAGTGGCATCAGGAGGGTAACCGCGCCCCGCAGGCCAGTAATGCTTGTTACGGGTGTGGGAAGACAGGGCATTGGCGCAAGAACTGCAGGAACCCTTGGAAGGAGTCCAGGGATAAAAATCCCGCAGTCCGAGCCCAGGCGCCTGTCTCCGATAGGGGAGCTAGTGCACCTATCCATCCCGATGCGATCGAATCAGTGTTGGGAGCCATGCGCACCCTCATGATTTCGCATGGAAGGGTGGCAGTCGCTACCGGCCCCGCAGATGCCGCAGCCCCGTCCACCGGTACCCAATGACTAGAGCCCACGCAGCCTGCCTACCTGTGTCCTTTTAAAAGACACACACAGGAGGAGGTCTCCGGTAGGGAGGCCAGGTTAGAAGAGCAGGCCTTGCGGGAGGAGAACGCCCGCCTAATAAGGAAAGTAGATGGGCTAGAAGGGCAGCTTAGAGAGCAGGCCCTGCGGGAGGAAAACGCCCGCTTAATGGGAAAAATAGACGTGCTCATGCTAGAAGCACAGCTCAGAGATATAAGGGTAGCCAGAAGCAGGGAGAATGAGGATTTAAATCAGTGCAAACTGTATAAGCCGGGTGCACAAGGGCCTACCACAGGGGCCAAACCGGCGAGTGGGGACTCGCAGCCCCAGGTAGGACCACAGGGCACACAGGCAGGCAAAGCAGCTTGCATCAGGGGAGAGGACATCCTAGAAAAATGTGAGATATTTTATTGGGGTTGGGAGTCAGATGAGGAAGAGCTCGAGGAGCTCAACGAAGATAGTGACACAAGCGAGGAGGAGCTGGAATCGGAGGACGAAAGGGTCGCCCCCGATTCAGATATAGGGGAGACAGGGGCTGCAGATAGAGATCCACACAGGGTGGAGGCCGAAGCTGCAGGTCCCGAACGCAGGGGGGAGGAGCTAGGGGAGGCGAAGCCAGCCGCTGTGGTGGGACCACAGGGCGTGGCGATGGAAGCCTCAGAGCCCGAGCCGCCTGCCTTGAACGTCTTGCCCTCGAGGGAGGTAGGGACTGCGAGTGAAGGGCCGCCTACTGGGCCAAGTAGGGCGGTGCCACAAGCTGCAGATCCCGAGTTCAGGGAGGCGGAGTTAGGGGAGGCGGAGCCAGCGACTGTGGTGGGACCACAGGTCGCCACGGTGGAAGTCTCGGAACCCGGTCCGTCGGTCCTGGAGTTCCTGCCCCCGGTAACTCTCCGTAGGTCAAGTCGGATACCCCAGCCCAGGAAGATACGGTCAAGTCCCCAGAGTGTCCCAAGGCGTAGGCTCAAGGCTAAGGCAGCCCAGGGAGAGTCCAGTCCCAGCGCAGCAGCAACAGGCTGCGGCAGATCAAAGGGAGGGGTCAATGCCCTCCCACCGTCGGGAAAAGCTCGTGGCAGCCTTTTCAGAATTTAAATGGGCCGCCCTGGAAACGGGCGGCGCTGTACAGTGATAAGTTTAGATGAGGTTATAAGTTTATAGTTTTAGATGAGGTTATAAGGTTATAGTTTTAACTCGGTTTAAGTCGGTCGTTTAATTTTGTTTAATAGAAAGAGGTAAAATGATGGGAGTTTTTTAGAGATAGGATTAGTTAAAGTTTATCCAGCGCACATGTCTTCTTACGTGAGGCGAGGTCAGGGGACCCGCTCACCCTTCACAAAAGCCAGAGACTCTTGCGAGGCTGGCTACCTCATTCTATCTGATCACAGGAACCAAGGAAGGATGGAACGAATTCTAGTATTGCTCGCGGCAATCGGATGTGGATTGGCCTATCGAGGCCACACCAAGGATGTCGTGGTGTTTGGATGCTCCGGGGACACGGCCCCCATCGCGGTTGATGGGACCGGAAGACGAGAGGCTGAGGAGACCACCACCTATTTCCACAAGGGAAGGTGGCCAGGATGGCTGGGAACGAATTCAACTGAGTATTCCAGCACATCGGGTTTTGCCTACCAAGAGACTTCTTTACTGTGCCCCAAAGTAAGGATCATCGCACCCAGAATCAGCGTCACCGTCGGCAAACGGATTTGTTTGACTTGTAATGGGAATGTCCCATTGAGCCGATGGTGGTGGCTACGAAAGCTGAGCAAAAACATGAGGAACTCTTCGGTCGAGTGGGAGCGACTGGGTAATAATACCCATCGGACAATTACGGGGACAAACGGACAAGTGAGAGTCTGTTGGGACAAATGGTGGGAACCGGATGAGGGAATTTATGTATGTATGTGGGGGTCAAAGTACGTTTGCCCCAAAGGCATCTCCATATTTTTCATCAATCAATGGCAGGATAACGGACAGGGGATGAGGTGGGATGCGAGCACCAGGGGGTGCGGAGCCCCATACTCCCCGATCCCGGTAAATGCCACTGAACTCATTACGCGCCCACGCAAGGCCCCGCCCACGATTCCGGTGGTTCTAGCTAAGGAAGAAGGGTGCCCTAAAACCAGTAAGGGACCCGGGAATGGTTTGGTACTGGTCCCCACAGACCAGATACTATTTCAGGGGGTACATTACGCGGTGGCCTCGGTGATTTTAAATCTCACCGAGGTGCGGTTACCAGAGTGGTGCCCCAAAAAGACGGAACAGTTATATCAGGTCCCTTTGACCAAGATGTTCAGACAATTTTATGAGTTCGATTTCGCGGAAATTGATAAAACAAGTTTGTACACCGCACCACATGAAGTTTTGGATCAGGTGGGGAGGCAAAGAAGGGGTGTTGTGAACGACGCGTTCACTGCTTTCAACACAGGTACATCTGTGGTCAACGCTCTAGACAGCGTGGAGCTGCAGACCCAGATTAATGGCTTAAAAACGCAATTAAAAAGCATTCTCACAGATGAAAATAAGGTGGTTGGGTCTGGGTTACACGAGGACCAGGCCATGACTCTCCACTTAAAGGAAATTATAGCAGAGCTGGAGAAACACGCGAGAACGGTAAATGCCCTGATTAGGGAAGATCGGAATGCGTCCGATCAGGCTGCGCAGAATGAGGTGTGCGTGCTTTACGGGGCGTGGTTACTGGGCGAGGGCCGCAGTAATTTGGAGGATTTAAAACAAGGTTTGGTCCCGTCCTGGATAAGTAACAAACACCTGCAGGCGCTCCACCCTTTTCAGAACACATTAAGCCCGTGCCAGCTCAGGCTAGCTTCAGAAGCACACCCAGTCCCTGTGGACTGTGGACGATCAAACCATACCATTATGGGTATAGTTTTACGTATGCCGGTTTTGGGCGACACAGCAAAGCCCGCCCCGGTGTATCGGGTAGAGAACATTGGTATCATTCAGGGGGGAGCCCACATTCGCTATGCAGCGGTTCCACCTTACGTCATCCGCTGGGAGCAAACGATGACAGGTACAGATCTCTCTGGTTGTCGTGGCCGGGGAGCACACATAATACTGTGTCCCCAGCACTTGAATGCCTTTTTAACACCACAGTGCGGGTTCAGAACGGCTGGCGCCAAGCCCATGAATTGCACCATGGAGGCAATGGCACAAGATCATGTGCCTCCGCAGGTAGCATACATCGGGGGTGGAACATATTGTGTTACCACTGCAGCGCAACACTACCAGCATGGAAACCGTAGCCGGTGTCCGGTGAGTGACAGCAGTTTCTGTTTCAAACCCAGGGCGGAAGTTCAAGTAGCACAACAGCGAATTGTCCCAATCCCTGAACCATCCACGGTTCATCTTACCGTAAAAGAGAACTTCACCGACCTGCAGCGATTCGTCGCGCATTTCGGATACCTCATTCCCCCTCTCCCTGAACACCTCACCAAGCTTTTAAAAGCCGTCGCGGTATCACAAAAACATTTTTACACCCTAGAACAGAAAACTGTCGAGATAGGGACAGAAATTCTGGACATAGTAATTCCACCGTGGTGGAATCTGTTCACCAACATTGAAGTGCCTTCCTGGATTAGAATAGCCTCCCACATTTTAGTAGTATGCCAAGTGTTTATTGTGATCTACTTATTGGTCGTGCATTGTAAGAGAGGCAAACGCCTCACCAAGAACGAAAACACGGGAGAGTGGCGAGAACGTTACGTGCGCGTGCACGATGAAAGCACCGTGTAATCAGACAAAATGGCGTCACTCCCGTTTGCCACGTGCGCCTCGGAAGTGTTGTAATCGATCGTGATTTTTCTCAGAAACTGTAATTACGTTTGGAACTCTACATGTCTAAGAGTTGGTTTTGATTATTTTGGTGATGGTGTTGTTGTTGAATATGATTGTTTGGTTTTGTTTTTGTTTTTGTTTTTCCTTGAAATAAAAAAAAAAAATGCATATGCAGGTGGTGCGAGAGGCATCGGCCTGGTTACACCTGGAAGGAAAAACAAGTGGTGTAAGTTAAAGGCAAATGCTGCCTACGGTGTTATAAGAATGTAGTTTTCCTGGGAAATAAGGACGACACAAAGACCCTAGATAGTTTAAGTTATGGGAATTTCTGGATGTGGAGAATCGAGATAATATTGCTCACCACAATATTTTTGATACGATAAGCGGAGTTATTCGCATCAACAGGAGGGACTGTAGAATTCGCAATATTATCGCGATTTTATAAATAAGGAGGAGACACATTGTCATAAATCGCAAGTAACAACTCAGGAAGTACTACTGGGCGGCCAGCTGGGGCGCCGTCCAGGGAGTATAAATACTCAGGCATGGGCCCACCTTGGGCAGAGACAATCTGGAAACAGGAAGCTAGTGACTGCTAACTAGACCTCCATGTTTTGTTACAAGTTGATTAAAGCCTTGCTTTATGTTCAAGTGCGTAGTGAGTCTTTATTACGTCAATTTAATCAACTTGATATCGTCTCCACGCTTTGGGTGATTCGGAACAACCAGCTGCAACTCGAACCACAGAAGGGAACTTGGGCAAGAAACTGATCCATCATGGAAAAACTCCTTAGACCCGCTCGTCTCGACCTGGACCCGAATGCACCTGCGGCAGCAAAGGTATGGAAGCATTGGTTTCGTACCTTTAGCAACTTTCTTGAAGAATGTGGGGCGGATGTCCCTAATAAGTTACGAATGCTTATCAACTACGTGTCTCCTCATGTGTATGATTATATTGAGGACTGTATAGACTATGACACTGCTATCGAAATCTTACAGCAGCTATATGTCAAGTCCCCAAATGAAATCTTTGCTCGACACCTACTGGCCACAACTCGGCAGCAGCCTGGGGAATCACTCGATAAATTTCTCCAGAAACTTCGCAGGCTCAGCAAGGATTGTAACCTTAAAGCAGTTTCAGCTGAACAGTATCAAGAGGAACTAATCCGCGATTCCTTTATCAATGGAATCGTGTCCCCTTTTATACGTCAGCGCCTGCTGGAAAATAAAACCCTCAATTTACGGGCTGCTTATGACCAGGCGTGTTCCTTGGACTTGGCCAAGAAAAATGCAGACACTTATCTCCAACCACGTGCACGGGCGGCGGCTATCTCCTTTAATGAGTCTTTCGGTAGGTCTCGGGCGGATGCCCCCACTGATGTTGACTCTACTCTAACAGACGACGACCCTACCCTAGAGGCCTTCGCTGATGACGACCCCGCCCTAGCAGCATCCTGGCAATCAGGAAGAAAGTGTTTCTTTTGTGGAGGGGCGTGCCATCACAGAAAATTTTGCCCGGCTCGTAATGTGACCTGCAATCATTGCAGCAAGAAAGGACACTTTTCCAAGGTATGCCAGTCACGGGCCTTTGCTAACAAGAAAGGCCGCTCCTCTAAAGTATACCGGTCGAGAGCTCCTGTTAGCTTCACAGCTGCTATCTATGGAGCTGCTCCTCCCCCAAGAACTACTGTTAAGGCTACAGTTGCCGAAGGGAAAATTGCCCCTCCTCCCATCACGGCTGTTTTTCCCCAAAGTTTGTCCCATGCAGCCACGAAGGTTTCAGTAAATGGGCACACTCTAAGCGCGCTAATCGACTCCTGCAGCTCTGACAGCTTCATTAGTAAGCGGGCTGTCAACAGGTTAAAACTGCACATTTATCCCTCGGACAGGGAGATTGCAATGGCTCTGACGACTCTGACCACCAATTCTTCTGGCTTCTGTCTGGTCAACCTCATCCTCAACGGCCGCACGTATCTCTCCACCCGGCTCGGAGTACTCGCAAACTTATGCAGCGATGTGCTTCTGGGACAGGACTTCCAGAAGCAGCACAAGAAGATCACTTTTGAGTTTGGAGGGTCAAGGCCGGAGCTTACCATTTCTAAGGTGCCGTTTTGTGCACTCTCGGCGGCCTTACTCGGTGAACCCTCCCTGTTTGCCAATCTTCCCCCCCGCTGTAAACCCATAGCCACCAAATCGCGGCGCTTTAGCCAAGATGATCGAGCGTTTATTGAGGCGGAAATCTCTCGCCTTTTAGTCAACGGTATTATCGAGCCATGTTCATCTCCCTGGCGGGCTCAGGTCGTCATCGTGAGGAATCCCTTAAAACAACATAAAAAATGTCTGTGTATCGATTATTCACAGACTATTAATCTATATACCGATCTGGATGCCTACCCGCTGCCACGCATAGATGACATGGTCAACAACCTTGCCAAATACAAGGTATTCTCGACCTTCGATTTAAAAAGCGCGTACCATCAGGTGCCACTGCAAGACTCCGACAAGAAGTATACGGCCTTTGAGGCCAATGGTCGGCTTTTCCAGTTTCGCCGCCTTCCATTCGGGGTCACCAATGGGGTGGCCGTCTTCCAACGGGCCATGGATGGCCTAGTCCGGCAAGAGAACTTGACGGATACCTTTCCGTATTTAGACAATATCACTATTGCCGGCCATGATCAAAAGGAGCATGACGCCAATCTTCAGAGATTTTTTGACGTACTCCGCCGTCGCCACTTAACGTTAAACGAATCCAAATCGGTGAAGTCGGTGCCATCGGTGAACATTCTTGGCTACTGGGTGGGCAACGGTGTTATCAAACCGGACCCAGAGCGACTTCGTCCACTTCAGGAGCTCCCTCCCCCGACGAACCTCGGCTCTCTTCGTCGGGCACTTGGCATGTTTGCTTATTACGCAAAATGGATACCACACTTCTCCGATAAAATACAGCCCCTGCTCCATGCGAAGTCTTTTCCATTGGAAGCTACGGCTATTTCTGCCTTCAACCTCCTCAAACGACAGCTGGAGAAAGCCACGCTTCGCTCCATTGACGAAAATCTTCCTTTTGTGGTCGAATGCGATGCATCGGAGGTGGCGATCTCCGCTACCTTGAATCAAGGTGGCCGACCCGTGGCATTCCTATCCAGAACCTTGCAGGGTAGCGAGCTCCATTACCCCCCCGTCGAGAAGGAGGCTACGGCCATCATCGAGGCTGTACGCCAATGGGGTCATTTTCTTGCTCGGCGTCATTTTACGCTTATAACTGACCAGCGCTCTGTGGCCTTCATGTTGGATAACCGGAGGCGCACGAAAATCAAAAATAATAAAATTCAACTCTGGAGGATGGAGCTGGCTGCCTTTGGATATACTATCTGTTACCGACCCGGCAAACAGAACGTGGCCCCAGATACCTTCACACGGGCATTTTGCTCCTCAATGTCAACGTCGACTCTGGCGGATTTCCATATGGACTTATGCCATCCTGGTGTGACCCGCATGTTGCACTTTGTGCGCTCCAAAAATCTACCATTTTCAACCGAGGACGTAAAGAAAACATGCTCCTCCTGTAGGATTTGTGCAGAATTGAAACCACAATTCTTTCGCCCATCAGATGGCTTACTCATACATGCAATGCAGCCTATGCAGAGGCTCAGCATAGACTTTAAAGGGCCATTGCCTTCGTCGACAAGGAACACCTACCTACTTACGATGGTGGACGAGTATTCACGCTTTCCCTTCGCCTTCCCCTGCCCTAATATGCTTACCTCTACGGTAATTAAATGCCTCGATCAGGTCTTTTCCCTTTGCGGGACGACCAATTTTATCCACACTGATCGGGGTCCCTCCTTTATGTCGAGTGAACTTAAAAGTTATCTCTCCCAACGGGGAATCGCCTCAAGTAGGACGACACCATATCACCCAATCGGTAACGGACAGGTTGAACGATACAATGCCATCATCTGGAACGCTGTCCGTCTGGCACTAAGGTCACGCAACCTGCCGGACCAGCAGTGGGAAATGGTGCTCCCCGACGCGTTACACTCTATCAGGTCTCTTCTCTCCACATCTATTAATGTCACGCCTCATGAGCGATTCTTCAAATTCCGGCGTCGCTCTACACATGGGACGTCTCTACCGTCATGGTTGGTGGCTCCAGGCCCGGTGCTACTCCGGAGGTTCGTCCGGTCTGCCAAAAACGACCCTCTCGTTGACGAGGTGGAGTTAACGGAGGTAAACCCCACGTATGCGCACGTACGGTACCCTGATGGCCAGGAGACCACCGTCTCGCTCCGAGATCTGGCTCCCTGCCCAACCGGTCACACGGGCCCGAATGATGAAGGATCCCCCGACAATGATATCAACACTCTGCACCCCTATGAAAATGACGCCCCGCCTGGGACATCGGGGGATCTGCCGGCAACGCTACCGGATCAACTCGGGGAGCTGGACGCTCCCCGTAGGATGGCCACCCGAAACCAGGACGCTGGACAATCTCCAGCCACGACCCGGGATGAGGCCAGCTCAGCACCTGTGGGGACCCGCACCCGGAGTCATGATATTCCCAGTCCTCCACAGGATGATCAAGATGACGCGGACTCTACTGACTTACCGGTACGGGCCAAGCGACCCAGGGACCAGGACACGGTCCGGGGAGACGTGCCTTCCAGTCACAAGCAGAGAGCTAAACGTCTGCGGCTATTTCTGGTCCGCCTAGTCCGTTAAAGGAAGACTGGACTTCCAAACCTTTTAGGGAGGAAGAATGTCATAAATCGCAAGTAACAACTCAGGAAGTACTACTGGGCGGCCAGCTGGGGCGCCGTCCAGGGAGTATAAATACTCAGGCATGGGCCCACCTTGGGCAGAGACAATCTGGAAACAGGAAGCTAGTGACTGCTAACTAGACCTCCATGTTTTGTTACAAGTTGATTAAAGCCTTGCTTTATGTTCAAGTGCGTAGTGAGTCTTTATTACGTCACACATAGTTTCGTACCAACAGCTTTATTTCAGCAGAATGCTGTCAGGTTTTCAAAGTGGACACAAGCAGCCTGTAAAATGGCCGCCACGCCTCGTGGCAGAACATTCTAGACTTTTCGATAAGCAGACAAGATGGCGTTCCAATAAACATTTGTGCGAGATCGTACAAGACTCAGCACATTTGAGATGATGCACAAGACATAATGGGTTTGCATTTTACACATAAATACTGGAATCGGTCTCCCAGGTGCGAATAAGGGCTATTGTACCAAGCGATCAAGAACCCATCCAAAGACATTAATATGCAAAATCCCCACGACTCTACGATGAGAGAGCCGTTTGCGGGTAGTTACAGAAACATTTGGAAGCCCCAAAAACCCCTCCAGGGAAAATACTGACCGGTTACACAATGGGAGAAGTATTAACGGGTACTCAGGCAGTTACAAGTATCACCGAAACCCATTAAACGGAGATCACCCTATACAAGAAGTTTGAGCGCCAAAACTCTGACAAAAGAAAAAACATTAAGATTGGGCGGGAAAAGAGGAATTACAGCACTATAACTGTAAAGGTACAACCGTCCATCTCTCTCTTGCCTCTTGACTCCTTGCCGCTTGCCTCGTGTCTCTTGCCTCTTCGCCTGCGACGCTGTCTCTTGACTCCTTGCTGCTCGACTTGCTAGAAGACTATTGAACTTTCTGATCCGCCAGGATCAACCTCGTGGCTTGCCGCGAAGATCTGTGTGGAACTGGGCTGTGAAGCCTTGAAACGGGCACACCATCCCGAGAAGTCGGTAAACGGTGTTGGAACCGAAGGCCCGAGATGAGATGAGATGAGAAGAGAAGAAGACGACCATACGTATCGCCACGGTCAGTAAGCCCCGACCGCGCCTGTAGGTCGAATAAACATTTTCCTTGCCCAGGAAGACTATTTTTGAGTTTTACAGAACTGGCATCGGAAGACCATTCTTCGAATTTTATCGCATCGGTCTGAGGGCATAGGAAGACTCTTCTTTGAGTAGTGTCGGAACTCCGAGGACAACACAGATCTTCATGACAGCAGACGGTCCAGCCTGCTAGCCGGAGCAGAAACGAGTAAACAAGTGGGGTACAGAGACCCCTGATCAACACGTGGGTGGTCAGGTGCTGCGGTAAAAACATCCGAGCAGAGTTTTCGGAATTTCTCCGAGTTATCACGAGTGGTGAGCATGAGTCTCGATCCTACAAATCTAGTTTAGGTCAGGTATTGATAGGGGAGGGTTTAAGTTTTAAGGATAATTGTAATGTGTGCCCCCTTTTACGATGTGTCGTGCGCTCCTCGTTTCCCTAAAATTAGTTACATAACTGCGTGTAAGATTGTACTGTCATTAATCTGTGCTTATGACATGTATTTCGTAATCTTGAATAATATGCAATAAAGATTTTCCATTTCGCACTATTCAACCGGGTCTACCTGAGTTTTCTCTGCATTATTGCTCTTGCATCTAAGTCCAGTGTCAGAACCGTAAGGGCGAGTGGGTCGAACCACTCACAGGTGTCTAGTGCTACCAGGCTGGCTGGAGACCAGAACAGGCAACAAGGCCTAACCTCGCACTAGCACCCAGGCTAAGCACAGAGCCTCAGGCGTGTCACACACGACGCAAAAACCCTTACACAGCACTCCCTCAGTACTCTGTTGAAGTGTAGGCATAGATTATGTGCTCAAACCTCCTGGAGTCCTGGACTCAGGGGGCGAGAGTGCTACCGTTGAGCCAAGGCTGACACCCACCAGTTTTACTCATTCTTTGAAATGAACCCTGGCTTCCACATAATAGAACTCTCCCCTCAGTCTATCTCTTATTCTTTTTCTGACCTGGCACATCCTTAAGTTTTACTATTCTATATTTTTACTATTTGGAAAATGTTGTTTAAATAGTTAATTTATTATCATTACTGCAGTGTTTCAGTGCCTCTGTTGATTCTATGAATGTTTGTTCTGTTGTCTTTGCTGAGCAAAGTAAGACTGTTAAAGCAGCGTGGGAGAAATCACCTGGAACGTACAGCTCAATTTTTCTAAGGGCATGTATCCCTACTGACTTCTCAATACTAGATGAGAACCATTTTCTAATTATATGTGGAGCTGAAAAGAATGAGGAACACTGTACCTGTGGTAATTAATCTATCGTTTTTAACTCTTGCAGACTTGAGTCAAGATATGCTGACACTTCAAATCATATGAATCATATCTGGCAGATTCAAGAACTTGACCTTAAGTAAAATGTAACTGCTACTAATATAACTACTTAAACCCTATTCTGATCAAAATTATCTGTAATTTAATTCTTGGTGCCTTACTTGAAACTGAAATGTGTTGATGTATGTCTATGCAAGAGATTGAGATTTTCAATCACCATATTGACACTTATAACTTAGTAATAATTCTTCTTTCAAATTTTATTTGAGGAATCAATTAACTGTTAGTGTTTGACTTCTGCAGAATGCTACCTTATGGACATTTATCAATTGGGGACTGTGGGATTGATTGAGGTAGTGAGAAACTCTCACACAATCATGCAAATTCAGTGTAAGGGTGGCCTGAAGGGGGCACTGCAGTTCGACAGCCAGTGGCTGAAGGACAAGAATAAAGGAGGGATAAGTGATGGTGGTAGTAAGTTTACATTGTTTAACCACATTTATAACCTTTTTTAATCATGGGGAGGGAGAGCTACAGTGCTTGTTTCCTTTAACCCAAAGATGTGACTTAAACCTGTGAATAAACCAACCGTGCTTTAAAAAAAGGAATCGATGATGTGAACAATATCTACAGCTTCCATGAGTGAAGAATGAAAGAAATTGCAAAGACATCTGTACCCATAAAGTAGGATGAATATGATTTATACCATTGGAGTTTATTGTGATGATTTACAGGTCACATATTGCTCCTTTAGCATAATAAAACACTTCATAGGATGTGAAAATAACTGGATAAGGAATAGTGATGGTGAAAAATATCAAGATCAAAGCGATCTTTGAAGGAGGAGAGGGCACAAGGTAGAAAGGATTAGGGGGAAGCATACCAGAATGTGGGCTCAAAACGGCTGATTCTTCTGTAGCTGAAAGTAGAAGAGAGAAAGGGGGATGTAAAGGAGACCGGAGTCAGATGAATTGGGGGTGGGGGTCACTGTATAGGACTGAATGAAGTTACAGAGGTAGGGAATGGTGAAACTATGGAGGGATCTGTAGATGAGGAAAATAATTTTGAAATTGCTGCATAGGTGGATATTATTTGTATCTACTTTTGCAACTGTTCAAGCTGTAAACATAATTTCTTGAGTACATTGTCTTCTGTCCTCTTTTACAAACTTGATGGTGCTGTAAGCTACAGGCCTTAATCCTTCACCGAGGTTCCTAAATGTAAAAAGGTTTGAAGACTGGATAGGGTCATATCTGTGGTAATTTAGGGTTAGGCAATTTTTTAAAAACCTCACATTTAGGAAAGAGACAAACGGGGTTTGTATAAGTTAGGTTTTGTATTCACTTTCTATTTGAAAAGCATTGTTTTAATGTGGATTTGAAGCCTATATCTAGTACTAGCTAAACAATGTACCTAAGAAAATGCATTAAAAAGCCCGTATCTGAATTTAGATTACTGAACTGTATTTCTGTGTTCTGAAAATGAGGTTTTGATATGCAGCAAATATATGTAAAACACATGGAGCTCCATTTTTTTTAAGGAAACGATCAGAGAATCATAGAATTGTACAGCACAGTGAACAAGGAGGTAAACAAGGGAGTCAACTTCCGCTTAAAAAAAAAAGCAGTTAACCAGCTTTCTGTGCTGTACAATTCTATGATTCTCTGATTTGAATTTTTAAAATTAAATATGGGGGAAGATTTCATCTGTTCACAATCTGTTGCAAAATCGTAAATATATTTTTTATACATCTGTTTAGAATTTTGTTATAAATACCAAAGAGTAGAAATCTTTCCCCAAATTTGTCAAATTATCAGCCACAGGGCAGATTATTCCACAAGTAAGGCTGGGCCTTAGTCATACGTTGACAATATTACCTGCTGTACTTCATTGTATGTTCTACTTGTACAATAAGTAAAACTGAACAAATTTGAGTTCTCCTTGATAAAGGAGATAATCCTATTTTTGCTTTCGGTCCACTCAAGTTTAAAATGCAATAGAGATTTCATTGTATACAGATCTCACTCCAATGTAAGTAGAGCTGAAAACAGGTTATTTAGTCAGTTGTTACCTTCTGTAGAAAGTTATCTCACAAAATAAGTAACCAAGTGGAAGTTGAGCACATTAATAGACACTGCTAGCAATCTATTGATAAATTTCAAGATAATATCACATGCAGTAGACCTGTGTATGGGCCAGTTTTAACTCTGGTGTGGGGGTTACTGTGGAGCTAGGTGAAATGGAAAGTGATTACATGATCAAGGCAATGTCCTAATGTTTCAAATGAAGATTATATACACCATCATTCCAACTGTTTCCCTCTTAAGGACTTTTCTGGAAAGGTTCTCATTGCCTTCTAGCTCAGTTCAAGTTGATTGGAGAGTAGATTTTCTGAGTCCTGCTCTGTGGGGAGGTACCTCACCTGGTGCCAGTGCGCACTGGAAAATTGTAGGTAATATGTTCTTGATTCTGTGATACATGTGGGTAATAAGCAAGGAGTCAGAAAATCTACCCTTAGAGCTGTAACTTAAGATAGCCAGACAAATCCCTTAATTGACTTGCCCAACCTACTTCTGCAGCTTCCTCCAGCTCTGTGTCCCACTACAAGTACTTTGGTCATCCAACTGTGGCCCCCTGTGCATTCTGCTCCATCCCCACTTCGCTAAATCTCACCTCATCTTTAAAAGACTCCTAAAAACTTCTCTCTTCAACAACCATGTTTTTGGTGACATCTAACTCTTCTGGTACTGTTTGGCAACTATTTTTCTTCTGCAAAGCACTATGTTAAGGGTGCCATACAAATGCAATTTTTTTTAAATTCGTTCCTGGGATGTGGGTGTCACTAGCAAGGCCAGCATTTATTGCCCATCCCTAATTGCGCTTGAGAAGGTGGTGGTGAGCCGCCTTCTTGAACCGCTGCAGTCCGTATCATGAAGGTACTCCCACAGTGCTGTTAGGGAGGGAATTCTAGGATTTTGACCCAGGGACGATAAAGGAATGGTGATATATTTCCAAGTCAGGATGGTGTGTAACTTGGAGGGGAACATGGAGCTGGTGGTGTTCCCATGCGTCTGCTGCCCTTGTCCTTCTAGGTGGTAGAGGTTGCGGTTTGGGAGGTGCTGCCGAAGAAGCCTTGGCGAGTTGCTTCAGTGCATCTTGTAGATGGTGCAGCCACGGTACGCCGATGATGGAGGAAGTGAATGTTTAAGGTGGTGGATGGGGTGCCAGTCAAGCGGGCTGCTTTGTCCCGGATGGTGTTGAGCTTCTTGAGTATTGTTGGAGCTGCACTCATCCAAGCAAGTGGAGAGTATTCCATCACACTCCTGACTTGTGCCTTGTAGATGGTGGAAAGGCTTTGGGGAGTCAGGAGCTGAGACACTCGCCGCAGAATATCCAGCCTCTGACCTGCTCTTGTTGCCACAGTATTTATGTGCCTGGTCCAGTTAAGTTTCTGGTCAATGGTGATCCCCAAGAATGTTTATAGTGGGGGATTCGGCGATGGTAATGCCGTTGAATGTCAAGGGGCGGTGGTTAGACTCTCGCTTGTTAGAGATAGTCATTGCCTGGCACATGTGTGGCACGAATGTTACTTGCCACTTTTCAGCCCAAGCCTGAATGTTGTCCAGGTCTTGCTGCATTGTTATAGCTGCGTTGTTATAGCTGGTAAAGTATATTCCACTTAAAAAAATATATTGTTTCTATAGACTTGCAAAGACTTAGTGCACCTTGAACTTTTCCAGCTGTTCCACATAGATTTTGGTCACTTCTTGGATCACAAAAAGAAGTTTGGTTACGTGTGCCCTTTTTTTAAATTCAAGACTTTTTAATAGTGATTAGAAAAGGGGCACAAGAATGTACTAAAACAAGGGAGTTTGAGAGGTAAAAAAGCAATTTGGTTGAAAAATATATATATATTTCTCTGTTAAATTATTGTTGTTTTGTAACACTAAATACTCCAAGAGGATTATTTGCAAATTTTACTGATGTACACCAGCGTTTCCTTGTTTAATCTGTCATTTTGCTGTTTTAAAGCTAGTTGTAGAAACTTATGTAAAATATTGGTCCACTAGCACCCTCAGGGTATTAGTTTTCTACCATAAAGCAAGTAAATTATGTATTCACTGCTAAATGAATGTAGTTATCATCATTCAGGCTTTCTCCCAATCCTTTTAACCCAATAAAGGGCAATTTCCATAAGACTGAATCTCCAACATAGGAACATTCGGCCATTCACAGGAATAGGCCATTTAGCCTCTTGGGCCTGCTCTGCCTTTCAGTTAGACCATGGCTGATTTGCACCTCAACTTCATTTTCCTGCCTTTGCTCCATATCCCTTAATACCCTTACCTAACAAAAATCTATCTCAGTCTTGAAAGCTCGAATTGTCCTTCATCCACATCATTTTTTCTCCTGAGTGACCTAGCTCTAATTTTAAGATTACGTCCCTTTGTTCTTGATTCCCCCACCTGAGGAAATAGTTTCTCCGTATCTACCCTATCTAATCCTTGTAACATTTTAAACACCTCGATCAGATCACCCCTCAATCTCCTATACTAAAGGGAATACAAGCCAAGATTATGCAACTTGTCGTCATGATATAACCCTCTGAGCCCTAGTATCATTCTGGTGAATCTGCGCCTCACCCCCTCCAAGGCCAATATACCCTCCCTGAGGTGCGGTCCCCAAAACTGAACACAGTACTCCAGATAGGGTCTGACCAACAAACTGGACCTTGTACCCCTGTATGTACCATGAAGAAATAATGTGCCACTGGATTAATATGGTATAATGCACCAGAGATCTTGTTGGAAGCCCACCACACATTTGTGTTTATTCCAAAGAGCAATAAATATCAATTATGAAACTGTTACATTCACCTTAATACTATTAGTCAAGTTTATGTATACGTAACTACACAAAAACATAATTATCAGTAATGTTACACACAAAAATATTAGTCAACAAGAACTTTCTACTCTCTACTTCCATACTAATTATCATAAATTTAGATTGAAGTTTGTATACATTTTTGTTCCTAATAACGTCCTTCTGCAGATTTCAGGTGGTATGTTACAAGGTCTACTTGGCAATCCGGCAGCATGCCAGTGTCTATCAACCTGTTCTCCATGATGCTGGGCTCAGGAATGCCTGAGTTACAGTCCTTCGATGACATTGCCTATATACACAAGACATTGCCACTGGATAAAACTGAGCAGGAAGCACTGGAGTACTTCATGAAGTAGATGAATAATGCTCATCATGGTGGCTGGACAACAAAAATGGACTGGATTTTTCATACAATAAGGCAACATAACTTGAACTGACAAATGCAGAGCACTCAAAGAAGAATGACCGGATTATGCAAAGTGGAATGCTACATGGACTGCTGAATGAAATTAGAGGCAGAATTCAGACTACATCAGTCGCATAGAAATTGCATATATTGTGGATAACGTAGAGCATTATTCAAATTCTATTTTAATAGCTTATGAGGAAATTATTACAATAATTTCAAATGCAATACATCAAGTTGTTAGTGAAGGCTTTACTTAAAAAGATGGCTGAAATTCCAGATGATTCAGCCCTAACATTAAATTGCTGAAATATTTTTAATCCATCAATATTTGTGCATTCCCTAATATTGATTCTGATATTATGTATTTCATTCAATTTTGTCCAACAGTAACAATCAGTAAATCTATGTGAAAAGCATTTAGACTTTTTCACTGTGAAAACAAAATTCCTATAAATCCCAACATTAGGTATCAAATAATGCAATAGGGAATTTTAAGTGCAACACCTGCTTGTGCAGACTCTGTTGGATTAAAAGTAAACGCTACTTCAACGTTTATGATTTAACTGTAAACCTAAGAAATTGTATATGAACTGTCAGTGTTTTTTGTAGCAGTGGTGCCTATATCTTGTCTTTTACGATACTAACAATCTACTGGATATGCATGTGCAATTATAATCCTTACGAGAAGTACTTTTGTCACAGTGCAGTAGATCACTTAAGACGAACTTTAGTAACTTCTTTGTTACAAGTTTCTCTTCAACACCAATTTCTCTCAAATTTAGAGGTCATTAACAGTCTATTTCAGAATAAATGCATTGGAATGTTACTGAAGTATAGTGTTTTACAAGATCATTTTATTATGGAGAGACTTGTTGAATAAGTGAATGACAAAATGCAACAGTGATGTGAAACCCAGCACGCCATAGACATTATGAACTCCATCCAAACACTATGATCCATATAATGTATTCAAACTATGACAAGTCATGAACAATGTTTCAGTAAGTACCATGTTTGTAGTACTGTGCTATATTTAGAAACACATCAGCCAACACTGACATCACTGAAGTTTAGAGACTCAGTGCATGCAGTATTATTAGCTTGGGTAGAACAAAAATACATTCAAAACATACTTTTGATTTTTCTCTTGCAAATGCCCTTGATTTGAATAAGCTTGAAGAGCACTGTCTTCAGTTCTCATATATGCTGCTGAATATATAAATAGATATTTATTTATTCTATTAAATAAGATGTGGAAACAGGAAAGGTTATTCAACACTGTAACTTCTTCTTTAGCAATATAAAGTTTTGAATAGGTCCCTCAGACAAATCTTTCCATGTCTGTCTTTCCATTGTTTAAAGCACATTCTCTTCTATCTTTCTCCGAGTTTAAACAAGATGAAGAAATTAATTGTTTTTTGCATTAATGCAGTTAACTCTCATTTTGTTGCTTTTAAAATGATTATCTCCTATCTTAAAAGAACTTTTGGACTTCCCTATTTGTTTTCAATATTTTAAATGGTTGGTTGATGCCCCACATGATGTTCTAATGAGGATAATCTAAATGTAATAACAATAGACATCTAAGTCCTGCAGTAATCCATGTTACCATTATATGCCTCCTCCATGCTACAACACTGCTCTTATGAAATATGATGATCAACACTGACTTTGAGATAACTTGGACAGGTTGTTGAGATAATGAGGGTTGTGGCAAGCCAGGTAGCTGCCAATGTAGATAAGTTTCTAACCGACACAATAATGAATCTCTAATTGACCCCAAAATCTAATTAGACAGTGCCCCATATTAAAAGGACAGGCAGATTAGCAGCTAAACATTACAACCATGCTCGAGACCTGTAAGCAACACAAGATATCAGGCAACTACATTTTTTGAGACATGTTGACCACACACATTTACATTTTTGTGTCACTTTAAAAAAAAAGTATGAAAGAAAGCCAATTAATTATAAGAGAAAATCGCCGACTAACATAACGGCCCGTATTTTCTGATCGGAGGCTTTGTAGAATTCGCAATATATCGCGATTTTATTAATAAGGAGAAAAACACATAGTTTCGTTCAAACAGCTTTTATTTCAGCAGAATGCTGTCAGGTTTTCAAAGTGGACACAAGCAGCTTGTAAAATGGCCGCCGCACCTCGTGACAGAACATTCTAGACTTTTCGACAGGCAGACAAGATGGCGTTCCAATAAACATTTGTGCAAGATCGATTAAGACTCAGCACATTGAAGATAATACACGAGACATCATGGGTTTACAGTATACACATAAATACTGAAATCGGTCTCCCAGGTGCGAATGAGGGCTGTTGTACCAAGTAATCAAGAACCCATCCAAAGACATTAATATGCAAAATCCCAACGACTCTACGATGAGAGAGCCGTTAGCGGGTAGTTACAGAAAACATTTGGAAGCCCCAAAACCCCTCCAGGGAGAACACCGACCGATTAAACAATGGGAAAAGTATTAACAGGTACTCAGCCAGTTACGAGTATCCCCGAAACCCATTAAAAACGGAGATCACCCTATACAAGAAATTTGAGCGCCAAACCCTAACAAAAGAAAAGACATTAAGGTTGGGCGGGAAACGGAAGATTTTGCACTATAATTACAAGCTCCAAACCGTCCATCGCTCTCTTATTTCTTGGCTCTTGACTCTTGACTCTTATCCTCTGATCCTGCTGGTGTTTATCCTCGTGGCTGCTCTTGACTCGCCGTCTTGTTCCTGTTTGACGAACTGGGCTCTGAAGCCTTGAAGCGGGCGCACCATCCCGATAAGTCGGTAAACGGTGTTGGAACCGAAGGCCCGAGATGAGATGAGATGAGATGAGAAGAGAAGAAGACCATACTTATCGCCACGGTCAGTAAGCTCCGACCGCGCCTGTAGGTCGAATAGACATTTTCCTTGCCAGGAAGACTTTTTGAGTTCTACAGAACTGGCACAGGAAGACTATTTTTCGAATTTTATCAGTGCGAGGGCACAGGAAGACTCTTCTTTGAGCAGTGTCAGAACTCTGAGGACAACACAGATCTTCATGACAGCAGACGTTCCAGCCTGCTAGCCGGAGCAGAAACGAGTAAACAAGTGGGGCCAGGAGACCCCCCCCCGATCGACACGTGGGTGCTGCGGTGAAAAACATCCGATCAGAGTTTTCGGAATTCTCCGAGTTATCACGAGTGGTGAGCATGAGTCTCGAATCCTACGAATCTAGCTTAGGACAGATATTGATAGGGGAGGGTTTTAAGTATTAAGGATAATTGTAATGTGTGCCCCCATTTACGATGTGTCGTTCGTTCCTCGTTTCCCTGAAATTAGTTACATAACTGCGTGTAAGATTGTACTGTCATTAATCTGTGCTTATGACATGTATTTCGTAATCTTGAAATAATATGCAATAAAGATTTTCCATTTCGTACCATTCAACCGAGTCTACCTGAGTTTCATCTCCATTACTGCTCTCGCATCTAAGTCCAGTGTCTAGAACCGTAAGGGCGAGTGGGTTGAACCACTCATAGGTGTGTTTAGTGCTCCCAGACTGGCTGGAGACCAGAACAGGCAACAAGGCCTAAACCCGCACTAGCACCCGGGCTGCACAGAGCCACACGAATCTCACAGGCTGAGAGACAAAAACCCTTACAGATCGGAGGCTTCCTGCACGCAGAGGCCTCCGATCTGGAAAAAATCTACACCCTTACCTGAGGGCTCCAGAGGTCTGGCCATTTCCGCTCCTGGGCCTCTGCTCTACGAAATGCGCAGAGGCCCAGGTATCCCAGGGGCGCATGCGGTTCGCAAGCGTCCCTGGGATCATGTGGGCCATGGGGAACCAATGGAAGAAGGGAATCCCCCTTCATACTTTTGACAGCTTAGACCTGTCAAAAGTATGAATGGGGAACATTGAAAAAACACATCAAAACATTAAATAATTTTTTTTTAAATCACGTTTTTAAAATTAGTTAAAATTACATTAAATTAAATATTTTAAACAAAAGTTTAATTTTTTGAAAAAAATTAAAGTTTTTTACGGGGCTAAAAATAAACTTACCTTTTTTAAAGTATTTTAAAATTAAAAATGAGTGAAAAAAAGTTATTTTTTTACTTTTTTAAACTCTTATGCTTTTACCAGGCGTAAGATTTTTAAGGGATTTCAGCAGGCGGAGATTTTGCAGAAAGCGGAACTCTCTGCCCGCGGAGGCTCTTCTCCAGGGCAGGCATGCGATCTGTCAAGAGGATTCTTGACAGATCGGAAGTGCTGGTTTTCAGCGCATGCGCTTCGCATGCCTGAAACCGGCACTTGCGAGGTCCCTACGGGTGTGTACACAGCTCGTAGACACCCGTAGGAATCGGAAAATATGGGCCAACATATCTTCTAATTAATTACAGGTGTCACACTTTTTAAAAGAAAGCAAGTCTGTCTGATCTCTCACTGATCTAAGGATCTGCAAAGAATTGATCTTTAACTGATCTAAGGATCTGCAAAGAATAATCGGCCTCTAGTTGACCAGGGAAGGGCACCATATGTCTTTACACACCAAGTTACAACTGCAGTAGAATGATAAATTTATGTTACATGGTATAAGGCTGCTGTACTTATAAAACAATGTTTCCTCTGACCTACTATTAGATCCACTAGTATGTATGAATATTAAATGCCATTTTTTATTCATCTGCCCGAGCCCAAAGTCTAAGTTCCAGTGCATATTTAAATGTTAAGTTTAGCAGCTTTGCCTGTAATCAGTTTGTCAAATTCTTCATGCTTCTTTACATCATTTTTAAAATAAAAACAAATATAAAATCTAGAATGTTAGTTACTTTTAATTTGAATATTTTACAAGGCTAGTGAAGAAAATAGACAATCTAATTCTTCAATTTACAAATACAATAGAACTATAGATTATACAAGAATGTTAAATAAGACTTCAACAGGTGGAGAAAATGATAATCCAAATTGGTTTGAATGGTCAACCATATTCTTTACCTTTCCTTTCAGACCATATATGGAATATATAATTTTCAGTTTAAAGTGATATTTCTATGTCTGTTTTATAACTCTTGAAATAATTTCTACACTTCTCTCTGTTAATATTTTTCACATGGGGAATTTCTGCAAGTTGCTTACTTATTCTATTTTAGCATTTTCTACCATTGTCGGATTTCATAGAATCATAAAATGATACAGCGCAGAAGGAGGACGTTCCACCCATCATGCCTGTGCTGGCTCTTTGTTAGAGCCGGCACATCACTGTATACTTCCCTCCAGTCTGAAAAACAACTGTTCACCACTACTCTTTGCTTTCTGTCCCTTAGCCAATTTCGTATCCACACTGCCACTGTTTCTTTAATCCCAAGGGCTTTAATTTTGCTAAAAAGCCTACTTCCAACACAAACTTCCAGTAAAGCCTCCATTTTAGTTTGTATACACCATTGAAGAAGTTTGTGTTGCACTTACTATGCATAGTTTTTTAATTGTATATTTCAATTTGATGGCTATGAAAACGATGCTACAAGTGGTACTTGAATAAAATATTGAAAAAGGTGTTTTAGTAGCATCAGGTTCCCTAAAGTGTGGGTGTTTTTTTTGAATTTCCAGCACATTTTTGAGTAGTCTAGTATTTTCACAGTGTGTTGGTAAAGTGACACTTTAAACCATATTGCATGTTTTATACTCCTTAATTATCCATTATAAATCAATAATTTCTGATATATAAACAGAAAATGTTGGAAATACTTAGCAAGTCAGGCAGCATCTGTGGAAAGAGAAACAGAGTTAACGTTTCAGGTTGGTGACCTTTCGTCAGAACTGGAAAATGTTACAGATGTAACAGGTTTTAAGCAAGTACAGAGGCAGGGAAAGTGGAAGGGAGGGGAGGAAAGAACAAAAGGGAAGGTCTGTGATAGGGTGGAAGGCAAGAGTGATTAAATGACAAAAGGGGTGATGGTACAAGGCAAAAGGGGATGGTAATGGGACAAGTAAAGAACATAAGCACATATCCTCAAAAAATTCTAATAAATTTGTTAAACACGATTTCCCTTGCATAAGACTATGTTGACTCTGCCTAATCATATTACAAAAACAAAAGATGGGTCTAGAGGAGGTGTAAATGGCAACAGCAGAATCATTACCAGCACCTGCTGTCTGAAAAAATTGGAGCAGTGGTTATAGTCTGAAATTGTTGAACTCGATGTTGAGTCCGGAAGGTTGAAAAGTGCCTAATCGAAAGATGAGGTGCTGTTCCTCGAGCTTCCGTTGAGTTTCATTGCATCAGTGTAGGAGGCCGAGGTCAAAGTGGGAGTGGGGCGGAAAATCAAATCGGCAAGCGACCGGAAGCTCAGGGTCACGCTTGCGGACTGAAGGGAGGTGTTCAGCAAAGCGATCACCCAATCTGCATTTGGTCTCCCCAATGTGTGGGGAGATCACATTGTGAGCAGCGAATACAGTATACTCAATTGAAAGTAATACAAGTAAATCGCTGTTTCACCTGGAAGAAGTGTTTGGGGCGCTGGACGGTGGGAAGGGAGGAAGTGAAAGGGAAGGTGATGCATCAGCTCTGACGAAAGGTCAGTATTAACTATTTCCTTTCTGTTCTCCAGTAATCCCAGCAGTTGATACTTTTTAAAACTTTAATGCTATTCTCCTGCTAATTTTAAGTTTTTCTACTCTATCTTCTTCTGGGGCCCCATTCCCCTCCCACTCTTCCTCCTTACCCCTCCATTGCACTTCCAATTCTTACAGGAAAGTCATGTTGTGCTACCTCCGTCACACCTGGATATCAGGTTTAAGCCGGTAGTGTTTAAATTTCCAATCTGCTTATACTTAAATTTCACTCCTCCCTGCTTCCAAGATTCACATCTCCAAGCTAGGCAAATGAAATCATTAATCATGAACTAATTTGATTTAACTTGTCCTTTTATAAAGAGGTCTTTTGAGTGGTTGTTTTTATACCTGGCTTTATCTATGTTGTTCCTGCAGCATTTACAGAAAAACAAACAGCACAGCTGTAGCGAGAGTACTCTTCAAATCTGTGGGTCTACCAGCTCTTGAAAATGGAGCGATCTTTGGATTACATTTGGAAAACAATTTAGAACAAAATATCCAGCCACTTTTAAAGAGATCTGCAGGAAGGAAGGTACACATGTATGTCAGTTGTAGCATACTTAATATCTGCTTTGTTTCTAAAAGACAAGCTAGATGCTTCTGCAGGAGGGCCATCACTGACTGCCCCGTGTCTACAAGTGCACATCTGTTATATATTAAAAACAGTGAATGGGCTCAAGGGTCTAAGGGTACTGCACCTGTAGGTGGTGCTGTGAAAGCAATGTTATGTCAGCAATTGGTAGGAAAGGGGCAACACCTAACGTTACGTGACAGCTCCTCACTGAACACTCAAATTCCAATGTAAACCTTTAAATAAAACATTATACTATTTGGCATCCAAAATACTCCCTAGTGAGCAGAACCTGTTAGATATAAATGGACTCCACTTGTTGCAGAAACGTAGATTCAATGAGCAAAGCTTTAAAACCAAAAGTACCTAAACACCTTCCACTCACTGTGGAGGTTAACAGGTGCACTCATGCTCTTTGGATGCAGCTACTTCCCACCCTCAGTCTTGTGGCCATCATCAGCCACCATTGCTACCCTGGCTGGCTGCTCCACTCCATTCTTCAATATCGCTTCTCCTAGCCAGCCACCCTTGCTACTTTTGCAGCATAATTTTGGGGCCGACTAAGGGACACTCCTGCTCCCTGTTGCCACCCACCTTCACCCAATTTGGAAGTTATTCTCGGGGCCCATTCTGGTTGGCCATTTCAGGCCATATTACGTGTAGTCCCTGATTCCGTTGCCCTGTGTACTGTTTTATTTGTAGGGTGTAATATTTCCGTTAGTGGTTCCTTATATATTTGTGTGGGGAAATATGATTTATGTTTTCTATATTGACTCTTGGTGTGTCACAGGGCAAGTATCATGCATGCAGGGAGGTATGGCGGGTGACAAGCCCCCATGATGTCTGTTGGCGCAAGACCTGGGCCATTTTAACTCCCAGGCCTCATTAACATTTGAAGGGTGGACTGCCCTTTTGTTCACCTGCAGAATTGGGCAGTCGGCCCACATAACTAACGCGTTCCCCGACTCTACTTAAAGCGGGGATAGGACAAGCAGAATACGACTCACAACCCATAGTATAACGCTGATGTTGCCATCTAACTTTTGACTGTATAGTTATCAGTCAAGCATAGTATCACTGCAGTCTAAAGCACTTTGATGTGAATCCATCAATCTAGTCAACCAAGGACATTCACTGTTCAAAAGTGATTCAACTGCATTTACTGCTTACTGTGATTCGTCTTTGTACAAGAACCACAGTCACTTTGATGCCTGTTTGGTCATTTCTTTGACCAAGCTTTTGGTCACCCTTACGAATACATACTTCTTTGGCTTGGCATCCATTTCTTTGATTATGCCTCTGTGAAGCGCTTTGGGATGTTTGTCTCTGTTAAAAAATATATACAACATTTCTCCCTTGAAACTTTCTCCTGCCTTTAAATCCCTGTTATTTCTGGAACTGCAGCCATTTAGCATGCTGCTGCCATTGCAGCTGCTTCACGTGCTGTAACGCTGAAGTATTATGAAGGAAACCTCACCTGCTACAAAACTCCCCATACCACCTCTGGAAGGAATTGTGGGGCCTGGGAGAGGAAAGGTTTAGCCATCCCCACCTGCTCAAATGATAACCTAGGCCATCCCTTCCTGCTGAGGTAGTTTTCTTCCCTTTGTTCCCCAGTGCCCCTCCCTCATCCCCCTTACTCCATCGTCCTCCATCCCCCTTCCCTCTCCTCTCCCCTCCCCCTTTGCCTACTCTCCTTCCCGTCTCCTCCAGTACCTCTTCTCCATCCCCTCTCCCCCTCCTTACTCCTCCTACCCCCCGCTCCTGCCTGGGTCCAATTAACTAACCCTCTAACCCTGCTCAACCTGAATAATGCATTTGGTCTTAACTCTCCTTGTGTAACACCCTGTGGGGTCAACTAACTACATAATAAAAATGCTGAATCCGTCACAACATTCCATTTCAAAATTAATTGAGAAGTCCTATATCAGGGTCTGCCTATGGTAAAATCTATTTTAAAAGTGTCAACATTTACTTAGAGTACCTATTACACCTGAAGATGGTGCTGTGATTGGCATTTATAATGTTAAATGACCTGTCACAGCAATTTTAGCTCAAAATCTATTAATGGAAGTATGCAGGAATGTGTTTGCCTTTAGAACAGTCTTAGGTTTGAAGGGTGAATGTATTGTAAACTTTATTGACTCTTTAAAATGATCTAAACACAGTATGAGTAACACTGCAACATGAATTTTCAAGTCACCTTTCAGTGCAGCCGATCAGAGTATCCATACGTGCTGATAAAGGGGCACTCCTCCACTGTCTGACTTTAAACTCTTCCTCAGGCTCCCGTGTTGATTTGGTTCCCAGTTCCCACCCAAAGAAATTCTCTATCTCCCCACCCCTCTACCCACAGCAGCGCACCACGCTGAAGGAGTAACATTCCTGGCTGGACTCTTCAGCACTACAACCATTTCATCATATGGGTCTCATTTCAACCTGTGCTGTCAACTGGCTTGCCATCACCATCCCCGCCTAGCATCTGTAATGCACTTGCCACTGACATTTTGACTTTGTATCAGATACTTCCCTCCTGCATATCGTCTGAGGATTTCGATTCCCGTCCCCCACTACTGAGACTTTCAGCAGCGCCCCCATTCCTAACCACTGAAATTTCACCTGTAGCACCTATGTTTTATTGTCACTGTACTCTATGTGGGGAGAAAAAGTGAAGGACAGAGACACAATGATTTGCTAGTCCATGTGCTTGCTTTATTAGGCCAGAGCGAACTAAACCATGTGACAAATCATATGTCCATTTCTTGCTTTTTTCTAGTTCTGACTAAAGGTCAACAACCTGAAACGTTAACTCTGTTTCTCTCTTCACAGATGCTGCCTGACCTGCTGAGTATCTCCAGCATTTTCTGTTTTTATTTCAGATTTCCAGCATCTGCAGTATTTTCTTTTTGTATTAGTGTTTAATTCACTGCCACCTCTCTTCCAGGAATGCCCACCTTGAAGAAGTTCTGCTCTTCTCTCCGACGGGATTTCCGTTTGTCTCTTTTACCTTGTTCATCTTCATTGCTTTCTGTCTCCCTTCTCGTGTTTGATCAGGTATCTATGAAAACTCGCTTTCACAGCCACATATCTTTCTTCAGCAACTGTCTCCGGCTCCGACTTACTCCACGTGGATTCCAACTGAAATTCCACCCTTCGTGTTTTGGATCCACCCAGGACTACAGATATCTCCAAGATATTCAGCGTTCCTCGAACCACTGCTCTCGCCGTATCCTGAGATCCACGCTGAATGCCATGCGCCGCCACATGAACACCCTCGACCTCACTCTTCAGCAGTACCGACTCACTCTATCTCAAAGCTGTCCTGGTCCGCAGTTCCATTTCATCCTTCGCCTCATCCAGCGCTTTAACAAAAAACTTTTTTTCTTCCTTTCAGGTGTCAAGGATCGCAAGCTTCAACAACTCTTGGACACCAATGCCCCTCCGGAACCTTCTTCCCCTTCACTTTGCTCTGACCCCATCCCTTCTCCCAATCTCACCCCCTGCCACGTTTTCACTATCCCCTCTGACCTTCCCCTCTCTGACCCCGATCGATCAGTCCTTAGCAAAGGCCTGAGCTTCATCCTCTTACACCCCCACCTCAATGAATTTTGAGCTCAGCACGACGCTGAGCTCTTTTTCTGCCGCCTTCGTCTCCGTGCCCACTTCTTTGGCCCGGAGTCTTTCCCCCGCACGGTTGACCCTTTCTTCCGCTTTCAGAATTCTCATTCTACCTGGACCCCTCCCTCTGGCCTCTTACCCTCTCTAGGTCTTTTCATTGCGAACTGCCGGCGTGACATCAGCCGTCTCCATTTCTCTGCTCCCCTCACTCACTCCAACCTACCTCCCTCTGAACTTGCAGCACTCCATTCTCTCAGATCCAACCCCAACATTGTCATTAAACCTGCTGACAAGGGTGGTGCTGTTGTTGTTTGGCGAACCGACCTCTACCTCGCGGAAGCTGAACTCCAACTCTCCGACACCTCCTCCTACCTCCGCCTGGACCATGACCCCACTACTGAAAATCAAGCCACCGTTTCCAAGACTGTCACTGACCTCATCTCCTCTGGAGATCTTCCCCCCACGGCCGCCAACCTCATAGTTCCCCAACCCCGTACAGCCCGCTTCTACCTCCTTCCCAAGATCCACAAACAGGACTGCCCTGGTAGACCCATCGTTTCAGCCTGTTCTTGCCCCATGGAACTTATCTCTTCCTATCTCGACTCTATTTTTTCTCCCCCTTGTCCAGTCTCTTCCCACCGACATCCGTGACTCTTCCGACGCCCTCCACCACTTTAACAGTTTCCAGTTTCCTGGCCCCAACCACCTCCTTTTCACTATGGACGTACAATCCCTCTACACCTCCATCCCCCACCAGGATGGCCGAGGGCGCTCCGCTTCTTCCTTGAACAGAGGCCCGACCAGTCCCCATCCACCACCACCCTCCTCCGCCTGGCTGAACTTGTTCTCACATTAAACAACTTCTCCTTTGACTCCACTCACTTCCTCCAAATCAAAGGTGTTGCTATGGGAACCCGCATGGGTCCTAGCTATGCCTGCCTTTTCGTGGGATATGTGTAACACTCTTTGTTCCAGTCCTACTCAGGTCCCCTCCCTCACCTCTTTTTCCGGTACATTGATTACTGTATCAGTGCCGTTTCCTGCTCTCGCCCTGAACTAGATAATTTAATTCACTTTGTTTCCAATTTTCACCCTTCCCTCACCTTCACATGGTCCATCTCCGACTCTTCCCTTCCCTTCCTCGACTTCTCCATCTCCATCTCTGGAGATAGGTTATTGACAAACATTCACTACAAGCCCACTGACTCCCACAGCTACCTGGACTACACTTCCTCCCACCCCACTTCCTGTAAGGACTCTATTCCATTCTCCCAGTTTCTCCGTCTCCGCCGCATCTGCTCTGACGATGCCACCTTCCATACCAGTGCTTCCGACATGTCTTCCTTTTTCCTCAACTGAGGATTCCCCTCTACTGTGGTTGACATGGCCCTTGACCGTGTCCGTTCTATCTCCTGCACTTCTGCCCTCACCCCTTCCCCTCCCTCCCGGAACCACGATAGAGTTCCCCTTGTCCTCACCTTTCACCCCACCAGCCTCCACATTCAACGGATCATCCTCCGTCATTTCCGCCACCTCCAGCGTGATCCCACCACCAAACACATCTTCCCCTCACCTCCCCTTTCAGCATTCCGAAGGGACCGCTTCCTCCGCGACACCCTGGTCCACTCCTCTATCACTCCCAACACCCCTTCCCCTTCGCCCGGCACCTTCCCGTACAAGCGCAGGAGATGCAACACATGCCCTTATACCTCCCCCCTTCCCACTGTCCAGGACCCCAAACACCCCTTCCAGGTGAAACAGCGATTTACTTGTACTTCTTGCAATTTAGTATACTGTATTCGCTCCTCACGATGCGGTCTCCTCTACATTGGGGAGACCAAACTCAGATTGGGTGACCGCTTTGCGGAACACCTCCGTTCAGTCCGTAAGGGGGACCCCGAGCTTCCTGTCACTTTAATTCTTCGCACCACTCCCACTCAGACCTCACCGTCCTCGGCCTCTTGCATTGTTCCACTGAAGCTCGAGGAACAGCACCTCATCTTTCGATTAGGCACTTTACAGCCTTCTGGACTCAACATAGAGTTCAACAATTTCAGATCATAACCTCGGCCCCTATCATATATATATTTTTCATCCACACTTCTTGTCTGTGTCTTTTTTTCTTCTCTCCCACATGGCAGCTGTCTTTCATTCTGCCAGCGCAATTCACACTTCATCTAGAGCCATCCTTTGTTTCTTAACCTGTCCCATTACCATCTCCTTTTGCCTTGAATATTTCTTAATGTCTCTTAACCTCTCCTGCCTTCTATCCTATCACAGACCTTCCCTTTTGTTCTTTCATCCCCTCCCCTGTAAGGGGTTTTTGTCGTGCTTGTATCACAGACGGTGCTGGTGCGAGGTTAGGCCTTCGTTGCCTAATACTATTGCTTGCTCTGGTCTCCGGCCAGCCTTGTTGCAATAAGCACCTGTGAGTGGTTCGACCCACTCGCCCTTACGGTTCTAACACTGGACTTAGGTGCGAGAGCAGTAATGCAGAGAAAAACTCAAATAGACCCGGTTGAATAGTACGAAATGGAAATCTTTATTGCATAGCGTCCAAAATCATGAAGTACATGTCATAGGCGCAAATTAACGAGAGTACAAGTATACATACATTCATAAAGCTTGGTCTATGGTAATGAAGAACGCACGGCACATCGTAAAAAGGGGAACACATTATACTTTAACCTTAATAAAACCACCCTCCCCTATCAATACCTACACTACATCTAGATTTGTAGGATCGGGAAACATGCTCACCACTCGTGATACTTCGGAGAATTTTAAAGTGAGGCACTCGGCTCGTTCGCTGCAGCGCCTGACTGTCACGTGTTTGGAGGGGTCTCTGTACCCCACTTGTTTATCTTCGCTGCTGCGGCAAGCAGGCCGGGCTCCCCGTTGTCATGAAGAACTCGACAGAACTCGGGCCCGGCTGTAGAACTCAAAGAAAAGTCTTCCTGTACCGACACCAGTTGTCGGTAGAATTCAAAGAAGAGTCTTTCTTGTTGTTATGAGGAATTCGATGGACCCAAAACCGGTTCGTGCAATAACCCGTAGAATTCAAGAAATGAGTCCTATATTTTCGGGCACGGTCGGGGTTTACTGACCGCGGCGGCACGTGGATTCTTCTTCTTTTCTTGTCATTTCGTCTTGTCTTGTTGGGCCTTCGGGTCCAGACACCGTTTACCGACTCTCGGGATGGTGCACCCGGTCACTTGCCCTTGTCGAGGCGGCTCGTTCCGATTGAGCTCCACCCAACATTCGAATAACCGTCCAGTACGGCTAAAAGTCCAGAGTCAACAGAGTCCAGCCCTAGAGAAGAGCTTCAGCCCGCGATCGAGCGAGTCAGGAGAATAAGAGTCGAATCAAGGGAATAAGAGAGCGATGGACATTTGTTCACTATAGTTATAGTGCTGTGTTCCCTTATCTCCCGCCCAAATCTTAATGTTTGTCCTTTGTGAAATATTGGCGCTCAAAACTCCCAGCATGGGGCGATTCTTGTCTTTAACGGGTTTCGGTAGCACCTGAAACTGGCCAACTACCCGTTAATGTTTTCCCCATTGTTGACCCAGCCAGGATCGTATGAATCGTCTCCCTGACTGGTTTTGGGGGCCCCCGAATACTTGTTTAATCACCCGTCAATGTCTCTCTCATTGTAGAGCCGTGGGGGTATTTGTGTATTGATGTGTCTGGATGGGCCTTCGATTGCCCAGTACAATGGTCCTTACTTGTGCATGGAAAACGATTCCAGCACTTATATCTTTTGCTATTGTCACAAATGCAAACAGGTTGCATCCTGTCTTTATCAGTGTTTATCGAGTATGATCCCATCTTATATTGAAATGTTTATTCGAACGCCATCTTGTCTGCCCACTGTAATTCTGGAAGCTTCTGCCACGATGCGCGGCGGCCATTTTACAGGCTTCTGTGTCCTTTATATCATGACAGCATTTCGTTTAAATAAACTGATCAAACGAATCTGCTTCTATCTTGTTATTTCGAATCGCGATAATTGCGAAACTTTACACCCCCCCTTCCCAACCCCTGCACTTGCTTAAAAATCTGTTCCATTTCCTGCTTTTTTCCAGTTCTGACTAAAGGTCATCGACCTGAAACGTTAACTCTGTTTCTCTCTTCACAGATGCTGCCTGACCTGCTGAGTATCTCCAGCATTTTCTGTTTTTATTTCAGATTTCCAGCATCTGCAGTATTTTCTTTTTGTGACAATACATTACAGTGCTTTTCCCCTTTAAAAAAATGTATGTATTATGGTCTCACCTTTCCTAGCATTACATGTACCACGTAACAAAAACTCCTGGCTTCTTTTCTTTTAAATGAACTACAAATCCAGTTTAATAACAGGTTTGCGGCGCCTTCCTGATCTTACAGAAGGTTTTGGTGTTGAACCAATTTTCGGGCTGTTTTGTTTTGGTTCCGAACTCAAAGATGATCCTGTTTCTATCTCAGACTTGGTTGAACCTGGTACTTCAGTTACTGAAGTCTGAACTGAGTCAAACTCATGTATATGTTCATGATCAAGTAGTTCACGATCATGTCTTGGTTCATCTCTAGCAGAGATCATTTGATCTACATGAACACTTCTGATTTTGTCACCAATTTCAACCAAAGATCTATTGGTTCCACCAACCTCTACTATGGTTCATAGATCCCACTTGTGTGAACTCGACTTGCCAGGGGTACTGAGAACACGAACACACTCGTTTTGTTTGAAACTGCGTTCTTTCTGATTGGTGTCAAAATAACTTTTCTGACTCAACTGTTTTTGTTCAAGTCTTGAGGTCAAATTCGGTTGAACAAGACTCAATCGTGATCTCAATCTCCTCTTCATCAAGAGTTCTGCTGGGGTATGTCCAGTTGTACTGTGTGGAGTAGTTCTGTACTTCAGCAAGAAATCAGCCAAACATTGCTTCATGCTGAGTCCTGAACAACCTTGCAACACTTGCTTTTTGAGAGCTTCTTTCACTATTCTGACTGCCCTTTCGGCTGCTCCGTTTGAAGCTGGATATGGTAGAACGAGAGTGTGATTGATACCATTCCATTTCGTGAACTCTTGGAATAGAGCAGAAAGGAACTGAGGGCCATTGTCAGAAACAAGCTCTTCAGGTAAACCATGACATACAAAGAAAGACCTCAACTCATCTATGGTACGTTCAGTTGTAGTATTTGAACCCATGTATTCCTCAATCCACTTTGAGTGACTATCTACAAGTACCAGGAAATAATCATTTGCTTTCTCACAGAAGTCTACATGTACTCTCTGAAAAGGTCTACTTGGCCATGACCAGGGTTGTAGTGGAGTTTTGGGTGGTTTGTTTCTGCAGTTTTGGCAGACGCTGCATTTGCTGACAAGTGATTCAAGATCACTGTCCAATCCAGGCCAGTAAACAAAGCTTCTTGCAATTGATTTCATACTGACGATCCCTGGATGTTCAGTATGAAGTTCGGCCAGAATTCTCTCTCAAAGAAGTAGGTACCACCACTGTTTCCCCACTTGATACAACCTTGCTGACAATTCAGCACCATGGTTATGGAATGGTTTCAGTTCTGTCTCAGTACACTGATCAGTCCATCCATTCAAGGTGTTTTCATACACTCTCTGCAATACTGAGTCCTTTTGAGTCTCATCTGCAATCTCAGTTGCATTCACGGGAAAGTCTTTGTCAACTGCACCTAGCGTGAAAATCGCACCTTCACTCCCAATACACGAGTTCTCATGTGGCAACCTAGACAAGGCATCTGCGATTGCGTTTTGCTTTGAAGTGCGGTATTTAATCATGTAGTCATATTGTGACAACAACACTGCCCAACGTTGCGGCCATTGCAGGGATGGCAGATTTGGGCCCCAATATTGCTAAGAGCGGTTTGTGATCAGTTATCAGGGTAAACTTTATGCCGATCAGGAACTGTTGGAATTTCTTGATTCCAAACACTATGGCGAGTGCTTCCTTTTCAATTTGTGCATAGTTTCTTTCACTCTTTGTGAGGGATTGCAATACGAACGCGATTGGTTTCTCTTGGCCGTCATCCATTACGTGGCTTATGCCAGCTCCCATACCGTAGCTGGAAACATCACACGCTAACTTAAGCTCACACTCTGTGTCGTAGTGCACAAGTAGAGCATCGCTACAGGGACTTCTCTTACAAGCGTCGTAAGCTTCCTGTTGCACTTTCGTCCACTTCCACTGGACATCCTTCTTGAGGAGCTTGTGCAATGGAGCTAACATGGTCACTAATCAGGTAAGAAACGTGCATAGTACTGGAGCATTCCAAGGAAAGATCTTAACTCAGACACGTTCTGTGGCTTTGGAGCATTGATGACATCAACCTTTTCCTTCACTGGTTGCAAGCCATTTGCATCAACTTTCAGACCAAGGTACACAACCTCAGGCTGCACAAATGCACATTTGCTCCTTTTCAATTTGACATTGTGGGCCTTCAACCTTTGAAGCACTATATCTAACACTTCTAGATTTTCTTCCTCGCTGCTTGTTGCGATCAGCACATCATCCTGATTGCATAAGCAATTTGGAACTCCTTGCAAAATCTTATCCATCGTAGCCTGGAAGATTTTGGGGGAGGACTTTACACTACATGGTACAGTCCCTTGTGTGTGTTGATGGCGAGATACTGTTGATTCTGTCAACATTCAGCTGAGTGTAAGCGTGCGACTAGTCAAGCTTGGAGAAAACCTTTGACCCAGAGAGTGCTGCATACAAATCTTACGATGTCGGTAACGGGTACTGTTCATCGTCAGCCGCTTGGTTGATAGTAACTTTGTAGTCACTGCACAAGCGTACTGTTCTGTCCGTCTTGGACACTACCACAATCGGGGTAGCCCATTCACTTCTGTCAGTTTTTACTAGCACTCCGTTCTCTCTGAGCTTTGCTAGCTCTTCCTCCACCTGACTTTTCAACGCATAGGGGACCGACCTTGCCTTACAATAGACAGGCTTCACGTTGGACTTGATGCGGATATGCGCGTCATACCCAGTGATGCCCTCATAACTGTCTGTGCATATGCTTTCGTACTTGTTCAGCATTGTGTCGAGTCGCTTCTTTGAAGCATCTACACTGAAGATGTTTTTCCAGTCTAGTTTTAACTTTCTCAACTAGTCTTTGCCCATGAAAGTTGGCCTGTTGTTGTAGCTCACTACAATAATAGGCAGCTTTACTGACTGACCATTGTGTTGAACTGTACATTCCATTTGTCCACATGGCTCTAGGATTTCTCCAGAGTAGGTTTTTAACTCTACGATACTCTTTCTAACTGGTACTTGATTAAACTTACTCTCATACGTGTCCTTACTCATGATAGAGCAATCCGCCACTGTGTCGATACACATAGAAATATATTGCTCATTGATTAAAAGTTTTGTACGGAAATCTTTCTCACAACTGCTAGTGTTGCCGCTAGTGGCATAGATACTGTAGATGCCTAGTTCTTCAACATCAGCGGTGTTCACTTCAATATTGTGAACTCCTCCCTTTTGTTGTCGCTGCTTTACATTGTCACTAGAATGGTTCTTACTTCCTGCTTTCGATCTAGCTCTGCAAGCTGTTGAAATATGGCCTTGCTTCTGGCAGTGAAAACACTTCACATTTCTGTATTGGCAGGACTGTGGTGAGTGATTTCCATTGCAGCGATAACAATTCACTGAACTACTCTCACCGACATGCTTTTGACTCGGTCTCACAGCTTTGGGTTTGGCGGTGGCTTTGTGACTGTAGACCTCCGCTGCACTAGTCACTTGAGTTGGACAGAGCGCCCTAGCATTCTTAGACGCCACCACCATAGATAGGGCAATTTTGCATGCTATGTCAAACGTTGGGTTCGGAGTGGTCAGTAACTTAGACTGCGTGCACTCATCCATCAGTTCACACACAAACTTATCTCGCAAAGCACGATCCAAAAATGTGCTGAACTTGCAATGCAAAGACAGGTTCTTAAGAGCTACAATGTACTCACTGATGGTTTCAGTTTGTTTTTCGTTTCTGGTACCAAACCTATAAGCTCTCTGCTATTTCTAATGGCTTTGGGTTGAAATGGTCCTCAAGTTTCTCGACAATGTCTTCAAATGACGCATCCTTCGCTTTCCCTGGCGCGAGTAGGTTTGTTAACGTTCAGTAGATATCTGGCCCGATCTCCGTTAGAAAAATTGCTTTCTTCCGTTCATGAATTACTTTATTTTGAGCTTGAATATTCTCATCTGCACCTTCGGTCTTAATAATGTTACGGGCCCTAAAAATCTCAATCCGCTCAATGTAAGAACTGAATGGTTCGTGAGCTCGGTCATACATGCCGAGGCTTCCGATGAATCCCGTAGGCGCGGCCATGATTGTCCCGATCCCGTCGAACAGTGACTCAGCACGCTACCTGTGTAACTGTGAGAATCAACACCGCTGTTGCTGTGTATACAAAGGCGAAGCACAGACAATTCTGATAACTGTAAAACATCGCAAAAATTCAGTTTAGGTGTCATAAATTCACCTTAAACTTGTCCACTCGAAGGTTGAACACTGTGTCCTTCCATGATCCCTAAAACTGGCTTTGGGATCCCATCCTCGTAGCCAAAATGTAATATATGTGGGTAGAACAAATGAAGGACAGAGACACAATGAGTTGCTAGTCCATGTGCTTGCTTTATTAGGCCAAAGCGAACTGAGCATGCTCATACTAAAACATGTGACAAACCATGTGATAATACATTACAGTGACCTAGAAATACAAGGTAGCAAGGTTAGTCAGCTAGAGCTATCCACTGTTATGAGGCTTATTTCAGTCAATAGCATGTACACTGTAATTCCAAGAGTAAAGTATTCAGAGTACACTCAGTTACCTTGTATTTATATAATCTATCTATAACATGTAAGATTTTTAATGTCTGTGCGCACTTCCTGTCAACGTTTTACCATTATAAATTCTTTTGTCTACATTTATAATGGAAACTGACTATGTAAATTTGTCACACTATAATTACACCTCCCACCAGTGGCAGTGCTTCAGTATCACCACTGGTGGCAGGGTCTAATTACAGTGTGACAAATTTCTACAATTAGTTTCTATTATAAATGTGGAAATAGGAATTTAGGATAGAAATATATAAAAATGGGGACTAAATTATAAGTGTGTGCCCTGGTCCAATTATCCCCAACTATTCACCTGAAGACTACACTTGACTCCCCATGTGCAATGCCACAGGAGATTGATTAGTAAACAAATATTTAGCCTATGCAAATGACATGCAGTGCAAAACATGTTAATTGCATGTTACACTTACCAATACCGATGATATAAACTCTATCATCCAATGAAAATAGGACAACTATACCACATGACTCCATGGCATTATGACATTCCTGCATGACATGAATTCATCGCTATTCAAAAATTACTCAGCTTAAAATTGCACTAAAAATGACAGACGATGACTTAGTGTGATAACAGTAACAGGGAGGAAGCAGGTAGGATGTCACTTTCAAGTCTCTCTCATCCTTTACATACACTTGCCCAAAAATTCGGCCGTTCCCGGGTGAGTACTCAGTGTGTACTCACCCGTATTCATTCCCGAAGTGCTGGTTTCCTGCATGCACTGCGCATGCGCGGGAAACCGGAACTTCCGGTATGGTGAAGGGGGCGGTTCCTAGGTGAACCGCGTGTGCGCTAGAGGCTGCGCGCACGCAGCACACTTAGATTTTTTTTCAGGTTTCAACGCGAGGGTAAGTATTGAAGATTCTACGCTAATAAAAAGGAGGCGTAAGACCCCTTTTGAACAAGGTAAGTAGTTAATTAAGTATAATTTAAAAAATTTTTTCAACAGGTTTATCTTTTTTAGATACTTTAAAGAAAGGTAAGTTTATTTTTATAACTTTTAAAAAGTATTTAAATTTTTGTTTAAAGTGGTTAATTTATTTAACTATAGTTATTTTATAAATGTGATGGTTTTAAAAAAAAAATTATTTTAAGTTTAGCTGTTCTTTTGGGGCCGATTTCAATTCACAGATTTGACAGGTCTCCTGTCAAATCTATGAATGAAAGATGGTCTGCTGCCATTGGCTCTCCATGGCCCACGTGATCCCAGGGGTCGCATCGCACTAACTGCGCCCCTGGAACACGCAAGCACTGCGCGCCGGCTCTTGGGAGAGGCCCAGGACCCGAAGTTCCTGTGGGCCCAAAACACAACGGCAGGCGCGGTGGGTAAGAGCGCGCGCGATCCTTACCCCCGCGGCAAGCCGGCCACGCGAATTTCTAGGCCATTAGCTTTGGCGAAGTAGTTTTGATGCGTATGATGGAGCCTGTCGACGTGTTAACAGCTCTGCATTTTGGACTTGATGTCCGCTTGTCTGCGTTCACTGATGGAAATCTGCACAGCTCCCAGCTTTTGCATACTCTAGGGGATTGAGTGCCACTGCATGCTTGTGGGTGGGTATTCTTGTGATAGTTTTTGGAAGATTTGGGGGGTGGGAGAGCAGGAGGCAGTGTTGAGGGGGCAAGGGAGGAAAATACCAGCATGGCCCGATGGGGTGGGGTGGGGTTGGGTTGGGGGTGAAGAGCACTAGCATTAAATGGGATTGGATTGGGGGGGGGGGGATCACAAAAGGAAAATGCCATCTTGCAAAACTATTAGAAGAATTCCCACTTTGGGCGTCCTGTGGACGAACTATCTAAATGCAAGTTGTTTTTCTTTTGAAGCTGTGTCTTCGCTTTTGCTAGTTTTCCAGGTTGGCACACATGGATAAATAAGCTGCAGTCCTTTCTCACCTGAGACCCAGGTGTGGCGTGCTCTACCCAACAGAACGTAAACGATGGGAAGCCTCTTCTACTAACATATTTTAAATCGAAGAACACCCCCTCCGGATACGTTCCGTACCCGCTGCACTCTTGTTTCAGTGTGGGAACAACGCCCTCTCACTCACAATCCTAAACGCCGCGCCTGCGCACAGCCGGCAATCGAAAGGTTGTGCGCGAGCAGTCTGAATCGGCGTCGCGCGGCGCGGTGGAAGGTGACGGTTGGTGACGCTGGTTGCGCGCGGCGCGGTGGTTGGTGACGCTGGTTGCGCGCGGCGCGGTGGTTGGTGACGCTGGTTGCGCGGTGAGGATGCGCGGGCGGTGACGGGGCTGGAGCCGCACTGAGTTGCTTCTTGTGTGCTAAGGTACGGAAAAACAGACTGTTGCTGGTCTGGGCGGGGGGGCTAGAGATGGAAATGTGCTGTTTCATAGTTGCGCTATGTGGCCTTCGGCGGCTGACTGGCCGAGAGATTGCACTCTATAATTCAGGCCTAAACCAGGCCTCGTAATAAAACAACGCGTTCGTGCAACCATTCCGAAGCTGGCTCTGGGTCCCCATAACTTTCACGTTCATTAGCATGTAACTGTCAAAGTGAAAGTGAAAATGAAAACTTGAGACTTTTGTTGAATATATGCTCAATATACTTTGTTGTTGAGTTGCAGTTTGGGGTATTCATTGGATGTACTGATGCAGTCGAACTACGACGGGATATATACTGCTTTCTCAACAGCCAGGGGGTTCATCCTTTAATGCACTTACAGGGTCATTTTGCCACTGTGTTGTTGCAAAATGGGTTTCCCAGTTTTGCTCCATCGTAGACCAAAAGTGATCTAACATCAATAACGAAGCTCCTCAATAAATGCCTTGTGATAGCTCAATGGTTTAGATCTAAACGAGGTGCAAGTGGTATACTAAAACAAATAACTAAAGCTCATAATTATGTGCTGGTACATTTGGGTACCCCCCCATTAGGATTAAGTGACGTTAATTTATTGACAATGGAAGTATTCCATTATATTGCTAGTTGGTCCAAATACTTGTTACAGTCAGCTTTAAAGAATGAGATTTTGAGAATAAATTTGTAAATTAGTTTTCAAAAATATATATTTATTGTAATTATTTAAAATGTTGAGGTATGGACAATATACATGCAAGTCTATTTAGTTTAAAGTGCCTATAGTTCAGGTTGTGGGCAAGTGACATAAGTACACCACTCTCTCATTACTTTGTACAAGTAGAGCTGACCTCCTTGTTCATAGAATCATTCAGCACAGAAGGAGGACATTCAGCCCATCGTGCCTGTGCAGGCTCTTTAAAAGAGCTATCCAATTGGTCCCACTCCCCTGCTCTTTCCCTATAGCCCAGCAAATTTTTATTTTTGAAGTATATATCCACTTCCCATTTGAAAGTTACTACTGAATCTGCTTCCACCACCCTTTCAGGCAGTACATTCCAGATCATCATAACATGCTGCGTGTATAAAAAAAGAAAAATCTCATCTCCCTCTGGTTACCGACCCTCCTGCCAGTGGAAACGGTTTCTCCTTATTTTCTCTATTGAAATCCTTTGTAATTTTGAACACCTCTACTAAATCTCCCTTAACCTTCTCTGCTCAAAGGATAACAATCCCAGCTTCTCTGGTCTCTCCACATGTCTGAAATTCCTCATTGTTGCTATCATTCTAATAAATCTCCTCTGCACCCTCTACAAGGCCTTGACATCCTTCCATTTTTGGACACAATATCTCAACTGAGGCCCAATCAGTGATGTTGACCAGCTCCTGGTTTGAAAACATCAGGAATTGGGTAGGTAGGGAATCAAGGGAGCAGGTGATTGGTGTCATTCAGGAATAAAGACTGGTGAAGGTTAGAGAGAGAAGCAACAGAGTGATAAGTTGAGAAGAGTCTGGGATTGTCCTTGTGCTCCAGGTTGATCCTGGAATAGTTGGACAATTTGGTCAGAGAGAAGGTTGCACAGTATTGCTTGAGATGGTAAAGCCAGATCTAAATGGTGGATGATCTGAATGAGCCAACAGTGCTGACACTTCAGCATCTGCAAAATTAAAACCATTCTCTCTACTTCCATCAGTACTTACTCAAGGTACACTTTTTACCTTGACTTCATCCTTTCCAGAATTGTCACAAATCAAGAGGTGTGCAGAACCTCAGGTAACTGCTTGTTCTCAAGCTGAACTTCCTGCTGGATCTCCATTCTGTTACCAGAATTGCTTTTTTCCACCTCCCAAACGTTTCCCACCTTCTCCTGCTGTCCAAACTTTAGTTCATGGTTTCATGACCGTCAAAATTTGACTTCCTTAATGCTCTCCTAGTTGGCCTCCAATCTGCACAAATTACAATTTGTTCCAATGCTGTGGCCTGAATTCTCTCTCTCAAAATGCTTAATTTCCATCACCCCCATCTTCAAATTATTCTGGCTCCCTCTGCTCCAAAATAGTCATCCTTGCTTTCAAATCCCATCATGGTCTTATTGTGCATTACCTCAACGATCTCCATCCTTACATCTTTGCATGCATCTTTTGTTCCTCCTAACACTGGATTATTCCTTCATTCTCGCACTTCCTGTTCTCCCATTGGTTGTCTCTTTCATCCACTATGCCCCTACCATCTAGAGTTCCCTTACCTTTGTCACTTTCCTCCCTGCTTTAAAAAATCCATCTCCTATCACCTAATCTTTTCCATTTTATCTTAACATAAATTGCTCTGAGACATCGTTCTCTATATGGGCGTGCTATAGAAATATGTATTTTGCTTCGTTACTTTTGAGGATAAGTAATTTATGCAAAACATTCCATTTGGAGATTAACTTTGTGGGGGAGGGTTCACTAAAGGGTAGATTGTATATGTTCTGTGGAAGGAGTAGGCTTTTAGGCTGAATAGACTTGTTCTTGTACTTTGTGTTCCTGATTTTACTTCCGCTCACCCTGTCTTTCATTTCTCCATTCTTTGTATGTTTTTAAAATGTATTTAACCCTGTTTTTTTTCAATTACTATAACCTATTCTAACATCTCCATTACCTTTTTGTGTTTTAAAAAAACTTTTTTCTGAGCCTTTGTGCTGAAATCTTGGTATTGAAACACACCTCAAAAATATTGGCCTCTGGCTGAGCATCGGTTCCTAAAACCAGTTTATTTTTTAGCCAATTGAGGCTAGAAGTCTAATGGTTGTGACCAGATCAACGGTTGATATATGTTGAAAGCATCACACCAGGATGTGCTACTATAGGGCAAATCTTATCTGTAGTAGCAGCCAAATTGCACCTGGATAAGGTGATTTGTTTGTGACGCTCCATAACCTGAAGCTAAAAATGGATTTTGTAGAATTGTTTAAATCTAGTTGTTGTGTTGAAATAATTTTCCTTTAGTAACTCTAATGAGCTTTGAATGCAGTTGAACCATGGCAGACACAAGTTCATCTCCACTGAAGCACTTTGTACAGGCTAAAAAGAAGATTAACACAATCTTTGATCAGCTGTTGGAATATGTTACTGAAGGGGCAAGATTTATTGAAGGTAAGACATCAATTACCAGTGTTTTTGTAGATGTTAAACAATAGTTGTCAATGCATTACAGAAAATAACAAATGTTGAACCATGTATCTTGAGCACAATAACCTACAGCTATGTTGTTCATAACATTGTGAGTGGTCTATATGTAATTCAGCAATAGACAACAATAAATAGGTTTAGTTTCTATAATGTGTATTATGGGATTGCTCTGGCACAATGGTTTGAACAGTGGCAGCTGCTGTCTGTGGACTGTTGTAACTTTAGAAGTGCATTGGGGTTCTCGACCCCGCCACTGCCTCTGTGTTGTCATGCTGCTTGTTTGACATCCAGTACTGGATGAGCAGAAGTTTCCTCCAATTAAACATTGGGAAGACCAAAGCCATTGTCTTCGGCCCCCTGCCACAAACTCCGTTCCCTAGCTTCCGATTCCATCCCCCTTCCTGACCATTGCCTCAGGCTGAACCAGACTGTTCCCAACCTTGGCACCCTTTTTGGCCGAGTTGAGTTTTCGTCCCCATATCCTCTCCAGTCACCAAGACTGCCTACTTCCACCTCTGTAATATTGCCCATCTCTGCTTCTGCCTCCGCCCATCTGCTGCTGAAACCCTCATCTATGGTTTTGTTGCCTCCAGACTCGACTACTCCAATGAACTCCTAGCTAGCTTCCTACCTTCCACCCTCCATAAACTTGAGCTCATCCAAAACTCAGTTGCCTGTATCCTAACTTGCATCAAGTCCCGTTTACCCATCACTTCTGTGCTCGCTGACCTACATTGGCTCCTGGTCCACCAGTGCCTCAAATTTAAAATTCTCATCCTTGTGTTCAAATTCTGGCTCCTCCCGACCTCTAACCTCCTCCAGTTCTACAACCCTGTAAGAACTCTGCGTTCCTCTAATTCTGGCCTCTTGTGCATCACCGACTTTCCTCACCCAGCCATTGGTGGTCCTGTTTCCTGCTGTCTAGGCTCCAAGCTCTGGAATTCTCTCCCTAAACCTCTCTACCTCTCTCCTCCTTTTAAGATGCTCCTTAAAACCTGCCCCTTTGACCAAGCTTTTGGTCATCTGTCCTAATGTCTCCTTCTTTGGCTCGGTATCAATTTCTGTTTGATAACACTCTGTGAAGCGCCTTAGGGCACTTTACTATGTTAAAGGCGATTTATAAATGCAAGTTGATATTTTTGTTAAATCTCTCCATGATGGTTTGAATCTTTTAGAATCCTATCAGAATGAAGGGCTGGAGAAGATAACAACCCAGCAACAGTTGTCAGAGATAAAAATGTTTGCTACTAAAGTGGCTGGAATCAGCGAGGTGCTGACCCGTAGGCACATGAAAGTGGCCTTTTTTGGGAGGTGAGATGCAAGATATTCTTATACTACGGATAATCATTAACAGATTTATTGCTTGGTACAAAGGTGGATTATATTTTCTGCTAAAGCAAATATGCACCTCTGACGAGCAGCAAATTATCTTTTTTAATTCAGAAACCTTGGCGAAAGTGTATAGCAGTACCAAAATTCAGAAAAATAGGAGCAGAGTAGATAAATCAAGAAATAATAATTAGATGATGACTAGTTTGGGTTTTACAAGCTTTTAGGTTTGTAAGAGGAAGAAAGGCCTTGCAGGAAATAATGAGTTTCATAGTTTTTTGTTAAGGGAAAGAATGAGTCAGTAGGAGATACTGTGATAATCTTGATTTCAACACTCAGAGAATGGAAGGAACAGCATGTAAACACTGGAGCTCCGGAGGAACAAAAGAAAAGTTATGACACATTGCAAAAGGTTTGAGGCTAGAGATGAGAAAAGGATCACCTATCGGATAGCAAGCTTGTTTCTGATATCTTGTCTAGGAGTGTAAGAGAGGTGTTCGAAGAATTTTCCCAGGTACAGGAACAGTATTGAAATATTTGTTGGACTTGGCACATGAACACGAGCATTGAAGAAATGAAAGCAACAATGTTTAATTTCCCCATTGAAGTGCCTAAAAATGCAAATGGAAAATGGACAGCCTAAATTATTGCTTTGATGATCTTGAATCCTAGGTACTGCCCGGCAGGATACTATATCTATGCCAGAACCTGTAGCAATAACTTTTTATTTTCTTGTAGTCTGGAGCTACTGACCCTACTTTTTGAAAATAGTTTTGAATTCTACAGTCATTCATTCCTGTTCCTGTCTTTAACCATTCTAATACTGTTACCCTGAAATGAATAAGTTGTTGACCATTGAGGTACTGATTTTGAAAAAAACCGTTTTTTGAAGTTATTCTGCTTTGAATTTGTCACAGAACAAGTAATGGGAAGAGTACTGTGATCAATGCTATGCTATGGGACAAAGTACTGCCCAGTGGCATTGGACACACAACCAACTGCTTCCTCAGTGTTGAAGGAACAGATGGGGACAAAGCCTATTTGATGACTGAGGACTCTGAGGAAAAGAAGAATGTGAAAGTAAGGACCTGTTTGTGTAGAAATACATGGTGCTGGGAATGTGTGGGTGTTGAGATCGATAAGAATTAAGTCAAATATTAAAATTGAATTTTCAAATAATGCATTTTTTTAGATATGCCTATTTATATAGCAGTTACCTCTTATTTCCTTATTTTGCAATTCGACATCTCCGTCTACGTTTGCACTTGGAGTATGGTCATCTCGGCGAGGTATTGGGGGCTGCCAGTACCTGTGGAATTGCACCCCAAAACACATCACAGCATTTTCAGGGGATAAAAGCACGGCTCCTATATTGCCCTCAGCACTGTTTTTCTTCCCTCTCCCAATCCCATTCTTCCACCCAGTGTGGCTGCTATCTTGACCTGATATGTCAGCTGTACAGTATAACACCCACCTCGAGTACCAGCCAAACTCTTTCAGAGCACACTGGTTGACTCACCAAAATGCTCCCAGCAACCCCCCCCCCCCCCCTCCTACCCAAGAGTGCTCAGCCACAGTGATTATTCCCAAACTCCTACTTTCCTCCTGCCTCTTGCTTCAGCCCAATCCCACTCCCTCCCAGCCTGAGTCTCCAGCCTCCCATTTTCACTCTTGCCTATTTGTGTCCCCGCAGGGCCTGCCCTGCCTGATACCTATGCTCACCTCTAACCCAGTGCATATTGGTGACTGCCTTTTGTGTCCCCGCAGGGCCTGCCCTGCCTGATACCTATGCTCACCTCTAACCCAGTGCATATTGGTGACTGTCCTATTGCAAACCCTGGGCTTTAAAAAAAAAGTGAGAGATAGAAATTGAGTACAGAAATGAGAGGATCATACAGAGACATTGGCAAACATGCAGACGAGTGTGAAGATGCAATGGTTCTAGTTTTCCCTACCATTGGGAACATTCTGCCCGCATCTAATTTGTCTAAACCAGTCAGGATTTTAAATGTCTCTATAAGATCCCCCCTCATTCTTCTGAACTCCAGAGGATACAAGTTCAGTTGACCCAATCTTTCTTGATATGTCAGTCCGGCCATCCCAGGAATCAATCTAGTGAACCTTCGCTGCACTCCCTCAATAGCAAGAATGTCCTTCCTTAAGTTAGGAGACCAAAACTGCGCACAATACTCCAGGTGTGGCCTCACCAAGGCCCTGTACAACTGCAGCATCACCTCCCTACTCCTGTACTCAAATCCCCTTACTATGAAGGCCATCATTCCGTTTGCTTTCTTGACTGTCTGCTGCACTTGCATTCCCACCTTCAATGACTGATGTACCATGATGCCCAGGTCTCGTTGCACCTCCCCTTTCCCTAATCTGCCACCATTCAGGTAATAGTCCGCCTCTCTATTTTTACCACCAAAGTGGATAACCTCACATTTATCCACATTGTACTTCATCTGCCATACATTTGCCCATTCACCCAACCTGTCCAAGTCACTCTGTAGCCTCCTAGCATTCTCCTCATTGTTCACACTGCCTCCCAATTTAGTGTCATCCGCAAATTTGGAGATATTACATTTAATCCCTTCGTCCAAATCATTAATATATAATGTAAACAGCTGGGGTCCCAGCACCGAACCCTGCGGTACCCCGCTGGTTACTGCCTGCCATTCTGAAAAGTACCCATTTACTCCTACTCTTTGTTTCCTGTGTGCCAACCAGTTCTCAATCCACGTCAACACATTACCCTTAATCCCATGTGCTTTAACTTTGCTCACCAATCTCTTGTGTGGGACCTTGTCAAAGGCCTTCTGAAAGTCCAAATACACCACATCTACTGGTTCCCCCCTGTCCACCCTATTGGAAACATCCTCAAAAAATTCCAGAAGATTTGTCAAGCATGATTTCCCTTTCACAAATCCATGCTGACTTGGACCTATCATGTCGCCACTTTCCAAATGGTCTGTTATGACATCTTTAATAATTGCTTCCATCATTTTACCCACGACCGATGTCAGGCTGACCGGTCTATAATTCCCTGCTTTCTCCCTCGCTCCTTTTTTAAAAAGAGGGGTTACATTGGCCACCCTCCACTCCATCGGAACTGATCCAGAGTCTAAGGAATGTTGGAAAATGATCGTCAATGCATCCACTATTTCCAAGGCCACCTCCTTAAGTACTCTGGGATGCAGACCATCAGGCCCCGGGGATTTTTCAGCCTTCAGTCCCATCAATTTCCCCAATACCTTTTCCCGACTAATAAGGATTTCCCTCAGCTCCTCCCTCTTACCAGATCCTCTGACCCCTTTTATTTCCGGCAGGTTGTGTGTGTCCTCCACAGTAAACACCGAACCAAAGTACTTGTTCAATTGATCTGCCATTTCCTTGTTCCCCATTACGACTTCCCCTGTTTCCGACTGCAGGGGACCTACGTTTGTTTTTACTAACCTCTTTCTTTTTACATATTTATAGAAGCTATTGCAGTCCATTTTAATGTTCTCTGCAAGCTTCCTTTCATATTTTATTTTCCCTGCCCTAATCAAACCCTTCGTCCTCCTCTGCTGAGTTTTGAAGTTCTCCCAGTCCCCGGGTTTGCTGCTACTTCTGGCCAATTTGTATGCAACTTCCTTGGTTTTAATACTATCCCTGATTTCCCTTGTTAGCCATGGTTGAGCCACCTTCCCTTTTTTATTTTTACGCCAGACCGGGATGTACAATTGTTGTAGTTCATCCATGCAATCTCTAAATGTCTGCCATTGCCCTTCCACTGATAGCCCCTTAAATATCGCTTGCCAATTTAACCTCGCCAATTCACGCCTCATACCCTCAAAGTTGCCCTTATTTAAGTTCTGGACCATGGTCTCTGAATTAACTGTTTCCTTCTCCATCCTAATGTAGAACGCCACCATACTATGGTCACTCTTCCCCAGGGGGCCTCGTACCACAAGATTGCTGATTAGTCCCTCCTCATTACACAACACCCAGTCCAGGATGGCCTCCCCTCGAGTTGGTTCCTCAACATATTGGTTTAGGAAACCATCCCTTAAACACTCCAGGAAATCCTCCTCCACCGTATTGCTTCCAGTTTGAGTAGCCCAATCTATATGCATATTAAAGTCACCCATGATAACTGCCGTGCCTTTTTTGCACGCACCTCTGATTTCCTGTTTCATACCCTCCCCCACCTCACTACTGCTGTTTGGCGGTCTGTACACAACTCCCACTAACGTTTTCTGCCCTTTGGTGTTCTGCAGCTCAACCCATATTGATTCCACATCCTCCAAGCTGATGTCCTTCCTAGCTATTGCATTAATCTCCTCTTTAACCAGCAATGCTACCCCACCCCCTTTTCCTTTTATTCTATCCTTTCTGAATGTTGAATACCCCTGGATGTTCAGTTCCCAGCCTTGATTGTTCTGGAGCCACGTCTCTGTAATCCCAATCACATCGTATCCGTTAACATCTATTTGCACAGTCAATTCATCCACCTTATTACGGATACTCCTTGCATTAAGACACAGAGCCTTTAGGCTTGTTTTATTAACATCCTTTGTCCTTTTAGACTTATGATTTAGTATGGCCCTTTGTGTTTCTTGCCTTTGTTTACTCGGCCTTCCCCTATTGTTTCTCACCCTTCTAACATTTGTTTCTGACTGCATATTACTTCCCCCTGTTTCACTACATAGGTTCCCATTCCCCTGCCATATTAGTTTAAATCCTCCCGAACTGCTTTAGCAAATATTACCCCGAGGACATCGGTTCCAGTCCTGCCCAAGTGCAGACCGTCCCTTTTGTACAGGTCCCACTTCCCCCAGAACTGGTTCCAATGCCTCAGGAATTTGAATCCCTCCCTCCTGCACCACTGCTCAAGCCACGTATTCAATCTCACTATCCTGTTCTCTCTATTCTGATTAGCACGTGGCCCTGGTAGCAATCCAGAGATTACTACCTTAGAGGTCCTACTTTTTAATTTAGCTCCTAGCTCCCTAAATTCTGCTTGTAGGACCTCGTCCCGCTTTTTACCTATATCGTTGGTACCTACATGCACCACGACAGCTGGCTGTTCACCCTCCCTCTTCAGAATGTTCTGCAGCCGCTCTGAGACATCCTTGACCCTTGCACCAGGGAGGCAACATACCATCCTGGAATCTCGGTTGCGGCCACAGAAACTCCTGTCTATTCCCCTTACAATTGAGTCCCCTATCACTATAGCCCTGCCACTCTTTTTCCCGCCCTGCTGTGCAGCAGAGCCAGCCATGGTGCCATGAACCTGGCTGCTAGTGCCTGCCCCTGGTAGGCCATCTCCCCCAACAGTATCCAAAGCGGCATACCTGTTTTGGAGGGAGATGACCACAGGGGACTCCTGCACTTCCTTCCTGATATTGCCCTGCTTCTTGGTCACCCATTCACTGTCTGTCCTAGCCTTTACCTGCGGTGTGGACAACTCACTAAATGAGCGATTCACCGAGTTCTCGGCATCGTGCATGCTCCAGAGTGAGTCCACCCGCAGCTCCAGCACCGCCATGCGGGCTGTCAGGAGCTGCAGCTGGACACACTTCCCGCACACGTAGTTGTCAGGGACACTGGAAGTGTCCCTGGTTTCCCACATGGCACAGGAGGAGCATGAAACGGGTCCGAGACTTCCTGTCATGACTTAACCCTTATGTTACTTTATTACTAAAATTTAAACTTATTTATCTTAGGTCCAGGAGTTAAGTCCCTGAAAACAAAATATAAAATCGAACCTACCTTTTAAATTCCCTCTACCCCTAAAGGTTAGAGGAGGTGGGAGGGTGGGAGTCACTACTAGTGTAGTGTCTCGGGTTTAGCAACCGCTCCACCTATATACGGGTACCAATGATTTGGCCCCGCCCCCTGCCTTTGAAAAAGCCCGCGAAGCTCTTTCCCCACTGGGGAAAAAGGCCACGTAGGTGAGTTTAATGACTCACCTCAGGCCTCTGCCACTCCAACCAGGTCCGCTCCTTCCCCGCTGCCGACCGCTCTGTGGGAGAGAGAAAGAAAGAAAGGCTCCTCCTCCCCCGCTGTCGACAAAGGAGACTAGTACAAAGAGTCACAACAAAAATAATCAGACAAATGGAGATGATTGAATTGTGTAAGAGCCATACAGAGAGTGAAATGTGCAAAACAAAGAGTAACACAAAGAATTATAGTCGGAGAATCATGTGCGACAATTGCAGCAAGAGAGGACATTTTTTGTTGGTTAATAAAGGCATGGGAGATCAACTACAACAACTTGTATTTTTATAGCACTTTTAATCATGTTTAAAAATTTCCACGGCACTTCACAGGTAGGTGTAAAGAAAATGGATGCCCAGCCAGGAAGGGCGAGATTAGGAAGGGTGGCTGAAACCTTGGTTAAAGAAATGGATTTTAAGAAGGTTTTTAAAGGTGAAGAGGTTTAGTTAGGGAATTCGAGAGAGTTGGACCCGGGGGCTGAAGGCCATACCACCAATCGTAGAGCAAAGGAAGGAGGTATGTACGAAAGACTAGTCAGAAGAACAGGTTGTTTGGCAGGGAATATAGAGCTGAAAGATGCATGGAGAAACTTAAAGATAAGGATTTTAAGCTGAATACATTGGGAAACAGGCTGACGATATAGGTCAGTGATGGCAAGGATGATGGATGAGTGAACTTAGTGTGGGACAGGGTACGTGCATTGGAGTTTTGGACGAGTTGGCATTTGTTAAGGATGGAAGGCCAGCAAGAGAACATTAGAATAGTTGAGTATGATGGGGACCAAGACATTTACAAGGGCTTCAGTGGTAGAAAGGCTAAGATAGAGGTGGAGGTGGGCAGTACTGTGAAGTTGGAAGTAAGCAGTCTTGGCAATGGAAAGGATATGATGTTTAAAGCTCAATTCAGGGTTGAACAGGGTACTAAGATTGCAAACAGCTTGAGACAGTGACCAGGGTGGAGGATTGAATTAGTGGTAAGGGAGTGGAGTTTATGGTGTGAGCCAAAGACTATACCTTTGGCCGTCCCAGTTTTGAGCTGGAGTAAGACTTATTCAAGACTGCATGTTAAAGCCGTCTGACAGCACAATGGCAGTTATTGGGTTGAGCAAAAATGGTGGAGAGTTAGAGGTTGGTGTTGTCAGCACAGATGTGAAAGTTGGTCCTGAATGATGTCCTAGAGGGGCAGCATGTAGATGAGGAAGAGGCCAAGGATAGATCCTTGGGGGACTCAAGGTGATAGTGTGTGGGAGGGAGGAAAGGCCATTGCTGGAGATGCACTGGTTACATTTGGATAGGTAAGAATAGACCATGCGAGGATAGTCTCACAGAGCTATATGAAGGAAGAGGGGTGTTGGAGGATGATGGCATAGTGCTTAACAGTGTGGAGAAGTTGAGGATGAATAATGTATTGCTGTTACAATCACTGAAGATGTTGTTGGTGACTTTGGTTAGAGCTGTTTTGGCTTTGAGAAAAACAAAGCCAGAATGGAGTGTTTCAGGAGAGATGAGCATGAAGCTGGGAAGTGACAATGTCAGGACCTCTGAGGGGAACAGGAGATTGGAGATGGGGCAGTAGTTGAAGATGGAAGGGACAAGGATTTTTTTTTGACGAAGGTAATAGTTTTGAAGGGGAGAGGGACAGTCCCTGAGGAGAGCGAACGATTGACAATGCCATTTAGCATGGGAGTGAGGAAAGAGAATTAAGGAAACAGGAGGTTTGGTTCAGATGATTGGAGAATGGAGAGGGCAGGGAGGGAGATGAGGAAGAAAGTGCAGATAGACGTGGGGTTGGGGGGGGCGGTGCGGGTGCTAGTTTGTGCTAGAGTAGATGGAAGATGGGGAAGCTGAGGATGAGGGGAATTGGAGGATACAGTAGAGATAGCTGCACATATCATCTCATTCTGGGTGACAAATTCATGAGCTTGTTTCACTTGTTTGAGCTAAGGGTGGAGGGGATGGAAGAGGGGTTTAAGGTGGTCATGGAAAAAAGGATCCTGCGGTTGTCCTGGTGCTTAATGATGATCCTAGATGGTTTTGGCTGAGGAAAGTGAAACATGGTAATGCTTGATTGGTGAAGCCAGATCTGGCAATAAGTGGCTGGGCCAGTTGTGCACCAGTTACGTTAAAGTTTGCGCCAGTCTGACTTGAAGGAACAAAAATGGAGGTTGTACCTGTGGGAACGGGCAGGGATGGGAGTGTTTATTTTGGTGGTATAAAGGGCATTGAACACAAAGGTGAAGGGGCAGTGGCAGAGGTGTCATGAGTGACATGCCAGATGTAAGGGAATTGGAAACTTAAAAGTGATGATGTAAGGGACCAGGGGAGAAGCTTCCCATGAGCATATGGCGAGCGCAATCATATTGGAGGAGGGTATGGGACATAGGTGTTGAGGGAAATGAAGAATTGGTCAGAGAAAGCCATGTAGGAGATTCCGACCATGGGTGCAAAGAAGCCTCAAGACGAGGTGGCCCTGAATATAGGTAGGGGAGTTTATATGAGAAGCAAGATTCAGTGGGAACAAGAGGGCAGTGAATTTGAAGGAAAGTTGAGATGAAGATTGAAATCACCAAGGATCAAGAGTAATTTGGTGCATAGGGTAAAGGAGGACACCTTGGGGAGAAAGTTGGCATGGAACTTTTGGAAGCCTTAAATTACAGGTAGCATCCCAGAGTGTTATATGTGTGCATGTGTCTATATTGTCGAGATTTTCCTTCCCCTTTAAAACCCTTTACGAAATTCAGTGGGATGTGAATATGTTAGCTAGTATTAATTACAAAGGAGAATGTCTTAAGTGTTCACATCTTCTTGGAGAAGTGGCTTATAGTTCATGGAAAAATTAATATGAAACAATCTGGATGTTGAAGTGTTTTTCCTCTTAATTTCTGTCTGATTCTTGTATTTTAAACAGAATTATTTTTCTTCCAGACCATTGCATTTATTGATAATGCTATAGTACAATGTGCAGTAATATATATTTTTGTGCTTTTTAGACTGTGAATCAGCTGGCACATGCTCTGCATCAGAATGAATACTTGGATGCTGGGTGTCTAGTCCGTGTTTTTTGGCCAAAATCGAAATGTGCTCTTCTTCGAGATGACTTGGTGTTAGTGGACAGGTCTGATGTAGCTCAAAATAATTTGAAATTGACGTAATTATAAATGATCAAATAGCCATATTGACTTTGGCGCAATGTTTTTCTGTTGCAACTGGATAGAAGCAAAAACACATTTCTCATTATTTGAAACATTCAAGCAGTGTCTGGCTTCTACTTTATTGTGTCAGTAGTGTTTATTTGTAAAAATTACAAAGTATTTTGTTGGAATTTCAAGATGTTGGTATTAGATACTTTTTATGTCAAGTCTAACTGGTGTTTCTTTCTATAGCCCTGGTACTGATGTCACCACAGAGCTGGATACCTGGATTGACAAGTTCTGTCTGGATGCTGATGTCTTTGTATTGGTGGCAAATTCAGAATCAACACTTATGCAAACTGTAAGTGTGTGTTTTTTGCACTTGATGCAGTTTAAAGGTAATTTCCTATAAAAGTTGTTCCTTGCTAATTATTTCCACCTCTGTTTCCTTCCCAAATGCCACTTACAGAGGACTTTCATGTAACTGTGTGAATAAAAATAATTTAGCAATTGTTGAAAATTGTAATATAGAGCAGCTGTTTACTAGTTATATAAATAAAACTCCAGGTTAAATTGGATACTACAACAAGCATGGAATTTATGTACCAATCTGTTTTGGTACCCTTTTACCAACTTCATGCTGCCTCCTGCTGACAGATGCTAGTTTAAAATAATGCCTGTATTCAAACATTTGTACATATAACTGAATGCCAGTTAATTCAATCGCAGAACATTACACAGCTTAACATTGAATCTGTTATTTGATCTTGTTTTCAAAATGAGATTCTGAAATTTTAATGGAAATTTTGTATTCAGAATATTTCTAAATATTAAGTTATGTCACTTTCAGGAGAAACAGTTTTTTCATAAAGTTAATGAGCGACTTTCCAAGCCTAATATTTTTATCTTGAATAATCGTTGGGATGCTTCTGCTTCTGAGCCAGAATACATGGATGAAGTAAGTTACTATTGTACTCTGTAATTATAATGAATTATTATAGAGCTGAAAAATGATTGAGTCTGAATATGACACATCACTGGCTTACATAGTCCTTCCTTTATTGAATGTTATAATATAAAATACAGTTTCTTAAATGTCAAATTGTGTAAGCATATTACATTATCATTTTGTATATTTACTGCTGTGATCACACACATATATATGATAAAATTGAAAATAATAGTTGTACCTGTTCTGTTGATTTTTGCCCGAGTATAAATCCATATCACCTTTACAATTTAGGTACGTCAGCAACATACTGACCGCTGCGTTAGCTTCCTTGTGGATGAACTTGGAGTAGTGGATTATGCACAGGCTGAGAATCGCATATTTTTTGTTTCTGCCAAGGAGGCTGTAAATGCCAGAATTCACAAAGCACAAGGAATGCCAGAAGGTGGTAAGTGTTGTGGTATTCTTGATTGCAAAAGTATTGGAAAAGTCTTGCATGTTAATAAAACTTGGATATTATTTTGCTGCTCTATCTGCCATTGCTCTCTTTGTCTTGAAGGCAAGATTCTGGAATATGGTTTTTTTAAACTTTTATGACATCAGATTTCAAACTGGGGCTCCAGGACCAATGTTCCCTGTAAGCTGTGCTTTGTTCTGCATGGCCTGCTTTTATTGCACGGTCCCTTTAAATGTCTGCATGAGCAGTATTTACAATGTAAAAGCCGGTCAGCAGCCTGCATGGCTGCGCGCGCACCTTAGCAGGAACATTGCCCAGGACCCAAGTTTTACACGATGACATCCCAGAGGTTATCAGACTTCTATAGTTCTCTCATCAGATATTTTGTATTTTTCTGTATTGGTTGGCTTACTGACATATTTCTATTATTATGTACTACTAAAAATGTTTTCTGCAGGGATGGTGCTTCCTTTGAGTAGCTAACATTGCCTTTTGGAAGTTAGGATAGGTGTCTACAGGAAAGTGCCAGTATTTGCAGTAGGTCTCTTGGTATGTGTCATGGGGTGGCCTGTACAGAAAAGTTTATAAACCACTGCTTTATGGTTAACAAACCTACTAACATCTATTTGTATAGATATCTATAATCACAAAGTGTGCCTTTCCTGATTCTGAAGTGACTTGGGATGTTTTTCTATGCTAAAGATGCTAAATAAATGCATGATGTTGTAGTATATTGGGATTGCATTAATTGATAGCATATCTGGAATTCTCGATCTCTTTTCAGGAAGTGCCCTTGCCTGACCAATCAATGCGATCAGTGTTTCTAGATCATATTTTAACACTGCCTGATTATAATACAAATCAGCTACTTGGATAATTATATATTCTTTTATCCTTTTCTATACATTTATGATATATTTAAAAACTACTTCATGTTGTTTTTGCATTTTGATTTACAGGTGGTGCACTAGCAGATGGATTCCAGGCTAGGCTTTTTGAATTTCAGAATTTTGAGCGACAATTTGAGGTACATGGCAGACAGCCATCTTTTATTATTGCCTCATACGGTTAATACTTTTCATGTTGCAGCACTTTCTGGTCTGTTCCTAAAGTAAAGTAGAGGAATTTGTAGTACAACAAAATAAAATCTCCATAGATTAGTATAGAATTACTATTTGAAGGTATGAATGCAGAAGATTTTCTGCATGTTTATATTGAAACCTCTTGTACTATAATACATATTTATTGATTTAATAACAGTTCAGACCTTTAGTAAAATGAAAACTGTAAACGGAGATTTTACTAAGTGGAGATTAATCAAATTTTAGACTTTTCAATAGGTATTAATGAAAATGACAAAAACTGATTGTGACATTCTAAATATAGTTTGAGTTTCAATAAAGGTAACAAAAAACAAAAACTTAAGTTGTTTTGTAACGTAAGCAGTTTTGTAATTCCTGTCAGCATACCATGTTATGCCAGTAGGAAGGCAGAAATTGTGGGCAAGGCCAGCAATTGAAAGGTTCCTGTACTTGTGGCTCTTGCTCTCTGAACACAGGGCTGTAGACTTCTGTAATGCTTTGCTGCCAGCAGTGTGTGTTCTTGCATATTACAATTGCAAGTTTGCATGGGAATATGAATAGACCATTTAGCTTTTACAGAACTCACTTGATTGTCTTTCCAATAACTTCAGTAGAAGGAAAATTAGGTGAGTTCTGTTACCTGTGTGCCGCCCACCCCGACAGGTTTTTCCTTTCTGCACTCATCCAAGGTGATACTTGACGCCCAGGCACTAAAGACAAAAATCTACCTCCTACCTCTTGTGATGAAATTAAGAATTCCATTAGCCTTTTGATTACTTTTCGCACCTGTGAGCTGGATTTTAACCAAGACCCCTAAATCCCTTTGTTCATCTAGCCTCGTTGTGCTTTCCCATTTAGACTGTATTCCCATATGCTATTCTTGTGTCCAAAATGTATTACCTTGCACTTTTTGTTAAACCGCATCTGTATTATTCTGCCCACTCACTTTATCTATGTACTTTTGCAATTTTCTACTATCTTCACAATTCACTGTACCTCTTGGCTTAGTATCATCTGCAAACTTGGATTTATTTTAAAGAAAGCGTGCAAAGCTGACACTCCAGTTGTGGTCCCTGGAAGGACAGTATTTGCCTCCCAAGAATGTCACTCATGCCAATGCTCTGCTTCCTACCTCTCAACCGGTTTTCTATCCACACGCCTGAATTTTAGGCAGTAATCTCTTGTGTGGAACCTTATCAAATACTTTCAGAAAATCTGTATATGAAGCATCCATTGATTACCCTCTCTACTGAATCAGTGACCATCAATATGACTTCCCTTTCATAAAGCTATACTAACTCTTCATAATCAGTTTATACTTTCCAAGTGCTCATTTATTCTTTCCCTGATTATGGATTTTATCAGTTGTCCCATTACTGATAAACTCGCCGACCTGTGGCTACTTGGCTTGTTTCTTCCTCATTTTTGTCAACGAATGATGGTGGTGCCGTTGAAGGTCAGGGAAAGTGGTTGTGCCTCTTTTTGTTGGAGATGATCATTGCCTGATACTTATGTGACACAATTGTTAGCCCAAGCCTGGATGTTTTCCAGGTCCTGCTATAGGCTGGCAAGAATTGCTTCATTATTGGTGGAACTGTGGATGGAGCTGAACACAGTCGAATTTCTCAGTGAACAGCCCCACTCCTGACCTTATGATGGAGGGAAGCTCATTGATGAAGCAGCTGAAAATGGTTGGACCAAGGGCACTTTGCTGAAGAACTCCTGCAGTGATTTCCTGGGGCTGTTGTGATTATCTTATCAAGGTGTTTAAAATGATAAACGGATTTGATATGGTAGATAAAGAAAGAGAAATGATTTTCTCTGGCGGGGGAAACCAAAACAAGGGAGCATATTCTTAAAATTAGAGCCGGGCCATTCAGGAGGGAAATCAGGAAGCACTTCTTCACACAGAAGGTAGTAGAAATTTAGAACTCTTTCCCCCCCCAAAAAAGGCTGTGGTTGCTGGGCCAATTGAAACATTCAAGATTGAGAGCGATAGATTTATATTGGGTAAGGGTATCAAAGGATATGGAGCAACGGCGGGTAAATGGGATTGAGGTACAGATCAGCCATGATCTAATTGAATGGCGGAAACGGATCGAGGGGCTGACTGGCCTACTCCTGTCTATATTCCTATTGACCTCCAACAACCATAGCTGTCACAGCCTGTGTGTCAGAGATGGCTCCAGTTACTGGAGGGCTTGTTAAGTGTGCAAAGCAGAGTCCTATGCTGGTTGTAGGACACCAATTGCAATTTACGGTACAACCCATTCTCATCAGGTGTTGAGCTCCCTAACCAACATTTCTTAAAGGGACCGTTGGAGGCTGTTCACAAAACAGCCCAGGAAATTTTTATTTTTGTGGGACCAGGAACAGCAAAATAGGAGACACATGCTCCTCTGCCACCCTATTTGCTCCTTCTCACCCATGTGTTGTGACTTAACATGGTACTGCCTACTTAAGTTCACTATCTACATCCTTTGGTCTGTGTGTAAATTGTGGTGCTTATGACTGTTGGTGAAAGTAATGCAGTGCTTGCTTGTTCAGGCCACTGGCAGACTGCTGTTCCAGGTCTACAAAAACAGAAGTTAGAGTGCTGGCTCCAAAAGACACCACCTCACAGTTCTTGCATTGCTATATTCTGTATGTGATATTTGTGGTTGAATGTATGCCAGCGACTGATTGAGGGGGAACAAACGTGACAAGGAGAGAAAGATATGAACCCGGAGCTTTATGGGTGGGGGTGGGTCATGGTTCTGGTTTCACCCTCCCCTTCTCCCTCATTATTCTCTGAGCCAGTTATATCTAGGGTGGCTTTCTCAATCTGTCAGTTTGCATTTTGAGCACCCTTCTCCAATTTAGGCCTGGTTCCATTTATTATATGCCATCTTGTCCTGCAAGCAATGAAGTAGTCTTGAGGTGTTGTAAGTTTAAGCGCGTGCAGTGATTGACATATACCCAACCTGCAACCTATCCTGTATGCCAGTAAATGAATCTGAATTATGCAGTTGGATTGTATTGGAAATATTTGCAGTGTGAAGCACCTTTAAGTGTTCAGAGTGACAACAGTTTCAGATCTTAGTTGAAGCTTGTATTTGTGCTTTGCTGCAGTTTGACCATGCATGGTTAGAATTCAAAAAGTTGTAAGATTGATGAGCACTTTGGATGAGCAGCAGGAAATGAGCAACAGGTTATGAGAGCGCACTTTACGGAATGCATACTTGGAATTGGAAGCCGTTCTGCTGCTTTAGTTAGGCAGCTGTCTTCAAGTTTGCCATTTGTGTATTTGGATCCAGATCCTCTGGGTGGTGCAGACAGCAATGGCCCTGTCAGTTATTTTCTGCTAGGCTTGTTGCACCAATCATTTCTATGGCGGATGCTCTTCAGTGTCAGAGGGCAGCTATCACTCCCTCGCTTCTTGCAACAGCAGTTTCAGCATAATATCATTAAATCTAGTGGTATGCAGGTGAGAAACCTTATTTTACAGAAATTTTCAAATGCAAGCACCTCTCTTCTATTTCAGATGAGAATGCTGCAGTTTAAATGGCTACTGGGCCATTTAAATTCTCCTCAGCTGTTGAACTTGTGAAATTGCTCTGTTAGGCAGCAGGTACATAAATACAATGTCTGCAAATTCCAAATATCAGGAGTAAACAGCCATGCAGGATTAGTCACTTGCAATGCACCATTTACCCCTGATTTGCCCAGGAAAAGGCATTTACCTCATTAAAAACACAAGGCATTCACAATTAATATTGTGCATACATGTTTGCAATAATATTATAAATCTATTTAAATATTCAACAATAGATTCTGACGTTTCATATATGAAAGGCAAAGCTATGATACTGTACAATGTAGATTTAAATTTCAACTTCCAGAAATAAAAGCTGTACAAAGTAGCTTCTCTCATACTATTTTAGAATTTTAAAAAATTGACAAGTCACAATGTAACTCTCAAAAGTATGGGAGCTTAACAATTCCATTGTGCACTAAGTTCATCTTCTGTTTGTAATGTTTGGAACAGCTGTGTTCAGGATTGTGTTTATAAAATTCTTCCTTGAAATCTGTTAAATCTGGCCAATGTAGAGCTTAAAATGGAATATATTATCTTCAACTTTCATCATTTTCTTTTAACTCTCTACAGTGTTAAATTGTTGATTAGCTTCTTACCTAACCATGTCTCAGTTTCTCTTTGAGAAGCTTCTTCTCTCCTACAGCAGTACCTAACGTTCCTTAATAATGTGTGTGTTTTATTAATCAACCTTTTGTGTTCATTGCTGAAGTCTAGACCTGCTTCGGTGAGGTGCTCTTACAAATACTTTTTTACTTTACTAATACTTTCCTTTCTGTTACCGCATTCTTCTTTTCTCCCTTGTGTTTAAACTTTTGTTTTATTGTCTTTATTCAAAAGTTGCAATGGACAAGTATACACTGGTTTCCCCCCCCAATCCCTCCTTTACACTAAGGATATTGATAGAGCAGGCTATTTATGAGCATAACTAGGAAAGCAAATTTTGGATATGCTGTAGTGCATATTGTATTCTGGGCTGCTTAAACCAGGATAGGCAGAAAGTCATGTTGCTTATTGCTTCGGTTCAGTTCTGATAGACTTGTTTTTTTAAAAAAAGTATAGATCTTAAATTATGCTTGGGATACTAGTCTGTGTCAGCCATGGCTCAGTGGGTAGCACGCGTGCCTCTGAATCAGAAGGTTGTGGGTTCAAGTCCCACTCCTGAGACTTGAGCTATAAATCTAGGCTGACACTACCGTGCCATACTGAGGGAGTGCTGCACAGTCTGAGGTGCATCTTTCGGATGAGACATTAAATCGAAGCCCCGTCTGCGCTCTCAGGTGGACGTAAAAGATCCCATGGCGCTATTTTGAAGAAGAGCAGGGGAGTTATCCTCGGAGTCCTGGCCAATATTTATCCCTCAATCAACATCACTTTTACAAAAAAAAATTGCTGTTTGTGGGAGCTTGCTGTGTGCAAATTGGCTGCCGCATTTCCTACATTACAACAGTGACTTCAAAATTACTTCATTGGGTGTAAAGCGCTTTGGGATGTCCTGAGGTCGTGAAAGGCATTATATAAATGCAAGACTTCCTTTTTCTTTTAGAAATGTTTAATGCATTCACCTGCAATTCTTTTCTTTGCTATTTTAGCAGAAGAGATAACCCATTTAAAATAGAATAGTATGGAAAGTTCAAATAAATGCATTAAGTGTTTGTATGCTAGTATCCCATGACTAGTTTTTTTTATTAATTGAAAGGAAATCACTTGTAAAATTTGCATATTTTTGATGCACAGACCAGTCCCAAAGTAAAGTTGGCATTGATATAATAAATGTAAAGTTGGATTATATAATTTGAAAATGTCCATATCTCATCCAAAGTAGTGTACCAAAATTAATTTTACTCATCAGCAAAACTATATAGGTTGACCTTAGCAGGATAATCTGATAATTTAAATAGTTTGGAGCGTGGAGCTGTTGTAATGTGAACTGGAGGATACAAATAACGGGAAAACAACTGCAAATGCTGAATATCTGAAATAAAAACAGAAAATGCTGGAAACACAGCCTCTGATCAGTCAGCATCTGTTAAGAGAAAAGACAAGTTAATATTTTCGGTGTATACCCTTCATCAGAGCCCCCTTGATTTTTTGACTCAGTATTTTCCGTCGTGGCAATTGTAAGAATTTTTGAAGAGCAACTGCCGCCAGTTTGAAGTACATTGGGAGGAGGGGTCGGAAGGAGAGGGGGAGGGAAGAATACAGATTCAGCAGGTAGTTCAAAGGGGATAAGATAGGGGAATAGATGAAAAGGAGAAAGACTAAAAAGAAAATTAAAGTGTAAAACAATGTTTAAACTTGCCTTCATAACGCACTTGCAGAAAATGAGATGGTGGTCAAAGGTTCTGAAATTTTGCTGAGACAGACTATGAAGATGTTCTCAGAATGGGTGCAAAGCCACCCAGTGGTCAGATTCTGTAATTACATCATGTCATCTTTGCATCGGCAAATGCTACATTAAATTTGGAAATACAAAATTATAATGGGGTTGAAGTGTGACAAGAACGTGACAACAGGAAGTAGGCAGATAGGAAGTGTGTGTAAGGTTTTTTTTTAACATATTATAGATTTTCTTAATGTACTCCCAAGGGTTGTGACAAATATCACCAGAGTTTCAGGTATTCTGTTACTCAAGGCTATCATAATTAGTACCCCAATCTGTGTTTGTGCTAAACCGATCTTTACATGTGAAAACACAATTCAATCACTGGCAGCAGTTGAGCCTTACATAGTTTATGTCCATATATGCAATGAAAACTAAAATATGTTTTACATTATTTTATGCATGTGTATAATTTTCTTCTCAAATTAACACATTACTGTGAATAGAAATATTTAGTCCAAGACACTGCCTTGCTGCTGTTTTTGTATTCTTGTCAATGTGAATTTTATTTTATGCTTGTGTTCTGTTGAAGTTTCTGCATATTTCTTTTGAACCAGCAGCAAGTCTGTATCTGAGCATATCTTTATATTTGTCCAATGTAAACAATATGGAGTTCACAGTAATGTGTTCCTGCTTGGGCCTCGCAGGAGTGCATCTCGCAGTCAGCAGTGAAAACAAAATTTGAACAACACACTATCAGAGCTAAACAGATCATAGACACTGTGAAAAAAATCATGGACTCCATCAATGTGGTTGCAGCAGAAAAAAGGTAAGAGAAATCCTCAGTGGCTTGATTCACATACAAGGCAACAGCTTGGGGAAGTTGAACCTGTGTAAGCTTTGTAGTTACCTATGGCTTCAAGTAGAGATGTTGAGATGATAGCTAAGGTGTGATTTGATTCTTTTAACAAACTTAAATGTAACTACTTAAATGTTACTAGACTTGAATCATACTTGGGATTCTGTTGTAAGAATGAAACCCTCCTATTTGTTAAGTTAATTAATGGGGGCAAAATTCAACTCCACAATATATTTAAAAAAAAACCTTCAATACCCCTCCATCTACCTCCCTCACCCAAGAAAAATTCGGATAGTATGCAGTGAAAATGCACTCTGCCCAGTTAACCTGGACCGGCCTACTTCTCTGGGTTCCGGTTGTTACCATGGCCTAGATATTCCCCTAACACAGGAACACTCCTTGGAATAAGAGTATGCCCAGAATTAGGTGAGAAAACTGGAATGCTGCTGCAGGACTCTGAGGTCTGCAGCAGTGATACTGGACAACACCTTCGAACCCTTCTGGCTGCTGCCCAACTGATCCTTGTTGGCCCTGAAAAGTAAAAAAAAAAGTTTGGAGGTGGGATTTCAGTCCCCTCTGGTCTTCCAATCAGCAGGGGCTGGGCGCACCCTCTAATGGGGGTACAGTAGCATAGTGGTTATGTTACTGGACTAGTAATCCAGAGGTCTGGACTAATGAGACAGGAATTCAAATTCCACCACGGCAGTTAATTAAATAAAAATCTGAAATAAAAAGCTAGTGTCAGTAATGGTGTCCATGGAGCTACCGGATTGTCGTAAAAACCCATCTGGTTCACTAAAGGAAGGAAATCTACCGACCTTACCTGGTCTAGCCTATATGTGGAGATGCCGCTGTGGGTCTGGTGTCACATATAGGCTAAATGTGAGAAGTCGCACAACACCAGGTTATAGTCCAACAGCTTTATTTGAAATCACAAGCTTTCGGAGCGCTGCTCCTTCGTCAGGTGAAGTCACCTGACAAAGGAGCAGCACTCCGAAAGCTTGTGATTTCAAATAAAGCTGTTGGACTATAGCTTGGTGTTGTGCGACTTCTCACATTTAGCCTATATGTGACACCAGACCCACAGCAAAGTGGTTGATTCTTAACTGCCCTCTGAAATGGCCTAGCAACCCACTCAGTTGTATCAAGAAGGCGGCTCACCACCACCTACTCGAGGCAATTCGGGACAGGCAATAAATGCTGGCCTTGCTGCGACGCCTACTTCCCATGAATGAATAAAAAAAAATGCCCACTTTCATTGGGTTCTAGTGTTTGGCACTCTGGCAGAAAGAGACCCAGGAAAATGATGAGGGATGCATTCTAATATCACTCATGTCAGTTATGCTTCATTTACATTCTCTTGCCTGATTCAGGCAGAGCTCTCTACCCATTCCTGGGGGAATACCTCAGAAGGGCGTGTGAAGCGCAATCGGAATTCTCCCATTTAAAAAAAAAAGGGGTGGGTTTGGAGAGTGGGGGCAGTTAAAGTGTTAAAAGTAGGATTATTGACCTGATCCCGCCTCCAACCAGCCCACTTCCAGTTTTGTCGGAGGCAGGACGGGGGGGGGGGGGGGGGGGGGGTGACCAACCTGCTCCCGGGGGCGGTACCTCAATTTAAATATTGTAATGAGGCTGGCAGCCTTTTTTTTTCTTCCCATCCATTTTGAATTTAACTGCCTGGGGACGGGTTTCTCACAATTCGTGAAACCCGAGGCGGGGACTGCTGCATCCAGGCGATAAGTGGATTTATTCCTTCCTCCTGGATCAAGGGTCCCGATCGTACCCCCCCCCGTACACCCCCCCCCCCCCCCCCCCCCCCCCGTGATCGGAGACCCACCCCCATGAGGCCTCCGACCGTCTTCCCAGGCCTCCCCCCCCCCCTCCCCCTCCACCCCCTCCAAACAATGATGATGATGCAGTCGGCCACGATCCTCCGGTGACCAGCCCCGATCCACCACCCCCCCGCCAATCCTACCCCAGCGAGCCCCAATTTCCCCCACCCCATCGCCTGCTGATCATTCAACCGCCTCCCGATCTTCTCTCTTCCCTCACGATTGCCGACCCCCCTCCCGCAATCTCTCCCCCAGACTGACCCCTCGCAATTGAGGCCTACCCACCCGCAGCCAGCCAGCCTCTAAAGCTAGCTGACTGCAGGCAGGAAACAGAGGCCTCGCATTCAAATTAGGTAAATTCGGCAGGGCCTGCTGGAAATTCCCACCTGCCTCGGAGGACCCCTGCCCCCAAAACACCTCCCCGAAGAAAATTCCAGCCTGTGTCTCTTCCTTCTCTGCTTTGTGCCTGGGAAATCAACATCCACCTGATATGAAATAGAGGAAAATTGGCTTCTGCGGCAACAGCGAGCATTCGGGGGCGTATTGTGTATATACGCTACTTCCACCTTTTTATTTTCATTTGTTCTGTTTAATGGCCCGGATTTTCCGAGGCCTATGACTGCGTACACACACGCCGTCGTAAGTGTCCCACAAGTTGCGGGTTTCCGCATGCGATGTGCATGCGCGAAAACCCGGAACTTGCGATCTGTCAAGTTGCAGCTTGACAGATTGTACGAATCTGAAGGAGATGGACATTCGCTGGCGCAGATTTGGGCTAGAATGGAAATCCCCCTTTCTGATTGGTTGCCACGTGATCCCAGGGACCTGTGCGAACCGCATGCGCCTCTGGGATACATGGGCCTTTACGCAGGCGGGAAGTGTCCGACCGCAATTTCGGGTCCATTGTATTTATCATGCATGCCTTTGTTAACTTGAGATTTAACTATTCGAATGTTCTCTTGGCCCGCCTCCCATCTTCCACCCTACATAAACTTGTGCTCATCCAAAATTTTGCTGCCCGTATCGTAACTCGCACCAAGTCCCGTTCACCCATCACCCCTGTACTCGCTGACCTACATTGGCTCCCAGTCTGGCAATGCCTCAACTTTAAAATTCTCATCCTTGTTTTCAAATCCCTCCATGGCCTCGCCCCCCTAATCTCGGTAACCTCCTCCAGCGCAGAATCCTTTGAGATCTCTGCGCTCCTCCAATTCTGGCCTATTGAGCATCCCAGTTTTAATTGCGCCACCATTGGCGGCCGTGCCTTCGGCTGCCTTTGCCCTAAACTCTGGAATTCCCTCCCTAAACCTCTCTACCTCTCTTTCTGCCTTTAAGACGCTCCTTAAAACTTCCTCATCTGCCCTAATATCTCCTTATGTGGCTCAGTGTCAAATTTTGTTTGATAATGCTCCTGTGAAGCACCTTGGGACGTTTTACTCCGCTAAAGGCGCTATACAGATTATGCAAGTTGTTGTTATAAATGCAAGTTGTTTTATTGTAGATTAAGTAGCCAACCCAACTGCATCACACATTCCTTTCCACAATATAGAAAAAGACATCTTGGAAGAGGTGGTATTCAGTTGTTGACATTGTCTGCATGATGAAAGCTTTTTCTCGAGAGTACCGCACCATTCTAGCCTTTCGACGTGAGACCATATGTACAGTTGAGTAGGGAAGTATCAAGATGTAAAATTAAAGGGACAGCGCCCCTAGTTGGTTATGGCCAATGATGCAGAAAATACTGTTTGTATCTGGAGAATGGGTATCACAAAGAATGAGGAAAACCCTACTTAATCTAGCATTCTCCAATGTGGGCAGTTTTCAGTAATATGTGAAAGAAATCGTATAAATTGAGTTAAGTACATGTGTGCACAAAATATAAACTTAGAATTAAAACCTGCCCTTTCTGCTCTCAGAGTGTTTTCCTTGGAGGAACGAGAAGATCACCTGGATCGACTGGAGTTTGTGCGAAGTCAACTGACCTTGCTAACAGAGGACTGCAAGAGAAATATAAAACTGGTGACTGAAGAAGTAGAAGCTAAGGTGAGAATTTGTAGCCCCCTCTCCAAATAAAAGTTGCTTGCCTTTAACAGTTAGCCTCCAGTTTACTGTTGGCCATCACTGAGAGTAAACAAAATATAAAATCTGTAATGTTTTATTTCTCATTTGTAGCAGTGATAAGTCAGACAATCAAATGGGGGATGTTAATGTTCTTTAAAAGAATTTCATCCTGTGTAGGACGACTTTCCCTCCTGGCATTTCTACCCTCAGATGTTTTTTCTCTCATTGTCTTATAGGTTGCATTCACGCTGCCTTCAACTGATGAAATGTTCTGTTAGTAGAATGCCTGGTTGTGGACTTAATAGTTATTTTCAATTCCTGATTTCAGAAAGAAATCAGGGCCATTCGTGGTAGTTGTGCTAGTTGAGTTACATTTCTTATAAACTCGAGGGCTGCGCAATTCATCGCCTTCCCAAAAGAAGCAGAGAGAGAGAATTAACTTTCCAGTTCTACAGACTTGTGAACCAAGCCTTGCTACTGTGTTTGTTCCTGCTAACTAATACTTTTGCCTCAGGATAAGGTACCAAAATTTAGGGCACATGAACCCGAGATCTATTTATCCAGACAAGTATCCAGGTATGTAAATATTCAAGCTTGAGACAATGTTGTTCGTGCTCTTTTATGGTTCAAGGCCTTGCATTTACAACAAATAGAGTGGGAAGACATCACCATTGTAGTGAAATACATAAACTAATGAGGGATTCATTCCTGATTCCTGTGTGTTGACACCATGCAGACATGGTACTGATGTCAATAGAACCTTGTCCATTCTGCCGAGTACCTCGAGGAGGAGTGGAATGCCACGACGGATGCCTTCAGAGAATATGTGTGTGAGAGAACCCCTTTATTGAGGGACAACCTGGTTCATTTTTGGCAGATGAAAAGTCCTTGATGACTTTTCAAAACAAAAGGTTACCAAGATTCTGCTGCAGGAATTGATTGTCATAACATTGGTATCCTGGGTTAGAAAGTTTCTTGTAATTCTGGTAACAAAATGGAGTTGTAGATGAAAGGAAGATAAAGTTATTCTCTGAGTAAATTTGGGTTACCATGGCAACTTTTAGTTCTTGGTTCTGTTGCTAGATTTCTTGCTTGAGTCAGAAGGTTTAGATTCAAGCCTCAATCCAGGGACTTGATCACATAAATGAGGTTTGACATTCTAGTGCATGACTGAATGATGCTTTGTTGGGTCTGCTGCTTTCAGATGAGTCATTAAGCTGAGGCCCTGTCTGTTATAGTAGTTCAGGTGAGCATTAAAATACCATGCCTCTATGACTAGTTTCCTGGCCAAGATTCTTCTCTCAACCGGGAGTACCAAAATATAGATTAACTAGTCAGTCATCTCATCGCTGTTTGTGGGATTTTACTATGTGTAAAATGTTTGCTTACATATTAGGCGCTTCACAGTAACTCATTGTATATGAAGTGCTTTGAGACATTGGTTAGGTGCTATGTAAATGCAAGTCTTTCTAGCCATTTTAATTTTTAACATGATGGATTTATTCATCATTTTATTTGAATCTTGAACTTGCTTTCTTTGATAGATTGCCATATAGGGCATTCTGGGCCCCAGAGCATCCATTTGGATGGCTCTGAGTGGAGCAGCCTATGAAACTATGAAACATTTATTTGCCATCATTATGGCTACCTTGCTTTAACTCCCAGATTAATTTCCGTTCTTAAATGTTTGACCAACCACTAAGATGAAACTATTGGTGTCAATAACCCAAAACTTCAATATCCTAATTTGCCCTTGGTGTATAGAGGATAACTTAATCTCTCTCTTCACAGACATTGGATAATTTTTGTTAAATCTCTGTTCAAATATGTTCTGCATTGTACATTTGGAGTGAATTGGGCAAATTGTCTCTGCAGCATTATTCTATAGTTGGAATTTTATTGAAGTATGTATGAAGCACTGCTAATAAGGATTCAAATTTTAATTATCACTTGGAATACTGCCAAATATTATAACTGAGATTTTGTTGCAAATGTTTAATTTTTTTCCATGAAATTGGTATTTCAGGTTTCTGCTGCAATGACTGATGAAATCTGCCGCCTTTCTGTATTGGTTGATGAATTTCATGGAGACTTCCATTCTTCTCCTCCAGTCGTAAAGTTTTACAAAAACGTGAGGAAAAAAATCCCTTTATCTAGCATTTTGACAGAGGAAAAAAAACCTGTACAGTAATACTTGTATAGTTTTTTTAATATCACTAACTTTTTATATATATATATAAAATTATTACATCTCTTTACAGGATCTGCACAAGCACATTGAAGAAGGACTAGGGAGGAACTTGGCTGATCGCTGTTCCAGTGCAGTCCATGCCTCATTGCAGACAGCACAGCTTCAAATGATAGGTTAGTATGTCAAGAGATGACTGAGTTAAGCTTTGAATTCAAAAGTAGGAACTTTCACAGGTCTGATGTCAGTTTGAAGCCGCTTTTGAAAATGAGGCCTATCCGGTTGATTAGCAAGTACCGCCCCTCTTCAAGCACATGACCCAACATTTTAGGGACGGAGGAGTCCAATCCCAACCAAAATTTAAGAATTAACTAAAAAAAAAAACAATTGTGAGGCATGGGATAATCGTTTGTAAGCAATGCATACTTGTATTTCAGGGTCCCATTACCAGAGATGGAAACCTGTACATGTTATCAGGCCCCATGTTGCAATTCTAAACATGCTGGAGTTGGGGAATCTAGATTTAACAAAACCCAGAGCAGATGCATCAAAAAGTTCTTTGATCCACTTTCTTTGCACCCAATGACATGTCTCAGCGCAAAGTCATTAAGACCTACTGTGTAAATCAAACGTTGTAGTAATGATCTTTTGCCACTACTATTAGTGAAGCTCAGTTAGGGTCTTAAGTGACAGACAACGGCCCAGATTTTGCGGTCAGCGCAAACGAACAGCGCTCGCCGTTCATTACTTTTACACTTGCCCACAGAATTTTGCGATTATCAGACAGTCAAAGCAGCGCGATGCCCTCTACATGGGATCTGGGACCTGTATGAACAGGACAAGCAAAGGTGAGGTGAACGGTGTGTCTCCTCAACCAATCCATACTGAGGCACACAGATTTTCAACCAGGAAGTGTAAATTAGAATATTTAATTCAATGTCAAATCGTTTACAGAAAGTGAAATAAAGGGAGGGAAAGAAAGATGGGATTAAGAGTGAGAGATAAGAGAGAGAAAGAAAATGTTAAAAATGTTTTTAATTTTTTACAATCTCCAACAATAATTAAAATCTGAAGGAATGAGACTCCACATTTGTAGAAGTAAATTTGCAGTGCCAGTGAGGTTGTTTGGCAGTAATTAAGACTTAAAACACAGTTTAAAAAGTCACTTAAACTTGAAAGGACAAGCCCTAACTTTTTCTGGCGTGTCTAGTGGGTAAGTATTGCAACTTCACACCCTTCATATGTTTGAATGCCAAAGTGAATCTTTGGAATTCTCTACCCCAAAGGGCTGTGGATGCTGAGTCGTTGAGTATATTCAAGGCTGAGATAGAGAGAATTTTGGATTCTAGGGGATCAAGGGATATGGGGATCGGGCAGGAAAGTGGAGTTGAGGTCGAAGATCAGCCATGATCTTATCGAATGGTGGGCCTACCCCTGCTCCTAATTCTGGTGTCCTTATGTCTCTCGGTGAGGTACCGGTATAGTGAAGCTTGTGGAGGAGCAGGGCAACTAAGACAGCGTTTAACTGCGCATGTGCTGGAAGTTGCTGTCTGATTTACTGCTTAATAATGGTGAGCGCTGATAGCCTCACTGTTATTCTTAACGCAAAATCTGGGCTATCCACTATAGGATCCTTGCAACTCCAAATGGACCTATGCACAATAAACCTGATGTTTGTAAAATGTTCTGATACTGGAATACTGGACCATTGTGTTGGCATAGTTATTTTCCACTGCATTAGATTTAGATATTTGTACTGTATTATGCTGTAATTATTGCACTGGTATTTTCAGTCACTAATACTATAGGTACCTTTAGGAAAAAAGGTTCCTATGACTGGTAATTTGTTTTTGAAAAGCTTGGATTTCAAAGTTTCTAATAGTTGTTGCATAGATTTTGTGACGAAAAAAAAGTAGGGAGAGGGTAAGGGTGAATATATTTTAGAACAAATGAACATTAAATAATGCACTTATTTGCTATCTTTCCTAAGGTTACAGAGATTCTTGATTACAATTATGTATATTATTTAGTAACATCAGATTTAGCCTTTGATGTATTACAAAAATTACATAGATAGTAATGTGATCTGTAGTAATGAGACCGGCTTACCTCCGAACTCTCCAAAGCCTTTCCATCACCTACAAGACACAAGTCAAAAGTGTGATGGAATACTCTCCACTTGCTTGGACGGGTGCCGTTGCAACAACACTCAAGAAGCTCAACACCATCCAAGACAAAGCATTCCGCTTGACCGGCACTTCATCTACTAGCCTAAACATCCACCGGCATGCCATGGCTGGAGTGGGTACTATCTACAGGATGCACTACAGCAACTTGCTAAAACTTCTTTGGCAGCACCTCCCAAACCCATGACCTTCACACCTGGAAGGACTAAGGCAGCAGGTGCACGGGAATAGCATCATCTTCAAGTTCCCCTCCAAGTCACGCACCATCCTAAGCTGGACAAATATCGCTGTTCCTTCTTCACCGCTGGGTCCAAATCCTGGAAAACCCCCCAACTAACAGCATTGTGGGAGCATCTTCACACAGACTGCAGCGGTCAAGAAGGTGTTCCACTACCACCATCAGAAGGGCAACTAGGGTTAGCTAATAAATACCGACCTTACCAGAGACGGCCACATCCCGAGAATAATTCTTTAAAAATATTTGAGCTAATCGGATGCAAGTCAGATATACCCTTTCAAGTCTGAAACTATTCTGGTGTGATGGTGGAAACTAGGCACAAGTTGCTCCTTGTTATTTGCTCTGTCTCCTCTTTTGGTACCATCTATAACTCTTGCATAGGGATATACAGAACCAGAAAAAAACTTTGTGCTTTATCATATGGTTGTAAGATAATTGCTGTGAAAATATATTGAACTTTCTAGGCTATTTTGAAATTGTATTTTAATGGCACCTTAAATTTTGGCTCTTGCCTTGGAAGGAGGGAGGAAAGAAAGGCGAGAAAGGTCCATTTTAAAATATATAGTGAAGGGAGCTAAATAGAATGGATGGGGTAAGGTAGTTAACGTAAAATCTGGATAGAAGAACCAGAGAATGCACTATCTAAATGTAAGGCATATCTTCACACAAGCCATATGTTGCTACTTAAAAGTAGTAGGTGCTATGTAAGCTCAAACATTCAAGTGACTTGGACTTGAATTGGCAGTTTACAGGAATCTGAGGAGATGTAAAACACACAGATTGATGTCCTGAAACATGATCAAAATAACCAGGCAAGCTGGATGGACTGGAGTTTTCTTGAAGATCTCTTTTGTTCAGAACTACCAAAGGAAGCACATTTTTTTACTCTCTGGGAAACACGAGCATCAAACCTCAAAATAGGTTTTTAACGGTCCAATGCAAATAGCAACAACAACTTGTATTTATATCGTTCCTTTAACGTAGTAAAACATCCCAAGGCGCTTCACAGGAGTATTAAAAGACAAAAAATTTGACACCGAGCCACATAAGGAGAAATTAGGGCAGGTGACCAAAAGCTTGGTCAAAGAGGAGCATCTTAAAGGAGGAAAGAGAGGTAGCGAGGCAGAGAGGATTAGGCAGGGAATTCCAGAGCTTAGGGCCTGGGTAACAGAAGGCACGGCCACCAATGGTTGAGCAATTATAATCAGGGATGCTCAAGAGGGCAGAATTAGAGGAGCGCAGATATCTCAGGCTGAAGGAGATTACAGAGATAGGGAGGGGTGAGGCCATGATGGAGGGATTTGAAAACAAGGATGAGATTTTTGAAAAACAGAGTAGCGGTGAACGGTTGTTTTTCAGACTGGAGGAAGGTATACAGTGGTGTCCCCCAGGTGTCGGTTCTAGGTCCACTGCTTTTCTTGATGTAAATGACTTGGAAGTGGGTGTACAGGGCACAATTCCAAAATTTGCAGATGACACAAAACTTGGAAGTATAGTGAACAGTGAGGAGGAGAGTGATAGACTTCAGGAAGACATAGACAGGCTGGTGAAATGGGTGGACACGTGGCAGATTAAATTTAATGCAGAAAAGTGCGAAGTGATACATTTTGGTAGAAAGAATGAGGCGAGGACAATAAACTAAATGGTACAATCCTGAAGGGGGTGCACGAACAGACCTTGGGGGTATGTGTGCACAAATCGTTGAAGGTGGCAGGGCAGGTTCAGAAAGCAGTTAAAATGGCTTACGGGATCCTGGGCTTCATGAATAGAGGTATAGAGTACAAAAGTGTGGAAATTATGATGAACCTGTATAAAACACTGGTTCGGCCCCAGCTGGAGTACTGTATCCAATTCTGGGCACCACACTTTAGGAAGGATGTGAAGGCCTTAGCGAGGGTGCAGAAAAGATTTACGAGAATGATTCCAGGAATGAGGGACTTCAGTTACGTTGATAGACTGGAGAAGCTGGAGTTGTTCTCCTAGGAGCAGAGAAGATTGAGAGGAGATTTGATAGAGGTGTTCAAAACCATGAAGGATCTGGACAGAGTAGATAGAGGAAAACTGTTCCCAGTGGCAGAAGGGTCGAGAACCAGAGGACACAGATTTGAGGTGATTGGCAAAAGAACCAAAGGCGATGTAAGAAAAATCTTTTTTACGCAGCAAGTGGTTAAGACCTAGAATACACTGCCTGAAAGGGTGGTGGAAGCAGATTCAATCATGGCTTTCAAAAGGGAGTTGGATAAGTATCTGAAGGAAAGAAATTTGCCAGGTTACGAGGAAAGGATGGGGGAATGGGATTAGCTGAGGTACTCTTGCAGAGAGCCGGCACGGGCTCGACAGGCCGAATGACCGCCTTCCATGTTGTAACCATTCTATGAGGCGTTGCTTAACCGGGAGCCAATGTAGGTCACCGATTACAGGGTTGATGGGGGAACGGGACTTGGTGCGAGTTAGGACATGGCAGCCGAGTTTTGGATCACCTCAAGTTTACATAAGGTAGAATGTGGGAGGCCAGCCAGGAGTGCATTGGAATAGTCAAGTCTAGAGGTAACAAAGGCATGGATGAGGGTTTCAGAGCTGAGGCAGGGGCAGAGACGGCCAATGTTACGGAGGTGGAAATAGACGATCTTAGTTATGCTGCAGATATGTGGTCGGAAGCTCATTGCAGGGTCAAATATGACACCAAGGTTGCGAACAGTGTGGTTCAGCCTCAGACAGATGTTAGGGAGAGGGATGGAGTCGGTGGCTAGGGAACGGAGTTTGTGGCGAGGACCGAAAACAATGGCTTCGGTCTTCCCAATATTTAATTGGAGAAAATTTCTGCTCATCCAGAACTGGATGTCGGACAAGCAGTCTGACAATTTAGAGACCGTGGCGGGGTCGAGAGAAGTGGTAGTGAGGTACAGCTGGGTGTCGTCAGCGTACACGTGGAAACTGACGCTGTGTTTTCGGATGATGTCGCCAAGGGGCAACATGTAGATGAGAAATAGGAGGAGGCCAAGGATAGATAGCTAGTACAGTTGTCAGATCTTTTGGTGAACAACAGTAAAGCAATTAACACATCACACTGTGAAGCTAATGTTACTTTTTCTGTTAAGTTAGTGCTTAATTTAGACACAGTACCTTGATCAAACTCTGTATTTTCCAGGGAATCTCAAGTCTTTGCTTCCATTACATGTTCAGAATCAGGTCAATGTGCTGCTACCATACCATAAGTTTGACCTCAGTTATGACCTGAATTGTGACAAGATATGTGCAGATTTCCAAGAAAATGTTGAATTCCATTTCTCACTTGGTTGGACTTCACTGGTCAATCGTTTTCTGGGACCCAAGAATGCTCGTAGGGCTCTACTGGGACTTGGTGACCAAACTTTTCAGGTACACTGTAAACTGCAGCCTGTATATTGTTAATAGTTTAGTAGTCTTTTGCATAACCTTCTGAATAGCCTGCTCAGAAGCTCAATTTTGTAGAATTTATTTAGGATTGATTTCAAAAAGAATTCTGAAAAATGCCTAAAGAGCATAATGTTGCATTTTGGAATTTAGAAGAAGTGTGTTTTAAGGGTGCATCATCCCTATATTCGTGCAAATTATTTTCTTTCTGTTTAACCCCGTTTTTCAGATTTCCCTTGGCTGTGCACCAACTGCAGTCAAGAGGATGGGCAAATGGCTGCTCCCTTACCACCTTGTCAGCAACTAAGAAATGTGCTACAATTGTCCATTAATGATTTGTACTCCTGTTGTCAGGTCTTTGTACTTGAGCTCTAAATTTAACAAAACAACTGAAACCAAGGCAACATTATCCATATAATTAAAAGTCTTGCATCTAATGCGCATCAATAACATGTCACTTCTCAAAGATGTCCCAGCTGAAAGTGTAATGCATCAGTAGTGAAACAAAGTTGTGATTGGCTCAAACAACCACAGTCTGTTTAAGTTACTGATCAAATATCTGATTGAATGTGAACAAGTAAAAAGAAGTTTAATTCACTAGGCAAATGTTACCAATGAGGAATGAGTGATCACCACAAAACTGAGGAATGAAATCCATCAATTTTTTAAAAAGATATTCACAAACCAATGACCAGTATAAAATGTCTAATCAAATCATTTAAAAAAAATGTTGTCTGTTTCTTTTGACGTCCATTGTTTCCTGAGCCCGCTGACTATATATACCTAAAAAGTAAATATTTATGACAAAAACATTGAAAACTGACATTGTTCAGGAGCCTGGGACTTAAATTCTGCTCCTTTGTACCTTCAAGACTGTCTCTAGCTACCTATCTCTGTTACCAGGACTTACTTACTCCAAAGGTCTGTGCTCCTGAATACCTGTTTGATATCTCTGCATATGTGAGGTCTGTCAGCAGTTTTAGTGTCCTGGCTTCCACTTCTCCCTCCTTGAGAGTCTCTACATTGATTTGATTTTGTTGCACTTTGAGAAATGACATGTTCAGTAATCTGTCCTGGAGTTTAGTCAAAAATAGATTGAAAGACGAAACTAATACAATGATGTTTGCCCTTCCTCAGGCTTTTTATACGGTAGATGTTTTATTGAAAATTCATGGAAGAGATGCTGTAGCAGTAATACAAAAAAGGGAAAAAGTCAATCTGACTGCTTATAAACCCTCGAATGCAGAACAATTACACCGTGTAGCCTAACAGGGCAGACATCTGCACTTTAGCAGCAGAATAATGCTTTGTGTTAAATTGTGCTGTCTTTCTAAAACAGTATATCATTTGATTTACTATGAGCTGTACCATGGGAGATCTTCTAATAATATAACCATTTGTCAATTAGGCACTTCATGTCCTTCACCTTTTAAGTGTCACACAGTAAATTTTTCAACCGCACTCATATAGAAAAGTATAAAATACCTTAATTGACACAGGAGTCAGATTGTCTGTAAACCCTGATATACCAATCACAATTAAAATGAAGCAAGTTAGGGTTCTGATCTTCAGCCTGAAGAGCAATTAAAGTCTAGTCTACCCAGTGTTTATTTGACAGCAATTAGACCTTGTGATCCTAAATGGACACAGCTTCACCTCATCAGCAGAATAGTACATTGTGCGTTACATGTAAATACTTTATAAGCACCATGAGCACTTAAAAAAAAAATACACCATCTAATATTTCCATGCTCAGTTTAGAAACTGGTAAAGAGCGCCATAGGATACAGGTGGTGACAGAGAACAGGAAGGGAACCGTGGTCAGAGGAGACAGGCCAGGAAAACCAACAGAATTGAAGGCAAACATTTAAAATGGCTGGTACAGCAAAAGAAGAGAAGCAGGCTTGATAATGGCTGATGGGAGAGGGAAGCAAGTGGTGACAGGGAGGACTAGCGGCTAGGTCTAAAAGATCAATAAGTGGGGTAGGAACAAGTAGCAACTTGAAATATGTAGTATGGCCAAAGATGAGCATAAGACTTCCTGCATTTGGCTGAGGATGGAGAGAAGCATCCTCATCCACTCCCAGGAGGCCTGATGCTATTCTGTTGGCATATCAGCCATGTAGGACTGGAAGCCACGGCTATAGAACCGAGGAGGAAGTTTGGACTCGAGCAGGGTGACGCAAGACTAAAAGCACCTCTTAGTGTATGAAGGACTGGAATATAAGTATATAATAGTAAGTAAGGATAGTTTTTGTTACAGCGTTGCACAGTACAGGCATCACTGTTGGAATGTCATACAGGCATTACTCGGACATGAGAAATTGTCAAAAGGGAGTAAATCAAATTGTGACACAGGAAGTGAGTGTGACGACAGGAAGTACACACAGTTGTAAAACTTTTACTGTATTATAGATGGATAAATCTGTATGATGTGATTCATACTTCAGATTGCCAAAAATATAAAAAGAGTTAGAAAAGCAGTGCTTTCATGCTGGCTTCTTCTGACGTGGTGGCAGGAATTTACAAATATTTGCCAATCTGCAACCTTTCCTCACCAACAGTAATTGACCTTCGATGTGCCTTTTACAACAATTGGATATTGTGGCCTCAAAAGGACAGGCTAGTTTAAAAACCCCTGCACCTGAGTAGCACAACAATGTGCTATGTATACTTGGTGTGATGCTCTTGTTCCTTTTATTTAAAGGAGCATATTATTCAATTTACCATCAGCTTGTATGTATTGGGACATAATTTGCTGTCAAAATAACGGTGAGACTAATGGCGCTCACCGTTATTTATGCATAAATGGTACAGCAACTTCAGGCGAGAGGCAGAGGTGCAGTTAAATGTGAATATCCAAACGTTGCCGTTTGAGTTAGCTTCGTGAAAACGGCATCTCGGCATCTGCCTCACCCTTTTGAAATGCATTGAATGGTGTGAAGTTGCTGTATTTGCGTGGTAGATACGAATTAAAATCACCAACGAAAGTTAAGTCTTGTCATTTCAAGTATAAGTACCGTTTTATTGACATAAGTTTTAATTACTGCCGATCAACTTCCCTGGCCCTGAAAATTAACTATTATAAGTGTGGAGTCTCATTCCTTCAGGTATTAATTGTTGGAGATTTTAAAAATGTAATTTAAAAAAAACTTTTACTTTTCCTTTGTTTCCTTTTTTCTCTCAATTCAATCTTTTTTCCCTCTCTCTTTCTCTTTCTGTACCTGATTTGACATTGAATTCACTCACTCTAATCTATACTTCCTTCTCAGTCCTTGCACTGTTTATTTCACAATCGTTCAATCTGATTGGTTAAGGAAATGCACTGTTGGTTGCCCTATTTCCCTAACTGCGACGTTATCGGCTCGCACTTTCAGCAACTTGCCACTAAAAACTTAAAAACCTAAACGTGCAAGGGCAAGTCTAACTAACGAGACAGTGTTAGATACCCTGCTACAGCAAATTCTGATCGTATGTTTGTGAGTCCATTATTTTGGAGAATTATGGGTATGATAGTGACTGAAACTAAGGGTTTTTAAAAAACCTTTTTAACTTTTGTGCTTAAACAATAATTATTTTTTATTGTTGAATCTAAAATCCTAAAAAAAAAAGAAATTTGCATTCTTCGAGGGATGCCGTGCAGGAAAAATATCAGCACTGTAATCTCTTCTAATCAATTAAATTCTGTGTATTTTAGCCATAAAATAAATTGATTTTGTTTTTTAAATGACCCAATTCAAGTGTCAAATAAAATGTGGTAGATTGATGAGAGCTCGGTGACTATACATGCTGAAAATAGAGTCAGGAATGTAACTGTTTTAAGAGTCAAAGACTTGAGGTCACAAGATGACATGGGCTTAAAAGGGCAATATATCAGTTTGTGGAGAACAAGATTAAGATTCCATGATGGTTTCAAGGGTGCAGCAAAATGTCCATTTTTCCATGCTTCTAGACTTCCTATTATAGATCTTGACACCAGGATGTGTACTTAAATTAATTTTCATTCAGAAGAGGATGAAAGGTTAAAATGGGTGCTAGATTAATCTTCAGCATCTTTGGAGGCTCTGATTGTAAATTTTAAATTAATTTGATTCTTTAATTTAGCTAGCAGACTTTTTCTTTGCTGTGAAAGAACTGGTCTGTTGCATTATACAGATTTTTGTGTGATTGACATACATACAAAGTGGTCATATCTTCCAGGATATGTACCATATGCTTGTGACATTTGTTTTTCTTTTGTTAATTATACATATGTAGTACATCTTCTGTGGCATTTCTCACCATTAGTCAAGTACCTGGAATGTGGTTTCTGATGTTTACCGCAGCCCTGCTGCAGGCAGAGTGCGACAATGGTATGCCCATTGTGTAATACAGCAAATGTACTGAAGCAATATATCACATGACTGACACAAGGTTAAAAAAAATTATGCACTTTGGTGATATTTAGATACACATGTCAGATATTACTAAGGTCTGGATATTGAAGTTGCACAGCAGCATGGTTGAAGCTACACCTCCCATACACACAGAATTTGTCATCAAGAGCTGGAACTCCCCACTGCCCAACCTCCAAGGTTGATGCAAAATCAAGCCTCAGAGAGAGGGGCAGGCCTGTGTAGGGTAAAACTGTTGCTGGCATTTCTTAAATTAAATGATCCATTTTATGGGCAAGTATTTCAGGTTTTTTTTAACAGACTGGTATAATTTGAAATGGTTTGTTATAAATGGTACTTTTATTTGTACATACTGACCTGAGTGAGGAAGGAAAATGGTGGCCCAAAGCAGTTTGAATAAACTGATTTTTTTGACTGGTTATGTGGTATTTGGTTCTTAGTTCCTGATTCATAGTGGTAGCAGTCAGAATTTTGAACAAATCATAAGGCTTAACTGAACAGATCCTGTTTACTTCAGTCAAAGTGTGACAGAATTGAAGTGCAGCATTCAGATTAAATGTAACAGATTTAAATTATTGAAGTGTGATGTGCACTACATAAAATGTTATTTTTTAGAGACGGAAAGATAATTACCCGGATTTTGCAGTCAGTGGCGAAGGAACGGCGCTCACTGTTCACCTCAAACAGCTGCCTCCAAAGTTTTTGCGGGCTTTAGAGTGCAGGCTTCCTCTTTTCCGGCGCCTGTTTGAATTCGGCGCCCTCTACAGGGGATCGATGGCGTCCGTGAACAGGGCAAGCCGCAGGGAGGCTGATCAACCAATTAGATTGAAGACTCCTCACAGACAGATGGCAGAGCAGGAAGTAAAAAAAACAGGAAATATAAATTGCATTTAAATCATTGTACAGAAAGCAAAATAAAGATTGGGGCATACACATGGGATTATGGGAGAAACTTTCATAGAAAAACACAAACATTAATTTTCTTCTGAGGGAATGAGACTCCACACTTCTAAAAAATTAATTTTTCAGGGCCAGAGAAGTTGTTCCGCTGTAATTATGAGTTACTACGCCGTTAAAAACTCAGTTACTCCTGATTGAAGAAGGCTTAAGTTTTTCATCTGTCTTTAGTGTGATAATAGTGGGTAATTAGCTTAAGTTCATGCCTTAACAGTGGTTTCTGTGCAGATTTTATCAGCGATGACTGCAGCAGCGCACTCTGGAGGAGCAGGATATCTCTGACAGTAACTTCCAGATTTCTGTGTTTAACTGTGCATGTGTGGATGCCAGAAGTTGCTGTCAGTTTTACCCAGTAATAACGGCGAGCACTGACAGCCTCGCCGTTATTAGTACAGCAAATAGGCCGTCAAGTATTGTTTTTGTCTGAGAACCTCCTCAGAGTCAACAGAACTGCTAGTTTTGATAGCAAAGAGATTAAACGCAAAAGTTTGCATTCACTATAGAAGTCCCAACAAGTTTTTTTTTAAAGAGATATAATTCTTGTATATCTTATTTTTCAGGCAGATATTTAGCTCTGAGTCAGCTTAGAGATGATGCATTTATATTTGCAATCTGAACACTATAGTAATAGAACAATTAGAAGTCATAATCCAGTTTTAGTAAAGTTCGCTGTAGATTTTATGCAGTCTTTAGATTTTTTTTTCTTAATTTGATGTTTTAAAATATAATCTGTTTCATTTTCAAATCATTGTTGTGTCATTAGCAGACCTCACTTTAGGGCAACATTCTAAAATATTTTGTAGAAAATCGATCTCCCTGAATGGAAACTATACACCCAATAGTACTCCATCTTTGTTGAGCTATCACTGTCACTCCATTTGGCTCCTTAACCTAGGACTAACCTATAATTACTATTTTTTGCATTTAAAATACAATTCGAATTTATATACACTTTTGCATTCTCATACTATAGATTCCTCGACCTTTATCCGTAACACCAACTGTGACAAACGTACCTGCACTTGCTCAAGAAAGCATGGCACAGGAAGAACTGATGATTTCCCTAGTTACTGGGTTAGCTTCTCTGACATCGCGGACTTCAGTGGGTGTTGTCATTATTGGAGGAGTGGCAAGTATTTTTTTCCTAATAGTTGCTGAAATTAAGCTAGTATCACAGATTAGAACAAGCTACCACGATGGGCACAGGCACGATGGGCCGAATGGCCTCCTGTGCTGTATCGTTCTACCACATCACTTGTGGTACCAGTAATTATTATTCCAAAAGCAAAATACTGCGGATGCTGGAAATCTGAAATAAAACCAGAAAATGCTGGAAATACTCAGCAGATCAGATAGCATCTGTAGAGAGAGAAACAGAGCTAACGTTTCAGGTCAATGACCCTTCGTCAGAACTGGAATTATTATTCCAATCTGTTTGCACAGTTATGACTTGGTATATCTTAACTTTAATACTGGTTTAATCCTTTACATCCATATTACCTTCAAGAAAGTTGGACAGTTGGGTCCTTGAGCACCTGTACATGCCAACAAAGCCACAAGAACAGTCTGCTAGGAGATGCACTACAGTGATGTGGGAATAGTCACACTAGCTAAATTTTACCTTTTGTAAGACTTTCCCTCTAGGAGGACTGTAAAGGTATCCTGCAAGACTAGGATTGAAACCAAAATTAGTTTGAGCCCCAAGATTGGTTTGATGCTATTTTTTCCCAATTATTGTTCAATCATGATGAACATTTTCTCTCTCACTGCTGTGGTATTCATTAAGTTTAGGAATATTATGGTTGCAGCTATCCAGTTAATATAAAATATATATTAAGTCTCCATTTATATTGCAACAGTCCAAGAAATAAGGTGCTGCTGGTGATTGAATGTTCATCCTACCAATAATTGAAAGAGCAGCAGAAACATTTAATAATGAAAAATTAAGCTATTATTAAAAAAAAAGTGCATGGGTCTCGCCCAAGACTTTTAGCTTAGATAGGCAGACAAAATCCAAATCTCTCCCGATCATGTTTTCTGGGTGAAGGTGTAATTTGTTTACCAGATTTACAGTGTTTTTTATATAAATAGTGTGATTGTAAATTAATGTTTTCTCCTGATTCTCACCATAGATTTTCAGAGCTGTGGGCTGGAGACTTATAGCTATTGCTCTAAGTCTCTACAGTATATTGTACATGTATGAACGTTTGACATGGACAACAAAGGCAAAGGAGAGAGCTTTCAAGCGCCAGTTTGTAGACTACGCTACAGAGAAATTGCAGATGGTTGTTAGTTTTACAAGTGCAAATTGTAGCCATCAAGTCCATCAGTAAGTACCTTTCACCATTTATCTTGCATCGCTTTGGGGGTTGGAGAGGAATTTCCCAGAGTTCTTTTATCCCCCTGAATTAGCCTAGGTTTTTTTCTCTCCCAGAGGATTACTTAACTGCTGGTGGGTGGGAGCATTGGGGATCATGATGCCTCAGCTGGTCTTTTCCTGTCTGTCATTTTCGTATGTTCGACAGTTCCTTTGGGTAACTTTTCTAAATCCAAATTTTAAATAAAACACTGAGATTTGTGTTGTAACTTAAGAGAAAAACAAATTACTCGGGGCACTTTTTTTGAACACATGGCCTTTTGAAGCAAGTTTTATTTGCTCAAATACCACCTAAATTAATAGTGGGTAGGCATCATTGTTTTTCATTTTTTCCAAATAAATACTCCCATTTCATCTAGATTTGGCCTGGTGAACAATTCCATAAACAGCTGCTTAAGTATGTCTCCTGATATTGCTTTCTTCTTAGTTCTTCTCAGATTTTTATATTTAGTTACTTGGTGTAGTTCCATGATGCATCTTGTCAGCCTTAATTTGTTGCAGTAAGTGTGGGGAAATAAATACCTTTATGGATGTGTACTAAACAGGTTGACAGGTTTTGCTTAACTACAAAAGGACTTGCTATTAAATGCTGCAATTTTTACCTTTGAAGAGAGTTCTTTTCTTGATATTTTGGACACTTTTTATTTGGATGACTACAAGGCTCTGATATTGCTTCTCATTCCCCCTCTCTTTCCTCCCCCCCCCCCCCCCCCCCCCCCCCGGGACAGTGGAGCGCACATGAAGTGTTCTCTGCTGTCCAGGTGGAGATACACCTGAATTTGTTGGGCTAGATCATTAAAATGGCCCAGTCACCCTGCCTCTTGGCAGGGCCTTGTACCAGGAATAGAATTGAATTGATAGATTTTGAAACGTACAGCACAGAAGGCGGCCATTTGGCCCATTGTGGCAGTGCCGACTCTTTGAAAGAGCTATCTAGTTCTCCAATTAGTCCCACTCCCCTGGTTTTTTCCCATAGCCCAGCAATTTTTTCCTTGTTGATGATTAGAGAGAATTTCTGAAGTAGTGCAGGACAAAGCAATGGAGGGATTCAAAAGTGAGAATGAGGACCTTGTGGCCTGTTTGCTGGGGCACTGAGCCAGTGGAGCAGGCAAGGACTGGGGTAAATAGGAGTGTGGGACTTTGTGTGGTAGCTGTGCATCAGCTGACGTTTGTGAGGGTAGGTAGACTGATGAGGGAGTGGAATGGAAAGTGAAGAAGTCCAATCCGAAACTAGGGTCCTAAATCTAAACAAAGGAAACTACGATGGTATGAGGAGGGAGTTGGCTATGATAGATTGGGGAGCTTCATTAAAAGGCATGACGGTGGATAGGCAATGGCTAACATTTAAGGAACGAATGCATGAATTGCAACAGTTATACATTCCTTTCTGGTGCAAAAACACAAAAGGAAAAGCGGCCTAACCATGGCCAACAAAAGAAATTAAGGATAGTATTAGATCCAAAGAGGAGTCACATAAAGTTGCCAGAAAAAGTAGCAAGCCTGAGGCTTGGGAGCAGTTTAGAGTTCAGCAAAAAAGGACCAAGAGATTGATTAAGAGGGGAAAAATAGAGTATGAGTAAACTTGCAAGGAACATAAAAACAGATTGTAAAAGCTTCTACAAGTATGTAAAAAGAAAAAGATTAGTGAAGACAAATGTAGGTCCCTTACAGTCAGAAACGGGAGAATTTATAATGGGGAACAAGGAAATGGCAGAGCAATTAAACAAATACTTAGGTTCTGTCTTCACGGAAGAGGACACAAATAACTTCCCAGAAATGCTAGGGAACCAAGGGTCTAGTGAGAAGGAGGAATTAAAGGAAATTAGTATTAGTAAAAAAAATAGTGCTGGAGAAATTAATGGGACTGAAAGCTGATAAATCCCCAGGGCCTGATAATCTGCATCCCAGAGTACTAAAAGAGGTAGCCATGGAAATAGTGGATGCATTGGTTGTCATCTTCCAAAATTCTATAGATTATGGAACAGTTCCTGCAGATTGGAGGGTGGCAAATGTAACCCCACTATTAAAAAAGGAGGGAGAGAGAAAACGGGGAACTACAGATCGGTTAGCCTAACATCAGTAGTAGGGAAAATGCTAGAGTCTATTATAAAGGATGTGATAACAGGACACTTAGAAAATATCAACGGGATTAGACAAGGTCAACATGGATTTATGAAAGGGAAATCCTGTTTGACAAACTTACTGGAGTTTTTTGAGGATGTAACTGGTAGAATAGATAAGGGAGAACCAGTGGATGTAGTGTATTTGGATTTTCAGAAGGCCTTTGATAAAGTCCCACATAAGAGGTTAGTATGCAAAATTAAAGCACATGGGATTGGGGGTAATATACTGGCATGGATTGAAAATTGGTTAACAGACAGGAAACAGAGTATAGAAATAAATGGGTCTTTTTTGGGGTGGCAGCTGGTGACTAGTGGGGTACTGCAGTGATCAGTGCTTGGGCCCCAGCTATTCACAATATATATCAATGATTTGGATGTGGGAACCAAATGTAATATTTCCAAGTTTGCTGACGACAGGAAACTAGGTGGGATTGCGAGTTCTGAGGAGGATGCAAAGAGGCTTCAAGGCGATTTAGACAAGTTGAGTGAGTGGGCAAATACATGGCAGATGCAGTATAACGTGAATAAATGTGAAGTTATCCACTTCGGTAGGAAAAACAGAAAGGTAGAGTATTATTTAAATGGAGATAGGTTGGGAAATGCTGATGTACAAAGGGACCTGGGTGTCCTTATACACCAGTCACTGAAAGCAAACATACAGGTGCAGCAAGCAGTTAGGAAGGCAAATGGTATGTTGGCCTTCATTGCAAGAGGATTTGAGTACAGGAGCAAAGACATCTTACTACAGTTGTACAGGGCCTTGGTGAGACCACACCTGGAGTACTGTGTGCAGTTTTGGTCTCCTTACCTAAGAAAGGATATACTTGCCATAGAGGGAATGCAGCGAAGGTTTACCAGACTGATTCCTGGGATGGCAGGACTGTCGTATGAGGAGAGATTGGGTCGACTAGGCCTGTATTCACTAGAGTTTAGAGGAATGAGAGGGGATCTCATTGAAACGTATAAAATTCTGACAGGGCCAGACAGACTGGATGCAGGGAGGATGTTTCCCCTGGCTAGGGGGTCTAGAACGAGGGGTCACAGTCTCAGGATATGGGGTAGGACATTTAGGACTGAGATGAGGAGAAATTTCTGCACTGAGGGTGGTGAACCTGTGGAATTCTCTACCACAGAAGGCTGTGGAGGCCAAGTCACTGAATATATTTAAGAAGGAGAGAGATAGATTTCTAAACACAAAAGGCATCAAGGGGTATGGGGAGAGAGCGGGAATATGGTATTGAGATAGAGGATCAGCCATGATCATATTGAATGGCGGAGCAGGCTCGAAGGGCCGAATGGCCTACTCCTGCTCCTATTTTTCTATTTTGAGAAATCTGTGTTTGATGAGCTGGGGGTTTCAGCAGTGAGGTAGGGGTGTGAGTGGGCAGTGTTCTCCAGCTGCTCTCAAAGGGCAGCTCAGATTTTCTGGTGTTGTGCTGTCGGAAGTTGTGTCGTTATGTCCGACAGGTAGCCCTGGAGTTGATGGTGTTGCCGGAGAGGTAGAATTGGGTGGCACTGGCACACTGGGAAAGCGAGCCTGTGCTCGTGGACTGTTTTGCACTTGGGTCAGACAGCATCTGTGAAGAGAGGAACGTAGGGTTAACATTTGTCGGGCGATTAATGGCAGGAGCATGGGGGTAGCCCGGTTGAAAGCAGGAGGTCATATGATGATACCTCCAGGAATACATCAAACCTGAGTTGGCAACCCTAAAACAGGCATGTAGGGATTGAGGAGGTTACAAAGGTAGGGAGGGTTGAGGCTTTGAAGGGATTTAAAGAAGGGGACGAAGATTATTAAGTTAATGCCCTGGGTGATGGGGAACCAGTGGAGGTTGGTAAAGATTAAGGTCATAGGTGGGCAAGACTTTGTGTGGGGTTGGGTGTATTCTGAAGAAGTTGGAGCTGAAGTAGGGTGCAGCTCAAATGCTGGTAAACACAGCATTGGGGCAAATTGAGTCTGGCGATGACCAGGGTGTAGATGAGGGTTTCAGCTCAGTCAAACAGGCTATCAAAGATACACGCCATCAGCTTGAGCAGGCATCCAAGAAGGGAAATCAGATCAGGAGGCCAGGGCACAAATTTTCTGATTTGGGAGGCCATATACGGGATGGCTTTGGCTTTGCTGATATTGAGCTGCTTGATGTTGGACAGCCAATCTAACAGCACGATGACAGTGCTAGAATCAAGGGTGGTAGTGGAGCGGTAAAGCTGGGTATTATTGGCGTACATGTGAAAACTGGCCCCGTGCTTATGGATAATGTCACCAAGGGGCATGGTCCAGGCGAGAAATAAAAGGAGGCTAAAGATGGGTCCTTGGGGTGCGTCAGAGGTGGCCGTGCAGGAGGAGGGTGGATGGGGGGGCGCAAAAAGAGGCTTGCAAATGCAGCTCTGGCTGCTAGCCTCAGCCTTCTGGCTGCTGTTGGAGGAGAACAGCTCCAGGCCCCAAAATTGGATAGGTCCTGCAAGAAAAGGAATGCCATCTAACTGTTGGCCCTTTATTGCTTTGCTACGTGGCTCACTCACACCTCTAACCTGAGGAGGGTCCTGATGCAAGACTCACTGCTAGTTTCTTGGGGTACCACTAGAAATAGCTGCCCTGGGAAACAAACACAGGAAGTTGAGGAGGAAGAGCATGGTACACCGCCTCCTGTCTCATGACCATGGCAATACTGGGCCTCTGGCTATTGCAGGCACAGCCCTGGGTTTGTCTCTTTGTAGAAACCTTGGAGATCCCAGGGCAACGTAGAGAGTGCAAAGACCTGACATATAGGATCTCTGCCCCCTTCTCAGATGTTGAGAGTAATATTGGGACCCATATCTTCAATAAATGACATGCACTCTCTCTACCATCTCTCCCTCAACCATAGGCCTCTTACAAGGGGGCCCTCTTCCAAGTCATGTGGCTGCAAGAGGACAAGGTAGTTTTCCTGCTTCTGGGCCATCATCAATGCAGCTCTTGACTGGTTGCTAAGGCATGTACATTAGCAACAGCTCCATGGGGATACCCTACCTACTGTTTCCCTACCAGCACTGAACAATTGAGGTCAGGGCCTTGAATCTGTCCCTTTAGCTCTACTTCTTGAATAAACTGCCTATTATTTGAAGTTAAGGCCCTTTGCAAGATACTGGCTGTTACAACAACAACTTGCAATTAAAAAGCGCTTTTAATGTCGTAAAACATCCCACGGCGCTTCACAGGAGTGTTACTGAACAAAATTTAACACCGAGCCACATAAGATGATATTAGGACAGGTGGAGTCAAAGAGATAGGTTTTAGGGAGCGTCTTAAAGGAGGAGAGAGAGGCAGAGAGGTTTAGGGAGGTAATTCCAGAGCTTTTGGCCTAGGCAGCTGAAGGCACGGCCGCCAATGGTGTAGCGATGAAAATCGGGGATGCGCAAGAGGTCAGAACTGGAGGAACACACAGATCTTGGAGGATTGTAGGGGTGGAGGAGATTACAGTGGTGGAGAGGGGAGAGGCAATGGAAAGGCTTGGACTTGGTACAAATCAAGTTTTCTGATACATTCAAATCTTCCTCATTTTAAAAGGAATTCTCAAATATAGGCCAAAAAAGGTAGTGAAGGACAGGAAAAAAGTAACTGAAGGTAGCCGTAATGTAGCAGTTCCTATCAAAATCAAGAAGGGAGAGTTATATGTATTTTGACTGAATTGTTGATTCACCAAACTTAGTCAAGAGATATGGTGGACAACTAAGAAGAAATGTGCATATTGCAACCTCAGTGGTTTTGTTAGTTAGTGTGCTCAAAGTGGGAAATGTCAACTTACTGATCTTGCTGATTTTTTTTTAGAACACAATGCAGTTAGTAAGATTTAAACAGTTTAATGAAGATTAACTGGCTGGAGTGTTGACTTTTGAAAAAGAGAAGAAATTCAGTCAACAATAAGCAAATATTTTCCTAAAATTACCCCTCTTTCTGATGAGATGTTAAACCAAGGTCCCATCTGCCTGCAGAGGTGGTGAGGGGAGTTCTCCCAGTTTTCTGGCTAACGTTTATCCCTCAATCAACACCACCAAACACTGATTAACTGGTCATTTATCTCATTGCTATTTGTGGGACCTTGCTGTATTCAAATTGGCTGCTGCATTTGCATACATTACAATGGTGACTGCAGTTTAAAAAGCAAGTAATTAATTGGCTGTGAAGAACTTTGAGACCTCCTGAGGACCCGCAAAACAATATATGCAAGTTTTGGTTGCATAATGTATTATACCAGCCAAGGGAGTAGCTAAAAAATTATTTTTAAATTGGGACAGAATAAATAGCACAATCACTGCAACATCCAAAGATATATACAATCACCAACAGTTTTTTTTTAAACAAATTGATGAATGAAATTGTGTTTGTCCTTTTTGCCTTTGTTCTTTCTCTCAGGGAAATGACCAGTACCTTTGCTCGACTATGCCAGCAAGTAGATGTTACTGAGAAAAATTTAGAAGAAGCAGTCTCTGGCCTCAATAAAAAGATCGAACTTCTAGAGTCCACACAAAACCGATCAAAGCTGCTGAGGTGATATCCTTTTGATATTCTCATAGTACCTACTTTTTATTCCTGAAATGATGATACAGCTAAACAAATTTCAATGCAAGCAAGTTGATCTCTTTATCACAATTCTTTAACCATATTTTTAGTGCAAAGTACAGGAAACTCTTTATTAACCGGGACCGGCGTGGTGCCGGTTAATCAAAAAGTCCGGATAATGGAGAGTCATATCTCCCAACGTACGAGAGCCCCGTACACATTGACATGCGCCTGCATTCGGAGCTCCGTCTCCCTGGGGACCGCCAGCTGACCATCTGTCGTGTCCGCTGCCTACCCGGGCTGCACATTCCCCTCCCAGTCTACACGCAAACGCCTCGGGGGTTTTTTTTAAAGTTAATTTTAAACGAGAGATGAAGGAAAACCCCGGTTACCTACTCAAGAATTTTGCCGGTTAAGAGAGATTTCCGGATATTTGGGTGCCGGTTAATAAAGAGTTTCCTGTAATTACAATGTTCCAGTTATGCTAAAAACCCAACTAATGCAGAAAAGGCAGAAAAAGCCAAAAAAAAACCTGAGATAAATCCCAGATAACTAGATTGAGTTTTTTGATGAGGTAACACAGAGGGTTGATGAGGGCAGTGCGGTTGATATGGTGTACATGGACTTCCAAAAGGCGTTTGATAAAGTGCCACATAATAGGCTTGCCAGCAAAGTTGAAGCCCATGGAATAAAAGAAATAGTGGCAGCATGGATATGAAATTGGCGAAGTGACAGGAAACATAGTAGTGGTGAACGGTTGTTTTTTGGACTGGAGGAAGGTATACAGTGGTGTTCCCCAGGGGTCGGTACTAGGACCACTGCTTTTCTTGATGTATATTAATGACTTAGACTTGAGTGTACAGGGCACAATTTCAAAATTTGCAGATGACACAAAACTTGGAAGTATAGTGAACAGTAAGGAGGATAGTGATAGACTTCAAGAAGACATAGGCTGGTGGAATGGGTGGACAAGTGGCAGATGAAATTTAATGCAGAAAAGTGCGAAGTGATACATTTTGGTAGGAAGAATGAGGAGAGGCAATATAAACTAAAGGGTACAATTCTAAAGGTGGAGAAACCTGGGGGTATATGTGCACAAATCGTTGAAGGTGGCAGGGCAGGTTGAGAAAGCAGTTAAAAAAGCATATGGGATCCTGGGCTTCATAAATAGAGACATAGGGGGAAAAATTCAGTTGGTTGCGCCTCTCGTTAGCGCCTTAAGAGGGCGCTAATCATCTAGCGCCCGGGCACGGCCATGTTTGCGCCGCTCGCGAAATTAACTAGACATTTTGCGGCGGTGCTAAACACTACTGCCACGATCTCCTGCGCCGGCAGATCGTGACGTCAGTCGAGTGCGCAACGCCCCGGTATCGCCCCGGAGCGGATATTGAGTGGCGTCCCCTGCCTTACCGCCTGCCGCTAGCAATGACAGGTTGAGGGGAGCGTTTTGCAGTCAGGAAGGGACTGGGGGAGCGCTATTTAAAGGCGACCGCTTCCTGCCTTTTATTGTTGGTGACATTTTTGAACCACGCTTTCTGAAAGAGAGAGAGAGAGACTTCTGGAGAGATTCAATGCTGTGTGAGCGAGTTTTGGGTACTGAGCAGCACTTTGCAGGTTCATTTTGATTTGCCCTTCCTTGTATCGATTTAGAAGAGACTGTGGGGGCTGCACTCTGAGCTCTTTCCCTGGTACTCTCCATTGTTCTTTCCAGCAGATTTGATGTACAGCTCTTTCCAGGCCGAGATTCAAGGCTGCAATGAGCAGGATGTGGATGGAAAGCAAGATCAACCATCCCCTTTAAGAACTGGCCCACGCCATTGTGTGTGTGTTCCATTGCTGACTGACATCACATGAGCTTCGCAAGCGTTCTGAGGTAGCGCCTCGCTCCTCAACCTTTGCGCCTTAAGACAGGTGTGAAGCGCCTGATTTAGCACTCCAATCACCTCCAGGGGCGATAAAAGTCAAGTTTGCAGTCGGTGGCGATAATTAGCGCCAGGCGCTAATCTTTGCGCCCGGCTGATAATTGCGCCCCAAATGGGGCGATACTGAATTTCTCCCCCATAGAGTACAAAAATGTGGAAATTATGATGGACCTTTATAAAACACTGGTTCGGCCTCAACTGGAGTATTGTGTACAATTCTGGGCACTGCACTTTAGGAAGGATGTGAAGGCCTTAGAGAGGGTGCAGAAAAGATTTACAAGAATGGTTCCAAGGATGAGGGACTTCAGTTATGTGGATAGACTGGAGAAGCTGGGGTTGTTCTCCTTCGAGCAGAAAAGGTTGAGAGGAGATTTGATAAAGGTGTTCAAAATCATGAGGCGTCTCGACAGAGTAGATAGAGAGAAACTGTTCCCATTGGCGGAAAGGTTGAGAACCAGAGGACAGGGATTTAAGGTGATTGGCAGAAGAACCAAAGGCGACATGAGGAAAACCTTTTCACACAGCGAGTGGTTAGGATCTGGAATTCACTGCCTGAAAGGGTGATGGAGGCAGATTCAATTGTGGATTTCAAAAGAGAATTGGATAAGTACCTGAAGGAAAAAAATTTGCAGGGCTACGGGGAAAGGGTTGGGGGAGTGGGACTAGCTGAAGTGCTCTTGCAAAGAGCCAGCACAGGCTCGACGGGCTGAATGGCTTCCTTCTGTGCTGTAACCATTCTTTGATAACAAATGGTTGATCCTAACTAAACTGGAATGGCAGTTTCATTTAAGCATTCTTTCACACATTATTGGAACAAAGGCTAGCTTGAATTCTTTTCTGGTGAAAATCACATGGTTTGCATGCACATGAAAATGTGGCAATTGGTGCCACATTCGTCGTCTCCTCCTGCATGGGCCTGCACCACATCGGCAATTATTTTTTCTCCCTGCATTTGCTACTCATGTTAGACCTTTCATCACCAAAATTGGGATAAAATCCTGTGTCTTTCTATAAATGTAGGTTAGGTTAACAGGCCTTCTTATTTTCAATATATTCTGTTCTTAAAATGAACCAATCTGAGTTTTTGCCCTCTTTCTGGTTCCTAGGAATTTAGGAAAGGCAATCAATGAATCTCCAGGGAAATATCAGCATATAAATTATTGTTGTTGGGGCAAGCATCTGAGAAACAGTGAAAATCAATGCTATTAGCTGATCAACAGAAAAAAACGAGCTTTAGGTTAGGTAGTACCATAGACCAATCATATGCTCCCTAAATCATAGTGGTACAAAATAAAGGCGGCAAAAACAAATGGGGCAGAAGTACAAATTACAATTTTACATTCGGCACAGTGTGCGCGCCCTAGCTGGGCTGCAGTCATGCACTACTCCAGTCTGCAATGACCTATGTTGCACACTGCATGAAAAAAATTAAGTCTCCGTGAGTTGTCAGCATCTGCCAAAGACTTTTGTAAAAACAATAGCACATTCACCATTGCTGACATTCACTTTTGCATAATATCTTATTACCAAAACATGACACTGGAACTTGACACATTTGCCTTGCATTCACTGAAAGCTGCACCATATGTACAATAAGAGTTCACAACAAAATCAGAAGCCTAAGAAATCCAGCTACAACCTGTCAGAATTGCTGGACACTCATCAGCACCAGTCATTGCTAAGAACTTGACTGTGTCGGACAGTGCCAAGAATGCATATTGGTGACCTGAGGAACCACAAATACTACCTGGAGTTTTTCAATGCTGACTATCATCTAAACCAAGGGTAAATTAACACGGTCCAGCCAAGGAAATATCTATTGACCCAAAAACACAAGATTTCCCTTGTATAGGGATTCCCGAGCAAAAAGCTGCTGGTCTCACCTGAGAAGGGGTCGCTGAAGCTCTCGTGATAAAACAAATGATAACCCAAAAAAACTATTTCATAAGGAGCTTGGGTCAGTAATCCCAATCCCCTTTGTGGGGAGTAAATAATCTACCATTAACTGCATAGGCACAGTCCCCATTTACAGTGCTAGAACCTCCCTTAATGCCTCTTAAAGTTGCAAATCTGAAACCCTTTCTCACCCGTATGCCTTGGAGTTGCTAAGCACTTTGTCCAATTTGATGATCATAAAGTCTTTATGGACTCTTAACCATGAATCTGTATCTAGCAAAGTAGACCAAATCTCACCCACTGGAGAGCCAAAACCCTGAAATGTTTTCCCATTAATCTACAGGCAATTAGGAACACTACTCTAGGCAGGTTTGTTAGACCAGCACACCGAATTCGGAGGCATTTAATGCCAGAGTTGCTCAAAATCTTAGCGTATTTGCTCCAGGATTACCCAACGCAGAAGTCCCTTCCTCTCAATCTCTCATAAATCGCAAGTAATTTTCACATGGTTCATCATGACTGCATCCTTGTAAAGTGCATGCAGTTAGCCAGTAACATAAACTAATAGTACAAATTTCAGAATAGGCTGAGCACACAGGATCCAGAGAGATTTGTCAGAGCTTTTGTACAGTACCCCAATCACAGATTCATAGAATTTACAGCACAGAAACAGGTCATTCGGCCCAACAGGTCTATGCCGGTATTTATGCTCCACATGAGCCTCATCCCACCTTCCTTCATCTTGCCCTATAAGAACATAAGAATTAGGAGCAGGAGTAGGCCATACGGCCCCTCGAGCCTGCTCCGTAATTCAATAAGATCATGGCTGATCTTCGACCTCAACTCCACTTTCCTGCCCTATCCCCATATCCCTTAATTCCTGGAGTCCAAAAATCTATCTCCGCCTTGAATATACTCAACGACTGAGCATCCACAGCTCTTTGGGGAAGAGAATTCCAAAGATTCATAACCCTCTGAATGAAGAAATTCCTCCTCATCTCAGTCTTAAAAGGCCGGCCCTTTGTCCTGAGACTATGCCCCCTAGTTCTAGACTCTCCAGCCAGGGGAAACAATCTCTTAGCATCTACCCTGTCGATCCCCCTCAGAATCTTGTATGTTTCACAGAATCAGAATCCGCACAATGCAGATAGAGGCCATTTCGGCCCATCGAGCCTGCACCGACACATATCCCACCCTATCCCCGTAACCCCACGTATTTAATCCCCCTAACACTAAGGGTCAATTTATCATAGCCAAATCAACCTTACCCGCACATCTTTGGACTGTGGGAGGAAACCGGAGCACCCGGAGGAAACCCACGCAGACACAGGGAGAATGTGCAAACTCCACACAGACACCCGTGGCCGATTCGAACCCGGGTCCCTGGCGCTGTGAGGCAACAGTGCTAACCACTATGCCACCGTGTTGCCCAAATGTTTCAATGTGATCACCTCTCATTCTTCTAAACTCCAGAGAGTATAGGCCCAATCTTCTCAATCTCTCCTCATAGGACAACCCTCTCAACCCAGGGATCAATCTTGTGAACCTTCGTTGCACCGCCTCTAAGGCCAGTATATCCTTCCTTAAATAAGGAGACTAAAACTGTGCACAGTACTCCAGGTGTGGTCTCACTAGAGCCCTGTAAAATTGTAGCAAGACTTCCTTACTCTTGTACTCCAACCCTCTAGCAATAAAGGCCAACCTGCCATTTGCCTTCCTAATTGCTTGCTGTACCTGCATGCTAACTGTTTCTTGTACTAGGACACCCAAATCTCTCTGATCACCAACATTTGAAAGTTTCTCACCATTTAAAAAATATTCTGTTTTTCTATTCTTCCTACCAAAGTGAATAACCTCACATTTCCCCACATTATACTCCATCTGCCACCTTATTGCTCACTCACTTAACCTGTCTATATTCCTTTGCAGGCTCTTTGCGTCCTCCTCACATCTTACTTTTTCACTTAGCTTTGTCTCATCAACAAGTTTGGATACGTTGCACTCGGTCCCTTCATCTAAATCATTAATATAGGATTATAAATAGCTGAGGCCCAAGCACTGATCCTTGTGGCACCCCACTAATTACAGCCTGCCAATCTGAACATGACCTGTTTATCCCTACTCTCTGTTTTCTGTCAGCTAACCAATCCTTTATCCATGCTAATACCTTGCCCCCAACCCCATGTACCCTGATCTTGTTTAACAACCTTTTATGTGGCACCTTATCGAATGCCTTTTGGAAATCCAAATATACTACATCCACTGGTTCCCCTTTATCTACCCTGCTAGTTATATCCTCAAAAAACTCTAAATTTCTCAAACACGATTTACCTTTCATAAAACCATGTTGACTCTGCCTAATCATATTATGATTTTCTAAGTGCCCTGTTACCACTTCCTTAATAATGGATTCCAGCATTTTTCTGACGACTGATGTCAGGCTAACTTGCCTCTAGTTCCCGGTTTTCTCTCTCCCTCCTTTCTTGAATAGCGGGATTACATTTGCTACCTTCCAATCCGCTGGGACCTTTCCTGAATCTAAGGAATTTTGGAAGATCCACAATCTGCAGCCACCTCTTTTAGAACCCTAGGATGTAGGCCATCAAGTCCAGGGGATTGGTCGGCTTTTAGTCCCATTATAAGAATCTCAAGTACTTTAAGTTCCTTGCTCTTATTAGCCCCTTAGTTCCCCACTATTTTTGGTATACTTTTTGTGCAGTGAAGACAGATACAAAATATTTGTCTAAAGCCTCTGTCATTTCCTTGTTCCCCGATATAATTTCTCCTGTCTCGGCCTCTAAGGGACCAACGCTTACTTTTGCTATTCTCTTCCTTTTTACATACTTGTAGAAGCTCTTATAATCTGTTTTTATATTTCTTGCTAATTTACACTCATTCTATTTTCCCCCTTTTTATCAATCTTTTGGTCATCCTTTGCTGGTTTCTAAAGCTCTCCCAATCCTCAGGCTTACTACTATTCTTTGCAACATTATAAGCTCCTCTTTTAATCTAATACTATCCTCAACTTCTTTAGTTAGCCACGGGTGGCACACTTTTCCCGTGGAGTTTTTATTTCTCAATGGAATTCGTTGAGAATTTTGGAATATTTCTTTAAATGATTGCCACTGCTTATTTACAGTCATACCTTTTAATCTAATTTCCCAATCTACCTTAGCCAACTCTTTCCCCCATACCTACATAATTGGCTTTAAGTTTAAGACTCTAGTGTCGGACTTAAGAATGTCACTATCAACATGTCCTTCTATTCCTTTCTCCCTCGTACTTATCTAGCTTCCCCTTAATTCAGCAGTTCTCCTTCAAGTGCCATCTTTGCATGGGAAATGGACCACACAGGAATATAACTCCCAGTTCCCAGGTGCTCACTGAAACACAATCACATTTTTCACAGTCATCTACTGCCCCTTATACTAACCAAATGCAGCCTGCTGCACTGGGCAGGAGATGGCTCGAGTGAGAGCGCCATGGTTTTTGGCGTTCTGTTTCATGGCTTGTTGTGGCTATCTTGCACTCAATTTTATGTGAATTCCAACAGTAGTTGTTAGATCTAATCTTTGAGATTGAAGGGTATTTTTTTTTTGGGGGTGGGGGGCGGCAACTACAGAAAGTCCTTGCATTGTTTTAAGAACATATACAATGACTATGAAATGCAGGAATCTTAAGAATCTCCTTCACAACAAAACTTAAATCAACAGTCCTTTCATAGCTCGTATGGGATCTCCAGGCAGTGTATCCAAAATTGTTTCACCTCTTTGGCAAAAATCATTAGGTGTCAATCTTGCTGTAGAGACTGTCCCAGGACCAAGCCACCAGCCTTGCATAAATGACTCGCAATGTATCCCTAAGCTGCCTGAGGCTCAAGTAGAGGGCTAAAGAGAGTCAAAACAAGCTCATGGTGTTAGAAATGATCAGAGAAGGCTGTGCATTTCTAGGATTCCATGGGGTAGAGTTAATGAAGATATTCAAACTACTCATTGGGGGCAATAAAGAAGTCACCCTCAAACAGGAGAGACTTTTCATAGTCTCCAAAAAGATGGGGATGCTTTGGCCTTAAACTGATTCCTAACAGAAAAATGACATGGTCAAGACTATCCCATTATGCAGGTAGTATGGCCAGGTGTCTGATTAGAAACCGTAGACTTAAAAGATACTCACTTCCCACTTCCATACTGCTATATGGGGATTCCATTTGGAGTTCCTCGGGTTCAATTTCAAGGGGCAAAGGCTACAAGTAGAAGGTACTGCACTTTGGCCTCCTCAGCACCAGAATGTATGTCAATTATGAGAAGTCCCAGTTACAACCCATGCAAGGCTTAAAATTCCTAGCGGCATTTTAAAAAGTTTGATATTCTGATAACTTTGTTCATCCTTTCTTATATCCTGCACATGCTGGAGTGCCTTCAACATTTGTCATGTTCATATTTTAGCTAACTTAGTATTTGATCCAAGTGTTTGGATCATTGTTATCTCATTATGAAAACTATTTGGAAATCTTATCCATTTAGGCCTCTCTGGTTACCAGTTAGGGCCATCATTTAGTTCTTTACATGGCTAATTTACCCATCTTTTGAATCTCTTCAAACATGAATTTAAATTTCTTGTATGGGAAAAATAAATTGGTAGTAGTTCTAGTTTCATTTCGTAGAGTTATTAAACTGCAAGGCTTTATTTTAGATCAGTCATACTTTATTTGAGAAGTCGCACAACACCAGGTTATAGTCCAACAGTTTTATTTGAAATCACAAGCTTTCGGAGCGCTGCTCCTTCGTCAGGTGAAGTAAAGGAATACAAATCGACAAAGCATATATAGATAGAGAACAATGCATGTGAAGCGTACAATGGCAGACGACTACATTTAATCCTCCTGACTGTTTATCTGCTGAGGTGTGACAAAAGGCAATCAGGTCAGCCAGGAAGGCACCACATCAAAGACATAGCAAGATACAACTGAGACAATGAGGTGGGGTTACAGGGGGTCTAATGTGTCAAAAGCTGCAATCTGTATGGAAAACGATAAACTTTAAAATTTTTACTTTTTTTTACTGGAAATCACATCTGTGAACAAGCCAACGATACTTTATTTGGATTTATCCTCATCCCCTCCTGAATGGTACTATGTTCCTATATTATGTGAAGGATGCTTAAATGAAGATAAATAGATTTCCAACTTTGTAGGGTTATCTTCATTCTTCAAATTGTATGTATCCTCCACACCACCATGATTTTATTCGTGCATCCTCTCATCCATCAGGGGTATCATTTTGGGGGAATGAGGTGCTAGAGGTCAATGATTAGTCAGTTCTTGTTTAGTTTCAGGTAAAAATGATCTGGCAGTGTGGCAGAGGTCCTTGAGCTTGTATACAACATGGATATAGGAGACCATGTTCAGCACTGTCTAACCACAATGTCAAGTCAACATTTTCATGTGTGTGCAAAGCATATAATTTTCCTCAACCAGTGAAGCTCGATGGGTATTCAAAGAATGAGGACTGCACCACCTAGGTTATTATCTGTTCAATGCATTGAAACCCCCTCCACTCTTGACTGTACACAGCTACTTTCCTATAAGGCTTACCACTACCTTCCCAACTGGTGTTATTTCCCATCCATTGCTATTGCCTTTTTCCAAAGCCACCATAGGCTTCCTATGCCAAAGATAGGTATCAAAGATGCCCAAAATTATACAAACTGCAATTGATCTGTTGCATTCAAATACATAATTAAGATATAGTACATATGTCAAGCATGAATTATTCTGTTTTTACAAATGACCTGAAAAAACAATTGTCAAACTTTACTTACCCAGTATCTGTGCATTTCCCTCATTTCCATGCAAATACATACCCAACTTACACTTGCTATGAATCATGTAGACCACAAATCTTACAAACTGTATGAATAAGACCATGGCAGTTACAGATGGTGTTACCAAGACTTTGGATTAATACTTAGCCAAAATATGATTTTAGAATCTTATTTGGAACTTTTCAATCGGAAAATTCCCTTGCCTGTTTAAATTCTCATCCTTATTTGCCATGCACCAAGATGAAACTGCACTGTAAATTGGAAAGTAATGTTGGCCAATCTACCAATGTTCAGAGGATCTGCTGTAATTTTCCATCACTGAGCAAAAATGTAATAGTTTAATTTACCACTGTAGAACTACAAAAACGTAGGCAATTTGAAAATATTTTTATTTAATTTAAGTTGCCAGTTGATAGTATTGTAAACTTGATTGGTATGTTTTTAATAGTTTAACTTATTTTTCATACATTTTTCTTGCAGAAACAAAGCAACATGGCTGGAAAATGAACTGGACATATTTACAAAGCAGTACTTGCAGCCGAGCCAGTGAAAACTTGCTAACCTTTTGTCCCATAACCTCACTGATGGGGATTGTCACAAATGCTGCCGTAGTACTATGAAAAATACAAACTTCAAGTCCCTTTTATATACAGTAATGGTTTTCAGGGATACCATTTATCAACCCTTCAGAAATCTAACCAGATATAAAGATGCATATTATTTGTCACTGCACCTAAGAAGGGATACAGGAAATATTCATAATTTACTAGGAGTATCAGATTATAAAATGTATGTTTAATGTTTGTTATCTAGACATGTGATTAACATGTTGGTGAACTGTATGAGCATTTACTAATGCGGATGTACTAGGTGGTCAAAACATGGTTATCCTTTATTCACACCCTAACCCATGTGAAACCTTAAATCAAATTCCCAGACTGCAAAAAAAAATTCCACTTATGCATATTTACATGTAATTAATTTATCATTTTACTGCTCGGCTCTTTTTGCCTCTACCTAAATTAGTTATCTTGATGAGATGCACTTCCATTAAACTGTGTTCCTATAGAAAATGTTGATCTACATAAATTGATGTACAAGCCTAAAGCAAGCAAAGGTTGTGTGAATGAGGCTTTAGCCAATTAATCATGTAGCTCGCAACTGAATGTTACTGCAGAAATCAGTCATGGAGGAAGCAAAGCAATAAGGAGTAAAATAAATCCAGTTTTATTGGCTATTGACAGCACAGGAAACTTAATTAATGTCCAGAATATTATTGTGTGAGGTGTTCCCAAGAGTGCTGCAAATGCCTTGTCCTTTTAATTTTAAATACACTATTGCAATTTGTAGGTGAGATCTAAAGAAAATGTAATCATCAAACTACACTGGAAGCAGTTGTTAGGAGTGTGTGCAAACTATAATCGGATGCAGTTACTTATTTCAGTAATACCACCTCAGGCCCGAAGTATTACTTGCATCAAGAACCCTCATACTTCCACCATTGAAACTTCAGATGGTCATCAGCTAGCCAAAAATTGGATTTAACCATCCATCTGTGGCTAATATCATAACCCAAATTTCACATATAGGGCTTTACCACCCTTGATTGCAAGTCCAAGTTCCAGCGTTGCTAGAGATTAACAAAAGCAACATTTTGATGTGAATTTTTAGATAATTTAGGTTTGTCGTTTGAAAATTCAATTCTTGATCTTTTCAGTGCATGATCTTGCATTAGCAACACCACCAGAATGAATGTAAATAATACAATATTGGACTGGTTGCTTTAGAATTGATGTGTGCTAGGTTTCATCAGTTTACTGCACATACCAAAGAATAAAATTAAATAAAAACTAATAACTGCACTGAGTTATGGGTTCCAGATATGATATTTAAATTTAGGAAAGTAGTCACTTAATTGTGTTGTATGGATACTTAAATTGTCATAATCTAAGTTTCTTTACAGCTGCAAACAAGTCTTTTGAAGAGAAAGCCACTTAATCTAGACCCACGCTGTTCTAATCAGCAAACTTCCCATACCAAACAACTAAACTGATTGAACATATCGATGCCAGTAATATCCATAAGGGTTGCTACGATCTCCTGTTGTAACTTTGGCGGAAACCGGAGAAATGATGTAAATGGCATTGGGTTTCTGCCAATAACAGTGGAAATGCTACCCTCTTGATTTAAATTGTAAACCCTGAAGCTCCCATCTTAATAGCATAAAATATTGTGTATATACACAATATATCCCTGTCCTTGTACAATGGCTCACCAAGGTTATTTGCCTTTTAAGAGTTTCAAATTGATTTGCATTAAAGGGGAGGGAGGAGGGATGCTAGTGATTGTACACTACCATTTTATAATGAAGTGCTAAATGTTTAGATAGAAATTTCTCCAACTTAATTTACAACTGGTTAAAATCTTTTGGCTTTAAATACTTGCACAATTCATTTTAAACTGCAAAGATTTACTAAAGAGGCTTTGATGCACAAGTGTTTTGTACATAGCTGATTGTTGATGTTAATTACATTTTATAACTTTCAACATTTCTCCAGATTTCTTGTACATGTTCCCTTTTACTGGATTCATCCGATGTGGACAACAAACCAAGTTTATATTCTTGAGCATGTATACTTAAGCAGCTGTACAATTTGGTAATAAATTATTTGAGCTACATTGCTGTAGTTTGTCATCAGAGGCCTGTATTAAAAATGGGCAGTGCTGGAGTGTAACCATTCACTTGTACTGTCTTGGCATGTGGTGTGTTGTGATTTTCAAATTCACAAAAGGCAAATTAAGAACTGATGCCAGGAAGCTTGTCACAATGATTTCACAGAATTCCACAGAGTAGTGGAGGGGACATCAAATCATAAGAAAAAACTGGATGTTGTGATTTGTGGGGAGGGGTGAGGTGGGAATGGGAAAGAGACCAGAGTCTTTCTGGAAGGATGAGCAAAGAGTACAGGAGGGGAGGGGTGGAGAAGATGATCATTGAATTTCAATTATGCAACTAAAAGTAGAAGCATTAGATTAGATTTTTTTTGCTCAAGGATTTTAATGGGGCTCTGATATTGAAAGCTGCTCAGAACTGAAATTTAACAAGTTAGCTTCATAAAGATGGATTGCATCTACTCCTAAGCTGGTAGAACATTTTCTGAAGACCTGGAAGATACCTGAAACATGGAGGGGATAGAGGTCAGCACACTTTATATGTAAATTTAAAAATAGTCTGGTATGAAAATTTTCCTTCTGCAATATCTTTTTAAAAAGGTACAAAAGGGATATAATACATTGTCTGAAGTTTCTAGTGGGTATAAACTCAAATTTATTGCACATAAAACAAAACTACAAAGAATATGAACTAATATAAATATGGTCATTCCATTACCTTGTGCTATATATAGTTGAACTAGATTGACCATGTGAGAAGTCGCACAACACCAGGTGTCCAACAGCTTTATTTGAAATCACAAGCTTTCGGCGCGCTGCTCCTTAGTCAGGTGAAGATCGCGCATATCGACACACTTCACCTGACGAAGGAGCAGCGCTCCGAAAGCTTGTGATTTCAAATAAAGCTGTTGGACTATAACCTGGTGTTGTGCGACTTCTCACATTTGTCCACCCCAGTCCAACACCGGCATCTCCACATCATAAATTGACCACGACACACTGGTATGTTATATAACTTTGTACATATGATCTGATATTAACCTATTTGATGCTTATTTTTTGGTTTAACATTTCAGCTGGAGCCCTTCAATTCCTCTGGAAGATCCTGCTAAAGGGAAGACTTTACAAGTCAAAATATTCTCCATTTTGTATAAGAAAATAGTCCGAGCAAAGTAAAAATGACATTTCTTGCAAGCAAAAAGAATCTCCAGTTAGATCTCATTCACTGGTAGGCTGCTATAGTGATATTGCCAATGGGAAGTAGCTCTAAACAGCAGAGGCAACCAGAGCTACCCAACTTTAAGAAACCATGTTAATGGCTAAGGATGCAGATTTCTCTGTATACCATTTCTTTCCGGGGTAGGGAGCTTAAGCTGGTTTGAAGTCATACCTTCAGACCCAGTGATATCACGAAAGTGGCCTTGCATTCTTGGCTTCAAATGTCTTTTTTCTTTTAACCGTACTTTGAGTCTTGATATGGGGTGTTCCACAAGATGCAAACAACCCTGAGGAAGAATAGTTAAAGGTAGCAACCTTGGGGTTGAGATATTTGTAAACCTTAGTTTATAAATTGATCTAAAATACCTCAAAGGTTGCTACACAGGATATAATAATTTACAGAGTCAAGCTTTCTAAAACACCATCTCTTGAAAGTGCACAGAACCCTTCATTTCAGCATCAAAAAAAGCTATTATACAGCCTTGGTTAAAAGCATTTTTATTGGTTACAATCAATTTATCGCAACATTAGTTTCACTGAGCCACTGTACAAATACAAAGGAAAAGTTGATGTGAAAACAGACTATAAACAAAGATACAGCAAGTGAAGATCATTTCAGATTTTATACAATAGCACAATAGAAGAAAACGCATGGCACAAGTCGCTGGTTTTATTGGCTGCAGAATAAAACTTACAATTCTTATTTTGATACAAAATCCAAAGGCAGTACAGTATTACAAAATTGGTAATACTGTAACCAGAGAAAAAAAATTGAAGAAACACCAGCTATGTAAAGCTCTGTATTATACAGGCTGAATAACTGTTTTTGCACTTCAGACCAATGATTTTAATACTGAATTTGACAGCAAATTACACAAAAAACTGAATTTATGTTCTGCATATTTTACACTACAGATAGCCACTCCTGGAAGGCTCAAGGCATTTTTTTTTATTGGTTTACTTTAGAGTACAACAGACCACATCTGAGATATACATTTTATCCTGAATCTTCAGACTACCCTGTCCCAGAAGCAATGCAATTGAGGAAATAATTTAAGTCTATGCATTGCATTCAAAGTTGTAAGTGCATGTTTCCACTTCCACGGTGGATATCTAAATTGGCAATACCTAAGTTTTTCAGCATTTAAGATATTAACTTAGATGGATTCAAATTTAACCACATTCTTCACCAAACCTTGTGCATGACCACAGCACACCCCAGACAGGTTAAGCCAAGCAATCTTTAGCATTACAATCTGCTAGACTACACTTCAAAATCAAAAGGCATAGGACTGGCTAATTAAGTAATTAATGTTGGTTCTGTATGGACTATAGTTTATATACATACTCTGATTAGGATTAAGTTATTGTTTGTTTCAAAGTATAGCTGAATTTTTTTTAAAAGGTTAAAAGCATATTTGAAAACCTACAGGACAAAAATATACACTTCAAGCTACTGGAGTTCTATACTTAAAAGTAATTATGGCACATTGATTTTAATTGAAGGCTTTGCAAAGTACAAAATGTTTAAACCATTTTGCTTAATGTTTTATCCAAATTGATTACATAGCAACCCTTTCAAGACCATATATTTTACTCTACATTTACCTCTTTCCAGGTAATGTATAATGTATATAAAACATTGATATCAGGTCTGTAATGATGAAAGCTATTAGCAGGGTCACTATTGGATTGAAAGATCTTAAAAATAAATAAATTAGTCTAAAGGCAATCACAATTTTAAAAGAAATACATCTGCAAAAAATAAAACTGGCCTGACTAACAAACTGCACAAATTACTGATGTATGTTCTTAAAAAAAAAAGTAAAGCTTTGAACCACACTTGCTCTCCTGGGGGAAAGTTGACTACCTCAGCACAAATTTGCTTGTAGTGTTTGTTGGTCCCAGAGCTTTAAAACTCTGTTGACTTCAATCAATGCACTTTGCTACTAAACTTAGTTCAAGATACCTGTGTTATTGGCACATCAATGTAAACAGAGCTAAACACTGGATTTACGTGGTTTACAGGGCACATGTTACACCCAAGACTGGTCTACAACTCTGGAGGGTTAGTCATGACATTCTAAAGCCATGCTAAAATTAACAAGAGGATTGTGCAATCCAATACTTCTCCAGTAACAACTGGCCTTAGGAGAACAAAACCTAAACTAAATTTCAATAAATCGCCATGTAAACTATGTATTTAATACTGTATAACAAACTTGTTTTATACAGTTGTAATTACTCATGCTTCAAAATGATTTGGTAATTTATTTTTCCATTAAAAAAAAATCTAACTCATGATTTTCCACCTACATTGTAGTAATGAGCATGTTAGAGAAAGGCAATTTAGGTTTACATTGTGTAAATCAAATTTCAGGTTTAAATAGTGCACACTTTGACACAAAATGTTCATTTTTCCCCACTTATCCTGAATGTTAATCACAAGCAAAACTCCAATGGCCCAGCAGCTAAATGCACTGTATGATACCAAGTCAAATGAATCAGGAAGGCACCAGCTTCAATTGCTCATTGTTTCTGTTTTAGCTGATCTATTTTTTTTTTGAGAGGGGGGGGGGGGGGAGGAAGGAGAGAGAGAGAGGGGAAGAGGAGAAAGAACACAGAAAACCTGGGTTCCTGTCCTGATCATGAACTTGTGGTTCCTGCTGGAAAGTGCACATATAGATGCTAGTTGAGATCATTCGGCTCAACTGTGATGCCCCCAGTTATATGGCCTATCACTGTCCAGGTGCTCTCCCACAGAAAAACCCTGAGCAAGATACTGCCGGCACCTATGAACCTTCATAAATGTCACCATCATCAGCAGAGAATGGGGAAAAAAAAAACTGGGGGGGGGGGGGGGGGGGGGAAGAGAAAGAGGAGGGGCTCAGGTACAGAGAAACACAAGATAGTCATTGCCTGTTCTGGGTGCAAATCATTAGAGAAGTGTAAATGATATAGGGCTGATGTACATGCATTTTCTTGTAAAATGTGCAACAGCATTCTGTTTGACATGATAGATCCTGCTTCTGTACATTTGTGTGTATGGTTAAACTGCATATTGCAAATGCATACACAAAACAAAGCATACAGATGGAATGTTTCATATAATTAAAAACTGCTGCAAAAAAGAAACAAACACGCATACGTGCACACACGACCAGTTAAATTTTTCACAATAAGTTAATTCACAAGAAAAAAAATCTCAACAGCAATCATTTATCCATCACTAAGTTCAAAGTGTGACTTCTGATAAATATAGGCTAGAAACTTAGTTTTAAAAATGCTTTTTTTTTTTTACATAGACAAATGTTACATGATTAGCTGCTGTAATGTGTACATTCTGTATGTTCAAAACAATACAGATTAGCAGATTTAGAATGAGCAAAAAACCCTCCAAACAATTCAGCCATTAAAACTAAACAATGGTTAGTTTGAAAGATTTTCCTAGTCACCATGGTTACATGTGCTAGCCCCTTTTAAAGTTAGCAGTTGTGAGGGTTTTTTCCTCTTCATTAGATTTGCCTACTTTACAGAAGCCTTGTGTTATACAATTGTATTCAATGATAGAAAAACGTCACCTGCAAATACTAGGTAAAAAGAATGTTATTTCATAGCTGTTGGCTGCAGCTTAGGTAGCCCAGTCTCAGTGAATGGTATTCAGGTGACATTTCTTCAATTCCAGATTTTCAGGAAACTGTCCCATGATCCTGTTGCTACAGCCATTCCATCATCAGTGATGCCTAAACAGCTGACACGATTGTCATGTCCAGCAAGCACTCCTGGAGGAAAGATGGAAAGAAAAAAAATACATAAATTTGATGAGGCAAAACAATTTCCACTTGAAAGTTTGGCAACTAAAGCTTTACAGTGTTAAAAGCATTACAAATAATTAGCACATCTCTCCTTTTACTAATACAATAATTGCATTTGGCTCTCCAAGCAAATATTTTTAAACCTAATTTACTTGAGTTAGCCATCCATAGCTAAAATTGTTAGATGATCTACCTTGGGTAATTCTCAATGTGGGTGACATTGACAACCCTGCTGACTTTGAAAAGGGCTAGCTATTTCTAGTTGCTCGAAAGTGGTGGTGGACCTTCCGGAACAACATAGTCCTTGAGGTGATGGCACTTCCACAATGGTGTTAGGTGGGGGATTCCAAGATTTTGATCCAGCGACAATGAAGGAATCCAAACTGAACACGGTAAGGTTATTGGTGGTAGTGGTACTACTAATCCACTCATGGTGATGGACAGAAGTGCTTCACCTAAACTACATTTTATGCCCATACTTTCCTCAAAGTAGCATCCACCATGGAGGAGTACTGATTTTTCAGTCGGTAGCTGGTAATCAGGAGGTTTACTTGGCCTTGAAGCTATGAGACTTCATGGGGTCCAGAGTCACCCACTGTAGACCACTGTGCCCCTACCTCTGGTGCGACTATCCTGCAGGTGGGACAGGGCATGTCCAGGAATGGTCACAGGGGAGTCTGGGATATTGGCTGAAACACATGACTCAGGGTACGAATGTTCGGTTGTTGCTTGACTAATTTGTGGGCCAGCTCTACCAGACGAGAAGGCTTTGCAGTGTCAACTGGGCTGTGTTTTGTAACGGTTCTTACAACCGAGTGGCATTGAGTCAACCACATAGTGCAGGATTAGAGTCAAATGTAGAGCAGGCATAGGTGGGAAGTTTCCTTCCCTAACAGTGAGTCAGGTGGGTTTTAACAATAATCACGGTCATTTTTCTGGTGCCAGCCCATAAAGGACCAGACTTATTCAATTTCACAGATTGCCATGATGTGATTTGAATTTGAGCTTTGGGTTGCTAGTCCAGTACCACAACAACTAAACTACCATACTTTGCGAATAGAAATGTTCTCTTGGTCTAAAGGAAAGGGTAGTTTACTACCCTTCTTGGAGAAACATTTCCATGGCAATCTAAAGCCAGAGGTCCATTGCATCTGGAGGAATCTATTCAATATTCTCAGTCAGGACAGTATTTTAGCAAATACATCAGTCATGACAAACTTTGTGCTGAGTTTGAAGACAACTTTACATTTTGAAAAGTCACATTGATGACAGAAGACATCAGAGACATATTTTGCAAGTTGCTCAGTGGGAATAACCATGGCAATGCAGATTTAAAAAAAACTAGGAACTGCCATCAGAAGCACAGTACAACTGAATACAACTTACATTTATAAAGCACCTTTAACGAAGTAATGCTTTACAAGATTATCAAACATAATTTGACAGTGCCACATGGGAGATACAAAGACAAGTAAGAAAAAATTTGGTCAAAGAGGAAGGTTTTAAGAAGGGTCTTTAGGAGGAGAGAGAGGTGTTATGGGAGGTAATTCCAGACCTTAAGGCATGGCAGCTGAAGGCATAGCCACCAATGGTGGAGCAAACAATATCAGGGATGCTCAGAGGCCAAAATTAGAGGAGCACAAAGATCTCAGGGTTGTAGGACTGGAGGAGGTTACAGAGATAGGGAGGGATTTGAAAACAAGGATGATATTTTTAAAATCAAGGCATTGCTGGACCGGGAGCCAATTTAGGTCAGCAAGCACACGCGTGATGGGTGAATGGGACAAGGTGTGAATAGGAACAAAAAGTGACAATGCACTGTGATAGCCAGATACTTAGACCGCAGGTATAAGCCAGGAGAAGACAACTTCACAGAACAGTTCCAAAAAAAAACTAAGTGCAAGCAGTGGTATCCAAGTTTTGCCTTTATAAAGCACTTGGCTACTTGCCATGGAATCCCATATAAAAAGAATTACGAAACACAGAATTAAAAGAGTATACATAAAAACACTTCCCACCACAGTTGAGGAGAGAGTAACTGTCCTTGCCATCAAGCAGCATTTGACCGAGTGTAGCATCAAAGAGCCTTAGTAAAGTTGAAGTCAATGGGAATCAGCAGGAATACTTTCCACTGGCTGGAGTCACAGCTAGCACAAAGGAAGGTGGCTGTGGTTGTTGGAGGCCAATCATCTCAGCTCCAGGACATTGCTGCAAGAGTTCCTCAGGGCAGTGTCCTAGGCCCAACCATCTTCAGTTGCATCATCAATGACCTTCCCTCCATCATAAGGTCAGAAATGGGGATGTTCGCTGATGACTGCACAATGTTCAGTTTCATTCGCAACTCCTCAGATAATGAAGCAGTCCATACCCGCATGCAGCAAGACCTGGACAACATTCAGGCTTGAGGTGGTAAGTGGCAAGTAACATTTGTGCCACACAAGTGCCAGGCAATGACCATCTCCAACAAGAGAGAGTCTAACCACCTCCTCGTGACATTTAATGGCATTATCAACAAATTCCCCATCAACATCCTGGGGGGTCACCATTGACCAGAAATTTATCTGGACAAGCCACATAAATACCATGGCTACAAGAGCAGGTCAGAAGCTGGGTATTCTGCAGCGAATGACTTACCTCCTGACTCCTCAAAGCTTTTCCACCATCTACAAGGCACAAGTCAGGAGTGTGATGGAATACTCTTCACTTGCCTGGATGAGTGCAGCTCCAACAACACAAAAGAAACTCGACGCCATCCAGGACAAAGCAGCCTGCTTGATTGGCACCCCATCCACCAACGTAAACATTCACTCCCTGCACCACCAGCGCAGTGTCTACCATCGGCAAGATGCACTGCAGCAACTCGCCAAGGCTTCTTCGAAAGCACCTCCCAAACCTGCGACCTCTACCACCTAGAAGGACAAGGGCAGCAGGCGCATGGGAACACCACCACCTCCAAGTCTCACACCATCTTGACTTGGAAATATATCACTGTTCCTTCATCGTCGGTGGGTCAAAATCCTGGAACTCCATACCTAACAGCACTGTGGGAGTACCTTCACCACACGGACTGCAGCAGTACAAGGTGGCAGCTCACCACCACCTTCACAAGGACAACTGGCAATGGACAATAAATGCTGGCCTTGCCATCGACACCCACATCACATGAATGAATCAGATAGGCTTACAAAGTGCGCAATTAGAAACAAATAAAAGTCCCTCCAAGTGAAGTTACAATTTGTTGTTGGTGCTTCTTTCAGGAGCATCAGTCATCAGGGCTTTGTGCATCAGTTAATGCCCACAGACTCTAGTTTAGGCACCTCTGCTGTAAAGTGTTCAAAAAAAGAGACGCAAAGCTAAATAGGCTGTAGGAAAGAACCCAAGAAAACAAACTAGGAGAGAAATGGAAAAAAATTGCTGGTAATGACAGAAATAACAACTGCAACTGTGGTGTGATGCTCACAGCCACTTCCCCAGTTTGGCAGTGGGACACTTCAAACTTCTCTTACCAACAAGCAGCATCAACATAAAGCAGACCTTTAGTTGCTCGTGTTAGATGAACAGCTCCATGTAAATGTTACTCTGTTCATTTATTGTCTAAAATAAATCAGCCTATTGATTTATAATTGGCCTTTTCTCACTAACGTGTTCATTAAAGCGCTCTTCGTAAGACTAGAGAAATCCATAGGGTGGCAAATGCGAGTTGTCAGTATACAATTCATATAACAGTTGCAATTCTGATGAAAGGTTAATGAGCTGAAATGTTAATTCTGTTTTTCTCTCCACAGATGCTGCCTGACCTGCTGAGTATTTCCAACATTTTCTGTTTTTATTTGATATAACAAAGTGTTTTCCTTGTTATAACCCTAGGTCACATTACATGACTGGATATTGGGCAGTAAAGGTAAACTCCTGATCATGAGGGATGCATGGTCTGCTTATGGAAGCGCCAGCGATGCCCACATCCCATGAATGATTTTTTTTTTTTTTAAAGCTGTTCTGTCGGAGTAAAATATTCAAAATGGTCTCTCTCTCTCTCACCCCCCAGGTCATAGAAGCCATAAGAGAGCTTGTGGATCAATTTTATTCTAGCACTTAAAAATCATGTTTGCGGCTAAGCTTGCATCCTAAATTGTTCTAAAGAAAAACACCAAGCATAGTTTTACCGACCTGCACGATCTCCCTTCAAAGAGTCCCAAACATTGCAATTAAAGTCATCATAGCCTGCAAGCAGGAGGCGCCCACTTTTGGAAAATGCAACTGACGTAATCCCACAGATAATGTTATCATGGGAGTACATCATCAGCTCCTGGTCTGCTCGGAGGTCGAACAATCTACAAGTGGCATCATCTGACCCAGTGGCAAATGCATTTCCATTAGGGAAGAACTGTGAATGGAAACAGAATACAATATCTGTATCATGCCAAATTGTAACTACGTTAAATAGGATAGTTACAAAACTAGGTAATTAAATCACATCTGTTACTGTCTGGATACTAAAATGACAATGTAAACAATGTCAATTACAAAATAATTAGCTTAGTTTATGAAACTATGTAATTGTGTAATTCAGGGTCTGCACAATTTGGTTTTGGTTTAAAACTAGTATCAATAACGTATCAAAAGGAAATCAGCTTAAATTATACCCAACTTCACAACTTAAACCGTACAAAAAATTGTTACTTCTATTTCCAGCAAATATTATCCAATAGGCATAAAAGTCATCATGTATCCAGTACCAGTAGAAATTCTACTCTTCATTTCTACCTTAGTAAGATGACTAAGAGACTTACACAAACTGCATTAATATCAGACACATGTCCAGTGAATGACTGTCTGCACATTCCATCTCGAATATCCCAAAGTTTGGCAGAAGCATCACAAGCACCAGAAACAAAAATCCTCATGTCAGGACTAAGAGTGAGACTCATGACGTCCCCAGTATGTCCTGTAAACATGGTGGTTTGATGGCCCGTTTCAATGTCCCATAAAGCACTGTAAATATAAAAATGCACATTAATGCTTTCACTAGTATTACAAAACACAGAAATTAATGTTTTCACAAGAGCAAATTTTCCATACAACTAATCCCCATTAGTCTGTGTTCGACAAACAAGTGTGGGGTGGAAAATCAGAGGGAGTATTATTCTAGGCTGCTCCCATGGATGTCTTAAGAGGCTGTGAGTGGAATGTTGGCTGCCCTAGCTCTAAAGTTGCAGAGTCGGAATAAACGAGTCATTTTCGTGTTGTCGGGATGGCAGGGTGCAACTAGTAGAGCGCTGCAAGGGTCAGTGCTTGGGCCTCAGCTATTTACAATCTATATCAATGTCTTAGATGAGGGGATCGAGTGTAATATATCCAAGTTTGCTGATGATAAAGCTAGGTGGGAAAGTATGCTGTGAGGAGAATGCAAAGAGGCTGCAAAGGGATATAGATAGGTTAAGTGATTACATAGAATTATGTAGAATATTCAGCACAGAAACAGGCCATTCTGCTCAATTAGTCTGTGCTGGTGTTTATACTCCACACGAGTCTTCTCCCATTCCATCTACCCTATCTCAGCTTTTCAGCATATTTTTCTATTCCCTTTTCTCTCATGTACTCGTGTAGTTTCCTTGATTAATTCCTGGGATGAAAGGGCTGTCCTATGAGGAGAGATTGAGTAGAATGGGCCTATATTCTCCGGAGTTTAGAAGAATGAGAGGTGATCTCATTGAAACGTATAAAATTCTTAGAGGGCTTGACAGGGTAGAGAGATTGTTTCCCCTGGCTGGAGAGTCTAGAACTGGGGGTCATAGTCTCAGGATAAGGGGTCGGCAATTTAGAACGGAGAGGAGTTGAAATTTCTTCACCCAGAGGGTTGTGAATCTTTGGCATTCTCTACCGAGAGGGCTGTGGATGCTCAGTCGTTGAGTATATTTAACATAGGAACAGGAGTAAGCCATTTAGCCCCTCGAGCCTGTTCCACCATTCAATGAGATCATGGCTGATCTGTGACTTAACTCCATATCCCAGCCTTCGCCCCATATCCCTTAATACCTTTGGCTAGCAAAACTCGATCAATCTCAGATTTAAAATTAACAATTGACCTAGCATCAATTGCCGTTTGCAGAAGAGAGTTCCAAATTTCCACCACCCTTTGTGTGTGGAAGTGTTTCCTAACTTCACTCCTGAACGGTCTGACTAATTTTTAGACTATGCCCCAGAGTCCTAGACTCCCCAACCAGCGGAAATAGTTTCTCTCTATCTACCCTATCAGTTCCCCATATATCTTGAAAACTTCAATCAAATCACCCCATAACCTTCTAAATTCCAGGGAATACAACCCTAGTTTGTGTAATCTCTCCTCGTAATTTAACCCTTGGAGTCCAGGTATCATTCTGGTAAATGGATGGATGAGCAAGCCAACCATGGTGCAGGAAGCCATTCAAGTGGGGGGAGTGAAAGGGAATGTAGTTGTGGTAGGGGACAGCATAGTCAGCAGGATAGATACTATTCTCTGCAGCCACAACCGAGAGTTCCGAAGGTTGTGTTGCCTGCCAGGGTTAAAGACGTCTCCTCGCAGCTGGAGGAGAACTTGGAGGGGGAGGATCCAGTTGTCGTGGTCCATGTAAGAACCAACAACATAGGTAGAACTAGGAATGAGGTTCTGCTGAGGGAGCTTGAGGAGCTAGGATCCAAATTAAAAAGCAGAACCTCAAACGGTAATAATCTCTGCATTGTTACCTGAGCCACGCGCAAATTGGCATGGGGACAAACAGATTAGAGGTTTAAATGCGTAGCTCAAAGAGTGGTGTGAGAGGAAGGGGTTTCAGTTCATGGGGCACTGGCACCAGTACCAGGGAAAGAGGGAGCTGTTCCGTTGGGACGAGCTCCACTTAAACCGGGCTGGGACCAGTGTCCTGGCGAACCGAATAACTAGGGCAGTAGACAGGGCTTTAAACTAATGAAGGAGGGGGGGGGGGGGGGAGATTCAGGAAAGAGTAAATTTAAAAGCAGAGAGAGAAATGTCAAGGCTCTAGAGCAGAGTAGAGTTTTGGGTAAAAATAAGCAAAGTGGGTCAGGAAGAGACAGAGAGAGTAACAAAGGTAATAAGGCATCAGTGACTAAGGTGACATCAGGGAAAAATATTAATAAGTCAAAGCTAAAGGCACTATATCCGAATGCATGAAGCATTCACAACAAAATAGATGAATAGCGCAGATAGAAATGAACAGGTTTGATCTAATAGCCATAACTGAGACGTGGTTGCAAGGTTGGGAACTAAATATTCCAGGATACTTAACGTTTAGATGGGATCGGCAAATTGGAAAAGGAGGCGGGGTAGCCCTGATAATAAAGGATGGGATAAAGACAGTAGAGAGAAAGGATCTTGGCTCTGAAAATCAAGAAGCAGAATCAGTTTGGGTGGAGCCAAGAAACAGCAAGGGGCAGAAAAGATTGGTGAGTTGTTTATAGGCCCCCACACAGTAGTTGTACTGTAGGGCAGAGTATAAATCAGGAAATTATAACAAAGGTGATCATGGGGGACTTTAATCTACATAGACTGGGCAAACCAAATTTGCAGTAATAGTGTGGAGAATGAATTCATGGAATGTATGCAAGATAGTTTTCTAGATCAGTATGTTGAGGAACCAACTAGGGAACAGGCTATTTTAGATCTAGTATTGTGCAATGAGAAAGGGTTAATTAATAACCTTGTAGTAAAGGGGTCTTTAGGGAAGAGTGACCATAATATGATAGAATTTTATATTGAGTTTGAAAGTGATTTAGTTAAATCCGAAACTAGGGTCTTAAATCTAAACAAAGCAAACCACGTAGGTATGAGGGGGCGAGTTGGCTACGGTAGATTGGGAAATTACATTAAAGGGTATGACGGTAGAGAAGCAATGGCTAGCATTTAAAGAATTAACACATAATTTACAACAAATATACATTCCTTTAAGGCACAAAAACCCCACAGGAAAAGTGGTCCAACCATGGCTAACAAGAGAAGTTAAAGATAGTATTAGATCAAAGGAAGAGACTTATAATGTTGTCAAATAGAGTAGTAAGCCTGAGGATTGGGAGGATTTTAGAATTCAGCAAAGGAGGACCAAGAAATTGATAAATAAAGGGAAAATAGAATGAGAGTAAACTAGCGAAAGACATAAAAACAGACTGTAAAAGCTTCTATAGGTATGTAAAAAGGAACAGATTAGTGAAAGTAAATGTGGGTCCCTTACAGGCGGAGACAGGAGAAATTATAATGGGGAATAAGGAAATGGCGGAGAAATTAAACAAATACTTTGTGTCTGTCTTCACGGAAGACACAAAAAACTTCCTGGAAATAGTGGAGAACCAAGGCTCTTGCAAGAAATTAGTATTAGTAAAAATATAGTACTGGAGAAATTAATGGGACTAAAGCCAATAAATCCCCAGGACCTGATGGCCTATATCCTAGGGTTTTGAAAGAGGTGGCTATAGAGATAGTGGATGCATTGGTTGTCATTTTCCAAAATTCCATAGATTCTGGAACGGTTCCCGCGGATTGGAAAGTAGCAAATGTAACCCCACTATTTAAGAAAGGAAGGAAGAGAGAAAACGGGGAACTACAGACCAGTTAGCCTGACATCAGTAGTAGGGAAAATGCTAGAATCTATTGTTAAGGATGTGGTAACAGGGCACTTAGAAAATAGTAATAGGATTGGGCAGAGTCAACACAGATTTATGAAAGGGAAATTGTGTTTGACAAATCTGTTAAGAGTTTTTTGAGGTTGTAACTAGCAGAATAGATAAGGGGGAACCAGTGGATGTGGTGTATTTGGATTTTCAGAAGGTATTCAATAAGATGCCGCACAAGAGGTTATTAAAAATTAGGGCTCACGGGATTGGGGATTGATTAACGGACAGAAAAGAGAGTAGGAATAAACGGGTCATTTTCGGGTTGGCAGGCTGTAACTAGTGGGGTACCACAAGGATCAGTGCTTGGGCCTCAGCTATTCACAATCTACATCAATAATTTGGATGAGTCAGAGTCATAACGGCACAGGAGGAGGCCATTCAGCCCATCGAGTCTGTGCCGGCTCTCTAGAGCAATCCAGTCAGTCCCATTCCCCCGCAAGTTTATTTCCCTCAAGTGCCTATCCACTCTCCCCTTGAAAACATTGAGTATCTCCGCCTCCACCACTTCCGTCGGCAGCGAGTTCCAGGTCCTCACCACTTGCTGCGTAAAAAAGTTTTTCTCACATCCCCCCGTATCTCTTGCCCAAAACCTTAAATCTGTGTCCCCTAGTCCTTGTACCATCAACTAGTGGAAACAGCCTTTCCCCGTCTAGCCTATCCAAACCCGTCATAATCTTGTACACCTCTATCAAATCACCCCTCAATCTCCTTTGCTCTAATGAAAACAAATCCAGCTTCTCCAACCTGTCCTTGTAGCTAAGATCCCCCATCCCTGGAACCATTCTGATAAATCTCCTCTGCACCCTCTCAAGGGCCTTCACATCCTTCCTAAAGTGTGGTGACCAGAACTGGACGCAATACTCCAGTTGTGGCCTAACCAGCGCTTTATAAAGAAAGGTTCAGCATAACGTCTCTATTTCTGTACTCAATACCTCTATTTATTAAGCCCAAGATCCCATATGCTTTGTTAACCACTCTCTCAATATGTCCTGCCACCTTCAGGGACCTATGCACATTAACTCCCAGGTCCCTCTGTCCCTGCACACTCTTTAAAACTGTGCCATTAAGTGTATATTGCCTCTCCCTGTTCCTTCTGCCAAAATGCATCACCTCACACTTCTCTGTATTAAATTTCATCTGCCACTTGTCTGCCCATTCTGCTAGCCTTTCTATGTCCTGTTGCAGTCAATTGGTATCATCCTCACGGTTTGCCACACCTCCAAGTTTGGTGTCATCGGCAAATTTAGAAATTCTACTGTATTCCAATATCCAGGTCATTTGTATATATCAAAAAAAGCAGTGGCCCCAGCACTGACCCTTGGGGAACACCACTGTCTACCATCCTCCAGTCTGAAAAACAGCCATTTACCACAACTCGCTGTTTTCTGTCCTTAAGCCAATTCCTTATCCAAGCTGCCACTGACCCACCTATTCCATGAGCCTCAATTTTGTTAACCAGCCTTCTATATGGTACTTTGTCAAACACCTTCCTAAAATCCACGTAGACAAAATCCATTGCATTCCCTTCATCAATCCTCCGTTACTTCATCAAAAAATTAAATTAGATTAGTCAAACACGATCTGCCTTTTACAGATCCGTGTTGGCTCTCCTTAATTAGCTTAAACCTCTCCAAGTGCCTGTTAATTTTTTCCTTGATTATTGTTTCTAAAACTTTACCCACCACTGATGTTAAACTGTAGTTACTAGAATTGTCCTTACACCCTTTCTTGAACAATGGTGTCACATTTACTACTTTCCAATCCTCAGGCACCTCCCCCGCATCTAGGGAAGATTGGAAAATTATGGCAAGCCCTTCCGCTACCTCCTCCACCAATTCCCTTAGCAACCTGGGATGCAAGCCATCTGGACCAGGCGACTTATCCACTCTAAGCATACCCAGCCTTTCTAGTACATCCTATCAATTTTCACCCCTTCCATTGCTTCTACCTTTTCCACTTCTACCCATATTTTGTCAGCATCCACCGATACAAGATACTCATCAAGTATTCTAGCCTTGCCCTGCGTCTCTAAGCAGATATCACCTTCTTTGTCCCTAATAGGCCCCACCCCACCTCTTACTACCCGCTTACTGTTTACATGCCAGATTTTTGAGTTCCCTTTTATGTTAACCGCCATTCTACTCTCATATTCTCTCTTTGCCAATCTTATTTTCATCTTCACTTCGCCTCTCAACTTATTGTATTTGGTCTGGTTCTCCTTGAAGAATTCACCTGACATGCATCATACACCCTCTTCTTGTTTCATCATCTTCTCTATCTCCCTCGTCATCCAAGGAGCCCTTGCTTTGGTTCCCTTACCCTTCCCTTTTGTTGGAATGTTCCTAGCCTGTACTTGGAACATCTCCTCCTTAAAGATCACCCATTGTTCCGTTACAGTTTTTCCTGTCAGTTTTTGGTTCCATTTTACCCTGGCTAGATCCTTTCGCATCCCATTGAAGTTCGCCCTATTCCAGTTTAGAAGTTCCACTGCAGATTGTTCCTTGCTCCTCTCCATTGCTAATCTAAATCTTATGATACGATGATCACTCGTACCCAAATGTTCTCCCACAGACACTTGGTCGACCTGGCCCGCCTCCTCCCTAGTTGGGCCAAGAACCTATTGGTCAAGGAAATTCTCCTGAACACATTTCAGAAATTCCTCCCCTTCCTTTCCCTTTACCCTAGCATTATCCCACTCGATATTTGGGTAATTAAAGACCCCCAATATCACCACTCTATCGCTCTTGCATATCTCTGCAATTTCCCTGCAGATTTGCTCCTCTACCTCCCTCTCACTATTTGGAGGCCCAATAGCGTGATCATGGACCAAATGTAATATATCCAAGTTTGCTGATGATATAAAGCTGGGTGGGAATGTAAGTTGTGAGGAGGATGCAAAGAGGCTTCATGGGGATAGAGACAGGCTAAGTGAGCGGGCAAGAACATGGCAAATGGAATATAATGTGGAGAAATGTGAAGTTATCCACTTTGGTAGGAAAAATAGAAAAGCAGAGTATTTTTTTTAAATGGAGAGAGATAGAGAAATGTTGGTGTTCAGAGGGACCTGGGTGTCCTTGTACACGAATCACAAAGTTAACATGCAGGTACAACAAGCAATGAGGAAAGCAAATGGTATGTTGGCCTTTATTACAAGAAGATTTGAGTATAAGAGTAAAGACGTCTTACTGCAATTATATAGGGCCCTGGTGAGACCACACCTGGAGTAGTGTGTACAGTTTTGGTCTCCTTGCCGAAGGAAGGATATACTTGCCATAAAGGGAGCACAACGAAGGTTCACCAGACTGGTTCCTGGGATGGGGGGATTGTCCTATGAGGAGAGATTGAGTAGACTAGGCCTATATTCTCCAGCGTTCAGAAGAATGAGAGGTGATCTCATTGAAACATACAAAATTCTTACAGGGCTTGACAGGGTAGATGCAGGGAGGATGTTTCCCCTGGCTGGGGAGTCTAGAATCAGGGGTCACAGTCTCAGAATAAGGGGTCGGCCATTTAGGACTGAGATGAGGAGAAATTTCTTCACTCAGAGGGTGGTGAGTCTTTGGAATTCTCTACCCCAGAGGGCTGTGGAGGCTCAATCGTTGAGTGTATTCAATACAGAGATCGATAGATTTTTGAATATTAAGGGAATCAAGGAATATGGGGATAGTGCAGGAAAGTGGAGATGAGGTGGAAGATCAGCCATAATCTTACTGAATGGCAGAGCAGGCTCGAAGGGCCAAATGGCCTACTCCTGCACCTATTTCTTATGTTCTTATTTCTTAAATCTACGCTGCACTCCCTCCAAGGCCAATATATCCTTCCCAAGGTGTGGTGCCCAGAACTGCTCACAGGTGTGGTCCAACCAAGGCTTTGTATAGCTATGGCATAACTTCTACCCCCTTGTATTCTACTCCTCTAGATATAAAAGGTCAGCATTCCATTAGCCTTTTTGATTATTTTCTGTACCTGTCCATGACATTTTAATGATCTATGTACATGGACCCCCAAGTGTCTTTGGACCTCCACTGTTTTTAGCTTTTCACCATTTAGAAAGTACCCTGTTCTATCCTTTTTAGGTTCAAAGTGGATGACCTCACATTTGCCTACATGGAAATCCATTTGCCATAGTTTTGCCCATTCGCTTAATCTATGAATATCTCTTTGTAATTTTATGCTTCCATCTACACTGCTTACAATGCTGCCTATCTGTGTGTGTTTGGATATGTGGCTTTCTATCCCATCAAAGTCGTTAATACGATGAACAGTTGAGGTCACAACACAGATCATGGAGGGACACCACTAGTCACATCCTGTCAATTAGAGTACTTGCTCATTATCCCTACTCTGTCTCCTGCCACTCAGCCAATTTCCTAACCAGGTCAATAATTTGACTTTAATTCCATGAGCTTTAACTTTAGCTAACAGTCTCTTATAAGGGAATTTATCAAATGCCTTCTGGAAGTCCATATAAATTCCCTGTCCATTATTTTAGTCACCTCTTGAAAAAATTCAATCAGGTTTACCCTTTACAAATTCATGCTGGCTCTCTGATCAGCTGAAAATTTTCAAGGTGTTCAGTCACTCCATCCTTAATTATAGACTCTAGTAATTTCCCGATAGCAGATGTTAGGCTAACTGCTCTATAATTCCCTGGTTTCCCTCTCTCACCTTTCTTAAATAGCAGAGTGGCCTGCGCAATTTTCCAATCTAAAAGAACGGTTCCCGAATCGAGAGAACTTTGGAAGTTTAGAATTAAGACTGAGATTGATAGATTCTTGGCCACTCTCGGAATGAAGGGATTTGGGGATAGGGCAGGAAAGTGGAGTTGACGTAGAAGTTCAGCCATGATCTTATTGAATGGCAGAGCAGGCTCGAGGGGCCGTATGGCCTACTCCTGCTCCTATTTCTTATGGAGAATGAAGTGGGCAAATGGAGCATATTTCAGGCGAGAGCATTTGGGGGAACAGCGATCATATCATCAGGTTTAAAATAGTTATGGAAAAGAACAAGGAACAATGAGGTGTAAAAATAATTAACTGGAGGGCGGCTAATTTCAGCAAGTTGAAAAGGGATCTGGCCCAGGTAGATTGGAATCAAAAATTGGTAGGCAAAATGATCGAACAATGGGAGGCCTTCAAAGAGGATATGGTTCGGGTACAGAGTAGACACATTCCCACAAGGGGGAAAGGAAGGGCATCCAAAGCTAGAGCTCCCTGGATGATGAAAGAGATTAAAATGAAACAGAAAAGGAGGCTTATGACAAACGTACAGTTCATAATACAATAGAGAACCAAGCTGAATACAGAAAGTACAGAGGAGATCTAAAAAAGGGAGTAAGAGGGGCAAAGAGAGAGTATGAGAATAGATTAACGGCCAACATAAAAGGGAACCCAAAAGTCTTTTATAAATAACAAAAGGGTAGTTAAAGGAAGGGTGGGGCCAATTAGGGACCAAAAAGGAGATCTTCTTGTGGAAGCAAAGGGCATGGCTGAGGTACTAAATGTGTATTTGAATCTGTCTTCACTAGAGAAGAGGATGCTGTCAATGTAGCAGTAAAGGAGGAGGTAGTAGCGATATTGAATAAGATTAAAATAGATAAAGAGGAGGTACTTAAAAGGTTGACAGTACTCAAACTAGAAACGACATCGGGTCCGGATGGGATGCATCCTAGATTACAGAGGTAAGTAAGAGTGGAAATTGCATAGGCTCTGGCCACAATCTTCCAAAGATATGGGGGAGGCACCAGAGGACTGCAAATGTTACACCCCCCTGTTCAAAAATGGAGAGACAGATAAACCCAGCAATTGCAGGCCAGTTAGCTGGGACAAAATAAATTGGCACTTGGAAAAGTGGGCTAATAAATGAAAGTTAGCAAGGACTTGTTAAAGGCAATTCGTGTTTGACTAACTTGATTGAGTTCTTTGATGAAGTAACGGAGAGGGTGGATGAGGGTAGTGCGGTTGATGTGTACAAGGACTTTCAAAAAGTATTTAATAAAAGTACCACAGAATAGACTTGTTAGCAAAATGAAAATCCACAGATTAAAGGGACAGTGGCAATGTGGATACAAAACTGGCTAAGGGTCAGAAAGCAGAGTATAGTGGTGAACGGTTGTTTTGCAGATTGGAGGGAAGTGTGCAGTGGTGTTCCCCAGGGTTCGGTATTAGGACCACTGCTCTTTTCGATACATATTAATGACCTGGACTTGGGTATGCAGGGCATAATTTCAATGTTTGCAGATGACACGAAACTTGGAAATGTAGAACAATGGGGATAGTAACAGACTTCAGGAGGACATAGACAGACTGGTTAAATGGGCAGACACATGGCAGATGAAATTTAGTGAAATGCAGAGAAGTGTGAAGTGATACATTTTGGTAGGAAGAATGAGGAGAGGCAATATAAACTAGATGGTATAATTTTCATGGGGGTGCATACACAAATCTTTGAAGGTGGCAGGACAAATTGTTAAAAAAGCATACGGAATCCTTGACTTTATAAACAGAGGCATGGAGTACAAAAGCAAGGAAGTTATGCTAAACCTTTATAAAATAGTGGTTAGGCCTCAACTGGAGTACTGTGTTCAATTATGGGCACCGCACATTAGGAAGGATGTTGACGCCTTGGAGAGGGTGTAGAAGAGATTTACTAGAATATTACCAGGGATGAGGGACTTCAGTTATGTGTAGAGACTGGAGAAGCTGGGGTTGTTCTCCTTAGAGCAGAGGAGAACAGGAGATTTGATAGAGGTGTTCAAAATTTTGAATGGTTTTGATAGGGTAAATAAGAGGAAACTGTTTCCAGTGGTAAAAGGGTTAGTTAGCAGAGGACATAGATTTAAGGTGATTGGCAAAAAAAAGAGGCGACAGGAGGGGGAAAAAATGACGCAGCGAGTTTTTAATGATCTAGAATGCGCTGCCTGAAAGGGTGGTGGAAGCAGATTCAATAGTAACTTGCAAAAGGGAACTGGATAAATACTTGAAGGGAAAGAAGTTACAGGGCTATGGAGAAAGAGCAGGAGTGGGACTGATTGGATAGATCTTTCAAAGAGCCAGCACAGGCACGATGGACCGAATGGCGGCCTCCTGTGCTGTATCATTCTATGGGCTTTCCAACTTACCAACTCGTATCTCCTGAACTTGTAACAATCTGGTTGTCATCCAGAAAACGACAACATGATAAGTAACCTGTAAAGAAAACAAACCAAATATCAACAGTAAAGGTATGCTTTCAGTATCAACATCAGTATAATTTATGCTGGTTTTAAAATGTCTGCAATCAAGTCCAACATTCAATTTGATAGTAGAAATTTTCATGCAGAGCTTTCTTCATTCCATTGAACCGGATCCTTCCAACATAACAGCCTGGAATTTGCAGTCAGCAGCAAAGCGAAGGCGTTCGCTGCTGGCCCTGAAGTATGCTTTGCACAAGGATCTTGCGATCCCTGTGTCAAGAACTTTGGGTTTTCCAACATTCAATTCAAATCAACAAAGTATAATGGGGATCCCCTTGTCCGGACTGCTGTGATGTCAACAAGCTGTCTAAGCAGCCAATCAAAATGCAGAATTCTCACAGACAGCGAATAAGGAAGTGGGTAAGCTCTTAAAATTCTAACTTTTTAAAAATGTTAGAGAGCAAAACAAAGAATGGGGCTCTCACATGGGGAAAAGGCAAACCTGAAATAAAGATGAACAAACTTTAAAAAATACTTTTTTTTAAAATTTCTTAAAAGTTTGAATTAAAATGGACAAATTTCACACTGCACAAAATTAAAATTAGTTTTCCAGGCCCATAACATTTGTTTAGCAGTCAATACGCTGTCAAAACCCCAGTTACACCGAATCCCTTTGGGTCTAACTTTCCCTGGAGAATTTAACAGCGTACTTACTGCGGAAGAGCCGAAGTTTATCAGTTTCCCTGATTTGGGTGATTACACCGATTACTGGCTTTTTGGAGGGGGGGGGGGGGGGGGGGGGGAAGCACAGCACAGCCTGTTTTGGAGCGGTCAATGACAGACCACAACTTAAGGATTTCTTTATGCGTCTGCGCCAAATCCCCAAGTTGTGGTCAGTTTCAAAGGTGGAATGACGGCGAATGCTGCCAGTTTGCCATCATCCCGACCGCAAATTCCGGGCCAATATGTATAATTTACATAGACTCTTCCAACTTTAGTTTCCTGAGGGCAGTAAATGATCGTAAGTTTCCAAAAAGATAAAGCTCGAATGTGACTACCAGAAATAAAATCAAGTAAAAACTATTTTAACATCACAGTCTACATTACTTAATTCTAACTAGTTGCATTCCACAGATGACATTCTCACAGTTCCAACAGAATTAGAACCATAGAACGTGTCACCTAAACCTGTACTTATAACTTCAACTATGTTCTTAAGTGCTTTTCCACTGGCAAAAAACTGTCAAAGAAACCTCACTTTCTTACTCATATCTTCTAGTCTGCACTCATAATCAAGAAATCCAGATACATTTACATTGTCTAAGCCTTGGAGCATGTGCCTCAAATCTTTTTTCCAGTGGGAGCAAATTTAGTTTTAAATTAAGCTATTGGCACAGAATGACGTCTGAAGTCATCATCATCACTCTTTGCTGAATCCTTTCCAATGCATTAATGCTCTTGTAAAAGTAAAGTGCCCATAACTCCGGCAATATTCAAAATGTGAGGTTGCCAATGAGTTATGTAAGATTCAAGTATCCTACTAATCAAATGCATCTTGATATCAGAATAGCCTCTACAGCTTCAAATTACAGCGATGAAAACTGCTACTGATGAGAAAAAGACAAGGGAGGAGATGAGACAATGAATGACATGCATCTAAATTAGTGACTATTACCTGACATGCCACAAAAAAAGTAAACAGGATGTGCAAATTTAAGTTAGATGTTTAACTGATCAGATTGCACTTTCTTTGTTTCCTTTTCCTCCCCGCTTGAAGGCATTGACTCTGCTTTGTTAGTTTCACAGGAGCACCTCCCAGTGCCTTGCCCAATACTTGGTCATTCCTATGTGACATCCCAGAGTGTTGGTAGGCTATTCAACCTCAGTATCACAACTGAATCGGATCCAATCCTTAACTCACCTTACAAACATTCCAGGAAGAATCATTGGATAGAGGAATCATTGGATACTTTGACCAATTTTCCTCTTCCTAGCACAGGTGGTAATTAGGCCAACTATACCTCAGCTACATCAAAACTTGGGCCTTCATTGTTAGTATGGCTCATCTACATACCACTTTAACCAGTTGAGCCATTGAGGAAGCACGGAGATTAACAATTCTGACCACTTACACCAATATTGCCTTACCTGTGTGTCCTGGTAGTTCCCTGCTCACTCGAACATTGCCCTCCCTAGTTTTCAAGCTGTATATTGAACAGATGTTGTCCAGCCCACCACAGGCAACATAGTTTCCAGATGGAGCATATGCACAAGTCATAACCCATGATGATCGCAAAGGGATAGCATGCATCTATAGGAAAGACAAGAAAATATCAAGTGGTTATTGAGTTCACACTAATCTAGATCTAGCACATTTAAAAGCAATTTCATTCTTACTTTGTTTGTTGTATAACTGTCCCAGATGATTAACTTTCCATCTTGAGATGCGCTGACTAAAAGTCTGCAAAGACAAAAATATTTTATGCATTGAAGGAAGTCAAGGCCATGGATAGGGTGGAAAACAAATTTCACTAACGAAAGCAGGGCTGTGTGGCTTTAGTTATGAAGAGAGACTAGAGAAACTGGTGCTTTTTTACAATTGGAACAAAAAGATTTGACAGGCGTTCAAAATTAAGAGGTTTTGATGAGTAAATTGAGAAAACACTACTCCACGAGTCTGTGGCTTTGTAATTAAAGAGCATAAATTTATCACCAAGAGGACAAAGAGAGTGATTTGAAAAATAGTTGGAACATGGAATAATATACCAGAAACAGTAAAGGATGGAAGCAGAATCCATGATAGCTTTTAAAAAGAAATAGGATACATATTTGAAAAAAGTAAAATTAAAAAAGGGGAAAAGGCAGGGAAATGTGATAACCCTTCCAGAGAACCAGCACACAGAGTGGGTTGAACGGTCTCCTCCTGTGCTATAAAAAAAATTCTGAAACTTGATAAATCTACACAATGATGATACATTAAATTCTTGTTCCTGCCAAAATACTTTTCAACTTGAACACTTGATAGACAATACTGCCCAAATTCTTAATTTTATCCCACGTCAGATGACACTACTGCAAATCTGAAAACCAAAAATTAATTGCATCAACTAAAAACAATCCCAATTAAACAGTAGCATCAAAATGTGCCGTACACTATTAATTTATTCCCATCACAAGATTTAGGGACTTAATGATGCCAGGATAACATTTTTCTTTTAATGCACAGTCTGTTTTAGCCATGTACTCTACCAGCTGGTCACCACTGACCAATAGGGATCATATATGACTACAATCTTATTTATACAGTCAGTGGTAAAATGTTGTTGCAATGATGGACTTCTGCAACATTTTCATCATTGCTTTCTGTAAAACACTAATTTTAAGCTGAGCCATTTCAATAAGTGCACCGTTGCAATAATTCCTCTAGGCATTATAACTGCAGGACATTAATGGATTAGCTCTGGCATGTGCAAATTTCAAAAGCACCAAAGCAAAGGAAGAGCTCTAGATAGCAGCCATTGAAAATAAATGAAAAGAATGCCATTAGAATCAATTGGCCTCTAGCTGAATGCAGACTAAATATTGCTGATCACAGAGTCAACAGTGTAACTGATTCATCACAAAGATCACAATGAACACGATAAATGTGAGCTATAATTGCTAGTCACTGTACTAACCAATCATATGGTTAAGAGAGTCAACATTCAAGCACTGACCTGGAGTCTGATCCCCAATGCATGGCATAGATTTTAGCCAAATGTCCCCTCAATGTACGCCTTGTCCGCATTTGGATTCGACCGACTGAATCCAGACCAGCTGTGATCTGGAAATAAAATATAGTTAGCTGTACTTCTATGAAACTAGCAAAGAACATAAAAGGTAATACAAGCTATTTGCCCATTTCCATTAACTGTTTACCTGGGCTAGGGTGGAATCGCCACATGCTTTCCTTGCATCCTGCAATGACAAACAAAATTCTATTTACTTCATACTTAACACAAGTAATAAATCCAATACCACTACTTAAGATGCTGCTCTCAATGCCATTAGGTTTATTTTTAATAGCGATAGCACCATGCTGCTAAAATAACCTTCGTGAATTAGGCAATTCACGCATTTGACCTGGACATTTAACAGTCAGTTTAATTGGTAGTCTGCATGTCTGTGGTCAAAAATCAGTGCGAGTCTTCTGCTGTCTCTCTAACATCACTCCGGGACTCCTACCTCCTATTGCTGCTCTCAATTTGAAGAGAGAGGGGAGGGAGGGAGAGAGGGGAGGGAGGGAGGGAGAGAGAGGGGAGAGAGGGGAGGGAGGGAGGGAGGGAGAGAGGGGAGGGAGGGAGGGAGGGAGGGAGAGAGGGGAGGGAGGGAGGGAGAGAGGGGGAGGGAGGGAGGGAGAGAGGGGAGGGAGGGAGGGGAGAGGGGAGGGAGGGAGGGAGAGAGGGGAGGGAGGGAGGGAGGGAGGGAGAGAGGGGAGGGAGGGAGGGAGAGAGGGGAGGGAGGGAGGGAGAGAGGGGAGGGAGGGAGGGAGAGAGGGGAGGGAGGGAGGGAGAGAGGGGAGGGAGGGAGGGAGAGAGGGGAGGGAGGGAGGGAGAGAGGGGAGGGAGGAGGGAGAGAGGGGAGGGAGGGAGGGAGAGAGGGGAGGGAGGGAGGGAGGAGAGGGGAGGGAGGGAGGGAGAGAGGGGAGGGAGGGAGGGAGAGAGGGGAGGGAGGGAGGGAGAGAGGGGAGGGAGGGAGGGAGAGAGGGGAGGGAGGGAGGGAGAGAGGGGAGGGAGGGAGGGAGAGAGGGGAGGGAGGGAGGAGAGAGGGAGGGAGGGAGGGAGAGAGGGAGGGGAGGGAGGGAGAGAGGGGAGGGGAGGGAGGGAGAGAGGGAGGGGAGGGAGGGAGGGAGAGAGGGAGGAGGGAGGGAGAGAGGGGAGGGAGGGAGAGAGGGGAGGGAGGGAGAGAGGGGAGGGAGAGGAGGGGAGGGGGAAGGGAGGGAAGAGGAGAGGGAGGGAGTGATCGCCTATTTCCACCTCCAGGACATTGCCCCTGCCTCAGCTCATTTGCTGTTGAAACCCTCATCCAGCCTCCCACATTCTACCCTCCGTAAACTTGATGTCATTCAAAACTCTGCTGCCCGTGTCCCAACTCGCACCAAGTTCCGTTCACCCATCACCCCTGTGCTCGCTGACCTACTTTGGCTCCCGGTAAAGCATTTTAAAATTCTCATCCTTGTTTTCAAATCCCTTCATGGCCTCTCCCCTCCCTATCTCTGTAAATTCCTCTAGCCCCACAACCCTCAGAGATGTCTGCGCTCCTTTAATTCTGGCCTCAGGCACATCCCCGATTTTAACTGCTCCACTATTGGTGGCCGTGCCTTCAGCTGCCTAGGCCCGAAGCTCTGAAATTCCTTTCCTAAACCTCTCTTTCCTCCTTCAAAACGCTCCTTAAAACCTACCTCTTTGACCAAGCTTTTGGTCATCTGCCCTAATATCTCCTTATGTGGCTCAGTGTCAAATTTTGATATGGAACACTCCTGTGAAGCGCCTTGGGACGTTTTACTACGTTAAAGGCGCTATATAAATAAGTTGTTGTTGTTGAATGCATTCAGTGCAAAATGGCTGAAAGTGAAGCTAAAAAAAGAATCTCTAGCAAACAATGATTGTGGCTGGGATTTTTAATAACTTCAAAATAAAAAGCTTCATTTTTTTGGTGACATTTAATAACTTAATAAAAATGTACACATATATACTAAGCCAATTAGACCAGACAACTTTAAAAGCTGGGCTGATTTAAAGTGGACTCCCATTATGACCAAGACACAGCATTACACCTCCAAATGTCAGCTGATGTCTACTGTATATAGAAAATCTGACGCAAAAAAGCTTACAGAACACAAAAATTCCACTAAGCTAGATTGCCATAACTAATTAGTTCATAAAATACAGAACTATTTTTGAAACAAACCCAGTCGTGAAAAAACCTGAAGGATTTTCAGCAGCAGTGTAACAAAATAATTTCATTAATTCAAAAATGGAGGCTCAAACTGAATTGAAATTCTCATTTTAATATGTTGTAATACAAATCAAACTGTTTGTTGCCTGACCATACAGATTCTGCATTGATGCCTCGGTGAAAGGGCCTACGGCATATTTTTTTAAAAACTCACCCACATACAGCTTGAGGATATAAACTTTGGGGAAGAGCCCCCAGAAATAATAACTTGCATTTATATAAGCACCTTTAACATAGTAAAACATCCCCAGATGCTTCACAGGAATAATCAGACGAAAACTGTCACCGAGCCAAAGAAGCAGGCATTAAGACAGGCTTGGTCAAAGATGTAGGTTTTAAGGACCATCTTAAAAAGGAGAAGAAAGAGGTGGACAGGGAGGTAATTCCAGAGTTTATTACCTAGATGGCTGAAGGCACGGCTGTCAATCGTGGAACGAAGGAAGTGGAGGATGCACAAGCGGCCAGAGTTGGAGGAATGCAGAGTTCTGAGGGTTGTAGGGCTGGAGGAGGTTAGAGATAGGGATGGGCAAGACCATGGAGGGATTGAAATGTGAGAATTTTAAATTTGAGGCTTTGATGGACCGGGAGCCAATGTAGGTCAGCGAGCACAGGGGTGATGGGTGAATGGGACTTGGTGCAAGTTGGGATACAGGCAGCAGAGTTTTGGTTTAGCTCAAGTGTATGGCGATTGGAAGATGGGAGGCCAGCCAGGAGAGCAATGGAATAGTCGAGTCTAGAGGTAACAAAAGCATAGTTGAGGGTTTCAGCAGATTGGCAGGGGTGGAGACAGATGATATTACGAAGTAAGCAGTCTTCAAGATACAGCGGATATGGAGTTGGAATTCAGGGTGAAATAGGACGCCGAGGTTGCGAACAGTCTGGCTGAGCCCGATACAGTGGCCTGGGAGAGGGATGGAATCGGTGGCTATGTAACCGAGTTTGTGGCAAAGACCGAAGACGGTGGCTTCCCTTTTCCCAATACTTAAAATTTCAGCTCATCCCGGCCTGGATGTCAGACAAGCAGTCTGACAACACAGAAGCAGTGGAGGGGTCGTGAGAGGTGATGGTAAGGAAGAGCTGGATGTAGTCAGCATACATGTGGAACCTGACATTCTTGTGTTTTCTAATGATGTCGCTGAGGGGCAACATGTAGATGCAAAACAGGAGGTGGTCAAGGACAGATGTTTGCGGGGCTCCAAACACAACCATGACGGTGCGGTAAAACCAAACACAGAAACAAATATATTACAACTTGAAACAAGTTAACTGTCAAACATATAACAATTAACTATAAACACATTTTTTTGAACATTTAAAATTTTGAAATTCATGAGAAAATGATATTTCAGTGATACAGCGATGCTTTATATTCTCATCATGGCCAAGAAAGGCAGGGTTGAGGCACCTGCACTGGGAGTTGGAAACTCACTCACAGCCTACTCCCATGTGATTTAAGACACGTGAAATAGGGCTTACAGCCATCTGTCCAACTGCTGACTCTAGACAAGTGACGTGCTTTACAAAGAAGTAATTTATTCTAGAGCAAGTCTCTCCATCACAAGGTCAGAAATTGGGCTCCTCTGATAATGAAGCAGCCAATACCAGCAGGACCTAGGCAACATCCAGGCTTGGGCTGACAAATGGCAGGTATCAATCACACTACATAAGTGTCAAGCGATGACCATCTCCAACAATAAAAGGTCTAGATCTCCACCCCCCACCCACCTCCCCCCGAGCTTCAAAAGCACAATCAAGACCCCCACTATCAACATCCTAGGGGACACCACTAACCAGAAACTTAACTGGACCAGCCACATCAACAACATGACTATGTGGAGGTGTGGCAATCTTAATTAAAAACACTTTTCATGCAAGTGAATTAGATTAGCTGATCTCAGCCATAATGGCAGCAAGATTCCCACTGTTCTTATGGGTGGGTGTCCTGGAGTATGGCCTGCCAAGGCCCCTGCATATCAGCAACCTTTACTGGAAGTCAAAATAGATGGATGCTATAGAAGCACAGGGTTGGGCTCAGTTGTGAGGATTTCCACAGATGAACAGTTCCAACACTCTATAGGCTCACGGTACCCCACGGTTGCTGCCTATGGTCTCACACCTCAGCACGAGTGGCTGGCTTAAGGGAAGGTGCAGCAAGGAAACTGGAGTGGAAGAATTGGAAATCATGCATTTAAAATATATATATTTTTTAAACAAATTAACGCTTTGAGGACAGGGGATATTGGGAATGATAAAAGTTTAGTTTTTCAAGGATCTTAAACACTAAATTATAGTACTATAAACAAGACACACAATTTAGGTCAGGAAGATCATGCAACTTCAAACTTGGCAAACTAAGATAACAAATAATGGGACTTTGCACTTCCTTTAGTCAAGAGTGGCATTTTAACTTTGGTTCATTTCTTCTGCATGTAATTAAATTTAAGAGTGTATAGTTGATGTAGCATCTTACCCTAATTTGATTCCGCAATTGCTCTGCTTCTTGCCTCAACTGTTCCAGTTCACTCATTGTCCTGGCTTGGTATCAATATGTCCACACTATCACGAAACAGATCTATAAAGCAAAACATCTCTCGTCAGTGCTATTCAAATTCATTCAACTATCACACAAAGGGTTACATTCTGCACGCTATGATCTATTATGATACAATCATTTTCCGGAGGTCACTTTTAGAACAAACAGGTTAACACTTGCAAAAGGTTCACTCCTCGCCCCACTGTGGAAAGGCAGCTTCCAATCACGCCCACATTTTTTTTTTTTAATGGATTTTGAATATAGTTTCATCTTCCAATCAGAAATGAAAATGCTAAGGAATTAAACTTTCTTGCACCACTGACAGCACCAAGTAGATTTGTTAGATGAAAATTACAGCTGTCCCTACAGTACCGACAATATATCTAACCCAAAGCCCTCAGAAAAGCACATTATTGTAGGAAATATATCCCAAAAAATTCAGGAGACAACTTTTTTTTTTAAATGGCAATTCAGTAATATTTCAGTTTTTCCTCATCTGCAGCATTCAACAAGAAGAGGGTTCAGTCCAGTATTTTAAGGTTTCATAAGCTGTAGCAAAATTGAAGCTCCAAGTTGTTGCAAGAAATTTGCAATTAAGCATGGATATTTAAATGCATTGCTCATGACTGGGCAGTTGAATGTTGCAGTACTTGAAGTTTTACAATCACCAAAACACAAATAAGACACACTGAATGAACATTTTGATTTACAGTTAGAAGATCTTTACTATTACAGTTAAAAACAGAGTTTCATTAACATACTTCCAATTCACAATTAGAGCTGAAATGTCTGCTCCAGTGATTAGTATTAAACATGGACAGACTCAAAAAAATCATGTAGTATAACTAATTTGGAATGCAGATGCGGCTAATTGTATTTTTTGATTAGTAATTTAAAATTGAGTAATAGGCATGTGATCTCAATGCTTGTTCGCACGGCATATGCATGTGTACGTTAATAATTCCTTTGCGCCAGTATTTACAGTAGAGGAAGAAGATTGCCAGAAATCCCAAGGAAACTAAATCAGGGACAGACACTCAATAAAATTAATGCAAGTAAAATAACAGTAATGAAGAAAATAATGGCACTAAAGAGTGACAAATCCCCAGGACCAGATGGTTTCCATCCCAGGGATTTAAAGGGAGTAGGTGAGTACACTGCAGATGCCCTAACTATAACCATCCAAAGTTCTCTCGATTCAGGAACCGTTCCTTTAGGTTGGAAAATTGTACGTCACTCCGCTATTTAAAAATGGCGAGGGGGAAACCAGGGAATTTATAGAACAGTTAGCCTAGCATCTGTTGTCGGGAAATTGCTACAGTCTATAAGTAAGGATAGGGTGACTGAGCACCTCGAAAATTTTCAGTTGATCAGAGAGCCAGCATGGATTTGAGAAAGGTAGGTCATGCCTGACAAGCCTGATTAAATTTTTTGAAGGTGACTGAAGTAGTGGACAAGGAAATGTCTATGGATGTTATTTATATGGACTTCCAGAAGGCATTTGACAAAGTCCCACATAAGAGATTGTTAACTAAGGTAGAAGCCCATGGAATTGAGGGCAAATTACTGACCTGGTTAGGAATTTGGCTGAGCGGCAGGAGACAGGCAGTAGGGATAAAGGATAGGTACTCAAATTGGCAGGAGCTGACTCGTGGTGTCCTGCAGGGATCTGTGTTGGGGCCTCAACTATTCACAATATTTATTAACATAGAAAGTCACATATCCAAGTTTGCCAATGACACAAAGATAGGTGGAATTGTAGGTAGTGTAGATGGAAGCATAAAATTACAAAGAGATATCGACAGATTAAGTGAATGGGCAAAACTGTGGCAAATGGGTTTCAATGTAGACAAATGTGAGGTCATCCACTTTGGACCTAAAAAAGGATAGAACAGAGTACTTTCTAAATGGTGAAAGGCTAAAAAAGTGAAGGTCCAAAGAGACTTGGGGGTCCAGATACATAGATCATTAAAATGTCATGAACAGGTGCAGAAAATAATCAAAAAGGCTAATGGGATGCTGGCCTTTATATCTAAAGGACTAGAATACAAGGGGGTAGAAGTTATGTTGCAGCTATACAAAACCCTGGTTAGACCACACCTGGAGTACTGTGAGCAGGTCTGGGCACCACATCTTCGTAAGGATATACTGGCCTTGGAGGGAGTGCAGCATAGATTTACCAGAATGATACCCGGACTTCAAAGGTTAAGTTACAAGGAGCGATTACACAGATTAGGGTTGTATTCCCTAGAATTTAGAAGGTTAAGGGGTGATCTGATCGAAGTTTTCAAGATATTATGGGGAACAGATAGGGTAGATAGAGAGAAACTATTTCAGCTGGTTGGGGATTCTAGGAGTAGGGGGCATAGTCTAAAAATTAGAGCCAGACCTTTCAGGAGTGAAATTAGGAAACACATCTACACACAAAGGGTGGTAGAAGTTTGGAACTCTCTTCCGCAAACGGCAATTGATGCTAGATTAGTTGTTAATTTTAAAATCGGAGATTGATAGCTTTCTGTTAACCAAAGGTATTAAGGGATGTGGGCCAAAGGCGGGTATATGGAGTTAGGTCGCAGATCAGCCATGATCTCATTGAATGGCAGAACAGGCTTGAGGGGCTGAATGGCCTACTCCTGTTCCTATGTTAACATTTTACCAATACATTAAAAAAAGTTATTTTGATCATTGTGTATCGTTTATTCATTGGTTACTGAATGGTGATAGATGTTTGTTTAGTAAATATACATGAAGTACAGTTACCTGTTGCGTGCGAGTGAATGCAAGGCGTTTTTCAATGAAATTAGTGAATGTGGCTAAAATGGTGTTGCTGTAGCCAAACCGGTGGCTGGTCAGCAATTTCTATTGGACAACACTGGAACAAAGGGAAGAGAAAGAGATCAATAATCCCTGGGTCTGGCATAAACAGGAATTTGCCTTTGTGTGGAGAAGGAATCAAACTCTACTTTATATATTGCAAAATGCTCTCAGAAAGGCAGAGTTACCCCATTCAGCTCCAACTACATTTTCCCCTGGAGTTCTGGGCACAGCAGACAAACTCTTCCATGGGCAATTCTAGGATATTATTTCAGGTACCAATGAGTTTGCCATAAAGCACAAAACACTGGGTGAGGGGAAGGCAGAAGGGAGTTAGAGCAGTGTGCTCGTTGAGGTTAAGAAAGCACTATTAGCATGGGGGTGGGGAAGTAGTGGGCTATAGGAGGACAGTGAACATTACAATCAACAGGAGGGTGGAAAAAAGGAAAATCAGACAGCAGGTCAGACAGGACAGTATTTGAGGGGTTATAGTTCACCCAGGCATACTTTGGCCATGATCTGTGGTAGGTTTGAGTATGAATTTACATCTAAGTTTTATCACTTTTGAAATATATAAATGAAGTTTCTCACCAAGACATTGAATTAAAAAAAAAATAGGTTTTGGCAAAAATGATCACCTTTGCTTCCCATTCTGAGACACTTTCTTGAGGAGACAAACATTCCTGTGCAGCCATACAGGTGACTTTGAAGTGAAAATATATGTTGATTCAAGTCCACAAGGCTGTATTACAATATTTCAAGTACAGGTGGATACTCAGAAGATCACCTGGTATAGGAGTTTTCAACACATTCTAAAATGGAATATTGTAGCCCATCCAGCAATTTTTACACAAGAAATACCAGTATTAATTGGAGGGGGATCTGGATATACAATAAGTCAAAGCAGAGGAATAATACAACCAACATTTACTTAACAGAACTATCATTGCTGATTGAAGACATGCAATTGGCATTAATTTGATATATTTTATAGTACTCGTGCTACTCATCATACTAAACAAGAGTTCTGCACCAGTATACTTCAAATGGTGTATGTTTTAAAATAGAATCTAAGAACATAGGAACAGGAATAGACCATTCAGCCCCTTGAGCCTGTTCTGCCATTCAATTAGATCATGACTGATCTGTACCTCAACTCCATTTACCCACTTTTGATGCTTATTCCTTGATGCCCATACCCAATAAAAATCTGCCAATCTGTCTTGATCATTTCAATTCACCCAACGTCCACAGCCTTTTGGGGAGAGAATTCCACATTTTCACTACCCTTTAATTTTAAGATTATATCCCCTCGTTCTGGATTCACAGGAAATAGTTTCTCCTTATCTACCATATCAAATCCGTTTAACATTTAAAACACCTCGATCAGATCACCCCTCCTTCTTCTATACTCAAGTTTATGCAATCTGTCCTCATAATTTAACCCTCTAAGTCCCAGTATCATTCTGGCGAAACTGCACTGCACCCCATCCCCCAAGTGTCAGCTGTGGCACAGTGGTAGCACTCTCACCTGAATCAGAAGGCTGTGGGTTCAAGACACACTCCAGAGACTTGAGCACAAAATCTAAGCCGACACTCCAGTGCAGTGCTGAGGGAGTGGTGCACCATCTGAGGTGCAGTCCTGCAGAGGAGACGTTCCGCTCAGGTGGATGTAGAAGATCCCATGGCTCTATTTCGAAGAAGAGCAAGGGAGTTCTCCCCAGTGTCTTGGCTAAAATTTATCCCTCAACCAACATCACTAAAATATATTATCTGGTCATTATCACAGCTGTTTGTGGGACCTTGCTATGTACATATTGGCTGCTGTGTTTCCTACTTTACAACAGCAATTACATTTCAAAAAGTACTAAATTAGCTTTGGGACACTCTGAAAGGCGCTACATAAATGCAACGCCAATATATCCTTCCTGAGGTGCGGTGCCCAGAACTTAACGCAAACTCCAGATGAGGTCTGACCAAAGCTCTGTACAACTGAAGAATAACTTCTCCCCTTTGTATTCCAACTCTCTAGATAAAGGTCAACATTCCATTAGCCTTTTTGATTACTTTTTTGTACCCATCAACTAGCTTTTAGTGATTCCTGCATCTCACCCAAATCCCTTTACTCCTCCAGTTTCTAGTCTCTTGCCATTAAGAAAATATTCCAGTTTGTCTTTGTTGTATCCAAGTGGATGACCTCACACTTCCCCACATTGAACACCATCTGCCAAAAGTCTATGTCCCTTTGTAACATCCTGCTTCCATCTACATAACTTACTGTGCATCATAATTTAGTGTCATCGAAGTGTGGATATACAACTCTATTCCTTCATCCAAGTCATTGCTTATATGGTGAAAAGCGGAGTCCCCAGTACAGACTCCTGGGGAACAGTTGTCACATTCCACCAGAGTACATTTCCTTTATCCCTACTCCTACCTCCAAGTGTTTTGGTAAGTTTGGAAGAGATGGTAGTGTAATTTGGGGACCTCGTGGGCTGATTCCAGATGGTGTGAATGCGTATGACAGATGTCAGGTTGCAAATATATCTGAGAATCAGGCTATTTACAGAAAGGTCTGAGAAGTGAAAAAGAAAATAAGAGGGACAAAGAGAGGGTATGAGAATAGAATGGCTGCCAACATAAAGGTAATCAAAAAGTCTTCTATAGGCATATAAATAGTAAAAGGGTAGTAAGGAGGGGTGGGGCCGATTAGGGACCAAAAAGGAGACCTCCGCATGGAGGCAGAGGTACTAAATGAGTACTTTGCATCTGTCTTTACCGAGGAAGAGGATTTTGCCATAGACAGTGAAGGAGGTGGTAGTGGAGACACTTGATAGTATAAAAATTGATCGAGGTATTAGAAAGGCTGACTGTACTTAAAGTAGATAAGTCACCAGGAGCGGATGGGATGCATCCTAGGATGCTGATGGAATTGAGGGCGGAAATCGCGGATGTACTGGCCATAATATTCCAATCCTCCATAGATACAGGGGTGGTGCCAGAGGACTGGAGAATTGCAAATGTTACACCATTGTTCAAAAAAGGGTGTAAAGATAAATCCAGCAACTACAGGCCAGTCAGTTTAACCTTGGTAGTAGGGAAGCTTTTAGAAACAGTAAGCAGGGACAAAATTAACAGTCGCTTGGATAGCTGTGGATTAATTAAGGAAAGCCAGCACGGATTTGTTAAAGGCAAATCGTGTTTAACCAACTTGATCGAGTTTATTGATGAGGTAACAGAGATGGTTGATAAGGATAATGCGGTTGACGTAGTGTACATGGATTTCCAAAAGGCATTCGACAAAGTACCAAATAGGCTCGCCAACAAAGTTGAAGCCCATGGAATAAAAGGAACAGTGGCAGCATGGATACAGAATTGGCTAAGTGACAGGAAACAGAGAGTAGTGGTGAACGGTTGTTTTTCGGACTGGAGGAAGGTATACTGTTGTGTTCCCCAGGGGTCGGTTCTAGGACCACTGCTTTTCTTGATATATATTAATGACTTGGACGTGGGTGTACAGGACAATTTCAAAATATGCAGATGACACAAAACCTGGAAGTACAGTGAACAGTGAGGAGGAGAGTGATAGACTTCAGGAAGACAAATGGGCAGACATGTGGCAGATGAAATTTAACACAGAAAAGTGTGAAGTGATCATTCTTTCTACCAAAATGTGAGGGGACATTCCTAAAGGGGTGCACAAACAGAGACACCTGGGGGTATATGTGCACAAATCGTTGAAGGTGGCAGGGCAGGTTGAGAAAGCAGTTAAAAAGGCTTACGGGATCCTGGGCTTCATAAATAGAGGAATAGAGTACAAAAATGTGGAAATTATGAACCACCTGTATAAAACACTGGTTCAGCCCCAACTGGAGTACTGTGTCCAATTCTGGGCAGCACACTTCAGGAAGGATTTTTTTTTTAAATTTGTTTATGGGATGTGGGCGTCACTGGCAAGGCCAGCATTTATTGCCCATCCCTTATTGCCCTCGAGAAGGTGGTGGTGAGCCGCCTTCTTCAACCGCTGCAGTCCGTGTGGTGAAGGTACTCCCAGTGCTGTTAAGTAGGGAGTTCCAGGATTTTGACCCAGCGACGATGAAGGATCGGCGATATACTCCTAAGTCAGGATGGTGTGTAACCTGGAGGGGAACTTGGAGGTGGTGGTGTTCCCATGCGTCTGCTGCCCTTGTCCTTCTAGGTGGAAGAGGTCGCAGGTTTGGGAGGTGCTGCCGAAGAAGCCTTGGCGAGTTGCTGCAGTGCATCTTGTAGATGGTACACACTGCAGCCACGGTACGCCGGTGGTGGAGGGAGTGAATGTTGAAGGTGGTGGATGGGGTGCCAATCAAGCGGGCTGCTTTGTCCTGGATGGTGTCGAGCTTCTTGAGTGTTGTTGGAGCTGCACTCATCCAGGCAAGTGGAGAGTATTCCATCACGCTCTTTACTTGTGCTTTGTAGATGATGGAAAGGCTTTGGGGAATCAGGAGGTGAGACACTCGCTGCAGAATACCTAGCCTCTGACCTGCTCTTGTTGCCACCGTATTTATGTGGCTGGTCCAGTTAAGTTGCTGGTCAATGGTGACCCCCAGATGTTGATGGTGGGGGATTCGGCAATGGCAATGCCGTTGAATATCAAGGGACGGTGGTTAGACGCTCGCTTATTGGAGATAGTCATTTCCTGGCACTTGTGCAGCGCGAATGTTACCTGCCACTTATCAGCCCAAGCCTGAATGTCGCCCAGGTCTTGTTGCATGCGGGCTTCATTTTCAGAGGAGTTGTGAATGGCACTGAACACTGCAGTCATCAGCGAACATCCCCATTTCTGACCTTATGTTGGAGGGAAGGTCATTGATGAAGCAGCTGAAGATGGTTGGGCCTAGGACATTGCCCTGAGGAACTCCTGCAGCGATGTCCTGGGGCTGTGATGATTGACCTTCAACCAGCACAACCATCTTCCTTTGTGCTAGGTATGACTCCAGCCAGTGGAGAGTTTCTCCCCCCCACCCCCGATTCCCATTGACTTCAGTTTTACTAGGGCTCCTTGATGCCACACTTAGTCAAATGCTGCCTTGATGTCAAGGGCAGTCACTCTCACCTCACCTCTGGAATTCAGCTCCTTTGTCCATGTTTGGACCAAGGCTGTAATGAGGTCAGGAGCTGAGTGGTCTTGGTGGAACCCAAACTGGGCATCCGTGAGCAGGTTATTGGCGAGTAAGTGCCGCTTGATAGCACTGTTGATGACATCTTCCATCACTTTGCTGATGATTGAGAGTAGACTGATGGAGCAGTAATTGGCTAGATTGGACTTGTCCTGCTTTTTGTGGACAGGACAAACCTGGGCAGTTTTCCACATTGTTGGATAGATGCCAGCCTTGTCTTTTGCACTCACGTCTTCACACTGAGGACACCCTCCATCATGTTGTGTGGCACTACCACCGTGCTAAATGGGATAGATTCAGAACAGATCTAGCAGCTCAAAACTGGGCATCCATGAGGCGCAGTGGGCCATCAGCAGCAGCAGAATTGTATTCCACCACAATCTGTAACCTAATGGCCTGGCATATCCCTCACTCTACCATTACCATCAAGCCAGGGGACCAACCCTGGTTCAATGAGGAGTGTAGAAGAGCATGTCAGGAGCAGCACCAGGCGTACCTAAAAATGAGGTGCCAACCTGGGGAAGCTGCAACACAGGACTACATGCATGCTAAAAAGCGAAAGCTAAATGAAACCTAAGTTACTTTTTTCCTAGTCTTTTAATGTAGCTCAAAATACTTTCTCCAGGTTTGTGGGCTAAGAGATCCCACAATCAATGGATCAGATCAAAGCTCTGCAGTCCTGCCACATCCAGTCATGAATGGTGGTGGACCATTAAACAACTAATGGGAGGAGGGAGCTCCATGAATATCCCCATCTTCAATGATGGTGGAGCCCCAGCACGTGAGTGCAAAGACAAGGCTGGCATCTATCCAACAATGTGGAAAACTGCCCAGGTATGTCCTGTCCACAAAAAGCAGGACAAATCCAATCCGACCAATTACCGCCCCATCAGTCTACTCTCAATCATCAGCAAAGTGGTGGAAGAAGTCATCGACAGTGCTATCAAGCGGCACTTACTCACCAATAACCTGCTCACTGATGCCCAGTTTGGGTTCCGCCAAGCCCACTCGGCTCCCGACCTCATTTCAGCCTTGGTCCAAACATGGACAAAGGAGCTGAATTCCAGAGGTGAGGTGAGAGTGACTGCCCTTGACATCAAGGCAGCATTTGACTAAGTGTGGCATCAAGGAGCCCTAGTAAAACTGAAGTCAATGGGAATCAGGGGGGGGGGGGGGGGGGGGGGGAAGGGAGGAAACTCTCCACTGGCTGGAGTCATTCCTAGCACAAAGGAAGATGGTTGTGGTGGTTGAAGGTCAATCATCACAGCCCCAGGACATCGCTGCAGGAGTTCCTCAGGGCAGTGTCTTAGGCCCAACCATCTTCAGCTGCTTCATCAATGACCTTCCCTCCAACATAAGGTCAGAAATGGGGCTGTTTGCTGATGACTGCACAGTGTTGAGTGCCATTCACAACTCCTCAGATAATGAAGCAGTCCATGCCCACATGCAACAAGACCTGGATGACGTTCCGGCTTGAGATGATAAATGGTAGGTAACATTCACGCCACACAAGTGCCAGGAAATGACTACCTCCAACAAGCGAGACTCTAACCACTGCCCCTTGACATTCAACGGCATCAAATCCCCCACCATCAACATCCTGGGGGTCACCATTGACCAGAAACTTAACTGGACCAGCCACATAAATACGGTGGTAACAAGAGCAGGTCAGAGGCTAGGTATTCTGCAGCGAGTGTCTCACCTCCTGACTCCCCAAAGCCTTTCCACCATCTACAAGGCACAAGTAAGGAGAGTGATGGAATACTCTCCACTTGCCTGGATGAGTGCAGCTCCAACAACACTCAAGCAGCTCCACATCATCCAGGACAAAGCAGCCCGCTTGATTGGTACTCCATCCAACACCTTAAACATTCACTCCCTCCACCACCAGCGTACCGTGGCTGCAGTGTGTACCATCTACAAGATGCACTGCAGCAACTCGCCAAGGCTTCTTCGGCAGCACCTCCCAAACCCACGACCTCTTCCACCTAGAAGGACAAGGGCAGCAGGCATACGGAAACACCACCACCTCCAAGTTCCCCTCCAAGTCACACACCATCCTGACTTGGAAGTATATCGCCGTTCCTTCATCGTCGCTGGGTCAAAATCCTGGAACTCCCTACTTAACAGCACTGTGGGAGTACCTTCACCACACAGACTGCAGCGGTTCAAGGCGGCGGCTCACCACCACCTTCTCAAGGGCAATTAGGGATGGGCAAAAAATGCTGGCCTTGCCAGCGACGCCCACATTCCATTAAATAATTTTTAAAAATCCCACTCCCTTGGTTGCTCGCCATACCCTTTAATATTCCTCTTTTTCAAGCAACTGGCTAATTTCCTTTTAAAATAATTTATGGCCTCTATTTCAACGGACTAAATTACCATGAAGAATTTTTTTCTAATCTCCCCTCGTGTGATTATCTTAAATTTGGTACCTGCTCATTACCATCATAACCCTTTATAATTTTGAAAATCATCAGGACATCCTATAACCTTCTCAACGCCAGTGAGAAAATCCCCAACTTCAAGTCTCTTCATAGCCATATCCCCTCATTCCTAGTAACATCCCAATGCATCTACACTGCATCTTTTCTGTTGCTTTTATTTCTCCATGTAATGGGGCAGCATTGTAGTTATCAGCTGATTGACTGGAATCTGAAGATTCTCTGATTCGGCCTACTGATTACATCATTAGTTTCACAGATAAATTGATTACTTACAGGGGAGCGATGAGAATGCTGATACATTTATAAGCCAAGTGAAACCTGGAGAATCAACCTACTCCCATCTTGATCTACATTGGTGACATTATTCGCCACCAGACAGACTGGGGTTACTCACAATTCAACAAAGATGCTGTTCAGTTACAAAGCGGGCATCTAGTAACGCTAGTGCCCTGATCCACAACCCTAAACAGCATGGTACCTAATGCTCAGCAAGATGGGGATCAAGACTATTTCCTTGACATCTGCTGGGTCACAATCAACAGTTGCCAACAACCAGCATCATGCACTGTTTTCAATGACTTTCCACACTTATCCAACCTCTCAGGCGGACGATAAAGATCCTACGACAGTATTTGAAGAGCAGAGGAGTGCTCCCTGGTGTCCTGGCCAATATTTATCCCTCAACCAACATCACTGAAACAGATTATCTGGTCATTATCACCTTGCTGTTTGTGGGACCTTGCTATGCACATATTGGCTGCTGTGTTTCCTACATTACAACAGTGACAACACTTCAAAAGTACTTAATTGGCTGTAAAGCACTTTGGGACTACCTGAGGTCTTGAAAGGCTCTATATAAATGCAAGTCTTACTTTTTATCCCATAGCACAGCATCCCATTCAAGGAAGCTTATGAATGCTTTTGTGGCACCCTTTACAAAGCTGCAAAAATTCACAATCTCACATAGCTTTTGCCCCTTGTACACGACATGCCTGGACAAAGACTGCACTGCACTACTGAAATTGTATGAGGAATCTCACAACATAGATATTGCAGACCATTGGCTTGAAGTGTTTGATGCTGCCCATTGAGAATAGTCAACCTCAGATCAACTTTGTTTGAAGTCGTAAAAGCTGGAGCCATATCTGTCACCTAGGTGTTGCTCAACGTCCACCAGCACAGACCCGATCAGTTCTGTCAACCAATGCCGTTGCCAGTTACCTACTGCAAGTGCTGGCCACAACAAATCTTCTAATAGAAAGTATGATGAATGATGCAACCTTCATCAAATTGCCTGAACCCAAGATCCTCCACCAGCCTTCTCTCATACTTCATAACTCAGCTCTGTTGCAGAATAAGAAACCTGGTACTGCAGCCAGCTACGACAACATATATTCTGAATTTTTAAAGAACCTTGGTCCACAAGCTTGTAACTGGCTGTTAATTTTCTTTACTCATACTATCCTTAAAGGCCAAATTCCAGCAGTAGAGCACCAACAAAGATCACTGGCCTACTTAAGCCAGGCAAGGACCCACAGTTAGTGACGAGCTACCGACCAATCCTCTCGAATGTTTGCTACAAGATGCTCGAGCAACTGGTCCTCCAGCATATATCTTCAGTGTTCAATGCTTCACTGAGCCCAGACCAAGCTGGTTTATGCAGTGGCTGCAGCACTTATGACCAAGTACTCAGCCTAACCACCTTCACAAAGAAGCTTTCAGAAAAACCTCAAGACTGGTGTTGCTTTCCTTGATCTAACAGCAGCTTTTGACACTGTCCGGCATACTGGTCTTCTGGCAAAAATAGAGTCCTGCCATATTGGGTCACCTGCTTGGTTGAACTGCTGCTATGGGGTCAACATTTCAGAGTACACATGGCCAACCGCACCAGCTCACGGAGATACCAAATCAATGGCCTGCTTCAGGAATCAGTTCCAGCACCAATCCCCATTAATCTGTACATAAATGACCAGCTTGCGACCAGATCACGGAAATTGATATATGCTGATGACGGTGCCCTTGCTACTCTGGATGCCACACTCACTAATGACAAACTTATGGCAGAATACTGCCTGAAATGGCATCTTCAATCAAGTACCATGCACACTGTCTTCAGTCTTTCATTTGTACAATGCTAATGCCCCACATCATCTTAAATGGTCAACTTCTTAAACATGATGCTTACCCTATTTACTTAGGCGTCACCCACTACCGGTCACTAACCTACAAAAGCCATTGACTGAAAACTACTGAGTAAGTCAAATGTCAAAATAACCTAATCGCCAAACTTGCCGGGTCTGCCTGGGTTGCAAACGCATCTACTTTATGCTCATCTGCCATCGCACTCTACCATTCAGTTGAGGAATATTCCGCACCCATTTGGACTCACTCACCGCACACCAAGCTGGTGGATACTCAACTCTATACTACGCTGCATTTTGTGTTAGGCACATTGTCCCTTACTTCCTCTTCCACGGTTACCAGATACAAGATCAAATGCAAGAGATTTAGGGTATATAGCAGGAATCTTTTTATACACAGAGAGTTGTGAGGCTGTGGAATGCACTACCAGAGTTAGTGACTGAAACAGAGACCAGGTGAACATTTAAGAATAGATTAGCTAGTATCTCCGTAACCTCCTCCAGCCCTACAACCCTCCGAGATCTCTGCACTCCTCCAATTCTGGCCTCCTGAGCATCCCCGATTTTTATCACTCTGCCACTGCCGGCCATGCCTTCAGTTGCTTAGACCCCAAGCTTTGGAATTGCCTCCCTAAACCTCTCTCTCCTCCTTAAAACCTACCCCTTTGACCAAGCCTTTGGCCACCTGTCCTAAATCCTGTGGCTCGATGTCAAATTGTGTGATAACACTCCTGTGAAGAGTCTTGGGACATTTTACTACTTTAAAGGCGCTGTATAAATGCAAGTTGTTATTTTTGAAAGGGGAATAGAGAGATATGGATCAGAGCGAGCACGCAAGATTAGGACTACTGCTCACGTGGAAAATAAACGCCAGCTCGGACTGCTTGGGCCAAAAGGCCTGTTTCAGTGTTGTAATGTCTATGTAAAGTACTAATCACAATTGTACTTTATGAAGCAGGAGATAAACTAGAACAGAAGTTTTAAAGCTAAGAGCTTGTTAAAGCCTTACTCTAAACAAATAACCTTATAAATATGCAATTATTTTAAAAACGTATGTATGAAAGGCACAATTTTGTAAAAATCCTCAGTTAACACCCTTGAGGATTTCTGCACTATAATGAAAAGGGATTATACATTTCAGGTTATTAAACAGAGTACTAATGGATCTTTTCTCAATATCTGTATTTCTCAAAAAGGTCAAAAATGCTGTAAAGCTGCAAAATATTCAGCATTCTATAAATTTGATCTATAAGGGATGGGCCTATCTAAAAAAAAAACAAGGCCCATCAGTTTAGACAGATACTAGTAACAGGAAACAAAATGCAAATTCAATTCCACAGCAGTGTAAGAAGGGTAATTATTCAAATAAGCCCATACCCCAGATCAAATGCTGATGTGAATCTTCTCTATTCTCACAGCACAACAAAGTAGACATTTACCACCCATGCTGCATAGTTTTATTACAACTGTCTCTGTAAAATAAAATGGATCTGCGCACACTGCTCAAAAAGACAAACTTAGTCTCATTCCTATATGCACAAAATTGCAAAATGTGTTATTTTTAGTTAGTACTTACTGCTAGAAATGCTGGGAGGTAAATTCAATTAATTTGTTGGATTATATTCCTTTGCATACAAGTGCTTTACTTGCTAGATACAAGAATAGGATTATGCCATTGCATCATGGGAGCTCAAAACTAACCCTAGACATAGCAATGGCTGAAGGAACAGTCGAGCAACAATCCAAACTGACATTCCCAAGAACCAATATTTGGGTAAGAAAATAGAAGAGAAAAGGAAACAAGATTTGGTTACTTAGATGTAATACAAAATGGAGCTGGTTGATTGAAGTTCATTAAAACAGCCTAGGATCAGAAAATCCCCACATGGAATTGGAGAAATTCATAGCCAAGATTTTCCAATCAGACATAAGTCCAACGACAAGATGGGTATTTCAAACTTCCACAGTCAGGCTAATTACATTAGGTGTAGGCTCCAGTAATGGGAAATATCCACAGGTTTGGGGGGGGTGGGGGGGAAGGGGTGCCATTTAAAGGGTCATTGTCAAATTGTGCACTTTGAAAAACATGTGAGTGAGTGTAGAAGGGCAGAGAGCAGCTAAGTTCTCAGATGAGACCATGGAGGAAGCTTTCTTTGGCACATAGCAATACCAGGTGCTCCCTCACCCAACTAGGACTGCCCAGGGGGATGGAACGAAATCGTCACGTCAATGCCACTTCCACCACTCTACGCACACGGAGACAAAGTCAGAAAAAGTTCAATCACCTTAACCGATCAGTCATGGTACAAGAACCGTCAAGACCTTCCATTAATGCAGTGTACTAAGCGTGTCTGGCACTTACAATTATTTCTATCTCACACTATATTAGAACTCTTTAAAAGTATTAATGCCCATGAAGCTGTGGTGCACCCTTTCTGGACCTCAACAGCAACACGGTGGGGGGGGGGGGGGGGGGGGGAAAGCTTCAAGAATGGCCTTACTATGTAGCAATCAAAGCACTCCAAGCATCTATGAACCCTCAATACCTAGTTTACATGTGTGGGAAAAGGAAACCATGTGAAATGACAGGACTCACACAAATAATGACTGTTATTTACAAGCATCCACCCACAAACTGTCAGGCAATTCTTACTCCAAAATCTCAACTGGAAAATCAGAACAGATGCAAAATATGTGGCGATCCAGCAGAATGCATCTCTTCCCAATTGAGAACACCCACTTTATGCCCAGAAATTGGACATGCCCAACTGGAAAATACCATCTCATATCTCATCAGTTAGTGGTGCAGTACTTTTAATTTTCACCCACCCAGATTTCAGTTGGGAAAAATGGATAAACTGATAAACATGTACTATTGCAATGCATGGAATATCTTATTCAGTGGCCAGACTTATTCCCTTTGCTCAAAGAACCTGAACATTCAACAGATTTTAACTGAAGAGGTACCAATTTCTTTTTCTGGGATGACATGTTTTTTTCCCCTTCCTCCAATTTTCTCATCTGAATGAAGTGACTAATTCGGAGTTACAGTTCCATGTGTACCCATAGCCCTTTAGTACCACTGGACATGGCTGAACTTGGCACATGAATGTCAGTAGACTACAGGACTGTGGGGCCATCATAGGAAATCCCAATCAAGTCCTCAAAAATAGACATGGAAATAGAGTCAGTATACAGGAATCAAGAGCAGGAATTATTTTCACAGGGACACCAGTACCAAATGTGATCCCCTAATTGCTGCTCTGACTGGATTATGAAAGTGTGCTTTTGCTTTACACTGAGCCTCAAATTGGGAAGAACCTACATGGGATGCAGCAAAAAAGAACGAGATGAGAAAACAATGTGAGGTTCTGTAGGCCTGTTTAGGTGGAAGCAAAAAGGTTCCAAGGCACTATGAGAACAGAGAGCTCTCTCAAGGTCCTAGCCAACATTCTGCCCTCAACCAACATCACCAGAACAGATTATCTGGTTACTGACCTAATTTATTGTTTATGGGACCTTGCTGTGCACAAATTGGCTGCAGCATCTGCCTACAAAGCAAGTGAATACTCTTCAAAAAGCAATTAATTGGCTGTTAAAACACTTTGGAATGGGAAAGGTGCTATATAAATGGAAGTTTGTTTTTTCTTTATGATTTCTCTCTAATCATGTTTTATTTCTAATGTTAAAAATTCTTCAAACTAATCTAGCCTATTAATACAGCATTTAATGTAGCACCGTGATAGAAGGAGGTTCCAAATTAAATATTTTTTGAGGGAGGTTAAAAAGTCAATAGAATACATGTTTTTCAAAACGCCACCCCAGATTAAATGATGTATAGTATACATTTGCTTAGTTTTCTCCCAATTTCTTTTTGCATTTTACACAATTGGTTTTAAGTGCTGCTGCATCTTACCTTTATGTTCTCTCACATATACACACACTAATGCAAAATAGGTTATACATCATTGCATACATGCTCTTTGAGGTGCAATTAGTAACTAACTATAACTCCTGTACTTCAATAAATTGTGACCTTTCACATTCTCAATATTCGAGCTTTCGGGAAGTAACAAACAAGCCGCTCCTGGGAGGAGAGGAAAGAAAGAGAGACTTTGAAAGCTGCTCTGCCGCCGTTATATATAATTTTCATAACTAGTTGATCTCCTGTGGCATTGCACACAGGGACTCAAGACCAAGTATAGTCTTCAGGTGAAGCAGGGTTAAAGGGCAGGGAATAATTGGACCAGAGCATGCAGACATAATTCAGTTCCCATTTCAAAGTTATACATTATTTTTTATATTTCCATTAGAAATTATGTCCACATTCATAATGTACACTGCCTATGCAAACTTGTCACATTGCCAGTGGTGGGATTGCAGCATCTTCCCCGAGCCCCCACCACCCCCGCTCAGTGGCAGGACAGTAAGTACAGCACGTTAAGTTTACAATGGCAGTTTCCGTTGAAAGTGTGGTCAGATGTAAAATTATCGATAATATACACCATTTATTATACTTTGACTTCGGATTTATAATGCTAGTAATAGAGAGATGGTGGCAAACAATTAGAAGCAACAATTTCCCAGTTTTTTTTTAAGCTCCATTTCTCTTCCTCCCCAAAAGATGCTCACATGGTGACTATGCGAGCTGCTACCATGCCTCCCACTTATTTCAGGACACTATCAAATACTAGCTGCCACAAGTTACAACGTTGCTACAATGAAATGACACACACACACCTAGGATTGCTTATTTTTCTCCCCTTGTCGCATTCCTCTCTTGTTCCTTCCAAGTTACAAAAATACCACCCTACACCCCAACTATGGAGAAAGCCAAGGCAATAGTGTTGAAATCAAGTATTATGTTCTACTCTAACTTGTTGCCACCACCCACCCCCCCCCCGCCCCGGACCCAAAAGCTGTGGAACTCATTTTCTCAGTTTTTGTTTTATTAAAACCCAAGCTTGACATCACCTAAATCATTACCTCCCACTTTACCGTGCCACTGTTAATCTTCAATCTTTGTGGTGTCCTACACTATGACCTTGACCATAGTTCTCAACAAAAAATTAAATTTTAATCTTGGGTAGTTGACTAGACAGCAAGATAATGGAGCATTTAAGCAACAGGAATAACAAGTTAGTTTGTACACATTTTAGTATATGTTGTGGAAGAGATAAAATACAAGATTCATTGTGTTCAATTTCATAACTTGCCATTATGGGATTTGAACTCATGGCCAGTCCAGTACCGTATCTATACTACAACGCTGTACAAAAAAGTTTCTCGATTATGTATTATTAAGGCTGCAAAAATCTGCCTAAACCATATTTTCAATTTTATTTAACATGTCTAAAAAGGCAAGTTAGCTTTAAATAGGACAATTTTATAAGATTATAATTTCCTCGAATTTCTGAGGCATCTCCCTCTATTTGTTATATAAAAAGAGGCTGTAAGGAGAAAATAAATGATAGTGGCATAATTCCAACAGAATAATTATTTTTTGATAACTAGAACTATTGTACATTAGTCACCAACCTCAACTACTGTATCCAGGACTAAATCTAGGCACAATATACACACGCTTCCAAAATCTATACTTTTTTAAACACCTTTTCTTACCCATAAAAAAAAATTGTGGACGCCAGCCAAAACATTATTCATCAGAATTCATAAATGGTCTATGACCAATTAGTTTCCCTCTGACAAACAGGAAACTGGACTGGGTGCAACCTCACTTGTTGAGCTTGAACAGTGATTGTTGCAACGACACTCTGGAAAAGTTTTGAAATTAGGTGCCTTCACTGCAGTTCTATTCTAAAAACAGGAAGCTGTAAACCACACCTCTTTGAAGTTGATAGTATGTGGTATAACCAGTGAGCAACAACCTTTTTGTACTGCAGGACTTAGGGTCTTGAATCAGATTGGATGTGCAATACAAAGGCTGGCAAATTCTAAGTTTCATTAAGTAATGCAGCATCTGCATGCAAGTGGCCATCATATAAAGAACTTGCACATAACACCAAAAGCAAATTAAAACAATGCAGTGAAACCCCTACAATTTACTACGCCAGTTATTTTGACCTTAACAGTAACATGATCTGCATAAAATGGCTTCATTGAACTACTATAAATTCTTTAAAAAATGTCACTGCACTGATTTGCATCAGCTTTTCACTTTTCAAAACAACCTTCCACAATGTCAATTAGGAAACTAAAAGCAAGTAGTCTCATGTTTCAGTGTAATCATAACTGTCACACATTACTGCACTCGACACCAACAGCAATTACTGTGACAACAGTATAAATAGAACACTTATATCGCCACTGGGATGCCCTGGGAACTGTGGAATCTAAACCATCATAAAAGTTTTGCCTGAATTATAGAACTGAAAGTTGATTTAAAACTATTACTATATTAAGCTTCAAAAAAAGTCAGCCACTCTTACAGCAGCCCATCATATTGCCAGTCATCAGGCTTGAGACCTGGGCAACATTCTCAATACCAAAAGTTAAATTTCCATAATGCTGAGCTTCATACATGACACAGCAATAAGGCAATGGTCAAAGGTATCACTGCATACAGTCACATTTACAAACATATACCCGAGACTTTGATCTTGTACCGAAGCCTCTTATGCAGTACCTTATCGGGACTCTAGGTAGACAATGTCTACCGGATTTCTCTCATCCACTATTTTGGCTTGGCGACCTCTTCAAAAAAATATCATATTAGTAAGACAAGACCTCCTTTTTTTGAAGCCACATTAGGTGTCCCCGACATGCATGTCTCTGTCTTAGTCATATATTGCATCCCAAATGATTCCTTCAAGCAACTTCCCTATTAGGACGCCAGATTGGAACTACATTAGCCTTCTTCCAGTCTAAGGGACCAGTCTCAGACTCCAGTGAGCTATTAAAGATACGGGCAAGGGGCTCGCACAGCACCTGTCCAATCTCCGAGGACTCGGATCCAGATCGGCTGTCTTATCTATTTTAAAGGTTTCTAATTCTACTTAAAACAAAATGTTGATCTATTTTAATATTAGCAGTTTTATTATCATTAAATTCTGACAGTCGAGCGTCATCTTCAAGACTGTTGACCGATGCAAAGTACCCATTTAGTATTTCCGCCATATTCAGTGAGTCCTTTGAATCAGAGGATTTTTCTTTGCAGATTACAATGCAACATTACACACTTCATTTGGTCCAGACCTACCATGTGCTCCCCTGAATCCTGGAAAAAAATTGATCATGGTTTTTTGTGTCAGTTCTCAGCTTCACCACACTGGGGCAAACTGCCACTCTATACTGCACTTCTTATCCATCAGTTTAGGGAGACAAGATGGTAAAGTATATTGTATTACCATTACTTCAACTCAGATAAGTTCATGGAAAGCATGGTCCGCAAAGATAGGTCTTTAAAAAAGACAATGTTCTCGCATTCTCAATTCAATTCCCACTCAGTTTTGTTTTTGCAGTGTGTCACTAATCTATATTGGGTCCATTCAAGGGCTAACAGGGTTGAGGTCAGCAGTTTGTGCTTAGGATCTACAAAAGTGTGGATCAGGATGCCACTGCAATTGCACAGCTTGGGTGCCAAGAGTACAGTGAGGTGCTAGCTACAGCAAATCAAAATAAACCCATCATGGGTGACCTAATGAGGGAGAATCAGTCACAACATTTCTCCTGCTTCCTGTCCAAAAGCAGTAGAGGTACAAATAATTGAAAAAATTAGCCTGAAAGCAGTATCATGTACGTTTTATTCCAGTCTCGTTTTCAACATTGGCGATTATGTCAAAATCAACTATCAAACATTTGTCAAGCAGTTATATTTTTCAGTAATAATAATTAGGACGCATAACCAAAATTATATGGAATGTCTTGATTTCTTTTGGCATACACAAGAAAAAATATACTGAAATACCCCCCAAATCTATCAGTCCAGTAAAGCAACTAGCCCAAACACACAAAGCTGCCAGTGAAATATTCTAAAACAAAGAAAGATTCAGAATACACAATGCCAATTTATATCCATTAGAACTTCAAACTGTACCAGGTAATCTTACTAGGATTACTTGGCACAATTTGTCCAGATGCAGTTGTCCATGTTGGTGATTAGTTTCAACTCCATTAATCCAGTCCACCTGAAACCCATGTGGTCCTCTGCTGCTCCTCACTTGCCAGACTATTAATGCCATTACTAGAATGTTCTGGAAGCAACACAAAAGATTCTTCAAGGCCCACTGATAAAGGAGGGCAACATTATCACCAGACATGGACAGGGAGTTGCAATCTCCACCTCGGGTTAAAGAGCACTGCACATCTAACAATCCTGGCTTCAATTTGTTGCTTCTTTGCAGTCCAAATGTACTGCCCTATTGGTAAGCAAAATTCATGAGTCAAATACATTTGCTCATTTCCTATTCTGACATAGCCCGTTTGGGAACTACAAACGTAGATTGGCAATTTGTGCTTCAAAAGGCCAGTAAAGTTCAGAATTATGAGCATCAATGTTCTGACCATTTTGGTGTTATTGCTTAGCCTGCTGACTTGTCTGGGAGAAGAGGATAGAGAGAAAAAAAAATCATGTATCCCAACACCAAACTTCTCAACTGAAGATGCATTTCAAGATCACAGATCATGTGGCTCGGTGTCAAACTTTGTATGATAATGCTCCTGTGAAACACCTTGGGACATTTTTACTGCATTAAAGGTGCTGTGTAAATGCCAGTCGTTGTTCAAAACTGGGACCCCTGTATGGCTCAGTAAAATACTGAAATGTTCAATTACCCACCGAGCTTAATAACTGTGCATATTCTACTAAATTGTCAAGAAGATGTATACTGTTACCTGCATCTCTCTGAACATTTAGGGCCACTGGATAATGCCACAAGACATACTTCCTCTTTAACCACACCATAGTAGCCCTGCAATAACAACAGAAAACGCTGGAAAAACTCAGCAGGCCAGGCAGCATCCGTGGAGAGAGAAAGATGCTGCCTGGCCTGCTGAGTTTTTCCAGCGTTTTCTGTTGTTATTTCAGATTTCCAGCATCCGCAGTATTTTGCTATAGTAGCCCTGCAGTTGCCTGTACTACATTCTCCACGTTTCAGGAAACTTTTTTCCAACTAACTGTGACACACTGCAGAACTGGTCAGCCAGACAGGAAATAAAAACTGGTCAGCCAGACAGGAAATAAAAACAAGTTCTCAAAGTTGCAAGCAGCCCAGAAACAAGCCGTAGCTCTACACTGGATTACCTTGGAATTCGACCAAGAGATCACTTTCAGAAATTGGCCCTAACCAGTTTTAGAATCTTAAGAAATCATAGATTGATACAGCACAGAAGGAGGCCATTTGGCCCATCGTGATACTCTTTTTCTAAGACTTGGCCATCTTGGAGATTTTGCTGAATTGACACTACTTTGATCACTGCCGACAATTACACCGTTACAGTAGAACGCTGGGCCCAATCACACAACCCCACAGATAGCATCAATTTAATTGCAAGTAAATCCGTAGCTCAGACATAATGACAAGGGCAGGTACAAGGCCCCCTGGTCACCACCTTCCCTTTAGCTCTTGCTTGTTAAAGGCTTACCTTTCAGGCAATTATAAATGGGCTATGGGTGAACCTTCGGACCCTTCTTATTGTGAGGCCAATAACAGTGGAAGATGCAGCAATCAAGTAGACTGCTCTGTCCTGGATGCAGTTAAGCTTTCGTGTTGTTGCAGCTGCACGCAACCAGGTGCGCTCTTGCAGATGGGGTGAAAGGCACAGAGGGCAGAAGGCGAGCTACTCGCAGACCACCCAGCCTTTGCCCTGCTCTTGTAGCCATGATATTAATACGCCTGATCCTTGTCAACCTAGGATATTAGTGGTGGCACCAAGGGTTAGATGAAGATGGTTGGGCTTTTTTTTTGGAAATGGTCACTGGCTGGAACTTGCGACACAAATGGCACCTGCCATTTGTCAGCCCAAGCCTGGATGTTCCCAACATACTGCTATAGGCTGGCATCTGAGGTGTTGCTAACCGAGCAAAACATTAGAACTGTCAGCCAACAGCCCCACTACTGATTTGATGACAGGGCGAAGGTCACCGACAAAGCAGCCGAAGATCAAGAATGACTTTCAGCCACTGAAGGGTTTTCCTACTGACTAGGGAGCCCATTTTGCTAGGGATCCCAACTGCCAGAATCAGTCAAGTGTTGCCTTTGTGTCAAGGGCAGCCACTCTCACCTTTATTCTGGCATTCAGCTCTTCTAACCATTACTGGATCAAGGCTGTAATTAGGTCATGAGCTGAATGATTTTGGCGGAACAAGAACCGAGAATCGGTGAGCAGATTATTGGTAAGTAGGTGTTGTTTGATGGCACTACTGATTATTTCTTACGTCAATTTGCTGATAATTAGGACGAGGCTGATTGGCCAATTACCACCCTGCCTTCTGTGGACATGACATTTTCCACATGGTCAGGTAGATGCCAGTGTCATATTTGCATTGAATAGTCTGGCTAGTGTGCAGTATAGTTGGGATATTATTAGGGCTCATAGACTGTGTCCAGTCCCCTCAGCTTCCTCATGTGATGAATCGAATTAGCTGGACATTAGCATTTGTTTTGCAGCAGTTGTTTTACAAAGATCATTAAGAGTCAACCACATAGCCTGGGACTGGAGTTACGCATAGACCAGAAGGACATTAGCAGTTATCATTTTACCATTTTATTAAATTCAATTTCACAGCTTACCATTTGACCCTCACAACCTCTTGGTCACTAATCCAGTTCTATAACCACTAGGCTACCACACCCCTTAGTGGTAGCAGCAATGATATGTTTCATACCTTATAAGATAAACTTACCTTCAGCCTTGAAAAGTAGTGAATAAGAGGGATCCTAAAAGGTACCTGTAAAAGGGATATAAAAGATATTTTAAAAAGGTTAATCTGGAACATTATTTCAAGTTAAACCGTGAATAGGGGACACAGGTACAAACCAGTAAAAGGCAAGTTCTGGATGGTGTCAGGAGGCACTCCTGATCACAAAGAGTGACTAATATTAGAAATTGTCTTTTACTTGAGCAAAATCTTGAATCATTCAAGATGCAGTGGAAGTCATTATTGGCAGGGGAGGGAACCATAGATTTCTTGAGGATAAACTAAATGGGCTGAAAGATGTAGCTGAGTGAAGCCAATCTTTGTGAACCAGAATTATGGTTTACCTCCATTAGACTTTGAGCCAAATAAAAATAAATACTGGATAAGTTAGTGTTCATGGGCACACACACTTTTCCAGTTATATAATTTCTCAAAAGAAGAGGCTGATGAAAGGAGACACTTCAATCAAAGGCCTGAAATTTCAAATCATTAAAGCTATAAGATGAAAACTAAAATTCTAGGACTCCTTACAGACACACAATTAGTCAAATCCTACAAACTGCTGCTTGAATATCAGACCACACCTGGAGTACTGTGTACAGTTTTGATCTCCTTAACTAAGGAAGGATATACTTGCCTTGGAGGGGGTGCAACAAAGGTTCACTAGATTGATTCCTGGAATGAGAGGGCTGTCCTATGAGGAGAGATTGAGTAGAATGGGCCTATATTCTCTGGAGTTTAGAAGAACGAGGGGTGATCTCATTGAAACAAAATTCTGAGAGGGCTTGACAGGGTAGATGCCGAGAGGCTGTTTCCCCTGGCAGGAGAGTCTAGAACTAGGGATTATCATCTTAGGATAAGGGGTCAGCCATTTAGGACTGAGATGAGGAGAAATTTCTTCACTCAGAGGGTTGTGAATCCTTGGAATTTCTCTACCATAGAGGGCTGTGAATGCTCAGTTGGTGAGTATATTCAAGACTGAGAGCGACAGATTTTTGGGCACTAAGGGAATCAAGGGATTATGGGGATAAGGCGGGAAAGTGGAGTTGATGTAGAAGTTTAGCCGTGATCTTATTGAATGGCGGAGCAGTATGGCCAACTCCTGCTCCTATTTCTCATGTTCTTAAAATGTTACTATTCTAAAATCAATACCACTGTGCATTAAATAGAGATTGGAAATGTTTTGGAATCAATCATCCAGAGAACGAAAAAAACTCAAATTTCTGATGTAAACCACTGAAGGTGACAAAGGACAACCCACACCACAAGAAGTCAAGTACATATAAACAAAAACTTTACAGATATCCTTTCCCAGCACTACCTCCCTGATTAAAAATAGATACAAAAGATTAAGTGAAACTTAATAGAATTTGGTACATGCAGATCAAGAATTCAATATAATGGTAGCAAAGTGATTTGGCAAAATTAAATTCTATGCTTGGATCACATGGGTATTTGCATAAAGTCAACTGTACAAACAGGCTTTAATAACGCCTTTAATTCAATACCTTCCACAATGTTGTAATACATTTCAAATATAGAGACGACCACTGGGAGGGGTAAGACTTCTTCAAAGACGAGGAGGAGAAAAAGAAACAACTTGCACCATTTTCACACATCTCCTGATAACAGTATAGTTGAGATTACCTATCCACTCACACAAATAGTAATGTTGGAAGTTAGGGGGTGGGATGGGGGAGGAAAGGAGAGGGTGGGATTTATACACGCAAAGCTCCGGTTATGAAAATTTAAGAATAGGTATGACTGGGCTCCCCCGACGGCTCTGTTGGTTAATAGTGAGAGTATTTAGTGTTAGGTTCCAAGGTAGATGATATCAGCCAGGGCCACAGTAGGGGCACCACAAGAGCAAGGATAAATCTTCTATCGAACATAGGTTTTCAAAGTGGGTCCCAGGGAGTCTGAGGGGTCAGATTTGGGATACTGTATGCCAAGAGGAATGTCTTGATTTCTGTATTCTACATTTTTTTTGTATTTGTTGATTCTCTAGCATGTTATTTCTGTTGCTGTAAACGAATAGAAAATATTTTCTGAAATGACAGCACTGTTTTCCGTTGGGTACCGTTTATCAAGATGAGAGAATTATTTCCAAATATGAAACTATTTTGTATTCCCACAAGTGGCGTGTGGGTGTTTTTCATTCCAAAAATTATTTAGTATCTAGATTTTTGTTCTTTGCAGACCATTCAATACATACAGGTGACCTGCTCCCAGGCACTACCATGTTGCCAAAAGCTATCAAAATGGATAAGTGATGCTTGAATACATCGCATTCAATCCAATAGCAGACAAAACACTAGGTTATCGACTAGGTTACCTCCTCTACCACCCCCAGCACCCCTTCCCCTTCCCCTTCGCCCGGCACCTTCCCGTGCAAGTGCAGGAGATGCAACACATGCCCTTATACCTCCCCCCTTCCCACTGTCCAGGGCCCCAAACACCCCTTCCAGGTGAAACAGCGATTTACTTGTACTTCCTGCAATTTAGTATACTGTATTCACTGCTCACGATGTGGTCTCCTCTACATTGGGGAGACCAAACGCAGATTGGGTGACCGCTTTGCGGAACACCTCCGTTCAGTCCGTAAGGGGGACCCCGAGCTCCCGGTGGCCTGGCACTTTAATTCTCCACTCCACTCCCACTCTGACCTCACCGTCCTCGGCCTATTACACTGTTCCACAGAAGCGCAGCGTAAGCTCGAGGAACAGCACCTCATCTTTCGTTTAGGCACCCTACAGCCCTCTGGACTCAACATCGAGTTCAACAATTTTAGATCATAACCTCGGCCCCTATCACATTTATATTTTATTTTTTCATCCACCCTTTTGTTTGGCCCCCCCCCTTTTTTTTTTCTCCCAGAAGCTGGCAGCTGTCCTTCATTCTGCCAGTGCATTTCACACTTCATTTAGCCTCAACCTGTCACATTAACACCTCCTCTTGCCTTGATTATCTCTTAATGTCTCTCAATTTCTCCTTTTGTTCTTTCATCCCCTCCCCACTTTTCCCAGCTTTATCCTTGCTTTAAATCTATTTCATTTCCTGCTTTTTTCCAGTTCTGACGAAAGGTCTTCGACCTGAAACGTTAACTCTGTTTCTCTCTCCACGGATGCTGCCTGGCCTGCTGAGTTTTCCAGCGTTTTCTGTTATTTCGGATTTCCAGCATCCGCAGTATTTTGCTATCGCACTAGGTTATCTAGTTTGGATTCCAAATGTTTTATGCCACTGAGTATACATTCAAGTAATTTCTTGGAATCATTAGAATTGGAACCAGCACGAGTGAGCTCTGCTGCCAAGGCAAATGTCATAATATACAAGCGATCACTGCTAAGCTTACTTTGTCTAGTTAGTTGGCTGTTACACCCAAAATATCAGCAATAAACTTAGCACTAACGTAGTCAAACCTTTTGCCAAAACAATGCTTTATTAACCCACTACTAAATTGTACCCAGGTACTGTGGAAGACATCACAGCTATTGCCACCAAGCCTGAATCAAAAGCACTCAAAACCTAATCTGAATCATACTTGTTTGCGTGAATATAAAAAAACATGATTGTCACCAGCAGTGAGATTCGCTGCACAAACAGCACATTGTACTTCAATTTCAATTTACACTCAGCTTTCTGCACTTCAATACTAACAATGCAATGCAATACTTTAATAAAAAGTTACTCAATTGTTAAATATTTTCAAAAAAGGTACTTCTATAATGAGTTTAAAAATTCTAAAAATTGTGGTAGTTCATAAGAATTTCAAAAAATTGCAATTTCCCAATTTAATCGGCAAACAGAATATCACCTACACTCAAACAAAGCATCATTCACTTCTACTAAACAATGTCAACATTTTAAGTTGAACTTTTTACTAAGATAAGGAAGTAGTAGTCTGAAAATCTTGATGTCAATTAGCATACAGCAGCACCCACCAAGTAAGATTATTCCCCCACCACCCCGAGCATAAATTACACACAAAATATACACCACCTTCCCAAGATACAGATTGTCACTACATTTTGATTAAGGGTCTCGTAGGAATACTGTACACTGATAAGGGATGCTGAAATAGTCATACTAATCATTCTTGTATTCAATTTGTTTCAAGTACAGTTCCAATATCTCAAAAACAAATCATCAAAAGTAGAACTATTAACCTCTATTGCAGAACAGAGGTTGGATTTGAAGTAATCAGATATTGGATGCACGAGAAAATATTCAATATATAAGCAGAAGTTATTGTTTGACTCAGTTACCAGACTGAAGTCTACAAAAACTAATGAAACTTTAGGATATCAAAAATCCTGAACTAGTGGCCCTGAATTTGAGGTCAGCAGGGAAGTGAAGGCATTAGCTGCTGGCCCCGACGTACACACCACACAGGGATCTCTCACTCCCTGTGGCAAGAACTTCGGGTTTTCTGACCTTGAATTCAATCAACGGAACTTAATGGGGAGCCCCTTGTTCGAACTGCTGTGACGTCAACAAGCTGTCTAAGCAGCCAATCAAAATGCAGAATTCTCACAGACAGCGAATAAGGAAGTGGATAAGCCCTTAAAATTCTAACTTTTTAAAATAGTTAGAGAGCAAAAGAAAGGTTGGGGTTCTCACATGGGGAAAAGGCAAACCTAAAATAAGGATGCACAAACTTTTTAAAAATTCAAAAATTGAGGTTTCTTAAAAAAATGTATTATTAAAATGGACAAATTTGACACTGCACAAAATTAAAATTAGTTTTCCAGGCCCTTAACATTTGTTTAGCAGTAACAACACTGTTAAAATCCCCTGTGAAAACCCCAATTACACCGAATCCCTTTGGGTCTAACCGTACTTACTGCGGAACTTTGTCAGTTACAATGACTTGGGTGATTACACAGATTGCCGGCTCTGTGGGGGTGGGGGGCTGGGGGAGGGGGAAGGCACAGCGCAGCCTGTTTCAGAGCCATCAATGACAGACTGCAACTTCGGGATTTCCGCATGCGCCTTCGCCAAATCCCGACGTTGGTCAGTTTCAAAGGCGGTATGACGTACCGACCGCAAATTCAAGGCCAGTATTCTTTTCCACCACTATCTCAGTTGCAATTACGAGTAACCCATTCTGCTGGTTGAAATAGTCCTGGCCAAGAACATTAACCTTTCACAACCCAAATTATAGCTAGGGCTGGCAGTTAATTGCATTTAACTTCCATGATTAATGCGTTCATTCTTTTTGGCAATTAATGTTTTTAAACATGTTAATCGTGGCAGTTATGGAAATAAAAACTGGGTTGCAAAAAAAAAAAGGAGCTCCGATGTTCAATACCTAGTTTTCAAACACCACCTAACCTTCCTCTTACTTCAGTTTACTTGACAATGAATTTTCTGCTGCTTGCCTTTGTTGCTACTACTTCCGAGACATCCAATCTCTAATGGTGAGAAGTGTAGGAATAGGTAATTAAAAAATAAGGAGGCTGTCAATCAGGGATGATAGGGGCAGGGGGGGGGGGGGGGGGGAAGAGAGGAGAGAGAAAGAGGAATGCGTGATTCCGTTTTTTTTTAATAAAGGTTCATTGGATCGAATGATGGTTACTCGTATTTACTGTCAAATTGAGTTCCACAAATCACTGAATTATATAGAAAAACTCATTTCTATGTAATATCGGAAATAAAACAAACTTGAATGAGCCGGATATAGTCATTATATTAAATGTGATTAAAACACAGATTAACTGAGATTACCATCTTTAATCAAGAGATTAATGTCGATTTTTTATTTTTTTTTAATTGTTGCACAACCCTAATTATAACACTTCATTAGACTGGGCAATGCATCAAAACATACAAGTATGAATGATAATTTTCAAATTGGACATTGTAAAATTGTCTTATATTTATTACATTTAAGAAAATACTGAAATTCAGCAACATTTATGTTGGAACAATGAGAAAGCTAGTCTAATTAATTCTCAAATGTTAACTGTGCTTTGCATAGATACTAATAAAATTAGCACTAAAGTTTATTGTACATACAGTTTCTCAAAATTCAAATCGGCTTTCCATGAACACCTAGATCAACCTGGAGCCTGCTTGATGAGGTTTTTTTTAAAAAGGTTACACTGATATTTGGTCTGACTACATAAAAGCAGTGTCATAAAAATAAAGGCCGTTCAAATAATTACTTCTGTATTACTATAATTCGGCCAGATGGACCAAATGCTAAAGTTGTGCAAGCAAATTAAAGCCCGGCTCACCTGCAGGCACGACAGCAGAAGTACTACTAAAAAAGACAGTTTGACTGCATAATTGATAGACCATTCGACATCCCTTCAACTCTCAGCTGCTGTATAATTGTAATGCTGTTTTTTTAGTATTAGTTCATATGTTGTGCATTATATGGCTTAGTTACTTACCATAAGCAAAAAAGCACTTTACATTCACTTCCCAATTACAGGGCTAACCACTTCTAAAAAGCAGCAATGTCCTTCTAACTTGCACTTGAGTAACAGTATGTGCGATCTGCACTCACTGACATTGCACGGAGGAAAGATCAGTTTGGAATTATAAACTTCAATTAAACCACACTCTATTTTCAAGATCTGAGATCCCAATTGGATTGCTTTTTTGATGTCCTACTATATCCATTCTTCCATAGTGTAATGAAAACATTTGGGTCTTATTAAAATCTTTATTCATTGGCTACAAGGTATCAAGCTTGTGTTCAAATATACATGACACCTCATTATATACACAATGATAAACTCTTGAACTGTTTCCAGTGAGTGTTCAAATTTAGTTGATTGTCAATTTAGAATATAAAACTTGTAAGTGCTGTTTAGCATATAACTGCACAACAATGTACAACATAATCTAGTTATTTGCAAATAAATTGGTTGACAAAAAAACTGCTTGCAACACAAATGACTATGCTATTGTTGAGCCAGAAATAAGTTAGGATTTAGTAAAATGCTGAATGCATTAAATCTATATTAACACTACAATTAAAATATTTGACAAGTTCTGTATCTTTGTGCTGAATTTTAGGTACAAAATATATCTGCATGTTAACTTCTGCAAAAAATGCAAAACTCAACCTAAACATACACATTACAGTTTCACACTTGTCACTTAACACATTCTACAAATACTAGACAAGTTAAATTCTAACATAGTACGTTTAATGCAACAGTGATGTTACAAAATTTTGATACGATCACATCCAAAATATTAATTATTACCATTGAGTAGGCCATTAGTACAGTAACTGAGATGCGTTCAAATAATTAACCAATACTGTGTGGAGAGTATCTCGTATAGTTGGCTGAAGAACAAACAAATCTGTCCTACCCGCCAGAAGTACTTCAGAATAGTACCACTGTTAGAAATGCACATACAGGAAAGAATTTTCACATGAAAAAAAACTAAATTTTGTTTAATGGGGAAAGCACCTAGTCAATATACTCAGTTCCATTTTTCAGGTTCATTAGGCATTTATGTGAATAACCACAATGCACACCCATGTACTACTTACATTGTCAGCATTTCCTGGAACCTTTTGTCCAATTTGATTTCACTTAATTCCCACACTTCGACCTGCTCTCCACATTTTGTGTTCTTGATCTTTTTGAGAAGCCAAATACTAAATCATGTGCAACCAAATATTACTCAAAAGTCTTTATGACCTTTGTCCAGAGTAATTGTGATGCTTTCTTTCATACTGGCACCCCCAAAAAGCCTCTGATATCTTGACACAAAACATTGCTGACCTGGTACTGTAAAAAGTAAAAACCAGGAGAAAGCTATAAAATGTAAGAATATAATTTAGACAAGATAGAAGAGTTGGGACTGACATTTGGCACATGTCAAAGAAGGGTTGATTGCAACAAAGTGTTATGGTATTATGACAAAAGGATGCATTCATTTTACCACAGGGAGGAACTGAAACAGTTTCACCTGAAATGATTTTATGATCCACACAAAGCATTAACACTTGGGGCAGAATTTCAGAGACTGATCCAGCAAACTACAAACATGGAGTGATTTATTTTTGCTACAGTTCTGTATATAAACAATCTCAATGGTACATGGAGAAAAATAATGCAGCACTGGGTTACAGGAATGTAGAGCAATAAATTTCAAACTTTAGCCTGGGACACCCTCTTCAAATATTGATACATTCCTCACTGCAAATACACTTACAAAAAAAAACTATAATATTCTTGCACAGCAAACTGGTTGATAAAATTTCCATTTACATTTTCTAATTATGGTCCAAGTGGGAGGATCTTTAGACAATTGCCTTGACATGAAGATATCACCATTTTATCCCAACGGTCCTTGAACACTGGTTTACTCTTCTGTCAAAGGGTCTACAGTTGAAACAAACTTATTTTCAGATGCTGCTAGACCTGTGTATTTCTAGCATTTTTTGATTTTATTTCATATTTACTGTTTGTTTTCCTTTTGTCAGACATCCATTATTGGATGAGCAGAAATTTCCTCCAATTAAATATTGGGAAGACCAAAGCCATTGTCTTCGGTCCCTGCCACAAACACCATTCCGTAGCCACTGACTGCATCCCCGTCCTTGGGCACTGTCTTGAGGCCAACAGTGTCCTATTCAATTCTGAGCAGAGCTTCCGACCCCATATCCTCTCCATCACCAAGATCGTCTACTTCTACCTGCGTATTACCACCCGTCTCCCCCCACCCACACCCCGCCAATCGGCTGCTGAAACCTTCATCCATGCCTTTGTTACCTCCAGGCTCAACTATTCTAATGCTCTCCTGGTCGGCCGCCCACCCTCCATAAACTTCAGCTCACCCACAACTCTGCTGCCCATATCCTAACTCGCACCAAATCCCATTCACCCATCATCCCTGTTCTCGCTGACTTACATTGGCTCCCGGGCTGGCAATGCCTCGAATTTATAAATCTCATCCTTGTGTTCAAATCACCCCATAGTCTCGCTCCTCCCTCTTTCTGTAACATCCTCCAGCCCTACAACATCTCTGCACTCCTCCAATTATGGCCTCTTGCGCATCCCTGATTTTTGTCGCGCCACCATTGGCAGCCATGCCTTCAGCTACATAGGCACCCAAGTTCTGGAATTCCCTCCCTAAACCCCTCTCTCTTCCTTCAAGGCGCTCCTTAAAACCTACCTCTCTGACCTGTTCCAATATCTCTATGTGGCTCAGTGTTAAATTTTGTTTGATAACGCACTGTGAAACACCTTGGAACATTTTACTATGTTAAAGGCGCTATATAAATGCAAGTTGTTGTTACTTGTAACCAAGTCTTCTGGTGTTCAATAACATTTAGTGCTTCACGGTATAAAAATTTTGTTGAAGTATTTTCTTTTAAAACTAGCAACTGGAGTACATAATATAAGCAACAAATTGAATTACAGTAAAACACTGCTTACAATGTAGGGTGCACATAATGCAATGGAATCAAAATAAAATCGAATTAAATTTAGATTGTAAAGGATTGCGTCTGATCTGTGTAGAATTGTTCTTTACTGTAACCTTTTTGACACTTCATAAAAAAACTTGTTGGAACAAGCAACCATGATCAAACTTGTAGCAATCGAAGCTGTAGTGAACATGTTTGTGCAGCACTGAATTGAATGAGGCCAAATTTCTGTTGTGATGAGTTATATTCTTTAGATGCATACTGTATGACTTGATGCAACACAAAACCACTGTTCGATTTTGCAAAATAGTGATTTGACCTTATGTTTACATCAACATTGGTTTATAAAGCTGGATTTGTGTTTTGATTTAATGATGCAATACATTTGAATAGCAAATGTACTGCTAACAGTTTGTTAATTTGTGTGCGACTAATATTGCTATTTATCGAATTAATGTACATTTCACATTTTCATTTGCCTTAGGCTGTTACTTTGTTTCCCCCCGCCTTCTGGGCTGCACATTTCCCACATCAAGGAGGGCGAGCAGAGCAGGTTGCCTTCTCCAAGACCATCACATATGCTGTTCCTGACTGAATAGAGGAGTCACACAAGAGTCTTCAGAGGTTCTAGCGGAGAGAGCAAGTGCCAAATTGTATCTATGCTATAGCACCTGTGCCAATTATAATGTTACTGCACTAAAATGTGTTCATTGAGTAGTACATACTTAAGCATTCTAGATACGGTCCTGCATTCACTGTTTTCTGGTGCAGAGAAGGGAAGGAGGACAAAATTATGGGGAATTATTCACCAATCGATAAGTTGGTAACACAAACTTCACCACGACCTGCCCAAACATGCTATACCGTCATTTAAGGTGTGAAAATGATCCTGTTAATTTTACCAAAGCAGTTGCGAATTCAGAATAGGATTTTCCTTTTTGCATTCATCTGACTTTTTGATTAAGGACAAACAAACTTACATTTATATCGCACCTTTTATTTCCTCAGGACACCCCAAAGCATTTCAAAGCCAATTAATTAAGTGTAGTCACTCAGGTTTTGCAGGCAAATGTGGTGGCCAAATTGCATACAGCAAGGTCCCACAAACAGCAAATTAGATAAATGACCAGCTAATTTATTTTTGTGGTGTTGGCTGAGTGATGAATGTTGGACAAGACATCAAGAGACTCCTTGCTCTTCCTCAAATAGCATCATGGGATTATTTCATCCACTTGAACTGTTTTAACATCTCATCCAAAAGAAGGCATCTTCAACAATGCACCCTTAGTACTGCGGTGTGAGCCTAGATTATGTACTCAAGTCCTGGAGTAGGCCTTTGACTCAGAGGCAAAGTGCATCCACTGAGCCAAACCAACACTTTAATATTAGCTGGGGTAATTTCACCCAAGTATTTCAACTCATGCACTCAACTCTTCTGAGAACAGTTCATCGCCCCATTATGCATCAAGATTGTAATCATTACAAATACTAACCAAACAGCACTTTAGAAAAAGCCTTACTTACAACTAAGGGAACCTGTGGACCCCTCTATCCTTCAATTATAAAGTTTGCAACCCCATACCTGTGATGCAGTTACAACTAAATTGTTCTACCATAAAAGCAACCTGGCATAAGACTATGATGTACAAAGCACTTCAGTTATCTCAAGATTTCCTATTCCAGTATTAAACTGGAATAATTATCAACATGTTACAAGCGTGCAGTGCTATACAGATCCATAAGAATTTACATGGCATAATTTTTGATCCAAGATTGCAGGAATTGATCTACTTTCTTATCTAACTGCATTGCTTTTTAATGAATGTGATCTTATGATAAACATGTTACAAATATGAATGTCTAACAACTTTTAAAACTTAGCCTGTAAAAGGTAGAAAAACCAACATTTGTTCTTATGTTCTATTTGCTCCCCTTCTGTTCATCCACTCTAAAAGCCTCTTGTTGGAGCATAATAAAATACGTAACTATATTTGATTTGCTTTAAATTCTGCTTATAGTAGGCAATCTGAAAAGTCTGAATGTTAGCAAAATGTTACAGGTTGCAGTACTTCTCCACTGTGTTCGTTTTATTGTATAACAGGTTGAATGGTCAACACTCAACTCCACTCTGAACCACAATTCAGCAAAACTGGTCAAACTACATGGCTGTAAAAAATAAAGGTTTTCACAATATACTCAACCTTATTCATATGTAACATTAAAAGTTTACACTTTGCAATTAAATCATAGGTATTGGTATTACAGGACATGAATCTATTGCATTTCCATTCTTATACTTTTGTTTTTAAATGAAGTTAACAAAAGCAAAATATCTTTGGTGTAACTACTATGACATATTACCCACTTAATCCTACTAATTCAGATTTATTCCCCCTGTTCCCAGGCACCAGCAGTCCTGCCAAAACCTCATCCAAGTGGCCAATCTTTAAGAGTCTAGACAATGTCATCAGGTTATTTGACCATAGAAGACAGCATCACAGTCAAGTCCAACACAGATCTCACCCAACGTATATGCACATACACACACACTTTGAAGTAGAAGTGACAGGATATCAAGAACAGAGACTCTGGCTAAGGTTCCCTCCCTAGCCCGGGTTAGGAGTCCAACTGTAGCAGCCCAGCTGCTGCCCGAGCGGAGATCAGTGAACACATACAAGGGATTGAATGAGACACCACCCAAATCAGAATAGCACAATTACATATTAGCTTTAGCAGCTGAACCTTTTGGAAAAGCATCCATTTCAGATATTTATCTATTACTGGGTGGACTAAAGTTAAATTAATTATTTCATTTCACCTTTAAATATTTTGCATGGAGACAGTAAAAAAGCCTATTGCAAAATATTTGAAATATATTAAAACCAATTCAATAAAAATGCTTTACAGCACACAACACCTGTTGTTCCCATACAAGCTTTGCCTTACTGCATGATTACAAGATGCCTTAGACTTGTAAAAGGTAAGTTTGGGCCCATACGTAAAAAACAAATGTTACAATTTTTTGTAGAAAATGTATTTTCAAATCATCCACATCATTATCTTAATATTCTTTCTACAATATTTCTCATTGTGGATTTTGACTATCATGTCCAATTATTTAAATGAAGAAATGTTAAAAACAAAAATCGATGGAATATATAACAGGCTGTTGTTACATTACAAGACAATACCACAGGAGAATCAGATGACCAAGCAGATATCAATCTTGCCTGAGCTGCACTACATTCTTGTAACATTCTTAAGCCTGTTACTCTTCATAATAAAAATATATACAGATGGAGTTTAGGAACCAATTTGTTTTTTCAGGGGACAATGCAGAGCATCACAACAGGTCTCTGCAACTGATTATAGAACATACATTTATCTTCTGCTTCAGCAAGTAAAAGTCCCATTTGTAACCTAACATAGTTTGTTAGCAATAGCCTGCCCTGTATCTGAAACTTCAGTAGTAATACTTGTCAAAATCCATAAACCACTATTTTTCTATGTACATTTTAAATATCTAGGTATGTTTGAGGCAGTAATACATCAAGAGAATCCAGTCTACATTAAATAATAACCCCAATAAGTTTTGTTCTTGCAACTGAACAAATGTCAACTCCACAAACTAATTTTGATACATTTTAGACTGTGTAGTACAACATATATAGTGACTGCTACTCCTCTAGAACATAGTTAAAGACAGTACCACTGCAATTAAAATGACAGTAAGTACTTCAGATCAAATCACACAGTCCAATCAGCTACTCCAGTCTATGTATTATAACAAAAATATGCTGGAGCATTTCAAGGACATACATCTTTGGATACAGATGGCAATAAACTAATCCTAGTTTCACTCCAGCAGTTAATAACCATCTGAACCCCAACAATGTGGTACATACAACCTTATTCCACGATATTGCTTAGTTTCACTGCAGGCTACAGATAATTAGCATTTATGATAGATAATAGAATAACTAACAACTGCCTATAAGGCAGGTCCTGTATTATTTTAAAACTATATTCGATTCAAGCTTTTTTTAAAGTCTTGATTTTTTTGTTATTTGTAGAAAAATTACAAAAGAATTGGGTTACCTAAGAGTGGAGAATACAGATGTGTGTTTTACCTCTACTGCACACATTTTGCATTAATCTATAATGGTTAAAACTATATGGTCCATATTCTAGAATCAAACTGCCTATCTGTCTGTCTGGCTGTGTTGCTTAAATTACTTGATTTTTCCTCCTAAAAGATAATTTCACAATTATCGTTTTAAATATACTGCAAAGGTCCGGACCGACAGGTTGAGCTTTTTAACCATTTTACTGAATTCTTCCCTCCCACAGCTGAACGCCCATCAGAGAGATTCGAGAGCCGCCCATTAAACAGACCGAGAGCCGTGGCAGTACCTGAGAAGTGGCGGCCGCGACTCGGGCCCCCCTCCACACTCGCCCTTGTCGCCGGGATTTCCTGTCGCTCTTTCCCCGAGATCCTCCTCAGTCTCCACGCATGGCCTCGGCCTTCCGCTTAATGTTGCTCGATTAAATGTCGCAGACTCTGGAGCAGGAGCAGCAGCCTGGGTGCCTATGCCGGGGTGGGGGTACAGCCAGCCGGTGCCTGCCCACTCTCTCTCTCTTTCTCTCTCGGTGTCGGATACTATTCCAGTGTCTCAGCGCGGCCGGCGGCGCCGCTCTCCCAGCTCGGTGCTCAGCTCGCCTCTGCCGACCACACCCAGAGCCCGGGACCTTGGCAACAGCAGAGAGGGGAGGGGGGGATGTCAGCGCGCCCCGCGCACGCAACACTCAGCTACAGCCTCGGACGGAAAGCTAAGCCGCACTCGGCGCCGATAATGACCGCATAAATTACACAAACCGTCACTGCTGTTCACATAATTCTTCCAAATCTTTCCAAACTCCGGAATGGCCAGCCGCTCCCCCCGGACAGAAAGTGTTCCGGCCCTAAAGCAATCCTGCTTCAATAACAGCTTGAAGGCGGGACAGGCAGATTCATTAAAAAATAACCAGCCGTTAAAAGTCAAAATAGGTACTGGTAATGTAAGCGCCTAAAATTTATCACAATATATTTGTGTATTTTTCGTTGTGCCTACTCATTATGAATGCAATCCCCGCCTGACAGTGGTACAGTTTCTCACGGCTAACGGCGGAGGGTTTGACTATCAGCAGAAAATGGAAGGGAGCTGAGATTTAAAACCAAAAGAGCACCCGCGGTATCTTAAATCAGCGGGATTAAGGCTTGATATGATACTTTACACGTTAACTTTTTTTTGTTTGAAACTGCTTTTACTGCTAAACAGGTGGATTCCCTTGGACATTGGAGCTCGTCGCTGATTGGCGGTTGCCATGGGAATTGAGGCATTGACGTAGGGAGCGGCGGGGTCTGCAGTGCTCCGACTTGTTTAACCCCCAAAGATAGCAGCGTCGTCCGGCACCCAACACATACTGTCACAGGGTGCAGCAGGCGACACTTACATCCATGCGTTTAAAGAAAACACTTGTTCAGACTCACACATCACTGCGTGCATCCGCTCAGAGGAGGTAGACGGCCAATCTTTGCAAAGGAGCCACTTTAAAGCTCCATGAAGTCGACTGAACGGCTGAAGTATGCCTGACCGTACAGATAAATACATCCGTGCTGCATCAATATACGCTAGCATTACAGCAAGATTTCCTTCTGTTCGCCGTTGACGTTATTTACATGTGTGGGACTGTAATGCATATACATCATCCAAACAGTAGAGATGGAAAAAAGTGCGAATGTTGGAAATCTGAAATAAAAACGATGCTGGCAATACACAGCAAGTCAGGCAGGGTCTGAAAAGATAGAAAGGTTAATATTTCAGGCAGATCTCAAAGACGCTGATAGCCTAGCTGTAGATTTCCAGCATACTGACCTAACATTTCTACATTGTCATAACATCAATGTATATTGAAGTATTAACATTAAATAAAATCCTTTGGCAGCGGGTACCTCATGTGTTAATACATTATATGATGTTTCCAATAATATGTTCTTTACATGAGTAAAATACCAGTTGGGATTATGTGCAGCCAAGTCTGTTGTCAGGTTTATCAAATTCCATCAAGCTTGCAGTACTACCGACCCTCTGTCGTTCTCGCTTTATGTATAATTTCTTGGGACATTGAAAAACGGTCTTGTATTGCAGATTGTATTGTATTTGGAATTCTGATAGAGTCCCTCCTCAAACATAACCAGTCTTTGTATAATACTAACTGACCTGCTATGTATTACTACCATTTTCCGTTTTTATTTCAGATTTCTAGGAATCTCTTTGTATCTCTTATAACGGAGATTCCATCTGTTTGTTGATAGGTAGTTCTACTGCCCTGACCTAAATTCATCAACCCTATGATAATTATTAAAAATTGCTGCTTGGAGTGTGCCCGTTATTCCCATTTTCCAATCTGTTTTGAAAAGATTTTCCTGAAATTAATCAAGTATCAGTGATCTGTGACAAACTGCTCTGTATTTCGCGATGCATCATTTTTCCAGAGACTACTTTTCAATTTTGTCTGAGTTAAAAAGTCAAACGGGGAAAATCATTTTTAGCGGATTAGAAAGCGGGAATATTGCATTCAATTGAGCAATTTGATTGTTCTTGTACAACTACTCCGCCATTAAGTATTGAGTAATCTCGAGTAAACGATTATTTTCCAATGCACCAATATGCAGGTTCACCACATTTTGCAGCCAGGGTAGCGCAGTAAGTACACAATTCTTAATATAAATATCTGGAGTGAAATTCTCTTCTTATGTGGGCCAGGACATATGTGCTTCATAAAGCACATTTGTTCACTCGTGTATATGGGCTTTCCATTATAGAACATATTTTCTATCCTGTTTCAGTGCATATATGTCCATATGCATCCACTAATCCGGCACGCTGTAATAAATGCTGTAGAAATTAGATTCCGCAAGAAAGGTTCAAATTGGACCAGACTACCAACCCTACCTTCTCCCCATCACAGTATCTAGCTATTTCTTAAGTGAATCCTAAACACCCTTACTAACAACATCTTCTGGCTGTTGATCACCTTCAATGTAAAGAAATACTTTTTTTTATTAGTTCATGGGATGTGGTCATTGCTGGCAAGGACGGCATTTATTGCCCATCCCTGATTGCTCTTGAGAAGGTGGTGGTGAGCCGCCTTCATGAACCGCTACAGTCCGTGTGGTGAAGGTACTCCCACAGTGCTGATAGGGAGGGAGTTCCAGGATTTTGATCCAGCGACAATGAAGGAATGGCAATATACTTCCAAGTCAGGATGGTGTGTGACTTGGAGGGGAACTTGGAGGTGGTGGTGCTCCCATATACCTGCTGCTCTTGTCCTTCTAGGTGGTAGAGGTCGCGGGTTTGGGAGGTGCTGCCGAAGAAGCCTTGGCGAGTTGCTGCAGTGCATCTTGTAGATGGTACACACTGCAGCCACCGTACGCCGGTAGTGGAGGGAGTGAATGTTTAAGGTGGTGTATGGGGTGCCAATCAAACGGGTTGCTTTGTCCTGGATGGTATCAAGCTTCTTGAGTGTTGTTGGAGCTGCACTCATCCAGGCAAGTGAAGCGTATTCCATCACACTCCTTACTTGTGCCTTGTAAATGGTGGCAAGGCTTTGGGGAGTCAAGAGGTGAGACACTCCCCGCAAAATACCTAGCCTCTGACCTGCTCGTGTTGCCACAGTATTTATGAGGCTTGTCCAGTTAAGTTTCCTGTCAATGGTGACCCCCCAGAATGTTGATGGTGGGGGATTTGGCGATGGTAATGCAGTTGAATGTCAAGGGGCGGTGGTTAGACTCTCGCTTGTTGGAGATAGTCATTGCCTGGCACTTGTGTGGCACGAATGTTACCTGAAGTTTACCTTAAATCTACCCATCATAACCCTCAACCAACTTGTCCTGGTAGTCTGACATAACTGTATTACTTCAGGTTACTTTATCTTGTTAAGTTTCTTTTATAACTTTTTAAGGTCCCTCTGAGATGTATATTTTTGGGGCTCGAGAGCTTTAGCTTATCGAGCTAGTCCTTATAGCTTTTCCTCTGACACCAATGGTTATTTCTGCCCTCTGTACTGCCTCTCGCGCTGGGTAGTTCATTAATGTTGCAGCATTTGTATGAAGTATTCAAGGTGCAGTCTAACCAGGAAACTGAACAGCTTCAGCAAAACCTTTGAGGACTTGACCTGAACTAATGTGACAATATAACATAGCATTCTATTAGTTTGGTTTAATGCTGCCTCACACAGCACCAGTGACAACTTGCACTTACAACAGTGACTACACTTCAAAAGTACTTCATTGGCTGTAAAGCGCCTTGAGACGTCTGGTGGCCGTGAAAGGCGCTATATAAATGCATGTCTTTCTTTTATATTGCACCTTTAATATAGCAAATGACTCAAAACACTTTACAAAGAGAAAATGTACACCAAGCAGGAACTTGGGAGAAGAGTTAGGGGATGTGCTCTCAGGCACAGTTGAATAACTAGAATTTGAGAAGGCTTTAGAAAATGTGGAGAGATGTGGCAAGGTGGAGGGTTTCAGGAATGGAGTTCCAGAGTGCTTGGGCATGATGACTAAAGGCTCTGCCATTGATGTAATAGTGGTAAGTGGAGGCCAGAAACAGGTGAGCGGATGGTACAAGCTGGAACATAGGGCTGGAGAAGGCATACTATATCCCACAAATGTTTCACAATGTCACCCCTGGTTGTGGAATGACTACTGGAGGGATTGTGGCACATACTACATTTGGTTGTTCCCTCCCATTCAATCATTCTAGGAATCAGTCTCAAAGCTGCAGTAAACAGGACAGACTCAGAATCCCTGGCCTATGGCCATTGGGACTACCTACTGGAAATACAGCCCCTCGTGCAACATGCAGGCTAGCAAAATTGATAGCTGCAAGGGGATGCATTCCCCACTGTGACAATCACTCCTTTCTTACAGCAAGCATGAGGGTGCATATTTGTGAAACATTTGCCAATTGAAGTGGTCTGCGCTTCGAAATCAAGAGCTATCATGCAGACTGGAGCCCTTTTCCAGCAGTTCAGATGACTCTGGCACTTAAGACCACCCTCCAAAGACAGAATGGGACCGCAAACTAATGACCATCTCCCAGTCCCTCACAGAGGCACAGTGACCTACCCTGCATAGACAGGAACCTTGCTGTCGTCCTAACTCACCATACTCCAGGGACTCATCAAATTATCTCAACCCTCAAAACAATGTGTAGTTCCCAACATGTGCACAATCATATTAGCAACCCTACATGTGCCAACATATCCTCATGTGAGTATTGTGTGGCAAAATTGTAAGTGACTTAACAAAATACTAGTCATTGCACTTAGGGAGTCAAGACCAATTGTAGTCTTCAAGTGAAGCAGGGTTAGAGGGACCACCAAGCAGATCACTACCTGTAACTATGTTATTTCTGACACTGAACATAATTATAAGATAGAACATTATGTTTTATTTTTTCTCATTTATAGCAAAGATCTTTTACTTTTAATAATTTATATTGGTTGTTTTCTAAGTAGAATACTGCATAGTTTGCAGTGTAATACAACATTTAAATGATTTGTTAATCCAACTAAACCTAGCACATTCTCAACTGTGTCACTTGTGTATCTTGTGCTCTGTTGTTTTGCTCCACCAGTTCTGGCCTCCATTATTGGTGGTCATGCTTTCAGCTGCCTAGGCCCTAAGCTCTGGAATTCCCACCCTAAACTTCTCTGCCTCGCTACCTCTCCTCCATTAAGACGCTCCTTAAAACCTACCTCTTTGATCAAGCGTTTGGTCATCTGTCCTAACATCGCCTTATGTGGCTCAGTGCCAAATTTTGTTTGATAACACTCCTGTGAAGCACATTTTACTATGTTAAAGGTGCTATATAAATGCAAGTTGTTATTGCTGTGATATCACACAGGGACTCACTACACTTTAAATGTAGACATTAAATGGTCAACCAGAATTTTGTTTTCCTTATCCCAATTTTCTCATAATTTCTTACATTCACTTCTGGAGATAAGTTACTAAAGTTGGGGTATAGTTCAGTGGGTGCCAGTTGCACTCTAGTAGTTTGCTCGAGTGGCCTTTCTTTACGTGTGAATCTAGATATATGCATTTGACTATGAGGAGCATAATGTCTAATCCTATCTCACCCGTTGTCCATAGGATCACTGGATAGTGATCAAAGCATCTCCATTGCCTAACCTTTGAGATCGATTAACTTAGCACATTCCAGGGATTGACATTCCTGATTTGTATAACCACACCACATGGGTTCATTTACAAAATGAACCATTGGGGAGTGGCAGAAATGTCTTTTTAACTAAATTGTGTTCTGACTTTCCAAAACATGAAAGTAAATCAAAACCAAACCAAAAAATACTATCTATAGTCAAAACTTCTTACTGTCATAAATTTCTCCAATGTCAACTTTTTCTGCATTCACATCATGCCGTGATACTGTGGTTAAAGTAGCAGATAATATTAGATATTTCTAGCACTTTGACAATACGAATTGTTTAAATAAAGTAAGGGAACTGTAATGTCCAACATATTAGTAATGTAATGTTGCTTTAACAATATTATGGGATTGTTATATCCTGTTATGACCATATAAAGCATTATCGGGTCCTGCTGTCATCTGCCAAAATAGCTCACTATTCCAGAATCATTCTGGAATGCAAAGATAAACCCCGGCTCCTATTCTCTACTGCTAACCATCTTCTTAAACCCCTCTCCCCTGTCTCCTCCACCCTCACCTCCAATAAGAAGTGTGAGGAGCTCATGGACTTCTTTGTCTCTAAGATTGAGACCATTCGTTCAGCTCCCTCTGCCACTTCCCTTCCTTCCCCTAGCCCACTGGGCCAAACTTCCTCTAAGATTCCCCCCTGCCCGAGCCCTGAACTCACATCTTTCTCCAGTTTCTCTCCGATCTCCCCTCATGACCTCTCTGCACTCATCTTGTCTATGAGACCCACCTCCTGCTCCCTCAACCCTATTCCCACCAAACTGCTGACCACCCAACTTCCTTTTCTGGCTCCCATGTTAGCTGATATTGTTAACAGTTCTCTCTCCTCAGGTACTGTCCCCCTCTCCCTCAAATTTGCCATCATCACCCCTCTCCTCAAAAAAAACCCTTGATCCCTTCGTCCTTGTAAACTACCGCCCCATCTCCAGCCTCCCTTTCCTCTCCAAAGTCCTTGAACGTGTTGTCGCCTCCCAAATCCGTGCCCATCTTTCCCGCAATTCCATGTTTGAATCCCTCCAATCAGGTTTCCGCCCTTGCCACAGTACTGAAACGGCTCTCATCAAAGTAACAAATGACATCCTTTGTGACTGTGACAAAGGTAAACTATCCTTCTTCGTCCTTCTTGACTTGTCTGCAGCCTTTGACACGGTTGACCACTCCATCCTTCTCCAACGCCTCTCCACCATCGTCCAGCTGGGTGGGACTGCACTCGCCTGGTTCCATTCTTATCTATCTAATCATAGCCAGAGAATCACCTGCAACAGCTTCTCTTCCCGCTCCCGCATCGTTACCTCTGGGGTCCCCCAAGGGTCTATCCTTGGCCCCCTCCTATTTCTCATCTACATGTTGCCCCTTGGCGACATCATCCGAAAACACAGTGTCAGTTTCCACATGTACGCTGATGACACCCAGCTCCACCTCACTACCTCTTCTCTCGACCCCTCCATGGTCTCTAAATTGTCAGACTGCTTGTCCGACATACAGTTCTGGATGAGCAAAAAATTTCTCCAATTAAACATTGGGAAGACTGAAGCCATTGTTTTCGGTCCCCACCACAAACTCCATTCCCTAGCCACTGACTCCATCCCACTCCCTAACATCTGTCTGAGGCTGAACCACACTGTTCGCAACCTTGGTGTCATATTTGACCCTGAAATGAGCTTCCGATCACATATCCGCAGCATAACAAAGACCGCTTACTTCCACCTCCGTAACATCGCCCATCTCCGCCCTTGCCTCAGTTCATCCACTGCTGAAACCCTCATCCATACCTTTGTTACCTCTAGACTTGACTATTCCAATGCACTCCTGGCTGGCCTCCCTCATTTCACTCTACGTAAACTTGAGGTGATCCAAAACTCGGCTGTCCATGTCCTAACTCACACCAAGTCCCATTCGCCCATCTCTCCTGTGCTCACTGACCTACATTGGTTAAGCAGCGCCTTGATTTCAAAATTCTCATCCTTGTTTTCAAGTCCCTCCACGGCCTTGCCCCTTCCTATCTCTGTAATCTCCTTCAGCCCCACAACCCCCTGAGATATCTGTGCTCCTCTAATTCTGCCCTCTTGAGCATCCCTGATTATAATCGCGCAACCTTTGGTAGCCGTGCCTTCTGTTGCCTAGGCCCTAAGCTCTGGAATTCCCTGCCTAAACCTCTCCGCCTCGCTACCTCTCTTTCCTCCTTTAAGATGCTCCTTAAAACCTACCTCTTTGACCAAGCTTTTGGTCACCTGCCCTAATTTATCCTTATGTGGCTCAGTGTCGAATTTTTTGTCTTACAATACTCCTGTGCAGCGCCTTGGGACATTTTACTATGTTAAAGGCGCTATGTAAATACACGTTGTTGTTGTTGTTGTTGTCTAGCTGTTGGTTCAATTATCTACATATTTTGCTTAAATACATAACCAGAGAGAGCAAGTTGTATCGTGAATGCAGAAACGTAGAGAGTAAAAGATCCAAACTTGACAACATTAAGCCTCTATGTAGTTTGTTCATTAATATATTATAGGGCCATAAACAATCCACGGATTTAGACATTACAGAAATTCTTCCAGGAACAAAGACAAAATATTGTAGAAACCTAATTTATCACGTGTAATCATCATGTGCATTAAGAAAATGTTGGCTAGTAATCAGGTACATAACAAAAACTGAATCAAACATTCTGATGGTAGCACAATCCATAGGATTTCATTACTGTTGTGTGTCTTACTGCTTTGGCATTTTATCCTTTAGAATGTATATCAGGTGCAGATGGAAATAAATGATTAGTTTAAAAAATAATGGATGTTACATCAGACCCTATTGAATCGTGACAAGTACCAATAACAGAAAAATCATGCCAGAAATTAGGTGCTGGAGAGTGCATCAGTGTGGCAAAAGTGCAAGGGTAATTGTTGAACATGAGTAGACCGTGAGGCACACAATACTTAAAAAAAAAGTTTGCTGCATTCGGAATTGAACAGGAACGGACAGAGGAAAGAGGCAGTGAAAGCAAAAATAAAGTGAAGATCTAGAAAGGCGACAAACAAAAGTAGAAACAAAACCAAATAAAAAGACAGCTTTAAAAGAGACAGTGAAGAACCTGGATAAGACAAGAAAGAGCAGAAATCCTCTCCCTACCCCATACACCCAGGCTCCACTGTACTTTGTTCTGTCCTTGTATTATCTACTGTTTTAGTTCTGTTTCCTGATTCTATGTGCTTACTGTTTGGGTTTCAAGAAAAAAGGCTAGAAATCAATAGAAAAAGAACTGGAAACCAGACAAAAGTTAAAACAGAAAAATTATAATTTGGGGATGCGTGTGAAAACTAATTGTGAAAAAGCAAATAGTAATTCCCAAAAAATGGAAGAGAAGAAGGCTCATGAACAGATATAATATAACACGTTCAGTCACATTGGCAAATTGGTTGCAAATTTTAAAAAAATAATAAACGAGTAAGAGAGAGGAAGGAACTGGAAACTTTAGTTCGTTTGTGCAACATAAATTAATTACTGACAGTAAGAAGTAAAGCCTGGATCATGAATCAACATATTATAACTGGTAATATGGGATTGAATCGATTAATAGAGGAACTAAGAAGAAAAATGTGACTAACTGAAAAGGTTAGGCATGAACAGCAATGGAATTATTGGCAATCTTGGAGTATTAAGAAGCAAAGAGGAATCAATAAATGATAACTGAAAAGAAATGAAGAAAATATCAACATAAAAATAGAAAATTATGAATAAGTACTACAATAACCTGGATAAATCAGGGAAATGTCAGAAAATGTTAAAGTAACTGTAAAGAGTCAGTAGAAATAAGAATATGAGTCCAGAATGACTGTGTGGAAATTTCAAATAAAGAGGGTCGAAAAACGTGCGATATCGGATTGTCCACCTGTTATACAATCTGCCCGATTTTCCTATCCATTGACTTCCCTCATCAGAATTACCCCATCGGAGAACCAGGGAATTCTGTTGTTTGCCAAAGTTGAAAGTTCCGGCATCTTTGTGATATTAACATACAAATGCTTAACGTGTCCATATAATATTCTTTTATCTTCTATTTTAACAGAGACATTAATTTATTTAAAATTAATGGGTAATACCTCCATTGAGATAGTGCCTTGCCTTCCCAGACGCCCCCTTCCACCCCACCGATGATCCTGAGGCCAGCTTGATCCTCCGGTGGCTGGCCCTGATCTCTTGCTTACCCATCCCCCCCCCGCCACCCCCTGCCTCACCTGTCCCTCGACGGCCGTGATCTTCTGTTGCCTCCCCCTCACCCCGGTCCCTCGACAGCCGTGATCTTCTGTTGCCTCCCCACTCCTAGTCCCTCGACGGCTACGATCTTCTGTTGCCTCCTCCCCCCCACCCCAACCCCAGTCCCTCGATGGCCGCGATCTTCTGTTGCCTCCCCACTCCTAGTCCCTCGACGGCTACGATCTTCTGTTGCCTCCTCCCCCCCACCCCAACCCCAGTCCCTCGATGGCCGCGATCTTCTGTTGCCTCCCCACTCCTAGTCCCTCGACGGCTACGATCTTCTGTTGCCTCCTCCCCCCCACCCCAACCCCAGTCCCTCGATGGCCGCGATCTTCTGTTGCCTCTTCCCCCAGTCTTCCAGAGGCCAGCACCAGCCCCCACCCAATCCCTCCCTCCCTCCTCTGTGTGGCCTAGTGCTGCAGGCCTACCTGCCCGCAACCAGCCAGCCTCTCCATCTGGCTGGCTGCGGGCGGGAAACAGAGGCTTCAGATGCAAATCAGGCCCTGCCGTTAAAGTCAGCAGCATTCCCCTGGGTTTCCCACCTGCATTGGAGCCCCTCCATCCCCAACCCACCTTCCCCATGAAAATCCAGCCCTAAGTGCCATAGGTAATTATTATACTCAATTAATGCAAGGTAACCTGAAAAGGCCATTAAACTTCTTCATACATTGCCGCCAGGTACGCAGGATATTGGTCATGGCATTAACAAAGTTGCCAATTCTTGTTGGGCACCTTGCCTGGGATCCTGTGGTGCTTTATCCCAAAGAAAGCCCTACTCCTGTGCTTCACTTCCTCTATCAGAATTTCTATGTACCCATTGGAGAAGCAGAGCATTCTGTTCTTTGCTGAATTGCTTGCAGAAATGTTTGCAAAGTGAAGGATGCTCCCTACTCCTTTAGGCTGCTACAGGAGAGTGCAATTTCCTGCGCAGTAACAGGCAATCCCCCAATCACAGGTATTTTCGATGCTGGGAACATCCTGATATTTTGCAAATCTGGAAATATATGTGGGGTCAGCCAGATGGTCTTATCACACTTTCACACTTCTGATTAAACTTGTGTTCAATTAGAAAATCTAGACTAGTATAAAGTATATATGAAGTATGAAGCGCAGTATAGTTTCAGCTTGTGTGAAGCTGAATTTTTTAAGATTAACTTGAATAGTTTCCAGAACAGGTCACCAGGAATGAATGAAATTTGCAGAACAACCTTTCTTCAATGAACGTTTTTTTTCTAATTTTCTCTCCAGAAGGTGTTGACTTTTTGTGAAGTACAGTTCCACAGGGAGCCCTTCCATACCTTGTCCAAGTATGTATTTTTCATGTATGGGCCTAGATAGTGAGTGTTGGCAGGCTATTTGACTATACAGTCTACTCCTGATAATTCAATGTCAATTTTTGTGATTTTTAGTGCAGTTTGAATTATTCAGTAATTCAATTCAGCAACTTTGAATTTCAGGAGCAGACTGTACAGGGAAACAGAGTTGCATCAGATTCTGTCCTTACTTAACATCCACAAAAGCATACTTTTGAACATAGGTCACTAGATTCCAAACAGAAGCTGCAACTCTTGCTAATTTTTGCTTTCCTAGTCTAGGGTTACAAAGGTTAACTGTATTGCTCTTGGGTGCTATTTATGCTGGGGGACTGGAGGGTAGCCAATGTAATATCTTTGTTCAAGAAGTGAGAGAAGGATAAACCAGGTAACCATAGACCAGTTAATCTAATGTTAGTTGTGGGCAAATTCTTAGAATCCATAATTTGAGTTCAAATTAATAAGCATGGGTAAACAGGTATAGTTAGTGCAGGTTTGTTAAAGGCATATTGTGCTTAACAAATTTAATAGAGTTTTTTTGAAGTATCTTATTTGATAGATAAAGGGAATGTAGTAAATATGGTGCATATGGATTTTCTGAAGTCATTCGATAAGATGTCTCACAGGAGGCTTGTTACAAACATTCAGGCATGTGGCACAATAAAAAATGTAGCAGCATGGATAGAAAGTTGATTGATGGACATAAAACAACTAGCTAGGATAAATGGGCGTTGCTCGGACTGGAGAAGAATTGGAAATATTCCAAGGGTCAGTGCTGGGTCCACTTTTGTGTCCAGTATATATAAATATTTGGATGGGTATAAGCAGCAGAATCTCGAAATTTGATGACAACACAAAAGTAGGTTTGGCAAACAGCGAGTAGGATTATGAAAGACTGCAAAAAGATGTAGAAAGCTTAACAGAATGTGCAGACAGTTGGAAGATGGAATTTAATATGGACAAGTATGAGGTAATACATTTTGGGAGGAAAAACAAATAGTGGGAGTAAACAGTTCATGGAATGATATTGAAGGGTGTAAATGAACAGAGAAACTTAGGGGTTCAAATACATTTACTTGACGTATGAGTCCAGGTAGATAAAGCCATAAAAAAACCAATAGAATTTTAGTTTTTATAAATAGGGACCTAGAATACAAGAGTAAACAACAACAACAACTTGCATTTATATAGCGCCTTTAATATAGAAAATCTTTGTACGGTGCTTCACAAGGTGTCAAAATGGACACCGATCCAAAGAAGAAGATATTAGAAGGGGTGACCAAAAGCTTACTAAAACAAGTAGGTTTAAGAAGGGTTTTAGAGGAGGCGAGGGAGTTGGAGAGGTGGAGGGGTTTAGGGAGGGAATTCTGCAGCATGGGGACTAAGCAATGGAAGGCACAGCTGTCAGGAAGGAGCGATGCACAAGAGGCCAGAATGGGAAGAATTGAAAGTTCCGGACATAGTTGTAGGCTGGAGGAGGTTACAGGGATAGAGAGGGGCATGGCTATGAAAGAACTTAAACACAAGGATGAGAATTTTAAATTGAAGGTGTTGTGGGGGGTCGGCAGGGGGGAGTGGAGCAGGTGCCAATGTAGGTCAGCAAGGACAGGCGTTGTGGACGAACGGGACTTGGTATGTGATAGGATATGGGTTTTGGATTAGCTGAAGTTTACAGAACATGGAGGATGGGATGGCAGTCAGGAGAGCATTGGAATAGTCGAGCCTTGAGGTGATAAAGGCATGGAGAAGAGTTTCAGGAACAGATGGATTTTGGCAGGGTCAGAGGCAGGCGATGTTACGGAGGTGGAATTAGGTGGACTCTGTGATAGAAAGGATATGGAAGCTCAGCACGGGGTTAAATAAGACACCAAGATTGCAAACAGCCTGTTCAACCTGAGAAATTAGAGAGTTCGAATGGCAAGCAGGGAAGACAGTGAAATCAGAGGAGAGAGCCGGAATTGCCTGTTTGGCCGCATCGGCCAAGATGTCATCAACTATTTCTGCGGACTCTAGAAAACCTACCTGGGAGTGAGTGTGGTAATCTGCCTTCTCAGGGCCAACAGAGGAGCATATGCTGTGATATGATGGGCTATCCAAAGATGTGCGGGTTAGGTTGATTCGGCTATGATAAATTGACCCTTAGTGTTAGGGGGATTAAATACGTGGGGTTATGGGGATAGGGTGGGATATGTGTCGGTGCAGGCTCGATGGGCCGAAATGGCCTCTATCTGCACTGTGGGGATTCTGTGATCTGCTGCAAGGACATCAGCAGCTACCTCGCAGCATAGAGTTTGCAGGGACCATCAACTGTGGCCTGAAACTTGGATGTATGTTTTTGAAGGCATGCTGCAGTGCTGACCTATGAGATGGTACTGTGGAGAGGCACAGAGAGCAACTATCCTCACTAGTATCTCACACCACCTCAACTTCAGCAGCCATCAAAAAGGAGGCCAAATGCTGGGCTGCATCATCACTTGGCTGCAGACTCATACCTGTAGCTTGGAGCCCTTTCTCTTTGTCCTGGCCTGCCATTCATTAATCCCCTGCTCCATCAGCCTTGGCGAAGATTGCTGATAGGTTGAGATACCTTTTAATGCTCTGCAGAAGCTTTCTAATTTTTTGCCCCCTTATAATACTCCCCGTTAATTGTCCCTATCCATTTAACTATGACTTGCACAAACTTTCCTCTGCTACAAGTGGTGTCATCCCTAGACTGATCTGGATTTGCATTTGGAGTTGTGAATATTGGTGCAAATGAGACTAGAACCTGAAAATTGTGCACTACTCACACTTTAGGTTCAGGTGGGTCTTAAAGCATTCCAAATTTCAGTACTTTAAAAAGCATAAAACTTGTTCTCAGAACACAGCCAAGAACATGGCTATAGAGAACAGCGAGAGGTGACAGGAGGGAGCAGAGGGCAAGAGGCGGGGGAAAGTTCTCCTTGGAACTTGAGGGGCTGAGGAGCGGGTAAGGCAGGAGTAGGGAGCAGGGACAGTCAGTAAGAGGGAGCATCAGGCGATGGGTCCAACCTTTACAACCCTTAGGTATTTGACACTAAAATGGCACCTAGCTTTGAGATGGAACTGGAAGAACTCAATTTGAGGTAAGTATAATAAATAGATCAGTTTAAGTGTGACAGACAGGCACGGCAGACAAGCATGATGAAAATAGTATGATGGGGAAACCATGACAGGAAACCATTACAGGAAGGATTATTATGGGAAGTATGCCTATTTACTCTATTTCAGTCCTTTCATTTTTGCTCTGGTTGCCAGGTTGGACATTGACTTTCAGAACAGTCCATATAATTGTTACCAGATGACATCTGCACTGCATAGGATTAATGACTATGATGTGGATTGATTCCTGGGAAACACGAGCAGTATATATTATACACAAATCCAATCTTTTTTCCCTTGCACATAATCAAATTTGTATAGAGAAACTACATTAGACTGGAAATTAAACAGGGAAAATTTGAACTTTTTGAAACCTTGTATATGAACTGATTTTGTAGATAGAGGAATTACACATCTGTATTTTACTATACTAATTTTACTTGTAACTTTTAGTAATTTTTGAAAATGAATTTCTATGGATATCATAACATCATATATTAAAAATTTCCATCAGTATCGTTGTAGCAATTTATCGATGTAAACATCACATGGGAGAAATTCTTTCATTGTGCTTCTCTGTCAATTACAGATATTTTGGTGCAGCAGAGGACTCTCTGAGTTTATGGTTCACGTTTGGCTGCAGGAGCCCTGTTAGAGCCATAAAAGACAAGCTCAGCATTATAACTGATAACACATTAGATGCAAAATAGAAAGTACTTTTTTTGCTGGCAAAATTATCAATCACTTGACAAGCACCGTAACTAAGATGTCACTATTCTTAATTTTCACAATCTATTATGGTGCAGCAGATCTTTTCACAATGTACTTGCAAACAAGTTAGAAAAAAAACACACAACTATAGCAATTCAAATTCTAACTTCTTTTATACATATTTTGGAGTAAAACAGACTATAGATACGAAAAAAGATAAAATGGATGTTCTGCTGATTGATCCAAGAGTTAATTAGTGATTTTTTGACTTTCCACACATTTTTATTGACCTAATTGAACTAGAGGTCATTTATTTTTACTCATTTTTTCTCAAATATAAAATCTATGAGAGGAAACTCTAGTTTAAAAAGGGCCAGACAAGATGAAGAAACACCTAATTATAATTCTAGATATCTACTATCCCGATACATGAGTTAATCTTAGATCACCCTCCAGCCAAGATGAAGCTTAGCACATAGACCTTACACATGATATAGTTCAGTCAGTGCTTTATAAAACCCTTCATCTAAAGCAGAGCGGTGAGCGGGGAAAGAGGTATGTCTGCAGATGCATCTTCAGTCCAAATCTGCTAAATTCATGAATAATCACCGCCAGCTTCTCATTAGGTACCACTGTGTCTTGGGTCCATTCCCCTGCTTTATGGATGAATTATTTTCCAGCTTTTGAAAACAATTATTTTGTCCACCAACAAATTAGTTCGCATGATGTTATCTTTTTATATCCCACATTCATGGATATATGACTCCGGCCTATCCATTGAGGAGACAATAAGCTTTGGCATTTAAAATAGCCAAACCTGGATGCACGGATGACAGATACATAGATGCCAAGACCCTAAGCTCTGGAATTCCCTCCTGAACCTCTCTGCCTCTCTACCTCTCTTTCCTCCTTCAGATGCTCCTTAAAATCTATCTCTCTGCCCTACTATTTCCTTATGTGGCTTGGTGTCAAATTTTGTTTGATAACGCTCCTGTGAAGATGTTTTACTACGTTAAAGGCGATATAAATACAAGTTGTTGTTGTCAATCAGGAGGCTAATAATTGAGTCTGACTACAGTGGCACTGGATCGCTGCTCTCTGTTGGTGTGTGCACCTGCTCTATATGTGCACCATAATGTGAGGTCAGCTCATTCAAATACATTTCTGGTACTCCCACTGCATAGAGCATGACATGTTGGGAGCATACAGGGGTCAGTCCAGATAATCTGGCACCAGCAGCCTGACTGCAAATATTTTCAAAAAGTGGCAGAAGCAAGGGCAGAGGCAGAATAGCACCATTCCAAGATGCTGCTTTGGAGCTTCTTGTGCAAGAGATAAGGGCCACCCTGCAGTCAAGACTACTATCATAGCAGCCTGGATGGAGGTGACAGACAGAGTTAATGTGGCCTGAACCTGGGAGCAGGTGATTGAGAAATGTACTGGGCTGCTCAAGATTGTCACGATAAGTATACAATAACTATGTATAATGTAAAAATGTTGTCTTACAATCATCTTAATAGCACTTCAATGCATCAACGATTATATTATCAGCATTTATGATGTAATTGGTGAATATTTTCACACCCAAGAGAAAAACCATGGAACATGTCCAAAGAAGATTTTTCCATAAATATAAGCAGATCACAAGAAATGCTCATTTATTTAGCTGATAATTATAAAGATTTAAACTGAAGACTATGTACTTTTTAAAAAGTCACTAAGAGCATTTAAAAGTCTTTTCCAAAAGATTTAAACTCTTTTTGGTTCGAGTTCAAGTCTCTCTGTAACTGCCTAATTTGATTAGAATCAGATTTTAAATTGAACTGTCATTCATATGGTTGGACTTGTAACTGGACCTCAAAGGGTCATACCATCTTCTGGGGAGCTGTTTTACACTGTATTGTGCTGAAGCTATTATTTTTCATTTGAAAAGGCATAATTTGTGACTGAAATCAGGACTGTCAGTGATTTTTTTGTTGCCTCTAACGGCATACCTACAGGGTTGGGTCAGACGTTGCTGAATGCGGGATATAAAAAGAACAGCTGATTCATTTGGTTCATGAGACAAGTGTGAACCATGCATGAAATGAGTATTAATATGAGCCCTGAGAAGATAATTAACTAGCTGGAACACCAATGTGTTCTTAGAAAGGCTTTATTATGTGAGTTTATGTACTGTTCATAAATTGCATTGTTACAACTTCTTGCTTCTTGGATTTAAACACATATTGTCAGTTGTTCATAAGTTAATTCAACAAAATAGCTTACAAAAATAGTGACAATTAGAGCTAATAGTTGTCAGATGACTTGCATGATTATCATCAAAATCTTTAGATTTGTAATAAAGCTAGCTGCTTGGCCCCATTAGACTGCTCAGGAATCAAATCAAATCTACAGGTCAGGACCTTGTTAAGTATTTTCTAACAAGTATTGATAAGGCTCATAGCTCCCACACACAGAAAGCTTTTGAAGTCCATTCTAAACTAAGTGACAGACATTTTTTAATACATTCTGCATCTGAACAAGACTCCTCAGATAATAAAGCAGTCCATGCCCGCATGCAACAAGACCTGGACGACGTTCAGGCTTGGGCTGATAAGTGGCAGGTAACATTCATGCCACAGAAGTGCTAGGCAATTACTATCTCCAACAAGCGAGAGTCTAACCACCTCCCCTTGACATTCAACGGCATTACATCGCCGAATCCCCCACCATCAACATCCTGGAGGTCACCATTGACCAGAAACTTAACTGGACCAGCCACATAAATACTGTGGCAACAAGAGCAGGTCAGAGGCTAGGTATTCTGCGGCGAGTGTCTCACCTCCTGACTCCCCAAAGCCTTTCCACCATCTACAAGGCACAAGTAAGGTGTGTGATGGAATACTCTCCACTTGCCTGGATGAGTGCAGCTCCGACAACACTCAAGAAGCTCGACACCATCCAGGACAAAGCAGCCCGCTTGATTGGCACCCCATCCACCACCTTAAACATTCACTCCCTCCACCATCGGCGTACCATGGCTGCAGTGTGTACCATCTACAAGATGCACTGCAGCAACTCGCCAAGGCTTCTTCGGCAGCACCTCCTAAACCCACGACCTCTTCCACCTAGAAGGACAAGGGCAGCAGACGCATAGGAACACCACCACCTCCAAGTTCCCCTCCAAGTCACACACCATCCTGACCAGCTTAGATGGCACATTGGTCCTAAGGTGTTTCACAGGAGCATTACCAAACAAAATCTAGCCATTTCTGGGACCACAAAAAAATTGTAGAAACCCAACTGGTTTACTAATGACCTTCAGGGAAGATAACCTATCACCTCTGTCTAGCCTATGTGTGTTCCCTGTCCCACATTACCTGGTTCATTTTTAATGCCCTCTGAAATGGCCTAGGAAGCAGCCCAATGTTTCTAAAATAAAATTACTTCAAAACAAGAAGGGAAACTGGGCAATAAATGCAGGCATCCTGAAAACATTTAAAAAAAAGCTATACTGTAACTTTGAACATGCTCTGTGATACTGTTATTAAGTAAAAACCAGGTAAGGCAGAGATATTGGGCCGAATTTTGCAGTAGTAATAACAGTGAGGCTAACAGCGCTCACCGTTATTAAAGTGTAAATCGGACAGCAACTTCTGGCAACCGCACAAGCGCAGTTAAATGCAGAAATCAGGAAGTTGCTGTCCGAGTTGCCCTGCTCCTCCAGAAACTGTGCTACACTGGTATCTCGCCATTAAAATACATTGGACGACGCGAAGTTGCTGTACTTACCTTATATATAACCACTAAACTCGCCAGAAGAAGTTAGGGCTTATCCATTCCAGTGTAAGTACATTTTTTATGGCATAATGGCCCGAAAATTAGACCTAATACGCGAGAGTACGCACTGTGTACTCTCGCGTTTTAGGTCTCCAATTGCCGGTTTCCAGCATGCACTGCGCATGCGCGGGAAACCGGCACTTCGTGAATTCAAAAGGGGGCAGTTCCTAGGTGAACCGCGTGCGCGCTACAGGCTGCGCGCACGCAGTGCACTTAGTGCTTTGAACGCGCAGGTAAGCATGGAAGATTTTACACATAAAGAAAGGAGGCGTAAGACCCTCTTTTAACAAGGTAAGTAGTTAATTAAGTATTATTTTAAATTTTTTTCAACAGGTTTATCTTTTTTAGAGACTTTAAAGAAAGGTAAGTTTATTTTTATAACTTTTAAAAAGATTTTTTTAAATTTCAAAAATTAAATTTTTTGTTTAAAGTGGTTAATTTATTTAACTATACTTATTTTATTAATGTGATGGCTTTTTTTAAATTTAATTGAGGTTTAGCTGTTCTTTTGGGGGGGTATATTATTCATAGCTTTGACAGGTCTTCCTGTCAAAACTATGAATGAAAGATGGTGTGCTGCCATTGGCTCTAACTGAATCACGTGATCCCAGAGCTCGCACGAATTAACTGCGTCTCTGGGTCACGCAAGCACTGCACAGCTGCAGCCTTGAAACTAAAGTTCGTGTGGGCCCGGAGGAAAAAGATAGGCGCGGAGTGAGATATCGCGGGGAAGCCTTACCCCCGCGTCAACACTCAGTCTTTAATTTCTGGGCCATTAAGTCTTAATTACTGCCAAACAACCTCTCTGGCACTGAAAATTAACTTTTACAAGTGTGGAGTCTCATTCCTTCAGATTTTAATTATTGTAGATTTAAAAAATAATAAAATGTAAATAATTTTTTTTTAACTTTTTCTTTCTATCTCTTTTATCTCTCTCTCTTAATCCCATCTTTCTTTCCCTCTCTTCATTGTGCTTTCTATGCCTGATTTGACATTGAATTAAATATTCTAACTGAAACTTTCTGGTTCAGACTCTGCACTGCTCACTAATGATTCTTCAATCTGATTGGTTAAGGAGATGCATAGTTTCTTGTCCTGTTCAACAGGTCCCAGATGCTGTATGGTCCAGTGCAAAATCCCATAGAACATCTGTGGACAAGTGCACGTGTAATGAATGGCTGCCGCCGTTCATTCGCCACTGAGAGTAAAATCTAACCCATTGTGATACACTTAAGATTGTGCCTATGGTAATCTAGACTCTGCCAATAATATATGACCAAGTGCTATAATTCTCAGTGCGTAGCCTTGTGCTGATGTTGGTTATGTTATCACAGATGTTCTTAAATAAGGTAGTATCAGTAAATGCATCTTTATGACTGACTTCATCTGTGATGACTCAGGCCAGTAGAAGCTAAATTACACTTCACTCAGTGTTGTCTTGCACTCTGGTTGTAATAATGGTTTCCTTGCATAAAGATTAATACAATTTGCCTTGGGTTATGTGAGACAGTTCAAAGGCCAAAGGTGAGCTAATAATCTTATAAAGCTTAGCAGTGAATGGTAGATTCCAAACTAATTTTCTGCTGTGTATACATTAGAAAAAGGGTGGGGCAGGAGGGAAGATTTGAATTACCCTTTGCCTAATATCAATTAGAATTTCAGATACAATATTTATTACACGTTTACGGGATTTACCAATCATCCATTTTACAGATTTTCTTTGATAATTTTCACCTTTTCCTTATTCTGCTTTGTAATAATTGTTAGCAATCATTTTCAGAAAAATAAATTTTAGAGATGCTGTATGCTGGAAAGTATGTGGATATTTTTAAAGGTGTAAAGGGCATACTCAAATGTTTAATTCATTGTACAATTTCTGTACATTTTTTTCAAGTATGAGTTACTCAGGTATTTGCTTTCTGTTCTTTTACATGGATTGTATAAAATATACTGTTAGTCCTTATCAAGAAAACTAAATACATTTAGATTTTTTTAATAATCAAATATGTTTTCTAAAAAATTACAACAGCATTGCAGGGGAAACAAATCTGAATATTTGTTGGGAGCTGGTCACTCTCCCAGCAGTGCAAAGGAAGCCTTCAGTTGTATTTGATGCTGCATAGTATATTCTTAGAAACTGATAACACATAATTACAGATAATAAATAAAAATGATTTAGTTAGCACCAGTTTCTCCATTTTCTTTGTAATATTATTTTATCAGTATTTATCTTGTGTAATGAAAAGAAATAGCACAGTTTAATCCTGAACATAAAAGATGTCTCCTACAATACATTTTCTTGTATTCCGTTCACATCTCATTCTATTTTTAGCCACTAATTAACACCGAGGGAGTGCAACATCACAGAATGGTGTCCTTATGTAGCTCGATATGAAGAATTCACCCCATGTGGATGGATTAGAATACTTAATATCACAAGATGTCTTTGATAAAGAATTTAACATTCTATATATAGTTAAGTTTACTTTAAATTATTCTAAATTAATATACAGCCACTATGATTTTACATTTTGTAAATTAAAATATTATACCATTATTTCAAAAAATTGTAACTACTTGACGTCACATTCCAGATTTTTCCAAATTTTGTCAATCTAAAAATATTTTTTGACTACTACACCTAAATATGCTATATTTTTATCATTTATACATTACAGAAAGAATAATAGCAAGTACCAGGGAGTGAGAAATTCCAATGATGCTATAGTTGTAAGAGGAACCCTCGAGCAGCTTCTAACCATCCTTCGAATGCAATGAACTCACTGGCTGGTGAATAATATACATGATTAATATGCTATTGAGCACTTTCTTCTATTTTTGAACCATATTTTTATTGGTGATGTTTGATAATGATGTCTGACAGCACGCATTATGCCTTTGATGTGTGAAGCTGTTCACAAAAAGGATGTTAATGTTTTATCACATTGACAGTGAGGTTAGAATAATCCTTTTCCTTATTGCTAGTTAGTAGGAATAACCACAGTTGTATCAATAATCAATTAATAGTTGAATACAGGAAAGAAAATAATTTACAAAGTAAACTGCAGTGATTTTTATGCAAGTCAGTTAATAGAAGAATATTGAGGCTATGTTTACATTGCGGGTCAGATTCACAGCAGCAGTGGCAACCTTGAAACAACTGGCAATGTGAAAGATTGTGCATGTGCAGTTGCTCAAAGGTGGCATGTGTGACTTGAAGTTTCTGGCTGCAGACCTTCTCTGACCTTATCTTAGTTATCAGCAGCAATTTGTCTCCATAGTGCCTTTGCAAATCCATTTTGTGAGATGAGTCTTAATGCCTCCCAAAAAATTGGTGCCGCTTGGTTTATAATGGGTCATCTTTGAAGGCACGATTGTCTCCAGAGGCAGCACTGCAATATAAACAGAATATAAATTTAGGACATTGTTCAGTCGGGTCTCAGGCTATTATTGTATTCTCTGTTACTTTAACACTTTAGAGAATTATGAAACATATTTTAATATAGTGAAAGGCATCATAGTTGTGCACTAGGTTATAATAATCCATCACATGATTTCACGAGCTGATCAGCTGTGTATCTGACATGCACCAAAACCCATCACCATATTTAAGAGTCCTCAACCCAAGAACGTAGCATTTCGATTTACATAAGAACATAAGAACATAAGAAATAGGAGCAGGAGTAGGCCAATCGGCCCCTCGAGCCTGCTCCGCCATTCAATAAGATCATGGCTGATCTGATCCTAACCGCCAATCTACTATCTATCACAGAACCATCTCCTGCATCTAACAGAATTGCACACACGAAATAGGAGCAGAATCAGGCTACACAGTCCCTGGGCCCGCTCCACTACCCACAGGGCCATGACCGATCCGAACCTAGACTCATGTCCAAATTCCTGCCCGCTCCCCGTAACCCTTAATGCCCTTTACTTCTAGGAAACTGTCTATTTCTGTTTTAAATTTAATTAATGTTGTAGCTTCTACAGCTTTTTGTGGCAGCATGACCAATGATGAGTACAAGCTCTCTGCACAATGGCACACGCTACTTACCTAAATCCAGAGAGATTAGGTGCAGGTTGACAGAGCCTGGTTTAGGGACACCCAAGTATGCACAGGGGTACTGCTAGAGTTTAACTAGTTAAGACTGCGCTGCTTACCAATGCAAAACACTGGTAAGCTTCCTGCTGCTTGTCCAGCGAGGACCACTTAACCCATTAGGGGACTGGCTTGCAGGGTTATCTAGAGCCAAGTGGAAGAAACCCAGGCCCATTGATACATCTGACCAGGCAGATTCCATCAGTTAGTCATCAACAGTGTCCTGGCATACTGTGGACCTGCCTGTTTCAGGTTTCAGATGACCAAGTCTGTCACAATGGGTTAACTAACCACTTTGCAATTAGTCATCTTGCAGCTGACACCAGACACCCTACTTACCAGCTCCCAAGGTGAATAATCACTAGTTGTTCATTAGACAACGTACAAACTCCGGTTTGAGCCATGACATGGTGAGGGAGATATTTCACCATAGGAAGAGAGGGGAAATTAGAAGGCAATTCACTGTAGTCTGTTGTCACATACTTTCTTTGGGTGATTCAAGATGGCATTAATAGAATGCAAGGTGTAGGGAGATCTAAAAGGCTGAGGGATAAAAGTTAATTTACACAATGCCACAAAAATTGAGCACTAGGGAAAATTTTTAATTAATGTCTGCTGTTCCAATGTTAGCCCTTACAATCCTGAATTTCATTTATGTGAAAATTCATTCAGTTTTCAAAAAAGACACATTATAGCTAATCACAGATTAATTGACCTTATATATATATACCTGTATCAAAGACATTCAAATAGTAAGTATATATTTAATTTGTTTGAAAGATGTAGACATGACATTAAAATTTTCACATCACCTGAATGCCTTGGAATTGCAATTGTCCCAACCCAATTTCCACATAAAACACTCATCTCTAATGTCAGGCTAGAAAATCCTTAGAGATTCACACATGCTTGTCTGCCCAATCCCCTTTCACTCCTTGTTGCTATTTTTAGAAAGCTTTTTGTTACCAGTCAGGAGATGAATGATGATCCTGTGCACTTCCCAAAAGCGAACACTGTGACGTCAATCAATATTTCTGCATCCAAGATTAGAAGAAATCCATGCAATATTTCTGAAATTAAGTCAGGGCTATCTTACAAGAACAAAGATGGCAAGAAGGCTGTTTTTTTATAAAGCGGCAGATCAGAGAATAGGGAGTTTCACATAATCACAATTAACATTTTACCTCATCATGCTCTTGTATTATTTATCTATTCTGGTTGATTGAACATTGATTTACAGCCTAAATAATAGGTCACTAACTCATTAAAATAATAAATTTGTTTCTCTTACTATAATTGATCACAGTTGTGCTTGACTTTGAAGATATAGACAAAAAGATGTAAAGATAATGATTTACTCTAAATATATAGATTAACAGCATTCATGCAAGAAATACATAATTCCCAGAAAGCTTAAGTTGGGGTACTTTTGAAAAGCAACCTTTTTATCAAAATGTGGCAAAGATTAGCTATAAGTTGAATTACTAGAATCAATGGAGCATCTTAATGATACAGAACACTTTATTTTTGTGATTTGCATGAGAGAGCAGATGTCAGCTCCACAACCACATAAAAAGAACCCTGGCATGTGTAAAAAAGGGAATGCTTTAAGTGATTTTTATACAGTAACATGTTAATGCTCATGCTGTTGCCTTCTGACTTGTCAGACACTACCAGATCATGCATCCTCAGCCCCTGCTTCATGTCACTTACGGTCATGTAATGTATCAATGTAGCCATGCATAATAATTTTGTTTAATTTTGCATTACAGTGTTATATTTTTAGACAGGAAAGCTGTTTGGGACTTTGAAGCTTTGTGTTATGGTTTGTAGTGATTCAAACAAAGACTTCCACACAGAATTAATGTAGCTTTTATTGCTATGTGATGAGTGATGCAGTTTGAGAAAAGATTTTGGGCTAAAAATTGGATAGCCCCCAAAAATGGGGGCGGGGATCACGATGCACGATTAACCCGGGCCCATTCAATGTAATGCAGGCAGCACGCAAACTTCGTGCTGCCTGCTAATTATAATGATAGTGGCATGCAGCCCAGTGTTAAATGCATAGCTGAGTGGCTGCACGCTCAGCAGGGAGCCCAAGTTCGTGCAAGGCTAGCACCAATTAAAACTAGCCTGCAGTTCTTAAAGCCAGTCTGCACCTCTTAAAGGGGAGGTGCATTCTGGCTGCAGCAGGTACTGGAAGTCATTGTAGAGGAGTGTGTGACCTACAGGAAGAGTGAAGATGGTGCAACATGGCAGAGAGAGGGCTCCCAGATTTTCGGATGCAGCACTTCAGGCCCTGGTGCAGGAGATGGCCACAGGGGGCCAGGAGGTCCTCCAGACAGACACTGAGAAGGCAATGGAAGCAGACAGCCGTTATTGTCAATACAAGCAGTGTAGCCCTGAGGAACTAGATGCAGTGCAGGAAGAAGTTTAATGACCTCACACGAGTGGTCAAGGTCAGTGAATTCATCTTCAAATGCCATATTCCACAAAATTCACACTAGCCTCGCACACTGCTCAATTCACCACACCCCCATTACTCACCTACCAATAATCTCTACCAATCACGAATCATACCTCACATTCATATGCTCCATCCCACCCTCACACACTTACCACTGCTGCAAGCCTGACACCCACATCTCACAGCTTGCACACACTGCCAGCTATTCAACCATGACAGCCACATCAGCCAAACACAGTGAACCACAATCACTGACACACTTCCCTCTCTCTTGCAGGACAAGGTGGCACACAATCGTAGGCAGCTGCAGCTAACTGGAGGGGGACAGGTGCGCCTCCATATCCTGATTTTACTTGAGGAGATGGTGCTTGCCATAATTGGAGTGGCTGTGACTTAGGCCATGGCATTGAAAGCATTGAAGATGACGGTATGCTCATACCTGATCCTCCTTCTCACATCTCACTTCCCCCTCATCCCACAATCTCTTCGGACTTACAAGCTGCAGATGGTGTAAGCATGCACCTCTTGCTTCCACCCTCCTCTTCCCCTCACCACAACTGTACCCTTGTGCCTTTCTCATTTCAAAGAACCAAGAAAACCAACCTGGCCAGGCAGTGGTGCAAGAGGAAGAGGAAGAGGAGAGTGATGATGAAGAAGAAACGCTGTCACTCGATCTGACGTTTGCAGCCACCAGCTCAGATACTGGCGCTATGCGGACTTTAGAGGGTAGCTTAGAGGTGGGATCTGCACATGGTGAATCACTGGGCGTAAGTGGGCTGCAACCAGGGCAGAGGGAAAGGGTAGCGCAGATGCCAGCTCCCCGGAGGGCGCGGTCTCTCACGAGTTCTGCTGCACAGGACTCAGATGAGGACTTCGATGGGGCGGCCTACAGAAGAACGCTGATGGGTATGCACAATGAAATGCTTGGTGCATTGGCAGGCCTGCCAGAAAGCCTGAATGCAATGTCAAGGAGGAGTCCAGCACCAACCTTGCACAGGGCTCTGCACAGAGCGTGGAGCCTATCCTTTCCAGCTTGGAAGGGGTGGCCAGATCCATTAGCACATTTGTGGACCCAACGATCATGCAGCGTCTGATGGCCGATGTCTCAGCTTCCATTGCAGCACAAGCAGCAGCCACCCAATGTCGAGTGCTGCAGTGCAATCTCAGACTGAAGTCATGCAAGCTCACCTTGCTGCCACGCAAGCACAGACTGCTGCCATCGTGGCTGGGTTTACCAGTGTTGAAAGGGGCTTGCAGGGTGTCAGAGCAAATCAGCAATCTGTCCTCCAGCAGATGACTAGGATTGCTGAGGCACTGCCCTGGGGGAGTGGCATTGGATCCGTGGAGGACGAATCTGCATTCCTCTCTCAGGATGACAGCATTCGTCCTCCCACCACTGCCACTCTGCCAGTGCCCTTGCTGTTCCCTGTCAGCCAGCCAGCCCAGACTGCTGCCGCCCATGCCAAGGTGGTGCAGTCCGAAGCTGGGCCTACTAGGCCCAGAGCTGCTCGAGGTTATCCTGCAAAGCCATCTGCAGTCTCCTCCACTGAAAGTCAGTAGCCTTCCACCAGCCATATTGCAGCCACTGGGGTAGCACTTCGTACGAACACTAGGACTGGGAAAGGTACACTGAAGACAGCCATTAAGAGAATGCACGAGGGTGATTAGTTGAGTTTTGAATGAAATATTGTAATGGTTTGATTCATAAAATTTGTTTGGAATGTTTGTTTTGTGCTGGCTTTTATTTCAGCATTGTGGCCAAGAGGACGCTGTGATGGTCAATAACAGAGGGAAGGCAAGGTGTGGGACTATTGTTGAACGGGGAATTGGGGTTGCGTTTACTGGTACCGCAGTCAGATAATTCAATCACGGACAGCCCAGGCAGAAAGTGTCTGTTTGGGTTGCCTCCTCCCTTCCGCTTCCTCCTCTTCCGCTTCCTACTCCTCCTCCTCCTCTTCCGCTTCCTCCTCCTCCTCTTCCGCTTCCTCCTCCTCCTGTTCCTCCTCCTCCTCTTCCTTCTCCTCCTCCTCCTCAGCTGGTCGCTGTATGCCTGGTTGCAAGGGCTGTGGCCTCATGATGGTGAGGTTGTGGAGCATGCAGCAGACCACGATGAATCTTGAGACGCGCTCTGGTGAGTACTGCAGGACTCCTCCAAAGCGGTCCAGGCAGCGGAAGCATTGTTTAAGGACAGATTCCATGTTGCAGCACGGCTTTCGTTATATGCATGCTGCCCACGTGTGGTTGGGTTGTGCAGCGGAGTCATGTGGTCAACAGATAGCCCTTGTCGCCCAGTAGCCACCCTCTGGTTTGTATTGGTGGTTCAAATGCAGATAGTACAGTGGACTGCCGCAGAATGAAGGCATCATAGAGTCTAGAGTCATAGATTTATACAGCACAGAAAGAGGCCCTTCGGCCCATCATGTCGGCACTGGCCATCAAGCCCTGTCTATTCTAATCCCATTTTCCAGCACTTGGTCCGTAGCCTTGTATGCTATGGCGTTTCAAGTGCTCATCTAAATGCTTCTTGAATGTTGTGAGGGTTCCTGCCTCTACCATCCTTTCAGGCAGTGAGTTCCAGATTCCAACCACCCTCTGGGTGAAAAAGTTTTCCCTCAAATCCCCTCTAAACCTCCTGACCCTTACCTTGAAACTATGCCCCCTGGTTATTGACCCCACTACTAAGGGGAAAAGTTCCTTTCTATCTATCCTATCTATGCCCCTCATAATTTTGTACACCTCAATCAGGTCCCCCCTCAGCCTTCTCTGCTCTAAGGAAAACAACCCCAGCCTATCCAGTCTCTCTTCATAGCTGAAGCACTCCAGCCCAGGTAACATCCTGGTGAATCTCCTCTGCACCCTCTCCAATGCAATCACATCCCTCCTATAGTGTGGTGACCAGAACTGCACACAGTATTCCAGCTGTGGCCTAACTAGCGTTTTGTACAGCTCTATCATAACCTCCCTGCTCTTATATTCTATGCCTTGGCTAATGAAGGCAAGTATCCCATATGCCTTTTTAACCACCTTATCTACCTGTCCTGCTGCCTTCAGGGATCTATGTACATGCACACCAAGGTCCCTCTGATCCTCTGTCCTTCCTAGGATCCTACCATTCATTGTGTATTCCCTTGCCTTGTTTGTCCTCCCAAAATGCATCACCTCACACCTTTCAGGGTTAAATTCCATTTGCCACTGCTCTGCCCATCTAACCATCCCATCTATATCGTCCTGTAGCCTGAGGCTTCCCTCCTCGCTATTTACCACTCCACCAATTTTCGTGTCATCTGCGAACTTACTGATCATGCCTCCTACATTCATATCTAAATCATTAATGTACACTACAAACAGCAAAGGACCCAGCACCGATCCCTGCGGTACACCAATGGACACAGTCTTCCAGTCACAAAAACATCCTTCGACCATCACCCTCTGCCTCCTGCCACTAAGCCAATTTTGGATCCAATGTGCCAAATTACCCTGGATCCCATGGGCTCTTACCTTCTTGACCAGTCTCCGATGTGGGACTTTGTCAAAAGCCGTACTGAAGTCCATGTAGACTGCATCAACTGCACTACCCTCATCCACACACCTAGTCACCCCCTTGAAAAATTCAATCAAATTGGTCAGACATGATCTCCCCCTGACAAAGCCATGCTGACTATCCCTGATTAATCCCTGCCTCTCCAAGTGGAGACTAATTCTGTCCCTCAGAATTTTTTCCAATAATTTCCCTACCACTGATGTTAGGCTCACTGGCCTGTAATTCCCTGGTTTATCCCTACTACCCTTCTTGAACAATGGTACTACGTTAGCTGTTCTCCAGTCCTCTGGCACCTCCCCTGTGGCCAGAGAGGTTCTGAAAATTTGTGTCAGAGCCCCTGCAATCTCCTCCCTTGCCTCACACAGCAGCCTGGGATACATCCCGTCAGGGCCTGGGGATTTATCCACTTTTAAGCCCGCTAAAACTCCTAGTACCTCCTCCCTCTCAATACTAATTTGTTCAAGTATATCACAATACCCCTGCCTGATTTCTATGCCTACATCACCCTTCTCCATAGTGAACACAGATGCAAAATATTCATTTAAAACCTCACCTACATCTTCCGGCTCTACACACAGATTGCCACTTTGGTCCCTAATGGGCCTTACTCTTTCCCTGGTTATCCTCTTGCCCTTAATATACTTATAAAACACCTTGGGATTTTCCTTTATTTTGCCCGCCAGTGTTTTTTCATGCCCCCTCTTCGCTCTCCTAATTTCTTTTTTTAAGTACCCCCCTGCACTTTCTATACTCCTCCAGGGCTTCCACTATTTTTAGTCCTTTGTATCTGCCAAAAGCCTCCCTTTTTTTCCAAATCCATTCTTGTATATCCCTTGACATCCAGGGTTCCCTGGGCTTGTTGGTCCCACCCTTGACCTTTACGGGAACATGTTGGCGTTGTACTCTCTCTATTTCCTTTCTGAAAGACTCCCATTGCTCTGATGTGGATTTTCCTATAAGTAGCTGATCCCAGTCCATTTTGGCCAGATCCTGCCTTATCATATTTGACGTAATAAAGACTCACTACGCACTTGAACATAAAGCAAGGCTTTAATCAACTTGTAACAAAACATGGAGATCTAGTTAGCAGTCACTAGCTTCCTGTTTCCAGATTGTCTCTGCCCAAGGTGGGCCCATGCCTGAGTTTTTATACTCCCTGGACGGCGCCCCAGCTGGCCGCCCAGTAGTACTTCCTGAGTTGTTACTTGCGATTTATGACAATATTAAAATCGGCCTTCCCCCAATTTAGAACCTTTATTTCCGATCCATCTTTGTCTTTTTCCATGACTACCTTAAATCTCACCGAATTATTGTCACTGTCACCAAAATGCTCTCCTACTGACACATCTACCACTTGCCCGGCTACATTCCCTAGAATTAGGTCCAGTACCGCCCCCTCTCTTGTAGGACTTTCTACATGCTGGCTCAAAAAGCTCTCCTGGATGCACTTTAAGAATTCTGCACCCTCTAAGCCTTTCACACTCTGACTATCCCAGTTAATATTGGGGAAGTTGAAATCCCCTACTATTATTACTCTATTATTTCTACACTTCTCTGAGATTTGCCTACATATCTGTTCCTCTATCTCCCCCTGACTGTTTGGGGGCCTATAGTACACTCGCAGCAAAGTGCTTGCCCCTTTTTGTTTTTAAGTTCTACCCATATGGCCTCATTAGAGGAACCTGCTAAGATATCATCCCTCCTTACAGCAGTAATTGACTCCTTGATTAATATTGCGACACCCCCTCCTCTTTTACACCCCCCTCTGTCTCACCTGAAGATTCTATACCCCGGAATATTGAGCTGCCAGTCCTGCCCCTCCCTCAACCATGTCTCTGTGATAGCAACAATATCATACTCCCATGTGTTCATCAACACCTTCAATTCATCTGCCTTACTCGCAAGACTCCTTGCATTAAAATAAGTGCCATCCAGCCTTGCCATACTCCCTTGTGCCGTTACATATTTGCTCTGCCTTCCAGGCTGACTTGTTTTTTCCTCTATATTTGGCTGTGCATCACCCCCTACTATAGCTCCACTCCGTATCCCATCCCCCTGCCAAGTTAGTTTAAAGCCCCCCCAACAATACTAGCAAACCTCCCCGCATGGCTGCTTCCAGGATACCAAACATTGACTTGCATGATGAGCTGAGTATGGTTGCACACCAGCAGGTCATTGAGGGAGTGGAATCCCTTCCGGTTGCAGTATATCTCCAAATTAATATGCGGCGCCCGCAAAGTGACGTGTGTGCAGTCAATGAGACCCTGCACCAAGGGGAAGCCTGCTATCCCGGCGAAGCTGCGTGCTCGCTCTGCCTGCTTCTCTCTAGCAAGAGAGAATGAAATGTATTCACAGCTCCTTGAAAACATAGCCTTACTCACCTTCCTTATACAAGAATGGACAGTGAACTCGGAGATGTTACAGATGTCACCTGCTCCAGCCTGGAAGGAGCCTGACGCAAAGAAGTTCAAGGCCATGGTCACCTTTATAGCCACTGGCAATGCCGTCCTCGCCCTGGACTGAGGCTGCAGGTCTGCCTGCAGCAGGTGGCAGATTTCAGTGATCACCTCCTTAGTAAAATGGAGATGTTGCATGCACTGTTCCTCACTGAGGTTGAGGTAGGAGAATTGCTCCCTGAAGACCCGGTGGATATGGCCTCCTGCTGAGAGCCCTTCTCCCCCTCCTCCTCCTGCCTCTTCTAGCAGCTTGTCCTGCTCTGTGTTACCTCTGCTCATTCTCCCTGTCATGCTGCAGGCCAAGGGGGACACAAACTACTGCACCCATGTCTGGGAGCAACTGATCTGAGTAGGCCCCTTGCAAGTCAGTACGAAGTCCTTGAGCACGTGCCACTCCACTCCTTGTAGACTTTAGCAACTCTACAAACTCAGCAACAGCTAGTAGAAATCAATTAACAACTAACGTGTAAGTAGGTGATGATCCATTTAAATAGCGCTGGTGAGGGGGGCGGGGAGGGGGGTCCTTCCTGCTGCTAAATGCATGTTCAGCTGTATGAGGTTAGGAAAGTTCATTAGCTCCAGCATTCAAGTCAAAAATGGCAGCGCTGGCATCAAATCAGCGTTACACTCTGATTGACGTCACGATCTGCCTACTCTGCATACTTATGCCGCACGCTCCCAGCACTGACGCTAACGCCCTCGCCAAAATCGCATCCGCCGCGGCCCGTACCAGAAGTATGCGCGTGTTGCTCGGACGCCATTTTGGAGCCAATTCGGCACCCGTAGCACCCAAACAAGGGGTGCTATGCAACCGAATTTTTAGCCCATTGTTTCTAATATTTTGTTTGTTAACTTCCAACTTTTCTTCTGCTTGCATGTCTTTCCCAAGATAGGTTGATGCTAGTCAACTTTTTCTGATTCTATTGTGCAAACTGTCTATACAAGGGATGCCTGATGTTTAGTGCTGTTTTTACCCTACAATGTTACTGCTAGGGCCAAGAGAAAATCATTAAAAGAAATGGTTTTCCCCATGCCATCAAATACTGAGCTGAAGCAGCAACATAAATGACTGTTGCCAACAGTGCTACTCGTTAGTTTTTTTTTCTCGCTGTCCAGCCAGCCCATAAAGGTCAGCAACGCAGTTTTATGCTTGCTGGCCTGTTCTCAACCATTAGGGAAGGTCTGTAGCCAGAAATAAAGGTTGTCACTGTGCAGTTGTTTTGTGTCACCATAGGAGCCACAATATAAACTGGGTAAAGTTCACGCTGGGAACCACAGTATATTATAAAATGACTTCAAACATCTACATCATACAAATCCACCTGGCGTTGCTCATCAGTCTATGTTTGTAATGAAGACTTAGTGGAGTCATTTTAATATTTTTCAACCGCGATCATTTATATCAACATTTTTTAAATTACTCAAGCCCTGCTTCAGTATTATGATAGATCAAAGTTGTTCTAAAACAGTTTTATAATACAATCCTTTGACATTTTTTCATAAAGTAAGCATCAATTTGATGTAAAGAGCCTGCTAGTCACTTCAAAATGCAACATGGGAAAGTGATACAACATTTTGTTGTGGATTTGCCCAAATTGCATCATATTCATTAATGTATTGAATCTAAAAAAAGTACCAGAAATTTTTACTGTGTTTTTCAGGTGTAATCATTTGTATTTGTATGTAATTACACAGATATAATAGTGTTATAATTAATTAATAATGTGCTAGCTGGTGTGGCAATTAATTAATGTTACTGTTAGACTATAGTTTGAGATCAGTAACTTTTCAGAGTAATGTAGAGCTGGCAGACGACGTCATACTGACCAGCTCCAGATGACTCTCTGGCCAAGCAAAGCAGCGTTCCACATGAGCAGACCTGCCCAACTGGATTGTTGGCTTTATAGTTTAAAAATAAGTTTATAAAATTCCCAGGCTGTCAAAACTGCCAACTTTTGAAGGTTTGCTTTACACTAATTGCAGTTATACTTCAGGCAAAACAATGTGAGACTACTGCCATAAATTGACCACACCGTCGTCCTCCAATGCCTCTGCTCCATTGTCCAGCTCCATGGGACTGTCCTTGCTTGGTTCAACTATTGCTTATCCAATTTTAGCCAGAGCATCTATAGCAATGGCTTCTCTTTCCACCCCATGACCACCATCTCGAGACCCCAGGGATCCACCTTTGGCCCACTCCTCATCCTCAGCTGGATGCTGTTCCTTGATGACAACATCTGTAGACACAGACTCAGCTCCACATGTACACTAATGACACCCAGCTCAACCTCTCCACCACCTCTCTTAACCCCTCCACTGCCTCTGTGCCATCAAACTGCTTGTCCTAATTCCATTGTCTGAAGTTGAACCAGACTGTTCGCAGCAGGTGTTCTATTCAACCCAAGCTGAGCTTCAACATATACTCTCCATCACAGACCCCCTACTTCCACCTTCATAACGTCACCCAGCTCTCCCCCACCTGAGCCCATCTTCCACTGAAACCTCCATACATGCCTTTGTCATCTGCAGACTCAATGCTCTCCTGCCATGTCTCCCATCCTCCACCCTTCATAACCTTCAGCTCATCCCAAACTCTACTGTCCATATCCTATTCTGCACCAAGTCCCATTGAGTCATCACCATGTCCTCACTGACTCAGATTTAAAATTCTCATCCTTGCTTTTAATTCCCTCCATGGCCTTGTCGGTACCTACATCTGTAACCTCCTCCCCCCCTACAACCACCCCGTGAACTCTCTGTTGCTATGACTCTGGCCTCTAGTGCATTGCCCCTTCCTTTGCCCCACCATTGGTGACTGTGTTTTTAGCCGCCTAGGTCCCACTGTGTGAAATTACTCCCTAAACCACTCCACCTTCTCTTCTCCTTTAAGACCCTCCTTAAATCCCACTTATTTGGTCAAGCTTTTGGTCACCACTCCCAATATCTCCTTCTTTTGTTCAGTATCCATTTGTTTTCCCTCACATCTCTGTGAAGTGCCTTAGGATATTTTTCAATGGTAAAGGTGTATATATAAATGCAAGTTGTTGATGTTGTTAAATTGGTCAAACCAGTTGGCCAAATTTATGCCCAGTTTATAGTACAGTTAATGTGAAGCCAAAACTGGTTTGCATTGATGCAGACTGTACACTATAATCCCACTCTGACCGCTCTGTCCTGGGCCTCCTACACTGTTCCAATGAAGGTTAACGGAAGCTCTAGGAACAGCACCTCTTCTTTCGATTAGGCTCTTTGCAACCTTCCCAGCTCAACAACGAGTTCAACAATTTCAGATCATAACCACTGCTCCCATTTTTTCCGACAGTAGCTGGTAATGATTCTACTATTGCCATTTACGTCGAGACTCATCTCTTGTTTCTTAACTTGTCCCATTACCTTTTTGACTTGTCCCATCATCCCTCTTGTCATTTAATTAATCCTGCCTTCCACCCTATCACAGACCATCCCTTTTGTTGTTTCCTCCCCTCCCCCCTTTCCTTGCCTCTGCATCTGCTCAGAACCTGTTACATCTCTAACCTATGCCAGTTCTGATGAAAGGTCATCGACCCAAAACGTTAACTCTGTTTCTATCTCCACAGATGCTGCCTGATTCCAGCATTTTCTGTTCTTATTTCAGATTTCCAGCATCCGCAGTATTTTGCTTGTATTTTTCATTCTAGTATTAACAGAAACAATTTAATTATAAAAGGCAAAACCAGCAAAATGAGCGTGTAATTTTGATCTAAGTACAAAACTATGGAAGAGGCAGCACAAATTACTAAAATATAATAAAACAATACATAAATGAAGGTATGGTATTGGTTTAATTCAGTTTGAAAGGAAAATGTAAGTCACTAACCTTTTTCAATGCTTGTGAATTAAAACCAGCAATGAGTTTAATATTTTATATGGGGAGTGCCTAAGCTTTGTGAATCACGTAAATGTATAACGTGGAATCCTGTGCGCCATATATAGAGTTTAAATCAATGTTATCTTTAAAATTGCTTATATCTCAAGCTGCAGATATTAACAGAGCTTGGTGTTCGATTCACCATTGATAGAACAATGCTAAGAGCAACCGAACCAAAACTCCAGACCCACAGAATTCAAACAGCACAAACCAGTGGGTAAGGAATTTACCCACAAACAAATTGGCCGGAATTTTCCATACCTGGGCGGGTCAGGTGTGGGCGGTCGCGGTGGTGGGTCGCGACCCCGTTCCTGATTCCATGCCGCTCCTCAGAGCGACTTTGCGTTAATGGGGCCTATTAAGGCCGCCCTGCGCGTTACCTGCCCCAATTAAATGGTGCGGGTCTGATGATGTCAGCGATGACGCATTTTCAGCTGGGATATTTAAAGGAGCCATGGCCACATTGCATTTGAAGGTTCATCTAGGAGTGTGCAGGCAGCACACTGCACAATTGGACTGCTGGAAAGAGTGCCAAATATGACTGCACTGAGACAGAGGGCTGCACCCAGCTTCTCCGATGACTCCCTCCATATGCTTGTGAAGGGAGTGAGAGCATGCAGGGAGGTCCTCTTCTCTTCTAATGGGCGGAAGAGACCTCCACAGGAGACCAAAAGAGCCTGGCTCCAAATAGCAGAGGAGGTGAACAGCAGGGATGTGTTCACGAGGACCTGGGTGCAGTGCTGGAAATATTTCAATGATCTCATTCGATCAGGAAAGGTGAGTACAAAGCCACACTCAACTTCAACCAGCTGCGCCTCTCATCACATCCCCATCACTCTGTCTTCCCAACCCTGCTGCTGCACATCCTTACTCGCACCAACTTACCTTGCACCTCCACCGATCCCTCTCTCTCTATCTACATTATCACATCCCCATCTGACTAGCCACCCCTCACGCTCACCCTCATCCTAATGCAATCATACCAACTAACAACACACAAGGAGGCCACTTGGCTTTGGCACCCCACTCCATCATAGTCTCCCTCTAAAAATGTAACCCATCCATTCCTTACACTCATTCCCTCACTCTCACTCAACCTTCTCTTCTTTCCTTCCTTGCAGGAAAAGAGAGCCCACAATGAGAGGGAGAGGGAAAGAACCGGAGGTGGAACGCCATCATTGGCGACATTAACATCAGCAGAGGAGGCTGCCTTGGAAGTTTCTGGAGTCGCCGAGCAGCTGGAGGTGGGAGATGGAGAGAGGGGGACATCTCAGCAACCTGGTGACAGAATTACATATCATACAGTTAAATGGCTTATATCAGTCACTCATATGGGGACTGATGTCAGCAGCCATTGAATGGTCATCATGTGCATAATGGTATCTGTATCCGTTCTTCATATGACATATCTAATTCATCTCTTTACTCTCCCACAGGTCCATCAACAGCACCCCCCCACCCCCAGCTCCCACTGTCCAGGAGGAAGAGGAAGACGACTCCTCAGAGGAGCCTCCAGCCTCTGAGGGAGCACCCAGCACCAGCACAGTTACGTACACCTCGGTGGGTCCCATGCGAGATAGAGTAATGTTGTCACCTGGTGTCTCACAAATCACAAGTGAGCAAGAGCAGATGGTGGAGACAGGGACAGCAGTGGAGACTCCTCACCGGAGGGTGCAGGATGCTCCCAGCTCTGCTCAGCTGCATCCAGAAAGAGGGCGTTCCTGGAGGTGCAGCAAGAAGTGCAGGAGGCTTTGACAGGTTTTGCGAGCGCGACGTCTGCAAATATGCAGAGAATGGAGGAGTCCATCTCCAACATGAGCACCACTGTGTTGTAGGTGATTGGGACTGTAGGCTCTTCCATGGATAGGATGGCCACCTGCATGGAGCAGCTAATGAAGAATAGATTGCTATCTATGGAGAATACATGGCAGACACTCATAGACCTCCTCTCTAGGAGGAATGTCAATATAGACGTGGGTTCTCATAGCCCCGCTGCTGTGCAGCAAGGTGTTCTCCAGCTCATTGCTAGCAGGGAAGTGTGGGTGGCCCATGAGTGGGATGATGGTGAGAGGGGACATGAAAGTGGGGGCTCCTCTCAAAGCGCTCACACTTCTCCCCTGTTGCCACCCCCTCAGTCAGAGCCCCAAATGCCTCCTCGGATCGCGATGGCCGAGTCTGCCCCTGCACAGTCGCAGGAGGAGCAGACTTTGGCGGGGCCGTCAGAGGCGCCAAAACCCAGAGGACATCCGCCAAAAGCGTCTAAGCAGTCACAGCAGGGAAGTGAGCAGGCTGCCTCTACCTCTGCTGAAGCCACAGGGATAGCAACACGTAGAAGTACGCGTAAGAGAAAGATGAAACACAAGTAGATTCACAAGGGTAGCTACTTGGGTGTTTTGTTAAATGATTCGGTAAAGTTTCCGTTACTGTAATGTCACACAAAAATCTTTATTTTCACCACTTTCCGGTCTTGAACAAATTTGTGTGCACCTTTGGAAGTGGCTTAGTGAGTTGGAGTGAATGGTGAGATAACGTTACCTCCAGCAATGGTGGTTAGTGTGAAAGGAATGGCTTGGTCATTGTAGGGACGCTTTATGGTGTTGCTGTGGGTGCTGCCAACCTGGCGCAGCATGTGGCAGCCATATGGGTGTAATGAGTAAAGAGTAAATCTGGCCATGATGAGGCCAGCCCTGGTCTCCCAGGCAGCAACGTGCTGCGACTGTTGGTGGGATCTGGCCTGCAGGTTCCTCTTGCTCCTCCTCCTCTGAAAAGGCTGTGCGCTCAGTGCCTTGCTCCTCATGCAGCGCTAATCCTTGCTGCTGATCTATGTTGTGCAGGGAGCAACAGACCACGACGATTCTGGAGACCCTGGCTGGTGCGTACTGAAGGGCTCCTCCAGATTTGTCAAGGCATCTGAAGCACATTTTAAGCATGTGTATTGTCTGCTCTATGACACATCTGGTAGAAATGTGGCTTTCATTATATTTCTCCTGAGCCTCAGTACTTGGCCTCCTCAAGGGTGTCATGAGCCACATCTTCAGTGGATAGCCCTTGTCTCCAAGCAGTCAGCCAGAAAGTCTGTTTGGAGGTATGAAGAGCTGAGGGAAGCTGGACTGGCGAAGGACGAAAGAGTGATGGCAGCTGCCAGGGAATTTGGCGCACACATGCATGATGATCTTCCTGTGGTTGCAGATGAGCTGCACATTGAGGGAGTGGAAGCCCTTGCGGTTGACAAAGACTCCTGGGTGATGATGGGGTGCCCTGATGGCCACATGTGTGCAGTCGATGACGCCCTGCACCTGTGGGAAGCCAGCCAGAGTCGCAAAGCCCAGCGCCCACTCAGTAACACTGGCTTCATCAGTGGCAATGTTGATATAATTGGTTAACTTGTCAAAGAGGGCATCGGTGACCTGTGTGATGCATCTGTGGGCAGCCGACTGCGAGATGCCGCAAATGTCTGCTGCAGATCCCTGGAAGGAGCCTGAGGCGAAGAAGTTGAGGGTGCTGGTGACTTTGACAGCCACTGGTAAGGCATGTCCACCCACTCCTCTGGGCTTCAGGTCTTGTTCCAGCAATGTGCAAATGTCTGCGATGACTTGGCGCAATAGCCTGAGCCTCCTTTAGCACTGCTGCTCAGTCATGTTGAGGAAGGTCATCCACTGCCTGTATACCCTGTGGTGGGGGTATTACCCCCGGCATGGTGCAGCCCTGCGCTCATGCCCTGTGTCCTGTGCAGCATCAGGTGGTTGAAGAGAAGGTTGGTGGTGTTGTTGTTGATGCTGCTGGTGTGCCTGCTGCTGCTGGTGTTGGGACTCATCGTGGTCCAATTCTGAGGACCAAGGTGAGACAGTATAGACGGCACCCATGTTGATGGAATAGATGGCAGGTCAAGTAGAGATGACAGAAGCAATCTGTCAATGAGGTGATAGATTCTACCAATGAGGTGAGGCTGGATGGCGACTTTGCTGGAAACACATGCAGCCTGTAGAAAGCTAAATCTGTGCTGGCAATGCAGTCAGCAACAGCTTCTGCCTGAGGAAAGTGACCAGCTGTCAGGTGGGAGTTTTTATTGTACTTTTCATGCTGTGCACTAATGAGGTGGATCAATGGCCACTCAACTTCTGCCTCAGGTTAACGGACGTGGTTCCTGAGCTGCATGATTACCGTGGTCATCCAGTGAAATTTGAAAGGTAGGGTTAAAAAGACTCTTAAGAGTCTGACAAGTACCTAATAATGATTTAAATTAGCTCACCCGCCTCTGCCGTTCAGGTCACTGCTGCGCCGGCAAACGGGCCTAAGGGAAAGGCACGTGGGGGCGGGATGATGGCGGGTTCCCAACCCGCTGCAAGATTTTTCAAATTTCCCACCTGACCCGCCTCCAATCGCGCCCGCATGGACCCCAGAAAATTCCAGCCATTGAGTTGGCCGAACTTCTTGTGCCTGATTACCGGGACCCGTAGTTTGCAGTTTGGAGAAACCAGCTTTGTACATACTTTCTGACTCGGTGTGAGTCAGTTCGATAATCTCACACCCCCATCCACAACCTCAAAAATATAAAATTTGTGTCCCAATCTAATTCAGCCTTTAGGTTATTTGGCCTCTACACAGTATATTATTTAGTTGATATGTGGTTCAAACTCCCTTAGAAAAATGCACACCAGTTCTACCCACTGGAAGATTTATTCTTTTACCCTTACGTAAGCAAACATAACGAACTGAAATCCTGCTTTCCATTTCCATTTCCAGTTGTTCTGCCAATTTCTTAAAAAACAGTCTCACGTCAAAGTTTTTAACCAGCTCACATTCCTGAAACACTCCATTTTCTTTCCAATGCACAAGCCTCCAAATACATACACATTAATAATGGATAAATACATTCTACGTGGTGCCTGTTTCTTGGTACCATTTGAAACCTTGAGTTGTGTGTCTTTACTTTTTAAAACAAATAACTTGTTAGCAAAGTTAAAGCTCATGGGATTAAAGGGACAGTCGTGGCGTGGGTACAAAATTGGCTAAGAGACAGAAAGCAGAAAGTAGTGGTGAACGGTTGTTTTTCAGACTGGAGGGAAATATACAGTGGTGTTCCCCAGGGGTCAGTATTAGCACTGCTGCACTTTTTGATATATATTAATGACCAGGACTTGGATATACAGGGCATAAATTCAAAGTTTACAGATGGCACAAAACTCGGAAATGTCGTAAACAATGAAAAGGATAGTAACAAACTTCAGGAGGACATAGACAGACTGGAGAAATGGGCAGACTCATGGCAGATGAAATTTAATGCAGGACAAGTTGAGAAGGCTATTAAAAAACATACGGGATCCTTGGCTTTATTAATAGAGGCATAGGGCTGGATTTTGATACTGGGGCGGGTTGGGGTCGTGTCATCCACTTTTCGTGTTATCCACCCGACTGCAATTGGATGTGGGAGATTGATGCAATTTTCACCTAATTGGGCAATTGAGTTCCAGCATGTGGGAACCCATGACCCAATTAGTGTTTTCAGTCTGAAAGTCACCTCTGATGATGTCATCATTGCTGCTGCATTGAAGGTCTGCAAAGACTGCCTGGCCTTTGCTGTGAGAGGACCTGGATGCAAAATGAGCAGCAGCAGCCCTAAGTCTGCTCCCAGATATTTTTGCACCACCACTCCCAGATATGTCTCCCATCCACCACCACTCCCAGGTATGTCTCCCATCCACCACCACTCCCAGCCAGCCAACTAGCCGTGCCCCCGGCAGGTTTCACATTCGTGGTTCAGAACAGGCGTGCTTCACATAGAAAAGGGGTTAAAATCACAAAGGCCTTTCAAAATCACAAAGGCCTTTCAAAATGGCATTATAGAGGCAATTTAGTGCTTGTTAAGGGCTTTAACAGCCTATCCCGCCTCTTAGAGGCGGGACGGAGTTGGGACCAGCAGACACGATTTAATTAAAATTGCGTGGAGGCGGGATGGAGGCGGGTTTGTGCCCGCCCACCAGTTTTCGCAATTTTAACCCCCCACACGCCTCCAAACCCGCCTCCACGGGTCAATGAAAATCCAGCCCATAGTGTACAGAAGTTATGCTAATCCTTTATAAAACACTGGATGGCCTCAGCTGGAGTATTGTGTTAAATTCTGGGAACCACACTTTAGGAAGGATGTCAAGGCCTTAGAGAGGGTGCAGAAGAGATTTACTAGAATGGTACCAGGAATAAGGGACTTCAGTTATGTTGGGAGACTGGAGAAGCTGGGATTGTTCTCCTTAGAGAAGAGAGGGTTAAGAGGATATTTGATAGAGATGTTCAAAATCATGAATGGTTTTGATAGAGTAAATAAGAAGAAACTGTTTCCAGTGGCAAAAAGGTTATTAACCAGAGGACGAAGCTTTAAGGTCCTTGGCAAAAGAACCAGAGGCGACATGAGGAAAGATTTTTTTACGCAGTGAGTTGTTGTGATCTGGAATGCACTGCCTGAAAGGTGGAAGCAGATTCAATTAAACTTTCAAAAGAGAATTGTATGAATACTTGAAAGGAAAAAAAATTACAGGGCTATGGGGAAAGAGCAGGGGAGTGGGACTAATTGGATAGCTCTACCAAAGAGCCAGCACAGGCATGATAGGTCGAATGGCCTCCTTCTGTGCTGTATCATTCTATGATTCTATGATTATGCTCAATTTTCTAAAGAACTAAAATTGTGACATGATTGCAGGGTGAAACTATATTGGCACATTGTTGTAGCCTCCCATTACTTATCACAAACCCCGTGGAGAGGGCTGTGGAAGAACTCGTTTTAAACACTAGTTGGAATAATTGTGAAAATGTTTTTGTCGCTTCCTCAGTTGCTGGTATGGTTGGAGCTGGTTCTTGCTATTATTGTAGTCATTTGAAATATACCAGCATTTTTTCTCCTGCCACAATGGATACAATAGTTTTATCACAGTTCTTGCTTCTAGTATGAGACCCAGAGGCATCTGTAGTTACAATACTTTCAGTGTTTTTAAATAGATTATATTTTTACTCAATATGTGTATTTAAAAGCTACATTATTTGTTCCTAACATATATGGTTAAAATACTAATATCTTTAAAATTACTACTAATGTTATTCATTGGTGTCGGTATGAATAAACCATTCAGATTAATTTACTGACTTTTTCTGGTTTAAGGACCTCTTGCTGGGTTTTGAGTTAGTCTGAACGCTGATGTACAGGACTCCCCCTGGAACTACTCCCTAATGTGCCCATCAGCTGACATCAGTAGAGCAGCTCCCTGGTATGAGAGAAGGCTGAATGCTAGGTCTGCTTAATAAAGAAAATCATCAATCAAATTATGCATTTTTTTTGACCCAGTAGATTTTTGCGCAAAGATGAGGTTATGTTGAAAGTAGTCCACTTCCCCATGCATTCCTCCTTTAACAAAATGGGAAATATATTTAACTGGAAATATATAGCAACAGTTTAACATTTCTCAAAATATTCACAAAGGAATTTCTATTACATCAATCTGCCTTTAATTGAAATAGAATATTTATACAATATTTATATTGTATTTAATAAATATTTATATTTATTTAATAGAATATTTATACAAATTCATATTTTCTGAACTTTGCTAGACTGTATTTAATACAACATCATATATATATATATATATATGCATAAATAAATTTACACTAAAAAAAAGTCAGTTTCACTAAAGTACACATAGAAATATTGGGAATTGAAAGTTTTGTGTTTGTCAACAAATTGAAGCACTTGGCGCTGGTAATCCCAGCTGTCCAACCAGGGACAGTTGTTACCATTGTTCTCACAAATGAAAGAACATTAAGTACAGTTCAATTTGTTGCATCAGAATTTACTGGCTTGATGTGTACATTCCAGGCTAGAAAAAATAATTCATATTTAAATGTCATTGCTTCAATTTTCACTGCTGTTGAGTGTCACTAATGGGGACTGATGAATTACTTCCAGTACTAACGAATAAATAAGAGCAGGCAAGTAATGGAACGGCTCAGCAACCAACACCCTGCTTAATGCTTGGCCAAGAGCATGTGTTACTTACCACATGAGGTGGGTGTGAGGAGAGTTGCCTTGCTTGACACTCCATAGCACCCACGGGGAACCTGTAAAAACATTAATGTACCGGTGAAAATAAAGACAAAATAACATAATAAGCCAAAAATAAAACTTTTAGACTAACTCTGAAACGTGTTATGCACCTTTAAGAAGCCAATTCTTATTGGCCATGCCAGGCTATCCAGACAGCCATGCCCCAGTTTTACGTGAATGAGCTGCACTATGAGGGAAGGTGCCCATTAAAAAGGTGAATTCTGGTATGGCATCAATTTGCATAGGATTCACAGGTGGCACCATTGCATCAAAATTGTGTAAAAATTCTTCAATTGCAAAATATAGTACACTGTGAATTGGACGCCCAGACCTCTGCACCCGATTTTACAACCGAAGGCTCCATATCAGAGGGTCTCAGTACCTTGGGACTACAACGTTTATCTTTGGAGTTACTATCACACACTGTTGAATCAGTACTATATCTAACTTGGGTCACTGGGACACAAGAGAGATATTCAAGCTCTGGAGTCGGTTCAGAGAACCACATGACTGATCCCTAACATCACAGGACTGTGTTATAAGGAAAGGCTGGAGAAACTTAGCATTTCCAGGTTTGAAAAGAGGTGGCTGAGAGGTGATTGTATACAAGGTATGCAGATATACAGGTAGTAAGTGGTATCGAAAAGGTAGATCCAGAACACTACTTCAAGCAAAACCATGAGAGTAGGACAAGGAGCCATAGGTTCAAACTAATAAAGGGCAAATCTAGGACTGATGTTCACTTAGGAAGTTCTCCTTCACACAAAAATGATCAACATATGGAAAGGACTTCTGAGTAGGGTAGTGTTGGCAAAACTCTGGGATCATTTATAAAAATGTTGGATGCCTGTAATGGAGGAATCGTGGGATCTTTCTGGATGAATGAAATAAGATGGACCAAATGCCTTTCCTTACAATCTTGGTATTAGCACCTACATACATCACAACTTTAAGCACGATTCTATCGACCATTCTAAAAAGTTTGCAGAGTAACTTTATGCACTGGTTCCTGCTATCAAATGAATATTAATTACTTAGTTTAAATCTATTTTTGCTAATCTCATCTAGGAGTGAATTATGACTGAGCACTGGGAAGGAAACAGCCTCACGTGGCACAGGCAATTCAAAGGGTATTTCTTCATGGGTGCAGAGCACTAAAACACAAATCTACTGTATAACAACGTGAAAGCTATTTGAAGCAACTTCAACCCCGTAAGGACTTGAGGTTAATTTTTCTTCTAGGCTTTTTTTTTGATGGATGGTATCAGCAGAGGCTGGACCATGGCTGGTGCACTTTTGTAAAATTCTAAAAATTATGATCCACAGTCACATGAGTACTGCTCCACATCTCTACAATGTGACATCTCTCAAAATCTTATGCCGTTGTTAATATGGAAGTGATGAAAATAGGTCACACAGTTTGTGTGCCACTTAGTTATACCATTGTGCTAATACAATTTAACAATAGTAAAACAATAATGAAATCCAACCCACCATGGGGAACACATTTGACCAAGTTAATAATTACTCTTTCCCCTGTTGATAAAAAAACAAACTAATTATTCTTCATGCATATTTGCAGCAGAACAGTACCACTTGTTTGGATTATGTGGTTTTAATAATAAAGCAAAGTACACCTTCAACCTCATACAATGCAGGAAACTGCATCTAGAATAAAACTACAGAATGCTGGATAAATATTTTTTAGACAAAAGCAGAGTTTCAGGACTTCCATTGAGCTGGATTAAAATGCAAGTTATCAGTCTCTTCTATAACCAAAATATAAACACTTTTGACAAATGCAAAATAAATCCTGCATTTTAAAATCAAAATTGAAGTTACCTTTTATATACTGCAGTACAAAATAATTTTAATAGGATTAAAATGGTTGAGTAATAGGAGCCCTTCACATCAGGAGAAGTTCTTTTATTATCTTTATTTTGGATAACCAAATATTTGTGGAGCAAGCACCAAGATCAATATAAATAAGAAATTATTGTTCCTCAAAATAAATTTTCTGCTGATTAATTTTGGACACATGAAGCTCATTATTTCCAGTTTACAACATTCAAGGCAATGCTTAGTAAATTTCACTGTCCATCTTTTTATTATTTTTCCCTTCAAGCAACTTGCTTTGTGCAAAAAATAGAACACTGTGGCTTTTGATTCCACATAAAGCAGCAGCTGATTCTATAAATAACTTCAGAGCTCAGAACAGGTACCCTGCCTGCATTCAAACTGTCTGCTTTTCCAGCAGATAACCTTTGTTCATCTCTGATAAATGTACTGTGAGTGCACAGCGACACATTTTCCACCACAGGAATCATTATTCATAGAGTTAACGTAAAAGGGATGAGAACCTTGACTGCATTCTCTTTCATGCTCTCTTCATGTCCTGAAAACCTAGTGTTGTGCAATAATACTTCAAAGGACAATTCTCTGCCACAGGGTTAAGCATTGGTGTGTGTACATTTCCTCTTTGCATTCGGTTCCCGACTTCTACTGTGCCATCAGGAGAGATGCCAAATGGAATCCAGCACCTTCCCTATGTATAGGGAGGAAAAATCAGTGTTCTGGTCATCTCAGACCACTCACTCTTATCCACCATCTAGCAGTGAGATAAAGAGCAGCTTGGGGGGCGGGGTGGGGGGGGAGAATCAAGATAGCAAGTCATTTGCTGAGGAATGGTGCACAGCCCAGATGGAACTAAAGCAAGAGCAAAAGAAAAGAAATAAAAAATGTAACTAGGAAAAGACATACAAATGACTGCAGTGTTTAAATAATTACATCATATATAACATGATCTGATTGGTGCTTTTGACTATATTCTACGATTAATTTTATTAAAGATGTATTCTACTTTAGTTTAATTTTCCGTTATAGTATTTCATGCCCTGCTATAATTCTGAAGGTATGTTTTAAAATATGAACAAGACAACTTGTTCTCAGCAATGAAATAATCCCATAAAAACATAATGAATTTTAAAGACATTAAGCCAAATAAGGCAAAAATCCGTGCTATTCTTTCCACCAGGCATATCTCCAGGGTGATTGGTCATCTCCATGGTAACTCTTGCAAAGCACAATGACGTCAAGAAGGTAAGAAAAATACCACTGAGAGCGTGGAATACTGCCTGTTAGAATGTAAAATACATAATGGATATTTCCCAGAAATTGTGATCAGCATATAAAATAATAATGTCAAATATCTATATTTTATGGTGAGGTGGTGAAAAAAAGTTAAAAATTATGATGTAACACCTAACTTTATCAGTTTTTACATTTTTATTCTGCTTATTTTCTGCAATGTCCAAGAAATTAAAAAAATATAACGGGAATGCAATTTCTTTGCCAACCCATCATTATTTGAGTGCGACTTTAGTCAACTTAAAATTCTGCATAATAATAATTGAAGCTCTTCTCTCTTGTGGTAGGATTAAATATTTCTCAATGCATTTAAAAGATGATCTAATATAGGTCTTCAAATCTGTGAGATTTATTACATAACAATTTAAGAAATTATATTTACTATGACTCATTTTTCCCTCTACATTTACAAGCACACAATCAATGGCAAAATGAAACACACTGCCATATGTGCACATTATATTAATTCGGCACAGTATGTACTAATTTACATATCCTGTGCCTGCTTTGGACGCCGTTTAAACCACAATCCGGAGTTGTACACAAAGGTAGGACATCTGGATAGATCTCAGTTCACAGTAAGCGAGTTTGCTAAAGAAAGAAAGAAATGGCATTTTTATAGTGTCTTTCACAATCTCAGGATGTCCCAAAGTGCTTTATAGCCAGTGTTGTCACTATTATAATGTAGGGAACATGGCATACAATTTTCAGGGTTCCACAAACAGCAATATGATAATGACCAGATAATCTGTTTTAGTGTTGGTTGAAGGATAAATATTGGCCAGGACACTGGGGAGAACTCCCTTGCTTTTCTTCAAAATAATGCCATGGGATCTTTTACGTCCACCTGAGAAGGCAGTTTAACGTCTCATCCGAAAGACGGCACCTCCTACAGTGCAGCGGACTCCGTGCTGCACTAGAGCGTCAGTCTAGATTTTGTGCTCATTTCTCAGGAGTGGGACTTGAACCCAAAACCTTCTGACTCAGAGTGCTACCTCTGAGCCACAGCTGACACTAGGATGTAAGGGGGAGAAAGATGACAAGAATATTCAGAACCAGAGTCTCACATCTGTGTCTGCAGACACGGGCAGCTATGTAGGGAGAGGGGCACGATATCGGCAGGGCTGTGATTAGCAGCGCAGGAGGTATGAGCAGACCAGCCTGCTGCAGTGGAACATTTTTTTAAAAGGAGGTCAAGGTGCAGTAATGAGTATATTTTACTTATGAAATATAGAGAAATATAAATTTAAAAATGGTATACCATTCGGACCACCGACTGGAAGAAGGATGACACCAGGAGACCTCAGGAGGAAAGACAAAGGCTAGTGCTAATGGGAACAGGTAGGATAAACGGGGGAGGCGAGCAGAGCAGATCAATGCCCGTAGAGAGCCTTGCTAAAGCAGATAAACAAAACCTGGAGAAAATAATGAAGAAATCAATTATAATTTTTTTTAATGTACATTTTAAAGCTGAAAATTACATTTAAAATGACTTATCTGTGAGAAAATATCAGTTTGGGAAAATCATGAAAGTGTCAGTGCTGAGGACACAGGAGAGAAGTCCACAAAACATTAAAAGTGTTCAAATTAATATTCTAAAAGAAATAGCACCCAGTGTGTGCGACACTAAAGGGAGGATGTTAACTTCCTCTGCCCATCAGAAACCGGGCAGAATGGGGCTTAAAATTCAAGCGGTATACTTACCGCTCGGTTTCCGCCCTGTAGCTATATTGAAGCCAGGCGGCTGTGGCACCCGCCTGACTCAGGCAGAAGCCTCATAAATTTTTGTTAATCGGGGTCCTAACACTTAGATAGAACCCCAAAGCCATTTTAATGTCCTACTGGGTGAAACGCCCACTGTGGACCCTCTGCTTAGTACAAGATGCTAGACAAGCAGCGGAGACACCAAAAGGTAAGTTCAAACCTTACTTTTGTGGAGCTGGCAGGAGCAGGAGTCCCCCTCTGGAGCCCACAACAATAGTTTGAGCTGCTGCTACCCTGGGCCCCCTCCTTCCACATTCCTGAAACCCTCCCGAATTCCCGCCCTGATGACTTACCTTGCTGGAAGGCCAAGCGGCCTCTGGGCCGGTCAATATTGCAGTGCCTGCCTCCGGATGCCTATTTGGGGCGGGAGCTTGCCGGCTCTATTTAAATGAGCCCGGCTGTTAAGGAGGACTGGGCCTCCCACTGTAAATCCCGATGGATCGGTCCACGCGATTCGTCAGCCAACCGCCTGAGAGTTAAAATTTCCCCTTGGACGTGGATCAATCTGTGACACGTAAGGTGTGACACCCTTAATACTAAAGTCCTTTCACAGTGCCACCTACAGGCATAACAGGTATTACAAGTACTAGCGTGGGTTTTCTCATTGCAGCGTCTGTCACAGGAACGTTTTCGATGAAACACAGGCCCCATGCACAGTATTTTTATATATTTATTATAGATGTAACTGTGGTATGGGAAGGGGAATATTTTTTTTCCAGTAGTGGGTGAGGTAAATAGTATTTATTTATTTTTAATGTTTGGTTCAAATTTCCTAGGAATCAGTCAAAAAACATGTAACTCAATGCCTCTGACATCTCTCACAATGTTTTTTCCGAATCCTTTGGTGGCCATGTGCATTGCTTAGCACCTTCCACACCCGAGTACTCCTGAGCAACACTGTAATTCTGAGCCACTGTAAACAATGCCAATGGATATATCTGCTAGTGTAATTTAATGGTCCACATTATTTCCTCCCTTAGTCTTGTTTTTTAGACCCTGTGGTGCCACACACAACTCGAGAGTTGAGAGTGTAGTCAGAAAAACTGCTCTTAGGCCTATACCAGTGCTGTGCTATAACTGGTGCTTGATGCTGCATGAGGATAGACAGAGCTACTTTGCCATGTGATTTTCTATTTCTCCTACTGGAGAAGTGCCTTCTCTTCTTTGTTAGTCTATCATAGAATTACATAGAGTCAACAGCACAGAAACAGGCTATTCATCCCAACAACAACAACAATTTGTATTTATATAGCGCCTTTAATATAGTAAAACGTCCCAAGATGCTTCACAGGAGTATTATAAGTCAAAATTTTGACACCAAGCCACATAAGGAGATATTAGGGCAGGTGACCAAAAGCTTGGTCAAAGAGGTAGGTTTTAAGGAGCGTCTTAAAGGAGGAACGAGAGGTAGAGAGGCGGAGAGGTTTAGGCAGGGAATTCCAGAGCTTAGGGCCTAGGCAGCAGAAGGCTCGGCCACTAATGGTTGAGTGATTATAATCAGGGATGCTCAAGAGGGCAGAATTAGAGGAGTGTAGATATCTTGGGGGATTGTGGGGCTGAAGGAAATTACAGAGATAGGGAGGGGCGAGGCCATGGAGGGATTCGAAAACAAGGATGAGAATTTTTAAATCAAGGCGTTGCTTAACCGGGAGCCAATGTAGGTCAGCGAGCACAGGGGTGATGGGTGAACGGGACTTGGTGCGATTTAGGACACGGGCAGCCGAGTTTTGGATGAGCTCAAGTTTACGTAGGGGAGAATGTGGGAGGCCAGCCAGGAGTGCGTTGGAATAGTCAAGTCTAGAGGTAACAAAGGCATGGATGAGGGTTTCAGCAGCAGATGAGCTGAGGCAAGGGCGGAGACGGGCGATGTTACGAAGGTGGAAATAGGCGGTCTTAGTTATGCTGCGGATATGTGGTCGGAAGCTTATTTCAGGGTCAAATATGACACCAAGTTTGCAAACAATGTGGTTCAGCCTCAGACAGATGTGAGGGAGAGAGATGGAGTCAGTGGCTAGGGAACGGAGTTTGTGGCGGGGACCTAAAACAATAGCTTCGGTCTTCCCAATATTTAATTGGAGAAAATTTCTGCTCATCCAGAACTGGATGTCGGACAAGCATGGAGGGGTCGAGAGAAGTGGTGGTGAGGTAGAGCTGGGTGTCGTCAGCGTACATGTGGAAACTGACGCTGTGTTTTTGGATGATGTCGCCAAGTGGCAACATATAGATGAGAAATAGGAGGGTCCAAGGATAGATCCTAGGGGGACACCAGAGGTAACGATGCGGGAGTAGGAAGAGAAGCCGTTGCAGGTGATTCTCTGGCTACGATTAGATAGATAAGAATGGAACCAGGCAAGTGCAGTCCCACCCAGCTGGATGATGGTGGAGAGGTGTTGGAGAAGGATGGAGTGCTCAACCGTGTCAAAGGCTGCAGAGAAGTCAAGAAGGACGAGGAGGGATAGTTTACCTTTGTCACAGTCACAAAGGATGTCATTTGTTACTTTGATGAGGGCCGTTTCGGTACTGTGGCAAGGGCGGAAACCTAATTGGAGGAATTCAAACATGGAATTGAGGGAAAGATGGGCATGGATTTGAGAGGTGACAACACGTTCAAGGACTTTGGAGAGAAAAGGGAGGTTGGAGATGGGGGCGGCAGTTTGCAAGGACGGAGGGGTCAAGGGTTGTTTTTTTTGAGGAGAGGGGTGATGACGGTAGATTTGAGGGAGAGGGGGACAGTACCTGAAGAGAGAGAACCGTTAACAATGTCAGCTAATGTAGGAGCCAGAAAAGGAAGGAGCCAGAACAGGTCTATGCGGGATTTATGCTCCACATGAGCCACCTCTCACCCCTGTTCGTCTAATCGTATCAGCATATCCTTCTATTCCTTTCTCTCCCATGTGCTTATCTAGCTTCCCATTAAATGCATCTATGCTATTCACCTCAACTACTCCTTGTGGCAGCGAGTTTCACATTCTTACCATTCTTTGGGTAAAGAAGTTTCTTCTGAATTCCTTATTGCATTTGTTAGTGACTATGCTATATTTATGACCCCTAGTTTTGGACAACCCACAAGAGGAAACATCTTCTATAGGTCTACCCTATCAAACACCTTCACATTTTAAGGACCTCTATTAGGTCACCCCTCAGCCTTCTCTTTTCTAGAAAAAAGAGCCCCAGCCGGTTCAGCCTTTCTTGATAAGTATATCGTCTCAGTTCTGGTATCATCCTTTGTGAATCTTTTTTTGCAATTTCTCTAGTGCCTCTATATCCTTTTTATATAATGGAGAACAGAACTGTGCACAGTACTCTAATGTGGTCTAACTAAGGTTCGATACAAGTTTAACATAACTTCTCTGCTTTTTAATTCTATCCCTCTAGAAATGAACCCCAGTGCTTTGTTTCCTTTTTTAATGGCCTTCTTGACCAGCATCGCTACTTTCAGTGATTTCTGTATCTGCACCGCTAGATCCCTTTGCTCCTCTACCCCGTACAATGACAATTGCCTTTTTTTAAAATAACTGGTTAAAGATCGAAAGATCCATCGGTAAATGGACTGGAACAACATTGAAAAGTTGGCTACAGAAACACTGTCAGGAATGAATTTGCATAGCCGTACAGTAAAAAATGAAATGTGCACCAGTGGAGGAGTAGACCTGTTACTGGTGAAAAACTAAATGTTTTATTGTTAATTTTTAATAAAGTTTATCTTGGCTAACTATTATCACACATTACCTTTATCATATTACTGAGTTCAATACTTAATGGTGAACATATCTGCATTTCACCTTTTTAACCTAATTTTGGATTTCATCTTTCTGGGGACTGGGATATTATCAGGTTTAATCATGAAATCAGAAGAGTTCATGAACCTTATATACTATTACCATCTCCTTTTGCTTTGTACAATCATATCTTTTGTCATTTAATCTCTCCTGCCTTCCACCCTATCACAGACCTTCCCTTCTGTTCGCCCCTCCCCTCCCTCCTTTCCCTGCCCCTGCACTTGCTTAAAACCTGTTACATCTCTAACTTTTTCCAGTTCTGACGAAAGGTCATCGACCTGAAACGTTAACTCTCTCTCCACAGATGCTGCCTGACCTGCTGAGTATATAAAGGCAAAAACCCTTTTTAAAGGATGGATTTTTTTTTACTGTTAGAATGCACTAACTAGCTTTTTACATTTCCTCTTAAATCCTCGGCCTTTTCAGAGCAAACAATGGCAGCTTTGATGTTTGTTCACAGCAGCAGCTGGATTAACATACAATTTGCATCCAGCGCAGCAGAAGCCCTGCACCACAGGAAGCCAACGTATTCAATAACAAATTCTTCCCCCAGCACAGTAGAAAAAATATCTGAAATCAATGCACTGTTACAAAAGCATTATATCATTGTATGAGAATTCAAAGGGACTCTTTCAGTATTCTGACCCTATTACAGACATGCCCCCTGCTGGCAAAAGTTAAGCAATTCATTTGAAACAAATACAGTAATTCACATCTTCACTATTTCACTGGGCAATATTTTAATGTAACTATATATGAATACCATTTTGAATTTCACATTATTTATTTCTTGCCATTTCATTGATGAATTATTTATAAATTATTTCCATAACCATTATGAGAAAGTTGCTAAAACATTACTTAAATCTTACACACAAAGATAGCATGATATTGTATATCAAGACGGCTAATAGCTCAATCGATGACTGTGATATCATAAACTTGGGAGCAGACCCATTTCAATATCAACTCTGCAGCTTTCATGCTAGCTTAAAAGGAGTACAATCTTTCTCCTTTCCTTTCTTGAAAGCAGCACTCTGGTACTTTGCCCAAGTAGGCAAAGTATATGTGAGCCTAGATAATGAGTGTTGGAAATCTATTCTATCAGGGAGGAGGTCACAATCAAACCTAATCCTGACCTTGTGCAATTGCAGTTTCTAGCACAGATCACTAGACAGTGATCAGGAGTTGGAAACGCGGTAGATTTTTTTTCCTCCCTAGCCTGGGTGTTGCAGCCAATTGTACCGTTGCTATTGCAGCAAAAGTATGTTCAACATATACTTATATTCTGCAATTGGAAGTTGTGTTTCTCAGATCATTAAATGATGACATGTTACAGCTGATTAATGCAGCACAGTCCAAGAGCAGAAGTATTGATGTGGTTGGAATACTAACTCAGCATTGAAAATTAGGCAAGGGTTTTTTTTTTGCTCAGCCAAATAAAATTTGAGCCTTAAAGTAAAAGTAACTTGACAGGAATTTTGTCCAACATGTTAGGTCCCATATCGTCATGCGATGAACTTAGAAAAAACAAAATAATTTGCCTGCTTTTTGTTATTCTTAACGTTTCAAAATGACATGGGACCATGGATATCTTGTAAAAATGTCTGAAGTGTGGCTTCACACAATTCTGAAGATGTACCACCACACTGAATTTATGGAAGTAGAGCTGAAAATTGAGCATGTCACTTTCAAAATGCAACACTTGGGATCTGGTTATTGAGACGAGTTCAATATTTGTAAACCATAAAATGATATGTTTCAAAGTATAGGTTTACCACTGAACTGATTGAGCTATTAGCTGCCTTAATAACAAATAGCTCATTTTGATAACAAATATATTGCTGTAAGAAGCTAGGAATTCTGTGCCTTTAACACACAAAATTTTCCCTTGTTTAATTACTACCAAAATAACCTCACTGGGAGAGAATTTCCGTGGGTATTCTCCCTGATAAATTGCTGTATCTTCGGCAGAAGATCGGCTAAAAACCTGAAGAAGTGGTGCAAATGGTTGTTTTTAGCTATTTACGTTGTGTCTCTGGAGGCTCCGCTGATCTTCCACCAGGCAACCAGCTAAAGAAAAGAAACCTGATCTAGTTTCTCCATAAATTTAACCAAGAAGCTAGCTGAAGTGTCTCATTATCTGGTGACTAAGTTACTTATGTTTCTTCCAAAGCAGTTATTGCTGCTTCCAGGTAAGTGGAATCAATCAATTTAAACCTCTTTGTATTGTGCAAATAAATTAATAAAATGAATTTGAGTTGCATTATTAGAGACATGGGATACAGATCAAGAAGTTGTACTGTTGTTGTATAAGTATATGTAATTCTGGTCACCTAACTGCAGGAAGGATATTCACAGAAAACTCACAAAAGCTGACAATCCCAAAATAACTGATAAATAACAACCAACAAGTGAAAAACAGCCCTGAATATAGGCAAGTGATTATGCTGGGATTGCAGTGGCACACGTGCTTGCTGTAACTCAATCTGCAGGTATACCCAACGTATCCTTCACTTAACTCTGTTTCTCTCTCCACAGATGCTGAGTATTTCCAGTATCCTTCACTTATACTGCAGGCAACAAGTGAAGTCCACAAAAATGCATTTTTCAAAGGGATAGATCTAGAAATTTGTGAAGGGAGATGACAGCATTGAAGCTTTATTTCTTAGCGGGACCTTGAGAACTCCCTCCTAAGAAATTTTGATTTTTGACATTTTTTTGGTGCATTTTTCAGCATTTGGCAGTGTACTATAATTCCGCCCTAAAATCCAAAATAATTTATTCTGGAAGGGTTGCAGAAATGTTAAATATTCGAATAAATGTGCACTTGTTTAGAACTCTGTAGGTTAATTGAAGAAAAATTTGGGGCAACAAAAAGTGCCTCAGGCTGTAAACACCTGATTCAGTCAGTAAACATTGACAGGGCTGGGGAAAACCTGACTGTCATCATGAAATACTAGAGGCTGGCATGTATGTTATTGCCCTTGAGAAGGGTATAGAACCAAGCCACAAAGCTGATTGCTGGTATCAAGAATTTAAGTTATGAGGAAAGGTTAAGGTTAAGGAACTTTGTTTACTTAGGAAAGGTTGAGAAGTTGAAGTGACCTAATTAAAGCTTTTAAGATTATGTGTAGGAAATTGATAAAATGGATCCAGGCACACTGTTCACTATGGTGACTGTTTAAAATACCAAGGAACACAAATTAATAGTTAGGAATTTAAGAGCAAGAAGGGAAATCTGCTGGAATATTTTTACTGGAAGAGCAATAGAGTTGTGAAGTAGGCTACTACGGAAGACCTTTGAAGCAGACAGCGTAAATGGATTCAAGAGACACTCAGATGTGCTACTGGAGAGAAAGGATTGAGAAATATGTTATAGGTTGGGTTGATCTTTGGAAAAAGAATAAGCTTGTCAGGCCTTTTCCTGTTTCTATTTTTAATTTAGTCCTAGTAACTATGCATTTAAGGGGGTGAATTTCCACAAGGGTTCCAACTCATTTGCTGTAACTTCAGTGGAAGAGCCATGGAAAACAGTGTTCACGCTGTTTTTCCAGGGTTTCTGTGGCTCTCACACTGAAGTTGCCGAAAAGGAGCAGGAGAACCTCTATGGTGGCTCCTTTGTTTCCTGCACATTAAATATAGTCTGATTGAAGCTGGAGTTTTCCGTTGATATATTTTACAGTTTCATGAAAAAAGCAAGTGTATATTGTAATGCCCATTCTTGCTCAGGCTGCATTTCACAGCAATAACTTTATTTAATAGAACAGAGACATTGGCCGCGATATTGACAGCGGCGGGTTGCGTAGGCGGTGGTGGGGGTGGGGAGGTGTTTCGCATGCTGTGGAGTTCCACAGCGTGTGTCTTCTTTTTCCAACAGGTTCCCCGCCAGGAAGCCAATGTTGTCTTAAACAAACTTCTGTTTGTTCACTTGAGTAGCAACGAGTTCAGCCTTCTGGTTATAATCATTTTATTCTTTAACTTCAGCATAGAAAGCAATTTACACGCGGGGTATAGTCACAGATAGAGCACCCGAACCAGGCATGGGTCTTTTTTGTGCTGCCTGAACAAAGGAAAAAACTTACATTTATACACCGTTTTCTTATCAAACTGGAGCAGGCATTGCCTAATATGGTAGTCTCTGGCTACTGCATAGTCCAGAGACACAAGTCTGCATTTTCTTCAACGTACATCAACAACGTTAGAAGCACATAAAAACATCGTGGTCTTGCTGTGGTAAAATATCCAAGGCCGGTTGGTTGCAAGCACCAGCTGTTGCTAAGTGAAATCCATGTCTCACTCTCGCTCTCTCTCCAATGATACCAACCACATTTTTTTCCCTATATCGAATGAACTAAACATGAACACCTTTCAAAAGCTGAATTAATCAAGTTCCATATGCCAACACTTGGCTCCCTGTCGGGTGGGGAACACTCTGGAGGAGGCCACAGCCGCAGGAGCAGGTGAAGAACCTGCTGCTGCGATAGTGGGAGCATGGGTGGGGGGGTGTCTGGATCTTGGGGGTGTCCGATCCCCGATCCTGGGGGCTGGTCCGATCCCCGATCCCGGGGGGTCAGATCCCGGGGTGGGGGGCCGGGTCCCTGATCCAGGGGGTCTTTAGATTGCAGGGTGGGGGGTGGGGCGGTCCGATGGCAGGGAAGAAGGTAGCTTGGTGGGCTGGGAGCAAGCACTCCTGTTCCCCCTGGCCCACAAGCAGTGCTGTAAAGGCACTTAACCTTTTGCACAAAGCTGTCCTCGCCTCACTTGAGCAGCCTGGTTTATCAAAGCCCGGGAAACCTGGCCGGCCAAGGTTAAACCTGTAAGGCAGGTTAAATGTGAGGCTCCCAATCTCATTATAATATTTAAATGGTCAAGCCGCCCCTGTCCCGCCTCCGTTAAATCTGGAAGTGGGCCGGTTGGAGGCAGGTTGGGGTTGGGTTTGAGATTTTAAACATTTTTACATCTCACCCGACCCCAACCCACCCTTTTTTGGGGGGTAAAATTACCCCCATTGAGACTAGAAGGCAAGATCTGAGCTCTTGGTACAAAACTGGCCAGCATGCCATCTGGTGAATAAAAAATTCCATTACATCTTCCCTTTCTCAAAAAAAGCTATTCCACTCCATAACATAACAAGTTTATTAGTTGTTTTGCTGAGAGTGCTCAACCTGTCGCAAATTGCATTTTTTTTTGTTGCAAACTTTGCAGCCTTAGAAAATACAAAAAAAATCAATATTGCCACTGTTTGGTTGAGATTAAATGGTGAAAAGCTAATGGATCACAAGATAATTACAGATGAGGAAATTGATTGGGCCCATCTTAATTCATTCATCCAGAATGATCCTAAAATCCCCTCACTGCAGCGTACAATTGTTTCATAAATGATTTCAGGGTTTTCACATGCTTTACTCGATTTAGAATTCTATTCCATGTGTTGATCACCCTTTGTGTGAAAAATTACCTGGTTTCAGCCCTAAGTTTACCTTTCACTAGTTTGATTCTGTGTCCCTCAGCCCAATTCTCGCAATTTAATTTAAAGTAATATTTTTGATTTACCTGTTCTATTCCCTTAACTATTTTAGGTAACTCAATCATCTCTCAAATGTCTCCTTTCCAGGATAAAAAAGCTCAGCTTTCTCTAATTTTTCCTCATAATTTTGACCTTTGACACCAGGGGTCCTCCTTGCCCTGCCTCCAGCCATTGAATGCCTTTTATTCTTGTCAAACTGGATGTAATATTCAAGGTGCAGTCTGACTAAAGCATTATAAAATTTGATCACTACCTCCTCTCACTTATATTCTATTCTATTGGCTATGTAGTTCAGCATCCTATTGGCTTTCTTGACAACTCAACCACACCCTCACCTCTACCTTTAATGCCCTGGTCCTCATTAAAACCATTACTCTCCCTCACCCTGACTATTCCCCTTGGTACGGCCCTCATCTCCGCTCCCTTAAGTCCAAGGGACACAGACTTGAATGGATATGGTGGACATCTGGTTTAGCCATTCACTGCCAAATCTTGCTGGACCACATAAAGCACTATCGGGCTATTCCAAGATCATCCTGGAATGCAAAGATAACCCCCAGCTTCTTTTCTCTAATGCAAACTGTCTTCTTAAACCCCTCTCCCCTCTCTCCTCCATCCTCACCTCTAACAACAAGTGTGAGAAGTTCATGGACTTCTTTGCCACTAAGTTTGAGAGCATCTGATCAGCTGCCTCTGCCACTTCCCTACCCCACTGGGCCAAACTTCGTCCAACTGCCCTAGACCTGAACTCTCATCTTTCTCCAGTTTCTCTCCGATCGCCCCTCATGCCCTCTCCAAGCTCATCTTGTCCATGAGACCCACTTCCTGCTCCATTGACCCTATTCCCACTAACTGCTGACCACCCAACGTCCTTTCCTGGCTCCCATGTTAGCTGATATTGTTAACGGTTCTCTCTCCTCAGGTACTGTCCCCCTCTCCTTCAAATCTGCTGTCATCACCCCTCTCCTCAAAAAAACAACCCTTGACCCCTCCATCCTTGCAAGCTACCGCCCCATCTCCAACCTCACTTTCCTTTCCAAAGTCTTTGAACGTGTTGTCACTTCCCAAATCTGTGCCTATCTTTCCCGCAACTCCATGTTTGAATTCCTCCAATCAGGTTTCTGCCTCTGCCATAGTATCGAAACGGCTCTCATCAAAGTCACAAATTACATCCTATATGATTGTTACAAAGGTAAACTCTCCCTCCTCATCCTTCTCGACCTGTCTGCCAGCTTTGACACGGTTGACCACACCATCCTCCTCCAACGCCTCTCCACCGTCGTCCAGCTGGGTGGGACTGGACTCGCTTGGTTCCATACTTATCGATTTAATCGTTGCCAGAGAATCACCTACAATGCCTTCTCTTCCCGCTCCCACCCTGTTACCTCTGGTGACCCCCAAGGATCTATCCCTGGCCCTCTCCTATTTCTTATCTATATCTGCCCCTTGGCGACATCATCCGAAAACACAGCGTCAGTTTCCATATGTACACTGACAACACCCAGCTGTACCTCACCACCACCTCTCTCGACCCTTCCACAGTCTCTAAATTGTCAGACTGCTTGTCCGACATCCAGTACTGGATGAGCAGAAATTTCCTCCAATGAAATATTGGGAAGACCAAAGCCACTACCTTCAGTCCCCGCCACAAAATCTGTTCCCTAGCCACCAACTCCATCCCTCTCCCTGGAAACTGTCTGAGGCTGAACCAGACTGTTCGCAATCTTGGTGTCGTATTTGACCCCGAGATGAGCATCCTACCACATATCCACGCCATCACTAAGACTGCCTATTTCCACCTCCGTAACATCGCCCGACTCCACCCCTGCCTCAGTTCATCTGCTGCTGAAACCCTCATCCATGCCTTTGTTACCTCTAGACTTGACTATTCCAAAGCTCTCCTCACCAGCCTCCTACGTTCTACCCTCTGTAAACTTGAGGTCATCCAAAACTCGGCTGCCCATGTCCTGACTCGCACCAAGTCCCATTCACCCATCACCCCTGTGCTTGTTGACCTACATTGGCTCCTGGTTAAGCAACACCTTGATTTAAAAATTCTCATCCCTGTTTTCAAATCCCTCCATGGGCTCGCCACTCCTATCTCTGTAATCTCCTCCAGCCCCACAACCCTCCGAGATATCTGCGCTCCTCTAATTCTGGCCCTTTGAGCATCCCTGATTTTAATTGCTCCATCATTGATGGCCGTGACTTCAACTGCCTTGGCCCTAAGCTCTGGAATTCCCTCCCTAAACCTCTCTGCCTCTCTACCTCTCTTTTCTCCTTTAAGATGCTCCTTAACACCTACTTCTTTCTGCCCTAATATCTCCTTATGTGGTTCGTGTCAAATTTTGTTTTATAACACTCCTGTGAAGTGCCTTGGGGCGTTTTACTACGTTAAAAGCGCTATATAAATACAAGTTGTTGTTGTTGCTGCTCTGCACTGGTTGCTCCAAGTCTACGAAGCTCCCTTTCAGCTTCATCCTTAGCTATTTCAACACCGTTCATGGAGTATGTGCGCCCTATTTTTATTTCTATGTGTAACGCTTGTCTGCATTAAGTTTCATCTGTTGTTCTTCTGTTTACTTGTATATTGTGTCCAAATCATTTCTGAGCTGCCTCTTTCAATTCTACTGCCCCTCCTAATTTGGTATCATTTGCAAACTTGATTACTTTGCATTGAGATTCTGAATCCAGGTTTTTTTAATGTAAATTAGAAATAGTAGTGGTCCCAACACTTAATTCAGGGAAACCCACTCAAAATTTCCCCCCACCCCCCACCATGACATAACTCCTCTAATGAGTACTCTTTGGGGGCGATTTTGCCGGTGCTCAGGGGTCGGGTTTGGAGGCCGGACTGCTGGCAAAATTAAAAAGATTGGCAGCGGGTCCCGAACCCGCTTCCAACCCGCCTCCAATCAATCATCCCGGGAGTCGGGTCCCCGATTTGCGCAGGGACCCGACTCCTAGTGGCGGGAAGAGGATTATAGCCACTTAACTGCTTGTTAACAGGTAGTTAACAGGCAGTTGAGAGGCTTTTTCCAATTTTGCCAGGACGACTGTGGGCTTCCCGACATCCGGACACCACGCCAGGTAAGTGTGGCGTGTTGTGAGTCTGCTGTAATGTTTCTTCATTGATGACAGCTGTAGAAGTGGTGTGAAGGATCCAATGGTGCACTGGTGAGTTTCAGAGGTAAGGAAATGCTGTGAAAATCATTTTTAATGTATGTAGACTTTTCTGTAGGTAATAAGGTTTGAAGTGTTTGTGTAGTCCCAGCTCATTGGGAGAACCTCTCTCACCAGTGACAGATAGCTTCTGTAACCTCACCTGCAGCTGCCATCTGCTTTATCCTAAGGAGAGAGTCTCTGGAGAGCCTGGGTACAAGGGCTCACCTTTGTACAGTGATTGGCAGTGTTTGCAGCACCTCAATGCTGTCAAACACTGAAAAAGCATCTGTCAAACAAATATGAGCGTGTCCCCTTTAAGAAAACCGGCAGATGACGCGTCATCAACTGACGTCATCTGACACCGGCTTTCTCTTAATTGGCCGGCAAGCCCACAGGGCGGGCTTAACAAGGCCAATTGATGCAAAATAGCATCTGTGTGTCGGGCGTCATTGGGGGTGGGATTGGAACCCGCAAGTCAGCTGACCTGCTCCCAACTCGCCTCTTCAGGTAAGATCGCGGCCATGGTTTCCTACCCTATAGGCAGTTTCTTATCCATTCCCAAGGTTTACCCTGAATCCCCACAGCTTTGAGTTTAACTAATAACATTTTGTGTGGAATTTTGTCATTTGGCCACTTGCTCCCATAGCTACTTCATGACAGCTAATTTTACTTCCGGTCCTTAGTTACCACCAAGAGAGGCAGAAGCTCTACCTGTTTAGGTTGGATTCAGATCCAGATCTCAACGGTAAACTGGTAGATTTCTTGCCTGTTACCCAATTTCCCAAGAGCATAATTCATTTATTTTTGATCTGAAGGACAGGTTTCATCATTGTGTTTGTGGTCTAATTTTATTTTGTTATGGAGAAGTCTAACCTTGAATTATAATTAGGGAGTATTTTTTATTTTTGTAGTGTTGAATACAAATTATCTGCGTTCAAGTATAGTTCAAACTTCATATGGTTTCTGAAAGCTTCATCAAAATTTTTTATGGCATTTAAAAAATGGTGACTGTACTTCTGTGAATTTCTCATAATAGTTTGAAGACTCATAGCCATAGCAATGTGTTTCTGTGCAAGTTAGACATGTGGCTGATTAAAAGAAAACTGTTGTTCCCCAGTGATCTGTTCTGGGGCCTCAACTTTTCAGCATATTTATTAATGACTTGGATCAAGGAATAGAAAGCTGTATATATCCAAGTTTTCAGATGACACTAAATTAGGAGGGATAGTAAGTAGTGCAGGTGGGAGCAGGAAGTTGCAAAGGGACAGAGACAGATTGAGTGAGTAAAACTATTGCAGATGGAGTTCAATGTGGGCAAGTATGAGGCCATCCACTTTGGAGCTAAGAAAAATAAATCAGAGTATTTCCTAATTGGTGAGAAACTAGGTACTGTAGAGGAGCAAAGAGATTTGAGAGTCCAAGTACACAAATCATTTAAAACTATTGGACAGGTACAAAAGGTAATCAAAAAGGCTAAAGGAATGTTAGCCTTTATCTCTAGGGGCCTGGAATACAAAGGGGAGGAGGTAATGCTTCAGTTGTATAGAGCCTTGGTCAGACGCCATCTGATGTACTACGTTCATTTTTGGACACTGCACCTCAGGAAGGATATATTGGCATCGGAGGGGGTGCATTGCGGATTCACCAGAATGATACCGAGGCTTGGAGGGTTAAATTATGAGGACAAGTTGCATACACTTGGCTTGTATTCCCTTGAGTACAGAAGATTGAGGGGTAATCTGTTTGCGGTGATTAAAATGTTAAAAGGATTCGATAGGGTAGATACAGAGAAATGATTTCCTCTGGTGGAAGAATGAAGAATGAGGGGACATAATTTTAAAATTAGAGCTAGGCCATTTAGGAGGGGTAGCAGGAAGCATCTTTTCACACAAAGGATAGCAAATATCTGGATTTCTCTCACCCAAAGACTGTGGATGCTAGGACAATTCGAGATTTCAAGACTGAGATTGATACATTTTTGTTAGTTAAGGGTATCAAGGGATATGGAGCTAAGGCGGGCAGATGGAGTTGAGTTACAGATCAGCCATGATCTAATTGAGTGGCGGAGCAGGCTCGAGCGGCTGAATGGCCTACTCCTGTTCCAATGACAAAGCAGCTGAAGATGGTTAGGTTGAGGACAATTTTCTGAAGGGCACCTGCAGTGTTTTTCTGGGCCTGCAATGACTGTCCTCCAACAACCACCTTCCTTTGTGTCAGTTATGACTCAATTTTGCTTGGACTTGTTGGTCGTATGGTGCCTTGATATACGGGAAAAAAAGACTTGCATTTATATAGCGCCTTTCACGACCACCAGACGTCCCAAAGCGCTTTACAGCCAATGAAGTACTTTTTGAAGTGTAGTCACTGTTGTAATGTAATGTAATGTTGTAATGTAGGAATCGCTCAGGCCAACATCCCCAGCATCGAAGCTTTGACCATGCTCGATCAGCTCCGATGGACGGGTCACATCGTCCGCATGCCTGATACGAGACTCCCAAAACAAGCGCTCTACTCGGAGCTCCGACACGGCAAGAGAGCCCCAGGTGGGCAGAGGAAACGCTTCAAGGACACCCTCAAAGCCTCCTTGAAAAAGTGCAACATCCCCACCGACACCTGAGAATCCCTGGCCCAAGACCGCACAAAGTGGAGGAGAAGTATTCGGGAAGGCGCCGAATACCTTGAGTCTCTTCGCCGGAAGCAAGCGAAAGTAGCGCAAGGAGCGCACGTCAACCCAAGCACCCCACCCACCCGCCCACCCCATCAACCACCGTCTGCCCCACCTGTGACAGAGACTGTCGGTCCCGCATTGGACTCATCAGTCACCTGAGAACTCATTTTTAATGTGGAAGCAAGTCATCCTCGGTTCCGAGGGTCTGCCTAAGAAGAAGAATGTAGGAATACAGAGCAGCTACTCATGTTTATCTTATTCCCCCCATAGGTCCCGCTTCAGAAACTTGAACACAAAAATCTATGCTGACACTCCAGTGCAGTACTGAGTTAGTAGGAGGTGCCATCTTTCGGATGAGACGTTAAACCGAGGCCCTGTCTGCTCTCTCAGGTGGACGTAACGGATCCCATGGCACTATTTTGACTTCACCTGACGAAGAAGCAGCGCTCCGAAAGCTTGTGATTTCAAATAAAGCTGTTGGACTATAACCTGGTGTTGTGCGACTTCTCACTATTTCGAAGAGCAGGGGAGTTATACTCAGTATCCTGGCCAATATTTATACCTCAATCAACATCACTAAAACATTTTATCTGGTCTTTATTACATTGCTGTTTGAGGGAGCTTGCTGTGCGCAAATTGGCTGCCGTCTTTCCTACATTAAAAAATAGTGACTACACTTTAAAAGTAGCTGTAAATTGGCTGTAAAGCGCTTTGGGGCGTCCTGAGGTCGTGAAAGGCGCTATATAAATGTTAGTCTTTCTTTCCCTCCCTTATCACGCTTTAAAGTGTTATCTCTAAGAACCACTATATTTTCTTCAGGGCTCTCTCAAACCGGCTGCAGGTGATTGGCTGCCCAGATTTGAGTGATGCGGGAGGGGAACGCGAGGTCTATGCCTATTGGTTGGAGAGATGGTCACTCAAGCCTCGCCCCGCCCTCAGCCGCTCCTGATTGGCTGGGGCCGGCCATTAGCTGCTCTTTGTTGGGCAGGAGCGGTTTTTTAGGCTCTGGATCCGGCGCTTGGCCCAGCGAACATCAGCGGCTGTGCGGCCTTGAGAGATCGGCAGGGACCGTTCCCGGAGACGTGGGTGTTGCGAGCGGAGGAGGGATGAGCGGCGGCGTGTATGGAGGAGGTGAGCGAGCGGCAGGCACGGCACGGTCCCGTCCCAGGCTGGGGCTGTGCATGCGGCTCTAGGCCCGGCCCGGCCCGGCTCGGCGGGGCCCCTCCCCGGAGGGAGCAGGACGTCTGTGAGAGCGGGAAGGACACAGACACAGAGACAGAGACAGAGCATCAGGTCATAGCCAGCTCAGTTCACACAGAGAGTTACCGGCAGTTCATCTCCTGCACTGTCTCCACTAAAGTCACAGACCCAATACTTGATTTACCTGTCACTCACATCGGTTTGTCTAATAAACTTCTTTCTGAAAGAAAGAAACTGATACGATGCATTGAGTACTGTTAAAAACTAACCCAGAAGAAAAACCTGAAGCTTTAGGGCTAAAGGTTGGAGACTTCATATATACGAATGAATGAAAGGTGTTTAAAGTTGGGAATGTCTTAACCAGTTTAAGATCCACTAAGGTTAATTTGTTAGTGTAAGTTTTGCAGAAGTCTATAGTTCTTCTCCCTTCCATTCTTTAGCACCTGATCCAACCGGTCGCTCTTCAGCTGTTTGCAAACGGCCCACATCACTGCTGTGCCTGATCGTGTCCTTGCCCAACATCCATACAGACACATTTTACAACAGGAGTCACCTTGATCGTAATCAAGAGTAGGAACCTGGTTGATTTTACAGTTCTTTAGCCCAAAGGGCGCTGAGACTTGTCGAACCACATTGATCACGCTGGCTGAGAATAAGTAATTTAGCACAGACCTGGTACTGAATCTCTGACCTTCTGGTCAGTTCCATACCAGGTAGTGAATTCGCCAACAGAACAGTGGGAAACCCTCAACTGCAGGTTCTTTGTTTTCTTTTTGATGTCGCCTCCACCTTCATCCAACAACAAGTGTGAGGAGCTCATGGACTTCTTTGACACTAAGATTGAGACCTTCCAATCAGCTATCTTTGCCACTTCCCTCCCTTCCCCTAGCCCACCGGACCAAACTTCCTCTAAGGTTCCCCCTGCCCTAGACCTGAACTCTCATTTTTCTCCGATCACCCCTCATGCCCTCTCCAAGCTCATCTTGTCCATGAGACCCACTTCCTGCTCCCTTGACCCTATTTCCCCTAAACTGACCACCCAACTTCCTTTCCTGGCTCCCATGTTAGCTGATATTGTTAACGGTGTTCTCTCCTCAGGTACTGTCCCCCTCCCCTTCAAATCTGCCGTCCTCACCCTTCTCAAAAAAACAAAACAACCTTTGACCCCTCCTTCCATCCTTGCAAACTACCACCCCATCTCCAACTCCCTTTCCTCTCAAGTCCTTGAACATGTTGTCGCCTCCCAAATTCGTGCCCATCTTTCCTGGAACTCCATGTTCGAATCCCTCCAATCTGGTTTCTGCCCCACCACTGTACTGAAACTGCTCTTTTCAAAGTCACTAATGACATCCTATGTGACTGTGACAAAGGTAAACAATCCCTCCTCTTCTTTCTTGACCTGCTGCAGCGTTTGACACGGTTGACCACACCATCCTCCTCCAACGTCATCGTCCAGCTGGGTGGGGACTGCACTTGCCTAGTTCCACTCTTGCCTATCTAATCGTAGCCAGAGAATCACCTGCAATGGCTTCTCTTCCCAAGCCATTACTAAGACTGCCTATTTCAGCTCCAGAACATCGCCTGACTCTGCCCCTGCCTCAGCTCATCTGCTGTTGAAACCCTCATCTGTGCCTTCGTTACCTCTAGACTTGACTATTCCAACACACTCCTGGCTGGCCTCTCATTCTATCCTCCGTAAACTTGAGGTCATCCAAAACTCTGCTGCCCATGTCCTAACTCGCACCAAGTCCCATTCACCCATCACCCCTGTGCTTGCTGACATACATTGGCTCCCATTTAACCAACGTCTCGATTTTAAAATTCTCATCCTTGTTTTCAAATCCCTCCATGGCCTTGCCCCTTCCTATCTCTGTAATCTCCTCCAGCCCCACAACCCTCTGAGATATCTATGCTCTTCAAATTTTGTCCTCTTGAGCATCCCTGATTTTAATCACTTGACTATTAGTGGCCATGCCTTCAGCTGCCAAGGCCCTAAGCTCTGGAATTCCCTCATTAAACCTCTCCACCTCTCTTTCCTCCTTTTAAGACGCTCCTTGAAACCTACCGTGGTCATCTGCCCTAATATCTCCTTATGTGGCTCGGTGTCAAATTTTGTTTTATAATGCTCCTGTGAAGCGCCTTGGGATGTTTTACTATGTTAAATGTGCTAGTAAATACAAGTTGTTGTTGTTCTAAAGTGAAGAAAATTAACATTTAGAGCACTAAGAGTTTTCTTTGAAGAATGTTTGGATTTAAATTATAAGATTAGAAAATTCTATGTTGTGTGTGTATACATCAAGTTGCAGAATTATTGATACTGAGCATATTGCTGTGGAAGTTGTGCAGGCTTGATAAGATTTTTTTCTCTGGTTTATTAAAATGACTGTCACAGTCAACAATGAGTTTTTTCCTTTCCATCGAACAGTAAATTTTTATCAATGTGTCTTGCTTTGTCTTGGTCTTTCTAAACTACACAGTGTTTCTCGCCAAGAATGGGCAAGTGACCTTCCATTCAGTCCTTTTCTAATACTGCTTTTCAGTCATGTGGAGAGCATGCAAGAACATCCAAGGAATTACTTGACTCATCATTATTTGCTCTATTTCTGTGTCTGGGAACCTCCAGTGCTTTGCTGGAGCTTATCATCTGGAGAATCACGGGTGCTAATCCATGTTCTTCAACTCTGTGCCACAGTACAGTGGCTTACCATGCAGAATGACGAGGATAGATTTCTCCCAGGCAGAAGAGAAAGTAAAAGCATTGCAAACACATTCAAATGTATAAAATTGCATTTGTTCTCTGTGAGGATTTAGTTTAATTTAACAGATTTTAATTTTAAAGAAATATATATTTTGGTAATTTATCCAAATTAAGCCTCAATACAAAAGCAAAATACTACTGGAAATCTGAAATATGAACAGAAAATGCTGGGACTACTCAGCAGGTCAGGCAGCATCTGTGGAGAGAGAAACTGAGTTAACGTTTCAGGCCGATGACCTTTCGTCAGAACTGGAAGAGATGTAGCAGATTTTTAAGCAAATGCAGGGACAGGGAAAGAGGGGAGGAAAGGGAAGGTATGGGATGGAAGGCAGGAGAGATTAAAAGACAAAAAGGATGATGGTGCAAGGCAAAAGGAGATTGTAATGGGACAAGTTAAGAAACAAAAGATGAGTCTAGATGAGGGATAAACAAGAATGGCAGAATCATCAACAGCTGCCATGTGGGGGAAAAAAAATAGTGGCAGAGGTTATGGTTTGAAATTGTTGAACTCCATGTTGAGTCCAGAAGGCTGTAAAGTGCCAAATTGAAAGATGAGGAGCTGTTCCTCGAGCTTGCGTTGAGCTTCATTGGAACAGTGCCAGAGGCAGAGGTCAGAGTGGGGTGGAGAATTAAAGTGACAGGCGACCAGAAGCTCGGGGTCAAGCTTACGGACTGAATGGAGGTGTTCCGCAAAGCGGTCACCCAATCTGGGTTTGGTCTCCCCAATATAGAGGAGACCGCATCGTGAGCAGCGAATACAGTATACTAAATTGCAAGAAGTACAAGTAAATCGCTGTTTCACCTGGAAGGAGTGTTTGGGGGCCCTGGACAGTGGGAAGGGAGGAGGTAAAAGCGTAGATGTTGCATCTCCTGCGCTTGCACAGGAAGGTGCTAGGGGAAGGGGTGTTGGGGGTGATTGAGTGAGGAGTGGACCAGGGTGTTGCGGAGGGAGCGGTCCCTTCGGAATGCTGAAAGGGGAGGGGAAGATGTGTTTGGTGGTGGCATCACGCTGGAGGTGGCAGAAATGGCGGAGGATGATCCGTTGAATGTGGAGGCTGGTGGGGTGAAAGGTGAGAAGGGGAACCCTATCGTGATTCTGGGAGTGAGGGGAAGGGGTGAGAGCAAGAAGTATGGGAAATAGAATGGACACGGTCGAGGGCCATGTCAACCACGGTAGAGGGGAATCCTCGGTTGAGGAAAAAGGAAGACATAACGGAAACACTAGCCTGGAAGGTGGCATCGTCAGAACAGATGCAACGGAGATGGAGAAACTGGGGGACTGGAATAGAGTCCTTGCAGGAAGCGGGGTGGGAGGAAGTGTAGTCCAGGTAGCTGTGGGAGTCAGTGGGCTTATAGTGAATGTTTGTCAATAGCCTATCCCCAGAATTGGAGACGGAGACGGAGATTGAAGAAGGTTAGGGAAGAGTCAGAGATGGACCATGTGAAGGTGAGGGAAGGGTGGAAATTGGAAGCAAAGTGAACTAAATTTTCTAGTTTGGGGCGAGAGCAGGAAACGGCACCGATACAATCATCAGTGCACCGGAAAAAGAGGTGAGGGAGGGGACCTGAGTAGGATTGGAACAAAATGTTCCACAGATCCCATGAAAAGGCAGGCATAGCTCGGGCCCATGCGGGTTCCCATAGCAACACCTATAATTTGGAGGAAGTGAGTGGAGTCAAAGGAGAAGTTGTTCAATGTGAGAACAAGTTCAGCCAGGCGGAGGAGGGTGGTGGTGGATGGGGACTGGTTGGGCCTCGGTTCAAGGAAGAAGCGGAGCGCCCTCAGGCCATCCTGGTGGGGGATGGAGGTGTAGAAGGATTGTACGTCCATAGTGAAAAGGAGACAGTTGGGGCCGGGGAACTGGAAACTGTTAAAGTGGCAGAGGGTGTCGGAAGCATCGCGGATGTAGGCGAGAAAAAATAGAGTTGAGATAGGAAGAAATCAGTTCCGTGGGGCAAGAACAGGCTGAAACGATGGGTATACGAGGGCTGTCCTGTTTTGTGGATCTTGGGAAGGAGGTAGAAGCAGGCTGTGCAGGGTTGGGGAACTATGAGGTTGGCGGCCGTGAAGGGAAGATCAGCCTCAATACCTCTGCTTCCAAGGGAGTTGGTACTTTGCTTCCGGACTTCTGGCAGCACCCCTTTGACCAACTGTTAGGAATGAGTTGGTGTCCTGGTAGGACGTCTTTGAGTTTTATTCTCCTCTTCTGTTCTCCCTACCCTTCCCCCTCCCCCCCGCCCCCCCACCCACCCCGAAACCCCAGCTGAGAGATGCCAGAACTTCCACTAAGTGTGGTTCTAATCAAGAACTGAGCAGAATCGGAGACTGAACCTGCATCTCCTGTTGCATGGCACTGAGCATTATTGCTCCAGCATTTGGCACGTTGTCGCGACCATATTCTATATTCTAATGTAAGCCAGTGATTATATGGTTTTTCTAGTAATTCATAGTGACTGGTGAATGTAAAAGTATGCATTGCAAGTAGGTGAAACCTCATGTTTTATGTAGAATTTAAAAATACTGTAATCACAAGTATCCTACTGCAACAACATAAATGTGTTTCTTCGCTGAGTCTCTCTCTTTGAATACTGTTGGTTTCATTGTTCCCAAGAAAGAGTTTTTTCCCTGATATGCCACTTTAATTTTTTGCAGATGAGGTTGGTGCCCTTGTGTTTGACATTGGGTCATACACAGTGAGAGCAGGCTATGCTGGGGAAGATTGTCCAAAGGTAATTTGATTTTGTACCCCCTCCATGTGAACAGTTGAGACTCCATGGATGTTAAATAAGTGGGGTCAGGGAAGAATAGCTGGCATATTTATTACAAGAGAGTTTATGATCATGCTTCCTGTCTCTTTTAATTGAAAGGCTTTGGGGAAAGCTTATGATTAACAATTTATTTGGATCATGCCCTCAAGAGTATATTTTTACATTATGCACCATAGATCTGTTGCATGCCTAGTGGTTTTAGGGTTACATTTACAAATTTGTACTATTTCAGGTACATCACCTGAGCTTCGTTATCTCAGTTGATTCTCATGTGTTCCCTCTACACCTCCATTCCCCACCAGGATGGCCTGAGGGCGCTCCGCTTCTTCCTTGAACAGAGGCCCAACCAGTCCCCATCCACCACCACCCTCCTCCGCCTGGCTGAACTTGTTCTCACATTGAACAACTTCTCCTTTGACTCTACCCATTTCCTCCAAATTAAAGGTGTTGCTATGGGTACCCGCATGGGTCCTAGCTATGCCTGCCTTTTCGTGGGATATGTGGAACACTCTTTGTTCCAGTCCTACTCGGGTCCCCTCCCTCACCTCTTTTTCCGGTACATTGATGACTGTATCGGTGCCGTCTCCTGCTCTCGCCCTGAACTAGAACATTTCATTCACTATGCTTCCAATTTCCACCCTTCCCTCACCTTCACATGGTCCATCTCCGACTCTTCCCTTCCCTTCCTCGACTTCTCCATCTCCATCTCTGGGGATAGGTTATTGACTAACATTCACTACAAGCCCACCGACTCCCACAGCTACCTGGACTACACTTCCTCCCACCCCGCCTCCTGTAAGGACTCTATTCCATTCTCCCAGTTTCTCCGTCTCCGCCGCATCTGCTCTGATGATGCCACCTTCCATACCAGTGCTTCTGACATGTCTTCCTTTTTCCTCAACCGAGGATTCCCCTCTACCGTGGTCGACACGGCCCTCGACCGTGTCCGTTCTATCTCCCGCACATCTGCCCTCACCCCTGCCCCTCCCTCCCGGAACCACGATAGGGTTCCCCTTGTCCTCACCTTTCACCCCACCAGCCTCCACATTCAACGGATCATCCTCCGCCATTTCCGCCACCTCCAGCGTGATCCCACCACCAAACACATCTTCCCCTCACCTCCCCTTTCAGCATTCCGCAGGGACCGCTCCCTCCGCGACACCCTAGTCCACTCCTCTACCACCCCCAGCACCCCTTCCCCTTCGCCCGGCACCTTCCCGTGCACGCGCAGGAGATGCAACACATGCCCTTATACCTCCCCTCTTCCCACTGTCCAGGGCCCCAAACACCCCTTCCAGGTGAAACAGCGATTTACTTGTACTTCCTGCAATTTAGTATACTGTATTCGCTGCTCACGATGTGGACTCCTCTACATTGGGGAGACCAAACGCAGATTGGGTGACCGCTTCGCGGAACACCTCCGTTCAGTCCGTAAGGGGGACCCCGAGCTCCCGGTGGCCTGTCACTTTAATTCACCGCTTCACTCCCACTCTGACCTCACCGTCCTCGGCCTATTACACTGTTCCACGGAAGCTCAGCGTAAGCTCGAGGAACAGCACCTCATCTTTCGTTTAGGCACGCTACAGCCCTCTGGACTCAATATCGAGTTCAACAATTTTAGATCATAACCTCAGCTCCAATCACATTTATATTTTATTTTATCCACCCTTTTATTTGTCCCCCCCACCTTTTTTTTCCTCCTAGAAGCTGGCAGCTGTCCTCCATTCTGCCAGTGGATTTCACACTTCATTCAGCCTTAATCTGTCACATTAACACCACCTCCAGCCTTGCATATCTCTTAATGTCTCTTAATGTCTCTTCATCTCCTCCTTTGTTCCTTTATCCCCTCCCCCTTTTCCCAGCTTTACCCTGGCCTTAAATCTATTTGATTTCCAGCTCTTCCCAGTTCTGATGAAAGGTCATCGACCTGAAACGTCAACTCTCTTTCTCTCTCCACGGATGCTGCCTGGCCTGCTGAGTTTTTCCAGCGTTTTCTGTTGTTATTTCTCATGTGTTCCTTGTCTGATAACGGGCAGCACCCTCTCTCGGTTTAATAAATCACCCTTGTTTAACCCCCCGCCCCAAGTCGACTTTGTTATCGAGACACTCTCGCCTGTCATCCTCTGCACCGAGCAACAGCTCATTCTCAATTATTTCCACCTACACCTCAATTCCCTTAGACCCACCCCGGCCCATTTCCTCGGACTTCATTGCCCTCCTGTCCTCTTTCAATCTCGCCCTTCATATAAACTCAATAATAGCCTTGGGCATCTCTTGTGGTCTCTCTGCATTCAAGTTCTCAATCACTGACGAGGCAATCTCTGATGCGGAGATGCCGGTGTTGGACTGGGGTGGACAAAAGTGAGAAGTCGCACAACACCAGGTTATAGTCCAACAGTTTTATTTGAAATCACAAGCTTTCGGAGCTGCTGCTCCTTCGTCAGGTGAAGTGAAGGAATACAAATCGGCACAGCAAAGCAATCTCTGACCACTTCCTCGTCTCTCTTACCACCCACATTTCCCTACTCTCCTCCAATCGCAGTATTCTTATCATCTGCTGCGGGGAAAAGCTCTCTTAACAAATTCCCAATTCCCCTGCCTTTGGCCCTCAACCCATAACAACACCACTGCCACTGTGGCCTAGCATAACTGCTCCCTCTTCTCTGGCTTTGACAACATTATCCCCAGGAAATTAATCAACAGGGATCACTGGCTAGTGCATGGGAGCAGGAATGATGGCTGATTTTTCCCATTCCTAAACCGAGGGGCTGAACCCAAATCTAATGACTGGGGATTGAATCGATTATCTTCAGGGTCTGTGTCACACTGCTATTCACTGGATAAACTCGCTGAGCCATCAGGAAAGCTAGCCTCATGTTTGTAGGTTGTCTGCAAAGCTGTTTTAAATGTTTCCTCAATTTTCTTCATTGCAAGTAGTGCTACAGACTGAATGCATCTTTGTTAGGGTGGTCCCTATAGTTCTGGGGTGCTTGCATGATTCAGAAGTGATTCATATTCTTATATTTATTATGATTATTCTGATATTAAATGATAAGTCTAAAGTTCTCATTTTGTTAAAACAGTTTTAAAATGAATATTTATGAACAGCATCAGATTACATGTATAGTGAACAAATGTTTGAAATAATACCGTGGGTATATTTGTGTACACATTGAATAAAATACTTTATAGATATATTTGTAAAATGAATTTTATACTGGAAAATGTATTGTGAACTAAACTATAATCTTACTTTAAAGGCAGACTTTCCAACAGCTATTGGGATGCTGTTGGAGAGGGATGATGGGAGCACACCTATGGAAATAGAAGGAGACAAAGGAAAGCCAAGTGGCACAACTTATTTTATTGATACAAACTCTTTGCGAGTTCCCAGAGAAAATATGGAAGTTATCTCTCCTTTGAAAAATGGAATGAGTACGTCAGCAATTTAAATACTGTTTATTTTTTCCTTGCCAGTTTTCTCTTCTATTCTGAAGGCCTTTTTTTGTAGATTACATTCTCACAGTTGCCAGTTTTTCTGTACTACGTGCACCATTATCCACTATTCATGTGTGAGCCTTGATGGTGAGTGTTTGCAGGCTGCTGGACCAGGCTTGGGAGAGGGGGGAATCGTACCAAGCCCCATCCTCTCCTCACCATGCCCACATAGTATATGGAAGGTGACACCGAAATCATAAGTAAAAACTCTGGTTGATTTCCCCCCTCCCTAACTCAAGATTACTAAGGCCAATTATCGACACCGTACCACCACCCTGACTGAGTTCATCCAACTCAACACGCCTGGGGTTGGAACCTCTGAACACTACTTTTATAGTGATGTTGAAAGGACTCATATTTCCAAGATATCCCTGTCCATCACTTTATCTACAATAGTTTAAAAAAAAGTATATATTAAGTAAAGAATTGAGTTAAAATTCTTTAGTAGTTAATAGAGTCTTGGGGTTGGTGGTTTTTAATGTAATTTTTAAATATTTCTAAAATCTATGTTAGCTGATACTGTAGTAGGTGTAGATGCAACAGCTGTTGTCCTAGTAGCTTGTGTTGGTAAATTTAATCAAAGCCAATGAGTGATGAGAACAGAGGTGGATGATGTGTGTTTAGAAAAACCCCAATAAATCTCAATTGCCTGTTTTGCAGGTTATAAAATATATTGATACCTCAACATATTTGTGTCCTCACACTGAGCATAAATATCTCTTTGGATGATCTGTAAATTTATCAAATGTTTGCAATTTATTGCTCACTTTGAGGAATGTTTATTATTTAAAGCAAAATTGTAATTGTATCCTTTTATACAGATTTAATCATCACCTTGTATAGTGTATTGAATAAGCGATAAGAACATAGAAAGTGATAGACCTAAATCTTGACATTGAGACATATACTGTAGATGTATACTCTAACATCAAGATTTTGTGGCTGCATTTATCTGATTAAGCATGTGATTAGTAGAAGAGTTTAGCATTTTGTTTTCTTCTTTCAATGAGAAAATAATTACTCTGTTTATATATTAAATTCAGTACATGGGGCAGCTGTTGCAGCAAAAGCTTTCATACGAAGCATGCTCCTATGGAGAAAAACCTCATCATACTGCCTGTTGTACATATTATGCTGATAACTTGCACTCGCCCACCCATTTTGTGTTCATCCTTGCTTGGTCCAGTATTCCCTGGCTTCCCATGCTCCTTCTGGGTTGATATCTCACACATTGTCCTCCTGCTAAGCCCTTCCACCAACAGTAAGTCTGCTGTGACCAATATGTGCTAACTGTAACTTCCTAATCATGTTGCTATTAAGTTGTAATCCTACCCCAGCTCAGCTACCATGGCCTTGGCCACAGTGCATGCCACCTTCCATATACTATTCATTTCATCAGCCCTGACCCAGTGATTTTAAAAAGTAATTTCATTGATGCCTCATTCTGTTCTAGATTGTTTTGAAGACAACTATTGTTATATAGTGATTACGGCTAACTGTCCCACTTTTTTTCCCCTCTGCCTTGCCCTCTTGCCTCCCCTCTCCCTTTCTTCCTTTTCCCTCCTCCCCTTTCTTCCCTTCCCTCTCCATCCATCCCCTTCTTCCTCTTCCCCCGCTTGCTCTCTTTTCCACCCCCACACCCCACCATATAATTGTGGGTTAACATACAAGTAAGACTCCAGTGTTTTAATCTACCATTCCTCCACAATTAAAATAAAGGATTGGAATATCGCTTTGGATAAGAACTTTTAAAATTGCTTTAAAACCTGGTGTACACGTTGCACCTTAATGCAGGTATTAAAACTAAATCTTGGGGTATAGGGATGTAGCTGTAGGAATTTTATTGCTGGGCAACCGACACATTAGAATTTATAGTAAAATATCTACTGTGTTGAACTTGCCCAGATTTAAATTCCATGCTTTTCTATTTGTGTCATTGTAAGCACTGGCATTAATCTAAATCAAGATTGATTGAAGATAAATGATTAGAAAAGGGATAATTCAATTGACAAGTATGCTCTTCTGAGTAAAGGTTCTGAATCTTGTTGCATTTTATTGCAGTTGAAGAATGGGACAGTTTTCAGGCGATTCTAGACCACACATATAAGAATCACATAAAATCTGAAGCTGGTCTGCATCCTGTTTTGATGTCGGAGGCCCCAGTGAGTATTTGATTACTCTGTAAAATACTGTGTTGGATTTCTGTGTTTTGACTTGCAAAGCATAATATTTAACAGTTGAAACAGAAAATACATACCAGTCTGGATAAAAATATCACTTTGAAGGCAGTGTGATGATGTATCTTGGTGTGGTAATATACTGTGCTAGGATGGAGGTTCACGTGTTCAGTTTTACACACCGTTCCAATGTCTACCGTGTGAGCATAGAAAAGCAAGGCAACATCTACACTTGTGGAGAAAAAAAATTGATGGATCACTCATTCTGTAATGGTCTTGTGTACATCTGGGCAACTAGCTCAAGTAGCATTGGCTGAGGTTGAAATCCTGGCTGCATGCTACCCTGTTGTGTAGGGAGACTTGATAACTGACATAGAAAAAGTACTGCCACTTTAATAAAAAACAAATCAGCTACCTCAGCAAGATCAGTATTTGAACCTGGTATTTCTTAATACCTTAGGCTAGTACCAATGGGGGAACTAATGCCCTTTGTTTCACAAGCTAACTATGTACACCCAGTTTCAGATTTTGATATGCCATATTTTCACTGAAAATCTACAGAATTGACATTATTTAGAAACATAATATGATTCCTTTTGTAAAATATTTTAATTCTTTGTAACCTATGTTACCTCTGCAGTAATGATTATGTTTGTAGTGTCCTTGTTTTAACCAACAGTTATTTGACTTTTTTTCTGGTATTCACAGTGGAATACACGGGCGAAGAGAGAGCGACTTACTGAGCTGATGTTTGAACATTATAATATCCCGGCATTTTTCCTGTGTAAAACCGCTGTGCTCACGGCGTATCCTTTTATTGAACCAATTTTTCAATTACATATGTGATGCTGAAATTGACAATTTTTCCAAATTGCATAACTCCAAGAGGGAGGGAAAATTGATGTTTAAACATAAACAGGTAGTTAGTTTATCTGAAGTAAATGGAAAAAGTGCAGTTTTTAATAGCTTTTTACATAACAAAGCTCTGTCAAACATTACAACAGTTACAAGAGTACGATCTCAATTTTGTGTTTCCTCTAATGGCTTATTGAAAGAAAGCCTGTCTTTGTATCAAAATTCTTGGAGTGGATTATTGTGATAGTCACATTAGCATATTATTTTCTTCAATATGTCCTCATTTGCATATCCAGTGTAAAGTTAGATTTTCTTTCATTTGGGACAGTAACATCACTCAATACAGTATTAAAATCTGATTCCTTATATTGTATGGATTGTAACCTGGGACCTTTTGCTCTGTGTAGCTTGGTGCTGAGTTAATTGTTCCTTTTCCTTGCTAGGCCAGTTGCTGGAGCAAGCAACTTAATCTTATTGAATACCCCTGAAACAAAACTTAGAGTCCTACAGCCTTCGGGAAAGCAAAACACGCAAACTTAAAAACCTGCAAATATCCAGAATAGTGAAAATGTTTGGGAGACTGTGTATGCCCAGTGATAATAGAAAAGTATATCTGGATGTTCCTGAAACACAGATAAAACGTAACTGCTAATGATTCATCCTTTGCCAATCATAATTCTTGATGCTATTTTTATTTGCTCCCTGCTAGGAAAATGGATTAATAAGCTGCTTGTTATGTCTCTGTTTAAGTTGTTCTTAAGCTGGTTACTAAATGGTATGTGAACATGGTAGGTTGACTTGGACATTAGCATCCAGCATCTTAATCTCCCTGTGGGATAGTGCTTCATCTCTGGCATCTTATAATTTGGAAAATATTGAATATCGCATAGTGGATATTGAAAATCCACTGTGTGGAACCAAGTTCAAACCCATATGTTGCTACACTGTGCCTTATCCCACTAGATTGCTGTAACATTCTTAACAGGGTATTGGGTTAAAACTGTCAAAAATGAGCAAATATCGATTTTTTTTTTTAAAAAAACGGAATGTCTAATCCAGGAACAGGTAACAGTAAATAAATATATATATATTTGGCTGTTACAGAGATGGGTGGTTAGTTTATTCCCTGTTAATAGCCTTTCAAACTAGTAGATCAATAATAACTAACTATTATCTTGGAATTATTAACATATTAAAAGTTAAAGTTGAAGTAAACATCGGTCAGTGCACATTTTGTCTCCACACCTCATTGTGTTGGGGTACCATTTCTCAGATGTGGGTTGTCATCTGGTATCTCATTCAATGCCTGTATTTCACTGGTGAGCATAGATAGAAAACTTTTTAGCAAGCAATTGATTGAAGAGGGGTGGTAAATCACAGTTGAACCTCATCATGGTGGATTTTCCTTGCAAACCCCCCCCCCCCCCAAATCTCCGGCTACCAAAACCAATTGTAGAACTTCACTACTGCTTTAGCTGAGACCTGTTAACTTGCAATAGAGCAGTGATCAAACATGGGGCTTTCTTGGTCTATATGGTTCAGTATCGCACCAAGGGGTGCAGTTACTCACTGAGACATCACAATGCCTGGTTAGTACTCTTATGGGGAAATAATAGCACAGATTGTTAATGAAAATGGAAGCTGGTTTAATTTGCATTGTGGAATGGCTTCACTTTGTACTTCAGTTCGCTACGTGTCTTTTCCTTCACTTTGTGTGTCAGATTTGCAAATGGCCGCTCTACAGGCTTAGTGCTAGATAGTGGAGCCACACATACCACAGCTATTCCAGTGCATGATGGATATGTTCTTCAGCAAAGTAAGGATAAATGCAGACCTTGATGATGAAATGTGTAATTGAACCATTGTTAATTCACTTAATGGAAGAGACTTTTCAAGAGGTACAGGTTTTTAAAAAAAACAACTTTAAAAAAATTATGCTCCCTCCCGCCTCTCACTCCCTCTCCCTCTTGCTCGCTCCCCCCTCTCATCAGATCACCTATCCCTTTTTATACAATACCCTGTAATACCATTTCAGCTGCTCATTTTGTTTTTTGTTCCCTTTGCTGCTTTATCAGAAACTTTAAAGCAAATGTTTTTTTAATGTATATACATAGATATTTTTCATGTAAACACTGTCCTTCATAAACCAAATGCTGACTTCCGTCTGTATGGTAGAACCAAAGTACTTTTTTTCTGATGTAATTTCAGGCATTGTTAAGTCACCACTCGCAGGAGACTTCATCTCCATGCAGTGCAGGGAACTGTTTCAGGAACTGAATGTGGAAATAATCCCACCATACATGATTGCTTCAAAGGTGAGGGAAAACCAAAGCATATAATTCTATAAATGTGTGTTAAATATATAACAATCCTTTTATAATATAAACAATGCAGCTTGTAATTGGAACACAATGTTTGAAAACAATGTCCATTCTATTGCCATGAACCCTTCTGAAACAAGTGAGATTCGTGGATCTTTCTGTATCGAGAGCACATAATCAACGTGGAATGTTTTGCTTAATACTTGCTGATCTCCTGTGGCATTGCTCGTGGTTAGTCTTGGGTCTGAAGCAGATTTATGATTTGTAATTGCTAATATCTTTTAATTATAGGTACTTATGAACTAATCGTGTCCATCAGAGGGCATTTAGTAACTGCTTGTAAATTTCAGACTCCAGGTCAATGGCTAGCTTTTTAAATTAAAGATTGTTTTGTATGTGTAACCATGTCTGGCATCTGGTATGTGCCGGATGTGTGGTCGACCCAAGACTATATAAACATAGATACGCTGGAAGTAAGGCAAGAAATCACCAATCTCAAAGTTTTGTGGTAGTTTCTTCTGCATTTTCTATACTCCTCAGGTCAACACTACCAGAAAACTTTCAGCTTCAAAGCCCGCTGAGATGCCCACATTACAGTCCTCATTGGCTTCAAAATCTGTTCAGGTAAAGGCAAAACCTTCTGGTAAAAAGGCATATGTGGAGAGAAAAAAGATAAACCCAGCAAGCTACAAAAAGGCCTTATTACCTCACATGAGATACTTTTGAGCTTTTAGCAGAATCAGTGCCTTCAAGTAGCTGCATAACATCTCCAGTCTTATCTAAGGGCTCTGCTGATGTGCTGGCACTTCAGTGAGCGTTTCAGCCTCTATGCAATGCACACATTTGGAATATAGGCTGTAATGATGCGTCCATCATTTTTATGTGTCATATATTCTTCCTCTTGGCCCAAGCAGCACCTTTCCTTGTTGTTAATGACAACATGACCCTTTGTCTTCTCTTCTTTCTATGGGATTAAAACTCCAGTTTGGCATCACCTAATTGCACTTCTTGATTTATCTTGTTTTTTCCTAATCTTTTCAATCTTCATGTCCTCCATCTTGGGTCTTGGCGCTTCACCTCAGTTTCTCAGTAATAGAAAAAAACCTAATTAACCCTTTCTCATGGATGACCTTTCAATATTGGTTGTTTTAGGTTCTCCTGGTTTCCTATAACCACCTAATTTGGCTTGTCAATTAGTCAGCTCCATCATTGAGGTGCCCATTTGTGTTTAATATTTCCCACCTCAGTCTATTGTTAGGGAGGCTGCTTCTGCAACTTGTATATGAGGCTTCTTTTGAACATAGGATCGTGTAATGTTATTCCGTTGCTTTCCAAAAATGCCAGTACTTGTCCAGGCTCAGTGTTACCTTTATAGAATTCTTCTGTCTAGTCTGAGGGAGGAGGCTCCGTACTATTTGGCTAACTACCATGATGTCTAATCTAATTATGAGGTCCAAGCTGCCTCTGTCCCTTACATTACAAACTGACATTTTCAACTTTATATTTGCTGGAGGTTAGATCCCAGCTCCCTCAGCAATTGAGAAATTATTCATTAATTTTCGTTTTTGTGCTAGCTGAACTAACCAGGACTTATTAATCAATTCATTGATCTATGGTCACCTGCCAAGGCATTAGTTTCATTACTCAGTGACTTGCCCATGAAACAGCACTGTGACCTCAGGATACCACTGACTGTAGAGTAGATGGAAGGCTTTGTACAGCCTTTGAAGCCTTATAATGGGCTTTTCTTGTTGCTGTTTATCCACGTATGCAGCTTATTCTAGGCTCACTGATTCCATGAACTCCAACCTCAATGTGACATAGTGGGCAACCTCAAAGCTGCCGTTTACATCCATGGCCTGTAGATGTTTCAGTCCTTGGCAGATGCGACCTGTGGCTTCATGTTTGGAGGTACTTCTCAGCCAGTTCTCCTGAAAGGGCTTGAAATCAACTTTGGACCTGATCTGGAGGAAGCGGTCAGAGGTGATCATGAGATGACCATGCTGCCATCCTGGTGTTCCAATTTCTTATTCTTCATCCGTACAGAGCAGATTTAACTTCTCAAAAGCAATGCTATTGAGAAAATTGTAGCTTTTCATAAAGACTTTATTCAGTAGCTGTACAATTACAAATAGAAGGATTTTACAGGCTGGAGCCAGGATTCACACTTTATCCTTTGATTCCCGTGCCTCCAAAGGACGTAATCTCATGTATATTGGGGTATTCACAGCACCTAACTCTGCCTTTTACCTGCCTGAGGGAAATTCCTTGAGACTCTTACTTTTTCTGCGTGTGTGTTGATCTTGCTCTCACTTTTATGTGTGCTCTCTCTGTTGGACAGTCTCCTTTGCTTGCTTGGTTGTTCTTTCCTCCACATGACCCAAAATCTTTTATTCCTTCTCTTTATCTAGCGGTTGAGAAGCCTGATTGGGAACAGATGTTGCAAAAGGGGTCTTGCCTTATATTTTGAAAGTATCCCAGAAAATCTACCAGCTATGTATGTCATACGATACCAAAACACTGACATTCCACTAGAGTAGACACAATTTCATTGTTTAACTTGCATTGCATATACTTGCATGACTTGTGCATAACAGCTATGTGGATTACTACACATAACTATGGTAGGCATTACTGCCTTGACCTTCCTTTCAAAATAGACATGTAGTTTGATGGTGTTCTGTTTTACTTTAGCCCTTAGCATATGTAAAATGAGTTCTCCTTCTCCTGCCTCCAAGAGTTAATGCTTTAGTACTTAGAAACCATAGAAACTTACAGCACAGAAGGAGGCCATTTGGCCAGTCGTGCCTATACTTGTTATGTATGGTATATGGAATGGAATTAATGAACGAAGTACGGTAAATTACTCATCTTTAGGTGTAGTAGTCCTCATTCTTCAAATTAAGGTATACTTCATGTAACATACTTCCTGGTCTGTGCTAGCGGACAATTCCATAAATACAAGCACCCCTCTGATAACTTGCATCAGCCTGGACAGTAAATATTGTTGGGCTGTTTTACCATGAGGGGAAAGGCACCAGGGAATCGCAGTTACGCCCAGTCGTGTCTTCAGCTTCCACATAGGCGGGGGGGAGAGGAGAATTGTTGGATAGCAGCCACCAAGAGTAGGAACCCTGCCTGACATTCCCATCCTGAATGTTTACCACAGGAGGCAGATTGTATTGCTGAGATCTACTTTATCTGCCCAGATCTGGGATTTCCGTGGTCTGCATGTCTTAACACAACAGACATAATGTGCACCGTATAATTAAATAAGGTTAGGTAGATGTTCTAGAGTTTTACTTGATTTACATTAAGGATGGAATGAAAATGAGCAGAACCTTTCCTTGTGAGGTTCAATGGGTTAGGTAGAGTCCATGATAGTGGATTGTAAATGGGCTGAGGAAGGAGTGGGCTGGATTGCCAAAATTTTCTTTCCTCCTTCCATACTTTTTTGTGCAGTTACAAAAATAAGAACCCTTATACGAAAGAAAGTAGTTAGGACTAGATTTCCACCCATTCATAATCAAACGTTGCCCTTGGTTCCTCATTGCTGACTTGGTGACCTATGTTAATGTTGTGGCACTGAGGATTCCTGGCACTTCCAGTGGTGCTGTAAGGAGACGATCACATGGCTCGAACTCTGAGGGCTTTGACCATTGACCCTTTTATTTTATCTGGTAGGATAGGGGACTTACTTCAGGGGTATGTTTACATTGTAGAATAATGTCAAGTATATCTAAAGGTGAGTAATCTCCCTTGTTACAAACTGCCAATCTTTGTAAGTTGGCTTGTGGGTATGTATGTCTGATGATTTGTGTGGCACTTGGTAACTCCCTCTTGATCACTATTTTCCAGTTTCATTTTTGTTAATTTTCTCCCCTCCTTTTCTGAAGACACTGATGGTTGCTGAGGTACTATTCCACAGACATCAGCAGCCCTTCAGTACTTAGCCCAACTAGCCATTTTTCATGCATCTAGACAGAGTGTTGGCCGGCCCTCTGACGGTGGAAGGAATAATAGCTGGGCCATATCCTCGCCCTAAATGTACATCTTCCAGCAAGGCTCACTAAATAACAGTCAAGAGTGGGAATCCCGGCTGATTCTGTGTCTAGCTCTGAGGTACTGAGATCAACTGCAGTAGTTAAATTGCTGCCTCAGATGAGATCAGGTAACTCAGTACAGATAGGAAATCAAATGCTGGACTTTCTGGTTTATTCGCCTTGGTATTACGCCAGGGAATGCTTTTCCCCACCAAGCCATCAGGAGAGCTACTACTTTGTGTTTCTGGTTGTGCAATAAATGATGCTCGTAGTTGGGAGAATGCATACAATGTGATTTGTGGAAGAAATTTTATGAAAGTGACCTCATCATGGCTTTAATTTGCCTCTTTTTTTTATGCTGCCTCTAGAGTGGAAGCAGTGACAAAAAATACAAATGAGTAACATTTTGTTCCTACTGCTGTTCTCTTAGGAGTCGGTGCGTGAGGGATCTCCTCCTAATTGGAAGAAGAAAGAGAAACTACCTCAGGTCACACGGTCCTGGCACAACTACATGTGTAACGTAAGTAATATCAACCCAGTTCATTGATGGGATGTAGGAAATGAGGAACACTTGCTAATTGGTTTAGGTTTATTTTAAAGAAGTAATGATTTTGAGCTCTGCTAATGTATAGCGGTTATCCTGTAGCGTTGTTCATGGTGAGTTGCACCATATGCTGCCTTCACTATAATGTACAAAAATTAAGAGTGGCACTGATTTAGTGATTAAATAAATCAATTGGATTTTTGTTATTGAAGGTATTTCAATGATTTTTTGTGCTTGAATTTCATGTGTACATATTTGCATGGAAACAGTAAATCTGTGGCCTTGATTACTATTGAAGATCTGTTTAATTATGTAATTAATTTTATTTCATAATATTTTAATGTCCAGAATACAAGGAAAGATGGTAGGAAGGAGTTGGGTTGTTGGAACTGTGTACCAGTAGTCAGGAGTTGGGGGATCTTGTGGTTTGGTAATGTTGAGGGTGATCCTGGGCTTTGGAAGCTGGTGTCCTGGAATGTAGGAGAGGGTGAGGCTTTGGAAGAACTGGAATGCAGCACTCTGAGGGGGTAATCATGGTGTTTGGGGACAATGGGAAGGGGTTCTGGATCATCACTGGCAAAAGAAGGGAGTTTTTGTCATCGTATGTCAGCAATGGTTGGCAGTGGGGTGAGTCTGGTTCTGGTGGTGGGGAGAGATGTGGGTATTTCTAAAGAATCTCATTAGCAGTGACCTGGGGGGCCTGTTACAAATTTGGATCTACCATCGATACCTTCTTGGACACAGTGGTGTTGGTCACTCCAATAACTGGCCTGAGCATCTTGCCTTTGTAAGAGTTGACACTCAATGTCTGATAAATGTGTAAGCAGGCGTGTAACAATATTCATTGTTAATACAAATTTCCCCCAAGCCACTGCTGGGGAAAAATGAGAAGTCGCACAACACCAGGTTATAGTCCCAACAGTTTTATTTGAAATCACGAGCTTTCGGAGCGCTGCTCCTTCGTCACTTTACCTGATGAAGGAGCAGCGCTCCGAAAGCTCGTGATTTCAAATAAAACTGTTGGACTATAACCTGGTGTTGTGCGACTTCTCATTTTTGTCCACCCCAGTCCAACACCGGCATCTCCGCATCATGACTGCTGGGGAAAACCTTTCAATACATCCTCCAATGGCTGAGATGTGGGGTTGGGGTCTGGTTGTGGCGGCTGTTGCCTCCAGTTGGGAGGAGGAACTACAAGCAGCACTGGGTCAGGGTACAATTTGGTAGGAGATGGCAGCTGTGAGAATGGAGGGGGCAGTCCGCATCGGGCCAGAGGCCCAATTTTTAGCTGCCCCAAGATGAGTGGAGCTATGGACAACAATGCAACCTATCTTGGAGATGAGCTGGGAGATCTGAGGTCAGTAAGCAATTGTATCATCTACTTTCGAGACCAAGCTTAGAGTAATGCAATCAGATAAGTAAGATTAATAGGTAAGTTTCTATCATGCCGGTAAATGCGTGATCGGAAAGTGTTACAGGAAGTAAGTTATTGCATGATGATTGATGAATCCTATTAATTTGCAGGAAGTGATTCAGGATTTCCAAGCTTCAGTACTCCAGGTGTCTGATTCGCCATATGATGAACAGTAAGTAGCAGAAATCTTAACATTTAAGTTAATTTCATCATGACTTCACTATTATGATTTAGGTTGGGCTATTTTATTTTATTCTATCTGAATTGAAAGTATGGAGCTCTCTCCCTTTATCTTCACAGAGTGGCTGCACAGATGCCCAGTGTTCATTATGAATTTCCTAATGGCTATAACTGTGATTTTGGGGCTGAGCGACTGAGAATTCCAGAAGGCTTGTTTGATCCTTCCAATGTCAAGGTACTGAACTGAGCGGGGAAGGGGGAAGAAACTTAATTTGTATGTTGTCATATCGCATCCCCCTGACATCCCAAAGCGGTTCATATCCATTAAACTATCTTCGAAGTGTAGTCACTGTTACGTAGGCAAATGCAGCAGCCAATTTACGAACAGCAAAGCCCCACAAACCGCATGAGCTGAATAACCCAGTTAATTATTTGGACCTTCCATTTAAATGTTCATGTGTGATTTTAAATTTCTGGTTGGACTTTCAGAGAACTTTTATTTTTGCCTTTTAATTTCGGGGCTGGGGAGAGAAGAGCAAGAGGAGGAAAGAAAATGTGCCCGGTGATTTAAAAAAAGAACTGATTGGATTCCTCCTAGTATTCCTCATAAAAGCTATCAAGGGATATGGGCCAAAGGCGGGTATATGGAGTTAGATCGCAGATCAGCCATGATCTCATCGAATGGCGGAACAGGCTCGAGGGGCTGAATGGCCTACTCTTGTTCCTATGTTCTTATTGGACGTTTTAAAATCGGTTGTGGGTCAAGAGCTGGCTTTAGACTCTATATAAGCCATGAATTGTTAATTAAAACCTCTAATTTTTCTAACCCGATGGCTTAGTTGATAAATGTGCTTCTAGTGTGGAACTGAATCATACGCCATGTTAAATCCCTGGTCTGTACTGCATTACTACATTGTCTTCAGCACCCCTGGAACTAGGTAAAGGAAAAATCAACAAGATTTCCTGCTCCTAATTGCTGTTGGTAGCTCTTGTTGGAAAGTCCGCTTGTATATTTATTGGACAGAATTTGATTTAGCTGAAACTCCCAACGGGGGTAATTTTAAACTAACCTGCCTGGCAGGAAATTGACTAGATCAGATCGGCCATCTGTTTACACACGGCCCCCCCCCCCCCCCCACTTTTGGGCCCGTTAGGTTAAAATTACTCCCACAATGTTTAGGTGCACACATGAGGAATGGCTGCTTGGATAATATAATGGATGACATCTGAGTTATTGGTGGAGCTGACTGCTAGATTTTGTGTGCAATCTTGTGGTTTTATTTCTCTTTTGTATGCATGTTGAACTGCAAGAAAAAACATTTAGCTTTCCCAAATACTTTTCTGGATCATGTAAAATGCACCAATGTTTGTAACCACCCAGCTGAATTATGAGCAGCTGTTTTTCTTCACTTCAACACTCTAGTTTATTTCTGTACTTTCAGGGTTTATCTGGAAACACAATGCTGGGTGTCAGCCACGTGGTGACCACAAGTGTTGGAATGTGTGATATTGATATTAGACCGGTGAGTGCTTGTACCCACAGTGACAGTACAACAAAGCTTGTCTAAATGCAGTTGCTTTATACGGATTTTTTAAAATAAAACCTGAATGCTGGAAATCTGAAACCAACAACATGCTGGAAACACACACAGTCCATCCCCATTGGAAAAGAAAACAGAGGGCTCTTGGGTTCTCATCCAAACATTAACATATCTGTTTTCACCTTCAGAGATGGTGATGGACCTGCTATGTATTCCAACATTTTCTGTTTTTGATATAACTTATTTATATTTAACATCAATGCTAATTATTAGATTAATCTAATTATTGCAGAGCAATTCAGGTACATAGTTTGAATAATCAAACCAAAGGCCCTTTTAAAAACTCTGTTCGAATAGTGAATTTTATGTTTACTCACAACCACAGCCACAAATTAAGTGAACAGCTCTTTCAGAGAGCTGGCACAGGGCCTATGGGCTGAGTGGTGTCCTTCTGTACTGTAACATTCTATGATTTTATTTGCATTTCATGTTACATGATTGATTAAGCAATTGAAGACTATCTGCTGGATCCATTCCTTCCAAATGGACTGTGTGCAGTTTGTACTGTACTATCCTGTGAAGACAAAATAACTACTAGAAAATGCTTCAAGAAAAAAATCTGAATTCCTCCTTGAACCCAAAGGAAATTATGCAAAAAATAAACTTCCAAGAATTCCATTTAAGATATTCTAACTTGTATTGCACATATGACATTCATATTGGCTAGACACGCGCCCCCCCCCCCCCCCCCCATTGAATAATATATGTAATTGATTGTCCTTCTAAACCTCAATCTTTTTGTGACTAGACATCCATGGAGCATCTCTTCAAATAAGTAACATTGTTTGGGTTAATGTTCTCAGGAATTTAAAATGTGTTCGAAAACTCAATACAATTAGTAATTTCAGCATGTTCTCATTTGTTTAGAAACACATTTATCAGTACCGCTTGTAATCAGGTGCTCTTTTGTCTTAAAAAATCTTAGCAAAACAGTCTAAAACAATACTGTGCATGAATCCCAGCCTCCGGTGACATTTGTATTCTCGTGTATCCAAGGTCTTCGGCCACCTCTTCACTTTATCTCCTTTTGTCCGACAGCTGCCACCCAGTAGGATTAAGAGAGGCTGTCAATTTACTATTGGAAAGTACTTTCTTGGTAGCGGGGAGGGGTGCAGTAAAGAAGATTTATTCCTAACCAATGGATGTTCTGACTGCTGTTCTGGATATTTTTCTCAGGGATTATATGGCAGTGTGATTGCAGCAGGTGGAAATACATTGATCCAGAGCTTTACAGACCGGTTAAACAGGGAGCTTTCCCAGAAAACGCCACCTGTGAGTATCCGTTATGCACAATCTCGGAAGTGAACCTATTAGTTTCTTGCCTAATGGATTAATAACTTCTACTTGAGTCTACTAACATATGTGAGGTTTTTTTTTCACGTGTGTAATATTTCTACAACCTGTGAGTGATGGATTGGGGTTTGCAAACATCAAATCCTGGCACACTCTCTAATATTTATTAAATTCAATGGGGAGGAACATTAGAACATAAGAAATAGGAACAGGAGTAGGCCAGAGGGCCCCTCGGGCCTGCTTTGCCATTCAGTAAGATTATGGCTGATCTTCTACCACAACTCCACTTTCCCACCCTATCCCCATATTCCTTGATTCTCTTAGTGTCCCAAAATCTATCGCTCTCATTCTTGAATATACTCATCACCTGCATCTTGGAGCTCATATGGATTCCTGTGATTGATGAGGCCTGCAACCAATCTGGAGGAATGGAGACATTTATATGAAAGTAAGTCAGCAAAGTCCATCCCAATAATGCAAGCCCCAAGTTTTCCACATTGAGCCTCAGGTTCCCAACACAGGTTGGGCAGAGCCTATGAAGTTGGAGAACTGGGCCTGCCTCCCTTTCAGTACACCTAGATGCCAGAAATCCTCCCTTCCTAGGACTCCTGGGCTCAATTCCAGGTTTCTGGGACCACGCATCCCTGTACTCTAAACACCAGACAGGGCAGCAGGACATGGCTGGGAAGACCAGCGGAGCACCAGAGGAGGGTCAATCATCAGCAAAAGGGTTAGGTGAGAGGGGGGGAAAAAAGTAACACAATTTAAATTATTCAATTAAGAAAAAAAATCAAAAATGACTTTTCCTTCGAATGAAAAACTCAGTGCTGCATGGAATTGGGTGAGAGTTGTCATGTGCTACAGCACCACCTAGTGGTCGGGACTTGCAACTACAGCATGAGCATAAAGCAGCACCCACATCAAAGTAGCAATGATGTGGAAATGCTGTTGGACTGGGGTGGACAAATGTGAGAAGTCGCACAACACCAGGTTATAGTCCAACAGCTTTATTTGAAATCACAAGCTTTCGGAGCGCTGCTCCTTCGTCAGGTGAAGTGAAGAGATACATATATGCCATGATTATCTCTCTGCCGAGGTGTGATAAAGGGCAGTTGGAAAGATTAACTGTAATCATCTGGCTGTGTTCTCTGACTGTATATGCTGTGCCTATATGTATCTCTTCACTTCACCTGACGAAGGAGCAGCGCTCCGAAAGCTTGTGATTTCAAATAAACCTGTTGGACTATAACCTGGTGTTGTGCGACTTCTCACATCAAAGTAGTGGAAGAAGAGATCTGGGAGGGGGCCTGAGTAGGGGTGAAATGAAGAATATACCCTATAAAAAAGATAGATATAGATGGGCCCATGTGTTTTTTGATAGCCACACCTTTTAATCTGGAGGAAGTGAAATGAGAAGTTATTCAAGGTGAAAACAAGTTCAGCTAGGTGATGGTGGATGGGGACTAGTTGGTCTGCTGTTCAAGGAAGAAGTGGAGGTCCTGCAGGCTGTCCTGGTGAGGGATGGAAATGTAAAGGGACTGTATGTTCATCGTGAAAAGAAGATTTGGAGCTGGAGAATCTGAAATTGGTAAAGTGGCAGAGGGCATAGGTGGGTAGAGACTAGGGCAAGGGGGAAAAGTAGAGCATCAAGATTAGAAGCAATAAACACAGAAAATGCTGGAAATACTCAGCAGGTCAGGCAGCATCTGTAGATATTTCTGTGTTTATTTCAGATTTCCAGCATCTGCAGTATTTTGCTTTAAGATTAGAAGAAATTATTTCAGTGAGACAGGGACAATTGGTCTACCAGATGGGGGTGGTGGCCTGGGAAAATGGGAGAGATGGAAAACCTGGGGATCAGTTGTGCAATTCAAACAAGTTTGAAAATAAGGATATAGCTAAAGTCTTTAGTTACTGAAGTCATTTTTCAAACCAGAGGTTGCAGGGTGCCTAGTATTGTTCTGGAAGCTTGTGTTGAGCTTCATTGGAACAGTGTATGAGGCCAATGACCGAGGTCAGACTGGGAATGGCAGGGGAAGCTAAAGCAATGAATCAGAGGTAGTTTGGGGTTGCACTTACATTTCTGGATCAATCCAAACAATACAGGAAACTCTTGTTTAACCGACACCTAAATATCCGGAATTCTCTCTTAACCGGCAAAAATCATACTCCGAAAACTCCTCTCAAATAACCGGCAATGTTGCCGAGTCCGAGTCCGAGTCTGAGTCTCCCGCGAACGCCGAGTTAGTCAGTGGGGGTAGTTCTCCAAAGTGCCACTACTCGGCCTCCTGGCGCTGTCGGAAGTCCGAACACGGCAGTAACGGGAGTCTGATTTTTGTTTGTTAAAAATAGCCTCAGTAGATATAACTCTCCGTTATCCGGAACTTTTGATCAACCGGCACCACGCCGGTGCCGGATACCAAAGAGTTTCCTGTACACTAATAGTCATTTAGGCGTGCTCTCAGTAAGAAAGTGTCAAGCATAGAAGTTTGATTTCTAATGTTGTCAGGATGCATTTGATTTTTCAAAATGGAGTAAATCTCCCTCTTGATAGCTGTTGATGCTATTTCCCTTACAACGCACAATCTCTTGCAGTCTCCTGATAACTGATTCAACGAGCACAAGGATCTCATTTTCAAATTATTTCTGATTTTGTAATTTTATACCCTTGTATATAAAGTCAGATTTTGAAGACTTTGTAATTCAGGGACTTTTGCAAATTCAGTCATTTTATTGCCGCTCCACCCCAAAGAAAACTTTTAGTGGTCCACTAAAACTTCAGGAGCAGGGTATGCACACAAAATACATAAAATTAGCAATGCACTGTTGAAGGGGCTTGATCAGGGAGAATAAAACTATTGACTTATAGATAACTGAAGTTGAAATATGTACAATTCCTTTTTAATTGTCCAATCCACACATTACTTTTCAGATAAGAGTTGGTAACTGATTTGAGGTCTCTATCTATGCCACTGCTCAGTCGTGTATTGGGAAAGTGCACAAGGAATCTAGTGGTTCACCTGTTCGATGCTTTACCATCCCCCAAAAAGAATAAAGATTTAAGGGCATAGCTCAGAGCAAGACCTCATTGCAGATATTGAATGAATGTTGCTATTTTGTGCACTGTGGAACTCACCTCAACTATAATATTTCTAACACACACCACTGATTATGGTTGATCAGAAGTTAACCTGTCAGTAAAACCTAGGCTAATTGATGAAACTGTTTTCAGAGCATGCGTTTGAAGTTAATGGCCAATAACACCACAGTGGAACGCAGGTTTAGCTCCTGGATTGGTGGCTCTATTCTAGCCTCTTTGGTGAGTAGTAATTTTTGGCTCTTACTTTTTTAATTAAAGCATTTTGCATGTCATTTTAATGTCTTTCCCTTTTTGTGCAATAATAGTTAAACTCTGCAGAAATAATGAGTCTCTACTTTCTGTTGCCTTATTGAATACTCTCTCATCCATGATGGTAATTGTCATTACATAGGAGAAAGTAGAAAACAGGGGTCCCATTGTGCAGGAGCACAGAATGTGGAGTGGTTTATAAAAGTCCCACCGTGTAGCTGGAACTATATAGTTTTGTCCCGTGTCTGTCATTTCATATACAGTACTTCCTTTTCAAATACTTACGTTAAACTTGGCTTAGACAGCATTCTCTCGCCTATGCGCCAGAAGGGTCTGAGTTCAAGCACCACTCCAGACACTTGACCATATAATCTTGACTGAATAATCTAAACTGATGGTGCTGCACTGTCAGAGGTACTGCCTTTCAGATGAGATGTTAAACTGAGGCTCCACCTACCTGTTCAGGTGGATCTAAAGGATCCCATGACACTATTCAACAAAGAGGCCCTGGCCAACACTTATCTCTGCTGTTTGTTGGACCTAGTTTTGCACAAATTAGCTGCTGCATTTGCCTACATAAGAGACTACAGTTCCCAAAGTACTTCACTGACTCAGCTCTTGGGGATGTGACTGGTGTTGTGCAAGTTTTTTTTGTTGTAATCTATATCTTAAAGGTCACATGGTAAAGCATTCCAGTAACTGAGCAGGAGAAAAATTGCTCTAACTCTGCCCTTGTGATTAATCCCAAGTCTATGCCCCTTTGTTACCAATGGATATTATAATTTACTCTCAATCTTTCATACTTAAAAAAATTTAGATTCCCCTGAATCTTCTCATCTACCAAAAATATATTTTTTAGCCTTTCTTCATAACTATAAACCTGATTCCTGGTATCAGCATCCTCTTTATGGCTGTTTTGTACAAATTCAAGACCCCTTCCTTGCATAAACTAGAACTCAGTTTGCCTTCTTGAGGTGTTCTCGACCCGCACACCCTCCCTTTAAAGATCTATGGATTTTGGACACACGATCACTCTCCAAGTATCTTGCCACTTAGGGTATACTCCTTGCATTGTTGTTCTCCTCCCTTCCCACCTCCCCCACAATGTACTACTTCACATTTCCATGCATTGAACTACAATCTGCTAACCTGTCTATATCCTCCTGCAGTCTTCCTCTATTTGCTATAACAAACCGCTTATCATTTATCTTGTACCTCTGCCTAGATCATTTGTATAAATGGAAAAACAAGAGGTTGCAGTACTACCATGCTGGAAAACATCAACTTAGCTCTTCTCTCTGCTTTCTGTCCCCCAGTCATTTCTTTATTTTGCTGCAGTGATGTGCAAACCAATTGTGAATGATGGACATCATTGCTGCAGTACACTAGTGTTTGCATTTAATAATGCTTAGCTAAGTTATTTTTTTAATTTTTAAAAGGGTACATTCCAGCAGATGTGGATCTCGAAGCAGGAATATGAAGAAGGAGGGAAGCAATGCGTTGAAAGAAAATGCCCTTAAAATTAAGGCAATTAGTTATGGATACATTACCTTTGTGAAGGTGTTACAGCTGTCAGGTTTTCTTTTGTCCCAAGTAGGGTTCTCAGGAACACAGTGCTAAACCTCCTGTACAAATTTTTTTCCACTGGCTTCTTTGTATAATGGCTAGATACTAATGTATATTTTATAAAGGTTTTTTTTAAAAAAATGATCAGTCAATTTTATTGACCAACCACGTCCCCAAAAACAAAGACGTAATAAGTTTTAAACTCTGTTTCAATTTACTATAGATACAAATCATGCCATGTTCAGGTAACACCAAATATTTCACTAGTGATATTTTTGTAAGCACCGGTTATGTTTTGTACACAGTATAGATTAACAGTTTATCTTGTGCCTTTTATTGAATCAGTTGTTTACATGTCAGCCGAAGGCTAATCCAGAAGAGTAGGATAAACTTAGCTGCAATAGTCCTTTAATTACCTGTAACTATTGTTATAAATTTGCAACTGTCCTGTGCACTTCTGAACAAACCTGCATGAGTTTAATGTTTAATTGATGCAACTCATTTTTAAACAGACAATAAACCATCTTTTACCCATTTTATTTACTACAAGTTTATTTTCACATTTACGCATTCTCTTTACAATGTAAAGTTAACTTTGTGCTGATGCAGATAGCCGAGGGAATTTTTCATTTAGTACTTTTTCTTCCTCCTTTGTTGCCTTCTTTGAATTGTTTGTTTTACGTAGGTGCTGTTCAATCCGTCGCCTAGCATAAATAAAACAAAGTCAGTTTCTTTTTGTATTATGACTTTTTTTGCCAGTTCAAGATATTTGATTTGCTAGGGTATGGTATCTAGCCCAACTTCCATTCTTCAGGTGTAAGCCTAGATGTTGACTGGTGGTGGGCTATTTAACCATAGGGAACATCAGAGCAGAGTCTAATCCTGTCCTCAGCCCATTTCTAGCAGGTGTCACTGGATGCTAGTCAGGAGCAACTATCCTGGTTGATTTTCACCTGCTAGTCCAAGGTAGGGTCTTTTGTAGCAACCTTGCCTACTGCCACTGAACCAGATCTCAATAAGTCTGCATTGATGGGGATTCAAACTTGGGATCTATGACTCTTGCCAGTTGTTAACCAATCGAGTCCTCTAGTGAGCAAGACAGACTTTGGCTTATTTCCAGCTACAACAAAATACTTCGCTGGTACTATAAAGCATAACAGGCCACGCACTACCAATTCCTTATTTATTGCCAACTCAGCAGTTTTCTTGGTTTTACTTTTTCCTTTCGTTCTTTGGTAAACTTCAAGTTAAACTTTAAAAAGTTTGATGAGAGCACTAGGAGGTAACTTGGAGTGATATTTTTTTTTTTAAAAAGCTACACCTTTTAAACACGTTAAGAAAAATCAATTTGGAGCAAAATATAGCTGTAAACCCCCATCCAAACTGTCAATTCTAAATACAAAGGCGTGAAAATGGAATCGGTGGTTCTCACTATGCCGTGCCAGGCTTACACCTTCACACACATTACATACTTAAATGTTTTCAGGAGTTTCTTTCATATTGCTGGTTCCCAAGTATCTACCTTTTACAATGTTATTGCACTGAAATATCCTATGTACGTATGGTTTGAGAAATTAATGGATGACATTACCACAAACATTGGAACAGTTGAATAGTAAACTGCTGTTCAGATAAAATAATCTGATTTATTACCTAACAAAAATGTCCACAAATGGTGGGGTGTAAAATCGTTTCCTTCTGTATATCTTGTTTAGGTACCAAGGAATAGGCCATTCCCTAAATTTATACCTAGAAAGAAAAATCTGGAGTTAAATCAGTGAAATAGAAACCAATATGCAAGTACATTATCAACACTAGTATGTTATTATGGTTTAGAAAACTTAAAACTGCATTATAAAAGCAGACAGCATTCACTAGAATGCAAACTGCCTTGAGTAAACTAATACTCACACCTTGGATTACAGAACTCTGCTATAAAGTTGCGCTAGTGGATTCATTTATACTTAAGTTTTCCAATGGTGAAGTTATTTTTAGTGTCAGAAACCTATGGCAGGACATTTTTTGGCTACTGTTTTGGATGGAGAAATTGAATCACATGAATTCATGATAGAAACCATCAACATTTCAAATTAAGCTCCATAATATTCCTGTTGCAGTGATTCTAACATTAAATGTCAATTTTCCAATCTCCAAAGCACGTGCAGACTTCGTTTGGGAAATTCTCTTCTTTTCCCCATCACCATATTTTGGATAGGTAGGTAAGTTTTCTGTTCTACTTCTGGCATTTTAATTTAGTAACTAGAAAGAATGCTTCAAGGGGACCAACCATCCAATTTTCCTCCCAAAAGTGAAGTAATTGATCTTCAGTCCATGCCTTCCTCTGATAAGAGTTAACCGCAACTTCCCTATACAGCTATTCCCAAATACAAACTCCAAATCTTGCCACTCTGGCAAACTGCATTGAAGTGTTTACACTATGCTACCAATAACTCTTTCCTTTACCATTAGATTTTCATTCATTGCATTTTTCCCCATCAATTTATTTCTATACCAATGTTTCATTTTCTCTCATTTATATCTATACTTCTATTAAAACTGGAATGTGCTGTCATCTGTAAATATTCCTTATGGGCATTTCAATTATGTCCATGCCCAAGTTACAGCTGATGATGCCTACCATGTCATGTTTTTAATGGGATTTTCCCATTGCCAGTCGGACATGAAAATACTTTTAAGAACTGCTTTAAAGCTGGATGCATTGGCAGGCTCTGGCCAGTGGCTTACACTATCGCAATATATTCTTGGTTTTAATTCACCACCATTTTGGATTCCCAGTATTGCAGCTTAATTAAGTTTTAATTGTCACACTTTTGTGAACTATAATAAGGCCACAACTAAAGTGCAATATCTGAAGGCTACTGTTCAGTCTACACACCATTGGTGGTGCAAGTCACCCAGATCCATCACTCATTGTTATTCACATGGTTTGTGCTATTTCCCAAGTTAATTTAAAATTGTCCGCACTGTCAACTGGCCTACTGTTCTGTCCTGGGTTTAGCTCTAGGCCCCGCCATCAGTTCTCTCTCGTTGAATTTTTTCGTATTCCCTTGCTCTCTAGCAGCCTAGCACAACTTCCAAACTACACTGACGCTTCTGCCTGCCCTGCCCTGCCCTGCTCCACCGAACTTTCCCAGCTGCTATAGCCCTGATTAAGTCTTTTCTTTGAGGCCTCCCTCCAACGGTCGCCCTCTCCTGGGGGTCCGAGCCTCCAGCGTTTGCACTGTCCCTCCCCTGGGGGGTCCGAGCCTCCCTCCAGCGTTCGCTCTCGCCCTCTCCTGGGGGGTCCGAGCCTCCCTCCAGCGTTCGCGCTCTCCCTCTCCCTCTCCTGGGGGTCTGAGCCTCCCTCCAGCGTTCGCTCTCTCTCCCTCTCCTGGGGGTCCGAGCCTCCCTCCAGCGTTCGCGCTCTCCCTCTCCTGGGGGTCCGAGCCTCCCTCCAGCGTTCGCGCTCTCCCTCTCCTGGGGGTCCGAGCCTCCATCCATTTTTCGCGCTCTCTCCCTCTCCTGGGGGTCCAAGCCTCCCTCCAGCATTCGCTCTCTCCCTCTCCTGGGGGTCTGAACAGCTTCAGTGCCTGCTTACGCGCAGGCCGCCGTCCTGGCCCCAACTATTCCCGCACTCAACTCCTCCAACATTTTGGCAATGGAGCTTTCTACTTTTTGTGATCAGGCTTTTGGCAGCCAGGGGACAGGAAATAAGAAATAGGAGTAGGCCATTTTGCCCTTCGAGCCTGCTCCGCCATTCAATATCATGGCTGATCATCTACCTCAACTCCACCTTCCCGCACTATCCCCATATCCCTTAATTCCTTCATTCCCAAAAATTTATCGACCTCTCTCTTGAATATACTCAACGACTGAGCATCCACAGCCCTCTGGGGTAGAGAATTCCAAAAATTCACAACCCTTTGAAGAAATTTCTCATCTCAGTCCTAAATGGCTGACCCCTTATTCTGTGACTGTGACCCCATGTTCTAGACTCCCCAGCCAGGGGAAACATTTCCCCAGCATTAACCCTGTCAACCCCCTTAAGAATTTTATGTTTCAATTAGATCACCTCTCATTCTTCTAAACTCTAAGGAATATAGGCCTAGTCTACTCAATCTCTCCTCATAGGGCAAACCTCTCATCCCAGGAATCAGTCTAGTGAACTTTTGCTGCACTCCCTCTAAGGCAAGTATGTCTTTTGTTAGGTAAGGAGACCAGAACTGTACACAGTACTCCAGGTGTGGCCTCACCAATGCCCTGTATAATTGTAGTAAGACTTCTTTACTCTTGTACTCTAATTCCTTTGTAACAAAAGCAAATATACCATTTGCTTTCCTAATTGCTTGCTGTACCTGCATATTAACTGATTCATGTACAAGGACACCCAGGTCCCTGAGTGCAAACGTTTCCCAGTCTCTCACCATTCAAAAAAAATTCTGCTTTTTTTTTTCCTACCAAAGTGGATAACTTCACACTTCCCTACATTGTAGTCCATTTGCCATGTTCTTGCCCACTCAGTCAACCTGTCTGTATCTCTCTGCAGCCTCTTTGCATCCTCCTCACAGCTTACTTTCCCACCTAACTTGTTACATTCAGTCCCTTCACCCAAGTCATCAATATAGATTGTAAATAGCTGAGGCCCAAGGATAGCACAGGATGAGGCCTCAGCAAGTCACTAGGAGGATAGGAGAGGTAAAAGGGAAGTGGATGGGTAGCAGGGAATGGCATATCATATGCATCAAGTGTGTTGACAGGTTAGGGAGCATACAAGCAATGAGGTGGTAGTGTTAAATGTTAAGGACACACGAGGGGGTGGTAGACCTGAGGAAGGTCTGGTGCACATGGGAAGTAGGAGGGGATGTAGTGGGAACAAGGGACAGATAGCTTCTGAATGACTTAAGGAGTCACAATGCCAGTCTGACCTAATTGACTTGAAGATCTGTTGAGGTCTAAATTACCTTAACCAACCACAATAGCTACATCTTTTGACATTAAACAAATTCCACACTTTAACACACAATAATGCATTGTGCATTACATAGTATAATAGCCCTGTCCTTCTCAAACAGTAGATCCTCTGACTTACTATGCGATTAAATACTATGTCTCGTGTAAAGCATGCCTTCTGTGCACATTAACCTAACGTCCTGTTACAATTTGAGTAATGCTTTATCTGTCAACATTTCCCAAAGTAGAACAGCAGCAAATCAGAAGTAATTGACTATTCTATGGCCAAAATAAGGTTTTAAACACAATTGACATCTAACAATCTAATCACATTTAACCAGCAAGTTGTCTTTAATGCCTTCCTTAAAGCTTTTTTTAATTCAAGCCCTCACCCTGTCTCAGTAGCCTTGACTTAGACTGGATATTTTCCCCTGGAACAGTTAGGAGTTTCCATCTACATTGAGCATCTGCAGCTTCACAGCATGCATCAATAGACTTTTGACTCCAGCAAAGGGTGTGTCTCCTCCTCCTCTGCATTTTCCAAAAGATTTGAAACAAACTGGAGATTGAATTCTCAACACTTTACTTCAGGTAAGTCTTGTTTAAAATATGAACTGCATATTTTTTTTGTATCTCTCTTCCGTCCGTTATCATTTCTGTCTCAGGTCTACATCAGCAGCACTGACTTTTTCCAAATTGAATGCAAGTGGTAGTTTTTATTTGAAAACTGAAGTAACATTACTTGAAAAAAGATACACCCTTTCTCAACCTCTCACTTTGACCCTAGTCTCTTCCACTTGCAAAGTTTATAGAGCACAAAACAAGGGCTAAAACAGGTATATAATCAGAATACTGTCATTTTTCTCGCACACATGCCCAGCCACCCGTTAGAAAAACCTGAAAATGAATTTTACCTCAGTAATGTTTTTGAAATCTGTCCTCTAGCTTTTCTTCAAATTTTGAAAAACTTTTGAACAAAATGTAAGCTAAAGAAAACTACTCTCAGTATAGGATGCATCTTGAGAAATTGGGTATATGGCACATCCTCAGATTGTACCATCCAAATTCAGCTGATGACATCGCAGCTGTAGACCAAAATATCAAATCCGAGCTTTTGTGAGGCTGAGGCCTTCAAGTAAAACTTAGATATTAAATAGAATTTCAATGGACAAATTTAATCATTTTGTGAAATATGTAATTTTGATTAAAATCTTATTTTGGACATTAGAAATTTCAGAAGAAAAAATGGCAGATGTAAAAAAACAACGCATTGAGAGAATTCCCAGATACCACAGTCTAGAACTCAGTGTTTGCCCGAAATGCTGCCAGAACATCTCTTCAGTGCTGGATATTTCAACATACTGCTCGGCCTTGGGTTGCCGCAACACTGATAAATCAGCGTCCCAAATAATACTTACTTGGCATTACACCGCTATTTCTTATAAAACTTCTGATTCACTGTGAGCAATGCCCCTTCACAACCATGCTGTTATATTTGTCAGCTTGGCTTAGTGGTAGCTCTGAGTCAGAAGGTTGTGGGTTTTGGCCCCATTCCAGGACTCCATGAACAGGAGATCTATTAGTGTTTTTAAATAATTGTTTCATGCGTAGATTTGCCACACCACATTTTTATATTTACATACTGTTGCACACATACCAGAACCTCTAAAGATTTTGCTTCTGAAGTATTTAGGAGAAGGAAATGTCACTTCTCTATAGATAGTTTTAGACATTACTGGATAGATTGATGAAATACGAGAACAAAGGAAAATGATCCACTTCTAACACAAAGCATCCGTGACATTGAGAACTCAAAACCAAAGCTGAAATATGAAATCTGGGAACTAACTTATGAAAAATGAATAAATCTGACAAAATTAATTTCATTGTAATAAAAGTATTTGTTTCTCACCAAAAGTTTCGTCCAAAGATGTCCTTTCTCCAAGCACCAGGGTAGCCTTTCTCCTGCCCAGTCTGCAGCAACCTCAGTGCATCTTCACGTTCTTGAACAATTGAGTCAATTCTAGCCATAGATCGTTCTATCTATTAATAGCAAAAATATTAATAGGACATTGCTGACTATACCTTTCAAATAGGTTACAATTGGTGTACAATATTTCTGGACTAGGATGCTTACTGAAAATGTCATTAATTGTTGTAATGATTTAAGCTGGTGAAGATGAGCTGCTGGGAGAAACCAAGTCGCACAGAACTACATCTAAAATAAATTGTACCACACCTCTTCAGTTCTTCTTCGAATATATTGTATTTTTCACAACAAAAATTAAAATCACACAAGAATTGTTAGCACCAGAACAGCCTTGCAGTTTGTTCCTTACTTTCTTTAAGCGCTCTGGACTTGGCATTTGTAATCGTTGTCGCTTTGCTTCTTGCTCTATAGTCAAAAGCATATTCCTTTCTTTGAGGAGGACATACCTGTATCAAGAATATATTTAATGTTACCATGAAATACAAAAAAGTGAAAAAGCTCAAGTTCAAGATAATTGTGTTTTAACAAAAACACACAGCATAACTGCAGTAATATAATGAAAATTGTCACTAAAGAGCTTTTTCCACAAAGGGAAATTATTGTAAACTTGAGATTAGAGCATACATCTAAAGTACCACAAAATGTACCAGAGCTTGTGTAAATCTTCATTGCTTTTTATTCGCAGCTGTTTTGCTGTCCAAGGTGCACCTAAAAAGCAAATTCAAAAGCTACATTCAGATACCACAGCCTTTTTTTATTGTTGAGAAACCAAGATGAAAGGCCAACACCCACAGTGCAGATTATCAGGGTTGAAAAGAGAGAGAGAGATGAGATACATCAGATAGTGATTAAGTGTGGCCAGATTGAGTTGTAATATCCTGAAAATTGTAAGAAGGAAAGACTGAGGGAGGTAAGGAGTTTTACAGTTTTGAGGTCCTGGGAAAAAAAGTTATAGTAGGAAATTGTATGATAAATTTCTATTTCAACACAATGAAAGGAAGAGAAAGAGCACAGAGGGTGGCATGTTTACAGTTTAAGAGCAACAAGGAAAGTGCACTGACCATAGTATTAACAGAAACAGCGGTGCTAGCACATAGCAAAAGGTTGGAGGCTAGAGGTGACAGATTACCTAATCTAAAGACACATTACCAGCGTTTTCTAGTATCTTGTCCGAGGTGTTGGAAAAACTTTTCCATAATTGGGATCATTATTGAAGCCTCAGACAGATTTGGGCTTTATAGAGTAAAGAACTGTTTGTGGAAAACAATTGTTTGATATGATAAAGGAGGTAGCTTTAGAAATGGAGATGCTGGAGCTCCACTTGAGGTCAGAGGAGATAGCAGGGCCAAAAATATTGGGACATGAAGAACAGCTAAGGGCGTAGCCATCAAAAGGTAAGAAGTGGTAGCTGTTAATTAGATTTGTAAGAGACATGAAGAAACTATGAATAATTGAAATAAGAGGTTTATTGTCTCATGCGATGTTAAACTGAGACCACGTCTGCTCTCTCAGATGCACGTAAAAGGTCCCATGGCACTATTTCTAAGAAGAGCAGGGGAGTTATCCCCGGTGTCCAAGCCAATAATTATCGCTCAATCAACATCACAGATTAGCTGTTCATTATCACATTGCTGTTTGTGGCAGCTTACTGTGCATAAGTTGGCGGCCGCGTTTCCTACATTACAGCAGCGACTACACTTCAAAAGTACTTCATTGGCTGTAAAGCCCTTTGGGACTCCCTGAGGTCATGAAAGGCGCTATATGAATGCAAGTCTTTTCTTTTTCTTTCTAAGGGAATACACAATAAATGGTAGGATATGGAGAGTGTAGAGGAACAGAGGGACCTTGGAGTATGTGTCCACATAATGTAGCAGGACAGGTAGAATAGGTGGTTAAGAAGGCATATGGGATATTTCCTTTACTAGCCTAGGCATAGAATATAAAGAGTAGGGAGGTTATGCTAGAACTGTATAAAATACTAGTTAGGCCACAGCTAGAGTACTGCGTACAGTTCTGGTCACCATGTTACAGGAAATAAGTGATCGCACTAGAGAGGGTACAGAGGAGATTTATGAGAATGTTGCCAGGACTGGAGAATTTTAGCTATGAGGAAAGATTGGATAGACTGGGGTTGTTTTCTTTGGAGCAGAGGAGGTTGAGGGGAGATTTGTATCATCAGCAAACTTGGATATATTACATTTGGTCCCCTCATCCAAATCATTGATGTAGATTGTGAATAGTTGAGGCCTAAGCACTGATCTTTGCGGTACCCCACTAGTTACAGCCTGCTAACCCGAAAATGACGCGTTTATTCCTACTCTCTGTTTTCTGTCCTGTTAACCAATCTTCAATCCATGCTAGTATATTACCCTCAATCCCATGAGCCCTAATTTTGTTTCATAACCTCTTGTGTGGCACATTATCGAATGCCTTCTGAAAATCCAAATACACCACATCCACTGGTTCCCCCTTATCTATTCTGCTAGTTACAACCTCAAAAAACTCTTAACAGATTTGTCAAACACGATTTCCCTTTCATAAATCAGTGTTGACTCTGCCCAATCCTATTATTATTTTCTAATAATAACCACATCCTTAATAGATTCTAGCATTTTCCCTACTACTGATGTCAGGCTAACTGGTCTGTAGTTCCCCGTTTTCTCTCTCCCTCCTTTCTTAAATAGTGGGGTTACATTTGCTACCTTCCAATCCACAGGAACTGTTCTAGAATCTATGAAATTTTGGAAGATGACAACCAATGCATCCACTATCTCTATAGCCACCTCTTTCAAAACCCTAGGATGTAGGCCATCAGGTCCAGGGGATTTATCGGCTTTCAGTCCCATTAATTTCTCCAGTACTATTTTTTTTACTAATACTAATTTCTTTCAGTTCCTCATTCTCGCTAGCCCCTTGGTTCTCCGCTACTTCTGGGAAATTTTTTGCGTCTTCTTCCGTGAAGACAGACACAAAGTATTTGTTCAATTTCTCTGCCATTTCCTTATTCCCCATCATAATTTCTCCCGTCTCAGCCTGTAAGGGACCCACATTTACTTTCGCTAATCTTTTCCTTTTTACATACCTATAGAAGCTTTTACAGTCTGTTTTTATGTCTCTCGCTAGTTTACTCTCATATTCTATTTTCCTTTTCTTTATCAATTTCTTGGTCCGCCTTTGCTGAATTCTACTTGGATATGCACTTGAAGTGTCGTAACCTACAGGGCAACGGACCAAGAGCTGGAAAGTGGGATTAGGCCGGTTAGCTATTTTTCGTCCGGTACAGACACGATGGGTCGAACGGCCTCCTTCTGTGTCGTAAATTTCTATGATTCTATGATCAAAGGGCATAAAGATCAGCTCTAGTGATTCAGCCATTGCACTGTGAAAGGAATGGAAGTTGTGCACGGTGAGAGCACGCAGTCTAAAAGAAGTAGATGTATGTAGAGTGGAATCATCGGCAATAGGGTTGAATGATAACTAGTGGACAACATTGATATGAAGAACAGAGTGAGAGAGGACACACCTATCAATTACGACTGATTTGAGAAAAATAGCTAGACATATTGTACCTTGTTTAGAAGTGCTACAGTTATTTTCAAATTAAAAATTTAAATAAAAACAATCTACAATAGGTAAATAGTTCAAAGCTGGTTCATTACAATGCAGATGTGTTAGAAAGCATCAATTTAGGATTTTGCAAAAAGCAACTCACCAGACTTCACAGTCGGTTCTCCCCAGTTCTTTGGGTCATCAAAGAATTCCTCTAGTCCTTTACAGGAATTAGAAGTATGCAAAGATCTACACTGTCGGGTCAGGCTTGATCCCAGCTCAATTTTCTGAAACTTGGCTGCCTTTGTCCTTAATAACAGGAACATTTTGACAAGTTATGGAAAGTGACCTTTGGTTTTGCAACACAGCTTCATGAACAGTAATTTACTGAATTTTCCATTTTGCTTCAGAGCTCATCATTCCATCGTACAGAAGCTCTTAATGGACATACTTCTGGATGCACATTTTCATTCCTTTCTTGTTCCATCTCCATTATAAATCATAAATGCTTATTTTGCTTAATTGAGCATCTTTGATGTTAATCAGTAGTATACTTTACGCTGTTACTTGGGTGGTTGGTTAACAAAATATTGTTTAAAGTTTTGAGGTCATTCAATTCTGTCACAATGCCTCTTTGAATACCATCTTCATTTTCCTTTTTACACCACAGGTCAGGTGTGGTAGCTATAAATAACTCTCTCAAACTCTTCTAAATATTGAAAGAATTGCCTCCGGTCTAGAATTTACAGCTGATAAGCGGGTCCTGGGATCTGTGTACATTACATTATTGACATCATTATGTGATGACTTCACTAATGCAAAGTGCACGTCTCAGGATCCACTAAGGCCAAGAGGAATTTGTCTTTTTGCAGGTTGGACTCGTAACAAAAAAGGTACAGCAACCTCAGGAAATCTGGGTAGTTATCACTGGAAATCAGCAAAAAGTTGATTTTAAAGATTTCTAATTATACCATAAATACCAGGTGACTTGTAATGTTCTGACAAATTAGAATTATACTGCAAAATGTTTCCTCTTCAAGTATGTATCCAATTCCCTTTTGAAAGTTGCTTCCACCACCCTTTCAGGCAGTGCATTCCAAATCATCATAACTCGCTGTGTTAAAAATCTCATCTTCCCTCTGGTTCGCTTGCCAATTATCTTAAATCTGTTTCCTCTGGTTAACGACCCTCCTGCCAGTGGTAACAGTTTCTCCTTGTTTACTCTCATGAAAACCCCATATAATTTTGAACACCTCAATTAAATCGCCTCTTAACCTTCTCTGCGCTAAGGAGAACAATCCCAGCTTCTCTAGTCCCTCATTATTATTCTGGCAAATCTCCTTTGCACCCTTTCCAAGGCCTTGACATCCTTCCTAAAGTGTGGTGCACAGAATTAGACACAATACTCCAGCTGAGGCCAAACCAGTGATTTATAAAGATTCAGCATACCTTCCTTGGTTTTATACTCTATGCCTTTTTTCATAAAGCCAGGGACCAAGAATTAATTAAAACCTGACTGGATTGATTTAATAAAACCAAGAACTCACTTTGTGCTTTATTTATTCACTCTTGTCAGTCTGGGTTCTGTCCTCCGCCAGATCCTGCAACTATCTACCCAGTTCACACTCCTACCCTCAATTATTACCTGCAGAAGTAACCCTACACATTGAATCTTCAAAGAGAGTGTCCCTCAACTCTTGGTTGCATTCATCACTACCAACTATGCTTCTTTGTGGTCTCCCAATTTTGTCAAACAGCTTGGAGAAGTTGTTGAGAAGTCCCTGATGGGTCTGTTTGTGGGATGGCTACATCAGCCGTTAAAAGTCTAGACTGCGGGACAGGGTGTCTCCGACTGTTTGCCCATGTTTAGCGTTTGGGTGCATGCCCAGATGACCGTGCCTGCTACAGGGGAGGCGCTGCCCCGGATTCAGTGCTTTATTAATTGGGATTAGACAAACCCGTTTGGTGCCCTCCTCCAACAGGGGGCTGGGATCGGGTTCTCCTCAACTCCGCCAGTAACCAGTCTCTACAAAAGAACACAGGCTGGCCGTTGCCGCCCTCATTGACTCACGGTGTAAACCCGCCGACCGCCGCTGTCCTGCCGCCGGGGCCGAGGCTCAGCGACTTGCTGAACCGCCGGCACCAGCTCGCCACCCGCGTCGCCATCTTGCACCCACAGTGCACCGCGCCGCCGCCATCTTGCACCCACAGTGCACCGCGCCGCCGGTAACCCGGGCAACTGGCCACCGGCGCCTCTGATTGGTCAAAATTAACCCTGCTTACAGTCTGAACCACGAAATACCCAATTTTATTCCTAATGTCCAGATTTATACCAAAATGATCGCTCATTAACATACATTAAATAAATATTTTATCATTACGTATAGCTTCTGCAACCAGTCCAGTCCAGTCTCTTTATGTCAACCGAGGATTCCCCTCTACCGTGGTTGTCACGGCCCTTGACCCTGTCTGTTTCATTTCCTGCACTTCTGCTCTCACCCCTTCCCCTCCCTCCCAGAACCACGATAGGGTTCCCCTTGTCCTCACCCTCCACCCACCAGCCTCCACATTCAATGGATCATCCTCCGCCATTTCCACCACCTCCAGCGTGATCCCACCACCAAACACATCTTCCTCTCTCCTTTCAGCATTCCGAAGGGACCGCTCCCTCCGCGACACCCTGGTCCACTTCTCAATCAACCCCAACACCCCTTCCCCTGTGCAAGCGCAGGAGATGCAACACCTGCCCTTTTACCTCCTCCCTTCACACTGTCCAGGCCCCAAACACTCCTTCCAGGTAAAACAGCAATTTACCTGTACTTCTTGCAATTTAGTATATTGTATTCCAACGAAGCTCAATGTAAGCTCGAGGAACAGCACCTCATCTTTCGATTAGGCACTTTACAGCCTTCTGGACTTAACATCAAGTTCAACAATTTCAGACCATAACCTCTGCCCCTATTTTTTCACATGGTAGCTGTTGATGATTCTGCCATTCCCATTTACACCTGTTCTAGACTTTTCTTTTGTTTCTTTACTTGTACCATTACCATCTTCTTTTGCTTTGTACTATCGTACCTTTTGTCTTTTAATCTCTTCTGCCTTCCACCTTATCACAGACCTTCCCTTTTGTTCTTTCTCCCCTCCCCCCTTTCCCTGCCCCTGCACTTGCTTAAAATCTGTTACATCTCTAACTTTTCCCAGTTCTGACGAAAGGTCATCGACCTGAAACGTTAACTCTGTTTCTCTCTCCACAGATGCTGCCTGACCGGCTGAGTATCTCCAGCATTTTCTGTTTTTATTTCAGATTTCCAGCATCCGCAGTATTTTGCTATTGTTTTGTGTTTTTGTCTCTTTATGTCAATGCCCATTCGACCCTTTCCCAGAATGCAAATCACCAGAGCGTCTTTTATTAAAATTAGAAATGATCCGATTTCAAAGGTTCCCGAATATTCTCCGGACAGCGTTCGCTGCCCAAAGCTTTGTCCTTGAGTGGGGCTGACCATCCCTGAGCGGCGCCCTGTCAGTTTCCCCTTTGCCCTTATTAAAGATGGCGGCTGCAGGCTTCCTGCCCGCACTCCCGGTGAGGCGGCCTCGGAGTATCAAATATGGCGGTGTTAAGTGTGTTGCGCGCAGCGGCTCTTCTCCTGGCGCGTCGGCCTCCTCTCAAACTGCAGGATCGGGCTGCGAATACCCTGCTGAGGGCCTTTCCCAGCACTTCTAACGGTAGGCTTGGCGTTTACCGACTTAGTTCAATGTGGGTGACTGTGTGTGTGCGCCAGGGAACGGATTGACCTTGTAACTCTTTTTGGTTGGACAGAACCCAAATTAACTGTAAATCAATTAAAACTTTAAATTAAACTTAATAAATCAAATTAAAATTTGGTTGCCCGGGGTGACGATGCACTCCAGTCCCTGCGGCGCCCACCGGTCGCGGAAAAACTCAAGCCTGCCGGCGGACACCGCGTGCTCCATCGCCAGGGCCACCCGGGCGCGAACATGGCTGCGGAAGAGAGGCAGGCAATCGGGCCGAACGACCCCCTCGACCGCCCGCTGCCTGGACCAATTAATGGCCTTCTTGGCCAGGCGGATTGACCTTGTAAAGTGTAGGTTAGGAAGAACAAGGCCCTGAAGGTAAAGCCGCTTTTACTTTGAAAATGTTAAAATTGCTGAGATTTACATGCCTGCAAAAATAGAGTTCCGGACAGTATCACGGGTTCATGCGAAGCAGCTCTGCAGACCTAGATAAATTCAAAGATTCTGTTCCATTCTCCCAGTTTCTCTGTCTCCGCTGCATCTGTTCTGACTATGCCACCTTCCGTACTAGTGCTTCCGATATGTCTTCCTTTTTCCTCAACCGAGGATTCCCCTCTACCGTGGTTGACATGGCCCTTGACCGTGTCCGTTCTATTTCCCGCACTTCTGCTCTCGCCTCTTCCCCCCCCCCCCCACTCTCCCGGAACCACGATAGGGTTCCCCTTGTCCTCACCTTTCACCCCACCAGCCTCCACATTCAACGTATCATCCTCCGCCATTTCTGCCACCTCCAGCGTGATCCCACCACCAAACACATCTCTTTTCTCTCTCCCCCCCCCCCCCAGTTTCAGCATTCCGAAGGGACCGTTCCCTCCGTGACACCCTGGTCCACTACTCAATCACCCCTTCCTCTTCCCACGGCACCTCCTGTGCAAGCGCAGGAGATGCAACACCTGCCCTTTTACCTCCTCCCCGCTGTCCAGGGCCCCAAACACTCCTTCCAGGTGAAACAGCGATTTACTTGTACTTCTTACAATTTAGTATACTGTACTTGCTGCTCACGATGCGGTCTCCTCTACATTGGGGAGACCAAACGCAGATCGGGTGACCGCTCTGTGGATCATGTCCGTTCAGTACGTAAGTGTGACCCCGAGCTTCCGGTCGCCTGTCACTTTAATTCTTTGCTCCACTCCCACTCTGACCTCTCCGTCCTCGGCCTCTTATGCTGTTCCAACGAAGCACAACGTAAGCTCGAGGAACAGTACCTCATCTTTTGATTAGGCACTTTACAACCTTCTGGACTCAACATCGAGTTCATCAATTTCAGTCTATAACCTCAGCCCCTATATATTTTTCCCTTTTTATTCTCACATGGCAGTTGTTGATTCTGCCAGCACCATTTACACCTCATCTAGAGTCATCTTTTGTTTCTTAACTTGTCCCATTACCATCTCCTTTTGCCTTGCACCATCATCCCTTTTGTCTTTTAATCTCTCCTGCCTTCCAGCCTATCACAGATCTGCCCTTTGTTCTTTCCTCCCCACCTCCCTGCCCCTGCCCCACACTTGCTTAAAAATCTGTTATTTCTCTAACCTTTTCCAGTTCTGATGAAGGGTCATCGACCCGAAACATTAACTCTGTTTCTCTCTCCACAATGCTGCCTGACCTGCTGAGTGTTTCCAGCATTTTCTGTTGTTATTTCAGACTTCCAGCATCCGCAGTATTTTGCTTGTAAATTCAAAGAAACCTGGTTCAGTGGCTGGGAGGGCCTTCAACAAAAACACTGGGTTCGCCAAAAACAAAACTCACTCAAACCTGCAACAACAAGAGTACCAAACCAGTTCAAGAAAAATAGTGTAAAGAAAGCAAAACTAAAATGCCCTTAGATCGAACAAAGGCAAGGGGACAATTGAAGGAGCTGGGAAACATTACAGTCAACAGCTAGTTCTTTCTGGCCTCCTTGAAAGTTAAAAGAATTATTAGGTAGAAATTTGGTTGGTGATATTCTTGTGTGAATGCTTAATCCATGTTAATATAGTTCAGGAATTTAGCATAAGTATTTTAAGTGTTGCATGAGAACAGTAATTTCTACCCTCATATTACATAAACTGCCATTACCAATGTAAGGAGCAAAAGTCTGCTGAACTGTTGTCTTTAGCCTTATAAGGTGAATGACATCATCAGACAAGGTCAAACCTCAAAAGGACAGCCAGCCAATCTGCTGCCTGACGTGGATTAGCAGGATGAACTGCCCAAAGTTCTCAATTTTTTTTCTTTTTTCTGTAATAACTTTGAACAAAACAAAGGGAAAGTCTTAACTAAATTATAATATTATTCCTGGTGGCCACAAAACACTCCAGTCCTTGTGGTGCCCAGCGGTTGCAGTAGGCCTCAAATGTATTACAGGAGCATGAAAAATGTAGAAGGTTTTTAATACATCCTGGACTTGTGCAAAGGTAGTAAATCACATTCAACAACAACTTACATTTCTAAAGCATTCCTCATGTATGGAGATATCTCAGGGCACTTTATAAGGTGGGGGGAAACTTTGGTTCTTGAACATATCTGTAGATCCGTTTAAACAATTCCTATTTTTGCTAAGCACCTGTGTCTTTGTCACTTTTTTTCCCATTTAGCTTTTCAGGCAGCTGACTTGGTGCCTGTTCATTAAGGCTACTTGGTGATTGGAACAGTGTGATTCTCTCCATTAACCCCTGAGTCCTGCCCATGTGTATGTCTCCACATTGACTTTAAAGCAGGGTGGGAGTCAGGTATGTTTTAACCTGAGAAGTCGCACAACACCAGGTTATAGTCCAACAGTTTTATTTGAAATCACCAAGCTTTCGGAGCGCTGCTCCTTCGTCAGGTGAAGTCACCTGACGAAGGAGCAGCGCTCCAAAAGCTTGTGATTTCAAATAAAACTGTTGGACTATAACCTGGTGTTGTGCGACTTCTCACATTTGTCCACCCCAGTCCAACACCGACCGGCATCTCCACATCATGGCTACTATGTTTTAACCTGTCCAACCATGTGTTGGCGAGGCGTACTTATCCACCCTGACAACTATTAACATACAAATTAGGTGAACCTGATTGGAAAATGGGACAGAAGTCTGTTATGCTGTATCTTTGTCCAAATTTATATCGGCGCCATTTTTTGCTGTTATTTGCACTTACAAGAAACACCTGCATGTTTTTGGGCTCGTGCATGTAAATCAGGCTAACTGACATAGCTATTTTGCATGCCCTTTTCTGTCATTTCAGCCTGTTTTCCACTGTTTTGTCATCTTGCCCATGGAAAATGGGTGTCCAAGTTTGCTTGGCACTGAGCAGAATGAGAATGTCCATTTAAAGAGCTCAGCAGGTAGATTGTTGTTTCTGATTTTTTTTTCACTTAGCACTTTGTTTTTCATCTGGCTTCATGCCATTTGCGGTGGGTTGCCTTTTTTCCTCACCAACTTACACTGGGTACAATATTCACATTGAAACTATGCATAATTATGATAAGCCGACCATGGAAAATTGAGTGTCAATAGCACCCTTCACTTCGCATGAGCTTTGTGCTTGTTTCAAACCATTTGTGTGTAAACGGCACCCATATTGGAAAATCTACCCCAATATTTCCTTTATAGCTTTTGAAGCTTGCTTTAATTAAAAGCCCATGAAATAGATAAAAGCCAAGTCAAAAAGCTAGAGGTGAAGTTATCTTTAAACACATGTTGTTGTTTTAATCAGAAAGAATGTGTAAATTATTTTATGTTCAGTTAAGTTTCTAAAATCCTACAACAGTCAAGATCCTGACAACCATTTTGGAGTTATCCAGTAGCTGTATGGTGAAAATACATTATTTAGATGTATTTAAATATCTATATTATTAAGCACTAAATGTTAAAAGTTACACTGCAGAGTTTCTACCTGAGACATGTATAAAGTTATTTTTCTATTGCTTGAATGTGTTTGTGTTACTTCTGTTTTATTCTAGTTGCAGTCCGTCATGGCAGTCATGGGAAACAGATGTTTGCCATCAAGTCCAGTCAATATTATGATCGTCGATTTCTGTATCTCTTGGTATGTAACAAAGTTGCATCTGAAATTTGTGTCAATTAATCCATAAGCATGGAAAAATATTGTTTATGATATTGAATGTGATGAAGCCTATAATTTAGATGTGCAACCATGGGTTAACAATCAGATTGGCACTTAGTAATGAACAGTTTCAAAATGCTAATTGTCTACTCAATCTGTACTTTGTTGGTGCAACAATATTGTAGGTCCAATTAATTTTGTATAAATAAGAACATCCTACTTGAGAATATTTGTTATCTGTGCTGTAAAGCTTTTGAAACATTTAATAAAAGGGCATTGTGAACTTTAAGACCTCCCACTACACCCACTGTAAAGACATAGGCTAATGTATATTACATTTATCTGGTTTGCCTTCAGTTCCTTGGTACAACAAACATATTTACATGTTCAATAATTTTCTTTGCTCTATTGATTGGAATTGTGACTTATGCAAAGAAGACTAGCCGATTTGTATTGTACAACCCTCTGAGATCTCTGCGCTCCTCCAAATCTGGCCTCATGTACACCACCGAGTTCCATCGCCCTATCATTGGCGGCTGTTCCTTCAGCTGCCTAGGCCCTAAGTTCTGGAATTCCCTCGCTAAACCTCTCCACCTCTCTACCCCCTTTAAGGCACTCCTTAAAACCTACTTCTTTGATCAATCTTTTGGTCACCTGTCTTAATATCTTTTTTTATGTGGCTTGGTGTCAAATTTTGTTAACGCTTCTGTGAAGCGCCTTGGGACGTTTTACTATGTTAAAGGCTGTATATAAGTTGTTGTTGATGAGTTGCCATGTAGTGTCTGTGATTGAGGCAAGCTATATAGGTATCCTGCTACAGTTTGCTTATCCTGCCTACTTGTACAATAGCAGTGCACGTTGTGGGAACCACACTTCATTGTAAATAGTTATTTGGCAGCTTATTAGTGGTAATTGAAATACTTATTCTAACCCTTTACATAATTAAATTAGTGCAGACAGCTTTTAAAACACAAATCAAAGTTGCATTACTAAATTCAATTACAAATTCTCAATTTCTCTTGTTGCAGAGATTCTACATTTTATTAACTGGAATACCAATGGCTGTATTCATCACTTATGTGAATATTTTTATTGGTAAGTATCTTACAATGGTAATTATAAACGGTGCAAAGATTACCTTTAAATTAATTCTATAAGCAAATTGACATGACGTGTAAAAGAAAACTAAGTTAGTTTTCAAGTTATCAGTTCGTAATTATAATTATTTCTTGGTTCAGTTGAATTCACTTTACTGAAGCTTCCTATTGAGAAATTGCATTCAGTTAAAATATAAATATGTGCTGAACTAGCAAAATGTAACTTAATGTTTAGTAATACAGGGCACACAATGGAGAACTGTGTAAAACCACATTTATTTCACTAGTGAGGAAAAACTCAATTCACATGTATCAACAAGGACTAATTGTTTTTAGGAAGAATATAAATAGCTTTTAAAAAACGAATGTGTCTATAGTGTTGCATTTATTGCATTTTACAGGTGAGGCCGAGCTTGCAGAGATCCCTGAAGGTTATGTTCCAGAGCATTGGGAATACTACAAGGTACAGTATGTTTCTTATTAATCACAAGCAAGCTAATGACGCACACACTGCCAGCCATGAATTGCAATATTTCCTAAACGGGCTCGGCACCATTTAGATACATCGCTTAATTAATTGACAGTTGCAGTTAGGCTTGCCCTCAGAGGCAAATTGTGCCATTCTTCATTGGCTCGTGTGGGGAAGGAAAGAAAACTAACTTTACCTGGAAAAAAATATCCTTGTGGAGAGGTTAAATAGAGTGGTGGGAGAGTATTTATACTAGTATGGCAGGTGTATGGGGAAAGTCTAGGCTTGGGACTAGCTAGGGAGAGCAAGATTAATAAAGCTGTTGGAGTCGAAACAGATGGCTTAACTGAAATAAATATTGAGAAAATATTACCAGAGGAGAAGGGGAAATAAAGAGGCTTTGAGGTAGTGAGAGACAGAAATACTAGAAGGAACAAGGGATATCAGAAAGTTAAATGAGAAAAAACAAAGATCAATTTTCAAAAAAATTAGTTATGATTAAGTGGCATATATAAGAACATAACATAAGAAATAGGAGCAGGAGTAGACCAATCGGCCCCTCGAGCCTGCTCCGCCATTCAATGAGATCATGGCTGATCTGATCCAACCTCAACTCTAAAGAACACAAGAAGTAGGAGCAGGACCAGGCCACTCGGCCCCTGGGCCCGCTCCGCCACCCACAGGACCTTGACCGATCCGAACTCAAACTCACGTCCAATTTCCAGCCCGCTCCCCGTAACCCCTAATTCCCTTTACTTCTAGGAAACGGTCTATTTCTGTTTTAAATTTATTTAATGAAGTAGCTTCCACAGCTTCCTGGGGTAGCAAATTCCACAGACCCACTACCCTCTGAGTGAAAAAGTTTCTCCTCATCTCAGTTTTGAAAGAGCAGCCCCTTATTCTAAGATTATGTCCCCTAGTTCTAGTTTCACCCATCATTGGGAACATCCTCACCGCGTCCACCCGATCAAGCCCCTTCACAATCTTATATGTTTCAATAAGATCGCCTCTCATTCTTCTGAACTCCAATGAGTAGAGTCCCAATCTACTCAACCTCTCCTCGTATGTCCACCCCCTCATCCCCGGAATTAACCGAGTGAACCTTCTTTGTACTGCCTCGAGAGCAAGTATGTCTTTTCTTAAGTATGGACACCAAAACTGTATGCAGTACTCCAGGTGCGGTCTCACCAATACCCTATACAACTGCAGCAATACCTCCCTGTTTTTATATTCTATCCCCCTAGCAATAAAAGCCAACATTCCATTGGCTTTCTTGATCACCTGCTGCACCTGCATACTAACTTTTTGATTTTCTTGCACCAAGACCCCCAGATCCCTTTGTACTGCAGTACTTTCCAGTTTCTCGCCATTAAGATAATAACTTGCTCTCTGATTTTTCCTGCCAAAGTGCATAACCTCACATTTTCCAATATTGTATTGCATCTGCCAAATCTCTGCCCACTCACCCAGCCTGTCTATATCCCCTTGTAGGTTTTTTATGTCCTCCTCACTCTCTACTTTCTCTCCCATCTTTGTATCATCTGCAAACTTTGATATGTTACACTCGGTCCCCTCCTCCAAATCGTTAATATAGATTGTAAAGAGTTGGGGACCCAGCACCGACCCCTGCGGAACACCACTGGCTACTGGTTGCCAGTCCGAGAATGAACCATTTATCCCACTCTCTGCTTCCTGTTAGATAACCAATCCTCCACCCATGCCAGAATATTACCCCCAATCCAGTGATTTTTTATCTTGAGTAATAATCTTTTATGTGGCACCTTGTCGAATGCCTTCTGGAAGTCTAAATACACTACATCCACTGGTTCCCCTTTATCCACCCTGTACGTTATGTCCTCAAAGAACTCGAGCAAATGTATGATTGTACAAAATACTGAAAACAAAATTGGAAATTTAGAAACATTAATAATTATGGAGGATGTCATGATTAGGGTTTTTTTTTTTGGTTTAAGCTGCAATATGTTTCTGGTAGCACTTTTTTCTCCTGTGTCAGAAGGTTGAGTTCAAACACCATCATGGACTTGAGTGCATTCTCTAGATGGATGCATTAGTGCTGAGGAGTGCTGCATTGGAGGTGCCATCTTTTAGATGGATCATTAAACTGAGGTCCGTCTGTACTGCACTGAAATGCCAGCCTAGTTTATGTGCTGAAGTCTCTTGAACCCTAACCTAGAGAGTGCTGCTACTGAGCTGGCACTAGACATGACCAAGGCTTGTCTGTTGGTGGATTGACCAAGGAGAAGCATAAATGCTGGCTATGGAGAAAATTGATAGCGTAAAATATTTCTCCCTTCATGTTCAGGAGCTCTGTATATGCTGGGGAAGGAATGAACTATATCTTTTTAATTAATAATGTGTGTTAGAGACCTTTTTTTATAAATAATCCCATGTCCAGTCACACTGTTCTGTGCTTACAGCATCCCATAACCAGGTGGATTTCAAAAATTGTCTTTGACCCACCTGAGAAGGGTTATGAGAAAATGATGGCCCTTGTTTCTATTGAAGCAGAGAAAGCAGACATGAGGTAAGTTAGAGCAAACGTATATATTTATGGTAACAGTATTGCCATGATCACTTTTAAAGCCATATATATTTCAAAAAATATACTAAAATTGAAATTGTCATGTATAGAAGGACAGTGGTGGTATCAACCTGCCAAACATCCACCTTCATGTAACACAGGCCTTTAAAAATAAGACAAATGTAACTTTCAAAAAAATAACCAGTATTGATGGTTTACAGAATTTAAAGCAACTGACATGGCTGAAGTGTCTCATTTACATCTCCTACACTTGTGAATTTCTGATTTATTTGACATAGCCCTCGATCTGTTTTCTATATACTAATTCTGGTGAGGAAGAATTGTATGCAAAGAAGTCTCTATAGACAGAGCTAAACGATCCCACAATCAGCAGATCAGATCAAAGCTCTGCATTCCTGCCACATCCAGTCGTGAAAGGTGGTGGACAATTAAACAACTAACTGGAGGAGGAGGCTCCATGAATATCCCCATCCTCAATGATGGTGGAGCCCAGCACGTGAGTGCAAAAGATCAAGGCTGAAGTGTTTGCAACCATCTTCAGCCAGAAGTGCCGAGTGGATGATCCATATCGGCCTCCTCCTGAGGTCCCCACCATCACAGAAGCCAGTCTTCAGCCAATTCGATTCACTCCACGTGATCTCAAGAAACGGCTGAGTGCACTGGATACAGCAAAGGTTATGGGCCCAGACAACATCCCGACTGTCGTGCTGAAGATTTGTGCTCCAGAACTAGCCGCGCCTCTAGCCAAGCTGTTCCAGTACAGCTACAACACTGGCATCTATCCAACAATGTGGAAAACTGCACAGGTATGTCCTGTCCACAAAAAGCAGGACAAATCTAATCCGGCCAATTACCGCCCCATCAGTCTACTCAATCATCAGCAAAGTGATGGAAGATGTCATCGACATTGCTATCAAGTGGCACTTACTCACCAATAACCTGCTCACTGCTCAGTTTTGGCTCCAGACCTCATTACAGCCTTTGTCCAAACAAAGAGCTGAATTCCAGAGGTGAGGTGAGAGTGACTGCCCTTAACATCAAGGCAGCATTTGACCGAGTGTGGCATCAAGGAGCTCTAGTAAAATTGAAGTCAATGGGAATTGGGGAAAACTCTCCACTGGCTGGAGTCATACCTAGCACAAAGGAAGATGGTTGTGGTTGTTGGAGGTCAATCATCTCGGCCCCAAGACATCGCTGCAGGAGGTCCTCAGGGCAGTGTCCTCGGCACAACCATCTTGAGCTGCTTCATCAATGACCTTCCCTCCATCATAAGGTCAGAAGTGGGGATGTTCGCTGATGATTGCACCGTGTTCAGTTCCATTTGCAACTCCTCAGATAATGAAGCAGTCCGTGCCCGCATGCAGCAAGACCTGGACAACATTCAGGCTTGGGCTGATAAGTGGCAAGTAACATTCATGCCACACAAGTGCCAGGCAATGACTATCTCCAACAAGCGAGAGTCTAACCACCGCCCCTTGACATTCAACGGCATTGCCATCGCCGAATCCCCCACCATCAATATCCTGGGGGTCACCGTTGACCAGAAACTTAACTGGACCAGTCACATAAATAATGTGACCACAAGAGCAGGTCAGAGGCTGGGTGTTCTGCGATGACTCCCCAAAGCCTTTCCACCATGTACAAGGCACAAGTCAGGAGTGTGATGGAATACTTTCCACTTGCCTGGATGAGTGCAGATCCAACAACACTCAAGAAGATCGACACCATCCAGGACAAAGCAGCACACTTGATTGGCACCCCATCCACCACCTTAAACATTCACTCCCTCTACCACCGGCGCACTGTGGCTGCAGTGTGTACCATCTACAAGATGCACCGCAGCAACTCACCAAGACTTCTTTGACAGCACCTCCCAAACCCACAACCTCTTATACCTGGAAGGACAAGGGCAGCAGGTGCATGGGAACACCATCACCTCCAAGTTCCCCTCCAAGTTACACACCATCCTGACTTGGAAATATATCGCTGTTCTTTCATCGTCACTGGGTCAAAATCCTGGAACTCCCTTTCTAACAGCACTGTGGGAGTACCTTCACCGCATGGACTGCAGCGGTTCAAGAAGGCAGCTCACCACCACCTTCTCAAGGGCGATTAGGGATCGGCAATAAATGCTGGCCTTGCCAGTGACGCCCACATCTCGGGAACAAATAAAAAAAGATCAAGAGGCAGAGTTTCATTAGGAATTTGACAAATAATATAGTAACATGAAATCAAACCCATTAAAGGTTAGATTTACTAGACCTCTTTGAAACCTGTGGTAATCCAAGAAGGTAATTGGTAGGAGTTGTCCCAGAACTATGCTCGCACATCAGTTGCCAGTTGATTTAAGATTAACATGGCACCTTGGCTAATTTGATTCTGGAGAGAGGGGATCAAAAATGGTTGACAGAGAATGGAAGTTGTTTACCTTAAAATGTATTTTCTAGTTCCAAAACTGTCTTGACTGTGTTTGTAGTTGGATTGTTAATTTATGTGAATGGTTTCTTTAATTATAGGCTTAGGCAACTTGAGGTTCGCCGTCTGATGAGAGAGAGAGGTGATGGTGCTTGGTATCAGTATGAAACTCTGGATAAAAATTTGATTGATAAATCACACAAGTCAAACCCAGATTATTAGGTGGACAAAGATTGCTGGTGAATATTATTTACCAATACCAAGGATGTGTGAAGGAGTTGTTTAATAAATTATATCATGTAAGTGTTTGCAATATTATTATTTTGACAAATAAAATCTCTTATTCCAATCAAAGTATGCCTATTTTTTTAATAAAAGTTTTACTAACTTCTTCAAGTTGCACAGTCTGTAGTCCATTTACTAATTGCTATTCTCTCCTGCAGTTCTCTACATAGTGAGTTCCTGATTTTAGCTAGGACATTTGCCTGACCTATTTAGGGATGCAAAGTGATCTCTGTGCAGTGAGGAGGAAGAATCTAATGCCTTGTAAACGCACTCCTTTTTTCCACCTCTTCGAGGTCAGTTTAAGAGTTTCCTGCCTTCTCTCTGAGGAATGGTTAGACCACACTTGGAGTACTGTGAACAGTTCTGGTCTCCATATTGTAAAAAGGATATAGAGACACTGGAGAAGGTGCAAAAAGATTTACCAGAATGATACTGGAACTGAGATGTTATACCTATCACGAAAGACTGAACGGGCTCGGGCTCTTCTCTAGAAAAGAGAAGACTGAGGGGTGACCTGATAGAGGTCTTTAAGATTGTGAAAGGATTTGATAGGGGTACATGTAGAGAAGATGTTTCTACTTATGGGCAAGACCAGAACTAGGGGCCATAAATATAAGATAGTCGCTAATAAATCCAAAAGGGAAATCGGGAGAAACTACTTTACCCAGCGAGTGGTTAGAATGTGGAACTCGCTACCACAAGGACCAGTTGAGGCAAATAGCACAGATGCATTTAAAGGGAAGCTAGATAAAGGGAGAAAGGAATAGAAGGATATGTTGATGGGGTTAGATGGAGGAGGCTCGTACTAAAAATTTCGTATGACGGGAAAAACTTCTAATGGGATGTCTCGTTTGGCTATCCATTCACTGGCCTCCTGAGATGCCAAGTGGAGAAATGAGGTGCCTCCCGCAACAGATCTTAGTGGGCAGGTTGATTTGATGTGATGTTCTCCATAGTCTGGGACTCATGGCCACAGTTGCATTTCGGGTCGTCCCTCATCTTTCACTTGCGGAGCAGGTGGCCCCATCGTCCATGCCCTGTGCGGATTGGGTTGAGTGCTGTCCACTGTCTTCGAGGGAGGTCGAAGCCAGGGACCTCTGCTGTTGGGTCAGTGATGAGGTGTTGGTTCTTTATGTTGCATGTGTCCCACGATTCCATCCATCTGGATAGTGGGTTGATGCCAGCTGCATGAACATTAGCTGCTGTTTCCCAGAATGGCTTGCGCGATTTTAAGCACTTTTGTGTTGGGTTTTTCAAGTCTTCGTGAATGAGAAGGTCGATGTTGCTCATGATTTTTCCATCTCATGGAGCATGGTGGTGTTGTGAATGTCAGGGCAATGTGGGACAGCACCGGGAGCCACTCGGAGTGGACGTCCAGGCGGAGCACTTTTCTGCAGCAGTGTAGACTAGGTCCACTGTTGCAGTGTGAAGTGTTCTGGCTGTGCTCCCCCATAATGTTTCAGAGAGTTTCTGGACCAGGTTCATCCTGGTTTTTACTTTTTGGTCGGTGTTGGTGAGATGAGGCCGATAGGTGAGAGTCCTGTCCAGGTATTTTGAGTGGTGGTCATGGGTAAGTCGCCTTCCGCAGAAGGAAACGTTGACTTCTTCCCGGCGGCATTGTTCAGATGGAATGCCGACACAACTGTCTTCTCTGGATTGGTGCGGAAACACCAGGTCCGGAAGTAGCATTCCAGTAGGTCCAGGTCGCTTGTGAGCGTCCTACTTGCTTCCTCTAATGTTGATGCCTGCATTAGCAGTGCTATGTCATCGGCATAGGTAAACCTCCAGGATTTGGTGCAGGGCATATCTGCCGTATAGATGTTGAAAAAGGCCCGTGTGAGCACCGACCCTCTGTTGAGCATCCGTGTTCGGCTGGTCTTGTCACCAAGATAGACACGGAACTTATGGTTGCTCGTTTGGGTGTTGATGAGCCTGATGCTGATGACAAGTCTATGAAGACAGCTCCAGTCTTCAGCTGCTTCTGGAACTCTGTCTCAATGTTGGGAGTGAGTGCAAAGACCTGGTCAGAGCAGCTTCTTCCCTCTCTGAGGCTTGCCTGCTTGTTTGGAAGGGTGGCTTTTAAAGGCGGTTTTATCCAGTTAAGGACGAGCCATTTGACCCTCTTGTAGACTGTAGACAGAAGGATGATGGGGCGGTAGCTTTTGGATCGTTGGCTGGTTTTCCTGGCTTTAGGATGGCAACGAGTTTGGAATGGCGCCAGACTCCTGGGATTATCCCTGTGTCAAGGATCTTGGAGGCGAGTTTGGCAAGCCACTTCTGTCCATTTGGGCCCTAGTTCTTGAGAAATTCTAGGTAGATGCCATCGAGTCGGGCGGCTTTCCCAGACTTGGTGGCTGTCAGCACTGTGTCCACCTCTTTGGTGGTGAAGGCCGTCGAAAAGGTGGTGTGTGGAGCAACTTTTTGCAGAGAGCTTAAGCAGCTTTTTCACTCTGCGTTTGTTTTCGGTGGTAGTCGTTGCCTTTGAGTTGGTTAAGAGGCAGGCCACAATGGCATCTGCACTGACCTTTGGTGCTACATGTGGGGGCAGTGAGGTGATGCCAAGCCAGTGGACCAGGTTCCAGGGTTTCCTGCTGGAGTGTGAGAAATCCAAGTATTCGGTGGTTTCTCACCATTGTGCTAATCTGCCTTCGTTTATGGAATCCATGATTGCTGTTGCTGTATCTGGGTCTTGAGTGACATTGAACTCTGCCAGCAGTCTCTCACTCTCCTGGGACCAGCATAGCACATATTCTTTCCTGTAGCCCCGTGGGATGCTTCTGGCAGCCCCCACTTTCGGCAGTCGAGCAAAAAACGGTCATAGTTGTTTGGGGACGGCGGTATTCTTTGGATTGTGCCCTCGACAATGCTCGTGAAGGTGGGCCATGAAGCCTTACGGAAGTTTCATCTTGGTTTCGAGATCGAGGCAACTATCGGCACCTTGGTCCCTACATGTATGATGCTGGCTCGGTGTTGTGAGCGGGGAAAGTTATTAAGAATCTTCTGGGAGCAGATGAGTGGCCGTCCTTTGCTGTCACTGGACGTGAAACAGAGGTCTGGTGAGTATTCCTTCTGCCAGAGGGCTTCTAGTTGTTCGCCACTCAGTCTATTTTTTGGTAGCCCCACATGTAGTGGTGGCTGTTAAATTCGCCGATGTAGATGGCTGGGTGGTTAGCGGTTGGTAGGGCGATGGTCGGCCATGTCTCCGTCGGCAGCTTGTAGAATTTCACCACGGTCAGCTTGCCCACTCTGATTGTGATGGAAAACGGTGAGCTGTCTGCCGGCAGGAGTTCTTCAGCTTCGGTAATTAGGTCGGCCCGGATGTATGTGGCCATACCGTATTTTACGTGGTATCGGCACGCTATCATGTGGAATCCATGGATCTGCGTCCGGTATGGGTTGGGTTCAGGTAGGTGGGTTTCTTGGAGGGCAGCAAGAACGCAATCATTTGCGTTCTAAGTTCCCTTGACAAGACCTCACACTTCGCTCTAGATAGGCCTTCAATGTTGAGTTGATAAATGTGGAGTGCTAGGCCGATTATCTTGGCTGGTTGGTCCTGAAAGGGACCTTTGGTTGACGTGTTCCGTGCTTTTCAGACCAGCCAGCTGCTTTCGGGCATTCGATCATCTTGATGACATTAGCTGGCAAGTTCTCGGTGAACAGGGAGACCACGTGTAGGTTGTCATCAGCTCCCCTGGAGGCTTGTGTGGAGCATAAACACCGGCATGGACCTGTTAAGCCAAATGGCCTGTTTCTGTGCTGTAAGTACTATGTAACTATGTAAACATCTGGAATGAAAAAGCTGGTATCAGTAAAAGTGGCCATGAAGCTGTCGGATTGTTGTTAAAAATAAACAACTGGTTTACCAATGTAATTTTAGGGATGGAAACCTGCCATCCTTATCTGGTCTGGCCTCTGTGACTCCAGTCCTACACCAATGTGGTTGACGTTTAACTGCCATCTGAAGTGGCCGAGTAAGCAAATCACTATGGCAACTAGGGATGGGCATTAAATGCTGGACTTGCCAGTAACGCTCACATCCCAAGAAATATATATTTAAAAAAAATGAGGAACATAAAGATAGAGGAGAACATTTATAAAATGGGTGATGAGAGGTTGTGTGTTTATTACTGGTACGTACTAAATTCCTGATCTCTCTTGGGGTAGTTATGTTGAAGCTGGGATGAGTCAGAGTGCAACAGATTTTGGAGAGGAAAATTGGCTGGGATTTCCATTCATGATTATTATTCAATGGCTCCTATTGCATGTGTACATGTGGGGACATGATCAGACCAGGCAATTCGGCAATGGCAAATTAAATTTGATTCTTTTGTTAGTAATGGGATTTTACCAACTAGTTTGAATTTGTTCAGTAATGGTCGAGATCAAATGTAAAATTAGACATTAAAAAAAAATTGGAACAGCTGCATAGTTCAGCTATTCCCAATTTCTTTTTTGCGAAAGTGCTTTTTTTTACATACAAGCTGCATTTTTAGTTGATCAATTCATTTGGTGAGCCCGCCAAAATGCATTCTAATAAATTTCTAAGTAAATTGAATTTCATTTTTTTAAGTGTCTGCTTGAATATTTGTTTCAAAAGATTAAAAATAACAGCAACTAGAATGTGTATCAATATGGATATTTGGTTCTTTTCCTGTAAGGATGTCTGTGTTTTACTGCCCTCTACTGTAATATTTACTGCACTGCAGCCCCATTACAGATTTTCTATTTCCTTGGCAAATTTCCAACTGGACAAAAACATAATGTAGTCAGATCATTCTGTAGGTCATTAAGACAAGAATCTAAAAGGATTGCACCTAAAAATAATACATTGATGTAGATACAATTTGCAATCCTGGATGCCTGTTGTGATCCCACGATTTTGGGATTCAACCTTGCATATCCTGTGTTTGGGATCATATTTAGTATCCTAACATAAGGAAACATGCCCAAGACCCAGCTGTGAGAATGTTGACATTTCCATGACATAAAGCCTTTGTAGTCAATTTGATTGGTTGAAGTGCAGTCATTATTTATGTAATCTGTTCAAACTCTGGGAATTTCAGACCAATAACATTCTTCTGAATGGAGATCTTTAAAACTAGTATGAGTTCCAGCAGAGCTTAGCAGGCTGTTCCACCCTGTCCTAAAATGCAGACTTTTGATGTGCTTTTGTTCACATTTGTCCCGGGCATATCTCTGAAGCATGTAAATTTTTCCAGGAAACTTGTGAATCATATTGATACTATTTGTCACCTTTCAATCAGAGAATGCACATCGTCATGTACAGCAACCTGTCAGAAGTGGGAACAAAAGTGTTTTTTTTTTCAGTCCATCTTTATTATTAGCATTGTGATTTTCGTTGCATTCATTATCATCGCTGTCACCACTGTTGCATTTATCTTGATCATCTTCACCTTCAAAATTGGAATTTTTGGGCAACTTGAACTTGAATCAATCTGAAGCACCATTTCCAAGGACATTCATATATCATCTCTTTCAGTCTTGGCTTAGTGGCAGCACTCTCACCTAAGTCAGAAGGTATTGGGTTTAAAGTTCCACTCCAGGACGTAAGCATATAATCTAGGCTACATTGTCAGAGGTGCTATCTTTCGGATGAGACATTAAACTGAGGCTCCCTCTTGGGTTGATGTAAGAGATCCCACGGCACTTTTTGAAGAGGAGCAGAGGAGGTCTCCCAGAGTCCTGGCCTACATTTATCCTTGAACCAACACCATCAAAAGCAGATTAATTGGCCATTTGTTTCATTGCTGTTGTGGGATTTAAATTGGCTGCTTTTAAAACCACATTGACTGCCCTTCAAAAGTAATTAATTGGCTATAAAGTGCTTTGGGGACATCCCGAGGACATACTAGGTATTAGTTAAATGCAAGTTCTTTTCTTCCTTTCACATTGAAGTCCATTCATCTGACAATAGGCTGAACTTTCTACTTTTCTCCCTGTGAGCAGCACTTCAAACTTTGTTAAACTTCCTCATTACAAAAAGTAATTACAAAAGATCTTACTGTCTGTCATGAGCCATTACTAATTTCTGTATAACATTTGCTGACTTTGGCAAAATTAATTATTTTTCTTACAATGCCTCTCAACGGTCATATAAAGAATAGAATATTCTGAAGTCATGCATTGCTTGGACTATTTTCATCAGTGCCAAACAAATGAATTAGGTACCACACTGATGTGGTAGCAGCAGGAGGAAGAGCTGCCTCTGGAGTCATTATTGGGCTTAGTGAAGGTGGTGTTTGGTTTCCTGTTCTATTCCTTAGGTTATTGTTGTGCTTTGCCTTAGGATGTGTTTGTAAAATTTAGGTAGAACTGCCAGTTAACTTCAAAATTTGTTGGCACATTTTTTCTTTGCACATCTTGCATAAGGCTAACTGTTCTTGTAAAAAAAGAAATGCCATGCGCCTTCTGACTTGTTATTTTTATGAAGCAGGCACACCCATCAACTATCCCAGTTCTGACGAAAGGTCATCGACCTGAAACGTTAACTCTGTTTCTCTCTTCACAGATGCTGCCTGACCTGCTGAGTATCTCCAGCATTTTCTGTTTTTATTTCAGATTTCCAGCATCTGCAGTATTTTCTTTTTGTAACAATATTTTAATCATCTACACAATCTGTACTTACTACCTTCAACTCCTTTGTTTCTTCAATTTTCGATATGCAGCCTTCCATATTAGTCGGTGTTGCCAAGCAAGAAAATCCCACACAGATTGACACTGTGGCACATGAAGAAGTTTGACAATTTTGAAGTGTTGCTGTTATTGCTTTGGTGAACTTCATTTTATCGTGCAGATCACTTCCACAAACCCCAAATCTCAGTATTTTTAAACTGTGAATCACAGGATTTCAAGACCATTAAATTTGCTGGAAATCTGGGATTGCAGAGCCTGGTTGCAGACAGCAGAAATACAATTGTTGGTGCAGAACTTGGTGAGCACAGAGGGTATAATGGCAAGAGCATGATTCAGAATCACAAATGGACTGTCCCCACAGGGAATTGTTTTTTTAATGAGGCTCTTCCTGTCAAACAATGAGCTTGCTGTCCTAAAAAGCACTTGAATTTTGACATCGAGCTCCAGCTGGAGTTCGGCTGATAACTCAGCTATTAAAAGAATCAGACTGGCCTCCCAGAAGCTACTAGTCAGTTATCAAAATATTCTTGGCATTTCACAAATTTTTGATTTAAATATGCAATTACAAGTAGCAAATACTTTGATTATACTTCATCCAATCACATGTAAGATAACCAAATATTTACGACTTACAGCCTAGCTCCATCAGGTTATATAAAACTAGTATTGCATATATTTGTGGATAGAGTTCCTCATAGAATACTCCATGATTTCTAGGTCCATAAAAGGGGCCTAGAAAATTCAATCACCCATTAAACTCGTAGCTGCAGTATGGGAACTGAACTATCTGTTTAATCCTTTGGTCACTTGCCTATAAAACAATGCTATTTCCTGTAGCCTTCCCTCCCTGAGTAAATGATCTTCATGCCATATTGACAGATGCATCTACCTCATATGTCAAAAGGATAGGATAATTTATGACAAACAATAATAACAAAATATAGACAAATTTTCAAGAGAATAACCTGGAATAGCTCATACATCTTCATTAAGCAGTACTGCCTTTATTTAACTGCCAAAAAGACCATCAAATCAGTTTTTAATTCTGTTCTGGGTCTCATAAATAGCTTGTCGTTCTTGCCTGTAAGACTCAACTCTGAGGGTTCCTATGGCTTAATTGAATGAGGATATAAGGGGGATTACTCACCATTAGGTGGTGGTGTTCTCATTCTTTGACGGAAGGCTAGATTCATCATGCGCTAGATTTTCCATCCATTGACTTATGAATCGAAAATCTAGCCCATAAACACAGCATAAATTCCACTTTCCTCTAATACAGAGTCACCCCTCCACTTCTGTTCATCTCTCTCCTTCAAAAGGTGTTTGATAAAGTGCCACATAATAGGCTTGCCAGCAAAGTTGAAGCCCATGGAATAACAGGGACAGTGGCAGCATGGATACGAAATTGGCTAAGTGATAGGAAACAGAGAGTAGTGGTGAATGGTTGTTTTTCGGACTGGAGGAAGGTATACAGTGGTGTTCCCCAGGGTCGATGCTAGGACTACTGCTTTTCTTGATATATATCAATGATTTGGACTTGGGTGTACAGGGCACAATTTCAAAATTTGCAGATGACACAAAACTTGGATGTATAGTGAACAGTGAGGAGGATAGTGATAGACTTCAAGAGGACATAGACAGGCTGGTGGAATGGGCGGACATGTGGCAGATGAAATTTAACGCAGAAAAGTGCAAAGTGATACATTTTGGTAGGAAGAACGAGGAGAGGCAATATAAACTAAAAAGGGTACAATTCTAAAGGGGGTGCATGAATAGAGAAACTTGGTGGTATATGTGTACAAATCATTGAAGGTGACAGGGCAGGTTGAGAAAACAGTTAAAAAAGCATACAGGGTCCTGGGCTTCATAAATAGAGGCATAGAGTACAAAAGCAAGGAAGTTATGATGAACCTTTATAAAACGCTGGTCCAGCCTCAACTGGAATATTATGTCCAATTCTGGGCACTGCACTTTAGGAAGGTTGTGAAGGCCTCAGAGAGGGCGCAGAAAAGATTTACAAGAAAGGTTCCAGGGATGAGGGACTTCAGTTATGTGGATAGACTGGAGAAGCTGGGGCTGTTCTCCTTAGGGTAGAGAAGGTTGAGAGGAGATTTGATAGAGGTGTTCAAAATCATGAGGGGTCTAGACAGAGTAGATAGAGAGAAACTGTTGCCATTGGCGGAAGGGTCGAGAACCAGAGGACACAGAATTAAGGTGATTGGCAGAAGAACCAAAGGTGACATGAGGAAAAGCTTTTTTACGCAGCGAGTGGTTAGGATCTGGAATTCACTGCCTGAGAGGGTGGTGGAGGTAGATTCAATCATTGCTTTCTAAAGGGAATTGGATAAGTACCTGAAGGAAAAAAATGTGCAGGGCTACGGGGAAAGGGCGGGGAGTGGGACTAGCTGAAGTGCTCTTGCAGAGAGCCGACACGAGCTCGACGGGCCATAAGGCCTCCTTCTGTGCTGTAACCATTCGATGATTTATTCTGTCTCTCTTCTCACTCTTACTCCTTTTCACTCTTTTCATTTAAAAATGTCTGTTTATTCACTTTTGGGGCTGTACAAGTCTAGGATCTTGACTTAGATATTTTCTTGGGCACAGTCATAAGCGATCTGAGCATCTTATGTTTAACTAATGTTGAGTCTGTACTACTCAATATCTAATGATATGATAGTTTAACACAGGAGTCTAACAGTTGTACGCCCTAGTGATTTGAGCTGTATATTTGTGACTTTTGCCCATGTCTTCATGTGCGCTACTCCAATCTTTTCAAAGGATAACAGAAAACACTGATAAGTCAAGGTGAGATATGAATTGTTACGCTGCAAGTGAACATACAGAGCAACAGTTCAATCAGTACATCTTGTCTTAGCATAATATAATACAAAATAATGAACACATTGCACTTTCCCAAATCAGTGGGTCGTCTTGCTTTACTTAAAAGTTCTAATTACCCTCCTGCATTATAACCTTGAGTCTCGCAAAACTTTGCCTGTGCAACTTTCTGTTTAAAAACCTGACTGTCAGTTTGTGTCTCTGTCTCTGTCTTTATTGCTTGGTCTTCACAACATGAGACCAGACAATCCCTGGACTGGCGACCTCCTGACAAAAGGATGTGAGGTGTTTATCAGTTACCAAGACAGGCTAACAAATTGCTTATTGTGTTGAATCTTTGGGGAAACAACTTCAAAGCCTAATCTATTAGCATTTTTACTACCTTTCATGTCAGTGATTTAAAAAAAAACACACATGCGAATACACTTTGCGTTAAAAAAGCAATATTTATATGTAATTCTTCTTCAAATGTTTTCTGTGGAATAATAGTAAAAAAAAATCCTAAAACAGGGACCTTGGTTTCAATTGAGACTAAATATTGATGATGACGGTCTCCTGTTTTTGGCTGAGAAAGGTGGGTTTGGAAACTCTCAAACCAATTCCCTGTCAATACAAGTCTGCAGGACAGAGCATCAAAATCGGTATTAATAAGACATTAATTTGTGCATTTCACTCAGCAAGACCATAAAGATTAATAAAAGCAATACACGAAGGCCTTAAAGATGGAAAAGGCTGTTTAGAAAAACTCATGGGAGCCTAAGTTTTATAAATAGGGGCAAAGAATACAAAAAAAATTAATGCCAAACCTTTACAAACCATTGGTTAGGCTGCAATTAGAGTATACTTACTTAAGAAAAACATCAAGGTCATGGAGAGGGTACAAAAGAGATTCACAGAGGCAATAATGAGGATGAAAGGCTTTAATTATAAGGAGACTAGAGAAACTGGAGCTCTATTTATTAGAACAAAGAAAACTATGAGATCTGATAGTGTTCAAAATTATAAAAGGCTTTGATAAAGCAGATCAGGAAAAGCTATTTCCAATGGTTGGCGAGTTGGTAACTAAAGATCATCGCCAAAAAAACAAAGGGACAGATAAGGATTTTTTTAACATAAACAACAACAACAACTTGTATTTATATAGCGCCTTTAACGTAGTAAAACGTCCCAAGGTGCTTCACAGGAGTAATAAAAGACAAAAAAATTTACACCGAGCCACATAAGGAGAAATTAGGGCAGGTGACCAAAAGCTTGGTCAAAGAGGTAGGTTTTAAGGAGTGTCTTAAAGGAAGAAAGAGAGGTAGAGAGGCGGAGAGGTTTAGGGAGGGAATTCCAGAGCTTAGGGCCTAGGCAACAGAAGGCACAGCCACTAATGGTTGAGCGATTATAATCAGGGATGCTCAAGAGGGCAGAATTAGAAGAGGGCAGAATTAGAAGAGCGCAGATATCTCGGGGAGTTGTGGGGCTGAAGGAGATTACAGAGATAGGGAGGGGCGAGGCCATGGAGGGATCTGAAAACAAGGATGACAATTTTGAAATCGAGGCGTTGCTTAACGGGGAGCCAATGTAGGTCAGCGAGCACAGGGGTGATGGGTGAACGGGACTTGGCGTGAGTTAGGACACGGGCAGCCGAGTTTTGGATGACCTCAAGTTTACGTAGGGTAGATTGTGGGAGGCCAGCCAGGAGTGCGTTGGAATAGTCAGGTCTAGAGGTAACAAAGGCATGGATGAGGGTTTCAGCAGCGGATGAGCTGAGGCAGGGGCAGAGACGGGCGATGTTAAGGGTTGTTAGGTCATGGGATGCCCTACCAGAAAAAGGAAAGTAGATAAATATTTGAAAAAGAAAAACAATAAATCATGTGGGGAAAGAGCAAGGGAATCAGACTAAATGAATAGTTATCTCTGATAGCTGGCAAGGCGTGATCAGTCAAATGGTCTCCTATGCTGTAAAAATCTACAGTTCTATGACAATTGGAGTGCTTGACACTATCACCAGATGATGCCCTGTGTACGAACCAGAGCAGTTGTGAGCACAAACTAAAAGCATTAGATCACATTTGGTACAATGTTACTATGCTTTGCGTAGTTTGTTCTTAAATGCATACGTTTTCTCAGCCAAAATGGCAATTCACAGAATTCATTATGTTCCATTGATAAATATTAAATTTTAGCTGAAACAATAGTTTTAGTAGAGATGTTTTTAAAATTACATTTCTTTCTTCACAGAGAATATAAATTGCTGCAATAAAATAGAGTTGAATTTAGTAACAGTGGATTTTACAGTTTTGCTAGTTATCATTCCCCTCACAATCAAATGGTCGCTCGTGAATTCCATAAAACAGTATTTTTAAGTAAGTCAGGATTTGTTTCCGAATGATTCATCTTGCTTGGTTTTGCAAATGGGAAATAAAATTAATAAGTAACCATTTGGGCTCCCAAGAAAAGTTTTTGAAGAAATTAAAATTGGAGCTCTGCTGGAGAACCTTCACATTGCCTGTGCAATCTAACAATCAGCATCTGAGAATTGACTTAATTAACCCTGTCTGGCTTTCCCTCCCTCTATGTAAGGAAACATCTGCCTTTGCTCAGTGCCTCTCGTGACATTGGCTACCAAGCCGTAAAGCAATGTATTGACACACCAACATGCTGTGCTACCAGGTTGTCTTTAAGTGGAAACCTCTTCAGATCCAATTTAAATTTTCAGTGCAAAAATGGATCTTAATTTAGATTTGATTTATGCCAGTTCAGACTAAAAGAAGCAGAGAAAAATTCTGGAATTATTCTAGAGTTTGTGATGGAGTAACTGTAGGTTTCTATGGAAGGATGAACTATACGGATAAAATGGCCTGCCTCATCAGTATTTATTTTTGTGTTCTTATTTGTGTTTTGGTTGGCGTAGAATTTATTCATTCCCAGTCATTTAAAGAGGAGGCATGAAAGAATTCATTTGCAGCCAATGGACTATTCAGTACACTTGATGGTCATTTTGTGACATTTATACCATAGATCATATCTACAAACTCATTGGATGGTTTTCCCCAGCATTATTTTAATGCAAATATATAGACTTTTTGAAGACTTATTTGTTTTATTGGCATCAAGTTAACAATTTTTCTTTTTTGGTGCTGTTACTTCCAGATTGAAGCAACAGTGAAATCAACTAATACGATAGCAAAATACTGCGGATGCTGGAAATCCAAAATAACAACAGAAAACGCTGGAAAAACTCAGCAGGCCAGGCAACATCCGTGGAGAGAGAAAGAGAGTTAACGTTTCAGGTCCGACGAAGGGTTTCGACCTGAAACGTTAACTCTCTTTCTCTCTCCACGGATGTTGCCTGGCCTGCTGAGTTTTTCCAGCGTTTTCTGTTGTTATAGTGAAATCAACTACCCTTACCGAAACTTGATTTTGCTGTGCTCAGCACTGAAGCCTGGTGAGTCACACTGGCCTTAACCATATAGCACCAAATTATCCTTTCAGTGCAGTGGTTTTAAAAAAAGCCAACTGATAATAACTTTGCCAGGTGCTGTTTAAGATGAAGTAAACAGATTTGTTTTTAAGCAACCATAATTTATATTGCTTATGAATCTAAAGTTCAGTAATCTTGTTAGATGCGATATGCAATTATATACTACTTACTGATTAGAATGGCAGCTGAAGGCTCCGACCCTCCATTAAACAAAAGCTGTTGTCCATATCATCATCAGTGTTGCCTACTGTCGGACAATTGTACCAATAACACAATTAAATTTTAAATGTTCCAGAGATTTGCTGCCACAATGGGGACAATCAAAATAATGTCAATTTGCAACAGTATCAACCTATCTTGCTAATGCTCATCGTTCTCTCTTTCTGACTCAGAACAGATTATATTAGTCTACTCTTTTAATTCAAATGATTGGCTAATTCATTTTTTTAGTGCAAGAAACGACTTTGAATTATCAGTAGACTGTATCTGAATCTAAATCAGTCCCTACATTTCTCATCTACATGCTGCCCCTTGGCGACATCTTCCGAAAACACAACATCAGGTTCAAATGTACGCTGACGACACCCAGCTCTACCACACCACCACCTCTCTCGACCCCTCCACTGTCTCTAATTTGTCACACTGCTTGTCAGATTTGCAGTACTGGATGAGCAGAAATTTCCTCCCGCTAAATATTGCGAAGTTCAAAGCCATTGTCTTCAGTGCCCGCCACAAACTCCGTTCCCTAGTCATCGACTCCATCCCTCTCCCTGGCCACTGTCTGAGGCTGAACCAGATCGTTCGCAACCTTGGTATCGTATTTGACCCCGAGATGCGCTTCCAACCACATATCCGCTCCTTCACCAAAGCCGCCTACTTCCACCTCCGTAACATCGCCCGACTCTTCCCCTGCCTCAGCTCATCCCCTGCCTCAGATCATCTGCTGCTGAAACCCTCACCCATGCCGATGTGACCTCTAGTCTTGACTATTCCAATGGTCTCCTGGTCGGCCTTCCATCTTCCACCCTCCATAAACTTGAGCTCATCCAAAGCTCTGCTGCCTGTATCCTAACTTGCACCAACTCCCGTTCACCCATCACCTCTGTGCTCGCTGAACTACATTGGCTCCCAGTCCGGCAACGCCTCAATTTTAAAATTCTCATCCTTGTTTTCAAATCCCTCCCTGGCCTCACCCACCCAATCTCTGTAACCTTCTCCAGCTCTACAACCCTCCAAGATCTCTATGCTCCTCCAATTCTGGCTTCATGCGCATTGCCGATTATAATCGCTCAACCTTTGGAGGCCGTGTTTCAGCTGCCTAGGCCCTAAGCTCTGGAATTCCCTCCCTAAACCTCTCCGCTTCTTTACCTCTCTCTCCTCCTTTAAGACATGCCTTAACACCTACCTCTTTGACCAAGCTTTTGGTCATCTGCCCTAATATCTCCTTATGTGGTTCGGTGTCAAATTTTATTTGATGATCAATGATGTGAAATGCCTTGGGAGGTTTTACTACGTTAAAGGAGCTATATAATTGCAAGTTAATGGGCCGGATAATCCGATCCCTACGGGTGTGCACGCATTGTGTACCCACCCGTAGGGACATCGTAAATGCCGGTTTCAGGCATGCACTGCGCATGCGCTGAAAACCGTCATTTCCGATCTGTCAAGAATGCTCTTGACAGATCCTCCGGCTGCCCTGGAGAAGGGCCTCTGCGGGCGGATAGTTCTGCTTTTTGGAGACCCTCCGCCCGCAGAAAACCCTTACAATTCTTATGGCCTGGTAAAAGCAGGTGTAAGGCCTGCTTTTACCAGGATAAGAGTAGAAAAAAAGTTTTAAAAAAATTTTTTTTCACTGATTTATCATTTAAAAATACTTTAAAAAAAGGTAAGTTTATTTTTAGCCCCGTAAAATACTTTAATTATTTTTTTCAAAAAATTAAACTTTTGTTTAAAATAATTTACTGTAATTTCAAGTCATTTTAAAAATGTGATTAAAAAAAAAATTTATTTAAAGTTTTACTATGTTTTTTCATTGATCTCTATTCATATATTTGACAGGTCTTCCTGTCAAATGTATGAAGGGAGATTCCCTTCTGTGATTGGCTCCCCATGACCCACGTGATCCCAGGGACGCTGCGAACTACATGCGCCCCTGGGATACGTGGGCCCTGTGCACTTCAAGTTTGGAGAGGCCCAGGATCGGAAGCGTGTGCATCCCGGGAGCCCTCAGGTAAGGGTGCAGATTTTTCCAGATCGCAGGCCTCTGCCCTGCGGGAGGCTTGTGATCAGAAAATACGGGCCATTGTTGTATATTCAGTAGTTGAAATGGAATTGTTTCTGTAGGAACTGCATTTTCTATGTTGTCTCCTTTGAAGGTGTTAAAGTTATTTATTAGATGAAAATACCATCATCAGAATGGTCCAAAATAACGACTTGTACTTAGCAGTAAAATTACTTCAGCTATTGAATCCATTTTGCAATCCAGACCTCATGTGACAACCAATACACTTTGTAAGATTAAATAGAAAAGTTATAAACACACAAATTAGTACAGATAGTTGAACAGGATTTGGCATATAAATTACTTGAAACAAAAGATATATTTAGAAATTCATGAAAACAATATTTTAGAAAAACCACATTTGGTTATATTTAGAATCACCATTTTCTCTTCTGTTGGTTGGTAACATCCTGCCTTTCCACCAAAAGATCTACAAGCATGTAATACTTATCAATCTTTTATGTATGATCTTCAAAACAGATGTTTTACTTTTAGGTCTCCCTATGCCATGCACAAATTTCTAGACAGGAGGCTAAGCAGGTAAACTAGATAACTAAATTAGATATTGGAAGGTGTGTGAGAATGGTCCAGGAAAACTTGCCTTCTACTTATCCTACCATATTCATGGGGAAATGCAAGACTTAATTGCCTTTTTGCAAAAGCATCTGAGATCAGGAACTTAATGGATAGGGAACTCTGCGTGAAAAACCACAATTTCCAATTCACGAAGCAGTGCTCCAGATAACCTAAGGTATAGAATTAAATAATAAAAATATACAAAAAAAGTTGTTCCCTCGCTTAAATATAACCTGAAACTTTGTACTTTTAAAATTACAGCAGGAATGCTCTTCGAGTCTTCAAAATACTCTTTGAAAGAGGAGAGAAACCTATCTCAAGAACCATCGCGACACAATTGCAACACCCATTGTTGTTCTCAGGGTTCAGGCGTGTCGATACTATTATGAATCTTGAATACCTTAATAAGATCCCCTTTCAATCTTCTCTTTAATTTAAATGAACTTAACACTGTGCAGATGATGTCAATGACTTGTCCACTTACACCAGTAAGACCTTTTTTCTGTGCTGTATCCTGTAGACTAATAACATTTAGTTTATAGTTCCAATGCTTATTCCTTCTCCCTAGTTTCATCACTTTGCATTGATTGACAGTGAAGTTCTTTGCCATTTCTCAGCCTAATGTCCCAATTTATCTTCATTGCTTTGCACCCAATCAGCCTGTTTTTGATTGCATACAGACCCTACCTACCTTATGTCATTGGCATTTTTTTTTTGTCTCTATTCCCACTTCCAAATTATTGATGTACAATGTGAATAGAAAACGTCCCACTTGTCATTTCCTGCCATACTGATGCAACTCCATGTACGACCACCTTATTTCCTTTGATGCAGCCAGTTACCAATCTATTTTAATAGCTGTCCACCTATTGCATGTTTTTCTACCTTATTCCCATTCTCCTTTACATCACTGCATCAAACACCTTGCTGAAGTCTAGATAAACAATATTCCTTTTATGTAAACTTGTCAGCCTTATTGGCCTGTAATTACCAGGACAGCCCATTTACCCTTTTTTAAAAGCAGACGTTACATCCCTTTCTGTTCATTCCTTTGGTACAGTTCCCAATTCAAATGTTTTCCTAAATATCCTTGCCAGAACGTGACCAATTTTGTTGTCCATTTCCTTAAGCGCTGTTCTGTGCCGTCAATGTTTCCATCACTTTCTTATTAGTAATTAATATTGTCTTTAAAATGTCCTCCTCTTTTCCCAGAAAATCAACCCTCACTTCCAGGGGATTTAGCAACTTCTTCTGTGAGCAATACAAAGAAATTGTTCATCTATCTCCCATTTCCTGGTTGCCTGATACCACATTCCCATTGGTACCTTTTAAAGGTAGTACAGTACTACCTCCTTTACTCCCTGTTTATCCAGATGTACATACAGAAAGCTTCTTTTTATGTTCCCTGCAATCTTAACTCATTCTCTAGTTTCCCTATCTAACCAGTTTTTGAAGTCTTCATGCTATCCATATATTTCTTTCTGTCTAGCACTGAACCGGAAGATCTAGATTTGAGGAATGCAAATCACTTTTGCATTACCTCTTCTGTTGCCCATGTGAGTTTCCTCATATTCCTATTCTGCTTCTTATGCAGGGTATAGATTTACTTTGTATTCATACATTGTGCCACTTCTCCATGTTTCGTCCCTCTAACAGTCTACTCCAGTCTACTTCCATTAACTGCTTCCTTATTCTCCCAAAATCCACCTTCCTAAAATTGTGTCTTCATTGTATTCTCTTCATCCACTTCTGTAAAGTTAGTTAATAGTCAAATAAATAAAGGCATGGCAGGACAGCTTGGTCCAGCGGAATGCACATCCTGTGCCATGTGGGAACTCCAGGATGCTTCCCGTGTCCTGGACAGCCACGTGTGCAGGAGGTGTCGTCAGCTGGAGGAGCTCGAGCTCCGGGTTTCGGAGCTTAAGCAGCAGCTGGAGTCTTCGAGGCTGACAGCTACGTGGATAGCACATTTCAGGAGGTGGTGACCCCGCAGCTAAGGAGTGCGCAGGCAGAGAGGGAATGGGTGACCGCCAGACAGAAGAGGAGGACCAGGCAGGTAGGCAGGAGTCCCCTGAGTGCATCTCGCTCTCTAATCAGTATTCTGTTCTGAGTACTGGTGAGGGCAATGGTTCCTCTGGGGAGTACAGCCAGAGCCAAGTCCATGGCACCATGGGTGATTCAGCTGTATGGGCGGGGGGGCGAGGGGGGGTGGGGAAGATAGGGAAAGCAATAGTGGTTGGGGATTCGATAGTTGGGGGAGCAGACAGGCGTTTCTGCAGCCGCAGACGTGACTCCAGGATGGTATGTTGCCTTCCTGGTGCCAGGGTGAAGGATGTCACCGAATGGCTGCAGAACATTCTGAAGGGGGAGGGTGAACAGCCAGAGGTTGTGGTCCATATCGGTACCAATATTATAGGTAGAAAGAGGTATGAGGTCCTGCAGGCAGATTTTAGGGAGCTAGGAAAGAGATTAAAAAGCAGGACCTCAAAGCTAGTAATCTCTGGATTACTCCCGGTGCCACACGCGAGTGAGTATAGAAATAGGAGGATAGAGCAGATGAATGCGTGGCTGGAGAGATGGTGCAGGAGGGAAGGATTCAGACTCTTGGGAAGAGTGATCATAGCATGGTAGAATTTCAAATTCAGTTTGAGGGTGAGAAAGCTAGTTCTGAAACTAGTGTCCTGAACTTAAACAAAGGTAATTACAAAGGTATGAAGGCAGACTTGGTTAAAGTGGACTGGGAAAATATATTACAGGGTAAGACTATAGAAAAGCAGTGGCAAACAGTTAAAGAGATATTTCATAACTCTCAGCAAAGATATATTCCAGTGAGAAAGAAAGACTCTAAGAGAAGGATGAACCATCCGTGGCTAACTAAGGAAGTAAAGGTGGTATCAAATTGAAAACAAAAGCATACAATGTTGCGAAGAATACTGAAAGGCCAGAGGATTGGGAAATGTTTAAAAAGCAGCAAAGGACGACTAGAAAAATGATAAAGAGAGAGAAGATAGCTAGCAAGCAACATAAAAACAGACAGTAAGAGCTTCTACAAGTATATAAAAAGGAAGAGAGTAGCTAAAGTAAACTTTGGTCCCCTAGAGGATGAGTCTGGGGAATTAATAATGGGAAACAGGGAAATGGCAGAGACCTTGAACAAATATTTTGTATCGGTCTTCACGGTAGAAGACACTAAAAGCATCCCAATAATGGATAATCAAGGGGCTATTGGGGTGGGGCGGGGGGGGACTTAAAACAATGACTATCACTAGATAGAAAGTACTAGGCAAACTAATGGAACTAAAGGTGGACATATCCCCTGGACCCAATGGTATGCATCCTAGAGTCTTAAAAGAGGTGGCTGCAGAGATAGTGAATGTATTGGTTGTAATCTACCAAAATTCCCTGGATTCTGGAGAGGTCCCAGCGGACTGGAAAACTGCTAATATAACACCCCTATTTAAGAAAGGAGGGAGACAGAAAGCAGGCAACTATCGAACAGTTAGCCTAACATCTGTCATTGGGAAAATGCTGGAGTCCATCATTAAGGAAGTGATAGCAGGACATTTAGAAAATCATAATATAGTCAAGCAGAGTCAGCATGGTTTTATGAAAGGGAAATTGTGTTTGACAAATTTGCTAGAGTTCTTTGAGGATGTAGTGAGCAGGGTGGATAAAGGGGAACCAGTAGATGTCGTGTATTTGGATTTCCAGAAGGCATTCGATAAGGTGCCACATAAAAGGTTACTGCACAAAATAAGAGCTCACAGGGTTGGGGGTAATATATTAGCATGGATAGAGGATTGGCTAACTAACAGAAAACAGAGAGTCGGGATAAATGGGTCATTTTCAGGTTGGCAAACTGTAACTAGTGGGGTGTCGCAAGGATCGGTGCTGGGGCCTCAACTATTTACAATCTATATTAATGACTTGGATGAAGGGACTGAGTGCAATGTAGCCAAATTTGCTGATGATACAAAGATAGGTGGAAAAGCAAATTGTGTGGAGGCACAAAGAATCTCCAAAGGGATATAGATAGGCTAAGTGAGTGGGCAAAGATCTGGCAGATGGAGTTTAATGTGGGAAAATGCGAGGTTATCCACTTTGGTAGGAAAAATAAAAAAGCAAATTATTATTTAAATGGGGAGAGATTACAAAATGCTGAGGTACAGAGGGATCTGGGGGTCCTTGTACATGAATCACAAAAAGTTAGCATGCAGATACAGCAAGTAATTAGGAAGGCAAATGGAATGTTGGCCTTTATTGCAAAGGGAATGGAGTATAAAAGTAGGGAAGTCCTGTTACAACTGTACAGGGCGTTGGTGAGACCACACCTCGAGTACTGTGTACAGTTTTGGTCTCCTTATTTAAGGAAGGATATACATAGAAACATAGAAGATAGGAGCAGGAGTAGGCCATTCGGCCCCTCGAGCCTGTTCCGCCATTTAATGAGATCATGGCTGATCATCCAAATTCAGTACCCTGTCCCTGCTTTCTCCCCATATCCCTTGATCCCTTTAGCCTTAAGAAATATATCTAACTCCTTCTTGAATATATTTAATGAATTGGCCTCAACTGCCTTGTGTGGTAGAGAATTCCAAAGGTTCACCACTCTCTGGGTGAAGAAATTCCTCCTAATCTCAGTCCTAAATGGCTTACCCCTTATCCTTAGACTGTGAGCCCTGGTTCTGGACACCCCCGCCATCGGGAACATCCTTCCTGCATCTAGTCTGTCTACTCCAATACTTGCATTGGAGGCAGTTCAGAGAAGGTTCACGAGGTTGATTCCGGAGATGAAGGGGTTATCTTATGAAGAAAGGTTGAGCAGGTTGGGCCTATACTCATTGGAGTTTAGAAGAATGAGAGGGGATCTTATTGAAACATATAAGATTCTGAAGGGGCTTGACAGGGTAGATGCAGAATTAGGGGGGGAATCTAGAACTAGGGGGCATAATTTCAGAATAAGGAGCACCCTTTTAAATCGGAAATGAGGAGGAATTTCTTCTCTCAGAGGGTCGTGAATCTTTGGAATTCTCTTCCCCAGAGAGCTGTGGAGGCTGGGTCATTGAATATATTTAAGGTGGAGATAGACAGATTTTTGAACGATAAGGGAGTCAAGGGTTATGGGGAGCGGGCAGGGAAGTGGAGTTGAGGCCAAGATCAGACCAGCCATAATCTTACTGAATGGCGGAGCAGGCTCGAGGGGCCAAATGACCTACTCCTGCTCCTATATCTTATGTTCTTATTCCTGGGGCATTGGGGCCGGTTCTGGGGGAGGTGGGACCTGTACAGGCACCTCAACAGAGCCGGTACCAATATCCTCATGGGGAGGTTTGCTAGTTCAATTGGGGAGGATTTAAACTAAGTTGGCAGGGGGATGGGCACCAGGATGTAGCATTAGAAAGGAGAAACAAAGGGCACAAAGAATTGAGAGAGATGGATAGCACTAAAGTAAGAAATAGTAAGGTATTAGGTGGGGTCATACTATGAGAGAACACAGGATGGTCTAAGATAGGTTTACAGTGTATGTATGTGAACGTACGAAGCACAGTGAACAAGGTTGGTGAGCTGCAGGCGCAAATAGTCACATGGGAATATGATGTCATGGCAATAACGGAGACCTGGCTCAAAAAAGGGTATAAAATATTCCTGGATATAGGGTGTTCAGGAAAGATGGGGAAGGAAAGATAGGAGGTGGTGTGGCCGTATTGGTTAAGGAGAATGTTACAGTGATGGAGAGAGCGAGGATGTCCTGGAGGGGTCAAGGACAGAATCTATATGGCTAGAGTTAAGAAATAATAGAGGTTGCATTACACTACTAGGTGTATTCCACAGGCCACCAACTAGTGGGAAAAATATGGAGGAGCAAATTTGCGGAGAAATTACAGAGAGATGCAAGAACTATAGAGTAGTGATAATGGGGAACTTCAACTATCCTAATATAGACTGGGATAGTAATAGTGTAAAGGGCAGAGAGGGGGAAGAATTTCTGAAGTATGTTCAGGAGAACTTTCTTGATCAGTATGTTTCTGGCCCAACAAGGAAGGAGGCATTGCTGGATCTGGTTCTGGGGAATGAGGTAGGTCAAGTGGAGCAAGTGTCAGTAGGTGAACATTTAGGGAACAGTGATCATAGTATCATAAGGTTTAGATTAGCTATGGAAAAGGACAGGGAGCAATCTAGAGTAAAAATACTTAATTGGAGGAAGGCCAATTTCAGTGGGATGAGAACGGATCTGGCCCGAGTAAATTGGAATCAAAGATTTGCAGGCAAAACTATAGTGGAACAATGGGCTGCCTTTAAAGAGGAAATAGTTCGGGTACAGTCGAGGTACATTCCCACTAGGGGGAAAGGTAGGGCAACTAAAGTCAGAGCTCCGTGGATGACGAAAGATATTGAGAGTAAGATGAAGCAGAAAAAGAGCGTGTATGATAGATGTCAGGTCGAGAATACATCTGAGAATCAGGCTAAATATAGAATGTTCAGAGGAGAAGTGAAAAAGAAAATAAGAGGGGCAAAGAGAGGGTATGAGAATAGAATGGCAGCTAACATAAAAGGTAATCCAAAAGTCTTTTATAGGCGTATAAATAGTAAACAGGTAGTAAGAGTAGGGGTGGGGCCGATTAGGGACCAAAAAGGAGACCTACGCATGGAGGCAGAGGGTATGGCTGAGGTACTAAATGAGTACTTTGCATCTGTCTTCACCAAGGAAGAAGATACTGTCATAGACATAGTGAAGGAGGAGGTAGAGGAGATACCGGATGGGATAAAAATTGATAAAGACGAGGCACTAGAAAGACTGGCTATACTTAAAGTAGATAAGTCACCAGGACCGGATGGGATGCATCCTAGGACGCTGAGAGAAGTGAAGGAAGAAATCGCGGAGGTACTGGTCATAATCTTCCAATCCTCCTTAGAAATGGGGGGTGGTGCTAGAGGACTGGAGAATTGCAAATGTTACACCCTTGTTCAAAAAAGGTTGTAAAGATAAACCCAGCAACTATAGGCCAGTCGGTTTAACCTCGGTAGTGGGGAAGCTTTTAGAAACAATAATCAGGGACAAAATTAACAGTCACTTGCTAAGCGATCCCATAATCAATGGATCAAATCAAAGCTCTGCAGTCCTGCCACATCCAGTCATGAATGGTGGACCATTAAACAACTAACGGGAGGAGGAGGCTCCATGAATATCCCCATCCTCAATGATGGTGGAGCCCAGCTCGTGAGTGCAAAAGATAAAGCTGAAGCATTTGCAACCATCTTCAGCCAGAAGTGCCGAGTGGATGATCCATATCGGCCTCCTCTTGAGGTCCCCACCACCACAGAAGCCAATTTAATTCACTCCATGTGATATCAAGAAATGGCTGAGCGCACTGGATACAGCAAAGGCTGTGGGCCCCGACAACATCCTGGCTGTCGTGCTGAAGACTTGTGCTCCAGAACTAGCCGCACCTCTAGCCAAGCTGTTCCAGTACAGCTACAACACTGGCATCTATCCGACAATGTGGAAAACTGCCCAGATATGTCCTGTCTACAAAAAGCAGGACAAATCCAATCAGGCCAATTACCGTGGTTCAAGAAGGCGGCTCAGCACTACCTTCTCAAGGGCAACTAGGGATGGGCAATAAATGCTGGCCTTGCCAGCAACGCCCACATCCCATGGACGAATAAAAGAAGTGTGGATTAATTAAGGAAAGCCAGGATGGATTTGTTAAAGGTAAATCATGTTTAACCAACTTGATCGAGTTTTTTGGTGAGGTATCAGAGAGGGTTGATGAGGGCAATGCGGTTGACGTGGTGTACATGGATTTCCAAAAGGCGTTCGACAAAGTGCCACATAATAGGCTTGCCAGCAAAGTTGAAGCCCATGGAATAAAAGGGACAGTGGCAGCATGGATACGAAATTGGCTAAGTGACAGGAAACAGAGAGTAGTGGTGAACGGTTGTTTTTTGGACTGGAGGAAGGTGTTCCCCAGGGGTCTGTTCTAGGACCACTGCTTTTCTTTATATATATATTAATGACTTGGATGTGGGTGTACAGGGCACAATTTCAAAATGTGCAGATGACACAAAACTTGGAAGTATAGTAAAGAGTGAGGAGGATAGTGATAGACTTCAAGAGGACATAGACAGGCTGGTGGAATGGGCGAACATGTGGCAGATGAGATTCAACGCAGAAAAGTGCGAAGTGATACATTTTGGTAGAAAGAATGAGGAGAGGAAATATAAACTATAGGGTACAATCCTAAAGGGGGTGCATGAACAGAGAGACCAAATTGTTGAAGGTGGCAGGGCAGGTTGAGAAAGCAGTTAAAAAAGCTTACGGGATCCTGGGCTTCATGAATAGATGCATAGAGTACAAAAGCGTGGAAATTATGATGAACTTGTATAAAACACTGGTTCGGCCTCAACTGGAGCATTGTGTCCAATTCTGGGCACCGCACTTTAGGAAGGATGTGAAGGCCTTCGAGAGAGTGGAGAAAAGATTTACGAGAATGATTCCAGGGATGAGGGACTTCAGTTACATGGATAGACTGGAGAAGCTCGAGTTGTTCTCCTTGGAGCAGAGAAGGTTGAGAGGAGATTTGATTGAGGTGTTCAAAATCATGAGGGGTCTAGACAGAGTAGATAGAGAGAAACTGTTCCTATTGGTGGAAGGGTCGAGAACCAGAGGACACAGATTTAAGGTGATTGGTAAAAGAACCAAAGGCAACATAAGAACAAACTTTTTTACGCAGTGAGTGGTTAAGATCTGGAATTCACTGCCTGAAAGGGTGGTGGAGGCAGACTCAATCACAGCTTTCAAGAGGGAGTTGGATAAGTACCCGAGAGAAAGAAATTTGCAGGGCTACGAGGAAAGGGCAGGGGAGTGAGACTGGCTGAAGTGCTCTTGCAGAGAGCTGGCATGGGTTCAACGGGCCGAATGGCCTTCTTCCGTGCTGTAACCATTCTATGATTCTATGATTGGCGGGTCATGGAGCCATAGGCTTCTCGGCGCAGAATGTAGAAAGGACTGGCAGTGTCTGATGCCAGTTTCGCTGTGCTACCTCCTAGCAATGACCTCCTGGATCTCATTTTTGGTAAGCAAGTAAATCTCAGTGTTAACATTTCCAATATTGGCATATCTGTTATAGCCTATTTCTCCTGGATTATTAATTGGTGAACAACACATTGGGGGCACCGAGGAGATTTGTGACTGACCATTGCTGGTAGTTAGGTTTTATAGTCGAGTCTCTTTGTACATGGTGTCACTAATCTCTCTTCCAATTTAGTGCGGGTGAAGGCTTTTTGAATTTTGCGTTTTTTCTAGTGCAGAAGCGTCAGCAGGTCCGATGGCAGGAGGGAGGGCTGCGAGTTTGCACTGGTTTAAAAATAGTGTGTCGTCCTGCAGTCTCTGCTCGTCCAGCTCCAGCTCACTTCACAATCAATGTCTGCCCTGAACAGCATTCTGGGTTAGGAATGTCAACATGGCTGCAGACATCGGCGAACTGCTGGTCCCGTACATGCCAACCATCCGAGTCCCTAGATCAGGGGACAGGGTTTACAAGAGCGAATGCGCCTTCTCCTTTGACACCCCAGTAAGTAGGCAGCCTGGCCCTTTAGGGGGACGCACTTATGGGGGCTTCCTTGTTTGAAGAGCTGGAAGTTTTCCACTGACACGTGAATGACTCCACAAACTGGCGATGCTCATCTGTATTTGGGAACTTGCTGATAGCGGGAGGCGCTGGACCGCGTTGCTGCTTTAGACGGTGCTGGAAAAGGCAGTGGGTAATGAGAGGGACCGCACTGCCAGCCGCGGGGCCACCAGCTCGGCAATCTAGTGGGGCCAGAATACAAGTGTAGGGACATGGTATTTGTGTGAATGGAGAGGGCGAGAATTTAAACCGAAATCAGGAGGAGGGTGTCATATACTAAAGGGGTGTGTGGGGAGGCAACGAGCTGTCTAATCTGTCAGTTATAGTTAGACGAGTAATCTTCAAGTTAAAAAGAATCTGAAAGGCAAATGAAAAGTAATGAAATGCTCAAAGATGTTAACACTATTGGAAAGAAAGGAAATCGAAGTCAAAGATGAAGGAAAATAACTTTTAGAACTTTTAAACTCCTGTATAAATTCGAAAGGATGGTATAAAGGCAATGCTACTTACTTTATTTAATTTTAATAAAATTGAAATGTTAAAATGTGGTAAAAGGTGACTCAGCTGTTTGGCGTTCATCAACAGTGCCCAAGACAAGTTATTTATATCCAGAGAGTTTGGGGCTCGGGTGTCGCATTTCTTTTTTGCTCTGAACTGATTTTGTGTATCCCAATTAGTTAAAAAAAAAATCAAGGAGATGAATTGACTTAATTAACAATTATTTAGTTTGAAGTATTAATAACTTTGATTGTGGTATTTTTAGTTCTTATATCTTGTATTCCTTTTATTTGAGGTGTAATGTGATCACTATATTAACAGTGAAAATAGAACGTGTGTTTTACTCCATCAAGTGGCGATAAAGTATATGGAACGTATTCACATCCCTGCGTTCTATCCAATCCAGAACCTGTAATGGTTTGCCTTATCACACTAACTGAACGTTTTCCCTGCTATTTCTAGCGGGATAAATGGGCACATTTTTCAATCGGCTAGTAATTTTCCTTCACTATTTGCCTAGAGAAAATGTTTCCACTTGTGGGGGAGTCCAAAACTAGAGCCCATAAATATAAGATAGTCACTAATAAATTCAATAAGTAATTTTAGGAGAAACTTCTTTACCCGGAGAGTGGTTAGAATGTGGAACCTGCTACCACAGGGAGTAATTGAGGTGACTAGGTAGATGCATTTAAGGGGAAGCTAGATAATTACATGAGGGATAAAGGAATAGAAGGATATGTTGACAAGGTTAGATGAACTAAGGTAGGAGGAGGCTCCTATGGAGCATAAACAACAACAACTTGCATTTATATAGCACCTTTTACATAGTAAAACGTCCCAAGGCGCTTCACAGAAGCGTTCTCAAACAAAATTTGACACTGAGCCACATAGAGATATTGGAACAGGTGACCAAAAGCTTGGTCAAAGAAGTAGGTTTTAAGGAGTGCCTTAAAGGAGGAGAGAGAGACAGGTGGAGAGGTTTAGGGAGGGAATTCCAGAACTTAGGGCCTAGGCAGCTGAATGCACAGTCGCCAATGGTATCCTTTATCACATCCAATATTTTAAACAGAATATATTTTCCATGCTTATGGATTAATTGACACAAATTTAAGAACTTTGATACATAATGCAGAAACCAATGATCATAACACTGGTATAGACCTGTTGGGCCGAATGGCCTGTTTCTCGGCTGTGAAATTCAATGTTTTCCATGTCATACTCTTAGTAGACACCACATAAAGAAATTTAAACTCAAACATACAAACTATTTCAGATTTCTTTGAACGAAATGCTCAGTGTAAAAGGGTAATAGCTTAGATTTCAAATTATTGTGATTATAGTTTCTTGTTTTACATGTTACAAGCAGAGGTTCTTGAAATGCATCACAGCGCATTTATGCTTTTAAGCAGTTAAATATGATGGGAAAATGTTTTATTTTAATACTTAGGCTTTTACAGTCGATTCTCTTATCAACAGTGTTCCTGTGTCTTACCACTTGGGCTAGTGTCACGAGGAAATTAGGCACATTTAACTTTCTAGTACAAATCTGACCACTTCTAATGGAAAATTCTACATTGTGTTTCCTCATTTGTTCTCTTCCTTCCTTTCAATGTTTTCTCTTTCTATTAATTGCTTTCCCATGGAATTGAACACTGGAAGACAAGACAAAGTGCAATCTTCAGGTGAAGCATGGTTAGAGTACGAGGGATAATTGGACCAGGGCATACAGATGTAGTTTGGTCCCATTTTAAAGTTATGCATTCTGTTATTTTTTAATTTTTTGATTTAATATTCTATCTATAGGAAAACTTAGGGCAATTTGAGAAGTAAAGTTACAAATTTACACAGTTTCTATTATAAATGTGGGCATAGGAACTTATTATGGGAAAAGTTGAGACAAAAGTATGACAACAGGAAATAAGGGTTTGAAGATAGTATAAAATATGACACAGGAGTCAGTCAAATGTGATTTAGAAACCACTTTTACTTGCTACTAAAGTGATTTCACTGAGCTGAACACACGACAAAAAATTGAACAGACTCAAAGAAAATTTGAATTTTCACAGTCAGACCAGATGTAAGTAGTATTGATATTAAATAGTATACATGCCATAAAATCTTTTCCGTGTTTCGAGGTACAAAATAAAATGATTTGGACAAAAAGTGTAACATCTGCGTACGGTAAACATATATCTTTTGATACATTGGCCTGGATTTTGCAGTGGTAATGATGCTGAAACTGTCAGCGTTCACCGTCATTACCCCTCTGAAACTGACGACAACTTCAGGATTTAGCGCGTGTGCAGATAAACGCGGAAATCCAAAAGTTGCGATCACTCATTCACTGCTCCGCCACACGTTATGCTGTGGAACTCCCCAGAGCCGAAAATCAATTGAAATCACATATAAGGATGAATACTTCCCCTATTATGCTGGAATATTGCTGTTAAATCAACCCCCCCCCCCCACCCCCAACCCCAATTAAAGTTAAACCTTGTTGAAAGAGGTGTAACTGAGTTTTTGACAGCATATTGACTGTTGAACAACTGTTCTGGCCCTGAAAAATACATTTTATATTTGTGGAATGTCAAATTTTTCCATTAACATGATTTAAGAATTACATGTTTTTTAAAAATAATTTTTTAAAAGTTTGTTCATGATATTTCCACTTCTACTTTTAATCCTATGTGTATGTCCCAATCTTTACTTCGCTCTCTGTAAAATTTATAAAAAGGAAATTAGAATCTGTGAATTTTACTTCCTGGTTTACTGTCTGTGAGAATTCTTCAATGTGATTGGCTGCTTAGCCAGCTTGATTTCATCACTGTTGCTGGACGCTGGAGATTCGCTTGATTTGGCGCCAGATTTAAACAAAGAGAGCTGAAATTGATGCCACAGAGATCGCTAGATCTTTGTGGGCAGCTTTCTTCAAGGCCCGCGGCGACCGCTGTCTCTTAGCCACTAATTGAAAAATTCCAGGCCATTATTTCTCCCCTGACATTGCTCACCCGTAAGTTGAATTATATGTTTTAAAAGGAGGAATGTTATACACAATGTATTATTCTGTGCAAAAGTGGAACTGAATCTCTTGAAGACTACAAAATCTAATGACATTAAATAACCACTGCGTAAGTTCATTGAAAGAGTGATTGCTATGTAGGGTAGATACCAGAACATTGGCTTTGATTGTGGGAAGGCTAATTATGAGGCTGCAGACATTGTGGCTCTGGCATTATTTGTTACAGGAGTGTTTTTCTGTACAGTCCAAGTGACTGCCTTCATTTTTCTATAATTTTTAAAAAGCAAAGTGACACATAATTTGCATTAGGCAGCTTGTGATCTCTGAAATGTGACAAAAACAAAGCCTGCATTAGACGTAACATTTAACCAGAGTCAATAGGTGATTCATATCAACAAAAGTACTGAAAACATATTGTCACACTGAATATGCATGTGATTTAGGCAATTCTGGAGGGTGACCCAATGATGTGTAGGAGCTCTTTAGCATTCCAGCTACAGTATAAGATCCTACATGCTTACTTCTCTTTATGACTTGTATCCATTGACTCTGAGAGCCTATGTTGCTGTGTAAAGATGAAAGGGTTTTCTGAAGAAACGTTCTAACTGATATATTTAAAATGAGTCTTTTAAGTATCTACAATCTGCAAAAAAGTTAGCTACATTTTCAGTGCTTTATTAGTGCTACATATGCTAACTCCTTTAGAAACAAGTGCTGGGTTAACTCAACCTTGCAATACTGACACTGCGTATTAAAGCGTCTCTCATCAAATCGCTAAATGACGATGGTTCATATGCTGTAAGCAGAAAGGTATTAATCGTAGTTATGGAAGAACATATGTTTTTAAACATTGGGGAAACTGAAAAATTTCTATGTTTTAATGCACTTTTTATGGCAGTTGCACATAACGGTATTTTGGTTGAATTATAACTTGATGTTAAGTGCTGTATATGATATTGAAGCTATTTGCCTTAGTGCTCCAAACTTTATTTTTCCCATTTACTCTCCGTTCAAGATTAAACCATTTGTTCTATTTTGTTTAAATTGCAGGAATCTGAAGGTGGCCTTTACGTGTGTATGAGTACTTTTCTCGGGTTTGGAAGGGAACACGTAGAGAGACATTATCGCAAAACAGGGCAATGTGTCTATATGCATCTAAAACGAACCATGAAGGAGGTAAGAATGGTATCAGCAACAGTACAGTAAGTTTATTGTTTTAACACATTGTAGGTTTAAAAGTCACTACTCATGGCTACCAACTTGATTGAATTTTTTTGAAGAGGTTATAAAGTTGGTGGATGATGGAGGTCTAGTCGATATTATGTATCTTGATTTTGAAATAGCTTTGATAAAGCTGAAAGAAAGGCTGCCAAGTAGGACTGCATCTTGTGTGATTGGTGGGCCGATCTTTGGCTGGATAACAAATTTATTATATTTTCACAGAGAGAGTGGGTAGTTATTAATGGTAGCAGATGTGTGTGTGTGTTTTGGCCACTAGTGGAGTCCCGTAACAATCTGTGTTTGGTTTCTTGCTCTTCACCATCTTTATTAATGATCTGGATGAAGACATCAGGGGAACAACACAACAGTTGGCTGATGACATGGAAATATATGTGGGAGTTAGGATCTTAGATAAAATAGATTATCGGCAGGCAGATCTAGATGCATTTGGGGAATGGGCCACTGTATGGCAGATGTCTTTCAATATAGATAAGTACAGCATTTGGGCTGGGGTCATTGCAGGCATATGTACACCATGTGGGTTTACCTGCTCAATGCTATTAGAGAGGGAGGACCTCATCGAGGAGGTTGGGGGAAAAACAACTAAGAGGTATTGCTGAGTTTGACATTATGTATGGCTGAATTGTTGGTTATAATTGATAGCTGATATAAGACTGCTGAAATACCCTCGGTTAATTGCCCATAATTTTGTTCTAACACCTTTCTCCTCACTAATTCCAACAGTTGCCCTTATGTCTCACTGTTTAATAAAAGTTAACCATAATTATGTTCCATTGCTTACATTTTCAGAAGAGTTGGCCATTGAGTTGATTAATTTGATTGAAGCCTGTGCTATTTCTATTTCTTTTCCTTATCACTAATTTCTACAATTTTTTTAATAGATTTGTACATTTGTGTTTATTTAAATGTTTTTTTTTAACCTTTGATCAGTGGCATCATTTAAACTTAATGTTTTGTAGATCTGACACTTTGATTTTTGCTGTGCAACACAACCGAGGTTCTTTTTAAATGAATATTTAATACAAGATATAAAAATTATGCTGGGGCGGTAAGAAAGAAAGCTGCCAGAATAATGAACTCTGACTTTCATAAAGTGCCAGTAAACTAATGCTGTACATTCTATTAAATGTTATGGTAACATACGTGAATTATACTTCCATGTGTTAACCTGGGATTATGAGGTATTCAGATGTAGCCATGATGCAAAGCAGACACGCTCAGCTTGGGAGAAAGAATTAAGAGTGATTGAGGTGTTTCCAGAACTAGAAGATGTATGAAGGGGTAGGGTTGTTAGTAGGCTGGTTTAACTGAGAGTTTAAAGGTGCGGAAAAGCACAAGACAGTTTGAAGACCACGTGTTCAAGACAAGGATAGAAGTAGACTGGCTAGGAAAAATAAGACAAAGTATATCAAAGCCTTGATAACCTAGTAACAGAGGGTGGTGGAAAGGAGAAACTTGGTGAAAAGAGCTAGAAAGCATTAGGGAAAGTGAACAGTAATACTGGGAGGGGAAAAATCATGGACTGTTGGAACACAATCTGTGAACGACAGAGATTAATATGGGGAGACTGAGAAACAATGGGAAACTAATTAGAGAGACTGAACTCTACAGTGGGAAAAGAATGAATGGTATTGGAAATTGAACAGATAATGGACAGAGACCAGCAAAGGAAGATACAACTTGAGAGGGTTGGAAGAAGTGTCACAGTACTGAGATGTCAAGTGGCAATGTACAAGTCCAGTGATAGATAGTGTATTTGAAATCACAAGCTTTCGGAGTGCTGCTCCTTCGTCAGGTGAAGTCTTCACCTGACGAAGGAGCAGCGCTCGAAAGCTTGTGATTTCAAATAAAGCTGTTGGACTATAACCTGGTGTTGTGCGACTTCTCACATTTGTCCACCCCAGTCCAACACCGGCATCTCCACATCATAGATAGTGTATGTGAGAGGAGTATCATGTCAGCACTATTAGCCAGCAGAAATTATAAGCTGGAAATTTATCTATGTGTAGATGAATTAATATATACAAATATGTTAACAACCCAGAGACTTTTGATTTAAGGCTGTATACGCGTGTCCAAGGGTTGAAATGCATGTTGTTAACGTGATTCATTTATTTCAATTTTTTTTTTAAAATTGTATTTTTGAATCTGCTAACAGTGAATTCTAAGTAAATCACCCTTTGATATTGCATTGAGTAATTCAAATAATCGACCATCAAAACAAGAAAACTAGGTAAGCTGTATAGGAATCAATTGCTCAGCAGCATTTTATAGCAATCAATGATAGCTTCCTATAAATAGAGAATTATGCAAAAACTCTTCACTCCTCTCTTTTGATTCCATATACATTTGAACAGAAGCATAGTAAATAAATAATCACAAATGAGTTCACAGTTAAAAAATAGTGCTGATATTATCAGTTTTCAGACTGATACTTCTGTTTGGGATGTGATTGAGTGTAATGGACTTTGTGCTTTCATTTTTAAAGTTTTTTTGCATCTCATTCCGTAATTTCTTAGTTCTCCATCTTTGTTGCCCTCTTATAATTTGCTTCCTTCAGTCAGAAAGGAAAGAAAGAAATAACTTGCATTTATATAGCACCATTCACCGCCTCATGACATCCCAAAGCGCTTTACAAGCAATAAAGTACTTTTTGAAGTGTAGTCACTGTTGTAATGTAGAAAATGCGGCAGCCAATTTGTGCACAGCAAGGTCCCATAAACAGCAATGTGACAATGACCAGATAATCTGTTTTTAGTGATGTTGGTTGAGGGATAAATATTTGACCATGACACTGGGGATAACTCCACTGCTCTTCTTCGAATAGTGCCATGGGCAACGTTCCTGCTAAGTGGCTGCGCAGTGGTCTGGAGGTCCCATGCAGGCCACTCACTGGCTTTTATATGGAAGAAACCATGCATGCACGAAAATTTGAATGAGCCGCGCAGCCAGTTAAAGGGATCGTGCACAAAAAAAATTAGAGGGAACATTGGCCATGGGATCTTTTACATCCACCTAAGAGGGCAGGTTTAACATCTCATCTGAAAGACAGCACCTCCAGCAGTGCAGCACTCCCTCAGTACTGCACTGGAGTGTCAGCCTAGATTTTGTGCTCAAGTCTCTGGAGTGAAACTTGAGCACAAAATCTAGGCTGACACTTAAGTGCTGCACTGAGGGAGTACTGCACTGTCAGAGGTGCCATCTTTCGCATTAGGTAAGGATACTTCCACATTTCATACTAATATTGCCTCTACCAAAAGTTCGTTTTGGTGGGATGGGGGGACGAGGAAGGAGAGAGTGGTTGTTGATTAAAGTAGGATTCTCACCAGAGGAACGTATCTTACAGAAAAGCTCTACCTGGCCAGAATGCTGTTTCGGAGACTGGTAGAGGAACACTGTCTGAGGAGGTTGAGGCTCTCCAGGAAAATAAGCACTGAATATCGTCAAATGGTAATAGAAGTTGCGAGGGACTCCTTCATAATTAGAACTGCATGTCTATGGCTGTGAAGATTGGAGCTCTGCTGATCATTCTGGTCACCTGCAGGAGTATTTTGGGTGAGAAAGCCATGCCCACATGCATCCAAGACGTGACCCCAGGGGAAGCAGGCTTGTGCTGTGCCCCCTCTGTTATTGGTAGAAGGTGAATTTGGAGAGTTTTAGATTTTTCAGAAGGGCTGGTGGAACGATATCCAGCAATGTCTGACAGAGTATATTTTAGGAGTGCTTTGAACAATTACCACAAAGCTGCTTCCAGTGGGACACCAGAAGAAATGTGGTCAGAGTTGTATGACATCAGGGATCTGTCATGAGCTCTGATCTCCTGCTTCTGCAATGCCTTGTTTAGGTAACTGATGGTGGCCATCTTCTCATAGCTGCCATCAATGCAACTATAAAGTGATAAAGTGAACAGAACCCTTCTTTATGGTTGACTCTATTCATTCTCCAAAATTAACTAGACTGTCTGCAGACCTTCTTGAGTGGACTCTAAGTCAGCCATAGCGGCAGTTGGTATGTTATCAAAGCAATGTTTTGAATTGATCAGATCTTTATATTGCGCATTTGTTTTTCTGACCTGCCAAGTTTTTTTGGATGATGGAATGTCAGTGCTCAGCTAATGATTTTCTTGTATGTGCTTTGGGGAGGCAAGGTGTTGGAATGTGCGAGAACTAATTATGCTACCTTCCTGTTCAGTACCTTTTCTACAATCAAGTTGATGCCAATATCAATAAAAACTGCCTATCTCATTTCCTGCTTATTTTATTTAGGTGCTAAATTATGACAATTACTCTTTCTGGTGTGATTGGTTTTGTACCATTCTCTAAATCCCAAACAGCTGTTAGCATAGGGCTGAGGAGAGGAAACTTCAGTATTCCCAGGTGTTCATGCATTTTTTGCATTATATGACAACTAAGTTCATTATGTGTCTGAATGGGTGGCAGCTGAAACTCGCTGCTGTAGTCTGTTTAGTGGGCTATTTTGCAGTACGCAATTTAATGGCCCACACACAGGATTTGTGACAATTGTTCAGCCAAGGCTGGGATTTGAATTTTTTATCTGCAATTAGAGGTTCCAAAGTTTTATAGTTGCTGGACTGAGAGATGCATGACTCGGGGATCAGACTAGTTGGGCCAAATGGCCTGTTTCTGTGCTGTATATTCTATGTAAAAAAAAAAGTTGTAAAGTACCAGTTGTGACCTGGCAGACTGGTCAGCAAAGTAAATATCCGTGGGATCCAAGGGAAAGTGGCAAGTTGGATTCAAAATTGGCTCAGTGGCAGGAAGCAAAGGGTAATGGTCAACGGTTGTTTTTGTGACTGGAAGGCTGTTTCCAGTGGGGTTCGCAGGGCTCAGTACTGGGTCCCTTACTTTTTGTGGTATATATCAATGATTTAGACTTCAATGTAGGGGGCATGATTAAGAAGTTTGCAGATGATAAGAAATTGGCCGTGTGGTTGATAGAGAGGAAGAAAGCTGTAGACTGCAGGTAATATCAGGTGGGCAGATAAGTGGCAAATGGAATTCAATCCGGAGAAGTGTGAGGTAATGCATTTGGGAGGGCTAACAAGACAAGGGAATACACAATAAATGGTAGGATACTGAGAAGTGTAGAGGAACAGAGGGACCTTGGAGTGCAAGTCCACAGATCCTGAAGGTAGCAGGACAGGTGGATAAGGTGGTTAAGAAGGCATACCGGATACTTTCCTTTATTAGCCGAGGCATAGAATATAAGAGCAGGGGGGTTATGCTTGAACTGTATAAAACACTAGTTAGGCCACAGCTAGAGTATTGCATACAGTTCTGGTCACCACATTACAGGAAAGATGTGATTGCACTAGAGAGGGTAGAGAGGAGATTTACGAGGATGTTGTTAGGACTGGAAAATTTTAGCTATGAGGAAAGATTGGATAGGCTGGGGTTGTTTTCTTTGGAACAGAGGAGGCTGAGAGGAGACTTAATTGAGGTGTATAAAATTATGAGGGGCCTAGATAGAGTGGATAGGAAGGAGATATTTCCCTTAGCAGCGAGGTCAATAGCCAGGGAGCATAGATTTTAAAGTAATTGGTAGAAGGATTAGAGGGGAGTTGAGGAGAACTTTTTTCACCCAGAGGGTGGTGGGAGTCTGGAACTCACTGCCTGAAAGGGTGGTAGAGGCAGAAACCCTCAAAGCATTTAAAAAGTACTTGGCTATGTACTTGAAGTGCCGTAACATACAGGGCTACGGACTGAGAGCTGGAAAGTGGGATTCGGCTGGATAGCTCTTTTTCGGCTGGCACAGACACGATGGGCCTAGTAGCCTCCTTCTGTGCTGTAAATTTCTATGATTAGTCCTTGGAAGATTCAATCATAGAATCATTGAAACTTACAGCACAGAAGGAGGTCATTCGGCCTGTCGCGCCTGTGCTGGCTCTTTGAAAGAGCAGTCTTGCTTAGTTTCACATCCCTGCTTTTTGTCCGTAACCCTGTAAGTTGCTTGTCCTCAAGTACCTGTCCAACTCTGATTTAAAATTATTTATGGAATCCGCTTCCACCACCTTTTCAGGTAGAGCATTCCAGATCCTGACAACTCTGAGTGAAAAAATTTCTCTTCTCCCCTCTAGATCATTTCCCAATGATTTTGAATCTATGACCTCTAGTTATTGACCCACTCACCAGAGGGAATACTTTTTCCCTATTTACTCTATCAAAACCTCTCATCATCTTGAAAACCTCTAGTAGGTCACCTCTTGACCTTCTCTATTCGAAGGCGAACAGCCCTAACTTTTCCAACCTCTCCTTATCATTGAAGTCCCTCATCCCTGGTGACATCCTGGTAAACCTCCTCTGTACCCTTTCTAATGCCTTTACATCTTTCCTGAAGTGTGGTGCCCAGAATTGTCCACAATACTCCAGCTGAGGCTCCTCAATGTCCTCCGTTTAAGCCGTTGCAGACTGTGCAATATTAACCTTTGAAGTTTGAATAACTTGTTTAGGATACTGTAATGTTGCAACAGTATTCTTAGCAACTATTTATATATTTTTTTCAATTTTTTTCTTTTTTCCCATTTTTCTTCCCTCCTGTCCCGAAGGCATTGACTCTTTGCTGGGATACAGTTCCATGGGTGCTATCTGCCCTCTGGTATCTCACCCAAGTAGCAATTCTTCATGCATGAACCCAGACAGTGCTCGTTGGCAGCTATTCAACACTAGAGAGGATCACAGCCAAGTCTGATCCTCTCCTTGCCCAAAGGCCACCCTGTGTACACTTTCCAGAAATGGTCCAGATAACAATTCTTCCCTTTTGTCAAAGGGTGCTAAGGTCAGTTATTGTAAGCTAATTCAGCACAGGCTGGCAATCATAGTTGGGACCTCCTAGTCTCTATGACCTAGTTCTGTAGTGGATGGTGCCTTTAGCATTAGGCCATCAGGGTAGCCTAACTACCATTTAAAATTTGGCATTGTTCATTCAGTGTGAAGTGAAGCTTATCCTTAGAATTTTGAACACAAAATTTATGATAAGAACATTCATGTTCTAGTGGAGGAAGAGCATTCATTGACCCTGCATAATGTGGTTGGATAATGATATTCATTATAGAGCATAAGTGAAGATTGCTTAACACAGACGTGAAGTTAACACTAATGGCATATGTCAACTCGATTTAGGAGACTTTTCTAATGGGGAAGGAGCAGCATATGAGGACAATGAAAATGACACCTTTGTAAATTGAGAAATGAGGAGAGCCCTTTTGAGGATTACGTAATGGCCGAAGATGTAAGGACATGGAGAACTGAGAGGAGCAGCTGAAGGGGGAAAAATGATGGTGGAACAGTGTTGTCCCAGACCAGAAAAAAAGAGGAGCAACTTTCTTATTCCTGTTTCCTCATTAAATTCAGTTCTGGAGATAAAAGACGTAATTCTGGGCTCACAATAGGCAGTCATGATTTCAGGGAGCGCAGGTCAGAGAGTCTGGGCTAAATATAGCCTTGTCACTAACCTATGCCTCTTATGAGCATGGCTTCCCACTGGGAGCACAGAAGTACCCCATAGATTTCAACATAGCTTCAAACGTCACTGCTGCAATGAATTCAGTTGCGCAGCAGAAGCTCAATTTTATACTTTATACCTATCATTTACTATATATACTAGTCAATCTCCCGTGTCATTACCCATCAGGAGTTCAAATCAATTGTAGTCTTCAGGTGAAATGACAGTCAATTTGTACAACAGCAAGGTCCCACAAAAAATAATAAAATAAATGTTGTTGATGGTGTTAGTTGAGGGATAAATTTTGGCTAGGACTTTCTGAATTTTGTCTCGGAGCCACTTAGCGGCCAAATTGGACAATTACCAAGTGACCAGTTGACATAGGAGAATACATAATAAATGTGGACATGGAAAATTATAATAGAAAAAAGTTGGCACAGAGTGTGATTAAAATGCTACAAAAGATAGTTGAATGGAACAGACAAGAAGTGTGCTCAATAGATATGTGATTAATTGTGAAGAGAATTGTCAGTGACTAAAGGAATGTATAGACAGGTTGGTAGATTGGACAGATAGAAGTTAGTCAAAGTTTAATGTGGAGAAATGTGAGATGATACATTTTGGGAGGAAGAAAAGGGAGAGCAAATATACACTAAATGGTAACACTTAAAATTAGTGGGAGAGCAGAGAGATTTTAGGGTTCAGATACATAGGGGTAAAAATTGAGTCGCGCCCCATTTGGGGCGCTAACCTCGCCGGGGCGCGACTTTTAGCGCCCCGAAAAAATTAGCGGCCCCGCGCCGGAACTTCAGTGGTTGCGCCCCAAGAGGGAAGCGGGGCGCAACTGGAAGCACCCCGCATCCCTCTTGGGGCGCTGCGAGTGAATATCCTGCCGCTACGTGCCGCAGCGCCACGCGCTGCGGCACGTCGCGCCGCGGTATTGCAGGCCTTCCTCCCCTTCTTAAAGGGGAGGGGCCTTGCGCAGCGCGAACCGGGGCCCAGCTGGGCTCCCAGGGATCGGGAGTGCCGGCAAAAGAGCCCGGCACTCAAGAGAAGTGCCGGGCTCTTGGAGCGCAGCCGGCACTTCACGGTGGGGGGGCTTCACGGGGGCCGGGGACAGCAACGGGGGCAGGTGCTGGCAGGCGGCCAGCAACAAAAATGGCCGCCTGCCACCTCCCCTTTAAATATCGCCGCCCCGGCCGCACGTACGCCCCCCTGAACCCGTCGGACATAGCGTCTGGCGGTAAATCAGGGGGCGCGACTGAAGATCACGGCCGGGGCGCGAGCGGGGCGCTGCGCACGGCGATGACGTCATCGCCGGCGGCGCAGCGCCACAGGGCGCTACCGGCTGCCGCCGCCGCTAACCTCCCACTAAATTTTTCGGGAGGCGTGGGCGGCGCTGCGCCCGGGCGTTAGCTGCTTTACGCCCCATTAGCGCCCATTTAAGGCGCTAACGGGAGGCGCAAGCAGCTGAATTTTTCCCCCATAGATCTTTAAAAATGGACTGACAAGTTGATAAAGCTGTTTCTTTAAAAAAATTGAATCCTAGGTATTATGGATAGGCATTGGGTACAAAAGCAAAGAGGTAATGGTAAACCTATACACATTATCAGTTGGGTTGGAGTTAGATTGATATTTTGTCCAGTTTGGTGCACCTTACTTTAGGAAGGATGTGAAGGCCATGAAGATGATGCGGAAAAGATTCAATAAGATGATACCAGGGATGAGAAGCTTTAGTTAAGAGGAGAGACTAGAGAAACTGGGGCTATTCTCATTGGAACCGAGAAGGTTAAGAGATCTGAAAGAAGTGTTCAAGATTATGAAGGGTTTTGATAGGGAATATCTTTTTCAGTGGTCAGTGAACTTGTAACTAAAGTATTAAAGAATGAAGGGAAAGGATAAGGACTTTTTTTACACAGGGTTTTTAGAATGTGGAATGCCCTATCAGAAACAATGGTAGAAGCAGAATTAGTAATTAAAAGGGAAGGAGGATGACTATTTGATTAAGAAAAATTTGCAAAGGGCAGGGGAATAAGACCCTTTCAGGGAACCGCCACATGTGTGATGGGCTGAATGGCCACCTCCTGTGTTGTAAAAGTCTGTGATTCTACAAGCAGATCACGTGTGAACTTTTATTAGCGATGCTAACATTATTTATCTCTAATAGCACTTTCTGTTGCCTTCTGATACAAGGACCCATTCAAGTCTAGGATACTTTCTGATAAGCCCATCTTTAGTTGCCATGAGTAAGTGATGTTGGGCCTTCTTGATCCACAGTAGTTTGATACAACTGAGTGGCTTGCTAAGCCACTTTGGAGGGCAGTTAAGAATCAACCACGTTGGTATTTGACTGGAGTCACATAGGCCAGAATGGGCAAGGACAGCAGGTTTCCTTCCCTAAAGGACATTAATGAACCAGTTGGGTTTTTACGACAATCTAACAGCTTCATGGTCACTTTTACTGGTACCAGCTTTTTATTTCCAGATTTTTAAAAACTAAATTCAAATTCTGAAATTGCCATGGTGGGATTTGAACTTGCGTTCTGCTGAATTATTAGTCCAGACCTCTGGATTACTAGTCCAGTGACATAACAACTACACTACCATGCCCTCTGTCTGCAAAACCCCGTGAATTCGAGTCTTGGCCTTCTAAAACAGGGATATGCGTCTTAACAGAAATATTCCTGAAGCCATTTTAATCACTCAAAAATCAATTGTTTGTCCTTGATTTGCTGTTTTTATGTCCTTAAGAGTTCCTCATTGATAGTTTATCAACCTGATTTCCTTGTGCTCGATTCTTGTGCTCCTTATCGGTCGCTATTTCATATACAAGTATGACACACATTAGTATATCACCAGGCATGTTGCCTGAAGTAAGGCCTTCAAGTGTGATGGACAAACGTGTCAGATGAGATGTATATAAAGTATTTGTGAAGTTTCCTACCTCATTAATATAAAGATTCTCTTTGTAACTTGCCCTCACCACAATAAGCGTACATTATTACAACGTTCTGCAGTGCTATAAAGCTAAGAATTCTTACAGGTGAATACAAAAGTATAGTGAATGGCTGCCAACATTATACAATTCCAAAAATGTATCTGATATGACCACTATAATCCTCCGAGGTTTGTGTTGCCACGGTCTAGAAAGATAACAAATATTAGAACCGTATTAAATATTAAAACTAGTTGCGTTCAGTTTTAACTGTCTTATGTTGTAGCTGTAATGTTAAGTACTGAAAAGGAAAAAGTTACAAACATCTTTGTGAAAGTTGACTTGAACCTAACAAGCTTTTTTTCTTGATTTCAAAATGACAGAAGGCCACGGGAGCTTCTGGTGGAGCGCTGCCCAAGAGAAGATCTCCTAGGGTTTTTCTTGGTGAGTTGCAACTGAAAATAACTCCATTGATTGGTGCACAGTCATTCAGATTATTGATCGAAATAGCAATTGAACACGAGCAGCTTTTGCAATTTTTATTTTGAATTTGAGTTCTATCTTTCTTTACACCCCTCCCAATCTTTTAGATTCTCCTCATGCCATGCATACTGTTGCCACGCCACTGGTCATGCTGATCTCTTTAAACCGTCCACTAGGATGAGAAGGTCCGGTGATCAGCAAGTTTTTTTTTGTCCTTCTGTCCCCAGTAAGGAAGTGCTTGACCCCTGTTTAGCACATTCACAGCCCTAAGCGAGTTGATTTTTCTTTTTAATACTAAAAATATCCACTTCAGAGATTGCACAATAGTGTCCACAGATGAGCTAAAATAAATGAGGCAAAATACAAACCTTCGATAGCATCTTAAAGGGGCAGTGTCTCCATAGGAAAAACATTTGCTCACTTTGGTGGGAAAGAAGTGTCATCATTATAAGGTTATTACAGCAAAAGGAGCTGATGTGTTCTGACAAGATTTATTAATTGTGTCATAAACAAAACATGTGTTTGGCAAATCTTTTCTTATCAACTTTGTCCCGAATAAAGGGAATTTCTAAGAGAACAGGCAAAAGCATATGACTGCATGCACCTTTGATCCCCTAATTTAGCAAAACCATTACACTTTCTCATCCCAGTCAGGACCTTTTGGTGTGCCTTCCATCTTTGATTCCTCAAGTCCAAGGGGTGCAGACTTCACCAGATCTGGCTGGACTACATCATCAAGTGCTTTCAGGCACTTCTTTTCTCTGCCAAAATAGCCCATTACCCCAAGATCATCCTGGAGAGCAAAGATAAGGCCCTGGCTTCATTTCTCCATTACCAACCATCTCCTTAAACCCCTTTCGCCTTCCCCCCCGCCTCCCCTCACCACCAACAACAAATGTGAGGAGCTCATAGATTTCTTTGTCATTAAGATCGAGTCCCTCCACTATGCTGCTGCTCCTCCTTCCCCGTCCCACCAAGCCAAACCTGGCTCCAGGCTCCTCCCTGCCCCAGCCCTGAACCAACATCTTTCCCTAGTTTCTTTTCTAACTCCTCACATCTTGTCCGTGAGGCTCACCTCTCACTCGCTTTACTCCATTCTTAATAAACTGCTGACCATGCAACCTCTGTCCTTGCAAACTTTTGCTCCATCTCCAACCTCCCTTTCCCCTCAAGTTTTTGAATGTGTTGTTACCTCCCAAATCCGTGCTCATCTATCCTGCAACTCTATGTTTGAAGATCTCTGATCAGGTTTCCGTCCCTGCTACAGGACCAAAACAGACCTAACCTAAGTCACAAATAACATCCTCTGTGGCTGTGACTGTGGTGGGTGCATTTGCCGTCCTCATCCTCCTTGACCACTCTGTAGATTTCGACACTCTCCATCTTCCTCCAATGCCTTTCCTCCATTGCCCAGCTCAGTGAGATTGGCTTTGCTTGGTACAACTTCTCTCTCCAATTGTAGCCAGAGCACATCCAGTAATGGCTTCTCACCCTGCCCCCAAACCAGAAATGCAGGTGCCCCCCAACGATCTATCCTTGTCTCTTTCCTCTTCCTCATCTACATGCTGCCCATTGGAGATTCAGCCCATCATACAAAAAGAAATGTGAGAAAAGACATGGTACGGGAAGTTGCGCTGCCCACTATGTGTGAATGCATTGCCAAAATCCTCCTGACTACAGTATGGACACAAGCCTTACCCCATGGAATGATAGCTCCACCTGTTGGAGGCGTGGAACTTCAGCAGCAGCTGCTTGCCTCCAATTCTGGTAGGGACCAAACCCTGAATATGCGAGCACATGTTCTCGTGCTTGGCTGTAAATGCTCTTAGATTTATCATCCAGTTTGTATTCAAACAATTTTCAAAACTGCACAAACTGAAATACTATTATACACAAGCATAATTTGACTTTTTGAAGATGAACAATTCCAATCAAAGAGGTGTAATGGGTTCTGTCTGTTATATTTAAAGTAGCCTCTGCCTGTTTTTGTTTTTTCACTCTCTCTTCCCCTTCCCCATATATGGACAATCTCTCTATGACACAGATTGAATATATTCACAAGTATGATGCCTGAGATTTGACACAGGAAATATGATGCTTGAAGTATGACAGACAGGAAATATGTACATACATAAAGCTTTTATAACAGAGAGTTAAGAGTATGTGCAATATACATATGTAGGTAGAGGAACAAATAGCTTCAGCTGAAAGAATTCTGATCCTCTGAGGCTCCAGTATGTTTATGGAAGTTCACCTTTTCGAATATTTAAACAAATTTGTTGAAGACACTTTGATTTTTAAGTAAGGAATTCTAACCTTGAGTTTCACATCTTGTTGTTCATGTTGTCAGTCAGTATCAGACATAAATGGTTAAGGTTGTTATTAAAACAAAAGTTAATTAAAAAAATATTCTGTTGGGTTTATTAGTTTTCTGTAGGTAATAATAACTTAAGTATTTCTTCAACTAAGAATAATGTTTTTGGAAATGGAAAGAGCTTTAAAGTAGAAAATGTGTTGCATTTATTCCTGATTTGAATGGTTCTTCAGACTTTTATGAGAATTACTGCCATATTTGGTTATATATATATATATATATATTAAAAAACAAATGCTCAGGCTGACAAATGTCATCTATAAGCCTTGGTGTTTTCCACAGCTGAGCCACTGATTCCTAATTACTATTTGATTGCTATGGTAATGTTCCCTTTTATGGATCCAGCTTTCTTATGACCACGTCATTTTCATAAACATAGTATGTTGTCATTTAGTAACTGTCTATTGCCTACCACTTCAAATTTAGGGGCTGGGAAGCAAAGGATCTTCCTTTTTGAAATGAGGAAGGGATGGTTCATGATTCTGGTGTGCAGTCAGCAGGCTAATTTTAGTTTATCTACTCAGACATATGTACGTCATCATATGACAGTAAAAGTGTGTTGGCTGGGCATGACAAAAAACAACAGCTGTTTAGTTGAATGAGCATTGTGCTGTAAACAAATCCGGTGCTGGCACAAAAGAAGGGCCACGTCTAGTATAGATTTAGATCTGTTGCTAATTGACTGCAGGAATAATTATGACCAAAATAGTTTCAGCTGATGGCATGGGGCCGATTTTCAGGCTTCCATCTGGCGGGAATGGGATTGTTGAAGGGTTTTGAAGGTGTTTGAGGCAGCTTAGCATATTGTACATGATGAGGAGATGCAGCAGCAAGTGTGGCCAATAGGGGGAAGTAGTTGTAAGGGCAAGCAGAAGAAGGTTCACTGAAGTGCCTCTTTGTGATTAGATTAGCGGCACAGAAAGTGGAGCGGGAAGGATTGATAGTGCTGGGCCTAAATGAGGGTGGTGCAGAGAGTAAGAAAGATGTGAAGGAGAGCCTTACCTTGTCAGTCCTGGTGAAATCATTAAATTTCTTCCTACAATGCAGCCAGGTCCTGGGAACAATGCTGATTATATTGACATGCTCTGCCACCTTTCTCCATTGCTGCTAACTCATTTGTCTGGGCATTTGTTGCCCATTGGAGGGGGAAGCAGTCCTCCTTCCTGCTGCTTAGTTCTATGAGCATCTCCGCACCTGCATCAGAGCATCTGGGGTCCTGGATGAAGTCATGCTGTCTGGTGCTTCAGAATATTAGTTTCCACTAACCACTATTGCTAAATGCACAGATGCCCCACCCATTCGATATATGCTCCACATAAGTATCAACCCCAGTTTATTTAATATTGAACTATGAGCAGTTTTCTGTTGTAGACTGTTGTGAATCAGGAGCAGCATTGGGGTTGTCTGACTCATTTCACGTCGGACCCTTGACCTGAACTGGTTCTGAGCCAAGGACCCAAAGGTGAAATGGGAGAGTGCTAACCCACTGTTCCATTCAGTCCTCTATTATTTCCCTTATCAAGTTTGATAGTGACAGCACAGTTAACAAGGCCAGGAAAAATTAGAAGATATGCCAGTTTTCATTATATCTGAAATAATTAAGGTTTAGAGCCCTGATCTTGGCAGTATTGAATTGAGGTATATTTTAACAATTTGGCAAAATGGCATAAAATGTTCTCCCTGCGTGAGCCATCAGACCAGTTACAGGTCAGCAGATGTTGAATATTAATAATTGTGAGTCATTGCAGACAGAAGTAAATGCTAACTTTCACCACCCGTGGATTTGTCAACTCTCTGTGGAAAATAATTGTAATTTAGAATAGGAAAGAATTATATAGATTGAACTGGTGCAGTATTTTAATTACAGATAAAAGTCAGAGAATGGTGGGAGCTATGGTTTCTGGTTTTGTATATGTCTCTACTTTTGATATGATTTACCATCAAAGGTGTATAGAAAGGCATACTGACAGCTGATTTTTAATGGTTATGTACTTAAAAATTGCATAGTGTTTTGAGTATTCATTTTCTGAGGATGTGCATTCAAGTTTAGTTCCATTTATAGAGCAGCTGTGATGCTAGTCAGAGATGACATATTTTAGGTAATAAAAGCTGATGAGATAAATAACCTAATCTATTCCTGTAATGTTATTTTTTCTTTACTAAAGTGACATCTATTTTTAGTTTAAAATTTAATGAAAGCTATAATTGAATTTTGTATCCGCTTGTGATTGATATAAAATTTGAGTACAGTTTTATGTCAGTGTACGTTGTGTGCAAAGTTTCTTTTAATGTCATTTTTCAGTTCCTAATGCAGTTTGTTTATATTGCTTGAAGTGGGGTCGGGGGAGGGAATCCTCCTCTCAAAAACTGAGTTTGAATAAATTAATCTTCAGGCAAACATCTTCAGTGTTGATCTGTTTTTTTTTAATCCTGTTTTTTTCCCTCTCAGATCTGGAGCAGAACAAAGACATCAACAATGATGATTATGAATATGAAGATGAAGCTAAACTCGTCATATTTCCTGACCACTATGAAATTTCTTTGCCGAACATAGAAGAATTACCAGCGCTGGTTAGTGAGTGTGTGCAGAAGCTGCAGTTTTGCATGTATTGTTTAACTCTGATGTACTTGAGACACTTGCATTTGGGGTGGAGGGGGAACTTTGAGGGAGAAGTACAATCCTTTTTAACCTGCACATGCTATTCCTGTTCTATAAGGGAGATAAAAATCTGCTAACCAAAAAATGTTGTGTACAATTTAAGGAAACAATTTATAATACACAAGTTAATGTCAGCCAAGTTTCTGTTTATGATCAGAGTACAGTCTAAATCAAGTATCTGTAGAATTGTAGATTGTGAAGTAGTTTTAAAGCTTTTAAATTGATGTCAGTTTGATGTAAGATCTCTTTATTGTGGGAAGTATGTAACCACTTCAGAACAAATTGTTAAATCAGAAATTACAAAGCTTAGTTTTAAAATGCAGAAGAGAGAGATTGTCCATAGAAAAATGGGGTCATGTCATACTTGATCAAGTTGGATGTCCTGCGGAATAGGGTATCTGTGACCTGTTTAATGCAGGCCCTCATGTTGCAGAGATCACCAGTACCTGTCTGAAAGGAACCACATGCGTAGAAATTAGCATAGAAGCATAGAAAATAGGAGCAGGAGTAGGCCATTCAGCCCCTCGAGCCTGCTCCGCCATTCAATGAGATCATGGCTGATCATCCAAATTCAGTACCCTGTCCCTGCTTTCTCCCCATATCCCTTGCTCCCTTTAGCCTCAAGAAATATATCTATCTCCTTCTTGAATATTTTTAATGAATTGGCCTCAACTGCCTTCTGTGGTAGAGAATTCCACAGGTTCACCACTCTCTGGGTGAAGAAATTCCTCCTCATCTCAGTCCTAAATGGCTTACCCCTTATCCTTAGACTGTGACCTCTGGTTCTGGACTCCCCCGCCATCGGGAACATCCTTCCCGCATCTAGTCTGTCTAGTCCTGTTAGAATTTTATAAATTTCAATGAGATCCCCTCTCATTCTTCGAAACTCTAGCGAATATAAGCCTAATCGACCCAATCTCTCTTCATACGTCATTCCTGCCATCCCAGGTATCAGTCTGGTAAATCTTCGCTGCACTCCCACATTGTCGGCTTCCATAGGATTGCTGGCTTCCCTAGAGGGCAGGGGGCCGTCACTGGAACCTACGTGCCACTGAAGGAGCCACTTGTTGAACCTGTCACGTTCATAAATAACAAAGGTTACCATTCATTGAATGTTACAATAGCGATGCCCAACTACACATCCTGCAGGTTAATGCAAAGCATCAGGGAAGTGCTCATGATGCCTTCATTCTTTGTCACTCCAACATCTATGACTTGTTCAGCACAAAAGAACAAGGAGGTGGATGGATTGTAGGGGACAAAGCAGAACCACTGTAGCCATTGCTGATGACACCCTTCTGCATCACCAACAATGCAGCACAGGAAAGGTATACTCGCGCACATGCGTCTATACGGCAAGTGGTGGAGAGGACAATCATGTTCAAATGACACTTCTGGTGCCTGGACAGGTCGGCGGTGGCGGGAGGAGGGTGTAAGGAAGGTGTTTCACAGTATTCGCCTACCAAGTGGCGAAGATTGTGGTGGTCTGCTGCGTACTGCACAACTTTGCACTGCAGGAAGGTGCCAGAGCCCCTAAAAAGATTTTTAATAACTTTTTTAGTTGATTTACAGTCTTTTCAGAAGTTGTAGGGCACTCACCTCTCAGTGCTGCACCTCAATCTGAGTTATGGCATCTGTTCAGAGCTTATTATAGTGCCATGTAGTTAGTCAGGGAGATAAGCCATTGGGCACGACCTTCACAAGGTCCCAGATGCGATGCTAACATCACTGCGTAGTTATCGGATCGATGTTCCAGCAATTTGCGGCCCACTATAGTGCGATGTCAATGGTGAGCATATAAGTCCAATTAATGTCGTTCACCACCAAACTTCCATTGTAACAATTTCTGGCCCGTTACCACATTGGCATTTGCAAACTCACCTGAGTGCAGAAGAAAGCAATAATTGTATCGTGCTTAGAAAATAATACAAGGTGAAACACTGGCCCTTTATAAATGTTGCATCTGGGACCTCGTGAAGGTCATGCCCAATTGTTTATTTTCCTGACTAACCACATGGCACTATAATAAGCTCCAAACAGACACCGGCCCTTTGGACTGGACTGCACTAAAATAATACTCTGTTACTGTCCCATCACCTTCAGAGACATGGGCTATACTGAGTCTCAGAGAAAGTCTGATCTCTGCTAAACCTAGTCTAGCACTAGGATGGATGATCCTGTTGGCTCAGCAAGTTTCCTACACTGTTACTATTCTCACAGTTCATGGGCCGTGTGTTCTTAGCGTATTTGCTGCTATTTATATCAACCTGCCCCTCACAAAAAACAGGAACCACTAAAGCAAAGTCTGTAATACTTAAATGCTCAATGAACTAAAGCCTTGTTTAGAACCAATGACACATTTTTCTTCCCTTTCCTCCTAACCTTTTGCTGATGGTGGCTCATCCTGGGGTACTGGTTCCTCCAGTACTTTACCCAAATGGTCATTCTTCATGTATAACCCTGGGAAGTGAGTATCAGCTGGCCATTTGACAATAGAGAACACAAAAGCTGAGCCCAGTCCAGTCCACACACATGTCCTTACTGAATAATGATCAAAAGTAGGAGACCAAAGCTAAGATCAGCTGAGCTCCATTATGAGCATCATTTGGTCACCACTAACTAACCTTAAATACAACAGATTCCCAAAATGATAAGGCTCCAGTTAAAGTGGGAGCTCTGATTGATTTTTTTTTAATTTCCCCACTCGGCCGACTCCCCTGCCCTATCCTTTGCCCCTAAGGGAAGCTAAAACTAATTGCAGCATACTAACCATTGAGTTCAGCAAACTCGGCACGGATCTGAGACCATCCTGTAAGTATGGTATCACTTTAACTAGTCTTGGTATCTGTGAAAACTGTCATGTTTAAAATTAGACTGTAGTTGATTGAATACCAAATGGTGCTCAACACTGCAGTGCAGATGGTCTCAGTGGACATGACTGTTCAGCCTTGTTATAGCAGTGGTTTTGTTTGGAGGTGCATTGTTAAAAAGAAACTGTCTTTTGTATAGTTATCTTGATATATTATCTTGGAGAGCAGTCTCTGGAGGACATAGACTTCCAAAAACTTTTGACTTAAGTAGTTCATGAAAGTCTGCTGATTATATTTTGAGAAGCTTTAATGAGTCATTGTTTTAACTTTGTATCCCACACCATTTCAATGTATGATCCTCTTTCTCATCCCCACCCCACCAGGTGACAATAGCATGTGATGCAGTCCTTGCTGCAAGATCTCCATACAGAAGACAGAATTCTGATTCATGGGAAGAAGAACTTAAGGACTCAAAACACGAGAACAATCTCCAACAACTGGACAATGGAGTCCGAATCCCACCCAGGTCAGCAACCTTCTCCACACCAAATGTATTGCTGTGACTCAGTTACTCTTCATTTTCCTTTGATCTGAATATTGTTCAGATAGAAAATCATATTTATTTATAAGGGCTTCTTGGTGAAATGATATGTGAAAAATAAGCTGCCATTTAAAATGTGTAATACTTTCCTGCTGTTTCAGTAGCGTTTTCCTTGCATTGTTTTATAGCTGAATTGCCCCAAGAAAGGACTTGCATTTATATAGTGCCTACATGAGCACAGAACACCCCAAAAATGCTTCACAGTCAATGAAGTACTTTTGAAGTATCGTCACTGTTGTAATATGGGAAACGCAACAGCCAATTTGAGCACAGCAAGGTCCCACAAACAGCAATGAGATGAGACCAGATAACCTATTTTAGTGATGTTGGTTGAGGGATAAAGTTGGCCAGGAGAACTCCCCTGCTCTTCTTTAAAAAGTGTCAAAGGATCTTTTACATCCACCTGAGAGGGCAGAAGTGGCCTTGGTTTAATGTCTCATCCAAACGATGGCATCTCTGACAATGCAGCACAGCCTAAATTATGTGCTCAAGTCTCTGGAGTGCAGCTTGAGCTTCCAACTCTCTGACTCAAGACTATTGTCTGCCAAACAATGTTACAATATTCCATCGCTGTCTAAGTACAACTTTATATAACATTGATGAGTTGTGGTACCACCAGAATGCTATTTCTTCAGTAGCCTTTCCTTGAGACTTGACAGTTCCTCACTACCACTGCGGAACTCTAACTGAGATAGGGGTTACTGTATGTGAAGTTATTGATTTATTTTTATGGTTGTGAAAGAGAATTGTATAACTTAGTCACCACTTTTTCATTCATGAGTAATATTGTTTCCTTCAGAAATATACATGGTATTCATCAACTTTGTATATGATATATTTTCATTAAATGATATTAGTCCCTGATGTTCCATAGTGATTGATTACTCAGGTGTTACACAGATACAGCACTGTCAGATTGTTGAATGTATTTCAAGGACTTTCTTGTAATCACAGAGTTATTTTATGAAGTAAGAACCTTTAGTGTTACTTACAGCAGTGTCTTATCATCTCTGGCCCTTTCTTACAGTGGCTGGAAGTGTGCCTGGTGTGACCTGAGGGAGAATCTTTGGCTAAACCTGACGGATGGCTCCATATTGTGTGGGAAATGGTTCTTTGACGGCAGTGGTGGAAACGGACATGCTCTGGAACATTACCGAAGCACAAATTACCCTTTGGCAGTTAAGTTAGGAACCATTACTCCAGACGGTGCAGGTTAGTTCATTCTTTTGAATAATAAGATGTCATTTGACGACCTAGTCTGATAAAATGATAATCTCCCATTTTCTGGCACTTGTTCTGAAGTGGAGTCCTTCGAGTTCTCCAAAATGTATCTCTCTAAAATGCAAGTTGTGTTTTTCATTCTTTTTTGATGGAAGCAAACTGACCAGCCAAGAATGCAGAATAATGTAAGTGTGCAAAGGATTTTAATTTCTAAAAAAAAATTGTACAAGAACCAAAATGAAGAACAGCCAGCTTATTCTATGAATGAGAAAACATTAATGATGAGGTCGTGATGTGCGTTCAAAGTTTTTGTCAAGTGAAATTGCTACATGGTATATTTTCTTCAATGTATAATCTATTTAAATGATGGGCTTAAAGATAAAATTGTTTAAAATCATTTGTTGTGGGGAAGTTATTGAAATCTATAATTAAGGACAGAGAGACTGAGCACTTAGAGAAATTTGAGCTGATTAGAAAGAGCCAACATGGATTTATAAAGGGTAGGTCATGTCTAACAAACCTAATTGAATTTTTTGAGGAAGTATCTAAAGTAGTAGACAGGAAAATGTCTATGGATGTAGTTTATATGGATTTCCAGAAGGCATTCAATAAGGTTCTACATAAGACACTGTTAGCTAAAATTAAAGCTCATGGAATTGAAGCCAAATTATTGACCTGGTTAAGAGATTGGTTAGACGGTAGAAGACAGAGAGTAGCGATAATGGGTTTGTACTCGAATTAGAAGGAAGTGACTTGTGGTGTCCCACAAGGATCTGTGCTGGGGCCTCGACTATTCACTATTTATTAATTACTTAGCTAACACAATAGCGAGATATATATCTAAGTTTGCTGATGACTCAAAGAGTGGTGGTATAGTAAGTAGTGTAGACGGGAGCATAAAATTGCAAAGAAACATTGATAGATTAAGTGAGTGGGCGAAACTGTGGCAGATGGATTTCAATGCAGGTAAGTGCGAGGTCATCCATTTTGGACCAAAAAAGGATAGATCTGAGTATTGTTTAAACAGTGAAAAGCTAGGAACAGTGGAAGTCAAAAGAGATTTAGGGGTCCATGTACAGAGATCACTAAAATTAACTAGTCATGGACAAAAGATAATCAAAATTAGCCTTTATAACTAGAGGGCTAGATTATAAAAGGGAGGAAGCTTTGCTACAGCTATACAAAGCCCTGGTTAGACCACATCTGCAGTACTATATACAGTTCTGGGCACCGCACCTCAGAAAGGATATATTGGCCTTGGAAGGAGCGCTGCAACAATTCACCAGAATATTACCAGGGCTCCAAGCTTAGATTATGAAGAGAGATTACATAAACTAAGCTTGTATTCCCTGGTATATAGACATTTTAAGGGTAATTTGATTGAGGCTTTTAGAATTTTGAAAGGAATTGATAGGGTAGATAGAGAGCAACTTTTTCTGCTGGTGGGGGAGTCCAGGACAAGGGGACGTAACCTTAAAATCAGAGCCAGGCCATTCAGGAGAGAAGTTAGGAAATACCTTCATGCAAAGGATGGTAGAAGTATGGAACTCTTCCCCACAGAAAGCACTAGACTCTAGCTCAATTAATAATTTTAAATCTGAGATCGATAAATTTTTGCTAGACTAGGGAATAAGGGATATGGAGCCAAGACGGGTGGATGGAGTTAAGATACAGATCAGCCATGATCTCATTGAATGGCAGAACAGGCTCGAGGGCTGATTGGCCTACTCCTGTTCCTATGTTTCTTGGTTAATGGAGATCATTACAAATGTCGATGGTGCTTTCATACTCCCATGCCTGTTGTATATCTGTCTGTCTCCACACATGACATGACTTGTTTCTTCCCTTATATTATGACTACTCTGAGTGCCATGAGCTAGTGTGTCAATGTTTAGCTCCAGATCTTCATACAATAGGAGCTCCTGATCTTGTCCAGTTCATTCTGCTTGATTTGTACATCCTGTTGTCAAGTCAAGGAGCATTACTGTAGATGGCCATGGAGAAGTTTGTCTGTGTCTTGATTCACCTGCCTGGGCACCTCAAAAATAAAATTTGTAACAAATGTATCAAACCTGCATCAGGGCAGATGCAGATGGTGAATGTCAAGTTGGTGACAAGCGACAACAATCATCAGAGCAGCAATAGGAGAATGACCTTTTTAGGTTCTATTTTCCTTCCTTTAGTGCACTTTTAGTGTTTGTAACCTGCACAGTGTTTTAAAAAAAAAAATCTAGTCTTGTATCATATTTATATTTTTGTTTACAATGCAGATGTATACTCATTTGATGAAGAGGAGGCAGTACTAGATGCAAATATTGCAGAACACTTGATGCACTTTGGTATCGACATGCTGAAAATGCAAATGGTGCGTAGAAAATGTTACTGCTCACTCTTCATCAGGAAGAATATGTGGTGCTTCTGATCAAGAACAAAATTACTGACCAGTCCTTACTATTTACAGCAGCAAATAGGAGCTGAGACAGTGGAATAAATCAGATAAATTGGCTCATATTTACTGGAATAAACCTATTGAAACAAAGAAAATTGCTCTAAATAAAAGTCACCTTTTGGTGAGTGTTGAAATGGTGGTCAGGAGATGTAACAGTGTCATGTTCCCACCACCCTGTGATGGACTAAAAAGGAAGGTTGAGATGACAAGGCATCTTTCAACAATCCCTTCAGCTTTCACCCTGATTGCAGTCAAAGTGACCTACTTGGCCCTGGTATCTGCTTATTAAAGGGAAGCTCTGGCTAGATTTTCTGCCCATTGACTACGAATTTTACAAAAAAACACTGCACATGCACTGATATATTGCACAGCATGTTGGCACAGAAGTATTTTAAACTTTTCTATACATATATTTTTAAGTAGCTTATAAAAATTGCTTTGATTGTAGAGTTAGAAGGAAGGCTTAAGGCTGGTGGCAACCATATTGTTCTTGTTAGCCACTGACATTTTTCTTTTCCTCTTGTTGGTGAAACCACCAACCAATATAAACACAATGGTTTCATCAGTAGGGTGGGAAATGTGGAGCAAATAGTCACTTTAGAATACAGCTCTGTAGCACAGACAAGGTATTAGTCATCCATTGTAAAAAATGTATCTGTAAAACATCCGTGTAACGGTTAATGTAAGTGGATCGGATAAGGATTTGTGAAAGTGTATTATCAGATGATTGTTTATCACATCTGTTTAACAGTCAGAAAATATTAATCCAGTCAATGATATAAAGCCACGAATCAGTGAGTGGGAGGTGGTCCAGGAATCTGGTATGAAGTTGAAGCCAATATATGGCTCTGGATACACTGGCATCAAGAATCTAGGAAACAGCTGCTACCTCAGCTCTGTTCTGCAGATAATCTTCAGTATCCCTGACTTTCAGAGAAGGTGAGTTTTTCATAGAAGTTTGTGTTCATGTGTAAGACAATGCTGTTTAGAGAGGCATATTTTGGGGCTTTCACTTTATGTAATTTGCTCATTGTAAAATATTCCCTGTCGCCCCATCTCCAACCTCCCTTTTCTCTCCAAAGTCCATGAACGCGCTGTTGCCTCCCAAATCCATGCCCATCTTTCCCGGAACTCCATGTTTGAATCCCTCCAATCAGGTTTCCACCCCTGCCACAGCACTGAAACGGCCCTTATCAAAGTCACAAATGACATCCTATATAACTGTGACCGTGGTAAACTGTCTCCTCATCCTTCTCAACTTGTCTGCAGCCTTCAACACGGTTGACCACACCATCCTCCTCCAATGCCTCTCCTCTCTGTCGTCCAGCTGGGTGGGACTGCACTCGCCTGGTTCCATTCTTATCTATCCAGTCGTAGCCAGAGAATCACCAGCAATGGCTTCTATGCTGCTCCCGCACTGTTACCTCTGGAGTCCCCCAAGGATCTATCCTTGGCCCCCTCCTATTTCTCATCTACCTACTGCCCATCGGCGACCTCATCCAAAAACACATCAGTTTCTACATGTGTGCTGACGACACCCAGCTCTACCTCACCACCACCTCTCTCAACCCCTCCACTCTCTCTAATTTGTCATACTGCTTGTCCAATGAGCAGAAATTTCCTCTAACTAAATATTGGGAGGACCGAAGCCTCAAACTCCATTCCCTAGCCACCGACTCCATCGCTCTCCCTGGCAACTGTCTGAGGCTGAACCAGACCATTCACAACCTTGGTGTCGTATTTGATCCCGAAATGAGCTTCCGACCACACATCCTTACCATCACCAAGACCACCTCCATAACATTGCCCGACTTCAACCCTGCCTCAGCTCATCTACTGCTGAAATCCTCATCCATGCCTTTGTTACTTCTAGACTTGACTATTCCAGTGCTCTCCTGGCCGGCCTCCCATCTTCTACCCTCCATAAACGAGCTCATCCAAAACTCTGCTGCCCGTATCCTAACTCTCACCACGTCCCGTTCACCCATCACCCCTGTGCTTGCTGACCTATGCTGTCTCCTGGTCTGGCGATGCTTCAATTTTAAAATTCTCATCCTTGTTTTCAAATCCCTCCATGGCCTCGCCGCTTCCTATTTCTGTAACCTCCTGCAAACCTACAACTCTCCGAGATTTCCGTGCTCCTCCAATTCTGGCCTCTTGCGCATCCACTATTTTAATCGCTCCACCATTGGTGGCCGTGCTTTCAGCTGCTTGGGCCCTAAGCTCTGGAATTCCCTCCCTAAAACTCTCCACCTCTCTCTCCTTTTTTAAGATGCTCATTAAAACCTACCTCTTTGATTAAGCTGTTGGTCATCTGTCTTAATATCTGTTTATGTGGCTCAGTGTCAAATTTTGTTTGTTAATGCTCCTGTGAAGCATCTTGGGACGTTTTACTATGTTAAAGATGCTATATAAATGCAAGTAGTTGTTGTTGTTTTATATCTACCAGGTCATTATCCCTCTACTTTAAGTAGGACAGGCATGTAGTCTGCCCCAAGACAGCAACTGAAAGGTGCTTCGTACCAGCTTCCCCTTTTTTCTTTGTTTCCCTCTGCAAGGAGATGCTGTAGTCTTTTGTAGGTATCAAAACTAAATTTCTCCCTATGTCATGGCACTAAGCATCAGTACTGTAACACTATTTACCACCATGCTGTCCTGGACAGACAGATTTTTATAGCAATCTTTTAACCAGATTATTTGTCATGTAATTTTTCTATCCATTTTCTAGCCATCCTCAATGGTCAGATTTTTTTTTAACTTTAAAGTAAAAACTGTAATGTGTTCATAAACTTATAACAGATTACATCCATGTGGGTCATTGGGAGTTTATTACATTACTAGCATAGGTCGGGACATAAGAGTGTCTATTTTGATCCTCAAGGGCAACAGCATATAGGTGGTAGGCAAAGTGATACAGATATTCGATGATGATGTCATCACATGTTTAGGCTTTATCTAGATATGTCTCTTGTGCTGTTCGACTTCCTGTAAGTGAGTCCTCGGGCCATGTGAACCGGAGTGTGATTATATGCAAAATATCTGGTAATATAGTATTGCTTAGGAAACCCTCAATATTGGTCCATTTCCCGGTAGATGTTTATTAAAACCTTAAAATAATTTATAGTTCTATATTATTAGGGATGTCTATTTGGACATATTTGAGGGGAATAAGGATACATACAGTGGGAACTGGATGCATCACACTGAGGGGTACTCTCCTGAACGTTGGTGGGAATTCTGCACTCTGAACCACAAACTGACCTGAACATGACTTCTATTAGACATACTTTTAACTAGCACTGGAAGTATTTGATTTCTGTCTGTAAAGAGAAAACTGGTCAATTCCCCACAATTTTTATCTTTCAGTTTGAAGAGTAGAGTTGCACAAAATATTTTGAAAAAAGAACTTGAAGGCATACTAAGCAAGTGTTCAGTAAAGCAAACATATTGGCCCGGATTTTGCGGTCAGTGGCGAAGGAATGGCGCTCTCCTTTCGCCTTGCTGACAGCTGCCCGCGGAGACTTGTTCTAATCCGGCATCTGATCCAGTGTGGCGCCCTCTACAGGGCATCTGAGGCGTGTGTGAGCAGATCAAGAAACAGGGAGGCTCTTCAACCAATCAGGTTGAAGAATCCTCACCGAGCCACACAGAGTCTGAATCAGGAAGTATAAAGCAGGAAGTATAAATGAGATTTAAATCATGTACAGAAAGCGGAGTAAAGATTGAGAAAGACAGATGGGATTAAGAAAGAGAGATAAAATAGAAAGAAGTTTAAAAAAAAAAATTTAAATTTATTTTTTTGTTTTAAATCTCCAACTCTAATTAACTTCTGAAGGAATGAGACTCCACACTTGTAAAATTAAATTTTCGGGGCCAGAGAGGTTGTTTAGCAGTAATGATCACTTACTATGCTGTTAAAAAATTCCTGCATCAGCCCAAACTTTTTCTAGCGTCTTTAGTGGGGAAACTAGTGCCAAGTACCCCAAGTTCACACCATTACAATGACTTAAGTGCAGATTCCATCGGCGAGGACTGTTGCAGCGCAGTCTGTGGAGGAGTGGAGTATCTCTGACAGCAACTTCCGGATTCCCGCGTTTAACTGCACATGTGCAGATGCCAGAAGTTGCTGTCCGATTTTCTCCGTTTTAATAGTGATCGCTGTTCACCTCCCCGTTATTATCTATGCAAAATCCGGGCCATTACAATTTAAAAGCCATAAATACTGTGCACTTGTTCTACAGATACGTAGGAAACCTCCAAAGAATATTTGATTACTCCCCTCTGGATCCAACTCAAGATTTTGAAACACAGATGTAAGTAGCTGTACCAAATGTATTTGTTAACAACGTCAGTAATTTATTCAAAACAAGGCTTTGCATCTTTGTAATTGATTAGCCGAAATCTTCCTTACCTCGGCGAGTCCGGTGCGGCCAGTGTCCCTGGCAGGTCCCAACCCCGCTGTTGGCTCCATTTCGCTGTACAGAACGAACTTGCCTTAATGGGGCCTATTAAGCCCGCCCAGCATGTTACCCAGCCCAATTAGATGGAGCGGGTCTGGTGACGTCACTCATGACGCGTTTTAAGCCGGGATCCTTAAAGGGACCCTGGCCACATTAAATTTTAAGTTCAATCTAACATAGTGTGCGTTGAATCGTTACTGTTCAATCATATAATAAAAGTTATATATGAGTGAAAAAGAAATATTTAAATAAAATTATCATTAAGTAATACGGCTCCATTTACAAATACGATCAAGAACATAATTTAAAAAGTACATTAATTGGGAAGTTATTGGTGCTTTAGTCACAAATCTATAGACTTTTGTATCAGTAACTGGTACAAATAAAAGATGTGTGTGTGTGTATAGGTAATACATAAAATTAAGCAGATTTTAAATGTAATTGTAAAGGTGTGGATTTACAATCTTATGGAAGTTCAGCGGAACAGCTGCGGAATCCCTGACAAACAGTGTAAGTGGTGCTTACAATGTGTTTCTGGGATTTCTGCAGCTCTTCTGTTGAAGTTAACAATGGACAAGTGAGAGAACCTCTGCAGAAATTCACCCGAAAGTCTTAGACTGAAAAAATTAAATGAGTCATATTCAGGGACTGAAAGCAAATTGAACCAGTGGAATGAGTGATGAGAATGAAATTGTTACAGTTGATGACTTGATTTAATGTGTAACTGGACAATCACAGTATACTGTGAGAAAAACCTGACCAGAAACAACACAAACATTTATTTAAATGGCATATGTCATTTTTTATAGTTCAGATCAATTCACTGCAATTACTGTTGACTTGGAAGGCAACAGCCGAGAATGGCCAGTGAAAAATTAACATTTACCAGTAGCTTTTCAAGTAGAACAGAATCTCTATCAATCTGTTAGCTGATGTAATCAACATGTTTTTATTTTGGTTTGTTTTTCATCCTGTCAAGTAATCAGCTGGAGCAATGGCCACGGAACTCACACCTCAGGTTGGCAGACGTGGTTCCCGAGCTGTGTGAATCCCGTGGCCATGCAGGGAAGTTTAAAAAGTAATTGGGGGAAAAAGGCTCTTAAGTGCCTGTAAAGTACTGCATAATGATTTCAATTGGGTCCCCCGCCGCTGCAGGTTGGGTCGGCTCCACGATGACAGATGCGCTTGTAGGACAGGCGTGTAGGATTGAGTTGACCGGGTTCCCAACCCGCTGTCAGAAAAAAACAACTTTCCCACCTGGCTCGCGCCCGCTACCACCCCGGAAAATTCAGCCCATTGTGTTTCGTGGGAGCAACATTGCTCACATAAAATAGGCAAGAAAGTCACAGAACAATTCATAAGCACATAGATCAGTAGAAATGTTTTCAAATTATTGTGTATAAGATGTCCACCTTTTACAAAGATTTTGCTGATTGATAGCTAGTTCTGTTTGCATTGTGAACAACAGAAATTTAAAAATATTTTTAAATGGTGACTACTGACACATAACTGTTCTTGCTATAACCTGCAGTAAAATTATTTTGAGATGATAGAGCAACTTGAGTCACCCAGATTTGGATATCTGATTTTTATAGTGTCCTTGGCTAGAAATGTTGCGGAATGGCTACCTGTGAATTTATAATATTGAATATGTGTGAGGTAAAGTGGTGATTTATTGTGTTGTGAAAGAGGGTAGTCTAGAGATTAGTTCATTGACTTAATAAGATGGCCCAGTCACGGTATGAGAATTGAACAGTGGGTAAGAGGGTGAAAAAACTGTCATTGGGGATGAAATTTCACAGGTTGCAAACCTGGCAGTTACATTTGGATCACACCCGCCAATGCCCTCCAGTGCTAGAGTTTGTGGGGTCAGTTGCAGGGCACCTCATTACCATGGGACAGGCAGGCACAATTGCTGTTTTGGGCACATTTCTGGTACCAGCCTGCCTAGGGATGGGGTGGGATTGCTCAGGCCCACCCCTGCCTCTGCCCTCTTCTCATCGTATGCCTTGTAAGGGGCAGATGAAGGCTCCGCCCCTTGCAAGGCAAGCAGGAAACTCTCAAACTCCAGATCTTTGGGTGGTTGGGCTGGTGACTCAGCAGGAGTTACAGAAGAACACTGGCAGAGCACCATGAGGAATTACCTGATACAATAGCAAAATACTGCGGATGCTGGAAATCTGAAATAACAACAGAAAATGCTGGAAACACTCAGCAGGTCAGGCAGTATCGAGGAGAGAGAAACACAGTCAACGTTTCGGGTCGAGGACCCGTCGTCAGAACTGGAAAAGATTAGAGAAGAGAGATTTTTAAGCAGGGGCATGGAGGAGGGGAGGAAAGAACCAAGGGAAGGTCTGTGATAGATGGAAGGCAGGAGAGATTGACTGACAAAAGGGATGATGGTGCAAGGCAAAAGGAGATGGTAATGGGACAAGTTAAGAAACAAAAGATGACTCTAGATGAGGTGTGAATGGTGATGGCAGAATCATTTAACAGCTACCATGTGAGAAAACAAGAGGAAAAAAATATATAGGGGCCAAGGTTATAGTCTGAAATTGTTGAACTCGATGTTAAGTCCAGAAGGCTGTAAAGTGCCTAATCAAAAGATGAGGTGTTGTTCACTATGGACGTCCAATCCCTCTACACCTCTATCCCCCACCAGGATGGCCTGAGGGCGCTCCACTTCTTCCTTGAACAGAGGCCCAACCAGTCCCCATCCACCACCACCCTCCTCCGCCTGGCTGAACTTGTTCTCGCATTGAACAACTTCTCCTTTGACTCCACTCACTTCCTCCAAATTAAAGGTGTTGCTATGGGAGCCCGCATGGGCCCGAGCTATGCCTGCCTTTTTGTGGGATATGTGGAACATTCTTTGTTCCAGTCCCACTCAGATCCCCTCCCTCACCTCTTTTTCCGGTACATTGATGACTGTATTGGTGCCGTTTCCTGATCTCGCCCTGAACTAGAAAATTTCATTCACTTTGCTTCCAATTTCCACCCTTCCCTCACCTTCACATGGTCCATCTCTGACTCTTCCATTCCCTTCCTCGACTTCTCTGTCTCCAATTCTGGGGATAGGCTATCGACAAACTTTCACTATAAGCCCACTGACTCCCACAGCTACCTGGACTACACTTCCTCCCACCCTGCTTCCTGTAAGGACTCTATTCCATTCTCCCAGTTTCTATGTCTCCGCCGCATCTGTTCTGACGATGCCACCTTCCATACCAGTGCTTCCGGTATGTCTTCCTTTTTCCTCAACCAAGGATTCCCCTTTACCATGGTTGACGTGGCCCTTGACTGTGTCCGTTCCATTTCCCGCACTTCTGCTCTCACCCCTTCCTCTCCCTCCCAGAACCACGATAGGGTTCCCCTTGTCCTCACCTTTCACCCTACCAGCCTCCACATTCAACGGATCGTCCTGTGCCATTTCCGCCACCTCCAACGTGATCCCACCACCAAACACATCTCCTTCCCCCCGCTTTCAGCATTCCGAAGGGACTGCTCCCTCCGCAACACCCTCGTCCACTCCTCACTCAATCACCCCCAACACCCTTCCCCTTCGCCCGGCACCTTCCCGTGCAAACGCAGGAGATGCAAAACCTGCCCTTTTACCTCCTCCCTTCCCACTGTCCAGGGCCCCAAACAGTCCTTCCAAGTGAAACAGCGATTTACTTGTACTTCTTACAATTTAGTATACTGTATTCGCTGCTCGCGATGCGGTCTCCTCTACATTGGGGAGACCAAACACAGATTGGGTGACCAATTTGCGGAACACCTCAATGCTGCTTGACCTGCTGCGTGTTTCCAGCATTTTCTGTTGTTATTTCTGAGGAATTACCTTTTAGCCATTTGGTTTGTCACTAAAGTAATAATTTAATATTGGGCTTCTGAAGAGTGGGAAAATAATTTTACGCCGTTTAAAAAAATAAATGGAAATGAGAATTGTAAAAAGGTTGCATTAAGGTGCCAACTCATCATGGGTGTTTTGTACAAAGTCTAGTTTTGCAAATGTTGCACAGTAAGAAATCTGAATAAATAGATTGTTGAAGATAACTTCTGACTTAGAATCATAGAATGGTTACAGCACAGAAGGAGGCCATTCGGCCTGTCGAGCCCATGCTGGCTCTCTGCAAGAGCACTTCAGCTAGTCCCACTCCCCACCCTTTCCCTGTAGCCCTGCAATTTTTTTTCCTTCTGGTACTTATCCAATTCCCTTTTGAAAGCCACGATTGAATCTGCCTCCACCATCCTTTCAGGCAGTGCATTCCAGATCATAACCACTCGCTGCGTAAATTTTTTTCCCCTCATGTCGCCTTTGGTTCTTTTGCCAATCACCTTAATTCTGTGTACTCTGGTTCTTGACCCTTCTGCCAATGGGAACAGTTTCTCTCTATCTACTCTGTCTAGACTTCACTTTTCAACATGGGCATAATTCTTTTGATCATGATTGGGGGAAAATGTCATCATTTGTCTTCGTCAGCTCTCTCATGATATTATAGGCATCAAGATAATCTTTTATTCCAGATGGCTGGTGCAGCTGTGATCAATTGAAATTTGCCCTAAAATGTACTTTAACATTTTTTACCACTGTGTTCAAAATTTCCTTTTTCTTTAACTTTGAAAACATCAGAAATAAATTCTAAAAATTTGTTGGGAATGCAGCTTTATGTGAAGCTTGGTAGTGCTCAAAGTGATGTGATTGCTTCCTAATGACAAGATCTCACATTTTGGTCCCAGACCTACCTGGCACTGAAATTTACCCATTTGTTTGTTTCATTTTGTCTATTCACAATCAGACCACTGGATGGAGCACCTCTCAGAGCAGATATAGACCAGCTTGCGTCACTTAATGGCACCTCATCCAGCCAGAGTGGCCTTGATATTTGCCCATATTGTCCCACAGCTATAGTCTCTTGTCACCCTGATGTGCCATGTACTATTTATTTTCTTATAAAGAGATAGCAGAGGCAGACACCTGACCTACTCTATACTTTCAGCAATACCACTCCAAAATTTGTTGCACTTTTTTTCTTCCACTCTTACCCCATGCTTAGCACCTCCCCAGAACTTGTGTAGGTCTTTGCAAATCATAAATGTGACCTTGCACCCTACTAGTAGGCGATGCAGCCTGTTGATGCACTGCATTAGTGGGCTGCCTCAGAATATTGGAACATGATTGTATTCACATGGAATAAAAATTGTGTAAGACCATTTTGCATTGGAAGCAGCATTTGGAAATAGCACTACAAAGAACACAGCAAGATAAGAAAACGTGTACTACTTGTAGATAATTGAACTGAACACTCTGATTTTGTACAGGGCCAAGCTGGGACACGGACTTCTCTCCGGCCAATACTCCAAACCTCCAGTGAAATCTGAGGTTATTGAACAGGTGGTGAAAGAGGAATACAAGGTATTTGATTGCCTGTGTGCTAGCTTGATGATGCGGAGATGCCGGTGTTGGACTGGGGTGGACAAAATTGAGAGGTCGCACAACACCAGGTTATAGTCCAACAGTTTTATTTGAAATCACAAGCTTTCGGAACTATCGCTCCTTCACCTGAGGAAGGAGCGATAGTTCCGAAAGCTTGTGATTTCAAATAAAACTGTTGGACTATAACCTGGTGTTGTGCGACCTCTCAATTTTGCTAGCTTGATACCTAGGTATGTCATGGAGGATGTACAAAGAACACTAACCGGTTTCACACCATGTTATATCCCATGGTGGCAATCCTAATGGTAGAATGTTGTATGGCCATTGTGTGACATTGACACAGATTTAGGCTCGACACAAGCAATTATACTTTCAGTACTCCAGATAGAAGTGGGATCCCACACCCGAGAGTTAATAAAATCTTCTGGAATTTATTTTAAAGATTTTTGGAAGCAACTTGTGGACGAACTTGGTGCCAAAAATACTCTGTCATTCCACTGCACATTCGCTACAACTCCAGCAGGACTGGAACTAGACCAGGATCCAGATGTGCTGAGTCTCAGACTGGCATTGAGGATTCTGTCGGGTCTTGTAAGGAGTACCCTTACCAAGCCAGTAGAAGGGGACAGGGCCAAGGGTTAGGACTCCCTATGTTGGGACTTATGTCCCTGGCTTAGGAGCAGATTGGGCAGGATTGGCAGCTGGTATGCCCAGAGAGGAGAGATGCTATACTGCGAAGCGTGCATGTGGGCTTCACCTGAGGGTTCAGGCCAGGATTGTTGCTTCTTGGATCCTTGAAGAGGAACCCCAATATTCTTTATTAAATTAATGCATTTCTAAAAGTGGCTCCTTAACCAAGGGGGTTGCTGGGGAAACTTTGCACTGACTACCCCCCTTGAACAGGCATAGAGCACTATATATTATGGCTCTGGGGGTGTGGGGGGGGGGGAAGGCAGGCACCTAAGATGGACCCACGGAGGTGCGGGCATCTGTCTTTAGAATGCAGAATAGGGAACCTTCCCCTGACTCAGGAAAGTCCACTGGGGTCAGAGGCTGTCTGAGTAGGATCCAGGCGTAAATCACTTGTCTGCAGATTTTCAGGGTTCTTAGGATTGTGGAGGTTAACAAAATTAGATTTGATATCTGGCAGTATTCTTGCACTGTAATGCTTCTCCCTTCAATTGCAAACTGATCACTTTCACAAACATTTTAATTGGTTAGCTTTAAGTCACAGTGCCATTTGAGTTTTTTGCTCTGCATATCTATCCAGACTGAGGTTTCATGCTTGCTGTGAGCCAGCCCATTTGATTGGAAGTTGTTGATTGATTGCAATTACACACTTTACCTCTCCCTTGTGTAGAAATGTATAATTTAATCGATGGCTGTTTCCGTCAGTGCTACGGTTCCATGTTTGCCATGTCTGCTAATCTCTGGCTGTCTTAATCTTCATTAGTTCAGTTCAGATAGGCTTATGGAAAAGTTAATAAAGATTGAGTGCTAATTTATCAATGTGAGTTGGTATAGTTTCTGGGAATAAGAATTGTAGTGTGGCCAGCAGTAGTTGGAGGGAGAAACTGGCAATGTATAATAAATTGTGAAGGAATTTGTTTAATTATACTGATGCCATGCACAGCAAATAAAAATATTTCCTTGACTAGGGGCCTTGCATTGTAACTTTGAGGTGCTTTAAATCAGTGAATCAAATTTTGGTTAAAACATTTTTTTTTTTAAAGTAAAGTTAGTGGCTATTTCCACACTTGAGTAAGTCTCTTATTTAATAACTCCAACCTACCTCCCTCTGAACTTGCAGCACTCCGTTCTCTCAGATCCAACCCCAACATTGTCCTTAAACCGGCTGACAAGGTTGGCGCTGTTGTTGTTTGGCGAACCGACCTCTACCTTGCAGAGGCTCAACGCCAACTCTCTGACACCTCCTCCTACTTCCTCCGGACCAAGACTGTCACTGACCACCTCATCTCCTCTGGGGATCTTCCCTCCACGGCCGCCAACCTCATAGTTCCCCAACCCCGCACAGCCCGCTTCTACCTCCTTCCCAAGATCCACAAACAGGACTGCCCTGGTAGACCCATCGCTTCAGCCTGTTCTTGCCCCACGGAACTGATTTCTTCCTATCTCAACTCTATTTTTTCTCTACTTGTCCATCTCTTCCCACCTACATGCACAACTCTTCCGACACCCTCCGCCACATTAACAGTTTCCAGTTTCCTGGCCCCAACCGTCTCCTTTTCACTGGATGCCCAATCCCTCCACACCTCCATCCCCCACCAGGACGGCCTAAGGGCGCTCCGCTTCTTCCTTGAACAGAGGCCCAACCAGTCCCCATCCACCACCACCCTCCTCCACCTAGCTGAACTTGTTCTCACATTGAACAACTTCTCCTTTGACTCCACTCACTTCCGCCAAATTGAAGGTGTTGCTATGGGAAACCCCATGGGTCCTAGCTATGCCTGCCTTTTCGTGGGATATGTGGAACATTCTTTGTTCCAGTCCTACTCAGGGTCCCCTCCCTCACCTCTTTTTCTGGTACATTGATGACTGTATCGTTGCCATTTCCTACTCTCGCCCTGAACTAGAAAATTTCATTCACTTTGCTTCCAATTTCCACCCTCCCCTCATCCTTCACATGGTCCATCTCCGACTCTCCCGTTCCCTTCCTCGACTTCTGTCTCCATTTCTGGGGATAGGCTATCAACAAACATCCACTATAAGCCCACTGACTCCCACAGCTATCTGGACTACACTTCCTCCCACCCCGCTTCCTGTAAGGAGTCTATTCCATTCTTCCATTTTCTCCGTTTTCGTCGCATCTGCTCTGACGATGCCACCTTCCATACTAGTGTTTCCGATATGTATTCCTTTTACCTCAACCGAGGATTCCCCTCTACCATGGTTCGACACGGCCCTCGACCGTGTCCGTTCTATTTCCCGTACTACTGCTCTCACTCCTTCCCCTCCCTCCCAGAACCACGATTGGGTTCCCTTTGTCCTCGTTTCACCCCACCAGCCTCCACATTCAATGGATCATCCTCTGCCATTTCCACCACCACCAAACACATCTGCCCCCTCCCCTCCCCTTTCAGCATTCCGAAGGGACCGCTCCCTCCGTGATACCCTGGTCCACTCCTCAATCACCCCCAACAACCCCTCCCCTTCCCACGGCACCTTCCCGTGCAAGCACAGGAGATGCAACACCTGCCCTTTTACCTCCCCCCTTCCCACTGTCCAGGGCCCCAAACACTCCTTCCAGGTGAAACAGCGATTTACTTGTTGTACTTGTCATTTAGTATACTGTATTTGCCGCTCACGATGCGGTCTCCTCTACATTGGGGAGACCAAAAGCAGATTGGGTGACCGCTTTGCGGAACACCTCCGTTCAGTCCATAAGTGTGACCCCGAGCTTCCGGTCGCCTGTCACTTTAATTCTCCGCTCCACTCCCACTCTGACCTCTCTGTCCTCGGCCTCTTACACTGTTCCAGTGAAGCTCAACGTAAGCTCGAGGAACAGCACCTCATCTTTCAGCCTTCTGGATTCAATTTCAGACCATAACCTCTGCCCCTATTTGTTCAGACGGCAGCTGTTGATGATTCTGCTGTTCCCATTTACACCTCTTCTAGACTCATCTTTTGTTTCTTTACTTGTCCCGTTACCATCTCCTTTTGCCTTGCACTATCATCCTTTTTGTCATTTAATCACTCCTGCCTTTCACCCTATCACAGACCTTCCCTTTTGTTCTTTCCTCCCCTCCCCCTTTCCCTGCCCCCGCACTTGCTTAAAATCTGTTACATCTCTAACTTTTTCCAGTTCTGACGAAAGGTCATCGACCTGAAACGTTAACTCTGTTTCTCTTTCCACAGATGCTGCCTGACCTGCTGAATATTTCCAGCATTTCCTGTTTTTATTTAACTCTCTTATTTAATCACTTTATGTTGGATTCCTGGAGGAGGTAGTCTCGCTCCGCTTCACTTTGGAGTTAATTTGGGCCTTGGCACCTGATTTACATTCACAGTTGATCATCAGTGCAAAGTGGTTTCGGCTTTACATCGATGCTAAATTTGTGGAGTGTGAATGTACCCTAAATTTAATTTCTTAACATTTACAGCTGTATGAACATGAGAAAGGCCATTCAGCCCATTAAACTTATCCCTCTATAATGGGTTAGGTGTTTACTTTTGTTCCTAATTCAGGCTTGTCTGACACAATGGGCTGGATTTTCACTGACCCGTGGAGTCGGGTTTGGAGGCGTGCGGGGGGTTAAAGTTGCAGATTCGGGGGTCCCGACCCCATCCCGCCCCCAACCCGCCTCCATGCGAGTTTCGCTGGCGGCGGGTACCCGACCTGTGCTGGGACCTGACTCCCCGAGGCGGGAAGGGGATTAGTGACAATTAACTGCCTGTTAACAGGTAGTTAACAGGCAGTTTTTTGCCTAATCCCTATTTTAATCGCTGAAATGTGGGCTTCCCGACAGGTGCCAACCACGCCAAGTTATCGGGGCGGACCGTGGGTCTGCAGGGGTTGGAGGGGTCGATATGTCCGGTGGGCAGGTGAGTGATGGGTGCATGTGTGCAGAGGTAAGTGTGTAAGGTAAGTGCAAAGTGTGGGAAAAAGTTTTACTTACCTTAACTTCCTCCTGCAGGTGTCAGCCCTTCAGTTCTCGGGAGTCAGAAATCTCACCGGCACAGAAAGCAGAAAAGCCGTGGTGCTGTCAAAAACTGCAGCCTTCTGTTTTCTGTGCTGGAATGATTTCTAACTCAGCCTGAGAGGAAGGACTCAAGTTAGAAATCATATTGTCAGTGTTTGACAGCTTCACAGAGCTGTCAAACGTTGATATTTCATCTGTCAAAAGCTCTTGACAGATGAAATGTCAATCTGTGACGTCACCTGTTGCCGGGTGGCCCTTAATTGGCCTGCTGAGCCCACTGGGCGGGCTCAACAAGGTCAATCAAGGGAAAATACAGTGGGTTGGCCACAAGTCGATGGAGGTGGGACTGCAACCCAAAAAGTGGGATTCACGACACCAACCCGACCCCAGTATCAAAATCCAGCCCAATGTAATGATTGGATAATTTCTGATTAGCTCAGTAATGTTTCAAAATATCTACATTAATGATTTCATTCTCTTGAAGTTGGGCACCAAAAATGTGCAACAAGTGCTGAGGGTATTTTCCCAGTTCTAATATAGGCACAAATATAGACTGGATTATTTATGGAAATGAGGCCTATCAAATGTGTAAACAGTTAGGGTAGCCATACAGTTTCAAATCGATTGAATTTGACTTGCAAATGTTTCTCAAATTTTAATACTTCCCATAGCTATTCAAACACTGGATAGTTAATTCCTTTTTAATTTCTTTTAGGAGTTTGATTTTTTTAAAATATATTGCTCCATTCTATTTAGAGTCTTAAACCTTGATTTTACCTCTGTCCACCGGGGGGAACTGTGTGTGTGGGCATTTAAAATCATGTTTGGGTACTTGGCACACCATTCCTGAACTGTTCACGCCAGTCGCCATTTTAACGTGATTTATCCCCCCCCCATTCGGCACAGGCAAGCAAGATGTAAAAGTCATGCTCGGATGACGTTGTCCAGACCTGTACGCCATTTTAATCTAAAATCAAATCCTCACCCAGTGCCGTACCTGGCGGGATTGGTGCGTAGCAGCTCCTGAAAGTGTATCAAAAGGGAGCTCTCAGCTTCAGCTCCCTGGATCAGAGGATCTTTTTGCTCTTTGGTTTGCTAGGAGATTTTCCAACTTACAGATTGCTTTTTCACAATTTTCTGCCTGCCGCTACTGCATTACTGACTTAAACCTGTACTTTACTCCTGTCTGAACAAGTGGAGCTTGAATATGCTTCACCATTCCTATGGAATGAAAGGCTGCAGGTTTGTGACCACAATTCAACAAGGAGTGAGCTTCCAATCGGGAGGAAGTGCTGAATGTAGGGAAGGAGGTTCAGCAGTGAAGTGAATGTGGGCTCTCCTCACATTTTCGAGGAGCCAGATTTGAATTGACAATGGCAGAGGCCTGGAAGCAGGTGGCCTGCTGGCCCTCTTGGATAAGGAATGGTGTATATAACATGATGAGACCTTGGCATTGAGGGAAAGCAAATCAAAGATAATGTTTGTATAATTTTTTTTTGCCTTACCTATGTGGAGGTAAATTTTAAAGCCCATTCTTAATAAGCAAATTACTGCAGTTCAGCTAGACATTGATTGACCGGTGGGTGGGGCAGTTCAGGTGCTTGAGTCACCATCTACTGCAATGAAGTATTAACATTTTACAGGAACAGGAGTAAGCATTCAGCCACTTGAGCCTGTTCCACCATTCAGTTAGATCATGGCTGATCTGCACCTCCACTCCATTTACCTTCCTTTGTTTCATGCTGCTAAGATTTGACACAATAACAAGTTTCTGACTCTGTTTTGTTAATTGCAGCCTCAGCAACAAGGGATGGTGCCCAGAATGTTTAAAGCCTTGGTTGGAAAAGGACATCCAGAATTTTCATCTAATCGGCAACAGGATGCACTGGAATTCTTTTTGCACTTAATCAACCTTGTAGATGTGAGTCTCTAAATGGCAACAACTGTTTGTCCTTTTCTCAGTCTCAAACATTGGTTCTAATAGGTTTGGTCTGGATGCTCCCAGCTCTCTTGCTGATGGATAGCTCTATTAAACAAAGAAAGAAATGCACCTGTTACTAGGCAACATGTAATGCCAACTTTATCTTTAACACACTACTGCTTTTAGTTCAGTTTAGATACAATAATTCAATCTTGAAGCTCTATTCCATTTAATCTTCTGAAAACTAGAGTTCATACAAACTTCCAATCTCATAAAGTGTGGTTCATCTATTCCACGCTATCAGGTTTTCAGTTCCTTATCCAAATGAAAAACATTTTGTTTTAAATTTAACTTTCAAAGCATGCCTCGTGATCTTCAACACAACGCTTAATTGAAATGGAACACTGTACATAGATAATGTGTAAACTATTTCCAACAATGAACAGCACTATTTTCTTTTTTATTAAAATTAAGAAAAAGCATGCTAATATTTAATTCAACACCATGTAAAAATGCACAATAAAGACAAATTTATTTGAGTAAAACAAACACGTTTCAATTGTCACACTTAGGCTCTTCAAGGCTTGCACATGATATGAGATGACCTTGGGTCATGTTTCAAAAACTTAACGGCCCAGAAATTGATCTCGCTCTGTTCCCGTGGGGGTAAGGAGCAGGCGCGATCTCTCACTCCGCGTTGGCTTTTTCAGATCCAGCTCGCACGAACTTGATGTTCTAGACATCAGCTGGGCAGTGCTTGCGTATCCCACCGGCGTAGTGAATTCGTGCGAGCTGTGGGATCACGTGACTCAGTTAGAGCCAATGGCAGCACACCATCTTCCATTCATAAGTTTCACATACGTGCTGTGAAACCTATGAATCTTACACCCCCCCAAAATAACAGCTAAACCTCAATTAAATAAAAAAAAAACATCACATTAATAAAATAAGTATAGTTAAATAAATTAACCATTTTAAATAAAAAATTAAATTTTTGAAAAAATTTAAAATCTTTTAAAAAGTTATAAAAATAAACTTACCTGTCTTTAAAGTCTCTAAAAAAGATATACCTGTTAAAAAAAATTCAAAATAATACTTAATTCACTACTTACCTTGTTAAAAGTGGGTCTTACTCCTTTTTTCATTTCTAAAATCTTCCGTCCTTACCTGCGCGTCCAAAGCACTAAGTGCACAGCGTGCGCGCAGCCTGTAGCGCGCACACGGTGCACCGAGGAACCGCCCCCTTTTCCAAAGACCAAGTGCCGGTTTTCAGCGCATGCGCAGTGCATGCAGAAAACCGGCAATTGGAGAGAGAATACGCGAGAGTACGCAGTGCGTACTCTCGCGTAGCGGCATCAATTTTTGGCCCAACATGTCTGTCTGCATACAACCTGGGAATAACTTCATACCATTGCATTGCTGATTTTCCAGTGTTACCATTCTATTTGTTGTTTGGCAGATAAAAGAATAAGGGGGAAAAATTGGGTTGATTTGCGCCTCACGCTAGCGCCCAGGCACGACGCCGCTAACACCTCCCGACCTATCGCCGGACGATATGTCCGACAGGATCAGGGGGCGTTTTTGCAGCAGCGGCGGCGGTAGTTAAAGGGGCAGGTGTCAGGTGGCCATTTTTTTTGGCTGACTGCCAGCATCTGCCCCCTTCCCATTTTTTTCTCTGGGTGTTGGCCGCGATCGTTTAGCCCAGCACTCCTCTTGAGTGCCCAGCTGTTTTCACGGCACCCCGCTCCCCAGTGGTCCAGCAGGGCCCCGGTGCGCGCCGTGCTAGGCCCCTCCCCTTTAATCAGGGAAGGAGGCCTGCAATGACGTGGTGCTACGTGCCGATGCGCGTGGCGCTGTTGCACGTAGCCCCGCGATCTTCAGTTGTAGCGCCCCAAGAAGGTGGTGGCGCTCTTCCAGTAGCGCTCCACCTCCTGCTTGGGGCGCTACTAATGAATTTCCAGCGGAGGGGCGCCATCTTTTTCGGGGCGCGATAATTTGCGCCCCGGCGATGTTAGCACCCCAAAAAGGGTGCCACCCAATTTTTCCCCCAAAGAATGTTGCTCTCCAAAATACTAATCGAAACAGAGTTCTTTAAGAAGTGAATTAAAATATTTACTAGTAAATTTACTTGGAGAAGCATGGATTAATAAGGGACAGCCAGTACGGATTTGTTAAAGGTGAATCATGTCTGACTAACCTGATTGAATTCTTTGATGAAGTAACAGAGAGGGTTGATGAAGGTAGTGTAGCAGATGTTGTATATGTGGACTTTCAAAAGGTATTTGATAAAGTACCACAGAACAGACTTATTCAGAAAATAGAAGCACGTGGGATTAAAGGGACGGTGGTGACTTGGTTATGTAATTGCCTCAGGGACAGGAGGCAGAGAGTAGTGGTGAACGGATGTTTTTCTGACTGGAAAGAAGTATACAGTGGAGTCCTCAAGGATCGGTATTGCTTTTCCTCTTGTGTGTGTACATAAATGACCTGGACTTGGGTATAGCGAGTACAATTTCAAAGTTTGCGGATGATACAAAACTTGGCAACATAGTAAACAGTGAGGAGGACAGTAACAGACTTCAGGAGGACATAGACAGACTGGTGAAATGGGCAGACACATGGCAGATGCAATTTAATGTGGATAAGTGTGAAGTGATGCACTTTGGGAGGAACAATATGGAGAGGCAGTGTAATCTAAATGGTACTTTTTGAAGGGGGTGCAAGAACAGAGGGACATGGGGTGCATATTCATAAATCTTTGAAGGTGGCAAGTTGATAAGGCGGTTAAGAAAGCATTTGGGATACTTGACTTTGTAAATAGGGGCATTGTTTTTATCTTCAATTAAGTCATGACCTTTACAAATCACTGTTTCGGTCTCAGCTGGAGTATTGTGTCCAATTCTGGGCGCCACATTTTAGGAAGGATGTCAAGGTTTTAGACGGGGTACAGAGGAGGTTTACCAGGATGATACCAGGGATGCGGGACTTCAGTTATGTGAAGAGATTGGAGAAGCTGGGTCTGTTCTCCTTACAGCAGAGAAGGTTAAGAGGAGACCTAATAGAGGTATTCAAAATTATGAGGGGTTTTGATAGAACAAGTAGGGAGAAACTGTTTACTCTGGCAAGTGGTCAGTAACCAGAGGTCATAGATTTAAAGTAATTGGCAAAAGAACTAGAGGGGAAATTAGGAGACCTTTTCACACAGAGGGTTGTTGAGATCTGGAACGCACTCTTTGAAGGGGTGGTGGAAGCAGATTTCATAGGAAATTTCAAAAGATAATTGGACATATACTTGAAGAGGACTATTTTGCAGGTTCATGGGGAGAAAGCTGGGGTGTAGGACTAAATTGGACAGCTCTTTCAAAGAGCCAGAACAGGCACGATGATCTCCTTCTGTGCTATAAGATTCCGTGATTCTAATTTAAAAAAAATCTGTAATGCTTGGATTAAAAGTTTCCCTCCATTTAGATGTGCTGCTGACTCTTATGAAAATAGCCATTTTCATTCAATGCTCTTATAACCTCCTGTGCATCCCAGAGAAACAACAATGGCTCAGATGATCCCAGTGAAGTCTTTCGTTTTATGGTAGAAGACCGAGTCCAATGTTGCCAGTCCAGGAAAGTCAAGTACACACAGAGAGTCGACTACATCATGCAACTTCCTGCTGTCCTGGTGGCTGCTAGTAACAAAGGTACATATATATCATGGTGCTTATATTGGGCTTAGGGTAACACATGAGAAAACAAGAGGGACTGTAAATGATTGAAGGATTCTCCACTCACTACACTCACACGGGCGTCAAAGAACTTGCTAACTGTTGCATTTTGTTTTTGAAAAAATCTGGAACAAAATTATTTTGGTTATAATTAAAAAAAAAGACATTTAATAACTTAAAATTGAAATATTTGAAATAATGTTTTTAATTGATTTGTTTGAATTATGAACTTTTGTTTAGCATAGATCTGATTTTTGATCACTTTACCAAATACTGTTTTTTAGACAAGTGGGAAATACGAAGAATTACTTTATTTATTCCATAAATTTGTGCAATAACTTGTCCCAGCTGAAACAAAACTGCAGAATACAGGACTGAGTGTGCTGTATACTATAGCCATTGTGTGTATTGATAGTACGGAGATTAATATTGTGTAGTTGCTGCTTAACTTGAATTAACACTTCCGTAACTGGCCACTGAGAGATGTGCAAAAACAGTGCAGATGACTGTCCTTTACAGAAGTACATTTTTTTTTGATTCCCTGTGGGCAGCATCTGGGCTCCTCCTCTGAGGACCCGACTGACATCTGGAACTCCGTGTGGAGGAACAGGAACACGACAATTGTCAAAATGCCTCTGTAATTTAGACGGCTACCTTAACAAACCTGGGCATAACTTTATACTACAAAAATCCAGTTATGGTGGGAGAATTTATACAATCACAGTATTTCTTACATTTTGCATGCATGCAAAATGGTGCAATAGTTTATAATAATAGTTGAAGATGCATAACTTTATTTTGAGAGAGCTTGTCTAGCGACTCAGTTGTGCCTATGGAATTGGATGGTATTAGGAGTACCTTCAGACTACATTCTGAAAACTAAGGGGAACTTTTTATCTATTCGTTCATGGGATGCGGGTGGCGCCGGCAAGGCCAGCATTTATTGCCCATCCTTAATTGTCCTCGAGAAGGTGGTGGTGAGCCGCCTTCTTGAACCGCTGCAGTCCTTGTGGTGAAGGTACTCCCACAGTGGTGACTTTGTTGTAGCGGTTTGCTACAACTGAGTGGCTTGCTGGGCCATTTCAGACGGCAGTTAAGAGTCAACCACATTGCTGTGGGCCTAGAGTCACATATAGGCCAGGCAGCAGGTTTCCTTCCCTAAAGGACATTAGTGAACCAGATGGGTTTTTACATCAATCCAGTAGTTTCATGGTCACCTTTACTGACACTAGCTTTTTCATTCCAGATTTATTTAATTAACCGAATTTAAATTCCCCAGCTGCCGTGGTGGAATACCTCTAATTATGATATAAACATTAAATAACATTACTTGTGAATGTTTTTTAACATGTAATTTTTCAGTAAAATTTAAAAAAAAGTCATAATGTTATTTCCCAGAGGAGCTTATAGCGTATGAAACAAAGAGGCGAGAGGCTGAGATAGCAAAGAGGCCTTTACGAGAGGTTGTCCGAGCCAAGATTCCATTCAGTGCCTGCCTTCAAGCCTTTCAAGAGCCAGAAAACGTCAATGACTTCTGGAGCAGTGCACTCCAAGCGAAGTCGGCAGCAGTAAAGTAAGTGGGCTGTTGGCAGGTTTTGTTACCTGTACTAGTTTATGAAGCAGGATATCTGTTATGACTAAGGCAGTAAATTGAGCCATTCACTAACTTTCCTTGGTCATACTTGTACGTGGGCCTCGGGGGAAACAGACAGCTGAAGTGAGGTGAGGACTGCTAGATAGAACAGATAAGTGCATTTCCAGCACTGCTTGTGGGCCAGGAGGAGCAGGAAAGCTCCCTCCCCCCCGCCCCCCACCTCCGGCCCATCAAGCTACCCAATGATCGGACCTCCTCACACCCTATGATCCGATGCCCTCCCAAGTCGCGATCTCCTCCCTGGTCCCCCTGCGATCTCCTCCCCGACCCTGTTGTGATGCCTCCATATGGTTGAAAAGCCTACTAATACTGTCAAAACATGAAAATTGGCCAATAATGGATGAGGTACTGGTGGTTACCAGCGCCTGTGGAACCTTATCCCAGCAAGTTGTCAATGTCTTCACTATCACTACTGATTGCCTACTTCACCAGTGGGAACACGGCGGTGCGTATGTGACACTTTCAGCCTTCTCTGTCTTGCGCGTAGTGCCATGCAGTGTGGAAGCCTAAGTTGAGCTTTTTTAAGTCCCGCATGACTGCATGAGTCTAAGTTGTTTTTGGTCAGCCTCGAGGTCTACGCCAATCTAGAGGGAACCTTGATCAGGATGCCTGCAGGGCTCCCTTCACATCACAGTTCTCATCAGATTGTGTGATATGCCTGAATAGTTGCAGTCATCGGAGACTGATTGTTTTGGAGACAGTGGGTTGTACCTTTTGTATAGAAGTTGAATGAGTTGGACCAATTTATCTGCAGCACCCACTTGCTTTAGAAGTAACCAAATGAATTCCTGTCCACTGAATCAAATATTGCCTTGAAATCAATATACGCTACTCGTAGTAGCTTTTGGTGTTTTCTTCATGTCTGGGCTACGATGTTAAGCCCCAATATTTGGTTGGTGGTGGACATGCCTGGCATGAATCCACTCTGCTATGGTCGTCTTTTAAGAGTAGTAATCATTCCAAGAATTGTGTGTAAAGGCTTTTCCTGGAACTGACAGGAGGGTGATTTCGCTGTAGTTTCCACATATGGTTTTGCTGCCTTTGCTTTTCCAGATTGGGACTGTTACTACGTGCTTCCACTCTTCGGGTATGACCTCTTGCTCACAAGAATTGCATATCAGCTGTTTTATGGATTTAGTGCATACCTCTCTGCCTCCTTCAGCAGATATGCTAGAAGACTGTCCATACTTTCGTTTCTTAATGGATGACTCTACTTTCAGGACGGTTGGTGGATTACAGATGATTGTGGAATCTGATTTGACTTCATTTGCTGTTTCCTGCAGAGCTTCGGAGATCCTCGTTGAGGACGGTTCAGGAAGGTTTCAAACCAGCTCTATAATCTTGCCATTTTTTTCAGTGTGGTTGATGGTAGCTGAACATTACCATATTCGACTGGACCAAGGGCTGATTTATGATGCCCATGATGAAGCTTAATGTTGCGAAAGACGTTCCTGGTGCAGTTAGATTTCAATAGCTGCTCTGCCTTTTTCGCTTTCTGAAAAGTCCAGTTCTGATGGTCTCGATGAAGAATTTGCCTTTTCACTGCCCTGAGAGCACTGTTTGTGTCCATGTCACCCATCATACTTGCCGATCTCCTTTCCTTCATGATATCAAGGACCTCTTGGCTTCTCGTCTCATGATGCCTTCTCTTCGTGGTTCCAAGGGAAAATTTGGCTGATTTGCACAAGTACTAATTTTAACATGGGTGACTGTGTCTTGATGTCATTTCCAGGGAAATCAGTCTCCAATGCCTCTTGTACCTCCTGTTGATAATCTTGAAGATAACATAGCTCTTTTAATTTTCTGATGTCCAGACACACCGAGCAAATGGAGATTGGTCTGGCTGTTAAGAATCTTATGGAGATATCAGTGGCTAGGAGACAATGGTTGGAGCTCCCTTTTTATGGACACTACTGTGGTTGGTGTGCCACTGAACTTGCTTCTTAACTTTCAAATATGCTGCCTGATATGCTCTTCCTCCTATCTATTCCCTCATTGTGTTGAAATCAAGACTCCTTGCACAATTTCCTACTCTAACTCAAAACTGTGAAACGTCATACGTCCCTCAGCCTTTATTTCCTTCCTTCAAGTTTTTAAAACCAAGCTTGGTATCACTTAATCACTACTTTTTGATTTACCTGATCTTATTTACTTTCTTCAACCTTGGTCATGACCTGCAATTTAAAAATAAATACACACGGGAATGGTAGTTCTTTAACAGTTCTGTCAAAGTTGCTGTACAGCTCTCGCTGTCAATTTTTTTTCTTGATGCTATAGATCGCACAGGGCCTTGCTTACTATTACTGAGCACAGTATCAATTGAAGCATAAACTTGAAATGTGATGTTGATGTGTTCAGTCACAAGCTCTGACATGTGAGCTAGCAATTCTTGCAGTAAAATCTATCATACATTTCTGAGTTAGAGCAGGGTTCTGTTTTTCTTTGACCAATATATTAAAAGCTACTTGTTACATAGTACAATTGTTCTCCTAGTAAAGCAAATGGCCAATTGTTTATTATTTTGCACTTGCCTTTTTCCATTCCCATTTTGCTTGGGTTGGATCAAGTGCATTGCTGTGAATCCTAATAATGCTGCTTTGTGACTCCACTCTCCCCCACCCCCACCCCCATATTGCACTAATCTGATTTGACAACATGCCCTCTGCTGGATTGGCAGAAAAATCAGTAAGTGATCATGCAAGTTCAACATGGCTGGATTTCAAAATCTCAGTTTCTTGCTATTAGAAGCTTTACATATGGAACTTTTTTGGGGAAAAAGAAAATGTTCAAAACAATTTACTTGAATCACATCCACTTCAGCAATTCCAAACTGATGGATATTAGTATGGTGGGGATAGCATATCATTTGAAAATTTTATAGTGATCTAATTTGATATATTTCGGGTATTTTCAAAGTGGAGATTCTGCACTGATGTGTGAGTTTCCTCACTAAATACAGTTCAGCATTGCACAGTACGAGAGTTTTGATACTTTGCAAGAGTCTTTTTTAGATGCAACAGTTAAGGGAATTCAAATCATTTTAGCATTTGTAATAATGCATTTTTTTAACTTTAGAATTGTTATAATGCTACCCATACAATATAACCCTTTTAATTCATTTAAACACTTAGCAAAAAATGTGTATGACTGCATTTCTGGAGACTGTAGAGTCAGATTTGATTAAATGCAGACAATCTTCTAGAGATTCAACTCCTCACCCCAGTACAGCAAGATACTGGTGCCCAAGGTGCACAACATTGAAATAAATACCCAACCATGAGCTACTCAGATTGTGTATTAAAATAACTCTGAAAGTTCCTGGAATCCCAGCTAGAAAACATGTAAAGATACCAGAAATAGCATTTACAATGCTGCTATGCTTCATCTTGACCAGATATACTACATCTTCCACAATATTTTACATGAATAAAAAAAACAACCTTTTCCAATAAATAAAACTGTTTGAGAACAATGTAAAAGTTTGGGTAAAGGCTTTACACCCCAAAATAGACTTGCCAATTCTTGCAATTTTCCTGAAATCTTTAGGATCTATGTATCTCTTAAACACATATAGAAATAGTAAATAGTGTTTGTGATCGGTAGCATTGTCTCCGATCTCTTTTCCAACATACCATCAAAAGGTAAGTCATATATAAGTGATTTTTATTTTCATCTCTGCCACCTATGTGATGGCCACCCACCAAGTTTGTCGCTCCCCTGTTGGACTGCTTGATCTGCCCGTAGTCTACAGTGAGCCATGTAACCCTTTCTATCCAAAAGATTTCCTGCATAGATTTTCCAGTTTGAATGTAAGCTTTTCTTTTCTGTCGCATGAAAACCAAAACCTTGCCTTCACCTTTAATGTATTCATTATTTTAGGAGTAATATGAATCTGTGTTGAGTTTAAAATTTGTCCTTTTTGTTTTTCGATTTGGCATCATGTCAGACTGATTCCTAAAAGTTGCGCATTCATCTCATTTTAAAAAGGAAGTGTATAATTGTTTCAATGTTAGGGTATAATTTACTCCAGGAGTTCAAGTTTTGAGCATGTGTAAAAACAAAATGAATTATTACAGACTGTACGTCTGTATAAGTTTTCAACAGTTTACTTTAGTCAAATGTTCTGTACATTATTTCACTTATTTTTTAATTTGGGTAAAAATTGGAGTTTTATTGAATCGCATTCATGGTTTGTACAAAATGGGAAATTTGGATAAAAATATGAGAACCAAATTTCTGTAGAAAATTTTATAAAAGAATTTTGTTAATTAGCGATGTGTGACTTTAAAAATATATTAACAGGTTCTGAGATTTAAAACTAAAGTAGCATTTTTTATTTACAGAACAATCCACTTTGCTTCATTTCCTGAATATTTGGTTATTCAAGTAAAGAAATTTACCTTCGGTATAGACTGGGTACCGAAGAAGTTAGGTAAGCTCTCAGAAACCTGCCATTTTTAAAGTGGTTCAGTTCTTTAGGTATTTATTTTTATGAAGATATTCATATTGCACTTAAAAGAATATCACAGTGGAGCTGCCTTGATGACTAAGTGAGTGATTACACTGCATGGTGTAGTACTGGGAGGTCCCAGGTTCAGCCTTGGTTGTTGCTAAGTTAGCTGATCTTAGCCATAACAACGGAAGGACCATTACAATTGCTTTCACCCTCTCCCTGCCATGGAGGGGAAAAATAAGCTAGCATTCTATTCAGGGTAGCTATCCAATGACCCCTGTTTGAACTGACTGCTTGCCTTTGTTGATAGTTCTGGTTTGTGACTGGGTGACCCTTAAACATCAACCTGTGAGTCTAGAACTTCCACTCTGTTTTATGGTGGAAATCAGGCATCCTGGAAGTGGAACTAGGGTGGAACTCATTGTCTATCATGTTTCTACCCCTTCAGAGCTGCAACAATATATTCTGTCAGAGGGTAGCAGGCACTTCTTTTACCTCTTTCCACCCCCCCCAACCCAAGTCCGAGTATCCGTTTGGGGACATGTTTGGGAAGGTTCCTGGCCTTCCCCAAAAATCCCGCCAGTTCCTCCAGCAATAAGGCCAGTGGTATTTACGGTATACAGATAGCAGCTGCAGTTGGTTACAACTGGGCCCCGCATTGTCAGTTTCAAATGGGAATTGATCCAGAGGGATCAATTAGAAATGTGGACTCCCCATCGAGGAAGTCGCACTGAAGCATTTCTAATTGCCTTTATTCTTCTGCCCGATCAGTCTTTGGCTGAGGTGCCTGTGCCAAATGACTCCATCCCTGGAATTCAGGACAGGAGTATGCCAGTGGAATTTCTGTTCTCTGATGTCTGTGGGCTCAGTGAACACCTTCCACGACTGAAAACCTTTTGTATTATTTACCCTGATTTTCCTATTTTGATTTAATTTTAGTTGTACTTGTTATCATGAATTTGGGACAGTCCCTTCCTACCCCAAAAGTGGTATGTTACTGGACTAGTAATCCAGAGGCCTGGGCTAATAATCCAGAGAACGTGAGTTCAAAGCCCACTATGGCAGTTTGAGAATTTGAAATCAGTTCAGAAAAACCTGGAATGAAAAGCTGGTATCATTAAAAGTGACACTGAAGCTCTCTAATGTTGTAAAACCTGGTTCACTAATGTCCTTTTAAGGAAGGAAACCTGACGTCCTTACCCAGTCTGCCCGATATGTGACTCCAGTCCCACACCAACGTGGTTGACTTTTAACTGTCCTCTGAAGTGGCATAGCAAGCCAGGGCAAATAGTGATAGGCAATAAACGCCAGGCTTGCCAGCGATGCCCACATCCCGAAAATGGATTTAGAAAAAAAAAAAGATGACTCAAAAAATTGTGGTTAAACCCAGTAAAGCCTCAAATGTCAAACTTGGCACACTACAGCCTCTCTTTCACTAATGGGAAACATCAATGTTTCATGCCTATGTCACATACAGATGGCTGAATAAAGTTCCTTGGGGTGGAGATGCTGAGGAAGTAGCTGAGGAAGCACGTAAACTAATAACTAGAATTTAATTCTATAGCTTGCTATAGAGTTTGTTGTTTATTTGAAGTACTTTAATCATCCTTCCAAAATTGTTCTGCTGATTAAACCCAAGCAAACCCAATCTTTTCTGATTACAAACATCCTTTTGTTTTTGACTTGATAAAACATGTACTGCCGGCAACTGCTTTCACTAATTCATTTTTGACCCACATTCAGGGTCAGAATGCAAGTTTTCAGAGACTGTAAATTATTTTATCTGCAAAAACCAGGAAGTTTTTGACTTCAACATATCTGAAATACATAGACTATTTGAGATCAGACAACTTAATCTTGAAGCACAGTAAGTTAAGATTGTGGACTTAGGCGATCACGGTGGCATAGTGGTTAGCACTGTTGCCTCACAGCGCCAGGTACCCGGGTTCGAATCCGGCCTCGGGTGACTGTGTGGAGTTTGCACATTCTCCCCGTGTCTGCGTGGGTTTCCTCCGGGTGCTCCGGTTTCCTCTCACAGTCCAAAGATGTGCGGGTTAGGTTGATTTGGCTATGATAAATTGACCCTTTGTGTTAGGGGGATTAAATACGTGGGGTTACGGGGATAGGGTGGGATATGTGTCGGTGCAGGCTCGATGGGCCGTAATGGCCTCTATCTGCACTGTTGTGATTCTGATTCTGATTCTAAAGTCCTACTGCCTTGACTTGTGATCACATTCATATAAATGTGCTAGCTAACTCTGGCACCCATATATAAACGCATACCAAATTATATAAAGAATCAGGAAAGTAGTCCTTTTAACATCTATTTAGAACAACAGCAGTAACCACTTGTGACCGTGCTGTCCCTCATGTGATACAACCAGAATACAGTTAAGGAAAAAAAGTGAAATTTTGTCCCTGAAATTATGGTGTCTTCTGATCCTTCTGAAAGGTCCCACAACTTCTGGGTTTCCGCATGCGCATGCACGAAAATCCGGAACTTGCGATCTGTCAAAGTACGCCTTGACAGATCATACGAACTGAAAGTAAAGTTTTGCTGGCGCAGAGTTGAGCTATTTGCCCAACAACTGCTCAGCAATTGCCCACGAAACTCTTATGGCTGGTAAAAGCAAGCGTAGGGCCTGCTTTCATCAGCATAAGGGTTATTATAAATCTTAATTAAACATTTAAAAATAAAAAATGATGCACAAACAATTAAAATTAATTTTATGCAAATATTGGCCCGCATTAAATTGTTTAAAATTATTTTTCAAAAAATTTAATTTTTATTGTATTTGGTGTAATGAAGGGACTTTCAATTAAATTTGAAAATCAGAATTTTTATATTTATTAGAATTGTGTAAATTATTTAATTATTTGGGGATTCCAGTGCATGTCATTAGGGGATTCCATTCGGAAATGACTGCAATGGAATCCTCCTTTGTGATTGGAGGACGTGACCCATGTGATCCCAGAGACACTTCTGAACCGCCTGCATCCCTGGGATGCGTGGGCCTTTATGCAGGCGCACGCCTGGAGGCCTGAGGCCCGAACGCTCCGCAGCCTGGGAGTCTGGAGGTAAGTTCGGAAATGTTTCGCGGGTCGGAGGCGTACTCGGAGGTACGCTTCCGACCGCAATTTCAGGGCCATTCTAGTTTTAACTAAAAGCGTAACCACAAATTGTTGTTAGTAGTTGCCATTCAGTTTTCTTGAACTTGAAAAAATGACTTGGTTCTTTCAAATCACTTGTCGCATAAGGCATATCATCCCTCTATAGTAGCTCTCTGCATTGTGCTTCAGATGTCTCCATAGACATGCCAGATCTCCTAGATATCTCCCACCTAAGAGCAACAGGCTTACAGCCTGGAGAGGAGGAACTTCCTGATATTTCCCCACCTATCATCATCCCTGATCGACCCAAAGGTAACTCATTCTATAATAACATATCCTCCTGTTTTATCCTTCTAATGGCAAATGTTTCCTCCTTTTCTGTGATGTATTTATTTTTTTGTGAAAGAGATTTGTATGCATTCTTGCAGCAAGGATTAATATTATCTTGGACAAAACACAACACTGATGATTACAAATTGATGTAATCTTTTTGTTTGCTCTTGTGATATAGAAGAGTCTTGATGGTAGAGGTTTGAACTCGATTTCACCTCATTAAAAACTGCAATAAATCCTTTAATCCCAAGGGCAGCTTTTACAGGCTTTGGGTTTTATAAGACAAAACTATTTTTGGAACTGCATGTTAGGAAATAGATGAAAACCGAATGTACCATGAAACCTTTCCCATGGATTTGAGTTCTGCTTTTTAAGATGAGTCTCATAAAGAATACAGAAGGGCCAACAGAAAATACAAAACCAGATGTGGAACTAGATAATAGGTATCAAAGAAATATAATGTTCTTGTTCGTTTAGGGCTAAGAAAGCTGATATCGATATTAAGGAAATCTATTATAACCAGTATTAAAACTCATTCTACAGACACTTCTCAATTTATTTTTTCCAAGATTTTTGCAGTAGCAACAGTTTGCTTAGAGCTAAGGAATAAGCCTGATATCAAGAGATGGCAGATTTTTTAATTACAATGGAATTTGGTTTCCGTGATCACTAATACAGTACTGCTCGTTGCTTTCTATTTACAAAGTGGAAGATTTGGATCACAGGTCACACACAGATTACCGAAAGGGTTTTAGGAGTTGTAAGGCTTTATATTAGAGAGCTACAGTTTAAGCATAATCAGATATTACTACATGTGATTGAAATAGATACAGTAGACATACAACCCGTCACAGATGAGGGCGATCTACGGCCCTGGAACGGAATGAAACTACCGGACAGATGGTGAGGCAGTACGGTGGTCCCGGACTGGGTGGATTCCTGCAGTCTGCGGCAGCGGTCACTTCCGTTGGGTCGTCCCTCGAGCTGTCGGAGGTGCTAGGCCGTCAGCCAGCATTGATCCACCTTAGAGGCTAAACTTGACCAAGGTGTTAGGCCGTAGCCACCTCAGGGAAGCCTTCACTCCTAACTGCCTGCTTTCCTCTCTCGGTTGCCTGTTTTTATACCTTATTTCGATGGGTTGGTGGATACCTGGTGTCAATCATTTTTACCCATCCCATTGTCCTCTGACAGCCCCCTGCCAGCCTCATGAGGTCATTTTCCTCCTTATCTTTGTTCTAAAGGTCTTGTTGCCCTCTCGTAGACAGCTTGTTTATCCTACAGCTCCTTGCTGTATCCCTTATCAGGCCTAGCTATGCCCACTCAAAGGACTGTTTTTGTGTTCTGACCTCATAATTCAGTTCTCAGTACAGCTCCTTTGCTGACATGACTGGAATCCTTCTGTGTCATCAACTTAGGCAAACTACTGATCTAGGGAACCCGTAACAGACTATTATTTCTTTCAATCCACGATTTCTTACAAAAGCATCTTCTAATAGAAGCGTGGAGTTGTTCGCAGCCTGAATCCTGGTGCTATAGCTTTCCTCACCTACTCACCTGCCGGAGTCCTGGCTCTCTGTCTGAAAAATTCACCAATTCTTAGGGAACAGAGTTTGTCTAGCAGTTGGGGTAGAGTTCCCGCTTTGGGCACAATTGGCGATCCGGGCGCAAATTGCGCCCAAAATTACGCCTGTTTTGAGAAGTGTTTTTTTTTCTTGAGTTTCCGCTCAAATTATTTGCATATTGCAAACGCAAAATCTGCCATAAACCAGCGCAATCAGACAGCGTTTAAAATGTAATGAAAACATTTTTTTGCTTTAAAAGTATTCTTGATATACTTAAGAGTGGTAATTTGGTGCAGTTTGATTAATACAACTGAAAATGGGTTTATCACAAAAAATATTGCCTATATTCTCTGGAGTTTAGAAGAATGAGAGGTGATCTCATTGAAACGTGTAGAATTCTTAGAGGGTTGATGCTGAAAGGCTGTTTCCCCTGGCTGGAGAGTCTAGAACTAGGGGTCATTTTGTCAGGCTAAGGGGTCAGCCATTTAGGACTGAGATGAGGAGAAATGTCATCACTCAGAGGATTGTGAATCTTTGGAATTCTCTACCCCAGAGGGGTGTGGATGCTCAGTCGTTAAGTATATTCAAGTCGGAGATTGATAGATTTTTGGACACTAAAGGAATTAAGGGATATGGCGGGAAAGTGGAGTTGAGGTAGATGATCAGCCGTGATCTTATTGAATGTTGGAGCAGGCTCTAGGGGCCGTACGGCCTATCCCTGCTCTGACTCCTATTTCTTATGTTCTTGTGTTCTTAAATAAGCAATTTTAATCACCTTGTCAATCAATATTCCCTCTAATTTTTTTTTGGTGCGTGGTCCCTTTAAATTTGCTGTCTGCCATGCATGAGCAGTATCTTTTCAGCGGCAGCAGCTGGTGAGCGGCCTGCGCGGGACCTCCCGGTTGGTGCATGGCTGCGCGCCCGCACACCTTAGGGGGGACATTGGTGTCAATCCACCACCAATGAGTAACCCGATTTTAAATGGGGTGACTTTAAAAAAATAAAAGAACCATTTGCTAGTTGTATTGGGGTACAGTAGTCACTTTCTTAGTAAATTACAAAAAATACATTCAAAAGCTTTTAAAGCATAACCTATTATTCTTGTGCCCAAAAGAACCAGTTTAATTTTTGGAGCCTCCTCGAAGGCCTGCAAACAGACACAATGTGTGGAAACTCCCAATGGCGATTAATTCACCTGGGGACGTGGCCAGTTTTGTGGGCGGGGCCGACTTCTAGCACGATGTTTTTTGAACTAACGCAAAAGATCGTGGAAGCTCGATTTGCACTGAATGTAACTTGCGCTTAAAATTCAGTGATCTTTTGCGAGGGTTACGCCGATTTCAGGCGAATTGTACCGATAAAATCAGCACAACCGAGCGGAAATTCTACCCCTTGATAATTAGTACCAAAAGATAAAAACTTGCATTTATATAGCAACTTTCACATAATAAAACATCCCAAGATGCTTCATAGTTGGGGTGAGGCTTGAGCAAGTGCAGGAGAGAATTCAGGAGATGTGTCTGATGAGAGAACCCATACGAGGGAAAAACCTACTTGACCTCGTCCTCACCAATCTACCTGTCGCAGATGCATCTGTCCATGACGGCATTGGTAGCAGTGACCACCTCACAGTCATTGTGGAGATGAAGTCCCGTCTTCACACGGAGGACACCCTCCATCGTGTGTTGTGGCACTACCACCATGCTAAGTGGGATAGATTCAGAACAGATCTAGCTTCTCAAAACTGGGCATCCATGAGGCGCTGTGGGCCATCAGCAGCAACAGAATTGTATTCTACCACAATCTGTAACCTCATTGCCTGGCATATCCCTCACTCTACCTTTACCATCAAGCCAGGGGACCAACCCTGGTTCAATAAGGAGTGTAGAGGAGCATGCCAGGAGCAGCACCAGGTGCACCTAAAAATGCGGTGCCAACCTGGGGAAGCTGCAACACAGGACGACATGCATGCTGAAAAGCGGAAGCAGCATGCTATAGACAGGGCTAAGCGATCCCACTATCAACGGATCAGATCAAAGCTCTGCAGTCCTGCCACACCCAGTCGTGAATGGTGGTGGACCATTAAACAATTAACGGGAGGAGGAGGCTCCATGAACATCCCCATCCTCAATGATGGTGGAGTCCAGCACATGAGTGCAAAAGACAAAGCTGAAGGATTTGCAACCAACCTTAGCCAGAAGTGCTGAGTGGATGATCCATATCGGCCACCTCCTGAGGTCCCCACCACCACAGAAGCCAGTCTTCAGCCAATTTGATTCACTCCACGTGATATCAAGAAACAGCAGAGCGCACTGGATACAGCAAAGGCTATGGGCCCCAACAACATCCCGGCTGTCGTGCTGAAGACTTGTGCTCCTTAACTAGCCGTGCCTCTAGCCAAGCTGTTCCAGTACAGCTATAACACTGGCATCTATCCGACAGTGGAAAACTGCCCAGGTGTGTCCTGTCCACAAAAAGCAGGACAAATCCAATCCGGCCAATTACCGCGCCATCAGTCTACTCTCAATCATCAGCAAAGTGATGGAAGGTGTCATCGACAGTGCTATCAAGCAGCACTTACTCACCAATAACCTGCTCACTGATGCCCAGTTTGGGATCCGCCAGGACCACTTGGCTCCAGACCTCATTACAGCATTGGTCCAAACATGAACAAAAGAGCTGAATTCCAGAGGTGAGGTGAGAGTGACTGCCCTTGATATCAAGGCAGCATTTGCCCGAGTGTGGCATCAAGGAGCCCTAGTAAAACTGAAGTCAATGGGAATCCGGGGAAAACTCTCCACTGGCTGGAGTCATTCCTAACACAAAGGAAGATGCTTGTGCTGGTTGGAGGTCAATCATCACAGCCCCAGGACATCTCTGCAGGAGTTCCTCAGGGCAGTGTCCAACCATCTTCAGCTGCTTCATCAATAACCTTCCCTCCATCATAAGGTCAGAACTGGGGATGTTTGCTGATGACTGCACAGTATTCAGTGCCATTTGCAACTCCTCAGATAATGAAGCAGTCCATGCCTGCATGCAGCAAGACCTGGACGACATTCAAGCTTGGGCTGATAAGTGGCAGGTAACATTCGCGCCACACAAGTGCCAGGCAATGACTATCTCCAACAAGCAAGCGTCTAACCACCGCCCCTTGACATTCAACGGCATTTCCATCGCTGAATCCCCCACCATCAATATCCTGGGGGGGTCACCATTGATCAGAAACTTAACTGGACCAGCCACATAAATACGGTGGCAATCAGAACAGGCAAGAGGCTGGGTATTCTGCGACGAGTGTCTCACCTCCTGACTCCCCAAAGCCTTTCCACCATCTACAAGGCACAAGTCAGGAGTGTGATGGAATACTCTCCACTTGCCTGGATGAGTGCAGCTCCAACAACACTCAAGAAGTTCGACACCATCCAGGACAAAGCAGCCCGCTTGATTAGCACCCCATCCACCACCTTAAACATTCACTCCCTCCACCATCGGCGTACCGTGGCTGCACCATCTACAAGATGCACTGCAGCAACTCGCCAAGGCTTCTTCAGCAGCACCTCCCAAACCTGTGACCTCTACCACCTAGAAGGACAAGGGCAGCAGGCGCCTGGGAATACCACCCCCTCCAAGTCACACACCATCCTGACTTGGATGTATATCGCTGTTCCTTCATCGTCGCTTGGTCAAAATCCTGGAACTCCCTCCCTAACAGCACTGTGGGAGTACTCTTACAACCTCCTCTAGCCTAATGTCCCAGCCACTGCCTATCAGTCCTACTCTGGCCTCCTGTGCACCCTTTTTTCCATCATTGGTGGCAAGGCCTTCTGCCATCTTGGCCTTAATCCCTGGAACTCTCTCCCTAAATCCCTCCACTTAGCTACTTCTCTTCATTCAAAAGTCTCCCGAAATCCTATGCTTTGAACCATGTTTTTGGCTATCTCTCCTAACTTTTCTATTGTTCCAACATCTGTTTCTCCTTTCTGAAGCAGCTTTGGACATTTTCTATATTAAAGGCATCTATAAATGCAAGTTGTGCTGGGAATAATTTAGCTATCCTGGGTTATACGAGATTGCATATTTTCTTAATAAAAACGTTTTCAAGAGCTCCCTGTTGACTCAGTGAGTAACTGTACCATCTAGTATAGTGCTGACTTACACAGGCCAGGAATGTCCTAGATTCATTCATTAGTGTGTGCTGAGTTACCTAATCTCAGTTGGGCAATAATGGGGACCAGAGCTCCAACAGGTTAGTGAAGTTCGGCAGTGGTTGTTGCTCCTGATGTTGTGGAACGAGTTCTGCTAAAAGTATGCTTGTGGGGGCGTTGTGTTAGGACAGGATTAGGTTAAACTGTGATACAATTTGTGGTCAACTAGCCTGCTGACATTTTCTGGCCTCGTACATGAAGAAATGGCTACTTGTGTGAGGTGTTGCAGAATGCCTGGTGCCTGTGGACCCAAAAATCAGTCAGTGTCTTCAGGGGCTTTGGAAGGGAGGAGATTAAAACTGATTGGAAAAAGGAGGTAAAATAATGATTTGTCTTTATCTTTCAGGCCATCTGCTGAACCATTTCATGGAGTGTATGTATCAGTTTCACTCTCCTATTTTAGAAAAAGTACTTATGATTTTATTTTAGCCTATTAAAGGACTCTTCTCCACTGTAACCCTATCATTTCAATTTCACAAAGATTGCCCTCATGAAATATGCTGCATGTTTTATGCCTTGAAACTTAAAAGCATACTATTATTTCAAGTCAGTTTGCAAAACTCTGCTGCCAGTTTGATTAACCCTTTCCATACAATAATATAGAGGAATGTGTATAACCCAACCATTTTTCCTGTAAATGTAATTCTAGTCCAGGTATAATTTGTATATTATTTGATCATAATTGCAGTCATTACCCGGTTTATAAATTCTCATACTGTACAAATAATCAGCATAGATCTCGCGATCAATATACTTCAATTACTAATGGTGTGTGGAGAGATTCTTACTTGAATATGCAGACATTTGGCCTTTCTGTCATTTGCTATATTGATACAGTGTGCACTCCCTGAAAACACCGAGTTCACCATTACAGTCATTTCCCATTTTTGTCCCTTTTTCTGCAGCTCCTGAAATTGATGAATCTGCAGTGATGCAGCTGGCTGAGATGGGTTTTCCCCTGGAGGCATGTCGGAAAGCCGTATACTACACAGGAAACTTGGGGGCCGAGTTGGCCTTTAACTGGATCATAGCGCACATGGAAGAACCTGGTAAGCTTAGAGGACAGATAGCCCATATGTGAGCGTAAATTCTTCATGGTTTTCTGACGAAACATATAACAGTAAATTCAATGAGATGCTTAGTATTACTGATGAACCAGTTTATTCAGGCAGTATTCACCGCTACCAAAAATAAAAATAAAACTGGCTGTTCAGAAATATGTAGATGTCCCCTCTGAATGAGGCAGTGTTAACTTAAGAATCTGCAGCTTTTCAGTATCTGTTTTGCTGGTTGTAGGAAAAAGCTGCTGCCCACAGCTATTTTAAGTAGTTGATTACTACTCCTCCAGGAGTTCATACATTTCGGACCTGGCTCCATATTTTAAATTACAGTTGTATAGTTTGTGAAAGGATTTTTTTAATATAATAACATTAATGTGTAACATGAGGACCAAAACACCATCCTTTGAGGGGATGCAGTTACAGAGGCTGGCTCAGTGGTTTGTACTTGTTGCGATGCTATCATTAGCTTGGCAGATGGACTGTGCACTACTGAAATGCTAGATCTCACGGGTGAGGATAGGTGCCTTAATCAATAAACATGTTTGTTTATGTTTCAAATTTCCAATGAAACTTCCCTCTTCCCACTAGATTTTGCTGAACCACTGTCACTATCAGGATATAATGAGGTTGGCCATAATGAGGTTGGCCATAATGAGGTTGGCCTAGCAGGAGGGGCCTCTTCAATGCAAAACCAGCCACCTGAAGAGATTGTTGCCATCATTACATCAATGGGATTTCCCAGGAGCCAGGCCATCCATGCATTGAAGGCAACTGTAAGTCTGAACTCCCATTATATTTTCATGGCAAATTATTTAACACAATTGGTGCCAATCCTTTTGTCAATGTGTAATCTGAGATTGCTTATACGCATAAACTGCTAAATGTTCAGTAATCCTGTAAAACAAAGTCTTTCTTATGCCAGTGAAAAATGGCAATTGAGTTAAAGGAGTAGTTCTTCTTCATCTGTAAACATTTGTGTTTTAGATAGATGGCTCGGTGGGTAAATGGGAGCAGATGTGATATTTAGCCGAGTAGACCAGGAAGAGCTCTGGATTGATCAGTGACCCACGTTGAATTAGGTGATTTTACATTCAGCATCAGTGGGGCTTTCCAATGGCCTCCATGTCCTTGGGTTGGTTGGGAAATCAGGCAGCATTCCTTCTACTGCTTGCTATCCAGTGATCCCTGCCGGAAGTACATGTATGTTCAAATAGAGATGTTTGGATTTGATTGTTATGCAGGCTCTCCACAGTCAAATGGCCAGCCGACCTGCTGGTTAGGCTTACATATAAAGATTGACCACTTGGGGAAGTTATCGGATTTTTTCTCAGCATCCGTGGAACCATAAAACATCAAGATTCCCTGCACTTCAGGAGAGGAAGAAGGAAAGGGGAAAATATCTGTATTTTATATTTTTAAAACGGTGTGTGGTCTCACAATTCCTAAGAGACCACACCTGATGGTGCTGTTGTGAACATAATGTTACGTGACTATTTGATTACAATGGGGCAGCACCTAATGTTACGAAACAGCCCCAAACGGTAGCACAGTGGTTATGTTACTGGACTAGTAATCAAGAGGCCTGGACTAATGATCCAGACACGTGAGTTCAAATCCCACCATGGCAACTGATACTAGCTGGAATAAAAAGCTAGTATCAGTAATGGTGACCATGAAACTATCGGATAGTCGTGAAAACCCATCTGGCTCACTAATGTCCTTTAGGAAATCTGCCGTTCTTACCTGGTCTGGGCTATATGTGACTCCAGACCCACAGCAATGTGGTTGACTCGTAACTGCCCTCTGAAATGGCCGAGCAAGCCACTCAGTTGTAAAAAACCGTGACAAAAAACAATAAGAATAAAAACAGACGGACCACCCGGCATCGACCTCGGCACCGGCTGCGGACACGACAATGGCACATCCAGCCCAGTCGACCCTGCAAAGTCCTCCTCACCAACATCTGGGGACTTTTTTGGCAGAGCTGTTCCACAGACTAGTCAAGCAACAGCCTAACATAGTCATACTCACAGAATCATACCTTTCAGGCAATGATCCAAACTCCTCCATCACCATCCCTGGGCATGTCCTGTCCCACCGGCAGGACAGACCCACCAGGGGTGGTGGCACACTGGTATACAGACTCCGGACTCCAAGAAGTCTCATGGCTTCAGGTCAAGCATGGGCAAGGAAATATCTTGCTGATTACCACCTACCACCCTCCCTCAGCTGATGAATCAGTACTCTTCCATGTTGAACACCACTTAGAAGAAGTGAGAGTAGCAAGGGCATAGAATGTACTCCGGGTGGGGGACTTCAGTATCCATCACCAAGAGTGGCTCGGTAGCACCTCTACTGACCGAGCTGGCCGAGTCCTGAAGGGCATAGCTGCCAGTCTGGGCCTGTGACAGGTGGAGAGAGAACCTCATCCTCACCAATCTACCTGTCGCAGATGCATCTGTCCATGACAGCATTGGTAGCAGTGACCACTGCAGTCCTTGTGGAGACGAAGTCCCATCTTCACACTGAGGATACCCTCCGTCGTGTTGTGTGGCACTACCACCGTGCTAAATGTGATAGATTCAGAACAGATCTAGCAGCTCAAAACTGGGTATCCATGAGGCGCTGTGGGCCATCAGCAGCAGCAGAATTGTATTCCATCACAATCTGTAACCTCATGGCCCAGCATATCCCTCACTCTACCATTACCATCAAGCCAGAGGACCAACCCTGATTCAATAAGGAGTGTAGAAGAGCATGCCAGGAGCAGCACCAGGCGTACCTAAAAATGCAGTGCCAACCTGGGGAAGCTGCAACACAGGACTACATGCATGCTAAAAAGCAGAAGCAGCATGCTATAGACAGAGCTAAGCGATCCCACAATCAGTGGATCAGATCAAAGCTCTGCAGTCCTGCTATGTCCAGACATGAATGGTGGTGGACCATTAAACAACTAACGGGAAGAGGATGCTCCATGAATATCCCCATCCTCAATGATGGTGGAGCCCAACACACGGGTGCAAAAGACAAAGCTGAAGCGTTTGCAACCATCTTCAGCCAGAAGTGCCGAATGGATGATCCATATCGGCCTCCTCCTGAGGTCCCCACCACCAGTCTTAGCCAATTTGATTCACTCCACATGATATCAAGAAACGACTGAGTGCACTGGATACAGCAAAGGCTATGGGCCTCGACAACATCCCGGCTGTCGTGCTGAAGACTTGTGCTCCAGAACTAGCCGCGACTCTAGCCAAGCTGTTCCAGTACAGCAATAACACTGGCATCTACCCGACAATGTGGAAGACTGCCCAGGTGCGGCCTGTCTACAAAAAGCAGGACAAATCCAATCCGGCCAATTACCGCCCCATCAGTCTACTCTCAATCATCAGCAAAGTGATGGAAGGTGTCGTCAACAGTGCTATCAAGCAGCACTTACTCACCAGTTACCTGCTCACTGATGACCAGTTTGGGTTCCACCAGGACCACTTGGCTCCAGACCTCATTACAGCCTTGGTCCAAACATGGACAAAAGAGCTGAATTCCAAAGGTGAGGTGAGAGTGACTGCCCTTGACATCAAGGCAGCATTTGACCGAGTGTGGCATCAAGGAGCCCTAGTAACACTGAAGTCAGTGGGAATTGGGGTAAAACTCTCCACTGGCTGGAGTCATACCTAGCACAAAGGAAGATGGTTTTGGTAGTTGGAGGTCAATCATCACAGCCCCAGGACATCGTTGCAGGAGTTCCTCAGGGAAGTGTCCTAGGCCCAACCATCTTCAGCTGCTTCATCAATGACCTTCCCTCCATCATAAGGTCAGAAGTGGGGATGTTCACTGATGACTGCAATGTTCAGTACCATTCGCAACTCCTCAGGTAATGAAGCAGTCCATGCCCGCATGCAGCAAGACCTGGACGACATTCAGGCTTGGGCTGATAAGTGGCAAGTAACATTCGCGCCACACAAATGCCAGGCAATGACTATCTCCAACAAGCGAGCGTCTAACCACCGCCCCTTGACATTCAACGGCATTACCATCGCCGAATCCCCCACCATCAATATCCTGGGGGTCACCATTGATCAGAAACTTAACTGGACCAGCCACATAAATACTGTGGCTACAAGAGCAGGTCAGAGGCTGGGTATTCTGTGGCGAGTGTCTTGCCTCCTGACTCCCTCAAAGCCTTTCCACCATCTACAAGGCACAAGTCAGGAGTGTGATGGAATACTCTCCACTTGCTTGGATGAGTGCAGCTCCAACAGCACTCAAGAAGCTCGACACCATCCAGGACAAAGCAACCCGCTTGATTGGCACCTCATCCACCACCTTAAACATTCACTCCCTCCACCACCCGTGTATCGTGGCTGCAGTGTGTACCATCTACAAGATGCACTACAGGAACTTGCCAAGGCTTCTTCGGCAGCAGCTCCCAAACCCGCAACCTCTTCCACCTAGGACAAGGGCAGCAGGTGCATGGGAACACCACCACCTCGAAGTTCCTCTCCAAGTCACACACCATCCTGACTTGGAAATATATCGCCGTTCCTTCATCATCGCTGGCTCAAAATCCTGGAACTCCCTCCCTAACAGCACTGTGGGAGTACCTTCACCACAAGGTCTGCAGCGGTTGAAGAAGGCGGCTCACCACCACCTTCTCGAGGGCAATTAGGGATGGGCAATAAAAGCTGGCCTTGCCAGCGACGCCCACATCCCATGAAAATAAATTAAAAAATAAACCTCACTAATCCTCAGCTACTCCTTTTCTAAAAATGAAATTTTGATTGCGGTCTCCCAGAAACCTGGAAAAGTTAACACAATATTGTAAGCCAACCCATGTTGTCTAAATTCGATATCGTTCATGTGAATTAAATGAATGTTGCGAAAGTAAATCCTGGGTTGTCCGAGTTCATCTGCAAATTTTGTAAAATTGGCCTCGAAACTCAGAAATGCTGAAATCTGGAAAACTTGGGGCTAAAAACGCAGCTGTGGCACTGAACGAATAATGAGCGAAAATGGAAGCAAGTTCTAAAACGATGGAAGTGGAAGAATGTCGGTGCGTAAAGTACAACAACTATTGAACGACCTTCAGGGCCATCCTCCCTCCCCCCACCTTGCCCATTGCTGTGGATACTTATACCCAGGTCAGTTTAACATTTTCTGAGTGAAATTATTCTTTTGGCCTCTCACTGATCACCTGTACAGCCTTCCACCATCTCCCTGGTCTGATATGTTCCTCTTCTCTCTTCCCTCTCCCCACAAACAAAAGCACCATGGCTAGCGCAATCTCCCACCCCTAACAGCATGCACTGCGGCCTCTGCCTGCTTTAAAGCCCTATCCCCTGCCTTACCCCCCTTGTGCACCAGCCACCTGTACAGCCTCCCAAATGCTCCCCGCTTCATGCCCTCGGAATTACGTTTGCTAACTTGTCCACCCCCCAGCTTTGGTGCCTCCATGAAACAGTGCATGAATTCTCAATCTTCTGCCGTGAAGCATCATGAGTCAAAATCATGGTTCCACCCTATCCCTCCACTGAACGGAAATCATAGCCCTCCCATTGCACTGGGCAGAAAACGTGAGGCAAGATCTTGCCCCTTCCACTGAGCATATAATCTGGCCCAACCATGAGCAGGATTCCAGGATCAGACTGCAAATCTGCATTCATCATCATCCCCCCACACTGGGCATAAATATTGGGATTAGAGCCCAACCCTCCATTTAATTTCCCCCTCACACTTGGCAGAGAGAACACAATCCTCCCTCTCTATCACTGAACCCTCCCCTCGAACAGAAATATTGTGTTTCACATTGGATTTCCTTCCCCTCCACTTAGCAGAGTGTTTGTCTCTTCCCTCACCCCATGAGCACAGAGGAAACCCCCAACCCATACTTGACACCCACGCCCCCCCCCACAGTGAGCAGAAAAATAGTGCCCCCACTGAGCATTATTTAAGTAACTAGAACCCATGCCCCTCAACCAAACAACGCCACTGCCCCCACCCCCCAAAGAATGACAATTGTTTTGTTGATTAGAGCCAACGCACCTTCGTTGAGCATATCTCCCCCACCACCCCCTCCCCAAAAACCGACTATCACTTATATGAGCAGAGTCCACAATCTTCAGCTGAACAAGTCACCCGACCACTGAGTATTGTCCATCCCTGGCCATCTTTGGCCTTGGGTGTAATACTTCATGCTATTCCAAGGAACCTCCGGCTTTTGGTCTTTGTGCCACATTTGGCAACAGAAAATGACACTTCTGCCCCTGCCATCTTGGGCTCCCCATCTATCCTGTTGCTGGGTTTCATGCCAGTCACAACAGCAACCAGTACTTCCGCTCCCACCATTTTGGGCTTCTGGCCCGAGGTCACTTGCCCGCCTATCCTTCCGTTCTGCTTCTGATCTTTGTACTGGTCGAAACAGCAACCAGCACTGCTGTGGGTGAAGCTTTAGATTTCTGTACTTTGGCCACCGGCTCACTACTGCTGAAGTCTTTTCGGTCCTCTTTTGCATTTTCCTAATAGGAACAGACATTTCTGTCCTCTAAAGTGCTTATTTTGTTCAGATTACAGTGTAAGTACTTTAAGTGCTTTTAATAAATAAAAGCCTGCTTCCTTACATAGAGTTGGAAAACAGAGAGTCTTTTAATGTTTGGAATAGTGGAGAGGAGGGAGAGAATGTGTCACAGAGGCAATGGGGAGGAATGGAAGCGAAGGAGTGACACTGGCAGAGGAGAGTCAGAAAGGGGGCGGGGGGGTGGAAGAGAGCAACAAATAGGGAAAGTGATAGAAAGTGGGGATGGAGTGGATATTAGAGGAGGGGTAAGAACTGAGCTAACTCAGAGGGCATAGGAGTAATGATAGAGGAAACAACAATAGGAAGCTGATGCCACTTACTGCCTGAAATTAGAGAAGCAAAGGTAAAGGATGACAGAGACCAACAGAAGATGAGCGAGAAGCAGCAACATGAATACCACAGACGTGTAAGAGAAACACTTCTCCAACTCTGTTCTCAATGTGGGAGATCCACGTATATAATAAGAATGGTGGCCAGGAATTTTCTGCAACGGCAATATTGGTGGCGGTATAGGTTAGATTGTTGTGTGCCATGATGCTCCAGTGGCAAATCTACGCCAGAATTTACTGGAAAACTGATTCGAATACACCGCAGCGATATTAACGGCGAATCAGAAGCTGTGAAATAGAGACGGCCTCTCACCTCTTTTTAATCGCTAATAAAAAAGGCAACTCACCAACATGCCAATCTCCTGTAAATGAAAAATATCTTTTGAAATGTAGACTTTAGCTTTGTATCACTCCGTGGAAAGCACACATGCCAAATCATTCAATCTCTCAGTAGTTAAAGATTTTTTTGTTCTAAGTTTCACGTGAACATAGGAACACACTATTTTGAATATTCAGTAAAAATTTTTTAAATCAAATTGATTGTTTTGGTTGTAAAATAAATCTACATGCAAAAATCCCTTTGAAACACAAAGCCGTACAGACAGAAATATATGATCACAGGATCTCTTTATAGTGCTAAAGCTGTCAAATTGCTTTTGTATTAGTAATTGAGATTATTAGTATTATTCACATCACCTATCAAATTGTTATTAAACATCAATTGAAGTGCTGTTGGTGGAGTCTGGGTCAGGCTCATTAACCAGCTTCTAAGGGCACTTAGAAAATAATAATAGGATTAGGCAGAGTCAACACGGATTTATGAAAGGAAATAATGTTTGACAAATCTGTTAGATTTTTTTGAGGTTGTAACTAGCAGAATAGATAAGGGGGAACCAGTGGATGTGGTGTATTTGGATTTTCAGAAGGTATTCAATAAGGTGCCACACGAGGTTATTTAACAAAATTAGGGCTCATGGGATTGAGGGTAATATACTAGCATGGATTGAGGATTGGTTAACGGACAGAAAACAGAGAGTAGGAATAAACGGGTCATTTTCGAGTTGGCAGGCTGTAACTAGTGGGGTACCGTAAGAATTAGTGCTTGGGCCTCAGCTATTCACAATCTACATCAATGATTTGGATGAGGGGACCAAATGTAATATATCCAATATGATAGCAAAATACTGCGGATGCTGGAAATCCGAAATAAAATGCTGGAAAAACTCAGCAGGCCAGGCAACATCCGTGGAGAGAGAAACAGAGTTAACGTTTCAGGTCGAAACCCTTCGTCAGAACTGAGAAAAGAGCAGGAAATGAAAAATGCAAGGGGGAGGCTGGAGGGAGGAACAAGTTTGCTGATGATACAAAGCTGGGTGAGAATGCACGTTGTGAGGAGGATGCAAGGAGGCTTCAAGGGGATATAGACAGGCTAAGTAAGTGGCAAATGGAATATAATGTGGAGAAATGTGAAGTTATCCACTTTGGTAGGAAAAATAGAAAAGCAGAGTATTTTTTAAATGGTGAGAGATTGGGAAATGTTGGTGTTCAGAGGGACCTGGGTGTCCTTGTACACGAATCACTGAAAGTTAACATGCAGGTACAGCAAGCAACTAGAAAAGCAAATGGTATGTTGGCCTTTATTACAAGAGGATTTGAGTATAAGAGTAAAGATGTCTTACTGCAATTATAGAGGGCCCTGGTGACACCACACCTGGAGTATTGTGTACAGTTTTGGTCTCTTACCTAAGGAAGGATATACTTGCCATAGAGGGAATGCAACGAAGGTTCACCAGACTGGTTCCTGGGATGGGGGGATTGTCCTATGAGGAGAGATTGAGTAGACTAGGCCTATATTCTCTGGAGTTTAGAAGAATGAGAGGTGATCTCATTGAAACATACAAAATTCTTACAGGGCTCGACAGGGTAGATGCAGGGAGGATGTTTCCCCTGGCTGGGGAGTCTAGAACCAGGGGTCACAGTCTCCGAATAAGGGGTTGGCCATTTAGGACTGAGACGAGGAGAAATTTCTTCACTCAGAGGGTGGTGAATCTTTGGAATTCTCTATCCGAGGGCTGTGGAGGCTCAGTCGTTGAGTATATTCAAGACAGAGTTCGATAAATTTTTGGATATTAAGGGAATCAAGGATATGATAGTTCAGGAAAGTGGAGATGAGGTAGAAGATCAGCCATGATCTTATTGAATGGCGGAGTAGGCTCGAGGGTCCAAATGGCCAATTCCTGCACCTATTTCTTATGTTCTTCTGTCCTAAGTTTTGTGTGGTACATAATGCCATATGATTAATTTAACATGATGTCTAGTATTTAAATAAAGCTGAGGGTTCACAGTATGGTTTTGCATTATCTGCTTTGTCTACTGACCTTAATTGTGATCTGATAAGTTGTGCAATCTAATTTCTGCAATTAGTCCCAGACATTAATAGATGATAGAAATTTAGAAAGTGATCCCCAATGTTGTTGAGGGTAGTACCATTGAGGTAAGCGGGAAACAAATCTACTCACCTATTTAATAAACAGTATTACATCTTGCTACCAGAATGCGGGTGTTAAAATCATTTTCCTATTAATAAACGACTTAGAATTCTACCCCTACATGTTTATCTGTCACCAATCCATAGCTGATAACATTACAAAACATGAAGCATGGACTGAGCAGCTGGAAGGTGCAACAGGGAGACATCTATGGCATTACCCATGCTGAGACATCTGCAACTGTATGCTAAAGCCTCAAAGCTTTTTGTGTGATTTGCAGTTTGTGATTTTGTATAATTCCTCCAATTAAACATTGCCTTAGGCCTCTGCCACAAACTTTGTTCCCTCGGCACTGATTCCATCCCCCTCCCAGGCACTGTCTCATGCTGAACCAGACTGTTCGCAACCTCGCTGTTCCATTTGACTCTGAGCTGAGCTTTTGACCCCATATCCTCTCCATCATAATGACTGACAACTTCCACCTCCATAACATCGCCTATCTCCACCCTTGTCTCATCTTATCTGCTGCTGAAAGCCTCGTCCATGATTTTGTTACCTCCAGACTCGATTATTCCAGTGCTCTCCTGACCACCTTCCAATCTCCATAAAGTTTAGCTCATCCAAAACTCTGCATCTGTATCCTAACCTGCATCAAGACCTACTCGCCTATCACCCCTGTGCTCGCTGACCTACATTGGCTACCAGTCTAGCAACGCCTCAGTCTTGAAATTCTCATTCTCGTGTTCAAATCCTCCTATCCTCGTTCCTTCCTATCTCTGTGACCTCCAGCCCTACAACTCTCCAAGATATCTGCGTTCCTCCAACTCTGCCCTCTTGTGAATCTCCCACTCATTCACACCACCATTGGTGGCTGTGCTTATAGCCATTTAAGCCCTAGGCTTTGGAATTCTCTCCCTAAACCTTTCCACCTCTCAACCTCTCTCTCCTTTAAGGTCCTCCTTAAAACCTACCTCTTTAACCAAGCTTTTAGTCACCCATCCTAATATCTCCTTTAGCTCAGTGTCAATTTTTGTCTGAATATGCTCCTGTGAAGCACCTTAGAATGCTATCCTAGGTTAGAAGTGCTATATAAATGCATGTTATTGTAGTGTTACAGGGAGTATTATAAGTCGGTAATCGGAGTAACATTGTTAAATTGTATTAGGGAGACCCTACTGGTGTTACAGGAAAGTGTCATGGCTACCTATAGACATTTTAACATGACAATTCCCATAGGAATGTTTACATAACATTTTCAATGGAATGTTTAACCTATGTACTGATTTGAATTTATTACTAGTAGATCTCACATGGCATTGCTCATGGTGCGTCCTCTGCTCACCTGTTTGTGTCTTCTAAATTGTGTTGCTGTAGGCTCTCTGTGTCTCTCTATATTTTCTGGATGTTTGTCTCTGTGTCCCTCTGATTGCTGTGCTATATTGTTGTCTCCTGATTGCGCTGTCCTCCTTTTTATGTGCCTCCTGCAGCCTTCCTGTCTGTGTCCTTATCATTTTCATCTTTCAATCTGTTTCTCTTTTGTCATAATCTCTCTGTTTTTCTTTCCAAATGTTTCGTTTTGTCTGAGCCAGTCTTTTTCTGTTTGAGCCTCGAGCTATCCATCTGCCCTCCTAATTTTTTCTCTTACCCAATCAATCTTTCTGTAATTCAATCTCTTTTTCTGTCCCCACAGTGTCTGTGTTTGTTCCCCTGATGCTACCTCTGTCTACCTAAACATTTTTCTATCCCTTGAAAATCTCCCTCTAAGCCACAATCTCTCTTTATCTGTGACCTTAATTTCTCTCTGTCTCCAATCTTTGGCCGCGATTTTCTCAGCGGTGGCAGGAGAGCTGGTTTCCGGGTTCCAGTCACGATCCTGGCTGCAGCCGCTCTGTCAAAGGGATTTTCCCTTGATTGGCCTTGTTAAGCCCGCCCTGCGGGCTTCCCGGCCAATTAACAGGAAGCGGGTCTGATGACGTCATTTGATGACACGCCATCAGCCAGTTTCCTTAAAGGGACTACGGCCACATTGAGTTTGACAGTTGTTCTGCCAGTGTTTGACAGCACTGAGGTGCTGCAAACACTGAGAAGCACTCCACAAAGGTGAACTCTTGCACCTAAGCTCCCCAATGACACACTCCTTACGCTTGCTCCTGGTGAAGAGACTTGAGGTGTTCGGCACCTTCCCGGATGCTTCTCCTCCACTTTGAACTGTCTTGGGCCAGGGATTCCCAGGTGTCGGAGGGGATGTTGCACTTTCTCAAGGAGGCTTTAAGGGTGTCCTTGAAGCATTTCCTCTGCCCACCTCAGGCTCTCCTGCCGTGTCGGAGCTCCGAGTAGAGTGCTTGTTTTGGGAGTCTCATATCGGGCATGTGGACGATGTGGCCCGTCCATCGGAGCTGATCGAGCGTGGTCAAAGCTTCGATGCGGGGGATGTTGGACTGAGCGAGAACAGTGATGTTGGTGCGCCTATCCTGCCAATGGATTTGCAGGATCTTGCTGAGGCAGCGTTGGTGGTACCTCTCCAGTGCTTTGAGGTGCCTGCTGTACATGGTCCATGTCTCTGAAGCATACAGGAGGGCGGGAATCACTACTGCTCTGTAGACCATGAGCTTGGTGCCGGGTTTGAGGTCCTGGTCTTCAAACACTCTCTCCCTCAGGCGACCGAAGGCTGCACTGGCACACTGAAGGCGGTGTTGGACTTCGTCATCGACGTCTGCCCTTGTTGACAGTAGGCTCCCGAGGTATGGAAAGTGGTCCACGTTGTCCAAGGCCTCGTCATGGATTTTGATAATCGGGGGGCAGTATTGTGTGGCGTGGGCAGGTTGGTAGAGGACCTTTGTCTTACGGATGTTTAGTGTGAGGCCCATGCTCTCGTATGCTTTGGTGAAGGTGTTGACGATGATTTGGAGTTCGACCTCCGAGTGTGCGCAGACGCAAGCATCGTCTGCATACTGTAATTCGATGACCGAGGATGGGACAACCTTGGATATGGACTGGAGGCGACGGAGGTTGAACAGTTTCCCATTTGTTCTGTAGATTAGCTCTACTCCAGCGGGGAGCTTACTGAGGGTGAGATGGAGCATTGCAGCAAGGAAGATCGAGAAGAGCATTGGTGCGATGACACAGCCTTGCTTGACCCTGGTCCATACGTGAATTGGGTCTGTGGTGGATCCGTTGGTCAGGATCACGGCTTACATGTTGTCGTGAAGCAGGCGGAGGATGGTGACAAACTTTTGAGGGCAGCTGAATTTGAGGAGGACACTCCATAATCCCTCACGGTTGACCGTGTCGAAGGCCTTTGTGAGGTCAAAGAAGGCCATGTACAGCGGTTGGTGCTGTTCCCTGCACTTCAGTTGTATTTGACGCTCGGTGACGATCATGGTGATGCCATTGCTGACATCCCGGGCAGCAATGTTGTCAGGGGCTGATGCCCTGTGTCCTGTGCAGCATCAGGTGATGGCAGAGAAGGTTGGTGATGTTGTTGGTGTTGGGGCTGATCGTTGGAAGGATTCAGAGGACCAAGGTCTGATTTTTTTCAAGGGCACTGATGTTGCTGCAATAGATGTCAGCTGCAGGTGAGATGACAGAAGCGATCTGTCACTGGTGAGAGAGGTTGTTCCAATGAGGTGGCACTGGACATACAGTTGCCTCTAAACACTTGCAAGCTATAGAAATCTCTAGGTTACTGCATTTGTAATACATATACAGTTTCTGCGCTTTGAAACTGACCATCTGCAACATGGCATTCTTTACACCACTTCTGCAGCTGTCAGCTTTTCAGAAACATCAGAGCAGACTCAACTCACGCCTGGGTGAGCTGGCGTGTTCCCCAAGCAGCGGGTAACCTGTGGGGGAGAATGTAAAATTGGAAGGAAGCCACAAAATACCATTAAATTGGCTCTTAACAAGCCATTTAATGAGCTCAATTGTTTCCCCCGCTGCTTGATGTCGGGTCAGTTCTCCGCTGACAGACCCGACACTTGGGAGACTCGCGTGGAGGCGGGTTTCCTACCCGCTGTCAATCTTTGCTGTTTTGACAGTGAACCCGCCTCCAAACCCGTCCTCTGAGCGCTGGCAAAATTCCGGCCTTTGTCTTTGTGCCCCCACTCTTTCTCTGTCTGTACTCTCTCAATTTTTCTCTCGCGATCTGTTTCCCTCATCTTTCTCTGTCTTTATGTCCCCATATGTGTCTCAATGCTGGCACTCTCTCTCTTTATCCTGCCAATTTCTCTCTCTCGCTCTGCCCCAATCCCTGCCTCTCTCTGTTCAGAATGTTTATTTCTTCCCCAAATCTCTCTGCCCCATAATGTCTCTTTTGTTTAATCCTCGAATTTTTATCTCTCTTACTTCTCTGCCTGTCACCCTAGGGAACAAACGGCCCTAGAGCATGCCTAGCATTAGCAGAGCCTCATTGGCCTGATGTGGTGGTGCGCTGCACATTTCCTCTCTTGAATTGCTGAAATTGTTTCAGTAGTGGAGGAGAGAGGAGGTGAATACCAGAGCTTTCCCTTCCCCCCCCCCCTCCCAATCCATGAAAGTCATAGTGGAGAAGCGGGTGGGGGGGTAGGTTGAAAATTAGCTGGACCCATCCCTCCTTCAAATCTTCTCAGTTGTGGGGGGAAGGGGTGAGGCAGAATTATGCTGTGCTGTGGGTTATCATTCCTCTTAATCCTTGCAATTCTTCTGAGTGTGTGGGGACAAATTGATTCCTCTGTTTACATTGGAGGGGGTGTGGAATATTGCTCTGTTACTTTCTATGTGGGAGGGTGTGGAAATCATTTTTGCAAATCAATTTCTCTATTCTGCAAGGGAGGTAGAGTGGGGAAGATCAGAGTGCCAGTCAATGGAAATTCTGTGGCGCATGAGTGAGTCAGGCTCCAATTCAGCATTGCTGGGTTGACCTCTGTTTCACTTGAGTCTTGTCACGCACCATTAGCTCAAGAAACTAGCAGTGGCAACACAGTTAATCCCTATTACAGCACCTTCTATAGACGTAACTGGAGCCACATCTAAATGTTATCACTTTTTAAAATGAATTTTGCCAAAAGCAGAGCCTGACACAGGAGTTTTCAGTGCATTTTGGAACACAGTGCCACCCACTCAGTGTTTTTAATACATAATAAATAGATAATGGGCCGGAATTTGCGGTGGGTAATAACAGTGAATGAACAGCGTTCGCTGTTATTATCCCTTTGGAACAGACCACAACTTCAGGATGTAGCGCATGTGCATCCTAATGCAGAAATCCTGAAGTTGCGGTCAGTCATTCACTGCTCCGACACTGGCTGCGCTGTGGCTACCCCACGCCCCCCCCTCCACAGCCAGCAATCAGTAATCGGTGAACTCAGTGAAACTGACAAAAACTTTGGCTCTTCCGCGTTAATATCACTGTTAAATATCCCATTAAAAGTTAGACTCTTTCGGATTAGGTGTACTGGGTTTTTAACAGCGTATTGACTGCTAAACAAATGTTATGGCCCTGAAAAGCTAATTTTAATTTTGTGACATGTCAAATTTATCCATGTTAATAAAAATTAAAGTTTTGAAGAAACTTTTAAAAAAAAATGGTTTTTTTTAAAGTTTGTTCACATTTATTTCAGGTTTACCTTTTCCCCATGTGAGAGACGCAATCTTTGTTTTGCTCTCTATAACATTTTTAAAAAGTTAGAATCAAAGGAACTTACTCACTTCCTGGTTCTCGGTCTGTGAGAATTCTGCATTGTGATTGACTGCTTAGACAGCTTGTTGACATCACAGCAGCTCGCGTTAGGGATTTCCCATTAACTTGCGCTGATTTCAATTGCACGTCGGAAAAGCCAAATTCTCACCACAGAGATCGCGAGATCTTTGTGGGAAGCTTACTTCGGGGCCAGTGGCGAACGCCATTGCTTTGCCGCTGACCGCAAATTACGAGCCATTACTTTCTGTCTTTCGCTGGCCCTTCAGCATTCAGAATGTTAGCATAATATTGACAATATAACTTTGGGAGGTTCCTTGCTTTAATTGTTCACTCCCACATGTTTTATCTACTCATTACTGTTTTACCGTGTGCATTCTGTGCAACTTAATTACAGAGTTGAAAGGCATAAAATCGAGGTACAGCCCCCACTGTTTACAATGGGCGCTTTGATGTTATCATGATTTGCCCGCTATACATGGTGAATGGTAAAACCAAAAAGGTAAGTAACCAACACATTTAAAATAAACAGGCAGCCTCCATTTAGCAACTGGCTCTCCTAATTGTTAGCAATTGCATCCAGAATCTCATCAGTAAGGTAATTACACTTTAACGAGGTGTGAACAGCTTATTGAAACTGCTTGAAGAACCGACTTTGCCTGAAATCAGCATAGCCTTTTAAATCGATAAATACAGCCGAGGTGTGAACAGGATTGAAACTATAGCAAAATACTGCGGAGGCTGGAAATCTGAAATAAAAGCAGAAAATACTGGAAACACTCAGCAAGTCAGGCAGAATCTGTTCAGAGTTAACGTTTCAGGTCGATGACCTTTCATCAGAACTGAGTGTTTCCAGCATTTTCTGTTTTTATAGCTGATTGAAACTGATTGAAGACGCAACTTTGACTGAGATCAGCGGAGCTTTTTAAATGGCTAAGTACAGGGTAAGTACTTCTTGAACATCCCGAATAGTCGGTGCGCTATTCGCAGCTTCTTTGTAATTGAATCCTATGGTTTTTGCCAATAGTTAGTGCTATTTGCCCAATATAGGCGGCTGCCCATGCTAAGTGTGGACAGTGCAAGCAGTGGGGACTGTATCTTCATGAGTGACATTCTGTTGACTTTGCAACTTGATGATGTGATGCAGACACTTTTTAGTAGGACTCAGCAGATTTAATTAGGAAAGTAAATTTCATCCTAGCATGGCTGTTTTGTAGAATAACAATCTGGAGAGAGCACTGGACTGGATCTTCACACATGCAGACAGCGAGGATGAGAACGAGACAGCATCAGATGTTGATACACAATCGCACATCAATACAAATGCAGAAGCGGAGCCAGCAGGGCCCAGAATCAAGGATGGACCTGGAAGTAAGTCAACTGAAGTGAGCTAACACATGCTGCTATTTAGTAAACATAAGTTTACAAAATTAAGCAGAAAAAGTAGTCAAGAAAATGAATTCAGCTACAAGATATAATTACCAATAAAAATATGTAATATTTATTAAAGAAAAATAATTCTGATTTATTACATTATCTGTTTGACTGTAGAGCTTTTCTCTCTATTGGAACATTTCCCTAATATGAAAAGTAAAATTTGTGTATGCATTTTGTTGAGGTGAATTTACCACCGAACACAAAGAACCTTTGATTTCCTATGTAATGCAGAACATTTGATAGCATTTAAAAGTAAAGATCAGCCAATCACAGTATAGTGTTTCCTGCATTTTATAGAATTCTTGTATAAAGAGTAGGCTTGATCAAAATAACATCCAGTAAGTTTCAGTCACTTTCATTGAAACCGGGATTTTCCAATTGGCGTATGAGGGCTTAATGCCTTTGTTTGAAATGTCTTTGTCTACTATGTTAACAGAGGAACTAACTCATTTAAAATAAACATTCTTCTTCATGCTGTTCTTTACACACACCACAAGAGACTGTCCCTAATCCTATTGGTTCCAGGATCATGTGATTGACATAAACTGTGATGTCATAAACCTTATTGCTTTATATGTCATTAGCTATTCATGCTCTCTATGAAAGACAGGCAGTCTAAGTGTCAGTTCATTTTTTCTCAAGTCAGTATTGTTTCTTTCAATTGGGTCAGTTTTCATTTGCTTCACCTGGTGTTAACAGGGCGGTAATGACCTTTAAAATGGGGTTGGTAGCTGTACTGCCTCGATAACCCTGACGATGCGGCCTACTGCCGGGCGTCCAAAGAGCCTGTCTGTTTCAGGTAGTGGGCCCCTTTTAATATGCAAATTGACGTAATCCCCACAACACTTGCCTGGGTGCCGCTGCAACACTAGCAGTGGCCCATACTTGGATTCCTCTTCACCGGCAGGCTCTTCACTCTTCGCTGGCAACATTGAAATGTGGCCCGAGACCCAATATCTGGAGACCCTCATGCCTCCAGGTGCAGGGGCACTAACTGCGCTCAACTCCCTGTCCCCGCACCAACCCCCCCCCCCCCACCCCCACCCCCCCCCCCAATTCATGCTCCCCCAAAAGTGGGCACAGCCCAATTTCTAGGCCATGGTATATCCAGCAAGGCAGAATACAATGACGATGGTTCGCTGTTCAACCACTGAAATCACTGAATTTTCCTAGATATTGAGTAAGTAAAGACACATTTTGGATCTCAAGAGCACAGGTTCTCGTATGGGGGTGTTCGAAGATATTGAACCCGATGATAATGCCAAGTGTAAAAACCTAAAAACATAAGAGGTAAGAGTTTTTTAATTAAAAGTATGGCAGGGGACCTCAGTCCCGTGCGTTGCATGGCCTGCAGCATGTGGGAATTCCTAGATGCTTCTTGCAGTCAGGATGACCACATGTGCAGTAAGTGCCAACAGTTTGGCCAACTTGAGATCCAGTTTTCTGAGCTCGAGCGTCAGCTGGAGGCACTGCAGTGTATCCGCGAGGCTGAGAGTTACGTGGATAGCACGTTTTTAGATGTGGTCACCCCGCAGCTTAAGAAAGTGCAGTCAGAGAGGGAATGGGAGACCACCAGTCAGAAGGGGGGCAGGCAGGTAGTCAGGAAAGCCCCAGAGTGCATCTCACTCAACAACCGTTTTTCTGTGTTGGAAAATGGTAAAAGTGACGGTTCCTCTGGGGAGTGCAGCCAGAGCCAAGTTCATGGCACTGTGGGTGGCTCAGCTGCACAAGGGGGGAGGAGTAAGAGTGGAAGGGCAATAGTGGTAGGAGACTCAATAGTGAGGGGTGTAGACAGGCGTTTCTGCGGCCGCAGACGTGACTCCAGGATGGTATGTTGCCTCCCTGGTGCCAGGGTCAAGGATGTCACTGAACGGCTGCAGGGCATTCTGAAGGGGGAGGGCGAACAGTCAGAGGTCGTGGTTCACATTGGTACTAACGACATAGGTAGAAAGGGGGATGAGGTCCTGCAACAAGAATTTAGAGAGCTAGGTAGCAGATTAAAAAGCAGGACCTCAAAGGTTGTAATCTCTGGATTATTCCCGGTGCCACGTGCTAGTGAGTATAGAAATAGGAGGATAGAGCAGATGAATGTGTGGCTAAAGAGTTGGTGCAGGAGGGAGGGCTTTAGTTTCCTGGATCACTGGGTCTGTTTCTGGGAAGGTGGGACCTGTACAAGTTGGACGGGTTGCACCTGAACCGGAACGGGACCAACATCCTTGCGGGGAGGTTCGCTAGTGCTGTTGTGGGGGGTTTAAACTAACTTGGCAGGGGGATGGGATACAGAGTGGAGCTATAGTAGGGGGTGATGCACAGCCAAATATAGAGGAAAAAACAAGTCAGTCTGGAAAGCAGAGCAAGTATGTAACAGCACAAGGGAGTATGGCAAGGCTGGATGGCATTTATTTTAATGCAAGGAGTCTTGCGAGTAAGGCAGATGAATTGAAGGTGTTGATGAACACATGGGAATATGATATTGTTGTTATCACAGAGACATGGCTGAGGGAGGGGCAGGACTGGCAGCTCAATATTCCGAGGTATAGAATCTTCAGGCGAGTCAGAGGGGGGTGTAAAAGAGGAAGGGGTGTCGCAATATTAATCAAGGAGTCAATTACTGCAGTAAGGAGGGATGATATCTTAGCAGGTTCCTCTAATGAGGCCATATGGGTAGAACTTAAAAACAAAAAGGGGGCAAGCACTTTGCTGGGAGTGTACTATAGGCCCCCAAACAGTCAGGGGGAGATGGAGGAACAGATATGTAGGCAAATCTCAGAAGTGTAGAAATAATGGGGTAATAATAGTAGGGGATTTCAACTTCCTCAATATTAACTGGGATAGTCAGAATGTGAAAGGTTTAGAGGGTGCAGAATTCTTAAAGTGCATCCAGGAGAGCTTTTTGAGCCAGCATGTAGAAAGTCCTACAAGAGAGGGGGCGGTACTGGACCTAATTCTAGGGAATGTAGCCGGGCAAGTGGTAGAAGTGTCAGTAGGAGAGCATTTTGGTGACAGTGACCATAATTCGGTGAGATTTAAGGTAGTCATGGAAAAGGACAAAGATGGACCGGAAATAAAGGTTCTAAATTGGGGGAAGGCTGATTTTAATATGATAAGGCAGGATCTGGCCAAAGTGGACTGGGATCAGCTACTTGTAGGAAAATCCACATCAGAGCAGTGGGAGTCATTCAGAAAGGAAATAGAGAGTACAGCGCCAACATATTCCCGTAAAGGTCAAGGGTGGGACCAACAAGTCCAGGGAACCCTGGCTGTCAAAGGATATACAAGAATGGATTAGGGAAAAAAGGGAGGCTTTTGGCAGATACAAAGGACTAAAAACAGTGGAAGCCCTAGAGGAGTGTAGAAAGTGCAGGGGGGGTACTTAAAAAAAGAAATTAGGAGAGCGAAGAGGGGGCATGAAAAAACACTGACGGGCAAAATAAAGGAAAATCCCAAGGTGTTTTATAAGTATATTAAGGGCAAGAGGATAACCAGGGAAAGAGTAGGGCCCATTAGGGACCAAAGTGGCAATCTGTGTGTAGAGCCGGAAGATGTAGGTGAGGTTTTAAATGAATATTTTGCATCTGTGTTCACTATGGAGAAGGACGATGTAGGCATAGAAATCAGGCAGGGGGATTGTGATATACTTGAACAAATTAGCATTGCGAGGGAGGAGGTACTAGCGGTTTTAGCGGGCTTAAAAGTGGATAAATCCTCAGGCCCAGATGAGATGTATCCCAGACTGCTGTGTGAGGCAAGGGGGGAGATTGCAGGGTCTCTGACACAAATTTTCAGATCCTCTCTGACCACAGGGGAGGTACCAGAGGACTGGAGGACAGCTAACATAGTACCATTATTCAAGAAGGGTAGTAGGGATAAACCAGGGAATTACAGGCCAGTGAGCCTAACATCAGTGGTAGGGAAATTATTGGAAAAAATTCTGAGGGACAGAATTAGTCTCCACTTGGAGAGGCAAGGATTAATCAAGGATAGTCAGCATGGCTTTGTCAGGGGGAGATTATGTCTAACCAATTTGATTGAACTTTTCGAGGGGGGTGCCTAGTTGTGTGGATGAGGGTAGTGCAGTTAATGTAGTCTACATGGACTTCAGTATGGCTTTTGACAAAGTCCCGCATGGGAGACTGGTCAAGAAAGTAAGAGCCTATGGGATCCAGGGCAATTTGGCACATTGGATCCAAAATTGGCTTAGTGGCAGGAGGCAGAGGGTGATGGTTGAAGGTTGTTTTTGTGACTGGAAGCCTGTGTCCAGTGGTGTGCCGCAGGGATCGGTGCTGGGTCCCTTGCTGTTTGTAGTGTACATTAATGATTTAGATATGAATTTTGGAAGTATGATCAGTAAGTTTGCAGATGACACAAAAATTGGTGGAGTGGTAAATAGCAAGGAGGGAAGCCTCAGGCTACAGGACGATATAGACGGATTGGTCAGATGGGCAGAACAGTGGCAAATGGAATTTAACCCTGAAAAGTGTGAGGTGATGCATTTTGGGAGGACTAACAAGGCAAGGGAATACACAATGAATGGTAGGACCCTAGGAAGGACAGAGGATCAAAGGGACCTTGGTGTGCCTGTACATAGATCTCTGAATGCAGCAGGACAGGTGGATAAGGTGGTTAAGAAGGCATATGGGATACTTGCCTTCATTAGCCGAGGCATAGAATATAAGAGCAGGGACGTTATGATGGAGCTGTACAAAACGCTAGTTAGGCCACAGCTGGAATACTGTGTGCAGTTCTGGTTGCCACACTATAGGAAGGATGTGGTTGCATTGGAGAGGGTGCAGAGGAGATTCACCAGTATGTTGCCTGGGCTGGAGCGTTTCAGCTATGAAGAGAGACTGGACAGGCTGGGGTTGTTTTCCTTAGAGCAGAGAAGGCTGATGGAGGACCTGATTGAGGTGTACATAATTATGAGGGGCATAGATAGGGTAGATAGAAAGGAACTTTTCCCCTTAGTAGAGGGGTCAATAACCAGGGGGCATAGTTTCAAGGTAAGGGGCAGGAGGTTTAGAGGGGATTTGAGGAAAAACTTTTTCACCCAGAGGGTGGTTGGAATCTGGAACTCACTGCCTGAAAGGGTGGTAGAGGCAGGAACCCTCACAACATTCAAGAAGCATTCAGATGAGCACTTGAAACGCCATAGCATACAAGGCTACGGAGCAAGTGCTGGAAAATGGGATTAGAATAGACAGGGCTTGATGGCCGGCGCAGACACAATGGGCCGAATGGCCTCGTTCTGTGCTGTATAACTCTATGGGCTGGATTTTCAATGACTCGTGGAGTCGGGTTTGGAGGCGTGTGGGGGGTTAAAGTTGCAGATTCGGGGGTCCCGACCCCATCCCGCCTCCAACCCGCCTCCACGCAATTTTGATAAAATCGTGTGCGGTGTTCCCGACTCTGTCCCGCCTCCAAGAGGCGGGAGAGGTCATTAAAGCCCTTAACAAGCCCTAAATTGGCTCTGTAATGCCATTTTGAAATGTTTTAGCTAGTTTAACCCTTTTTTTGACATGAAGCACGCCTGATGTGAAACACGCCAGTGAAACCTGGCGGGAGCACAAGTGGATAGCTGACTATCAGCTGCAGGTCCACTATTACAACGGAGATGTGATGAAACTAGTAGTAGTATTAGGTCTGAAAGTCGCCTCTGATGCTGCTGCATTGAATGTCTTCAGAGACTGCCGGGGCCTTTGGAGGACCTGGATGGACTCTCTCTCCCTCTCCCTCTCCCTCTCCCTCTCTCTCCTCTCTCTCTCTCTCTCTCTCTCTCTCTCTCTCAGATGCTGCTCATTTTGCATCCAGGTCCTCTCACAGCAAAGGCCAGGCAATCTCTGAGACCAGGCAGTCTCTGACCTGCAATGCAGCAACAATGATGACATCATCAGAAGCGACTTTCAGACTGAAACCACTAATTGGTTCATGGGTTCCCACTTGCTGGAACTCAATTGCCCAATTAAGTGAAAATTGCATCAAATCCCACATCCAATTGCAGGCGGGTGGATAACACGAAATGCGGATGACACGACCCCCAACCCGCCCCAGTATCAAAATCCAGCCCTATGACTATATAACACACCTCTTAAAGACTCCTGCTACCAAAGTGGAACTCTTCAAATCTTCCATAAGCACCAAAATATATTTCCTGAATTTATACTGCCGACCTCTCGGGGACATAATCAACAACATCTAGGAGACATACACCAGCTGTCGAATTCAAAGTGCAAGTTGATTACAAGATAATTACGGATCAGAATAAACCATTCAACCTATCTTAATCCATGCATCCAGGAAAATCTTAAAGCCCACCCATTACAGCATCAAAATGTTTCTTAAATGATTCAAGGGTTTTTGCCTCCACTATTCTACATGGACTACAGCCCTCTGGACTCAATATCGAGTTCAACAATTTTAGATCATAAACTCAGCTCCAATCACATCTATATTTTATTTTATCCACCCTTTTATTTGTCCCCCCCCACCTTTTTTTTCCTCCTAGAAGCTGGCAGCTGTCCTTCATTCTGCCAGTGGATTTCACACTTCATTCAGCCTTAATCTGTCACATTAACACCACCTCTAGCCTTGCATATCTCTTAATGTCTCTTCATCTCCCCCTTTGTTCCTTTATCCCCTCCCCCTTTTCCCAGCTTTACCCTGGCCTTAAATCTATTTGATTTCCGGCTCTTCCCAGTTCTGATAAAAGGTCATCGACCTGAAACGTTAACTCTCTTTCTCTCTCCACGGATGCTGCCTGGCCTGCTGAGTTTTTCCAGCGTTTTCTGTTGTTATTCTACATGGAAGTCTATTCCATACATTGATTACTCTGTTTGCAGAAGGATTTCCTGATCTCCGTTCTAAATTTGCCATTTACTTGTTTTAACCTATGTCCTCTTGTTCTAGTTTTATTATTTAATATAAAGTAATATTCCAGATTTATTGTTTCCAGTTCCTTAACCATCTTGTATATCTGTATAAGGTCACCTCTCAGACACATACATTCCAGGCTGAAAAGCCCAAGTTTCTGCAGTCTTTTGTCATAACTCAGACCTTTGATATTAGGAACCTCTGCACTGTCTCCAGCACTTGAATGTCTCTATTGAGTGCTTTTCTAATGTGTTCTCGTGATGTGAGCAATTCTGACAAGGCTGCATTTATTGCCAATCCATTTCTTGAATAATATATGTATGGCAAAAAGACTTTTTAAAAAGTATAAACTAGTTCGCATACTGCTGCTAAATTACTTAGAAATTGTTCAATAGTTTCAGAATGTATAGTTTTTAAATGGTGCACAATTGACCAAATCTCTCTCTTTCCCAGAGTGAGTGCTTTTACTGAAAGCCATTGTCTGTTTCAATAATGTAGAATTGCTTAAAATTCATTTATACGAGTTTAACTGATCTTTTAACAAATACAAATTCTAAGTGGTACTGGGGAAAGATTTTTGGTAAGAGTATTTTCTGTATTTTATGCTGTTATGATATAAAATGTAATTTAATAATCAATGGTTTGTTTTTATCTGCAGGATATGAGCTGTTTGCCTTTATTAGCCATATGGGAGCATCTACAATGTCTGGTCATTATGTCTGCCATATCAAAAAGGAGGGAAGGTAAGCACTGGTTTGTTTGAGAAGGATTTTTTTTTAACTTAGTTTGGATTTTATAACTTTATTCTGCATTAGCGCCAGTTCAATTTTGAACAGATAATTAGTGCAGGCCCAGTTTGCTTCTCTTGATGAATCTGTAATGGGAATACTTGAGTTAGTGGGGCAGTGTGTTTTACTTATTAGTTAGTAGGAAAACCATGGGAAAAAGTTTTGTTTGAGAAAAAAACTATTTTCCTGAAAGGCATAACAAAATGATATGGTATGTAAATTTTATGAATACACCAAGATATTTAAGTGCTTTATACTATTTTGTTTAATTGCTCTGAATCGAGTGTGTGTTTTACAGGTGTGTTTTATTTTTGCATTAGTTCATTGCTTCTCCATTTCTTCCATTCAGGTGGGTAATCTACAATGACCATAAAGTCTGTGCTTCAGAGAAACCCCCTAAAGACGTGGGATACATTTACTTTTATCAGCGGATGCCCTATTAAGCTTGAGACCTATGTATGAAAACCATAACCTTCTTTCCAAAGATCAAAAAACTACAAACTGACAAAGGTTTGGGGGGAAACTGTGGATTCTGTCATTGCTGTGCAAATACCTTATTTATAGAAAACAAAACTAAAATGCAATAATATGTTTGATATAAGAAGGAAAATTTTTATTGTTTAATATATTGACAGTTTTTTTGTTTTTATTTTAAAACTGCATCTGGAGAAGCTGAAGAAGCAGATCAGAGGTGTGTGCAATCAGTTTACTTTTAACTGACTTTAGCAAGTTTTTTTTTTAAAGTATCAAAACATCTTCATTATTTCTTCCATCGCCCTCTGTCCTTCTTACTTTAGTCCATTTGTTGGAGTGTTCTAGTTTTTTTTTTGAATGGGCACTCCATTAAAAACATGGCTGTCTTATAGAATGAATTCATCCCCCACAGAAAATCCCTAGTTTTGCCCTCTAAATAGCAGTTCATAAAAGGGAGAGTTATTGTATTTAGCACTAACCAGACATTTAGACATATAGATGTGCCTCACAGTTACTGATCAGTTCACAAGTTTGAACAAATCCACGGATTCATACTAAAGGCTACATTTACAGAGTCATACGTATGGCACATGATAGATGACCACTAAATCTAGAACCATACAATATTTTACTTGGTCAATCATCATGTAAGTATATGACCTCCAACATGACCATTCCCACCCAAGCCAAGTAAAAAGCCTAACCAGAAGCTAAATCTCTAGGCCCCCCACTTTGCCATTCATTTGGCATAATTTTATTTTTTGTCGCACGTAGAATCAGACTGTTCTTTTATTTAAACATAAGGGTGCCTTAGTGTCAGCAAAAATAATGAAGCTAATAACTGCCAGAGAAATTCTGCCAATGCCATAGAGAACTGACTTTAGGTTTGAAAGTCTAAGGTTGATACTAAGACCCACATATGTAGTGATATATTTTACAACATGACTTCCATTTATCAGTTTTAAGTAGATTAACGGCTCATTACAAACATGTGTCTCTAGCTACATCCTAACAATGTCCTGTTACTGCAGTTGCTTTCTGGTGGACTCAGCAGGCTGGATTTTCTGCTGGCGTTGGTTTGGGAGCTGGCATAAGTCCAGCAGAATGTGGCAGGAAATTCTTCCAGAGCTGCTCTTTCAGTTCCAGTGTTCCATCACTTAAAGGATTTCTGCCAGAAATAATGGGGAACGCACAATACATCTACCCAAATAGGGGAGGGAGAGCATATTGTAGTGACATGTAAATTTCCCTTCATTTGTGCCAAGCAACACAGGGCGCTAGGCCGGCCTGTGTGTTTCTGGCATCCGGGGTTGCAATGGCAGCCAAGGGGGGCACTTAAAAATTGAAGGCCTGCATTATACTGTGAAATTGGGGATATTTGCATAGGCCAAGGTGGTATTTTTTTGAGAAAAAGAAAATTTTGTTCATTTTTGGGGCAGCCCTAAGGCTGCTGGCGTCAGAACAAGTACCTAAAGTGTACAAAATAACCCACTTCAGAAAATAAGATGGATCCGGGGTAGGCCTTTGGGGCAGGCGAAACTCCCACCCTAAGCAAGATCTGCTAGGATTGGGCTCAAGTGGAAAATCCCAGCCATCATGCAAATAAGCACAACACTTAAGCTGTCCTACTAATGCAGGCTTGGTCTCGGGGGAGCAAACTAATTGTGCCGCTTTCCCACATTTACCAGTAGGTGTGACAGGTGATCTTCCTGTAAACTGGCTGCACTATAGGGCTAGTTATTTTGCATATGTGCAAACTGGTTGTGACCATTTAGCCAGTGCATGTGTCTGAACTGCCAACATAATAACATTGTGTAATGGCGTCACTACCAGTAAATGTACTACCGGCACCAGAACAAGCCATTTACTGGCCCCAGGAGAACTGATGGTAGTCAGGAACACCCAGTGAAAAACAGGTCCTCTGTGTTGATGGTTTTAAGACATATGCAGAAGTTCGCTTGATATATTGGATTGCTTAACAACAAAGTTATTTACACCTAAGAAAGTAGACAACACTGAATAGTTAGTTAATTAATCTGATAGTCTGTTCATTGTTTTATTTTAGTTTTAGTAATTCTGTTGGCCAGCAGTTCTCCCAACTATAATTTTATAAGTAAAATTCTAAAATTCATTCACAGTCATTTATTTACACCTTATGTTAATTAAAAACCATTTCTACATCATGGATTTTCTCCAGGACATAATCTCAGCTGACACTCCAGTGCAGTAATGAGAAAAAGCTGCACTGTCAGGGGTGCTGTGCTTCGGATAAGACTTTAAACTGAAAGAAAGAAAGGAAGACTTGCATTTATAGAACGCCTTTCACGACCACCGGACATCCCAAAGCACTTTACAGCCAATGAAATACTTTTGAAGTGTAGTGACTGTTGTAATGTAGGAAACGCGGCAGCCAATTTGCACACAGCAAGCTCCCACAAACAGCAATGTGATAATGACTGGATAATCTGTTTTAGTGATGTTGATTGAGGGATAAATATTGGCCAGGACTCCGGGGATGACTCCTCTGCTCTTCTTCGAAATAGTGCCATGGGATCTTTTATGTCCACCTGACAGAGCAGACAGGGCCTTGGTTTAACGTCTCATCCGAAAGACGGCACCTCCGACAGTGCAGCACTCCCTCAGTGTAAACCTAGACTTGAACCCACAACCTTCTGACTCAGAGATGAGGGTGCTACCAACTGAGCCACAGCTGACACACAACTGAGGCCATTTGTCCTCTCGAGTGGATGTAAAAGGTCCCCCGGCACTATTTTGAAGAACAGAGCAGTTCTCCCAGTGTCATGGCCAACATTTATCCTTCAGCCAACCCCACTGAAACAGTTTAATTGGGCATTTGTCTCATTGCTGTTTGTGGGACCTTGCTGTGCTCAAATTGGGTGCCACTTTTCCTACAACAGTGACCACACTTCAAAAGTACTTCATTGGCTGCAAAGCACTTTGGTCCTGAGGTCATGAAAGTTGCTTTATAAATGAAAGTTCTTTATAGATTCTAAAAGGTACATTTCTTACTTTGGCAAAGTAGTCCTTATTCTTCAAATGTAGTTAGCCTCCACTTGCCACCGTGATAAGCTAAGCTATTTAACTTGGCAAATCAAAGGATGCCTGTCTCAAGAATTTTTGGTTCATACCATGTAACCTCCCATTCCTGGAACAAAGGACTATGCTATCGCCTGTTGTCAGATGAGGCCGTTGATTTAAGGTATCATGATAAGACCTGTAGATCTGTATTTTCCACTGCTGGGTGCCTGTTAGAGTAAAATGGCCAGCTGGTAGTGGAAAATGGGCTGGAGTTTTGTCTTACTTGAGCTCCACCCGCTTTGCGCCACAATATAGCTTCTAGGCGACGGGACCATTTGCAATGGAAAATCACACCTAAAAATAGGCAGGTGTTTCATTTTAAATATTAATTCGGAGCGTGTCTGTTTTGCATGCCATTTCCTGCTGCACTGGTATAGGATGTCAGATCTAAATCACGCCCATGTGAAATAGGCGTTGATGGTTGCTAGGTAGGGGTAGATATACAGAAGGTCATGGAAAGGAACATAAATGTTAAAGTAGGTGTATTTGAGCCATTTTTTAAACATTCTTATTTACTTTCCTGCTGGCAATTAAGTTCTCTTGAACCTTTGTAGTAATTGTAGTAAATTATTTATTTATTTATCACCTGTGCAGATACACTCTTATCTACCTGTGAAAAGTGTTGTGATATCAGGGGGTCATAGATTAAACGGTAATTTGTAGTTCTGCTACTGACACCACTGAACCCTGAACTTCTTATAGGGGCCTTTTGTTGCAGAAAATTATATGGTGTCGAAGTCTGGAGTGCTAACTGATTATCACCATGGCTTTAGAAATAGGCACATTCTATGCTTCTGTGTTATTGAACAACTCCCCAGTTATTAGACTTGAGACCCTTGCACAAGGTGGGATGGAAAAGAGTCACATGGAAGTGAAAGAATAGCTGGCATATCTGATAGATGCAAAGGTGGTTAAGTGCAGAGCAAATTTGGAAGCTAACGAGGAAAGTGGAAAGAATCTCCTGAGTTGTCAACCGTGGTGTACAAAGGTTTAAGGGTGTGCTTACTGCATGAAATGTTTGACAGGACAGCATCAGATGAAAGGAGAAGATAATATTCTTTCTTGTGAGAAGGATAGTTCTTTCATCTAGGAGGTTTTTATTTTGTTTGCCCATCAAGGTGAGAGATATCAGTGCTGGGGAAAAATTCACAAAACAAAGACCTTGGTTTCTCACCTTTCTAGGTTTCATAGTGGGTCATTCCTTCTTTAAAGTACTCCTGCAACTGATCGTGACAAAAGTAACTGGTGTGTAGTCTTGATTGGTTAGCATTAGCTAAAGTTATTGATAAGAATCAAGGCTTTCTGAAATATATCAGAAAATATATCACTAGGGTTAGACATATACTAAACTAAATTACACTGAAGAAAACAATCTCTGCCTTACTCACTCACGACTGCAATATTGATTTCCAGGGTTTCTAAGGCTTCTCACTTATTGATGGGAGCCGTATACAGTGATTGCTGCCATTGCTTGGAGAAAAGGAGGTGGTGGTAGCTATGACTGGATGGTGGGAGGCTCTCAAGAAAACAGACAGTTTTGTGAAATGTTGAATGGCATTCCTTAAAATGAAGTATGTAGAGACTAATCAATGAATAATGCAAATTCCAGGTTGTAATCATGTTGTCATTCATAATTTTCCAAACCATTATAACATTAATATTTCACTTACTATATTATCAGTAAAATATGTTTTGGGTAATGATTTTTTTTGCATCTCTATACATTTTTTCTGAATGTTAAGTTTAAAATTAAAGGAACATTTAGGATCTCTAAAGTGAACCTTAAAAAAATACACTGCAATGTTACTGTGAAGCGCTTCAGTTGCTGGCTAGCTCCCAACGCTATGACCAGTTTTAGTGCACCATAGTTTTGCTCACATGTTATATAATTAAAGAAACCAATTTTTTTTGACAGAAATCTGTTAAAAGTTAACCTGAACCAAAAATCAGCAACATTATTTGGATGACTGAAAATTCTAAAACACGGGACTGTTTACATACTTTTAATTCAATCAATACATTAAGTCAATAGAAATTCTTTAAAACTTGATTGCTGTTGAACTAATTTTAATCTGAAAGCCAACTTCAGCTTGGACCTCTATGATACCGCAATGCCAAAAAAAAACTCGAATTCTTTCAGCACAAGACTTCCAAATGGCTGTTCTTTTGTAACATGAGCTCCAGGTCACCACTGCATTGAGATTTCAAGAGATAGTACATTACAATGGATTTTAATATCTTGTAAGCATATTATACAGTAACTCTCAGTGAGAAGTCATTTTTTTCTGCATTAAAGTTGTTAGTCTTTCTTTGTATGCACCAATATATAACTAAGTGCTTTTATGTTTCTCCAATCCATTAATTGACATTATTTCCTGGGCATCTATGTATAACCCATTAAGTTCAAAAATAACCCATTATTGAAGCAGTTCCCATTTATAGTATAATGCTGTATTTGGAGGTACTTTATAGAATCTCCATTTGCTAAGGGAACCATTTAAAAAATGTATTCATATCCATGGTTGTTGCATACTAGAAACCTTTATGAAGGGTGTCTGGTGTGTCAGTATGTAGGTGATATTGATATTAAGGGCTTGGCACATTTAACAAACTTGTATTTGTTTTATTTTATGTCCCTGAACAACCACCAGACCAAAGTAACCTTCATTAGTCTCTCAAGAAGTAGAAGTCAGTGATTTAGATAACATGCATTGTGTCATTTTCCTAGCAATTGGTCATGTAAACATTAAATCCACATCAACTTAGAATTTTTATCTTGCCCTTTACTTCACTGAGTTACTTTTACTGGCATGACGGAAAAAAAACTCACAGTAGGAACTGAGAAAATGTTTTTGCACATTTAGAAGTTCACATTTTTGTGATTTTAAACATTTCAGAAACATTTAAAAAGTGAAATTGATCACTATCTTATGCATCAAAACAAACTTGATCTCCTTCATCACCTTCCCATTCCACCCCTTCCTCATCCATCTGCTCTTTCCACTTCACCGATTCCCTCCTGCTTCCCCTTGTCTCCTGTATACTCCCTTCCCTTTCTGTTTTGCCTCATCCCTTGACACTGCCTTCCTCATCCACTCAAATCCCTAACCCCTTTCCTCACCCCCCATCAGCTTTACTCTAAAGACTGTTTCCAGCCAGCAAGAAGGAGAGGCAATGATGTGGGCTGGACATGGCTTAGTGGGGAAAGGCCACTGGTGAAAGGAGCAGGAATTCACATTTCTTAATAGCAAGACAGTTTTACACATTTGGGAATGCCAGCATTTAAATTGAATTACATGTAAAACTCTTTTCTATGGATGTTGTAGCCTTTGACTTCCTAAATCCTTTCTCTAATCCATTGTGGCTGCCATTTTACAGCTTTGCTGAGGATTGCAGATCTATGCAGTTTGACTGATGTGAATACTGAAGCCATCATCATCTCCTGCTCTAGATTTCTCTTTTACACTTGCATCTATTTTTAAATTTGTATTCATGCAGTACTGGTGTTTTTCACCACTGTATAACTGTAGCACCATTAAGTTTTTTTTAGAGGTAACTGATTTGCCAGAGTGAGGCAGAGTGTCTCTGGATGGTTGTATCTCATCCTCAACTGCTGCTTTTTGCAGAAACTACTCTGCCATCAGTATTAAATGTAACTGGAAAATGTTGGAAAACATTGGCACACAATCTTCATTGCTGCACAGTTACAATGTTGGAGTAATTCAATAAAATTTTGTTGAAAACTTGTTTTTCTGAGTTTTCGTTTAAATTTATTAATTATTGACTGCTTATGGGAGCTATAAAGTGTTCATCTTGCACTTAAGGGTTACGGGCCTGAGGCATTATTACATGCTGCACAGAGAAAAGTGGAATACACCAGATAATAGGAAAGCAGAAAAATGAAGCAACATGCTCTTATCGCTAATTCTGCTAATGAGCACATAGTACTTGGGAAGTGCAGGCCTTAATGCAAACTCTGTGTTGAAATACTAGATACATTGGTGTCCAGTAAATTAAAAATAATCAGTAAGCTATGCAAGAATATGCTAAATGTGTCTCTTTCTTCATAAACATGTTCTTCAACTGCTGTTCCTCAGGTTTCTCTTTCTATCTTTTTCTCTTGCACATCTCTACACATAGATGCACATTACAGGGTTGATGGGCTATTATTGTTGAAACTCAACAGCAAAAAAGGAGTGGTGAAATGATTAGAACATATCCTCTTCCATTGCAGTGAATATACCAGTACACACCCAAGCTTATTAAATTTGTAAACCATTTTGAGACCAGCAGATTATGATAAGCTAGCAAAGTTGTGCTTTTAATAAGGATGTATCACTCACTTTTTTTAATGATGGATGGATGTGTGTATGATTAAATATTAATAGATCTCCCATGGCATTGAAGGATACACTGGTACCTTTAATTGTAAACTCAGTTTTTAACTCCACTTTTTTAGAACACAGGATGCACAGCAAGATGGGATGCAATATGTACCAGGTTGGAGGTAGGTACCGAGAATTTATGTGTACAGGATGTGGGTCTTGCAATTTTGCAACACTGGGGATGTTTGGGGTTTAGGAGGAAGGCTTTTGAATTTGGTAGTGTTGAGAGTGTTCCTGGGGTTTTCTAACACTGGGGTAGAAGTCCTGTGGTTTGGCAGCACAAGGGAGAGGCTCTGGGGATCAAATAACTCATGAGAAGTCATAGGGTTTAATAGCGTTTTAGAGGGGGAAATATGGCCGTTGACAGAACCTAGGGATTTGGCGTGGGGGCTGGTGGATTCCTGGGATGTATAGCACTTGGGCCTGTGTTGTCTCAGCACTGGGAAGAGGGATCAGGCACTTGTTAGCAGTGGGGAGGTTTATGCCTAGTTTATGGTAATACGGGGGAGCAGTGCCTGGGATGTTACAGTACTGGAGAGCAGGGTGTGGTGGCAGTGGAGTGGGTTCCAGGTCTGGCAGAATTGGGGTGGGAATTTCCTGGGAGGAAGCCCCTGACTTATGCAAAAACTGGGGAGGGAACAAGGATGGTGAGTTCTGTCAGCACTGCTGATGGTCACAGGATCTGCCAGTACTGGAAGAGTGATTATGGGATCTGGCAATATGGAGCGAGGGGGGTAAGCTGAGGGTCATCACCTCCCATCTCCATGCCATTTCTCCTAAAACTCTGAATCGCTTCAATCTGGCTTCCATTCTGTGCACAGCATAGGGATCGCCTTCCCCAATGAAATGGCATCTTATGTAACTGCAGCTGTAGTACATTGGCCCTGATATTTACGAGGAAGTTGGGAAGGTGCGAGGGAGCACTGGGAAAACCCGGCATACCCGGGGACGCAGTGGGCCTGCCAAATTTAATGGCAGCACCTCAATTTTTTTTCCCATTTTCTGCCCGGCAGCCAGCCAAAATGACAGACTGGCCAGGTGCTGGGTGGGAGAAACAGCGGCAAGAGGTCGCAGCAGGGCTCCCTTGGGGATGGTCTCCACCAATCGGGGGGGGCGGGAAGCAAGAGATCAGAGCTTTTGCTGGGGGAGTGGGGGGAAGAGAGGCCATCACATGAGGGAGGGAGTGAGAAATCGGGGCTTTTGGGGGGGTGAGGGGGGGAAGAGACCATCATTGGTAGAGGAGAGGTCGAAGGTTTCCTTGAGGGGTCGGAGGGAGCACTCCTGCTCCTCAAGGCCCACAAGGAGTGCTATAAAAGGCACTTGCCTTCTTGAGCCGTCAGCTCCCACCTTTTTACTGCCAGGTATCCCGAGCCTCTTGACGGCGGGACACTCGCACAAAACCCACCGCCATACAAATGGCAACTGGTGCGTATGCGGCTGGTTTGGGCTGCGTCCCAGTTTTAACATTTTTAACCACCCCCCAACCCTTTCCCACTCGTCGTAAGGGGGTTAATAGCGAGGCCATTATCTCTGCCTGTCCTCTTTGCCCTCTCTGTGGTGTTTTGACTTGGTCAACTATGCCATCCTCCTCCATTGTCCCTGCTCTGTTATTCAGCTCCTTGACACTGCCTTTATGTGACTCCCTCCAACCAGTGCCAATGCAACCAGTGCATCTCTGGCTGTTTGACATTACCACAGATAATTCAAAATGAACTGCAGGAAGATCAAAACCATGTTTTCAGCCCTGCCGTAAATGTCACTCCTTTGACATTGACTCCGTCCCCTTCCCCACCATTCATTTAGGCTAAATTAAGCTGTGCAAAATCCTGGCATTGCCCATAACCCCCCTTCTCACTGACCTACACTGGCTCCCTATTCTTTTGTGCAGTGAATTTAAAATCTTTATCCCTATATTCAAATCCCTCCATATCCCCACTCCACTGTACATCTACAACCTCGCCTGTAACAGTCCTCTGAGGTTGGCATTTTGTGCATCCTCCTTTGACCACCATTGCTAGCAGCGCTTTCAGTGACTTGGCCATACTCTCTGGAACTTTTCTACTCTACTTCTCTCTTCACCTAAAAACCACCTTCTTAAAAGTTCAGCTTTCAGTTACTTCTTCTAACTCTCCCACCGTAATAAGGCATCTATTCCTTTTTACCTCTTTAAAGTGCCTTGGACCTTTTTTCAATGTTAAAGATAGTATATAAATGCAAGTTGTTGTACTGACGCACAGAAAGAAATGTATACAATTGGAATAAACGTGACTTATTGCTGACTTACTGTATTTGCTGTTTTGGTGCCTAGAAAATGTAGTTTTGAGTTTTTTTGCTCCACTGCCTGACCTTGGGCAGAAAAACATACTCCATGCGATAGGTCTAGAGGGGGTGTTTTAACTTCTTCCCCCCGTTCCCCCTTTCCCAGTGGGAATGGTGTGGGCGAAGATTAAGATAGTAGGGGGCGGTTTGCGCTGAATTCCCGACGCGTTGGCATGGGAAGGCTGCTTGCCCCAGAGGTGCGGGGCCTAATTTAAATGGCGAAGTCGAGGCTTGATGAGGTAATCGGGACACGCATGCCATTTTAACTGCGGGCCCGATTAAGGCTCGCACAGACTTGAACCCACCATAACTTTCCAGTTCGATAAAGTTTATTTTATTTTATGTGTGCGAGAGAGGAGGTAGGAGAAAGAAAATTACTTGAACACACCCATTAGTTTCTGTATAATAATCCTGCTTTGCAGTTAGTCCTACTGAATGTCAATAGAATGCTAAGCCACGATATAAGCGGTTACATCTTTCAAAGTGAGTATTTTACGAGAGAAAATCTGGACAGCAAATAATTTGTGCATATTTGACTTTATTTATTTAAATAACCTATCCTGTTCTGTACATATCAGAAATCCTCACAGTCTACACTGGCAGTCCTCATTTTGTGCAAATGCCAGTTTGAAGCCTCAAGAAGTATTTATACATTTGTATTACCTGCAAATTGTTTCATACCCTGGTGATTTCATCACTCAATGTACAATAGGGTCAAAGTCCCTCAGAACTAGACAGTTCATTTCTTACAAATAGTTCCCAAATGGAAACAAATTGTTAAGGAAAAAAAGTTACCAATTGCTGCTAGCACAGTCATGCTAATAAATTCATGTTAAACAATATAAGGGCATTGAGAAAAATACTCTGTGGTTATGGTCCTGGTTTTAAGAATTAGCAAATGTTTGAATAAACATTTTCCTTATACTACCAAAAGGCATTTATAAATGTAGGCAAAGAGATGTTTGAATTATTAATGCAACCAGAATTGGCTTTCAACAAAGACTGGAGGATAAGATTTCCTTTGTGTGTTAGGTGTAGCAAAATCATAAATACTTTAATAAAAAATAGGTTCATCCTTTTGCCACACCATGTGCACAGAGGAAATATTTGCCCCTCATGTATTATACATAATTCTGTAGAGCATTATTTCTTTATAATTAATGCATTTAAGGTGTTTATTGATGCTTTTGATAAATTCATGCAGATGTACATTTTCAAATTGAGCCATAGGTAGTTTTCAACTTTAGTCAATAATACTTCAGATAATCACTTATAAAGATTAAATTATTACATTTGGGCACAAATGTCAAAAGTTTTAAAAACTATTATTTGACCTAAGTATGCTGGACATCTCAAAGCACCAGATAATTGCTGCTATGGATAAAAGTAGATTTCCATGTGCAATTAAAGCAATAATAATAGTGCTTGAATACTGGACATCATACTAGTGATCGTGCGTTACTGTTATTTCTTGAGTATGTCATAAGCAGCAGCGGCTCAAGTACACAATGTTCTGTCATTAGTGTCACATTCTATCCCATTAACTATGCTATGGGATTATTGAAATGTCTCAAGAACAAGATGAAATATTTGAAATGTGTTCCATTTTGTTAATATGGTGTGTGAATGCTGCAGCAGTTCTTGAAGGGCTATTGTATTGCTAAAAGCGTGTGAGGAATGTGACTAACACAGTTGTCCACCAGAAACAATCTTTTTATAAGCTTAGCCAAGTTTTCAATAAGTAGCACTGAAAATGCTCATTTGATTATTATATCTACTAAAATATATTTGTGCTAATAATTGATTTGACAGTCATGTAAAATACCTACTGATTTTTTGCTACAAATTGTAAGATGTATTTTACACTGCCCAATTATGGCTTTGATGCTTCCTCACCCCATGCAGTGACAGAATACATCATAAACATGCCGTCAACTACATCATATTTAAGGAAAAAGAGAGTTACTGTAAAATAAAGATGTATGGAGCATGAAAGAAAAGAGAATTCTCTGAGTCATGCGGTGTGATTTTTTTGTGCTAGGAATGTAGTTTGGACTGAGTGTATCAAAAGAGAAAACAGTGTTAGGTTATCCAAAACCACAGCAATGTTTTTCCCTCCCTATATTTATATGAAATATATTTTCTGAATGATGAGGCATATATACATATTCCTAATGGACCAATTCGTTCAGTGCAATGCAGTATTTTAATTCTACGAGAACACAGTATTCCTAAGGAAGTGGTTACTGGTCTTAGAACATGGTTTTCGGAATGAAACATGCTTTATAACATATTAATATTAAATTATTTTCCTTTTGCATGCTTACTTTAAAATAATAAAATCCAAATCTTCAGGATATATTCAGTTTTGAAACCCTTGATTGTAGCTCTGGCAACTCCTATCTTCTGCTTGATTCCATATTTCTAATGCCCTCTGTTGATTTCAGTTTCCATTGAGTTTTAATACTGGGCCATTTTAATCCTGGTACAAAAACCATGTAAAACTTGCAGTGGCTTTGTTAAATACCACAAAATTATAAAGACCATAAATAAATTGAAACAATAACAATTTTACAGATGCAGACTGGAAAAGAAACCAATCACAAAATCATTAAAAATGAAATGAAACATTTAAATACTTTCATATTTAATCTTATTCTAAACTGGATCCAATAGAAAATATATTTTACTACATTAATCTTTAAAAAGTTGACCTTTAACATACAGTATCCTTTTGGGTAGCTAAACAATAAGTAACCAAAACGGGGGGAAAAATAAGATCTGTACTTTAAAATACCAGTTTTCAATCTTTTGGACAGAAACAAAAATATTCCTCAATGAGAGAAAGATCTAGTGAAATTTAATAGAACTGTTTTGTTGCTGTAGGAGTTTATAATTTTCAGCTTCATTTGATAAACATTGCCTTTGTAAATCAGAGTATTTTTCAGGAATGTAATTAACTTTACTTGGTGTCTGTTTTCTAACATTTTCCACCTTTTATTTTTCCACTACCACAGAAGGAGTTGTGTCGCATCACTTCAGAATTATCATGGGATTTAGGTGGGCTTGTCAAAACCCATGCTGACAGACACAACAAGGTGAAAGTTTGATGAGAGGGGAAATGTAGTAAAAAACCACAGTGGTGAAGGAATATAAGGCAACCTTACTTATTGCTGTCAGCAAATAAAACAGTAATTAACATTCATGTTTTCTTTCACTGAACCTATCCTAAAATTGGAACGATACAAAGAAGATTTACATGGCCCCCGCACAAGGATGACGCACACATTCGTGAAGTGTTCCTATCCATCTGGCATTATGTTGTCTGCAACAAAAATTGGGTCGATTTACTGTGTAGATATTTGGTTCATTTAAGTAGCAAAACTTGATCTAACTGTGGAGTTGCTGTTCTGTAGATTAGATGCAGGTAAGACCAGAATGTTTTAAATTGTATCATGTAACTAAATGTTCTTAATCCACAGATTGCGGTGTTTAATTCATGCTAGATTGTGTGTCGTACCTCAAATTTTAGCCTTTATTTATGAGAGGAGCTGTTCTGATGACATTCAACTTAACTTTTTACTAAAGTGCATTACTTTCCAGCTCCCAAGTGAACAAAAAATTGTTACATTGATAAGTGTTAAAGATCGCAATATTACCTCACTTTATCAAACATAGGAAATGTTGTTATAGTTGCTATTGAGCTTTTAAATACCACCACCCAAAAGGTATACTGTATCTTAAAATGCTAATTGGTTGTGAATAACATATTAGATTGAATTTTGATGAATTCCAATTTGGTCTATTATACCAAAATGACTGCAAAACCATTGGATAGTGTTTAGGAAATGGGTCAAGTATTCCCCATGAAAATCCTTCAGTAAACTAACTGTAAAAATCTTGATACATACATTTACATGGAAATCCCTACCATATTAACCTTAAATGTTTGCTAGAATGCAGATCAGTCCATATTAAAGGCTTTCATTAAGGTGTCAAGGTCTCCTACATGTGCTGCTTGAAAGAGCTCAGGCTGGTCCATCAGGGAGAGTGCTATCCTGACAGCTGACCAGATGCTGCCTGAAATGAATTGATGGCAGAATTGTGTGCTTCGGCTCTTCCTCTGCAAGTTCAAGGCTGTAAGGAAATTGCTGACAGCTTCTCTGTTTGAAATACAAAGAAGTTAAATAAATTGTTAATGCTGTGCCAGAAGGTCATTACCATATTAAACATGAATCTGTTTTTTATATATATTGTTTACATACAGTTCAGAGTTAGTGTTATGCATGTGACTGTCCTAAATATAACTAGTCTACAGCATAATACAACCTCTGATTGACAGTTGTACTAAAAGATAGCAGACGATTGGTTATTGCTGATGCTGTATACCAGACTGGGAAATGTTCCATTCTCCAGCAATTACATTTATCACCTTGATGAGGGCAAACTTAATATAATTAGCATAATCAGAGTCAAGATTATAAACTACACTAAAAAAAAAATCATAGATGAGATCCAACATTTACAGACTGCATTATCACTTGGCATTTAAAAAAAAAAGTCTATAGTTAATATATTTCATATCTGTTGGCTGAGCAAATCAACTGCATCTATGGTTCTAATAACAGAATAGGTGTCATCACTATGCTTAATTGGGCCACTCTTGATGAATATTTGCTTTTCCTGTATAATGGGAAAGAAAAAGATTGCTTTTTTCCAGCAAGCAAAAATATATCTAGTGTACTCTATTTTCTAACTTGCATATAATTCTTTTCCCAAGTTAGCTATTCAGATATGTACCCAAGTTAATTAACACACCTGTGATACAACGTGGTCAGACTGTTCCTACTGAGAAAATAAAGTAATATTGTGCATGTTGGGGAGACTGGTTAATTTTCTAGTTTTAAGTCACTGATGACTGCAAAGAAGGCACCTGCTTTCCACATTAAAAAAACCAGTACAAAAACAATGATTCTCCTCCTCCTCCCCAGAGTGGAAGACTTTGAAACAGTTAAAACTGGCAAGGTATCTGGAATACTCTGGATATTTGTGCCTGTGCTCCAATGTTAAATGGATATGCAAAGAGTTGCCCAATTCACGTTCAAGTACTGCAGTATTCTCAAAATAGCTATTCACTAACATACATTTCTAAGTTTCCTACCTACTTTAATTCTACATATTTTGAAAAATACAGATCTGCATCTTGATTTATAATATAAATGTTTCTTACAGAATCATAAAAATCAAAATGGTACATTTCCAGATTTTATACATATATTTGTAGAGAGCATCTTCAATAAGATTTACAAAGCATTCAAGATAGAAGCAAATAGTTCTGTCTTGCATGAAAAAAATGAATGGTGCATGATCAGATTAACTACTATTGTATCCTATAATAGTTGAAAATTGTTTTTGATTACATTTGTCTACTATTGGAAAAAAATATGGCCGTGAAATTCGATCTTGTAGCGCCGGCCGTTAAGGACGGTTTTCTTTTATTAAAAAGGCAGCTGCTGTGTTCCGGCGTGGAACACGGCAGCCGCCATTTTGGAGAGGTCGGCAGCGCTGCTGTTGCCTGTGCTCGCCCCTCCAATGCAAATGTAAAGATCGTGACGTCAATCGGTGTGCAACGCCTGAATTGATGCATGACTGCGATTTTGGATGTCGCTGCATTTCATACCACCCACTCCTAACCATGCACGGAAGAACATGCGTGCAGCAGTTGTATGGAGATGCTGTCGGTACTTCTTAAAGGGACACACACATCTTTCAGGTAAGTTTTGATTTCAGCTTTGAGTGTTTTTTAAATATTTTATTGGAGTAGTGGCTTAGTGCAATACATTTAAAAAGTTGTTAAAGTGTGCAGAGTGTGCTGCTGGACGCTTGCAGGGCTTTGGATGTTAAAGGAAGGCCTCTGAGAATACCACGTGCTTACAGTCCTGGGGACAAGCTGCTCACAGGGAAGGAGAAGGAAGCAGAAGAGGAGGAAGCAGAAGGAAGGAGGCAATCCCAACAGCCCCTTTTTGGCCAGAATATCTGGGATCGAATCATCCGCCTGCGGTACCAGTGACCACAACCCCAATTCCCCTTTCAACATTTGTCCCCCATCTTACCTTCCCTCTGTTGCTGACCATCACAGTGTCCTCTTGGCCACAATGCTGAAATAAAAGCCACCACAAAGCAAACTTTCCAATCCAACTTTATCCATGTATGCATCCAATATTAAATCAAAAAAATCAACTAATCACCCTTGTGCATTCCCTTAGTGACTGTTTTGCATGTGCCTTTGCCTATCCTAGTGATGTCACACAGTGCTACCCCAGTGGTTGCAGCATGGCTGGTGGAAGGCTGCTGACTTTGTGGGGGACACTGCAAGTGGCCTTGCAGGACGACCACGAGGAGCTGGTGGCTGGGAGTGTCAAATCGAGTGGCAGTGTTCTTCTTCACTCTCCTCTCCTTGGTCAACCTCTGGCTGGGCAGGCTGGAATTCTTGGGTGTCTAAAATAAGGAAGGCACAAGGGGAGTGTTGTGGTGAGGGGAGGGCGGGAATGCAACAGGTGCATCTATATGCAGTTTGTACATCAGAAGAGATTGTGGGATGAGGGGGAAGTGGGATGTGAGAAGGAGGATAACGTATGAAGATACCAGCAACTTGTATTCTTTCAGCCTTGCTGCTGGCCAAGGGCTCAGCCATGCCCCTGCCAAGAATGAGAATGGCCATCTCCTCCAAGGGGTTGAGGTGAAGCTAGGAATGTGAGGTGTGCCTCGTGATTGGTAGAGATTGTTGGTAGGAGTGATGTTGGGGGGGGGGGGGGCGCGATGGTGGTGGTTGTGCATTGAGCAGTATGTGAGGCTAGTAGTGCAGTTAGTAGGAGATGGCTTTTGAAGTTGCATTTACTGACCTTGACCACTCGTCTGAGCTCATGAAACTTCTTTGGGCACTGGAGCCAGGTCCTGGGGGGTGACACTGCTGGCCTCTGTGATCTGGTCCTACATCCTTCTTTCTGGAGGGCCTCTTGGCCCCCAGTGGGTAGAAGTCATCTCTTCCAGTGTTGACCCCCTGCACAAAGCTCGAGTGCTGTGTGCTAGATCCTGAGTGCCCTTTCCCTGGCCTGTTAAGCCATTTGTGTTAGTGCTGAAGCATTTTTTACGTGCAGAAGGCAGTTCAGCTTTAAGAGCTGAAGACTGCCTTCTTTGGAATGATTTTAATGTTTTTTTTCCAGAAGGCAGTTGAGCTTTAAGGGCTAGAGCCCGCTTTCAAAAATGACAGCCTTGCTTTAAGAGATTGCAGCTTGCTCCAGCGACACTAGAGGGACCTGACACTGGGCCTCCTGCTGAGCAAACAGCCTGAAGCAGCGCGTTCGGCGCTGGGCTGTGCGCTAAAATCATTCAAATCAGCAGGCAGCACCAAATTAACATGCTGTCTGCGCTTTCTAAACGGGCGCAAGCAAATCTCGCCCCGTGGTGCCACCGCCCGTTTGAGCCTCATTGAATTTCTAGGCCTATGTGTGACAGTCATCTTATTTTAAGAAAGGGCTAGTCTTAGATAGCAAAATATCAAGATGGCCACTCTGAATGCTGATTCTCCCAGTTCTGCTTTCTCTCTAAGATTTATTTTGGATAGATTATTCAGCTCTACCGTAACTTGGTCTTTATCCAGTTCTGGTGAACGCTGCAATTACTTATGTAGCTGTGGTTTGTCTCACTTTGCTTTATTCTGGTTTCACGATTATTCTTGTGGCTCTGAGATGTCTCTCTCAGCCCTGTCTTATCATATGCTGCCTTCCATCTGTATTTTATGACCGACTGTCTCCTGTCTGATTCAGAGTGGAATCGATTTACATCATTCAACATTCAGACAGTAGATCATAGAAACACAGCTGGGCTGGATAGATTAAATAGTTAACATTAAGAACGCTTTTAATCGTCGTTAGTAGAGTGAATGTGAATCTCACTTTGTGAAGAGCTCATGTGATTGAGAAATTCAAATCTTTAAAAATCATAAAAACAGAAACTGAGTACAGATACATTTGTTCCATTTTTTTTAAACTTGAAAAAGGTCAAGTACAATGATTACTTTTCAGAAAAAATAATGGCAGAAATGATCACCTGATGTGATGACAACATCACACCAATCATGCTACTGATTTACTAACAATTTACCAGAAAACAATGCCCTTTACTGAAAACGCACTACCTTCTAGGCAAACTGCTGTGAAACTGCGTGACCGGGAATATTTTAAATTAGTTTAGATTGCACCATGAGCAAGGATCAGCGTGAAGATTAGTGAGGAAAGGTTATTCATCATTACAGCAGTAAAATTAAATATTTCATTTGGAAAAGCACTTAATTGTAATTGTTAGACACAGACTGTGAGAAGGAGCTGGCAGTAACTGACAGCACTTCTCACAGAATAAGCAATAATTTTGCTGCTGCTTTTAATTAGCAACTTGTCAAGCAATGACAATACAGACGGTGACTGCAAGTTCCTGATACTATGGTGTAGAATCATCATCGAGCAACAGTGTCTACAGCACAGAAACAGGCCATTCGGCCCAACTGGTCAATGCTCCACATGAGCCTCCTCCACCCCTCCTCATCGAACGCCATCATCATACCCTTCTATTTTCTCCCTCATGTGCTTCCCCTTAAATGCATCTCTGCCGTTTGCTGCAACTCCTCCTTGTGGTAGTGCATTCCACATTCTTATCCCTCTTTGGGTAAAGAAGTTTCTCCTGAATTCCCTATTGGATTTATTAGTGACTATCTTATATTTATGGCCCCTAGTTTTAGACTCCCCTACAAGTGGAACATCTTTTCTATGCCTACCCTATTGAACCCCTTCATCATATTAAAGACCTCTATCAGGTTACCTCTCCGCCTTCTCTTTTCTATAGAAAAGAGCCCCAGGCTGTCCTAATAGGTATAACTGCTCAGTTCTAGCATCATCCTTGTAAATTTTTTTGCACCTTCTCCAAAGCCTTTATATCCCTTTTATAATAATATGGAGACCAGAACTGTGCACAGTATTCTAAGTGTGGTCTAACCAAGGTTCTATACAAGTTTAACACAAGTTTATCCTGCTTTTCAATTCTATCCCTCTAGAAATGAACCCTAGTACTTGGTTTGCTTTTATTAACCTGCGTCGCTACTTTTAGTTATTTGTGTATCTGTACCCCTAGATCTCTTTGCTCCTCTACCCCATTTAGTCTTATTATCCAAGCAGTATGTGGCCTCTTTATTCTTCCTAGTAATCCAGAGGCCTGGACTAATGATCTGGAGACATGAATGTAAGTCCCACGATGGCAGCTGGGGAATTTAAATTCAGTTGATTAAATAAATCTGGAATAAAAAGCTAGCATCAGTAATTGTGACCATGAAACTACCGGATTGTTGTAAAAACCCATCTGGTTCACTAATGTCCTTTAGGGAAGGAAACCTGCTGTTCTTACCCGGGCTGGCCTATATGTGACTCTTAACTGTCCTCTGAAATGGCTTAACAAGCCACTCAGTTGTATAAGGTGGCTCATCACCACCACCTTCGAGGGCAATAAATGCTGGCCTTGCCAGCGACGCCCACACCCCGTGAATGAATAAAAAAAGTGGTCCCAGCACCAATCCCTGTGGAATACCACTTCCCACCTTTTGCCAATCTGAGTAGCTGCCCTTAACCCCTACTCTCTGTTTTGTAGGCAGTTTGCGATCCATTCTGTTACCTGTCCCCTGACTCCACATGCTTTGACCGTAGTCATGAGTCTACTATGCGGTACCTCATTGAAGGCCTTTTGAAAATCCAAATACATTACATCTACATTATTACCCTGTCTACTCTTTGTTACTTCTTCAAATAATTCAATAAAGTTGGTAAAGAATGACCTTCCCTTTTGAAATCTGCTGACTATTATATTTTCAGTTTCTATGGGCTGGATTTTGTGAATGGAGGCGAGTTGGAGAAGGGACAGCTGCTTGTTGTGTCAATGTCCCGCCTCCATCCTCGCCTGACCAACCAGAGGGATTTCTCCCTCATTGAGCTTGTTAAGCCCGCCCTGTGGGCTCAGCAGGCCGATTAGGGAGAAGTCACTGACAGATCACGTCAACATCAGACGTGCTATCTGTCAAGACTTCTTGAAAGAAGAAATGTCAGCTTTTGATAGCTCTGTGAAGCTGTCAAACACTGACGTTCTCTTTAGTTTGATGAGACTTTGTGTTCAGGACTCATCAAACCTTTCAAATTTGTAAATTTCACGTGGCTGTTGGAACGAAGGTTCCAACAGCCATTCTGTGAAATTGACAAGCAGGATGTTGGCTCTCCCGATCCACTGCGGCTAAAGGCTGTAGGAAGAAAACAAGGTAAGTGAACACTTTTTAAAACTTATCCCTCACCTTGCATACTTACCACTCCACACTTGCACCCATCACTCACCTCTACACCTTACTTCCAGGTGCCTCCGACCGCCGCAGACCTCCTCCACGTCTCCTCCAACCCGGTGGGGTTCTCCGAGGTCGGGAAGCCTTCACCTGTGAAGGTAAGATGGCACTAATCCTCTTTTTTGCCTGTTAACTCCCTGTTAACAGGCAGTTAAAAGGATTAAATGCCTTTCCCGCCTCCAGGAGACGGGACCCGAAGCTGCACATCTTCCTGCCTCCTGGCAAAAGGGCATGGAGGCGGGATGGGGGCAGCTTTGCCATCCGCCCCCACTTTCTCCGAGTTTACCGACTGTCCCGCCTCCATGCCCTTGGAAAATCCAGCCCTATATGTTTTTCTATTACAGCTTTGAGTAAAGATTCCATATTACTTCCTACCACCGATGTTAAGCTAACTGGTTTATAGTTCCCTGGACTTGTTCCATCTCCCTTTTTAAAATTAGGAACAACATTAGCTGTCCGCCAGTCTTCTGGCACTATTGCCTTTTCTAATGAATTATTATATATGCAAGATCGTCATATTAGAATCAGCAAAGAAACAGTCCATTTGACCCATCATGTTTGTGCCAGCGTTTTTCTCCACATGAATCCCACTCCTCCCTTTTAAATTGCCTTTTTTTTCCAGGCACTATTGAATTCTTTTTTAAAGGAACTTATGGATTCTACTTCAGTAATGGTCTATGGCAGAGAATTCTACATTCTAATCACCTGTGTAAAGGGGATTTTTCTAACCTCCCCTTTAATTCTTTTTGCGACCATCTTAAATTTGTGCCCCATCGTGACGGTCTCACTGACCAGTGGAAATAATCTCTCACTATTTACCAAATCATAACCCTTCATAATCTTTCTCAGCTCTTGTGACAAAGCCTCAAGTTCTCAGTGCCTCATCATATAATGGTAATCCCTCATTTCTATTAATATCCTTATGAATATACAAAGGAAAATATTCATCTTTTTCCAGAGTTCACCATTTTATTTTTCTGTTTTAGGACAGAACACAATACCATGTAAAATGCAACACTTTACTCTTCTGCTAAAGTGTAGGTTTGTGTCACTTTAAGGCTACTAAATCTAACTGCTGTGAAGTAAACACTGAGTTCATACCAACATCAATTAAGAATCCGCAGACCGTTGTTGCATTAGTTCCTTTATATTTATCTTTGGCATGATGTAAATAAATGACTTGCAGGCAAAAGATGTGTGCTACAGTTACTGTCTTTGTAATATTGCTGACAGATTTTCCATTGTGTTGCTATAGGTGAGTTATAGGATATGCTGTTTTATAACAAAAGGGTGTGATGCTACATAACGTAGAAGGTAGTATCAGGGGAATTGTTTCTAGTGATTTAAGTCAAATTTGGTTTTCATTACATGGTATCCTGCCATTTTTAAAATCATTGTTTTGGGGATTGAATTCGACAACTCAAATTAATCTGTGAAATCCATAAATTAGCAGTCTTAACTATTATAGTAACTTTGTTTTACTTATACAATTGAATGTTTATCTCAACTTTAGTAAAGTCTAGGATACACAAGAAGATAGTAGATAACGTGTAGCAGATTGGAGGTAGGCATTTGGGGAAGGAAAATTGTGGGGTTTAGCAGCATTTATGGAGTTTGTCGGGCTTTGCGGGGTATGGCAGTCCTGCAGAGGGCTCTGTGGTTGGACCACTAAGGAAGGATGGTGGCTTGGCTTTACTGGGAGGAGGAGGCGTGAGCTATGGTAACACTCGGGTAAGGTCTGTCAGTGGGGGCGCAGACGGCCTGTGTGTGGCATCACTGATAGATGAGTGAGTGACAGGCTGCAGCCCAAGGGAAGGTGACCTGGCCATTGGATATCCCCCTCCTCTACCCCAGATCTTGTGCCATCAGCTTTGGTTTCAGCCCCAAAGCTGCTTTCTTTAAGTGGTCACTGTAATTACTGACTGTACACTGGTAGACAGTTTACCAGTACAATACTAAGTACTTCACAAGAGGCAAGTCTGATGACTGGATCAGGTAATGTGGCAGGTAGGTTTTGGCTCCAGGGTCACAATAGGTTTCTCTGTCTCTTTCCTCCCTCCATCTCCCATGATTAATTAGTATGTTTATGGTATCTAACTGGAAGCAAGATTTGTGAAGGCTCATCTGAAAAGTTTTCAAAATTCTATTTTTGGGGAAAAACATCCATTATGAAGAAAAGGCATTCTTATACTGTCTCTGAACTAAAACAGTTGATCACATGTGGAACTATAACTTTAAAAAAAAATTAAATTGCCGAGTTGATTTCAAATAATTGGAAAAACTTTTACACCATGAGGCGATGTATCCTTCCTGTTATGAATCAGCCTGCTACTTGGTCTGACAGAATCCAATGGATGCAAGTACCCTGGAAGGGGTGGAATAGTCCTTGACCAGCTGTGCTGCCTCTACCCCATGTCTACCCCAGACCTAAAACGTGATAAATTAACATACAAATCTGCACATTTAGGCCGTCAACTCTTAGTGTTGGGAATCTACACCAGCACTATATCATACACTAATGTATCAGAAAATTAAGTTTTATATTTATTAAACTTGAACCGTTCAGTTTTCTGTTTCAACTTGTAGTCTATTTTTTGTAATGTTTGAAATAAAATGTGGAAGAAATTTCTAATAAATTATTTTTTTTAAATGCGACCTCGCATTTGTTAGAAAGGAACAAAAAACTTGCAGTCATACCTTTCATATCCTCAGGACATCCCAAAGCACTTCACAGCCAATGAAATACTTTAAGTGTAGTCACTATTGTCATGTAGGCAGATGGTTCAGCCAATTAGTGGACAGTGAAGTCCCACAGACAGCAATGAGATAAATGATTAATAAATTTGTTTTGGTGGTGTTTGTTGAGGAATAAATAGTAGCCAGGACACAAGAACTCCCCTGCTCTTCTTCGAATAGTGCCACAAGATCTCTTGCATCCAACTGAACAAGCACACAGGATTTAACAAATCATCTGAAAGACAGTGGCCTGAATTTTGTGACCTGAATTTTGTGGTTGTAATGACGGCGAAACTGTCAGCGTTCACCGTCATTACTCTGAAACGGACAGCAACTTCTGGCATCCACATGCAGAGTTAAATGCAGAAATCCAGAAGTTGCTGTCAGTGATTCCCTGCTCCTCCACAGGGCGTGCTGTTGAAGTCCCCATAGATGGCAACCTTTAGAAATCAATTGTACTGACATGAACTTCCCCTTTTACGCTGTAATATCGCTGTTAAAAACCCCCGAAAAAGTTAAGCTTTGTTAAATGAGGTGTAACTTGGGGTTTTAACACCATACTAAGTCATAACTACTGCTGAACAACCTCTCTAGCCCTGAAAAACTTATTTTGTATTTGTGGAATGTCAAATTTTTCCATTAGGATAAAAATTGCATAGATTTTTAATATTTTCTTTAAAAATTCATGATATTTCAGCTTCTAGCTTAATCTCTTGTATATGTCCCAATCTTTATTTTGCTCTCTGTAAAATTTATAAAAAGTGAAGGATAATCAGTGCTTTTTACTTCAAGGTTTGCTGTCTGTGAAAATTCTTCAATGTGATTGGCTGCTTAGCCTGCTTGATGACATCACTGTTGCTTGATGCTGGAGATCCCCTAGAGTTGGCGCCAGAATGAAATTAACATCAGGAAAGGTGAAATAGACATCACAGAGATCGCTAGATCTTTGTGGGCAGCTTTCTTCGAGGTCAGCACCAAGCGCTGTCATTTCACCGCTGACCGCAAAATTCGGGCCAGCATCTTTGACAATGCAGCACTCACTCTTTATATAAAAAAAATAAATGTGACCTGAAACTCAATGTTATATACATACAAGACATTTTTTTTTAAAGTCTAACCAAGGCCATGTTTAAGGCATGTAATTCCTGTAAAATACAATGTCTGATATGGGTGGATCTGTAAGGAGTTATTGTAAAATAGATGTTTCTTCCCTCACCCAGTAAAAGGACAATCCTATTATTCAAATGAACATTCAACTGTGTATAGTCAATTCACGTTTTCCATCAGTGAGTAAATATAGATTGGAGTATGCAAATCCCAAACATATTTTACTTCTTCAATTCACTGAACTAATAAGTGTCACCTGGATTGAATGATACTTGAAAGAAAGTGATCCATCAAGCGCAGAGCTCCATCTTGCAACACACACAACATTGCAAACAATACTAAAGAACCATAACAAATTCAACTTGAGACTCTACTGGTCTCCTGAACCTTCAGCTGCCATAGGTCAAACTGATTCCCTTCTGTTCAGTGCTTGGTATTCAGAAGTTAAATAAAATGCCCTCCGAGACTACGACAAAGCTATTGCAAGTCTCTTCCAATAATTTTTCTATACGGTGTGTAATTATGGTGCAGATTAAGTCTTACTTCATAGCCATCAGTGTGTATCTTCATTAGAAGTTTTGAAAGCACTGCAGTGTAATTAAATAAGTGTACATTTCAAGGTAAAGTAGCAAGGATACAATTTATAGTTTTGGTCATTACACTGAAATTGTTCACCAGCAGGTGTCAGCCTTGGCTCAGTGCTACATCTCTCACCTCGGAGTCAAGTTTTGGGGCTCAAGCCCCACTCTGGAGACTTAGCACATAATACAGGCTGGCATTTCAGTGCAGTACGGAGGGAGTTGTCATCATTCAGATGAGACATCAAACCGAGGCCCCATGTGCCCTTTCAGGTGGATGTAAAAGATCCCACGGCACTATTTGAAGAGCAGGGGAGTTCTCCCTGGTCTTCTGGCCAATATTTATCCAAACCAACATCTCTAACACAGATTATCTGGTCATTAGCTCTTTGCCGTTTGTGGGACCTTGCTGTGCACAAATTGGCTATTACATTACAATAGTGACTACACTTTAAAAAAGTACTTTATTGGCTCTAAAGTGCTTTGGGACAACTTGAGGTCGTGAAAGGCACTATATAATTACAAGTTCTTATCATGGATTATGCACATACAAATATTCTTCAACCACATACAGGAAACTCTTTATTAACCGGCACCGACGGGACCGGCGTGGTGCCGGTTAATCAAAAAGTCCGGATAACGGAGAGTTATATCTCCCAACGTACGAGAGCCCCGTACACACTGACATGCGCCTGCATTCGGAGCTCCGTCTCCCCGGGGACCGCCAGCTGACCATCTGTCGTGTCCGCTGCCTACCCGGGCTGCACATTCCCCTCCCAATCTACATGCTCCGATACAAGGCAAACGCCTCGGGGTTTTTTTAAAAGTTATTTTTAAAGGAGAGATGAAGGAAAACCCCGGTTACCTACTCAAGAATTTTGCCGGTTAAGAGAGATTTCCGGTTATTTGGGTGCCGGTTAAAAGAGAGTTTCCTGTAATAGGAAAATAAATCAAATTTCAAAAATCATATTTTCTAATTCTTTCATTAACTATATGGCAACACAGAATAAGATACTTTTAGAAAATTTCCTGCTGTCACCATTCTGTTAGCAACACTATAACCATAGTGGGAACATTTCCTACGTTTGCTACTTCATGAAATCATAAAAGCATTGCAAGAACCGGTTTACAATTTCACTATAAATAGAAATCAGAGAAAATCTTTCTGCTACATTGTGATTTTGTGAACACAGAGCAGCCAGAGGAAATGCTGTCGCGTCGTTTTACAGAGCAGAAGTGCTATGCCTTGTTTCGGAGTGCCTGATGTGGATAATAGCTGTTCAAAATGGAAAAATTTTTCAAATTCCCCAGGACTGCACCCCTCTCCAATAAACAAACAAACATTCAAAATTATAAATTTAAATCTTAAGAAAAACTGAATTTAGTCCTTACCTGTAAGCTCCCAGGTTTATGCAACTGATTCCCAGATTGTACCTTGACCGGATGAAGCCAGGCTGAATTTCCAAAGCCCTTTGGTAAGCCTCAACAGCTTCTTCACTCCGATCTCCATTTGCTAAAGTGGCGCCCAGGCGATTCCACAATAAATAATCCTTGGAAATAAATATATATTTTTAAAGCTATTGTCATTACATGATCTCATGACAAGTATTTCAGAGAAATTGCAATTGGCAAACTTCACAATGCTTTTGTGCTACATTCCTGTGTGTTTTATCTTCAGTTGTTAACCCATTTATTTTTAAATAGTTGTTAACCCAATAACTTTAAATGCATGACTTCTGCATAAAATAGTGCCACAGGAATATAAGATGACAAAGTATTTGTTCAGAAATTCTACCCTAATAGTTCTTGGTTTTGTGGCCTTTCAGCAACACCAAAATAGAAAAAGTGTTTAGTTTTAAATCTTAGACCTTGATATGTAATTGGGGTTCTTTAGCTATTTGAGCAGCATCACAATTACAATTAAAAAAGATATGTTATCTTGATGGGAAGTGTGGCAAAGCAGAGACATTTTTGTCTTGTGTTAGATTATTAATTTGGATGTTTTATTACTAGTAAAAGCACAAGAATTTTAAAAATGGATTCACACAGATTATGGCCAGTCCTTTTGAACAAACTACAACTCAACCTAATACAGTAGCAAAATACTGCGGATGCTGGAAATCCGAAATAACAACAGAAAATGCTGGAAAAACTCAGCAGGCCAGGCAGCATCCGTGGAGAGAGAAACAGAGTTAACGTTTCAGGTCGAAGACCTTTCGTCAGAACTGGAAAAAAGCAGGAAATGAAATAGATTTAAAGCAAGTATGATACTTGCTTTAAATCTATTTCATTTCCTGCTTTTTTCCAGTTCTGACGAAAGGGCTTCGACCTGAAACGTTAACTCTGTTTCTCTCTCCACGGATGCTGCCTGGCCTGCTGAGTTTTTCCAGCATTTTCTGTTGTTATTTACAACTCAACCTATATGGGTTACCTGCAAGTCTCAGGCACCCGAGAGAACAAAAGGCAGTTTAATCTGTTAATGTTTGCTGAATGTACTGTCATTGGTGTCAATTTGTTGAGTACTATCCTTGATAGCTAAACGATGAATCATTAAGTTCTAGCTATCACAGATCATTTAAACTGGTGAACAAATATCCTATTTAATGGAGAAGAATGGTAGACCATTTAATGTGATTATGGGAAATGCACTTTTTTTTTAAATGAGAGTTTGTTTCAGTACACTTTCAAAGGCTTTGAAATGACATTGCTATAGCTGATTTTATCTCCAATGTCAGTCTGATACCAGAAAACAGACTGGGTTATGCTAACTGAATATTTTGCTGTACAGTAAGTGAACATCCTTTTTCAAGATTCAGTGCATATCGAGATATATGTTTTTAATGTAATAAGAAAAGTTTGTTAACTGGTGTAAATACATAGGCCTGCTTTTGCAGTAGAAAAAGTGAGGCTAACCGCGCTCACCGTTATTTGCATGAAAATTGGACAGCAACTTCCAGCGACTGCACATGTACAGTTAAATGCAGAAATCAGGAAGTTGCTGTCAGAGATGCCCTGCTCCTCCAAAAGCTGCGCGATAAAGGTATCTCAGAGATTCCAATATTCCATTGAAGTAGATGGAACAGCATGAGGTTGCTGTACTTGCCTGATATATATGAGCTAAACGGGTCAGAAAAAATAAGAGCTTGTCTATTCCAGTGTAAGTACCTTTTTAATGGTGTGATAAGTCTTAATTACTGCCAAAATAACCTCTCTGGCACTGAAAATTTATTATTACAAGTGTGGAGTCTCATTGCTTCAGATTTTAATTATTGTTGGAGAATTAAAAAAATAAAAACATTTAAATAATTTAAAAAAATTAAACTTTGTCTCTTAGCTCTCTCTTAATCCACTCTTTATTTTGCTTTTTGTACCCGATTCGACATTGAATTCACTATTCTAACTGACACTTGCTGGTTCAGACTCTGCACTGCTCATTAACTATTCTTCAATCTGATTGGTTAAGGAGACACACAGTTGCTTTCCCTGTTTACACAGGTCCCAGATGCTCTGTACTTTTTGGATTGCTGACTGGCAGGAACTTCCAGTGCAAAAGCCCATAGAACATCTATGGGCAAGTGCAAGTGTAACAAATGGCTGGCACCATTCATTTGCTACTGACCGAAAAATCTGGCCCATTAGTTTGTACTGACTACTATTCATTTACCTGTTTTATGTTTAACTAATTTACTTTTTGGCTTGCAGCTGGTCTATGAAAGATGAGAATCACATACATTCCAGTGAGCTGAAATAGAGCAGCATGGGTTGCCTGTTTGACCCCTGGATCTCACTCTTGTTTAGTGAGATAATAATGTTGAACACTAAATTGTGCCTTGTGTGACATTTCATGGATAAAAATGTCCCTGTATTATAATGATTATAATATTTTTTCACTCTTGTTTTCATTGTACATGATTCTTGTATCTAGGTACGTTGGATTGTATGGCAAAATGTAGCCAAAATGGAATATCAAACAAAGAAACTATACTAAATTATTATTCCCACATCCTGCTAACAATATACACTTTTCATTGTCACAGTCTCCAATTTAATTTCTTGAAGTTGAGAAATCCTAGTTAAACTGAAATCTTATTAGAATGATTTACAGTAAAAATATGCAATCATTCAAAACAGTGAGATTTTACCTGTGGTCTAATTGTAAGGGCAGCATTGAATGCTTCAACAGCTTTATCGTATTCTCCACTGAGGTTAAAAAGTACACCTAGTCCAGTCTGCAGGTCTGGATCTATTGCATCGGAATTCTGATGGGCTGCTTTCAAAAACAAATCTTTCACTTCTGCTAGGAATAAACTAAAAAGGTTTATGGTAATTGAGTGTCAAATAACTAAAAGTTTTCCATTTACAAGTGGGTGAATTAACTACAATAGTAAAGTCAAAAATAGATTGTGTGCAAGTTACTTTTTTTGGCAATAGCAGTAATTATGTTTGCAAAACAAATTCTTCACTGCCTAAAGCACAGATTTGGATTTACCTGCCAGCTGTTTCTTTGCATTCCCTTCTTCCAAGAGCTGGAGACCCAGTTTTCCCCCTTATTAGATACTTGTACTTGGGGTTATGTCTAATCCAGTTTTTTAGGGCTTCACTAGCCTCCTGTTGTAGACCTGTGTTGGTGAGGCTTACTGCCAATGCCATAAGAGCAACCAAGTTGCAAGACTGCAGTTCTAGACATCTAGAAGAAAAAGTTAAAAATAGATATGCTGATGTTCCAAGGACTGGTGTGGCACAACATTTTCATTCTACATCATAGTCAATGCTTTGGAAATGACTTTATAGATCAGGAGACTGAGGACAACTACTGGAAAAATAAAATTATACAATTTACATGAGAAAATTGTAACAGTTTGGGAAATACTAATTTGAACAAGTTGGGTAACTATATTAATTCCAACAATGCACTGCATTAAATGATACTCATTCAGCATATAATCTAATATACAGTACTAGAAGGTAATTGCATGCAGGATACGCTGGGTGTAGCTGGATTGGTTAACTGATCAATTTAAATGAATTGCATCCAACAGAGTGTTTAGGATTTTTTTTTTTAAAGTGATCTCTAAAGTATTGCTTTTAAGAACTGAAGGTGAAAAGTTGAAAAGGTTGTGTTTAGTTGTCCAATAGAAATTGCTGACTAGCCACATACACTAATTTTAGTAGAAAACACCTATGTACACTCAAACAATACAGGCAAATGGACTTCATGTGTATATTTAAACAATCTACCACCATTCAGTAACCAAGGAAGTAAAGTACTCACAATGTTCAAAAAACACTTGCACACTCTGTTTTTCGTCTTACCAATTTACTGACAAATGTACAAACGGTTAAAGTACATGTGCATACAATGTGTGAATCAGAGTACTGAGATCACATACCCAACAATGGTGTCTGTTACTCATTTTTGATTTTCTAATCAGAAATGCAATTATCCACATCTGAATTTCCAATTAGCCACATGTAGATATTGGCTAACTTATTGGACAACACTGGTTTAGATAAATTAGGAAGAAAAGATGACAATATAATGGTTCTGATGCGATGGGATGTTCTAATTCCCCATAATTTAGTTTTTGTCTTTATCGTTTTCCTCACAATTATATTTCCTTCACACTTAATCTATTACATTAGCTGTGAAATTACACAGTGCAATATTAGCAAATGGATGTTTAGCATGTTGACAGTTTGAAATAGTGAAGAGATGAATCTCAATGGAATGTGGTAAGCGCTCATAATAAGCTAATAGTCTATGGTGCAATTTCAAGGCCATTGTGTTGTCTTGGATGTTGTTTATTCCCCACTTACTCTTTCTTGGTTTTGAACCTGTTCTCTTGCTTTTTACTTCCTCTCCATTCCTCACCTTTCATACTGCACATGGCAAAGCCACATTTATTGACCATCCCTGGTGGGCCTTTTTCTTGAATTGCTGCAGTCTTTTGTGTTACTGGTGATCCCACAATGGTATTGGTTTGGAAATTCAAGGATTCTGACCCAATGTCAATGAAGGGTTTTGAAAGAGTAAATAAGGAGAAACCAATTTCAGTGGCAGAAGGGTCGGTAACGAGAGGACACAGATATAAGGTAATTGGCAAGAGAATCAGAGGGGACAGGAGGGAATTTTTTTTACACAGTGTGTTATGATGATCTGAAATCCACTACCTGAAAGGGTGGTGGAAGCAGATTCAATAATAACTTTCAAAAGAAGTGGATAAATACTTGAAGTGAAAAAATCTGCAGGGCTATGGGGAAAGAGCGGGGGAGTGGAACTAACTGAGTAGCTCTTTCAAAGAGCCGGCACAATCATAATGGGCCGAATGGCCTCCTTCGGTGCTGTTTCATTCTATGAATGCCAATGAAGGCAAGATAGGTTCAAGTGAAGATAGTGTGCGACTTGGAGGTGGTGATGTTCTTTTGATTTTGCTGCTCATGTGCTTCTTGATGGTACAGGTTGCAGGGCTAGGAGGAGCTGTCAAAGTAAGCTTGGGGAGTTGCTGCAGTGCAGCCTGTAAGTTTTATACATACTGTAGCTACAGTGCACAGGTGGTCAATAGAGTCCAGTGGCAGAGGTGCTGATCAAGTGGTCTGGTCTGTCCTAGATGGTGTTTAGCTTTTTGAATGTCGCTGTACCCATCTAGATAAGTAATGAGTATTCATCATACTCCTGACGTGAGCCTTGTAGATGGTGGAGAGGATTTGAAGGGTCAGAAGGTGAGCCACTCGTTTCAGAGTACACAGCCTCTGCCCTCTGCTTGTAGCAACATTGATATGGCTGGTCCTGTTAAACTTCTGATCAATGGTAACCCTTAGGATGTTGATGGTGAGAAACTTGGCGATGGTGGTGCTGTTGAAGTTCAAGGGGCGGTGGTTGGATCTTTTCTTGTTGGAGATGCTCATTGCCTGGCGTTTAAGAGCTGCAAATATTACCTGCTATTTTTCAGCCCAAGCCTGGATGTTGCTCAAGTCTCACTATAGGCTCATATGGGCTACTTCATTATTGGAAGAGCTGTGAATGGAGATGAACACTATAGGTTTGTCAGGGAATAGCCGCACTCCTGACTCCTATGTTGGTAGGAATATCATCAGTGAAGATCGCTGGGCTAAGGACTTTTTTCTTGGGCTCCTTGGTGCCATACTTAGTTGAATACTGCGTTATGTTGAGGACGGTTACTCTCAATTCTTCTTTGCCATTCAGCTCGTGTCCATTCCTGGATCAAGATCATGATGAAGTCTGGAAGCACGGTTCTGGCAAAACATAAACTGAGCACTGTTGAGCAGGTATCGCTTATTACACTTTTGATGGGTCCTTCCATCACTTTGTTGATGACTGGGAGGAGGCGGATAGGGCAGCAATTAGTGGGGTTAGATTTGTTCTATTTTTTTGTAGATATGACATGCTTGGGCAATTTATCACATTGTTAGGTGAATGCTAGTATCATAGCTGCACATGAATAGGTTAGATTGAGGGGTGGCAAGTTCTGGTACACAGATCTTCAGCATTACAGGATATTGTCAGGATCCATAACTCGCAGAATCCAGCATACTCAGCTGTTTTTTGGTCTTTGGAAACCTCTGGATGTGGCTGAGTGGGATCGTCAACTTGGCATTTATTGGCTGAAGCTGCTTGGAAACACGTCAGCCTTCTCTCGCACTCATGCTGGGCTCTGCCATGGTTGAGGTTGTTCTGCTTTTGTTAATTACCTGACTGTTCACCACCATTCCCAACTGGATGTGGTAGGGCTACAGAGATTTGATTTCATCCATTAATTATGGGACTGCTTAGCTCCAACTGTAGTCTGCTGCTTTTGGTGTTTATCATACATGTAGCCCTGTGCTGTAGCTTCACTAGTTTGTCACCTCATTCTCCTCCCAGCTGCAGTGTTCTGGCAGGGTGGGAATTCTGGCCACCCTTCAACCCTGACCCAAGTTTCCTAGGTTGGGGCTCATAACTCATGCATTGCAAGCTCTTGGCAAGACTGCTGCTGCAGCACTATCAGAAGAGGTGGCCAAATACTTCAAGGGGCACAATAGCCCCAAAGATCAGGGAATTTGCAAAAGCCTATACATGAAGGTTAGTAGAAGTCAATAAAAGACCCACTCCCTCCATTGAGGGACCTCAGAGCTATTACAGCCACTTCTCAGGGCCTATCACCATCTTCTGCATGTCAGTCCTGGGAAGTGGTGGCAGCAGGATCTGGGGCCAATGCCCCTTGCCACCATCTACTTGCGGTGGGTGACGAAGAGGCAGCCCGGTGATGAAGAGGCAGCCCGTGACAGTGCTGGTGGAGTTGGGAAATCCAGGTCGAGGAAGTGAGGCAGCGGTAGAAATCAGCAGCAGATGTTGCTTCATTCTGCATTACTATCTCACCCCCTCTCAGGTCGGATTGTGGTGGAGAATCCAGCCCTTTGTCTTCTCAAAGAATGCTTGGTGTTCACTCCTACCAATGCTATTTTGGACAGATGTGTCTGTGACAGATGGATTAGTGAAAACGTGGTCAAGTTGGTTACTCCCACATGTTGGTTCCTTCACCACCTGACTCAGGCTTTAGCCTGGCATCTATGTCTTTCAGGATTCGGCCAGCTTGGTCAGTGATATGCTACTGAGCCATACTTCATGTGGGCATTGAAGTCCCCCACACAGAGTAAATTCTGTATCTTTGTTTTCCTCTGTCCTTCCTCCTAGTGGTGTTCAACTTTGAGATGTACTGAGGGGGTGCGATAGCTGGTGATCAGAATTCTTAATTGTACTGAAGCTGTGTGGTCTGGCGTCAATATTGAGGACTCCCAGGGCCAAGTTCACTTGACTGTATACTCTGTGCCCCAACCTCTGATTGGTGTATACTGTCAGTAGAACAGGATATACACCAAGGAATGGCAATGGTGGAATCTGCGACATTGATAGATAGGTTTGACTAAGAGGAGTTGTAAGTTGCTTTATTGGGTGGTGGGACAGCCCTCCCAACTTGGGCATCAGTCCCCAAATGTTACTGAGGAGGTCTCCACAGGATCAACTGGGCTGGGATTGCCAGAGTCTGGTCTTGATCAGATACCTGCGTCATTGTGGATAGATTTGTCTGATCTGATACTGTTCTGTAGCAATTGTTCTAGAACTGAGTGGTGAGCTAGGCCATTAAGAGTCAACCACATATTGTGGGACTGGAGTCACATGTAGGCCAGACTGGGTAGGAGTGGCAGGTTCTCCTCCATGAAGGACGTTGGGCACTAGTCCATAAATTACCAGATTTATTGAATTAAATTTGACAAGTTGGTTGGATTTAAACTCGCCATCTCTGGGTTGCTAGTCCTGTACCAAAACCATTATTGTTCTGTACCTGCTGTAATCTGGATGAATGCAGTTTTAATCCTCTAAACAAGGATCCATCGGAGGACAAGAATGGGGTATCGGGGTTCGATTCCAGAGAGAGCTACTCTTTCCAAAGGCAGCAGCAGGTGGGTAAAAAAAAATACTATAAATGGAACAACCAAAACTACCCCCACTTTCTCACCTTCAACTAGGTTTCTTTTCTCAACATAGTAAAATGGAGCTTAAAAAATGTCATGTGCATGCTCTTGCAACAATTTTTCAGCTACTGTTGGCTATATTAAGAAAATGATGCCAAATATTGTTAAAGGAATTTAATGAGGGGGAAATCTTGTTTGTTGCAATTTTGGCCATGTTTTTCCCCCCCTTTGGTTCATGAAGGCAGTAGCATATATTTATGTACTTATAAATGCTCATACCAGATTCCCCCCCTGCTAAACGCATTTTCATTATCTGAATTTTGTATAATAACAAAAAAATGAACACATTAATCCATGGACCAAATTATGTTCTGCAGTGGAAACCACATAACTCCCACTTGCTGATACAGAAAATAATGTAGACATTTTATGCTTTGTTATTGTTTACCTCTGGAGAGCGACAATTGCAGCTTGCTCATTTTCATTATCTGCTTGTGTGGTACCCAAGTATTGCCAGGCCTGTGTACATACCAACAATAATATCAATGCAAAGAAGCAATAGCAATACTAATATTATTATTATATTCACAAAATACAATCTTTATATTACAGAAAAAATACAACCTTTAATAGATAAAATGTTTTTTTGACAGTGACCGCATCCTTTTTTTGTATTTTTTAAAAATTCTTTAATTCCATAAGGAATAGGTAAATGATTTTTGAACTGGCTAGTGTTAAAATTAAAAGTGGCGAAATGAAAGTTGTCCTTTATCTTGAGAAAACCAGCTGAGAATGGGGGCCCAAGGCTGTCTGCAAGAAAGCAGGCCAAAAGTTGTGATGTGGCAATTTATCAGATAAAGAGAAACTGTGTTTGTATGATGGGGCAAATGCACAGTGTGCCAGCATTAGCACTTCCTGAGTATCACAAGTGCTGGGTGTCATTGCTCATTAAAATGGCATGCTACCATTACGCCTTTGTTCTGATTGACAGATCTATAACCAGAAACTGCTCATATCTGGACGCAAGTATTATGAGCTTTTGTTGGTTCTTTAGTACCATTCACGTCCTTTTATTGCATGTCCAAATCATTTGAGATGAGGCAGGACTTCCAAGGAGCCTTAAGTGCCCATGATTCTGTATTTCTAAAACAGTTAAAAAGGACTTGGAAGCACAATAACTACTTGTTATGCTGGACTGAGCAATCTGGTGAAAGCTAAGTAATATATTGCTATCTATGCTGATGTTTTATTCTTGCTTTTGTATAATTTTACATACAACAAATGTAATTAATAGTTTTAGTCTGAGCTATGTGGTTGTCAGTGTGGTTGTGGAGAAATCTGAAGCGCACAATGGCTAGGCTGTAATATTTCTCATGCACATCCCCGGTAATACAAGGAATCATAATTCACCCTGTGCTATCTTAGATACTTCAAAAAGGTCAAGTTTCAGTTCATGGGAAGCATAGCCTTACCTAAAAGAAATGACATTTTGGGCTGATAAACCAATGAAAGGCATTCAGTCTGGTGAAATGCATCAGGAACCCGCTCCATGTATTATCACAGCAGCACACCCCATTGTGGATGGCGAGTGCAAAAGGGGCTGGAGGTTTACATGCAAATTATGCGCTAGGCTCATTAGGCCCCTAACATTCATTTAAATTAGGCAGCCACCCCACAATGCAGCTGAGCAGCAGCCACACAGTGTCCATTTGGAATGGGTGCTGAAGGGACAGTCACTAATAATTTATATTCTATATCTCCTGCCCTTCGTAGAAAAACAACCCAAGGTACTTCACAAAAGAAGAAAAGGATGTCGAGCCAAAAAAGGAGATATTTGAAGGAGTGACCCTTGGTCAAAGAGGTGTTTTGAAAGGAGGGTGTCAAAAGGAGGAGAGGGAGTGTAGAGGCAGAGGGGTTTAGGGAAGAAACTCCAGGAGCACAAGACCTGGATGACTAAAGGCATGGCCGCCAAAAGTAGGATGAGGGGAGGGAAATCCACAAGAGTCTGGAATCAGGGGAGTTGAGAGTTTGAGGGGTGATTGTAGAGTACAGAGATAGGAAGGGGTGAGATCATGGAGGGATTTAATCACTAGGATGAGAATTTTAAATTTGAGGTGTTGTGGCACCAGGGGAGACTTTAAAATTGAATATTTGTTACTAAGAATAAGGTTATAGTTGATTTCTTACTCCTGTTCTCACTGCAGGCCAACAATGCTGATACAGTGCAGCCCAGAGAACCTGCACCAACATCTAGTGTTTATTTATAGTTTTTAAAAATCAATAAATGTTACACATTGTAGAATACTCTCGGGCTGGTGGAAACTTAGAAAGAAAATAAAACAACTGCAAAACAATTTACAACATTTGAACTGTTTGTCTAAAATCTTCTCTTTAGAAATGTATTTCATTTATTTCCTTGTCCTCATGTGTCCTGGGAGAGAGGTCAGGCTAGAGATCTGGTCCCAAGCCTCTGTCAATTGTGCTGTATAGATGGTAATGAAGATGTGTGGGAATAGCCTGGGATGATTTTCCTGCTGCTTTTAACCTCCTTTGCTGTGAGGAAGTGCCCGATTTTCACTTGGCACCTGTCCACAAAGAAATACTCCATGATGCGGTATACTGGAGCTCTGAATCACATCAATATGCCATCCCATTTGGAGTTTCTGTTGTAATAGCTAGTGTCAGCCTTGGCTCAGTAGTATCACTCTTGCAACACGGTGGCATAGTGGTTAGCACTGGTGCCTCACAGCGCCAGAGACCCGGGTTCGAATCTGACCTCGGGTGACTGTCTGTGTGGAGTTTGCACATTCTCCCCGTGTCTGCGTGGGTTTCCTCCGGGTGCTCCGGTTTCCTCCCACAGTCCAAAAATGTGTGGGTTAGGTTGATTTGGCTATGATAAATTGACCCTTAGTGTTAGGGGGGATTAAATATGTGGGGTTATGGGGATAGGATGGGATATGTTAGGGGGAATTAAATACGTGGGGTTACGGGGGTAGGGTGGGATATGTGTACTGTGGGGATTAAAGCAGGGACAGGGTACTGGATTTGGATGATCAGCCATGATCGTATTGAATGGCGGAGCAGGCTCGACGGGCCGAATGGCCTACTCCTGCTCCTAGATTCTATGTTTCTATGTTTCTATCAGAGGTGCCGTCTTTCAGATGAGACGTTAAACTGAGGCCCCGTCTGTCCCCTCAGGTGGAAGTAAAAGATCCCATGGCATTATTCAAAGAAGAGCCGTATAGTTCTTCCTGGTGTCCGGGACAATATTTATCCCTCAACCAATGTCACAAAAAACAGATTACCTGGTCATTATCTTATTGCTGTTTGTGGGATCTTGCTGTGCGCAAATTGTCTGCTTTGTTTTCCTACCTTAAAATAGATAACTAATCTTCAAAAGTAGTTAATTGGCTGTAAAGCGCTTAGGGACATCCTGAGGTTGTGAAAGACACTATATAAAATAAAGCTTTTCTTTGTGAAATTAACAAAAGATTGTGGGAAACAGGGCCCCAAATTTGCTCGAGTTTGTCGGGTCAGTGGGGGAGCACCTTATTGACATGAGGCAGGTGGGTGCAAGTGACACTTTGGATATATTTCTTATGCCCAGACAGCTTCCCCAACCCCAAATGTGCTGCAATCGGCCCTGAGCAAGAGGCTGATCCACTAAATTGTCAAATTCTTAGGGGCTCCAGGCTGATTGCCTAGCTTAGATCCACTGCTGGGGCTCGCACATGCCATTGTAGAGACCAGTACGCTTCACGTTACTGGGCATAAGGGATATCAAGTCCCCTTCCAGGATCAGGTGCAGAAACTCTCATTTGGTGAGTCCCTGCCCCTGGCCAGTCATCTGCTTTGTAAGGGGTAAACGGAAGTTCCATCCCTTACAAGGCACGAAGGAAACTTTCAGAAATGGCAGAAACTCAACATAACCAGTCTCCACTGTTTCCCTGGAGGTTCCACCAGTTCCTGCTAGATTTAGATCTTAACATGCAAAAACACTTTTACTATGGATAGCTTAATTGGTTTGTAACATACACCACAAATGTTACTTAAAATGAGACAGATCCCTATTGTACTCAGCACATCCTTGCTGTGTCTGTACTTCACATAATCTGATAGTTACATAATATTGATTTTATAATTCTCATCCTTGTTTTCAAATCCCTCTAAACTCCTCCAGTCCTACAATCCTCAGATCTCTGTGCTCCTCCAATTCTGGCCTCTTGCACATCCCTGATTTTTATTGCTCCAGTATTGACAGCCATGCCTTCAGCTGCTTAGGCCTTAAGCTCTGGAATTCCCTCCCTAAACCTCTCTGCCTCCCTACTTCTCCTCCTTTAAGATGCTCCTTAAAACCTACCTCTTTGACCAAGCTTTTGGTCATCTGTCCTAATACCTCCTTATGTGGCTCAGTGTCAAATTTTGTTTGATAACGCACTTGTGAAGCGCCTTGGGATGTTTTACAATGTTAAAGGCGCAATATAAATGGAAGTTGTGATATCACACAGGGATTCACTACACTTTAAAGGTAGACATTAAATGGTCAACCAGAATTTTGTTACGTGGAGAGACTAGAGAAACTGAGGTTGTTCTCCTTGGAGAAGAGAAGGTTAAAGGGAGATTTAATAGAGGTGTTCAAAATCATGAAGGGTTTTAATAGAGAATCTAAGGAGAAACCGTTTCGAGTGGCAGAAGGGTTGGCAACCAAAGGACACAGATTTAAGGTGATTGGCTAAAGAACCAGAGGTGACACAGAGAATTAAAAAAAAATATAGCAGCAAGTTGTTATGATCTAGCATGCATTGCCTGAAAAGGTAGTGGAAGCAGATTCAATAATAACTTTCAAAAAAAGAATAAATACTTGGAGGAAAAATTTGCAGGGCTACGGGGAAATGGCAGGAGATTGGAACTAATTGTAAAGCTCTTACAAAGCCGGCCCAGGCATGATGGGCCGAATGGCCTCCTTCTGTGCTGTATCATTCTATTATTCGATTCTATGTAGAGGGAGGGTGTCATTCAGTGCCAAATCTCACCACCAGAACTGCAGAGCAGTGAGGCAACTGATTCAGTGATCAGACCAGGACAGGTTAAGATAACGCACTGGCCACTTTCCCCTTTCTTCCTTTGGCACTCTTTACCCTCTAAAATTAAGAGCCACATAACTAACCCTTCACACTGCAGTCTGGCTAAAAGGGCATTACCTAGGGATCTTACAGTATGTGTAGCTATCTCCCTAAACAGCAATTACTTGCATATACAATCCTCAAACCTCTTCCTCTACAACAAGGGGATACCACCAAATTATTTACATCAGCTGTCCAAATGACACCTGGGAAATAGTCTTCAATTGCTACCCTTGACCTAATTCACTCAAATCGAATTGCAGGAGAAACTTGCGTGCTATGCCAGTGGGAGTCAGGGCATCGGAGAGGGCATCCCTAATGTCAAGAGATCACCTACTATGAGGAGCATGCCATGGAGCTGATGGGTATGGACTCTATTCTTGCAGTGGGAGATTAAAGCCACATTGCTGGCAGCAGGTTTGTGATGGCACACCTACACAGTCGCCATGGCATTTCTTGAACCTCCTTCTCTGTCGCCTTAATCCCAAGAGGGATATGGTCACCCATTCCTAGCTCATACCCTCCTTTCCTGCAGATTCACCACAATAACAGCGGGCAGAGGAGGAAGACGAGGATGATGAAGAAGAGGAGAGACTGGACTTCTTCCATGTTGACTATGACAATGAGAAAGACGAGGAGGAGGATGAAGAAGAGGGAGAGGAAGTTAACATCAAGCCCACTCTGGACCAACGGCCTGACCAACATTCCTCTGATGCAATCCCTTCTATCTAACGTTAGCATATATGATGTTCCTGTAGAGAAGCAGCAACTGGAGATCAGGTAGAGAGGGATAATCTAAGAAGAGGCATCCCTTGGTAATGCTCAAGCTTTTCCTGTCTGCTGATCTAGAATGCCATTAATGAAGGACTATGTGAAGAGACTTTGTATTTGGATTCAAGGCAAGCACCTTGGGACGTTTTACTATGTTAAAGGCGTGACACAAATGCAAGTTATTGTTGTACAAGGCCTATCAGTTTCAAACTTAATGAACAGCTCCTAAAATTGATGAAACAGCATTATAATCTGTTTTGCATCATTGGGCATAGCCCCATTAATACTACAATCAATGTATTAAAACATATAATCCATTTAATTTCCACTTGTAACAGTAAAGCGAGATGCACTTTATTGAAGAACAGCAGTTCTCCAACCCCCCCATTAAAATAGCACATAGATGTCAAGAAATACATTGAAGTAGAGCGAACACCATGGGTTAATAGCAGGTCTATATATTGGGAATCTAATTTTTGTATATATCATACTCCTTTGAGAACAACCAAAATGCATCTCATACTTGTAAAAACACAGTAATATCAGCGATACCTTATTTAAACTTACATGATTATTGGTATACAGGAAACTTTCGTTTATCCGGCACCCAAATATCCGGAATTCTCGCTTAACCGGCAAAAATCATCCTCCGAAAACTCCTCTCAAATAACCGGCAATGTTGCCGAGTCGCAGTCGAGTCTCCGCGAACGCCGAGTGCTCCGAAAACTCCTCTCAAATAACCGGCAATGTTGCCGATCCCGAGTCCGAGTCCGCGAATGCCGATTTAGTCAGTAGGGGTACTTTTCAAAAGTGCCACTACTCGGCCTCCTGGCGCTGTCGGAAGTCCGAAACACTGCAGTAGCAGGAGTTGATTCTCCCGCGCTGCCTGGAGTCTCTTTGTTAAAAATAGCCTTGGTAGATATAACTCTCCGTTATCCGGTACTTTCGATAAACCGGCACCACGCCGGTCCCGTCGATGCCGGATAAACGAAAGTTTCCTGTATTTTACTTTTTGATACACTTATGATTGATACACATTGTCAGCCTACCTCTGCATCATAGGGGTCCTGCAAAATGGCTGATTCTAACAATAAGACAGCATTGGGCAGATCTCCCTCTTTCTGCTTTTTTATTGCTTCCTCAAATGCATTGGGCCAGTCTTTGAAGGGATTGTCAGTGTGAAAATAATAGCCCTGCAGCAAAGGTCAATTGAAGTGATTAATATCTAATAAAAAAGTTGCAAGAATTCTTGATATCTAACTTTCTGGAACTAAATTGGTCTGATTACTGACTTGATAGACATTTTAATGCATATACTTTATTCAATATTACCTTGCTATTCATTGTTATTGGGTTACAACAATTAAATCACTTCATTAATAATTAACTCAACATTATCCATTCAAAATTTGTTTGACTCCCTCCACCCCTCATTCCTTATTCATTTGCTGTTCTGACTGGTTGGTACTGCAGTTACTCACATCAAATCCACTATTAACTACTTGGGTTTGATATGAGGCAGACGATCACAATCCATCTTGTGTAAAGAATGGGGTAATAAAACATTAAAATGTTGCACTTTTCTGCTGTATTTTCCTAATTTCTGTACTGTACAATGGATAACTCTCATCATTGTACTGCATGAATTCTTTGTCACAATTTTCAGGTAGATTTTGAATATAAATGAAAATTAAATAACCCAAGTATTTGCTGGTTGCAGCAATTTGATTATAGGGCAATGTGTTATTTTTAAGGTCACATCATATATTAGGTTACCTTCTCATGTGGGGAGACAGCTGCATTTGTTGGTGGCTCTTCACTTCCTGCAATCCAATTCCTACGTGCCATTTCCTCCCATTCATCTTGCATCTTATCCCAGAATTCTGTGTCAGACTGGTAGAAAACAATAAAATACAAAAGCTAAAGTGCTTCAATCACAAGCTAAGATGCGCCCAATTCAAAAACCACCGAGAATGCTTGGCAGCAATTCATTAGGCATCAGATGTCCAATTAAGCTGGTATTTTCTATAAGTCGCAGCACAATTAAGTACTTGCCAGATGAGATTGAGTTTGAGTGTGAATACTTAAGAAGAAAATAGAAAGGATAAGCCTACTTTAGCTGACATAAAATATGGTTCTTTAGAAGCTTCTTTCAGGATTGGATTCAAAGATTTCCTTTGAGTGACAATACAACCTGAAGTACGCTATTTTTTTGTGTTAATTATACATTTTCCACTATACATACTCATGGTGAACTGAATACTTGATATGTAGTTAATAATTCAGTTTTGCCAAGTAATGATTAAGCATTGAAGTTGCCCTTTTCATAACCCTAAGCAGCAGTATAAATCTACAGAGCCATATACCATCAATTGATTAAGTCTTTAGGACCACTTGATTTCAATTATAGCCATTGATGGTTATTTATTAGTTTATTTGTTGCTAATATTGTTTGCATGGCTTTTAGTAGTTTACGAGAAAATGATCACCAGATATCAAAATGATAAAAGCTCCAAATTAGAAATATCATGCAGGTTTTAATAATTGCAATAATTTGGTGCAGCCCCATTGGTTTCTATTGGAAATGTATATTTCTGACCTTGCATGCAGTGCCACATGGGCTTCACACTATAGGAAGGATGTTGAGGCAATAGAGAGGGTATAGCGTATAAGACATTTAGGACAGATAGTAGGCAAAACTTTTTACATAGAGGGTTGTGAAGATGTAGAATGCACTACTAGAGTTAGTGACTGAAGCAGAGATCATGTCAACATTTAAGAATAGGTTAGATTGTTGGTCGAAGGAAAGGGGAAGATAGGGATCTTCATAGGATTAGGACTACTGCTCATGTGGACAGTAAGCTTCAGCATGGACTGATTGGGTTGAATGGCCTTCCATGTTGTAATTTCTATAAGGCAATTGCACACATGTAGTAAGTGACAAGATGACACTGTCACGTTGGTCTATTAACCAGGTAACATTTAGTAACTGAAAACAACTAAAATGCCAGCATGGATAATTCTTTATAGGCAGACCAAATCTTTGTAATAGTTATCAGCTATATGATTTGTAGAGGCTAAACTAAGTTTGTATTTATCAAATATTAGTTAACAGTAAGAAAAATCCATTAGTCTTAATGTTAAACACTTTTATATTGTTCTTAAGCAACATTGATATTATCTTAGAAGAGTTATAGCACTATGTACTTTGGGGGAGAAATTCATTATAGACCAGGAATGGGCAGTAACTTTTGAAAAGTTTGAGAATTAGCGGCAGGCACTAATGAATCACGCTGCACGCAAAATTGAGACTCATTGCTCAAAGAAAGGATTGGAGCGCTAAATCAAGCGCTAATGGCCTAGCTCAGTGGCGCTACACTCAAAACGCTAACCAATATCTGGTGCAGTCTAATCGCAAGTCATCACCACCACAGGCACTTTCCAGTTCATAAAGGGGAGGTTCATTGATGCTGCAGAACCTCATTCTCAGCATTGCTGGCTGTGAACCTGTGTCAGCAAGCAGGAGCAGGCCAAGCCCAAGCAGGTGTCATGATGGCAGATTCACGCCCCAGGGAGAGAGCCCACAGATTTTCGGACTAAGCATTGGAGGAGTTGGTGTCCGCTGTGGAGAGACAGAGGACGGTGCTCTACCTGGCAAGTGGCAAGAGTCCCTCGCCGCAAGTCTTCCGTGCCATGTGGATGGAGATTGCCCAGCATGCCTCAGGCAGCACTGTGGTCCCCAGGAACCACACATAGTGCAGGAAGAAATTTAACGACCTCACTCGGGTGGTCAGGGTGAGTCAATGCCTCAACAAATGCGACATACCACCATCTGAACCACAGTCTGCACACACTGGCCAAAGCACCACACACCCAGCGCTCACCCACCAACAATCTCTACCTACCAACACTCACACCCACATCTCACACCTTGCACACAATGACAGCTATTCAACTATGGCAGGCACATCACCCAAACACATTGCTCCACACTCATTCGCACACTTTCCTTTCTCTTGCAGTCCAAGGTGGCTCAAGAGGGAGCAGGAGTTCGCAGGTGGGGGACAAGCCAACTCCCAACCACTGTCTGCACTGGAAAATAGAATGCTGGAGATTATTGGGCGCCAGGTGATGGGCACCGAGGCCACCGGCAACGTTGACCCCCTTGGGGACAACAACAGTATGTTCATCCCTACTCCTTCTCACATTCCATTTCCCCCTCACCCCACAAGCCTTTTGTACTTTCCAGCTAATCATACTGCATGCATTTCTCCCTTCCTGCCCCCTCCCCTCACCTTAACCTGACTCTTGTGCCTTTATGCTTTCAGATAATGAGCAAGCACCTGAGCAGCCTGTTCCTGTGGGCACCATTGAGAGCGAGGCGGGAGAAGAGGAGGAGGAAGAACACACTGCGTCACTGCATGTCTCACCTGCAGGCACCAGCTCAGGTACTGGCACTACGCATTCTTTAGAGGCGAGTATAGTAGCAGGATCTGCACAGGGTGATGCACCAGGAACTAGCAGGCTGCAGCAAGGCCAGGGGGAAAGGGTAGCTCGGGGGCCAGCTCTCTGGAGGGTGAGTTCGCGTGCGAGTTCTGCTGCACGGGACTCAGATAAGGACCTCGATGGGGAGGCATTTAGAAGAAGGGTGATGGGCATGCACACGGAGATGATAGGTGCAATGGCAAGGGTGCCTGAGAGCCTGTTGGCAATGGTAAGGAGCGTGGAGAAGTCTGCCTCCAACATTGCACAAAGCTCTGCGCACACCATGGAGCCCATCACTTCCAGTCTGGTCGACTCCCAGAGAGACCGTGGTGACCCAGACCTGATGCCGCATGTGATGGACGATCTGGTAGCTTCCATTGCAGAAGCAGCGCAATGTCTTAGTGCTGTAATACAGGCTATGGTTGGTGCCATCCAATCTCAGATTGCTCTCATGCAGTTTCAGCTTGATGCCACGCAAACTCTGACTGCTGCCATCGTGGCTGGGTCTACCACCGTTGACCGGGGCTTTGACGGTGTCACCACAGTCCAGCAATCTGTGCTACAACAGACTGCTAGGGATGCTGACGTGTTGCCCCGGGGGAGTGGCAGTGGGTCAGTGGAGCAGGAACCCGGTGTTCTCTCTCAGGATGACAGCATTCCTGCTCCCACCGCTGGCACACCGCCATTGTCCTTGTCGCTGCCTGTCATCCAGGCATCCCAGATTGCTGCCGCCCATGCTGAGGTGGTGCACTCTACAGCCAGGCCTTCCAGACCCAGAGCTGGTCGAGGGTGTCCTGCAAGGCCATCTGAACTCTCCTGCATGGACACTCAGCAGCCTTTCACCAGCCGTTCCCTGGCTTGATGGTAATGGTAGAGTGAGGGATATGCCGGGCCATGATTGTGGTGGAATCCAATTCTGCTGTTGCTGATGGTCCACAGCGCCTCATGGATGCCCAGTTTTGAACCTGTATTGGAGACTTTACAGAGATGTTTCTTAGGTTCTTATTTTATTGATTCTTTAAATGATCTGATTCTGCTTTGTGATGTTATGGCTCAGAACAATTTTTGGTCATCATATGTAATACTGATGTGGTTTTCAATTGAAAATGACCAAGAGTCTTACCCACTCATTACCATTTAACATATAAAAGAAAACTATGTTACATTGCTTACAATCTTTGCAATCCACACTAATTCAGATCTTAGTGAGAAACGAAGGTGAAGGCTAAGGCCTATATTGTAGAGCACCATTGAGGTTGCAAAGAATAAAAGAGATGAACTAAATCAGAATATGATATAGATTCATATTCTATTAATAAAGTGATTGCATAACATCAAATTTGCAGTTAATAAAGTGAAAAAGAGGAAGAAAAGAATGAGGGAGGTAAAGGCACCTGCAGTTTTGAGGTTCTGGGAAAGACTGAGTTAATGTAGAAGATTGTGATGAATCATGATCTAGGAAGAAGGAAGAGTATGCAGGATGGCATATTTGGAGCTTAGCAGGAATGAGTAAGGACAATATCCAATGGGAATTATTTAAAAGACTACTGCACATTGAAAGTGTATATGGTTTTCAGTTTTTAAATACATTCTGTGGAACCCAACAGAAAGGGCTATGGTCTTTTTAATTTACAAGCTGCAAAAATTTGTCCAGTCAAGTTCTGTATTCTAATCTCCAGAAAAGAGAGTGGAAAAATTCAGACACCTCAACTGCTGCCTTTGCTCTTTCAAACTCTTCCTCCGTTGACTGGTTCCGGGTGAGTAACATACTTCCCCAGCGCTGTTCCTTTGTTATTCGAGTCTGGAAAGTAACAGAGGCACAGAATCATAAGTTATATTACAATTAAAATGACTCAACTAAAAAGACTGGTGGGAATTCTTATTTTTTTTAAATTAGCTCAATATTTAAATGGACTGTTGTAAGGAATATGATTGTAAACATTGAGAAATACAGCTTATATGATTACATTTTTAATGCTATATAGTCCTAATCTATAGGACCCTTTCAAAGAACAAAAAAATTGTTTTAAATTTGGGAAGCAACATATATGCGAGTGAATATAGTATTTAAAATCATATGATTATAAAGTTGTAAATCAAACTAAATTACAGATTTTCTATAAGCTTAACCAGTGCCTCAATTAGTAAATGTGCAGTCCATTGAAGTACTGAGCCTTGCAAATGAAGATGACGATTACTGCACTGTACATTTACCAATGACTCAGAACAGAGCAGGATTGGATCACCTGATCTGTTCCAAGTCAGCTGATCTCAGAGTCGCCTATTTCTGATCTACATAAATGCTCTGGTTTCAGATGATCTGAGACTGGTAGAGATGTGGTATGGGAGAACAGTAGAGTCTGAAGCAGAGTTATAGAAGGATGTAGGATAATATTTGCTTTGTCAGATGAAATTCAGTACAGAATTGCAAGGTTTTATATATTGGAAGAAAGTGTTAGACATACTTGATGAATGGGGTTAAACTGGCTAGGGATGAAGCCGAAAGAGATCTGGGAGCAATAATAGACTCAACACTGACCATGCACAGTCATTGCAGAGCAGCAATCAACAAGTAAGCAGCATGTTTAGCTATATTGCCAAATTAGTCAAGTATACAACAGATTTTCCTCTTCGCTGTGCCTAGGGGATGCACAGTTCTCAGGCACAGCAAAGAGGGAATGGGGGCACAGGCTCATTATGTCAGGTGTCTGCCCTGCTACACGGCCCAGGATTTCTGGTGGTTCCTTAAATGAGCAGTGCTCAGCCTGCAATTGTAGTTGGTACAGGCCCAAAGTTAGGACGGAGAAAAGGCGGAAGGAAGAATTCCCAGATGGTCTGCGAGAGGGTCCTGAGAGCGTCCTGAAAATACGAAATGGCAACAGGTTGGTAAATTATTTTACCCCCAGTGCAATCTTGGAGATTTGCTGCAATCCAGCAGCAGCAAGAAGGCCCTGATTCTAGTAAATGGGAGGGCAGCTGTAGGGCTCTTAGGCCTGCAGCTTCGCTCCTGTTTCATCCCCCTATTCCCAGCACGAGGCCCTATCAGGGGACTGTCCTGTACCAGGAAGGAAATTTGGGCGCACTCCTACCTCAGCAGATGCAGCACACCTCTGGTACACTGCACCTGTCTGGTGCCTGCAATGAGAGGAAAAGCAACATTAATAAAGTAACAGGTGATGCTGAAGGTGTATATTGCTCTGGTTGGACTGCACCTTGAATACTGCATTCAGTTTTCGTCACTGAAGGAAAACAGCCAAACAATGGAAGCAGTGCAGAGAACGACTATGAGGGTGATCCCTTTTGTCAGAGTGCTGTGTTATACGAAAAGACCAGAAAAATGTGGATTCTTCAGCATTGAAAGGAAGGGAACGAAAGGGGACCTTATACAGATATATAGGGGGTGATTTTCCTCCGGATACTTTAGGCGCTAAAGAGCCTCCGAGGTGGCCAAGATGGGGTCCTGAGCTGCAACACCAGTTTAGCCCGCCTTTAGTGCAAAACGCCATCTTAGTAAAGGAGTTGAAGCGCACGCTAGGAACGGCTGCTCAGAGGATCGTTAAGGGTCTGGTTGACAATTAAATTGCCTGCTAGCACTCATTAAAGAGGCTGCACAGCATTTTGGTGGCTAGTGCTTCAATTAACGACCTCTCCTAACAGCGACCACCGAATTGGAGTAAAGAAGTTGTTGCTGAGGATTTCGAGCGCTACTTAAAGCTATGCTCAGCTTTCACTGTTCAATTGCTGCTGGAGGTTTGAAGAGGACTTTTGAGATACTTCAGGAGACTTTCCGGAAACTTTGTCAAGACTTCACCAACACTCTATCAACATTTATTCTGGAAATTCTCTGAGGACTTCACCTAAAGAGAGTAAGTGCTGTGCTGCTGTACCTTAATGGAGACCTTATAGGAGTCACCAGAAGAAACTGAGTGCTTGGTCATTGCCATCTTGCTAGGGGTCCCTTGGTCTGGAGGAGGAATGGGAGGAGGACATGAGGCTCGGCAGAGCAGCACCAGCTGCTGCAGGAGAGAGGGACAGGAGAATGGGTACAGGACATCCCTCCTCCTCTGGACCACCTCCACCAGGACCTCCAGTGCTGCATCTGAGAACCTGTGCGCCCTCTCACTAGGTCCCTGAGCCATCTTGAAACGTTCTGTTTTGTCTCAGCCAGCACACTCTACACCTTCAGTGGAAGTGGGTGCATGGAGGCTACATATACCTCTCCATGAAAATTGCTTCTAATCGGTGCTTGAGTGCTAAACCTGCAGGTGTCTGTTTTAGTGCCTCCAGGCAAGTTTAAATCATGGTAATCATCAATTAGTCCCAAAATTGTGGGCTAAAACAGTCTTTCAAACAGGCGTGTTTTATTAGCACAGCACCCACTTATCGCCTGTTTTCACCCTTTTACCAAAATAACACCCATAAGATCTTAAGTGAAACAGAACAGGTTAATCCCAAACACCAGTTCAAGTTAAATCACAACTGCAGGAAATGGTTTCATAGGTGTAAACTGGTAAAAGGCAAGTTCAAGATTGATGTCAGGAAGCACTTAGAATAGTAATTGGAATGGTCTTCCAATTCCACCCTAGCACTTATCTTTCTAATGTTTGCCAGGGTGGAAGTGCAATATTTAGTCTCAGTTTCCATGGGCTAGGAAAGGGAGTTAAAATGGCCAGTGTTCCTGCTCCTAACTGTTATCCAGTATCTGATTACTGGAAAGTACTCCAAAAAAGTGCCAAACATCAAAACTTCCTGGAGGGGGCGTATCCTCAGAGCCTCTAGGAAATAAACCTTGCATCTTCAGTGCTACTATCACTCTTCACAATTTTCTACAACCACTACTTCAATTTTTCCCTATAATATAAATGATCAATAGCAGTCATGGATATATTAAGTTACAACAAACTTAAATCTCACTGCACTCTCAGCATAATCTCTTAATGTCATGGGCAAGGTCTTTAGGTTTTGTTTTTCACAGAAAAAGGGTCCAAATTGTGAACTGTTATCCTAAGAAATGGTGAAAACTTTGAAATGCCATGTAATAAAACAAAATTTAACTTATTCTTTCATTGTAAAGCAGTACCTGGTCATAAGCTTATATTCAAGACTGCTTTTGAGATGAATATTGTAGCAAGTCCTTAAAATACACAAAATTGTAGCTTAGTTCTATTGTCATAGAAAAAAGGGATTAAAAAGCATTAAAAGGAATATAGATAATGAATAAGGAAAAAAATAATAAAAAGGGAAGAAAGTAAAGCGATTCAATCATTTATAAAATTATACCAAAAATTTTTGGTGCTAGGCTTTCCTGTCAGTTACAAAAATAAAAAGCTGTAGAGCATATGGAAGTGCATTGAGAAGTTCTGCAAAAGGAATAGGCAGGCCTGCGCTGTGTAGACCAATAAAGTGTCCTTAGGAAAGTGGTGCAAAATCTGAAGGAAATGAGAAGTCCTTTTGTCTGCAAATCTGACTATAGGAGCTCTCCAGGGTCGGTGTTGGGACCACTGCTCTTTTTGCTATATATTAATAACCTGGACTTGGGTATACAGGACATAATTTCAGAGTTTGCAGGTGATTTAAAACTCGGAAAGGTAGTAAACAGTGAGGAGGTTAGTAACAGACTTCAGGAGGACACAGACAGACTGGTGAAATGAGTAGAACCATGGCAGATGAAATTTAACGCAGAGAAGTGTGAAGTGATTAATTTTGGTAGGAAGAATGAGGAGAGGCAATATAAACTAGGTGGTACAATTTTATAGGGCGTGCAGGAACAGAGAGACCTGGGGGTGTACACAAGTCTTTGAAGGTGGCAGGACAAGTTGAGAAGGCTGTTAAAAAGGCATACGGGATCCTTGGCTTTATAAATAGAGGCATACAATACAAAAGCAAGGAAGTTATGCTAAACCTTTATAAAATACTGGTTAGGCCCCAGCTGGAGAATTGTGGCTAATTCTGGGCACCACTCTTTCGGATGGATGTCAAGGCCTTCGAGAGGGTGCAGAAGAGATTTACTAGAATGGTACCAGGGATGAAAGACTTCAGTTACATGGAGAGACTGGAGAAACTTGTTCTCCCTAGAGCAGAGAAGGTTAAGGGGAGATTTGATAAGAGATGTTCAAAATTTTGAAGGGTTTTGATAAAGTAAATAAGGAGAAACTGTTTCCAGTGACAGAAGGGTTGGCCACCAGAGGAAACAGATTTAAAGTAATTGACAAAACAACCAGAGGTTTCATGAAGAAAAACATAATTTATGCCGTGAGTTATGATGATCTGGAATGCACTGCCAGAAAGGATGGTGGAAGCAGATTCAACAATAACTTTCAAAAGGGAATTGGATAAATACTTGAAAGTGAAAAATTTGCTGGGCTATGGGGAAAGAGCAGGGGAATGGGACTAATTGGATAGCTCTTTCAAAGAGCCAGCACAAACACAATGGGCTGAATGGCCTCCTTCTGTGCTGTGTCATTCTATGATTTTATGAATATATAATCACCAAAGCCCTTGATCTGTACACAAAAGAACAGAGGAGACAAGTTATAATTTGGGCTCCTCAGATACTTTTCCTTGAGCCGAACATAAAAGTCAGCTGCTATAGGTAAGCCTGTGGTTCCTATGAACTGAAACCAGACCTGTGTGCAAGATAATCTGGAATAGTGTGCCCAGGACAAACTACGGACCCATGTTATTGTCTCTGGATGATATGTAGAATTTCCACTATGCGCCCACATCATTTCAGAGAATGATTAATGTTGGCCATTCCTGATACTATCTGATCAGACTAAACTACCAAAACGATTTATTTATTGAGAATCAGTTAAGAAGGAAACAGTTGTTGAAATCAGTCCAAATAGTTCAGCAGATTTTAACCTGATTACTTGAATTTACAATCCCAGTTCTGAAATAATAATACATTACGGAATTCTCACAGATCTTTGAAGTAACAGTCTTAATTTGGACCTGCATCCATGATGCAAATTTTATACCTGAAACTGGGTATTTCATGGAGTGTTCCACTGGCTCCATTGCACTAAAGAGCCTATGGGACAATATTTATACACACCCTCTGTTTAGAAATCCAAACTGAGACACAGGAACATTAAGAGGTACCTTTTACAATTTGGCCTCCTGCCGCCCCAAACCCTACCTCTGTCCGCCGACCAGCTAGCGCTTCCTGCTGGGTTCGCGCAGGAGACTAACGGGCCCTATGCAAATGTGGCCCGAGAGTTAAAATCTCCTGAGCCTCAGGGTGCAGAGGGTTGGATAGTTTACCACCCACCTCAACCCCTGCCCACACGACTTCCGCCAGGAGTTAAAATCGGTCCTTTTTTTTTGCATAACATGGAAATGTCAAAAGCATCATATTCTTCTGACCAAAAGTCCTGAAAACATCATTGTACAATTTTTTTTACAGGACCAACTATTTCAGCATTGTAACATATTTTAGTAATGTACTTCTCTTGAGTCACAGTGATAAATTCTACCTGTGCTGTTGGCATTGGTTCCAGCTCTGTTGATGCTGAATGTACTTCCAAAGCATTTTTACCAGTTGCAAGTTCAGATGAGATCCTATTTTCTGTAGACCTGAATGGGGAAAAAATACAATTTTTATCATATCCATAATTATAACATTTAGCACATGCAGTATTTATTATGCAATTAAATAAAAGAATAATGACATAAGTCATCTGTAACTATAAATTGGTTCAGCATTTCCATCAGATAGATGCTATTAGATCAGCTAAAAGGCTAATGGAAAAGAGGATTTTAGACAATTGTGGAAGTAACGGAAAAAGCTTTTTTCAGTTATGTGAACAGTCAGAGAACGGTCAAAGACTGTATTAGGCCATTGAAGGATGTTCAAGGACAGGCTACAAAAGATTCACTGGGTATGGCGGAAATATTAAATGAGTACTTTGTATCGGTCTTCACTCTTGAAGATGATGCCCGATTATTAGAATTGAATGATCTTAATAAAGCTAGTAATATTAAATTAGGTGAACATACTGTTTTAGATAGGATTAAGAACTTGAAAATAGGTAGAGCAGCCGGGCCGGATGATATACACCCGAGAGTCCTCAGGGAGATGGGGCATGTGTTGTGCAAGCCCATAGCCTGTATTTTTAATAGCTCACTACACTCTGGGATGGTTCCCGTAGACTAGAAGGAGGCTAATGTAGTCCCCATTTTTAAAAAAGGTGGCAAGACAGACCCGGGTAACTATAGGCCCATTAGTTTGGCATCAGTAATAGGAAAAATGCTTGAGGGAATCATTATGGATGCAATTTATGATTGCTTGGATAGAGAGGGACATATTAGGGACACCCAACATGGCTTTATAAAAAGGTCATGTTTTACATATCTAATTGTATTTTTTGAAGAGGTTACAAAGATGGTGGATGAGGGAAACCCAGGAGACATTGTCTACTTAGACTTCCAAAAAGCACAAGAGGCTTCTCTACAAGATTGAAGCCTTTGGTATTAGTGGTAATATATTAAGCTGGATTGAGAACTGACAGGCAGGGCCTAGGCAAAAAGTAGTTATAGATGGATTTGGATCTATTCGGAGACTGGTCACCAGTGGTGTCCCGCAGGGCTCAGTGGTGGGACCGTTGTTCTATTTTTATTAATGATCTGGATGTAGGTGTTGGGGACATGATCTGCCAATTTGCAGATGATACTAAGACCTGTGCGAGTGTTAAGACTGTTGACGATGCTCGACTGCTTCAGGCAGATCTTAATGTGTTGGGAGATTGGGCTCATGACTGGCAAATTATGTTTGGATAAGTGCAGTGTTATGCATGTGGGCAGGGTGAATGCTCAACATACATACACCTTTCAGGGAAAAGCATTAAAAAGAAGGCAGAGAAAGAAAGAGATCTGGGCATTCTAGTGCATAGATCTCTAAAGGTACATGAGTAATGCCGTGAAGCGATAGCTAGAGCAAATAGGGTGTTGGGGTGCAATCATAGGACAATTGAGTATAAGATGAGGCATACTATTTTTTCATAGTACAAGACCTTGGTCAGGCCTTGCTTGGAATACTGTGTCCAGTTTTGGTCTCCTCACATGGTGGAAGATATTGAGGCATTAGAAAGGGTGCAGAGGAGTGCCACTGGACTAATTCCCAGTATAAAGCAGCTTAGTTATCAAGATAGGCTAAAAGAGTTGGGACTCTACACTTTCGAGAAGTGTAGACTTAGAGGTGATCTGATTAATGTTTATAAGATGATGAAGGGAATATATTGTGTTCCAGTTGACAGTTTGTTCCAATAGGTTAGGGAGGACCAAGGGTCACAATTTTAAGTTGCCGTGAGCTGTGGTGGACACCGATTCAGCAGGACCGGTTTCTGGTTGGGGCGGACAAAAGATAGGTACTTCAGGGAATTCAGGGCCATAGTGATCTCCTGGGCTAGTTTTGATTGCTTGATGTGTTGAAAAGGAATTTCCTGTATTTTTTTCCCCAAATTGGCCTGAGTTTTTATCTGGTTTTTCACCTCTCCCAGGAGATCACTCGGTTTTAGGTGAAGTTGAGACTGTGTATATTGCGATACACAAGGTATCACAATATCACAATTGTGTCAGACAGGCTAGATTGTTCGTATGTTCATATGGAACAGCATTATATATGTTTATGCAGTCCTGTTTCTTTTCTTGCACAAAATGTAATCCAGTCAATAACCACCTAACAAATATCTTTAATATTTTTCTTCGTATAGATAGATTGGATTACACTTTAATTAAATTTACTGCTAGTAGCATATATAGCAAGTTATTCTTTTGCCATTTCACTTGACCGAGGCAATATGAATCAGCCTGAGGCTAGCAGGCATATAAAAATCATTATCCCCTCTTGATTTTTGAAAATGAACTAATTTCATGAAGGAAACAAAAACTTAAAATGCTGCAAACACTAGGCAGGTCAGTCAGCATCCTAAGAGAGAACAGACAAGTTAACATTTCAGGTGTAACCATTTATCAAAACTTTATGAATGCTTCCCTGCAATTGTTAGCTTTCAAAAGTATCATTTGATAAAACTTAGTTAATCCCAATTTATTCATCATTACTGATTGATTATTAATGGAACATCCAAATAGCCCTTGTCTTGCTTCTGAAATTGACTGTTTCCAAACTGTATCTTATTTCTTTCTGTCTTCTTTCTTTTTACCATTTCTGTTTGCTTTTTTCATTTTCCCTCTCCCCTCCATGAAAGACAGACTGCAGCTCTGGAGGCAATAGGGGACAGATTGGAGCGCAGCATAGATTGGCTTCCAGACTGTGGCGGCCATGATGCTCCGCCCACCACCTGCCCGATGTCCACCGAAACCGAACATCAGCCATTCCAATTGCAATAACTCGAGATCTATTCGTAATGTATTAAAATTGGTATGTGTGTCGCGCATTCCATTTTACAGATAGGTAAATATCTCCAATGGGGTTTTCCAGTGTTAAAATGTCGACAGTTGGTTGTCACCATGCCTGTAGGTGTCCCCTCGACAGGATTTTAAAAAGATCTTTTTGCCCAACTTCAGGTAATCAGATAAGTTAAAAAAAAATTGTTACTTGTATTCTTTTTAACCTTGTTCGCATTTTCCTTCCAGTCTCCAGCCCCCAATGTGATCTCTGACAAATTTAAACTTTGGACCTCTGTCCCATTGTGACTCTACAATGTGCCTCATTGCTACTCGCTGCCAGCTGGCCTTTAAAGCTTCTCATTTTTATCTTTTTTATATATAAATAAGTTTATATTTTAAATGATGCTTTTAATTTATAATACAATCTATTAAATTAAATTAAATATATTCTTTTAATATTTATATAGTTTTATATTTACAATCTATTAAATTAATATATTTTAATATTTATATAGTTTTATATTTAATGATTTTTCTTATTATTTTCATTAAATTAATTGTAATAAATGATGAATTTAATATATTATGCAATGTATTGAATATATTATCATTTTATTATATTTAATATTTTATCTTATTGCACTTTCAGGGAATTCACTTTGTCTTCATTCTTCATGGGTAACACTATAGGAGATCAACCAACATATTGGCCTGGAATATGCAGTTGTAATGATGGCAAAACCATCAGTGATCGCCGCCATTACAACTGTGAATCTGACAGCAACTTCTGGAGTCCACACATGCGCAGTTAAACGCAGAAATCCAGAAGTTGCTGTCAGTCATTCCGTGCTCCTCCCGAGGGCGAGCTGTTGACCTACCTGGAGCCGGCAATTAATTGTAATCACTGAACTGACGAAAACTTCCTCTTTTACGCTGGAATATCGCTGTTAAAAACACCCGAAAAAGTTAAGCCTTGTTGAAAGAGGTGCAACTGGGTTTTTAATGGCGTACTGAGTCATAATTACTGCTGAACAACAGTTCTGGCCCTGAAAAACTAATTAATTTTATATTTGTGGAATGTCAAATTTTTCCATTATAATAAAAATGTCATGGTTTTTAATATAATCTTTTTTATAAGTTTGTTTATGATGTTTCAGCTTCTACCTTAATCCCATGTGTATGTCCCAATCTTTATTTCACGCTCTGTAAAATGATGAAAAAGTGAAGGACAATCAGTGCATTTTACTGAGACACTAATGGGACTAAAAGCTGCCAAATCCCCATGACCTGATGGTCTACATCCTAGGGTTCTAAAAGAGGTGGCTGCAGAGATAGTGGATGTGGATGCATTGCTTGTGATCTTCCAAAATTCCCTAGATTCTAGAATGGTCCCAGTGGATTGGAAGGTAGCAAATGTAACCCTGCTATTCAAGAAAGGAGGGAGGGAGAAAACGGGGAACTACAGGCCAGTTAGCCTGATATCAGTCATCGGGAAAATGCTGGAATCCATTATCAAGGAAGTGGTAACAGGGCACTTAAAAAATCATAATGGCCCAAAAATTAGTGCCGCTACGCGAGAGTACGCACTGTGTACTCTCGCGTATTCTGTCTCCAATTGCCGGTTTTCTGCATGCACTGCGCATGCGCTGAAAACCGGCACTTGGTGAATTCAAAAGGGGGCGGTTCCTAGGTGAACCGCGTGCGCACTACAGGCTGCGTGCACGCAGTGCACTTAGTGCTTTGGACGCGCAGGTAAGCATGGAAGATTTTAGACATAAAGAAAGGAGGTGTAAGACCCTCTTTTAACAAGGTAAGTACTTAATTAAGTATTATTTTGAATTTTTTTTAACAGGTATATCTTTTTTAGAGACTTTAAAGACAGGTAAGTTTATTTTTATAACTTTTTAAAAGATTTTAAATTTTTTCAAAAATTTAATTTTTTGTTTAAAATGGTTAATTTATTTAACTATACTTATTTTATTAATGTGATGGTTTTTTAAAAAAAATTTAATTGAGGTTTAGCTGTTCTTTTGGGGGGGTATAGTATTCATAGCTTTCACAGCCGTGCTGTGAAAGCTATGAATGAAAGATGGTGTGCTGCCATTGGCTCTAACTGAGTCACGTGATCCCACAGCTCGCACGAATTAACTACGCCTGTGGGATACGAAAGCCCTGCACAGCTGCTGTCCAGAACATCAAGTTCGTGCGTGCTCGGACTGAAAAAGCCAGCGCGCAGTGAGAGATCGCGGGAAGGCCTTACACTCGCACGAAGGCTCACTCACTAATTTTTGGGCCAATATGATTAGGCAGAGTCAACATGGTTTTATGAAAGGGAAATCGTGTTTAACAAATTTATTAGAGTTTTTGGAGGATGTAACTAGTAGGGTTGATAAAGGGGAACCAATGAATGTAGTATATTTGGATTTCCAAAAGGCATAAGGTGCCACATAAAAGGTTGCTATGCAGGATAGGGGCTCATGGGGTTGGGGGTAATATATTAGCATGGATAAAGGATTCGTTAATGGACAGAAAATAGAGAGTTGGAATAAATGGATAGTTTTCCGGTTGGCAGGCTGTAACTAGTGGGGTGCCGCAAGGATCAGTGCTTGGGCCTCAGCTATTTATAATCTATATTAATGACTTAGATGAAGGGACCAAGTACAAAGTATCCAAGTTTGCTGATGATACAGAGTTAGGTGGGAAAGTAAGCTGTGAGGACACAAAGAGCCTGCAAAGGGATATAGTTAGACTAAGTGAGTGGCAATAAGGTGGCAGATGGAGTAAAATGTGAGGTTATTCAATTTGGTAGGAAGAATAGAAAAACAGAATATTTTTTTAAATGGTGAGAAACTATTAAATATTGGTGTTCAAAGAGATTTAGGTGTCCTAGTACAGGAAAGACAGAAAGTTAGCATGCAGGTACAGCAAGCAATTAGGAAGGGAAATGGCATGTTGGCCTTTATTGCAAGGGGGTTGGAGTACAAGAGTAAGGAAGTCTTGCTACAATTTTACAGGGCTTTGGTGAGACCACACCTGGAGTACTGTGCACAATTTTGGTCTCCTTATCTGAGGAAGGACATACTTCACTAGATTGATCCCTGGAATGAAAGGGTTGTCCTATGAGGAGAGATTGAGTAGATTTGGGCCTGTGAAGGAATAAGCCATATTCAGAAAAATACACCATTCTATGAAAGAATTCTGGCCTTTGTAACATGACAAACTGGGTTTGAAAATCTAGAAGCCTCAACAATCTAAAGCTGTAAACAGCATTCAGGCTATTGAGATAAGATAAGTTGTTGACACTGAATCAATAATCTTATTGAAACAGGAGGTTGGAGGTTCCTGATAGTCTGAAGCCTTGGAAAGAATACAATGGTACACCCTGTTAAGGTGTCCTAAACCAACACTTCGGAAAGAAACACAGAAAATTAAGAAACATATGCCTTCGTAAAAATGACATCAAATGAAACACAGGAGACACAATTCTGTGTTGGAACCAGCTGAGGTAACTAAGAAGACAATGGTGCACCCGGTTGAGGTGTTTTTAAATTACACGTCGTAAAAAGACACAAACAGAAGACCTTGGTAAGAATGACATCAAATAGATGCATCTGCTGTCACACCGTTTTTATGATAAGCTTCAAACACCTAAAGGTAGAGACACGATTCTTAATGCTACCAGCTGAACTGACTGTAAGAATAGCAGAGGTCAGCAGAAAAATGACTAGAGATAATTAGCTTACATCAGCAGAAAACTTCAAAGGACATACCACTGAAAAAGGATATAAATATTGAACTTTCAAATGGGATGATAGTCTCGCTGTAAAGGGGCAAAGCAATTCTCGGCTTCAGAGGCAAGCTCTGTAAGTCTACAACTCTTTGTACCTCGGGGATCAAGGTATTGTACTGTATTTGATTTTGGTGGATATCCGGAATAAGACTAAGAAATGTAAAAATATAACGAAGTTAAAATTTGAGAATAAGGATCTCTGATAATAGAATTGTAAGATTTCTGTTTTTGGAACTGTTAATGTTGCGATTGAATCACCAACTGTAAATTACATGTCAGTTCTTTAATAAATCTATATATTTTTAGAATTGTCTCACATAATACTTCTGTATCAAACTTGCGAACTCAATCTCTGTACGCTCTTTGGTGAGGAGCTGCAGAATTCTGAGGGGGTTTTCCGGACCCTCATAATATCCGGCACGTACAGTCTAGCTAAACTTATTAAAAGTGCTATCTGGAGGATGGTAACATCTTCAGGTTGTTCCTTTCCTTTAGGGAGAGATAGTCTGGACCTTTAGACCCAATTTAGCATCTTTAGGATTCAGCTACCTCAAACTTTAGTTGAAAGTGAACGTCTGGGGAATACGCCTGATCCGGGGTAGCCCTAAAGGGGCTAGGACTAGTAATTATCCCTTCAGGCCTATACTCTCTGGAGTTTAGAAGAATGAGAGGTGATCTCATTGAAACATATAAGATACTGAGGGGGATTGAGAGAGTAGGCGCTGAGAGGTTGTTTCCCATGGTTGGAGAGTCTAGAACTAGGGGGCATGGTCACAGTCTAAGGGGTCAGAAGAGGAGGAATTTCTTCACTCAAAGGGTTGAGAGTCTTTGGAATTCTCTACCCCAAAGGGCTGTGGATGCTGAGTCATTGAGTATATTCAAGGCTGAGATAGATAGATTTTTGGACTCTAGGGGAATCCAGGGACATGGGGATCGGGCGGGAAAGTGGAGTTGAGGTCGAAGATCAGCCATGATCTTATTGAATGGTGGAGCAGGCTCAAAGGGTCGTATGGCCTACTCCTGCTCTTAATTCTTATGTTTTTTACTTCCTGGTTTGCTGTCTGTGAGAATTCTTCAATGTGATTGGCTGCTAAGCCAGCTTGATGACATTACTGTTTCTGGATACTGGAGATCCCCTAGACTTGGTGCCAGAATGAAATTAACATTGGGAGAGGTGAAATCCACGCCACAGAGATCGCTAGATCTTTGTGGGCAGCTTTCTTCAAGGCCAGCGGCAAGTGCTGTCACTTCGCCACTGACCGCAAAATCCGGGCCAATATTTTAAAATTGAGCTATCTTCAAAATGGAATTAAAGTGCTTCCTTGGAATACTGTAATACCTGCTATAAATGGCTTGATTATAGGATAAAGTCCCAGTGTAGTAATGTGCAGAGCATCAGCAAAAAGAAGTGTGATAAGTCTAAAAGGTGTGAGGAAAAACATTATTAGGGCATATGGGCAGGTTGGAAAAGTAACCCAAATAAGAGTTCTGTACACACATGCACATAGCATAAGAAATAAAGCAAATGAGTTAGAAGCATATATTCAGCTTTAAAGGTTTGATGTAGTAGACGGAGACCTGGCACGACTTGGCACCTCAAGAATAACTGAGTCTTAGCAAATCTGGCCGGGAAAGCTCGAAAATTAAACCTGAATCCGAAAGAGAAGGAAAGTAATGGCATGACTTGGCACTAAATATTCCAGGCTATAGGATCTTTAGAAAGGACAGGGAAATTGGGAAAGGAGGAGGAGTAGCAATATTGATAAAAGACACAAATTACATCAGTAAAAAGAAAGGATTTCAGTAAAGGTGATCCGGCAGTGGAAACACGATGGGTAGAACTAAGTAACAGCAAAAAATGCTAGACTTTGGTTGGAGTTGTCTTCAGACCTTCTGACAGTACTGATGTAGTGGAGGATGTATAAATACAGAGATCAGGGAAGCATGAGGCAGAAAAAATGTGGTTATAATGGAGGATTTTAATTTTCACATAGACTGGGAGATGCAGAACAGCACAAGTAGAAAAGGCAATAAATTTCTATAATGTATTTGGAACAGTTTTTTGGAACAATAAGCTTTAGATCCGACAAGGAACAGGCCATACTAGATCTATTGAGGAGTAACAAACCAGGATTAGTTAACATTTTGCCAATAGTGACCATAATTGTTGGCCCGGATTGCGCGGTCAGCGGTGAACAAACGGCGGTAGCCGTTCATTACACTTACACTTTCCCACAGACATTCTATGGGCTTTTGCACTGGAACTTGCGGTGATTAGAGAGCCAAAACAACACGGCGCCATCTACAGTGGATCTAGGCTCTGTCTGAACTGGGCATGCAACTGTGTATCTCCTTAACCAATCAGATTGAAGAATTCTTAATGTGGTGCACAGAATCTGAGCCAGGAAGTGTCAGTTAGAATATTTAATTCAATGTCAAATCATGTATAGAAAGTGAAATAAAAAGAGCAAAAGAAAGATGGAATTAAGAGAGAGAGATAAAAGAGACAGCAAGAAAAAGTTTTTTAAAATTTACATTTAAAAAAAAATTTCCAACAATAATTAAAATCTGAAGGAATGAGACTCAACACTTGTAAAAGTTAATTTTCAGTGCCAGAAAGGTTGTTTGGCAGTAATTAAGATTTATCACGGTGTTAATAAATTACATACACTGGAATGCACAAGCCCTAACTTTTTCTGCCATGTTTAGTGGGTATCATGCAAGTACAGCAACTTCACGCCCTTCAATGTGTTTCCATGTCGAGTCTCTCGGTGAGATACCAGTATAGCGCAACCTCTGGAGGAGGAGCGCAACTCGGACAGCAACTTCCTGATTTCCAAGTTTAACTGCGCATGTGTAGTTGTTGTCTGATTTACTCTTTAATAACAGTGAGTGCTGATAGCTTCATTGTTATTTTTACTGCAAAATCTGGGCCAATATGATTGAATTTGATATTAGGTTCGAGTGCAGAAGGGAAAGTAACAAACCATAGTTTTAAACTTAAGTAAGGCGAGCTTCAAAGGGGAGGAAGTCATGCATCAGTTGTACAGAGTCTTAGTCAGATCCCATTTGGAGCACTGCCTTCAGTTTTGGGCACCGCATTTCAGAAAACATACATTGGCCTTGGAGGGATAACAGTGCAGATTCACTAGAATGAGAAAGGGTTGATATATGAGGACAGCTTGCATAAACTTGGCTTGTATTTCATTGAGTTTGGAAGGATGATGGATGATCTAATTGAGATGTTCAAAATGATAAAGGGATTTGATGGGGTAGATACAGAAAAATGATTTTCTCTGGTGGGGAATTCAGAACAAGGGGGCACAATCTTAAAATTAGAGCTAGGCCATTTAGAAGTGAAATCAGGAAGCACTTTTTCACACAAAATGTAGTGGAAATCTGGAACTCTCCCCCCACTCAAAAGGCTGTGGATGCTGGGTCAATTGCCAATGACACCAAATTTGGGGGTGTGGCAAACAGTGATGATGATACCAATCGATTGCAACAGGACATAGAAAGGCTAGCAGAATGGGCAGACAAGTGGCAGATGGAATTTAATACAGAGAAGTGTGAGGTGATGCATTTTGGCAGAAGGAACAGGGAGAGGCAATATACACTTAATGGCACAGTTTTAAAGAGTGTGCAGGGACAGAGGGACCTGGGAGTTAATGTGCATTGGTCCCTGAAGGTGGCAGGACATATTGAGAGAGTGGTTAACAAAGCATATGGAATCTTGGGCTTCATAAATAGAGGTATTGAGTACAAAAGTAGAGAAGTTATGCTGAACTTTTATAAAGCGCTGGTTAGGCCACAACTGGAGTACCACATTTTAGGAAGGATGTGAAGGCACTTGAGAGGGTGCAGAAGAGATTTACCAGAATGGTTCCGGGGATGGGGGATCTTAGCTACAAGGACAGGTTGGAGAAGCTGGATTTGTTTTCATCAGAGCAAAGGAGGTTGAGGGGTGATTTGATAGAGGTGTACAAGATTATGACGGGTTTGGATAGGCTAGACGGGGAAAGGCTGTTCCCACTAGTTGATGGTACAAGGACTAGGGGACACAGATTTAAGGTTTTGGGCAAGAGATACAGGGGGATGTGAGAAAAACTTTTTTACGCAGCGAGTGGTGATGACCTGGAATTTGCTTCCGACGGAAGTGGTGGAAGCGGAGACACTCGATGTTTTCAAGGGGAGACTGGATAGGCACTTGAGGAAAATAAACTTGCAGGGCTACAGGGATAGAGCGGGGGAATGGGACTGACTGGATTGCTCTACAGAGAGCTGGCACGGACTCGATGGGCCGAATGGCCTCCTTCTGTGCCGTTATGACTCTATGACGTCATGACTCTATGAATTGCAATTTTCAAGACCAAGATCGATAGATTTTTGTTGGGTAAGGGTATCAAGCGATATGGAACAAAGGTGGGTAAATGGAGTTGGTCAGCCATTATCTGATTGAGTGCCGAAGCAGGCTTGAGAGGCTTAATGGCCTACTCCTGTTTCTATGTTCAGTCAGCCTTTGATTCCAAGTTAATCAAATCATAGGACAAGGGATATTATAATATGCTGATTCCATTTCAATCATAATTGTGTTTTTCAACTGCTGTCAGGAGTCGAGAACTATTACAAGAGGGAAGGAGTATACAACATTGAGATGAGACTTGTTCCTTGGATCATTAATGGTGTTTTATTGTGTTAAGAACAATCGTCAAAGAAATGGGGACAATATAATGGTCCCCAGAATTCTATGTTACTCAGTCTTTAGATGGAATAGGAACTCTGGGAGTGATTTCCTCCTGTGATTAACATTCAGAGATTGTTAGTAAGAACTTACTGAACAGAAATGCAAAAAATTCAGACCCTTCTTGTTTTAAAGCAATTCACATATATTGTGTAAATTTGGTTGCTGTACTCTTTAATATCTTGCTGTGTTTTTTGCTTCTGTAAATTATTTCTCCTGTAAATACATTTAACCAAGTAGTTTTCGCCTGCATGTAATAGTTTGGTGACATGCTATTTTCTGCCTTTGAATGTGGTTGGAGAATATGGTCAGTAACTCATGTATTTTGCTGTATAAATTTAGTTATTAATTGTTAAACCTGGATGCACTAATTTGTAAATGGCAGAGAATAACAATACAGGTTTCAGGTCTGAATGGACTCATTCTGGTTATAGAAACTGCTGTGTCGCCAGCAACACAAGAACAAGTGTTGGGGAAAAGCCCAGATTGTAACACGCACCCTAGCTGCATGTAGCATCTCTCCGGACAGCTTAACCCAGTTTCTAAATTTACCCAATTAATAATCACTGGTAAAAAAACTTGTGTTTTAATAGTTTATGGAGTAGTGCCACTGAGACACAATCTTGCACTATATTTTTGAAGTGTAAAACTGATTAAGTATAAAAGATGATATTTACCATAAGAACTCCTGTGAGGCAGCCCTATTGGAACGTCTCCTTTCTGTGACCCATTGATCCTCGGGAGTTTTAGCACTTTGCAGATTCACTTCTTCCCATTTCTCTAAATGTGGTGGCATACTGACTAAATAAAGTTGAGAAGAAACATTGTTATTCCCAAGGAAAAACAAAGTATTTAGCTTTTATTCTGCTCCTGCTTGAAGTATAAATTCTTCAGACAGTAGACAGATCTTTCTTTAACCTTATGTACAGTACTTGAAACTTCATTCATTTTGAATAAAAATGATTCTCTTTCTAATTACAGATGAAGTAAAGGGTTAGTTACCATCATCATTTATTGGTGGTCCACTGAACAAAGCTATTGGTGTCAGAAATTGTAGTAATCCAAAGGGATTTTGAAATTAGTATGTTTTCTTTCTCCTTCAAAATTGTGTCCAGGAACTTCCTTTCTATCATTTCATTAGCCAGCCAAATCATTCTTGTTAATAATAGATGTGTTACATTTATGTATTTCTTGATAGAAAATGACTTAAAATTTATTATGGTAGAAAATTGACAAAATTGTAATAGATAGCCTGATAGTATTTGTGGTAAACAAAAGGGCTACAACCGAACCATCAAATTTGTAGCTTAACCCTAACATCCAGGCTTGGTTGTCCTCATCTGATGTATTTGCTCATTCTTGGCTAGGCCCCTACATCGTGCATAGCACAGCAGTACAGAAATGATGAAAGAATAACATAACCTGTGTTTATATAGAGTCTTTCACATCCTCAGGACGTCTTAAAATGCTTCACAGTCAATTAATTACCTTTTGAAGTATGGTTGCTCTTGTTTTATAGACAAACATGGCTACTAGGTACAACAACAGCAAATTAGATAAAATACTAGTTCATCTGTTTTGGTAGTACTGGTTGAGGGATGAGCATTGGTCAGGATTCTGGGAAAACTCCCTGATCATCTTCAAATAGTGCCATGGGTTCAATCCAAAGAGGCAGATTGGGCCTTGGTTTGACAACTCTGGACCTGTTGGGCCGAAAGGCCTGTTTCTGTGCTGTAAATACTTTGTAATCTCAAATGTTTCACCTCTTAACAATGTAGCACTCCCTAGTACTGCATCGAAGTGTCAACCAATATTATGCAATTAGAGGGTGAAATTCTGGCGCTAACTTTTTCAAACATTAGTTAAATTCCCATTTTTTCTTCCAAGAGGGAAGTGGAGCGCTAAATCAAGCGCTCCACTTGCCTCTTGGTGCGCAAGAGTTGGGGAATGTCCCAATCCGGGGAAAAGTGCTCAGCAGCGCCACGTGTGGCCTAGCGTGGCGCTGCCGCGTTGCAGGGCTCTTCCCTGCATTAAAGGAAAAGACCCCACACTGCGAGCTCTGCAGGTTTATTTTTAGATATGTGGGCCACTCATGCAGAGTGCCGGGCTGACCGATTGCAGCACGGATGCCGTGACCGGTGGCCGAAAATAAATATTAAAAAAACAATCAGCAGATTTTTTTGGCCAGCCGCCCACCACGCCTTTTAAGTTGCGCCCTGCGAGCGGTCGGTCTCACCGTTCACGACCCCTGCGGCAGTCGGTAACATCGCCGGCGCTGCTGCGGGGCGTGATTGTGAATTTTTCTTCCGAGGCGCTACTGGGGCGCTGTGCCTGAGATGACGTCACGATGTTCGGGTGCAGAAGATCGGGGTGCTACCCGGTAGTGTCACCGCTAACCTCCCGCCGAATTTTGCAGGAGGCGTGATTATCGCCTCGGGGGGGGGGGGGGGGGGGGGGGGGCGCAAAGCCATTCGTGCCCCATTAGCGCTTCCCATCGGAGGCACAAACGAGGGGAATTTTGCCACCTTAAACCCATCTCACTCAGAGGTGAGAGTGCTACAACTAAGCCTGTCTGACATTTGATGGGTAATTGCTTTGTCTCTGGGAAGGGAGAATAAAGAACTGGCATAAAACTATTCCTGTTCCATAAAAGCACATTTCTTGTCATTCAGCTAACATTGGCTGTAAAAAATCAGTGTCGTAGACTACCCTGTCCTCAATACAATGTAGCAGAGGTTGCAGGAGATGAGGGACCTAAAAAGGGAAAAAAAGTTGTGAAAAATATGCATAAAATATAAAAAGATCAAATAGCTGTAATATAATGTAAAAGACAAACATTTCCTAAAAGAACTTTGATGCTGCTGATGAAGAAGAAAGGCAAAATGGGCACAATCTTGGTCAGATACTTGCAGTTTCCGACATCAATTATTGGTCGCATGGGTGAAGGCCAAATACAAACAAGAATGGCAACCGACCATTCATCTTTGAATTAAATTTAGGTTTGTCCTTCAATGCATTTTTCATGACTTAAGGGCAAAGTAGTAATACTGGCGTAGCTGCATAATGTACAGCAAATTATCATCGAAAGAAACAAGGTAGAAGCACCAATCCTAACAGTAAGTTGTACCAATTCTTTAGAAAAAATCAAATTAGAATAAAATAACTTTGTAGTAAGAATGGGTAATGCTGCAAAATGTAATTTTATCACCTCCCTCATTTAGAGATTCTTAATAAAAATTCATATATACCATACATTTTTCACAGAAAAGACGATTGAGTAAAAAATCCATGTGGCAGGGAATTCACCAATTTCACACTGAAATGAAAGATTTTTAATGATTACCTTGAAAAGGTTACTTTGTACCTTTCATTGTTCTCATGTTGTAATGCTTCACATACACTCCAATTAAGCAGCAAATGCTGACAAAGGTGAAATATTTATTAGCGCACTAACTGAAAAGGAAACAGCAGGTATTTAAGAGAATTATCTTAAAAGTCCAAAGAAACTCCACTTGATTTGTAATGGGGCAGAAATTGGTCCTTGTTATGGCCATTTTCCAGGTAGAAAACGGGGGGCAAAAAGACCAATTTTGAGGTGCAACACCCCACGCCTGATCAGAGCCTGCATTACAAGCGCCGCATAGTGGTGTCAGACGGCTTTGCAGGTGTTTCGGGCGGCTGCCTAAAACATGTTAGGCCCCATACATATGTTAATTAGGGGCCCAATGCCTGTTGATGGAGCTCTCTAAAATTTGTTTATGATGTGCTGAGCAGGTGCCGAGCCTGTCTCACTCAGAACGCTTCAGCGGCCCTGTCTGCTTCCCCGACTCCACAGTGGGGCCAACTCCCACTCCCCACTGTCCACTACCAGCGAGGCAAGCGGCTCTGGCAGCTCACATATAAATGCTAGTGAGGCCCAAGGCCCAATTTAGGTACGTTGCACGCTCCACCCAGTTCAGCCAAAAATGGCATTGGGGTCTACTGACGTCATTTTGATCAGCTGGGTGCCCTCTTCAGACTCGCAGGACCCAACCAAAATGGCGGCAACCACCGTGACGGTGGCAACAGGGCGCTAAGTTCTAACACTCCATTTTAGGTCGCTATATCCTTGTTTCCATTGGATGGGAGACCTGAAAATTCAGGCCCATATAAAACTTTAGTGACTCAAAAGTGAGCCAACCTCAAAGTAAAACCCCTTCAGAAATAACACTTTTTTTTCGTAAAATGAATCTTTCGACATCTAATTTTCAGTGAGAGGATTGAAGAAATATACTGATTGAAATATCTCAGGCTGCAATGTCAATGTTGTGTGGACCCATCCAATTTCTAGATTGTGTGCCATATCACATACTGATACAACGACACAGTTGATATTTTCATATAATTGCACAATGCATCAATGGACGACCTGCATAATCTATCCTAGAACGCTCATTTTTCTTGAAATCAGGATCAAAGCTGGTTCTCTATAAGTAAATCCATTTACGCAGATTCGGGGACTGGTACTCCACCAGGTATCCAAAGTATAACCCTGTTGTTGGAATGATGGCCTTTATTATTCTCTATTTTCTCAGCCCAGTTAATTTAATTTATATTTAATACCTTCCACTTAACCAATTTTGTTTCATGACATGCATATTTTATCCCTGGTCTAGGGTTGGTTTTACACACATTTAATAATGTGTAATGGGTTTTCCTTTGATTTTTGAGATAATGTTAATTATTCTGGCTTTCTTTTTATTCTCTTTTAAGTTGTCTTGAATTGCCATCTAATTCAGACTAATGGTGGTCACAAAGTCTGCTTTACAGGAGGTGGCTCACATAATTCATTTCAATGTGAGGTTACTGAGAGCTTTTCCACATTTTCCATAATAAAAAAAGGATGAAATATTGATCTTGTGGTTGGTGAAATTAATCACATCAATGGAATGAGGAAACATTAACAATCTATCAGTGCCACTCCACAGAGCATACTTCCTATGGCAGTATAAGCTTTTGGGAGTCCATGTCAATCTTGCCAAACTGAAAAGGATTCATCATGAAGGAGAATGGCAGACAAATATTTTAAAGTAACTGAAAGCATTATACATTGCATACATGGAGTTTTCTTTTCTGTGCTGATACCATGGGGTTGGTGGCAGAGATGCATTAGAAATTTCAATGAGGATGAACAAATAACAACTTTGGACATCCAAAATAGGGAAATTGAATTTCTAGGAAAAGCAAAATGATAGCCAGTGATAAAAATATAGTTTAAAATGATGATAGGAGCAGTCTAAAAAAAAATCCATATTCAGTTTTTGCAAGGAAATATAAAGTTGTAGATGTCAATTACCCATTGGTCTTCAATAATAAGTATATTGTTACTCATAAAACATGTAATGATTACATGCATAGGAATAACATAGCTGTGTATGTATGGTTTCAATCAGTGACTCTAATTTCAGTAATAAAACAGAAATGCTGGAAATACTCAGCAGGATCTGTGGAGGGAAAAACAGAGCTAACATTTCAGGTCGATGAAAGGTCATCGACCTGAAACGTTAACTTTGTTTCTCTTTCCACGGATGCAGCCTGACCTGCTGAGTATTTCCAGCATTTTCTGTTTTTATTTCAGATTTCCAGCTTCCGCAGTATTTTATTTTTGTTTTACTCGAATTTCAGTTGTTCGTTCCACTATTTATTTGTTCGAGTAAAAATTGTTGTCAAGGTATTTAAACAGGGATGCATGAAATACAGAACATTGACTTCTGTGTTGCTAAGTTAATTTCGGAATTGATTATGAATTTTCTCACGAATGTAAAAATAACTACTATTTATTTTATGGACAATACTAATTTGACATTTAAAAAAAATATTTAAACATTAAACTTGTTGATTTTTTATTATGAAGACTAAAACTTGGTTAAAAACCCCCAAAAATAAAAACCTGTAGATGCTGGAAATCTGAAATAAAATCAGAAAATGTTGGAACACTCAACAGGTCAGTCAGCATCTATAAAGAGAACAGACAAGTTAACGTTTCAGGTGTAGACCCTGCATCAACAATTCTGATGAAGGGCTACGCTTTAAACTAAAACTTGAGTGCCCTTGTAAGTTGAGGAGCTTTTTTTTTAATGGTTGTTTACTTTGTGCAAAATGCAAAATTTGTGTAAAATTTCAATATACGGGTAGAATGGCAGGGAAACTGTGAAAATAATGTTACTGTCTACAGAATAAAATTAAATAATTCAGGATTCATTCAGTTCATACCAGCATCCAGAGATGGTCTATGTGGGGCTTTGACATTCTGAATATTTTGCTCAATTTCTACTTTGATTAGATCGGTGTCATCTGGCTCTTTTCTAAAGGAGGCAGGTTTAGCTGCTTCACTTCTTGAGGTAACATCAGATTTCTTTGTCTTACTACTGCTTGTCATAGCTGGTTCCGTAAGGTCCAAGAGATCCAAAGCTGGTGACAGAACTGTAATATTAAATGGTGTCATTAGAAGTAAATGAACAGTAAGGTAACCTTAGTAAAGTTGAATTACATTGGTTTTCTTGTGGAAACATTTTGATGATAGTATTACAGCCAATTTTTTCTGAAAGATTACTTTATAGGAGTAATTTTCCAACTTTGCACTGCCAATAGGGATCTTTGCCTGCCAGCAAAACATACTGTAATTTCAGGCACATTTTGTGCACAATTTTGCACCCATTATTTGAAATGGCTGGAAAATTGTATACAGTTGCACCTGACTTTCTGATATAAGTTGCAGGTAAATGAGACTCCGTGCCAGCAGCGTGAAGTAGGAACAGTAGCAATTATCTGTGATCTTTATATAAAAATTAGGATAAATTACTGGTATTTTAAAATTCTGCATATAAGCAGGTTACACATAATTAGATTCAATAATAAATTATAGCAGTGATTCTGTGATACCTCTCTCCCAGTAGGGAAGCCTTGCTCAGAAGGGTTGTGGGGCAGAGAAAAAGGCTACAACATTGCAGCCTTAATTCTTCAACCTGTGCTTCCTGCAATTGCAGCTTCCCAGATCATAGAATTGCTTCTCATAAGAAAACCAAATGCATTGTTTAAAAAAATAAATTTACAGGTCTTACTTTAAATTGTTCATCTGATTGGTTACAGGAATGCATACATAAAATATAATTTCATGCTTACTACTTTCTGCTCTTAACATACAATGTAGTCTTAACTACAATGACACTGTTCCTACCTCGATTGCAATTGTTCTACCAATTTGTATTCATTGCAAATCTGTAGTACAATTACAGCGGTTATGGAAATATCCCCAGTAGCAAGTTATCTACTGATTCTTTACTTTTTCCCTCAGTCCTGTCAGTTGTTTTGAGGCAAAATATTTAGGTTATACTAGTAAAATATCTGATGTACTTTGATAAGATTTAAACTGTTAAAAGTGGGTAATTTTAACCTAATCTGCCAGGCGAGAAACGAACAAGATTGAATCTGCCTCCCTTTTACACCTGTCTGGTTTTACTTTCCATTGAAGTAAAATCAGGCAGAGTGTAAAACGGGTGGCAGATCCGATCCCGTCAGTTACTTGTCAGATAGGTTAGGTTAAAATTACCCTCTTAGGGCTGGATTTTACCAACCTTGGCGGGTCAGTGGAAGGCGACGTTGGTGACGGGTCCCGGCCTCGCTGCCGGCTCCAGCCCACTGTCAAAATGATTTCCCCTGATTTGGCTTGTTAAGCCCGCCTAGCATGTTTGCCGACCAATTGAAGGAAGCGGGTCTGATGACGTCATTTGCTGATGCGCCATTTGCCGGTTTCCTTAAAGGGACCTTGCGCAAATTTATTTTGACAGTTGTGCTGTCAGTGTTCTACAGCATTGAGGTGCTGCAAACACTGATGAGCACTGCACAGAGGTGCACGGCTGCACCCAGGCTCTCCTATGACTCCCTCCATATGCTTATGGAGGGAGTCACAGCACACAGGGAGGTCTTCTTCCCTTCCAATGGGAGGAAGAGACCTCCCCAGGAGACCAACGCAGCCTGGTTGCTTATTGCACAGGAGGACACAAGCAGGGATGTTGTCAGGAGGACCAGGCTGCAGTGGCGCAAACGTTTCAATTATCTCAGTAGATCATGAAACGTTTCTGCCAAGCCACGCTCAACATCATCCTGCTGTGCCACTCATCACATCCACATCACTCTGCCTTCCCTACCCTACTCCTGCACATCCTTACTCACACCAACTTACCTTGCACCTCTACCCATCCCTCTCTATCTACATGATCACTTCCCCATCTCACTATCCACCCCTCACACTCACCCTCATCCTAGTGCAATCATACCAACTAACAACGCACAAGGGTAGGCACTTGGGTGTTTTATGCAATGTTCATGTAAAGTTTCTGTTAATGTGGTGTCAAACATTGAAACCTTTATTTTGAACACTTTGCGTTTTTGGACAGATTTTTGTACACCTTTGGAAGTGGCTTACTGAGCTGCAGTGAATGGTGAGACATAACGGTATCCCCCGCAATGAGTGTGAAAGGAATGGCTTGGACATTGTAGGGATGGTTTATGGTGTTGGTGTGGGGTGGTACCAACCTGGCGCATCATGTGGCAGCCAGGGTGTGCAGCGTAATGTGACCATGGTGAGGCCATCCCTGGCCTCCCGGGCAGCAATGTGGTTGGGTGCTGATGCCCTGTGTCCTGTGCAGCATCAGTTGATTGCAGAGAAGGTTGGTGGTGTTGTTGATGCTGCTGGTGTACCTGGTGCTGCTGGTGATGGGGCTGATTGTGGTGGGATTCTGAGGACCAAGGTGAGACAGTATAAACCATACCCATTCTGATGTAATAGACGGCAGGTGAATTTGAGATGACAGAAGCGATCTGTCAATGGTGAGAGAGGTTGTTCCAATGAGGTGACACTGGATAGAGAGTTTGCTCCAAACACTTGCAACCTGCATAAAGCTCAATCTGTCTTCCAAATGTAGTAAGCAACAGCTTCTGAGCTTGGAAAGTGAACAGCTGTGAGATGGGAGCTTTTATGGAACATCTGCAGCTGTCAGGTAATGAGATGATTCCATGGCCATTCAACTCCTGTCCTGCTTACCTGAAGTGATCTCTGAGCAGCGTGGACCCCGTGGGCGACCTGGTAAACTCTGAAGGTGAGTTGAAAATAGTTCTTAATGCTCTGTTAACAAGGTCATAATGACCTAAATTGTCTCCCCCACCACTGTGTGTCAGCGCTGACAGACCCGACATTTGGGAAAGGCGGGTTGACAGCAGGGTCCCGCTGTCAAAAAAAACATTTTCCCTCCCGACCCGCCACCGCTCGCGCCTGCTGACCCCCCGGAAAATTCCCCCCTTCGTGTTCTTGTCATTCACATAGTTTAATTAATCACTTTTGGACCCATGAACTGCCTCGCAGCAGCACTCAACATAAGCTCCTAAAGCTGACATGCAACTGTAGATTTTATGGATGGTAGTTGGTTACTATTGAATACTCCTCAAAGAAAAGCAGGTTTCATTTTTGGATGCAATGGATCACAATGATTTGTTCAGTGTCCAAGGGCTTTGTTGTCACAAATACAAGTCTTGTCTTATAATTTCTGACATGTTTCACCATCCGAAAACCTAAGACACATTCGGGCAACTTCCTGGCAACCTAAGGTGCCAACAGATGTCTGTGTTTCATAAATGTGCAATTAATCAATAAATGGTCACAGAAGATTTTTGGGAAAATCCAGGTTATGGTAATACCGCAAAACCCATTTAAGTGCACATGCCAGTTAAATACACACTTTTTAAAAAACAATTTGTATTCTTTTCCCGTTAGCTTGCCATTCACTCACCTAAATATACAGAGTCTCACTTATTTAGCCCATTATCCCAAAGAAGCAAATTATTTCAAATTATTTAATGCAAATTGATCAGAACTATTCACTGCCTACCTGAGGTGTTAATAAGCCTAAGTGATACTGCATGTTAAGATCAATTATACTCGTTATGACAATTGGTTTAAAAGTGGACGCTTACACTCATAATATGAATGTAGATCATGTTAAATTCAAAAGTAAACAGATCAAGCTAAATGCAATGGCTTCATAAAGTACAGCTAATTTGACTAGTACAACTCACAGACTTGCCAGACCCAGCTTCTTCCCAGGCTGCTCCTGCTCTGTTCTTGTCCCAAAGACTCTCTTTGATTGCTGTGATGCCACTCCTCTCCTGAGGAGTCCCTCTGGTTGGCCCATGTTCACTCCCATTTTGTTCCTCTTCTTAAGAATTTATCTGGCTTCCCTTACTTCTACTCCTACTCTGATTGCCAAAAAGACAGCACCGCTCTGTTTGTCTCATCTTTTAAAAAAAGAAAATGTGGTATTTCTTCACTTGAAACCTACTCAGAACAGTTTTGCACAGATGTTTATACCGTGTGTATAGCTATCATATATTAAAAACTGAGGTCTGTGTGCACTTCCTGTGCATAAAAGTTTACTTCCTGATGTCATGTTATTGTCACAATTTTGTGTCAACTTTTCTCCCATTATAAATTCCAATTTCCACATTTATATTGGAAACTGCCTATGTAAACTTCTAAGATACACCTTCCTGCAAGTGGAGGCGCTGCAGCACCTCAATTTTACATCTCCCAGCTCCTTAGCCTGTACTATAGAAAAACTTGTATGCCCCAACTCTACATCGCTGCTTCCCAAATTGATGTCAATTTTGATTTGAATTATAATCAATAGCATAAATTCAAAATATTAAATTAAAATAAGGATAGACTGTTTGACTTTAAAATGGGGAATAGATGACCTCTGCATGTCCTAGTCCAATTATCGCCCTCCCTCCAAACCTGCTTCACTTGAAGACTACACTGGGTCCTGCCTCCCCATGAGCAGTGCCACAAGAGATTGACTAGTAATATATTAAAAGTTTTGCATTTAGTGTCACTTACTTCCTGTAACACATTCCCTATGAAACTTTGATGATAACCCTCCTATTGTTTTAAAACAGCAGAACCTCTAACTCAACATGAGCAATGAAAAAAAAAAATGTGCCTGTGTGTATATTAAAATATGCACAATATATAAAAATAGATATATGAAACACACACACATATATATATATATAAAAATTGGATCCAGATTCTCACCATTTGTGCATGTAAACATTCATACACTGGTGTATCAGCTAGATGCCTAAACTGGTTTCGTGCTCATTTTTAGCTGGCATTTAAAGGACCTTCACGATACAATTTCGGTTTTCTGGATGATGTCCTGTGTTAACTATGCATTGAGGTAGTCTTCATTTTGAGCATAATGACTTCATGTTTATGTAAAATGGAGCTGTTCTATATTGATATCACACTAAAACGGCGCTGAAGAGGTTAAAGAGCTACCTGTTCGTGTGTTTCTGGTAGGCATTCTAGCATACAGTACACGTAAGTGAATTAACAATTTATGGATGAAATTGAAGTGCTAATGAGATCAGATGACACAACTTAGATACTAAATGACCTGTACTGTACTGCTTCATATAAAAGTTAAAGAAAACTGCAGAGCAAACAATAAACCAATGGAGAAAACTGCTAGAAGCTAACACTTTAAATATTCATGAAACAAACCAGATGTTGATCTTCATTTTTAAATTAGATGGCCTATTCGTGTCACTTCTCAAATACTTTCTGACACTTTTGCTGGTTCATGGATCTATATCATTTTTGCAACAGCTCACCAGCATTAAATATCTCTCAATCAGCTTTAGCTCATAAAAGTTATATTGACTACATATAAGAAATTGTTTGTGTTGTACCTTTACATTATGTATTATTATTACATAGTTATAAAATGCACAAAAATGGCTTTCAAGTAAATTGTTTTGCATTTTATATTTTCAGAGCTAATGGAAAGGAAAATGGGGCAGGGTGTATAATGGGTGGCCGATCCACTACTGCCTGTTTTGCGCCCCCACCCAAGTTGAATTTCACCCCTTGATTGTTTTCAGTGATTGAAGGCTTTAGAACGAGGGGACATAGATATAAGACTAAATGTAAGAGATTTAGGGCAGAGAGCAGGAGAGAACGTTTTTTTACACAGGGGGTTGTGAGGCTGAAAATGCACCATAAAGGGACACCGATATAAGATTAAATATGAGATTTAGGATAGAGAGTAGGAGACACTTTTTTACATAGAGGCTGTGGAATGCACTACTAGAGTTAGTGATTGAAGCAGAGACCATACCAACATTTAGGAACAGGTCAGATAGGTTTTTGAAGGAAATGGGAATGAAAGGATATGGGGACAGAGTGGGCACTTAAGATTATGATTGCTTTTCATGTGGAGAATAAATACCAAAATGGATGGATTGATTAGGCTGAATGGCCTGTTTCTGTTTGTGATTTCTATGTAATTCTATTTTTTAAATATGCTATCCTAATGTCAGATTGCATTCTAAATAAAGACACAAACTTTCAATAATTGAGCATTAATGATATAAAATCACAAGAAGTTGTTTTATAATACTAACTACAGGTACTTCCTAATTATTACAAAATTTAATTCCAATTTCCATAAATAGTGGCTAACTCTTTGCTGCATATTAATCCCAAATAAATCACAAATACACTGGATACACTAGATTGTTACTGGGAAAAATAATTTTAAATAAATATTCCGAGGTAGATGACTTCTCTTTGTAATAGTCAGGTTAATGGTCACCTGCTGTGTTAGATGTTGGTGTACGTGAAACTCTGTCAGCTTTTGCTTCAAGTAGAAAATCGTCAATCGAGGGGCTCAGGAGGGGTCGACTCTCCTGTTGTTCATTCACCAGCTAAAAATAGAAATAAAAGCAGTCAAACAGAGGAGGATGCGGGGGAGAGCTCAATTATAAATCAAGCTTTCAATGAAAATGTTAAATCAATATTTCAAGCCAGCCAGTTTGAACTGGGGTTCTGGTTTGTGCGATCTTTAGAAATGTTTAGCCACAAATGGGTTACGTTTTCATTGTGTTCAATTAATCAATGTGGTTTAATAGAACTTTAAACATTGCTATATATTCTTTGGTTCAAACTATATTTTAGTTCTGTACACACAAGGACACTTTTCTGATGGCTTGTGGTGAGTGTAGTATTGTATTCTGTATTGTTACAACAATTGTACCTGAAGCCTGATTTAAGCAAGATGTGGTGAAACCATTGGTCAGTGTGAATGGTTGAACCGCTGGAGAGAAGCGTCTGTCTAAAACTGATATGCTTCTCAGCAGATTGGAGTATGTATGAAAGTTTTTCAGGTTTGAAGTCAATGATAATCACACTGAGTGATTTGTTACATTAGCTGACACAATGAAGGGACCTAAACTAAGATGGTATATTGGAAATGTTTTTTAATGTTGTTAATGTTGTCTACTGTAATAAGGGTTGCATAGAAACATAATGGAAAACGTTAACTAAGTGCAACGTTGATTTAGTTTGTCGCCTGTAGCATTGCTCAGACACAAAAATAAACATAAATTAAAAATATTAAACTGAATATTAATCACCTAACAGGTTATCCCCTAATTATTTGTCATTTGTTTGGTCTCTATATCAAGTTATTTTTAAATTTTTTTTATTCGTTTATGGGATGTGGGCGTCGCTGGCAAGGTCAGCATTTATTGCCCATCCCTAATTGCCCTTGAGAAGGTGGTGGTGCGCCACCTTCTTGAACCGCTGCAGTCCGTGTGGTGAAGGTACTCCCACAGTGCTATTAGGTAGGGAGTTCCAGGATTTTGACCCAGCAACGATGAAGGATCGGCAATATACTTCTAAGTCAGGATGGTGTGTGACTTGAAGGGGAACTTGGAGGTGGTAGTGTTCCCATGCGCCTGCTGCCCTTGTCCTTCTAGGTGGAAGAGGTCGCGGGTTTGGGAGGTGCTGCCGAAGATGCCTTGGCGAGTTGCTGCAGTGCATCTTGTAGATGGTACACACTGCAACCACAGTATGCTGGTGGTGGACGGAGTGAATGTTTAAGGTGGTGGATGGGGTGCCAATCAAGTGGGCTGCTTTGTCCTGGATGGTGTCAAGCTTCTTGAGTGTTGTTGGAGGGAAGGTTATTGATGAAGCAGCTGAAGATGGTTGGGCCGAGGACACTTCCCTGAGGAACCCCTGCAGTGATGTCCTGGGGCTGTGATGCTTGACCTCCAACCACCAAAACCATCTTCCTTTGTGCTAGGTATGACTCCAGCCAGTGGAGCGTTTTCCCCCTGATTCCCATTGACTTCAGTTTTACTAGGGCTCCTTGATGCCACACTCGAGCAAATGCTGCCTTGATGTCAAGGGCAGTCACTTTCACCTCACCTCTGGAATTCAGCTCTTTTGTCCATGTTTGGACCAAGGCTGTAATGAAGTCTGGAGCCAAGTGGTCCTGGCGGAACCCAAACTGGGCATCAGTGAGCAGGTTATTGGTGAGTAAGTGCTGCTTGATAGCACTGTCGATGACACCTTCCATCACTTTGCTGATGATTGAGAGTGGGCTGATGGGGCGGTAATTGGCCGGATTGGATTTGTCCTGCTTTTTGTGGACAGGACATACGTGGGCAGTTTTCCACATTGTCGGATAGATGCCAGTGTTGTAGCTGTACTGGAACAGCTTGGCTAGAGGCGCGGCTAGTTCTGGAGTACAAGTCTTCAGCACAATAGCCAAGATGTTGTCGGGGCCATAGCCTTTGCTGTATCCAGTACGCTCAGCTGTTTCTTGATATCACGTGGAGTGAATTGAATTGGCTGAAGACTGGCTTCTGTGATGGTGGGGACTTCAGGAGTAGGCCGATATGGATCATCCACTCGGCACTTCTGGCTGAAGATGGTTGCAAACGCTTCAGCCTTGTCTTTTGCACTCATGTGCTGGGCTCCACCATCATTGAGGATGGGAATATTCATGGAGCCTCCTCCTCCCGTTAGTTGTTTAATTGTCCACCACCATTCACGACTGGATGTGGAAGGACTGCAGAACTTTGATCTGATCTGTTGATTGTGGGATTGCTTAGCCCTGTCTATAGCATGCTGCTTCTGCTTTTTAGCATGCATGTAGTCCTGTGTTGCAGCTTCCCCAGGTTAGCACCTCATTTTTTAGGTACGCCTGGTGCTGCTCCTGGCATGCTCTTCTACACTCCTTATTGAACCAGGGTTGGTCCCCTGGCTTGATGGTAATGGTAGAGTGAGAGATATGCCAGGCCATGAGGTTACAGATTGTGGTGGAATACGATTCTGCTGCTACTGATGACCCACAGCACCTCATGGATGCCCAGTTTTGAGCTGCTAGATTTGTTCTGAATCTATCGCATTTAGCATGGTGGTAGTGCCACACAACACAATGGAGAGTGGTCGTCTTCTTTATTCTCTAACATTTAGCTTGCAGTTAAAAAATACCTTTGTGCACATTTATCATTCTCTTGTGATTCCTTCTGTTGCTTTACAATGTTGACCTGTGCAAAATCACATTTCTCTTTGCACTTAATAGACAGTTTTTTAAATGAAGTAATTATCCCTTAACCTCAGAAGAACATCTCCTGCTGCATTGACAGGAATTTTCCACTGCCTGCTTCAGCCACTCTGTAACCGTAAGCATAAATTGTGACTAAATTTTTTAGAGTTCTTTCATTAAAACAATCAGTACGTTTACTGAATTTTTTTTTTTTTAAAGGGATGGGGGGAAGGGAACAAGCAGTGAAGTCTGAGCCTGGCCTAAGGCAAAGATAGTGAGATATCTTGATTTAAGGGTGGCTGAGCATCTAGAGGTAAAGGGATTCGAATTGGGAGGGAAAACGGCATTAGTGAACGTGATTGAGTGGACTTGTAAATCAAGAGAGTGGCGTTGTCAGTGGGAGGCAGTAAAGTCATGATCGAGGAAGTAGCAAAATATATGGCTTGGGGATGCTGAGTGCTGAAAGATAGGGCATGAGAGAGGCTGGGACTTGAGGCCATGCAGTATTTTCTGGGAGTTGTAGTCTGGTTGCTTGGTCATGTTGTATCAGCTTCACAGCATAACTGTGCTCTTTGAAGTAGGTTGGGCTGTGCAGTGGTCCATGGGAATTGCAGTGCAGTGTTTTGTTTCAGAATGTTAGGCGTTAGCTAGGCAGGCTGGGCAGTGATGTATTGGGTAAGGGTGTGCTTGAGCCTGAGATGTTCATGAAGTCCCAGTGAGGTGCTTCAGGCCATTGTGAGAGATGGAGAGAGAATAGGGGAGACAAGGAGGGTCTGGAAAGAGGGAGAAAGGGGCTTGAAACAAAGGTGCGCTCGTGACTGAATTTTGTTTCATCTGAGGGAATGTGATTGCTTGTATCAGTAGTGGAGGAGAGGGGGAGGGCTGTGAATTCTGTGTCATCTACAGGGGGTGGGGTTGATTCACTGAGAATTTTACCTCAGTAGGGGGCTATGGGGGTGGCAGCATCGGATTCTCACCTCAGCAGTTGGGTGGAGGGGGTGGGGGGTATTTTTTTTTTCTCTGGGGGTTGTTATTTGTGCCTTCATGGAAGTTGTCTGATTCTTGCTTTAGCTGGGGAGGGCGATTTTTTTACTTAGCAGAGGAGGAATGGTCTTTGGTTTCTCCCTTAGCAGGGTAGAAGGAATAAGCTATTTGTTTTAATGGGTGGAGGTGGGAGGTGCTTGAGATATTTGCCTCAACAGGCATGGTGGTATCTCCTTCAGTGTGAAGCTGCTTTCGCTTCTTCATTCCCTATCCCCCTTATAGCGCTTCTGAACTTCCAGTTCTTTTTTGCAATATGAAGGTGTTTTTGGGGCCTAGAGGAGCATTAAAAATCAAAACTCACTTTTACACCTGTTTTTGAACTGCCTGCAATGGTCCCTTTAAGAACATAATAATTAGGAGCAGGAGTAGGCCATACGGCCCCTCGAGCATGCTCTACCATTCAATGAGATTATGGCTGATCTTCGACCTCAGCTCCACTTACCCGCCTGATCCCCAAATCCCTTGATTCCCTTCAGAGTCCAAAAATCTATCAATCTCAGCCTTGAATATACTCAACGATCGAGCATCCACAGCCCTTTGGGGTAGAGAATTCCAAAGATTCACAACCCTCTGAGTGAAAAAATTTCTCATCTCCTCATCAAGGCTGACCCCTTTTCTGAGACTATGCCCCCTAGTTTTAGACTCTCCAGCCAAGGGAAACAATCTCTCAGCATCTATCCTGTCAATCCCCCTCAGAATCTTGTATGTTTCAATGAGATCACCTCTCATTCTTCTAAACTGCTGAGAGTATAGGCCTATCCTACACAATCTCTCCTCATAGGACAACCCGATCGTCCCAGGAAACAATCTAGTGAACCTTCGTTGCACCGCCTCTAAAGCAAGCATATCCTCTCAGGCAAGTTTATCCACCGCCTCTAGGGACCGCTGGCTAGGCTATGCCTAGCACCACTGTATGCACACTACACCCATTTGGTACTGAAAATTGAAAATGGGTCCATACAACCGGCACAGTACCCTGATTTGCATAGGCAATTATTTCTGGCCAATTTGAGATCCGTTTGACAGCCTCGGGCGGCTAATAGGTGGAGATTCTTTTTCCAATTTTCAACTGCTTGTTATGGACGTCTTTCTAGTCACTAGCAGCCGTGGCTGTTATTGGGTGCCTCTCATCTTGTTCCTCATTTGATTTTTTATTTACACCAAGTTGGTGAATTTGCAATTCTTTTTATGGTACTTTAGGTTTTTTAAAGAACCTTTTTTTTGAAATACATATAGAATGTTGTCACCACGTTTTTTGATTTAAAAAAAATAGATGAATCACAAATAATAAAAGTATAATCAAAATGGAAAATAACTAATTAGAAAAAAGAAAAACACAAACATCTGGAATTTCCATGGGAGTTCTCCTGATATCTCGCTGCAACTTTGATCGAAGTTCATCAGAAACCTGGGAAAAATGGCATAAATCTCAATTTATGGATGGGTACACAGGGCATAATTTCAAAGTTTGCAGATGACACAAAGCTTAGAAATATAGTAAACAGTGAGGAGTATAGTAGCAGACTGCAGGAAGACATCGACAGACTGGTGAAATCGGCAGATACATGGCAGATGCAATTTAATGCAGAGAAGTGTGAAGTGGTGCACTTTGGAACAAAGAATGAGGAGAGGCAATATAAACTAAATGGTTCAATTTTAAAGGGGGTGCAAGAACAGAGACATGGGAGTGTACATACACAAATCTTTGTCGGTGGCAGGACAAGTTGATAAAGCTGTTAACAAGGCATATGGGATCCTTGGCTTTATAAACAGAGGCATAGGTGGCGATTTTGCCGGCGCTCAGGGGTCAGGTTTGGAGGCGGGACTGCTGGCAAAATCAAAAAGATTGGCAGCGGGTCCCGAACCTGCTTCCAACCCGCCTCCAATCAATCTTCCCGGGAGTTGGGTCCCCGATTTGCGCAGGGACCCGACTCCGAGCGGCGGGAAGAGGATTATAGCCACTTAACTGCTTGTTAACAGGTAGTTAACAGGCAGTTAAGAGGCTTTTTCCAATTTTGACACTTCTACTGTGGGCTTCCCGATGTTGGGAAACCCCCCCAGGGTAAGTGTGGCGTGCTGTGGGTCTACTGTAATGTTTGTGTATAGATGACAGCTGCAGAAGTGGTGTGAAGGATCCAATGGGACACTGGTGAGTTGCAGAGGTAAGAAAATGTTGGGAAAGTCATTTTTAATGTGTTTAGAACTTTCTGTACGTGACAAGCTTTAAAGTGTTTGTGTAGTCCCACCTCATTGGGAGAACCTCTCTCACCAGTGACAGATCGCTTCTGTAACCTCACCTGCAGCTGCCATCTGTTTTAGTCTAAGGAGAGAGTCACTGGAGAGTCTGGATGCAAGGGCTCACCTTTGTACAGTGATTGTCAGTGTTTGCAGCACCTCAATGCCGTCAAACACTGAAAAAGTCATCTGCCAAAAAGAAATGGTGGTGGCCCCTTTAAGAAAACCGGCAGATGACACGTCATCAACTGACGTCATCTGACACCGGCTTTCTCTTAATTGGCCGGCAAGCCCGCAGGGCGGGCTTAACAAGGCCAATTGACGCAAAATAGCGTCTGTGCATCGGACGTCGCTGGGGGCGGGACTAGAACCGGAAAGGCAGCAGTTCCGCCCCCAACGCGCCTCTTCAGGTAAGATCCCGGCCATAGAGCACAAAAGCAAGCAAGTTATGGTAAACCTTTATAAATCAATCACTGATTAGAACTCAGCTGTCCAAATCTGGGCACCACACTTTAGAAAGGATGTCAAGTCGTTTGAGAGGGTGCAGAGGAGATTTACCAGAATGGCACCAGGGATGAGGGAATTCAGTTATGTGGAGAGACTAGAGAAGCTGGGATTGTTCTCCTTAGAGTAAAGAAGGTTAAGGGGAGATTTAACAGAGATGTTCAAAATCATGAGGTTTTGATAGAGTAGATAGGGAGAAATTGTTTCCACTGGTAGGAAGGTCAATAACCAGAGGACACAGATTTAAGATAATTGGCAAAAAGCCAGGGAGAGAAATTGTTTTACTCAGCAAGTTATGATGATCTGGAATGCATTACCTGAAAGGGTGGTGGAAGCAGATTCAATAGTAACTTTCAAAAGGGAACTGGATAGATACTTAAAAAAGAAAACATTTGCAGGGATATGGGGAAAGAGCAGGGGAGTCAGACTAATTGGTAGCTCTTTCATAGAGCTGGCACAGGCACAAAGTGTCAAATGGCCTCCTTCTGTGCTGTATGATTCTAAGTTAATGAGGTATATTGGGAGATTCCATGCAGAAGTTCTACTTTGAAGATGGAAAACATGTAACCAATGAGAAGAAATGCTATTATAAAGGATAGGTGAAATGAGATAGTGGGTTAGTGCATTGTCATTTTGCCTTTATATTCTCAGCATTAACTGTCCATAATTCATCAAAAAATAGCAATATATTTTAGAAAGTTACAGGGTGGCTGAAGCAGAAAGTTGAAAAATTCACATTGCAGCCGGTGCTCTTCTGTAATTGAGATAAAGTTACGTAAAAGATTGCAGATACTCAAGTGTAAAGTAGTTATGGGCGCAACTCGCGCTTAAAATTCCATGATCTTTAGCGCTATTTCATCTCATTCTGCCCAGATTCCACTGCTACATGAGCAGGAATTATGCGGAAAATCTTGTCCACATTGTTGAACAGCAGCGTACACAAAGCTTTATTCTGCACCTCTTTGTTATACTTGACCTGCAGGTGGCAGTAGGTACCTAAAGTAGGAAAATGTTCAATTCCCTACTGCAAATATCCCTCACTTTGATGAGTACAAAAATGTCCCTGCAACAGAATGGCTTTCTATGAGAAAAGTGTTGAAGATGAAGTAAAGGCTTTTAAACATGACAAGGTAAGGTGTTTTTTTTGTACTGAGGTGACAGTTATAGTGCAGGATATCACCAAAAGTGACCGAAATAAAGAATTTGCATTTATATAGCACCTGATCAGATCCTCAGCATGTCCAAAGCACCTCATATCCAGTGGATTATTTTTGAACTCTAGTCACTGTTGTTCTCGAGGCAAAATGGTAGCCAATTTGCACGTAGTACCTTATACTAATAAATCTATTTCTATCCTATTATTAATCACTATTTGTTTTCCCAAATTTTTTATTTAGCATGCATTCACATTACAACTGTAGTGACAATGTCAAAGTCAGTTTTATAAGCACCTAATGAATTGAACAACAGTTAATCTGTTTGGTGAAATTGGTTGCAAAATAAATGTTAGCCTAGACACTAGTCAAACTCCCTGCTCTGCTTTGAAAAGTGCCATGGGATTTATAATTTCCACTTGAACCACTGGAACAGATAGACAAGGCTTTGATTTAATATCACATCCGAAGGCGGACTCCTTCAACAGTACAACACTCCCTCAGAAATGCACTGAACTGTCATTGTCTATGTACTCAAGTCCTGGAGTGGGACTTGAACCAGATGCTACTAAGCGAGTCTAGCTGACCTGGTCACTGTTTCCTAAACTTTTTCTACCTTCAGGTCACTGGTCCTGCTTCATTACTTAGAACCAGATTAGGACTGCATCCTCCCTGGTTGGACATAAACAATCCTGGATGTATCCTCATTTTGACTGTAAATACTTGCTGCTAAGTTTGAAGAAATTCTGGGTTATTTGTATTGAGGAGTTTCTTAAGTTCCAGAATTTCCTGCTGAAGTGCAGTGGCTCGGTGACATTCAATCAAGTGTATTCATCCTGTGTATGCATACATAATCACACCATATATTTCACTGGTATCACCATGGTACACATCCTTTTTAAACAATCCCCTTTTTTTATTTAAAACACCTAACTATAGCTGAAATTCACTATTTCTTACACTTTGCCCCTTTACAAAAATAAATGTTTTTATGTGCATAATTGTTCTGCAAATTAATGTTTTTTTTTTATCAGGAATATACTTGTGCATGGATCTTTGTATAATAGAAGTGAATGGCAATTAAAGTAATAGGTCAGGAAAACATTGCTGATTTTTTTTTAACGCTTTGTTGAATCAATGAAAAGCAAATCTCTTCAGGTTATTGGTCTGTGAAAAGGAATCCATGACTTTGTGTTGTTTTTCTGAGGAGCTGTGATTCTCTGATTAAGAGCACCATGATTTGTTAAACCATTCTTCTCTGTCAAGGTTTTAGCAAGTCTTAGAATTATACATAACATTCCTTTTGGAGCTCAACGGCAGTTAACCTTTTCTGTAGCTATCCTGATTTATGCATATTTACAGTCACTATAAAGTTAATTAGAATATTTTACTATTTCAGAATGAATCAATGCTATGCCACATGAATTATGCATGAATTGAGATCTGACTATACCGATTCTGCTGAGGATTTAATTTGTTCTTGTTAGTTGACATTATGAATAAAATACTGATAGAATGATTATTGGCACATCTCCCAATAAGTTGTTCTGCATGCATATATATTTGTGAACTTTACTTTCATTACTTTACAGGGCTCTAAATGTTCCATCTTGAAGTTCTAACTTATTAATTCCCTGTAATAGGCCAGTCTTACAACACTTCAGGCTTTTATCTCACTACATAGCTTCTAAATTATTATACCAGGTTGTCATAGTTTGGGAATTTTTAGCCATTTTTTCCATGTAAAGAACTTGGAAATGAGCTCCTTTAAAAGGTGTTTTATGCAAAAGCTTGCCTAAAGGGGGTTTGCTTCTCAGTACAGTCCAATATTGTGAGTTGTGGATCCATAGACAGACGAGGAGTGATTAAATTGCTATCAATGTGGCTAATTCACAAATTTGCCTGGTCATTCAGAAAGATACTTCACACTGTTTCTTATCTTCGGGGCTTTGAGAAAGGCTTTTAAATATCAGAACACAGATACCAAGGGGCAGTCAAACAGCAGAAGAAAGAAAGAAAGACTTGCATTTATATAGCACCTTTCACAACCTCAGGACAACCAAAATGCTTTAAGGCCAATGAAGTACTTTTGAAGTGTAGTCACTGCTTTAATGTAGGAAACACAGCAGCCAATTTGCACACAGTGAGCTCCCACAAACACTAATCTGTTTTAGTGATGTTGATTGAGGGATAAATATTTTGCCAGGATAACTCCCCTGCTCTTTTTTGAAATAGTGCCATGGGATCTTTTACGTCCACCTGAGAGAGCAGACAGGGCCTCGGATTAACATCTCATCTGAAAGACAGCACCTCCGACAGTGCAGCACTCCCTCAGTACTACACTGGAGTGTCAGCCTAGATTTACGTGCTCAAGTCTCTGGCGTGGGACTTGAACCCACAACCTTCTGACTCAGAGGCGAGAGGCAACCGAGTCACAGCTGACACAACTAAAGGATGTAAAGTAAACAAGTTGTTATCCTAGGCAGTAGGTACAGAGAGATTGTGCTATTAAGTTGAGTTAGACAACCCACCAGAATGGATTAGCACTTGCATTTTCTTTATTTTTGTAACAGTATCTGAACAGAATTTGTATTGCCAAACAACTCTCATCTACCCTATTGTTCCATATATTTAACCTACTGTGGAATAAAACAGCTTACAATTCGAACCAAACTTTGCCTCACCTAGTGTTGATTCTGTCTGCCTTCAGAGAGATTGAAGGAGCATTTGCGCAAGACCTGTAAATCCAATCCAGGTCATAAGGAGGTTTTATTGTTACACTCTTGGGTCCTGCTATTAGATATAGGGCAGTGGGAGACAACTTCCATAAAAAGTATGTGCTCAGACTGCACCGCATCTCAGGAAGGGAGGGGGTACAGCGCATATTCACCAGAATGGCTTAAAGGGTTAAATTATGAGGACAAGCTAAACTTGGGATGACCAAGTGACTTTTCTACTTTGAGGACTGCCAACCTTTTAAGTACCTCCTCTTTATTTTTATCCTATCCAATATCACTACCATCTCCTCCTTTACTGCTACATTGGCAGCATCCTCTTCTCTAATGAAGACAAATGCAAAGTACTCATTTAGTACTTCAGCCATGCCCTCTGCCTCCACAAAAGGATCTGCTTTTTGGCCATAATTGGCCCCATACTTCCTTTGACTGCCGTTTTATTATTTATATGTTTATAAAAGACTTTGGGTTTCCTTTTATGTTAGCCGCTAATCTATTCTCATACTCTCTCTTTGCCCCTTTTATTCCCTTTTTCAGATCGCCTCTGTACTTTCTATATTCAGCTTGGTTCTTATGAACATTGTGAACATTAAACAAATACCTTGCGTCTGTCTTCACAATAGAAGACACAAAGAACATAATGGAAATTGTGGGGAACCAAGGGTCTAATGAGAGTGAGAAACTTATAGTAATTAATATTAGTAGAGAAAAAGTACTGGAGAAATTAATGGAACTAAAACCCAATAAATCCTCATGACCTGATGGCCTACATCCTAGCCTTTTAAAAGAGATGGCTGCAGAGATAGTGGATGCATTGGTTTTGATTTTCCAAAACTCGCTAGATTCTAGAACGATCCCCGTGGATTGTAATACCGCTGTTCAAGAAAGGAGGAAGAGGGAAAACAGGGAACTATAAACCAGTTAGCCTGACATCAGTAGTAGGGAAAAGGCTAGAATCTATTATTAAGGATGTGGTAACAGGGCACTTGGAAAATTACAATATGATTAGGCAGAGCCAACATGGTTTTATGAAAGGGAAATCCTGTTTGACAAATCGATTAGAGTTTTTTGAGGGTGTAACTAGCAGGGTAGATAATGGGGAACCAGTGGATGTAGTATATTTGTATTTTCAGAAGGCATTCAATAAGGTGCCACACAGGAGGTTGTTACACAAGATTAGGGCTCATGGGATTGGGGGTAATATATTAGCATGGATTGAGGATTGGTTAACGGACAGAAAACCGAGAATAGGAATAAACGGGTCATTTTCAGGATGGCAGGGTGTAACTAGTGTAACAAGGATCAGTGCTTGGGCCTCAGCTATTTACAATCTATATCAATACTTGGATATATTACACTCGGTCCCCTCATCTAAGTTTGCTGACGATACAAAGTTAGGTGGGAAAGTAAGCTGGGAGGAGGACGTAAAGCAGCTGTTGGGGATATAGACCATTTAAGTTATTGGGCAAGAAGGTTGCAGATGGGGTATAATGTGTGGAAGTGTGAAATTATTCACTTTGGTAGGAAGAATGGAAAAAGGTGAGAGACTAGCAAATTTTGGGATTCAGAGGGATTTGGGTGTCTTTGTACATGAATCACAGAAAGTTATCATGCAGGTACAGCAAGCAATTAGGAAGGCAAATAGTATGTTAGCCTTTATTACAAGGAGGTTGGAGTATAAGAGTAAGGAAGTCTTGCTGCAATTATATAGGGCATTGGTGAGACCACACCTGGAGTACTGTGCACAGTTTTGGTCTCCTTACCTAAGGAAGGATATACTTGCCTTAGAGGGGATGCAACAAAGGTTCACTAGATTGATTCCTGGGAAGAGAGGGCTGTCCTATGAAGAGAGATTGAGTAGAATGGGCCTATATTCTCTGGAGTTTAGAAGAATGAGAGGTGATCTCATTGAAACGTATACAATTCTTAGAAGGCTTGACAGGGTAGATGCTGAGAGGTTGTTTCCCCTAGAGAGTCTAGATCTTGGGGTCATAATCTCAGGATAAGGAGTCGGCCATTTAGGACTGTGATGAGGAGAAATTTCTTCACTGAGGGTTGTGCATCTTTGGATTTCTCTACCCCATAGGGCTGTGGAAGCTCAGTCGATGAGTATATTCAAGAGTGAGATCGATAGATTTTTGGGCACTAAGGGAGTCAAGGGATATGGAAATAGGGCAGGAAAATGGTGTTGATGTAAAAGTTCAGCCATAATCTTATTGAATGGCGAAGCAAGCTCCTCGAGGGGCCACATGGCCTACTCCTGCTCCTATTTCTTATGTTCTTATGAACCTTACATTTGTCATACGCCTCGTTTTTCTGTCTCATTTTAATTTCTATATCTTTAGTCATCCAGGGAGCTCTAGCTTTGGATGTCCTTCCTTTCCCCCTTGTGGGAATGCGTCTATTCTGTACCTGAACCATCTCCCCTTTGAAGGCCTCCCATTGTTCAATTACTGTTTTGCCTACCAATTTTTGATTCCAATCTACCAGGGCCAGATCCCTTTTCAACTCACTGAAGTTAGCCCTCCTCCAGTTAAGTATTTTTACACGTGATTGCTCCTTGTCCTTTTCCATAACTATTCTAAGTCTGATGATATTATGATCACTGTTCCCCAAATGCTCTCCCACTGACACATGCTCCACTTGCCCCACTTCATTCCCCAGAACTAGATCCAGCACGGCTTCCTTCCTCGTTGGGCTGGAAACACACTGATCAAGAAAGTTCTCTTGCACACATTTCAGGAATTCCTCTTCCTCCTTGCCCTTTACACTGTAACTATCCCAGTCTATATTAGGATAATTGAAGTCCCCCATTATCACTACTCTGTAGTTCTTACATCTTTCTGTAATTTGCCTGCAAATTTGCTCCTCTATCTCCTTCCCACTATTTGGTGGTTTATAGTATACACCCAGTAGCGTAATAGCTCTATTATTCCTAATTCTAACAAAATAGATTCTGTCTTTGACCCCTCAACTACATCATTACTTTCCAGTGATATAATAGGTAAGGATGTCAAGGGATATGGATCAAAGATGGGTAAATGGGGTTGAGGTACAGATCAGCCATGATCTAATTGAATGATGGAGTAGGCTCAAAGGGCTGAATGGCCTATTCCTGTTCCTGTAACCCTATAAGAGTGACTGACACCACTGTATCCGAGATGATAAATGAGGCAGACCCAAATTTGTAACAAAGGCTTTTATCTCAGCATACATCTGCTAAATTTATATACCAAAGTTTTAAATTCAAGAACATATGGTGTGTAATTCATCATTGTAAAATACCAGCAGCAAAATTCTGCTAAGGAATTATTTTTGTGTTTTTTTTTTAAATCGTGTAAACAAATGGATATTGCATATTAGGCAATGCAGTTTCTGAGACCTTTACACTACAAGAATCCATTGCTTTTCAAAAATGTCTGCTGCTTGACACCCACAATGACAAAACATGTGAAATTGCAGGTTTTAATTCCAAACTGTAGAGTAGAATAATAATTCCATGTTTAAATGTAGACAGTGATATGTGTATATAGCATCTGTCATTAAGCTTCTCCTGTCGGTTTATTTCTTGGTAAATTACATAGTTTTGTTTCGAATAATAAGGTTACTAGCTGCATTTATGTTTTAAATTTTATGTTGCTTGCTGAGGTGACAGAATCTGCTTAGTCACAGTACTGTTAATAAAAGTACTTAAAAAAAAAAACAATGCTTGCCTCTTTAGGACAATGTTTAACAATATTTTGTGAAATACAAAACACCATTCATTTTGCATAATATAAGTGGATTTTATTAAAATGTTACAGTATTTAGTGAATGTGTATTTCAGTTTATAAGTGTGGAGAGATTGGAATATAGTAGAAGAAATTACTTCCCTGAACTTTAAGGACACCATATCCATATTTTGATTTTGCGTGTAGTTTCCCCTTTTTTTCCTTCAAACTTGTCACACACTACCATGGTAAATCTAGGAAAACGACCAATTTATTTTTGGCCGCCTGCTACACCTGCCCGCTTCCCCTTTTTTATTCGGGGTGCTGGCCGCGATCGCTGTTTGCCCGGCACCCCGCTCCCCGGTGGTCAGCAGGGCCCCGGTGCGTGCAGCGCTAGGCCCCTCCCCTTTAATCAGGAGAGGGAGGCCTGCAATACCGCGGCGCTACATGCCGACGCGCGTGGTGCTGTTGCACATAGTGATATTCACTTGTAGTGCCCCAGGAAGGAGATGGAACGCTTCCAGAAGCACCCTGCCTCCTCCTTGGGGCGCCACCACTGAATTTACGGCGCAGGGGCGCTAACTTTTTTGGGGCGCTAAAAGTAATGCCCCGGCGAAGTTAGCGCCCCAAAAGGGGCACCACCGAATTTCTCCCCCTAATATTTTTTGGATTGTGGAGTACTGCTAAAGAACAAGTATATGTTCATGGACTTCTATATAGTGTGCTGTTGACTTTCCGCTCTTGGGCTTGGTACACACAGTAGGCCCTGCTCATGCTGACACCCTAAATATAGTGTGGAATTTAACTACCATGCATCTACAGAATCATTTTGATTTCAAATCTGAAATAAACTATTGCAGATCAGGAATTAGGAGCAACAGACCTGTGAGTACACAAGTAAATGTATGTCTCTATTATATACAGGGTTACCAATGCTCCAGGATTGTCCTGGAGTCTCCAGGAATTAAAGACTAATCTCCAGGACACAGCTGCCAGCAACTCAGGAGAAAAATCATAGGGGCATTAAAAAAAGTGTGTATTTTTCATTTTCTTTGAACACTTTCGTTTATTAGTTATTAAAATATCAGAGATGGGAAAGAAGTATATTTGACTGACAATCAAGAATGATCCAATCGGTTAACAAAGATTCTGTTTGCTTTCAATTGGCGTGGTAAGGCGGTGCGTCACGAGGATGGCAGTGTCAAGCGGGAGAGCGGAGTGGGGCTGGAGGTCATGTGATAAAACCTCCAGGAATAGGTCCAACCAGAGTTGGCAACCCTAATTATATAAACGCATGTAATATTTACTTTAGCTGTTTTTCTCCATTCCACCTTCTGCTTAGGAACATAGGAACAGGAGTAGGCCATTGAGCCCCTCGAGCCTGTTCCACCATTCAGTGAGATTATGGCTGATCTGTGACCTAACTCCATATACCTGCCTTTGCCCCATATCCCTTAATACCTTTGGTTAACAAAAAGCTATCAATCTCCGATTTAAAATTAACAATTGATCTAGCATCAATTGCCGTTTGCGGAAGAGAATTCTAAACTTCTACCACCCTTTGTGTGTAGAAGTGTTTCCTGATTTCACTCCTGAAAGGTCTGGCTCTAATATTTGGACTATGCCCCCTAGTCCTAGACTCCCCAATGAGTGGAAATAGTTTCTCTTTTTCTACCCTATCTGTTCCCCTTAATATCTTGGAAACTTCGATCAGATCACCCCTTAACCTTCTAAATTCTAGGGAATACAACCCTAATTTGTGTAATCTCTCCTCGTAAGTTAACTCTTGATTCTGGTAAAACTATGCTGCACTCCCTCCAAGGCCAATATATCCTTCCTACAGTGTGGTGCCCAGAACTGCTCACAGTACTCCAGGTGTGGTCTAACCAGGGTTTTGTACAGCTGCAGCATAACTTCTATCCCCTTGTATTCTAGTCTTCTAGATATAAAAGGCCAGAATTCCATTAGCCCTTTTGATTATTTTTTCTACCTGTTCATGACATTTTAATGATCTATGTACATGGACCCACAAGTCTCTTTGGACCTCCACTGTTCTTAGCTTTTCACCATTTAGAAAGTATCCTGTTCTATCCTTTTTAGGTCCGCATTGTCTACATTGAAATCCATTTGCCACAGCTTTGCCCATTCACTTAATCTATATAGTGTCTACATTCATATAGTGTCTGGGAGGTTATTTCTTATGTCAATATTACCCTAAGGCTCAGCAGACTGATATGAGGCACTTTTAGTGATATGCCCCAGTCATTAGCCCAGTTCAATACTAATGAAATTCCAGGGGGGAGAAATTCAGTATCGGCCTGTTTGGGGCGCTAACTTTTGAAAGCTGGGAATCTGAGCGGCAGGTGCGGGGCGGTAGTGGTGCAGCGCTGCACAATAGGCCGTGCAGCGCTGCTGCGATCCAAGTCTCCTTCCCTCCCTTAAAGGGAAGGGCCATCGCTGCAGGCTCTGTATTGGGACCAGTTAGCTGGTCCTCGGCAGCAGCCACGATCCGGCCCGATCAGCCCCATGCACTCCAGCAGAGTGTTGGGCTGATCGATAGCGGCCCAGGAGCAATCGAATAAAAATCACTTGAAGCGTTGTTAAAATTTTTCTCTTACCCGCGCCAACATCCCCATTTATTTGCGCCTCCGAAGCTCCCGGCCTCCCGAACAACGCCTCCTGCAGCTGTCAGTGTTGTCGCCTGGCAATGCTACGGGGTGGAACCGAAGTTTGGGTCTGGGGCGATGCGCACGGCAATGACATCACAATCTCCGGGCGCAGGAGATCGTGGCGCAAGGTGTTACCGCCGCCACAAACCTCTCGGCCAATTTAGTGGCAGTTGTTCATTTCACCACGCCCGGTTGGTAAGTCGTTAGTGCCCCATTATCGTCCCCAAAGGCGATAACGGGAGGCGCTAAGGTACCGAATTTCTCCCCCCTTGTCTGTACAGTTGATGGGTTCAATGGCCAATTGCCACTGGGACTCAGCTTGATACAAATAGACAGCAAGTATATTTATCACTGAATTTTTAAGTTGTTTAACTATGCCTATTATGTTAAAAGCTATTCCAAAGAACAGGATGAATACATTTTTGAATAAAATATCCTCAAGATAAATGGTGCAAATTCTAAAAATGGTTATTATAATAGGCAAACGCAGATGGTAAATGTTCGCAGCTCAATTTAGCCATGATTAAAACTTTAGATTATAATTAAACTGACACTTATCAAGAAGGAACTGGCATACACTTTAGAGAGACTGGCTTGCTCCTGTCTTACTTCATTGATGTATATTGAAAGAAAATCAGTTAAATGTGCAGAGTTTGCATGTATGTTTCTGCAACCTGACTCACCAGTTTTAGTTCCAATTTATGAACTTATATAAAGAAGTTGTATGGGATGATCATCTACTTGGCAAAAATAAGCTATTGCAATGGTCTTTAAAATCACTCCTTGGAATGCATCCAAATGAAGATTGAATAGATGTACTGTGCTATTAAAAATGATGATGCAAATGAGAAGCCCTAAAGAGACAGCAAAAACACTGACAGCTTAACTCTCCAAATGTTCAGGTTGTGAAAGAGAAACATAAAACAACGCAGTCAGACCATTATATAAAAATAAGCCTTGAAATGACAGAAAGGAAGATAAAGAGAGATAAGAAGGGAACAGATTCTTTCAAGTGTATTTTGAGAAGCTAGTCGAACCAATTAAACGTGGCAGACTCCCAACTCACCATACATTTTATTTGAATTTTAATAGCCGCAATTAAAATACGTGTACAATTCTGGTTTTCACAGCATACAAAGAATATTGCAGCCATTCAGAATGTTTGAGGGGACGGAGGAATGGGATTATGAGGGCAGATTATGTAAATTGGGCATGTTCTCACTGGAAAAGAGAAGGTTGTAAAGTGATATGAATGCTGTTTTTAGAATTCTAAAGGGACTAGATAATGCAGTTGTTTTTCACCTTCTCCAGAACAGTAGAACCAGAGGACACACCCGTGCTTGAAGAGGGGTAAATTCAAAACTAATATGTGTAATCATTATTTCAGTGTGTAAGTGGCCAATCTATGGAATAGGCTCCCTAAGGAGATGATGGAAGCAGTTAGTATTGATTCTTTCAAATGAAAATTTAGATAGATTTCTTTTAGAAAATAATATATTTGGATACAGCATATGAGTAATATGAGACATGACATATGTTAAGTGTAGCGTGCTTGGGAGGAACAAGTGACTTTGGACCTATGGTTCCCAAAGCTGCACCACTGGCGTTTTCCTCGCCTTATGTCTGGGTCTGTTGTAGAGTAATTGATAGAGATTGATTGCTATGATTAGTCAACAATTCCATTATTGTTGTATCATGTGACTACCAGGATAGTAGAAGGCGAACTAGATGGACCGTGGTCTTTTTTCAATCTAGCAATTCCTATATTCCTAAATTAAATCTGACCATTTAATTGGGGAGGGAGTGGGGCACAAAGCAATTTCAACAACAACTTGCATTTATATAGCAACTTTAATGTAGTAAAACGTCCTAAGACGCTTCACAGGAGCATTATCAAACAAAATTTGACACCGAGCCACAGAAGGAAATATTAGGACAGGTGACCAAAAGCTTGGTCAAAGAGGTAGGTTTTAAGGAACATCTTAAAGGAGAGAGAGGTAGAGAGGTTTAGGGAGGGAATTCCAGAGCTCAACGGTGGAGCGATGAAAATCGGGGATGCGCAAGAGGCCAGAATTGGAGGAGCGTGGAAATCTTGAAGGGTTGTAGGGCTGGAGGAGGTTACAGAGATAGGGAGGGGTGAGGCCATGGAGGGATTTGAAACCAAGGGTGAGAATTTTAAAATCGAGTTGTTGCTGGACCGGGCAGCAGTGTAGGTCAGCGAGCATGGGGGTGATGGGTGAACGGGACTTGGTGCGAGTTAGGATACGGGCAGCAGTTTTGGATGAGCTGAAGTTTACAGAGGGTGCAAGGTTGGGGGGAGGGGGGGGGGGGGGCGGCCAAGAGAGCTTTGGAATAGTCGAGTCTAGAGGTAAGAATGGCATGGATGAGGGTTTCAGTAGCAGATAGACTGAAGCAGGGTTGGAAAAAGGTGATGTTAGGGAGGTGGAAGTAGGCGGTCTTGGTGATGGAGAGGATATGGGGTCGGAAGCTCAGCTCAGGGTCAAATAGGATGCCAAAGTTGTGAACAGCCTGGTTCAGCCTCATATAGTGGCCAGGGAGAGGAGTGGAGTCGGTAGCTAGGAAATGGAGTTTGTGGTGGGGACTGAAGACAATGGTTTCAGTCTTTCCAATATTTAATTGGAGGAAATTTCTGCTCATCCAATACTGGTTGCCAGACAAGCAGCGTGACAAATCAGAGGCATTGTTATGACTGTATAATAGTTGGAAATTGTTGAAAATCTGCTGCTTAAAGATACTAATTTAAGAGAGCATTTACATGCAGTGGCTTAGTGCAATAAAATTCTATGTAAATACTCCATATAAATTTTTTTCACAGCAGGATTTTATTATGTTTAGTCAAAGTGGAATATATTTGCTGCAGTATCTGTAGCATATGAAAACAGTTTGAAGTCCTACAGCTGCAGTAGTTTATTGTAGATGGTAGTGCTCTTAGTGGGAGCAGTTTTGACTTTTGGGTGTCCAAACAGTCACTCGTATCTGTGGTAAAGAGACGGCCGTTATTTTGAGGCCCTCGACATTTGCACTGAGCCGACAAGCTGCGGGGTGCCAAACAGTCATCCCAATGCTGTTCCAGTGGACTAAGGTAGCCAGTAGCCACGACGCAGGAATACTTGCATACTAATCAGCAGAGGCAGCATGCTATACACAGAGCTAAGCAATCCCACAACCAACGGTTCAGGTCAAAGCTCTGCAGTCCTGCCACATCCAATTGTGAATGGTGGTGGACAATTAAGCAACTACCGGGTGGTGAAGGATCCATGAACAACCCCATCTTCAATGATGGTGGAGCCCAGCACATGAGTGCACAAGACAAGGCTGAAGCATTCGCATCCATCTTCAACCAGAAGTGTTGATTGGATGATCCTGCCCGGCCTTCTCCTAAGGTCTCCATGATCACAGATCCCAGTCTTTAAACCAATTTGATTTGCTCCACGTGATATCAAGAAATAGCTGAGTGCATTGATCACAGCAAAGGCTATGGGCCCCAACAACATCCCAAATGTAGTGCGGAAGACCTGTGCTCCAGAACTAGCTGAACCTCTAGCCAAGCTGTTCCAGTACAGCTACAACACTGGCATCTACCTGACAATGTGGACAGGTATATCCTGTCCACAAAAAGCAGGACAAATCCAACCTGGGCAATTATTGCCCAACCAGCCTACCCTCAATCATCAGCAAAGTGATTGAAGAAATCATCAACGGTGCAATCAAGTAGCACTTACTCACCAATAACCTGCTCACTGATGCTCAGTTTGGGTTCCGCCAGGACTACTCGGCTCCAGACCACATTACAAACTTGATCCAAACATGAACACAAGAGCTAAATTCCAGAGGTGATGTGAGAGTAACTGCCCTTGACATCAAGGCAGCATTTGACTGAGTGTGGCAACAAGAAACCCTAGTCAAATTGAAGTCAATGGGGATCAGGGGAAAAACTCTCCAATGGCTAGAACCATACATGGCACAAAGAAAGATGGTTGTGGTTGTTGGATGCCAATTATCTCAAACCCAGGGTATCACTGAAGGAGTTTCTCAGGGCAGAGTTCTATGCCCAACTATCTTCAGCTGCTTCATCAATGACCTTACCTCCATCGTAAGGTCAGAAGTGGGGCTGCTCGCTGATGATTGCACAGTGTTTAACTCCATTCGTAATTCCGCAGTCCATGCCCGCACGCAGCAAGACTTGGATAACATCCAAGTATGAGCTGGTAAGTGGCAAGTAACATTTGCACCACACAAATGCCAGACAATGACCATCTCCAACAAGAGGGAGCCTAATCTTTTCCCCTTGACATTCAATGGCATTACCATAGTCAAATCCTCCACCATCAACATCCTAGGGGTCAACATTGACCAGAAATGCAACTGGATCAGCCACATAAATGCCATGGCTACTAGAGCAGGTCAGAAAAGTGGTTCACTTCCTGATTCTCCAAAGCCTCTCCATTACCTACAAGGCAGAAGTCAAGATGATGATGGAGTACTCTTCACTTGCCTGTATAGGTGCAGCTGCAACTCAAGAAGCTCAGCAGCACCATCCAGGACAAAGAAGTCCACTTGATTGGCACTCTATCCAGCAGCTTAAACATCCACTCCCTCTACCACCAGCGTGCAGTGGCTACAGTGTGTAATATCTACAGGATATATGGGAGCAACTCACCAAAAGTTCTTCGGCAGCACCTCCCAAACCTACGACCTCCACCACCTAAAAGGACAAGGGCAGCAGATGCTTGGGAACACTATCATCTCCAACTTTCCCTCCAAGTCACACACCATCTCGACTTGAACATATATTGCCGTTTCTTCACTGTCACTGGGTCAAAATCCTGCAACTCCCTACCTAGCAACATTGTGGGAGCACCTTCACCACACGGACAGCAGCAATTCAAGATGAAGGCCCACTACCACCGTCTCAATGGCAACTAAGGATGGGCAATAAATGCCAGCTTTGCCAACATTTCCCATATCCTGAGAATTAATAAAGAAAAAATATCAGGCCACCCCAGTCGGCAGCAAGATAAGTGCAGGAGACGTGGTCATGATCGCGGATGAGGGTTCCCAGGGCAGCAGGGGACAGATTATTTCTGTGGGGGCCAGAGGAGCAGGAGTGAAAAATAATTTCGAACTTACCTTTGTTGAGCCTCTTGGGCTCTATTGCCCGTGGAAGTTATCACAGGATGCAAGGCACACGATCCAATCAGTTCCAATCTAAAATGGCAATAGGGTGCTAGGACCCCAACTTGGATATTAAAATGGGCCTACCGCATGCAACAGACAGACGCTTTGGGCGCTATTTGGTAGGCCCCTTTCAAAATAGCAGCGGTCGCATCGTTGGGTTAACAGGGATGTAAAGCTACCAACCACATTTTGAGACCGTTACCGTCCTGTTAATGTTATGTGCAACAAGTTAAATTTGCCCCCAGTGAGTTTCAAATGTATCGTTACTACCAGCCAACATAAAGATTATTTTAACTATGCAGTGACAACACCTATTGTACATTGAGACTATGTTGGCTTTAATGCAAATTTGATATTGGGGGTAATTTTAACTTTCAGAGATGGTGTAACACTAGCGATATTGGATTGGCTGGCCGTTATACACCCCGTCCGATTTTTCTTTCCACTGACTTCAATGCATCCATTGTGAATATATTGAATTATGCAGTGCGAAGTTAACCTTTTGAAGGATCATGTTGCATGATATTTGATATACAATTTTATTGCTCCTTAGCATAGATTTTCTCATTGTTAGTTTAACACTGGTGTTGACTATTTGTTTTAAACAGGTTAAAGGGCGTTAAAATAACACCATCAGAATATCAAGGCTTGTTTTAACTTTCTTGCATACTTTTTTCATCTTGTCTATTGTAATACAAATATACAAAAAGAAAATGGAGAAAAGATTATCAATACTCACGCTATCTATTTGTGCACTACCCTTCCTAACCCTTCTAATTTTAACTCTTGGGAGAATAAAAAAAAGGAATAAAAACTGTGGACAATTTCAGGAAAACTCTAAAATGGCTCCCTAGCTCTGAGAAGCTGTAGAAGAACATGCTTACCCTTGATGACACATGACTAAATATACTGGGGCCAACTTTACCTAAGTGTTATGTCTAAAAGGTTAAGAAATTATGCTAAATCTGTGTGTGGTAATATGTTAATCACATTTACATTTCCTGGGTTAGCTCACTGCATGGCAGCAACTCACCAAGACTCCACCACACAGATTCAGGTGCACACCAGGTCAAGTGTAAGGAGCACCCTTGTGATAGCAGCAGAAAATTGCATAGAAAGGAAATTTAAAAGGATGCAAGTAGACATGGGTAAGAAAGGGTTAAGAGCTAGAATACTAACTTCAGCACACAGTGGGAATAATTTTGACTTGGATGATAGTGTAAAAGGGGCTATATTGGATCATCCACCCGTTCTACACCTCTCCTGATTTTCAGGAGAGATGTACAACGGGCGACTGATCCGATATTGCCCGTTTTACACAATTGTCCAAAGTCACAATTACCCCCAGTGAGTTACAGAGAATCCAGCCCATAGTTACAGGCAGAAATGTTTTCGCTCTACCAAAGCATTGGACAGAAAGAAAAAGAGAGAAACATCACTTGAAATAACACCTGTATATTTATCACAATATAGATCCTGTGAGGGAAAACAGAAATGATAATGCCTGGCACTAGCTTAATTAAAAGTAGACTGGTGTCCTCGGGAAGGAAAGATAAGTAGCCTGAGTAAGTGCAAAGCAAGATGTTTGAAAAATGAAGTGATCTTCATCCATGTCGATCAATGAAAGTATTGTTAAATTACCCATTATTCATGTACTTTGCAGTTTAGAGATGTAAAAGATCCATTTGAACAAAGCATGATCAGGTTATGCTGGGCCTATTTTGTTAAGAAATGTAACAGTTAAAGTATATAAAATAGCTCTTTAGTAACGGGAATTTAGATTTGACCGGCGAAGACTGAGCCCAAGAACTGCAACTCAAAAGGTATTGGGAGCTAAATTCGATAAGGCCCAAAAATGATGCGCAATCTGCCCATGCCTGTTGGAAGTAATGAGGGCAGCACGAGCTGCCTGCTAATGAACATGTTTGAAGTGCTGAGCCCAGTGCGGATCGTGCTGCTGGTTGGCTCAGCGCTCAGCAAGGGTGCCCAATTTCGTGGGAATTGTGATCTCTATTTAAAGGTTGCCTACAGAGTGAAATGTTGTCTGCACTTCTTAAAGGGGAGGTGCCTTCTGCAAGAAGCACCTCATTCTTAGTGGAGCTAAGGAAAGGGGAAGTTACCAATGTCGCAACTGGGTAGAGAAAGGGCACCTCAGTTCTTAGACTCAACACTGGAGGCCTTAGTGCAGGGGGGTCAATAGGAAGAGACAGGTCCTTTATCCGCAGGTGGCCAGGAGGCCCTCCAAACAGACTGTACAAAGGCAGTAGGAGCAGATTACTGAAGCGGTCAGTGCCACCAGTCTTTCCCCCAGGACCTGGATCCAGTGCCGGAAGAAGTTTAATGACCTCACACGAGTGGTCAAGGTCAGTGAATGCATCTTCAAATGCCATATCCCACCAACTACTCCACTAGCCTCACACACTGCTCAATGCACCACACCCCCATCATTCACCTACTAACAATCTCTATCAATCACGACTCATACCTCACAATTATAGCTTCAGCTCACCCACTTACCACTGTTGCAAGCCTCACAAGGACATCTCACACCTTGCACACAATGCCAGCTATGTAACCATGACAGGCACATTATCCAAACACATTGCACCACACTCACTGACACACTTCCCTTTCTCTTGCAGGCAAACGTGCCGCATAACCGGTACCAGCAGTAGCTAACAGGCAGGGGGGTGGGCACGGCTACAGAACCTGACCCAGCTGGAGGAGACAGTTCTGGATATAATTGGAGGGGCCGTCACTGAGGCCATGGTGATCGGTGAGGCTGAAAGCATTGATGATGACGGTATGCCCGTGCCTAATCCTTCTTCTCACATCCGACTTCCCCCTAATCCCACAATCTCTTCTCACTTACAAGCTGCTGATGGTGTTAGCATGCACATCTTGCGTTCCCACCCCTCCCCTCACCACAACCCTACCCTTGTGCCTGTCTCCTTTCAGATACCCAAGAACTTCAACCAGCCCAGCCTGTACATGAAGAACTAGAGGAGGAGAGTGATAGAGAAGAGACACCATCACTCGATCTAACACTTGCAGCCACCAGCTCAGATACCGGCACTGCGCAAACTTTAGAGGACAGTAGAGGCGGGGTCTGCACGTGGTGAGTCACCGGGCACGAGTGGGCTGCAGCCAGGCCAGGGGGAAAGGGTTGCGCAGGTGCCAGCTCCCAGGAGGGCGAGGTCGCACATGAGTTCTGCAGCAGAGGACTCGGATGAGGACTTCGATGGGGCAGCCTTCAGAAGAAGGGTGATGGGCATGCACACAGAAAAGCTTGGTGCATTGGCAGGCCTAACAGAGAGCCTCTTGTCACTTTCAAGGAGCATGGAGGAGTCCAGCTCCAACCAGGCACAGGGCTTTACGCAGAGCTTGGTACCCATGATTTCCTGGATGGAAGTGATGGGCAACTCCATTACAGCAGTAATACAAAAGCAAAATACTGTGGATGTTGGAAATCTGAAATAAAAACATAAAATGCTGGAAATATTCAGCAGGTCAGGAAGCATCTGTGGAGAGAGAAACAGAGTTAACGTTTCAGGACGATGACCTTTTGTCAGAACTGGAAAAAGTTAGATATATAGAGCAGGTTTTAAGCAAGTGCAGGGACAGGGAAAGGGGGGAGGGGAGGGAAGAACAAAAGATAAGGGGGGAGAAATTCGGTATCGCCCCGTTTGAGGCGCAAATATCGGCCGGGTGCAAAGTTTAGTGCCTGGCGCTAATTATTGCCTCCGACTGCAAACTTGGCTTCTATCGCCCCTGGAGGTGATTGGAGCGCTAAATCAGGCACTATACACCTCGGTAAGGCAGGGGTCGCCACTCAATATCCGGTCCGGGGCGCTACACGCTCGACTGACGTGACAATCTGCGGGCACAGGAGATCGTGGCGGTAGTGTTTAGCGCCGCTGCAAAATGTCTGGTCAATTTTGCGAGTGGCGCAAACATCGCCGCGCCCGGGCGCTAGTTGCTTTGTGCCCCATTAGCGCCCTCTTAGGGTGCTAACAGGAGGCGCAAAGCAACCAAATTTTTCCCCCATGGTCTGTGATAGGGTGAAAGGCAGGATAGATTAATTAACAAAAGGTATGATTGTACAAAGCAAAAGGAGATGGTAATGGGGCAGGTAAATAAAAAAAAGATGGGCCTGGAAGAGGTGTACAGCAGAATCATCAACAGCTGCCGTCCGAAAAAAATGGGGGCAGAGGTTATGGTCTGAAATTGTTGAACTCGATGTTGAGTCCAGAAGGCTGTAAAGTGCCTAATCGAAAGATGAAGTGCTGTTCCTCGAGCTTACATTGAGCTTCGTTGGAACAGTGTAAGAGGCCGAGGTCAGAGTGGGAGTGGAGGGGAGAATTAAAGTGACAGGTGACCGGAAGCTCGGGGTCACACTTGCGGACTGAGCGGAAGTGTTCCGCAAAGCGGTCACCCAATCTGCGTTTGGTCTCCCCAATGTAGAGGAGACCGCATCGTGAGCAGCAAATACAGTATACTAAATTGCAAGAAGTACAAGTAAATTGCTGTTTCACCTGGAAGGAGTGTTTGGGGCCCTGGATGGAGGAAAGGAAGGAGGTAAAAGGGCAGGTGTTGCATCTCCTGCGCTTGGAAGGGGAGGGGATGTTGGGCGTGATTGAGGAGTGGACCAGGGTCCACTAGAGCACTTGTGGACCCATCCATAATGCTGGGTGTGATGGATGCCTTGACTTTCATTGCAGCATAAGTGGAAGCGATCCAACATCTGAGTGCTGCAGTGGAAGCTCAGACTTCTGTCCTGCAGGCTCAGCTTGCTGCCACGCCAAGCTCAGACTGCTTCCATTGTACCTGGGTTTACAAGTGTGGAAAGGAGCTTGCAGAGTGTCTCAGCAGTCCAGTAATCTGTCCTCCAACAGATGGCTAGGAATGCTGAGGAGTCGCCCTGGGGGAGTGGCAGTGGCTCCGTGGAGCTCGAACCTGCTGTCTTCTCTCAGGATGACAGCATTTGTACTTCCACCACTGCCACTCTGCCAGTGCCATTGAAGTTGCCTGTCAGCCAGCCAGCCCAGACTGCTGCCACCCATGCTGAGGTGGTGCAGTCTAAAGTCGGGCCTTTTAGGCCCAGAGCTGCTAGAGGTCATCCTGCAAGGCCATCTGCAGTGTTCCCCATGGAAAGTCAGCAGCCTTCCACCAGCCATGCTGCAGTCACTGGGGTAGCACTAGGATAGGCAAAGACACACAAAAGACAGACACTAAGGGAATGCACGAGGGTGATTAGTTGACTTTGTAATGTAGTTTTGGAATTAATCATTTATAGATTAGGTTTGGAATGTTTGTTTTGTGGTGGCTTTCATTTCAGCATTGTGGCCAATAGGACGCTGTGATGTTCCGTGACAGAGGGATGGTAAGGTGGGGAAGTGTTGAGCAACAGGGATCTGGAGTTTCATTCAGGGGAACTGGAGTCTGATGATGCGCTCACGGGCAGGCTGTCCAGTACAGAAATTAACAGGCTGCCTCCTCCCTTACTCCTCCTCCTCCTCTTCCTCAGGTGGATGCGGAACCCGTGGTGGCAAGGGCTGCACCCTCATGATGGCTAAATTGTGGAGAATGCAGCAGACCACCACGAATTGGGACACCCGCTCCGGCGAGTACTGGAGAGCTCCTCCCAAGCGGTCAAGCCAGTGGAACCGTTGCTTCAGCACCCCAATGGTCTGCCGATATCGTTCCTCATGGCAGCATGGCTGTCATTATATGATTGCTGGCTACGAGTGGTGGGGTTGCAGAGGGGAGTCATCAGCCAGGTGTCGAGCAGATAGCCCTTGTCGCCTAGCAGCCACACTCTGGTTCGATGTGGTGGCTGGAAGATTGCTGGCGCAGTGGACTGGCGCAGGATGAAGGCATCATGGCTGCTGCCAGGAAAGCAGGCATTCAGCATCATGATGTGCTGGGTGTGGTCGCACACCAACTGCACATTAAGTGAGTAGTACCCTTTGCAGTTACGGTACATCTCAGCATTGATATGTGGCACCTGCAAAGCCATATGTGTGCAGTCGATGGCGCAATGCACCATGGGAAAGCCCAATATCCTGGCAAAGCCACGTGCGTGCTCCTCCTGCTTCTCTCTGTTTAGAGAGATGACAACTGAAGTCTCTTCTCCTAGAGTACAGAGCCTCTGTGACTTACCGGATGCAGCAATGGATGGCGAACAGTGAGATGTTTGCTATGTCGCCTGTTCCAGCTTGGAAGGATCCACTGGTGAAAACATTCAGGGCCACGGTCACCTTAAAGGCCGCTGGCAGAGCCATCGTCGCCCTGCTCTGAGGCTGCAGGTCTGGTTCTAAGAGGTAGCAGAGTTCTGTGACTACCTCCTTGGTGAAGCAGAGTCACCTTACATACTGCTCCTGGTTTAGGAGCAGGTAGGAGAGGTGCTCCCTGAAGAACCTAGGAGGATAAGGCCTCCTGCTGAGAGCCCTCCTCCCCCTCCCCCTCCCTCTGCGAGCAGATTGTCTTCTTTGCTGCCTCTGCTCCATTTCCCCGTCATGCTGCAGCGTGAGGGGGACTGCAACTGGAGCCCCCATGACTGGGAGCAAGTATGTAGTCAGAGGCCTTCCAGTAGCAGCCAATGCCTTCCCAACGTCCAGCAGAACTCCCTGCACACTTCAGCAAATTTATAAATGTCTTTCAGGAAGCCAGTATTCATGTAAACTCTGCAAGAGTCAGTACAAGAGAAATTATCAACTTACCTACAAATTGGATGTATCCCTTTAAATAGCGCTGATGGAGGGGTCCTCATGAACGCACGTTCAGCTGTGCATGTTTAGGAGAGGGCGCTGATTGGAGCACCGACACTGAAAATAGCAGGTCATGCGACAAATTAACATTACACGCTGACTGACGCCACGATCTGCCTATTCTGCATACTGCCGGCACACGCATGTCCCTCATCTAGATAGTGACCAATGTGGGCCGTGCTGGAAGTGGGTGGAAGCAAGACGACCTTAACTACCGCTGCTAAGGTGCCGAATTTCACGGACATTGTTTCCCCTATTAAGCTTTCTTGGTTTGTAAGTATTTTACTTTATTTGAGGTATTAACGCTTTGAATAAATTAACTTTGCTTGTGAGCAAATTCTTTTGCTTTCATTGATTGAACTCACAGAAATAAAACTCACTAGTTAACAAGGGGAAAATTAAAGGGGAGTGTCACAAAAGTTCTGAAAGCCTTTAGAAAGACTCAAAGGCACGTCAATCCATTAGTAGCAGGTAGTGATTGAAAAGTGACAGGCTAAAATGAAGGAAAGGGAAGCCTAATGTGTACACTTGAGGCTGTAGCGAACCAGTTCAGTTACTGGTTAAGGTGCATGTAAGCAGTCAGGTGTCCTTCCAGAGACACAAACACGACAAAGCAAAGGAGAGCAAAGTACTATGATGGAAAATAGCCACATTACAGTCAATGTAACTGATGGAAAGTGCAAGATGTTTGCCTTCCATTTGTAGCCTTTCCAAACAGTTTAAATTGTCGTGGCTGAAGAACAACATATGCTTGGCAGAGGAGTGGTCTGGTTTCCAGGTAGAAATGGTGGTATTGAGAATGCTGAAAATGTTTGTTTATATAAGACCATAGGGGAAGATGTTGGGAGGATGAAGGACGAAGGCAGAGGCTGCAGTCTGAACATGTGCAGTGTGCGCAGTTTCCCAGGATGTATCAGCAGCATCTAGTCAGCTCAACTGATACAATGCTTCAACCTCTAATATTATCTGATTGTTTTTCAAAATGATTTGAAGAAAAACTAGACAAAATTCAAAGGTTTTTTTAAAGTTTATTTATGTGTTTCTTTTTTTTAAAATGTGCGTAGATTGCAAATCCAGTTCAAATATGACAATACTGATTACACATCTATTCTAGTCTTTGTTTATGATTGAATTATAAACACTGTTATTTATTTTTCTTGTGAAAATGGCAAATTGTATCTCTGTGTATAATAATATTTAAGCTTGTATATTTTACAAATGATTTGAGTACAAACTGGAATAATTTAATTTGAGTAAGATTTTAACTTTTAAATAAAATGCATTTATTTTTGACTTTAGAAAATGTGTCAGCTGAGAGACAGAGATAGACTGACACAGAAAGACACATGGAGAAACAGTGTCTTTCCTCATCCTAATTTGAGATTTCATTGCATTTCCCAAAAAGGAAACAAAAGAAATTAATTGACTTTTGAAAGTTTCTCAGGCAAACAGAATAGCTTTGATTACTACCAGCTATATCTTGTTGATATTTAGAGAATGTAAATATTCTAATTAGAGAGCCAGAGAGAGATAAAACAACAGAGATACAGTCCAAGAAAAAGACACATATCTAGAAACCAATCACAAAACACTGAATTTAATGTTTAGAGTGATCTCTTAGAAACTTATAAACCAATGCTGCCAGATCTACTCTTTCTCACTCACTGATGGCAGACCATAGGAATCTACCAGTGAGCCAAACCCCACATTCCACCCCCAGTTCTGCCAAACCTCAGAATCACCCTCCACAGTGGTGTCAGACCACAGGTCCCCTGCCTATGCTGCCAAATCCCAGCATGCTCACCTCAGTGCTACAAAACTCCAGGACAATGCTCACACTGCTGCCGACATCCAGCACCACTCTCTCATGTAGCTAAACCAGTACTGTTAAGTACCAATTACCCACCTTCAACCAGTATATCTTGCATTCCATCTTGTTGTGTATCCACAGCTTTAAAATGGTTAAGACGAAAATCAATACAAAGGAATATAGGTAAAGAAATATATATATATATATATATATGATAAAGGGCACTCAATTTCATTTCTTACAGAATAATGGACAGCTGCAGAATTTGATCCTCAAATCACTAGTAAAAATTCCAGAATCCTATTTAATAAAGATGGAATTGGACCTATTCAGTTACATAAATCAACGAGGTGACATAACACCCCTATTGTTGTGAAACAACATATGCTCATATCCAAAATATAGGAGCAACACCAACAGAAGATCTGCTAGTATCTTTAATAACAGCACCATTGTTATGGAAATACGTCGTCATTTTTAAGTTTTGTTGCTTCCTAATGATGCCGAGTCTCAGCTGAACCACTGTCCCCCTCCGCACCCCGCCTTTGTTGAGATATTTAATTAGTGGTTTTTTAAATCACATGCAATCTAGAAAACAGATTTTCTGTAATCTTTTAAATTATATTTTGGGTGAAGTTTTGTGCATATTAATGTGAGAGATGTCAGTGATAGGAATAGAATGTTTTTTCTATTTTTAGCATCTGCTGCCAGCATCAAAAACACTCATGTCAAGTAAAAAAATGGGTTAGTTGCAGAATAAAACTCCCCATATACTTTTACTCAACCATGTGCCTTAGCCCCAAACTGCATCAGTATGATTTTTATCATTTAATTTCCCATAGCAGCCATTTGCTACCTCGGTCAGCAAGACTACCAATTTAGCCCCATCAGATTCTGGATATATTAGTGCTTTAGACTCAAATTCACCCTGAAAATGAACTGAAACTGCCATAACTCATTAAACTTATGGCCCTTTTAACCCATAATTCTGGGTTGGATCCAAACTCACATCTGAGCTGAAGGACAATGGCTAACTCACTTTATTAGCTAGTCCCCAAGAAAGATATTCCTTAAATAACAGTTCAAAATGTTAAATAAAAAATTCTAATAGGGTTCATTATGAATATCATAGCATCAGAGAAATGTCTGAACACATTTCTTAATTAAAATTTATTGTCTAGCTAAATTTAACATTTTGCATCATTTATTTTTAAGGCAAAAATGTAATCAAAGTCCTTGCAGAATTAATTTAGTTTATCAGTTATACACTCATTACCACTAGAAAATGTTGGCCTAGAAATTGGCCCATTTTTTGGGGGTGGAATGGGTGGTGCACGTCAGAAGCCAGAAGCACCCAAGGCTCGACTGAAATTGGGCCTCGAGCCTCAGCTTAATATTTACGGTGAGCTGCAGGCACCTGTTGGGTCTTCAGTTGCAGCTCACCAGTCTCCGAGAATTTGGGCCAGCTGCCACACCAACAGCAACCCTCCGGTAAATCCTGGAGGGGGCGGGGGGGGGATAGGGGAATGGGAGTGGGGTGGTGGTTGGGGGCGGGGGGGGGGTGAGAGTGTGGACCACCAGCTGGGGGGGGGGGAGCACGCCTGTTTCTCCTAGCTCCACATAATGGTAAGTTTAAAAAAAATACTTAGTTTTTTGGTGGCAGCCTCCCGCAATCCCTTTAAGGACCGATGGTTAGGCTACTGTAGGAACAAAAAAACTGAGTAGAGGAGGCAAGGTGCTTGCTCCGCTCAGTGCTGACAAATTTCCAGGAGAGGTCCTGAAATAGGCAATAGGCCCCTCACTTGCATATGCAAGGTGCCTAATGCCTATTTTAGGTGACCCTATATGGCGTCAGATGTATTTCAGGTACCCTTGGGGCACAGGAGATTGCACTGAGAGATTGGTGCTTTTTGCCTCTATTTTGTCACTAAATTTAGTTAAGCTGAGTACCATAACTGAATGCTTCCTAAATGTGTAACCTTATGCTATGAGCAGTTTATTTTTAATATTCCAATTATTTTCAGTTCAAAACCACCTGTTGCTTTAGGCAACATAATTTAAAAGCACATGATGGGTGTGAAAATTTGTGAGTGGGTTGGGCACATCCCTGCAAAGTGCCTTAAGGAGCCTGCCTGTGGCCTTCTCCGCTGACCCTGTTGAAGTTTGTGGGGTCTTTGAAGGGGCCACAAGTAAAGGAGCCTTTGGCAGGTTTAAGGGTGCATCTGGGGCACCCTCATGTTGGAGTGTCTGGAATGTCCAGCAGAAGTCTGCTAGCCCAGGGAGGTTGCTAAGTCCTCTCATGGAAAAAACCCTTGGTGTCTCAGTGGCCTCCCTGTATCAGAAGCCATTTGTTAAAAAAGAACAAAATATTTTCAGCCTCACTTGTCTTCAGGGTTCCAGGCCCCAATCCTAGCCTGAACCCCCAGGAGGGCCTCACATCCACCCCTGCTAGCGAGGGATGCGTGGTAACCAATCTTATACCAGGTCCCGACTGAGGGCCAGGTACACGGTAACTCCCAACTTAGGAATCCTCTTTTCCCTTTGACCCTGTAGGGTCGGGTGGACACTCCACCCCATGACTTACAGGAAACATTGGCATGAGGCTGGGGCTTAGTTTTTGGCTGTTATGTCTGACTCCCACTGTAGTTATGGCAGGAGTTCACTTGAATGGCCACAGATTTTCAGCTCCAATGTTTTTGCAATCCATTGCTGCATGGGAAAGGGCCAAAATTACATATATAATTCTATCTCTGTCAATTAAATTAACAGAAAAAAGAAATAGTGAAGATTGAATGTGCCATTTAATACAGAACTCAGTTAGCAGTTTAGAGCTTTGCAAATACCAACAAGGGAATACTTACGTTAATACTGATATACAATAAAATATTTTGGTTTATTAAAAAGTATCACATTTAGTTACTACGAGCTAAAACACTGATGCAAAGCCAGTGACATGTGAAGGAAAACTTAAAGGCAAGATAAAGTCCATATCGCATATATAAAAGGACAGGACACATTGCTAAAATGAGGAATCACAAATGCAAATGTGAACGTGAAAGGATCAACAATAGTTAAAATCTCTAATTAGAAAATAAAGCACAAGATTGACCAGATCTACATTATGCTCTGGTGTGGCTTGGCAAGAGGGAAAGAAGATTATTATTTGTGCTATAAATAAGATTCTTGAATATTTTATTTCACATGACTACTTTTTATTAAATCAATGAATATTATGCACTTTTAGGGATTAAAATTGATTTGACTTATAAGTTATTGTAATGAAGTTCATCTTCAAATTAACAGTTTTTAAATGAACACTTCAGCATCAGTACTGGTATTCAGCCTTCAGTATGCTAAAGGCGAGTAGACTGATATCTGACTCAGACTTTACTTTAATCCAGGTAATGTACCAAAGTGATACTTGTCTAGATTTTGCAAAACTGAGCAGAGCATTTGAGGAAGTTATGGACAAACTGATGTCCCCCATAATCATTCTAAAGGATGGGTCCTACTGGTAACATGATTTGAAAGCAATTAACACAGGATGGGGATGGATGTTAATAATGGCACAGTTAGGCAAACATTAATTGGATATTGCATCAGTATTATCTGGATTAATCATATTTAAGGAAGTCTTTCATCTTAAATTGTGTTTCATAACTTTGTCCTCATACATTCAGCTCACATGACTGAATGACCACATGCCAACTTGATATTGGCATGATGCTGCCCACCTGTGATGTCACAGTGAGGAGGGGTTTTCCTTCTCCAGACTCCTCCCTCGGTATCTCCTTCATCACCATGGTAACACCCTTATCTGCAGCCCTAGCGCCTTTCCCCTACAACAGTGAAATCAACAATGACTTGTGTCAGGAGACTTTAAGCTATTACTGTTCAATTTATAACTTTTCTTTTCAATAAATGTTTTTTGTCACACTAACACTTTTATAACATTCTTAGAACTGAAATAAACTTTTAAGTTTTAAATTGGTAAAAAAAAAACATTTTTTTTTTGTAACCAAAGCATGAAGTGAGCAATGGAAACATCCAAATCATCGTCAATACATCACTAATATTAACCATGGAACTGCTTGCTACAGATAATCCAATCACAAAAAGCATCCATTTTGCCCTCAGGCCAGAAGAAACATTGTACCATGGGTGGAAACTTTATGGCACACAAATTGCAAGGAAATATTGGGGAAAACATTAAATCTGATGGCGACCAGATTTTTTTTGTATTATTATATGGATTTTACTTACTTGAAAATAAAGTTATTAATTTTCTTATCACATTTATCAAATGCAGACACTAACAAAATTCTATTTCTGTTTTTCATTATCCACCTCGCTTCAGGGCTCACAAGAATGTTATTGTAAGCCATTATTTACTCATTTAAAGCACTGTTATGCACATTTTCTTTAATGTGATTTATGGAAAAGGTTAACAGCTTCTTGTGGACATAAGATTTTAAATTTAAAGAATGAGTACCACCAACATGCTCCTGTTCAAAATCAAACGGTTATTAGCTTAAACATACCTTCATTTATTTCAATCTTTCATTTTTTTCAATGTTTATGTTTGAACAATAGCAATTGAAGATACCACTGGAGGAAACTAATCAGAAGAGTCACTGAGGCTGAGAGTGTAAGCGATCGGAAATAACATCAGTAAGTATATAGCTATTCTGGGTGTCTCATATTCAGCTTTCTGCCTTAATTTATCTCACTCACTGTCAGGCTCAGTAATTTCCTCGTTCACCATTTAAATAGAAATATTCAAAACAAAACACTATTGAGACTGAAATACAAAAAATATATGTTATAGTTCATGATAATTCTTTGTATTTTTTTTAAATAGTAACTTGAGGTGATACTCACTCTTTGAAGATAGATTTTAAGATCTTTAAAACACATAATTAATATATATATTAATTAAAAACTTGAGAAAAATAAGATAAAATATAAATAAATGTGCAAACAATAAGTTTGATTTGTTTTTATGTTAGTCATATAGTATAATCATCAAGGCACTGGAAGCACAGCTTCAGATGTAACCAATGTACTTGGCATACAATTCAGCTATTGTGGAGTGTCAAATTGCTGAATCCTGCAGTTAAATTGCATGCCTACAGCTTAGGTTAAAACAACCTGTTCTTAGTGGACCATGATCGTAATGGTTTAACTGTTTCACTTCCATTGACAGCAACGCCACACAGAATGCAATCACTGATGTTGAGTTGTTGTTGTCCACAAAGAACACAACAACTGTGTTGTAACAGTAATTCTCTACGGTTGTTATCTGCCAGAATCCAGGATGGAACAAATGTCAGTGAAGCAGCTAGAATGTACTCTGGGTTACCAACACAGAATTATTATTTTTCAGATTTTTCTTGTTCTATTTAACAACAGAACTCTTTTACAATAGATCTGGGATTGCCATTTGATTAAAGGTTGCTTGTGTAAAAATGAGAAATATACTCTCATTAAATAGTCTACTAAGCCCCCAGATATATTTCTTACGTGATCATTCTTTGAAGAAAATATTTTTTTTTAGGTTTGCCAGATGCAGAATGAGTTTATGGTAGTTACCAGCATTTGTTATGCCTTGCCCAGGTGACCATGCTCAAAATGACAATTTGCACTTCATCTTTTGGAGATGAAGATCTAATTGGTTGTGCTAATGGGTGGCAGGACAAGGGACTACAAAGTGCTGGCATGTTGCAAGACACCCATAGCCATTTTGAGTGTGATCCCTTGGATTGTTCATACGTAACAGTATGGACATAAACTACACCTGATGGACCAAATTTTTAAATGGTGAATACAAAATATATTTGGGGGAATTGGCAGCCTCAGTTTAATTAGAAATGAGTTCTTATTTTTCATTCTCATACCAACAACCTTAAGTATTCCTTTAGATACAATTGATTTCTTTCACAGGAAGGTTTTAGTAAAATGGGGACAATTGGCCAAGGTAAAAATTGGTGACCAACATATGAACTCCAATTCCTTTGCACATTTGTAGTGAGTAACAAAAATACCTGCTCCTATAAATATCAAAATATAATAAACAACATAGGCTATTTTGGTAAGTCATAACATGCATGTTATATACAGAAGCATTAATATGCAACACCTGAACAAAATTAGGTTAATATTTTTTCAAAAGGTATTTCATAGTAAATGGAGTTAACAAAACAGCACACACTCAAAATACTTTTAATAATTATAAGAAAATTATCTATTCTTGGAAGTCACTCAGCCAGCCCTGGCTTAATAAAATATGTCGAGTAGGCTTAATTACTTGAGCTCTACTGATCAATGTGACCACTGACTTTCTACATTATCACTTATCTATTACAAATGAATCACTACTATCTAAACAATCCAAATTAGTAGCTCTGGAACACCCAGTTGCTTGATTATTATTTATGAATATAGCAATAGTTGCCTGAACTATCTGTCTAAAGATTCTAGATCAAATAGAAAGCCACATGTAGCGCATGTATGTGTGAACATGCATACTTCCTGAAGTAAGCCATAAACTAAAAGATTCTTGGGGAAAGACATGAAATCAGTCATCGAAAATGTAAATCCTAAACTAGATAGTCCTAATGCTACAATTATAGACAAAAAATTGTTGAGATGATCTGTGAAGAATGGTGGGAAAAGATAGCCATATCTACATGTTCAAGATGATAGTAAATAAAATTTTCAGACCAATTAAGTGAAGTACAATTGTATTATTTATAATACATAAGAAAGGTGCTTTGCCCTTGACTGCTTGAGCATGGGAGCCATTTCCTGCACGTAAATCAAAGGTGCCCAAAATGGTAGCAGAAATGGAGCTTGCTATGATTTCCATAATAATGGCTGAGTTGCGCACAAATTTATGTTTTTTTGTGACAAACATTTATAATAATGTATTTAAGAATTTGGAGCCAGTGCCAACATTTTGCACCAAAATGAAACATCTTATATATCTAAAAATACCAATTTTATCACAGTAAACTATTTGTATTAAAACATTTGCAGTGGTCATAGATTCCTTTAATTCTGCTTTAAAGCATTATAATTCGATATCTGCAGCATATCATTTTGTTGCTCCTTCAAGGTAGGAAGGTGTGAAGATGTAAAAAGTAAGTATTTATTTATTGCTTATTTGAAATATTGGTGCAGATTTTCCTTCCTACGTGCCTTGAAGCATTCGGTTCTGAAGCACAAAGGTGAGGAAAAAAAGTGGCCAAATACACCCCTTTGAATTGCCCTGGCACTTGCAGGCTTCCAGAGAGGGAAAAGGGGGGAATGGCAAGGGAGGAAGTGCCCGTACCTACAATATGCACAGGCATTGTAATAATATGGAAATGGGGCAGGAGGGCCTAATAGTGCTTCCTATTCCCCTTGGAACATGTTGGGCGCTCATTTGGAGGGATGTCCAGAAGAAGTAGGCAGGAAGACCTCAGATCAGAGGATCTCAGCAGGGCCTGGGAAGGTTAGGTGGAAGATAAGCCCTTTTTTTCCCCACAGGGTCAGCCAGATGAGGATTGGAGCTGGAGGCCTTTTAGCTGGCAAAAGGTTCTCAAGCCTATGGCCATTACAGCCGCTGTTGTCATTGCTGTTCTTTCTCTTTATAGTTATAAACTTGAAAAAGTTAAACTGAACCTTCAGCGCTAGCAGCTACCAAATTTTAGCGTGACCCTGACCTTCCTGTCACTTGCCACAATATATGGGGGGTGTAAATTGAGTCGCACCCCCTTTGGGGCGCTAACTTCGCCGGGGTGCTACTTTTAGCGCCCCAAAAAAATTAGCACCACAGCAGCCGAAATTCATCGGTAGCGCCCCAAGAGGGAAGCGGGGCGCTACTCGAAGCGCCTCGCCTCCCTCTTAGGGCGGTGCTGCAGCATGTTGCACCATGGTATTGCAGGCCTTCCTCCCCTTCTTAAAGGGGAGGGGCCTTGCGCAGCACGACCCGGGGCCCAGCTGGGCCACCGGGATCGGAGTGCCGGCAAAAGAGTCCGGCACTCAAGAGAAGTGCCAGGCTCATGGAGCGCAGCCGGCACTCCGCTGGGGGGGGGGGGGTGCTCAGGCGGCCAGGGACAGCAACGGAGGCAGGTGCTGGAGACATAGCGTCCGGCGGTAAGTCAGGGGGCGCTACCGAAGATCGCGGCCGGGGCGCTGCGCACGGCGATGATGTCATTGCTGGCGGCGCAGCACCGCAGGGCTCTAACGGTTACCACCACTGCTAACCTCCCGCTGAATTTCGTGGGAGGCGTTGGCGGCACCGCGCCCGGGCGCGAGTTGCTTTGCGCCCCGTTAGCGCGCTAATGGGAGGCGCAAAGCAACCAAATTTTTCCCCCATGGTATTCTAGGACTTTTATTGGTGCTTTGGAAAATAAATTTTGCAAGTATGTCCATTTTTTTGTGAAAACCATAAATGATTGGCTTGATTATTATTATATGTTCCTTTACATATCTATTTAATTTTTATCTCTTACCTTTTTTATGGTACACAACAAAATGTTAGGCAATCTGCAGCAGATTGGAGGTAGGTATGTGGGATTTGGCAGTTTTGAAATGTGGGTTGTGGTGTTTTGGTTATGGGGGTATTGGGATTGCTAGAATTGGAAGGCAGTTCTGGTAGATGGTGAACCTATAGTTTTATAGCATGGTTTTGTCTGATATACTAGGTGATTCTCGGTGTCTGGCAATAGTGGGTGGGGTAAAATTCCAGAGTATGATAGGTCTGTACTGAGTGGTGGGGGGGGGGGGGGGCAGGATTTGGGACCAATGGGGGGACTTACTGGGGTCTGTCAGCACTGGTGGCAGAGGACGAAGAAGGTGCATGCACTAGGGAGAGGGCTAGTGTCTGGAACACAGAGGAGGGTCTTGGGGTGTGTCAGAACTGTGGTGATAGGGTTACCAGCACTGGGGGCCTGCTGCATTGGGAGAGGCTTTGATGCCTGGCAGCACTAGGGGTAGATATCAGGATGTGGCAGAATTGGGGTGGGGAGCATCCTGGGATATTTTGGCATTACAGGGGAAGCAACAGAAGCCCGGGATCTTGGTGCATTGATTGGGAGGGGGTGGAAGTACCAGGGTCTGTCATTACTGGGGATTGAGCATCTGGAATCTTTAAACACTGGGGAGAGTGTCCCGGGTCTGGTAGTATTGGCGAGTGGGTCCCTGTGTCTGGGACACTGAGAAGGGGTGTCCTTCAGTCGGGAAGCTTTGGGGGCAGGCAGGGATGAGAGCATTGAGCAAAGGGGCTCCAGCATTTGGGAGCACTGGGTGGGAGAATACCAGCATCTGGGAGCACTGGTAGGGCGGCAACTGCAGCAGGAAACTAGGGTTCTGGGTTCTGGACAGACAGAATGGGCGGTCTGGGAGTGGATAATGGTTTAACTTGGTCTGGGAGCACTGGCGTGGGCGAGGGGATATTCTAGAGTCGAGAAGTATTGGGGAGGGTGCTAGGTCATGCAGCACTGAAAGGGAGGAGTGTCCAGGAGAATCTGAGCTGATTCACCCTGGACTGCTCCAGACAATTAACCACCCACACACCGTAGTCCCAGGCTGTCTGCCCAGTACCAAGTCTGAAGCCAGTTTTAAATGTGAAAAGCACTTTAATATTGTATTTGGCGACTGTGTACTTATTCAGTGACTAACACAGTGGTAATTAATTCCAATGTTTACAATCAGATAACACAGGCGATGTAGTTAGTTACTCAAATACTCAATAAAAATATTCACAGGGCACATAATTAGCCTGCTTTTCTTAACTGAAACGTTTTGAAAATTAAATTGCTTGTAGTTTACAAAATAATCTCCTCAGAAATAAGCTTTCTAGAATAATAAACAGAAAAATACATATTTTACAATTACATGATTAACTCTGTGCTTCGTTTCTCCAATAACCACCGCACCTACTCCCTCTCTGTCTATCTCTTTAGACTCACTTTCTGAAGTAAAAGATAAATTGCTTTTATTTAACAGTTTGCTGGAAAACTTACTGGGGTAGACTTTCAACTTGCCGCCCATGTTTAAAACTAGTGTGGAGGATCGGCTGCCCATTATAGGAACTGCCAGATTTTCCTTTCCATTGATTGCATTTAAATCATTTTCAAAAATGCATAAACTGAAATACTGCTACACACAAAAACACAATGTGACTTTTCTATTAGGAAAAGTGGGAAAGTCATATTGCAGCTCCGCAGTCTCATGCAACGGGAGCCCAGTTCATGCTGGCAGGTTGGCGCAAACCAATTTCTCGGCCTTAATATTTCAGTTAGTGATATAAAATGGCAGCCAAAATTTTTTTTTTAATCCTTGAGTGATACAGCTCATTTACTTGATCTATTTCATTACCCATCGCCAAATCCATAAATACCTCTGCTCTTGCAGGCCTACTAAAATACTGCTTCAGGAAAGAGTTCTGTACACATTTTAGGAAGTCCATTCTCTTTTCTCCATTTACTCGCGCTCTGTCCCAATCAATAATGGATAATTGTGTCACTGTGGCTCAGTGGTAGCACTCTCATCTCTGAGTCATAAGGTTGTGGCTTCATGTCCAACACCAGAGACTTGAGTGCAAAATCTAGGCTGACACTCCAGTGCAGAACTGAGGGAGTGCTGCACTGTCAGAGTTGCCATATTTCAGCTCCTCTAACTATTGAATCCCCTGTTACTACTGCATTTCTAGTTGTTTTGCTAATTTGCCCCATTTGAGCCATCTTTTGTTTGTTGGTCCCATTGATATTTATTTGACAGCCTGTCTAGAGTCCTCATTTTTCCCCACAGGAAGCTAGAACTTCAAATCTGTTCGTGTACAAGTTGCTCTCTGTGCTCCTATTCTAACCGTTCCTTCCTGAATTTGCCTGCCCCTCAGGTAGTCACCCATCTTTCCTCCTCCACTGCCTGCTTGCCATCTCTCATCAATGTGACTACCCTGTCAAAGTATTTCTCCAAAAACTGCTCACCCTTCCCGATGTGTCAAATTGTCTCCATCTCCTTCTCAAATCCTGAGATTTTGAGCTCAAACAATGTGAGTTGGAGATACTGCCCATAAACATATTTGCCTGAGTCAATACCTGGTGTTCGAAACTCCAACACCTTGCAGGGAAAACATCACTGTCCGTTCCTGTGCTGCCATTTTTAGGGTTAATTAGTTTGTTCTACTTTAAAGTTTCTATTACTTCTGTGCAATGTTCCCGCTAGTTTTTTTTTTGAGTGCGTGGCCCATTCAAAAAGCCGGTCCCGGGCTGCACAGGGGAACATTGCTTCTGTACAATAATATCAGCTAGTCTACTTAGCACCTCCTTTCCTCTCTGCACCTAGTTCCTACTCTCACCAAATTCACATTTTAGAAGCCCTTACTCTCATTCTGCTCACTCTGTAATGTTAAGCTAAACTCTTGCAAATGTACCTCCCTGTATATACCTTTGACAAAAACCAGCTTCAACTGGTCAGTCAGCCCCCAACCACATCCTATCTGATTAACAACTGGCCAGTAACCAACTTACAGTTGATTGGTATTGCTTTGTTTCTAATCTAATTGAAGAACCAGATAGTAACATTTAATCCTAAATTCAAAGCAGTTAATTTCAATAATTTATTGAGTGATTCATGAGAAATTGTTAAAGATCCATGGATCTACATGTATAGGTATTGTTTTCCTGTGGATTATATCATGTGAAACCTGCCAGTGTATGAATTGCATCTGAGCTGCACAGAGAGAAATGTATTGTTTCGCTTCTAATTAAAGGAGCATATGGTGATATTTGATCCTAAATTCTAAGTAGTTAATTTCAATAATTGATTGAGTAATTCAGGAGAGATTGTTAAAAGTATTTGGATCTATAGGCATTAATGTTGGCCCTAATATTCATTCCCTGCAAGTCTGGATATTCGTGGAACCTGAAATCATCTGGATTTGCAAGTTCAGGTCATTTGCATGACTCTGACATGGCCTTGGCGAAAGCATCATGGGTCTCCTTTCCTTCTCTCTTAGGAACTGAGCTTTCCCCTGGTGTGAAGGAAAGGAATAACGGGGTTATTTTCCTGTGGATTGTCTTATGTGAAACCTGTGAGCAAATGATTTGTAATTTATTGCAATTTTAAGAGAAAACAGTATGATAAAAACCCATGTTAATTCTTGGAGGTGCTCTTTCTGTCACATTTCTTATCATTACTTTCATCGCATGAATTTCCTTCTTTTGTGTTTCTTTATATTGTTTGGGACATTTTTTCAGGTGATTGTTGCGGGGGGGGGGGGGTTGGTGAGAAAGAGGAGTAGATGTTGGGGAGGGGAAGGAGGAGGAAGAGGGATAGGCAAGGAGGAATAGGAAGGGACAGAGAAAGGTGGGGAACTTTGTTACATTTTGAGAGCAATCTATAAATTTACTTTCTTCTTCGGGTCGGCTACTGATGGAGCTCACCGGCAGCTCACCTGTTCCGGGGGTGAAGAGCACGGAGCCATTATGAGGTCAGGGCCTCATTTAAATGAAACCGGCATCCCAATAAAGTTTGCCGCAATCAAGCTGGCCCAATGTTGGGTGGCCACCTGGCCATAGCAAAGTAAGTCCGGGGGGTTATGGATGGGGATGAGGATGGGGAGGGGGAGGGGGAGGGGATGGGGGGGAGGGGATGGGGATGGGGGGGAGGGGGAGGGGATGGGGATGGGGGGGGAGGGGATGGGGAGGGGAGGAGGGGATGGGGAGGGGGGATGGGGAGAGGGGGATGGGGATGAGGGGATGGATGGGGATGAGGGGATGGGGAGGGGGGGATGGGGAGGGGGGGGGGGAGGCAACAGCCCCGGTATTTCTGTGGGCCCCGGCGTAGCCCAGATTATTTCTGTGGGGCGCTCTACATGGTCCCACAAAAATATTTAAAACTTACCTTTTGCAGGGATTCTTCGGCTCTATCACCATTGAAACTGGTTGGAGAGTACACGGTGCATATTCCAACCAATTCTATCCGAAAATGGCAATCGGGTTCCTATGTACGTCATAGGACCCCGATTTGCATATTAAAAGTGGTCTACCATTTGAAACAGACAGGCACTGAAGTTCCCCAGTGGGAGGTCCCTGTGAAAGTGGCACCAAGCCAATGGTCGGCATTAGCGGGCAGTAAGCCTATCAATGCCAATTTCAGAGTTACCATCCAATTAATGCTAATTTTGGGAAGTTAGATTCCACTACATTATCTTTTCATTGTATGCATCCCATGGTCAATGTGGATTAGATTGCTTTTCCTTCATTGTGAATAAGAACTCTCATTGTCTACTCCAGGACCACTAACCTGTAATTACAAGAAATCAGAATGACAAAGAAATCAGAGCCCAGTTTTAGGAAGAATGGTAAAATTGGGGCTGCCCTCATCTTGATGCTGGTGCAGTTGCATAGGCAGCAAGAGGGTTGGTTTCACTGAATTTTGCATGGAAAACCCCTCCCATTCATTTCAATATGTTCCCTGCACATGGACGTAAGGCTACATTTTGTTTTACAGGTATTTGAAAGCTTGGGTGAGTCAACAACTTTTAAAGGGATGCTGCTCATGATAAAAGGGTGTTTGCTATTTTTCAACCAAACACTTAGGTGAGGTGTGAAAGTATAGACTTGCTGAAATATGTGCAATAAGGGATGCGTCTAAGACTTCCTCATTTAACAATGACTCTTTGAAAGTCTTGTTACAAAAGGTGCAGCAAAAGAAGAATGACACTCAGGTGGCAAAGGTCACCTGTGGTTAAATCTGAGGTGCAAGCTACAAGGATGGCAACAGCTGAGCGAGTGAATGCAGTCTCAGGTTCATCCTGCCTAAGAACACATGGGAAAGCAGTTCATTGGCATCAGGAGAAGTGCCAAGCTAAGTGTAGCCACCTTTGTATACATGCTTACTCTTCATCTGTAGAAGGTATGAACCCAAAGTAAATATTCATCTCTGGCACCTTCAGAGAGATAGCTTGCAAACCATGAAAACATTTACCCTTTTTGCCACATTCCTTCATACTACAGAAGATGTAGGGCAGAATTGCAGTGAGGTAAAGTAAAAGCTTGCTCATAGCAGTTCAAAGTTCAGCTCATAAAGAATACTGCCAGCTACTTTGCAATGACTGGCACAGAAAAGGGGGTGGTGTGGGGTCAAGGGTGCTGTTTGTGTGCTCTGGCAATTGCTAACATCTTTCCAAATATGTCTGCTCACAGATAAAGGTGATATACAATCACTAAGAGAGGACCAAGATAGATGATGGCTAAATCATGTTAATGTAGCTCATACAGAATGAAGAGATAGACCTGGACCTTTTCAACCACAAATTTGTGGAAGGAATTGGCACGGGAAAGCTTGGAAGGATGGTGATCCCAATAGTGCAGATAACTTTTATATTCTTTAAGGCAATCATACATTTTAATTCAATTTGGAAGCAATGGCACTTTACATGGCACATATTGTATAAGTGCATTCCCCTCATGTTCCAGTAAAGAAAAAGTGGTAACAATTCAAAATGCATGGTACAAATTTAAATTTTCCTTGCATGAAAGTAAAATTGTGTTTCTTTTTGCCCTCAGCATCTAAATATGTGAACTGGAGCACATGCTCAATTTTTCAGACCTGGATTTTGCTGCATGTACAAGCAAATCATGCACCTATTTTTATATATAGCTACATGGTTCATCATCTTTTCCAGGTTCCTTTGATTAACTTCTAGTTGTTATTTGTACAGAATGTGGATTTTACAAAGCCTATGTGTAAAATCTCCAGACCAGATGGCGACTTTTTGACAACAAATCAGTTTCTGTCTACATTGAGCTCTGTGTCAATTGTTTATTTTCCCCACAGCATTATTGCAGCCTTCAATAGGTCTGCAATGGGAATCCCCTGATATGAGGTGCTATAAGAAGAGGAGGGTCCTGAAAAGATGGTATGCAGGTCAAAATGCATGAGAGGTGCTCTGTGCCCAACTGACAGTACCCACACACCCACATCTGCAGACTGAAGATGTTGATTTGGCAGATGACTAGCACATGTAGGCTCCAACTCTCAAGGTAGGTTGTGGCAGGAGGCATGATGGCACAGATAAATTTGAAGGCCTGAATAACTGGTACGTTCTTCAGAAGCACCCCAGTCACAACATGTCAAACTTTATGTGGTACTGCACGAAAGGGAGCATGCAAAGCCTGCTGGGCCATACCCACCAAGATGCCACCCACCATTTTTGTAGGAATTGTCGCACTAACCTGATAATGACTATGAGGAAGTGTCGTCACAGGGTCTGGGGCCGCAGAGCAGTGCCTTATTCTGTAACGACATCTGCTGCTAATATGCACCATTGGGCTGTCACAGCAAGTGACAGAGCTGGTTAGCTATGGCCTCAAGCCTTCACATGGGGTTTCCTTTCCCTTTATTTTTGTCTGTCACTTTTTAATCCCCAACCTCCTCAGCCTTGGTAAAGGCCATTAATGGTTGACGCCTTTTTAAAACGTTCAAAATTTCCGTTCCTCCATTGTTATACTTGCCTTTAATCATAGAATCATAAAATGATAAAGCACACAGGGAGGGCATTTTGCCCATCGTGCCTGTGCCAGCTCTTTGGTAGAGCTATCCAATTAATCCCACTCCCCTGCTCTTTCCCCATAGCCCTGCAATTTTTCTCCCTTCAAGTATTCATCCAATTCTCTTTTTTGAATGTTACTATTGAATCTAATTTCACCACCCTTTCAGGCAATGCATTGCAGATCACAACTTGCTGTGTAAAAAAAAAATGTCCTCATGTTGCCTCTGGTTCTTTTCCCAATCGCCTTAAATCTGTGTCCTCTGGTTACTGACTCTTCTGCCACTGGAAACGGTTTCTCCTTATTTACTCTCTCAAAACCATTCATGATTTTGAACACCTCTATCAAATCTCCTCTTAACCTTCTCTGCTCTAAGGAGATCAACCCCAGCTTTTCCAGTCTCTCCACATAACTGAAGTCCCTCGTCCCTAGTAAATCTCTTCTGCACCCTCTCCAAGGCCTTGGCATCCTTCCTATAGTGTGGTGCCCAGAATTGAACACAATACTCCAGCTGAGGCCTAACCAGTGTTTTATAAAGGTTTAGCATAACTTCCTTGCTTTTGTACTCTATTCCTCTATTAATAAAGCAAAGCATTCTGTATGCTTTTTTAAACAGCCTTCTCAAGTTGTCCTGCCACCTTCAAAGATTTGTGTACATAGACCCCCAGGTCTCTCTCTTCTTGCACCCCCTTTAAAATTGTACCATTTAGCTCATATTGACTTTCCTCATTCTTCCTTCCAAAATGTATCACTTCACACTTCTATTCATTAAATTTCACCTGCCATGTGTCTGCCCATTTCGCCAGTTTGTCTATGTCCTCCTGAGTTCTGTTACTATCATCCTCATTGCTTATTGCATTATGGGTTCCATGTCATCTGCAAAGTTTGAAATTATACCCAAGTCCAGATCATTAATATATAGCAAAATGAGCAGTAGTCCTAATACTGAACTTGGGGAACACCACTGTATATCTCCCTCCAGTCTGAAAAACAATCTGTCCCTTAGCCAATTCTGTATCCATGCTACCACTGTCCCTTTAATCCCATTGGCTTTAATTTTGCTAACAAGTCTATTATGTGATACTTTGTCAAGTGCCTTTTAAAAGTCCATATACACATCAACCGCACTATCCTCATCAACCCCATTTTCTTAAAATTTCACCTATACAATTTTTCACTTCCACCTGCATGTTATTAATATTAATACCACGTCGTGGTATCTGCATATTAATAAATAGCTAATAAAATAAGAATTTTAGGAGCAGATGGAAAGAAAAGACTTGAGTTGGATTTATACAGCGCATTACCACATTCCTCATAAATGTCTCAAATCATTTCACATACAATTAATCACTCTGACGTGCAGTGGCTACTGCTATGTAGGTAAATGTAACAGCCATTTTGCACACAGCAAAGTCCCACAAATATCAAAGAGATGAATGACTAATTAATCTGATTTTGGTAGTTTTTTAAGGGAAAATGTTGGTTAGGATACTGGGTGAACTCCATGCTCTTCTTTGAACAGTGCCACTGGGATCTTTTATGTACACCTGAACCACCAGAACAGGTAGACAGTGTTCAGTTTAATGTCTCCTCCAAGGAATGATTCCGGTAACAATGCAACACTCAATCCTACACTGAAGTGTTATCTTAGATTATGTGCTCAATTTTCTGACTCAGAGATAAGACTGCTAACAATCGCACCAAAATGAAGCTAAATGCTATTAAACCTAATAAACCCATCCCTTTTTGATTGATCTCAATCCCTGTTAGTTGCCAAATCCCTCAATACCTTTTCTCTCTGACAAGGTACCTAATTGCCTCTTAGATACTCTTCTAGAAATTCAGCACTTTCCCGATGTGCTTAAAATGCTTTCAGGGGTGAATTTCCGCAAGGTTTGTCCTGCTCGTCCACCTTCTACTTTATGTTGTTTTTCTGATCTCCTGCCGAACTTACGGTGAAGAAGCAGGAAAATCCCTGTAGAAATTCACCCCCTATGTCTGCTGATATTTAAAATGTCACGAGTGGGAGCTCACACTCATGGGTTTGAATATCCTCATCTAGGATCGTGTGAGTAAAAATTTGCCGTAACAATAATGTAGTATGGCTGCTGTCTATTACATACTTTAGTTACTTCAAACTGAACAATAAAAAATCCTGGAGTAATTGGATAACAAGGGAGATGGGTGACACAGAATGTCAATCACCTCAGGGGAAATGTAACATGTCTAACTGTGGGCTGCCTACCACAGCATCATTAGTACACAAGTCTATTTTTGGAATGACTTGTCTGCAAAATACTGTCAGAGGTTTATAACCGTATACAACCAGCATCTAGTAGCAATCAATTATATTCAGCCAATGCACCACAGAAGCAGAGTATTTTTAGAAAAGAATGATAACATCTCTTTAATGATTCTATACTTTCAATAATCAGAGAACCTTTGTATTCTTAGTCTAGATCTTTTAATTATAAAAGCATTACCAGCGCCCTACATACACAGAACTCTGCCCTCTCCCAAATTGGCATAAACTTAAACACAAATTCCCTGAAATTCTATATGGGTTCTCCCAGGCTTCTGCCAGGGTTCTAGTGGGAGACCTGGAGAACTGGGAGAAACCTCATGGAATTTCAGGCCAATATTTTTCCAGCAGGCCTGGCCCCAGGGGGTGCCTTGCACTGGCAAATGGGAAGGAAATAGAAGTACAGTTGCAGGGCTGAGAGGAACAGTCGGTGATAACAGCACTGCACCCACAACCAAACACAGAGCATTCCCATTCACAGGACTGAAGTTTACTTCTCTAAAGACAAGCTGATAATTAGACTACTGTCTGAAAAGCAAGCATATATAGTTGTAATGTATATTGGTATCCAGAGTAGGAAATATCAATAATTAGGGGTTTTGCATTGCTCAAGAGCACATCAAAGCGAGCTGGTAACAGTGAGATGGGAAAATAGTGAGAATAAGGATTCTAAAATTGGAATTTGGTGAGAATGGTGGCCCTGAACTTTTATGCCTCAGGGTAATTCTAGGCTGCAGCAGGAGACTCTGCAACATCAGCCAATCAGCTGTGCAGGTCTGTATTCACCAGGTGACAGATGGGGTCTTTGCCAAAGACAATGGGCTGGATTTTGATACTGGGGACGTGATGGAGGCGGGACTCCCACTTTTTGAGTGGTAGTCCCGCCTCCATCGACTTGTGGCCAACCCACTGTATTTTCACTTGATTGACCTTGTTGAGCCCGCAACAGGTGACGTCACAGATTGACATTTCATCTGTCAAGAGCTTTTGACAGATGAAATATCAGTGTTTGACAGCTCTGTGAAGCTGTCAAACACTGACAATCTGTCTTCTAACTTGAGTCCCTCCTCTCAGGCTGAGTTAGAAATCATTCCAGCACAGAAAACAGAGGCTGGAGTTTTTGACAGCACCACTGCCATTGTGCTTTCTGTGCCGGTGAGATTTCTGACTCCCGAGACCTGAAGGGCTGACACCTGCAGGAGGAAGTTAAGGTAAGTAAAACATTTTCCCACACTTTACACTTAACTTACACACTTTCCTCTGCACACATGCACCCATCACTCACCTGCCCACCGGACATATCGACCCCTCCAACCCCTGCAGACCCACGGTCCGCCTCGCTAACTTGGCGTGGTTGGGACCTGTCGGGAAGCCCACATTTCAGCCGTCAAAATAGGGATTAGGCAAAAAACTGCCTGTTAACAGGCAGTTTATTGCCACTAATCCCCTTCCCGCCTCAGGGAGGCGGGTCCCAGCACAGGTCGGGTACCCGCCTCCAGCGAAACTGGCATGGAGGCGGGTTGGGGGCGGGATGGGTTCGGGACCCCCGAATCTGCAACTTTAACCCCCCACACGCCTCCAAACCCCCCTCCACAGGTCAATGAAAATCCAGCCCAATGACTTCATATCCTTCCCCATGGACTCTGTGAAACAGGAAGACATGGTTCTGGGCTTTGCCAGAATTTTAGGCTTCCTCCAGGGCACATGGAATTGGGGGTAATATACTAGCATGGATTGAGAATTGGTTAACAGACAGAAAACAAAAAGAGTAGGGATAAACGGGTCTTTTTCAGGATGGCAGGCTGTGACTAGTGGGGTACCGCAGGGATCCGTGCTTGAGCCCCAGCTATTCACAAACTATATCAATGATTTGGATGAGGGGACTAAATGTAACATTTCCAAATTTGCTGATGATACAAAGCTAGGTGGCAGTGTCAGTTGTGAAGAGGATGTGAAGAGGCTTCAAGGGGATCTCAACAGGCTCAGTGAGTGGGCGAGAACATGGCAGATGAAATATAATGTGGATAAATGTGAAGTTATCCACTTTGGTAGAAAAAACAGAAAGGCAGAGTATTTCCTAAATGGTGAAAGATTGGGGAATGCAGATGCTCAAAGGGACCTGGGTGTCCTTGTACATGAGTCACTGAAAGTGAATGTGCAGGTGCAGCAAGCCATTCGGAAGGAAAATGGTATGCTGGCCTTCATTACAAGAGGATTTGAGTACAGGAGTAAAGAAGTCTTACTCCAATTATATAGGGCTTTGGTGAGACCACACCTGGAGTACTGTGTACAATTTTGGTCTCCTTACCTAAGGAAGGATATACTTGCCATAGAGGGAGTGCAACGAAGGTTCACGAGATTGATTCTTGGGATGGCGGGACTGTCGTATGAGAAGAGATTGAGTAAACTAGGCCTGTATTCTCTTGAATTCAGAAGAATGAGAGGGGATCTCATTGAAGCATACAAAATTATTACAGGGCTTGATAGGGTGGATGCTGGGAGAATGTTTCCCTTGGCTAGGGAGTCTAGAGCCAGAGGCCACAGCCTCAGGATAAAGGGTAGGCCATTCAGGACTGAGATGAGAAGAAATTTCTTCACACAGAGGGTGGTGAATTTTTGGAATTCTCTACCCCAGAGGGCTGTGGAGGCTCAGTCATTGGGTATACTCAAAACAGAAGTCGATAGATTTCTGACTAGTAAGGGCATCAAGGGATATGGCGATGGGGCTGGTGAATGGAGTTAAGGCAGAAGATCAGCCATGATCTCACTGAATGGTGGAGCAGGCTCGAAGGGCCTACTCCTGCTCCTATTTCTTATGTTCTTATGTGCAGGGCATCATCACATGCACACACATAGTCTTGCATGCTCCAGGAGAAAACCTTAAGTCTATGCGGATAGGAGGAGTTTTACTCAATGAATGTCCAGCTGGTGTGCGATAGCATGCAGCACATTATGCAGGTCTCTGCCCTGATCCCATCATCCTGTGACAATCCTTAGTCATCCTTCTCTTTGACCCTGAGCATTGGGCCAGAGGCTACTGCTTGGGGACAAAAGCTATCCTCTCCAGACCTGGCAAATGACATGTCTCAGGAATCTCAGCACAGATGAAATACAATCAGTGCCATTCCTCCACTTGAGCCATGAGAGAACATATCACAGACCTCTTGAAGAAATGCTTCCACTGCCTAGATAGATCTGGAAGTGTGCTGCAGTATAGCCCCCCGAGAGTCTCTAGGATTGTTGTTGTCTGCTGCATGCTGTACAACTTTGCCATCCAGAGGGGTCAACCCAGTGAGCCCGCTGCAGAGGAATACATGGAGGCGGAAGAGCATGAAGAACTGGCAGACACTGAGGATGATCAGGAAGAGCAAGGCACACCTATCCTGCCAGCTGCAAGAGCTCTTCGACAGCAGCTCATTGAGGAGGGCTTTGGCTGAAAATTTTCTATTCCCCTGTACCAAAAGTCCCTCCCAGCATTAGTCCCAGTCTTTCCGTCATTTTTAGGACTGCACTGAACCCAAACAGAAGCATGGGGCTTTCTAAAAGAACTGACAATACTCACCAAAGAAACTGCACAAGAATTTTGATAAAGGATGTATCTATACACCTGCTATTAACTACCGGTGCAACCTCCTAAGTGGTCTACGACCAACTCTAGTGCTCCTATGAGGTGCTCCCTGAGTGGCTTCAGCTTGGGATGCAGAAGACTTCTGGGCCTCAAATAAGGACACTTGCGATGGCAGTAGCCGCGACCTCGAGGAGCTCGGATCTGAGAAGGTCAGACTGTAGACTGTGGCACCTCAGCTGCTGCCGAGGCGGTCTGGCCCAACTGGCTTTGCAGCACCAGGACTGGCACTGACCGAGGGGGTGACCTGGAAGCAGGTGTGCGTCATTTTGAAAGAGGACAACATTTGGTGACCAACACGATTACCCTGTCTACTTTGCGACCATTTTGGCCGCAAGTTGAAAGTTCCCCCTATTAATATTCCACTTTAAGCTGTGGTAATAATTTAAGAGTTTACAATAAGTTAGTTTGTCATTTCTACTAGCCTGGAAAGTGTGTAAATGAATGTACTATTGATCTTACTGCTTCAACATGCCCAGTTCATTTTTTCCTTCCATGAATAGGATTCAGGGGCCATTCATTACCTGTGAGATCTTTTCTGCTTGGATGAATCTCTCACTGATACCATGAACATTTGCAATAGCCTTTATGAAGTTTTACTGCTAACTGTCCTTCTCTTTGTAGACATCACTGAACTACTTACAGCAATATTCCACTCTCCGCCCTCTTGACCTGGATGCTATCACTAATGCTGACAGCTATCTCTTTCTTTGCTTTTTATCTCTTGATCATTAAAATGCTCACTGGGTTTCCTTGACCTGTGGTGCTCATCTTTTTGTGCTGCTTTTGCAATTTCCCCTCAGTTGTATAAGATTGTAATGTAAATTTATTTTCAGTGACGTACATCAAGAACAATGTTCATCAAATTGACAGTAAAAAAAATAAGAATTAGCACCAGTGCCACAGAAGGGCAAAATTGAGCCTATTATACTTCACTAAAGTAGTTTGTCACGGAGTGCAGATCGGAACAGAGTGTTAAGCTGCGAGTTTGGTGATTGAGGGAGAGAATCTTAAAGGTTAATCTCTTTTTTTTAATAAAATCTAGTCTTGTGTGTTTGCAATTAGCATTTAACTTAAATTTAAATTTACTGTTTCAAGTTTTAAGTTTCTTCCAGGCTTGGGCAGGGCTAAGCAAGCTCTGTGCTGGAGAGCAGGTGAGAGTAATGAATGAATTAATTGGTGTAATCTGGTTCTGTAACTGCCAGAGAGCTCACTTATTTAAATCTCAGCAGTATAAATAAGGGAGGCTAGAGTGCAGTTTGTCATGGAGTGCAGATCGGAACAGAATGTAAATCTGTGAGTTTGGTGAGTGAGGAAGTGAGGGGAAAGAGGTGTTCCTTTCTTTTTCTATCTTTGTCAGCTTCCAGGAGAGCAGGAGCTAAAAAGCTGCACAAGAGGGGTCAGAGAACCAGCGGGAGTTCGTCTCTGTGATATCCCCCCAACCGCATCCGGAGAAAAATAAAAGGTGACATCACAGGGAAAAGGATAAGTGATTGGTTGGTGAGTATTTTGCTCACTTCCCTTATCTTTTAAAGCCCAGGAAATGTATTAGTAATTGTAAGGTTTCATTAGTTCTAGTTTACTAGCAGTAATAAATCTCATTAGGTGTAGTAGGGTTTGTTAATTATTAATTAATAAAAATAAATAAATGGCAATAAAGATGGCAGGGCAGGTGATGTGTTGCGACTGCAGTATGTGGGAGCTCCTGGATGCCAGTGTGATCCAGGACCAACACGTCTGCGGTAAGTGTCTGCGGCTTGAGGAGCTTCGGCTCAGAGTTGATGAGCTGGAGGCTGAGCTGCGGACTCTGCGATGCATCAGGGAGGGGGAAAGTTACCTGGACACTTTATTCCAGGAGGCAGTCACACCACTTAGGATAGGGTCTTCTGATTTGGTCAGTGGTCAGGGACAGGTGGATGTGACTGCGAGTGAGGCAGGTATGGGGACCCAGGAGGTGGAGGAGCCTCAGCCTTTGCAATTGTCCAACAGGTTTGAGGTTCTTACGGCCTGAATGGATGAAAGCGGTGGCTGCAGGGTGAATGAGCAAACTGACCATGGCACCGAGGTACAGGAAGCCATTCAAGCGGGGGGAGTTAATAGGAATGTAGTGGTAATTGGGGACAGCATAGTCAGGGGGATAGATACAGTTCTTTGCGGCCAAGAGCGAGAGTCCAGACGGCTGTGTTGCCTGCCCGGTGCCAGGGTTCGGGACATCTGCTCTGGGCTGGAGAGGAACTTGCAGTGGGAGGGGGAGGAGCCAGTGGTCGTGGTCCATGTAGGTACCAACGACATAGGTAGAACCACTTTCCTAGTTCTACCTGAGAGGGTATGAGCAGCTAGGGGCTAAATTAAAAAGCAGAACCTCAAGGGTAATAATGTCTGCATTATTACCTGAGCCACGAGCAAATTGGCATAGGGTAAATAAAATTAGAGAGATGAATGCGTGGCTCAAAGACTGGTGTGGGAGAAATGGGTTTCAATTCCTGGGGCACTGGCACCAGTACTGGGGAAAGTGGGATCTGTATCGTTGGGACGGTCTTCACCTGAACCGTGCTGGGACCAGTGTTCTGGCGAGTCGTATAACTAGGGCGGTAGAGAGGGCTTTAAACTAAGTATTGGGGGCATGGGATCAAATTTGGGAAGATGTGGTAAATCAAAGATTAGAGACAAGGCAATAGAGAAAGGTATTAAAATGGGAAATGATAAACAGACCGTGACAGGAAGGGATAGAGAGTACAAATCTAAGAGTAAATCAACAGATAAGGCTAGAGGTTACAAAAATAATAAAAGGACAAAACTAAAGGCTCTGCATCTGAATGCACGTAGCATTCAAAACAAAACAGATGAACTGATAGCGCAAATAGAAATAAATAAATATGATCTGATAGCCATTACAGAAACATGGCTGCAGGATGACACAGATTGGGACCTGAATATTGAAGGGTACATGACATTTAGGAAGGACAAGAAGGTGGGAAAAGGTGGAGAGGTGGCTCTGTTAATTAATGATGGTATTAGCACAATAGAGAGGGATGACCTAAGTTCAGGAAACCAGGATGTAGAAGCGGTTTGGGTAGAGATGAGAAATAATAAAGGCAAGAAGTCACTTGTGGGAGTGGTGTACAGGCCCCCTAACAGTAACCACATGGTAGGATGGAGTATCAAGGAAGAAATAATGGGAGCTTGTCAGAAGGGTACGGCAATAATCATGGGGGATTTTAATCTGCATATAGACTGGATCAGATGGGCAAAGGTAGCATAGATGAAGAGTTCATGGAATGTTTTCGGGATAGTTTCTTACAACAGTACGTTCTGGAGCCAACCAGAGAGCAGGCTATACTAGACCTGGTATTGTGCAATGAGATAGGATTAATTAATGACCTCATAGTGAAGGCGCCCCTAGGTAGCATAGAAGAATCACAGAATCCCCACAGTGCAGATAGAGGCCATTTCGGCCCATCGAGCCTGCACCGACACATATCCCACCCTATCCCCGTAACCCCACGTATTTAATCCCCCTAACACTAAGGGTCAATTTATCATAGCCAAATCAACCTAACCCGCACATCTTTGGACTGTGGGAGGAAACCGGAGCACGCGGAGGAAACCCACGCAGACACGGGGGAGAATGTGCAAACTCCACACAGACAGTCACCCGTGGCCGGATTCGAACCCGGGTCCCTGGCGCTGTGAGGCAACAGTGCTAACCACTATGCCACCGTGTTGCCCACGTGGGGTTACGGGGATAGGGTGGGATATGTGTCGGTGCAGGCTCGATGGGCCGAAATGGCCTCTATCTGCACTGTGGGGATTCTGTGATTCTTCTGTGCTACCTAGGGGCGCCTTCACTATGAGGTCATTAATTAATCCTATCTCGTTGCACAATACCAGGTCTAGTATAGCAGCGATCATAATATGATTGAATTTTACACTCAGTTTGAGAGAGAGAAGAGTGGGTCCAAGACTAGTATTTTAAACTTAAATAAGGGCAATTATGAGGGCATGAAAGCAGAGCTAGCTAAAGTGAACTGGCAAATTAGGTTAAGGAATAGGTCAATAGAGTTGCAGTGTCAGACATTTAAGGGGATATTTCAAAATACACAGAGTATATACATTCCAACAAGAAAGAAAAATTCCAAGGGGAGGACCCACCATCCGTGGTTAACTAAAAAAGTTAAAGATAGTATTAAACTTAAAGAAAAAGCATATAATTGCGCAAAGATGGGTGGCAGCACTGGCAGGTCAGAAGATTCGACAGAATATAAAAAACAGCAAAGAATGACTCAAAGATTAATAAGGAGAGAAAAATTAGAGTATGAGAGAAAGCTAGCTGGAAATATATAAACAGATAGTAAGAGTTTCTATAGATATTTAAAAAGAGTTAACAAAGTGAGCATTGGTCCTATAAAAAGTGAGTCTGGGGAATTAATAATGGAAAATAAGGAGATGGCAGTTGAATTGAACAGGTATTTTGCATCGATCTTCACTATAGAGGATACAAGTAACATCCCATAAATAGCTGTAAATCAGGAAATGGAAGGGAGGGAGGAACTCAAGAAAATTATAATCACCAGGGAAGTGGTACTGAGCAAATTGTTGGAGCTGCGGGCTGACAAGTCCCCGGGTCCTGATGGACTTCATCCTAGGGTCTTAAAAGAAGTGGCTAGTGAGATAGTTGATGCGTTGGTTTTAATTTTCCAAAATTCCCTAGATTTGGAGAAGGTTCCATTAGATTGGAAAATAGTGAATGTAACTCCTTTATTCAAAAAGGGAGGGAGACAGAAAGCAGGAAACTACAGGCCAGTTAGCTTAACATCTGTCCTAGAGAAGATGTTAGAAGCTATTATTAAAGACATTATAGCAGGGCACTTAGAAAAGTTCAAAGTAATCAGGCAGAGTCAACATGGGAAATCATGTTTAACCAATTTATTGGAGTTCTTTGAGGAAGTAACATGTGCTGTGGATAAAGGGGAACCGGTGGATGTACTGTACTTAGATTTCTAGAAGGCATTTGATAAGGTGCCACATCAAAGGTAGTTGTGGAAAATAAAAGCTCATGGTGTAGGGGCTAACATATTGACATGGATAGAAGATTGGCTAGCTAACAGGAAACAGAGAGTAGGCATGAATGGGTCATTTTCTGATTGGCAAGATGTAACGAGTGGTGTGCCACAGGGATCAGTGCTGGGGCCTCACCTTTTTATAATTTATATAAATGACTTGGATGAAGGGACCGAAGGTATGGTTGCTAAATTTGCTGATGACACAAAGATAGGTAGGAAAGTAAATTGTGAAGAGGACATAAGGAGGCTACAAAGGGATATAGATAGGTTAAGTGAGTGGGCAAAGATCTGGCAAATGGAGTATAATGTGGGAAAATGTGAAGTTGTCCATTTTGGCAGGAAGAATAAAAAAGAAGCATATTATCTAAATGGTGAGAGATTGCAGAGCTCTGAGATGCAGAGGGATCTGGGTGTCCTAGTGCATGAATCGCAAAAGGTTACTATGCAGGTACAGCAAGTAATTAGGAAAGCTAATAGAATGTTATCGTTTATTGCGAGGGGAATTGAATACAAAAGTAGGGAGGTTATGCTTCAGTTATACAGGGCATTGGTGAGACCACATCTGGAGTACTGTGTACAGTATTGGTCTCCTTATTTAAGGAAGGATGTAAATGCGTTGGAAGCAGTTCAGAGAAGGTTTACTAGACTAATACCTGGAATGGGTGGGTTGTCTTATGAGGAAAGGTTGGACAGGCTAGTCTTGTATCCACTGGAGTTTAGAAGAATAATAGGTGACTTGATTGAAACATATAAGATCCTGAGGGGTCTGGACAGGGTGGATGTGGAGAGGATGTTTCCTCTTGTGGGAGAATCTAGAACTAGGGGTCACTGTTTAAAAATAAGGGGTCGCCCATTTAAGACAGAGATGAGAAATTTTTTCTCACAGAGGGTCGTGAGTCTTTGGAACTCTCTCCCTCAGAGGGCGGTGGAAGCAGAGTCTTTGAATATTTTTAAGGCAGAGGTAGATAGATTCTTGGTAAGCAAGGGGGTGAAAAGTTATCGGGGGTAGGTGGGAATGTGGAGTAATCGGATCAGCCATGATCTTACTGAATGGCGGAGCAGGTTCGAAGGGCCGAGTGGCCTACTCCTGCTCCTAATTCGTATGTTCGTATGTAAAGCTGTAATGTAAACAACTGAAAATTTTAATTGCCAGAAAATGGTGAGATATGTTGCAGAGGGTTTTAAAATACCAAAAATGTTTAGTAAGTGATAGGACTGGCTCTCTCAGTAATTTGGTGAACCCAATTAGAAATGCATAATTGTCGAAGTCTCTAATATAAATTCTATGAAATTAAGGAGGTAAATTTCCTCTGTGCTTCTCCTGCTGTAACTTTGGCAGAGGTTTGGCCGAAACCCCATTTACAAATGAGTTTCCGCCGAACCTCTGCCAAATTTACGGTGGAACAGCAGCAGAAGCCCTGAGGATGTACACTCCCAAAGTATCCTGGTGTGAAACCAATAAAAAAACACCTACTCCTCCTGGCTCCACAAAAATGTAACTAATAAGTTTTTGGGGTGTTTTTTGAGCAGCCTCCAGCAGTTCCTTTAAGGACCACTGGTCAGGCTGCTGAAGACCCAGAACAGCGGGGTGGAGCATGCGCAGCATAAGCCCCGCCTATTTGGAAACAACTTTTGATCGGAATCCTACAACTAGCGTTAGGATCTTAATTTGCATATGCAGTGCGCCTAACGCCTATTTCAGGCGGGCACCCTGTACACCTAGAAGTTGCTGGCCTCCAATTTGGCAGCTGGCGCACTTCCAGAGGGAGATTGGGTGAGGGAGATTGCAACCAAAATTTATCCCTAATCCTTCATTTTTTGCTCAAAAAATGGGTGAAACTATGTTGAATTTTTCCCCCAACAGTCGATGGTACTCCACTGTCATAAGTGTAGTCTACAGGAAAGGCTATCAGAGTACATTACTATTGTGAGTTACAATTCAGTAGTACTTTATCAGCATTATATCCATGATACTTTATGATTGTTCAGTTCTAATTAGGAACCGTATTATTTTTTGAGGTGTTCTAGGTCAATCTAACTGGAATGTGGCACAAATGAAACCAGGACTGCTACAAAGTTAAAATCATTCATGATTTATAACGGTCATACCAATAGTTTAATCCATTACCAAGCACTACATGTTCTACTTATACCATGAAACTGGCATTTAGTATCTACACTTTCTGTTACTGGCCCATTGTAAAAATAGTTTTATGGTCAATAATGGCTTATATCTTGTGGTCGATGACGGGCTATTTCCATGGAATGCAGGCAGGGCTGAAATTGTTTTCCAGCAGTCCACGGTGTAAAATTAAACAATTGACAAATTATGCATTGGTACAGTGCCATACACGTGTAATCTGGTGCTTCAGATCTAGTTAGTCATGCAAAGATTGAAAGATTACTAAAATTGAGAACTGCCATCGACTCATTTCAAATTCTTATGAGAGACTGCATAATTTTCACTGATTAGTGCTTGCAATTTTGTGCTATTATTTAAAGTTGCAATGATGTATAAATTGATTTTCTATATTTACTGGACAGAAAAATATGCATGAAAGTGTGGCTCACACACCAGATTTTATAGTAATTGTGGGCTCGAATTTCCTGATTGGGTGGATGGGGGAGGAATATTGGGTATAAACTATTCTGCTGGCTAACTGTCCCACGTCATAGCAACACTGAGCAACAGGAACACGCACCCCCCCCCACCCCCCCCCCACCACAGGAAAGGCTATCAGAGAATATTACTATTGTGAGTTACAATTCAGTTGTACTTTATCAGCACTATACCCATGATACTATATCCAGTATTATAAAGACCTTGGGATGGGCGGGGGGCTTAAAGTTTAAATGGTCAGATTCACCAATGCAAGTGATATTTCAAATTGGACCACTGCATTTAAAGAAGTTGTGTAATGTGCTTGACAAACTTTATTAGACAAATTAAATCTGAGATTTCTGTAACACGCACCGATTTAAAAAAAGTTAAATGTTTTTAAAAAAACAAAATGCTCCAATTTTTTTAAACGTCCCAATTTAAAAAGAAAATTAATAGTCTCATTTTAAAAACATCAGTAGGTCTCATTCTTTTTAAAAAGACTAGCTGATCACAAGTGGTGTTGCACATAGAGAGTTAAGATTTTTTATTCGTTCATGGGATGTGGGCATCGCTGGCAAGGCCAGCATTTATTGCCCATCCCTAATTGCCCTCGAGAAGGTGGTGGTGAGCCGCCTTCTTGAACCGCTGCAGTCCGTGTGGTGAAGGTACTCCCATCGTGCTGTTAAGGAGGGAATTCCAGGATTTTGACCCAGCGACGATGAAGTAATGGCGATATATTTCCAAGTCAGGATGGTGTGCAACTTGGAGGGGAACTTGCAGGTGATGGTGTTCCCATGCACCTGCTGCCCTTGTCCTTCTAGGTGGTAGAGGTAGTGGGTTTGGGAGGTGCTACCGAAGAAGCCTTGGTGAGTAGCTGCAGTGCATCTGTAGATGGTACACACTGCAGCCACGGTGCGCCGATGGTGGAGGGAGTGAATGTTTAGGGTGGTGGATGAGGTGTGAATCAAACGGGCTATGAAGAAAGGTTGAGCAGGTTGGGCCTATACTCATTACAGTTTAGAAGAATGAGAGGTGATCTTATTGAAACATAAAAGATTCTGAGGGGGCTTCACAGGGTAGATGCAGGGAGGATGTTTCCCCTCGGGGGGAATCTAGAACTAAGGGGCACAGTTTCAGGATAAGGGGTCGCCCTTAAAAACGGAGATGAGGAGGAATTTCTTCTCTGAGGGTCGTGAATCTTTGGAATTCTCTACCCCAGAGAGCTGTGGAGGTGGAGTCATTGAATATATTCAAGGTGGAGATAGACATATATTTGAGCTACAGGGGAGTCAAGGGTTATGGGGGGTGGGCGGGAAAGTGGAGTTGAGGCCAAGATCAGATCGGCCATGATCTTATTGAATGGTGGGTCAGGCTCGAGGGGCCGAATGGCCTACTCCTGCTCCTAGTTCTTAGTGTCGAGCTTCTTGAGTGTTGTTGGAGCTGCACGCAACCATCAAGTGGAGAGTATTCCATCACACGTGTGCCTTGTAGATGGTGGAAAGGCTTTGGGGAGTAAGGAGGTAAGACACTCGCCACAGATTACCCAGCCTCTGACCTGCTCTTGTTGCCACAATATTTATGTGGCTGGTCCAGTTAAGTTTCTGGTCAATGGTTACCCCCAGGATGTTGATGGGGACACATCTCAAGAGAGGAGTGAGGAGGAGAGGAAGTGGAAAGAGGAGGGAGGGGAGAGCAAGGGAAGAAGGTAAGAGAGAAGAGGCAAGTGAGGAAAACAGAGGAGGGGAGAGGTGAGGAAAGAGAGTAGAGGAGGAGGAGGTGAGAGAGAAGAGGAGGAGAGGATGGGGAAGGGAAGGGGAAGAGTGAGAGTATAGGGAAATAGGTGAAGGGAGAGGAACTGGAAGTGGCAAGGGGTAAGGCGTTGTCTACAGCCTATTTTGCTGTCGGGTGTTGGGGGTCTATTTTGGACTCAGCAGGGAAGGGCGGTGCTGATGAACAATCAGTTGGGCCGAGGTTTTGGTGGCCAACTTTAGCCTTAGTGTGGGGGTAGGGGAGGACGGAGTGTTGGAGGAAAGAGTCAAAGAGTGGGGAGGCAAAAGTGATAAGGTGGATTTTTCCTTAGCGGGGGGTGGGGGCAGGGCTGTCTGCATATTCGACAGTTGCTGCCCCTTCTTCTCCCATGCTCGGTGCCTCATCCTTTGATTTCACCTGGACATCACTAGCTACTTTTGTAGTATGTGCATCTGTGCTGCTGACTAATTCAAGTGGGGATGGTAAAAGATGGTGCTTAGGTGAGTGGTACTTATGCTGGGAAGAGACCAGGTGTACCAGGATAGAGGTGAAGCCCTTGGGAAGAGGGATGAAAGAGAAAAAGGTTGAGAACTGGAGGCTTGGAGTGGTGAACCCATGGAAGAAATTGAAAAACAGACTGCAAAAAATCAACTGCCCCAATTATTCCTGCTTACTTTGGGTATAGAAAGCCGCTTGGTGTACTAGCAAACCATCTTGGAGTGCAGAAAGTGCAGAGATGCATCACCAGTTAAATGTAAGCCATGATGTTGATAAGTAGTATTTCAAAGCAAAGCCATGCGCTCTAGAATGGAACAAACAAGGCCTATTTTGCTCTCAACCCAGTCCATGCTTGTACTCTATTTCTACCACCCCCCCATCCATGCTGCCACTGTCCCTTTTCTCCATTTCCCTCCATAGTCCATGCGGCCACTCTGTTTCCTTCCCAAGAGCCATCTCCAAAATGTTCTCTTTCTGTCCCTCTCCTAAACCTAGTCGTGCTTGGCTCCTAATTGATTCTGTTCCTGTTTTATTAAAAGCTGAAATGTTTGAATGTGGCTGCATACTGTGTACAGGCAGTCCTGATCTTGTGGGAATTCTTGCTCACGCTATACAGCCGCATTCCAGCACTTCAGCTTTTAATGCAGCAACAATGGACTCAGGTGGGGATAGCGCAGGATGTTAACAAGCACATGTTGCATTTCAAGCTCCCAAGAAGTGAGCATAAGTTTGTCAACAAAAATATTATGGCCCAGAATTTGCAGTCTTGATGATGGCGAAATGGCAGCGTTCGGCGTCATTTCACCTTTGAAACTGACCGCAACTTCAGGATTTAGCGCATGCATAGCCTAATGCGGAAATCCTGACGTTGCGGTTTGTCATTCACTGCTCCTCCACAGGCTGTGCTGTGGACACCCCACCCCCCCAGAGCTGGCATCAGTGAAATCTCTCAAACCAGGGAAACTGCCGAAAACTTTGGCTCTTCCGCAGTAATACCGCTGTTAAATTCCCCACTAAAAGTTAGACCAAAAGGATTAAGTGTAACTGGGGGTTTAACAGCGTATTGAATGCTAAACAAAGGTTATGGCCCTGAAAAACTAATTTAAATTTTTTGCAGTGTCAAATTTATCCATTTTAATAAAAATTCAAATTTTTAGGAAACTTAAAAACATTTTTTTTTAGTGTTTGTTCATCTTTATTTTAGGTTTGCCTTTTCCCCATGTGAGAACCCCAATCTTTGTTTTGGTCTCTCTAACATTTTAAAAAGTTAGAATTTTAAGAGCTAACCCACTTCCTTGTTCGCTGTCTGTGAGAATTCTGCGTTTTGATTGGCTGCTTAGACAGCTTGTTGACGTTGCACTATGGGATTCCCACTATACTACGTTGATTTAAATTACATATCGGAAAACCCGAACATCTCAACACAGAGATCGTGAGATCTTTGTGTGAAGCTTATTTCAGGGCCAGCGGTGAAGGCCTTTGCTTCGACGCTGACCGCAAATTCCGGGCCTATGTTGTTATACACTATATACCTACTTATACCCTTCATTACATCTCTGAATACGTGCACAGAATATGATTTACCAGTCCTTCTGTACTGCTGGCTTTTCAATTACTAGAAAAGCGATTGGCAATGCAGCAAAAAGGTAAACAGAAAGCCAGCTTTGTGCCTGCTGTAATTGTATACTGTTGAGAACTCCTCTTGGAGGCAGCCTCCTTTATGTCATCAATTCTAAGATTCAGTCAATTTTGGGGATCATGTTTCACCTTTAGTGCCAAGCACTAATAAAACTCCCAGCTTGACACCATTGCCAAAAGTGCCTTATAAGAATTTGCACTAATTTCTATGTCATATTTATTGTGTAAACCCCTTAATTTAAGCATCTCGTCCATCAATTGTTATTTACCCTGTTTTTCATGGCCTCCTCCTCCTGGTGGGAATGGTGCGATAGAACCCAGAAAATTGCAGGGCCAGTTCCTGCTCCCAATCCACCCGCTGCCATCATTGGGGCCTTTACAGGGGCAGCCCAGGGAGCCTATTTGTAATATACAAATCGAGGTATTATGCTGTAAATAGGCCCTCAATCATTTTTGAGGTACCAATGGGTGGAGCGAGCACTGCGCATGTTCTGCCTATTGGTACCAGGCATTGAGCAGCATAACCAACAGTCCTTAACGGGACTGCTGCGAGCTGCTCAGAAAAAGGTACGCTTCTGTTTTTTTCTGAGTTTTTTGTGGGGCCAGGAAGAGCATGAATGCTTCTCCTGGCCTCATAAAATCTTCTGGCCCATCCGTGACCCATCCCCCACAATTGCCTCCACACCTTTAGTCCCTACTTCCAATTCAGTTCTGCATCGGAGCTGCGAGAATTCCTGCCCCGCTTTCCCGGTTCTGCACACACAGCTTTCCACTGAAACTGAAATGAGGCTTAACCCTCAAAATGGCTTCGGTCTCTCACCAGTGACTCTAGGCGGGCAGTACAAGAGCTTTTCCCACCACCCACCCGATATCTGCCAGATGTTAAAATCAGCCCGATAATATATGAACATAAGAACATAGGAACAGGAGTAGGCCACTGAGCCCCTCGAGCCTGTTCCAACATTCAATGAGATCATGGCTGATCTGCGACCTAACTCCATATACCCACCTTTGGCCCATATCCCTTAATACCTTTGGTTAACAAAAAGCTACCAATCTCAGATTTAAAATTAACAATTGATCTAGCATCAATTGCCGTTTGCGGAAGAGAATTCCAAACTTCTACCACCCTTTGTGTGTAGATGTGTTTCCTAATTTCACTCCTGAAAGGTCTGGCTCTAATTTTTAGACTATGCCCCCTACTCCTAGAATCCCCAACCAGCTGAAATAGTTTCTCTCTATCTACCCTATCTGTTCCCCTCAATATCCTGAAAACTTCAATCAGATCACCCCTTAACCTTCTAAATTCCAGGGAATACAACCCTAATTTGTATAATCTCTCCTCGTAACTTAACCCTTGAAGTCCAGGGATCATTCTGCTAAACCTACGCTGCACACTCTCCCAGGCCAATATATCCTTCCTAAGGTGTGGTGCCCAGAACTGCTCACAGTACTCCAGGTGTGGTCTAACCAGGGTTTTGTACAGCTGCAGCATAACTTCTACCCCCTTGTACTCTAGATATAAAGGCCAGCATTCCATTAGCCTTTTTGATTATTTTCTGTACCTGTTCATGACATTTTAATGATCTATGTACCTGAACCCCCCAAGTCTCTTTGGACATCCACTGTTCTTAGCCTTTCACCATTTAGAAAGTACCCTGTTCTATCCTTTTTAGGTCCAAAAGTGGATGACCTCACATTTGCTTACATTGAAATCCATTTGCCACAGTTTTGCCCATTCACTTAATCTATCAATATCCCTTTGTAAATTTATGCTTTCATCTACATTGCCTAAAATGCCGCCTATCTTTGTGCCGCATATATGCCGCCTATAATATGTTTGTGTCTAGATATTTCTGCAATAAAACATAACAAAATTAAGATTGCATGGATTCCCTCCCCCACTAGTCGGAGTTTCTGACATTCAAGACATAATGGGATAGATCTTGACTTTGTGCGATAGTGTTAAATGGGTGATAGCAAGTTGGCAGCCTGTTTTACATTTCCCTGATTTTTATTTCCATTGGCTGCAGATATGCTATCACCCATTTTACGCTATTGCACAAAGTCAAGATCTACCTCAACCTGTGAGAAAAGGGACGGCAATGACAGCAACCATTTATATAGCATTTTCAGGATAAAGAAGAAAGGAGATGGTGGACACTAAGCATTGAGAAAGGGGAGGGAAATGGAAAGACTAGAATGTAGGAATCTAAGATATGGTCAAAGAGGAAGGTTTTGGAAGCAGAGAGTGGTGGTAGGTGCAACAACACTCAAGAAGCTCGACACCATCCAAGAAGAAGCAAACCACTTGATCGGCACCTCGTCCACCCACTTAAATATCCACATTTTTGGGAGGGGATGGAGCGGTCATCTGTGTTGAAGCAAAAGGCAGGATGAGGAAGATTAGGATAGATGAGGGCCATGGTCACAGTTGATCAAAATAATATTTGTGACTTTCGTTAGTGCAGCCAGTACTGTGAATGAGGCAGAAGCCAAATTAGAGGAGTTGAATAAAGTGATGAGAATGGGAGCAAAATTGCAAAATGAGAATTTATTCCAGGATTTTGGAGAGGAAGGGAAAATTTGAGATAGGATTTGAAGAAACTGGATGGAATTTAGATAGAGGTTGTTGAGAAGGGGAGTGATAATGATGGTTTTGAAGAAAGTGGGGCATTGTTGACATCACGATCCTCTTGATAAGGATCATCAAGTTGGCAAGAATCAGGTGAACTTGGTTGGGGAATCAAAGGAGCAGGTGGTGGGCTTCATAGATGTGATGAGTAAAGTGAGAGAAAATCGGAAGAAAGTGCAAAGAATAGGAACCATGAAGGCATGGTTATCTGGAGGGCAGATGACGGAGCTGGGAATCTGGGGTCAATCAGAATAGTCAGTGACTGCAATGCGGATAGCTTTGATTTTGGATACAAAAAAGTTGGTACAATTTGAGATAGTCCAGCCAGAACTGTTGGTGGAAAGTTAAGGCAGATGAATGGGTATTTGTGGGTCTGGAGGGAGCATTAGGCACGGAAGCCCATGAAGGAGAATGTGATGCTCAAATGAGGAAAAGGGGCCAACGTGGGGGGAAAACTGAGGCAAGACTTCAATTAGAGTGACACATCACCACTACAGATATTATTTGGCAGACATGGTGCTACGTAAAGTCAAAATGGCCTTGGTGATGGGGAAGGAGTAATCAGTGGTGAGCCAGATTTCAGTCAGGATGAGGATATCAAAATGTTTTTCCAGGATCAAGTTATGGATGAAGAAGGTCTTGTTTGCAAATGAGAGGACATTTTTCTGGATGATGTGGCGAAGGAGAGTGGCTGGAGGATTGCTGAATGGGCAAGTAGGGTTGAAGTAAGATTAGTTGGGGGCTTGAAGGGGCAATGACAATGAAGGGTGGAATGGGGAGGAAGTTTATGAGATTGGCTTCAGGGAAGTGAGATAGATGAGGGAGGCACTAGGGGAAGGCAATAAGGCAGTTAACATGGCTACAGAGGTACAGCCGGTGATGAGTGCTATGGTGGGTGCGGAAAGAAAAAGACGAATGGAAATAGGAAAACTGGGACTCATCTGTTTTATAATGAAGTATCCCAATTAAAGTACTGATACAATTTAATCCAACTGAGCCATTTAGAACCATACTCAGTAATGGAAGAAATTCATCTACGTTTTAAAGAATGATTATTCAAACATTCATATAATAATTACATATAAGATGAGTTGTTCTAATCTTTAACTAGAGAGCAGAACAGCATAAGTAACAGCAATGCCAACTTAATCTGAAACTCTGCAGGGGACTTGTGAGAGAAGGATGATTACCAGGTGGGAGGATGGCAGTCTAATAAATCTGAACAGTGCTATAATTGGGTCATTGCTATTAACAGACACCTAATGACTATCACTGGTCTCACTGGAGTTTTATTATTTATATTTTGGGATTTTTTTATGCTCATCAGTTTAGTGCTGAAGAATGGAACTCTTTTCCATTTTTAGTATGCAGTATCAGCTTCAAGCTTTCCCAAGTCAAGTGTAGCAGGGGAAGATGTTGAATTAAACTTCCTCTACTTCGATCCAACAGTTTTCTCCTTTGCTATTGTCATTATGTAAAATGATGTGACTATAAATGTGTGAGATAAGGTGTGGTTGGAGAGAGGCTGGTCAGTCATAGAAACAATTGGTGCTAATATTAATGACTGGAGCAATATATACCCCAATATCTCTTACCTCCAGTCTCAGATTTGAAAGGAAAAAATTATATAATGTCTTATGTCCCTCAGAAACTTCTCAAAGCACTTCACATAAAATGAAATACTTTTAAAATGCAGTTATTATTTTTATATAGGCACTGACAGCTGTTTTGTGCACAGCAAGATCTCACAAAGCAATGAGCTGTTTATAGTGGCGTTGTTTGAGAGAGGAATGTTGGTCAGGAACTCCCTGCTCTAATTTGAATAGCGCCATTGATTTTTTAAATCCAGCTGAAGGGGCAAATGCGCCTTCAGTTTAACATCTTGTACAAAGGACAGTAATGCTGATGGCAATATGTGAAGTTTTCTATTTCCCATATCAACCATTCTCATAGCCTGTGAAGGAGATCATTTTTACCAAGTTATGTGCAGTTTTGTGTACAAGTAACTGGATTGAGACTGTCTAAAATCCATTTCACAAGGGAGTCTTACAGCCACTACAGAGAACAGAGTAGACTTTCATTCCATTAATTTATCTAGTTTTAAAATCCACAGTTCTGTTGAAATTACTGTCTCACCTAGTTACCTTAAAATTGGGCTGGAAAAATATAGGCCTAGAAATTCAATGGTGCCATGCCTGTTTTTTCAGGCTTTAAACGGGTGCCTAAGCTTCCAAATTTTGCGCGCTCATTACAAGTTAAAAGTACGCCACCACCATATTGGTATAGGCAAATAAATAGGCTTGCGCCTAAAAACAGGCATATGCAAATAAGGGGCCTACGCCTGTTTGAGGCCCCCTGTGCAAAATTGCATTGCCGTGAATGCACCTGGCTTTCAGGGCCATAACTGCAAAAAAAAACACCCAACGCAAGTGTTTTACCACTGGCGCACATCACTGAAATGAAACACTGCAGATTAACCCTTTTGAGTGCTGAATATCTTTCGGAACTTGCACATTTTGTTAAGTGACAAAACGACTTTTCAATAATAGTAATGTCGACATACGGCCTAGCCAATGGTCCTTACAGGGACCACTCTAGGCTGCCACCGAAAAGGTGGGTTTATTAAAATATACTTACCTAAATGTGGAGCTGAGAGGTGCTCCTCCTCCCGGCTCGACATTAAAACTATGGGCCACTGCTGCTCCCACACCTGCTCACCTGTTCGACCCTCTCCCGATTCGCCCTTCCTCCCAATCACCCCCTCCCTCCCTCCTCAAGATCACCTCCCTCTCTCCCTCCCTCTTGAACACTTCTCCCCCTTTAACAACAACCTGTGGATGCATGAACGAATTTCTAGGCCATAGATTTCATAAAATGATTGGATAACTACAGCTTCTTTTGTAAAAGCAATATATGATGGACCGCTTTGCGGAACACTTCCGTTCAGTATGTAAGCGTGACCTTGAGCTTCCAGTCGCCTGTCACTTTAATTCTCCGCTCCACTCCCACTCTGATCTCTCCGTCCTCGGCCTCTTACACTGTTCCAACGAAGCTCAACGTAAGCTCGAGGAACAGCACCTCATCTTTCGATTAGGCACTTTACAGCCTTCTGGACTCAACATCGAGTTCAATAATTTCAGACCATAACCTTGGCCCCTATATTTTTTTTTGTTCTTTCCTCCCCTCCTCCCTGTCCCTGCCCCTGCACTTGCTTAAAAATCTGTTACTTCTCTAACCTTTTCCAGTTCTGACGAAAGGGTCCTCGACCCGAAACGTTAACTCTGTTTCTCTCTCCTTGATGCTGCCTGACCTGCTGAGTGTTTCCAGTATTTTCTTTTGTTATTTTATACAGTGGACATGTCTAGGTATTGTTCACCTTCACTATGTTCATAATTTCATTAGGCACTGTGACGTAGAATGCTAACAACAACAAGTGTCTTTAACATAGTAAAATGTCCAAGGCACTTCACAGGAGTGTTATCAAGCAACATTTGACAACGAGCCGCATAAGGAGATATTAGGACAGGTCAAAGAGGTAAGTTTTAAGGATCGTGTTAAAGGAGGATAGAGAGGTGGAAAGGTTTAGGTAGGGAATTCCAGATCTTCGGGCCCAGGCAGCTGGAGCCAATGGTGGAGCGAATAAAATCGGGGATGCGCAAGAGGCCAGAATTGGAGCAGCGCAGAGATCTCAGAGGGTTGTGGGGCTGAAGGAGGTTACAGAGATAGGGAGGGGCGAGGCCATGGAGGGATTTAAAAACAAGGATGAGAATTTTAAAATAGAGGCGTTGACAGACCGGGAGCCAATGTAGGTCAGCGAGCACAGGATCACACCAATGAACCACAGAATGTGACAAACTGTATTACGGGACACTACTTGCTACAACATTTTTTCTTAAATGGTCAGCATGAAGGGAGCACAAGTGGATACTTGCAAGGCTTAGAATATGGAGCAAAAATATAAAAGTTGAGCAGGATATTGCAGCAAGTGGATGGCTATAATTGGCAAAATCAGAAGATTATAGATAATTGAATTATAAGTGAAGGAGAAACAGAAAATAGATTGCAAGTCATAGAATATACGGCTCAGAAACAGGACATTCGGCCCAACCAGTCCATGCCGGCATTTATATTCCACTCGAGCCTCCTCCCGTCTTTCCTTATCTAACTGTATCAGCATAACCCTCTATTCCCTTCTCCCTCATAGGCTTATCTAGCCTCCCCTTAAATGTGTCTATACTATTCGCTTCAACCACTCCCTGTGGTAGCGAGTTCCACATTCTCACCACTCTTTGGGTAAAGAAGTTTCTTCTGAATTCCCTATTTGATTTCTTGGTGAATATCTTATATTGATGGCCTCTAGTTTGGTCTTCTCCACAAGTGGAAACACTGGCCAGAATTTTCCCTTTGAAATGAGTGCAGGTTTGTGAGCGGGTGGGCTGTTAGAAGCGCTGAAATTGACAGCACGTCAGGAAGCCGCCTTCATCCCACCGCCTTCATCCCACCGCCTTCTGCCTTTAACTCAGTGCATTTCTCAGTGAGCTAGAGACCTGCTCGGGAGAAGCGGGTGACCTAATTCAAGTATTTAAGAGCTTGTTAACAGACTATTAACAGGCTTTTTAACGTGATATTGCAGCTTTTACTGGGTGTGCATGGGATTCACAGGCTTCCTGAAACTCACCTGTTAAAGCAAGGCGAGAGGTGAGCGGCCATTGTGTAAGTTGAACAATTGACAGTATAAATAATCACACCTCACACCTGCTTCCTTGTCTAAGGGAAAGGCTCTTGCTGACATCATAGGTGTAGAGAATTTGCTTTCAGGAGTTTGCAGGTGATTTCTGCAACCTTGGAAGTCACTCTCACTACATTGGAGGATTGTGCCTTTGATCTCCACTTTACCTGGCATCTATCAGATCAGCATGGGTGCCGCTTATGCTGTTTCACCTTGGACCTCAGATTAGGACCAAGATGAGCCCCTGCACCAGCAACACAAACAGCAGCAGCAGCCTTCTCCTCACCAACCTGCTGCTCCACAGGAGAAAGAGGATGAGCACAGGGGTGCACCTCGCTGGAGGCGATACCCCCAACACAGGTTATATGGGCAGAGGATGAACTTCCTGGACATGACTCAACAGGCATGCCTCAGGAGGCTCAGGCTATCACGTCAGGTCATGGCAGACATTTGTAGCTTGCTGGAAGAAGACCTGCTGCCAAATGGATCTGGTAGACACGCCTTACCAGTGGCTGTCAAAGTCACCACCGCCCTCAACTTCTTTGCCACAGGCTCCTTCCAGGGATCTGCAGCAGACAGTTGCAGGATCTCGCAGTCGGCCACACACAGATGCATCACCCAGGTGACCGATGCCATGTTTCACAAGTCAGGCACTTATGTGCACTTTGCCACTGATAAAGCCACTGAGCGGGCGCTCAGCTTTGTGGCTCTGGCTGGCTTTCCACAGGTGTAGGGTGTCATCGACTGCACACATGTGCCCATCAAGGCACCCCCACATCACCCAGGAGTGTTTGTGAACCGTAAGGGTTTCCACTCCATCAATGTGCAGCTCGTCTGCACCACAAAAAGATCATCATGCATGTGTGTGCCAGATTCCGATGGAGCTGTCATGACTCTTTCATTTTGTGCCAGTCCACCCTCCCTCAGCTCTTCGCACCTCCGACCAGACTTACCAGCTGGCTGCTTGGAGACAAGGGCTATCCACTGAAGACATGGCTGATGACACCCTTGAGGAGGCCAAGCAATGAGGCTGAGGAGCGCTATAATCAAAGCCACATCACAACCAGATGTGTAATAGAGCAAGCAATCAGAATGCTGAAGATGCGCTTCAGATGCTTGGACAAATCTGGAGGAACCCTTCAGTACGCACCAGCCAGGGTCTCCAGAATGATTGTCAATTGCTGTGCACTGCACAACATAGCGCAGCATCGAGGATTAGAGCTGCAGAAGGAGCAAGGCGCAGAGTCTCCTCGGAGGGGGATGAGGAGGAAGAGCAGGTAGAACACGAGGAGGAGGAGGAACCTGAGGTGGAGATGGCACCAGCAGCGGCGCAAATTGCTGCGCAGGAGGCTCGGGATGGACTCATAATGGCACGAGTTAGTTAAGCTGCACCAGTGCACCCATATGGCACCCAGATGCTCAACCAAATCCCCCTCCCCACCCCCAAAAGCATAAAGCAGTCCTAAAATGACCAAACCATTCCTGTCACACACACACCCATTGTTCGAGGTTAAATAATGTCTTGCCAATCACTCCAAGTGATCAGGCCACTTTCCAGGTAAAAATGGGCAAGGCGGAAAGTGGTGCAAATAAATGAATTTATGTGGCTCATAAATACAACTGAAACTTAACCGTCTAACATGTTACTGGCATTTTTCTTTTCCGAATACTTCTACGACATGCATCCCCTGTGGCTTCAGCAGAGGTAGAAGGAGGCTGCTCACTTCCCTGCTCTGACTGCTTAGACACTTCTGGCAGATGGCCTTTGGGTTTTGGAACCTGTGGGAGGCCTGCCAAAGATTTCTCCTCCTGCACCTGTGCAAGGGCACACTCGGCCATTGGGATCTGAGGCAGCAGGTGGGGCTCTGACTGAGGGTGAGGCAACGGGGGAGAAGTGTGAGTGCTTTGAGAGGAGCCCCCACTTCCATGTCCCCTCTCACCATCATCCCACTCATGGGCCACCCACACTTCCCTGTTAGCAAGGAGATGCAGAGCACCTTGCTGCACATCAGTAGGGCGATGAACGCCCAAGTCTAGGTTTCTATCCCTCCTTGATATGACTGCAATAAGAGTCTGCAAGCTGTTCCCAGCAAGCATGTTCTTGTTTGACTGGCGCGTTTGATGCTCCATGCATGTGACCACCCTTTCCATGGAAGAGCACATGGCCTGCGACATTGTGCTGCTCATGTTGGAGATGGACTCCTCCATTCTCCCTACAATTGCGCACATCTCGGCTGGAAAAACTGCCAGAGCCTCCCGCATTTTTTGCTGCTCCGCCAAGATTATCCTCTTTGTCAACAGCCCCCGAGGTTCAGCATCTGCATCCAACTGAGCAGAGCTTGGAGCATCTTGCGCCCTCCGACGAGGACTCTCCACTGCTGTCCCTGTCTCCACCATCTGCTTTTGCTCACGTGATCTGTGAGACATCAGGTGACAACACTACTCTCTCTCTTACAGGATCCACCGACGTGTCCGTATCTGCGCTGGTGCCAGGTGCGCATGATTCATATGACGGTGCACCCTCAGAGACTGCAGCTTCCACTGAGGAGTTGTCTTCTTCCTCTAGCTGGACAGTGGGGGGGGGGGGGGGGGCACTTGATGGACCTGTCGGAGAGTAAAGACGTGAATTAGAACTGTTATGATAAGAATGTTTTAAGTTACCATTATGCACATGATTATATTTCACTGGCTGCTGACATCAAGTCACCATGAGTGACTGTTGTATGCCACATGGCTGTATGATATTTAATTCTGTCCCCAGGTTGCTGTGAGGTCCCCCTCTCTCCATCTCCCAACAACAGCAGCTCCGCCACTCCACGTATTTCCTGTGCCTCCTCCTCTGCTGCCGTCAATGGAGTGGTAATTGGAGGGCCACCTCCGGTTCGCTGCCTCTCCCTGGTGTTCCTGCAAGGAGGGAAACAAGAGAACTTTCAGTGAGAGTCATGAAATGAGTGTAAGGGATGTATGGGCTACATCTGTATAGGGTGACTATGAGGGAGTGGCATGACATTGCCAAATGGCCTCCTTCTGTGGTGTTAATTTCTATGATGCTATGATTGCATTAGGATGAGGGTGAGTGTCAGTGGTGGATAATCAGATTGGGATGTAAGTAGGTGCATAGACAGTAAGGGATGGGTGCACCTGCAAGGTAGGTTGGTGTGAGGAGTGTTGTGCAGGAGAAGGCTTGGGAAGGCAGAATGATGGGGTTGGTGTGACACGCACATCAGGATATGGTTGAATGTGGCATTGTACTCACCTTTCCTCACCTCATTAGGTCATTAAATCTCTTCCTGCATTGAATCTAGGACCTGGTGACAACACCCCTGCTGTTCACTTCGTCGACGATCTCCAGCTATGCCCTCTTTGTCTCTGCAGCTGGCCTCTTCCTCCCATCACCAGGGAAGAGGATCTTCCTGCGGGCCTACACTCCCTGGAGCAAGATTTCCAGGGAGGCATCACTGAATTTTGTTGCAGCCTTTTGCTGCTGAGCCTGTATTTTTCTTTACTAATGTTTAAACCTTTAGAATCAAACCACTTACTTCCTCTGAAACCAACCACTGTCTCCCCCACCAACGTTTCCAGCACCTCCACCAACCTTCAACTGAAATCTGTACAATGCTCCTTTAAATAGGTGAGATGAAGTCGAGTCATCCGTGACGTCATCAGACCCGTTCCACTTAATTGGACAGGGAAGCCGCATGACTAACTCAATTGGAGTAGTTCAGTTAAAAACACTGCAGAGTGCGCTAAAAGAACGTCCGGGATAGCGAGCCGCTACACGGCCCCCCCACACCCAACGCCACAGGAAGTTAATGATTCAGCCCACTCTCTCTATGTCTACTCTATCAAAACCTTTCATCATTTTAAAGACCTCTATTAGGTCACCCCTCAGCTTTCTCTTTTCAAGTCCTGATCAACTGTTAGAAAATTAGACAAATTAAATAGTAAAAGAAGATATAGAAATAAGGAGCTACAAAGCTGGAGAGACAGTCAACGGCTGCTGAAAATGAAAAAGGAAACTATTTGAAGATACAAATGTAATACAGTAAATAACAATAAAAATTGTAAAGGATAGGAAAAAAAATGACTGGGGACAGCCATAGAAGTATGCGCTGGACCAGAAAAGTGCCAGTAACAAATAATGAATCAATATTAGTTAATTCTAATGAACAAGAATTAAATCTTCATTTAAACAAAATGTTGATTACCCAACTCTCTTAATTCATTTCAGTTAGAAGTCGTAGTAAGGGAATAAGAGTTAAATTATATTATCAATTGTGGTAGTCAGGACAAAATTGAAACAACATTTATAATTCATAGATACTTTGAGGTTAAATGACATTCACATCAATTAATTTGAATGTACAATTGTGCAGAAATGTGCTGGAATGCATTTAATAATTTATTGTAACAGTTTATTTACAAGTTATATTAACTTTAAAATATTTCTAATTTTCTTCTCTTTTCTCCCCAGAGGGGCTAACTGGAGAATATTAATACAGTGAATACTTAAATGTTGAACGATATGTTATTCACCCTTCCGAAATTAGAGTCTTAAACTTAAATAAAGCCAATTACATAAGTATGAAGAGCGAGATGGCTAAGGTAGATTGGGAAATTAGATTAAAAGGTACGGTGGTAGATAAGCAGTGGCAAACATTTAAAGAAATATTCCAAAATTCTCAACGAATTATACATTCCGTTGAGAAATAAAAACTCCACGGGAAAATGATCCATCCAAGGCTAACTAAAGAAGTTAAGGATAGTATTAGATTAAAAGAAGAGGCTTATAGGGGGAAAAATTAGGTCGCGCCCCACTTGGGGCGCAAATATCGTCTGGACGCAAATATTAGCGCCTGGCGCTAATTATCACCACTGACTGGAAACTTCACTTTTACCGCCCCGGGAGGTGAGTGGAGCGCTAAATCAGGCGCTGCACACCTGTCTTAAGGCGCAAAGGCCGAGCAGTGAGGCGCTAACTCAGCGCGCGAGCGCAGCGCAGCTGCTGCCAGTTAGCGAGGGAACACAGACACACTGGCGCCGGCCACTTCTTAAAGCGGGGGGGGCCAACTTGCTCCCTAGCCACACCCTGCTCATTGCAGCCTTGAATCTCGGCCTGGAGAGACCTGTGAATCCATTTTGCTGCCAAGGATGGAGAGGGTGAGAGAATGAGCTCATCGTTTCACCGAGCGGGCCTTGGATGCTCTGGTTGGCGCGGTGGAGCGCAGAAGATGTATACTCTTCCCTGAGAGTGGCAGGAGGCCTTTGCCACGCGAGTACAGAAGAGTGTGGAGGGAGGTGGCTCAGAGCGTCTCCTCCAGGAGCATGGTGCCCAGGACCCATACTCAATGCCGCAAAAAGTTCAACGACCTCACGCGGGTCGTCAGGGTGAGTGGCTTTTTCTCAATACCTCTCCATCCCTCCATCTCAACCTCACTCTATGGCCAGAGGGTCTTAAAACCCCAATGCACAACACTCATCCAACACCTATAGCCCTTTCATGAAACACACACACATATTCCACACTTTGCATACAGTAAGGGCTATTCACCTATGGGAGGCACATCAGGCAAGACCATGGCTGTATATTTACTCGGATGCTGTCCTTTTTCTTACAGGCCAAGCTGCCGCATAATCGGAGACAGCAGCAACGGACAGGTGGAGGGCGGCCTCAGCTGCAACCCCTCAGCGATCTTGAGGAGCGCGTCCACAGGATTGTGGCAAGCCGGGTGATCGGTCCCGTCGCCACTGGAGACGCCGACCCCGTTCTGGACAGCAATGGTAAGGTCATCACCTTTTTGTCCTCTGTCCTTCCACTTGTCCCTCACAACACCAGCCTTTGACACTTTCAATCCAACTTGCTAACTCGCTGCACTTATTCCTCCCTTACTGCCACCCTGTCCTCACGCTAAAGCCACTCTTGTACCTCCCTGCTTTCAGATGGTGATTCACCAGCTGAGGAGACGGGCCCTGAAGCTGCCACTGGGAGTGAAGCTGCAGCCGAGGAGGAAGAGGAAGCCGGAGCATCAGTGCCACCCTCTCCCGAGGAAGCCCATGCCCACACTGGGAACACGCCTTCCCTGGAGGGGAGCAGGGGGGAAGGGTCTGATGAGGGTGAAGCTCCAGGACCCAGCGGGCTGCAGCAACGCCATGGGGGTAGGGAAGAACGGGGGCCTTCTCCCCAGAGGGAGAGTATGCCAGACACTCCTACTGCAATGGACGCAGAGGAGGAGCGGCTGATCGCAGAAATGAACACCCAGGCGGTGGGCATGCACACTGAGCTCATGGGTGCAGTGGGAAGGGTGCCCGAATGCATTGAGTCACTGGCAAGGAGTGTGGAGCACTTCGCTGTAGCACAGGCGGATGCCACACTAACGCTTAGTGCTGCAATTCAGTCACTGGCTGCCGTGATCCCATCTCTGACTGCTCTCATGCAGACTCAGATTGAGGCCACGCGAGCACAGACTGCTGCCAACCTCGATGGTTCGTTCACATGTCCCCGGGGCTGTCACCGCGCCGCAGCAGGCCAGCAATCTGTTCTCCAGCAGATTGCTCCGGATGCTGAAGTGCTGCCCCGTGGGAGTGCCAGTGTGTCGGGCGAGCAGGGAGTTGCTGTCCTCTCTCACGATGACAGCATTCCTGCTGCCAACACTGTCACTTCTCCACTGCACTTGCCACCGCCTGTAGGACAGACTGCTGCCGCCCATGCAGAGTTGGTGCAGTCTGCAGCCGGGCCCTCCAGGCCCAGAACTGGTCGAGGCCGTCCTTCAGGGGCATCTGCAGTGTCAGGGTCTGACGAGCAGCAGCCTTCCACCAGCCTTGCTGCAGCCACTGAGGTCCCATTACGGAGGAGCAGTAGGGTTAGAAGGGGGGAAGTGCGCAAGGGAAGGAGATCACCCTCGAAGGGCAAAAAGTAGGAGGTGTGACAAAATGCTGGTCATTTTTTTTATTAAAGGTCGAGGTTCATGGTCCAACTTTTGTTTAGTGTTTTGGACATTATCTCCAGGTTGTGAGAACCAGTTATGTTATTGACTGTTTTTTTGTGTTTATTTCTATGAGTTTGTCATGAGGAATTGACACACACAGAGTTTGTAAAATAAATAAGTTTCTGTATTCAAAATATACATAGAAACATAGAAACATAGAAAATAGGTACAGGAGTAGACCATTCGGTCCTTCGAGCCTGCACCGCCATTCAATGCGTTCATGGCTGAACATGCTACCTCAGTACCCCATTCCTGCTTTCTCGCCATACCCCTTGATCCCCTTAGTTGTGAGTGTTATATCTAACTCCCTTTTGAATATATTTAGCGAACTGGCCTCAACAACCTTCTGTGGAAGAGAATTCCATAGATTCACCACTCTCTGGGTGAAGAAGTTTCTCCTCAGCTCAGTCCTAAATGGCTTCCCCTTAATCCTTAGACTGTGACCCCTGGTTCTAGTTTTCCCTACCATTGGGAACATTCTGCCCGCATCTAATTTGTCTAAACCAGTCAGGATTTTAAATGTCTCTATAAGATCCCCCCTTATTCTTCTGAACTCCAGAGGATACAAGTTCAGTTGACCCAATCTTTCTTGATATGTCAGTCCGGCCATCCCAGGAATCAATCTAGTGAACCTTCGCTGCACTCCCTCAATAGCAAGAATGTCCTTCCTTAAGTTAGGAGACCAAAACTGCGCACAATACTCCAGGTGTGGCCTCACCAAGGCCCTGTACAACTGTAGCATCACTTCCCTACTCCTGTACTCAAATCCCCTTGCTATGAAGGCCATCATTCCGTTTGCTTTCTTGACTGCCTGCTGCACTTGCATTCCCACCTTCAGTGACTGATGTACCATGACGCCCAGGTCTCGTTGCACGTCCCCTTTCCCTAATCTGCCACCATTCAGGTAATAGTCCGCCTCTCTATTTTTACCACCAAAGTGGATAACCTCACATTTATCCACATTGTACTTCATCTGCCATACATTTGCCCATTCACCCAACCTGTCCAAGTCACTCTGTAGCCTCCTAGCATCCTCCTCATTGTTCACACTGCCTCCCAATTTAGTGTCATCCGCAAATTTGGAGATATTACATTTAATCCCTTCGTCCAAATCATTAATATATAATGTAAACAGCTGGGGTCCCAGCACCGAACCCTGCGGTACCCCGCTGGTCACTGCCTGCCATTCTGAAAAGTACCCATTTACTCCTACTCTTTGTTTCCTGTGTGCCAACCAGTTCTCAATCCACGTCAACACATTACCCCCAATCCCATGTGCTTTAACTTTGCTCACCAATCTCTTGTGTGGGACCTTGTCGAAGGCCTTCTGAAAGTCCAAATACACCACATCTACTGGTTCCCCCCTGTCCACCCTATTGGAAACATCCTCAAAAAATTCCAGAAGATTTGTCAAGCATGATTTCCCTTTCACAAATCCATGCTGACTTGGACCTATCATGTCGCCACTTTCCAAATGGTCTGTTATGACATCTTTAATAATTGCTTCCATCATTTTACCCACGACCGATGTCAGGCTGACCGGTCTATAATTCCCTGCTTTCTCCCTCCCTCCTTTTTTAAAAAGAGGGGTTACATTGGCCACCCTCCACTCCATCGGAACTGATCCAGAGTCTAAGGAATGTTGGAAAATGATCGTCAATGCATCCACTATTTCCAAGGCCACCTCCTTAAGTACTCTGGGATGCAGACCATCAGGCCCCGGGGATTTTTCAGCCTTCAGTCCCATCAATTTCCCCAATACCTTTTCCCGACTAATAAGGATTTCCCTCAGCTCCTCCCTCTTACCAGATCCTCTGACCCCTTTTATTTCCGGCAGGTTGTGTGTGTCCTCCACAGTAAACACCGAACCAAAGTACTTGTTCAATTGATCTGCCATTTCCTTGTTCCCCATTACGACTTCCCCTGTTTCCGACTGCAGGGGACCTATGTTTGTTTTTACTAACCTCTTTCTTTTTACATATTTATAGAAGCTTTTGCAGTCCATTTTAATGTTCTCTGCAAGCTTCCTTTCATATTTTATTTTCCCTGCCCTAATCAAACCCTTCGTCCTCCTCTGCTGAGTTTTGAAGTTCTCCCAGTCCCTGGGTTTGCTGCTACTTCTGGCCAATTTGTATGCAACTTCCTTGGTTTTAATACTATCCCTGATTTCCCTTGTTAGCCATGGTTGAGCCACCTTCCCTTTTTTATTTTTATGCCAGACCGGGATGTACAATTGTTGTAGTTCATCCATGCGATCTCTAAATGTCTGCCATTGCCCTTCCACTGATAGCCCCTTAAATATCGCTTGCCAATTTAACCTCGCCAATTCACGCCTCATACCCTCAAAGTTGCCCTTATTTAAGTTCTGGACCATGGTCTCTGACTTAACTGTTTCCTTCTCCATCCTAATGTAGAACTCCACCATACTATGGTCACTCTTCCCCAGGGGGCCTCGTACCACAAGATTGCTGATTAGTCCCTCCTCATTACACAACACCCAGTCCAGGATGGCCTCCCCTCGAGTTGGTTCCTCAACATATTGGTTTAGGAAACCATCCCTTAAACACTCCAGGAAATCCTCCTCCACCGTATTGCTTCCAGTTTGAGTAGCCCAATCTAATTGCATATTAAAGTCACCCATGATAACTGCCGTGCCTTTTTTGCACGCACCTCTGATTTCCTGTTTCATACCCTCCCCCACCTCACTACTGCTGTTTGGAGGTCTGTACACAACTCCCACTAACGTTTTCTGCCCTTTGGTGTTCTGCAGCTCAACCCATATTGATTCCACATCCTCCAAGCTGATGTCCTTCCTAGCTATTGCATTAATCTCCTCTTTAACCAGCAATGCTACCCCACCCCCTTTTCCTTTTATTCTATCCTTTCTGAATGTTGAATACCCCTGGATGTTCAGTTCCCAGCCTTGATTGTTCTGGAGCCACGTTGGTTGGTGGTTGGAATTATTGGTGCCTTGGCCGGCTTAGGGGTTGCGTGCTGGGTTCATTAATGTTGTTAGCAATGGCAGAAGCCATTTCCACAGCAGGGGCCCTAGAAGCGGCTTGCTATTAGCCGTTGACGGACGGCCCTTGCAGTTTCACCATTGTGGGCCGCCCTCCCGCCTTGGTGCTGCTGATGATCATCCTCCTCGTCCTCTTCCTCCTCTTCCTCCTCCTCCTCTGGTGGTGCTCCAAGTCCTGGTGGCATTGGCTGGGTCCTGAGGATTGCCATGTTATGCAACATGCAGCACACGACTACGAAGTTGGATACTCGCTCAGGCGAGTACTGCAGGGCTCCTCCAGAATGGTCGAGACAGCGGAACCGTTGCTTCAGCACGCCGATTGTGCGCTCAATTATGTTCCTGGTAGCTTGATGGCTCTCACTGTACCGCAGCTCAGCAGGGGTGTTGGGCGTACGGAGCGGTGTCATCAGCCAGGTGCTCAATGCATACCCCTTGTCTCCGAGAAGCCAACCAACTGGCTGATGCGGTGCCTCAAAGTTCTGCCACAGTAGTCTGGCGCAGGATAAAAGCATCGTGGCAGCTGCCAGGATAGTGGGCATTGACAGCGAGTATCAGCTGTCTGTGGTCACAGACCAACTGAACATTCAAGGAATGGAACCCCTTTCTGTTCCGGAATTCCTCGGCATTCTCATGCGGAGCACGCAAAGCCACATGCGTGCAGTCAATGGCGCCCTGCACCATGGGGAAGCCCGCTACCCTCGCAAAGCCCAGAGCGCGGTCACGCTGCTTGTCTGGGGTCATGGGGAAAGAGATGAACTCTCGTCTCCTTTTAAAGAGGGCATTTGTGACCTGCCGGATGCAGCAATGCACCGCGAACTGGGAGATATTGGCGAGGTCCCCAGCAGCAGCTTGAAATGAGCCAGTAGCGTAAAAGTTGAGAGCCACTGTGACCTTCACTGCCACCGACAGAGACGTCCTGGACCTCAGTTGAGGCTGCAGATCTGGCTGCAGCAGGTGGCAGAGCTCAGTGACCACCTCCTTGCTGAATCGCAGCCTTCGCAAACACAGCTCCTCAGACATATGAATGTAGGAGAGCTGTTCACGATATACCCTGGGAGGGTAAGCTCTCCTGTACATACGCCTGTTGGCCCTCCTCCGTCTGGCCATCATTGCCACTCTCTCTCTGCGTCTCTGTATCCTCTGATTCAGCTGGAGCAGGACGACGCCCCCAATCAGTGCAGCCCCCATATTCTCTTTGCAAGCAAAGTAATGAAGGACAGCAACTAAAGTACCAGCGAAGTTAGGATCAGTAGGCAAAACTACCTCACAAAGCGTTGAGTCAATGCAGAAGTCTCTCTTTCTCTCTCTCCGAATCTCTCTCTCTCTCTCAGAACGAGTGGTGCAAAAATGTCGACCACAGAAAAAGACAGGAAGAGGCCCCCTTTAAATAGCGCCCCCCCCCAGCCCCACAGCGATTGATAGCGTTCCCGTCTTCCGGTCGTTGGATGCGCCAGGCGGTAAGGCAGGGGGCGCCACTCAATTTCCGCTCCGGGGCGCCACAAGGGCGTTGCACCATGGAATGACGTCACAATCTGCGCGCGCAGGTGTTCGCAGCGGTAAGTTTTAGCGCCGCCGCACAATCTCTAGTTAAGTTCCTGAGCGGCGCAAACATCGCTGCGCCCGGGCGTTAGCGGCTTTGCGCCCCATTAGCGCCCTCTTAAGGCGCTAACGGGAGGCACAACCAACTGAATTTTTACCCCATAATGTTGCAAAGAATAGTAGTATGCCTGAGGATTGAGAGAGCTTTAGAAACCAGCAAAGGATGACCAAAAAATTGGTAAAAAGGGAGAAAACAGAATATGAGAGTAAACTAGCAAGAAATATCAAAACAGATTGTAAGAACTTCTACAAGTATGTAAAAAGGAAGAGAGTAGCAAAAGTAAGCATTGGTCCCTTAGAGGTTGAGATAGGTGAAATTATAATGGGGAATAAGGAAATGGCAGAAATGTTAATCAAATATTTTGTATCTGTCTTCACAGTAGAAGACACAAAAAGCATACCAAAAATAGTGGGGAGCCAAGGGGCTAATGAGGGTGAGGAACTTAAAGTAATTAAGATCAGTAGAGAAAAAATACTTGAGAACCTAATGGGACTAAAAGCCGACAAATTCCCTGGACCTGATGGCCGACATCCCAGGGTTCTAAAAGAGGGGGCTGTAGAGATAGTGGATGTATTGGTTGTAATCTTCCAAAATTCCCTAGATTCTAGAACAGTCCCTGTGGATTGGAATATGCAAATATAACCCCGCTATTCAAGAAAGGAGGGAGAGAAAAAACAGGGAACTACAGGCCAGTTAGCTTGACATCAGTCATTGGGAAAATGCTGGAATGCATTATTAAGGAAGTGGTAACAGGGCACTTAGAAAATTATAATATGATTAGGCAGAGTCAACATGGTTTTATGAAAGGGAAATCACGTTTAACAAATTTATTTGAGTTTTTTGAGGATGTAGATAAAGGGGAACCAGTGGATGTAGTGTATTTGGATTTCTAAAAGGCATTCGATAAGGTGCCACATAAAAGGTTGTTATGCAAGATAAGGGCTCATGGGGTTGGGGGTAATATATTAGCATGGATAGAGGATTGGTTAACGGACAGAAAACAGAGAGTAGGGATAAACAAGTCATTTTCAGGTTGGCAGGCTGTAACTAGTGGGGTGCCGCAAGGATCAGTGCTTGGGCCTCAGCTATTTATAATCTATATTAATGATTTAGATGAAGGGACCAAGTGTAATGTATCCAAGTTTGCTGATGATACAAAGCTAGGTGGGAAAGTAAGCTATGAGGAGGACACAAAGAGTCTGTAAAGGGATATAGACAGGTTAAGTGAGTGGGCAATAAGGTGGCAGATGGAGTATAATGTGGTGAAATGTGAGGTTATTCACTTTGGTAGGAAGAATAGAAAAACAGAATATTTTTTAAATGGTGTTCAGAGAGATTTAGGTGTCCTCATACAGGAAACACAGAGAGTTAGCATGTAGGTACAGCAAGCAATTAGGAAGGGAAATGGCATGTTGGCCTTTATTGCAAGGGGGTTGGAGTACAAGAGTAAGGAAGTCTTGCTACAATTTTACAGGGCTTTGGTGAGACCACACCTGGAGTACTATGTACAGTTTTGGTCTCCTTATCTGAGGAAGGACATACTTGCCTTACAGGCGGTGCAACGAAAGTTCACTAGATTAATTTCTGGGATGAGAGGGTTGTCCTATGAGGAACGATTGAGTAGATTGGGCCTATACTCTCTGGAGTTTAGAAGAATGAGAGGTGATCACATTGAAACATACAAGATTCTGAAGGGGATTGACAGGGTAGATGCTGAGAGATTGTTTCCGCTGGCTGTGGAGTCTAGAAATAGGGGGCACAGTCTCAGGATAAGGGGTCGACCATTTAGGACTGAGACGAGGAGGAATTTCTTCACTCAGAGGGTTGTGAATCTTTGAAATTCTCTACCCCAAAGGGCTGTGGATACTGAATCATTGAGTATATTGAAGGCTAAGATAGATAGATTTTTGGACTCATGGGGAATCAAGGGATATGGGGATCGGGCAGGGAAAGTGGAGTTGAGGTCGAAGATCAGCCATAATCTTACTGAATGGCAGAGCAGGCTCGAGGGGCCGTATGGCCTACTCCTGCTCCTATTTCTTATTTTGTTATGTTCTTTTGTTCTATCAAGCTTATTTTATCTAGTGAATTGCTATTATTCCCATCTCCAGCCAGTGATGTACCCTAATTCCCCATCTACCAAGACCTCAGCTCATTTATCATTATTATGATTACTCTGCCCTAGATTTAGGCTTAGATCCATCACCACCTTCCTGCAATGTAAATTTGTTTAGCCTCCCTCCACAAGAATCATGTTCACCACAAAAGGTAATAACATGTTCTAAAAGTTAACTCTTTATATGAAGTTCCTTTTACATTTTTGCTTAGCTGATGCTTTTCTACTTTGGAAAGCAGCGTCATTCGTCCCATGTGCCTAATTTAATGCAATTAACTTACGAGCTTCCCTATTTTGCTATTTCAGAGCCTTTACCTATATCCTTATTATTTTAGAAACTGTTTTATGTTCCCTCACCTTTCATTTTGCTACTGACAAAGAAGTTTTGGGGTTTTCTCCATCCCACGACAGAATCAACTTGGTTATTTTCCTCTGAAAGCTTTCCTAGGCATCAATGTTCTTTTTTGGTAGGGAAAATAGAAAAGCAGAGTATTTTTTTAAATGGTGAGAGATTGGGAAATGTTGTTGTTCAGGGGGACCTGGGTGTCCTTGTACACGAATCACTGAAAGTTAACATGCAGGCACAGCAAGCAATTAGGAAAGCAAATGGTATGTTGTCCATTATTACAAGAGGATTTGAGTATAAGAGTAAAGACATCTTACTGCAATTATATAGAGCCCTGGTGAGACCACACCTGGAGTATTGTGTACAGTTTTGGTCTCCTTACCTAAGGAAGGATATACCATAGAGGGAGTGCAACAAAGGTTCACCAGACTGGTTCCTAGGATGGGGGGATTGTCCTATGAGGAGAGATTGAGTAGACTAGGCCTATATTCCTTAGAGTTTAGAAGAATGAGAGGTGATCTCATTGAAACATACAAAATTCTTATAGGGCTTGACAGGGTAGATACAGGGAGGATGTTTCTCCTGGCTGGGGAGTCTAGAACCAGGGGTCACAGTCTCAGAATAAAGGGTTGGCCATTTAGGACTGAGATGAGGGGAAATTTCTTCACTCAGAGGATTGTGAATCTTTGGAATTCTCTACCCCAGAGCGCTGTGGAGGCTCAGTCGTTGAGTATATTTAAGATAGAGATCGACAGATTTTTGAATATTAAGGGAATCAAGGGATATGGGGATAGTGCAGGAAAATGGAGATGAGGTAGAAGATCAGCTATGATCTTATTGAGTGGAGGTGCAGGCTCAAAGGGCCAAATGGCCTACTCGTGCTCCTATTTCTTATGTTCTTATGTTATGTTTGAAGACCAAATGCAATATTCTAAATATGGTCTCACTAATGCATTGTTCTGATACCATAGCATTTTTGGACTTGGACGCCATCATTCAGACCACACACCTTAACGTTAACTTTGCCTTAGTTTTTAGCTGACTTGCGTTGCTGAGATGTTACAAAATTTATTTACAGCCACCCAAATACTTTTCCTTTAGCAAGGTAGATTCATTGCTATCAAAGTTCATTTTCTTGCCAATACACTAGGAATTGAACTGGGCACAGGAGACGCCTGCTGGGTGTCTGCAGGCAGCAAAGACCATTTGAATTTCCGGCCACTGCATCACCGGCAGTGGCCCTCAGGTAGGTCTTGGAAGAGGGGGGAAAGCGATTTGGTGGGAGGGGGTGACTGGGAGAGGTAGGGTAAGCAATTTGGAGGGAGGGTGGCGACCTGGAAGGGGGAAGAGGCAGCGATTGGGAGGGGGAGCAGGCAGCAATCGAGAGGGCAGAGGGAGACAATGGCCAGGAGAGAGAGCGATGCACCTATTGGGAGCGGGGTGGGGATGAGGAGTGGTGGCCAGCACCGGCTCGTGGTTTTAATATGAAACTGGGAGACACACTCCTATACCTCCCAGCTCCACATTCAGACAAGTACTTTTAAAAACATCTTTTTGGCAGTGGCCTGCAGCTGTCCCTTTAAGGCCATTGGTGCCAGCTGCTTACAGGGCAAACCAATTCGGCAAAGGGGGCATCCATCAGCCAATAGGCACCCTGTACGCCTCTCTTGATGCCTATACTAGCACAATACCAACTCAAAAATGAGCACGCGCGCGCTGCCTGCCAAATTGGTTGCTTTTTGTGCATGCTTTAATTCTGTAAGGACAGAGTGGTCACATTTTACAGTCACAGCATCACTGAATTTCTAGGTCTCTATATCAGATTTACACAAGTTAAATGCCATTCACCAATCATTAATCCAAAATATGAACTTCTCTGAGTCCCTTTATATAAGTTCAGTCTTTGCTACACGCTTTTTCCTTTATATGTCATCAGCAAACTTAATAGTTCTGCTTTTGATACCCTTATCTACACCATTTATATACTCAAGACGTCCATCATTGTCACAGGTGGGCATCTGGTAAATGGGAATGATTGCCATTAACTGCTAAAGATGTTTCTCAGCAGTATGATGTAAGAATTTGTTCAGTACACTGGTGGTTATCAGTGATAATCAAAACTCAAAATACAAAGGTTTGAAACTTTTCAAGAAATCATATTCCTTTCATTATTTTCAGATGTACTAACATCTACTTTCCATGGTTTCTTACATTGAATTTGACTCTGTGAAATACTAAATTCTTACCTTGTCAGAAAAAAATGCCACTCTAAAAGTTTATTTTCTTAAAAATACTTCTGAAAATAATATTTTTCATTGTTGTATTAAGTAAAATATGTTCACTCAAGAACTGTTTTTCATTTTGTACAATGATATACCTTAGGATGATCAATCTGTACGCTTCACTGAGTAGAACTATTTTAAGTGTATGTGACCTGGGTGAAATAGACCGTATGCACTGGTTTCCACAGAAACTTAGCATTCAACCGTACATATTGAAGCATGTATCTGTGACATGTGATACCATGTAAATGTTTTGGAAGAAACCAGAGCACCATTGACTATTAGCAGTGTAATACTTCTCTCATGTGAGCACTGTTTAGTGCACAGCACTTGTGCCAGTACTATTACTGTAATTAGGCCTTTGGTGGAGAGCTGAAATTCAAATGACTGGTGTGCCTATTCAGTTGTGTACTCATCCCAAATATGTATTGTTTTCATCAGATAAATATTTTTCAAAAATATTTATGTTATTTAACTGCCTGAGGTCCCTACCTCCACAATCACTAAGTTTTTTACCAGTAAGAACTATTGAGTTAACTAATAATGAAAATCGTGACTGTATCAGAGGTTCTTAAATTATGCATCTTTTATTATAGTTGTGAATATTTCTCAATTTGAGATCACGAGGCTATCACTGTCACCGCATGGGCAGTAATCTGGTGGAGTTGACCACCGGTCCAGCTTAGAACCTGCCCGATTTTCATTTCATTGATTTCAATGGCATAAAAATGGGGGTGGGGGGAAGGTTTCTACAATGGGCAGATTACTGCTCAGATAGTGAAGGTGAGAATTATCCCCTGCAGTTAAGAAATTGGGGATTCTATTAAGTAGTATTTTACATTAGACTTTTATCAGACTGATAAAGGGAATCAAGATATTTATGAATCCATCTGATTTCTTTATGAACAGTTAACAGTTCTTTGTCTGGCCCCAAGGTGCCATAGTAAAGGGCCATAACCAATTTTTATCCCATTGTAGGAACTGCCAATACGGCATAATTCTGAACACTTAGAACATGACACAAAATGTATTTGATAGAATCAATGCAAATATGTCAGCACTCAGGAACCTACATATGCCCTACATTGCATTCTACATAGTATTACATAGTATTTACAGCACTGAAACAGGCCATTCGGCCCAACAGGCCTAATTCTACACAGGAGCCTCCTCCCACCTTTCTTCATCTAACCCCATCAACTGATCCTTCTATTCCTTTCTCCCTCATGTGTTTATCTAGCTTCCCCTTAAATGCAACTATGCTAGTCGTCTCAACTACCCCTTGTGGTAGCGAGTTCCACTCTCTGGGTAAAGAAGTTTCTCCTGAATCCCCTATTGGATTTATGAGTGACCGCTCATTCTGCTGACAGCTCATTCAGAGAGGAAGCGGTTGGTAACTGTGCAACTCACAAAGCCCCAGTGAAACAAATTATATTTACACTTCAATTTCTTCCTCTGCTGGCTTCACTTACTTTACAGGTGTGGGGGTGGGGGTTATAAGTGCCTGTTCTCAGTACTACTCCATCATCTGTGGGAAAGTTCAAAATCCATCTGTAATTTAGCCTGGGGCGAATGATTTTATGTGCATTTAATTGCACAAATTTACTTTGTAATTTAGTGCGGTGATCACAACTCGGTCAGTGTTTTGTACTAAAAATGCTTATTTGTAGCCTTTAGATTCCATGGTACAGAACTAAGTACGTCACTAAGACAAAAATTTTGGTTAAGCCTGAATTAACATATCAATACTGTCTCATACTTCATTTTGATTACAATGACAGGCTGTTCAGTATAGACTCTTTTGACCCTTTGAAATCTAATTAGAATGTCAACCATATATTTAATTGTGGACATACAGCTGATTCAACACTACTCTAATCATTATTGAATATGATGTAGAGTTTTATTGTTAGGGCCAATTCCATGCTCCAGTACTTCCAGTGGCGCTCCAGGTGCACCTCACAGGTTACCATACATTCATTTTAATAGATGGGAAATCATGGGCTGTGCTCTTCCTGCAAATGTCACTCCCCACTAACAGCATTATTTCGGGCCTGTTGGGCAGGTAAGACTTGATAAAATCACTTGATAGAGCTCCTGCACGGACTCAGTACATAAATATAACAGATAATGTGATACTGAGTCATGGTAGACCAGGAAGATCCCAAGTTTCAACCCGGTTTTGTACTGGTTTAGCTGAAACCAGCTGGAGCAATGTTGGAGACATTGAAGCCAAAATCCCGCCACATATGCCGGGATCAAGTCTGCCGCTGCACTTCAACAATAACCCTGCCAGTGTATGTAGGGTTAGAGGGAGGGCATCTAATTAGCCTGGGACTAGTGAGAGTTTATGCTACTACAGGCACACCTCGGGTACCAGTCTAACTGTGGAGACTGCGAAATGCAACTTTGATGACTGGGCGGTGGGGTGGGGGGGGGGGGGAACCGGTCTAAAGATTTTTTTAAACTAACTGACCTCAACTTAGGGGCCATGACATGACCTGGACCACCAATGTCCGCTTCACATCTGCCATCCTTGAAGCCGGTACTCCTCTTCTTTCTGATGAACCACAACGCATCGTATCCCAGGCTAGGGTTGCAGAAACTCCCGGCGTAGGAGTCCTCCGCCCCTGGCGTTGGCCCTGGCCCTGCCCTTCAACATCACTGCCCCATTATGTTTGGTCTCATTGTCCCCCAGGTTGAAGGAAGAGGGGAAATAAGCTTGGGATCTCACTTCTGATCATTATCCAGTGACTCCTGTTGGAAACTGCATGTTTATTAGGATAGGACAAGACTGGGCTTGCTTGTGATGCGTCCCATGATAAAATAGCCTGCAATTACTTACTGCCTAGACTGACATTATGAAGAATGGTACCTTGGGGGAGGTACCGGATGGCTGTTGGCATCTCAGAATTACAACTGTGGCATGAGTCACTGCCTTTGGGAGGAGGGGACAAAACTGGAAAACAAGCCTTGCTGATAATCCTGAGTGAACTCAGAAAATGATTGCTTCAAGTTCAAGCTGCATCAGCACAACAATTCCCATAAGTTTCTGCTGCAGACACTGAGCTATCAAGGGACACTTTCATCTGCACCTGTGTTCCACAAGACTACTATTCTTTACCAGTTTGAACCGGTTTTAATTTTCAAGTGATTTGCTGTATGACTGAAAGAAAAAAAATCTACAGTTTCAACAGCATTAAATGCCACCTAGTTATGAACTGTGCTAGATTCAATAATTTACAAGTTAACAACTGCAATTTATTGTACACTCCAAAGGTGATTTCCTCTCTGTACTAGGTGCAATGAAATAAGAAATGTATTGATAAAGAATTTGTTTACAATTTTGCTACACTTCGTGCACAGAGGAAATCTTCCCTCATGGTTTTGAGTGGAAATTAAAACTTTGGGTCAATTGTTGGAGTATCCTAAATCAATATACATGATGAATATCACTAACTGTGCACCATGGACCTGATTTAACAGGTAATTGACGGGGTGGGGGCAAACAAGAATGAATACATCTTCAGTAAGCTGATACTCCACTTATTCTGATAATATATCAAGTATGTTCTTCCCCATTTAAGTATCCTGCTTTTCTGGATTGCTGTCCAAACACTGTTGAGATTCCCACTCCTAATTTCTGCAGAATATTATCCCTCAAGATGTATTTCTTAAGAGCACGAATCTATTTAGATGTAATTTTAACAGAAAATATTTGAACAGTCTGCATTCTATATTGATGAAAGCCCAATTAGCATGAAACAAAAATAATTAAAATGTGCACAATGACAGGACTTGTATAGGAGGATTTTAAAAATGAGTTAATGTTTTCAGACATCAGGTGTGCATTAGAAGGATATTTTTTACATTTAGCCATCCTTGGTCAGGTAGCTTTAAATTAACCAATAGGGGTTTATATTGTAGCGCAGATGAAGTTGTTAATCCCTGTGGAAATTCTAAATCCCTGCAGGTGTAGGAAATTGTACTGCTCCACACTGAATCACATGCTTAATTGAACCAGCTGACAAAGTGTGTGGAAAGCTACTGCAGCACACGCCTGTTTTTAGAATGCACTTAACAAGCTGTGCCCAAAGCACTACCCTTCTGTAATATCAGCATATTTGAGTTTTGGGCTAAACGCCCTGTAGCGCTGGGCAAATTTGTTCACAAGCTGCAATGTCAGCAGTTAATACACTTATATAATTAGATATTTCTTAAGTTAGGGAAATATGATGGCTAATGGAATATTGGAAGAATTTAACAATTCAATTTTTATTTAGAAATTTGACAGGCTGTATCAACTATTTAATTAGTAAATATTCTATGTGTCCTTCTGAACTAAAGTAGACTATTTCATAGAAAAGTGCAGCCTGTAATCAAAAATGACTTATTTTGGACAATTTTTTAAAAGAGTCAAAAATAATGACTTTTTTTTGTATTTTGGCAATGACAATAAACTTGTTATGCAAACAGAATGCAACATTTATAATGTATTTATAAGCTTTAGGCGTGCTTGCGCCATGAAATCATGCAAAGTTCACTCGAAAAGAGAAACAGAATTGTGGAATTTGTTAGGATGGCACTGCTTCCAATCTTATTTTATATTTAAACCTCCTTGCTGTATCAAAAATAGTTTGCTGTAATTCACCAGAAGTGATTTTTGTACGCAAAGTTTACACTTTCCTTTCAGTTGGTATTTGTGATTGACACACTTGGTAGATAGATGAGCTGAGGCAGCTCTCCAGTAAGTTGTACCAACAATAGTAATATATTGATTTTAGATTTTAAACCTAGCCCAAATATATTAAATCCACTTGCAGTCTGTTCATTAATAACTGACTAAACAGTCATTATACTTCTTATTAATAATTTATGTGAAACTCACATTAATGTTGGCACAGATGATGACATATCTCTCTATAACACTACTGCACTCTGCAATTTCTGTTTGTTTAATAATTAGTCAGAAATGATGAATAAAATAAGTCACTCATTATAAATGTCCTTTCAATATGTTGGCCACACAGTGCATATTTGATCGCTTGTCTTGTAAGTAACTTGACTTATTTAATTATTGTTTTAATGAGTAGTAGCTTGATTATTCATATTGCATACAGAAATAAAGCAAAAATTAAACATAGTTACAAGTATGGCCTTGCTCCTAGCTTTTATACCGTCAGTATAATTTAGATCTCATCTTCATGTATGAAAGAGTATGCAAATTTTTCATCAGGGGACGAATTTAAACCAAACACCCAGTGGAAACCGGGCAAGTAGGCAATTAAAAATAAGCTGGTCACGTAGCTGCTTGGAACTCGAACCCTTTCTGCTGTCACTAATATTAACCTTTAGGGTTCTGCAGGCGGATGAGGCGCCTGCCTAAAGTAGATGGAAACCTTGTGAATTGGGGTCCTATTAGGTCAATAGGTTCCCGATGGCTTTTTTAACCGGTTCCTGAGCGTGGAAGCTGCACAGCTTTCCCGCCAGGGTGAAGCAGGTTGGTAGCTGGTGAGAAGGACGAAGAGGCCCTCCAGGCAAGCCAAAGAATTTCCTTTGCAGGGCCAAGTGGAACAGAAGTACTCTTCCGGGCCCCACAAGAAAAGTCACAGTGACCGTGACGAGTTCACTCAAGGCCAACAGTCTGCTAGGAGGACATGAGTGATAGCAAGGATGTGAGCTAAAGATGGAGAAGGGCAGGAGACCACTGGAATATAAAACAAAAAGACAGAGAGAAACAAAAAAAACAATAAAGCGATAATTGAAAAACAAGGTCCCTCAGAAATAAATGGTGCTTCAGATCTACATTAATGACATGGATATCAAAACCAGATATAGGTTTACTAAATTAGCTAATGACGCTAAAAAAAAGAAAAGGTGTATGGCAAAAGATTTCCCAAAGGGATTTAGATTTACTATATAAATGGGTGGATAATTGGTAAATTAAATTTAATACTGATAAATGTGGGCCCTGAATTTCCACAGCATGCCTGATTTGTCCTTAAAGAGGAGGCAGCCCATCCAGATTTCCTCCCTCTCCCACCCCCCCCTCCCACACACACATTGGTGAGCTGCCAATTACTAGCATGAGTAGTACTGTTAGCTTGCCTTTTCTATGGAAGTGAGTCACATACCTCAAAATGATGTGTTCTTCACGTCATTGGGTTTGGGTGGAGGTAGAGGGTGCCCTGCTCACTTTGCACCTGTTTTGGGTGCTATTTGAAAATCTACCCCAATATTCCTTCAGTAGGTGGATATAGCCTTTGTAGAGTACCAAAATTGCTGACAGCAACAAGTACTCTTTACCACTTGTTCACCCCATATAATCAGATGGCAGAATGTTTGTAACCCTTAAAGAGTAAAAGTGGGTGGTCAACATTACATTAATCTTTCTTACCAGATATTGACTTGAAGGACAATTTTAACCCTGGCAGAATCCAATGGGCGGGCAGTTAAAATCATCCGGCATCCTGCTCTCTTCCGGATGCCTTCCATTTTAACCTGCCCTTCTGAGCAGTCAGGAAGGACACCCACTGGAAACCGGCAAGGTCCTTCTTTAAAAATGCAGACCAGGAATCGATTTTAACCAGTGGCCTGTGTGGGGAAGCGATTGTTGCTTTCCCACCAGGTGAAGCTAGAAGAAAGAAGAGTCCGGGTCAGAAGAGGTCCAAACAGGTAAGTTTTTAAAACTTTTTTAATTTTCCAGGAAGAACAGTGCACCTGCGGACCCCACGAGGAATGTTTAGGCCTCCCTTGCCCCGGCCACCCCTTTTTCCAGACTTCGAGGCCCTCCTAAAACCCCTGCAACTTACCTAAGTGCCAGGGCCTGCTCCTTCTGTCCTTCAACAACAACAACAACAACTTGTATTTATATAGCGCCTTTAACATAGTAAAACGTCCTAAGGTGCTTCACAGGAGTATTAAAAGGCAAAAAATTTGATACTGAGCCAAATAAGGAGAAATTATCAGTCAATTACTAAAACTGCAATTTCATGCTGAACCGAAGGGCTGGATTTTCTCAGCCCCGAGGAGGCGGGTATGGAGGTGGGACTGCCGGGAAAGTTGCAAAATTTGGGGGCGGGTGGCAAACCCACCCCCAACCCGCCTCCGTGCCCTCTTGCCAGAAGGCGGGAAGTCGCCCTGCCCCGGGTCCCGTCTCCTTGGAGGCGGGAAGGGATTAAAGTCTATTAACTGACTGTTAACAGGTAGTTAACAGGCAGAAAATAGGATTATCCCCATTTTTCGTGCTGAAGTGCGGGCTTCCCAACCTGGGGGAACCCCACCGGGGTGTAGGAGGGCGGCGGGGGTCAGAGGGGTCTGAAAGTGCAATGTAGAGGTGAGTGGTGGGTGCAAGTGTGGAGTGGTAAGTATGTGAGGTGAGCGTAAAGTGTTAGAAAATGTTAACTTACCTTTGTTTCTACCTACAGCCTTCAGCCGCTGTGGAGCCGTAGTTCCCGACATCTCCATTGTAGAGATCACAGACTGGCTGTTGCATCCTCCGATCCAACAGCCAGCTGATTTCTGCGAAGTAGAAAGGTTTGATGAGTCCTGAACACAAGGACTCATCAAACTACACAGAATGTCAGTGTTTGACAGCTTCACAGAGCTGTCAAGCGATGACATTTCTGCTTTCAAAAGATCTTGACAGATGACACATCATACGTTGACGTGCTCTGTCACTGACTTCCCCCTAATTGGCCTGCTGAGCCCGCCGGGTGGGCTTTACAAGGTCAATCAGGGGAAATTCCCACTGGTTGGCCAGAAGCTGATGGAGGTGGGACTGAGACCCGGCAAGCAGCAGTCCCACCTCTAAAAGCTTCCCATTCAGAAATCCAGCCCCTAAGCTTAAGAGCATGAAAAGTTAGTTGATTTGCTCTAAATCTAAATTGGTGACCAGGTAGCAGATTGATGATTGAGGTATTAGAATAGATTCTAATTCATTGTGGTTTTGATGAATTTTAGCTGGATTATACTGTAGGCAGGAAATAAAGGCTCACCAGAAAGGTTATGACATTTACCACAGCAATTATTTTCCACTGCCAGCTGTAGCACCTCTATTTAAATATGTACATTTTTATATTACTGCATAACGTTTCATTCACTTCTAAAAGTTGCTATTAAAGTTGTCAGTTATTAGCATACTCTCTCAGGTAATTTTACAAATAAAAATCAGTAAAGAAATCTGTGATGCAATCTGTTCATGCTTTTATTTAAGGACGTTAATTTTCATTTGTCCACCACCCCATTTACGCTGATAATTGGGGCAGTCGCAGACGAAAATTAAAAAAAAAAACAATTTCCTGCCTATTGACTGCCTGAAGCCCACCCAACTCAATTTTTGACCTGGCCTCAAAATAGGCGGCCATTGTTCACACCTGAAACAAGGGAGCCTTATTTCAATCTGTAAATCAGAGTCCGAAGCCAGTTGTAAGACTCAGATGCCATTTTAATGTGCATCATGCACGCTCTGTCCAGTAGTATTGAGTGCTGAGCGACCTAACCAATGGTCCTTAAACAGACTGCTGGAAGACCCTTTTGAAACAGGTAGCTCAAACGTTTCTTCAAAGATTGTCAGGGAGGACATAAATGTGCTTTATTTTCTCCTCATTCCCCCAATCTCTCTTTGCCACAAATGAACTATATTTGTAACAGTAGGTGAACAATGTTTTGCCAGGCTTCCGTCAAGCCTGCTTGAAGCCTCTCTGCTGAAAGGTGACTAACAGTCAACTCTCCCTTTGATGTTCCTTGTGTATAGTGCCTGTCTTCCGCTCAGCCCCACCGCATAGCACTGAAGCTGAATGTGGAGCTCTGTGCACTGGGGAATCAAACCTGCATCCCGTAACTATCCTGGCTTTGCATGTTGGCATGCACTATGTTACCAAGCATGTGTTAGTTTAAATTAAGATGTAATCCACTAATTTCATATCATTTTACTTTAGTAGCAAAGAAAAATGACTTCCAGGAGCCCATTTCACTTTTAAAAATCTTCCCCAATTTCTTTTTATCAAATAGTTTTTAAAGATTTTTCATTATTTTAGCAGGGTAATGATTGAAGCCCATTTTTGTTTTATTTTTTCTGTGACATATTAGGCGCAGGAAGTGCAATGGGTGAAACATGTACACAGAACTAAAGACAAAATTAAACTGCCTGCTCAGATTAAGTTATCCATTTCAAAATAAACATGAAATAATAAAAATGCTCTTATTTAGATCAAAGACAACAACAAAAAAACACAGGAAAGAATATTCAGAGATTTTGAATAAAAATAGATCAGGTTGTTCATGTCTAAATAGCACATTGCAGCAAGTACTGAGTACAATAGCATATCTTCACAATCAATAAAACATAATAAGGTTAGAATTTATGATCTAATGTAGATTACTAAACCTTCTGTAACTTTCCAAGAAAGGCTTCGAAAGCATTTGCAGTAAACCTCCTGCAACAATGATCAATTCAAAAGCCTAAAGGAATACACTGCAATATTTCAGGAATAAAGGGTCAACTGACCTTATTTTTCACATAATAACGAATGGAAATCAAGATGGTGATAGATAGCATGCCATTTTGATTCAGCTTGTTCCCTGTAATCTAAATTAGTTAATTTAACAGATGGAAATAGCCAATCAGGACACACTTGTAATCATGCTTGTTTTATACTTCTCCAGCATGCCAGTTGTCAGTTGAAGGGCATAAATCAGGAACAATCATATATCTTGCTTTGTAATGTACAAGCCTTGGTACAAATGCAGCAAAGAACTTATAAAGCCCGTTTTAAGGATTATGGTATTGAGGCACTCATAATCTGTGCTGTGAGCGGTATGCCTCTATGGCCTATGCATTCCCTGGCTATCCTTTCCTTGAGCTTCTGCTGCACTTGGAAAACCTGTCAATGACAGCAGCCATGCTGATGGAATGAAAATTATATAGCATTATTCTCTTCTGTCAGTGCTCTGTGAGCCGTTGAAATCTTCCCCTCCATTCACAAAGTTACTCACAGATATAACTAAGTAATGAGACCAATCTTTGTATTTATCCAACCATGAGCAAAACTGTCTCGATTGCCTTTTAACAAATCCATAATGAATAATTTTTCAGGGGCTAATTATTGCAAACACATCTTAGCATAGGAGCAAGATTCTGAATAGAATAAACAACAGACAAGAAAGGCATTACGATTAACTACCACAAAAGCAAAATACTGCGAATGCTGGAAATCTGAAATTAAAACAGAAAATGCTGGAAATACTCAGCAGGTCAGGCAGCATCTGTGGAGAGAGAAACACAGTTAATGGGCTGGATTTTCCGACCCCCACGGGTGCGTACGAGGTGTGTACGCACCCATAGGGTCCTCGCAAGTGCTGGTTTCAGGCATGCGAAGTGCATGAGCTAAAACCCGGCACTTGAGATCTGTCAAGAATCCTCTTGACAGATCCTCCGCCTGCCCAAGAAAAGGGCCTCCGCGGGCAGGGAGTTCCGCTTTCTGCACAACCTCCGCCCACTGAAAACCTTTAAAAATCTTACGCCTGGTAAAAGCATATGTAAGGCCTGCTTTTTCAGCATAAGAATTTAAAAAAATAAAAAATTTTCACTCATTTATAATTTTAAAATACTTTTAAAAAAGGTGTTTATTTTTAGCCCTGTAAAAAGCTTTAAATTAAATTTTTGTTTAAAATATTTAATGTAATTTTAACTAATTTTAAATAGGTGATGTAAAAAAAAATTATTTAATGTTTAACTGTTTTTTAAGTGATCCCCATTCATACTTTTGACAGATCTGTCCGTAGAAACCTGTCAATAGTGTGCAGGGGGATTCCCTTCTTTGATTGGTTCCCCATGGCCCACGTGATCCCAGGGGCACTTGCGAACTGCATGCGCCCCTGGGATACCTGGGCCTCTGCACATTTCGTAGAGCAGTGGCCCAGGATCGGATGTCTCGGGACCTACGGAGCCAGCTGGTAAGTGCGTAGATTTTTTCCGATCACAGGCATCCGCACACAGGAAGCCTCCGATCGGAAATTCAGGGCCAACATTTCAGGTCGATGACGTTTCATCAACTACCAGTTTTTCTCACCTATTTACTCACATTTACATTTTTGTTAAACTTTATTTACAAAGGAAAATACACCTAAAAGTGTATCAATTAACAATAACATTACTTTAAAAATCTTTCTACTAAGCATAAGTGAGTAGGAGGGACCTGAAAACCTTTGACATCGATACCACAAGTTAGGAAGATGTAACTAACAACAGGCCACACTGGACAGTTGAATGGCATCAGGGAGCCAAAGGGATTCAAGAGTGGTGGCTGAGAGAGGAAAGAGAAGAGAGCAAAGAGGAAAGCGTATCAGGCTTCAAAAGTTAATACTGTGCGGGATTCCTCATTTGGCCCTGTTATTACGCCTGCACCATCTGTGGCAAGAACTGTTGCTTGAGCTACTTCAGCCAGTTGTGATGTTGCAGCATGGCACTTACACCATTGTCTTTAGAAATGGATGGTTGCCATATCCTATCAAGTGAGCAGGAGCAAGTGGAGGTGGTAAGGAAGGCCTGTGAAGGAATAAGCTATATTCAGAAAAATACACCATTCTATGAAATAATTCTGGCCTTTGTAACATGACAAACTGGGCTTGAAAATCTAAAAACCTAACAATGGAGAAGCTGTAAACAGCATACAGGCTATTGAGATAAGATAAGTTGTTGACACTGAATCAATAGCCTTATTGAAACAGGAGGTTGGAGGTTCCTGAAAGTCTGAAGCTTTGGAAAAAAGACAATGGTACACCCTGTTAAGGTGTTCTAAAGTACATTTCATAAACAGACACATAAAAGAAGAAACATATGCCTTCGTAAAAATGACATCAAGTGAAAGAAACACCTGCCGTCAAATCGTTTTTATGTTAAACTTAGAACACCTATGGACAGGAGACACGATTCTGTGTTGCAACCAGCTGAGGTGACTTAAGAATTGCATAGATCACCCTGGTTGAGGTTGTTTTAATTTACACGTCGTAAAAAGACACAAACAGAAGACTTTGGTAAGAATGAAATCAAATAGATGCACCTGCTCCACATCATTTTTATGATAAGCTTCGAACACCTAAAGGTAGAGACACGATTCTTAATGTTACCAGCTGAACTGACTGTAAGAATAGCAGAAGTCAGCAGAAAAATGACTAGAGATAATTAGCTTACATCAGCAGAAAACTTCATAAGAACATAAGAACATAAGAAATAGGAGCAGGAGTAGGCCAATCGGCCCTTCGAGCCTGCTCCGCCATTCAATAAGATCATGGCTGATCTGATCCTAACCGCCAATCTACTATCTATCACAGAACCATCTCCTGCATCTAACAGAATTGCACACACGAAATAGGAGCAGAATCAGGCTACACGGTCCCTGGGCCCGCTCCACTACCCACAGGGCCATGACCGATCCGAACCTAGACTCATGTCCAAATTCCTGCCCGCTCCCCGTAACCCTTAATGCCCTTTACTTCTAGGAAACTGTCTATTTCTGTTTTAAATTTATTTAATGATGTAGCTTCTACAGCTTTTTGTGGCAGCATATTCCATGGACCTACCACCCTCTGAGTGAAGTAGTTCCTCCTCATCTCAGTTTTGAAAGAGCAGCCCCTTATTCTAAGACTATGTCCCCTAGTTCTAGTCTCACCCGTCATCGGGAACATCCTCCCCGCATCCACCCGATCCAACCCCTTCACAATCTTATATGTTTCAATAAGATCGCCTCTCATTCTTCTGAACTCCAATGAGTAGAGTCCCAATCTACCCAACCTCTCCTCATATGACCACCCCCTCATCCCCGGGATTAACCGAGTGAACCTTTTTTGCACTGCCTCGAGAGCAAGGATGTCTTTCCTTAAGTAAGGACACCAAAACTGTATGCAGTATTCCAGGTGCGGTCTCACCAATACCTTGTACAACTGAAGCAATACCTCCCTATTTTTATATTCTATCCCCCTAGCAATGAAAGCCAACATTCCATTTGCCTTCTTAATCACTTGCTGCACCTGCATACTAACCTTTTGAGTTTCGTGCACCAGGACCCCCAGATCCCTTTGCACTTCAGTACTCTCCAGTTTCTTGCCATTAAGATAATAAATTGCTCTAGGATTTTTCCTGCCAAAGGACATACCACTGAAAAAGGATATAATATTGAACTTTCAAATGGGATGATAGATTCGCTGTAAAGGGGCAAAGCGATTCTTGGCTTCAGAGCTAGCTCTGTAAGTCTTCAACTTTTGTATCTCAGGGATCAACGGTATTGTATTTGGTTTTAGTGGATATCCTGGAATAAGACTAAGAAATGTAAAAATGTAACAAAGTTAAGATTTGAGAATAAGGATCTCTGATAATAGAATTGTAAGATTTCTGTTTTTGGAACTGTTAATGTTGCGATTAAATCACCAACTATAAATTATATGTCGATTCTTTAATAAATCTATATATTTTTAGAATTATCTCACATAATACTTCTGTATCAAACTCGCGAACTCAATCTCTGTACGCTCTTTGGTGAGGAGTTGCAGAATTCTGGGGGAGTTTTCTGGACCCTCATAATATCCGGAACGTTACAGTCTAGCTAAACTTATTGAAAGTGCTATCTGGAGGACGGTAACATCTTCAGGTTGTTCCTTTCCTTTGGGGAGAGATAGTCTGGACCTTTAGACCCAATTAAGCGTCTTTAGGATTTGGCTACCTCAAACTTTAGTTGAAAGTGAACGTCTGGGGAATACGCCTGATCCGAGGTAGCCCTAAAGGGGCTAGGACTAGTAATTATCCCTTCAGGCCAAGGGAAGAGCTAACCGGAGGATCAGCTTGCAACCTAACTCAGCTGAAGAGAACAGAGATGCAGACTTCAGGGGCCCAGCATACAAAATGAAGATGATTTCTGTACACAGGTAATTGCTGAATGGATTGGACTGTATGCCAGGGAGCTTCTAAAACATGCTGTATAGTATGGTGAAATCCACTACCAACTGTAATGGGTTCTCATACATGACATCACCACTCCGCAGTCAACCATGGAGCGTGGACTCACCTTGATGGCAACTGCAACTGAGACCCCTTTCAGATGTATATGGCACCAGTAGTAGCATCTCTCAGGGATGCTCATACTGGAGCTATGCAAGCTCTAAGCTCAACCATTTCTTCTGCCTGCAGGAGCAAATGGATAGCGGCTTCACTGATTTTCTGGAGTCTGTAGTTGTGCTGAGTCACATCCCAGTAGCAGGGGCAACTGTGCAATGGGAATGGAACATGATGCCATCTCTCATGATAACAACACTTCTGTACCCTTGCAACTCCCGAACCAGTACGTGCCCTGGTGCCAAAAAGCCAGCTGGGCCAGATTGCCCTGTCAGATGCCAAGTTGTTGCAGTCTGCAACTGGGCCCTCTCAGACCCAAGCTCTTAGAGATCGTGAACCACGGGCATCTAATTAACCCTTGAATGAGCCACAGTAGCCTCCCTCCGCCCAGGTTACAGCCACTGGAGTATGACCTTGTAGAAGCATTGGGGTAGGTAAAACAGCATTTCAAAATAGGCACTAGATGCTCACACTAAGTAAGGAACAGTTTATTGGCCTTTATGTAAGACAGGAGAGCTTTCTGTAGCCAATTAAACCTCATTGCTGTTCCTGCAGTAGTTGGTGATCTTGCAATGTTAGGTGATATGAATATCAATTTTGGTATTGTGCAGATGCTGTTGATTGTAGGGTGGAAAGACATGACTGTTAATACAAGTGAGCACAGATTGCTCGGCTGAAATTCTCTTCAATGAGTTGCTGCTGAACAGCTCTGGCTGCAAGCAATGTTGAATCCCTCTCTCTTCCTCACCATCCTCTATGTCATCAGTGTCCTTTCCCTCATAATGCTGAAGGCCCTCCTCCAATGGTGACTTCATGCACTGTCCCCGGTGCAGAGCATAGTAATGCAACATAATCAAACCACACTCTTTGTAGGCTGTATTGCAGGAAGTTACCAGACCTATCCAGGCATCTGATTCGTTGTTTGAAAGCTCCAAGTGCTTGATGAGGGCTCTTGTTGACCCATGGATCTGATTGTAGCGGAATTCTGCAGCCAAGTGTGGATGACTAAGAGGATTCATAAGCCAATAATGCAGGAGATAGCGCTTATCTCCAAGCAGCTATCGTTAACTTGCTGTGCAGGGACAAAAGTTACGGGATGGACGATTGACACAGTAAAAAAGTGTCATAGCGGGTTCCAGGAAAGCAGGCACAGACCTGCATGATGTGCTGCTGGTCATCACACACCAACTGAGCATTAATGTAATGGAAGCCTTTGCAATTCACGAAGACAGTCGCATTATGTGAAGGAGCCTGTAGGGCGACATGAGTGCAGTCAATGATGCCCGGCCTGGACTTGGCAGAATCCTGCAATCTGTGTGATCCCCAGAGGCCTATCCTGCTGCTTCAGGATGTCCATGGAGCAAGTGATGAATATGTTTGCTCTGGCACTGTTTAATGTAAGCAGTGATGTTGCTGATATTAGAAGGGAAATTAGAAGGGAGATATAAAGAATTAGGGAGTAGGAGATAAGGAGAGATACAGTTACATGAAGAGTTAGACACATACATTTTTGTCCGTAAATAATGGGGAATCAATTTGATTTTTTTTTTAAACTAAACACTAAAAATAAAGATTTATTGGTGATTTGTTATGGTTAGTTTTGTTCTGCATTTATTTTAATGCAACAATTTATTTTCAGTGATGGAGTATCTTTGTTCAGTGATAAGGGGTCATATGAGCATTCAATATTGGTTGCCATGTTGATGAACTGAACGTTCGCAGATTCCTCTGTACCTAAGTGTACTTTGGGACTGAAACCACAAGTTCAAAGGAAGTTATGCCTTACAACTTATTAAATCTTGTGCTGAGCACAAGACAGCAGCTTGATTTTTTTTAACTCAAGGGAAAGTAGTTCCAAACAGATTTGTTATCTTGCATATGTGCACAAAACAAATATAAGCACAAGCACTTCAGAATGAAATGAACAGCTTTACCAAGCCTGACATTTCACTTGGACACAGAAACCTGTCAATTTGGGGATATTTTGTCAACTTTTGTTTCTTTTGGTTTCACAAAATATCACCTGACAACAAAATTGTACAGAAGAGCAGAGATAGCTTTATATCATTTGAAAGTTTGCACATTATCACTGTACAGTAAATGAGTTTACTAAAGAGATTTAAGCTGTCTGGTGAAAGTGGGAGTCAGTGTACATATCTGTCCCACATTTGTGTTCACATGAACTGTGCAACTTCAGTTCACCTCAACTAATCATTGTAGCACAGAAGCTAATGTGGAGCAGTATGTACATCAGGTCTCGAAAATATGTTGATGTAAAAGCTGTAGTAATGATATCCATTCCATATTACTGCAAAAGGACTTTTGAAACTGATCAGGTGCTTGGCTTCAACTTATTTGCCCTTTTTCTCAATGCTTCATTAAAATCAGTTTTTACTGATTTCCACTGACAAATTTGTGGATTTATTTTGGGTGTTGAGTGAGTAAAAGCTGTTTTTCTTACAATTTAAGGAAGCATCTCATTGTTTTCTTACCAAAAATCAGGTCCAGAGATGCACACATTGCATCCATGACATCAGTAAGCACAATGTATGTTTTACATGCTGTGCTAACTTCACAGATGCATTGCATGTGCATTTCTGGATCCAATTTTCAGCAGGAAAAGACAGCAGTGCACTAAGGGCTAGATTTTCCCTGCGGAGGCGGTGGGCGGCGGGAGAGTTGGTTGGCGGTTTCCGGAGCCGCTCCCATCTGCAGCCGCTAGTTGAAAAAGATTTTCCGTAGATTGGCCTTGTTAAGCCCGCCCTGCGGGGTTCCTTGCCAATTAACAGGAAGCGGGTCTGATTATGTCATTTAATGACCACGGCCACATTGATTTTGACAGTTATGCTGTCAGTGTTCTGCAGCATTGAGGTGCTGCAAACACTGACAAGCACTGCACAAAGGTGCATGGCTGCACCCAGGCTCTCCCATGACTCCCTCCATATGCTTATGGAGGGAGTGACAGCACGCAGGGAAATTCTTTTCCCTTCCCATGGGTGGAAGAGACCTCCCCAGGAGATCAACGCAGCCTGGTCACAAGCAGGGATGTCGTCAGGAGTGCCTGGCTGCAGTGGTGCCAACCTTTCAATGATCTCAGTAGATCACGAAACATTACTGCAATGCCACACTCAAACTCATCCTGCTGTGCCACTCATTGCATCCCCATCACTCTGCCTTCCATACCCTACTCCTGCACATCCTTACTCACACCAACTTACCTTGCACCTCCACCCATCTCTCTCTATCTACATTATCACTTCCCCATCTCACTAGCTACCCTTCACACTCACCCTCATCCTACTGCAAGCATACCAACTAACAACACACAAGGGTAGGCACTTGAGAGGTTTAGCCAATATTCATGTGAAGTTTCTGGTAATGTGTTGTCATACAGTGAAATCTATATTTTCAACACTTCACCTTATTGGACAGATCTGTGCGCACCTTGAGAAGTTTCTTACTGAGTTCCAGTGAATGTTGAGACATAACTTCCCCCCCCACCCCTCTTCTATAGTGATGAGTGTGAAAGGAATGGCTTCGACGTTATAGGGATGCTTTATGGTGCTGGTGTGGGGGATGGTGTCAACCTGGCGCATTATGTGGCAGCCAGGGTGTACAGCATCAAGTGAATTAAATCTGGCCATGGTGATGCCATCGCTGGCCTCCCGGGCAGCAATGTTGTCAGGTGTTGATGCCCTGTGTCCTGTGCAGCATCAGGTGATGGCGGAGAAGGTTGGTGATGTTGGTGTGCCTGGTGATGTTGGTGTTGGGGCTGATCATGGAAGGATTCAGAGGACCAAGGTGTGATTTTTTTCAAGGGCTGGAATAGATGGCAGCTGCAATTGAGATGACAGAAGCTATCTGTCAATGGTGAGACAGCTTGTTCCAATGAGATGGCACTGGATATACAGTTGGCTCTAAACAATTGCAAGCTAAAGAAATCTCTATATGTCTTACAAATGCAGTAACCAACAGTTTCTGAGCTCTGAAACTGAACAGCTGCAACATGGTATCCTTTATACCACTTCTGCAGCTCTCAGGTTATCAGATAAATCAAAGCAGACTCAACTCACGACAGGGTGAGCTGGCGTGTTCCCTGAGCAGCGGGTAACCCGTGGGGGAGCACGTAAAATTACAAGGTAGGCTCAAAATAGCATTAAATTGGCTGTTAACAAGCCAGTTAATATTCTAAATTGTCTCACCCGCCGCTTGGTGTCGGGTCAGTTCTGCACAGACAGACCCGACACCTGGGAGAGTCGCGTGGAGGCGGGTTGACAGCGAGTTTCCTACTCGCTGTCAATCTTTGCTATTTTGACAGCGGACCCGCCTCCAAACCTGCACTCTGTGTGCCGGCAAAATCCAGCCCTCAGAGTCCCCGGAAGATATAAATCAAAGCTTGACTCAGGTTGTACATCAAGGCACTGTACTAAAAGCAATATGGCAACTGTTCCCCTCTGTATAATCTTCAACAATTTTTGTTATCTCACCATCATAGTGGCAGGCAAGTATCTGGAGCCACAACAATAACCACAAGTTCTTCAATTTTATATTTCATTAAAAAAACTATCTAGGAATTAAATGAGAGTGTTATGATAACATAGAAACATAGAAACATAGAATCTAGGAGCAGGAGTAGGCCATTCGACCCGTCGAGCCTGCTCCACCATTCAATACGATCATGGCTGATCATCCAAATCCAGTACCCTGTCCCTGCTTTAATCCCCACAGTACACATATCCCACCCTACCCCCGTAACCTCATGTATTTAATTCCACCTAACATATCCCATCCTATCCCCATAACCCCACATATTTAATCCCCCCCTAACACTAAGGGTCAATTTATCATAGCCAAATCAACCTAACCCGCACATTTTTGGACTGTGGGAGGAAACCGGAGCACCCGGAGGAAACCCACGCAGACACGGGGAGAATGTGCAAACAAAATAAGCCCCATAAAAGTAGTGTTAATGAACTGTGTAAATAATTATGGTTGTCATTTAGTTCGACTGCACCTTTTTAAGCCCCTTTCTTGTTTTCCTAAATTTTAGAGATGTTCAAAACAAGAACTGTTTTATACTGAATTTCTCTGAATTTACCTGAGTTTTTTGGGGTCCAAAAATTTCCACTAATTTTCTATTTTTTTGCTCTAAAAATAACCTGATAAAATTCTGGGTTTTGAAATTGGCAATAACTAATTTTAAAGATTCTTAGCAATGTATGAACTGTGATACGACTTCCAAAAGTAGCAATATGCTGACATATCTTAATTAAAAAGTTTGGTTTTATTTTATTAATCATGTGTTTCACCCTTCTTCATAGAAATTAAAATATGTTCTCAGCTCAATTAAGAGATGTATTCCTGTTGAACACATATGTTAAGAGCTCTGTTGGTTTCTACCAAAATATTTGGGGATTAGGCCAAAACAACCTTCATTTTTACAGGCCTTAAGCAATTTCTGTTGCTTTCTCATGCTCAGCAAGGTAAATGATGGTAGTGTTGGTGAATGGAACTCTTTGCATTTCAGATGCCCAGGGTTAAATTTTCATCTTCATTGCTTTTGTGTGGTAATCTGGCAGAGCAGATTGCTGACCCGTTATAGAACCTGTCCGATTCCATCCAATTTTCGTTTCATTGAATTTAATGGAATGAAAATAGGATTGGTTCTATAATCTGTTCCACATGTTTATAGCCCAGAAGGTCGAGACGAAAATCCCCTCCCTCCCAGTGTCAGTATCAAGCACTCCCAGGTCAGGTATAGCAGGGGTTCTCAACCTTTTTGCTTCTGAGGCCCCCATTGTGTGTTACAAAAATTCCACGGACCCCTGCAACATAACATTTTTTCTGTATAAAAATTAGTTATACAATTAAACCTATATATTTATTATTATTTTTATTTTACTTGTGATTAATTAGGAAGAGAAATTCCAATCATATATTAACCGCACCCGCTTTAATCAATAACTGGAAATTAGATGCAATTTTATTTTTCCACTATGGTCAAGTCAGAGACAAACTAACAGAGGATCTGACCTGAAGCAGGCCCTAAACCCCAGCATTACTGGAACCCACCGGAGTGAGTGGGTGTAAAGAGGACGCTCTCCTTTGGTGACTCTATTGTTACTGCTGGTTATTTTTTATTAGCTGGCTGCTGCTCCTTACCGAATGAATTGAGGAAATCTGCTATCTTTTTGATGCTGCTGGTGATAACCTCAATGTACTCCCTGTTGGCCCAATCCTGGTGTATATCTCTCTGCACTGGATCGCACTGCCCCGCCATGCCTGAAGCACAACGACGTGTCCCAACCCGACCCCACCTGTAATCGCTGCGTTGATGGGCATCGCCCTTCCAATGCGCCGAATAAACCGAACAACCAGATTGGCCACATCTAATCCAGAAGTGTGAGTTAGGCAAAGATTATTGGTCAGGAAGGTGGCAGATTGAGATGACGGATGAAACAAGAGTTTCTATTGGTTGAACGTGAAGGAAGGCTCAGACCTTGGAGCAAAAGAAGAAGCTGATTGGTTAACTGATTGACACGAGGTTACATTTGAATTTCGATTGGTTTCATTGAAGAAGCAATGAGAAATATGATTGGTTTAACTTGGGTTAGCGCTATTTTGGCGGACCCCTTGAAACCTTCTCAGGGGGCCGTGGACTCCTATGGGGCTGCAGACCCTCGGTTGAGAACCCGAGTATAGCACAGCTAGATGCAGAATACAGCTTCCTCTACTTTGTCCCTACAGCAAGCCTTAGTCTCAACTTTAACTTCAGAAGTACATCTCCCACTGCACCAGGGTGACATTTCCCCTCCCACCCAACACCCCCACATTTCTCACATGAACCAGAAGCTACGCTGAGTGAGATTGCCAATTAGAGACAATTTTGTGCTGTTGGTTCATGCCCACTATGAACTGGATTGAGATTTCCCAAACTCATTTCACATAAGGCCCTTATGGCCACCAAACACGGAGGACTTTTGTTCCATCAGGCTGGACTGGATTTAAACACAGGCTCCAAAGGTGAAAGACCAGTGTCTAACCCACTGTACCAAGCAGTTTTTCAACCTTCTATAATTTCAAGAGCTACAAGTCCATGTAGAATGGAAAGAGATGCATGCCTTGTACTACTGATTCGCTAACCTATTATTCTTTTATACACACAACCAAAAACAGAAAAGGTATGGGATCATGGCAGTGATAGGTTTATTTAGCATGAACACAAATTTCTAACTAAACAAACTTATCACCTTACCAGATTTCTGGAAATTTATAAATATCAGCAATTCATAAGGAATTGCTAGTGATATTTTAGATCATTACAGAACTATTTGCAACACTGCACAACAAACCAAATGATATTTCAATGTAGACCAATCACGATCGGCTCTCTTTTTCCATTTACATTGTGTTTACGTTATGCACACAGGATTGTAACCAGAAACAGACACATGGAAGGCACTCTGGCCTATCTGCTCTTCTCCTCCACTTCAAATGTTTTATAATAATTTGTTAGTGCCATTAGGAATTCAGGTTATTTGAAATGCAGCAAAGGAACACTGTGGATAGGCAGGCTAGATGGACCGATGGACCTGCCTGAAACTGTTACTATGTAACTATGTTATTATGTTACTATATAATTAAATGTATCTTTTGCAATCAGAAAATCATGCCTCTGTGTTAATTCTACAATTAACTCGACAGCACTTTACTACAAGCATCCACTAAAAGCTGTCAAGAATGCACATTAACCATTACTAGTGTAGGTTTTACATAACATAGGCTGCCAAATGGAATATAGGTTATGGTGGAGGATCACCTTGAAGTGTGCAGAATAAAATGCAATAATAGCCATTCACCTCCACAACATCCTCCAGGCAGTCAGACCACAGACTCCCTCACTGAATGAATGCATTTCTGCAGCTCAATAACAACAACTTGCATTTATATAGCACCTTTAATGTAGTAAAACGTCCTAAGCAGTTTTTCAACCTTCTATAATGTCAAGAGTCCAACAACATGGATCTATCTAGAACAGAGATGCATGCTTTGTAGGAGTGACTCGCTAACCTATTATTCTTTCATACACATCACATCATGGCAGGTTATATTCCAGCAAGAAACACCTTTTTGTGAATATGAGAAGTGCTATCCAGCAACCTGTCTGACAATTGTCAAAACTCTTTATATATATGATTTGCAGGTTGAAATGCCAGCCATTCAGCCAGTTAGCAATACTGCATTTTTTCATGTACTTATTCTATGCTCCAATTTTATACTAATTTAAAAAAATAAGTATTTAATAGTACATGATTAATCAATCCTTTAATAAATAAAATACATGAAATATCCAGTGAAATGGCTCAGTGGGTAAAATCACCACCCAAAGTGGTACTGAGTCATACAGAGCAGGAAGGTGTAATGTTCAGTCCCCATGTGTTAGACGGTTGGCATATCTCTTTGCCAAAGCTGCTTACATGACATGCTAGATTAAGCAGTTGGTAATGAGGAAGCCTGGTTTGCAGGATTGGACTCAGCTGTCCAGGGAATCAAGGATACTGTTACTTTGCGAGTTGTCCTGCATAAGGCTATGCTGAATGGAGCTATCCATCATAGGTATCTCAGGAATCTCTGAGACTTGGAATGGCAGGTGCTAGAAACTTTACCTGGAGCCTATTTATGCAAATACATGTTTTTATATGTCTATCTTGATTGGGTTGCAGAAAAGCAGGCAGTTGCTGCTGAAGCTCCTCACCTTCAACTGCTATAACTACTATTTGATGGGGTTTGGTGTGTATCCATGCTGTCATTAAGAGGATTATGGCAATGCATGCAAACATTTTATAGTACCTGCTTTCCCCCCCCCCACCCCCCACCCCACAAAGCAAGGACTCAGAATCATACTTCTCAGTTGCTTGATGACCAAATAATGACTATCCTCCTTGGGGTGAGTCAACCTAGCTCCAGGATGACATATGTAGAGATGGGAAAATTGGAGCTGAGTCAACCCTTTGTGGCAGAATCAGTAATCGGTTACCTCAGCTAGACAAGTTCACCATACTCCAGGGTGCTCTTGATGATTGACTAGCCATTGGAGGCTTTTATTCTTTTCATTCAGTTCTATACAACCATGCAAGTCAAATGCATAACATGTAGGGTAGTACTAGCTAGACAGCAGCAAAATGATTACTAGCACTCCGTCCACTGTTTTAGCTCGCTCAATTCCATGAGTACTCCTACACAAACTTCTGGGTCCCTAAATCTTGGGTTTGGCAACCTTTGCCTAAATTATCTGCACTTTGATAATTGGGATCAGAGTATACACTTAATATTAGGCAATATTACTTATGTGGATCGCTCATTTAAAAGGTTTGCAATGCACTTAGGAATACTGATGGGTTGCTGCACCTGTCAGATGCCCATCTGACCAGAATAAAAAGATAAATTCCTGATCAGTGCTCAGGTAGCTGATCTGAGGCATGCTGGCAGTAAGGACCCTAAAAAATGCCACACTGACCCAAGACCAAGGAGGGGAAAACGTCAGCCTAGAGTTATCACTCTTCATTGCTACTCAGTGACCACTGCTGGCAAATGTGTGTGTGCAGTCACTGGGTGAAACCACAATCCCTGCCCCCACACCCCAAAAGCTGAATAGCCTGCTGATGTTCATTGTCTAGGCTCACGTATGAAGAATGGCCACTTGAGTGAGGCAAAGGCCTATTGATAACAATGGAAAGATACATTAGCCGGAGTCAGCACCTTCAGCAAAGGATTGGAGAAAGCAAAAAATATTCTATTCAAACATTTTACAGCATTGTATAGAATTTTGCACAGTTTTTCTCAAAGTTCTGGAGGAAGTATCTATATTCCAATACAGGTCTTATAGATTGTTTATATAAACTAATGGTATTCTGTAGGAATGTTTCAAAAAGTTTCAGGTTTAAGATAAATTGCCAGTGTATAATTTACTTCAACAGAAAAGGTAAAAACCAGTAGAGTATTTAAACAGATATGACATGAGAAAGTAAAAGTACATTAATTGTGTGAAAATGAAAACCTTCCAATAAATAAACTATATTAACAAAAATGTTTTCTAAAAAGTTTGATTTGTGGAAATAACAGAAATACTCTACTTAAGTCTAAATACAGAGGTTAGGAGAAAAAAAATCCTTTTTTAATAGGAGACTGCTCATCTTATTTTTGAAGCGTGTTGGTGACTCATTTCTTGTTCACTTTAACATCTGTTTGTTCATTGTTGTCCTGTATGTCTTCAAAAAAAATAGGAGTTACAGGGGCAATGTTTTAAGGTTTTCTATCACATTTAGATCCATTTCTACTATACTTTAGAACTGACCATTCAGTTTTTATTCCCTGAGCACAGGGCCTATGCATTGATTTCGAATGATTGATTGTCTATAAAAAGTGGTGCAGTGTTTTTTTAAAGAATGCAATGTTTTCAAATTGCCCTCACATCACTTTTTATGCTAGTAACTTCTACGAAATAGTTAAAATTAATTTTTATCATGCTTGTAACCTCTAGATTTGTCAGTGTGGAAAATGCATAATAATACACTGAGCACAAAACCTCGTAATGGGTTCCTTAAAACTATAATTTGCATGCCATCCAATTTCTTTGTAGTCACTACTCACACAAATAAAAAAAAAATCAAATGCTTATAAACCTTTAAGCTACTCCACTTAATGTATTTGATGCAGGCTGAACTTTACACAACCAGAAAAGCAACTGCCAAGCTTGTAGCATTACTTCTGTCTGGATGATGTGGATTTAGTGGAGGTGATTTTCACTTTGGCTGATAATGTAAAATGGGTGATATCGGATCAGCCATCCATTATACATCTCTCCTGATTTTCAGAATGAAAATTAAGAGAGATGTATAATGGGCAGCTGATCCAATATCACCTATTTTCCACTATCGCCCAAAGTCAATATTGCCCCACTGTGCTTTTTTTTTGCTGATCACTTAAACTAAGGTTTGATTAAAATTTGTAGAGAACAAATACCTTAAGTAATCAAACCAAAGTATAACTAACAAATCAAAAAGCTCTACAATTCTCAAATTGCCTTTAACTTGTCACAGAAATTGCCAAAACAATTGTTGCATATTTCATTAATAAATGGGACAACATTTGGGAAAGAATTAAGAAGCTGTTCTGTTAATTTAGGAATTTGAAATTTATTAAATGTTTCAGATACAAATCCATGAACACAGGGTGTTGGAAATAGAAATAATGCATTGGCAAAACTGACTTTTTGTGAAATTGGGGTTGACATATATTATCAGAGTAATAATTTGGGGGATCGCTATATTGCATCTGGCCTGTGATCAATCTGTACTGGAAATGATTACTGGTCTCAGCTGGTGTTAGGAGCAAAACAATCCATGTCTCAGAACTGTCATCCATTGCCTAAATGTGCAGACGTGCATAGATGAACAAAATGCAACTTCAAATAGATGTGTAATAATACCTCCACTGAATGGGAAAATTGGTTGTGGCAGTGCCTATTTGACCAGCATGCCTGATCCCATATATTTTTGAGAATCTTAGGTGGGAGAAGGGTGGACCGATTCATAAACAAAAATTTGTGGCAATCAAATTCTGACTCCCCAGCAATTTAAAAAGTCATGCTGCAGATTTAAACTATTTTTCACAACACAAATTACACAGTTCTCGAATAACACCACTTTTCGTGCTGCCAGAGCATGCCATTACAGAAGTTTCCCGATAGTCAAACACTCGATGCTTACTGAACAGACAGTATTAAAGTCTGCGAGCCTGTTGCCTCCACTTACAGTTACTGTATTGGCAGCGTTCTGTGACGTTATGCGAACTGGGACTTATCAATGGATTTTGATGTGTGGTAGTGCGGATCATAGGCACATTTATTATGGAATTATAAGATCAATGCATGCAATAAATAACAAAATTGCTTTATGTACGCATACATAAACTATTGCCTAAATATTAAAAATGCCACGAAGAACCATTATGAAATGTGAGCAAGGGCGAATTTCAAGGTTATAAACTAATTAGATTCGTAGTGACGGAGATTTTTTATATAAAGAAACAACATTGTGCGTTCAGCAAAGTGTCTAAAAATGATGGAATTAAAGATTTCTAATTGAAGCATTGATCACTTCGTTTGTTTGCATACAGCACCCTCTCAGAACTCATGTATCTTTAATATGTGAACCTCGTAATAGTTATTTATTGTTTCAGATATGCGATACATCCATGTTATACACGTGGCGATACATTACTGCGATTGCAAGACGCTACTTAACACGCAAATGTTTTAGCTTTCTTCAGCAACTAAGCGCTTGCACTAACTACGTACAAAACGTGGCAGATTCCTTCCTGTCTCCCATCTATCATCCCTTGCCCTTGAATCGACGCGTGTTAGGCATCATATTTCTGCGTAATACTTAAATGTATGAAAACGTGCACTAGATGGAAAGCTACACTGCAGTTCATGTTAACCTTCTTCATAAACTAGATCGTAATTCCACATTATACTAAAGGTAAGCTATTGTCATTGGTTAATACACTGCTCATTCATTTAAACACCAATTATGTGCCTGCCCACTCCAACCTGAATCCACAACCGAAAACTTGAGTCTTATTTTAATATAATTCTATAACTATCACAGACCCCAAAAGCCCAGATCACCTTGACAATTATTTTCCTTTTCATTTTGCATGCCATTTACTCGTTTCGCTCTGGTTGCGTTTTGACCATTGAAAGCCAACGTTCATGCTGAGGTTACCTCGAATTTTTTTTTAAATTAGAGAAACATGTATTCGGCCACGTCTCACTGACCTGCATGTGCCCCTGGTACATCCTGGACGGCTTCTTTGACTGCAGGCGAGCTGCACACTTGCTGTCCGGAAGCAGGCGGGCTTGATGTGCGGTTTCGGGCTTTCACAGGAGCTTGCTCTTCAGAGGTGACTGAGAAAGTGACGGGAGCTGTCCCGGCTGCGGGTGCTGAAAGCGCCTCCCTCTCTAGCTCGCTCTCTCTCTCTCTCTCTCTCTCAGTGTTGCTCAAGTCCTGTCCGCCTCAGCAGTCCCGCGCCGCCCCAGGCTGCCGCCGCCGCCGCCGCCTCCTCACGTGCCTGGGCTCGGGAGCTGTGAGCGCGCGCGCACGCCCCCGCCTGCCCTTCCCTCTCCCGCGTGCTCCGCATGCTCCGTCACAATGTCACGGGAAAGTAGCCGCCTGCAGGTCAGCAAAGTGGAGACCTCGATGGCATTGCCTGTTAACAGAGAGAGAGAGAGAAAAACATGTTATGGCCAGCCGTTGCATGCGAGATCGCTCCACTTTCACTGTGTTTCGCCTCATTCGTGCAGCTATTTGTCACTTTCTTTTTCCCACTGCTGACCCTGGCAGATTGCATCTTTTATATAAAGAGAGCACTAAAGTTGTGAGGTGCATGCCAATCAAAATATAAAACAAAATGCATTTCCACTCTTTTACGGGGGCGCTAGTAATTTAAAAAAAATGCTGTCACAGAATTGAGAAAGTTAAAGGCAGCATCAGTACCTGCGACAGTGGAACACCATGCTCTTGAAAAAAATCAAAGTGCTGCCTAATTGGCTGCGGAGCAAATTTTGTGTTGGAGTAGATGCTATAACCAAGGGCAATGCAAACCTTGGAAATGCACCTTTCCTTTTGCAAACTATCTGTCGTCTAATATATTAAAACTTTTATGTATAGTGTGCATTTCTTGTACTTAGAGAAAAGTCATGTCTTGCTATTACCGTAACACTTGGGTGTCACACCAGAGTAATAGATTTACTCTGGCAAGATTTAAATTTGCCATATACTTATATTATACTAACCATTTAGTGATCCCAGATTTGTGTTTGCAATATAGGTGATGTATTGCCACAGTTAATTTTCTGGCTCTGGGCATGCTGGATGCCAAATCTCCATCACACCCATGACAACCTGGCAGGATGGAAGTCTTGGCCAGGAGTGCCTACAAACTTTAAATGTAAGTGTATTCGGCCTTTATAAGGTCTTTATTCTACTTCCTCCCCCCCCCCCTCCCACCCAGCTGCATTCATAAGCCTTTGTGCTAGTTGATATTACAGCATGTATTTATTTTGCCTTGAGCAACAGAAGGTTTGCCACCAGGAATCCTTTGAGCTGATATGTTTCCACCACCTGCAGCCTCAGCACTCACAAGCCTTCCCTCCCCCTCTTCCCATCACTCTCCTCCAATCACAGCAGCATACTTCACTGAACTTCCTTCTGCTGCTACTTGCACACTCGGCACCTGCTACAATCCTCATAATTACTTCCCTCATTTCCCCACACTTGTGCCATCTTACATGCACCAGCAACTCTATTCTACGCTGACAGGCACATCTTCACAACTTTTCACCAAACCACGCACTAACACACTTCCTTTCTTCTTGCAGGAGAAGCTGGAACAGGCAGGAGGAGGGACACCAAGCATCCATGTCCTATCCCCATTAGAAGAGGCGGCCATGGAGATTGAGGGCAGGGTGCATGTCAGGAGTATTGCGACCGGTGAGGCTGGAGGATATGTTCCACAGGGTGTTTAGCCATCTTACCCTCTTTTTCTCTTCTCACTGAAATCTCTTCCTAAACACATCACTCTGCATGACAAAGTGGTGCTGCTTTGAGCTGCTACTCATCAGTCTCTGCCTACCCTTGCCATTAACTTCCAACCATTGTACCTCTCTTCCCTTTCCAGGTCCAGCAGAAGTAGAGGGCCCAGTTGGAGCAGAATAAGAGGAGGACACCAGACCGCAGCCCCCCCCCCCCCCCACCCCTGAGCACACACCATCACACAAGCTTACTCTTGCAGACAGCAGCTAAGAAACTGGCAGTCTGCATAGTGTAGAGGGTCAGCTAGAGGCATCTGCATTGGGAGATTCACCCAGCACAAGTGCACAGCAGAAAGGTCAGAGGGTTAGGACAACCCAGGAACCAACTTGCTGGAGAGCGAGCTCAGATCCTAGCCCTGCTGCAGAGAGGACAGATGCTGACTTCAAGGTCCCAGCTTATAGAAGAACACCGAGGCTGTGTATGACCAACTTCTCAGTGCATTGGACTGCCTACCAGAAAGCCTTTGCACAAAATCAGAGAGCATGGAGGAGTCCAGTGCAAACTTGTGTGGGGTATTTGAGAAGGGCATAGAAACAATGCAGTCAACCACAGAGAATTTGGTCAGCTCTATGAACACTGCAGTCCCGCAGTGATGGAGCCTCTGATGACAGCTTCAATGGAAGCTCAGACTGCTTTCAGCTTGACTGGGTTCCAGCATCTCTGAATTTCAAAGTGTAAATGAAAGCATGGATAGGAGCTTCCAAAGCATCACACCACTCTCTTCTCGCGCAAAACAGAAGAGAATACTTCAGTGAGATGCAGCCCAATGACAGTGGCATTGGCACCAGGAGATAGGCACATGCTGTTCTCTCTCAGTATGATAACATGCCTGGTTCCCCACCCATGTTGGTGCCAGACAGCTAGCTGGTCTAGACCACCACCAGAGCACAACTCATCACTGAAGTATTCTCTTCTGTTTAACACAGTTTGCCTTCAACACTAGTACCTTACCTCCTTCTCCCCCATCTTCAAATATCATTCCTTCAATCCAGTACCCATCCTAAAACAACAATATATTCGCCCTCTTTGGCGTTACATGACAGAGACTATAATGTTTATCTGATTGAATAAGTCAACACCAAATAAGTGCACCCTCTCCTGTATGACTCTAACCTCCATGAATAATAAAGTATAACATAAGTGCACATTGTATTTCATTACAATAAAGTACAAAGTGAACACAAGCCACACAATTCTTTCCAAACACAGTGCTTCTCCTGGGTGCCTTTCTAGCACTATTCTAGTGCTTCTTCTAGTACAATCTGAAGGCCAGTATTACCAGAAGTGATCCTCTTTAAAGGATCTTGTCACTGAGATGGTCCTTCTCTCACAGAAGCTGGCCCCTGGTAGGAAGACGCTGCTGGCTGCAGTTCTGGAGCTTGCTCCTGGGCAGCCTAGTCTCACTGGTGTGGTAAGGTGGGGGCGGTGGGGGCGGGGCGGGGGGTTGGGGAGGAAGGGCAGAGCACCAGGCATGTGCTGCTGTCCTGAGAGATGGCAGTATCAGGCAGGTCAACTTCAGCCATTGCCATTCCACTTGGCCCTGGATCTGTGTCCCCACTGATCAGTGGGATGGCTGATGTAATAGTAGCTATCAGATTCAGAAAGCTCTGAGAGGCATCAGCATGCTTTGTGGCTGTCATAATCTGGAAATCAGTTTGCAGGGTGCTGTTTCGTCTCCCCTATTGCCACCAGAGCTGCAGACTGTGCTTCCGTGGAGGTGAAGACTAGCAATTGAGAAATGTGTGCCAAGTGGCCTGGGAGCGCTGAAGTAAAAGATGTGGTGGTATCACCCTGTTAAAGTGAAGGAAGGGGTATTAGGGCTGTGCATGTAAATAATTGCTGTCAGGTGCAATAGGTTGTCGTATTTTAAGATTCCGAGTTAGTGCCCCTTAACCAGAGCACATTTGAGGGGTCAGTTGTACAGCTGTTAATTTAGTGAGTGTAGTTAGCTGAAATTCAGGGTGCTCAACAAAGAAAAGAGAGAGTGGCCACTGTGTTACCTTACTTGACCAGGTAAGCCACTGAACTTTGTATGGCACAGGTCTGCAATCGTGGCGAGAGAGAGTTGGTGCTCAGTGGCAGTGCCACTTCCCTCCACACAGCACAAGTGATATTTTTGGTAGGCTTCCTGCCACGGACACCAGCAGTATATCTCTCCCCTGCTGTATTTCATCCAGGTGGGTTTGCAGATCCATTTTTGAAAAACTGTGGCAATTTTTTTCTCTGCCTCTGTACCATGTTCTAACCCCTTGTTTGGCTGCCTCTGCCAGGTTGTCCGGTGTTGGATATTCTTGAAAGATAACACAAAAAAGTCTTGAGACATGCAGTCAAACTAGCTGACAATCAACTGACTCAGCCTAGCACTGTTCCTTACTCACCTGCTGCTCCCCTAGACTGCTGCTGCAACCTTCAGCCAGAACTGCACTCTAATTTCCATGCAGATTATTCCCATTTTTAGATGGGTTTTACATCAATCACTGCTCCAAAGGCTATGCAAATGAGCAGACACAGGACATTCTGGTGTAGATACCTCTTCATACCAACAATGGGCACAACTAATTTTTCATTGGCGTAAAAGTGGCTGCAACACGCTGTGTGGCATTTTTAGGCCATTATCTTTATCGCATTTGTTAAATGGTGTGTTAGTGAAATGACCCTTCAGTAGTTCACCATATCCCACTTTTATTGTTGTTTCCAAGAATGCTCCCTGCATGAATGGAAATCAATTCCACTCCATCAGTGTCCTGCTGCTATGTGACCACCAGCACACAATAATGCAGCTCACTACCCCGTTTCCCGAAGGTCACACAATGCCTTTAATTTAAGAAATCTAGCATCACCCTATTGTTCAAAAGATAATGAAGATTGAATGATCTGTGACATGAGGTGAATGGACAGATATTGCATCTACAGTGGATGCATATGCTACTGTTGCATGAGAAAGACCCAGGTGAAGGGCAGCTAGAAGTCAGAGTGGTAGAAGAATCAATAAATCTATCCTGGAATGAATGGTCTTTCTGGAAGATAGAGAGGGGAGGGGGAAGATGTGCTCAGTGATAGGTTTACATTGTACATGATGGAAAATGATTTGGTGAATGTGTGGGCTAGTGTGATGGAAGTTAAGGAGAAACGGCATGCTGTTGTTGTTGAGAGGCGGTAGAGAGGTGAAAGCAGAGGCATGGGAAATGGGACAGGCACTAAGTCCATGCAAATAGACATTGCAAACATGTAGCAGAACCGCTCTACTGTTTTTACCTTGCCTAACAGTCTGTTGTGCATGTTTTAGTATTAATACAATATTTGTTTAGAGTCCAGTTCTAAGTACATGACATGATTTTAAAGGCACCTTCAGCAGTAGGTATTGCCATTTTGGTACAATGGCCATGTATTGAGCAATTTCGTCTAGGCTACCAAGAGACTCAAAATCCCTCTGACAGTCAATTTAACTGTACAGGACACACATCTTTACCATGTTTCTTGTCAACTGAGCATGCATAGGTGACTGATAAAATGATTCCATTAAAGAATATGACTGTAAAACATGCAATTTGCCAGTAACTTTCTATTACCCACACACTGTAGTTAATAATGTAAGTCTATATTGTGAATTCAGTGATCCTGTGCTGTTAACTGGAAGCTTTGCTCATTGCAAGCAGGTGTCAGAAATAGAACTGCAACACTGTAGTACCGATTCACCAAGCCACGCTCCCATCGAGTGAAGCTTACTAATGAGAGTGCAGGATTGCTGAATTTACCCTTATGTGCTATTCCTATGCTTGTTTTTTGTGCATGTGGTCAATTAGTGTGCTTAAAATTTTCTTCTGCTTTTTTACAGTAAGGATTTTCTGCCAAAAGGTTATAGCTGTCCTTTTTCTTGAAAATTTTTCATAATGCATTTATTGGAAACTGCAAAGTACTGTGAGAATGGGCATGATAAATGCTCAATTTTCAAAATTATTTCAGCGATACAATGATATTATTGGCCCATATTTTGCGGTCAGTGGTGAACGAATGGCACTCGCCATTCATTACGCTTACCATAGACTTTTCATGGGCTTTTGCGGGGCAACTTATGGTCATCAGGAATCCGAAACAGTGTGGCGCCCTCTACAGGGGATTTGGGACCTGTGTCAACAAGGAAAGCAACAGCTTGTCTCTTCAACCAATCAGATTGAAGAATCCTTAATAAGGCACGCAGAGTCTAAACCAGGAAATGTAAGTTAAAATATTTAATTCAATGTAAAATCAGTTAAAGAAAGCAAAACAAAGAGAGGGCAAGAAAGATAGGATTAAGAGAGAGAGATAAAAGAGTCAAAGAAAAAGTAAAAACATTTTAATAAATTTTTAATTTTTTTTAACTTCTCCAACAATAATTAAAATCTGAAGGAATGAGACACCACACTTGTAAAAGTTAATTTTCAGTGCCAAAAATGTTGTTTGGTAGTAACTAAGACTTATCACACTGTTAAAAATTCACTTACACTTGAATGGATAAGCTCTAACTTTTTCTGGCGTGTTTAGTGGGTATCTAGTGAAGTACCACAACTTTACGCTGTTCATCTGTTACAATGCCAAATCTCTCGGCGGGGTACCGATGTAGTGAAGCTTATGGAGGAGCAGGGCAAATTGGACAGTAACTTTGTGATTTCCGTGTTTAACTGTGCATGTGCGGACGCCAGAAGCTGCTGTCCGATTTGCACCTTAATAACATTGAGTGCTGATAGCCTCACCATTATTCTTACTGTAAAATCCGAGCCATTGTGTGTGTCATTTCCACAAAATACCACAGCACATCTATTTGTGTTGGTGCAATATTTTTGTTTTTATTTTCTTGGAATTAGTTCTAATACCATGAAAGACTATGGCCCTTATTTTAACCCTGGGCGGATTTTGGGTGGGGAGGTAGTGAGGTGAGTGTGAAATTCATCTGCTGCAGAAAACTTGAGACTTGGGCTATTTTAACTCCTTGGCCTCATTTTAATTTTACTGGAGGGTTTCCCACCCGATTCGCTGGCAACAAAGGGAATCCTGCCCATTTTCGGCGGGGCTGCAGAGGCCTACTTAAAGTGGGAATGCACCTCTTAAAGCGAGGTTGCATTCCCTTCTGTCTGATTGCACTGTTGGACTGTTGGAGGAATACATTTCTGCTGGGTGCTGAAGGATATGATGGTAGGTAGGGAATTGTTTGGAGTGCTGGGGCAGGGGAAAGGACCATGTTGCCGTGTGTTATTGACAGATGTGGAGAAATGAAGAGCTGTATTCACCCTTGCTTTTCTTATAAGATCATTGAAGCATTTCCCAGCAAAACAACACACTATATCATCTCTCATTCTCATTCCAAACACACACTCACCTCTTCCTTGCTCCATTTACAGCTGCCTCTAGCAGCATTCCTTTCTCACTTAGTAGCCTTTGCAGAATGAACAACTTCTCTCATGACTCCTTCCTCATTTCACACTCCAGACATTTGAAACCTGTCCAATCTGCTTGCATTTTGATTCTTCTGCTTCTCAGCATGTGCACAACAAGCAGAAGCCTCATACATCTACACTCTCCTTTGGAGGAGACACTCATTAACTTTTATCCTCTCTTTCTGCAGGACAAAATGGAGGGCGAGGTCCTCTCCCAGCTCTGCTGAGCAGGACAGAGATGAGGGCTGGAATTTTCTGGGGTCCGTGCGGGTGCGATCAGAGGTGGGTTGGGTGGGAAATTTGAAATATGTTGGAGTGGGTTGGGAACCCGCTATCATCCCGCCCCCGCGCGCCTTTCCCTCGGGAGACTTTGCCGGCGCGGCAGCGACCCGAACGACAGGGGTGGGTGACCTAATTTAAATCATTAACAAGCACTTGTCAGACCCTTAAGCGCCTTTTTAACCCTACCTTTCAAATTTCCCTGGATGACCACGGGAATCACGCAGCTCGGGAACCATGTCTGTCAACCTGAGGCGGGAGTTGCGTGGTCATTGATCCAGCTGATTAGTTGACAGCATGAAATGTACTATAAAAGCTCCCACCTCACAGCTGATCACTTTCCTCAGGCAAAAACTGTTGCTGACTGCATTCCCAGCACAGATTTAGCTTTCTAGAGGCTGCAAGTGTTTCCAGCAAAGTCGCCATACCTCATTGGTAGAACCTATCACACCCTCAAAGCCTCCTTGAAAAAGTGCAACATCCCCACTGACACCTGGGAATCCCTGGCCCAAGACCGCACAAAGTGGAGGAGAAGCATCTGGGAAGGCGCCGAACACCTTGAGTCTCTTCGCCGGGAGCAAGCGGAAGCCAAGCGCAAGCAGCACAAGGAGCGCACGTCAACCCAACCACCCCACCCACCCGCCCCTTCAACCACTGTCTGCCCCACCTGTGACAGAGACTGTAGGTCCCGCATTGGACTCATCAGTCACCTGAGAACTCATTTTTAATGTGGAAGCAAGTCATCCTCGGTTCTGAGGGACTGCCTAAGAAGAAGAGAAGAAGATTGATAGATTGCTTCTCTCATCTTTACTTGATCTGCCATCTATTCCATCAGCATGGGTGCCATTTCTACTGTCTCACCTTGATCCTCAGAATCAGACCACGATGAGCCCCAACACCAGCAGCACCAGACACACCAGCAGCACCAACAACACCACCACCAACCTTCTCCTCAAACACAACATAGTGCAGAAGCGAGGAGTAGCGCTGCATGAGGAGCAAGGCACTGAGCGCACAGCCTCTTCAGAGGAGGAGGAGTAGGAGGTGCATCAACTGGAAGACGAGAGGAGGAGGAGCAGGAGGAACCAGTGGGCCAGATCCCACCAGCACCAGAGCACATTGCTGCCCGGAGGCCAGGGATGACCTCATCATGGCCAGATTTACTTAACTTTATGCAGTACACCCATATGGCTGCCATATGCTATGCCAGGTTGGCACCACCCCACAGCAACACCATAAAGGATCCCTACAATGACCAAGCCATTCCTTTCACACTGACCACCATTCCTGGAGGTACCGTTATGTCTCACCATTCACTGCAACTCACTAAGCCACTTCCAAAGGTGCACACAAATTTGTCCAAGACCGGAAAGTAGTGAAAATAAAGATTTTTATATTTGACAGCAACTGTACATAAACATTGAATAAAACACCCAAATGGCTACTGTTGTGAATATACTTGAGTGTCATCTTTCTCATACACGTGCTTCTACGAGGTGCTACCCTATGGCTTCAGTAGAGGTAAAGGCAGCCTGCTCACTTCCTTGCTGCGACTGCTTAGACACTCTTGGCGGATGTCCTGTGGGTTTTGGAGCCTCTGATGGACCCGCCAAAGTCTCTGCTCCTCCTGCGACTGTGCAGGGGCAGACTCGGCCATCACCGTCCGAGGAGGCATCTGGGGCTCTGACTGAGGGGGTGGCAATGGGGAAGAAGTGTGAGCGCTTTGAGAGGAGCCCCCACTTCCATGTCCCCTCTCACCCTCATCCCTCTCATGGGCCACCTGCACTTCCCTGCTAGCAAGGAGCTGGAGAGCACCTAGCTGCACATAAGTGGGGCCATGAGGACCCACATCTACGCTGACATCCCTCCTAGAGAGGAGGTCTATGAGCCTCTGCCATCGATTCTCCATAGATACCATGTGCTCCTGTGAGTGGCGCATTAGCTGCTCCATGTAGGTGACCATCCTATCCATGGAAGAGCCTACAGTCACCATCGCCTGCATCACGGTGGTGCTCATGTTGGAGATGGACTCCTCCATTCTCTGCACACTTGCAGACATCGCGCTCACAAAACCTGTCAAAGCCTCCTGCACTTCTTGCTGCACCTCCAGGAATATCCTCCTTCTGGATGGCCTCCGAGGCTCAGCGTCTGCATACAGCTGAGCAGAGCTGGGAGCGCCCCGCGCCCTCCGGCGAGGAGTCTCCACTGCTGTCCCTGTTTCCACCATCTGCTCTTACTCACTTGTGAGCTGTGATACACCAGGTGACAACACTACTCTATCTCGCGTGGCCTTTGCACAGGCCTATTGTGCAGGGAACTTAAAACCACCCCCCCCAGTCTCCTCTCTTCTGCTGTTTAAGTTCCCCTGGCTCTAATAGTGGGTGCATTTTATCCCTAATTTCAAGTTCAAGCTGCAAGGTTAAAGTTACCTGAGCCCACTGCCCATCTCCCGACCAGGCCTGTTCTTTGTTCTCATCAGTGAGCCCTGGCTCTTCACTTAAACTTAGCTTCCAAATTCCCAGACCTCTCTGCCGTCAAGACTACGCTTCTCCACTGGACTAGTGATCTGGTGACTAGTGGATCGCCAGTGGAGCTCGGGGCCAGGGATTGCGAGAATATCATTGCTAATTTGATCCTGTGAGAGACAACATCATTCATGTCCGAGGCCGGGACCCAGGAGCGAGGACGAGCCCAGCAGTGAGGTCAAGGCCCAGGAGTGGCGCAGGTGGACCAACAGCGGGGTCGGGGCCCAGGGAAGGTGCAGCACGGGCCAACAGCGAGGTCGGGAGGACCACAATGCATCCTACGAAACCCAGGCAGAGAGGACCTGTGGGAAGGAGGGAGGAGGACAGTAGGAATATGCTTGTGTGTGTGCTAGACCATTGTAGCAGAGCCTGGTCTCCAATCGTCTTGGATCCCCTTGCCATTGGACCAAGACCTTGCTCTGTCAAGCCCATGTGGTAGCTGGTGTGCAACGGCCACCCCACGTTAAAAGAATTCACGCACAGGCATCTTCCAGCCTACGAGAGAGATCTCACGTGGTACCCACCGAGGTGTGCGTATTTGCGCTGGTGCTGGGTGCGCTTATGTCTGGTGATGGTGCGCCCTCAGAGGCTGGAGGCTCCTCTGAGGAGTCGTCTTCCTCTTCCTCCTGGACAGTGGGGGGTGCTCTTGATGGACCTGTGGGAAAGTAAAGAGATGAGTTAGATATGTCATATGAAGAATGGGTACAGATACCATTATGCACTTGATGACCAATCAATGGCTGCTGACATCAGTCTCCATATGAGTGACTGATGTAGGTCATGTAGCTGTATGATATGTAATTCTATCACCAGGTTGCTGAGATGTCCCCCTCTCTCCGTCTCCCACCTCGAGCTGCTCGGCCACTCCCGATACTTCTAAGGCAGCCTCCTCCTCTGTTGTAAGGGTGCCAAATGATAAAGGGCCACCTCCGGTTCTCTCCCTCTCTTATTGTGGGCTTTCTTTTCCTGCAAGGAGGGAAAGAAGAGAAGGTTGAGTGAGAGTGATGGAATGAGTGTAAGGAATGAATGGGTTACATCTTTAGAGGGTGACTGTGATGGAGTGGGGTGGCAATGCCAAGTGGCCTCTTTGTGTGTTGTTAGTTGATATGATTGCATTAGGATGAAGGCGAGTGTGAGGGGTGGCTAGTTAGATGGGGAGGTGATAATGTAGATAGAGAAGGATGGGTGGACGTACAAGGCATGTTGGCGTGAGTAAGGATGTGCAGGAGTAAGGTTAGGAAGGCAGAGTGATGGGGATGTGATGAGAGGCACAGCAGGATGAAGTTGAGTGTGGCTTTGCACTCACCTTTCCTGATCTAATGAGATCATTGAAACATTTCCAGCACTGCACCCAGGTCTTCCTGACCACATCCCTGCTTGGTCCCTTAGAGGATGAGACTGGGGAATTAATAATGGGAAACAGGGAAATGGCAGAGATTTTGAACAAATATTTTGTATCGGTCTTCACAGTAGAAGACACTAAAAGCATCCCAATAATAATAGATAATCAAGGGGCTATAGGGAGGGAGGAACTTAAAACAATCACTATTACTAGAGAAAAAGTACTAGGCAAACTAATGGGACTAAAGGTGGACAAGTCCCCCAGACCTGATGGCCTGCATCCTAGGGTCTTAAAAGAAGTGGCTGCAGAGATAGTGGATGCATTGGTTGTAATCTACCAAAATTCCCTGGATTCTGGAGAGGTCCCAGCGGATTGGAAAATGGCAAATGTAACACCCATATTCAAGAAAGGAGAGAGACAGAAAGCAGGAAACTATAGACCAGTTAGCCTAATATCTGTCATTGGGAAAATGCTGGAGTCTATTATTAAGGAAGTAGTAGCAGGACATTTAGAAAATCATAATACAATCAAGCAGAGTCAGTATGGTTTTATGAAAGGGAAATCGTGTTTGACAAATTTGCTAGAGTTCTTTGAGGATGTAATGAGCAGGGTGGATAACGGGGAACCAGTAGATGTAGTTTATTTGGATTTCCAGAAGGCATTCGATAAGGTGCCACATAAAAGGTTACTGTACAAGATAAGAGCTCACGGGGTTGGGGGTAATATATTAGCATGGATAGAGGATTGGCTAACTAACAGAAAACAGAGAGTCGGGATAAATGGGTCATTTTCAGGTTGGCAAACTGTAACTAGTGGGGTGCCACAGGGATCAGTGCTGGGGCCTCAACTATTTACAATCTATATTAATGACTTGGATGAAGGGACTGAGTGTAATGTAGCCAAATTTGCTGATGATACAAAGATAGGTGGGAAAGCAAGTTGTGAGGAGGACACAAAGGGCTGGATTTTTTCATTGGGGGCGGGTTGGGGTTGGGGCAGGTGGTCGGCGGGTCCCGCCCCCGCCTCCGATGTGAGGCGGGACAATTGAGCGATTTTGCCCTAATTGGGCACTTGATTTCCAGCATGTGGGAACCCCTATCCCAATGATTCTTTTGGTCCTGAAACTCGCCTCTGATGGCGTCATCTATGCAGCTGCATTTAAGGCCTGCAAGCAGTCTTGGTTCATTTTCTGCCTTACAACCTTTTGATTAGACTTCTGAGGGATTAGGGCTCCAACCATGGCAAGCTCCAGCCCAAAGTGTGCACGCCGTTTTGATGAGGACTCCCTCCAAGCTCTGGTGGAGGGAGCAAGAGCTAATAAGGAAGTGCTGTTTCCTTCATCTGGGAGGAAAAATCCTCCCCAACAGACCAAAGCTGTGTGGCTGCAAATGGCACAGGAGGTGAATGCCATCTCAATGTGCAGCAGAACCTGGCTGCAGTGCCGAAAGAGGTTTCATGACCTTCTCCACACAGGAAAAGTGAGTATTCCATCACCATGACCCTCAATCTGATCCCCATTGCATCTCATCATCAACACTCTGCTTTGTCAACTTCCTCCTCCACATCCCACTTGACCCTTACATCCCTGCACCCTTAACCATTCCCTCTCTCTGTATGTTCACATTCACTTAACTATTCGACTATGCAGCCCTCACACTCCCTATCACTGTGATGCTATGACAACTACTTACAAAACACAGGGAGGGCCCTTGGTCTTGGGACTTCACTCCATCTTTGTGTCCTTCTAAGCATCTATGCTATGGATTCTCTACACTCACTCCTTCATTCTCACTCAAACTCCACTTGTGTCCCTCATTGCAGGAAAAGAGAGCCCACAATAAGAGGGAAAGGGCGACGACAGGAGGAGGGCCACCCTCAATAGCCCAGCTCACCAGTGCAGAGGAGGCGGCCCTGGAGATCGTGGGAGTCGAGGAGGATGCGCAAGTGGGGGACGGACAGTCGGGCGCATCAGAGCAAGCTGGTGACAGAATAGTTTTTCATCTCTCTAATTGACATTGCATGAGTGACTGATCTTGATTCTAATGCTGTAACAGATAGACTTATGATAATCTGCATACTTCAATGTGCATGCAGTGTTTATCTCACATGCCTAGCTCTTTCCTTTATTCCCCCACAGGACCATCGACAGCACCCCTCCCCACTGTCCAGAAGGAACAGCCTGAACCACCAGACTCCTCAGAGGAAGCTGCAACCTCTGAGGGCGCAGTGTCAGCAGAATTCAGCGCACCCAGCACCAGCGCAGACACTCACACCTCGGTGGGACCTTCGGGAGATAGAGTAGTGTTGTCACCTGGTGTATCACAGCTCACTAGTGAGCATCAGCAAATGGTGAAGACAGGGACAGCAGTGGAGAGTCCTCGTCGGAGGGCGCAGGACTCTCCCAGCTCGGCTCAGCTGCATGTCGACCCTGTGCCTCCGGGTCCATCCAGAAGGAGAGTGGTGCTGGAACTCCAGGAACAGGTGCAGGAGTCTCTGGCAGGTTTTGTCTCCAGGGTTGCTGCGAGTGTGGAGCAAATGGAGGAGTCCATCGCTAACATGAACCCATCACCACAGAAAGGATGGCAACCTCCGTGGAAAGCATGGCTACCTCCGTGGTAAGGCTGGTTAACGTAGAGGAGAGGATGGCTACGGCCATGGAGGAGCTAAGTCGCCAGGGTCTTGAAAACATGGTCATTGTTCAGAATAGACTGACATCTCTGGAGGAGCGATGGTCAGCTATTGAGCAGAGAAACCAAATCTTCATGGAAGTCCTCTGGAGTAGGACTTCAGTGCAGGAACAGGTCCACATGGCCCCCCTGAAGTGCAGCAAGGTGCTGTCAAGCCACTTGCTAGCTCTGAAGTGGGGCTGACTCATGAGAGGGATGTTGGTGGCAGAGAACAAGGAAGTGGGGGCTCCTCTCCAAGCACTCACACTCCCATGCCACTGCAGAGCCCTCGGTCAGAGCCCCACCAGAGTCCTCACTCAACTGAGATCGGCGTCTCAGCCCCTGCACAGCCGCAGGAGCAACAGACTGTTGCCGAGCCCTCACAGGCTCGCAACCCCAGAGGACGCCCGCCAAAGGTGTCGAGGCAGGAGCAGCAAGAAAGTGAGCAAGGGGCCTCCACATCTGCTGAAGCCACAGGGGAAGCATCACGTAGGAGCATGCGTAAGAGGAAGATAAAGCACAAGTAGTCACAAGGGTAGTGAACACTTGGGTGTTCTGTTATGTTTATATTTGAAAAGCCATCCGTGCATTTATGTGATAAAATAACTTGATGGCAAACTGTTGAAGTTGTGGGCTGTGTCATTTCGCAAATGGGACTTCCACATTGAGGGCTCAGGGCGACTTGGAATTGTCAGTATGGTGGTCAGAGTGATAGGAGGTCGCAGGTTATTACCCATTGTCGATGGTGTGGTAAGAAGGTGCGAGGCAATTGTGTTTGATTGGGCAGGCTAAGCAAATCTGGCCAAGATGAGTGCATCCCTTGCATCCCGGGCAGCAATGTGCTCGTGTCCTGCTGCCGCTGGTTGATGCGCCTCTGCAAGCTGTTCGTTGTCTCTCTCCTCCTCCTACTCCTCCTCATCTGAGGAGGCTATGCGATGAGCCACTTGTACCTCAGGCTTCTGAAACCCCGATTCTGGGAAAATTGCTCGGAGGCGGGCTGGAGGCAGGATCGGAGCCGCCCACCATTTTTTGCGATTTTAATACCTCACACGCCTCCAATCCCGCCTCCTCGGGCCTGGCAAAATCGAGCCCATTAACTCTGTTTCTCTCTCCACAGATGCTGCCTGACTTGCTGAGTATTTTCAGCATTTTCTATTTAATATGAGGAAGAAGTTTGCTTTTCTCAGGAAGGTTGCCAAGGTAAGTGTGCTAATATTTTTCCTAATTTTACAATCTCTCTTTACAATGCATGCTAAAAGCACTTCACTCTTAACTTTGTGTTGTATCACTGAGAAATAATGTAAAACACTGATAATCTCATTTCCAAATGCACAGGCATGTCCATGTTTTTGCATGGCACTCTGTATTGTTGCTGTGCCAATATAGCAAGCTACAAGCATCAAGCAATCTACAATACATGGTAGGTGCCCTAAGAAGGTAACAGTGGGCCATCTTCTTGAACCACTGTAGCCTCTGCTGTGATAGTACCCCTTGCAATGGTGTTAAGAGGGAATTATAGGATTTTGACTCAGTAATGATGAAGGAACAGCAATATATACCCATGTCAGGATGGTGTGTGACTTGTAAGGGAACTTGGAGGTGATAGTGATGCCATGATATTGCTGCTCTTGTCATCCATGGTGATATTTGCAGATGATAACTTATCATAGATGATAGGCATCAGTTTATGCAGACTAGAGAAGGCCAGTGCAGCTAAAGATTTTGACTGCTTATGAAGAAAGAGCAATCCAGATTCTGGTCATGGAGGCAATAGAGGAAGTGCAGGCTTGTGAGATCAAAGGCCTCCCCTAAATTGCAACCATTTGCTTTAGGCCGGCGCCTCATCCGCCTGCAGGTTAAAAATGGAAATGGCGAAAAAGAGTCGAGTTACAAGTGGGTAAGTAAACTGCTCATTTTTAACTGCCCATTCACCCAGTTTCCTCTGGGCGGTTAGGGTTAAAATCAACCCCAAAATTTAAAGTTTGCTAAAATGGCAGTGTAGAACAGAAAGATGCCACTCATCTGTGCAATAAAAAACATTTATAGTTAGGAACACCATTTCAGAATCTTATACTATTAAATAATTTTGTTTATCCTGAACTTCGACTCAGGTGCCTTTACTTCAATTCCCAGAAGTTTGAGCATTGAGTTCTTGGTATATTGATACTAATTACTACATAGTGAATAGTTTGTGTGAACTATTGCATCTGTTCAATAAATACAGTTGTTCTTCTGAAAATTATTCAACGTATCATTTGGAATTTTACAAGTACCCTGCTAGCCTGGGAATGATTTTCAGAAACACTTCACAGACCAGACAGCTACATATTCTGAAAAATATATTTCTCATAGCTTTTGAGACAGTGGAGTTTAATGAGAAATGTGATGATCAAAACCTGAAGGCCATTTATCATATTGTGTCTGTATTCTCCTTTCCATGGCTAAAATTTGGAAAATATAATGTTGCCTGGTTAATTGCTGATTATTTGACTATCATTAAAAAAAATATGGATTTATCAAGTAGAAAAAAATACTTTCCATTGAGACTTCTCAGATTAAATAATTAAAGATCTGGTAAAGCATCTAAAGACAATTCTTTATACTGTACATTGATTGATCTCTGCTCAAGTGTTTCTCCACCACTACAGAAAATGCTTTCTACCAAATCTATTACAATAGATTTATATTTGAATGAAATGCAGATTATTGATACATACAGGAGAAGAGAAATTATAACTTAAAAATAGGTAATGTTAATTAATGGTAAATGTGATCACACAAAATATTAAGGAGTTCAATAAATCAATTAAAGTAGAGAATCAAGAGAGTTAGAGGAGAGATTTGGGGGAAATCAAGCATTTTAGCTCATAAAGATGTTCCATTCCAAAATCATGTCATATAATTCCTTAGGGAATTTTGCCTGTAATTTATTTTGAAGAGAACAAATTGATATTAATACTACCCGCCCTACCTTGTGATTTTATATACTTTCAGACCTTATGTTATAAAGCTGGTAAAAAACACTTTTCATACTTCATGAGGCGCTGTTTTCAAATTCAAACAACATTGGCCAATCTCTGCATCATAGAGGTAGATTTTTATAATTGTAAGAAAAATTGTAAATCAAAATTCACAATCTAAGAATGAGAGCAGTTATCCAAAACCTCTAAGTGTGTTTAAGCCTATAATTTAACTTTGGACTTCAGATGAGAAACTGAAAAGTGTTGGAGCATCACTGAGTGGTATTATATGGGTTTATGCTTGTAATTCCCCCAACATCAGTCAGTCTCAGCCATGCCATTGTGAGAAGGGCAAGTACTTCCGCATAAGTCAGAAGGGGAAAACCGGATGGATCTTGTCAGGGCTGTTACCCATGCAGCTTCTAGCAGCCAGAGTATCCACTGGCGAAAACAGAAGCAGCTTGCTAAATCACTCTTAGCCACGGGTGTGCAGTGTGAGGAAGATCTAGGGGGGAAATTTCCACTGTTTGCTGCCCATGGCAAATTCATAAACCTGTGTATAAATAATGCATTTACAATTTTGCAATAAACAATAAACACCAGAAATATTTTCTCCAAGAAAGCAAAAAAAAACCTTCAATAAAAAATGTTCTAACCCCACAGGATGCAATTTTGTAATATGGAGGTTTTTAGATGTAATTTGAATTTGAAAGCAGTATTACTTTGTTTTTGCTATTCAAAGTTATTGCAGCTGAAATTGATGATTTGCAGTTATATCTCTTTTCTTTGCAAACTTTTTTTTTAAATGTAAGTGAATTTTGATTCTGCTGTCCCAATTATTAGGTATTTCTTATTTTCTTTCATATACTAGCTTGCCATGAGTCACTTCACACTCAAATGTGTAGATGGACAACCTTGGCCTCTGTCAGTATCATTTTTCATGTCCTAAAGCACAAGAGCAGAATAGGATGAGAAACATTTTTGCACTAGAAATTTGTTTGCGGCGTCCTGACAGCACAGCACTTGCAATCGCCACCGCCCTCCCCCCACCTCATTGCCACTCCAATCCCCTACCAGAACTTACCTTCGGGCCACTGTTTATTTACTTAATCTTTTTCTCCCTTCTCTACTTGCTTTTTCTAATTGCCTTTATTATCCATGTCCCCTTCCTTCCTAGTTTCAATGACTCTGCACTTCCCTATTTATCTGTTTTGCCAGTTCATTAGCTCCCTGTTCAGATGAAGCTCATCATTACAAAATAGCTCCAATCTTCCCCATAACTGGTACCAATGCCCTGAAACACTCTTCCTGACAGCACCCTTTTAACCACTCATTGAACTCCCTAATTCCAGCATGTAGCTGGGGAATAATCCAGAGATTACCACCCTTGAAGTCCTGCATTCTAATTTCATAAACTCCTTTTGCAGGACTTCAGGCCTTTCCTTTCCTCTATCATTGGCATTCACATGGACTGCAATGATGGGCTGCTCTCCCTCTCCTTCCATAATCATTTCCGGTCTTTCCAAAATGACTCTTGCACTAGCACCTGGGAGGCAATAAAGCATCTGGGATTCTCAGTCTGGACTGCAAAAGATACTGTCGACCTCTCTAACGTTAAAGTCTGCTATTGGTACTACATTCCCAACTGAATTGCTAATCTCCTCCCTACCCAATCCATTTGATGGTCCTGCATAGAGTCCTCACCTTCCACACATGAAGCCATGAGTTCCTCATATTTTCAGTTTGAAGTGAGAGTGCAGGGAGTAGAGGAAGGGGTCAGAAGAGGAGGGTTAGTCATTGAGAAGAAAAGCCTAGGATTGTCATTATAAACCAAGATAATCCTGAAGTAGTACAAGGATTTGGATGAAGAAAGGGACGTACAATATTGCTTTAGATGATCTGCACCTCTAAGCAGTTCTACAGAGATTTGTAGGATTCAGAATAACATCTCACTGGAGAGATTATTTAATAGCCATATTGACAAACAGCACTTCCAAATGCATTGGGGCCTGGTTGATACCTTTTATATCTGTAAGATAGCAATTGTATTTACCATCTAATTTTATTACTGAAGTCTTGCATTCCTCCTATTGAACATTAATCACTGCATCTTTGTGCCTCTTGTGCCATTTTTAAAATCTTAGTTTTATTTATTGTTCATTACAGTTGGCTATGCCTGTATGATGGGGATAGTATACAGTCATGCATACATTTACATTAAAATATATTTACAAATATCAACATATCCAACATGAGGATTCACTGTTTTATAACAATAGGAATATTTATGCCATTTAGGGCATAACAGCAGGACCACTGATCTACAGTAGATGAACAAGTCAAATTCTGTTTTTATTACATGTTACTCAGGGATTTTTACCACCGTTTCAAGGTTCAAAGTCTGCAACACTGTTCATTATTCTATTAAACCTGTAAATGAGTGGTGTATATTTAATACATATTCCTTTACCTCTGTATTTCATATTTATCCCATATCAGTTTTAAACTTGAAGATACACTGCAAGATGGTATGCAAGATATATCAGTTAGAAGTAGGTATCTGGGGGTCAAGAATTCGCTACCCTTCCAGCACTTCCTCGCATAATTCCAGTGGGAGTGACTGAAAGGGCCTGAACTTGGGTTGGGGCTCAGATACATCAGGGCCTTGGTAAAGGTGGAGCTTCTGCCTGCCCCTTACAAGGCCAGTGGCGTGGAAAGAGGTGGGGCTCCTAACACCAGGAGTTCCCACATCTCTGACTTTCAGAGGTACCCAGTGTATGATCAGCAGCAATTAACCTGATGAGACCACAGGGGAGCATCTAGGGCACAAACCATAGGAAACAGGCCAGGCCGGTGGGGAGGGTTGTCGGGGGGGGGGGGGGGGGGGGGTGCGGGGGGTGGCATCCTCCCAGAAAGCAATGGAGACTGCTCCCAGCGGCCCCTCTTGTCGGGGAACTGCAGTTAAGTTCTGTTTTTTAAACCATTCCTCTTCAGGGTTCCAGGCCACAGTCCTGGCCTGGACCCCCAGGTGGCGCCCACATCCACCCTTTGGCAGGCCTGTACACCTGGTCAAATCAGGCATAATGTGAGCTTTACCTGTATATAGCTTTTGTAATTTGACTGCTAGTGTTTCTTAAAATTCTTTTGAATAATAAATAGATATTGTTAGAGATTGAAAAGAAGGAAGGGTTTGGAATGATTTTTCTGGATTGGCAGAAATTTCAATGGGAAGTGGTTGAGTCTCTTGCCCCACGGAACAGCTCTGATTTGGGGACATTTCTGAGGAGTTTCTGGGTATCCTGGTAATTTCAGCCATTATGTCCTTGCTAGGACCAACAGAGGGTGTGTAAGTTCCATTGAGGGACTTCTGCCAGCACTTTGGGGTGGGTGTTTATCAACCACCCTTATGAACACATGTTGCCCACCCTGATTGTAATGATGATCCTGATTGTAATAATGACCCCTCATGATTTGGGACACAGTCTGCGTTGGTCTCCATGACCCTGCCGCACTTCTACTGGTGGAGCAGTGCACCCAGAATGTTGGGCCCAATTTGTCAGTAGTGTTAAAAGCAACCTATGCATCCTGGGAAATGCCTTCAACTACTAAAGTCACAGCTCTGGGCAAAAATATAGGCCTGGACTGCAATTCACTGCAATCCCCTCCCCCTATTTTCTGTTACATGAGGACAGCAATTTAAAATACATCTGCCCATATAGTGGTAGGCACATGAAAACAAGTTGCGATTGAGAGAAATAAGCCTTTGACGTATTTCCCAACATTTGCATCTTTGCAGCGCTGGACATCAGAGAAGCCCGTTACTCCTTGACACCCAGCATTCCTATGGTGGTGAAGGGGGCTGAGAATTTTATTTAGCTGGTAGCGCCTGAACAATCACTGACAGCAATGGATTCTATAGGTCAAAGAGAGAGCTGATGTGTGACACCCTGAGAGAGGGCAACTTGTGCCACTCCCACTGCGCCACTGCCACTCTCCTGAGCCCAGAAACTGAATGGCAGCTGCTTGAGTTTCCACCAAAGCTGCAAAGGTAGTGATCTTTGAGTGCTTATGTGAGGGCCTAGCTGTAGCATCCCTGGAGGTTGCTACACTCTCCAAGGTAGACTGCAGAGAGGTGATGCCATGCAGGATGACCCACAGGCTGGAAGTGGACTCCTCCACACTTTTAGCCATGATGCTGAAACTCCTTGGCAGGCCTTCCAAAATCTAGTATAACTGCTTGTGTGAGGCAAGCAGTCTTCGTCTCATAGCTGGGCCTCTGAAGTCCTCGGCTGGAATTTTCTTTTCCTGGGCGGGTTGGTTACAGGCGGTCGCCATGGCAGGTCGCGACCCCGTTGTTGCTTCCATCCCGCTCCAGAAATCGACCTTGCGCTAATGAGGAGTATTAAGCCCGCCCTGCGCATTACCCGGCCCTATTAAATGGACTGGGTCTGAGGACGTCATCCATGACGCGTTTTCAGCCGGGATATTTGAAGGAGCCATGACCACATTGCACTTGAAGGTTAATCTAGGAGTGTGCAGGCAGCACAATGGACAAATCGACTGCTGCAAACAGTTCCACAGATGACTGCACAGAGACAGAGGGCTGCACCCAGGTTCTCCGATGACTCCCTCCATATGCTTGTGGAGGGAGTGAGAGCACGCAGGGAGGCCCTCTTCCCTTTGAATGGGCGGAAGAGACCTCCCCAGGAGACAAAACGAGCCTGGCTCCAAATTGCAGAGGAGTTTACATAAGAACATAAAAACATAAGAAATAGGAGCAGGAGTAGGCCATTTGGCCCCTTGAGCCTGCTCCGCCATTCAATAAGATCATGGCTGATCTGATCTTGGCCTCAACTCCACTTTCCTGCCCACTCCCCATAACCCTTGACTCCCCTATAGTTCAAAAATCTGTCCATCTCCACCTTAAATATAGTCAAAGACCCAGCCTCCACAATTCTCTGGGGTAGAGAATTCCAAAGATTCACGACCCTCTGAGAGAAGAAATTCCTCCTCAACTCCGTTTTAAATGGGCGACCCCTTAGTCCGAAACTATGCCCCCTAGTTCTAGATTCCCCCACAAGGGGAAACATCCTCTCTACATCCACCCTGTCAAGCCCCCTCAAAATCTTATGGGGTAAAAATTCAGTTGGTTGCGCCTCCCGTTAGCGCCTTAAGAGGGCATTAATGGGGCGCAAAGCCGCTAACGCCCGGGCGCAGCGATGTTTGCGCCGCTCGGGAACTTAACTAGACATTGTGCGGCGGCGCTAAACTTTACCGCTGCGACCACCTGCGCGCGCAGATTGTGACGTCATTCCATGGTGCAACGCCCTTGTGGCGCCCCGGAGCGGAAATTGAGTGGCGCCCCCTACCTTACCGCCTGGCGCATCCAATGACCGGAAGACTGGAACGCTATCAATCGCTGTGGGGCTGGGGGGGGCGCTATTTAAAGGGGGCCTCTTCCTGTCTTTTTCTGTGGTTGACATTTTTGCACCACTCGTTCTGAGAGAGAGAGAGAGATTTGGAGAGAGAGAAAGAGAGACTTCTGCATTGACTCAACGCTTTGTGAGGTAGTTTTGCCTACTGATCCTAACTTCGCTAGTACTTTAGTTGCTGTCCTTCATTACTTTGCTTGCAAAGAGACTATGGGGGCTGCACTGATTGGGGGCGTCGTCCTGCTCCAGCTGAATCGGAGGACACAGAGACGCAGAGAGAGAGTGGCAATGATGGCCAGACGGAGGAGGGCCAACAGGCGTATGTACAGGAGAGCTTACCCTCCCAGGGTATATCGTGAACAGCTCTCCTACATTCATATGTCTGAGGAGCTGTGTTTGCGAAGGCTGCGATTCAGCAAGGAGGTGGTCACTGAGCTCTGCCACCTGCTGCAGCCAGATCTGCAGCCTCAACTGAGGTCCAGGACGTCTCTGTCGGTGGCAGTGAAGGTCACAGTGGCTCTCAACTTCTACGCTACTGGCTCATTTCAAGCTGCTGCTGGGGACCTCGCCAATATCTCCCAGTTTGCGGTGCATTGCTGCATCCGGCAGGTCACAAATGCCCTCTTTAAAAGGAGACGAGAGTTCATCTCTTTCCCCATGACCCCAGACAAGCAGCGTGACCGCGCTCTGGGCTTTACGAGGATAGCGGGCTTCCCCATGGTGCAGGGCGCCATTGACTGCACGCATGTGGCTTTGCGTGCTCCGCATGAGAATGCCGAGGAATTCCGGAACAGAAAGGGGTTCCATTCCTTGAATGTTCAGTTGGTCTGTGACCACAGACAGCTGATACTCGCTGTCAATGCCCACTATCCTGGCAGCTGCCACGATGCTTTTATCCTGCACCAGACTACTGTGGCAGAACTTTTCGAGGCACCGCATCAGCCAGTTGGTTGGCTTCTCGGGGACAAGGGGTATGCATTGAGCACCTGGCTGATGACACCGCTCCGTACGCCCAACACCCCTGCTGAGCTGTGGTACAATGAGAGCCATCAAGCTACCAGGAACATAATTGAGCGCACAATCGGCGTGCTGAAGCAACGGTTCCGCTGTCTCGACCATTCTGGAGGAGCCCTGCAGTGCTCGCCTGAGCGAGTATCCAACTTCGTAGTTGTGTGCTGCATGTTGCATAACATGGCAATCCTCAGGACCCAGCCAATGCCACCAGGACTTGGAGCACCACCAGAGGAGGAGGAGGAAGAGGAGGAAGAGGACGAGGAGGATGATCATCAGCAGCACCAAGGCGGGAGGGCGGCCCACAATGGTGAAACTGCAAGGGCCGTCCGTCAACGGCTAATAGCAAGCCGCTTCTAGGGCCCCTGCTGTGGAAATGGCTTCTGCCATTGCTAACAACATCAATGAACCCAGCACGCAACCCCTAAGCTGGCCAAGGCACCAATAATTCCAAACACCAACCATGTATATTTTGAATACAGAAACTTATTTATTTTACAAACTCTGTGTGTGTCAATTCCTCATGACAAACTCATAGAAATAAACACAAAAAAACAGTCAATAACATAACTGGTTCTCACAACCTGGAGATAATGTCCAAAACACTAAACAAAAGTTGGACCATGAACCTCGACCTTTAATAAAAAAATGACCAGCATTTTGTCACACCTCCTACTTTTTGCCCTTCGAGGGTGATCTCCTTCCCTTGCGCACTTCCCCCCTTCTAACCCTACTGCTCCTCCGTAATGGGAGCTCAGTGGCTGCAGCAAGGCTGGTGGAAGGCTGCTGCTCAATCTGAGTCTGCATGAGAGCAGTCAGAGATGGGATCACGGCAGCCAGTGACTGAATTGCAGCGCTAAGCGTTAGTGTGGCATCCGCCTGTGCTACAGTGAAGTGCTCCACACTCCTTGCCAGTGACTCAATGCATTCGGGCACCCTTCCCACTGCACCCATGAGCTCAGTGTGCATGCCCACCGCCTGGGTGTTCATTTCTGCGATCAGCCGCTCCTCCTCTGCGTCCATTGCAGTAGGAGTCTCTGGCCTACTCTCCCTCTGGGGAGAAGGCCCCCGTTCTTCCCTACCCCCATGGCGTTGCTGCAGCCCGCTGGGTCCTGGAGCTTCACCCTCATCAGACCCTTCCCCCCTGCTCCCCTCCAGGGAAGGCGTGTTCCCAGTGTGGGCATGGGCTTCCTCGGGAGAGGGTGGCACTGATGCTCCGGCTTCCTCTTCCTCCTCGGCTGCAGCTTCACTCCCAGTGGCAGCTTCAGGGCCCGTCTCCTCAGCTGGTGAATCACCATCTGAAAGCAGGGAGGTACAAGAGTGGCTTTAGCGTGAGGACAGGGTGGCAGTAAGGGAGGAATAAGTGCAGCGAGTTAGCAAGTTGGATTGAAAGTGTCAAAGGCTGGTGTTGTGAGGGACAAGTGGAAGGACAGAGGACAAAAAGGTGATGACCTTACCATTGCTGTCCAGAACGGGGTCGGCGTCTCCAGTGGCGACGGGACCGATCACCCGGCTTGCCACAATCCTGTGAACGCGCTCCTCAAGATCGCTGAGGGGTTGCAGCTGAGGCCGCCCTCCACCTGTCCGTTGCTGCTGTCTCCGATTATGCGCCAGCTTGGCCTGTAAGAAAAAGGACAGCATCTGAGTAAATATACAGCCATGGTCTTGCCTGATGTGCCTCCCATAGGTGAATAGCCCTTACTGTATACAGCCATGGTCTTGCCTGATGTGCCTCCCATAGGTGAATAGCCCTTACTGTATACAGCCATGGTCTTGCCTGATGTGCCTCCCATAGGTGAATAGCCCTTACTGTATGCAAAGTGTGGAATGTGTGTGTGTGTTTCATGAAAGGGCCATAGGTGTTGGATGAGTGTTGTGCATTGGGGTTTTAAGACCCTCTGGCCATAGAGTGAGGTTGAGATGGAGGGATGGAGAGGTATTGAGAAAAAGCCACTCACCCTGACGACCCGAGTGAGGTCGTTGAACTTTTTGCGGCATTGAGTATGGGTCCTGGGCACCATGCTCCTGGAGGAGACGCTCTGAGCCACCTCCCTCCACACTCTTCTGTACTCGCATGGCAAAGGCCTCCTGCCACTCTCAGGGAAGAGTATACATCTTCTGCGCTCCACCGCGCCAACCAGAGCATCCAAGGCCCGCTCGGTGAAGCGCTGAGCTCGTTCTCTCACCCTCTCCATCCTTGGCAGCAAAATGGATTCACAGGTCTCTCCAGGCCGAGATTCAAGGCTGCAATGAGCAGGGTGTGGCTGGGGAGCAAGTTGGCCCCCCCCGCTTTAAGAAGTGGCCGGCGCCAGTGTGTCTGTGTTCCCTCGCTAACTGGCAGCAGCTGCGCTGCGCTCGCGCTCTGAGTTAGCGCCTCACTGCTCGGCCTTTGCGCCTTAAGACAGGTGTGCAGCGCCTGATTTAGCGCTCCACTCACCTCCCGGGGCGGTAAAAGTGAAGTTTCCAGGCAGTGGCGATAATTAGCGCCAGGCGCTAATATTTGCGTCCAGACGATATTTGCGCCCCAAAAGGGGCGCGACCTAATTTTTCCCCCTATATGTTTCAATAAGATCATCTCTCATTCTTCTAAACTCCAATGAGTATAGGCCCAACCTTCTCAACCTTTCTTCATAAGACAACTCCCTCATCTCAGGAATCAACCTAGTGAACCTTCTCTGAACTGCCTCCAATGCAAGTATATCCCTCCTTAAATAAGGAGACCAAAACTGTATGCAGTACTCCAGGTGTGGTCTCACCAACGCTCTGTACAGTTGTAGCAAGACTGCCCTACTTTTATACTCCATCCCCCTTGCAATAAAGGCCAACATTCCATTTGCCTTCCTAATTACTTGCTGTACCTGCATGCTAACTTTTTGTGTTTCATGTACAAGGACCCCCATGTCCCTCTGTACCGCAGCATTTTGTAGTCTCTCTCCATTTAAATAATAATTTGCTTTTTTATTCTTCCTACCGAAGTGGATAACCTCACATTTTTCCACATTATACTCCATCTGCCAAATCCCCACTCACTTAACCTATCTATATCCCTTTGCAGATTCTTTGGGCTGGATTTTGTCAGGCCCGAGGAGGCGGGTTTGGAGGCGTGTGAGGTGGGAAAGTAGCAAAAAATGGCGGGCGTCTCCGATCCCGCCTCCAGCCCACCTCTGAGCAATTTTCCCAAAAGCGGGCTTTCAGACCCCGTTTCGATCCCGCCTCCAAGGCCCTTAACAAGCACTTAATTGCCTCTATAATGCCATTTTGAGAGGCCTTTCTAAGTTTAACACATTTCCCCATGCTGCACGTCTCCTCTGGAACACGCCAGTTAATCCTGGCGGCCTCACAAGTGGATGGCTTACTAACAGCTGCAGCTCCACCATTAAAAAGGATTTTTCAACAGATCATTTGCAGGTGGCAGAACTTTGTTTTCTCAGGTCTGGGAGAACTTTTAGCAGGCATACTCATTGTGGAAGTTTTGAAGCTGAGCTCCATCTCCAGTGTGACTTCCTGGGAAACCCCTCTCCCCACCTTGACTGAGCGCTTCCTCAACTGAGGTATATACCTGCAGCAAGGAAACCATTACTTTCCTTTCCTCCTGGACGTCAGATTCGGACGAAGACCAGCCGCGGCAGCAGCAGAACCCGGAACAACAGCAGCACCAACAGCAGCAGGAACAACAGGAGCGCCAAGCTGCTGCTCACCCACCTGAAGCTGCAATGGGGTAAGCCATTTAGGACAGAAATGAGGAGGAATTTCTTCACCCAGAGAGTGGTGAACCTGTGGAATTCTCTGCCACAGAAGGCAGTAGAGGCCAATTCATTAAATAGATTCAAGAAGGAGTTGGATATATTTCTTAAGGCTAAAGGGATCAAGGGATATGGGGAGAAAGCAGGGACAGGGTACTGAATTTGGATGATCAGCCATGATCGCATTGAATGGTGGAGCAGGCTCGAGGGGCCGAATGGCCTACTCCTGCTCCTATCTTCTATGATTCTATGATTCTATGATGCACAGGCCAGAAGGCGCCAGCGTGCGATTACATTGCTGCCCGGGATGCAAGGGACGCACTCATGTTGGCCAGATTTGCTTAGCCTGCACAATCAAACACTTTTGCCTCGCACCTTCTTACCAGAGCATCGACAATGGACAAGAACCTACGGATTCCTATCACTCTGACCACCATACTGACAATTGCAAGTCACTCTAAGCCCTCAATGTGGAAGTCCCATTTGCGAAATGACACAGCCCACAACTTTATCAGTTTGCCATCAGAATTTTTTGTCACAACAAGCAACTGATGGCATTTCAAAAATTAACACAACATAACACCCAAGTGACTACACTTGTGACTACTTGTGCATTATCTTCCTCTTACGCATGCTCCTACGTGGTGCTTCCCCTGTGGCTTCAGCAGATGTGGAGGTCCCTTGCTCACTTTCCTGCTCTCCTGTCTTGACACCTTTGGCGGCCGTCCTCTGGGGTTGCGAACCTGTGAGGGCTCGGCAACAGTCTGCTGCTCCTGCAGCTGTACAGGGGATGAGACACCGATCTCAGTTGGGTGAGGACTCTGGTGGAGCTCTGACCGAGGGCTTTGCAGTGGCATGGTCATGTGAGCGCTTGGAGAGGAGCCCCCACTTCCTTGTTGTCTGCCACCAACATCCCTCTCGTGGGTCAGCCCCACTTCAGAGCTAGCAAGTGGCTTGACAGCACCTTGCTGCACTTCAGGGGGGCCATGAGGACCCGTTTCTGCACTGGAAGTCCTACTCCAGAGGACTTCCATGAAGGTCTGGTTTCTCTGCTCAATAGCTGACCATTGCTCCTCAAGAGATGCGAGTCTATTATGAACAATGACCATGTTTTCAACACTCTGGCGACTTAGCTCCTCCATGGCCGTAGCCATCATCTCCTCTACTGTAGCCATCCTTTCCACGGAGGTTGCCATCCTTTCCGTGGTGATGCGTTCATGTGCCAATGCCTCCACAAAGGCTCTGCTCATGTTTGCGATGGACTCCTCCATTCGCTCCACCCTCACAGCGACCCTGGAGACAAAATCTGCCAGAGACTCCTGCACCGCTCTCCTTCTGGGTGGACCTGGAGGCACAGGGTCGACATGCAGCTGAGCCGAGCTAGCAGAGTCCTGCGCCCTCCGACGAGGACTCTCCACTGCTGTCCCTGTCTCCACCATCTGCTGACGCTCACTTGTGAGCTGTGATACACCAGGTGACAACACTACTCTATCTCCCGAAGGTCCCACCGAGGTGCTGGGTGCGCTGAATTCTGCTGACACTATGCCTTCAGAGATTGCAGCTTCCTCTGAGGAGTCTTGAAGCTAAGGCTGCTCCTCCTGGACAGTGGGGACGGGGGCTGTCGATGGTCCTGTGGGGGAGTAAAGGAAAGAGTTAGAGATGTGAGGTAAAGGTTGCATGCACATTGAATTGTGCAGATGATCATAAGTCAATCTGTTAGAGCATCAGAATCATTTTCAGTCACTCATGCAATGTCAATGAGAGAGATGCCAAACTATTCTGTCACCAGCTTGCTGTGATACGCCGTCTGTCCGTCCCCCACTTGCGAATCTTCCTCGACACCGGCGATTTCCAGGGCCGCCTCCTCCGAGGTGGTGAGCTGGGCTACTGAGGGTGGCCCTCCTCCTGTCCTCGCTCTTTCCCTCTTATTGTGGGATCTCTTTTCCTGCAATGAGGGACACAAGTGGAGTTTGAGTGAGAATGAAGGAGTGAGTGTAGAGATTCCATAGCATAGATGCTTAGAATGAGACAAAGGACCCTCCCTGTGTGTTGTAAATTGTTATCATTGCATCACAGTGTGAGGGCTGTATGGTTGAATAGTTAAGTGAATGTGACCATAGAGAGAGAGGGAATGGGTAAGGGTGCAGGGATGTCAGTGTCAAGTGGGATATGGAGGAAGAGGTTGGCAAAGTAGAGTGCTGGTGAGGGGAGGCGATGGGGATCAGATTGAGGGTGATGGGAAAGTCATACTCACTTTTCCTGTGCGGAGAAGGTCATGAAACCTCTTCCTGCACTGCAGCCAGGTTCTGCTGCACATAGAGATTGAGTTGACCTCCTGGGCCACTTGCATCCACACAGCTTTAGTCTGCTGGGGAGGCTTTTTCCTCCCTGCAGAAGGGAAGAGCACCTCCTTATTTGATCTTGCTCTCTCCACCAGAGCTTGGAGGGAGGCCTCATCGAACCTTGGAGCAGACTTTGGCCTACTGCTGGACATAGTTGCTGAATGAAGTGATCACAACAATGGGCATAATGTTTAAAGTCTCCAGAAGAAGCAAGGCTGCTTGCAGGCCTTAAATCCAGCAGCATTGATGACATCATCGGAAGCGACTTTCTGTATGAAAAGACTTATTGGGCCAGGGGTTTCCACATGCTGGAAATCAAGTGCCCAATGAGGGCAAAATCGCACTTTTTTCCCACTTCACATCGGAGTCGGGGTCCTGACATGAAAACCACCTGACACGCCCCAGCCTGCCCCCAATGGCAAAATCGAGCCCAATGTTTCAGGTCGATAACCTTTCGTCAGAACTTCTGATGAAAGGTCATCGACCTGAAGATTTTCATGGGGAAGGGGGGTTGGGGGCGGGGGACTCCGATGAGGGTGGGAAACCCGAGCTAATGGGTTTCCCGCAAGCCCTACCAAATTTAACGGCAGGGCCTGATTTGCATCTGAAGCCTCTATTTCCCGCCCACATCTAGCTAGATGGAGAGGCTCGCTGGCTGTGGGTGTGTAGTCCTGCGGCACTAGGCCACACAGAGGAGGGAGGGAGGGATCAGGGCCAGCTGAAGGTGATTGTGTTGCAGTGAATGGCATCGACAGGGAAATATAGTCAGAGCTTTAAAAAAAAAATCAGATTCAAAAAATGATTTTTAAAAGTATGTACTATATTACTGTCAGATACTTACATGAAATTATAGTTATTCTGTTCAAATGAAGATTGAAAAAATGTCACAATATTTCTCGGTGCTGACCTCCTGAGGATCGGGGGGGGGAGGGAAGAAGGAAGATCAGGGCCGTCGAGGGACCGGGGTTGGAGTGGGGGTGCGGAGGGGTGGAGGGAAGCCAGGGATCGGGGCCATTGAGGGACCAGGGAGCGGGTGGAGGTGAGGGAAGCAAGAGATTGGGGACTACCACTGGAGAATTGAGCCAGCCTCAGGATCATCGATTGAGCGTGGGGGGGGATGGGGGGATTGGAGGCCTCGTGAGGGGGTCTCCAATCGTGGGGGGTGGGTTAGGCAGGGACCCTGGATAAAGGCACTTACCTCCCAGATGCAGCAGTCACCGCCTTGCTATTACTGCCGGGTTTTATGAAGTTTGTAAAACCCGACCAGATGTAGGTTAAAGAAGAGGCTTCCAGCCTCATTATAATATTGAAATTGATGTCCCGCCTCCTGTCCCGCGTCCGTTAAAACCGGAAGTGGTTGGGTTGGAGGCGGGTTCAGGTCAGGAATCCGATTTTTAACAATTTAACAACCCCCACGCCCCCAACCCATCTGTTTTTTTAGGTTAAAATTCTCCCCGTTAACTCTGTTTCTCCCTCCACAGATGCTGCCTGACCTGCTGAGTTTTTACAGCATATTCTGTTTTCATTTCAGATTTCCAGTATCCACAGTATTTTGCTTTTGTATTAAATCTTCTTCCTCAGTTGTTCACAGGGTCAATGCACTAGGTGTTCATATTGGAATATCAAGCACGTGCTACCCATGATTTTCTGTCAATTGAAATGAATCAGTGCACAGGCAATTTTTTGATATGTGCTCCAGGTTTGCAAAGCTCTATCTTGGGATGCTGAAGGTGAAAATTTACCCCCTGTGCTCATATACTGTTCATTTTGTAAAATAAATCTGAAAACAGTCTGAACTTGTCATCTTTTTCAATACCAGAAGAAGTGACCTATGGGGTCAACTCAGAATATTTAGGCTATAACTTTGTCCCCTAAAATTAGTTGCACCAGTATAAAGCTTATTGTTAGTTTCCGGATAGACTCACAGAAATAGCTGAATAAAAAGATAGAGTATGATATGCAAGAAATTAGTTAAATGATGCATTAAAATGCAAATTGGAAAGATTCAAAAATGTGATCTGAGAATCCTAGCTCATATTTCATCACATCTAATAAAATGGATATTTTTCTGCTATTTTTCTCAATTTCAATCATCTCTATTGAGTTGTTTGCAGTCTCACCATAATCTTATAGCCATGGTTATGAGAATTTTTAAAATGAGGCATTACAATATAAAGATGTGAGGATTTCACTGAATTATTGGCCTAGAATTTTCTGTAATGGCGAGATTGGCAACATATGTTGTCAATTTTGCCATTTTGCATGCTGGTCCCACCGTCGCGAAATTACTCCAAAATTTCCTGGATTTGTAATTAGAATAAACTGCAGTGAGCATAATGGCGAATCAGAAGCGGCGCAGCCAATGGCCAATGTTTGCTCCATCTGAAGAAATATCTTACATGACTGGTCACTCAGATGTTTGTGTGCTTTCATTCTTTCAGCTCACAGCCTCAGGAGGAAGGAACAAGAGTTTCAGCAACAAACCCTTTCTGTCAGAAATTTTTATGAAAAATACGAAAAGAAAGAAAAAAAAAGTTAATTTACTCCATCATCTCTTGCCACCAATGTTGGACAATGCAAAATCCTTTCAATATTTGACAAATATGTAACAATTTATTTGACATTATAACATGATGTTATAATGTTCTAATTGATTTCTTTTCCTGACTTTTTTTTAATTGGTTTGGTAATTATTTTCCTATGTTCTGTGTTTTTATGTAGATAGAATTATTGATATAATTGTAAATAAGCGCGTAAGCAGAACTTGTCAACATCATATATTTTTATCCAATAAACTAAAACAAATAAGAAAGAAATCCCATCTTTTTGTAACCTTATGTGACCTTCTATTAATTTTCAAAAGAGATTTTAATGTTAGTGTCTTTAGGGGGGAAAGAAACAAAAATAGCCTGATTGTATTTTTATATTCACTGTTCTATTGCTGCTGTCAGGATTATTTTATTTATAATATAGCATTGGCAAAAAAAGGAAAGAAAAAACGGTTTCAAACTTCATTGAGATCTTAGCAAAGTAACTTTCCCAGTGTTTATTCTCCTGTTCCCCTACGAAATCAGTCATTGAGCTTTAAGATCCTACTAACTCGGCAGATGGCTGCTCCTGGTGGAAAAAGGGTGCTCTATGACGCAAGCAACTGCTAAAGCAATTAAAAAATAATATGGAAAGCTGTGTTCAAACAGGCAAAATAAAAGAAGCTATTCATGTATTGGAAATAGCAACTGTGACATAAAATATTCACCAAGCATCAGGGCACCATATATTGATTGGCTGATCTCAGTTCAGTGGGAATAACGCTCTGTTGCTGACTGAGAAGCACAAAGCGGGCTCTTCCTTTCAAGCGATAAAGTTACAAATAGCCCAATTTATATTGGAATCATAGACTCATAGAATGATACAGCACAGAAGGAGGCCATTCGGCCCATCGTGCCTATGCCGGCTCTTTGGTAGAGCTATCCAACTAGTCCCAGTCCAACTCGTTCCCCTTAGCCCTGCAAATGTTCTTTCATGCCACATGCGGCACAGAAGTTGTGCTCCTGCCCCCCACCCATCCCCAAGGTATATTACAAAAGCTGACCCCATGAATTCCGGCATAGTCAGTGGCAGGCAAGTCTCATCCAACCAGCATAATGGTGGGGGGGTGGGGTGGCGGCGGGGTTGATGGTCAGTGAGTGCAGCCTGCAACGTGGATTTTCAGGGCTATTACCTTTTTTTAATGCAATAGAGAACACTACTATGATACAGTAACATTGACATATCCATCTGGCTGTTTTTTTTGTAAAAAACACATGTAGCTCTGTCTTCAGTAATATAAGGGCAAGTTTACAAATTTTACTCCCAACGTAAAGCTTTGTCCACTGGGCGCACATGCCAATAATTTCAGTGCATGGCCACGTAATTTTGACATTAATCTGAGAATTAGTAGGAAATGTATAACAAAATATTCATTCCTGTAAAGACTGAGGAAGCAAACTTTAAACCAAAGTTAATGGGAATAAAATCATTGTGAGCATGCCTGAATATGGTATAAGCTCCCAGCATGCAAATCTATGCACTGGGAGTGTGATTTCATAAAACTGAACCTTATATTTAATGATATTAAAAAAAACTTTGGAAAATATATTATTCAAAATATACACTATTCTAAAATGAATCAAGACAAGTTTATGTCTCATAAAGAAGAGTTAAATCTGAACTATTTGCTCATACCAGAAGACTTTGGTAGCTAGTCAAGGAATAGCTTGTATTAAAGTGACCAACAAAGTGATTCATTCAGCAAGTTGGCATAGGGTCAAACAGATCAGAGAGTTAAACGTGTGGCACAAAGAGTGGTGTGGGAAAAAGGGGTTTCAATTCATGGGGCACTGGCACCAGTAGTGGGGAAAGAAGGAGCTGTTCCGTCGGTACGGGCTCCACTTAAACCAGGCTGGGACCAGCGTCCTGGCGAATCAAATAACTAGGGCTGTAGATAGGGCTTTAAACTAAAAAAAGTGGTGGGGGTGGGGTGGGGGGGGGGGGGGGGGAGAGGGGTCAGGTGAGGGGAAATTTAGAAATCTAAAGAGAAAGATCAAGGCAATAGAGCAGTGTAGCGATTTAGGTAAAAATAAGCAGAGTGTGACAGGAAGGGACAGAAAGTTTAGCGGTAGCTGTGCAGCAGAGAATAAGGTCAAGGCAGGGAATAATGGTAAAAAATTTAAATTAAAGGCTCTTTATCTGAATGCACAAAGCATTCATAGAAACATAGAAACATAGAAAATAGGTACAGGAGTAGACCATTCGGTCCTTCGAGCCTGCACCGCCATTCAATGCGTTCATGGCTGAACATGCTACCTCAGTACCCCATTCCTGCTTTCTCGCCATACCCCTTGATCCCCTTAGTTGTGAGTGTTATATCTAACTCCCTTTTGAATATATTTAGCGAACTGGCCTCAACAACCTTCTGTGGAAGAGAATTCCATAGATTCACCACTCTCTGGGTGAAGAAGTTCCTCCTCAGCTCAGTCCTAAATGGCTTCCCCTTAATCCTTAGACTGTGACCCCTGGTTCTAGTTTTCCCTACCATTGGGAACATTCTGCCCACATCTAATTTGTCTAAACCAGTCAGGATTTTAAATGTCTCTATAAGATCCCCCCTCATTCTTCTGAACTCCAGAGGATACAAGTTCAGTTGACCCAATCTTTCTTGATATGTCAGTCCGGCCATCCCAGGAATCAATCTAGTGAACCTTCGCTGCACTCCCTCAATAGCAAGAATGTCCTTCCTTAAGTTAGGAGACCAAAACTGCGCACAATACTCCAGGTGTGGCCTCACCAAGGCCCTGTACAACTGCAGCATCACCTCCCTACTCCTGTACTCAAATCCCCTTACTATGAAGGCCATCATTCCGTTTGCTTTCTTGACTGCCTGCTGCACTTGCATTCCCACCTTCAATGACTGATGTACCATGATGCCCAGGTCTCGTTGCACCTCCCCTTTCCCTAATCTGCCACCATTCAGGTAATAGTCCGCCTCTCTATTTTTACCACCAAAGTGGATAACCTCACATTTATCCACATTGTACTTCATCTGCCATACATTTGCCCATTCACCCAACCTGTCCAAGTCACTCTGTAGCCTCCTAGCATCCTCCTCATTGTTCACACTGCCTCCCAATTTAGTGTCATCCGCAAATTTGGAGATATTACATTTAATCCCTTCATCCAAATCATTAATATATAATGTAAACAGCTGGGGTCCCAGCACCGAACCCTGCGGTACCCCGCTGGTTACTGCCTGCCATTCTGAAAAGTACCCATTTACTCCTACTCTTTGTTTCCTGTGTGCCAACCAGTTCTCAATCCACTTCAACACATTACCCTTAATCCCATGTGCTTTAACTTTGCTCACCAATCTCTTGTGTGGGACCTTGTCGAAGGCCTTCTGAAAGTCCAAATACACCACATCTACTGGTTCCCCCCTGTCCACCCTATTGGAAACATCCTCAAAAAATTCCAGAAGATTTGTCAAGCATGATTTCCCTTTCACAAATCCATGCTGACTTGGACCTATCATGTCGCCACTTTCCAAATGGTCTGTTATGACATCTTTAATAATTGCTTCCATCATTTTACCCACGACCGATGTCAGGCTGACCGGTCTATAATTCCCTGCTTTCTCCCTCGCTCCTTTTTTAAAAAGAGGGGTTACATTGGCCACCCTCCACTCCATCGGAACTGATCCAGAGTCTAAGGAATGTTGGAAAATGATCGTCAATGCATCCACTATTTCCAAGGCCACCTCCTTAAGTACTCTGGGATGCAGACCATCAGGCCCCGGGGATTTTTCAGCCTTCAGTCCCATCAATTTCCCCAATACCTTTTCCCGACTAATAAGGATTTCCCTCAGCTCCTCCCTCTTACCAGATCCTCTGACCCCTTTTATTTCCGGCAGGTTGTGTGTGTCCTCCACAGTAAACACCGAACCAAAGTACTTGTTCAATTGATCTGCCATTTCCTTGTTCCCCATTACGACTTCCCCTGTTTCCGACTGCAGGGGACCTACGTTTGTTTTTACTAACCTCTTTCTTTTTACATATTTATAGAAGCTTTTGCAGTCCATTTTAATGTTCTCTGCAAGCTTCCTTTCATATTTTATTTTCCCTGCCCTAATCAAACCCTTCGTCCTCCTCTGCTGAGTTTTGAAGTTCTCCCAGTCCCCGGGTTTGCTGCTACTTCTGGCCAATTTGTATGCAACTTCCTTGGTTTTAATACTATCCCTGATTTCCCTTGTTAGCCATGGTTGAGCCACCTTCCCTTTTTTATTTTTACGCCAGACCGGGATGTACAATTGTTGTAGTTCATCCATGCGATCTCTAAATGTCTGCCATTGCCCTTCCACTGATAGCCCCTTAAATATCGCTTGCCAATTTAACCTCGCCAATTCACGCCTCATACCCTCAAAGTTGCCCTTATTTAAGTTCTGGACCATGGTCTCTGACTTAACTGTTTCCTTCTCCATCCTAATGTAGAACTCCACCATACTATGGTCACTCTTCCCCAGGGGGCCTTGTACCACAAGATTGCTGATTAGTCCTTCCTCATTACACAACACCCAGTCCAGGATGGCCTCCCCTCGAGTTGGTTCCTCAACATATTGGTTTAGGAAACCATCCCTTAAACACTCCAGGAAATCCTCCTCCACCGTATTGCTTCCAGTTTGAGTAGCCCAATCTATATGCATATTAAAGTCACCCATGATAACTGCCGTGCCTTTTTTGCACGCACCTCTGATTTCCTGTTTCATACCCTCCCCCACCTCACTACTGCTGTTTGGAGGTCTGTACACAACTCCCACTAACGTTTTCTGCCCTTTGGTGTTCTGCAGCTCAACCCATATTGATTCCACATCCTCCAAGCTGATGTCCTTCCTAGCTATTGCATTAATCTCCTCTTTAACCAGCAATGCTACCCCACCCCCTTTTCCTTTTATTCTATCCTTTCTGAATGTTGAATACCCCTGGATGTTCAGTTCCCAGCCTTGATTGTTCTGGAGCCACGTCTCTGTAATCCCAATCACATCGTATCCGTTAACATCTATTTGCACAGTCAATTCATCCACCTTATTACGGATACTCCTTGCATTAAGACACAGAGCCTTTAGGCTTGTTTTATTAACATCCTTTGTCCTTTTAGACTTATGATTCGTAACAAGATAGGTGAACTAGAGGCACAAATAGAGATAAATGGGGTTGATCTAATAGCCATTACAGAGACGTGGTTGCAAGGAGGCCAAAGTTCGAAACAAAATGTTGCAGGGTACTTGACGTTTCGAAAAGACAGGCAGAATGGAAAAGGAGGGGGAGTAGCCCTGATAATAAAGGATGACATAAGGACAGTAGCAAGAAAAGATTTCGGCTCAGAAGATCAGGAAGTAGAATCAGTATGGGTGGAGATAAGGAATAACAAGGGGCAGAAAACACTGGTAGGAGTAGTATATAGGCCCCCTAACAGTAGCTATACTGTTGGACAGAATATTAATCAAGAAATAGTAGGAGCTTGCAACAATGGTAATGCAATAATCTTGGGGGACTTTAATCTTCATATAGACTGGACAAATCAAATTGGTAAAGGTGGTCTGGAGGATGAGTTCATGGAATGCATTCGGGACAGTTTCCTAGAACAATATGTCATGGAACCAACCAGGGAACAGGCTATTTTAGATCTTGTATTGTGTAATGAGACAGGTTTAATTAGCAATTTCATAGTAAAGGATCCTCTGGGGCAAAGTGATCATAATATGATAGAATTTCACCTTAATTTTGAGAGTTACTTGCCTAAGTCCGAAACTAGAGTCTTAAACTTAAATAAAGCCAATTACATAGGTATGAGGGGCAAGTTGGCTAAGGTAGATTGGAAAAATAGATTAAAAGGTATGGTGGTAGATAAGCAGTGGCTAGCATTTAAAGAAATATTTCATAATTCTCAACAAAAATACATTCCATTGAGAAACAAAAACTCCATGGGAAAAGTGATCCAACTGTGGCTAACTAAAGAAGTTAAGGATAGCATTAGATTGAAAGAAGAAGCTTATAATGTTGCAAAGAATAATAGTAAGCCCAAGGATTGGGAGAGTTTCAGAAACCAGCAAAAGTTGACCAAAAAATTGATAAAAAGAGAAAAAATAGAATGAGAGAAAACTAGCAAGAAATATAAAAGCAGATTTTAAGAGCTTCTACAAGTATGTAAAAAGGAAGAGAATAGCAAAAGTAAACATTGGTCCCTTAGAGGCTGAGACAGGAGAAATTATTGGCCCAAAAATTCGGCCGTTCTCGGGTGAGTACGGACTGTGTACTCACCCGTATTCATTCCCGAAGTGCCGGTTTCCTGCATGCACTGCGCATGCGCGGGAAACCGGCACTTCCGGTATGGCGAAGGGGGCGGTTCCTAGGTGAACCGCGTGCGCACTAGAGGCTGCGCGCACGCAGCACACTTAGGTTTTGTTTCAGGTTTCAACGCGAGGGTAAGTAGTGAAGATTCTACGCTAGTAAAAAGGAGGCGTAAGACCCCTTTTGAACAAGGTAAGTAGTTAATTAAGTATAATTTTAATTTTTTTTCAACAGGTTTATCTTTTTTAGAGACTTTAAAGAAAGGTATGTTTATTTTTATAACTTTTAAAAAGTATTTTAATTTTTTCAAAAATTTAAATTTTTGTTTAAAGTGGTTAATTTATTTAACTATAGTTATTTTATTAATGTGATGGATTTAAAAAAAAAATATTTGAGGTTTAGCTGTTCTTTTGGGGCCGATTTCAATTCACAGATTTGACAGGTCTCCTGTCAAATCTATGAATGAAAGATGGTCTGCTGCCATTGGCTCTCCATGGCCCACGTGATCCCAGGGGTCGCATCGCACTAACTGCGCCCCTGGAACACGCAAGCACTGCGCGCCGGCACTAGGGAGAGGCCCGGGACCCGAAGTTCCTGTGGGCCCGAAACACAACGGCAGGCGCGGTGGGTAAGAGCGCGCGCGATCCTTACCCCCGTGGCAAGCCGGCCACCCGAATTTCTAGGCTATTATGGGGAATAAGGAAATGGCAGAAATGTTAAACAAATATTTTGTATCTGTCTTCACAGTAGAAGATACAAAAAGCATACCAAAAATGGTGGGGAACCAAGGGTCTAATGAGGGTAAGGAACTTAACGTAATTAATCTAAGTAGAGAAAAAGTACTAGAGCAACTAATGGGACTAAAAGCCGACAAATCCCCTGGACCTGATGGCCTACATCCTAGGGTTCTAAAAGAGGTGGCTGAAGAGATAGTGGATGCATTGGTTTTGATCTTCCAAAATTCCCTAGATTCTAGAATGGCCCCAGCGGATTGGAAGGTCGCAAATGTAACACCGCTATTCAAGAAAGGAGGGAGAGAAAAAACAGGGAACTACAGGCCAGTTAGCCTGACATCAGTTGTCGGGAAAATGCTGGAATCCATTGTTAAATTTATTTAGAGTTTTTTGAGGATGTAACTAGCAGGGTAGATAAAGAGGAACCAGTGGATGTAGTATATTTGGATTTCCAAAAGGCATTCGATAAGGTGCCACATAAAAGGTTATTACACAAGATTAGGGCTCATGGGGTTGGGGGTAATATAGTAGCATGGATGGAGGATTGGTTAATGGACAGAAAACAGAGAGTAGGGATAAACGGATCTTTTTCAGGTTGGCAGGCTGTAACTAGTGGGGTGCCGCAAGGATCAGTGTTGGGACCTCAGCTATTTACAATCTATATTAATGACCTAGATGAAGGGACCGAGTATAATGCATCCAAGTTTGCTGATGATACAAAGCTAGGTGGGACAGTAAGCTGTGAGGAGAACACAAAGAATCTGCAAAGGGATATAGATAGACTAAGTGAGTGGGCAGTAAGGTTGCAGATGGAGTATAATGTAGGGAAATGTGAGGTTATTCACTCTGGTAGGAAGAATAGAAAAACAGAATATTTTTTAAATGGTGAGAAACTTTCAAATGTTGGTGTTCAGAGAGATTTGGGTGTCCTCGTGCAAGAAACACAGAAAGCTAGCATGCAGGTACAGCAAGCAATAAGGAAGGCAAATAGCATGTTGGCCTTTATTGCAAGGGGGTTGGAGTATAAGAGTAAGGAAGTCTTGCTACAATTGTACAGGGCCTTGGTGAGACCACACCTGGAGTACTGTGCAAAGTTTTAGTGTCCTTATCTAAGGAAGGATATACTTGCCTTGGAGGCGGTGCAATGAAGGTTCACTAGATTGATTCCTGGGACGAGAGGGCTGTACTAAGATAGATTGTGTAGAATGGGCCTATACTCTCTGGAGTTTAGAAGAATAAGAGATGATCTCATTGAAACATACAAGATTCTGAAGGGGATTGACAGGGTTGATGCTGAGAGGTTGTTTCCCCTGGCTGGAGTGTCTAGAACTAGGGGGCATAGTCTCAGAATAAGGGGTAGGCCATTTAAGACCGTGATGAGGAGGAATTTCTTCACTCAGAGGGTTGTGAATCTTTGGAATTCTCTGCCCCAGAGGGCTGTGAATGCTGAGTCTTTGAGTTTCTTCAAGGCTGAGATAGATAGATTTTTGGACTCTAGGGGAATCAAGGGATATGGAGATTGGACAGGAAAGTGGAGTTGAGGTCGAAGATCAGCCATGATCTTATTGAATGGCGGAGCAGGCTCGAGGGGCCGTATGGCCTACTCCTGCTCTTATTTCTTATGTTCTTAAATAGTAATAAATGTAAAATAAACTGACAGGAAGTGATAAATCATGAATGGGAGAAAAATAGCTGGAGACAATTCAAAGATTAAAATAGTAATATCCAAGTTCTATTTCAGATTGTTAAGTTGCTCCAGTAAAGGTTTTGCTCACAAATATTTTTCTGCAAATATCACTGTTTAATTGTTGTAAATTTTCTGCCATTTAGATTTTTTTTCTCTTCAAGACTTCCCTCATGCACATTCTGAACTTGTCCCATCAATAACTGCTATTTTGGAATTTGCTGAGCTGAGCATTGACTGTTCTGCCCTCATTCAGCTGGAGGCTTCTTAGTCCTGTGAAAGATGTCTCTTTTAAATCTAATGTAGTAAAGCAATGTGCAACGAGTTGTGAAATATAAAGTTAACTGTGATTAAAAAGAACAGATATCAGAACAGTTTCTTATAAAAGTTGTTCAGCTGTCTGCCTTTCTAATACTTGTATCTTCACATTATAGAAATTAAAAAAATCTTAAAATCAGTTTATTACTGTTTCCTACATTACAAAAGTGACTACACTTCAAAAAGTATTTCATTGGCTGCAAAGCACTTTGGGTCGTCCGGTGGTCGTGAAAGGCACTTTTTAATGCAAGTCTTTCTTTTTTTTTTCATAAAGAAAAAAACCTGTATAGCTAAACAAAAATCATTGCAAGTCCATGTTTTGACATCCACATTGGATAGTGCTATTAGATAGGCCAATCAACTTACTTGAAATAATAGATCATGGAGGGTCCTGTTTCTCACAGAAGTAGGAAGCCTCCAGCTGAATGAGTCCAGAACAATCAAATGTCAGCCTAGTGGTCCCATTTCCAACATTTTTAACAGCAAATTCTGACTTTAAAACTGGCAGGAAATCAGCAGACGAAAACACCTTGGAGGAAAACGATCTTCCTGAGGATGTACCATCACCCACTCTATCCCTCCAAAGGACCAGAGCACAGACATTGGCACTTTTTGTGGGTTAGACAGTGAGCCAGAGAGATCTGTACATGGTGAAACACCCAGCACATACTAACAACAGGTGCTGGTGGCAGGGACAGCTCAGAAGACAGCTCGCTGGAGGGCGAGGTCGTCTCCCAGCTCTGCTGAGCAGGACAGCGATGAGGACTTCAAGGACCCTGAAAGGAAAAAAAAACTGCTTGCCTCTCACAAACAGTTATACTAGGCATTTAAAGGAGTTTTAGCACTATGGCTCAAAGTGTGGAGGAGTCTGCTTCCTGCCTGTGTGGTGTCATCTCACAGGGCATCAGCACTCTGCAGTCTACCTTGGAGAGTGTGGCAACCTCCAGGGATGTTGCAGCCGGGTCCTCACAACAGAAGTGCTAATTGGGTGGAATCTCAAGTGGCTGCCATGCAGGCTCTGGGCTCCACCATGGAGAAAAAGATGCCCACGTTAGACAGATTGGTGGACCGAATAGATAGGGGTTTCAAGGAGTCATTCATTCATCTTCTGCAGTCTGCATTCACGCAGATCAGTGGAAATGATGAGCCCCACGGGAGTGGCAGTGGTGCAATGGGAGCAGTAGGTGCTGCCCTTTCTCAGGATGTCAGCACATCTGCTCCTTCGCCACCCCCTCAACCAATACCCACCATGGTGCCAGCAAGGCAATTGGGCCAGATTGCCCCAGCAGCAGCTGAAGTGCAGCAGTCTACAGCTGGGCCCTCATAGGCATGAACACCCAGAAGTCTGGCTCATAGCAACAAAGCTACCTTAGCCAAACTCATGAATGGCATCCTCTATGATGTGTTAACCCTCTTCATCCTCCTTATGCGCTCTTTAGCATTTGATATAGTCGACCACACCATTCATTTGAGCATATTCCTGCTGCAGGATTGCTGTGAGGGGTAAATTTCACTATGGGTCAGCCGCCCATTATATACCCAGAGTCCCCAACTGATTTTCCTTTCCATTAACTTCATGCACAATGTGTTAAAATTCTCATCTGTGTCCTCGTCCTTTCATATTCTGGCAACATTCTCCAGCCTTACAATCTCCTCCCCCCAAACTCTCCATTCCTCTGATTCTGGTCTCTTGTGCATCTGCCACTCTTTTCACCCTATCATTGGTGGCCATGGCTTCAGTGACACAGTCCCACAGACAGGAATTCCCTCCTGAACTCCTCTGCCTCTCCATCTCCCTTGCTCCTTTAAGACCCTCTTTAAAACCCATACCTTTAATAAAGTATTTGATCTTCCCTCCTATTCTTTTCTTCTTTGGCTCCGCAACATTTTTCCTTATGCCTCTGTGAAGTGCCTTGGAATGTTTTTCTATATCAAAGGTGCTATATAAATGCAAGTTGTTGTTGATAAGCTCCATTGGCTCCCCATTCCCCAAGTGATTAGATTTAAAATGCTCTTCTACAAATCCCTCCATGGCCTGGTCCTACGCTAGTTTGACAACCTTCTCTGGCCCTGTGTCCCCTACTGTGCTCTCCGTTTCATTGTCCTGGTGGTCTTGAATGCATTCCCAAACACATGTTATAAAAGTAATTTGTTTAGTAACTTAGAGACTAAGGGGTAAAAATTCAGTTGGTTGCGCCTCCCGTTAGCGCCTTAAGAGGGCGCTAATGGGGCGCAAAGCCGCTAACGCCCGGGCGCAGCGATGTTTGCGCCGCTCGAGAACTTAACTTGAGATTGTGCGGCGGCGCTAAAACTTACCGCTGCGACCACCTGCGCGCGCAGATTGTGACGTCATTCCATGGTGCAACGCCCTTGTGGCGCCCCGGAGCGGAAATTGAGTGGCGCCCCCTGCCTTACCGCCTGGCGCATCCAACGACCAGAAGACTGGAACGCTATCAATCGCTGTGGGGCTGGGGGGGGCGCTATTTAAAGGGGGCCTCTTCCTGTCTTTTATTGTTGGTGGCATTTTTGAACTACGCATTCTGAGAGAGAGAGGGAGAGACTTCTGGAGAGATTCAACATTGTGGGAAGGAGTTTTGGGTACTGAGCAGCACTTTGCAGGTTCATTTTGATTTGCCATTCCTTGTATCGATTTAGCAGAGACTGTGGGAGCTGCACTCTGAGCTCTTTGCCTGGTACTCTCCATTGTTCTTTCCAGCACATTTGATGTGCAAGTCTCTCCAGGCCGAGATTCAAGGCTGCAATGAACAGGATGTGGATGGAAAGCAAGATTAACCATCCCCTTTAAGAACTGGCCCGTGCCATTGCGTGTGTGTTCCATTGCTGACTGACATTACATGAGCTTCGCCAGCGCTCTGAGTTAGCGCCTCACTCCTTGGCCTTTGCGCCTTAAGACAGGTGTGCAGCGCCTGCTTTAGCGCTCCACTCACCTCCCGGGGCGGTAAAAGTGAAGTTTCCAGTCAGTGCCGATAATTAGCGCCAGGCGCTAATATTTGCGTCCAGACGATATTTGCGCCCCAAATGGGGCGCGACCTAATTTCTACCCCTAAGTGCTCTGTTATTCTGATAATTATTAAAATATTTTTTGTAGATGAAGTGACAGAAAATTACCAGGTTCATAGTTTCATAAAGGTAAATGATTGATGTGGATTGCATATTTTTGCAGGAGAAGGATATCATTTTATTTGTTGCTGCTCCTTTTCTGGAAAAAAAATATTTCAACCAATACAAGGCATGGAGAATATTACACTAGTAATAGTGCAGGATGTGTGCCTATTTCGGTAAGGGGACAGCCATTTTAAATGAACTAGTTAGGCTGCACTAAGAAAGAATGCAGATTTCTTTCGCACAGCATTCTATATTGAATATGTAAGGAGGTGCAGTGTCTGCAGTATTGTTGTGTGGAACCTGTAGTTCATGAGTCTTGAATGCTGTTTGCACTCTTTATAAATGATTTGGAGGAGAATACTTCTAGTATATATCATAAAATTTGTTGATGATACAAGCTGCACTGCAAAGTGACCACTCTAGTTTTATGACTCTGGTTCATATCAATTTAGTTAGAGATGTTTTTCAACTATGGGTGTACATATACGTTGAATTTCAACCATTTTATATTGAACCATGAAACTGCCTTAAAGCTAGTTTCAAAGTAGGTGGAAAAGACAAATTGTATTAAGGTTATTACTTTTTTATTAAAAAAGGGTGACATTTTGTACTTGTTACGGTGAGAAATGCCATTCTATGGTGAATAAAGACTATCAATTTTTGCACCCAATGTTGCCATCAAAGACTCCCAGGTCAGATTTAGTAAAGTTCAGAGCCAGTGAAATAACTACTCCAACAAAATGCCTTAACTGCAATTGCAGAAAGCATCTTTACAGTGTGCCATTCCTCTTCCAAGCATCAAGCATTATTACAAGCTTTGAAATTGCTAATTTAGTGCCACTTATGTTGAATTATGGGTACCTTTGCTTACTTGCTAGAAACTAGATTGAAACTTCCCAACCTCATTTCACTTAGGTCCCTTACAGTCATCAGTCATAATGAGGTTACCCTTACCTCATCAGTTAATTACCTAAATCATTTAGAAAAATTACAAACCAAGTGCAAAAATCTATGCAATTCATTCTCTGTAGTTTATGAAGGAAGACATATATTAAACAGGAAGTACATTAAAGAGCTGAAAGGATTCATTTATTTAATTAAACTAACATAATTTACTGAACAGGTTATCACAATAAAAGCTTGAAAAGTAAAAGAGTGCACAATGAGCATCAGAGTTCAATGTGCAGGGTAATTAATCAAATGCAGTAATTATTTGACAAAGCACATCTTAGAGAAACCAACACATCAATTCCTATACTAGATTAATTAGATTGCTGAAAGAATTATTAAAAGCTCAGCACGTACACAGGAAGATTGACATATAGGCTGACTTACCAATTTTTGATTCTTTGTCATAATCTTCCCAATAGTTGATATCCACTTTCTCCTCCTTTTAACTTTTATACTCCTGTATTTATCCATTTTTATATTATTTATTGATATACGAGGTGATCTCCTTTAATCTTGCACAGGTGGAGTCAAGACCAAGTGTAGTATTCAGGTCAAGCATGGTTAAAAGGCAGGGGAATAACTGGACCGAGACAGGGGAAGGGGTGGGGAAGCAGAAGAGGAAAATGGATGGGTGAATAAGGGAGAGAAGAGGGGTGATGGGGAGAGGGAGAGAAAAGAAGGTGAGAGAGGGGATGGGAGGGCAACAGGACAGCGGAGTATACAGACTAAACCAGTTTCTACTATACCACTGTGTTTCTACTACTGGAGCCAGTGCTGACAGACAGCTTGTCTATCTGGGGGAGAAGGTGGGCAGGAAGTCCGAAAGCTCCTCCACAGAGCCGAGTTGGAAATGGAGCCTTAATGGGGGCGGAGGAAATCCCGGTGGGGTGCGGGGGAGGGGGAGGTGCAGGACGGAGGGAACAGCAAGGGGTGGGTATATTTTTGTGGGGCCAGGAACATTTAATGATCCTCCTGACCCACAAAAATGATTTTAAAGTATTTACTGTTTTTGAGTGTCCTGCAGCGGTCCCTTTAAGCACCGCTGGTTAAGCCGGTAACGCCAAACATCAATGGACGGAGGGTGTGTGGCACATGCTCCGTCCATTGGTACCTGAAAATTGCATTGCAATCCTATGAACGTCATAGGACCCTGATTTGCATACTTTAATGATGCTCCATGTCAGGAATGCTAATTTGTTTCCTTATCCACTGGGCTAGATGTTTGCCCATTCATAGTCAATGGAAGGAAAATCTAGCCTGATTTATGAATAAACGGTAAGGAGCCAGAGCAGATCCTAATTTAATTGGGTGTGCCGTAACTTTGACTGATTTGTTCATTCAGTAACTAAATGGTGTAACCCTCCCTGTGTGCTGCTCTGTAGTCGTGTTTCACTCTTCATACTTTTTCTTCAGGTAACTATTACACATAAACCTGAGCAGAGAGCTCCCTGATTGTTCAGCCATGTTAACCACTGAGCGTACAGACCAGGAAGGCCCTCGATTCAATCCTTCATCGGCGCTGACTGAGTTGATCCTAGCCAGGGTGGCAGCAAAGGCAGTACAAGTGCGCTCAGCAATTTTGGGTTCGAGAGGGGAAGATCAGCCAGGGTTCCTGCTTTTGAATACTATCCAAAGGCCCCTGTTTGGAAATTCAAATGTGTGGCTGTATGGTGTGGATAATATCAAACTTGGTTGTGAGGCAAATGTGCTTGAATATCCTGCTAAAGCTCATTACTAGGCTCACACATAAATAGTGGCATCTTTGGCAAGATGCTGGAGGATGCTTGGCACCCGTATAACCGTATTGCAGTGTGAAATCAATTACTTTTGGAGGGATGAGCAGGTGGAAGCAGAAAAAGAAATGAGAACATCCTGAAAATGTGCTTAACAGCAACAAAATTCACATTGCAGGGGGAACGTTGACAGGTGGTGGTGTACTGGCAAATTGTTTGCCTCATGTATAATGTTATAAGCTTTAATGCCAAGCATAATGCTCCAGATGTCTTGTCAATTCTCAGTCAGCTATACCACTTAATAACAAAACTAACAAAAGAAAGGTTTGTTGGCAAACTCCTGGTTCCCTGCAGTTAACATTTTAAAGGTTGTTTGGAAGGCAGCAATGTAATAGGCATTATAAGCTCTGTTGCTTTAAACTGTCCCTGTTCTTTCTGACAGCTTGTATGCCAGAAGGAGCACAGTTAAAGGGGTTGAGTGCTGGCGCTGTAAGCTTGAAAATGCTTTAAAATTAAATATTTTATTAAAGAATTGCTTTCCAATGGAGCATGATGAGAATAGTGAGAAATCCTGAAGATGTTACATTATTTCTTTTCAAACTTTTTGAAGGCTGCTTGGGATCTGAAAGATGTTTTTTTAATTGAAAAAAGGATTAACAATATAAAAAGTTGATGACAGTCCACTAGGGTTATCAATTATTACACCAAGAAATGATTTACTCTCTCTAAGTAGTGTCACTGCTAGTGAGTCTCATCGTTTCCTGTAATGTGTTACTGCAAAGGCACTAAATTATTGAGGAATGTATTCAGAATGCTCACCTGCTCAGCTGACAGCCTTTGAAGTTATTTCTGAGAAAAAGAGAACCATGAATATCTGTCCAAATCTACCAGAAAATGTCATGGTCCGGAATTTGCTGTCGGGATGATGGCGAACTGGCAGTGTTCGCCGTCATTCCGCCTTTGAAACTGACCGCAACTTCAGGATTTGGCAAAAACTTTGACGAAAACTTCGGCTCTTCCGCACTAAGTACGCTGTTAAATTCCCAACTAAAAGTTAGGCCCAAAGGGATTCGGTTTAACTGGGGTTTTGACAGCGTTATTACTGCTAAACAAATGTTAAGGGCCTGGAAACCTAATTTAAATTTTGTGCAGCGTGAAATTTGTCCATTTTAATAAAAATTAAAATTTTGAAGAAACTTTAAAAAAATTTTTTTTTAATGTTTTTAAGTTTGTCCCTCTTTAATTCAGGTTTGCCTTTTCCCCATGTGAGAGCCCCAAACTTTGTTTTGCTCTCTCTAACTATTTTAAAAAGTTAGAATTTTAAGAGCTTACTCACTTCCTTGTTCGCTGTCGGTGAGAATTCTGCATTTTGATTGGCTGCTTAGACAGCCTGTTGATGTCACAGCAGCTCGCACAAAGGGATCCCCACTACAGTTCATAGATTCGAACTGAACATCGGAAAACCCGAAGTTCGCGACACAGGGATTGCAAGATCTTTGTGCGAAGTGTACTTCGGGGCCAACAGCGAACGCCTTCGCTTCACTGCTGACCACAAATTCCGGGCCATTCAGTCATATCTGAGTATATGTCATATCACTGAATATGATTTGGTAAAATACCCTTATCTATGATCTACACAATTCTTTCTATTACTCTTTATGGTGATGCCCATCAGCTCATTTATCTTTTATTTATAATTTGCGTTCTTGGTAGTTCCTTCCTCATTGATTGATGTTTTTGCTAAAATTGTGCTGTGTGATATTAGTAACAAATGTGTCAACATGCTTGTGTGGGATTCATCTGCTGTTTTAACACAGGTGTTAACCCATTGAAATAAGCATCTTTGTCAAAATAGCAGATGCGGGAAACTGGATGAAATAGTTGATTAGACACTGGCCTTTCACCTCTGGGATCTGAGTTCAAACTAAGCCCAGACCAATGAGATGAAAGTAGTCTCTGTTTGCTGCCTGTAAGTGTCCTATGTGAAATGAATTTGGGCAGACCCAATCTATTTCCTAGTAAGCAGAGGCCTATAGCACAAAACTGTTCCTAACTTGACACTAACTGGCAGTATCATGGTGCAGTAGGTGGTTCTTTACTGAGGTTGAAGCTAATGAATGTTGTTGTGGCAGAGTAGAGGAAACCATAATCTACATCTGGCTGTGCTATACCCTGACCTTTTCTGAAATTCCCATGTGTGTATTTGCTTTGTTGTTGCTTCTGTGCCTGGTTCTTTATGCCTTTTTTTTTAACTTGGTTTATTTGATGGAATAGATAGAAGAAATGAAAAGGCTGGACCTGAATGAAATGCAGTAAAATAGAAGGAAACTCCCAAATGATTCAGACAGGAAAGCAGGTCAAGAGAAAATCAGATTACATAAGACTCTCCTTTAAATATGCTCCAGAAGAGGCTTTTACTGTGTCTTAGGTATCAAGTTTGAATTGACCTAAAAAGCTTATTACAAGGAAATAACACAGCAGAAAAATCTCATTGTCATAATTAGCCCTTAAAAAGAAAGGAGAGAAGGGAAGAGAAAAAAAACGACAGGAAAAGAAAAACAAGTTGCATTTATTTTGGGAGTGGGAAGGCTTTTGAATACTTCACTGAGAGCAGAAATATTCCATTTTATTATGCCACAAAGGGGTGGAAATTGCTTTGGGCCTGCATTCTGGCCTAAAATGGGCACACGCATGTAGCACGTGCCGCAACTCGTAATTGGACCTCAGGCCTCATTAACATTATTTGGGTGAGCTGCCAGTGCCTGATGCACCTCCATGGGCAGCTTGCCCATTTAAAAAAAGATGAATCGCTGCCTGTTTTCCTTTCTGGCAGCAGCCTGAAGATGATTCCTGGCTTGGGTGGAGCAGCAATGAATCAACTGTTATATCTCTGCCTATTTCCAGGCTACGAAATGGATCATATGCAATATCAGTCAGTTTGCTTATGTATCAGAAGTACTGACTGATGCAATTGTTCAGCAGGGTTACTACTTACAGCTCCTTTCCCACTGAATTACAACAGCAGTATGACAAAGAATATACAACAATATGTCCTAGAGGCAACAAGGGAGGCAAGCCATATTAGATTTAGTGATGAGTAATGAGCCAGATTTAGTTAACAGCTTAACTGTGCGTGAACATTTATCCAATAGCGATCATAACATGATCGAGTTCAACGTAGCGTTTGAAAGGGAGAAACGCGAAACAGCTACTAAGATTCTAGATTTGGGTAAAGCCGACTTCAACGAGATGAGGTAGAGACTGTCCACTGCAAACTAGGCAAGTCTGTTAAAGGATAAAACGACAGAAGATCAGTGGGAGATGTTAAAAAAATAATTTAATGTGATACAGAACCAGTTTATACTGTAGAATTCGCAATATATCGCGATTTTATTAATAAGGAGAAAACACAGAGTTTCGTTCAAACAGCTTTTATTTCAGCAGAATGCTGACAGGTTTAAAGTGGACACAAGCAGCCTGTAAAATGGCCGCCGCACCTCGTGACAGAACATTCTAGACTTTTCAACAGGCAGACAAGATGGCGTTCCAATAAACATTTGTGCAAGATCAATTAAGAGTCAGCACAGTGAAGATAATACACGAGACATTATGGGTTTGCAGTATACACATAAATACTGAAATCGGTCTCCCAGGTACAAAGGAAAGCCATTGTACCGAGTAATCAAGGGCCCATCCAAAAGACATTAATATGTAAAATCCCAACGACTCTACGATGAGAGAGCCGTTAGCAGGTAGTTATACAGGACACTTGGAAGCCCCAAACCCCTCCAGGGAGAACACCGACCGATTTAACAATGGGAGAAATATTAACAGGTACTCAGACATTTACGAGTAGCCCCGAAACCCATTAAGAACGGAGATCACCCATACAAGACATTTGAGCGCCAGACCTTAAACAAAAGAATGGACATTATAGTTGGGCGGGAAACGGAAGATTTTGCACTATAATTGCAGGCTCCAAACCGTCCATCTTTCTCTTGCTGCTCTTATCATCGTGGCTGCTCCTGTGTACTCGTAGTTGGGCTTCTGCTTGCCTGTTGCCTCTTTTGAAAAGGACTGTTGAACTTTCTGATCCGTTCGGATCTACCTCGTGTCGCGTAACGAAGACCTATGTTGGTAACTGGCAGCGGAACCAAAGGCCCGAGATGAGATGAGATGAGATGAGATGAGATGAGATGAGAAGAGAGGAAGACCATATCCATCGCCACGGTCAGTAAATCCCGACCGCGCCTGTAGGTCGATTATCCAAGTTTTCCTTGCCAGGAAGACTTCTTCGAACTTGCAAAGAAACATATCGTATCGATGATATCGACAACTGTGCTCGAAAAGTACCTGTTAAACCAACCAACACAGGTCTTCATCACAGCAGACGTTCCAGCCTGCTAGCCGGAGCAGCAGAAGCAAGTAAACAAGTGGGACCAGGAGATCTCCTGACCGACACGTGGGTGCTGCGGTGAAAAACATCCGATCAGCTATTCGGAATTTCTCCGAGTTATCACGAGTGGTGAGCATGAGTCTCGAAATCCTACGAATCTAGTTTAGGATAGATATTGATAGGGGAGGGTTTAAGGATTAAGGATATTTGTAATGTGTGCCCCTATTTACTTTGTGCCGTTCGTTCCTCGTTTCCCTAAGATCGACTATATAACTGTTTGTAAGATTGTACTGTCATTAATCTGTGCTTATGACATGTATTTCATAATCTTAAGTATCATGCAATAAAGATTTTCCACTTCGTACCATTCAAACCAAGTCTACATGAGTTTCATCTCCATTACTGCTCTCGCATCTAAGTCCAGTGTCTAGAACCGTAAGGGAGAGTGATTCGAACCACTCACAGGTGTGTCTAGTGTTCCCAGACTGGCTGGAGACCAGAACAGGCAACGAGGCCTAGACCCGCACTGACATACAGGCTGCACAGAGCCGCGTGAATCTCACAGGCTGCGAGACACGCAGGGTCAGAATCCCTTACAATACCCCTGAAGGGCAAGAGCTCTACTTGCCAAAAAAAAAGCGATGGACAACTAAAGGACACAGTGCAGACCTGAGTGGGAGCGGCGGTAGCAGCTTAAAGGGAGCACCAGAGAAGGCCCAGGACATAGCGTGGACCTGAGCAGGAGCGGTGGCAGCGGAGGTGGCGGCTATAAGGGAGCTGAGCGGCGATTTAAAAACAAAAAAAAACAAGGAGTTACGTCACAGGACAGCAGGTAGGTGATTGATTGGTGAGTATTACAGCTCTTTTGCTCTCTCAGTTAGGTAAGTGGATTAAGTTCAGAACTGGGAGAGTATTAACTACCATAACTTTATTGAATTAATAACAAACTAAATTAACTAGTTAAAACTAAAAATTTAAACTAAAAATAATCGTTTGAATAAAAACTGTAACTAATGATATAAGGTTAGATAGAGATGGCAGTGAAGGTGGTGTGTCGTAACTGCATGTGGGAGTTTGTGGAGACCAACGAGATCCCAAGCAACCACTGCAGCTCGAGGAACTTCGGCTCAGAGTTGTTGAGCTGGAGTCCGAGCTGCAGACATTGTGATGCATCAGGGAAGGGGACAGTTACCTGGACACTTTGTTCCAGGAGGTAGTCACACGCCTTAGGTTAAGTAGTACTTTAGAGTTAGTCAATGGTCAGGGACAGGAGGGTGTGACTGTGAGTCAGGAAGGTATGGGGACCCAGGAGCCAGGATATAGTGATGGAGGAGCCTCAGCCCTTGACCTTGTCCAACAGGTACGAGGTACTTGCTGCCTGTATGGATGAGAACAAGGACTGCAGGGAGGATGGGCAAACTGACCACGGCACCGTGGTACAGGAGGCCATTTAAGTGGAGGAAGTAAAAAGGAATGTGATAGTGGTAGGCGACAGTATAGTCAGGGGGATAGATACTGTTCTCTGCAGCCGCGACAGGGAGTACCGAAGGCTGTGTTGCCTGCTCGGTGCTAGGGTTAAAGACATCTCCTCGCAGCCAGGGAAATGTCAAGGCTCTAGAACAGAGCAGAATTTTGGATAAAAATAAGCAGAGTGGGTCAGGAAGGGACAGAGAGAGTAACAAAGGTTATAGGGCTAAGGTGACATCAGGGAAAAATAGAAAAAAGTCAATGCTAAAGGCACTATATCTGAATGCGCGAAGCATTCACAACAAAATAGATGAATTAATAGCGCAGATAGAAATTGATAGGTTTGATCTAATAGCCATTACGGAGACATGGTTGCAAAGTGACCAAGGTTGGGAACTAAATATTCCAGGATACTTAACTTTTAGAAGAGATAGGCAAAATGGAAAATGAGGAGGGGTAGCCCTGATAATAAAGGATGGGATAAAGACAGTAGAGAGAAAAGATCTTAGCTCGGAAAATCAAGAAGTAGAATCAGTTTGGGTGGAGCTAAGAAACAGCAAGGGTCAGAAAACATTGGTGGGAGTTGTTTATAGGCCACCAAACAGTAGTTGTAATGTAGGGCAGAGTATGAATCAGGAAATTAGGGCACAAGTAACATAGAAACATAGAAGATAGGAGCAGGAGTAGGCCATTTGGCCCCTCGAGCCTGCTCCGCCATTCGATGAGATCATGGCTGATCATCCAAACTCAGTACCCTGTACCTGCCTTCTCCCCATATCCCTTGATACCTTTAGCTTTAAGAAATATATCTAACTCATTCTTGAATGTATTTAATGACTTGGCCTCAACTGCCTTCTGTGGTAGAGAATTCCACAGGTTCACCACTCTCTGGGTGAAGAAATTCTTCCTCATTTCTGTCCTAAATGGCTTACCCCTTATCCTTAGATTATGACCCCTGGTTCTGGACTCTCCGACCATCGGGAACATTCTTCCTGCATCTAGTTTGTCCAGACCTGTCAGAATTTTATATGTTTCGATGAGATCCCCTCTCATTCTTCTATACTCCAGCGAGTATAAGCCCAATCGACCCAATCTCTCCTCATATGTCATTCCTGCCATCCCAGGTATCAACCTTGTGAATCTTCGCTGAACTCCTTCCATGGCAAGAACATCCTTCCTCAGATAAGGCGACCAAAACTGCACACAGTACTCAAGGTGTGGTCTCACCAAGGCCCTGTACAACTGCAGCAGGACATCCCTGTTCCTATACTCAAACCCTTTCGCTATGAAGGCCAACATACCATTTGCCTTCTTCACCGCCTGCTGCACCTGCATGCTTACCTTCAGCGACTGGTGCACAAGGACACCCAGGGCTCATTGCACTTCCCCTTCTCCCAATCTATTGCCATTCAGATAATAGTCTGCCTTTCTGTTTTTGACACCAAAGTGGATAACCTCGCATTTATCCACGTTATATTGCATTTGCCACGCTTCTGCCCACTCACCTAACCTGTCCAAATCATCCTGGAGTTTCTCGGTATCCTCCTCGCAGCACACACTCCCACCCAGCTTTGTGTCATCTGCAAACTTGGAGATATTACATTTAGTTCCCTTATCTAGATCATTAATGTATATTGTGAATAGCTGGGGTCCAAGGACCGGTCCCTGCAGTACCCCACTAGTCACTGCTTGCCACTCGGAAAAAGACCCATTAATTCCTACTCTCTGCTTTCTGTCCGCCAACCAGTTCTCTATCCAAGTCAATACCTTGCCCCCAATCCCATGTGCCTTAACTTTACACGCTAATCTCTTATGCGGGACCTTATCGAAAGCCTTTTGAAAGTCCAAATACACCACATCTACTGGTTCTCCCTTATCTATTTTCCCAGTTACATCCTCAAAAAATTCCAGTAGATTAGTCAAGCACGATTTACCTTTTGTAAATCCATGTTGACTTTGTCTGATCCTGTCACTGTTTTTCAAGTGCTCAGCTATTACATCCTTTATAATGGACTCTAGCATTTTCCCCACTACCGATGTCAGGCTTACCGCTCTGTAATTCCCTGCTTTCTCTCTACCACCCTTTTTGAATAGTGGGGTAACATTAGCTACCCTCCAATCCATGGGTACAGTTCCAGATTCCATCGAATGTTGGAAGATGATCAGCAATGCATCTACTATTTCTAGGGCCACTTCCTTAAGTACCCTAGGATGTAGATTATCAGGCCCTAGGGATTTATCGGCCTTCAATCCCGTCAATTTCCCTAACACCATTTCCCTGCAAATACTGATTTCTTTCAGTTCCTCCCTTTCATCAGACCGTATGTTCTCCAACATCTCTGGGAGGTTATTTGTGTCCTCATTTTGTGAAGACAGAACCAAAATATGCATTTAATTGGTCAGTCATTTCTTTGTTCCCCATTATAACTTCCCCCGCTTCTGACTGCAAGGGACCTACACTTGATTTCACTAATCTTTTTCTCTTCACATATCTATAAAAGCTCTTACAGTCAGTTTTTATGTTCCCTGAAAGCTTACTTTCATATTCTATTTTCCCCTTCTTAATTAATCCCTTTGTCCTCCTTTGTTGAATCCTAAACTGCTCCCAATCCTCAGGGTTACCGCTTTTTATGGCCAATTTATATGCTCTCTCCTTGGATCTTATGCTATCCCTAATTTCCCTTGTTAGCCACGGTTGAGTCACCCTTTTTGTTTTATTCTTATGCCACACTGGGATGAACAAATTCTGGAGTTCATCCATGCAGTCTTTGAATGTTTGCCATTGCCTATCCACCGTCAACCCTTTGAGTGACATTCCCCAATCAATCCTACCCAATTCGCGCCTCATACCATCGTAGTTTCCTTTATTTAAATTCAGGACCCTAGTCTCTGATTCAACTACTTCACTCTCCATCCTAATGAAGAATTCTATCATATTATGATCGCTCTGACCCAAGGGGCCTCGCTACAACAAGATTGCTAATTAATCCTTTCTCGTTACATAATACCCAGTCTAAGATGGCCTGATCTCTGGTTGGTTCCTCGACATATTGTTCCAGAAAACCATCCCGTAAACATTCTAGGAATTCCTCCTCCACAGTATTTTTACTAGTTTGGTTAGCCCAATCTATATGTAAATTAAAGTCACCCATGATGACTGCTGTGCCCTTACTGCATGCTTCTCTAATTTCCCTTTTAATGCTATCCCCAACCTCCGTATTACTGTTTGGAGGTCTATATACCACTCCCACTAACGTTTTCTGCCCCTTGTTATTTCACAGTTCTACCCATACAGATTCCGCATCATCAGAGCTAATATCCTTCCTTTCAATTGTGTTAATCCCCTCTTTAACCAGCAATGCTACCCCACCTCCCTTTCTTTTTTCCCTATCTTTCCTAAATATTGAATAACCCTGTATGTTGAGTTCCCAGCCTTGGCCACCCTGGAGCCATGTTTCTGTAATCCCAATCAAATCGTATTCATTTACCTCTATTTGTGCAGCTAATTCATCCACCTTGTTCCGAATGCTCCTTGCATTAAGACACAAAGCCTTCAGGCTTGTTTTTTTAACGCTCTCAGACCTATATGAATTATTATTTACTGTGACCATGTTTGATTTAAACCGTTGAGTTCTTTGCCTTCTACTTTTGTTTTTCTCCTTCCTGTCTTTTGCTTTTATCCTTGTTTCCCTTTCCTCTGTCTCCCTGCTCAGGTTCCCAACCCCCTGCCACTTTAGTTTAAACCCTCCCCAACAGCACTAGCAAACACTCCCCCTAGGACATCAGGTCCCGGCCCTGCCCAGGTGCAGACCGTCCCGTTTGTACTGGTCCCACCTCCTCCAGAACCGGTTCCAATGTCCAAGGAATTTGAATCCCTCCCCCTTGCACCATTCCTCTAGCCACGTACTCATTTGAAATATCCTCCTATTTCTACTCTGACTAGCACATGGCACTGGTAGCAATCCTGAGATTACTACCTTTGAGGTCCTATTTTTTAATTTACCTCCTAACTCCCTATATTCTGCTTTTAGGACCTCATCCCGTTTTTTACCTATATCGTTGATGCCTATGTGCACCACGACAACTGGCTGTTCGCCCTCCCCCTCCAAAATGTTCTGTAGCCGCTCCGAGACGTCCTTGACCCTTGCACCAGGGAGGCAACACACCATCCTGGAGTCTCGTTTGCGGCCGCAGAAATGCTTATCTATTCCCCTTACAATTGAATCCCCTATCACTGTAGCTCTTCCACACTTTTTCCTTCCAGCCTGTGCAGCAGAGCCACCCATGGTGCCAGGAAAGTTGGCTGCTGCTGCCTTCCCCTGATAAGTGCTCCCCCCCAACAGCATCCAAAGTGGTATATCTGTTTGAGAGGGGGATGGCCACAGGGGACCCCTGCACTACCTGCCTGCAGCTCTTACTCTGCCTGGTGGTCACCCATTCACTTCCTGCCTGTACACCCTTTACCTGCGGTGTGACCAACTCGCTAAACGTGCTATCCACGACGTTCTCAACGTCGCGAATGCTCCAATATGCATCCATCCGCAGCTCCAGCACTGCAATGCGGTCCATCAGTAGCTGCAGCTGGATACACTTCCCACACACATGGTCGTCAGGGACACAGGAAGCGTCCCTGATTTCCCACATATAGCAGGAGGAGCATATCACGGGGCGGAGCTCTCCTGCCATGACTTACCCTTTAATTCATTAATTAAAATTAAATTAAATGAATCCCACCAATTTCACTTCAATTAAATGATATACTCAAGGGCCCTTGTTTAACAGCAGTCCCCGCTACACCACAGAGACTCTAGAAACTATAAACCACAGAATTTAAGTATGGAAAAAAGGAGAAAGAGAGAAATACTCACCAACCAATCACTTACCTGCTTTCTGGTGACATCACACTCCGATTACTTTTTACTTCTGTCTCCCGCTCTGAGATTGGTAAACCTACTTGCTCCTCCGGCTCGCTTTTATACTCTGCCGCCGCCGCTCCTCCTAGGTCCGCACCGCCGCTGCTGTGGGCCTACCTGCTCCTGGGGCTCCCTTTTATACTCTGCCGCAGCCGCTCCTCCTAGGTCCGCATGAGTGACTGATATGGCTTCTGATGCTCATATAGATTGACTTATGATCATCTGCACAAGTTCATGTGCATGCTACGTTAATATCACATGTCTAACTCATGCCTTTACTCCCCCACAGGACCATCGGCAGCCCACCTCCCCACTGTCCAGGAGGAAGAGCTGGAGCCAGAAGACTCCTCAGAGGAACCTGCAACCTCTGAGGGCGCAGCATCAGCAGAATTAAGCACACCCAGCACCAGCGCAGAAACTCATACCTCGGTGGGACCTTCGGGACTTTAATCTACATATAGACTGGGCAAACCAAATTTGCAGTAATAGTGTGGAGGACGAATTCATGGAATGTATGCAAAATAGTTTTCTAGATCAGTATGTTGAGGAACCAACTAGGGAACAGATTATTTTAGATCTAGTATTGTGCAATGAGAAAGGGTTAATTAATAACTTTGTACTAAAGGGACCTTTAGGGAAGAGTGACCATAATATGATAGAATTTTATATTGAGTTTGAAAGTGATTTAGTTAAGTCCGAAACTAGGGTCTTAAATCTAAACAAAGCAAAGTATGTAGGTATGAGGAGCGAGTTGGCTAAGGTAGATTGGGAAACTACATTAAAAGGTATGATGGTAGACAAACAATGGCTAGCATTTAAAGAATTAATACATAATTTACAACAAATATACATTCCTTTAAGGCACAAACATCCCACAGGAAAAGTGGTCCAACCGTGGCTAACAAGAGAAGTTAACGATAGTATTAGAACAAAGGGCTACCCTCAATAGCCCATCTCACCAGCGCTGAGGAGGCAGCCCTAGAGATCATTGGAGCCGAGGAGGATCTGGAAGTGGGTGACGGACTGACGTGTGCATCAGAGCAAGCTGATGACAGAATAGTTTTGCATCTCTCTCATTTACATTGCATGAATGACTGATATGGCTTCTGATGCTCATACAGATTGACTTATGATCATCTGCACAAGTCCATGTGCATGCTACGTTAATATCACATGTCTAACTCATGCCTTTACTCCCCCACAGGACCATCGGCAGCCCACCTCCCTACTGTCCAGGAGGAAGAGCTGGAGCCAGAAGACTCCTCAGAGGAACCTGCAACCTCTGAGGGCGCAGCGTCAGCAGAATTAAGCACACCCAGCACCAGCGCAGAAACTCACACCTCGGTGGGACCTTCGGGAGATAGAGTAGCGTTGTCACCTGGTGTATCACAGCTCACAAGTGAGTATCAGCAGATGGTGGAGACAGGGACAGCAGTGGAGAGTCCTCGTTGGAGGCCGCAGGGCGCTCCCAGTTCTGCTCAGCTGCATGTGGACCCTGTGCCTCCGGGTCCATCCAGAAAGAGAGCAGTGCTGGAACTCCAGGAACAAATGCAGGAGTCTCTGGCAGGTTTTGTCTCCAGGGTTACTGCGAGTGTGGAGATGATGGAGGAGTCCATCTCTAACATGAGCAGTGCCTTTGTGGAGTCATTGGCGCATGAACGCACCATCACGGAAGGGATGGCAACCTCTGTGGAAAGGATGGCTACGGCCATGGAGGAAATAAGTCGCCAGAGTCAGGAAAACATGGTGAATGTTCAGAATAAACTGACATCTCTGGAGGAGCGATGGACAGCTATTGAGCAGAGAAACCAGAGCTTCATGGAAGTCCTTTTGAGTAGGACTGCCAGTGCAGATATGAGCCCTCATGGTCCCCCTGATGTGCAGCAAGGTGCTGTCAAGCCACTTGCTAGCACTGAAGTGGGACTGACCCATGAGAGGGATGTTGGTGGCAGGCAACAAGGAAGTGGGGGCTCCTCTCCAAGCGCTCACGCTCCCATGCCACTGAGTAGCTCTCGGTCAGAGCCCCACCAGAGTCCTCACCCAACTGAGATGGGCGTCTCAGCCCCTGCCCAGACGCAGGAGGAGCAGACTTTTGACGAGCCCTCACAGGCTTGCAAACCCAGAGGACGCCCGGCAAAGGTGTCGAAGCAGGAGCAGCATGAAAGTGAGCAAGGGGCCTCCACATCTGCTGAAGCCACAGGGGAGGCACCACATAGAAGCACGCGTAAGAGGAAGATAAAGTACAATTAGTCACAAGGGTAGTCACTTGGGTGTTCTGTTCTGTTGTCTTTTGTTTTCTTTAATATTTGACATTGTCATCCTTTTGTGAATGGATTAAACAGAAGTGATGGCAAACAGTTGAAGTTCTGGCCTATGTGATCTCGGAAATAGAAGTTCCACATTGAGGGCTCAGGGCGACTTGCGTTTGTAATGATGGTGGTCAGAGTGATAGGAACCCACAGGTTCTTGTACATTATGTATGGTGTGTTAAGAAGGTGCCAGCCACATTTGTTTGATTCGTCTGTTTAAGCGAATCTGGCAAAGATTAGTGCATCCCTTGCATCACGGGCAGCAATTTGCTCGCGTGCTGCTGGAACTGGTGCATCTGCCTCCGCAAGGTCCTCCTCCTCCTCCTCCTCATCTGAGGAGACTATGCGCTGAGCCACTTGTTCCTCAGGCAGCTGCAAGCCACGATGCTGTGCAATGTTGTGCAGTGCACAGCAGACCACGATGATTCTGGAGACCCTGGCTGTTGGGTACTGTAGGGCTCCACCTGATCTATCAAGGCATCTGAATCGTATCTTCAGCAAGCCAATGGTTTTCTCGATAATGAATCTGGTGGAAATGTGGCTGGCATTATAGCGCTCCTCAGCTTCGTTCGATGGCCTCCTCAACGGCATCATCAGCCACGTCTTCAAGGGATAGCCCTTGTCTCCAAGTAGCCACCCGGAAAGTTGGTTTGGCGGATTGCACACTAGACTGGCGCAGGATGAACGAGTCATGACAACTGCCAGGGTACTTCATGCAAACATGCAAAATGTCCTTCCTGTGGTTGCACACCAGCTGCACGTTGAGGGAGTGGAAGCCCTTGCGGTTGACAAAAACAGCTGGGTTGTGATGGGGTGCCCTAAGGGCCACATGTGTGCAGTCTATGACGCCCTGCACCCTTGGCAAACCTGCCATATTTGCAAAGCCAACCGCACGCGCGGTTACACTTACTTCATCCATGGAGAAGTGGATGTAATTGTGCGCCTTGGCAAAGAGGGCATCGGTTACCTGCGTGCTGCAAGTGTGTGCGACCGACTGGGAGATGCCATTGCTGTCTGCTGATGATCCCTGGAAGGACCCTGAAGCAAAAAAATTGAGGGCAGTGATGACTTTGACAGCCACTGGTAAGGGGTGTCCACCCGCTCCTCTGGGCTCCAGGTGTTGGTGCAGCATTGCGCAGATGTCACCAACTACCTCTTGCGAAAGTCTCCGCCTCCTTTGGCACTGCTGCTCAGTCATGTTGAAGAAGGTCATCCTCGGCCTGTAAACCCTGTGTTGGGGGCTATCTCCTGCGGCGAGGTGCAGCCCTGTGCTGACACCCTCTGCCCTGTGCACCATCAGGTGGCTGAGCAGGAGGTTAGCACTCCTGCTGCTGGTGCTGCTGTTGTGCCTGGTTCTGCTGCTGCCGCGGCTGCTCATCCTCCGAATCTGAGGACCAGGATGAGAGGAAATAAATGGTTCCCATGCTGCTGGTAGATATCTCCGTTGAAGAAGCGCTCAGTCAATGTGGGGAGAGGGTTTTCCCAGGAGGTGACAGTGGAGATGGATCTCAGCTTCACCACTTCCAAGATCAGTAGACCTGCAAAAAGTTTTCCAAGACCTGAAAAAACAAAGTTCTGCCACCTGCCACTGATCCTTGTTGAGAGCATCCGTTTTTATGCTGGAGCTGCAGCTGTCAAGAAGGTAGCCACTTGTGAACCCGACACAATCAGCTGGCGTGGTTTGGGAACGACGTGGAACACGCTGAAAATGTGGTAAAATTTAAAAGGGCAGGCAAAATAGGATTACACAGGCAGTTAACAACCAGTTAACTGCCTTAAGGGCCTATTCCGCCGCTTGGTGGCGGGACCGAATGGGAGTCTGCAAGCCCGCCTTTGTAAAAGTTGCACGGAGGCGGGTTGATGGCGGGATTGGAACCCGCCGGCACTTTTAGCCATTTTCCCACCTGACCTGCCTCCAAACCCGCCTCTTCAGGGCTGGTAAAATCGAGCCTTTTGTATCTGTCTTCACGGTAGAAGACACAAAAAACATTCCGGAAATAATAGGGAAACAAGGGTCTAGAGAGAATGAGGAACTTAAAGAAATCAGTATAAGTAAAGACATAGTACTACAGAAATTAATGGGACTATGTGGCGACAAATCCCTTGGACCTGACGACCTGCATCCTAGGGTTTTAAAAGAGGTAGCTGCAGAGATAGTGGATGCACTGGTATTAATCTTCCAGAATTCCCTAGATTCTAGGACAGTCCCCAAGGATTGGAAGGTAGCAAACATAACCCCGCTATTTAAGAAAGGAGGAAGAGGAAAAACAGGGAACTGTAGGCCAGTTAGCCTGACATCAGTAGTAGGCAAAATGCTAGAATCTATTATTAGGGACGTGGTAACAGGGCACTTAGAAAATCGTAATATGATTAGGCAGAGTCAACATGGTTTTATGAAAGGGAAATTGTGTTTGACAAATCTGTTAGAGTTTTTTGAAGATGTAACTAATAGGATGGTTAAGGGGGAACCAGTGGGTGTAGCGTATTTGAATTTTCAAAAAGCATTTGATAAAGTGCCACAGCAGAGGTTATTACACAAAATTAGGACTCATGGGATTGTGGGTAATATATTAGCATGGATTGAGGATTGGTTAATGGACAGAAGATAGAGAATAAACGGGAATTTTTCAGGTTGGCAGGCTGTAACTAATTGGGTACTGCAAGGATCAGTGCTTGGGCCTCAGCTATTTACAATCTATATTGATGACTTGGATGAAGGGACTGAATGTAACGTATCCAAGTTTGCTGATGATATAAAGTTAGGTGGGAAAGTAAGCTGTGAGGAGGATGCAAAGAGGCTGCAGAGAGATATAGACAGGTTGACTGAGTGGGCAAGAACATGGCAAATGGAATACAATGTGGGGAAGTGTGAAGTTATCCACTTTGGTAGGAAAAACAAAAAAGCAGAATATTTTTTGAATGGTGAGAGACTGGGAAATGTTTGCATTCAGAGAGACCTGGGTGTCCTTGTACATGAATCACAGAAAGTTAACATGCAGGTACAGCAAGCAATTAGGAAAGCAAATGGTATGTTAGCTTTTGTTACAAAGGGATTAGAGTATAAGAGTAAAGAAGTCTTACTACAATTATACAGGGCATTGGTGAGGCCACACCTGGAGTACTGTGTACAGTTCTGTTCTCCATACCTAAGGAAAGACATACAGTACTTGCCTTAGAGGGAGTGCAACGAAGGTTCACTAGACTGGTTCCTGGGATGAGGGGATTGCCCTATGAGGAGAGATTGAGTAGAATAGGCCTATATTCCCTAGAGTTTAGAAGAATGAGAGGTGATCTAATTGAAACATATAAAATTCTTAAGGAGCTTGACAGGGTTAATGCTGAGAAAATGTTTCTCCTGGCTGGGGAATCTAGAACACGGGGTCACAGTCTCAGAATAAGGGGTCGGCCATTTAGGTCTGAGATGAGGAGAAATTTCTTCACTCAAAGGGTTGTGAATCTTTGGAATTCTTTACCCCAGATAGCTGTGGATGCTCAGTCGTTGAGTATATTCAAGACAGAGGTCGATAAATTTTGGGAACTAAGGGAATTAAGGGATATTGGGATAGTGCGGGAAGGTGGAGTTGAGGTAGAAGATTAGCCATCATCTTGTTGAATGGCAGAGCAGGCTCGAAGGGCCAAATGGCCTACTCCTGCTCCTATTTCTTATGTTCTTATGTTCTTAAATACCATAGATCCTGGCGAATGGGAAAGATACAAAGAACAGCAAAGGGTCACAAAATAGATAGTAAGAGCTACAAAAAGGGAGTATGAAAAGAAACTTGCAAGGGATATCAAACCTGATTGAATTTTTTGAAGAGGTGACTAAGGTAGTGGACAGGGGACGGTCTATGGATGTTATTTATATGGACTTCCAGAAGGCATTTTATAAAGTCCACATAAAAGACTGTTATCTAAGGTAGAAACCCACGGAATGGTTAGGAAATTGGCTGAGCGGCAGGAGACAGAGAGTAGGGATAATGGGTAGGTACTCAAATTGGCAGAATGTGACTAGTGGTGTCCCACAGGGATCTGTGTTGGGGATTCAACTATTCACAATATTTATTAACGACTTAGCTGATGGCATAGAAAGTCATATATCCAAATTTGCCAATGACGCAAAGATAGGTGGCATTGTAGGCAGTGTAGATAAAAGGATAAAATTACAAAGGGATATTGATAGATTAAGTGAATGGGCAAAAATGTGGCAAATGGATTTCAATTTAAGCAAATGTGAGGTTATCACTTTGGACCTAAAAAGGATAGAACAGGGTACTTTCTAAATGGTGAAAAGCTAAAAACAGTGGCAGTCCAAAGAGACTTGGGGGTTCAGGTACATAGATCATTAAAATGTCATGAACAGGTACAGAAAATAATCAGAAAGGCTAATGGGATGCTGGCCTTTATATCTAGAGGACTAGAATACAAGGAGGTAGAAGTTATGCTGCAGCTATGCAAAGCCCTGGTTAGACCACACCTGGAGTACTGTGAGCAGTTCTGGGCACCACACCTCAGGAAGGATATATTGGCCTTGGAGGGAGTGCAGCATAGGTTTACCAGAATGATCCCTGGACTTCAAGGGTTAAGTTACGAGGAGAGATTACACAAGTTAGGGTTGTATTCCCTGGAATTTAGAAGGTTAAGGGGTAATCTGATTGAAGTTTTCAGGATATTAAGAGCAACAGATAGGGTAGAGAGAGAGAAACTATTTCCGCTGGCTGGGGACTCTAGGACTAGGGGGCATAGTCTAAAAATTAGAGCCAGACCTTTCAGGAGTGAAATTAGAAAACACTTCTACACACAAAGGGTGGTAGAAGTTTGGAACTCTCTTCCGCAAACGACAATTGATGCTAGATCAATTGTTAATTTTAAATCTGAGATTGATAGCTTTTTGTTAACCAAAGGTATTAAGGGATATGGGCTAAAGGCGGGTATATGGAGTTAGGTCGCAGATCAGCCATGATCTCATTGAATGTTGGAACAGGCTCGAGGGGCTCAGTGGCCTACTCCTGTTCCTATGTGCCTATGTTCCTAAGATGCCCATTTTATTCCATTTCTGGATTTCTCAAAGTCTGCAGTGCCATTGATGGAACCCATGTCGAAAATCCCATGCCCTACATGACAGAAAGGTGTTCTACTCCATCAGCGGGATAGTGACCACAAGCACCAAATCATGCAAGCCAATGACTACTTTCCAGGCTGCAGCTTGATACTTTTATTTTGAGACAATTATCTGTGCCACCCTTATTTGAAGGCAAATATAACTGCAATGATAGCTTCTCTTTAGCCATGGCTAATGACACTGTGCCAGTTAAATACAGTAGCAAGCATGGATACAATGAAGCCCATGCAACTACCAGAATTTTATAGAGCATATTAAAGCAACACTTCAGGGGGTGTCTTTTTAGGGTCTCCAAAGTGAATATCACAGGCTGCACAATACACAACTCTGCAATAAAAAGAGGCTTAACCACAGAAAGAAAGACTTGTATTTACATACCAGACATCCCAAAGCACTCTGCAGCCATTGAAGTACTTTTTGAAGTGTAGTCACTGTTGTAATGTCGGAAACGTGGCAGCCAATCTGCTCACAGCAAGCTCCACAAACAGCAATGTGATAATGACCAGATAAATCTGTTTTTGTTATGTTGATTGAGGGATAAATATTGGCCAGGACACCGAGGATAACTCCCCTGTTCTTCTTCAAAATAGTGCCTTGGGATCTTTTTTGTCCACCTGAGAGAGCAGACAGGGCCTCAGTTTAACATCTCAAATGAAAGACGGCACCTCCAACAGTGCAGCACTCCCTCAGTACTGCACTGGAGTGGCAGCCTAGATTTTTGTGCTCATGTCTCTGGAGTGGGACTTGAACCTACAACCTTCAGACTCAGAGGCAAGGGAGCTATCAACTCAGCCATGGCTGACACTACACAGAAGAGGAGAAGCAGGAGGAAGAGACACCCTGCTGCCAAGGCCAGTGCAGGGGGTGCTAACATTCGCCAAGGGGATGCTGGTGCAGGAACTAGGTGTTCATACAGAAGATATTCAGTTCAATGCTGGAGGTGTCGCTTTGAATCCTGCTATTTACATATACTCAATCAAGTGGCCCAAAAGTCCGTCATCAACATTGTCCTCTGCAGTACCTCAACTACCATTCATGCCCAATCTTTGCTGTGCTGCTACCTTATTCTGCACCATCAGAAAGAAACTCTCTGGACAAAGGTGAGAAAATTGCAACCAATGTATTTCTCTACTTTGTGCTGTGTCCATCATTTTAGTGCTTTTGTCCCATTGCTTCTGCTTAGTGAAATTATATGGTGTGTCTCTTTTTACTCCTTTGACTTCTTCTAAATGACTACTGAGTGGTGACTGCTGCTGCTGCATCTCAATGGGAACCACTTGGGATTTAGGTGGGTCTGTACTTCTTTGTGCTTGTTCCGAAGATGGCCCTGTGATTCCTTCTCTCACATCTGTTTGCTGCAGTGGTTGACTAGTCCTGATCACTTTCTGGCACATCGACTGTCATTTGTGCCATGGAAGCTGCGTGTGTTGGATGTGGCATCATCTTTAAAGACAGCAGCCTCGCCTGTGCCTATTCCAGCCATGTCTCTGCTACTGGGCACTCCCTTAGATCATCAGGAGTACTTAATAAGGGCTGAACCTGGAAGTTTAGGTGCAATGCTGTGCACATTACATTCTGCAGATATCCTGCTGCACACTGTTCCGACCCCAGGAGGGTCCATCATAAAATTATAGCCTTATTGGGAGGTTTTACTAGTCAGATACTAAGATCTTAGTCTTTATATTTAGTTTCCAAATGGTGCTGGGCTTTATTCTGAATCAATAGATCCTGGCTGTTATTGGCATGAGCTAGTGCAAGTTGTCTAAACCTCAGCTTTCTCTCGGCCTCTTAGGGTGAGCATTTTGTTTGCACTAACTGCCTCACCAAATAACCCAACTAAAATCAGGAACTCTCCTGTGGGAATCATAAATAAGGCTCTATATTCTATGATCAATATATAAATATCCCAGTGTGCTGAGTTACCAAGATTAAGTAGTGTACTTTAATGGTAAATTTTAAAATTATTCTCCATTAAAGTGATGGATTTTGGCAACCCATGTCAGTCTTCTATGATTCCTGTTCAACAGTATGTCAAAAACTGACAGCCAATCACTCAAGCTAACCACTTCCAAGAAACATTATTACAAATCTAATGCTTTTATTGGTCCATAAGGGGTCAAACCAGTATGCAAACTTGAAATGTATGATTGTAGGATGTCTTTCTGGAATATTAAAATTGTTGTAATGCTGTCTTAACTGCCCCTGAACATAAATATATTTTCCTGTTCTAGTGAACACTTTATCATAGGGAGGGTAGTAAAAATTATTATACAGTGCAATAATTTAACCTGCCGGTGGAGGATAGATTTTACTGAGTATTGCCTGACTTTTGGGCGGTATTCCCATGGGTGGGCCTGGCAAATGGGGCATAAATCCATTATGTTGAATTCCAGCCTGTTTTTACAACCTTCATAGTTTCACTGGTTGTCAGAATTGCCCACCCAAATATGGCTAGGCATATTTAAATAAAGTGGTAATGACATGCGTGATGATGTAAGTCCAGTTTTTCATCATTACCACCTCATTTAATCTGAACACTGAATACACTTATATAAAACAGATGTTGTTAGGTGGTAAGTTAAATACAGAAGTGAACTTAAAGGGCCTCAGTAGGTACTATAAAACATCCTGTAAAAACCCTATTCTTGAACTTTTTTTGTTAAATATAATATTATGTTTGGTCGGATCCTGGGAAATCAAACAGCCATGACTGATGACGTCTGTGCTGGGTTGGCAAGTAACATTCGTGCCACACAAGTGCCAGGCAAAGACCATCTCCAACAAAAGAGAGGCTAACCAGCTCCCTTTGACATTCAACGGCATCACTATCGTCGAATCCCCCACCAACAACATCCTGGGGGTCACCATTGACCAGAAACTTAACTGGACCAGCCACTTAAATACTGTGGCTACAAGAACAGATCAAAGGCTGGGTATTCCATGGCAAGTGACTCACTTCCTGACTCCCCAAAGCCTTTTCACCACCTACAAGGCACAAGCCAGGAGTGTGATAGAATACTATCCACTTGCCTGAATGAGTGCAGCTCCAACAACACTCAAGAAGTTCAACACCATCCAGGACAAAGCAGCCTGCTTGATTGGTACCCCAACCACCACCTTAAACATTCACTCCTTCACCACCGGTGCACCGTGGCTGCAGTGTGTACCATCTACAAGATGCACTGCAGTAACTCGCCAAGGGTTCTTCGGCAGCACCTCCCAAACCCGCAACCGTTACCATCTAGAAGAACAAGGGCAGCAGGCACATGGGATCACCACCACCTCCAAGTTCCTCTCCAAGTCACACGCCATCCTGACTTGGAAATATATCGCTGATCCTTCATCGTCGCTGGGTCAAAATCCTGGAACTCCCTCCCTAACAGCACTCTGGGAGTACCATCACCACTCGGACTGCAGCGGTTCAAGAAGGCGGCTCACCACCACCTTCTCAAGGGCAACTAGGAATGCTGGCCTTGCCAGCGGCACCCAAATCCCAAGAATGAATAAATAAAATAAAAAGATCACACTGTACTGAAACAAAAGCAAAATACTCCGGATGCTGCAAATCTGAAATAAAAACAGAAAATGCTGGAAAGCACTCAGCATCTGTGGAGAGAGAATCAGAATTAACAGTTAGTTCGATGACATTTCATCTGAACTGGAAGACGTTAGAGATCAACAGTTTTTTAGCATGCACAGAGCTAGAGAAAACGTGGAGGCGGGGTGGATGCGGGGGGCGGGGAATGAGGAAAGAACAAAAGGGAATGTCTGTGATAGGGTGGAGGGCAGGAGTGATTAAATGACAAAAGGAATCATAGACTCATAGAAATTTACTGCACAGAAGGAGGCCATTCGGCCCATCATGTCTGTGCCAGCTGAAAGAGCTATCCAGCCTAATCCTACTTTGCAGCTCTTGGTCCGTAGCTTTGTTGGTTACGGCACTTCAAGTGCATATACAAGTACTTTTTAAATGTGATGAGGGTTTCTGCCTCTACCACCCTTTCAGGCAGTGAGTTCCAGACCCCCACCACCCAAATGATAGGGCAAGGCAAAAGGGGGTGGTAATGGAGCAAGTAAAGAAACAGAAGGTGGGTCCTGAGGAGGTGTAAATGGTTACAGCAGAATAGCAGAGGGGGAGGGAAGCAGGGGAAATCTGATAGAGAAGGTTCCCGTGACCTGGGAATATGACAGAGAAAGATGGGTAGACCTCACTGTACTGGTTTGTCTCCCTATTACTGTGTGTAACCTTCTTCTTTAAAAAGAGACAGACTCTAACGCCCAATCTACATCTTTGTGTGAATGTAAGGCTATATAGCATAGAAATAACTTCAGTGCTTACTATGCTTCATTGCTGATGCTGCACCAGGATTTTTCATCATTTTTTTCTTCACAAAAAAGCATTTGGGAATGGCTTATGTTTAAGTGTTGTATTTTGAAGTGAATTTGCACAGGTTTAAAAATAACCACAGGCTGCAGACATGAAGATGTGTATTAAAGCTAGTTTGTGGGCTGTTTACTTCAAACTGAACAATGAGGGTCATTTGTCCCATCTCAGGACCGTTAAGCCAGGATAACCCCTATTAATTTTGATAACATGTCAGAAGAACTGAATGCCCATTGGTTAGGAACACAGAAAGAAAAGGACAAAGGGACACATGGGCAGTCAGTCAGCCAGCTGGAGGGGAAGCCTGGTCTTGTGAGGGGACCTTGCCCATCTTAAACCCAAAGCTGGTCAGGATCAGAAGGCTGATCAGGCAAAATAAAGGTGAGTCTGCTAACAGGGATAGTGTGGCATATTTAAAAAAAATATTTTTCTTGTTCTTGAGGAGGGTTCTGTAGTTGGATGAATCAATGTGAGATTTGATTGCATCTGTTAATCCGTATGTTCATTTGCTGTAAAATAAAGCAGCTTAATGATTCGTATCTGGCTCATCACTCTAAAGCGTTGTCAATCTGCCTTCTGAAAAATTGGAGAAATGCATGTGAGGATATGTATGAAAGACATGGGCCTAGAAATTGGAGTAGGCTGGAAATCTACCAGTGCCAATGTGGCCAAAGTTAATGGACGCCTGAAATAATAGCGCAGGTAGCACCGGTATTTTGGCGCTGCCTGCTAATTTAAATTAGCGCAGCGCAAAAACTGGAGTGCAACACTGGTTTTCCGGCAGTAGTCTCAGCAGGAGGCCCAATGTAGCGTAGTCATAGCGTCCCTGGAGCAAGAGCAGTGTTGTCTTAAAGCTAGGCTGTCATTTTAGAAAGCAGTGTCGGTTCCTTAAAGGGGAACTGCCTTCTAAAATAAAATAAAAATATCATTTAAAAATAGGCAGTCTTTAGCCCTTAGAGCTCAACTGCCTTTTTAAAAAAACATTAAAAATAATTCTTAAATGGCAGTCTTCAGCTCTTAAAGCCTTCTGCACATAAAAGAAATGGTAAAAGTGCTTCAGCGCTAACACAAATGGCTCAACATGCCAGGGAAGGGGCACCCAGGGTCTCGCACACAGCACTCCAGCTTTGTGCAGGGGGTCAACACTGCAAGAGAGGTCCTCTACCCACAGGAGACAGGAGGCCCTCCAGAAAGAACGATGTAGGACCAGATCACCGAGGCCGTCACTGCCAGCAGCATCACCCCATGGCCTGGCTCCAGTGCCCAAAGAAACTTCATGACCTCAGACCAGTGGTCAAGGTCAATGAATGCATCTTCAAAAGCCGTCTCCTACCAACTGCACCACTAGCCTCACACACTGCTCATTGCACGACACCGCCCCACCCCCCCGCGCCCATCACTCACCTACCAACAATCTGTACCAAACACGAGGCACACCTCACATTCCTAGCTTCACCTCACCCCCTTGGTGGAGACAGTGCTGGCCATTCTCGGCAGGGACATAGCTCAGCCCTTGGCCAGTGGCAGGGCTGGAAGAATACAAGATGCTGGTATCCTCATACAGTTATCCTCCTTCTCATGTCCTACTTCCCCCTCATCCCACAATATCTTCTGACTTACAAGGTGCACATGGTGTAAGCATGCAGCTCTTGCTTTCCCGCCCTCCCCTCACCATAACTCTATCCTTGTGCCTTCCTCATTTCATACACCTGAGAAATCCAGCCTGCCCAGCCAGTGGTTGACCAAGGAGACAGAGATGGAGGAGAGAGATGGAGGAGAGAGATGGAGGAGAGAGATAGAGGAGAGAGACGAAGGAGAGAGATGGATGAGAGAGCCAGAGGGAGGAGGAGGAAGAAAGAGACAGAGGAGAGAGATGGAGGATAGAGATGGAGGGAGGAGGAGGATAGAGACAGAGAGAGGAGGAGGAGGAGGAGAGAGATGGAGGGAGATGGAGAGAAAAGGAGAGAGAGAGCGAGAGAGAGGGAGAGAGACAGAGAGAGACAGAGGGAGATGGAGAGACGTACAGAGGGAGATAGGGAGAGATGGTCGGAGGGAGACGGAGGGACAGATGGACGGACAGAGAGATGGATGGACGGAGGGAGGGACGGATGGAGGGAGGGATGGATGGCCGGAGGGAGTGAGAGACAGACGAAGGGATGGAGGGAGGGAGGGACGAACGGAAGAGGAGGAGGAGGAGGACCATCACTCGATTTGACACTCCCAGCCACCAGCTTCTTGAGATCATCCTGCAAGGCCATCTGCAGTGTCCCCCACTGGCAGTCACTGGGGTAGCACTGTGTAACATCAGTAGGATAGGCAATGGCACACACAATACAGTCACTATGGGAATGCACAAGGGTGATTAATTAATTTCTTGATGTCATATTGGATGGATAGATGTTTAAAGCTGGATTGGAAAGTTTGCTTTGTGGTGGCTTTTATTTCTGCATTGTGCCCAAGGGGACGCTGTGACGGTCAGTAACAGAGGGAAGGTAAGGCGTGGGACAAATGTTGAAAGGGGTACTGGGGTTGTGGTCACTGGTACCACAGACAGATGATTCCATCCTGGATATTCTGGCTAGAAAGGGACTGTCTGGGTTGCATCCTTCCTTCTGCTTCCTCCTCTTTTGCTTCCTCCTCTTCTGCTTCCTCCTCTTCTGCTTCTTCATCTTCTGCTTCCTCCTCTTCTGCTTCCTCCTCTTTTGCTTCCTCCTCTTCTGCTTCCTCCTCTTCTGCTTCCTCCTCTTCTGCTTCCTCCTCTTCTGCTTCTTCATCTTCTGCTTCCTCCTCTTCTGCTTCCTCCTCTTCTGCTTCCTCCTCTTCTGCTTCTTCATCTTCTGCTTCCTCCTCTTCTGCTTCCTCCTCTTCTGCTTCCAACTCTTTTGCTTCCTCCTCTTCTGCTTCCAACTCTTTTGCTTCCTCCTCTTCTGCTTCTTCATCTTCTGCTTCCTCCTCTTTTGCTTCCTCCTCTTCTGCTTCCTCCTCTTTTGCTTCCTCCTCTTCTGCTTCCTCCTCTTCTGCTTCTTCATCTTCTGCTTCCTCCTCTTCTGCTTCCTCCTCCTCTGCTTCCTCCTCTTCTGCTTCCTCCTCCTCTGCTTCCTCCTCTTCTGCTTCCTCCTCTTCTGCTTCCTCCTCTTCTGCTTCCTCCTCTACTGCATCTTCCCTCTGTGAGTGGATGCTGGAAATCTGAAATAAAAGCAGAAAATTCTGGAAATATTCAGCAGGTCAGGTAGCATCTCGACCTGAGACATTGGGCTGGATTTTGATACTGGGGCGGGTTGGGGTTGTGTCATCCGCATTTCGTGTTATCCACCCGCCTGCAATTGGATGTGGGAGATTGATGCAATTTTCACTTAATTGGGCAATTGAGTTCCAGCATGTGGGAACCCATGAACCAATTAATGGTTTCAGTCTGAAAGTCGCCTCTGATGATGTCATCATTGCAGGTCAGAGACTGCCTGGTCTCAGAGATTGCCTGGCCTTTGCTGTGAGAGGAACTGGATGCAAAATGAGCAGCATCTCAGAGAGAGAGAGAGAGAGAGAGAATTTTTTTGCAACCAAGTCCTCCTAGGCAGTCTCTGAAGACATTCAATGCAGCAGCATCAGAGGTGACTTTCAGACCTAATACTACTACTACCTTCATCACAATACTACTACTACCTTCATCTCATCTCCGTTGTAATAGTGGACCTGCAGCTGATAGTCAGCTATCCACTTGTGCTCCCTCCAGGTTTCACTGGCGTGTTTCACATCAGGCGTACGTCACGTCGGAAAAGGGTTAAACTAGCTAAAACATTTCAAAATGGCATTACAGAGCCAATTTAGGGCTTGTTAAGGGCTTTAATGGCCTCTCCCGCCTCTTGGAGGCGGGATAGAGTCGGGAACCCTGCGACCGATTTTGTCAAAATTGCGTGCAGGCAGAATGGAGTCGGGATGAGGTCGGGACCCCCGAATCTGCAACTTTAACCCCCCACACGCCTCCAAACCCGACTCCACGGGTCATTGAAAATCCAGCCCATTAACTCTGTTTCTCTCTCCACGGATGCTGCCTGACCTGCTGAGTATTTCCAGCATGTTCTGTCTTCTCAGAGGCCTTCCTTTACCATCCAAAGCCTCGCAAGCATCCAGCAGCACTTCCTGCACACTTTAAAAACTTTTAACATCTATTGCACCAAGCCAATACTTCAATAAAATATAAAAAACAGTCCAAAAGGTTAAATTCAAACTTAGCTGAAAGATGTGTGTGTCCCTTTAAGAAGCAATGACAACGTCTCTGCAGGACTGCTTCACGCACGCTTTTCAGAGCGTGCTTAGATCCCAGCATTAAACAGAGCGAGAACGTTGAAGTTTTCAGATGGCGTCAAGTCGGCGCTGCTCATTTACATTTCAGGGGCCATCACCATCAACGGCAGCGCTATGACCCTTACCAAAATGGCGGCCGCCGTGTCCTGCGCTGGAGGCGGCTGGAAGCGAGGCGGCCGCCATTTTTTTGCAGCAAACCAGGGTTAACAGCCCATGCACAGGTATGGAATTTCTAGGCCATAATATCCAGTTCAGATTACAAGGGGGAGTCCTATTGTTACACACCTGAGCTAAGCTATCATATAATTAAACACTGGGTAGCATGGCCACACCTCTGAACATAACATGCATGGACAGCTTACAGGAATGACCAGCACTGGTGTACCCAGGAGAATACTTAAGGCAGACCCAATACTTGTAAAAATCATGTACAATGCACAATGCTTATGGCATGCATACCACGGGCAAAGAGATTAGGTTCTTAAGCTGTGGAGAGCCTTACTTTGGCACTCTTCCTCAGTACTGAGAATTTATTCCTCATCCTCTCCACGTCGTTTGGACATGGGAAACAGCACTGACCCAGTCAGTGACTGCCACCATGCTTGCAGTACAATGAGGGATTGAAAATTGTTCCCCTCAGCCAGCAAACCATCCAAAGTCACATCACTGAGAAGCAGTTCTGCACAAGTGTCCTCCCTGCCAACCTTGCATAGTTGCTCTTCAGTGCAGCCAAAATAACCAGCACTGTTAAAGTGCAGCATCAGTCCTTTAAGAGCTGCTGCTCTCATGATTCACTGCCTCGTCCACTTATTGCCTTCTGTACATTTGTGGGAAACATGCACAGATTCAAATTATTATGATGAGTGGACCTCGCTAAATCTAGCAAAATCAGCACTCCTCTCTACTTGTGTAAAGAATCGTAATTTAGTTAGATTTATCGTAGTTATGGAAAGGATAAAGATAGGCCAAGAGTAAAAGTTCTGAATTGGGGATAGGCCAATTTTATTAGGCTGAGATGCGATTTAGCAAAAATGAACTGGAAACAGCTAATTGAAGATAAATCAGTGTCAGAGCAAACATATTCCCAACAATGTTCCCTCCAAGCTGCGCAGCCACGTGGCCGCACAACTCTCTGCTGGACCCGCACAGCCTGGGACCAACTTTTCCCATGTTAAATTTTGTGCATGCGCGAAACTGTCAATGGGCCGCACATCCCCCCAAAATTAGGGGGAACATTGGCTCCCACAAAGAAAAAGGGTGGGACTCCCAAATCTAGAGCCCCCTGGATGTCAAGGGGCATACAGGGTAGGATAAGGGAAAAAAAGAGAAGCTTTTGTCAGATACTGCAGAAAGCCTAGAGGAGTAGAGGGGTGAAATTAAAAAGGAAATTAGGAAAGCAAAGAGAGGGCATGAAAAAATATTGGCAAGTAAAATCAAGGAAAACCCAAAGATGTTTTATAAATGCATAAAGAGCAAGAGGATAATTAAGGAAAGAGTAGTGACTATTAGAGACCATAAAGGTAACCTGTGTGTGGAGGCGGAAGACGTGGGTATGGTTCTTAATGAACACTTTGCATCTGTTTCACAAAAGAGGGGGACGATGTAGACATTGTAGTTAAGGAGGAGGAGTGTGAAATATTAGATGAGATAAATATAGTGAGAGAGGAAGTATTAAGTGGTTTAGCATCTTTGAAAGTAGATAAATCATCAGGCCCGGATGAAATGTATTCCAGGCTGTTAAGAGAAGCAAAGGAGGAAATAGTGGAAGCTCTGACCATTATTTTCCAAATCTCTCTGGCTGCAGACGTGGTGCCAGTTAACTGGAGGACTGCTAACACTGTACCGTTGTTTAGGAAGGGAGAAAGGGATAGACTGAGTAACTACAGGCCAGTCAGCCTAACCTCAGCGGTGGGCAAATTATTGGGAAAAATTCTGAGGGACCATATTAATCGTCATTTAGAAAGGCACAGATTAATCAAGGAAAGTCAGCATGGATTTATTAAGGGAAGGTCGTGTCTGACCAACTTGATTGAATTTTTGAGGAGGTAACAAGGAGGGTTGTTGAGGTTAGCACGTTTGATGTGGTTTACATGGATTTTAACAAGGCTTTTGACTAGGTGCCACATAGCAGACTGGTCAGAAAAGTAAATGTCCATGGGTTCTAAGGGAAAGTGGCAAGTTGGATCCAATATTGGCTCGGAGACAGGAAGCAAAGGGTAATCGCCGACGGGTGTTTTTGTGACTGGAAGGCTGTTTCCAGTGGGGTTCCGCAGGGCTCAGTACTAAGTCCCTTGCTTTTTGTGGTATACATCAATGATTTAGACTTCAATGTACGGGGCATGACTAAGAAGTTTTCAGATGATACAAAAATTGGCCGTGTGGTTGAGAGTGAGGAAGAAAGCTGTAGACTGCAGGAAGATATCAATGGACTGGTCAGGTGGGCAGAAAAGTGGCAAATTGAATTCAATCCGGAGACGTGTGAGGTAATGCATTTGGGGAGGACTAACAGGGCAAGGGAATACACAATAAATGGCAGGATACTGAGAAGTGTAGAGGAACAGAGGGACCTTGGAGTGTATGTCCACAGATCCCTGAAGGTAGCAGAACAGGTAGATAAGGTGGTTAAGAAGGCATACGGGATACTTGCCTTTATTAGCTAGAATATAAGATCAGGGATGTTATGCTAGAACTGTATAAAACTCTAGTTAGCCACAGCTAGAGTACTGCGTACAATTCTGGTCACCACATTACAGAAAAGATGTGATTGCACTGGAGAGGGTGCAGAGGAGATTTACAAGGACTAGAGAATTTTAGCTATGAGGAAAGATTTGATAGGCTGGGGTTGTTTTCTTTGGAACAGAGGAGGCTGAGGGGAGATTTAATTGAGGTGTATAAAATTATGAGGGGCCTAGCTAGAGTAGATAGGAAGGACCTATTCCCCTTAGCATAGAGGTCAATAACCAGGGGACATAGATTTAAAGTAATTGGTAGAAGGATTAGAGGGGAGTTGAGGAGAAATCTTTTCACCCAGAGGGTGGTGAGGGTCTGGAACTCAGTACCTGAAAGGTTGGTAGAGGCAGAAACCCTCATCGCATTTAAAAAGTACTTGGATATGCACTTCAAGTGCCATAACCTTCAAGGCTATGGATCAAGAGCTGGAAAGTGGGATAAGGCTGAATAGCTCTTTTTCGGCCGGCACAAATACAATGGACTAAATGGCCTCCTTCTGTGCCGTAAACTTCTATGATTCTATGATCATGAGAATACTAAGATTCTGGCTGCATTTCTGCTGGGATTGCTGAATCAGTTCTATAGACTTAGCTTTAAGGACAGATTCCCAGTATGATGAGGGTGTGCCAGTTAAAGATTTTAGCTTTATGATATGTGCAAGCTGATCCATAAAAGGAAATCATTAACTTTATTCAGCACCATGGTTTTTCCTTATTTTGTTATGAAACTTAATGGAATAGTAATATATTATAAAATATTACTTGGTCTAAAGTAATAATGAGATTCTGTGCTACAAACTGTACATATTAGTTAATTCTGAGTTAAGGGCAGTTGTTTCTGCTGTGTTCAAAGATATGATATGGTAATAATACATTGATTTATTCAAAACACAACTGATCATACATTCAGAAATGTATTTTGTGCATTTTATGTGTCTAGACACTAGACCCTGAAAATCTGTGTTTGTAGTGACAAATTTGGAATGCAATGGCAGTGCAACATAATTTGGAGGTTTGTAATTGTCAGTGGGACTCATTTCTGCCATTTTTCTGGCCATTCTTCAATCCCTTTGGGTGAGATTATTATTATACATTGGATAGGCTGGTGAAAATGTTTTTTTTGAAAGAGGGAAAACATAAAAGAAGTAAAGGTAAATTCACTGATCCTGCACTCCCAGTGGGGAGCCACACTGAGAGGGATTGTGGGTTGGACATAAGGCTATGCCATTGTAACCCCAGTTCTAACATGGCTGGGAGCGTGGGATTGGTGAAATTACCAAATAATGCAAATTTTTATGCACAATTTGGGTTTTCCTAGGATCACTACTCAGACAATATTTCACAGGCCAGTGAAATAAAGATTGGAATGGATCCCAAAAATGTGTACTGTATCTTGGCACATGTGTCTGAGGGTGTTGCACGGGCCTGGACTCACAGAGTTACTCATTCATTGCTTTTAATGCCAAAGGGACTTCTGGTACTGCATCTACTTTTTGGTTGGAGGATGGAGTATTGAAAAACAACTTGGAATAACTGGCTTTTAGGTGCAAGGAGAATCAGAAGCTATTTGATCAAATTTGGGTATGTGCTGTGAAAACCCTTAGGGCTAAAGAAATTATAGTTCTTTATGGCTCTAAAATTCCTGGCAAAGCCTGGGGGGTGGGGGGAGCAGATTTGGGGCAGAGTGAAAGTTCCACCCGCCCACTGATGACACCCCTAACCCCACCCAAAATCTCATGGTCAGGCTATTTCAATATTTTGGGCAGGTTTTGTGCTAATTTAGGCACAACTAGGGAACCCACCTGAGTGTCGAGGTAGGAATTTAGTTGTGTCACCTTGCAGAACTCTAGGATGAAAGGCAGAAATAATTTAAATAGATTCCTCTGTCAGTATTGGTAATGCAACGGATCACCATGCAATCAATTGTAATGCCAATACTGCCATTTGAATTTTGGAACTTCCCCCATGACCCCAGCAACATGGGATGCCAGGGATTCACAGCCATCCCTGGCGTCCACTGTTGATAAAGGTGTAAGTGTGAGATATACATCGTATGATGTATTTCCCTCTTTTACATTATATTGTAATATGCCCACCCATTTGTGAGCAGGCATAATATTGGCATGCTACCAGAACTGCAGGAATTTACAACGGGGCTGAAAAGGGGCCGATCTAGATTCCACCCCACATTCTGGACTCCTGCTGTCACTGCATTGGAAGTTTAGAAGCTGACGTGTGCAGCTGGATAATCAACTCAAGGGAGAAAAGCAAAGGAGAAAACATAATTCTGTAAAGTACTCTGGGGGGGGGAGAATAGTCCTTCCTAGTCAGAGATGAGCAATACACTTTTACATTTTTTCAATATATTTATTTGTTTATCCTTTTTTTCTGTAGCTGGTGGTGGAAGTTACTGATGTTAAAACTATCTACAACCTAGAAAAGGAAGCTCATTGAGAAATTGTAGAAGATTTTCAAACCATTAAAATGAATGGACTGAAAATTATTGGCTGGCGCTGTGCAATTTGCCAATGTATGGTTTCAGTGTGTGCAGGGAGGGCCACTGTGAAAAATTTAATTTAAAAATGTGCTATTGAACAAGATGGTTCTTGTCCTGCTGGGCCCATAGATATGGAACATAATTGGTTAGACTTGTGAGCTGTAAGATTAGGTTACTATTCTGGAGGTTGTTGGTCAGGGGGAAAAAAATCAGAGTTGTATCTTTTTGGAGATTTTACCTGTAGTTGATGGCAATTTGTTTAGGGTCTTTGGAGGAAATAGGCATGAAGGCCCAAAGCGACATTTTCTTGTTTCAAGTTTTCTTATATTCTAGCGTATTGCTTACAATTCATGTATCAGACCAGACATAACACACATAACTTGAGCCTTTATACAGTGGGTCCAACTGTTGTATGATTATGGTGTTACATTGCGGGCCATTTGTTATTCTTTACTTTTATGAGCTATATTTCTGTGAACCTTTATATAATATAGCTGTAGGACATTGCCATGATCGGAATTATGCCATCTTAACAAAAACACCACTGTTCTCTCCGAAGCAGTCTTATAATGAACTTTCTTATAAAGAAAATTCATATTTAAAATTTCACTGATAATATTCTCCTGCATTAAATAAAAATTGTTTCATTTACTTACATTTTAGTAGGTGCATTTTGTGGTCTACAAGGTCCAAATGAAGAATTAGTTAAATAAACTATTCACTTAATTACACACCTGCAAATCAAATGCAAAATAATTTTCAGTTGTACTATGAAAGTAGGGTTGGAATTTTTAAATAGGATAAGAATTTAACCTAAATTTCACTCTACAAATCCTTATCTATTTTTTCACAATTGTAGTTACAGCAAACATATTGTGGGAAATGTGTTGAATATTTCAAAGTAATCATTAACAAAACTTTTACTTTTTTTGTGAATCCTCAATAACACGGATTCCTGTCTGTCTCTTTGTAGGTATTCAATGCCATATGGTTCACAAAATGACTGTTACTGTTGCTGAGTGCATTGAAAGGGAGTAAATATTTTAGTAATCTTTGGAATTAAGTGGGTTTGGAAGAATAATTTTAGACTTACCATTTTAATGAAATGAAACCATTCCCTAATATAGAAAGTGAACTCATTCTTGGCAGGTCATCCTCAAGCCAGCTGCGCACGAATTGGCCCAAAGTCTGCTATTTTGTTTGCTTCATATTTGACCATATATCGCTGCTCTTGCACTGCCCAAGAGAGCTCTATATCAGGACTAGTTTAACTGATAAGAGCAGCAATAACAGGAGAAATTACATGTGGCACGAACACCTGTGCAATGCAAGATATGTCTTTTGTGGTTCTCTGAAATGAGTCAGAATCAATAAAGATTATTACTGATGTAACCTTTACATATATAAGTAGAGCATGAATTCTGTCAGAATCACTCTCAGGAACCTTGTTAAAATCTTTACAGATGTCCAGCACTGTTTGCTATTTAGAGCTTACACCTCTGGTTTTGTCCAGGAACGTAGCTTTAAGATGGAAAAATATTGCAGTAATGGTGACATTATTATATACCTTCTATAAATTCATGTGGACGTGTTGTTACATTTGACTATCATTGTCTTGTAACCAAGCACCCATAAGTGGCTGAAAGATGCAAAATAATTCACTGTCAGGTTCATGATATATACAGAATGTGCCACAAATACATTTTATGTGGTTGGCTGATAGAATATTTTTATTATTCAGTGGTTTACCCATTTCACATTTTCTAAATGTTAAGTGTTCATTATATTGATTTTTGATATTGATGTATGATTTCTGGTATACACTGCAAAAGGCTACCTATCTAATTAAAAATTACTGCAAGCAAATTACTACCAAATATGAAATTAAATTCTTATAACTCTTATTACTTATTATCGGGGCCTTGAATTCTGATAGCGTTTTAAAACATGAGAATGCAAATTCTATTGATGGCTTTTGTATTCAGGTTTAGCTGTGAAATATTTAATTGCATATTTCTGCTTAATATCTAAATATATTTTAATGAAAATATATTGTTAAGTCTATGATTAAGAGTATATTTTGGTAATGATTTGTTTAAGTTTAACAATAATTATATTAATCACTAAGCTTATAAATATCAGTGTTTTTTTGATCAAGTGATATATAAACTGCTTTATTATTCTGCATTTTGTTAGGTTGTGAGGGTAACATTTTAAAAGCTTTCTTTGGTACAGTACTGCAGTTTGTCCTTCTATGGGACCACTGTATGAACATTGCAGCACTGTTGCTAGAGCCATTTTACCATTCATATTTGTGACATTAAGGTAGATGTAATATTAAGTACTATTGTAAAAACAAATGGTACAGGATCAGAAGGAAAATTTAATAGAAAATGAATATAATAAGAGACTAAGGGCTAGAAATTCATTATAGCAGGAATGGGCGGTATAATTAGAAAAGTTGGAGAATTACGCAAAATTCGTGCTCATTGCTCAAAGAAATGATTGGAGTCCTAATTCAAGTCTTGAAGCTCAAGCTCATTGGTGTTACATTCAAAGGGCTGGATTTTTCCAACATCGGCGGGACCGGGGCAGGCGACGTCCGTGGTGTGTGGGGACCCTGCATCTGTGTCGATCCCGGCCTCCAACAAGATATTCCGTTGATGGGGCTTGTTAAGCCCGCCCTGCCAGGTTCCCGGCCAATTAATAGGAAGCGGGTCTGATGACGTCATTTGAGGACACGTCATCAGCCAGTTTCCTTAAAGGGACCATGTCCACAATCATTTGGACAGTTGTGCTATCAGTGTTCTACAGCATTGGGGTGCTGCAAAGACTGACAAGCACTGCACAAAGGTGCACGACCCACACTCTCCCATGACTCCCTCCATATGCTTATGGAGGGAGTCACAGCACGCAGGGAGGTTTTCTTCCCTTCCAATGGGAGACCAACGCAGCCTGGTTGCACATTGCACAGGAGGGTACAAGCAGGGCTGTTGTCAGGAGGACCAGGCTGCAGTGGCGCAAACCTTTCAATGATTTCAGTAGATCACAAAACGTTACTGCAAAGCCACACTCAGCCTCATCCTGCTGTGCCACTCATCACATCCCCATCACTCTGATTTCCCTACCCTTACTCACACCAACTTACCTTGCACCTCCACCTATCCCTCTCTATCTACGTTATCACTTCCCCATCTCGCTAGCCACCCCTCACAGTCACCCTCATCCTTGCCCAATCATTCAAACTAACAACACACAAGGGTAGGCACTTGTGTGCTTTAGCCAATGTTCATGTAACGTGTCTGTTAATGTGTTGTCAAGCATTGAAATCTTTCTTTTCAACACTTTGCCTTCTTGGACAGATTTGTGTGTGCACAACAACCTTTTAAGAAGTTTTTAACTATCTAAATTGGCTGACCCACCGCTTGGTCTGTTCAGGGATGACAAACCTAACACTTGGGAAACTGACAAGGAGGCGGGTTTACAGCGGGATACTGACCTGCTGTCACTCTTTGTGATTTTGACAGTGGACCAGCCTCCAAACCTGCACTCTGAGTGCTGGCAAAATTCAGCCCAATGGGTAAACCAATATCAGGTACAGTCTAATCGGAAGTCATGATTGCCACAGGCATTTTCCATTTCTTAAAGGGGAGGTTCATTGATGCTTCAGAACCTTGTTCTCAGCATTGCTGGCTGTGAGCTGCCTCAGCAAGCAGCAGCAGGTCAAGGAGAAGGAGCCAGAGGGCTGAAGCAGATTCACGCTCCAAGGAGAGAGCCCGCAGATTTTGCAATCAAGCATTGGAGGCATTGGTGTTCGCTGTGGAGAGCCAGAGGGCGGCGCTCTACCCGGCAAGTGGCAGGAGGCCCTCGCCACAATTCTTCCGCACCATATGGAGGGAGGTAGCACAGCACATCTCGGGCAGCACTCTGGTCCCCAGGATCCACACACAGTGCAGGAAGAAATTTAACAACCTCACTCGGGTAATCAGGATGAGTGAATGCTTCTACAAATGCTACATACCACCATCTGAACCACAGTTTACAAACACTGCCCAAAACACCACACCCCCACCAACAATCTCTGCCTACCAACACTCACACCCACATCTCACACCTTGCACACAATGACAGCTATTCAACTATGGCAGGCACATCACCAAAACACATTGCTCCACACTCATTCACACACTTTTCTTTTTCTCGCAGGCCAAGGTGGCTCACAACAGGAGTGAGCAGGAGCGCATAGGCGAGGGACAAGCTGACACCCAACCACTGTCTGAACTGGAAAATAGAGTGCTGCAGATTGTTGGGTGCCAGGTGGTGGGCACCGTGCCCACTGGCGACGTTGACCCCCTTTGGGACAACAACGGTATGTTCAGCCCTACTCCTTCTTCTCAAATCCCACTTCCCCCTCACCCCACAAATGTTTCGCACTTTCCAGCTAATCATGCTGTATGCATGCATTTTTCCCTTCTTACCCCCCCCTCCCCTCACCTTAACCTGATTCTTGTGCCTTTTTGCTTTCAGATAATGAGCAAGCACCTGAGCAGCCTGTCCCTGTGGGCACCGTAGAGAGCGATGGAGAAGAGGCGGAGGAAGAACACACCGCGTCACTGCATGTCTCACCCACAGGCACCAGCTCAGACACTGGCACTACGCGTTCTTTAGAGGCTAGTATAGTAGCGGGATCTATACAGGGTGAGGCAATAGGGACGAGTGGGCTGCAGCAAGGCCAGGGGGAAAGGGTAGCTCAGGGGCCAACTCCCCGGAGGGTGAGTTTGTGTGCGAGTTCTGCTGCACAGGACTCAGATGAGGACCTCGATGGGGAGGTGTTTAGAAGAAGGGTGATGGGCATAGGTGCTCGAGAGCCTCTCGGCAATGATAAGGAGCGTGGAGGAGTCCGCCTCCAACATTACACAAGGCTCTGTGCTCACCATGGAGCCCATCATTTCCAGTCTGCAAAGGATGGTAGACTCCCAGAGAGACCATGGCGACCCAGACCTGATGTCCCATGTGATGGGCGATCTGGCAGCTTCCATTGCAGCACAGCCGAAACAACGCAATGTCTTGGTGCTGTAATGCAGTCTATGCTTGGTGGCATCCAATCTCAGACTGCGCTCCTGCAGCCTCAACTTGATGCCACGAAAGCTCTGACTGCTGCCATCGTGGCTGGGTCTACCACCGTCGACCAGGGCTTTCACGGTGTCTCAGCAGGCCAGCAATCTGTGCTCCAACAGATTGCTAGGGATGCTGAGGTGCTTCCCAGGGTAAGTGGCAGTGGGTCAGTGGAGCAGTAACCTGTTGTCCTCTCTTAGGATGACAGCATTCCTGCCCCCACCACTGCCACTCCGCCATTGCCCTTGTCGCTGCCTGTCATCCAGCTAGCCAAGACTGCTGCCGCCCATGTTGAGGTGGTGCAGTCTACAGTTGGGCCTTCCAGGCCCAGAGCTGGTCGAGGGCGTCCTGCAAGGCCATCTGAAGTATCCTGCATGGACACTCAGCAGCCTTCCACCAGCCCTGCTGCAGCCAATGGGCCAACACTTCGTAGGAGCACTAGAGTAGGCAAAGGCACAGTAACGAGAGACATTAAGGGATTGCACAAGGGTGAATAGTTAATATTTTTGGTGTAAATATGTGTTCATTGATTATTGATAAATTTATTAGTTCAGTTTGGATTCTTTTGTGATGTTATTTCAGCTTTGCGCTGTGATATGGCGTGCGACAGGGATGGAACGATGTGGATGTGGTGAGCAACGGGGATCTGGGGTTTAATTCATTCGAACCGCAGTCTGATGAGGCGGTCACGGCCTTCCGGAAGGCCGATTGAGTGGCTGCCCCCTCCCTCGCTCCTGTTCCTCTCCTCCTCGTCCTCTTCATCATCCTGCTCCTCATCTTCCTCATCCTCTTCGTCCTTCTCCTCCTCCTCACCTCTTCCTCCTCCTCCTCTCCCTCTTCCACCTCCTGAGGTGGTCCCACAATCTCTGGTGGCAAGGGCTGGGTCCTCATGATGGCCAAGTTGTGGAGCATGCAACAGACCACCACGAAATGGGACACCCGCTCAGCCATGTACTGGAGGACTGCTCCTGAGCAGTCAAGGCAGCGGAATAGTTGCTTCAGTAGGACGATGGTCTGCTCGATGATGTTCCTGGTGGCAATATGGCTCTCATTATTTGACTGCTGGGCAGGAGCATTGGAGTTGCGGAGGGGAGTCATGAGCCAGGTGGAGAACGGATAGCCCTTGTCTCCGACCAGCCAGCCGTGAGCTTGACATGGTGGATGGAAGCGTGCTGGCACACAAGTCTGGCGCAGGATGAAGGCATCATGGCTGCTGCCAGGATAGCGGGCATTGACATTGAGGATTAGCTGTCTGTGGTCGGACACCAACTACACATTAAGTGAGTGGTAGCCTTTGCAGTTACAGAAAATCTCAGGATTTTTATGCGGTGCCCGCAAAGCCACGTGAGTGCAATCAATGTGCCCTGCACCATGGGGAAGCCCGCTATCCTGGCAAAGCCACATGCACGCTCGTCCTGCTTCTCTCTGGTGATGGGGAAGGAAATGTAGTCCCTTCTCCTACTGTAGAGAGCCTCTGTGACCTCCCGGATGCAGCGATGAATGGCGAACTGCGAGATGTTCGCTACATCTCCTGTTGCAGACTGGAAGGAACCGCTGGCAAAGAAATTGGGGGCAATGGTGACCTTGACTGCCACTGAGAGAGCCGTGGTCGACCTGATCTGAGGCTCGAAGTCTGGTTGCAGGAGGTGGCAGAGTTCTGTGACCACCTCCTTGGTGAAGCGGCGCCTTCTAATACACTGCTCCTCACTTAATTGGAGGTAGGAGAAGTGCTCTCGGAATACCCTCGGAGGGTAAGGCCTCCTGTTGAGAGCCCTGATCGCCTTCCTCCTCCCTCTGGCCACATGTTCCAGTCTTTCTCGCTGCCTCCGCTCCCTCTGCCATAGATCCCGGAGGGCGAGGTCGACTGCCAGTACAGCCCCCATTAATGTAACCAAGTGTAGCAGTTTGATTTTTTTAAGAATAAATGTAACTACTTTTTAGTTGCCAAAACACTCCTGATACTAAATAACCTTGAAATCATGGAATGAGACTGTTGCACTATCTGAAACTGACAAGAAAGCACTGAAACTCCACTAGTGTCGGCTGTGGCTCAGTTGGTAGCACTGTTGCCTCAGAGTCAGAAGGTTGTGTGGTTCAAGTCCCACTCTACAGACTTGAAGCACAAAATCCAGGCTGACACTCCAGTGCAGTACTGAGGGAGTGCTGCACTGTCGGAGGTGCCGTCTTTTGGATGAGACGTTAAACCGAGGCCCTCATGGATGTAAAAGATCCCATGGCACTATTTCAAAGAAGAGCAGGGGAGTTATCCCCGGTGTCCTGGCCAATATTTATCCCTCAATCAACACAACAAAAAAAAACAGATTACCTGGTCATTATCACATTGCTGTTTGTAGGAGCTTGCTGTGCGCAGATTGGCTGCCGCGTTTCCGACATTATAACAGTGATTACACTTCAAAAGTACTTCATTGGCTGTAAAGTGCATTGGGACGTCTGGTGGTCATGAAAGGCGCTATATAAATGCAAGTCTTTCTTTTTCTTTTTAACCTACAGCTGCGACTCATTGCTGAAGATCCCTTTAAATAACGTCCCTGGAACCGGCTTCCTGGTGCTTCACACCAGCTCTCCCTGTCACTGTTTCCTCCAGGTGCTAAGGTAGGTGGCAACAATCAATTTCACAGATCAGGCGGTCCGTGAGCGTTGTGCACTCATTGACGTCACAATCCACCTGGTGTTGAAGCTCCCGGCGATAACTGTTAGCGGCGGCGCTGCAGGGGGCGGAATTTGGTGTGCGGCGCAGGATTCACCTCACCCTGGCGATAATGCTCTAGCGTCCTGTTAGCGCCATCAGCTGGCACTAACAGGAGGTGCTAAGGTACTGAATTTTTCCCTCTATGGTGTTGAAAGTAATTGAAATAAAGGACTGAGGAACAGAGGATAAAGGAACTTATTGCAAAAGAGTGGGATTGTGATAAAATGGACTGATGCGTTAACTTACTGTACCACACCATGGTAGACCACAGATTCATACTCTATGTGCAGCAATGTTTTGGTCAGGGCTATGTTCTTTCCCATTAAGAGGAAGGGAAAATCACTGAGTAAGTCTCCTCAAGCCACTCTTACATACTTCAGGACAGTTGGCTCATGAACAGTATTGACACTGGCCTGGAAGCAGGTCACTTGCCCAACCCCTCGGTTGAGATTGATTCATAGCTATTAGAGAAGTAATTTACACAGCTACGTTAGGGGGAAAATGTTGAAGAGGTTTGACTATATATCACATTCTAATTATTTGAGGCAACTTGAGACAGTGGCTGCCATTAAATATGCCCTAGTATGATGTAAGTTGAATGAATTATATATAAATTCATTTGAACTTATATGATTTATTATTTTGGAACTGCAATAATGAGAAAATTATGATACAGGATACTAAGATAATAACTAGGTTTCCCTATGGGAGTTATGGGTTTGATGAAAAACTAGTGAAACTTTGTAATGAGAATATATCCTATTTTTCCCAACAGAAACGTTCCCTTAAACTAAAGGTTCTTAAAACAGGTAAGACTATTATCTAAGATTATTTTATAAGAACTGTATTACTGAACGTGAATTTCTTATATTTCTGCAGTGTTTGATAACCAAGTTAATTTGTCATGCAGCATAAACTCATTGTAAGTATTGACATAGATTTTGTAATATTATAGCCTTAACCATTGAATTCTTAATAGCATATTCATGCATGTTATTTTTCTTTCACAAAAACAAATAATAAACCAGATGCAACCTTGCAGAAAACTGAGACAGCTTCACTTTTTTGCTAGTGGGTATGACTGTCCATTAAATAAGAAAGAAACTTTTAGTTGTAATTAAAGAAGTGAATTCCATACTGCTTATGGCCGCCATCCATGAGTTTGAAACCTAATTTCAGAATTTCATTACTGTGTGGATGCTACTGGGATCTGGAAACTTGCCTCAAACACACTGTGAAGAATATTAGCATAAACCACAAAGTGAACCAGAACTAACAATTTTAGAAGTTCTGCCTGGAGTCAAAATTTGCATCAATCATGAGAATTTCAGGTCAACCCATAGGTACCTTTCTAGTTTTCAAAATTTTCTGTCATTGACTTTTATAAAATTGTATTCTTCCATGTATTACAAATACTGTACATTAGAAAGTAAAGCAGGAGTACTCCTCCAGACTCCACAAGGAAACCCTGGGCCTCCCCTAACCTAGGATTCCACCCCTCCAACTGCAATTACCTTCCGACTACCCAATCAGCCTACCTTAGTGCCGGGGACCTTTCCCTCGGGTCATCGGCGATGCCCTCTTGCTGTTCGAAATACCTCACCTGCCGGCTGGCCATGGAGTGGATTTGGCCAGGAAGCCGACAAGCGACATGTAAATGAAGCTTGCAGTTAAAATTGGCCAAGCCTCGCACCAACGATTGCGTTCGTGTCTGTTGCCCGCCTCAGACCCACCCCGAACTGATGCTGTTCTGTTAGAATTGACCCCTTCATGTCAGCTTGGTTCAGTGGTAGCATTCTAGTCTCTGAGACAGAAGATCATAGGTTCAAGCTGCATTCCAGGACTTGAGCACCTGATGTAGGCTAACAGTTCAGTGCAGTATTGATGGAGTGCTGCATTGTTGGATGTGCCATCTTTCAGATGAGATGTTAAACCAAGGCCTTGTCAACCTGGTCAGGCAGACGTTATAACATTTTATTCTTCCATGTACTATGTATTTTTCCATAGCACTATTTGAGCAAAAGCAGAAAATACTTCCGGTGTCTTGACTGCCATTCACCCATCGCCTAACAATTCTGCCTAGTCTCCCAATATGTGTGTTACCACAATGTCAGCATCCATAGACAAGCCTGTGTTTCCTCAGAACAGGAACTTGACCCCCAATCTCAAGGCCTTTGTACCAAAAGAAACCTTTCATGCAATAGATGATGATTGGTACAATGGGTTCTTCCCTAAAAGAAAGACTTGCATTTATATAGCACCTTTCACGACCACCGGACATCCCAAAGTGCTTTACAGCCAATGAAGTACTTTTGAAGTGTAGTCACTGTTATAATGTAGGAAACGCGGCAGTCAATTTGCACATAGCAAACTCCCACAAACAGCAATGTGATAATGACTAGATATTGGCCCAGAAATTCGTCCGAATACGGGAGAGTACGCACTGTGTACTCACCCATATTCGGTCCCGAAGTGCCGGTTTCCTGCATGCACTGCGCATGCGCGGGAAACCGGCACTTCCGATATTGCGAAGGGGGCGGTTCCTAAGTGAACCGCGTGCGCACTACAGGCTGTGCACATGCAGCACACTTAGTTATTTTTTCAGGTTTGAACGCGAAGGTAAGTGTTGAAGATTTTACACATGAAAAAAGCAGGCGTAAGACCCCCTTTTAACAAGGTAAGTAGTTAATTAAGTATTATTTTAAATTTTTTTCAACAGGTTTATCTTTTTTAGAGACTTTAAAGAAAGGTAAGTTTATTTTTATAACTTTTAAAAAGAATTTAAATTTTTTCAAAAATTTAAATTTTTGTTTAAAGTGGTTAATTTATTTAACTATAGTTATTTTATTAATGTGATGGTTTTTAAAAAAAATTTAATTGAGGTTTAGCTGTTCTTTTGGGGGCAATTTGTATTCATAGCTTTGACAGCTCTTCCTGTCAAAACTATGAATGAAAGATGGTGTGCTGCCATTGGCTCTAACTGGCTCACGTGATCCCAGAGGTCGCATCGAACTAACTGCGCCTCTGGGACACGCACACACTGCGCGCCAGCACCAGGGAGAGGCCCAGGAACTGAAGTTCGTGTGGGCCAAAACCATAAAGGCAGGCGTGGAGTGCGATATCGCGGGGGATCCTTACCCCCGCGGCAACCATCGAGGTCCAATTTCTGGGCCAATCTGTTTTAGTGATGTTGATTGAGGGATAAATATTGGCCAGGACACCAGGGATAACTCCCCTGCTCTTCTTCGAATTAGTGCCATGGGATCTTTTACGTCCAGCTGAGAGAGAGTAGAAGGTGCTTCGGTTTAACGTCTCATCTGAAAGACGGCTCCTCCGACAGTGCAGCACTCCCTCAGTACTGCACTGGAGTGTCAGCCTAGATTTTTGTGCTCAAATATCCCTAGCATGGTAGTCTCTTATGGAAAACAAAAGCAAAATACTGCAGATGCTGGAAATCTGAAATAAAAATAGAAAATGCTGGAAAACACTCAGCCGGTCAGGCAGCAAATGTGGAGAGAGAAATGGCATTCCTGGAAGAGAATTGGCAGTGAATTAAACACTAAAATCCTCATATGGAAGCCTTACAGATAGTAGCTTTGTCTCTTTCTCGGATTGCCAAACATGAAAACATTGGCCCTGATAATAACTCGGCAGTGCGTTCGGAGCGGGTGGGTCTGATATCGGGTGCGCAACCCGGAATAACTTTCAGTGCATCTGTCTGTGGCATTTTAACACAGTCACCTAATTATAATATTACTTCCGCGTGACAGCAGGAGTGGTGCGGACTCGCATGACGCGATCGCAACTGGAGTATTTAAATGGCCAATCCAAAGATGGAATTCGGAGGAGTTTGGCACAGAGACAGCAATTCTAGAAGATGGACTCAAGATGATTAAGGGCTGCACCCCACTTTAACGATGCCTCGCTTGATGTACTGCTGGGGGCAGTGAGGAGTCAGAGAGAGAAACTCTTCCCCAGCAACAAGAGGAAGAAACCTGCTGCTGCCACGAAGAAGGCATGGCTGGATGTGGCTGAGGAGGTCAGCAGCAGGAGCATTGTGCCACATTCCTGGATTCAGTGCAGGAAGTGCTGTAATGACCTAACGATGTCAGGAAAGGTGAGTACAGTTGCACATTCACCTACATCCTGTTGTGCACATCACCTCACCCCCTCACTCTGCCTTGCCAATCCTACTCCATCACATCATTCCTCACACCCACTTACCTTGCAAGTGCACCCATCCTTCTCTTTCTGTGCACTTCCTCACATTCTCATCTATCTATCCACCACTGCCACTCACCCTCATTCTTATGCAATTGCATGCCTCTCCCTGATAGTCACCCTCATCAAATGCACTGCATCCATCGGGTGCACACATGCCATTACAGTCACTCATAGGTCTGTTCTTCCCCAATTGCAGGAGAAGAGAGTGCAAAACACCAGGGAGAGGGAGGGAACCAGAGGAGGTCCTCCACAGATTTCACATTTTACAACTGCAGAGGAAGAAGCACTGGTGATCAGTGCCATTTCTGCATTCCTGACCGTCAGAGATGGGGAGATTGAGACCTACCAGCTACCTGGTGACAGAATTAAATCTCAGCGACCCATGTGTCATACGGCACTCAGTTATGTTGACTTGATTTCAGTAGCGAGTGAAATGTGATTAACTTCATAATGCTAAAGTTGCAACATTCTTCATTTAACTAATTCATATATTTTTTCTTTGCCATGGCCTTCACATGTATAGCAGCAGTCGCTAGACCTCCCTGGACGATGAATCCTCAGTGGAGCTGATCAATGTTCCCTCTAATTCTTATTTTAGGTGCGCGGTCCCTTTAACTGGCTGCGTGGCCCATTCAAATTTTCGCGCATGTGCGGTTTCTTCAATGTAAAAGCCGGTGAGCAGACTGCACGGGACCTCCAGACCACTGCATGGCCACACAGCTTAGTGGGAACATGGGAGCTGATTGTTTATGAGGGTGCACCATCACAGGACTCATGCTTACCATGTACCAGCACAGATACTTGCACTTTGGTGTGTCCTGTTCGACAGATAGTTGGGTTTTGTCCTGGTGACTCACAGGTCACAAGTGAGCATGAGTAGTGAGTAGTGACAGGGACAGCTATGGAGCGTCCTCATCGGAGGGCTCAGTCCTCTCCAAGCTCTGCTCAGCTGGACACAGATGCTGTAACCTAAGGCCATTGATGAAAAGGATAATCGTTGAGGGGCAGCAGAAAATCTGTGACATACTAGCAGACCTTCCACCCACACTCTCCCCGATTGCAGAGAGAATGGGGAAATCCAGCTCAAGCATGAGTGGGTTGATGTCGCAGGGCATTTTGAGGATGTCTTCTTCCATGGATACAGTGGCCAACTCTGTGGTTCATCAATCGCAGCAATCAAATGAGTCCATGCAGGCCTTGACCATGGCTGTGCAGACTCTGGATGCCAACATGTCTGGCGCCTTAAATGGGATGACAGACACCTTAGCCTTGGCCTTACAGTGCATCACTGATCGGCACCAAGCTGCTCTCCAGCAAAGTGATAGGAGTGAAGTGCTGCTGGCCCCTGAGAGGGATGCTGGCGAAAGGGGACATGGAAGTGGGAACTCCACTCAAAGCGCTCCCATTTCTCACACATTTGCCCCCGTTCCCCCGCAGTCAGTATGCTGCTGCCTCTCCTGATGTCTGAGTCTGTTATGTTGTTAAGTTTCCATTGTTTAGTAGAATCACATAAGAGTTATTAATTTGCACCACTTTCCTATGTTGCCCATTCTTGGTTGCAGGGTGGCAACTCGTCTTCTTAGTTGCTTGTTGATGAACGGGAAGACATGTATTGACGGGGACCAATGGGGGGGATGTGCAAAAGGGTGGTTGGTAGAGTATAGGACTGCTTTGTGTCAGTGGGATTGGGGGGTGGGGGGGTGGGGAGGATGAGAGTGGCCATTGGATGTGATTGCTACATCGGTCTATTGATGGTAACCAACTAAACCTTACAGCTATAAGGGATTCCCTGGCATCCCGGGCAGCAACATAAGCGGCAGGTGCTGTGTTGGGGTCGATATCTTCCTCCTCCTCCTCTTCCTCCTCCTCCTCTTCCTCTTTCTTGAATTCGTCTGCCGACGATATGTGCTCAGCACCTTGTTCCTCCTTCAGCTCCAATCCTCGCTGCTGCGCAATGATGTGCAGAGCACAGCACACCACAATCAGACTGGAGACCCTGGCTGGCGAGTACTGAAGGGTGCCTCCAGATCTGTCCAGGCACCTGAAGCGCATTTTGAACATGCTGATCGCTTGCTCAATGACACATCTGGTTGTCATATGGCTTTCATTGTACCGCTCTTGGACTTCATTGGTCAGGTTCCTCGTGGGTGTCATCAGCCAAATTTGAAGCGGGGATTCTTTGTTTCCTAGCAGCCACCCCTTAAGTCTGCTTGCAGGTCCAAAGAGGTCGGGGAGCTTGGACTGGTGCAGGATGAAAGCATCATGGCAGCTCCCCAGGAACTTGGCGCATACCTGCATAAATATTTTGGGAGATAAGAAAGCAGCTGTGACCAATGAGTATTTATTGCTGTCGTATGCCTGACTTTTAATGAGCCGCATGAATTGCCCTTCAGTCTTCTTGCCTTTGTTTCAAAGGGGAGTTTCAGGAAACTTGAGGAGCCCGTGCATGCGCCGTTAAATTTAAATGCCAATTGAAATAGCGCTGAAATTGAGGACACGATTTCGCCTACCTGGGCGGGTCCATGGCGGGAGAGGTCAGTGGCAGGCCATGAGCTCGTTGCTGCCTTCATCCCGCTGAAAAAAAATCTTACCGTAATGGGCCTTGTTAAGTTCGCCCTGCCCGTTGCCTGGCCCAATTAAAAGGTGCAGATCTGGTGACGTCAGCGCTGACGCGTTTGGTGCCGGTATATTTAAAGGGGGCATGGCCCCATTTGTTTTCACTTCTGATTTGTAGACTTTAGCCTGCTGACAGTCCTTCATTGTGTGGAAGATGACTTCTCAGAGGCAAAGGGCTGATCCTCGCTTCTGCGATGACTTCCTGCATGTGCTTGTGGAAGGAGTCAGAGCACGTAGGAAGGTTCTCTCCCCTGCCAGTGGGCGGAAGAGACCGCCGCAGGAGACCAAGGCAGCCTGGCTGCAGCTAGCAGAGGAGGTTACGAGCAGGTCAGTGGTGATGCGGACCTGGATGCAGTGCCGCAAGCGCTTTAATGGTCTTCTAAGATCAGTAAATGTGAGTATAAAGCCACACTTACCTTCATGCTGCTGTGCCTGTTATCACATCCCCATCACTCTGCATTCCCAACCCTACTCCAACACATCCTTACTCAAACCAACATCCCTTGCACCTTCATACATCCCTCTCTATCTATCTACATTATCACATCCCCATCTTACTAAGCACCCCTCACACTCACCCTCATCCTAATGCAATCATACCAACTAACAACACACAAGGAGACAACTTGGTATTGCCACCCCACTCCATCATAGTCTCCCTCTAAAGATCAAACCCATCCATTCCTTACACTCATTCCATCAGTCTCACTCAACCTTCTCTTCTTTCCCTCATTGCAGGAAAAGAGAGCCCACAATAAGAGGAAGAGGGAAAGAACGGGAGGAGGCCCTCAATCGATGGCAATTCTGACGAGTGCAGAGGAGGCAGCCCTGTACATCAGTGGAGTGGAGGACCAGCCGGAAGTGGGAGACGGAGAGAACAACCTGGTGACAGAATCAGTTTCCATACAGCTACATGGTATTCATCAGTGACTCATATGGGGGCTGATGTCACGAGAAATTGAATGCTCATCATGTCATCATGTGCATAATAGTATCTGTATGCAATTGATATATCATATATCCAACTGATGTCTTTACTCTCCCACAGGTCCATCAAACCCCCCCGCCCCGTCCAGGAGGAAGAGCAAGAAGACTCCTGAGAGGAGCCTCCAGCTTCTGAGGGCGCAGCGTCACCTCAGACAAGGCAAGCCAGCACCAGCGCAGATAGAGTAGTGTTGTCACCTGGTGTCTCACACAGCACTGGTGAGCAAGAGCAGATGGTGGAGACAGGGTCAGCAGTGGAGACTCCTCATCGGAGGGCTCAGGAGTCTCCTAGCTCTGCTCAGCTGCATGCAGACGCTGAGTCTCGGGGGCCATCCAGAAAGAGGGCGATCCTGGAGCTATAGGAATAAGTGCAGGGGTTTCTGACAGGTTTTACAACTGCGGTGACTGCGAGTGTGCAGAGAATGGAGAAGTCCATCTCAAACATAACCACCGTAGCACATGCACTCGCGACTGTAGGTTCCTCCATGGATAGGATGGCCTCCTGCATGGAGGACCTAATGCGCCAGTCGCATAAGCACATGGTTTTTATTCAAAATAGATGGGCATCTATGGAGGAGAGAAACCAGAGGCACATAGATGTCCTTTCTAGGAGGGAGGTCAGTATAGACGTGGGTCTTCATGGCCCCACTGATGTGCAGCAAGGTGCTCTCCAGCTACTTGCTAGCAGAGAAGTGCGGGTGGCCCATGAGAGGGATGATGGTGCTTATGCGACTGGCGCATTAGGTCCTCCATGCAGGAGGCCATCCTATCCATGGAGGACAGGCAAAAAGGAAAAGGAGGTGGGGTAGCATTGCTGGTTAAAGAGGAGATTAACACAATAGTAAGGAAGGATATTAGCTCTGATGATGTGGAATCTGTATGGGTAGAGCTGAGAAATACCAAGGGGCAGAAAACGTTAGTGGGAGTTGTATACAGACCCCCAAACAGTAATGCTGAGGTTGGGGATGGCATTAAATGGGAAATTAGAGATGCGTGCAATAAGGGCACAGCAGTTATCATGGGTGACTTTAATCTACATATAGATTGGGCTAACCAAATTAGTAACAATACTGTGGAAGAGGAATACCTAGAGTGTATACGGGATGGTTTCCTGGACCAATATGTCGAGAAACCAACTAGAGATCAAGCCATCTTAGACTGGGTATTATGTAATGAGAAAGGATTAATTAGCAATCTTATTGTGCGAGACCCCTTGGGGAAGAGCGATCATAATATGATAGAATTCTTCATTAAGATGGAGAGTGATGTAGTAGTTGACTCAGAGACTAGGGTACTGAATTTAAATAAAGGAAACTACGATGGTATGAGGCGCGAATTGGCTAGGATGGATTGGGGAATGTTACTTAAAGGGTTGATGGTGGATAGGCAATGGCAAACATTTAAAGATCGCATGGATGAATTACAGAATTTGTTCATCCCTGTTTGGCATAAAAATAAAACAAAAAAGGTGACTTAACCGTGGCTAACAAGGGAAATTAGGGATAGCATAAGATCCAAGGAGAGGACATATAAATTGGCAAGAAAAAGCAGCAAACCTGAGGATTGGGAGCAGTTTAGGATTCAGCAAAGGAGGACAAAGGGATTAATTAAGAGGGGGAAAATAGAGTATGAGAGTAAGCTTTCAGGGAACATAAAAACTGACTGTAAAGCTTCTATAGATATGTGAAGAGAAAAAGATTGGTGAAGTCAAGCGTAGGTCCCTTGCAGTCAGAATCAGGGGAATTTATAATGGGAACAAAGAAATGGCAGACCAATTAAATACATACTTTGGTTCTGTCTTCACAAAGGAGGACACAAATAACCTCCCAGAGATGTCGGGGAACATAGGGTCTAATGAAAGGGAGGAACTGAATGAAATCAGTATTTGTAGGGAAATGGTGTTAGGGAAATTGACGGGATTGAAGGCCGATAAATCCCCAGGGCCTGATAATCTACATCCTAGGGTACTTAAGGAAGTGGCCCTGGAAATAGTAGATGCATTGCTGGTCATCTTCCAAAATTCTATAGACTCTGGAACAGTTCCCATGGATTGGAGGGTAGCTAATGTAACCCCACTATTTAAAAAAGGTGGTAGAGAGAAAACAGTGAATTATAGACCGGTAAGCCTGACATCGGTAGTGGGCAAAATGCTAGAGTCCATTATAAAAGATGTAATAGCAGAGCACTTGGAAAACAGTGACAGGATTGGACAAAGTCAACATGGATTTACAAAAGGTAAATCATGCTTGACTAATCTACTGGAATTTTTTGAGGATGTAACTGGTAGAATAGATAAGGCAGAACCAGTGGATGTGGTGTATTTGGACTTTCAGAAGGCTTTCGATAAGGTCCCGCATAAGAGATTAGCATGCAAAGTTAAAGCACATGGGATTGGGGGTAAGGTACTGACTTGGATAGAAAACTGGTTGGCAGACAGGAAGCAAAGAGTTGGAATAAACAGGTCTTTTTCCGAGTGGCAGGCAGTGACTAGTGGGGTACCACAGGGATCGGTGCTAGGACCCCAGTTATTCACAATATATATTTATGATCTAGACGAGGGAACTAGATGTAATATCTCCAAGTTTGCAGATGACACAAAGCTGGGTGGGCATGTGTGCTGTGAGGAGGATGCAGAGAAACTACAGTATGATTTGGACAGGTTGGGTGATTGGGCAGATGCATGGCAGATGCAGTATAATGTGGATAAATGCGAGGTTATGCACTTTGGTGTCAAAAACAGGAAGGCAGATTATTATCTGAACAGCAATAGATTGGGAAAAGGGGAAGTACAAAGAGACCTGGGTGTCCTTGTGCACCAGTCGCTGAAGGTAAGCATGCAGGTGCAGCAGGCAGTTAAGAAGCCTTCATAGCGAGAGGATTCGAGTACAGGAGCAAGGATGTCTTGCTGCAGTTGTACAGGGCCTTGGTGAGACCACACCTTGAGTATTGTGTGCAATTTTGGTCGCCTTATCTGAGGAAGGATGTTCTTGCCATGGAGGGAGTGCAGCGAAGATTCACCAGACTGATACCTGAGATGGCAGGAATAACGTATGAGGAGAGATTGAGTCGATCAGGCTTATATTCGCTAGAGTTTAGAAGAATGAGAGGGGATCTCATTGAAACTTATAAAATTCTAACAGGACTAGACAGACTAGATGCAGGAAGGCTGTTCCCAATGGCGGGGGAGTCCAGAACCAGGGGTCACAGTCTAAGGATAAGGGGTAAGCCATTTAGGACTGAGATGAGGTGGAATTTCTTCACCCAGAGAGTGGTGAACCTGTGGAATTCTCTACCACAGAAGGCAGTTGAGGCCAATTCATTAAATATATTCAAGAAGGAGTTAGGTATATTTCTTAAGGCTAAGGGGATCAAGGGATATGGGGAGAAAGCAGGGACAGGGTACTGAATTTGGATGATCAGCCATGATCGCATTGAATGGCAGAGCAGGCGCGAGGGGCCGAATGTCTTACTCCTGCTCCTATCTTCTATGTTTCTATTGGAGGGGACATGGAAGTGGAGGCTCCTCTCCAAACGCTCAGACTTCTCTCCCCTTGCCAACCCCTCAGTCAGAGCCCCAGATGCCTCCCCGGACAGCAATGGCCAAGTCTGTCCCTGCACAGTCGCAGGAGGAGCAGACTTTGGCGGGCCCTCACAAGCTCGAAAACCCAGAGGACAACTGCCAAAGGCGGCTAAGCAGGCGCAGCAGGGACGTGAGGAGGCTGCCTCTACCTCTGCTGAAGCCACAGGGGTAGCACAATGTAGAAGCACTCGGAAAAGAAAGATGAAACACAAATAGAGTCACAAAGGTAGCCACTTGGGTGTTTTCTTAAATGTTATTGTGAAGTTTATGTTCAATTAATATCTTGTATTAAATAATTTATTTTGGAAACTTTGTGGTCCTTGCCAAATGTGTGTGCACAATTGAAAGTGACAGAGTGAACGGTCAGGGCTAATTTAAGCTCCAGAAATGGTGGTGACAGTGAAAAGAATGGACTGGTCATTGTAGGGATGCTTTATGGTGTTGCTGTGGGGTGATGTCAACCTGCCATACGCATGCGCCAGCCACATTGATGTGCTCAGTAAAGTTAACTAAATCTGGCAATGATGAGGCCATCCCTGGCCTCCTGGGCAGCAATGTGGCCGCGTACTGGTGGCATTTTGACCGCTGGCCCCTCTAGGTCTTCCTCATCCTTGTCTTCAACCTCATGCAGCTCCTCCTCCTCCTCCGAAGAGGCTGTGCGCTCTGCGTCTTCTTCCTCATGCAGCCCTAATCCTCGCTGCTGTGCTATGTTGTGCAGGGCGCAGCAGACTACGCTGATTCTGGAGACCCTGGCTGGTGTGCACTGAAGGGCTCCTCCAGATCTGTCCAGGCATCTGAAGCGCATTTTGAGCAATCCTAGTGTCTGCTCTCTGACACTTCTGGTGAGATGTGGCTTTGATTGTAATGTTCCTCAGCCTTGTTTGTTGGCCTCCTCAAAGGTGTCATGAGTCATGTCTTCAGTGGCTAGCCCTTGTCTCCAAGCAGTCAGCCGGAAAGTCTGTTTGGAGGTCGACTGGCGCAGGACATAAGAGTCATGGCAGCTGCCAGGGAACTTGGCACACACATGCATGATGATCTTCCTATGGTTGCAGATGAGCTGCACATTGAGGGAGTGGAAGCCCCTGCGGTTGACAAAGATTGCTGGGTTATGATGGGGTGTCCTGATGGCTACATGTCTGCAGTCAATGATGTCCTGCACCCACGGGAAGCCAGCCAGAACCGCAAAGCTAAGCGCACGCTCAGCAACACTGGCTTCATCAGTGGCAAAATTGATATAATTGGCGGACTCGTCAAAGAAGGCATCGGTGACCTGTGTGATGCATCTGTGGGCGGCTGACTGTGAGATGCCATAAGTGTCTGCTGCAGATGCCTGGAAGGAGCCTGAGGCAAAGAAGTTGAGGGTAAAGGTGACTTTGACAGCTACTGGTAAGGGGTGTCCACCAGTTCCTCTGATCTGCAGGTCTTGCTCCAGCAATCTGCAAATGTCTGCGACGACCTGGCGCAATAGCCTGAGCCTCCTGAAGCATTGCTGCTCAGTGATGTTGAAGAAGCTTATCCTCTGCCTGTATACCCTGTGCTGGGAGTCCAGTCCTGCGCTGATGCCCTCTGCACTGTGCAGCATCAGGTGGTTGAGGAGAAGGTTGGCGCTCTTGTTGTTTGTGTTGTGGTGTGTCTGGTTCTACTGGTGATGTGGCTGATTGTGGTCAGATTCTGAGGACCAAGGTGAGACAGTATAAACCGTATCCTGTCTGATGTAATGGATGACAGGTTAAGTTGAGATGACAGAAGCAATCTGTCAATGGTGCGAGAGGTTGTTCCAATGATGTGACACTGGATACAGCGATTGCTCCAAACACTTGCAACCTGCATAAAACTCAATCTGTCTTCCAAATGCAGTAAGCAACAGCTTCTGAGCTTGGAAAGTGAACAGCTGTGAGATGGGAGCTTTTATATCACATTTACAGCTGTTAATCAGATGATTCCATGCTGATTCAGCTCCCGACCTGCGGACCTGACGTGATCTCCGAGTAGCGTGGACCCCGTGGGTGACCTCGTAAAATGTTAAGGTGAGCTCAAAATACTTTTTAATGGGCTGTTAACAAGGTCATAATGACCTGAATTACCTCCCCACCGCTGTGTGTTGGGTCTGTTCAGCCCTGACAGACCTGACATCTGGGAAAGTCGCATGGCGGCGGGTTAACAGCGGGGTCCCGACCCGCTGAATAAAAAAAAAAGATTTTCCCACCCGACCCGCCACCAAACGCGCCCACTGACCCCCCGAAAAAAATCCCCCCTCAGTGTTTAACATATTCAAATCATTAACCTGCCTCTCCGTAGGGGGTTATGTGCAGCAGCAAAAAGCGACTGAGTTAAACTCGGAAGTCAGCGCGTTGGAACCAACTTTTGGACACGATCACATTTTCGCCAACTTTAACTCTGCACCAAAACCCATGCACTTCTCCAGGTTAAAATTCCCCCCATCGTTTAAGGAATTAATTAACCCACTTTTGGCTGATAGTGTCTGTTCTAAAGTGACTAATAGAAACCTTTAAAAGTAGGACATATATTTATGATGGGTTAATGCTAGTGTAAAAATGGTACACCAGGAATGTAGTATGAGCATTCAAATGTGAACTTCATTGATCACAAGTTCTATTCATATTTTATCATCTGAAACAGAATAGATCTCAGTTGTATTAATACCTTTTAAAGTATAATGACCTAATTCAGATGCTAAAAATATGTAATCATGTGATTGATTTAAAATTGTGTTAAATAGTTATTCAAATGAATATAATGTAGCCTAATGTAATTTAATATTTAATAATTGATCATCCTGTACAAAGAGCTTTTGGAAAAATGGAAGAATTCTAGCTTTTATATATTAATGAGTCTTGGAGAGATTTTCTTTAAAATTAGCTGCACAGAAAATAGCAAAATCCCATTTTTTCGAAGATTACTTAATATCTATTACTAAAATGACAGTAAAGGTGAAACATTCCAAACCATTATTTCAACTGGTGGAATTCAGTATTTATGTTCAAATGAGGAAGTTGTGTAACAGACAAGAATTAAAGTATAAAGCCCAAAAGCATTTCTTTATTTGAATGTTTCTGTAGATTAAATCCATTTGGACTATATTAGCATTCGTGTATCATATTAAAACCTAACATGGGGGAACAACTTGTGAGTGCTTCCAGTGTCTTATTACTTTGTGAATGGTGCCATGTTATCAGAAAATAGCCTACAGTAGATGATAAGGAAATTTCACATATGGTTTAATATGAGGTTCTCTGATGTGTCATGGGATATATGTCATTATGGTACCCATTAGTGAGACAAAACATTATAAAATATCCTTGTGGTTTAATTTGCTCTAAGTATTAAATCGAGTGCAGATGTTAAATTAATGGAGTGGGCACAAACTTTTGCTCACATTCGAGTGAGCTCCTGTGAGAAAAAAAACCAGCTGTAGCGCATGAACATGCATTAATGCCTGGCATTAAAGTTTTCTTTGCTTGTGGAGGGGTGCTAAGCAGCAATTGTTAGGAAATGTATAACTGAATTTGCAGATTGCGCTAATTTCTTACCATTAAAGCTGATTAAAAGTACCAGAACAAGCTGGCAGAGTTTCAGTGTGAGTAGCTAAAAGAACTGATCAAAGCAAAACTTTCAATGAACATGGCATTTTGGGGGATGAGTAGCAACAGCAGGAGACTGCAAAGAATGCAATTATGAGCACTTAATTCTTAGAAAACCATTTTAGGAAAACATAATCGTTTTAATAAACTGCTGATGATTCTGTGGAAATAGTCAATGACAATCTGTAGTGGGAAGCAAAAGTACGATTCCTACTAGGAATGTAGAGCATTATGAAATTCATACCACTTGAGAAGAATGATTGGAAGACCCATGCATAAGATATTTTGGCTCTGATTGTAACTCCAGGCAGATTTTGGGTGGTTGGGTAGTGGGTTAAACTCACTACCTCAGAAAACAGGCACAGGGTATTTTAATTCCTAGGCCTCATTAGAATCTCATGTGTGAGTTTCCCATCTGATTCACTAAAACCCGCCCATTTCTGGAGCGCCCATTTCTGCCAGGTCAGCCAGAGGTCTATTTAAAACAGCATTGCAACTCTTATTGTGTATTGCCTTTTGCAAGATTTTGCTATGGAATGCTGCAGGAAGAAAGAGCTTCACGAGGAGTCACAGTCAAGTCCCTAGGTTCTCTGAAGTCTCTCAGGAGATTCTGCTGGCAGAGGTCTGGGTGACGAGGGTTCTCTTTCCAGCCAATGGGAGGAGGATCCCTAAACGCCAAATCCACTAGGCATGGAGAGACATTGCAGCGATTATTAGCTCCAGATCACCCCTAGGACCTGGATGCAGTGCAGGAAGTGCTACAATGACCTCTCAAGAATAGCAAGGATGAGTACAGCTCTTCATTTCTCCATCTCTCAACAACACATGGCAACAGTCCTTTTCACCCCTCCCCAACCACTCTTAACAATTGCCTCCCCTTTATCACATTCTTCACCACCTAGTACAAGAGCATACCATTTCACTTCTCTTTCTCATTACAAATACACCCTTACCTATTCTGTGCTATCTTTACAGCACTCACTAGCAACATTCTCTTCTCATTTGCTAGCCTTTGCACATTCACCAACTTCTCTCATGGCTCCTTCCTCACTTCACTCTTCACAGATGTGTTATCCATTCAGCACCCTCCCCAGCCGGATTGCCTCATCCTTCGCCCTCTCAAATAACACTAACTCTTGCCCACTCTCTCTGCAGGACAAGACAGCGTTCAACTATAGGGACATCAAAATGCATTCAGGTGCAAGTCATGTACTACTGTACAGCCTCTCAGTGTCATTCTAACTCATCCCTTTCCTTTTTGCTCTAAGTCCTTCTCAACAGTCACAACCCCCAAAGAAAACTTAGAAGAAGAGAATCCTTCTGAGAAGGCACTATCACACACTTCATCATTCCCAAGCACCAACGCAGAGATTGGCACCTGGGCTGGGTTAGATAGTGAATTAGAGGGGTCTGCATGTAGTGAAACACCCAGCACTACTGAGCAGCACCAGGTACTGGAGTCAGGAACAGTCCAGGAGACAGCTCACTAGAGGGAAAGCTCCTCTTTCAGCTCTGCTGAGGAGGACAGAGATGTGGACTTAAGGGGCCCAGCAATGGGAATAAAACTGCTTATATCTGGTGTATATCAGGTATTGGAAGACCTGCCAAGAGTTTCAGCACCATGGCTGAAATTGTGGAGGAGTTTGTTTCCAGCCTGTGTGGTGTCATCTCTCAGGACATCACCACTCTGCAGTATATTTTGGAGAGTGTGGCCATCTCCAGGGACACTGCACCTGGACCCTCACAACAGGAGTCAATGTTAACAGCCTTTGCAACTTTAGTGGAAGCTCAAATGGCTGTCATGCAGACTCTGGGCTCAAACCTGTCCTCTGCCATGAAAGAGCCAGATCTCCACCTTGGAAAGATTGGTAGCACAAATGGATACAGGCATAGTGGTTAGCTTACTGGACTAGTAATCCAGAGGCTTGGACTAATGATTCAGAGACGGGAGTTCAAATCCCACCATGGCAGCTGGGGAATTTAAATTCAGTTAATTAAATAAATCTGGAACAAAAAGCTACTATCGGTAATAGTGACCATGAAACTATCAGATTGTCATAAAAACCCATCTGGTTCACTAATGTCCTTTAGGGAAGGAAATCTGCCGTCCTTACCTGGTCTGGCCTATATGTGACTCCAGATCCACAGCAATGTGGTTGACTCTTAACTGCCCTCTGAAATGACCTAGCAAGCCATTCAGTTGTACACAACTGTTATGAAAAATAATAATAATAAGAATAAAACTGGATGGACCACCCAGCAATGACCTCGGCACTGGCATCGGACATGACAATGGCACACCCAGCCCAGTCGACCCTGCAAAGTCCTCCTCAATAACATCTGGGGACATGTGCCAAAACTGGGAGAGCTGTCCCACAGACTCGTCAAGCAACAGCCTGACATAGTCATACTCACAGAACCATACCTTTCAGCCAATGTCCCAGACACCTCCATCACCATCCCTGGGTATGTCCTGTCCACCGGCAGGACAGACCCACCAGAGGTGGCGGCAGAGTGGTATACAGTCGGGAGGGAGTGGCCCTGGGAGTCCTCAACATTGACTCCGGACCCCATGAAGTCTCATGGCTTCAGGTCAAGCACAGGCAAGGAAACCTCCTGCTGATTACCACCTACCGCCCTCCCTCAGCTGATGAACCAGTACTCCTTCATGTTGAACACCACTTGGAAGAAGCACTGAGGGTAGCAAGGGCACAGAATGTACTCTGGGTGGGGGACTTCAATGTCCATCACCAAGAGTGGCTCGGTAGCACCACTACTGACCGAGCTGGCCGAGTCCTGAAGGACATAGCTGCCAGAATAGGACTGAGGCAGGTGGTGCGAACCAACATGAGGGAAAAACTACTTGACCTCATCCTCACCAATCTACCTGTCGCAGAGGCATTTGTCCATGACAGCATTGGTAGCAGTGACCACCGCACAGTCCTTGTGGAGATAAAGTCCCGTCTTCACACTGAAGACACCCTCCATCGTGTTGTGTGGCACTACCACCGTGCTAAATGGGATAGATTCAGAACAGATCTAGCAGCTCTAAACTGGGCATCCATGAGGCACTGTGGGTCATCAGCAGCAGCAGAATTGTATCCCACCACAATCTGTAACCTCATGGCCCGGCATATCCCTCACTCTACCATTAACATCAAGCCAGGGGAGCAACCCTGGTTCAATGAGGAGTGCAGAAGAGCATGCCAGGAGCAGCACCAGGCGTACCTAAAAATGAGGTGCCAACCTGGGGAAGCTGCAACACAGGATACATGCATGCTAAACAGTGGAAGCAGCATGCTATAGAGAGAGCTAAGCGATCCCACAATCAACGGATCAGATCAAAGCTCTGCAGTCAGCCACATCCAGTCATGAATGGTGGGGGACAATTAAACAACTGATGGGAGAAGAGGCTCCAGGAATATCTCCATCCACAAAGTTGACGGAGCCCAGCACGTGAGTGCAAAAGACAAGGCTGAAGCGATTGCAATCATCTTCAGCCATAGTGGCCTCCTCCTGAGGTCCCCTCCATCACAGAAGCCAGTCTTCATCCAATTCGATTCACTCCACGTGATATCAAGAAATGGCTGAGCACATTGGATACAGCAAGGGCTATGGGCCCTGACAACATCCCGGCTGTCGTGCTGAAGATTTGTGCTCCAGAACTAGCCGCGCCTCTAGCCAAGCTGTTCCAGTACAGCTACAACAATGTGGAAAACTACCCAGGTATGTCCTGTCCACAAAAAGCAGGACAAATCCAATCCGGCCAATTACCGCCCCATTAGTCTACCCTCAATCATCAACAAAGTGATGGAAGGTGTCACCAACAGTGCTATCAAGCAGCAATAACCAATAACCTGCTCACCGATGCTCAGTTTGGGTTCTGCCAGGACCACCCGACTCCACACCTCATATAGCCTTGGTCCAAAAATGGACAAAAGAGCTGAATTCCAGAGGTGAGGTGAGAGTGACTGCCCTTGACATCAAGGCAGCATTTGACCATGTGTGGCATCAAGAAGCCCAAGTAAAATTGAAGTCAATGGGAAACAGGGGCAAAACTCTCCACTGGCTGGAGTCATAACTAGCACAAACGAAGATGATTGTGGTTGTTGGAGGTCTATCATCTCAGCCCCAGGACATCACTGCAGGAGTTCCTCAGGGCAGTGTCCTAGGCCCAACCATCTTCAGCTGCTTCATCAATGACCTTCCCTCAACATAAGGTCAGAAATGGGGATGTTCACTGATGATTGCGCAGTATTCAGTTCCATTCGCAACTCCTCAGATAATGAAGCAGTCCATGCCCTAATGCAGCAAGACCTGCATGACATTCAGGCTTGTGATGATAAATGGCATGTAACATTCATGCCACACAAGTGCCAGGCAATGACTACCTCCAACAAGCGAGAGTCTAATCACCGCCCCATGACAATCAACGGCATTACCATCGCCTGGGGGTCACCATTGACCAGAAACTTAACTTGACCAGCCACATAAATACTGTGGCTACAAGAGCAGGTCAGAGGCTGGGTATTCTGCGGCGAGTGTCTCACCTCCTGACTCCCTCAAAGCCTTTCCACCATCTACAAGGCACAAGTCAGGAGTGTGATGGAATACTCTCCACTTGACTGGATGAGTGCAGCTCCAACAAAACTCAAGAAGTTCGACACCATCCAGGACAAAGTAGCCTGCTTGATTGGCACCCCATCCACCATCTTAAACATTCATTCCCTGTACCACCAGCGCACCGTGTCTGCAGTGTGTACCATCTACAAGATACACTGCAGTAACTCGCCAAGGCTTCTTCGGCAACACCTCCCAAACCCGCAACCTCTACCACCTAGAAGGACAAGGGCAGCAGGTGCATGGGAACACCATCACCTGTAAGTACCCCTTCAAGTTACACACCATCCTGACTTGGAACAATATCGGCGTTCCTTCATTGTCGCTGGGTCAGAATCCTGGAACTCCCTCCCTATCACCACACAGACTGCAGCGGTTCAAGAAGGCGGCTTACCACCACCTTCTCAAGGGCAACTAGGGATGGGCAATAAATGCTGGCCTTGCCAGCGACGCCCACATGTTAGGTATGAATAAAAAAATTGATCTGCTCAGGCCAGTGGTAGGGGCCTTTCAATTGGCCTCAGTGCCCCGAATTAAGGAAAGGGAAATTGACCGGGGTTCTGGCATCTGATCACTATCTTGCAACCATGAAATGGAAGTCCTTGTGAATGGATGCCGGTTTAGGAGAGGATCAGGCCCAATGTGTGCTGATGCCAGATACCGATACTATCCCCTCAAACAAATATCATCCATCTCTGTCACAGAAAGGAAAATTTAGGCTTTATTTAGCAACAAAAAGATAGAAATTAGAATAGAATGAAAATGTTAGCATTGTCAAGTTGAACATTTTCCATTGTGTAACATCTTAATTTGTAAGACATTTTAAAGGCTAAAACCAATACAACAGATTAAGTTTGACAGTGTCAGTTCTAATATATAGGACTGTAAACTGTCCTTTACTAATGTCAGCTTAAGTGAGCAAAAGCGTTGTTATAAACAAATAAAACAAGATACCTTGAATTGCCTAAAGCAGATGTCTCTTAAAGTGGTTAAGTGTCAAACTGTTTGGCTAACAAATTCTGTCATTGAACTTCTTTCCTTGCAGAATAAACAGCAGCTTTCTATGGTTAGCAGAACTAGCATTTTATTTGGAGCTGATATAAGCTTTTAGTTTTCGATTGATAACTGCAATTAATAGACAATGATGCTTAGACTGTATTGGAGAGATAGTGGCTAAATTTAAATATAAATTTGCAAAATATGGACCATGATTATGATAAATCACATACCAGACATGTACTGAGACATGTTTCTAGTGTTCTGGGTGAACACACAATGCACTGACAATTGTGGGTAAGGTATAGGTTTGCCACTGATTCCTCAGAAAATGGCCCTAAGCTAATATTTACCACTCCAGACAGGAAACAGCTCAGTTTAGCAATGCAGAATTTGAGTTTGGGCAGAATTGTTTAAAAAATGGCACAGTGGCCCTTGTGGGACTCAGCACCACCACCTTTAAAGTGGTGGTAATTTTCAGGGGCAGCAAGTGGGCAAAATACAGAATTTTAGGCACAAGGGGTAGTCACAGAGATAAGAGGTAGCAGTAGTCGCAGGTAGCAGTAGTCGCAGGTAGTAGTAGTCGGGAACAACAACAACAACACTTTATATTTATATAGCGCCTTTAACATAGTAAAACGTCCCAAGGTGCTTCACAGGAGCGTTAGCAAACAAAATTTCACACTGAGCCACATAAGGAGATATTAGGGCAGATGACCAAAAGCTTGGTCAAAGAGGTAGGTTGTAAGGAGCGTCTTAAAGGAGGAAAGAGAGGGGGAGAGGCGGAGAGGTTTAGGAGGGAATTCCAGAGTTTAGGGCCTAGGCAACAGAAGGCATGGCCACCAATTGTGGAGCGATTCAAAGCGGGACTGTTCAAGAGGCCAGAATTAGAGGAGTGCAGATATCTCAGAGGGTTGTAGGGCTGGAGGAGATTACAGAGATAGGGAGGGGCAAGGCCATGGAGAGATTTGTAAACAAGGATGAGAATTTTAAAGTCAAGGCATTGCTTAACCAGGAGCCAATATAGGTCAGAGAGCACAGGGGTGTTCGGACACGGGCAGCAGAGTTTTGGATAACCTTGGAAGTTTACGGAGTGCGTTGGAATAGTCAAGTCTCGAGGTAACTAATGCATGGATGAGAAGAATGAAGGACAAGATGATAGCAAACTTTACATTTCTGCCAGTTCAATGTGTTTGTGTATTATTTCCAGGGAAGCCTCCTGATATCCTTCTTATATAATGATTAATGCTTGTAACTGTCAGAGAAGATATTAGAGATATTACAGATTAGCTGAACAGTTATCTGCAAGCAAGGCAAGGGATCATGAAGTGCTTATTGTTCAGATGCAGAGCACTTCCCTTAGTAGAAGTTGGTGATAATCCTCTGCCTATTGGCACGCATGGGTCTGGCGTTGCCTGCATGCGTGCTGCCGCACTCTTCTGTCCTCCATCCTTTCCTCCTCTGTGCCCTCATCATCCTCCTCCTCCTCAAAGCACAGGAACAATTAAATCCCCAGAGAGAAATCCATAATTTCACTATACAGAGCTCCCTTTAAATTTTCATAGATTTCACAAAGTACCTTTAAATGTTCAGAAACTGCGACTTCAAAATAGTGAAAGTGACTCCCAGCCAAAATAATGCTGCAGAATTACAGTCCTTGTGGGGCAGGGGGTGATTTTCAGGGGCAGCAAGTGGGCAGAAATACAGAAATCTAGGAAGGCACTTGGCTATGCTCCTGCTTCACGTAACTGTGGCTGGCTGCACTTCTGGTGGGAAGATCAGCGTTGCAACAAGATCATGGAAGGGAAATCAAACAGCCACTTTTGAAGGGCGGAGTTTCGGCAGAGTGCCTCTCCACCTCATTTTACTTACCAGACTAGCCAAAACCAGATTTTTTTTCCACTGAAGTCAATGGAAAGGAAAATCGGGCAGGATGTATAACAGGCAGCCTGTTCACTACCGCCTGTTTTGTACTCCCGCCAAAGTTGAATTTCATCCCCTTTGTGTTTATTAGAAATATGCTATCAACACTCCTGTTGTTATAAAACATAACTTCTGACAATAATGAACAATGTCACAGAAGGTGCACTGGTATTTTAAATCTTTACAAACATTTTATTACAAATTAATAAATCTGATAGGATGAAGTAAGAAAAATAAACATTGAACATCTGTATACCGTAATGTTGTGGCTGCCGCGAAACACGAATTAAAGCCGAGTCCATGTGTGGAACACAAAAGCTTTTTATTACATCTGCCTGCTAAGATAGCTGCTAACACTAGAATCTGGAAGGTTCTGAGGCCCCGCCCACTCCTTTTCTCCTGCCTTAAAGGCAAGGTGCCTTAAAGGCAAGGTGCCCGATTTATTGTCCACGGGCGGAAAAGTGGATTGCGTCCGTTTAGGTGGCGATCCGCCACACAGCTCCCCCCAGAATCTGCTTAGGAGGTGTGGACAAGATGGTGCGGCGGTCTGATGGGCTAGCCAGAGCGGCTCTTGTAGGACGCCGGTGGATGTGGAACGGCCGGGCGTGGTGCAGCTGGATGAACTGGCTTGAGGGCAGGTTAGCCGCGTGGTGGTGGACGAGCTACAGGGAACCGATCACCGGGCTCCGAGTGTGCTGGCTTGAGTCGGTCAACCGACACTTTTTCGGTCCTGTCACCCACTTGCAGGGTGAAAAATTTGTCCCCAGCCTGTAGCACCTTGTAGGGCCCGTCGTACGGGGGTTGAAGGGGTCCGCGGTGGGCGTCGTGCCGGACGAAAACGAACCATGCCTGGTGCAGGCTTAGTGGGACGTGTGAGGTGGATTCGCCGTGTCGGGCAATGGGCACCGGGGCGAACTGCAGCGCCGGTGAAGCGAAGTCGTGGCGTTGCTGCTCGGCTGACCAGGGTGTCGTGGCGGTGGGCAGGAACTCGCCGGGTACGTGCAGCGGCTGACCATACACGAGCTCTGCTGCCGATGCGTGGAGGTCTTCTTTAACCGCGGTGCGCAGGCCGAGGAGGACCCACGGAAGTCGGTCGGTCCAGGCGCCGTCCTGGAGGCTGGCTCGAAGAGATACCTTCAAGGATCTGTGGAACCGCTCACACAGTCCGTTGGCTTGGGGGTGGTACGCTGTGGTGCGGTGAATGGTCACCCCGAGATTGCGTGCGACGGCGGTCCAGAGTTCAGAGGTAAATTGCGGACCTCTGTCCAACGTCATGTCGGAGGGGACGCCGAACCGTGCGACCCAGGTGCTGACGAAGGCTCTGGCGATGTCGGGGGTGGTGGTAGAGGTCAGTGGAATTGCCTAGGGCCAGCGCGTGGTGCGGTCAACGATCGTCAGCAAGTGCGTGTGGCCTTGCGATGGCAGCAGGGGCCCGACGATGTCCACGTGGATGTGGTCGAATCTACGCGAAGGGACGGTAAACTCCTCGAGGGGTGCTTTCGTGTGTTGCTGCACCTTGGCCCGTTGGCAGGCTAGGCAGGAGTTGGCCCAAGTACGCACATCCTTGCGAAGGCCGCGCCAGACAAAGCGGTTGGCTACCAATTTGATGGATGCGCGGGCGCCGGGGTGGGAGAGGTTGTGGAGAATCTCGAATACCCGGCGGCGCCAGGACGCTGGGACGACGGGCCGAGGTTGACGTAGGGATATGTCGCACTTGACCGTGACTGCGGTTGGGCCACTGGCGACGTCGGCCAGGCGTAGCCCTGGTAGGTTGGTAGGTGCGGAGAGCAGATCAGGGTAGGTGATCTGGTCTGGTGCGAGTTGAGCGTAGTCGACTGCCAGGTGTGCGGCGTGGATGGCAGGGCGGGAGAGGCAGTCGGCTACCACATTGTCTCAGCCGGAGACGTGTTGGATGTCCGTGGTGAACTCGGACACTGCCGCGAGCTGGCGCTGCTGCCTGGCGGACCAGGGGTCGGTTGTCTTTGCCATTGCGAATGTCAGGGGCTTGTGGTCGACAAACGCAGTGAAGGGGTGGCCCTCCAGCAAAAACCGAAAATGGCGGACCGCCAGGAACAGCGCGAGGAGCTCGCGGTCGAAGGTGCTGTACTTGACCTCCGGGGGGCGTAGTTGGCGGCTGAAGAAGGCAAGTGGTTGCCAGGCGCCGCCGACCCACTGCTCATACACGGCGCTGACCGCGTGGTCGGAGGCATCCGTGGTGAGCGCTACCCTGCAATTGGGCCGTGGGTGCTTGAGCAGGGTGGCGTTGGCGAGTGCGGTCTTGGTGGAGTCGAAGGCGGCTGACGTGTCTGCCATCCATTCGACCGCCATCTTGCTGCTCCTGCCCCGGAGGGCTTCATACAGGGGCCTCATGAGGGACGCCGCTTTGGGGATGAAGCGGTTGTAGAAATTCACCATCCCGAGGAACTCCTGGAGGCCTTTGATGGTGGTGGGGCGGGGAAATTGTTGGACGGCCTGCACCTTGGTGGGCAGGGGAATGGCCCCAGCATGGGTGATGTGGTGGCCGAGGAAGTCGATCTTGTCCAGGCCGAACTGGCATTTGGCTGGGCTGAGGATGAGCCCGTGGTCGCTGAGGCGCCCGAACAGGATGCGAAGGTGTTCGAAGTGTTCCTGCTTGGAGGAACTGGCTACCAGGATGTCGTCCAGGTAGACGAACAGGAACTTCAGGTCCCGAAGGACCGAGTCCATGAGCCGTTGGAATGCCTGGGCCGTGTTTTTGAGGCCGAAGGGCATCCGCAGGAACTCGAAAAGGCCGAAGGGGGTGATTACGGCCGTCTTGGGGACGTCCGCGGGGTGGACAGGGACTTGGTGGTAGCCGCGCACCAGGTCGACCTTGGAAAAGACTGAGCGGCCGGCCAGTCTAGCAAAGAAGTCCTGGATGTGCGGCACGGGGAACGGATCCGGGGTGGTGGCGTCGTTGAGGTGGTGGTAATCCCCGCAGGGGCGCCAATCCCCGCGGAGAAGGTCGGATTGGTAAGGGCCGGGAATTCGGCCAGGAGTGCCGAGTAGTCATCCGTGGCCCGGGCGTGGCACTGTGATGCCATGTCGGCGGGTTGACGGGGGGCCATGGCGCCCAGGATGGGGGTCATGGTGTTCATGTCCACGAGGCGGTGTTGAGGGATGTCTACCAGTAGGCTGTGGGCGCACAGGAAATCTGCGCCGATGAGAGGTAGAGCACCTTGGCAGTAATGAACTCCCATCGGTAGCGGCGACCAGCGAGGTCGAGGGTGACTGTGCGGGTGCCGTACGTCCGGATGTCCGAGCCGTTAGCAGCAGCCAGCGCTGGTCCTCGTTCGCCCTTTTGGATGTCGAGGGAGGAGGCCGGGATGATGCTGTGCTGAGCTCCAGTGTCGCACAGGAACCGGCGGCCGGTTTTGTCATCCGTGACATACAGCAGGGAGCCCGCGTGGCCCACAGCCATTGCGGGGGCTGGTACGGGGGCGGACTTGAAAGAGCAGGGAGGTGTGCACTGTTGTGCCCTGGCGCCGAACCGTGCGTGGTAGTAACAGTGGCCCGGGTTAGTGGGGCGCGAAGGCCCCGTGAGCCCGGTGGCTAGGCTTTGTGGCCGCGTGGTGGCCGGTGAGGGGCGCGCCCAGGCAGTAGCTTCCAGGTCCGGAGTGACGTCGCGGCTGGAGTGAGCGGACTGCAGCTTGTCGGCCTCATCGGCCAGGGCTTCCAGGTCCGTGAGGCCGGACGCCACGATCGCTGGGCGGATGCTGAGAGGTAGCTGGCGGATGAACAGCGTGCGGAAGAGGGATCCGGGTGGGCTCTCATCAGTGAGGGAGAGCATGTGGGAGAGGAGGTCTGACGGTGAGGCATCACCGAGGCCTGGAAGGTCGAGGAGGTGGCAGTTTCGCTGGTGTGCCGAGGCCGTAAGTTTTTTAAGGAGCGCGGCCTTAAGATGTGCATACTTGCTCTCTCCTGGTGGGGCTGTCCAGACCTTCGTAACTGTGGAGCTACTGAGTGATGTGACGAGATAGCCGTACTTCGTCCCATCTGTGGTGATGTTTCGCAGCCGGAAACGCGACTCGGCTTGAAGGAACCAGACTTCGGGCTGGTTTTCCCAAAACTCTGGCAGTTTCATGGAAACTGCGTTCGTGTCCGCCATTGCAGTGCTCGGAATACGTTCTGAGCGTCGGGGTCACCAATGTTGTGGCTGCCGCGAAACACAAATTAAAGCCGAGTCCATGTGTGGAACACAAAAGCTTTTTATTACATCTGCCTGCTAAGATGGCTGCTAACACTAGAATCTGGAAGGTTCTGAGGCCCCGCCCACTCCTTTTCTCCTGCCTTAAAGGCAAGGTGCCTTAAAGGCAAGGTGCCCGATTTATTGTCCACGGGCGGAAAAGTGGATTGCGCCCGTTTAGGTGGCGATCCGCCACAGTAGCATATTAATGTAGTTATCTGTGAGCTCATTCATCAAGTCCTAAGTATCCCTTGATTTGCCATATTGTAAAAATTTACTTATTCACATACATCACTGCTTAAAGAGGACTTCTTGAAGGCATGCACATGCATATAGACACGTGTACACACAAAGATATACACATAGAAGAAATCATATGCATATTGACCTCACAACTGATTTAATGAAACGTATAAAGTAAGAATGATGCTGGAAGGTTTGTCCATGGTTTTGGAACCAGAAATGAAAAAGTCTGAAAGTTTTTGGTTTGGACTAATTTATTTTCTTGTTTATGATTATAGCAGTTTAAATATTGAGCCTGTCATCAAAATGACAGAAGGCATGTATGACCAAAGCATTAAGATGGATATGCTGTTAGTTGTCAGTGTTCAGCTAACTGTTTCTAATGAGGAAATAAATATCTCGCAATTAAGAAGTGCATTGACTTATGCATCGGATTCATGTCATTTTATTTCCGTCAGGCATTTTAACAATGTAATGTTCCACTCTTGTCCCTGCTGCCAACTGCTGTGTTAGCACTAATTCATCAAAATCAGACAGAAAACCCTTGAGGAAAGCATTTCTTCCTGGTATATGGTACCATCTTTGTATCATTAAAGAATCTGTAGTGGGTTTTGTATCTTCTTTCTGTAACAATAATAGACTAGAAGCTCAGAGAACATGCAACATATTTTCACCATACTGCAATGTAAATCATAACAATACAAGTCAGTTGATGAATAGAAAATAGTGACTGACAGGGCATTCATGTATTGGGGTTTTCGGCCACCAATGATTGTTTTTGAATGAGATGTAAAGCCCCATTGGCTTTGGGTACATTATTACCATTTATCACAAAGCTTCTTTACTATATTCTCTTTAACCATTATTTTAAAAAGTAAATAAATGAACTGGACTTAAAACTAAAAATGAGTTTTTAAACCTTTTTTAATTTTCGATATAGTGTTGGGAACAACAGCAGTTTAAGGGAAATACAAGAAGCCTCTTTAAGGTTATACACACAAGAGGAAATTCAGCACTCCTTCAGTTCTCTTTGAACATAGCTCCCTGCCGAGAACATGGGTCAGTGAATCAGGGCTATGGTGTTGTAATGCTTTCTCCAATCTGCACTTCCTTTGAGTGCAGCTCCCTACTGGGAGCAGTGCTGAATATACTTTATAATGTAATATTAACATTCAATAACGCACCAAAAAAAACCCAGAATAGAAATATACGAACAATGACAGACAGGTAAAGACCCACCGGTCCATCGAGCCTGTCCCACACAATTGCGATACCTTGTGTATCACAGTATATACTTGCCAACCCATCCGAAACCATGTGATCTCCTGGGAGAGGCAAAAAAACAGACTAAAAAAAAAACCAGGCTAATTTGGGGAAAAAAATCTGGGAAATTCCTCTCCGACCCATCTAGGTGATCGAAACTAGTCCAGGAGATCACTCTGGCCCTGAATTCCCTGCAGTACCTACCTTCTGTTAGAGGTGATCTCCACCCCAGCCAGAAACAGGTCCAGCTCTCGCTTGAAGGAATTCAGCAAATCAGCATCCACCGCTCGAGATGGCAGCCTGTTCCAGAGGTCCACTATTCTCTGGGAAAAGAACCACCTCCTGACATCTAACCTAGATCTAGCCCTATACAACTGAGATTTGTGACCCCTGGTCCTCCCTAACCTATTTAATTGGAACAAACTGTCAACTGCAACACAATCTATTCCCTTCATTATCTTATAAAATAAGGATGAAGTAATAAAACTGATGGCGCTGGTCATTCACCTCTATATAAAAAAGGATTTCATGCACAAGCTTTACCATCCTGCTTTTTCTCCTTTCTCCTTGTATACCTCTCCTCCATTGGTCAGACACCAATGGATCGATTTTCTTGACCCTTGCCCTAGGAGAACACCCAGTTTCCTGGGCACAAAGGTCATGAAAAGGGGTGGAGACCCATTTCACCAGGCATCTGCCCTTCTTACATTGCTCCATGTTTTCTGGAGCTTGAGCGGGTGGGGAGATGGAGCTGGTCCCACACCTGCAGTAGGTGCAGGCCCATCAAACACATGTTAATGAGACAGGAGGGGGTGTTCCCTGCCTTCCAGCACAGTTTGCAGATTGCTGGCGTACTGAGTGACCAACATGTTTTTGCAGGGCATCCAAAAAAAGAACTTATGATAAACTTGTGGATTGGTATTAATTAGCGTAAGATCTTTCAGGGTCATATTTTTCACAATTTTTTTCAGAAAAGGAGTTGTGCCATTTTTTTCATAGATTTTTACAACCTGCAAACAAAATAGTGGGCGCATGCAATTTTGTAATGGGTAATCTTTGTACAATGTGATTTAATTAACAGGATGATAGAAAACAGGCCAATTATCACCAACCAGTATTAATGATCATTTATCACTTCTCAGGCAGCTAATAAGTCACTTAACCAGTATAAATAATGTAAAGTTTGTAAATCCAGCTGTGGAGTGTACAATATTTATACAGAATAGTTCAGTGGCAAATTCCTGTAAGCCAATTTCACTGATCAGTTCCTGCATATCCTATTGGGCTGTGTAACGGAGAAATGGGATGCCCATGATTGGCAATATGTCACAGGAAAGTCTTGTTAAACGTCAATGAAGAATAAATTCATGCAAAATTCTAGAGGATCATATCATTGAAAAATTACTCTTGAACTCCAGCTCTGAACATATATTAGTCCATATAATGAATAGGAAGAATTGTAAGTGCTTCCACAGTTTTCAGAGTCATACAAAGTGAAATCAACTGGATTGTTCAGCATAACAATTTAAAAGAAGGTGATGCTTTAATCACTAGATAATTATTGTTGCTTCTAACTGGTCCAATTTAAGTCCATCCAAACTGTTTTAACTAATTAGGCTAAAACCTTGGACTGATGGTAATCATTTATATGTGGTCTGAAAAATATAGGATATTCGTGGCTAGAGGAATGGTGCAAGGGGGAGGGATTCAAATTCCTGGGACATTGGAACCGGTTCTGGGGGAGGTGGGACCAGTACAAACCGGACGGGTCTGCACCTGGGCAGGGCTGGACCGCTGTCCTAGGGGGAGTGTTTGCTAGTGCTGTTGGGGAGGGTTTAAACTGAAGTGGCAGGGGGTTGGGCACCTGAGCAGGGAGACAGAGGAAAGCGTGTCAGGAAGGGACAGAAGGTATGGAGTAAAAGGTAAAGTGTTAAAAAAGGAAAAAGCAGGAACTAAGTGTCACAAAACATATTTGAAAGTTCTTTATCTGAATGCACGTAGCATTCGTAACAAAATGGACGAGTTAACGGCACAAATAACTACGTACGGGTATGATCTTGTGGCCATTACAGAAACATGGCTGCAGGGTGACAACGACTGGGAACTAAATATGCCAGGGTATTTAACAATCAGGAAGGACAGGCAGGAAGAAAGGGGAGGTGGGGTGGCTATGTTAATAAAGGAAGGAATCACTGTAATACAGAGAAATGATATTGGGTCAAAGGATCAGGATAATGAAACAGTTTGGGTGGAGATAAGGAATAATAAGGGGGAAAAAACACTAGTGGGAGTAGTACATAGGCCTCCTAATAGTTGCAACTCTGCTGGAAGAAGTATTAATCAGGAAATAGTTGGGGCATGTAATAAGGGAACAGCTATAATTATGGGGGATTTTAACTATCATATTAACTGGACAAATCAAATTGGGCAGGGCAGCCTTGAGGAAGAGTTTATTGAGTGTATTAGGGATGGATTTCTTGAGCAGTATGTAACTGATCCTACAAGGGGGCAAGCAACCTTGGACCTGGTCCTGTGTAATGAGTCAGGATTAATTAATAATGTCCTAGTTAAGGATCCCCTTGGAATGAGTGACCATAACATGGCTGAATTCCATATCCAATTAGAGGGTGAGAAGGTTGGTTCTCAAACAAGCGTAATGAGCTTGAATAAAGGAGACTATGATGGTATGAGAGCGGAATTGATTAAAGTGGACTGGGAAAATAGATTAAAGGGTAAGACGGTACATGAGCAGTGGTGTTCATTTAAGGAGTTATTTTACAACTTTCAAAAGAAATATATTCCACTGAGGAAAAAAGGGTGTAAAAGAAATGACAGCCATCCGTGGCTAAGTAAAGAAATTAAGGATAGTATCCGACTAAAAACAAGGACATATAAGGTAGCCAAACTTAGTGGGAGGATAGAAGATTGGGAAGTCTTCAAAAGACAGCAAAAAGTAACTAAAGGATTGATTAAGAAAGGGAAGATAGATTATGAAAATAAATTAGCAAAAAATATAAAAACAGATAGCAAGAGTTTCTATAGTTATATAAAAAGAAAAAGGGTGGCTAAGGCAAACGTAGGTCCCTTAGAGGATGAGACCGGGAAATTAATGGTGGGAAACATGGAGATGGCAAAAATGCTGAACAAATATTTTGTTTCAGTCTTTACGGTAGAGGACACTAAGAATATCCCAACACTGGACAAACAGGGGTCTCTAAGGGGGGAGGAGCTAAATACAATTAAAATCACTAAGGAATTGGTACTCAGTAAAATAATGGGACTCAAGGCGGATAAATCCCCTGGACCTGATGGCTTACATCCTAGGGTCTTGAGGGAAGTGGCAGTAGGGATTGTGGATGCTTTGGTAATAATTTTCCAAAATTCCCTGGACTCAGCAAAGGTCCCGGCAGATTGGAAAACTGCTTATTTAAAAAGGGTAGTAGGCAGAAGGTTGGAAATTATAGACCAGTTAGCCTAACATCTGTGGTGGGTAAAATTTTGGAGTCTATTATTAAGGAGACAGTAACGGAACATTTAGATAAACATAATTTAATAGGACAAAGTCAGCATGGCTTTATGAAGGGGAAGTCATGTCTGACAAATTTGCTTGAGTTCTTTGAGGACATAACGTACAGGGTGGATAAAGGGGAACCAGTGGACGTAGTGTATTTAGACTTCCAGAAGGCATTCGACAAGGTGCCACATAAAAGATTATTGCTCAAGGTAAAAAATCACTGGATTGGGGGTAATATTCTGGCATGGGTGGAGGATTGGTTAGCTAATAGGAAGCAGAGAGTTGGGATAAATGGTTCATTCTTGGACTGGCAACCAGTAGCCAGTGGTGTTCCGCAGGGGTCGGTGCTGGATCCCCAACTCTTTACAATCTATATTAACGATTTGGAGGAGGGGACCGAGTGTAACATATCAAAGTTTGCAGATGATACAAAGATGGGAGGGAAAGTAGAAAGTGAGGAGGACATAAAAAACCTACAAGGGTATATAGACAGGCTGGGTGAGTGGGCGGAGATTTGGCAGATGCAATACAATATTGGAAAATGTGAGGTTATGCACTTTGGAAGGAAAAATCAGAGAGCAAGTTATTATCTTAATGGCGAGAAACTGGAAAGTACTGCAGTACAAAGGGATCTGGGGGTCCTAGTGCAAGAAAATCAAAAAGTTAGTATGCAGGTGCAGCAGGTGATCAAGAAGGCCAACGGAATGTTGGCTTTTATTGCTAGGGGGATAGATTATAAAAACAGGGAGGTATTGCTGCAGTTATATAAGGTATTGGTGAGACCGCACCTGGAATGCTGCATACAGTTTTGGTGTCCATACTTAAGAAAAGACATACTTGCTCTAGAGGCAGTACAAAGAAGGTTCACTCGGTTAATCCCAGGGATGAGGGGGTGGACATATGAGGAGAGGTTGAGTAGATTGGGACTCTACTCATTGGAGTTCAGAAGAATGAGAGGCGATCTTATTGAAACATATAGGATTGTGAAGGGGCTTGATCGGGTGGATGCGGTAAGGATGTTCCCAAGGATGGGTGAAACTAGAACTAGGGGGCATAATCTTAGAATAAGGGGCTGCTCTTTCAAAACTGAGATGAGGAGAAACTTCTTCACTCAGAGGGTAGTCGGTCTGTGGAATTTGCTGCCCCAGGAAGCTGTGGAAGCAACATCATTAAATAAATTTAAAACAGAAATAGATAGTTTCCTAGAGGTAAAGGGAATTAGGGGTTACGGTGAGCGGGCAGGAAATTGGACATGAGGCTGAGTTCGGATCGGTCAGGGCCCTGTGGATGGCGGAGCGGGCCCAGGGGCTGAGTGGCCGGGTCCTGCTCCTACTTCTTGTGTTCTTTAGATTTGAGGTTAGGATCAGATCAGCCATGATCTTATTGAATGGCGGAGCAGGCTCGAGGGGCTGATTGGCCTACTTCTGCTCTTATTTCTTATGTTCTTATGTTCTTATTATTATGACAGTCACAAGTTGAACAGTGAGCAACCTATCGTAAAGCATACAAAATAGATCAAATAAAATAGTCCCCACAAAGTACCTTCTGGTAAGTAATTATGTCTGGAACTAATGAAGGGAAGCAAAGCATTATGGTATGAAGGTCACGAAGCTCCCAGCAGTGTTGTACATGCAATTTTACAGCCCTGTTCATTTATCTGAAAATGTTTGTTACTTTTATTCTTCCCTCAGGGAGGATGATGCAAATTTTTATCCAACTCCATAGCATATTTGAAGAATGGAAGCTTATATTTACAACCATCATATTGAGTGTCAAGGACTTGGACAGTAAGTAGGAAAAATGTGGCAAAATCATTTGAACCATAGAATAAAATAGAAAACACAGTAATAAAACCAATACAGTTCATCCTCTTGGAAATTCTTAGGGGGAAAAATTGGGTGGCGCCCTTTTGGGGCACAAACGTCATAGCGCCCCGAAAAAGTTAGCGCCCCTCCACCGGAAATTCATTAGTAGCACCCCAAGCAGGAGATGCAGCGCTACTGGAAGCGCTCCACCTCCTTCTTGGGGCGCTACAACTGAAGATCGCGGCACTACGTGCAACAGCGCCACGCGCGTCGGCACGTAGCGCCACGTCATTGCAGGCCTCCTTCCCTGATTAAAGGGGAGGGGCCTAGCGCTGCACGCACCGGGGCCCTGCTGGACCACTGGGGAGCGGGGTGCTGTGAAAACAGCCCTGCACTCGAGGAATGCCGGGCTGAGCGATCGCGGCCGGCACGCCGAAAAAAAAAGGGAAGGGGGCAGATGCTGGCAGTCGGCCAAACCGCTAGATATCTGCCCCTAGCGCCGCCGCCGCTGCAAAAACGTCCCCTGACCCTGTCGGACATATCGTCCGGCGATAGGTCAGGGGTGCAAGGGAAGTTTGCGACCGGTGCGCAAGCGGAGTGCTGTGCACGGCGATGGTGTCATCGCTGGCGGCGCAGCACCGCGGGGCGCTACCGGCTACCGCGGGAGGCGTTAATGGTGCCACGCCCGGGCGCTAGGGGATTTGCACCCCATTAGCGCCCCCCGGGGGCACTAACGAGAGGTGCAAATCAACCCAATTTTTCCCCTTTAATATTTTATCAGCATTTGATTAGTTTTCACTCTAGCAAAAGGCACTATATTAAGAACAAAGACAAGTTATTTTTGAGGTTCAATATTATTCAATACCTTGCAATATTAATAACAAATGTGTTGGTATAAAATTCCTTGGTCCACATAAATGTCTTTGCTAAAATTGCAAATATTTTCATTACTAATAGCACAAACCTTTTTATCTCCTGTTCACTATAATATTTAATATTTACTTTGTCATTAACCATAAATAATATAACTGAAAAAGAAACACGATAGTAATATCAATTGAGACCTGTAAGAAGTTACATATTTTACTGTGTTATGCTGGAAATATTTTTATAGTGCATGCAGAATGTGCTGACTCCTCTTGTGCTTCATAATGATTAATGGTTAAGACTCATCTGTTCCAACACAATCATTTTTTAAAGGTTCTTTCCGAATTTAGGTCTAGCTTGCATCAGCTTTAATGGTTTTTTCAGGATCAGACTCACGTTGTAATAAATGATTTCTGTAATGTGCTTGTTCAGCATCATTGTCATCCAGCAAACTATCTCTTCCTAAAGCTGAAGCCACAAACCGTATTTGGTAACCTTTGGTTATTTTATTCTAAGTGACTAATGACAATATGTTACGCAATAGTATGTTTCATTTAAGTGAGAACCAAAATGCTGATTGATAATGATAATGTTTCATTCTAAGGTTATATTTGGGGTAATCTTGACTTGGAAAATTGGGAGAGATGTAAAATGGGAGGCTTATCTGATACCGCCTATTTTACACTATTGCCCAAAGTCAAAATTACCCCACTGTTTCCAGAGTTACAATGTAGATGTTAAATCTCCCACCTTACAAGCCAAAGCCTAATGTTAGGGTGATTCTAGTTGGAAAAACAGCGGAAAGCTTATCAGCACTCTGTGCTTGTAAGCTGTGTAGTTTTAATTGGTTTGGTTCCAGCAGCACCTCTACATCCATTTGAAATCTCTTACCCTTAGGTGTTGCCGACCTGTATTTAGTTCTCTGGGCTTAGTTAAGTGAGGTGTGTTCCTATGGAGAGAGATTGTGCACTCCATACCAGGCAAGCAGAAACTCTACTTTGTGGATTTCTCAGTAATTTGATTTGGACACTCTGTTAAGCATGGTGATGAGCTTCCTTGCACTTCAGACAACCAGGTGACCACGGTTTTGAGACAAATGCTATGCATTATCTAGTTAAAAACAGTTGTTCATAATAGTAGAATACTCTACAGGTCTTGGTCAACATTCTTGGGGGGAAAAAAAACTTCTATTGCCTACATCCTCTCAAGAACCTGCCACAAAAGAAGGTGGTGTTTAAATGGGTCAACCTGGTTAACTATGTAAATACATAGAGAATTCACCACTCCCAATCCTAGAAAGCACTGGAATGACTAGGTTCAACAGTGCAATGATCTGCTTAGTTTACATTATGTACACCAATCTCACAAATTAAATTGTTATATGGAGGAAGCCTCTTATTACAACTCAAGCTCTAAATCACTGCACCCATTCAAAGCAAAATGGTTTATCATGATGAAACTACTTATATATATATATATATCAGTTCACTGAAATGTATAGCCAGCTACCTTTAGGGCTGATTTAATTAGACTAAATTGGTTCAGCATAAATTAAAAATGTCCCAAGCCAATATAATTGCTGTAAACAGAAAACGCTGGAAAAACTCAGCAGGCCAGGCAGCATCCATGGAGAGAGAAACAGAGTTAACGTTTCTGGTCGAAGACCTTTCGTTAGAACTGGAAAAAAGCAGGAAATGAAATAGATTTAAAGCAAGTATAATGCTGGGAAAAGGGGGAGGGGATGAAAGAACAAAAGGGAAGCTCAGAGGTAGGATAGAAAGCAGGAGAGATTAAGAGACATTTAGAGACATTAAGAGATATTCAAGGCAAGAGGAGGTGGTAATGTGACAGGTTGAGGAACAAAGGATGGCTCTAGATGAAGTGTGAAATGCGCTGGCAGAATGAAGGACAGCTGCCAGCTTCTGGGAGGGAAGAAAAAAAGGCCAAACAAAAGGGTGGATAAAAAAAAAAAAAATTATATATATATGTGATGGGGGCCGGGGTTATGATCTGAAATTGTTGAACTCTATGTTGAGTCCAGAGGGCTAAAGAGTGCCTAAACGAAAGATGAGGTGCTGTTCCTCGAGCTTACGCTGAGCTTCCGTGGAACAATGCAAGAGGCCGAGGATGGTGAGGTCAGAGTGGGAGTGGAGCGGAGAATTAAAGTGACAGGCCACCGGGACTGAACGGAGGTGTTCCGCAAAGCGGTCACCCAATCTGCGTTTGGTCTCCCCAATGTAGAGGAGACCACATCGTGAGCAGCGAATACAGTATACTAAATTGCAGGAAGTACAAGTAAATCGCTGTTTCACCTGGAAGGGGTGTTTAGGGCCCTGGACAGTGGGAAGGTATAAGGGCATGTGTTGCATCTCCTGCGCTTGCACGGGAAGGTGCCGGGCGAAGGGGAAGGGGTGCTGGGAGTGGTAGAGGAGTGGACTAGGGTGTCGCGGAGGGAGCGGTTCCTGCGGAATGCTGAAAGGGGAGGTGAGGGGAAGATGCGTTTGGTGGTGGGATCAGGCTGGAGGTGGCGGAAATGGCGGAGGATGATCCATTGAATGTGGAGGCTGGTGGGGTGAAAGGTGAGGACAAGGGGAACTCTATCATGGTTCCAGGAGGGAGGGGCAGGGGTGAGAGCAGAAGTGCAGGAGATAGAACGGACACGGTCGAGGGCCATGTCAACCACAGTAGAGGGGAATCCTCGGTTGAGGAAAAAGGAAGACATGTCGGAAGCACTGGTATGGAAGGTGGCATCGTCAGAGCAGATGCGGCGGAGATGGAGAAACTGGGAGAATGGAATAGAGTCCTTACAGGAGGCGGGGTGGGAGGAAGTGTAGTCCAGGTAGCTGTGGGAGTCAGTGGGCTTGTAGTGAATGTTTGTCAATAACCTATCCCCAGAGATGGAGACAGAGAAGTCGAGGAAGGGAAGGGAAGAGTCGGAGATGGACCATGTGAAGGTGAGGGAAGGGTGAAATTGGAAGCATAGTGAATGAAATTTTCTAGTTCAAGGCGAGAGCAGGAGACGGCACCAATACAGTCATCAATGTACCAGAAAAAGAGGTGAGGGAGGGGACCCGAGTAGAACTGGAACAAAGAGTGTTCCACATATCCCACGAAAAGGCAGGCATAGCTAGGACCCATGTGGGTACCCATAGCAACACCTTTGATTTGGAGGAAATGAGTGGAGTCAACGGAAAAGTTGTTCAATGTGAGAACAAGTTCAGCCAGGCGGAGGAGGGTGGTGGTGGATGGGGACTGGTTGGGCCTCTGTTCAAGGAAGAAGCAGAGCGCCCTCAGGCCATCCTGGTGGGGGATGGAGGTGTAGAGGGATTGTACGTCCATAGTGAAAAGGAGGCGGTTGGGGCCGGGAAACTGGAAACTGTTAAAGTGGCGGAGGGCGTCAGAAGAGTCGCGGATGTAGGTGGGAAGAGACTGGACAAGGGGAGAAAAAATAGAGTTGAGATAGGAAGAGATAAATTCCATGGGGCAAGAACAGGCTGAAACGATGTGTCTACCAGGGCAGTCCTGTTTGTGGATATTGGGAAGGAGGTAGAAGCGGGCTGTGTGGGGTTGGGGAACTATGAGGTTGGCGGCCGTGGGGTGAAGATCTCCAGAGGAGATGAGGTCAGTGACAGTCTTGGAAACGGTGGCTTGATGTTTGGTAGTGGGGTCATGGTCCAGGTGGAGGTAGGAAGAGGTGTCGGAGAGTTGCCGTTCAGCTTCCGCTAGGTAGAGGTCGATACGCCAAACAACAACAGCACCACCCTTGTCAGCAGGTTTAATGACAATGTCGGGGTTGGATCTGAGAGAATAGAGTGCTGCAAGTTCAGAGGGAGGTAGGTTGGAGTGAGTGAGGGGAGCAGAGAAATGGAGATGGTCGATGTCACGCCGGCAGTTTGCAATGAAAAGATCTAGAGAGGGTAAGAGGACAGATGGAGGGGTCCAGGTAGAACGGGAATTCTGAAAGCGGGAGAAAGGGTCAGCCGTGCGGGGGGAAGAGTCCTGGCCAAAGAAGTGGGCACGGAGACGAAGGCGGCGGAAAAAGAGCTCAGCATCGTGCCGAGCTCGAAATCCATTGAGGTGGGGGCGTAAGGGGATGAGGCTCAGGCCTTTGCTGAGGACTGATCGTTCGGGGTCAGAGAGGGGAAGGTCAGAGGGGATAGTGAAAACGCAGCAGGGGGTGAGATTGGGAGAAGGGGGGTCAGAGGAAAGTGAAGGGGAAGAAGGTTCCGGAGGGGCGTTGGTGTTCAAGAGTTGATGAAGCTTGTGATCCTTGACATCAGAAAGGAAGAAAAAAAGTTTTTTGTTGAAGCGTCGGAGGATGAAATGGAACTGTGGACCTGAACAGCTTTGAGATAGAGTGCGCCGGTGCTGCTGAAGAGAGAGGTCGAGAGTGTTCATGTGGCGCCGCTGTAACATTCATTCTGGTGAAGAAATGTCTTAAACATAATGCACAGAAGAAAACAGTTATGATAAGGAAATATTTTAAAAATCAGTAAAATAACATCATTTTAATTGTAGAAAATATTAAATGGCCTGGAATTTGCGGTCAGCGGTGAAGCAGAGGCTTTTGCCGCTGGCCCCGAAGTAAACTTTGCACAAAGATCTCGCGATCTCTGTGATGAGAAGCTCAGGTTTTCTGACATGTAATTCAAATCAAATATAGTGAGAATCCCATAGTGCGATGTGGCTGTGACGTCAACAAGCTGTCTAAGCAGCCAATCAAAATGCAGAATTGTCACAGACAGTGAACAAGGAAGTGGGTTCGCTCTTAAAATTCTAACTTGTAAAATAGTTAGAGAGAGCAAAACAAAGTATGGGGCTCTCACATGGGGAAAAGGCAAACCTGAAATAAAGATGAACAAACTTTAAAGTAAATTTTTTTTTGAATTTTTTATTAAAATGGATAAATTTGACACTGCACAAAATTAAAATTAGTTTTTCAGGGCCATAACCTTTGTTTAGCAGTCAATACGCTGTTAAAACTTCAGTTACATTTAATCCCTTTGGGTCTAACTTTTAGTGGGGAATTTAACAGCGGAATTACTGCGGAAGAGCCAAAGTTTTCATCAGTCCATGATTTGAGAGATTTCACTGATTGCCAGCTCTCGGTGGGGGGGGGGGGGGGATGTCCACAGTGCAGCCTGTGGAGGAGCAGTGAATGACAAACCACAACTTCAGGATTTCCGTGTTAGGCTATGCATGTGCTAAATCCTGAAGTTGCGGTCAGTTTCAAAGGCGAAATGATGATGAACGCTGCCAGTTCGCCATCATCAGGACCGCAAATTCTGGGTCATATATATTTACTGAGTGGCATTAATATTTTTTGCCACTCAATGACTGTAATGTTTACTGCAAAAAAAGGAAATTACACAGGCATATTAATCTGAGATCATGTGACTGTGAAAATAAATATCGTAAAATATGTTAATTATTTGCACACCTTCTTTACTAGCATTGAATGAATCATTGCTTCACCATGTACTAATAGACACTTACTTAGAAAAACAGTACAAGAACTACATACAATGCAACAGAATAATTTACATAATCACTTTTGGCCTGTGCAAGACACGAGGACAATTTTGGCTGAATACTTTAAATAAAATAAAGTGGTAAAGAGGTGGCCAAAATGGGGTGTTAAGCTGCAACACCAGTTTAGCCCGCATTTAGCGCAAGGTGCCATCTTGGTAAAGGAGTTGAAGCCAGTGCTAGGAACGGCCGCCTGGAGGATCGTTAAGGGGCTGATTGACAATTAAATTGCCTGCTAGCGCTCGTTAAAGAGGCTGAACGCCATTTTGATGGATAACGCTTAATTTAACAACCTCTCGTAACAGCAATTGGCTGAACAGGAATAATGAAGTCCTTGCTGAGTATTTCCAGTGCTACTTAAAGCAATGCTCAGCTTTCTGTGTTCACTTGCTGATTGAGATCGATTGACTAGACTGTGTTTGAAAAGAACTTTTGAGACACATCGGAAAACTTTCTGGGATGCTTTGTCAAGACTTCACCAACACTCTATCAACATTTTTCCCGGATATTCTCTCAGACCTTCACCGAAAAAGAGAGTGCGGTGCTACTCTACCATTGGACACCTTACAGGAGTCACCTGGAGAAAGGGAATGGGTGGTCATGGGCACCTTGATAGGGGTCCCCCTTGCTCTGCATGACAATTTGGAGGAGGAGATGAGGCCAGGCAGAGCAGCACCAGCTGCTGCAGGAGGGAGGGACAGGAGGGCAAATAGGGCTCTTAGCAGGAGGCCCTATCCACCCAGGGTCTTCAGAGAGCATTACTCTTAGATTCACATGACCCAAGACAAGTGCATGAGGAGACTGTGCTTTACCAAGAAGGTCATTAAAGAGATCTGTGGCCTCGTGGAACGAAGACTCAGACCTCGCAGCACAGCCAGAAACGCAGTACCTGTGGCGGTCAAGGTCACAGTAGCACTTAATTTTTATGCTACTGGAAACTTCCAGGCTGCCGCAGGTGATATAATTCACATTTCACAATCCTCTGTGCACTTCTGCATAAGGAAGGTATCTGCGGCTCTATACGCTCTGAGGAGTGACTATATATCATTCCCTATTGCCAGAGAAGACCAGAGGCAGAGAGCTATAGGATTCGGCAGGATTGCGGGATTCCACATGGTCCAGAGAGCCATTGACTGTACACATGTGGCCATGTGAGCTCCTCATTTAAACTCCAAGGTGTTCAGGAACGGGAAGGGATTCCATTCCGTCAATGTACAGCTCGTGTATGACCACCGGCAGCGCATCATGCAGGTGAATACCTGCTATCCAGGGAGCTGCCATGATGCATTTATAATGAGACAGTCAATAGTCCCACAGACCATTGAACCCCAAAGCAATATGTATGGCTGGCTACTAGATGACAAGTGATACCCTCTGATGCCAAGGCTCAAGAATCCCCAGAGAAACCCCCAGACACCAGCTGAGCACTCATACAATGAGCCAATCAGCCACCAGGAATATCATTGAGCAGACCATTGGGGTCCTCAAGCAGAAGATTAGATGCCTTGACCGGTCAGGAGGTGCCCTACAGTATTCAGCCAAGAAGGTGTCCACATTCGTGGTGATTTGCTGCGTGCTCCACAATCTGGCGATCATGAGGGACCAGCCTTTAAAACCAACAATTGTGCCAGAGGGTCAAGCTCAGGAGCCACAAGAGGAGGGGTGAGAAAGAGGAGGGGGACCAGAGGGAGCATCAGAGGCTTCCAGGTAGACGGGCCGCACCTGGGAGGGATGCTCGCCGTCATCTAATTGAAGAGCGCTTTTGAGAGACTCCGGTCAGACTCCGGAGCACTGTTGCCACATGATGTACCTTCCATGACTTAAGATCCATCAGGCAGCCCATCATCTGCACTCAATCCTTTCAACCCCTTCCCCATGAAGATCACAATAAAAAAGACCACCGATTCCACCACTACCCCAATTACGATAATCACTGTTTATATACACCAAAAACAAAATATGTAAACATGACAAAACCAACATCAGTTAAAAAATTTAACTATTCACCCTGGTGCTTATGCTTAGTGGCTATCTATAAGCCCATGCTGAAATGGTGCCATCTGAGGCGGGGCCATCACGGCTCACAGCCTCTCGAGGGCATCCCAGGAAGACATCTGAACTGCCCTCTTCTGATTCTCAGTCGCCATCCACCTCGCCTGCTACTGCCACTTGCGTAATCTAGTGCTTCTACAAAGTGCAACCCCAGTGGCAGCAGCAGGTGAGGTGAATGGCAGCTGAGAATCAGAATAGGGCAGTTCAGATGTCCTCCTGGGACACCCTTGAGGGACTGTGGGCTGTGATGGCCCTACCTCAGACTGCACCACCTCAGCATGGGCTTCAGCAGTCTGAGCCGCCTGGCTGACAGGCAACGGCAAGGTGGAGTGGTGGGGGAGGGAACAGCAATGCTGGCTTCCGGAGAGAGGCCAGTAGGTTCCTGCTCCATGAGTCCCACGCCACTACCTCGGGGCCTCTGTTCAGCCAGCCCAGTGATTTGGTGGAGGACAGGTCTGTGGGCATCAGAGACATTGCAAGCCCCTTTCAACCGAGGAGCCCAGAGCCACCATGGCAGCTGCCTGAGCTTCCATTGTAGCAGTTTGCCATTTCATGTAAGCTGCAATGACTGCAGTGGAAGCTGCGAGCTCAGTCATCAGACGTTGCATGATGTCGGGCTCCGCAGGTCGCTGGCTGGAAGTTACCAGCCTCTCCACGCTGGAGAGGATGGGTTCCAGGCTCTGTGTCCAGCCATGGATCAAGGTGGAGGTGGACTTCTCCATCCCCCTAGACATGACCTGTAGGCTTTCAGACAGGCTCTCCATAGCACCAAGCATTTGGTTTGTCGCACCCATCAGCCTTCTTCTGAAGCTTGGCCCTGCGAGGACCTCATCTGACTCCTCTACAGCAGAACTAGTATGTGACCTTGCCCCCCGGAAAGCTGGCACCTGTGGTGTCCCTTCCACCCTGCGTGGCTGCTGCCCACTAGTGCTCGGTGCATCCCACTGTGAGGATCCATTTTCTAAGCTAGCCTCTAAGTTATGCATGGTGCCGGTCTCTGAACTGGTGCCTGCGACAGTGGTAACCATTGACGCAGTGCATTCGTCCTCGCTCTCCTCTTCCTTCGGAGGGCGAGGTGGTTGTTGCTCTTCCTGAACCTGCTCCACGAAGCGAGGTGGATCTTGCTCCTGGGAGCCTGAAATGATAAAGCTGGAAGGGTTAGGGTGTAGAGCGTGTGGCCACTATAGGAGGATGTGTGTGATGAGACCATATGGAACTTGGGAGTGAGTATAGCTTTGGGTGATTAGGGATCAGGAATAGTTGTGCATCTGCAAGGAAGCTTGGGTGGCCACATACCTCTAGGCGATATGCCGCCTGCTCTACCTCTGGCTACTCCCGTCCCGATCGCCAGCACTGCCTCCTCAAGGGAAGTGATATCATGAAGTCGTGCTTCCCCTCCCTCAGTAAGGTCCTGCTGCTGCCTGTTATGTGCTTTTTTTTCCTGGAAGAGAAAGAATGGTGATTGTGAATGAGTGTATTGGCAGGTGTATTTTTCAGTGTGTGGTGCCTCACATGTTTGAAGAGCTGTGAGATGTGAGTAGTGCCTGTGAAGGATGCAATAGTGGGGTGTGTGAATGTTAGTATATAGTTAGATGGCGCATGAAGTGTGCTGAGGTTGTGATGCTGGTGGTGGTGGTGGTGAGAGGTGTCTTTGTGAGATGCGATCTTAACTTGGCCACTCTTGTCAAGTCATTACATTTTTTGCGGCACTTGAGCCGTTACCTGGGGCCAGGGCTCCTGGTTGTGACCTCCCGGGCAATCTCGTCCCACATGCGGTGCATCAGCTGCCTCTGTGGCCTCCTTTTCCCCTGTGGGTAGAGGACATCCCTCCTCCTCTCTGCCTCCTCCACCAGGACCTCCAGTGCTGCATCGGAAAACCTGGGCACCCTCTTTTTTGCTCCTTGTGACTTCCTTCCACTCCTAGCCATCGCACTCCACACCTTCAGTGGAAGTGGGTGAGTGAGTGCAGACTACATACACAGCTACAGGAAAATTGCATCTAATCAGCACTTGCGTGCTAAACCTGCAGTTGGCGGCATCAGCGCCTGCTGGCATGTTCAAATCATGATAATCATCAATTAATCCGAAAATTGCATGCTAAATCTGGAATTTCAAACCAGCATTTCTTATTAGCACAACACATAAGAACATAAAAAATAGGAGCAGGATTAGGCCACTTGGCCTCTCGAGCCTGCTCCGTCATTCAATAAGATCATGGCTGATCTTGGGCTCAAAGCCACTTCCCCGCCCGCTCCCCATATCCCTTCACTCCCTTATCTTGCAAAAATCTGTCTATCTCCACCTTAAATGTATGTAATGACCCAGCCTCCACAGCTCTCTGGGGCAGAGAATTCCACAGATTTACGACCTTCTGAGAGAAGAAATTCCTCCTCATCTCAGTTCTAAAAGGGCAACCCTTTATTCTAAAACTGTGCCCCCGAGTTCTAGATTTCCCCACGAGGGGAAACATCCTCTCTGCATCTACCTTGTCGAGCCCCCTCAGTATCTTATATGTTTCAATAGGATCACCTCTCATTCTTCTAAATTCCAATGAGTATAGGCCCAACCTTCTCAACCTTTCCTCATAAGTCAACCCCTTCATCTCTGGAATTAACCTAGTGAATCGTCTCTGAACTGCCTCCAATGCAAATATATCCTTCCTTAAATAAGGAGACCAAAACTGTATGCAGTATTCAAGGTGTGGTCTCACCAATACCCTGTACAGTTGTAGCAGGACTTCCCTGTTTTTATACTCCAACCCCCTTGAAATAAAGGCCAACATTCCATTTGCCTTTTTGATTACTTGCTGTACCTGCATGCTAACTTTTTGTGTTTCATGCACAAGGACCCCCAGGTCCCTCTGAACTGTAGCATTTTGTAATCTCTCTCTATTTAAATAATAATTTGCTTTTTTATTTTTCCTGCCAAAGTGTATAACCTCACACTTTCCCACAATATACTCCATCTGCCAAATGTTTGCCCACTCACTTAGCCTGTCTATATCCCTTTGCAGATTCTTTAAGTCCTCTGCACAACTTGCTTTCCCACCCATCTTTGTATCATCCGCAAACTTGGCTACATTACACTCAGTCCCGTCATCCAAGTTATTAATGTAGATTGTAAATAGTTGAGGCCCCAGCACCGATCCCTGTGGCACCCCACTAGTTACCGTTTGCCAACCGGAAAATGACCCATTTATCCCAACTCTCTGCTTTCTGTTAGTTAGCCAATTCTCTATCCATGCTAATATATTACCCCCAATTCCGTGAGCTCTTATCTTATGCAGTAACCTTTTATGTGGCACCTTATCGAATGCCTTCTGGAAATCCAAATACACCACATCCACTGGTTCACCTTTGTCCACCCTGCTCGTTACATCCTCAAAGAACTCCAGCAAATTTGTTAAACATGATTTCCCTTTTAACACCCATTTAACGTCCAAAATAACCCCCATGGGCTTGTATCTGTGCTACTGTAAACGCATTCATTATTTGTGTTAATATCCTAAATAATACATGGATGGGATAAGAGCAGTTAAAAGATTCACCTGCAGAGAATGAGAAACAAAGAATAAAGCTGGAACAACATTAGCTTTTTCATTCACCCTCTAGTCTTTCACTCAAAGAAATTGCTGTTTTGGTCAGAATGCCACACTCAGCATTTTAATTCAATTATAATATTTCGATTTTATGGAGGTCTATGAGCAATGCAATCAACTTTCTTCAATGTGTGAAACATTAATATTTTCAGTGCATGAAAAAAGTGCGTGGAAGATGAGTGGAAATGCAGTTATCCTTCTTGTTAGCAAATCTAAGCAGTATCAGGTGCATATATCACTTGCTCTTTAAATCTAAGATAGAATTTATATTATCCAAAAAAGATTTTAAGTGCAAATTCCAAAACGATACAAGGTTTTTATAACTAATGCTCAAGTTTCCTTAATGGATGTTCTTAAAAGAAGGAAGGAATGAATTGATCAATCCAGATTAATTTACATTAAATCTCAGAGTGGGAAATATTTTCAAAAATCCAGTAAACAATAAATATCTCTTACACGGTATTTCTGTAATCACTTACAGTGACTTTTCAACTCCTTTTTGAACTCTGAATGAGTTTTCAGATTTTTATCAGGTATGATAAGCTGAAAAAAGTAACCTGCAAAGTTGATAAGCATGAACGCTACTAAAGGGTTAGTTTTTAAAACATATTGCGGGTCTGATTTTAACTGACTCCACCGTGCAGGAATGGGATGGTAGCATTCTGAAAATGACAGTGCTGCACATACTGCCCCGGTCCTGAGAGATGACAATGTGATCCAATCTTATTGCTCCACTGCCACTCTCATGGGGCTGCGGTTCATCACTGCCACTGATGAGCAGGAGACTAGACTGTAGGAGATCTGTGATGTGACTGAAGCACCCAGGAATGTGTTCCCCAGCCCTTTTGAAGACAGTGGAGTTGGTGGAGCCAAGAGCCTGAATGGCACCAGATTGAGCTTCGATCAAAGCTGCAAGAGCTGGTGACACATACTCCAATAAAGAGTGCCTGGCTACAGTGTGTATAGAGGGGACCGCATGTTCCATGGTAGACTGCAGAATGCTGGTGCCTTGAGCCAGAATGCCACACAAGCTGGAAGTGGACTCTCCATACTCTCAGACATGGTGCAGCAGCTTCTGGGCAGCCTGCCCAATACCTTGAACAATTGCTGATGCACAGAAAGCGTTTTTCTTTTGAAGGCTGGGCTTCTGAAGTTGGGAATCTCTGTCCTCTTCGAGCTTGCAGGTGAACCATCTCCTGGGCTGTCCTTTCCACTAGCCTCTGCTCCTGCTCACTTGTTCTCTGTGATTAACCCTGTGCAGACTCCTCTGACTTGTTAGCTTTACTACCAGTGATGCTGATATATGTGCTGATGCTTGGGAGGAATAGAACAAGTGGTGATGCTTCTTCTGGAGGGTTGGCCCTCTATGGGTTTTGTTCTGCAGGGTCCGAGTCATGTAATGGATCTAGAAAAAGGGAAGAGGGACAAGGGACAGCATGACATGAAAAAATTCGACAGTAGCAGATGACTGGCAGTGCAATGCAGCACCAGGTTGCCTGGTGCCTGTACGTGTGATTGGATTGAGAAAAGGTAAGAGTAATAGGCAGACACCCTGCTGAGCATGGCTTTCAGCCTCACCATTGCTGATGCTCCTCAATCTGCCTGTTCCAATAATCTACATGGTTTTCTCCTCCATCTGGGTGAGGGCCCAGATGGAGGCTTACCCTCCCATGGTACTGTTCTTCTCCATCGTGTTGTGAGTCAGCTTGTCCTGAAAAAAGAGTCAGAGTGAATTAATGTGTGATTCTTGTAAAGGGTTGTGCAGATGTGTGGCAACTCCATATGGTGGGCATGCTGAGAGGGAGAAACAGCAAGGTGTGAGCAGGGTGGGGAAGTAGTCATGTGCAAGAAAATGGCTCCAGGGTGAAATGTGAAAGCAGTTAGCAGAGGAGTGAGATGTTTTCTAGTTGCTAAAAGCAGAAGGCTGTTTGTGCCTGTTGCGAGGGCAGCAGCAGCAGGTGAATGTGCGATTAGATTGAAAAGGAGAGATGGTGCACTGTCCCATTGTGATTGAAGGAGAAACATCTGGAATGGGGGAAGAAAGTGTGTGGAGTGCTGGGGGTAGGGGAGAAGTGCTGTGGCAAGGTGTAATGCAGAGAAATAGAGATTGCAAGACATAATCCTCACCCTTACTGTTTGGGTAAGGTCATTGAACTGCTTGTAGCACTGATTGCATGTCCTGGGGGGTGATGGTCCAGGCATTGATATTTTGGGCCCGATATTTATGGGGAGGTGTGGAGGGAGCGGGTGGCAGGGAATACCGGCCAACAGAAAAACTGAAGTGAAAATCTACCCCGTGTGTTGTAACAGGTTTATTTACTGTGAATATTAAGTCAGCCATTAAATGCCAAGAATTTGGCATAATGTATAGGAACACATCCAAATCACATTTCAGCTGCAGTTGCAGTCTCTGAAAGAAAAATTCTGAGTACAGCTATTTTTGGACAAAAATAAATCACAATAAAAGTTGACTGCACAGCATTCTGTGTTCTATACTGGTTTTTAGATTAAAATTCTGCCCAATATAAAGTAAGAAGCCATTAATTGGGCACCATAACATTCCAAATGGAGTGCCTATATATTCACTGGAGTCCCCAAGGACCTCCATACAAACACATTATTGAACACACACCACTTTCTCCTATCAAGCATTGGAGTTACTGTACTCTACGATCAATCAATTTGGCTTTAAAAAAAAACGTCTCTACAGTATTGCTTCAGCCAAGTATTCAGCTCAGTAGTCAGCATTCTTGTACAAGATCACGTTGGTGATGAATAAAACGGTTCTTGAAGCATTCACCATACTAAATGGTCAAAGTTTCAAAGAAGAGAGACCTAGGGGTTCAGATACAAAAATCTTTAAAACTGGGAGGAGAATTTGATAAAGTTGTTTTTTAAAAAAAGCAAACAGGATCCTAAGTTTTATAAATAAGGGCATTGAGTACAAAAGCAGAGGGATAATGGTCAAACTATACAAATCATTGATTAGGCTGTAATTAGAATATTGGGGGAACTTTCAACTATGAGCGCTATTTTACCTCCAAAAAATGAGTGTAAAGGTACTGAAAGCCAGGACCCAATCACATACCAGCTTCGTGCATAGAATTCACCAGTCACCATTTTGAATTGGGGCTTCTTTTAGATGTCCAGTGAGCCCATCTGCAATTGGCGGGTGCCTATTTAAGCATGCTAATTAGGGTTAGGCACTTGTTTTAGGACCCAACAGCTCTTTTCATCAGCCCTGGCGTCCTATTCAGCAATTCCAAATCAGCCACACAAATCATGGGCAGGAACAGACTGGAGGGACCATAAGTACAGTGGGAGTTGGGCAGATCCCCGGGGAAATGGCCTAGAAGGTTATTTAGGCGATTTCTCTCAGGGTTCCTCTGGTCTCTTGCTGGTGATCAATAGAACCCCACTGAATTTCAGAACCTGTGTTTTTAACACATCAGTACATTAAAAAAATGTATGCAGGTCAAAAATAGATTTCAAAAAAGTGACAACTGCATGACACAACTCTTAAGAGCATAATAATTTTTGAAAGGGGAAAAAGCCTCTAGGTCCAACAAGTCTGTATCTTTTTCCCACAGATCACACCCTCCTTCAACTCACCATATCCTTCAATTGATTCTTCCAGAAGCACATCTAATTGTTTCTTGAGCTCATTTATGCTGTCCACTTGAATTACTTTGCACAAGATACTTATGGTGAGGAAGGCCATTTGCCCCATCTTAAGTCATCTATCCAGAACTACGCTCTCCCCACTGCTGCATCTAATTGTTTCTGAAATTATTCCAGATTTTTTAACTCCACCACCCAGAACTCCATTCCAAATGTTGATCATTCTCCGTGTGATGAAAAACCTTCTAATAATTGTCCTAAAGTTACCTTTTACTAGTTTGAACCTGTGTCCCCTTGTCTTACTCCCATGATTTAATTTATAGTATTTCAGATTAACTTTTCCCTTACCATTTGCTATCTTAGATACAGCGTACAGCCAGTGAATAGCCCGCTAGCTTCACACCTGAATCATTTTAATTAGGTCCCAGCAAGAATTTAACGTGCTACCTGGGACCACGTGAAGAAACGCAAGCAGCGTGTGCTCCGCCGCGGGCGAGATCGAATTTCTAGGCCCATGTCTCCTGCCTTCAGAATGATATATTCTAAAATAGAAGAGCATTTTTTATGGTAGACTTTTTCCCATGATATTGCAATCACAATGTATAGATACTTGTGAGGTTTGGCTAATAATAAATATGCTGTTCTACAGGTGGCAATCACTGGAATATTATAAAACAAGATTATCCCATCTCAAAAGATGTCTACCTTGCTTCGCTCTCAGGATTTAAATAAATATTCTCTTGACACCCAACTTACCAGACGTACTGCCAGCAAATATTTTCCATTCTGTTCCCAACCCATGATACTGTGTGTGTCCATTCCAGCTTTACAAACCTACTTTAGGCTGGCGCCACCTAGGGGTCATGTAAAGTTTTAGAAGCCATTCTTGGCTCTGATTTTGAATTAGATAGAGAAGAACAAGGCTGCAATTTATTTTGAAACCATTTCAAAGTCACAAATGAAGTTGTGATTTCTATTTTGCTTTAAATTCTCCTTTATATATTTGAACAGCAATATATTTTCAGTGTTAGATTTGCAATAGTTCTTATACATTGCAACAATATGATCCAGAGTTAATTGTCACATACTTCAAATTTCCTCAGAGTTTTGTTGCACATCTTTGCCTTGCTGTCTTTTAAAAAAAAATATTCTTGGGATGTCAGTAATAGGCACAAGGCTGCATTTATTGTCCATCCTTAGTTGCCCTGAGAAGAAGGTGGTGGTGGGTCTTCTCTTTGAACGGCTGCAGTCCTTGTAGTGATGGTGCTCCTACAATGGTGTTAGGTAGGGAATTCCAACATTCTGATCCAGTTGTGATGCAGGAGCAGTGATATATGTCCAGGTCAGGGTGGTATATGAGTTGGTGCCATTGAAGGTCAGGGGAGGTGGCTGAGCTTCTCTTAAAGATGGTCATTACCAGGCACTTGTGTGGCATGAATGTTACCGCCACTTATCAGCCCTTAATGTCTTATTGTTATCCAGATTCTGCTGTAGCCTGGCAATGAGCTGCTTCATCATCAGAGGAGATGTAAATGGAGCTAAACACTATGGAATCAACTCTCTTGACCATTTGATGGAGGGAAGGTCATTAACGAAGCAGCTGAAGATGGTTGAAACGAGGACCTCCTGGGGCTCTGATGACTGGCCTCCAATAACCACGACCTTCTTCCCTTGCATCAGGTACGACTCTAGTCATTGGAAGGTTAATTAATAAACCTACAGACAAATAGTGGAAAGTATTCAAAGAAGTATTTAAGAAGTACAATATAAAATCAATATACCCCTAAAGGGCAAAAGCTCCACTTGTGCAGTTAAGCAACTATGGTCAACAAATGAGGTAAAAGACGGTATCAAGCTAAAAGAAAAGACTTACACAAATGCAAGGAAAAGTGGAAATCCAGCCAAGTGGGGGAGCTATAAAAAGCAATATAGAGATACAAATAAAGTAATAAGATGTGCAAAAAGGAATATGAAAAAAAGACTTGCAAGCGATATCCAAGCTAACAGTGAAGTTTTTATAAATGAAGTAATAGAAAGCGAGTGATATGGGTGAATGTGGGCCCATTAAAGACAGATGCAAGTAAGACTATAATAAACAATAAGGAAATGGCAGACTTGTTAAATAAATACTTTGTACGCATTTTCACAGTACAGGAAGAGGACAAAATACCAACGATATAAGAAAACCTAAAAATAAGGGGAGGAACTTATTGGATTTAATATAAGTAGTAAAATGCTAATGAAGAAAATAATGGGACTCAAGATAGACAAGTCACCAGGAGCTGATGGTTTCCACCCCAAGGCATTAAAAGAAATAGGTAAAGAAATTGCAGATACATTAATTGTAAATTTCTAATCTCTAGATTCGAGAATTGTGCCTTTGGATTAGAAGATTGCAAATGACACTCCATTATTTAAGAAGGGAGGGAGAATCCAGGAAACTACAGATCTGTCAGTTTAACATCAACTGTGAGGAAGCTATTGGAATCTATCATCAGGGACAGAGTGACTGAGCACTCAGGCAAGTATGAGCTGATCAAAGAGAGTCAGCATGGATTTGTGAAGGGTAAGTCATGTCTGACTAACCTAGTTGAATTTTATGAGGAGGTCACTAATATAGGGGAGTGTCTATGGATGTTGTCTATATGGACTTCCAGAAGTTATTTGATAACGTTTCACATAAAAAATCATTAGCAAAAATAAGAGTGCATGGAATCCATGCCTGCATGTAGCAAGACCTGGACAACATCCAGGCTTGGGCTGATAAGTGGCAATTAACATTCACGCCACAGAAGTGGCAGTCAATGACCATATCCAACAAAAGAGAGTTCAACCACCTCCCCATGAAATTCAATGGCATCACCATCACCAAATCCACCACTATCAACATTCTGGGGGTTGCCATTGACCAGAAACTTAACTGGTCCAGCTAAATGCTATGGCTACTAGAGCAGATCAGAGGCTGGGTATTCTGTGGCAAGTGACTCACCTCCTGACTCCCCAAAGTTTCTCCACCACCTACAAGGCACAAGCCAGGAGTGTGATGGAAAACTTGCCACTTGCCTGGATGGGTGCAGCTACAGCACCACTCAAGACGCCTGACACCATCCAGGATAAAGCAGTCCGCTTGATCAGCAGCCCAACCACAACCTCAAAAATCCACTCCCTCCACCGTGGCTGCACTGTGTGCTACCTATAAGATGCACTGCAGCAACTCGCCAAGGCTTCTTCGACAAAACCTCCCAAACCCGCGACCTCCACCTACAAGAAGGACAAGGGCAGCAAGTGCATGGGAACACTATCACCTCCAGGTTCTCCTTCAAGTCATATACCATCCCGACTTGGACATATATCACTATTCCTTCATTATCGTTAGGTCAAAATCCTGGAAGTCCCTACCTAACAGCATTGTGGGGTTACCTTAACCACACAAATTGTAACGGTTCAAGAAGGCAGCTCACCACCACCTTCTCAAGGGCAACTAGAAATGGGCAATAAATGTTGGCCTGCTCATGTATGAGAATTTTTTTTAAAGCCTTGGTCAAACCCCACCTGGAGTACTGTGCAGTTTTGGGCACCACACCTCAGGAAGGATACACCAGATTCACCAGAATGATACCAGGGCTTCAAGAGTTACATTATGAGGACAGGTTGCATAACATAGAAACATAGAAACATAGAATCCAGGAGCAGGAGTAGGCCATTCGGCCCGTCGAGCCTGCTCCACCATTCAATACGATCATGGCTGATCATCCAAATCCAGTACCCTGTCCCTGCTTTAATCCCCACAGTACACATATCCCACCCTACCCCCGTAACCCCACGTATTTAATTCCCCCTAACATATCCCATCCTATCCCCATAACCCCACATATTTAATCCCCCCCTAACACTAAGGGTCAATTTATCATAGCCAAATCAACCTAACCCGCACATTTTTGGACTGTGGGAGGAAACCGGAGCACCCGGAGGAAACCCACGCAGACACGGGGAGAATGTGCAAACTCCACACAGACAGTCACCCGAGGTCAGATTCGAACCCGGGTCTCTGGCGCTGTGAGGCACCAGTGCTAACCTTAACTTGTATTCCCTTACGTTTAGAATCTTGAGGTGTGATATAACTGAGGTGTTTAAAATGATAAAGGGATTCCATAGGTTAGACGCAGAGTAACTATTTCCTCTGGCGGGGAATCAAGAACAAGGGGCACAATCTTAAAATGAGAGCTCAGCCATTTAGGAGAGAAATCAGGAAGAACTTTTACACACAATGGGTAGTGGAAATATGGAATTGTCTCTCCAAAAATGCTGTGGATGTTGGTCAACTAAAATGATCAAGATTGAGATTAACAGATTTTTGTTGGTAAGGCTATCAATGGATATGGTTCAAAGGCAGGCAAATGGAGTTGAGGTACAGATCGGTCATGAACTAATACAATGGCAGAACAGGTTTGAGGGGCTGAATGGCCTACTCCTGTTCCTATGTTCCATTTTCCCAAGGTGGGAGGTGGGGGTGGGGGGGAGTGGTAGTGGTGAGGTGGCGGTGTGGCTCTCATCACCAAATCACACCTTGGTATGTCCCCCTACTCCTCTGGCACTTTCTCCTCCTGTGAGCATCTTACCATGTTCCACCCATCTCACCTCTCATTTAAAATCCTCGTTCTCTACCACCCACCCAAGTACAATAAAAAATTTCTCACCGAGATATCTTCACTGCTTTCCTCCTTCAGCCTCTGCACCGAGTGACTTCTCATCCTTGGTGATTTCAACCTCCATCTCAATCATCACGCTCTCTCTCCTCTGAAGTCACTGCCCTCCTATCCTCCCTTAATCTCTCCCTACATGTAAACTCCCCAACCTATATTCACGGCCACCCCCTCGACCCTGCCATCTCACATGGCCTTACTACTCCCATCGTGTCAATCACAGATAATGCCATCTCTGATCACTTCCTTGTATTGCTCTCCACCCACATCCTCCTTCCCCCTCCCAAACCTACTTCCTTCTGTGTCCTCTCCTGGAAATACTCTCTCCCAATTCACTTACAACTGCACTTTCAAAATCCCACTGTCTACCTTTGGCCATCTATTCACCACAGCATTTCTGCAGCTACCGATCTGCTCAACCACACCCTCACCACCACCTTTGATGCCCTAGTCCCCATTAAAACCATTATTCTCTCTCACTCTGGCCATTCCCCATATACGGCCTTCATCTCCGCTCCCTTAAGTCCAAGGGACACTGACTTGAATGGATATGGCGGACAACTGGTTTATCCATTCACCGCCAAATCTGGCTAGACCGCATAAAGCACTATTGGGCCCTGTTCTTGTCTGCCAAAACTGTTCACTATTCCAGGATCATCCTGGAATGCAACGATAACTTATCTAATTCCCTTTTGAAAGCCACGATTGAATCTGCCTCCACCACCCTTTCAGACAGTGCATTCCAAATCATAACCACTCGCTATGTAAAAAAGTTTTTCCTCATGTCGCCTTTGGATCTTCTGCCAATCAAGTTGAATTACCTCCTGCACAATCCGCTTTTGGATGCACCTTGCAGCATGATCCCTCTGTCTGTTTACACTTCTGAATTGTTGGAGCCTGCAGCTTCCTTTCCTCGCGCAGCACTGGCTCATTGTCATTGAAACTGAATTAATGGCCTTCCTGCAGAGCAAAATTGTGCAGAATGCAGCAGGCTATATTGATCTTCCTGACCCTTTGGGGTGTGGTACTGCTGGACTGCGCAGGATCTGTCCAGGCAGGGAAATCTGCTCTTCAACAGTCCTGTGGTCCTCTGCACCACACTCTTGCTGGTGTGGGCCTGGTTGTATGCATCTGCTGTCTGCATTCTCGGTTACCTCTGGAGACATGAGCCACGGCTGTACGCCTTGTCTTGGAGGAGCCATCCTTGGACATGGTTGCTCGCATGTATTAGGGTAGAAAGTTCTGAGTGGTGTAGAATTAAAGCATTGTAGCAACTTCCTCATGCCTAGCATTAACATGCAGGATCTTCTGGTTGGCATCACAGACAATCTTAACATGTAGTGTATGATTCCCCTTCCTGTTCATGAATGATAATGGCTATTCTGCTGGCAGCTTTAATGTAAATTGTTCCATCTCTAGCACCCTGGGAATCCAGCAATTTGGTAGAACTCCCTGGCTGCCTCCCTCTGCTGCCTGGATGTGAAGCTAAAGTGGATGAATTCTGCAGCTCTGCTGAAGAGCACGTCCGTGACCTGTCAAATGCTGCCAATGACCCAATGGCTGATACTGCACAGATCCCCCGTGGCAGCTTCAAAGGATCCAGTGCCAAAGAAATTCAGGCTGAGGTTCTTTGTGAAGAAGGTCGCACACATGTGCAATAGTAGCCTTGCACCCTTCAAACACAGAGCTCCTCCGAGTGGTCCTGCGACCTGTGCTGTCTATAGACACACTGTGGAAGGTAGAACTTGGTGAAGCTGGTGTCTTCTGTCATGCTGTTTTATTCTCCTCACCTTCACATGCTGCTGTTCCTCCTCCTTCTCCTCCTCCTCTATAAGGATGACATAGAGATATTTGCCTATAAAAAAAAGACTTGCATTTATATAACGCCTTTCATGACCTCAGGATGTACTAAAGTGTTTCACAGCCAATGAAGTACTTTTGAAGGGTCGTCACTGTTGTAATGTAGGAAACGTGGCAGCCAATTTGCACACAGCAAGCTCCCACAAGCAGCAATGTGATAAAGACCAGATAGTCTGTTTTTGTGATGTTGATTGAGGGATAAATATTGGCCAGGACACTGGGGATAACTCCCCTGCTCTTCTTCGAAATAGTGCCATGGGATCTTTTACATCCACCTGAGAGAGCAGATGGGGCCTTGGTTTAATGTCTCATCCTCTGACTGTGCAGCACTCCCTCAGCACTGCACTGGAGTGTCAGCCGAGATTTTTGTGCTCATAACCAATGTTCCCTGTAAGCTGTGCTTTGTTCTGTGTGGCCTGTTTCTTTTAGTGTGCGGTCCCTTTAAATTCCCGCATATTTCCAATGGAGAAGCCGGTGAGCGGCCTGCACGGGACCTTTCCATTGCTGCGCGGCTGCACAGCTGCACAGCTTAGAAAGAACATTGCTCACAACTTTCTAACTCAGAGGCGAGAGTGTTACCAACTGCGCCACGGCTGACACATTATGGGGAATGCCATACCTTCCCTAAAGTAGTATGCTTGGGGGTGAGAAAATGTAGGGATAGGATGGGACTGTAGCACTGTGGGAGGGGTCAAGAGCAAGTCTGTTCAAAAGTGTGGAAAAATGGGTTGAAAAATGCATCTGTGCAGCTAGAAATCAGCAAGCAAAGTTTTGTGATTCTTCTAACCTGTCAAACTCCTCACTTCGTCTTGAATCAGGTGACTGCGGAAGCAGCTACACCCGATTTATATGAGCCTAACTTTCCCACTAGTGGTGTAAATAGGCGATAGTGATCGGCAGCCTGTTTTACATCTCTCCTGATTTTTATTTCCATTCACATAGCAAAGCTGCCAATTCGTTATCAGCCATTTTACATTATTGCACAAAGTCAAAATTACCACCCCTATGACAGGAAACAATGGAAGTGAAGGTCCTAACAATGTCAAAGTATATGGATTTGCAACAATGCCCTGACTTATTTGGCCACGCTTAAGAGGATATTGGATCTCTTTCTGCATTGTGTGGAAGTTCTCGGGATTGTGGAGGTTTCACTGTCTGCCTCTGCCACCTGTCTACACACTGCCTGAACTACCCTCTTACGGAGCTTTCTGTCCTCAGTCACCAACAGTCTTAAAATTCTGTCCCTCACTTCTGCCAAAATCACATGAACAAATACATCCAAAAATTTGGGGGCCCTTCCAGCTGCTGATACCCCCAAACTGCAGCTCCCTGAGACATCTGGCACATCTGCTCAAAAAGTGATGTCCCCTTTACCTGGCTGCAGCCTTTTGGAGACTGCCACAGCACTCCATTTCCTTCCTTTCCAGCAGTGATAATAACAACAAGTTGCATTTTTATAGTAACTTGAACACAGAAAAACGTTCCAAGGCACGTCACTGAAGCATAATCAGACAAAATTGATGGCAAGCCAAGGAAGGAGATATTAGGAGGGTGACTAAAGGCTTTATCGGAGAGATAAGGGAAGTCAGGGATGGAGTGGTAGTTTGCAAGGACAGTGGGGTCAAGCGTGGGTTCAAGGAGGGGAGTCTAATGCTGGCTTTTGAATGGGAGAGGGAACTATTTAAAATGTCAGCTAGCATAGGGAGCAGGAAGGGAAGTTGGGTAGTCAGGTTTAGTGGGCATAGGGTCAAGAGAGCAGATGTTGGGTCTCATGGAAAAGATAATCTCAAACAGGGAACAAAGCGAGGATAGGAAAGAAGCTAGAGAAAGATATAGGTTCAGGACTAGGGCAGGGGGAGCTCGAGGGGAGGTTTTACTCGGTGGACAAGGGCAAGGTGAGATGAGGCAGTTAAATGTATAGTGCCAATCTTAGTGTTAGTGCTTGATGAGGTCCAGCTAGATCTGGCAATGGATGGCTAAACCAGTTGTGTGCTAGATATGCTCAAGTCTCTATCCCTTGCACATGAGGGAGCGAAGATGGGGGCCTTACCAGGAGGAATGACCAGGTAGGAGAGAGTAAAGGTCTTATTGGGGACAAAGGCATTAAAGGTGGAGGTGAGGGAGTGGTTGAATAGATCAACAGCTACAGAAGTGGTGAATGGGGTGGGTCAAAAGCTGGACAGTTAGGAGTTTGAAAGTGCAGTTGTAAGTTGGGGGTGAGTTTCTTCTGGGGCACACACAGAAGGAAGTGAGGTTGGAAAGGGGTAGGGGAATATGGGTGGTGAGGGATACAAGGAAGTGGTCAGAGATGGCCTTAGGGCAGGAGGGCAGTTAAATCAGGGAAGAGGTCAAGGTGAGTTGAGATGGTGATTGAAATCACCAAGGATAAGGAGTCGCTCAGTGCAGAGGCTGAGGGAGGAAAGGAGAGAGGATATCTTGATGAGAAACTTAGGGTGGAACTTGCATGGGCGGTAGGGAATGAGGGATTTAGAGAGGTGAAAGGGATGAAACAACGTGAGGTGTTCGGGGGAGAAGTTATCAGAGGAGTAGGGGAGAAACCAAGGTTTGATTTTGTGATATGGGCAGGATGGGGATGGGTATAGCTAGATTTGGAGACTTCAATAAGGGGCAAGGTGTCGCCATTCATGAGCCAAGTTTCCTTCAAAGCCATGATGCCAATGTAATCATCCACAATAAGATCATGGATGGCAAGTACCTCGTTTGTGAGTGAATGGACATTTTGGAGGGGAATGCAGAGAGGGGCGGTGATGGTTGATCTGCTGGCAGAGTCCAAGGGGGCAATGGTGGGTAGAGTGTGCAAGAAGGGAAGGAGGTTGGCAAGATTTGTCTCCAGCAGGTAAGCTGGGAGTGAAGGTCGGCGAGAGATGAAGATGAGACAGTTTGGGGTGCTGCTTGGAAGGAGGCAGCAATGGGTGCCTTGATGGACCTTTTAGAGAATGCCGAGAGAAGCACAGAGGGCTTATACAAGAGAGATTCAAGCTTAGGACAGAGGCAGTTGAGTAGGAAGGCAGAGAACTTATGATGGGCTGGGTAGGGAACGGAGGGGTCAAAGTACCTGAGAGGGGAAAAATTAAAAGTGGTATGACTGGGTGACAGGAAGGTGAATAGACAGGGGAAAGAGCCCAAGAGGGATCAAGAAGAAAAATAATGAGAGCTAGAAAGTAATGAATGGGCTCAGGACTAGAGCAGCAGCCAAAATGTGCACACATATGGATACAGAGAGAATTCAAGCTACATAAGCATGATGAAAAATTAGGAGAGACATTGTAAGCAGAGGGCAGTGAGAAGACAATATGAGAGACCCTAAAGCTGAAATCTGAGATCCTGTGGTGGGATGAAGCTGACTTGTAGATACAATGCAATATCCAGGTTTGGAGACCGTTGTGCATGGTGAGTGAGTACAGGAGCTGTTTGAGGGGCAGAGTTTCAATGGGCGCACTGTTAGAGGTTTTCTAGTGGAAACCCGAGAGCCGAGAAGTGGAAAGTCGATCATGAGCCAACAGAGGTTGACCCAGGGGTCCAGCAGAGCTTAGTAGTGGCCTCGGTGTTAATAATGCACACCAGCAGATCCATTATGCCTGCAGAGGAGCGAGGAGCAGTAGGAACAAGGAACAATTGGAGTGAAACCCAAAGACCGACAACAAAGAGCCAAAGGATGGTGAAAGGTAAATCCATGGCATTAAAGCAGATTAAAAAGCTAAAGGATGAGTGGCGTCAGTGACTATGGGAAGCAAGCAGAAAGCAGCAAATCAAAGGTCATTCAGCAACAATGGAACAGAATCCAGAGCAGAATGGGAACCATCAGGAACAGATCAGAGTTAGCTTAGCGTGGAGTCAAATATTCCCAGCGGATGAGTAGAAAACTGATGCAAGAGCAGACCAAGTCCAGCAGAAAATAGTCTCCCTTGAAAGTGGCAGCGACAGTGGAGGTCACTAAAGTTCAGAAGCAAACAGAGAAAACGACTTTAGCCCAGGAGAAAGTGGATTTCTGTACATGGGAACAAAAGTAGGCTATTAGATGTCAGCCTTGGCTCAGTGATAGCGCTCTCGCCTGAGTCAGAATGTTATGATTCAAGCACCACCTCCCGCCTACCCATCACACCCCCCACCCCCCACAAGCTCAGAGACTTGAACACATAATCTAGACTGGCACTTAACTGCAGTACTGAGGGAGTGTTGCACTGTCAGAGGTGCCATTATTAAGATGAGACATTAAACCGAGGCCCTGTCTGCCCTCTCAGGTGGATGTAAAAGATCCCACAGCACTATTCAAAGAAGAACATAGGAGTTCTCCAAATGTCCTGACCAACTTTCAGCCCTCAATCAACACCTAAACAGATGATCATCATGGAACCTTGCTGTGCACATATTGGCTGCCCCGTTTCCTAAATTACAACAAGTGACTACACTTGAAAAGTACTTAATTAGCTCTAAAGCGCTTTGGGATGTCCTGAGGTCATGAAAGGCACTATATAAATGCAAGTTCTTTCTTTCAGCCCCTCAAGCTTGTTCTGCCATTCAATTAGATCATGGCTGATCTGTACCTCAACTCCATTTACCCGCCTTTGCTCCATATCCCTTGATACCCTTACGCAACAAAACTTTATCAAAATCAGTCTTGAAAATTTCAATTTACCCAGAATCCACAGCCTTTGGGGGGTGGGGAGGGGGATGAGAGTTCCAAATTTCCACTAGTATTTGTGAAAAAGTGCTTCCTGATTTCACTCCTAAATTGCCTATCGCTACAGGAGCTACAGCAGCAGAGTAAAACTGAGATGTCAACAGTGCACTGGAAATGCTGTACAACTCAGCAGGTCACAGCAGAAGGTGGGGGATGGGCACTATAGGCTCATACAGGTTACCTTAAAACTAGAAGCGACTTGAGTAGCAGAGCAGAGTCATGGCAGCCAAGACATACAGTGCAGGCCATCGTGATTTGCTGTGGAGTAACAATCAATCATTTTGGTTTAAATATTGTTACATGCTACTCTTAAAAATACACACAAGCTCTATCACTTAAATTTTTAATTTTCAAGAGTTCACACTCAGATGCATTTTGTTAGACCATTTTTGAGTAATCAATGCTTAAGGGTGCACTTACATTACAAGTTGGTGTGAAGCGCTTTTTATCAACACTGAACAATTTCCATTTGTATAATGCCTTTTATGACCTCAGTTCATTCCAAAATGCTTCACAGCCAGTAAAGTATTATTGAATTGTAGTCACTGTTGTAATGTAGGGAAATGCACCAGCCAATTGGCACACAGCAAAGTCCTACAAACAGCAAAGCGATATATGACCAGATACACTGTTTTAATGAAAAGCAAAATACTGCAGATGCTGGAAATCTGAAATAAAAACAGAAAATCCTGGAAGCAGTTAACAGGTCAGGCAGCATCTGTGGGGGAGAAACTTGGTGGAGTGGTAAACAGCAAGGAGGGAAGCCTCAGGCTACAGGACGATATAGACGGGTTGGTTAGATGGGCAGAACAGTGGCAAATGGAATTTAACCCTGAAAAGTGTGAGGTGATGCATTTTGGGAGGACTAACAAGGCAAGGGAATACACAATGAATGGTAGGACCCTAGGAAGGACAGAGGAACAGAGGGACCTTGGTGTGCATGTACATAGATCCCTGAAGGCAGCAGGACAGGTGGATAAGGTGGTTAAGAAGGCATATGGGATACTTGCCTTCATTAGCCGAGGCATAGAATATAAGAGCAGGGAGGTTATGATGGAGCTGTACAAAACGCTAGTTAGGCCACAGCTGGAATACTGTGTGCAGTTCTGGTCGCCACACAATAGGAGGGATGTGATTGCATTGGAGAGAGTGCAGAGGAGATTCACCAGGATGTTACCTGGGCTGGAGCGCTTCAGCTATGAAGTGAGACTGGACAGGCTGGGGTTGTTTTCCTTAGAGCAAAGAAGGCTGAGGGGGGACCTGATTGAGGTGTACAAAATTATGAGGGGCATAGATAGGGTAGATAGAAAGGAACTTTTCCCCTTAGTAGAGGGGTCAATAACCAGGGGGCATAGTTTCAAGGTAAGGGGCAGGAGGTTTAGAGGGAATTTGAGGAAAAACTTTTTCACCCAGAGGGTGGTTGGAATCTGGAACTCACTGCCTGAAAGGGTGGTAGAGGCAGGAACCCTCACAACATTCAAGAAGTATTTAGATGAGCACTTGAAACGCCATAGCATACAAGGCTACGGACCGAGTGCTGGAAAATGGGTTTAGAATAGACAGGGCTTGATGGCCGGCGCGGACATGATGGGCCGAAGGGCCTCTTTCTGTGCTGTATAACTCTATGACTCTGTGACTCTAAACATAGAGTTAACATTTCAGATCAATGACCTTTCATCAGGTTCCAGCATTTTATGTTTTTACCTTTGTTTAGTGATGTTGGTTGATGGATAAACGTTGGCCAGGATACCAGCAGAAGTCCCCTACTCTACTTTTACTTCAACCTGTGAGGGGCTCAGTTTAATGTCTCATCTGAAAGACGATACCTCTGCCAGTGCAGTACTCCCTTAGTACTGCACTGAAGTGTTAGCCTACATTATGTGCTCAAGGCCTGCAGTGAGGATTGAACCCGCAACCTTATGACTCAGAGGCAAAAGCTACCACGGAGCTAAAGCTGACACAGAGACTTGTGTACTGTATGTATACTTAGATGTTTGAAAGGCTGATTCCCCTGGCTGGAGAGTCTAGAACTAGGGGTCGTAGTCTCAGGATAAGGGGTCGGCCATTTAGGACTGAGATGAGGAGGAATTTATTCACTCAGAGGGTTGAGAATCTTTGGAAATCTCTACCCCAAAGTATAATCAAGACTGAGATTGATAGATTTTTGGGCACTAAGGGAATCAAGGGATATGGCGATAGTGCGGGAAAGTGGAGTAGATGTAGAAGATCAGCCATGATCTTATTGAATGGCGGAGCAGGCTTGAGGGGCCATATGGCCTAATCCTGCTCCTATTTCTTATGTTCCTATGTCTAGAGTTAGGGCCCAATCTGACTCCAGAGCAAAGTGAGATGACATTCTCTCCTCCAGATTTAGGTTGTATTTACACTCTAACTGTAGTGACGTTACAAAGCGAAACCACTTTGTACCAAGAATGCAGTTATGTAAATATACTCTAAGAGTTAAGCCTTAAAACATTTGGCCTTGTTCTTCAGAATTCAGCTAACTAGATGCCCTGTTGGGAATGGCTTTGCAGCTTTGTCATCACGTAAATCTTATCTGGCCCCTAATTATTCCACCAACAATGAAAGCACTATTTGTCCAGACTGGCTCACCGGTGCCTGGCTGCTGGCTGCGATCCTGGTGACACCTTTTCCAACCTCCGGACGCAGCCAAACTGAACCAGAGTGTCTATTGACACCACTGTGACAACTAATGGGCCAGAAATTCGGCTCTCCGGCTTCCCGCGGGTGCAAGGATCGCGCGCGTACTTACCTACCGCGCCTGCCGTTGTGCTTCGGGCCCGCGTGGACTTCGGCTCCTGGGCCTCCTGCAGCTGCCGGCACGCAGTGCTTGCGTATCCCAGGGGCGCAGTTAATTCGAAGCGTCCCCTGGGATCACGTGGGCCATGGAGGGCCAATCGGAGCAGGGAATCTCCATTCATAGATTTTGACAGGAAGACCTGTCAAATCTATGAATAAAGATCGGCCCCAAAACCTCACTTAAACTTCAAATAAATTTTTAAAAAACATCACATTTTAAAAATAACTATAAATTACATAAATTAACTACTTTAAACAAAAATGTAAATTTTTGAAAAAATTAATTACACTTTTTAACGGTGCTAAAAATAAACTTACCTTTCTTTAAAGTATGTAAAAAAGATAAACCTGTTGAAAAAATGTTTAAATTCTACTTAATTCACCACTTACCTTGTTAAAAGCAGGCCTTGCGCCTCCTTTTTTCCTGCGCAGCTTCTCCGTACTTACCCTCACGGAGAAACCTGAAAAAAAAAACTAAGTTCGCTGTGTGCGCGCTGCCTCTCCGGCGCACGCGGTTGACCCTCGAACCCTTTCTTTCACGAGACCGGAAGTTCCGGTTTCCCGTGCATGCACAGTGCATGCGCGAAACTGGCACTTCCGGTGGCCCTACGGGTGAGTACACAGCGCGTACTCACCCGTGGAGACCCGAATTTCTGCCCCAATGAGTTGCACTGTGTCAGCCAATGAGTTGGAGGCGGGGCAGCACTCACCGGTCGTCTATTTTACAGCAAAGTCTATTTATTCAGCACAGAGTCTATTTAAATAGTGCATTACAGCATACAGTCCACAGAGTCTATTTAAAAAGAGTCTCTACGAACTACAGCAAACAGAAATCATGACCGAAGCAAGGAGATTTTGTCTCCCGGTAAAAGCAGGGTGATTGCTCCAGCAAACTGCAGTGAGTGGAAGATAGTTACATAGTACAAACTGATTATTGCTTTAGCAAAATGCAAAATGAGTGGAGAATGGTTACATACAAATTATGTGTGTAAAATCAATCCCAGTCATTTACAGCAGTGCGGGCTCCAGGCGTGATTGACGGGGGAATTATCCAATCATCTCCATTCTGGTGTCACCGAGTGCAGCCAAACTTCGCAGCTGCAGCTCCCGCCTACATTAGCGAAGTTGCGCCGCCAATTGGCTGCGTCAAAGGAGTGCCCGTGTTTCATTGGTCAACTGGTCTGTCAGTCTGGCTGTGACCGTCACTGCCCCTCCCCATTGGCTGTTGGAGGATGAGGTTGGGTTGGCCGCGATGAGCCGAGCGTTGCTGTGGCGATAATCAGCTTGTTGCTCGATTTTAAATTTATTGACATTACAGATTTTTTTTATCATCGCTTTAATCCCTTTGTTCCGATTTATCAGAGAAAGAGTGGAAGAACTGCAATGTCTTCAAAGGAAGACAGGGCTATGGAGATTCTGAAGGGCTTTAAGCTGTATCCTTTACCGTGCGAATATTTCATCCCATTTGCCCGCTCTGCCAGCTCCGTGTTCCCAGGGTAAGTGCGGCCCTGCAGTCAAGGCCTGGGCCTGCAATATATGTTCGGGTAAAAGCATCTAAACTCGCACAGCAACCGATCGAGTGGCATCGGGGATAAAACGCGGAATTTACAGCGGCCGAGGGCGCTGAAGGTGACTCTGCAGGACAGGGCCGAGGAGTAATTCCCAAATCCCACCCTGTGCTGCAAGGACAGGGATTTAGTGCAGTGGCAGCGTCAGTATAGGAAGCCAGCAGGGCTGTTCGTTATATTGCTCTGTTTGGGCAAATAATCATTCTTTGGGGAAAATATCTAATGCTTAACTAAAGTAATATGAGTAGATTTTTGACAAACATCTGAATCGTAGCGCAATTCAAAATTATTAATTTGTACTTTTCCCATCGTCATTATAATGTGTCAGACATAAGGGCAGAAATCTATATCATTCGACATATGTTTTTTAAGTTGCTATTTCAGAGCTGTCAAGATCGACCCTTGTGTTACGAGTGACATTTATGATTAGAAATGATGCAGATTGCAGACTAATGTATATTACATCAAAATATGTTGCATTTTTAAACTTATGATTGCCACTCCTGATTAATGACAAATGGTCAAGTTTACTGTCTTAATTCAAGGAACAAGATATTGGCATAAGTAGTTTGGTTCTGATAGTTTTCTGATGTAATTATCAAAAGGTTTTATATGATTTAACAATACTGTGGAATTAATATTCTCCAGTTTGGTACACTATTTTAACTTTGCTCTAATCAGGTTAGAATTGTGTTCTAATATGGTTAAATCTCTTGAAAGATAAAAGACTTTCACATGTTTGAAACTTATGTCTAAAGACATGTTGTATTGGCCCGGATTTTTTGGTCAGCGGCGAACGAATGGTGCTAGCCGTTCATTACACTTGCCCACAGACTTTCTATGGGCTTTTGCACTGGCGCTTGCTATGATTAGAAAGCCATTTTGGCACGGCACCCTCTACAGGGGATTTGGGACCTGTGTCAACAGGGCAAGCAACTATGTATCTCCTTAAATTCAGATTGAAGAGCAGTCTGAACCAGGAAGTGTCAGTTAGAATAGTTAAGTCAATGCTAACTCATGTACAGAAAGCCAAATAAAGAGAGGGAAAGAAAGATGGGATTAAGAGAGAGGGATAAAAGAGACAGAAAGAAAAAGTAAAAAAAAATTATTTAATTTTATTTAAATCTCCATCAATAATTAATATCTGAAGGAATGAGACTTCACATTTGTAAAAGTTAATTTTCAGTGCCACAGAGGTTGTTTGGCAGTAATTAAGACTTATCACGCCATTAAAAATTTACTTACACTGGAATGGACAAGCCCTAACTTTTTCTGGTGCGTTTAGTGGATATCTATCACGTGAGTACCACAACTTCACGTCCTTCCATGTATTTCAATGTCGAGTCTCTCAGCGAGATATTGTTATAGCGAAGTTTCTGGAGTAACAGGGTAACTTGGACAGCAACTTCCTGATTTTCGTGTTTAACCGCGCACGTACGGTCGGTGGAAGTTGCTGTCCGATTTACACTTTTATTAAAGGTGAGAGCTGATAGCCTATTTGTACCGCAAAATATGGGCCAATGTGAATTGCCTTTCAGAGGATGTTCTGATTAATTGATACATTCACAGAGTTATCATTCTTGCAAGGGTCTTGAATGTGATGCATAGCTTTACATTTGCTGCAACAAAAATCGCATGGGTATATGACTTAAAGAAAATACAAATGATACAACTGGAACTAGCAACAGTTGTTAGGCTATACTAGGTAATCAAAGATACCTCTGCTAAATATTCCCAAAGGCACAATACTGGAAGGTAATGGGTATCTGGGAAACTGTATTCCACTAAGAGGAGAGGAGGAGGAGATAGAGAAAATTGGTGGAAAAAGGAAAGCTGAAAAACGCAAAATGTAAATATAAAAAATACAAAATACGCAAATCAGTTCACTGGTGTGTCTAATAAGTGGCAATCCCTCTGTAAACAATTTTATATCATATGAACTATACCATAATTGGGGACTGTTGTTTTCCATTCACTGCCTTCATACAGCACATTGCCAGTTCTCACCAATACTTTCTGATTTTTTTAATTGCTGAATAAAAGTTATAGTGGTAGAGTGCCTTCCCCATTCTTAAAATTACAACATGAAAAATAAATACTGTAAATTATACTTTGTTTCCAAGATGTAAAGCAGCTCCACTAAACATATCTTTGCAAACTTGTAGTCATTCCAATCTACCTAGCAAATTTATAAATAGTATTGGACGTACAGAAGTGCAGAATAATTTTAATAATCCTCTATTACAGTAGAAACATTAGATATAAGCCAATTTTAATGACATGAGAAATATTATTTTAAATTTTGAACTTTTAAATATAAGTCAATGGGCCGTATTTTCCGATCAGAGGCTTCCCGCTTGCTGGGCCTCTCGAACTCCACGTGTGCAGGGCCTACGTATCCCAGGGGCACATGCGGTTCGCAAGCGTCCCTGGGATCACGTGGGCCATGGGGAGCCAATCAAAGAAGGGAATCGCCCTTCATACACTTGACAGATAGATCTGTCAAATATATGAATGGAGATCACCCCAAAAACACTTCAAAGCATTAAATAAAAAAATTTAAAAATCACATTTTTAACATTAGTTGAAATTACAATAAATAAAATATTTTAAACAAAAATTTAATTTTTTGAAAAAAAGAATTCGTTTTTTACAGGGCTAAAAATAAACTTAGCTTTTGTTTAAAGTAATTTTAAATGATAAATGACTGAAAAAAATTTTGTTTTTTACTTTTTCAACTCTTATCCTGGTAAAAGCAGGCCTTACACCTGCTTTTACCAGGCGTAAGAATTCTAAAGGTTTTCTGCGGAACTATCCACCCGCAGAGGTCCTTCTCTAGGGCAGGCGTCCGATCTGTCAAAAGCATTCTTGACAGATCGGAAATGCCGATTTTCAGCGCATGCCTGAAACTGGCATTTCCGATGTCCCTACGGGTGGGTACACAGCGCGTACCCACCCGTAGGGATCGGAATATCCGGGCCATTATAGCTCATGTACAGTATCCAGTTGAAGCCTAGTAAATCTTTTAAGCAGATAAATATGACTTTTTAATTGGAGCAGAGAGGTGTCTAAGATTGGGTGACCGCTTTGCGGAACACCTCCTTTCAGTCCGTAAGGGTGACCCCGAGCTTCCGGTCGCCTGTCACTTTAATTCTCCGCTCCACTCCCACTCAGATCTCACCGTCCTAGGCCTCTTACACTGTTCCAATGAAGCTCAACATAAGCTCGAGGAACAGCACCTCATCTTTCAGACCATAACCTCTGCCCGTATCCTTTTTTTTTCATTTATTTTATTTTATTTTTTTCTCTCTCCCACATGGCAGCTGTCTTTCATTCTGCCAGTGCTATTTACACTTCATATAGAGCCATCTTTGGTTTCTTAACTTGTCCCATTACCATCTCCTTTTGCCTTGCACCATCTCTTAATCTCTCTTAATGTCTCTTAATCTCTCCTGCCTTCCATCCTATCACAGACCTTCCCTTTTGTTCTTTCCTCCCCTCCCCCCTTTCCCTGCCCCAACACTTGCTTAAAATCTGTTACATCTCCAGCTTTTTCCAGTTCTGACGAAGGGTCATCGACCTGAAACGTTAACTCTGTTTCTCTCTCCACAGATGCTGCCTGACCTGCTGAGTATTTCCAGCATTTTCTGTTTTTATTTCAGATTTCCAGCATCCGCAGTATTTTGCTTTTGTATATCTGGGAGAGTGCTGTGGGAAAGTGGTAGTAGGGAAATGTATAGGAGAGTTGGGCTGCAAGTCCTGTAATTTATATCGCTAGGTGCTCAGCAGCACACGGCGAGTCCTACCCTTGATGAAGTATTTTGTTACATAGTGCTTGTGTTTTTTATTCTTACTCATGGTTTAAAAATGTAAGAAAAAGCTAATTATGGTGAGACTCTATGGTGAAACGAGACTATAAAAATAACAATAAAAAGAGTAATTAGAAATTAAAATTTAAATTACAGATAGGATGAAAAGTGTAAATTAGGAAAAAGAAATCATAAGGATAATACAATTTGTTTGGGGGGTTATGATGATCTGAAATTTTTTAAGATAAACATTGTGGTGTAAATTTTCAGTGTTTTCTTATTATTGAAAATAGTCGGGTGTCATTTCTAGTATTTGAAGTAGTAGGCAATGCATCAGGGTACATGGGGGAAAAAATAAGAGATTTGTAGTGAAATGGTGTTCAATATTGGAGCACTTGAATATTTATAAGGCAACCAAACCAAATGGAATGCTTCCAAGAATTCTTAAAGGGGAAGGAAAGTCTAACGGGAACTACTCTTCCAATTTTATAGAAGAACATACTGATTCGGGCAAATTTTGTGTGACTTTTTAAAATAAATCTCCCTCCCTCCTAGACAGCTCTAGGGACATCATCAACAGGGAGCATCCGAGAGCAGCTCCATAGAAAACATGGGGGGCTATAACTTTAGATTGGCCTTAAAGCTGCTTCCGTGAGACCACAGCAAACCATGCTGGGAAAGTTGCATTTCCAGATGTTAATGGTTTCCTAGGGTCCTGTGGCTCTGGAGTGACTGTTGGGTCATTTGACTTTGTAGCCCTGTTGTTTCTAATAGATACCTTGTGAGATGCACGGGGGATGCTAGCCATTGGTGATATCGTTGCATTAGCCAGCAGGGAGAGAGATCTGACTCTAGGACCTGAGCACGTAATCTAGGTTGATACTTCAGTGCATTACTGAGGGAATGCCATTCTTAGAGATATTAAACCAAAGTTGCATCTGCCTATTCAGATGGTTCAAGTGAAATTAAAGATTCCTCTGTCACTATTCATAACAAATCAGGAAGTTCTCCCAGTGCCTAGACCAACGTTCCACTCTCAACCACTGCCACCAAAAAAAACCAGATTAACTGGTTAGTCATTTCCTTGCTGTTTGTGGGACATTGCTGTTGCCGAATGGCTGCTACCTACATAACAGTTACTGTGTGAAGTGCTTTGTAAGTAGGGCCTCTGGTTTGAGGTGGCTTGAAGATGACATGTCTGTCATTGGAATTTCAGAACCAGGTCAGTTATTTGCAGTACACTCAGTTATCTGATATTTAAACCAGTTAGTTCTGCAGTGCTCCAGAATGCTGTTGAAGATTGACCAGGCAGCATGGCTCACTAATGGAACCAGATAACCCTGCAAACCAAATCCCTAACTGGTAGGATGAAACTGGCTGGACAAACAAGAGGAAGTACTGGTAAGCTGTACAGTTTTTGCTGTTTAAACACCAACAGTATATCTGTACACACTTGGGAGCGGGAGGGCAGTCACAAAGCCTTGGCTTTGTCAACCCACACCTCAATTCTCTGGTCTTGGGTAAGTGGGTTGCTTCTCTATGGGAAGAGGGTGCGTACTTGGTGGTACATGTGTAGATTGCTCATGAGTTTGATTTGGAGACTTTCGGGAGGTAATTTGATAAGCCTCACAAGAAACTTGTGACTGGAATGGAAGGTCTTAAGATTCAGGTGGAAACAATACGTTGTCTATAAATTATATAAATAATGGAATCAAAGGGTGGTAATCATTGTAGTAGTTTTATTTGATCAACTGTACCAGGATAATACCCCAGGAATCACTTCTAAAATTTCTGCTGTTCACAATTGTTTGTAAATGATTATGTGGGAAAGTAGAATGTTTAAAGGAAATGGATGAAATTCAAAGCTATCTACGAAGATTTGGGCACAAGGTAAATTCATCAAAAATGGAATAGAGCCTGCATAGATGGTTTAGGGGATAAGTGCATGGCACTGAAAATAATGTTCCAAGTTTGATCCTTTGTTTTGGCTGTGTTTGTCAATCTTTGGTGGGGCACTGTAATTCGTTTTGGTATTTATAGACCGTGGAGGGTAAAATTGGTCAGCGTTCCTCCAGGTAGCTCTCCAATGACCCCAGCTAGAAAGTGTGCATGTGTGGAAGACATGGTCAGGCGTAGCAGTGATTGCACTCGTCCCCTCCCAAAATTGATAACTCGATTTCTAGGTTCATGCAAAGACTAGCCACTTCATGACATACTGCTCCTGTGAAATTAGCTCAACAGAACAGTCACCTTTAGCAGAGGGATAATAAAGAAATTAGGGAGAGGGAGGCCAGATCAGCTTTGGAATGGGGCCAGGATGCTGAAACAAGTTATCTAGAGTCCCTTTAGCACTCCAGTGCAGTACTGAGGGAGTGCTGCACTGTCAGAGGTGCCGTCTTTCGGATGAGACGTTAAACCGAGGCCCATCTACTCTCTCAGGTAGACATAAAAGATCCCATGGCACTATATCGAAGAAGAGCAGGGGAGTTTTCCCTGGTGTCCAGGCCAATATTAATCCCTCAGTCAAGATTATCTGGTCATTATCACATTGCTGTTTGTGGGAGCTTGTGTGCAAATTGGCTGCTGCATTTCTTACATTACAACAGTGACTACACTTCAGAAGTACTTCATTGGCTGTAAAGCGCTTTGGGACGTTCTGGGGTCGTAAAAGGCAGTATATAAAGTCAAGTCTCTTTTTTTTAAACACTTAATAAAAATGATTGAGATTTTTTAATTGTTACTTAACACAAAAACATGATAATGATGAATAAAAATGAGCTGAAAATTATTACCTTTAGTAAAGTAATAGCTTAGAAGATGAATTGAGATCCATCTTACAGAGATGACATCAAAGTAGGACAGTTCTCTGCTGTTTACTGTGGGATTGAACAGGATTTCAATCCTAGAAAAAGAAAGAACAAACTTGCATTTATATAGCACATTTCACATCCACAAGATGCTCCAAAGCACTTCACAACCAATTAATTACTTTTAAACTATAGTCACTGTTATGTAGACAAATGTGGTACCTAATTTGGGATAAATATTGGCTTGAATAATGAGGAAAACTCCCCTGCTCTTAGAATAGTGTTGTGGATCCTTTACACTCACCTGAACAGGCAGACAGGACCTCGGTTTAACATCTCATCTCAAAGACAGCAGCTCCGATAGTACTGCACTGAAGTGTTGGCCTAGGTTGTATATGGGGGCTGAATCTACGGCCTTCTGACTCTCATGAGAGTGCTAGCACTGAACCAAACTGACATAAGCATTGGTAGAAGTTGGCATACAGCAGGGTTGTACAACCTGCAGCTCATGGGTTTGGGCTCTGGCAATTCAGCCTTCGAAGCCTAGATAACTCTTACCTATTTGCGCTTAAATCTTATTTTGCAACCCATGAAGACTAAAGCTTGGACTCCCCTGTGCACTATCATTCTATTGTCTCTTTTATGCAGATGTATTTCAGAAGAAATTTCAGCTTTTGCCATTAAAGCCTTTGTGTAAAAGGGAGGAATTTAGTTATTCCACTGAAAACAAGCTACAGGAAACTCTTTATTAACCGGCACCGACGGGACCGGCGTGGTGCCGGTTGATCGAAAGTTCCGGATAACGGAGAGTTACATCTACCGAGGCTATTTTTAAGTAGTGGCACTTTTGAAAACTACCCCTACTGACTAAATCGGCGTTCGCGGACTCGGACTCGGACTCGGGATCGGCAACATTGCCGGTTATTTGAGAGGAGTTTTCGGAGTACTCGGCGTTCGCGGAGACTCGACTGCGACTCGGCAACATTGCCGATTATTTGAGAGGAGTTTTCGGAGGATGATTTTTGCCGGTTAAGCGAGAATTCCGGATATTTGGGTGCCGGATAAACAAGAGTTTCCTGTATATTGTCAGGTAGAAAGTCTCATATTGGGAGGCTTCTTACTGTTTCTGTAGGCACACTCTTCTGTAATACTGGCACAAGAAAGTCAATTATGAAACCGTGAATGGAGTCTGTACTTCCTGTGTGAAGCCAAATGTGAACAGGGTTTGGAATTGTTTGGCTGTTCTATTGTCCTACATGATTTAACTTCTAATACAGCAGTGAAAAAAGGTGTCTGTAGTCCTTGAGTATTGATGTGCCTATAGACTGTAACTTTTCAAACTTCTAAATTTAGACTAATCACAGACCATTCTGAATCGAGTAAAGGACAGCAAAACTTCAAATTTAACACTTGTTTCTCCCGGACTGTTAGTTAATGGTGTTCCCCCCGCCCCACCACCCCCTCCACACCAATTTAAACAGCAGAACTTTGGGTGGCTGGAGGGAAATGAGAGAAGAGTTCGGTTATTCGGTTTCCTGGAGCAGGATGTTGCTGTTGGCATAGCTATAAAAGTGTCCATGAGGTTTCAGTGTGGTTTATATTAGGAAAGCATGTGTTGCAATCTGAATTAAAGCTATAATATCTCTGAGAAGAGCTTCCAGTCGGTTACACCAAATCTAAAACTGAACAGCTATTTTCTGGTCTAGAGAGTTTTACTTAAAAAAAAATGCAACTCTCTGATTATCTTCTGGTAGTGGTGTCTAAATCTGACATTGGCAAGAATTTGAACATTTCCCAAAATTGAGCCGATGATAGTCTGTTACCAGTCTTGAACAAAACTACATATTGTATATTGGTGCTACTGCAGGTTCTGTTGCATTAATAATTTATTTTCTCTTTATCCCCTCCTCGGCCCCTCGCTCCTGTCGTCATGCCTCCTTTCATTTCTCCCCACTTGAGTACTCTGTCCCTCCAAATCCCTACCCCAACTCTTCAGCACTCCTTGACCTTCCTACTCTCCTGCCGCCGTCCTAGACTTGACTGCCTCTTAGATAAGCCTGCAGCTTTCCTCTGTGCCACTCTTGGCATCCTGCAAAAGGCCCATCGAGGCACTCGTTGCTGCCTCCTTACGAGCAGCAACCCCAACTGCCACATCCTACTCTCTCCCCGATCTTCCCGCTCAGCGTGCTCGCTGGGGGATAATCTTGCCAATCTCCTTCCCGTCTCACTCACCCCTCCCAGTGGTGACCTTGTGGGCTCTGCCAGCGTATCAGCTAGCACCACCGCTCTCCGCATTTCCCTCCAGAATGTCCGTTCACTTGCCATCCATGAGCCTATTGTGGATCAACATCATGGCCTGGACGGAAACTTGGCTGACTGGTGACGACACCTTCGCCCTTAATGAAGCCTTCCCGCCTGACTATACCTTCCACTACTTGCCATGTCCAGACCACCGTGGTGACGGTGTGGCCCTTTTCACCAAATCACACCTTGGTCTATCCCCCTATTCCCTTGACACCTTCTCCTTTTGAGCATCTCGCCTTGTTCCACCGCTCTCATCTCTCCTTTAAAATCCTCATTCTCTACTGCCCACCCAACCACTTCACCAAGTTTCTCACCAAGATATCTTCACTGCTTTCTTCCCTCAGCCTCTGCACCTAGCGACTTCTCATCCTCGGTGATTTCAACCTTCATCTCAATTCATCATGCCTTCTCTCCTCTTGAGTTCACTGCCCTCCTATCCTCTCTTAATCTTTCTCTCCATATAAATTCCCTTACCCATATTCACGGTCACCCCCTTGACCTTGCCATCTCACACGGCCTCGCTACACCCATCATGTCATTAACAGTTAAGGCCATCTCTGATCACTTTCTAGTATCCCTTGCCACTCATATCCCCCTTCCGCCTCCCAACCCTACTTCTGTGTCCTCTCCTGGAAAAACTCTTCCCCCAAGTCACTTACAATGGCACTTTTAAATTCCTAGCTGCCTAGCCTTTGGCCCTCCATTCACCATGACATTTCTGCAGCTACCTATCTGCTCAATCACACCCGCACCTCCACCTTTGATTCCCTTGTCCCCATTAAAACTATTACTCTCTCTCACCCTGGTTGTTTCTCCTGGTACGGTCCTCGTCTCCGCTCCCTTGTCCAAGGGACATAGACTTGAATGATTGTGATGGACAACTGGTTTAGCCATTCTTAGCCAGATCTGGCTGGAGCACATAAAGCACTATCAGGTCTTACCCTCCTCTGACAAAACTGCTCACTATTCCAGGATCATCCTGGCATGCAAAGATAACCCCCGGCTTCTCTTCACTACAAACTGTCTTCTTAAATCCCTCTCCCCGTCTTCTCCATCCTCCCCTCCAACAACAAGTGCGAGGAGCTCATGGGCTTCTTTGTCATTAAGATTGTAACCATCCGTTCAGTTGCCTTTGTCGCTTCCCTCCCTAGTCCAGCAAGCCAAACTACCCCTAAGGTTCTCCCCTGCCCTAGCCCTGAACTTGCATCTTTCTCTAGTTTCTCTCCTATCTCCCCTCATGCCCTCTCCGAGCTCACCTTGTCTATGAGACCCACCTCCTGCTCCCGTGACCCGATTCCCACCAAACTGCTGACCACCCAACTTCCCTTCCTGGCCCATGTTAGCTGATATTGTTAACAGTTCCCTCTGCTTGGGTACTGTCTCCCTCCCTTTCAAATCTGCCGTCACCACCCCTCTCCTCAAAAAGCCCACCCTTGACCCCTATGTCCTTGCAAACTACCGCCCCGTATCCAACCACCTTTTTCTCTCAAGTCCTTGCACATGTTGCCACCTCCCAAATCCATACCCATCTTTCCCGGAACTCCATGTTTGAACCCCTCTGATCAGGTTTGTGCCCCTGCCACAGCACTGAAACGGCCCTTATCAAGTCACAAATGACATTCTGTGTGACTGTGACCGTGGTAAATTATCCCTCCTCATCCTTCTCGACCTGTCTGCAGCCTTTGATACAATTAACCACACCATCCTTCTCCAATGCCTCTCCTGTCGTCCAGCTGGGTGGGATTGCCTTCACCTGGTTCCGTTCTTATCTATCCAGTCATAGCCAGAGAATCACCTGCAATGGCTTCTCTCCCCGCTCCCGCTCCCGCACCGTTGCCTCTGGAGTCCCCAAAGGATCTATCCTTGGCCTCTTCCTATTTCTCATCTACATGCTGCCCCTTGGCGACATCATCCGAATACACAACATCAGGTTCCACATGTACGCCGACGACACCCAGCTCTCGACGTATGAAGAGAGATTGGGTCGATTAGGCTTATATTCGCTAGAGTTTCGAAGAATGAGAGGGGATCTCATTGAAACTTATAAAATTCTAACAGGACTAGACAGACTAGATGCAGGAAGGATGTTCCCGATGGCGGGGGAGTCCAGAACCAGAGGTAACAGTCTAAGGATAAGGGGTAAGCCATTTAGGACTGAGATGAGGAGGAATTTCTTCGCCCAGAGAGTGGTGAACCTGTGGAATTCTCTACCACAGAAGGCAGTTGAGGCCAATTCATTAAATATATTCAAGAAGGAGATAGATATATTTCTTAAGGCTAAAGGGATCAAGGGATATGGGGAGAAAGCAGGGACAGGGTACTGAATTTGGATGATCAGCCATGATCTCATTAAATGGCGGAGCAGGCTCGAGGGGCCAAATGGCCTACTCCTGCTCCTATCTTCTATGCTTCTATGCTTCTACCTCTCCACCACCTCTCTCAACCTCTCCACTGTTTCTGATTTGTCATGTTGCTTGTCCAACATCCAGTACTTGATGAGCAGAAATATCATTCAACTAAATATTAGGAATACCGAAGCAATTGTCTTCGGTCCCCGCCATAACTCCGTTCCCTAGTTACTGACTCCATCCCTCTCCCTGACCACTGTCTGAGGCTGAACCAGACCGTTCACAACTTTGGCATCCTATTTGATGAGCTTCCAACCACATTGATCCTGATATGAGCTTCCGACCACACATCCGCTCCATCACCAAGGCCACTTACTGCTACCTCTGTAAAACTGCCTGTCTCCACCCCTGCCTCAGCTCATCTGCTGCTAAAATCCTCATCCATGCCTTTGTTACCTCTAATCTTGACTATTCCAGTACTCTCCTGGCTGGTCCCCATCTTCCACCCTCCATAGACTTGATCTCATCCAAAACTCTGCTGCCCGTATCCTAACTCGCACCAAGTCCTGTTCATCCATCACCCCTGTGCTCGCTGATCTACATTGGCTCGTGGTCTGGCAATGCCTCAATTTTAAAATTCTCATCCTTATTTTCAGATCCCTCAATTGCCTTTCTCCTCCCTATCTCTGAAATCTCCTACAACCCTCCGAGATCTCTGCGCTCCTCCAATTCTGGCCTTTTGCTCATCCCCGATTTTCATCACTCAGCCACTGGCAGCTGTGCCTTTAGCTGCCTCGGCCCTAAGCTCTGGAATTCCCTCCCTAAACCTCGCTGCCTCTCTACCTCTCTCTCCTCCTTTTAAGATGCTCTTTAAAACCTATCTCTTTGACCAAGCTTTTAGTCACCTGTGCAACTATTTCCTTATGTGGACAAATTTTGTTTGATAACACTCCTGTGAAGAGCCTCGGGACATTTTACTATGTTAAAGACGGTATATAAATGCAAGTTGTTTTTATTGTTGTCAAGCAACTTTAGGTGTACTGTTAAATAACTCCACATTGGTAGTTACATTTCCTACCAGCGCTGCTGCAATAGCAACCATAAATAAAAGGCTCATTGCTTCTGACTGTGGATGTATTTCTACTTAAAGTTTTGTTGCCGAGGTTGGAAAAATGCAGTCAAGAAGTGATTAAGCAGCTAATTGCACTTCCTTCGCAAATCTCTATTTGAACTTCAGATTTACATGCAGCTTTTTAGCGTGAATATGGCTATTGATACAAAATGGGCTACATATGCTTCATTGGTTGGTTTGAAATTCTAACACTGGAAGATGCTGACAGTGGCTTGCAATATGTGCACATGACACTCCAGTAATGGACTCCAGGTTTCTTCGTTGGATTTATATGATAGGCATGAAAGAAATGTAAAAGTAAACATTTTGTAGATGTTTAGCCAAGTTTCAGGTTAGAAAATTGTGATCTTAATGTAGAAAAGAAAGAACTTGCAATTATATACTGCCTTTATGGGACATCCCCAAATGCCTTACAGCCAATCACTTATTTTTAGAATGTAGTCACTGTTATGCAGGCAAACAGCCATTCTTTGTGCACAGCAAGTTTCCACAAACATCAAATGAAATTAAATGAATGACCACTTGATCCATTCTTGGTGGTTTTCGTTAAGAAAGGAATGTTGGCCAGGAGACCAGAAGAACCCTCTGCTCTTCAAATATTGCCCTGGATCTTTTACATCCACTTTAATGCTCAGACAGGGCCTTGGTTTAACATCCCATCTGAAAGAAAGCATTTATGGCAGTGCAGCACTCCCTTGGTACTTCATTGAAATATCAGCTTAGATTGTGCTCAGGTCCTGAAGTGAAGTTTCTGACTCGGATGAGAATGCTTCCAATTGAGCCAATATATATTAAATACACATACACACACCCATTCATATCTGTGATATTGCTCATGGGAAGTCTCCTGTCTAGACGAGGCTTTTCTCAAGTATCCCCTGAAGTGGTCTAAATAGGTTCTGGGAGCACTGGGGAGAGGTACCAGGATCAGCAGTGTGAATGAAGGGTCCCAGTGTTCGATAGCACTGGGAAGTTTGCCAGGGTGTGGAGCATTGAGGGAGTCCTAGAATATTTCAGAACTGGAGCAGGGGTCCTGGCATCTGGTAGCACTTAAGGGGGGGGGCATGGTCTAATATTGCTAATGATGCGGAGATGCCGGTGTTGGACTGGGGTGGACAAAAGTGAGAAGTCGCACAACACCAGGTTATAGTCCAACAGTTTTATTTGAAATCACAAGCTTTCGGAGCTGTTGCTCCTTCGTCAGGTGAAGTGACTTCACCTGACGAAGGAGCAGCAGCTCCGAAAGCTTGTGATTTCAAATAAAACTGTTGGACTATAACCTGGTGTTGTGCGACTTCTCACTTTCATATTGCTAAGGAAGACCAGGGTCTGAGAATGCCAGAGAGGGGTATCCCAGGGGTTGGGAGAACTGGATTGGAGTCCTGGAATCCACGGGTACTGAAGGTTTCCGAGATATCACATCAGTGAAGATGGACGTCCAAGTTATGGTAGCACTGTGTGGGATAAAGATTCCAAGTCTGTGAGCACTTAGACGAGCTATGGGCCAGCACTGTGGTGCTGATGGGGTCTGGCACCACTGGGGTGATGGGGGAATGTGCGGTCTGAGCGCATTAGGCAAAGGGCTCTTGAGGTCTGGGAGGACTGAAAGGGAGGTCCCAGGGTCTCTGATTACTGGGAGGGGCAAATATAGTATAAAGCATTTTGTGTGTGAAAGCCCAACTCTGCTCAAAAGGCGTTTGAGAAGCCAGGAATAGGTTGGGGGTGGGCTGGGAACACCTCAGAATCAAGACCACATCAGCAGGTGGGCCGCCTGCAAAGACTCAAGTGGGCAGTACAGTAGAATAGCAGCAGCGCAGGAGTCAGGTGGGTGAGCACAGGCTTACTTTTAAAATCATAGTGGACTTTCCCTGTGTTTCTTGGAGCCGAAATGTGGCTGTAAAGTGGTCTCACCAAGAGCATAGACACCACTGTTAGAATGATACTTGAACTCTAGGTGCCTGACAGAGATTTGGCCTCGGGAAAGTTTAACAGATGATTTCTGACAGAAGTTGGGTGATTTTATGGATTTTTTTTCTTTTGCAAATATTTTTATGTTATTGTGATATGAATTGTATTTCTTTCCTGAGATTGGCTAAAGGGAAAAAATAGCAGATGTAAAAAGTTTGAACAATTTGCTCGACTTAGGTTCTGCTGTGCTTTATTTATTGATTTTTGTTTGCATTTCATAGTTACCTAGTTGTGATTTGTTGAATATGAGATTTGAATTAATTAAAAAGCGTAATTCCAAAGTGCATTGGTGGGGCAAAGGGAGTGGGGGATGTGTAGAGGCCATAGTTGGAGGAATGCAATCTTGGAGGAAGATTGAGATAGGGCAGTGCAAGGCCATGAAAGGATTTGAACACAAGGATAACATTTTTAAAATGAAAGTGTTGGTGGACCAGGAGCCAATGTAGATCAGTGAGCACAGGGATAAAGAGTTGGCAGGACTTCGTGCAGGTTAGGATAGCGGCAGCAGATTTTTGGATGAGCTTAAGTTTATGCAGGATTGATGATGAGAGGGTGCCCAGGAGAGCATTGGAATAATTAAGTCTGGATGTGAAAGAAGTATGAATGACAAAATCAGTGGATGGGCTGAGGTGAGGTGGAGACGGGCAATGTTACTGAGGTGAAAGTAGGCAATCTTTGTGATGGAGCGGATATAGGGTCAGTATGTCAGCTCGGGGTCAGATAGGATGATGAGGTTGGTTCTGCCTGGGACAGATGGAATCGGTGGCAAGGGAATGGAGGTTGTAAGGGTGGGGGGGGGGGGGGGGGGGGGGGGGAGCAAAAATGGCTTTAGTCTTTCCAATGTTTAACTGATGGAACTTGTGGCTCACCCAAGTTTAAATGACAAGCAGGGTGACAATACGAAGGCAGTGCAGGGGTCGAGAAATGGTGGAGAGGTGGAGCTGGGTGTCGTCAGCTGTTGCTGAGAGGCAGCATATAGTTCCGGAATAGAAGTGGGCCAAGGATATATCCTGGGAGACTCCAGAGGTAAAGGTGTGGGAAGAGAAGCCATTGATGGAGATTCTCTGCCACGATTGAATAGATAAAAGTAGAACCAAGTGAGGCAGTCCCACTAAGCTGGACAGCAGAAGCGAGGCATTGAAGGAGGATGGTGTGATCAACCATTTTGAAGGCTGCATAGAGGTCTAGCAGGATAAGGAGGGATAGTGCATCATGGTCACAGTCACAGAGAATGACATTTGTGTTTCAGTCATGTGGCAGGGCGCAAGCCTGACTTTAGAGGTTTAGACATGGAGTTGCAAGAAAGATGGGCATAGATTTGGGAGACGATGACAACATGTTCGAGGACTTTGGAGAGGAAAGGGAGGTTAAAGATGAAGCGGTAGTTTGCAAGGACAGAGGGGTTGAGGGTGTGTTTTTTGAGCAGAGCGATTACGGCAGTTTTGAAAGGGAAGGCGACAGTACCTGAAAACAAACCGTTTACAATGTCAACTAGCATGGGGGCCAGGAAGAGAAGTTGGGTGGTCAGCAGTTTAGTGGGCATAGGGTCAAGAGAGCAGGAGGTGGGTTTCATGGACAAGATGAGCTCAGAGAGGACATGAATGAAGATAGAGAAATTTGGAAGACGCAGGTTCAGGGAAAGGGCAGGGGGAACCTTGAGGGGAATATATCATAATATTACTAGCAAAGTGTCCTTATATTGGATGTTCCATTTGAAACCTACATCTTCTGCAAGTATTTAATAATTTAATTTACTTGCGTTCTTTTGGAAACTGGAATATACACCTTCTCGATTCTCTGTAAATTGACTCGGTCAAGTATTCCAATATTTTAAGGAACTTATAAAGAAATGGTCAGTGATTTGTTCAATCAACGTTACCTGATCAGAATTAATAAATTATAAAAAGGTAGGAAATGGTTAACTAAGAGTTCTGTTTTATGTTTAAATCAGGTCATTAGTTTACAGAAGAGATACAATCAGTTATCTTAATTTGAGCTTGTGTGATAATGGAAACTTTCTGACAGGATCTGCTGGTACTGCATGTCCAGATGGTGCACTGAATTGCCAGCAGCTGCTGGAGACGGTGAGTACCAGAGAATGTTGGAAACTAATGTTTTGTGAAATCAAAAAAGTGCTTGCACTACATTTCCTTTGTTGTATGCAGCTGCAGTTTAAAACTGGAGATTGCTGGGAGTTAGTCTTCAGTTGATGTGTATATATTGTGGGATATATCTTTAGCACAAATAACTTTGAAGCATTTAATATTTTCATGGATGGTGATTTCATTTTAGTCTACACTTTAAAAAAAAATAGAAACTCATTGTCTTGGGATGGAGAAGGAGGTTATTGTAAGTCGTCTCAAAATCCTTGTCTCCTTTACATGTTCCTCCATGGCCTTGTACCTCCCTATCTCTTCAACCTCATTCATCTCTACTTTCACCTACGTGAAACATTTTGGGACATTTTATTAAGTTAAAGCTGCTAGTTGATCTCCTGTGACGTTGCACATGAGGAGTCCAGACTGCAGTCTTGAGGTGAAGCAGGGTTACAAGGCAAGATTAATTAGACCAGGATGGAGGAGAGAAGGCAGGTTATGTAGTTTTGGGTGTGTACCCTTTATCAGAACTAAAGACTGAAAGATGTTCAGTGTTCTTTCAGTTCTGATGAAGGGTACACTCCTGAAACATCATAATCTGCCTGGTTCTTTACAGATGCTGGGTGACCTGCTGTGTATTTGCAGCATTTTCTGTTTTTATATTTAACATTTGCAGCTTTTCTTTTCTACTTTACTCTAAAATATGATCCCGACGTGGAATATTTCTATCTTCACGACTTGTGAGTTATTGTTTCCTCTTAATCCTGAAAATAAATGTAGTAGTTAATAGATTAAAATTCAATATCCTCTATTTCATTCTATTTTAGGCAAATCCTGTTTTAAATCTTCTGTTCAATTTCCTCATTATCTTCTCACCGGAATCCTAGGCAGTGCTGAACAGATAAAGAAAGTCTATTAATAGAAGCAATGTCTGTTATGCAAGGTAAAAGAAATCCAGTCACCTGAGCTCATTTCACTTGAAAAGTGTTTTTCCCTGTCTCCGTCTCGTGCTGTTACCAATGGGGACATGGGGTGGGTGGGCTATTTTCCCCGGAAGTGGCCAAGATTAGGTCTTGAGCTGCAAAGCTGGTTTAGCCTGCGTTTAGCACAGGACACCATCTTGGTAAGGGAGTTGAAGCACGTGCTAGGAACGGCCGCCTGGAGGATCGTTAAGGGGCTGATTGACAATTAAGTTGTCTGCTAGTGCTCATTAAAGAGGCTGGATGGCATTTTGGTGGGTAGCGCTTCAATTAACGACCTCTTCTAACCAATGTTCCCTTTAATTTTTTTTGCGTACGCGTCCCCTTTAAGGGGCTGCGCGGCCCATTCAAAATACCACGTGTGCGTGGTTTTTCCGATTTAAAAGTCAGTGGGCCGGCTGCGTGGGAGCTGCAGAGCGTTGCGCGGCCACATGGCTGCGCAGCTTAAAGGGAACGCTGCTCCTAACAGTGACCAGCTGAACAGGAGTGAACAAGTTGTTGTTGAGGATTCACTTACTGCTGGAGATCGACTGACTACGCTGCGTTTGAAGAGGACTTTTGCGACACATCGGGAGACTTTCTGGGACACTTTGTCAAGAATAGCCAACACTCTATCAATATTTTTCCTGGAAATTCTCTCAGGACTTCACCTAAAAAGAGTGAGTGCTGTGCTACTCTAACTTACTGGACTCCTTATAGGAGTCACCAGGAGAAAAGGAGTGCTTGGTCATGAGTATCTTGCTAAGGGTCCCCCTTGGTCTGCACGAGGAATGGGAGGAGATGAGGCCAGGCAGAGCTGCACCAGCTAATGCAGAAGAGAGGGAGAGGAGGGTTCTCAGCAGGTGGCCCTATCCACCCAGGGTCTTCAGAGAGCACCACTCCTACATTCACATGAACCAAGACAAGTGCATGAGGAGGCTGCCCTTTACCAAGGAGGTCATCACAGAGATCTATGGTCTTGTGGAGCGAAGACTCAGACCTTGCAACACAGCCAGGAACGCATTGCCTGTGGCAGTCAAGGTCACAGTAGCACTTAATTTTTATGCTACTGAAACCTTCCAAACTGCCGCAGGTGATATAATTCACATATCACAATCCTCTGTGCACTTCTTCCTAAGGGAGATCATTGGGGCTCTATATGCTCTGAGGAGTGACTATACATTCCCTATTGCCAGAGAAGACCAGAGGCAGAGAGCTATAGGATTCGGCAGGATTGCGGGATTCCCCATGGTCCAGAGAGCCATTGACTGTACACATGTGACCATGCGAGCCCCTCATTTAAACTCCGAGGTGTTCAGGAACAAGAAGGGATTCCATTCCCTCAATGTGTAGCTTGTGTGTGACCATCGGCAGCGCATCATGCAGGTGAATCCCTGCTATCCAAGGAGCTGCTATGATGCGTTTATAATGAGACAGTCATCCATCCTGCAGATCTTTGAGCCGCAACGCAATGTGCATGGCTGACTACTAGGTGACAAGGGATACCCTCTGGTGCCATGGCTCATGACTCCCGTGAGACACCCCCAGACACCAGCTTAGCACTCCTACAATGAGAGCCACTCAACCACCAGGAATATAATTGAGCAAACCATTGGGGTCCTCAAGCAGAGGCCCTGAGTGCACCTGGGATGCACGCTCGCCGCCATCTAATTGAAGAGCGCTTTTGAGAGACGTCCTCCACCATCAGACTCTGGAGCACTGTTGCCACATGCTTTACTTTTCACGACTGAGGATCCATCAGGAAATCCATCATCTGTACTCAATCTTTTCAAGCCCTTCCCCATAAAGACCACAATAAAAAAGACCACCAATTCCACTACTACCCAATTACCATATTCAGTCTTTATCTACAGCAAATGCAAACAGTGGAAACATGACACAACTAACATATTAAACTGCAAAAGTTTCTCTCTCCACAGATGCTTCCTGACCTGCTGAGTATTTCCAGCATTTTCTGTTTTTATAACATATTAAACTATTCACCCTGGTACTTACCCTTAGTAGCTATCCTAAAAGTGCGCTTGCCTACTCTGGTGCTTCTATGAAGTGCAGCCCCAGTGGCAGCAGCATGTGAGGTGCATGGCTGCTGAGATTCTGAAGAGGGCAGCTCAGATGTTCTCCTGCGACAATCTTGAGAGGCTGTGGGCTGCGATGGCCCCGCCTCGGACTGCAACATCTCAGCACAGGCTTGAGCAGTCTGGGCCGCCTGACTGACAGGCAACTGCAAGGGCAATGGTGGAGTGGCGGGGGAGGGAGCAGTAATGCTGGCATCCGGAGAGAGGCCACTAGGTTCCTGCTCCATGATTCCCATGCCACTACCTCGGGGCCTTTGCTCAGCCAGCCCAGTGATCTGCTGGAGGGCAACGGAGACACTCTGCAAACCCTTTTCAACCGAGGAGCCCAGAGCTAGCATGGCAGCTGCCTGCGCTTCCATTGCAGCACTTTGTCGTTCCGTGGAATATGCAATGCCTGCAGTGGAAACTGCGACCTCAGTCATCAGACGCTGCATGATGTCAGATTCCACACGTTGGGGGCTGGAATTGGCCAGCCTCTCCACGCTGGAGAGGATGGGTTCCAGGCTCTGCGTCAAGCCACGGACCATGGTGGATGCGGACACTTCCATCCCCCTAGCCACAACCCGTAAGCTTTCAGGTAGGCTCTTCATTGCACCAAGCATTTGGTATGTCAGGCCCATCTGAAGCTTGGCCCTGTGAGATCCTCATTTGACTCCTCTACAGCAGAACTATTATGTGAACTTCCCCCCCCCCCCCCCCAGTAAGGTGGAACCTGTGGTGCCCCTTCCACCCAGCGTGGCTGCTACCCACTAGTGCCTGATGCCTGCCACTGTGACAATCCCTCTTCTAACCTAGCCTCAAGTTACGCGTGGTGCCAGTCTCTGAGCTGGTGCTTGCAACAGTGGTAGCGATTGACGCAGTGCATTCTTCCTCGCTCTCCTCCTCTTCATCCAGGGGACGAGGTGGCTTTTGCTTCTCTTCACTACCGCAGCGGGGAGAGCTGGATCTTGCTCCTGGGAGCCTGCAATTATAGCTAGACTGGTTAGGGTGCAGCGCGTGTGGCCACTATAGGAGGATGTGTGTGATGAGACCATATGGAGCTTGAGAGTGAGGATAGGTTTAGGGGATTAGGGATCAGGAATAGTTGTGGATCTGTAGGGAAGCTGGAATGGCCACATACCTCTAGGCGATATGCCCCCTGCTCTACCTCTGGCCATGGCGTCTCCCACTCCCCTCCTGATCACGGCCAGCACTGCCTCCTCAAGTGGAGTGATCTCATGCAAGCATGCATCCCCTCCCCGGTCAGGTCCTGCTGCTGCCTGTTATGTGCTATCTTGTTTGTGAAGGAGTGTAGTGACAGGTGTGTGTGTGTGTGTGTGTGTGAGTGATGCCTCACATGGTTGAAGAGCTGTGAGATGTGTCTGAGGTGTGAGTAGTGCCTGTGAAGGATGCAATAGTGTGGGGTGTGTGCAGGTCAGTGTAGTTAGATGGTGGATGAAGTGTGTTGAGGTTGTGATGCTGGTGGTGGTGCAGTTATTGAGTAGTGTGTTTGTGAGATAGGATCTTACCTTGACCTGTCGTGTCAAGTCATCAAATTTCTTGTCCTGGGGCCAGGGCTCCTGGCTGTCACCTCCCGGGTGATCTCCCACGTGCGCCACATTAGCTGCCTCTGTGGCCTCCTTTCCCCTCCTGTGTGTACAGGACATCCCCCCTCCTCCACCAGGACTTCCAGTGCTGTGTCCGAGAACCTGTGCGTCCTCTCTCTGGGACCCTGAGCCATCCTGCAACGGTCACTTGTCTGCCAGCCAGCACACTCCACACCTTCAGTGAAAGTGGGTGTGTGGGGGCTACATATACCGTTCCAGGAAAATTGCTTCGAATCGGCGCTCGAGTGCTAAATGTGCAGGTGTCTGTTTAGCACCTGTAGGTACGTTTAAATCCTGGTAATCATCATTTAGCCCCAAAATTAAGTGCTAAATCCAGACTTTCAAACAGGCGTTTCTTATTAGCGCAGTACCCATTTAGCATCTGTTCTCACCCTTCCACCAAAATACCCCTCAGGACCTTTTTAAGTTGGTTTTGATGGTGACATCATAACAGGGATAATGCCTTCATGATTCCTCCTTCCAAGGGCACATAAACGTGACCTTTTGATTATGTTTTGAGACTGCACTAAATATTTTGTTTTGTTTTTAAGTAGTTATTTTTAATGTTGCTGAGTCATGTTAAAAATATGAAAAATAGCTTTTCCAAAGAAATATTACAATTGTGAACTTTAAAGAACCAGAAGTGATTAAAAAAACATTGAAATAGTCTATTCTTCAAAAGTTAGAATACAACTCCACCTCCCTCAACCAACACCGCCAAAAACAGAACATCTAGTTATTCATCTCATGACCATTCATAGGATCTTGCTGTGTGCAGTTGGGCTGTTGTGCTTTCCTACATAACAGCAGTTGCTGCACTTGAAAGTAGTTCATTGTATGTGAAGTGAACATGCGAAATAAACACGTCTTTTTCTTTTCATTTGAACCGATTATAACTGTACTGAAGTTCTCTGTGATATTTTGTTTCACTAGACACTTCGGTGAGCTGCATTAATATTCAAACATTTTTGTGCAAAAATAATTAGAGTAAAACTTGTATCTTATTCTTTATATTGGTAAACCTGTGAGTACAAATGTATACTTGTGTTGAAGTGGTGACGTGTGGATAAACAGTGGTTTTTGTTTTGATGTGCCTTTTGGGATTAGACTTTAGTTTTTAAACTATTATGTTAATAACAATTTGAAACACCCTGGAAAATGCTGCTACTGTACCATAAGTAGTTTGCTCCAAGAACAGTGCTAATGATTTTTTTCAAAGAAAAATCATATGCTTGATATACCCAATTATTATTTACTTAACAAATCCATTCTTCAGTAACTGGATGAATCTGCGCGATGCAGAGACAGGAAAAGTTTTGTGGCAGGGCACGGAAGATCTCTCATTACCAGGAGTGGAACATGAAGGTACTGTAATCATACGTTTCGTAAACAGGCCAATGGGTTACTGTTGGTGTTGCACTTGGAAAATTTAGGCCATGATAGAAATCAGAAATGTGATGGGTTCCCATTGGATTTAATTTTAGACTACTTAAGACAACATCTTAAACAAGTTAAGATGTGTGTTACTCAATCTTAATTACTCATGTAAAAATCAGATTCAACAAGCTCTCCGTGTATATCCTCCACATGTTTAAGTTTAGCTCATATTTGTGGTAGAAACAGGTTTTTAAACTAGTTCTGCTTTTGCCATCTTTTACATTCTGCTTATCACATTTTTCTCAAGTTGTTTCTCATTTTCCATCTATTATCCTCCAAACACTCTAGAAAAGGTGAGCATGCAAATAAATAGTTGAGTTTTTTATTCCTTCACGGGACGTGGATGTCGCCGGCAAGGCCAGTATTTATTGCCCATCCCTAATTGCCCTGGAGAGGATGGTGGTGAGCCGCCTTCTTGAATAAGTGGCTTGCTAGGCCATTTCATAGGGCAGTTAATAGTCAACCACATTGCTGTGGGTCTGGAGTCACATATAGGCCAGACCAGGTAAGGACAGCAGGTTTCTTTCCCTAAAGGACATGAGTGAACCAGATGGGTTTTTACAACAATCCAGTAGTTTCATGGTCGCCATTACTGATACTAGTTTTTTTGATGTTATGACTGCTCTTTCTCTCGCATTAAGCTTCCCCGTATTACTAACTTTTGTTGCCTTTCTCTTGTTGAAGTCACTTGAGTGAGAGACTATGGGGGTAATTTTAACCCTCAAAACCAGGTGGGTTTGGGTCGGATGGGAAGTTAAAATCTTAAAAGTCTGAAACAGGAACCCAACCCGCCTCGAACCTGCCCACTTCCAGTTTTATAGGAGACGGGACGAGGGGTTGGTGACCAACCCGCTCTCGGGAGGCGGGTCGGTCGTTGAAACCTTTTTAAGGAGGCTGTGTGCCTTCATTTTAATAGGGTTTGTGCTTTTAAACCATGTTGGCTGGGCCTCGGGAAACCCGGCAGGTAAAAGGAGGCGAGAAGGGCTGGATCCATCAGGTAAGTCCCATCACAGCACTGTTTGTGGGCCAGGAGGACTGTTTCTTCCAGACCAAACAAGCTGACCTGTAATTACTACTACCTGTCTGCTCTTGGGCTGCGGCCTTTCCTGGAGCGTTCCCTGCCCAACAGGCAGCCAAACCTATCAATCAGGCTGGCTTCCGGGCAGGGAATCTGTTTTTTTTTAAAAACACGCAGCTGTGGAGTTAAAACTCTACGACGTTTGGGGAAACTGGCGACTTCCAGATTTCCCAACCAAAACGCCTCCCCAGTAAATATCGGGGCCCATATTTCTCAAACAGCCTGCAAACGGCTTTAAATATTGTGCAGAAATCGCTGACTCTCAATCGTTACATAAAATGCTAGTTGCCTAAACATAATACTGCAGCTTGCTAGATTTGCCTCAGGTTTATAAAATTAATCCATAAAGAACGTCTCTACCTTGTTTCCCACATTATTTAAAGAAAGACAGGCAAGCACAGTAAGCCTTAGAAATCTGGTCATACACAGTCAGGCATGTTGAACACACAGATTGATACCATGGACTTGATAACTTCAGTCAATGCTGGGATTCACTGACTTTGAATGGCACTGAGTTAGTGCTGAAACTAAAAAATGATCTGTAACAGCTATTGATGAATGCTATATAAATCATAGAAACATAGAAGATAGGAGCAGGAGTAGGCCATTCGGCCCCTCGAGCCTGCTCCGCCATTCGATGAGATCATGGCTGATCATCCAAACTCAGTACCCTGTACCTGCCTTCTCCCCATATCCCTTGATACCTTTAGCTTTAAGAAATATATCTAACTCATTCTTGAATATATTTAATGACTTGGCCTCAACTACCTTCTGTGGTAGAGAATTCCACAGGTTCACCGATCTGGGTGAAGAAATTCTTCCTCATTTCTGTCCTAAATGGCTTACCCGTTATCCTTAGATTATGACCCCTGGTTTTTGACTCTCCGACCATCGGGAACATTCTTCCTGCATCTAGTTTGTCCAGACCTGTCAGAATTTTATATGTTTCGATGAGATCCCCTCTCATTCTTCTATACTCCAGTGAGTATAAGCCCAATCGACCCAATCTTTCCTCATATGTCATTGCTGCCATCCCAGGTATCAGCCTTGTGAATCTTCGCTGAACTCCTTCCATGGCAAGAACATCCTTCCTCAGATAAGGCGACCAAAACTGCACACAGTACTCAAGGTGTGGTCTCACCAAGGCCCTGTACAACTGCAGCAGGACATCCCTGTTCCTATACTCAAATCCTTTTGCTATGAAGGCCAACATACCATTTGCCTTCTTCACCGCCTGCTGCACCTGCATGCTTACCTTCAGCGACTGGTGCACAAGGACACCCAGGTCTCGTTGCACTTCCCCTTCTCCCAATCTATTGCCATTCAGATAATAGTCTGCCTTTCTGTTTTTGACACCAAAGTGGATAACCTCGCATTTATCCACGTTATATTGCATCTGCCACGCTTCTGCCCACTCACCCAACCTGTCCAAATCATCCTGGAGTTTCTCGGTATCCTCCTTGCAGCACACACTCCCACCCAGCTTTGTGTCATCTGCAAACTTGGAGATATTACATTTAGTTCTCTTATCTAGATCATTAATGTATATTGTGAATAGCTGGGGTCCAAGGACCGAGCCCTGTGGTACCCCACTAGTCACTGCTTGCCACTCGGAAAAAGACCCATTAATTCCTACTCTCTGCTTTCTGTCCGCCAACCAGTTCTCTATCCAAGTCAATACCTTGCCCCCAATCCCATGTGCCTTAACTTTACACGCTAATCTCTTATGCGGGACCTTATCGAAAGCCTTTTGAAAGTCCAAATACACCACATCTACTGGTTCTCCATTATCTATTTTCCCAGTTACATCCTCAAAAAATTCCAGTAGATTAGTCAAGCACGATTTACCTTTTGTAAATCCATGTTGACTTTGTCTGATCCTGTCACTGTTTTTCAAGTGCTCAGCTATTACATCCTTCATAATGGACTCTAGCATTTTCCCCACTACCGATGTCAGGCTTACCGGTCTGTAATTCCCCGCTTTCTCTCTACCACCCTTTTTGAATAGTGGGGTAACATTAGCTACCCTCCAATCCATGGGTACAGTTCCAGATTCCATCGAATGTTGGAAGATAATCAGCAATGCATCTACTATTTCTAGGGCCACTTCCTTAAGTACCCTAGGATGTAGATTATCAGGCCCTGGGGATTTATCGGCCTTCAATCCCGTCAATTTCCCTAACACCATTTCCCTGCAACTACTGATTTCTTTCAGTTCCTCCCTTTCATCAGACCGTATGTTCTCCAACATCTCTGGGAGGTTATTTGTGTCCTCCTTTGTGAAGACAGAACCAAAATATGCATTTAATTGGTCAGCCATTTCTTTGTTCCCCATTATAACTTCCCCCGCTTCTGACTGCAAGGGACCTACACTTGATTTCACTAATCTTTTTCTCTTCACATATCTATAAAAGCTCTTACAGTCAGTTTTTATGTTCCCTGCAAGCTTACTTTCATATTCTATTTTCCCCTTCTTAATTAATCCCTTTGTCCTCCTTTGTTGAATCCTAAACTGCTCCCAATCCTCAGGGTTACCGCTTTTTCTGGCCAATTTATATGCCTTCTCCATGGATCACGGGCAAATTACAGCCTATCCCTCCAAGGAGATAACTATCAGTCCAGTAACATGGGACTTCCATCCAGCAGATTGCCCCTATGCTTAGAGGTCCCAGCTCCATATACCCTTCTCTAGAGCAATGGAAAAGTAATGTCTACTTTCACACATATGGTCAATATTTGCACCATCTTCACTGGGAACATTTTCTTGCAAGACATCCACAGGTTCCTTTTGGGGAGGAGAATATGAGGATACAGGAGAATGTCACAATATTTCCCAGATAAAATGCTCAGGAAGCACAGACGCTGTATGGTAAATTCATGATCATTGATTTACTGTAATGAGAGCCATGATGCGAGCTGTAATGCTACAGGCTGAAACCGCACAACCAGAGGAGACCCAAGGGTCCACTCTGATCATCTCTATTTACCTACAGATGATTTGGAACAGGACTCCTCTTTCTCTTCACCTCCACCACCCGGTGACAAATTTCTAAACCAAGTTTCTGAATGCACACAAACATTTAATGCAGGAATTGCTCAGCTTCCCAATCTGCACCATCCATAACTTTTAACTCATCCAAAACTCCACTCTCCGTATCCTATCCTGCACCAAGTCTCACTCAACCATTATTCCTATGCTCGCTGATCTATATACGAATACAAACAGGTAAAGACCCTCTGGTTCTTTGAGCATCCCCACACAATTGCGATACCTTGTGTATCACAGTATATACTTTCCACCCCACCCGAAATCATGTGATCTCCTGGGAGAGGCGAAAAAAAGATAAAAACTTGGGCCAATTTGAGGGAAAAATCTGGGAAATTCCTCTCCGACCCACCTAGGCGATCAAAACTAGTCCAAGAGCTCACTCTGTCCCTGAATTCCCTGCAGTACCTACCTTCTGTTAGAGGTGATCTCCGCCCCAGCCAGAAACAGGTCCAGCTCTCGCTTGAAGGAATTCAGCAAATCAGCATCCACCGCACGAGATGGCAGCCTGTTCCAGAGGTCCACTATTCTCTGGGAAAAGAACCACCTCCTGACATCTAACCTAGATCTAGCCCTATACAACTGAGATTTGTGACCCCTGGTCCTCCCTAACCCATTTAATTGGAACAAACTGTCAACTGGAACACAATCTATTCCCTTCATTATCTTATAAACCTCAGTCAGATCACCCCTAAGTCTACATTTCTCTAAAGTGTAAAGTCCCAACTCTTTTAGCCTATCTTGATAACTAAGGTACGTCAGCTCCGGGTGCCTCAATACCTTAGATTTAAAATTCTCATCCTTGTGTTCAAAATCCTTCATGGCCTTACCCCTCCATATCTCCGTTACCTTCTCCAGCCCTATAACCCTCTCAGAACTCTGCATTCCTCCAACTCTGGCCTCTTGTGCATCCCAAAATCCTTTCTCCCACCATTGGTGGCTGTACCTTCTGCTGTCTAGGCCCTAAGCTCTAAAATTCCATGCACCTCTATGCTTCTCTACCTTCTTTTCCTTTAAGGCCTTTCTTAAAACCCACCTCTTTCTCCCAAGCTTTTAGTCATCCCTCCTAATATTCCTTCTTTGGCTCATTGTTGATTTTAACTGATTATGGTCTGTGAAGAGCCTTGGGACTTTTTTCTGTGTTAAAGACACTATATAAATGCAAGTTGCTGTTGTATTGGGTAGAGGTCACTGACTCCAGAGAGGACTGTTTTCCTGTAGATCTTGTGTAGAACATAATACAGGAAACTTTTGTTTATCCGGCACCCAAATATCCGGAATTCTCGCTTAACCGGCAAAAATCATCCTCCGAAAACTCCTCTCAAATAACCAGCAATGTTGCCGAGTCGCAGTCGAGTCTCCGCGAACGCCGAGTACTCCGAAAACTCCTCTCAAATAACCGGCAATGTTGCCGATCCCGAGTCCGAGTCCGCGAACGCCGATTTAGTCAGTAGGGGTAGTTTTCAAAAGTGCCACTACTCGGCCTCCTGGCGCTGTCGGAAGTATACTGCACATTTCTTTATTTATTTATTTTTCTTTGTTAAAAATAGCCTCGGTAGATATAACTCTCCGTTATCCGGTACTTTCGATAAACCGGCACCACGCTGGTCCCGTCGGTGCCGGTTAATAAAGAGTTTCCTGTATGCAGTTTTTATGAGAGTCCTCATAGCCCCATCCCTATGGACCACAGTCACAAAAGTCTCGGGCAATATAGCAATGCAGTTAACTCTTAACTGCCCTCTGAAATGGCTGAGCAAGCCACTCGGTTGTAACAAACTGGTACAAGAAACAATAATGAGAATTAAACCGGAGGGACCACCCGGCATCGACCTCTGCACCGGCTTCGGACACGACAACGGCACACCCAGCCCAGTCGACCCTGCAAAGTCCTCCTCACCAACATCTGGGGGCTTGTGCCAAAATTGGGAGAGCTGTCCCACAGACTAGTCAAGCAACAGCCTGATATAGTCATATTAACAGAATCATACTTTTCAGCCAATGTCCCAGACTCTTCCATCACCATCCCTGGGTATGTACTGTCCCACTGGCAGGACAGACCCACCAGAGGTGGCGGCACAGTGGTATACAGTCTGGAGGGAGTGACCCTGGGAGTCCTCAACATTGACTCCGGACCCCATGAAGTCTCATGGCATCAGGACAAACATGGGCAAGGAAACCTCTTGCTGATTACCACCTATTGCCCTCCCTCAGCTGATGAATCAGTACTCCTCCTGTTGAATACCACTTAGAAGAAGCACTGAGGGTAGCAAGGGCACAGAATATACTTTGGGTGGGGGACTTCAATGTCCAGCACCAAGAACGGCTTGGTAGCACCACTACTGACCGAGCTGGCCGAGTTCTGAAGGACATACCTGCTAGCCTGGGCCTGCAGCAGGTGGTGAGAGAACCAGCACGAGTGGAAAAACTTACTTAACCTCGTCTTCGCCAATCTACTTGTCGCAGATGCATCTGTCCATGACAGCATTGGTAGCAGTGACCACCGCACAGTTCTTGTAGAGACGAAGTCTCGTCTTCACACTGAGGACACCCTCTATCGTGTTGTGTGGCACTACCACCATGCTAAGTGGGATAGATTCAGAATAGATCTAGCTTCTCAAAACTGGGCATCCATGAGGCGCTGTGGGCCATCAGCAGCAACAGAATTGTATTCCACCACAATCTGCAACCTCATGGCCCGGCATATCCCTCACTCTACCATTAACATCAAGCCAGGTGACCAACCCTGGTTCAAAGAGGAGTGTAGCAGAGCATGCCAGGAGCAGCACCAGGTGTACCTAAAAATGAATTGCCAACCTGGGGAAGCTGCAACACAGGACTACATGCATGCTAAACAACAGAAGCAGCATGATCTAGACAGAGCCAAGTGATCCCACAACCAAAGGATCAGATCAAAGCTCTGCAGTCCTGCCACATCCAGTCGTGAATGGTGGTGGACAATTAAACAACTGACAGGAGGAGGAGGCTCCATGAACATCCCCATCCTCAATGATGGCAGAGCCCAGACACGAATGCAAAAGACAAGGCTGAAGCATTTGCAACCATTTTCAGCCAGAAGTGCCGAGTGGATGATTCATCCTGGCCTTCTCCTGAGGTCCCCACCATCACAGAAGCCAGTCTTCAGCCAATTCGATTCACTCCACGTGATATCAAGAAACGGCTGAGTGCACTGATACAGCAAAGGCTATGGGCCTTGACAACATCCTGGCTGTCTTGCTGAAGACTTGTGCTCCAGAACTAGCCACGCCTCTAGCCAAGCTGTTCCAGTACAGCTACAACACCGGCATCTACCCGACAATGTGGAAAACGGCCCAGGTATGTCCTGTCCACAAAAAGCAGGACAAATCCAATCCGGCCAATTACCGCCCCATCAGTCTACTCTCAATCATCAGCAAAGTGATGGAAGGTGTCATCGACAGTGCTATCAAGCGGCACTTACTCACCAATAACCTGCTCACCGATGCTCAGTTTGGGTTCCGCCAAGACCACTCGGCTCCAGACCTCATTACAGCCTTGGTCCAAACATGGACAAGAGAGCTGAATTCCAGAGGTAAGAGTGACTGCCCTAGACATCAAGGCAGCATTTGACCGAGTGTGGCATCAAGGAGCCCTAGTAAAATTGAAGTCAATGGGAATCTGGGGAACGACACTCCACTGGCTGGAGTCATACCTAGCACAAAGGAAGATGGGTGTTGGAGGTCAATCATCTCAGCACCGAGGACATTGCTGCAGGAGTTCCTCAGGGCAGTGTCCTAGGCCCAACCATCTTCAGCTGCTTCATCAATGACTTTCCCTCCATCATTACGGCCCAGATTTTCCAGGGCCTATGACCGCATACGCGGCCATAAGTGCGTCGCAAGTTCCGGGTCTACGCATGCGTGAAAACCCGGAACTTGCTATCTGTCAAGAATCTTCTTGACAGATCCTCCGCATCCCCCGAAAATGGACAATTGCTGGCGGAAAGTTAGGCTATTTGCCCAGCGAATGCCCATGAAACTCTTACTCCTGGTAAAAGCAGGCATAACACCTTCTTTTACCCCCATAGGGTGAAAATAAATTTTAAAATACAATTTTTAAAATCATTTTAACATTCAAAACCTGTAAAATAAATTTGTGTTATTTTTGGCCTGTTGAAAAATGTTTACATTTATTTTTCAAAAAATAAAATTTGTTTTAAGTGTTTAATTAAATTGTATTTTAATTAATTTTAAACATGTAATAATTTTTTTTATTTCAGTGCTGTAAAAATTTATTTTTTGGGTGATTCCCATTAGGCTTATGGGGATTCCGTACGTAAATGGAATCCCCATAAGCATAATGGGAATCCTGTTTCTAATTGGTTGGGCCAGCCCATGTGATCCCAGGGACGCTTGCTAACTGCATGCGCCCTGGGATACGTGGGCCTCTACGCATACCTACACCTAGAGGCCCAGGAGCACGAGTCTCCGTGGATCCAGGACCATCAGGTAGGTGCGTAGTTTTATTGCGGTTCAGAGGCATCTGCCCGCGGGAAGCCTCCGACCGCAAATTCAGGCCCATGGTCAGAATGGGGATGTTTGCTGATGATTGTAGTGTTCAGTTCCATTAGCAACTCCTCAGATAATGAAGCAGTCTATGCTCGCATGCAGCAAGACCTGGACGACATTCAGGCTTGAGCTGATAAGTGACAAGTAACATTCGCGCCACACAAGTGCCAGGCAATGACTATCTCCAACGAGAACGTCTAACCACCGCCCCATGACATATAACGGCATTACCATCGCCGAATCCCCCAACATCCTGGGGTCACCATTGACCAGAAACTTAACTGGACCAGCCACATAAATACTGTGGCTACAAGAGCAGGTCAGAGGCTAGGTATTCTGTGGCAAGTGTCTCACCTGACTCCCCAAAGCCTTTCCACCATCTACAAGGCACAAGTAAGGAGTGTGATGGAATACTCTCCACTTGCCTGGATGAGTGCAGCTCCAACAACAAGAAGCTCGACACCATCCAGGACAAAACAGTCCGCTTGATTGGCACCCCATCCACCGCCTTAAACATTCACTCCCTCCACCACCGGCGTACCATGGCTGCAGTGTGTACCATCTACAAGATGCACTGCAGTAACTCGCCAAGGCTTCTTTAACAGCACCTCCCAAACCCACGACCTCTACCACCTAGAAGGACAAGGGCAGCAGGTGCATGGGAACACCATCACCTCCAAGTTCCCCTCCAAGTCACACACACCATCCTGACTTGGAAATATATGACCGTTCCTTCGTCGTCGCTGGGTCAAAATTCTGGAACTCCCTCCCTAACAGCACTGTGGGAGTACCTTCACCTCACGGACTGCAGTGGTTTAAGAAGGCGGCTCACCACCACCTTCTCAAGGGCAATTAGGGATGGGCAATAAATGCTGGCCTTACCAGCAACGCCCACATCCCAGGAACAAATAAAATAAAAGACATTCTTTCAGCACCCAACCCCAAAGCACCCTGATTATGCAGGCCTGGGATTAATAGTTACTAATGAGAAGCTAGAGATATTCTGTACAACCCAGCAAAAGGGATTTCTGCTTTCAGACCTGTTTTCAGTACTGAGGAAAGATTTTAAATCCAAAGTGTATTATTTAAGAATCTGAGATGTACATGGAAGGAATAGGGTAGGGGGCATTATAAAAATCAAGCAGAGGAAGACTAAGAAACTGATGAGAAACAAAGAGGTAACATGAGAGGAATGTGACAGAAAATACAAAGATAGCAACAAAATGTTCTTTGGGTGTATCAAGAGTAACTTTCAGGTTTTCTTGTTCAGTTGTTTTCTATTGGAAAGGTGCAGCTTAGAATCATTAAAGAAGCAATTGGATGCTGAAATGGGGCAACAGTAGTGCTTTTTTTCTGGATAGATAAATTAAGATAGACTGAATGGCTTTCCTGTTTGGTAATTAACCTGTGATTGTGACATTTGGAAGAAATGTGCATATTGGGCTGGATTTTGCCAATGGGGAGCTTTTGGAGGCGGGACTCCCACTTGTCGGGTTTCAGTCCCGCCTCCATCAACTGCTGGCCAACCCACGCTATTTTCCCTTGATTGACCTTGTTAAGCCCGCCCAGCGGGCTTAGCAGGCCAATTAAGGGAAAGCCGGTTACAGAGAACGTCAACGTATGACATTTCATCTATCATTCTCTGTAGTTTGATGAGTTCTTGAATTCAAGACTCATCAAACCTCTTTTGCAGAAATTAGATGGTTGTTGCATTGGAGAATGCAACGGCCATCTGTCATCTCTACCGCGGAGGTGCGAGACTCTCCACCGATTGCAGCCTGCAGGAAGAAACAAAGGTAAGTACACTTTTTTTAACACTTTCCACTTACCTCAGATACTCACCTCTCCACTCTTGCACCCATCACTTACCTTCACAGCGCACGTTTGCACCCCTCCGACCCCCGCAGACCCACTACTCGCCTCGGTGACCCTGGCGGGTTTCGGAGCCTTCGGGAAGCCCGCACTTGTGTGGGCAAAATGGGGATAATCCTCTTAATCTGCCTGTTAACTACCTGTTAACAGGCAGTTAAGTGGCTGTAATCCCTTCCCGCCTCCAAGGGGACGGGACCCGGCGCGGGACGGCTACCCACCTCCTGGCAAAATGGCACGGAGGCGGGTTGGGGGCAGGTTGGGCACCCGCCCCCAAATTCTGCCATTTTCCTGGCAGTCCCGCCTCCCCAGGGCTGGCAAAATCCAGCCTATTGTGTCTGAGACAATGAGCTGCAAGAAATTTATAATAAATGTCACACAGGATTATGTGGTGGGATGGTCAAGAAATGCACGCACATATACTGTTTTGATTTGATTACTAGTGGATCGCCTGTGTGGTTGCTTCTCGCGAGTCACAGATTACTCTGTTACAAGGGTGGGATTACATAGAATTCACAGCACAGAATCAGGCCATTTAGCCCGACTAGCCTGTGCCAGTGTTTATGCTCCACACGAACCTCCTCCCACCCTACGTCATCGAACTCTTATCAGCATATCCTTCTATTCCTTTCTCCCTTGTGCACTTCTCTAGCTTCCCCTTAAATGTATCCATGCCATTTGCCTCAACTACTCCTTGTGCTAGCATGTTCCACATTCTCACCACTCTGAGTAAAGAAGTTTCTCCTGAATTCCTTATTGGATTTATTAGTGACTATCTTATATTTATGATCCTTAGTTTTGAACTCCCCACAAGTGGAAACATTTTCTCTGCGTCTATCCTATCAAATCCCTTCATAATTTTATGACCTCTATTAGGTTATCTATTATTATCTATTAGGTGATCCCTCAGCCTTCTCTTTTCTAGAGAAAAGAGCCTCAGCCTATTCAGTCTTTCCTGATAGTTATAACCTCTCAGTTCTGGTATCATTCTTGTAAATCTTTTTTGCACCTTCTCCAGTGTCTCTATATCCTTTTTGTAATATGGAGACCTGAACTGTGCACAGTATTCTTAAGTGTGATCTACTCAAGGTTCTATTCAAGTTTGACAAAACATCTCTGCTTTTCAATTTTATTCCTCTAGAAATGAACCGCAGTTGTTTGTTTGCACTTTTTATGGTCTTGTTAACCTGTGTTGCAATTTTTAATGATTTTGTGAATCCGTACCCCTCAATCCCGTTGTATCTCAAATGAAAGAATTTAGAATTGTTTTTAAGAATTTTGCCCCCGAGACAGTAAAATAAGTGTTTTTGATTAGTTCCTGGAAAATAAATAGTGTTTTCTAAAAAAAAAATAGATAAATAAACCCCACAGTTGTATTAATAAATCTGTTTATATGAAACATCAGCATAAATGCAAAAAGAAGGTGCTATAAACCATTTAGAATACATTAAAAACTGAAAGCTTTCACTTTTAAATTTGGCAGTTTTTCAGGAAAATTAGCTTAGAAAAAGTTGAAGAGTTTGTCTTTTATCTTGAGGAGATTGCCAAGGGAGTAGCAGTAAATACAGATATGGGCACTTTAATAAACATATAAATTGCATAAATAGACAACCCCAGCATATACTATTTTCTTGTCAAAATTGCCTAAACATTCAAAAGATTATACTTTCATATTTTATATCAAATATCAAAAAAAAGTATTTGTATCTTCAAACAAATATGGTTTACTGTCTTTCAACATGGTATTTAACAGCATCAGAGAGGAAGGGGGAGGGGAGTTGTGGGTTTTAGCAGCATTGCTGTGTGGGTTGGTAATAGTTTACTTATGAACCATTTTCACTCAAAAAAAAGCTTTCTAAATTCATCATTCATCTTCCCTTCCGTTCCTTTGTTTTCCCTTAACCACTGCAATTAGATAAATAGCTGGCACAGTTATATAATTAAATGTTTCTGTTTTCAATTCTATTCTATTCTACGGTGGTGTACCCAAAGTCAGTCAGTCAGTCTCTCTCTGCCACCTAAAAAATGTTCTCTACCTGGAAGAACTTTTAAAATGTTAGATGTGAGAATAGTATCAACCGCAATTCCAGGTACGTGATACATTCCTATAGTCAGTGTATGGAGTAAGAGTTCTCAGTTATGATCCCTGGGTTAACCAATGGTTAGCTGGATATTGGGAAGAAAAAGGTACACACCAGATGGCAGGGGATGTGAGCAACGTTCCCGCTAAGCTGCGCAGCTGTCTGCCGGTCACGCATAGCCCGGGACTGGCTTTTCCAATGCGAAACTTTGGGCCACACAGCCCGTTAAAGGGACCACGCACCCAAAAAAATTTAGGGGAAACATTGGATGCGAGGTCCACGTACAGGAATGACTGGTGATATTAAACCAAGAAAACATCTAGCATAAAAACCTGAAAATGGGGAATGCCTTATTACCAATGATCCCTTCATTCAGACACTCCTGTGGTACTCTCCTTTTTGCTTATCCAAGTGGCTTTGGCACTAGATTGAAATGGAGAGAATTAAAACAGACTTAGTGCAGTCACTGCTGCAAGCTGCGAGTGAGCCATTGATCTGTTAGGAACTTGGATCCATGCTCTTCCTAATGCAGAAACTGGACTGAAACAGAACATAAGAATCTGGATACACAATCCTCTCTGGTGCATGTAACGTTCACACACCCACTGGCTTACACTTTGCATATTTATTTATAACAAGTTATTCAAGAACAGAGTAATGGGGGCAGAGGAGTCAGTGGTGGCTGAGAATGGGCCAGTGACTAAACAGCACAAGCAGGGAGCAGTGGCAGCCGACAACGGGATGGAAAAGGAAAGTTGTCTTTTCCGGGAGGCAAATAGTAGGAACAGGAGTTCCACAGTGCATCTCTGGGGAAGAGTTGGGACAGGTGCAAAGGGTAAAGGGGGCGTGCAGCATGAGGCCCAGTGTCAGGAAACATTAGGAACTGTAGTAGAATTGGAAGTGGAGCTGGAGGCAAAAAAAAACTCATCTGTGAAACAGCAGGGCAGGAGTTACACGAAGAGGCATTTTTTTAATAATAGAGTAAGAGATGAGGCCAGAGTGTGACCTGCTCGCAGTTCTCACAAACCCTTTAGATTGCATTCTCAGTGCTCGCAGATCCCAAGAGTCCTCTTCCAATTATCCCAGATCTCTGGCCCTGCCCTAGTGTTCTATGATCTCCTTCAGCAGTGTTTCCTGTGCCGGCCTTAGAGTGCACCCAAACCTAGGGACCCATTGTCAAAAATACTTCTAGATCGTAAAACATTAAACCAAGAAAGCATATCCACATAAAATGGTGACTGCCCTATTGCCAAAGATTCCTTCATTGAGTTGTTGTAGCACTAGATTGAAACCCCACGCCAGTGCTGGCAAGCCTTTTGCCCCCTTCCAGGATCTCGGCTCCCCCACCTCCATCATCCTGATAAATCAGTGTTTCTGATGACATTACTTGGCATAACACCCCTGTTCTTATAAAACATCTGACTCATGCTGAACAATGCCATGGGAGATCTTTTAGTGATGCCAGAAACTTCAGTCCACACAGAAAGGAACAATAAAAGTTCACAATCCCTCATGGTTTTTCTTGTCAGTCTTGCAGTCAGGAAAATGCACCAAGTGAGAGCTGGAAGAGAGTGATAAAACACAAGAGCCTTATGCCCCAAGATTATGAGTCCAGGTCTCTGGATTACTAGAACTGTAACACAACCATACATTACTGTACCCCATGCCTTACTGATGCATCCTGACAAATTACAGGAAACTTTCGTTTATCCGGCACCCAAATATCCGGAATTCTCGCTTAACCGGCAAAAATCATCCTCCGAAAACTCCTCTCAAATAACCGGCAATGTTGCCGAGTCGCAGTCGAGTCTCCGCGAACGCCGAGTGCTCCGAAAACTCCTCTCAAATAACCGGCAATGTTGCCGATCCCGAGTCCGAGTCCGCGAACGCCGATTTAGTCAGATGGGGTACTTTTCAAAAGTGCCACTACTCGGCCTCCTGGCGCTGTCGCAAGTCCGAAACATTGCAGTAGCATGAGTAGATTCTCCCGCGCTGCCTGGAGTCTCTTCTGATCGGCCATTTTGCTGGGTGTCTCCCACGATGCTGGTAGTCTCTTCTGATCCACCATTTTGCTGTGTGTCTCCCACGCTGCTGGTACTGTAGTCTCTTCTGATACACCATTTTGCTGTGTGTCTCCCACGCTGCTGGTACTGTAGTCTCTTCTGATACACCATTTTACTGTGTGTCTGCCACGCTGCTGGTACTGTAGTCTCTTCTGATACACCATTTTGCTGTGTGTCTGCCACGCTGCTGGTACTGTAGTCTCTTCTGATACACCATTTTGCTGTGTGTCTGCCACGCTGCTGGTAGTCTCTTCCTAGCCACCATTGTTGTGTGTGTCTTTCCATCTTCATCGGCAATTATCTCCTCCATCTTGCATTATGTAATTCCCAAAAGCTGGTCCAAGCAAAAGGAAGAGAGTGGTCTTAACTTTAAAACAGAAAATCGAGATATGCCAACGACTAGAAAGGGGAGAGAAGCGTATCAACATTATGAATGAATTCAAAATCGGTTCGTCAACAATCTACGACATCAAATCGCAGAAGGATAAGCTGCTCAAGTTTTATTCAAGCTCAGAGACATGCAAGAGTGTAGAGAAACGGCGTACGCTTCGTAAGCCTAAGCTTGAAGAGCTGGATACCGTGCTTTATGAATGGTTTTCTCTTAAGCGTTCAGAGGGTGTTCCAATTTCCGGACCCATGCTAATCGAGAAAGCAAAGGATTTCTACGAAAGGATGGAGCTCACTGACAAGTGTGCTTTCTCCGATGGATGGCTAACGTGCTTCAAGTTACGGCACGGGATACGACGACTCGATATTTCCGGGGAGAAGAAATCAGCTGATCACGAAGCCGCAGAAGAATACTGCGATTATTTCAATCGGATTGTGCAGCAACATGATTTGTCGCCAGCACAGATCTACAATGCCGATGAAACTGGCTTGTTTTGGAGGTTTTTGCCAGAATCAATGCTTGCTGGGGCTAGTGAGGCTAATGCTTCAGGTTACAAGAAAAATAAAGATCGTGTAACCGTGCTAATATGTGCGAACGCCGCTGGATCACACCGGGTTAAACTTCTTGTTATCGGGAAGTATAAAAATCCCCGTGCATTTAAAAATGTGAGGCACTTACCTGTTGAGTACAAAGCTCAAAAAAATGCTTGGATGGATAAGGAAATCTTCTCCGATTGGTTCCATCATATTTTTGTTCCATCTGTGAAGGAACATTTCCGCAGAATAGGGAAACCTGAAGATAGCAAATGCATTTTATTGCTTGATAATTGCAGAGCCCATCCGCATGAATCCCAGTTGGTTTCGGGAAATATTTTCACCATTTATTTGCCACCAAATGTAACTTCTCTCATCCAACCCATGGACCAGGGCGTTATCCAAAATCTGAAGTGTCATTACAAGAAAGACTTCCTACGTAAACTGCTAAGCCAAGATGAGAATATTCAAGATTTGCAGAAGGAATACAATATTAAAGATGCCATCTATAATGTTGCATGTTCCTGGAAATTGGTGAAAAGTCACACTCTGAGGCAAGCCTGGCGCAAATTGTGGCCTTCTGTAATGTTTGCTGAAGGTTCTTCTTCAGAGGAGGAATTTCATGGGTTCAGTGTTCGTCCCAAGAAGAGTACAATAATGGAAATAGCTGGAATGGTGAAAAATGCAGGCCCAGCAAACCCTCTACGTCACCTCAGTGAAAGTGATATTGAGCAGTGGGTTGATGCAGATAGAGAAGTTGGTGTTGTGCATATGCTAAGTGATGATGAAATAATTCAGAATGTTTTGAATCCAAAGAAAGAAAAGGAAAGCGAGATGGAAAGTGAAGAGGATGAGATTTCTGAAGAAGAGAAGATTTCTTGGGCTAAAGCTGCAGAAGGATTTTCTACAATCCTCAAATTTGCTGAAAGGCAGAATTGCTACTCTGCACAAGAAGTTATGCAACTCCATATTCTGCATTCCACCTTTCTACAGAAAAGGCAAGAGTCCACTAAGCAAACCGACATCCGCAACATGTTTAAGAAAGCTTCCAAAAGAGTCGCAGCACCGGAAGTGCCTGAAGAATTTGTGGCATCGGTGGAACTGCGTGATCCTGATGACCCAGCTGGCACGGATACGGATATTTCTGATGAACCAGATGACTCGGAATAAGTGTACAGTCAACTACAGTACTGTAGACAGTCGTTTATAAGTTTTGTTTTACTGTTAAGTAATTAAAGAGTTATGGATTACCCTCAACTGGCAGTACTGTACTTAATCAAGCATCTTCCACTATCCATTTAACACAACATTCTGTAGGTGAGTATCCAAATACTATATACTGCACATTTCTTGATTTTTTTATGTTAAAAATAGCCTCGGTAGATATAACTCTCCGTTATCTGGTACTTTCGATAAACCGGCACCACGCCGGTCCCGTCGATGCCGGATAAACAAAAGTTTCCTGTAGTTGCACTCTATGTGCTTAGACTGCACAATCTGAATTTAGCTAATATAGTTACAGCTCTGGGCAAAAGTATCAAGTCCAAGCTCATGCTTTTGAGAGCAGCTCTGGCTCTCATGTCTTATAAAACATAAAAAAACAACTAAATGAATTAATTTAATCATGTTATTGTGAAACATGTTTTTTGATCTTTTTGGGGGTTTTTTTAGAAACCTTTGGACATTAGAATTTCAGTTATTGAAGAAAATGGCAATTATTTTTCTAGAAAGCATTTTGTGTGATTTGTGAGAACAGATAATACTGACACAGCTAGCCTGTTTAGATACTTGACTTAACATGGTTTTTTTTTAGTTTGATTCCCATTATAATTACTTTTCTGTGCTTGCTTCCCTCCTTCCTCGCTCCACCAAGTATGAAAGTATTGGACTCCTCCTGGGTCACCTGATGATGCCTCTTATATAGCTGAATATGGCTGTTAAATAGTTTAGAATGGGAAATCATGTGGTTGAAAACCAAATTCTCTTTGTTTTGATTTCCTTGTAGCTCGAGTTCCTAAAAAGATCCTGAAATGTAAAGCTGTTTCCAGAGAACTAAACTTTTCCTCATCTGAACAGATGGAAAAATTCAGACTAGAACAAAAAGTTTTCTTCAAAGGACAGTGCTTAGAAGGTGATTATCTTGTATTTAATTGTGTCACTGTAGCATTATGTTAATGGCGGTCTGTATAAAAAGATTATACAAATACTCAGTAATTCATGCAATAAAGCATTATCTGACCCAAGCATAATTTATCGAATAACAATGTGAAATAAATGTTAGTATTTAGTCATTTTTCATATACATAAGCAAATAGTTCACAATGAATAACTTTTTTATTTTTCTTATTTAATCATGCATAGTATTGAAGGATCAGAAAGTGTCAGTGGCAGTGTAAATGTTTATCTACTTGCATTAATAACTTTAGTCCTCCCTTGGGAACTTTGGAGATGGTCGTATTTTTGCTAATGGGTATTAATGAACTGGGTAAATTAAACAAATTCAAATGGGACTTTCCACTAGAACTGAAAACCTTTATATGCTATTGTTTTGGAATGTAAATATACTTGGATATTGCTTCTTCACTAATCCATTATTTTTACTATAGGTGGCTTCACTTCAGGGTTAGAAGATCAGAGGCAGTGCACAAATATTCAGGAAGTTAATTTATTAAGCTGAATGCTGTACAGGGCAATTTTTGTTGCAGCCTCAGCAGAGACTGATAATACTCTCAATATCCTACAACTTCAGGGGAAATAGCACTGAAAACCTAATAGTTGTGCTGCTATGCATGAGGGGCTTTTTATGTTCTAACTATGCTGAACCAGTATTACACTGGTTTGAAATAACAACAGAAAACGTTGGAAAAACTCAGCAGGCCAGGCAGCATCCGTGGAGAGAGAAACAGAGTTAACGTTTCAGGTCGAAGACCTTTCGTCAGCTGTTCTGACGAAAGGTCTTCGACCTGAAACGTTAACTCTGTTTCTCTCTCCACGGATGCTGCCTGGCCTGCTGAGTTTTTCCAGTGTTTTCTGTTGTTATTTCAGATTTCCAGCATCCGCAGTATTTTGCTATTGTATTCACTACACTGGTTTGATCTTGCATGGCTTTAGATGGCCATTCACATTAGGACATTAGAGAGCCAAAAAAAATAAAGAAATTCAATGATCTTTACTTATTATGCCTTGGAATTTTCTCTTTACCATTGGTTCTTAGCATTTGTCAGTTTAGACTGGGTCACTAACAGTCTAAAGAAGGTGCCAAAATAAATATAGAAATACACAGCAAGTCATTTGTAAAGAGGAAAGATAAATTATGAAGTTTCAGAAATGGTGTAGCTACGTACACCATTGACCCATCCACTAATCACATAATGTCCCTGGAGGGGTAAAATGTAGGAAAAAACTCTTAAAGCTTTCTCTCCCAACTCCCTAAAGAAATTAAGCAAAGACACAAGAAACTGTGGTAACCGATAAATTCTACATCCAGCTGAACTATAGTTTACCCTCTACAACAGGAAATGTCTTTCTTTCTGAAGAACTCGTCTTGATCCCTTTCAAAGGATTGTAGGCATTCCGTGCATACTTTGGTCAGCGTTTGCAACCATCTTCAGTCAGAAGTGCCAATTGGATGATCCATATCGGCCTACTCCTGAGGTCCCCACTATCTCAGAAGCCAGTCTTCAGCCAATTCGATTCACTCCACGTGATATCAAGAAATGGCTGAAGTGCACTGGATACAGCAAAGGCTATGGGCCCGGACAACATCCCGGCTATCATGCTGAAGACTTGTGCTCCAGAACTAGCCGCGCCTCTAGCCAAGCTGTTCCAGTACAGCTACAACACTGGCATCTATCCGACAATGTGGAAAACAGCCCAGGTATGTCCTGTCCACAAAAAGCAGGACAAATCCAATCCGGCCAATTACCGCCCCATCAGTCTACTCTCAATCATCAGCAAAGTGATGGAAGGTGTCATCGACAGTGCTATCAAGCAGCACTTACTCACCAATAACCTGCTCACTGATGCTCAGTTTGGGTTCTGCCAAGACCACTCGGCTCCCGACCTCATTACAGCCTTGGTCCAAACATGGACAAAGGAGCTGAATTCCAGAGATGAGGTGAGAGTGACTGCCCTTGACATCAAGGCAGCATTTGACCAAGTGTGGCATCAAGGAGCCCGAATAAAAGTGAGGTCAATGGGAATCAGGGGGAAAACGCTCCACTGACTGGAGTCATACCTAGCAAAAAGGAAGATGGTTGTGGTGATTGAAGGTCAATCATCACACCCCAGGACATCGCTGCAGAAGTTCTTCAGGGCAGTGTCCTAGGCCCAACCATCTTCAGCTGCTTCATCAATGACCTTCCCTCCAACATAAGGTCAGAAATGGGGATGTTCGCTGATGACTGCACAATGTTCAGTGCCATTCGCAACTCCTCAGATAATGAAGCAGTCCATGCCCGCATGCAACAAGACCTGGACGACGTTCAGGCTTGGGCTGATAAGTGGCAGGTAACATTCGTGCCACAGAAGTGCCAGGCAATGACTATCTCCAACTAGCGAGAGTCTAACCACCTCCCCATGACATTCAACGGCAATACCATCACCAAATCCCCCACCAGCAACATCCTGGGGATCACCATTGACCAGAAACTTAACTGGACCAGCCACATAAATACTGTGGCAACAAGAGCAGGTCAGAGGCTAGGTATTATGTGGCGAGTGTCTCACCTCCTGACTCCCCAAAGCCTTTCCACCATCTACAAGGCACAAGTAAGGAGTGTGATAGAATACTCTCCACTTGCCTGGATGAATGCAGCTACAACAACACTCAAGAAGCTCGACACCAAAGTGATAACCAAAGTAGCCCACTTGATTGGCACCCCATCCACTACCTTAAACATTCACTCCCTCCACCATCGGCGTACCGTGGCTGCAGTGTGTACCATCTACAAGATGCACTGCAGCAACTCGCCAAGGCTTCTTCGGCAGCACCTCCCAAACTCGCGACCTCTTCCATCTAGAAGGACAAGGGCAGCAGGCGCATGGGAACATCACCATCTCCAAGTTCCCCTTCAAGTCACACACCATCCTGACTTAGAAGTATATCGCCGATCCTTCATCATCGCTGGGTCAAAATCCTGGAACTCCCTACCTAACAGCACTGTGGAATACCTTCACCACACGGACTGCAGCGGTTCAAGAAGGCGGCTCACTACCACCTTCTCGAGGGCAACTAGGGATGGGCAATAAATGCTGGCGTTGCCAGCGACGCCCAGATCCCATGAACAAATTTTTTTTTAAATTGTTCCAGAGAGTGATGACTCTGTAAAAAGAAATAATTTCTAACATGCACTCTCTTTCCCCTATTCTTACCAAATCTAACCATCTCAGATGGACAGAATCTTTTTATAAACCTCAATCATTTCCTCTCTAAGCCTGCGCTTCTCTAATGAAAATAGCCCTAACTCCTTGAGCCTATCCTGATAAATAATACCCAAAAACATTTTGGTTGCCCTCCTCTGTACCTTCTCCAGGACCTCAGTATCCCTGCCACGTATGGAGTTCATAACTGAACACAATACTCCTAAGTGCACCTGTACTAAAGCTTTGTACTGTTTTTAGTTTTATATTTATTGTATTGTGCTAGCAATACAACCAGGATCCCTCTTGCTTTGTAACATGTAACTGGTACCCCTGCATTGTATATATGTGCCTGGAATTTTTCAACTCAATGCAATATACTGCACTGATCCATGTCCAAGGAAATCTGTCACACATTGGTACAGTCCCTTAAATTGGCTAAATCACCCTGAAGCATATTGATTTGGTTCAAGTCCCCAACTCCTGTACACATCTCTATGCCATCTGCTAACTTGGGAATGGTTCCATTTAATGCCCTCATCCAAAATATCAATGAAGATGATGAATATTATTGGTTTCAACACAGAGCCTTGCAGGACTCTACTTGAGCCCTGACCCCATACAAATTTACACCAACATACCATTTCTATCAGAATGCTCTTTGGTTCTTTTTACCAATTTTGTATTCTCTCCATGGATGCGTGTAAGGACATCTCTCAGTCTGGGTCTTGGGATAATCCTCTGCGCTTTCAATGAGTCTGGTCTCAAAGCTAATTGCACAAATGTTCTCAATTCTTCAAGTTCATGTACATGAACAAATGGAATATCCTGAGTAGCCCCTTGCTTTTCCAAGAATGTCTTCTTCATAAAACCAAGCTAAGCAGATAATTATTTCTGGAGAATGGAATTGATGTGCCAGAAGTTCTTCTGGTTTGCACTTGATCTGGGTTATCCACATCTGGATTTTAATGCAGCTGGTGATACCAAACTCCTTTATTCCATCACCACCATCTTCATCCTAGAGGTTTTCCAGTAGGTACCTTTTCATTCATTTTAGTGTTTGTAAGAAAATCCACAAAGTTAAAGCCTGGGTGGTACTTGAAGATTCACTGGCTTGTCAATCTTGCTTGGTGAGTCTTGATCTTAATATTTTATTCTAGGAAGTGTTGCTTTCCACAATCGCCAGCATTTGTGTTTCACATTTGGAGTTTTGAGAGGGAAAATTAAACAACCACAGGTGGTTCTGATATTGTTATATCAAAGACCGAGGAAGCCTCAACAGTAGTTTATGAATGTGCATGAACATCTTCAAGTATTAGTCACCTTCCACAACAAAAATATTCTTGACAGCTGAAGTTTCATATGTACTGTGCTTTTTTCACCTGAGTTTTCAAAAGGGACTTTCCCGTAGACTTGAATAGTGCTGGATGGCAGCACTTGCTGTTTTCCAGAGAATTAACTGAGGCTTATCCATCATCCCACTGTTAACTGGATTCTTTAGCACAGTATTATTTGTCGTCGGGTGGATACTGCCAAAGATTTGATGTCATCGTGAAAGAGGAGGTAGTTGAGATATTGGATGGGATAAAAATTGATAAAGAGGATTTACTAGAAAGGCTGGCTATACTTAAAGTAGATAAGTCACCAGGACTGGATGGAATGCATCCTAGGATGCTGAGGGAAGTAAAGGTGGAAATTGCGGAGGTACTTGCCATAATCTTCCAATCGTCCTTGGATACGGGGGTGGTGCCAAAGGACTGGAAAATTGCAAATGTTACACCCTTGTTCAAAAAAGGGTGTAAGGATAAACCCAGCAACTACAGGCCAGTCAGTTTAACCTCGGTGGTGGGGAAGCTTTTAGAAACGATAATCCAGGACAAAATTAACAGTCACTTGGACAAGTGTGGATTAATTAAGGGAAGCCAGCACGGATTTGTTAAAGGCAAATCATGTTTAACTAACTTTTTGCTGAGGTAACTATGAGGGCAGTGCGGTTGATATGGTGTACATGGACTTCCAAAAGGCATTTGATAAAGTGCCACATATAGGCTTACCAGCAAAGTTGAAGCCCATGGAATAAGGGGGACAGTGGCAGCATGGATACGAAATTGGCTAAGTGACAGGAAACAGAGAGTAGTGGTGAACGGTTGTTTTTCGGACTGGAGGAAGGTATACAGTGGTGTTCCCCAGGGGTCGGTACTAGGACCACTGCTTTTCTTGATGCATATTAATGATTTTGACTTGGGCACTATTTCAAAATTTGCAGATGACACAAAACTTGGAAGTATAGTGAACAATGAGAAGGATAGGGATAGACTTCAAGAAAACATAGACAGGCTGGTGGAATGGGCCGACACGTAGCAGATGAAGTTTAACGCAGAAAAGTGCAAAGTGATACATTTTGGTAGGAAGAACGAACAGAGGCAATATAAACTAAAGGGTACAATTCTAAAGGGGGTGCAGGAAGAGAGAGACCTGGGGGTATATGTGCACAAATCGTTGAAGGTGGCAGGGAAGGTTGAGAAAGTGGTTAAAAAAGCATACGGGATCCTGGGCTTTATAAATAGAGGTATAGAGTACAAAAGCAAGGAAGTTATGATGAACCTTTATAAAACACTAGTTCAGCCACAACTGGAGTATTGTGTCCAATTCTGGGCACCACACTTTAGGAAGGATGTGAAGGCTATAGAGAGGGTGCAGAAAAGATTTAAGAAAGAAAGAAAGACTTGCATTTATATAGTGCCTTTCACGACCACCGTACATCTCAATGAAGTACTTTTGAAATGGAGTCACTGTTGTAATGTGGGAAACGCGGCAGCCAATTTGCACACAGCAAGGTCCCACGAATAGCAATGTGACAATGACCAGATAATCTGTTTTTGTTATGTTGGTTGAGGGATAAATATTGGGCAGGACATCGGGGATAACTCCCCTGCTCTTCTTCGAAATAGTGCCATGGGATCTTTTACGTCCACCTGAGAGAGCAGACGGGGCCTCGATTTAACGTCTCATCTGAAAGACGGCACCTCCAACAGTGCAGCACTCCCTCAGCACTGCATTGGAGTGTCAGCCTAGCTTTATATGCTCAAGTCCCTGGAGTGGGACTTGAACCCACAACCTTCTGCCTCAGAGGCGAGCGTGCTACCAACTGAGCCACAGCTGACACTTTACAAGAATGGTTCCAGGGATGAGGGACTTCAGTTACGTGGATAGACTGGATAAACTAGGGTTGTTCTCCTTAGAGCAGAGAAGATTGAGAGGAGATTTGATGGAGGTGTTCAAAACCATGAGGGGTCTAGACAGAGTAGATAGAGAGAAACTTCCCATTGGCGGAAGGGTCGAGATCCAGAGGACACAGATTTAAGGTGATTGGAAGAAGATCCAAAGGCGACATGAGAAAAAACTTTTTTACGCAGCGAGTGGTTATGATCTGGAATGCACTGCCTGAAAGGGTGGTGGAGGCAGATTCAATCATGGCTTTCAAAAGAGAATTAGATAAGTACCTGAAGGAAAAAAAAATTGCAGGGCTACGGGGAAAGGGCGGGGGATTGGGACTAGCTGAAGTGCTCTTGCAGAGAGCCGGCATGGGCTCGACGGGCCAAATGGCCTCCTGTGCTATAACGATTCTATGATTCTATACAATTTTAAACCACTCTGTTCCTTTCCCTTTGATGTGCCTCTGCTGTACACACAAATTTCCAAGCTTGAATAGCTTTCCATTGAGCCTCATATCTTCATTTTTTCTGCGAGAAGTGGTCTCTTTATCTGGTTCTCCAGAGCTAATATCTTTTCATCTTAGCATTGTGCCATGTACTTTAATTGCTTTCATACTCTGGAGCAACATCACTACCATTTCCATCATCTTCCGGAAAAATCAGTGACTTGCATTTATATAGTGCAAGGATATGACTGATTCGTTAACCTGTTTTTGATGGTCTTGGCTGAAGGAGGACTGTTGGCCAGGACACTGAGAGAACGCCCTATTGTTCGAATAATGCGATGGGATCTTTTAACATCTATCTGAATTACTAGAATAGAGGTCTTAGCTTAACATCTCGTGCAAAGGATGGCATCTCTGACAATTTGCCTTCCCTCAGTACTGCATTGTAGTCTCAACCTAGATTATGTACTCGTGCTGAAGTGGTGCTTACCCAAAGGCTGGGAGTGCCATCAACTGAATTAAGCTGTCACCCGGATGCTAACAGGGCCAAACTGAGGATGAACATAAAATAATTAATGGCCCGGATATTCTGATCCCTACGGGTGGGTACGCGCTGTGTACCCACCCGTAGGGACAGCGGAAATGCCGGTTTCAGACATGCACAGCGCATGCGCTGAAAACCGGTATTTCCGATCTGTCAAGAATGCTCTTAACAGATCGGACGCCTGCCCTGGAGAAGGGCCTCTGCGGGCGGATAGTTCCGCTTTCTGGAGACCCTCTGCCCGCAGAAAACCCTTAGAATTCTGACGCCTGGTAAAAGCAGGCGTAAAGCCTGCTTTTACCAGGATAAGAGTTGGAAAAAAAGTTTTAAAAAATAATAATTTTCAGTCATTTATCATTTAAAAATACTTTTTTTAAAAAGGTAAGTTTATTTTTAGCCCTGTAAAAAACTAATTATTTTTTTTTTAATTAAATTTTTGTTTAAAATATTTACTTTATTGTAATTTCAACTAATTTTAAAAAGGTGATTAAAAAAAAATTATTTAAAGTTTTACTCTCCATTCATATATTTGACAGGTCTATCTGTCAAGTGTATGAAGGGAGATTCCCTTCTTTGATTGGCTCCCCATGGCCCACGTGATCCCAGGGACGCTTGCGAACCGCATGCACCCCTGAGATACGTAGGCCCTGCCACTTGGAGTTCGAGGGGCCCAGCATCGGAACTATACGCACCTCGGGAGCCCTCAGGTAAGTGTGTAGATTTTTTCCAGATCGGAGGCTTCCGCACACGGGAAGTCTCCGATCGGAAAATACGGCACATTATATTCAATAATTATTTCCATGTATTCACTAGCGATGATGTGTATCATGGCCTACACAATCATAGATAATCTACATAGGATTAATGACACAACAGGTCCTGGAAGTGCTAGATGGACAAAAGGGATCACTTTCAAAAAGATGATAAAACAGACCCAGGCAATTACACGTCTTTTACTGTTGCATTAATACTGGGTAAGATAATAGAATTGACTATTTGAGGATTATCTCTATAATAACCTAATAATTGGCATCCAGCCCAGACTCTGAATGGGAAGATTCTGCGTAATAAAATTCCTAGACATTTTGAGAGAGTGACATCCTAAGCAGAATATGAAAACCCTTACTACATGGTATATCTAAAATTCCAAAAAGTATTTGACAATATTCCGCATGAAAGGCAGCTACTTAAGCTTAATGTGGTGAGGATTGAAGTTAGAATCTGGGAATGGATCAGAAATTGGCTGAAAGGTAGACTATAGCTTTAAGGGAGTGATGTTGGTATAATGTGGAGAGAGTGCCGAGTGAAGCGCTTAAAGGATTGGTTTGGGGATATCTACTGTTTCTAATTTACATTAACAACTTGGGATTCAGAAGCTTAATGCAAATTTGTCAGATTTACAGACAATACCAAACTGGGAGGAAAGGTGGGTATGGGGAACCACAACTCTGAAGAGGCAGCAAAGGACCTACAAAATGAATTAGATCAAATATATAAGTGGATGGATCGGTGACAAATAAAATTGAATATGCACACATGATGAAAAATTGGGCAACATACATCCTTTATGAATAATGTTGAAATAGCTACAGATGAAGTTGAAAGAGATCCAGGGGTATTGGACTCGCCACTTAACATGTTCAGTCATTGCAGAGCAGCAATTAATAGAACAAACAGAATGATGACCCATGTAGCTAAAATGGCACTGTATAATTTGGAGTATGTCATTGCTAAAACTGTACAATGCTGGTCAGACTGCATCTTAAATACTCTTGTCAGTTTTGGTAGCAAACCCAAGGGAATATTCCAACCCAGGAGGTGGTACAGATAAGAACCATAAAGATGAGAAAGCCACACAGGCAGAATAGCTTGCTGAAAGAGAAAAGTAGGTAGGAAAATTAGATTAGCGAAGAAAACCAGGGATCAGCTTTACTGTCAATATGGCTCTACATTCGCCTGTTGACTCATTACTGTAGTTACCAAATGGTTGAGACTACAATTATCAACTTGCACTGTACCAATTCAATACTTGATTCTTGAAGCAGTACAAGATCTTCCATTTAGTAAGTCATAAGGCAGGCGAAAAGTGTCCATCCAGAATTTCATAGTGAGGCCACATAAACATCAGGAATTGTGCTTCAGATCCTGTACTACCCATGAGAAATGCCAGAAGAGAGCTAGTAAAATTAAATAATTTTACATATTGTAATGAGAGATGGTACTTGTTATATTTAATCTTTATGAAACCTTATTTCTATATTTTTTTTCTAGAATGGTTTTTTGAATTTGGCTTTGTCATCCCTAACTCCACAAACACTTGGCAATCATTAATAGAAGCAGCACCAGAATCACAGATGATGCCAGCTAATGTGTTAACGTAAGTGACCAGTGATGTGACATCTTATAAGTGTGCTATTACATTTGTGTTATAAACAGTTAAGTTGATCATGAAAAATGAAGTCGACCACCTATGATGGAACATACACTGTTATCTGCTGTTCGCCTACTTTCTCATTTAATTTTACTTTAATTCTTTTTTCTTAAGTTTCTGGTTTCTTTATCAAATCCTTTTGCTTACCACATGTAATCCCTAAATTATCAAAGGGAGATTTCATTGGGTAGCTGCCCCTTCTAAGAGCAAGTAATATGAATCTATCGTATGATTTACACTTTTCCGTGCTTCTGTGGTAACCATGAGTCAGTCTTGCAGAGTTCTTCAGCTGCTGTACATAGCATCATAGAACGATACAGCACAGAGGAGGCTGTTTGGCCCTTTGTGCCTATGCCAGCTCCTTGAAAAAGCTATCCAGTTAGTCCCACTCCTGCAAATTTTTCCACTTCAAGTATTTATCCAATTCCCTTTTAAAAGTTGATTCCAATCCACCTGGACCTGATTCCTGTTCAACTCACTAAAATTAGCCCTCCTCCAGTTGAGTATTTTTACATTTTATTTTTTCTTATCTTTTTCGATAACTACTCTAAACCTACTATTGTGATCAATTTGAAGTAACTGCAATTTCATACAGCTCCAATGTGTGAAAGGCAGTTTCTCAAGTATTAATGAATAACAATATTGTCTTTTTTACTTGATTCATCTTTGTCCCGTGTAAGTTTCTGATTTGAAGGTAGGCATATATTTGATATTGGAAGCCATGCTTTGTGTTACTTGGAAGAAAGTGTTAAGGAATGGTCGCAGAAGCAGCATAATTGGAGTTGCTGCTGTAAGGCCAGAGTGGTCATCTCATTCTGTGCTTTTTGTATTAATCTATATGGCGACATTAGGGAATCTGTGTCACCTCTTAATGTAGAGGTCTTCACCATCCACACCTGGATAATGTAAATAGAAAAATAAAACCAAAGACATGGCAAATTGCCCTCCCATATACAAAAGGTAAGATTGTATCTAAACAGGTAAATGGGAAAGAGTGTTCTTTTAAAAACAAAATGCAACCTTTCCTATTGGTGACTGTATTAAGAATTTTTTTTTCCTGTCATCAGCATTGGTTGCACAGCTTTAAAATGCTATTTCAGGAAGCTGTTTTCTGGCATCGCCCTTCATAATTGTGTCTTTTATAAAGTATCCTCAGTTATACTTTTGTCTCACGTGTGCATTTTTTTTCTTAGGGCTTTTTTTTAAAGACAAGTCTCACTTTTTCTCCTGCTTTCCCTTCACCACCCAACAACTGGATGAGTGATCTGGTCCCACGCCAGTGCTTGAAACTGGATGAGTGATCTGGTCCCACACCAGTGCTCAAAACTGGATGAGTGATCTGGTCCCACAGCAGTGCTTGAAACCAGATGAGTGATCTGGTCCCACGCCAGTGCTTGAAACTGGATGAGTGATCTGGTCCCACGCCAGTGCTTGAAACTGGATGAGTGATCTGGTCTCACGCCAGTGCTTGAAACTAGATGAGTGATCTGGTCCCACACCAGTGCTCGAAACTGGTCACTAGCAGATGTGCAAAAATGGGCTGGTTATGGCTGTAACTATTTATTTTTCCTCTCCAGTGATACAGCTGAGATTAGGAACTCTATGACAGGTGAACATGGAACTATACCACTGCACACAACTTTGTTTTTAATGAATCCTGTTAACTGTTGTTTCGGCAAGCATCAAACATCAAAGATTGCAATGCCTTAGCAAAACCATCCCAGCTGAGATGGTGAATATGGAATAATCCCACAAAAAGCAGCACTATTTCAGGCACAAAGAAAGGTCAGAATGAAAGACTAAGGCCGACTTTAACCCTGGCCTTGCCTGGGCGGACTGTTGGGGGGGGTGTTAAGATGGAGGGTTCGCACTGCGATCCCGACGCACCATTTTTACTTGGTGTGAATTCAGGCACAGGAGGATTTGCCTAATTTAAATGGCAGTGTCGTGTAATAAACTTGCAGAATGGGCATATAATTGGCAAATGATTTTCAACACTAATAAATGAGAGGTATTAAATTTTGGTGACAAAAATAAGGTCACATATTACTTGGAAAATAAGAATCTAAATGGGGTAGAGGAGCAAAGGGATCTGGGAGTACAGAAACACAAATCACTAAAAGTGGCGATGCAGGTTAATAAGGCCATAAAAAAAAGTAAACCAAGCACTAGGGTTTATTTCTAGAGGGATAGAATTGAAAAGTAGAGAAGTTATGCTAAACTTGTATTGAACCTTGGTTAGGCCACACTTGGAGTACTGTGTACAGTTGTGGTCGCCATATTATAAAAAGGATATAGAGGCACTGGAGAGGGTGCAAAAAAGATTAAGAACATAAGAAATAGGAGCAGGACTAGACCATTTGGCCCTTTGAGCCTGCTCCACCATTCAATAAGATCATGGCTGATGTTCTACCTCATCTCCACTTTCCTGCATTTTCCCCATATCCCTTGATTCCCTTAATATTCAAAAATCTATCGATCTCTGTCTTGAATATACTCAACGACTGAGCCTCCACAGCCCTCTGGGGTAGAGAATTCCAACGATTCACCACCCTCTGAGTGAAGAAATTTCTCCTCATCTCAGTCCTAAATGGCCGACCCCTTATTCTGAGACTGTGACCCCCGGTTCTAGACTCCCCAGCCAGGGGAAACATCCTCCCTGCATCTACCCTGTCAAGCCCTGTAACAATTTTGTATGTTTCAATGAGATCACCTCTGATTCTTATAAACTCTAGAGAATATAGGCCTAGTCTACACAATCTCTCCTCATAAGACAATCCCCCATCCCAGGGACCAGTCTGGTGAACCTTTTTGCACTCCTTCTATGGCAAGTATATCCTTCCTTAGGTAAGGAGACCAAAACTGTACACAATACTCCAGGTGTGGTCTCACCAGGGCCCTATATAATTGCAGCAAGATGTCTTTACTCTTATACTCAAATCCTCTTGTAATAAAGGCCAACATACCGTTTGCTTTCCTAATTGCTTGCTGTGCCTGCATGTTAACTTTCAGCGATTCGTGTACAAGGACACCCAAGTCCCTCTGAACACCAACATTTCCCAATCTCTCACCATTTAAAAAATACTCTGCTTTTCTATTTTTCCTACCAAAGTAGATAACTTCACATTTCTCCACATTATATTCCATTTGCCATGTTCTTGCCCACTCACTTAGCCTGTCTATATCCCCTTGAAGCCTCCTTGCATCCTCCTCACAACTTACGTTCCCCCCCAGCTTTGTATCATCAGCAAACTTGGATATATTACATTTGGTCGACTCATCCAAAGCATTGATATAGATTGTGAATAGCTGAGGCCGAAGCACTGATCCTTGCGGTACCCCACTAGTTACAGCCTGCCAACCCAAAAATGACCCGTTTATTTCTACTCTCTGTTTTCTGTCCGTTAACCAACCTCAATCCATGCTAGTATATCAACCCCAATCCCATGAGCCCTAATTTTGTTTAATAACCTCTTGTGTGGCACCTTATCGAATGCCTTCTGAAAATCCAAATCCACCACATCCACTGGTTCTCCTTATCTCTTATGCTAGTTACAACCTCAAAAAATTCTAACAGATTTGTTTTACACGATTTCCCTTTCATAAATCCGTGTTGACTCTGCCCAATCCTATTATTATTTTCTATGTGCTCTGTTACTATGTCCTTTATAATAGATTCTAGCATTTTCCCTACTACTGATGTCCGGCTAACTGGTCTGTAATTCCCCGTTTTCTCTCTCCCTCCTTTCTTAAATAGTGGGGTTACATTTTCTACCTTCCAATCCGCAGGAACCGTTCTCGAATCTATGGAATTTTGGAAAATGACAACCACTGCATCCACTATATCTATAGCCACCTCTTTCAAAACCCTAGGATATAGGCCATCAGGTCCAGGGGATTTATCGGCTTTCAGTGACATTAATTTCTCCAGTACTTTTTTTTTTACTAATACTAATTTTTTTCAGTTCCTCATTCTCGCTAGACCCTTGGTTCTCCACTATATCTGGGAAGTTTTTTGCGTCTTCTTCCGTGAAGACAGACACCAAGGGCTGGATTTTACTCACCGAGACGTGTTGGGGGCAGGACTGCTGCCTTCCGGGTTCTAGTCCTGCCCTCAGCGACATCCGACGCACAGACGCTATTTTCCTGATTGGCCTTGTTAAGCCCGCCCAGCGGGCTTGCTGGCCAATTAAGGGAAAGCCGGTGTCAGATGACGTCAGTTGATGACGCTTCATCTGCCGGTTTTCTTAAAGGCACATGAACCATAAATTTTTGACAGATGACTTGACCGTGTTTGACAGCATTGAGGTGCTGTCAAACACTGACAATCACTGTACACAGGTGAGCCCTTGCACCCAGACTCTCCAGTGACTCTCTCCTTAGGATGAAACAGATGGCAGCTGCAGGTGAGGGTACAGAAGCGATGTCACTTCTCCCATTGAGGTGAGGCCACACAAACACTTCAAAGCTTGTCACCTACAGAAAAATCTAAACACATTAAAAATGACTTTCCCAACATTTCCTTACCTCTGATATTCACCAGTGTCCCATTGCATCCTTCACACGACTTCTGCAACTGTCATCTATACACCAACATAACAACAGACCCACAGCACGTCTCACTTACCCTGGCGGGGTTCCCCGACGTCGGGGAGCCTGCAGCAGAAGTCTCAAAATGGGAAAAAGCCTCTTAACTGCCTGTTAACAGGCAGTTAAGTGGCTATAATCCTCTTCCCGCCTCTAGGAGTCGAGTTCCTGCGCAAATTGGGACCCGACTTCTGGGAAGATTGGTTGGAGGCGGTTTCGGGACCCGCTCCCATTCTTTTTCATTTTCCCAACAGTCCCGCCTCCTCAGGGCTGGTAAAAGCCAGCCCAAAGTATTTCTTTAATTTCTCTGCCATTTCCTTATTCCCCATTATAATATCTCCTGTCTCAGCCTGTAAGGGACCCATATTTACTTTCACGAATCTTTTCCTTTTTACATACCTAAGTATCCCGGAATATTTAGTTCCCAACCTTGGTCACTTTGCAATGACCTGTTAATTTCTATCTGCGCTATTAATTCATCTATTTTGTTGCGAATGCTTTGCGCATTCAGATATAGTGCCTTTAGCTTTGACTTATTTCTATTTTTCCCTGAGTCACCTTAGTCACTGATGCCTTATTACCTTTGTTACTCTCTCTGTCCCTTCCTGACCCACTCTGCTTATTTTTACCCAAAACTCTACTCTGCTCTAGAGCCTTGACATTTCTCTCGCTGCTTTTAAATTTACTCTTTCCTGAATCCTCCCACCCCACTTTCATTAGTTTAAAGCCCTGTCTACTGCCCTAGATAATTCAGTTTGCCAAAACACTGGTCCCAGCCCGGTTTTAGTGGAGCCCGTCCCAACGGAACAGCTCCCTCTTTCCCCAGTACTGGTGCCAGTGCCCCATGAACTGAAACTCCTTCCTCCCACACCACTCTTTGAGCCATGCATTTAAACCTTCTAATCTGTTTGTCCCCGTGCCAATTTGCACATGGCTCAGGTAATAATCCAGTGATTATTACCTTTGAGGTTCTGCTTTTGAATTTGGATCCTAGCTCCTCAAACTCCCTCAGCAGAACCTCATTCCTAGTTCTACCTATGTTGTTGGTTCCTACGTGGACCACGACAACGAGATCCTCCCCCTCCCACTCCAAGTTCTTCTCCAGCCGCGAGGACATGTCTTTATCCCTGGCACCGGGCAGGCAACACAACCTTCGGAGCTCTCTGTCGCGGCTGTAGAGAACAGTATCTATCCCTCTGACTATACTGTTCCCTACCCCAGCTACATTCCCTTTCATTCCCCCCACCTGAATGACCTCCTGCACCATGGTGCCATGGTCAGCTTGTTCATCCATCCTGCAGGCTTTTCCCTCATCCACACAGGCAGAAGAACCTCCTACCTGTTGGACAAGGGCAAAGGTTGAGGCTCCTCCAGCACTGCACCTGGGGTGGCCTTACCTGCCTGAGTTGCAGTCACACTCTCCTGTCCCTGACCACTAACCAGACCTGTACCACTACTTAACCTAAGGGGTGTGACTGCCTCCTGGATCAAAGTGTCCAGGTAACTCTCCCCATCCCTGATACCCCACAATGTCTGCACCTCAGACTCCAGCTCAAAAACTCTGAGCTGACGTTCAAGATGCAGGCACTTACTGCAAACGTCGTTGTCCGGGATCACAATGCTTGCCACAAATTCTCACATGCTGCAGTTGCAGCACACCACCTGCACTGCCATCTCTGTATGACCTTGTTTTATTTAATTAAATTTGTAATTATGTAACTTAGTTTACAGTGTAGTTTCTTGACTACTTGATCTAGATTATGTTAAGGGTACTGAAATTAAATATCTGCCTATAACACAAAGCACTACAAGTAGTGTAGGCAAAAAGCAGCAACTCCTTTCCCCACTTCTCCAAAATTCCCACTCTTTCCAAATTCCCAAATAAAACACTCTGTTTAAGTCCACTCCGTTTAATCCCGCTCTGTGCAGACTGCACATTTACAAGGATGATACCAGAAATGAGAGGTTATAACCATCACAAAAGGATGAACAGCCTGGGTTTCTTTTCCCTTGAAAAGAGTAGGCTGAGAGGTGACCTAATACCTTTAAAATTAGGAAAGGTTTTTGATTGAGTAGACACAGAGAGAGTGTTTCCACTTGTGGGGAAGAGCAAAACTAGAGGCCATCAATATTAGATAGTCACCGAGAGACTGTTTCCATTTGTGGGTAAGAGCAAAACTAGAGGCCATCAATATAAGATAGTCACCAAGAAATCAAATAGGGAATTCAGAAGAAACTTCTTTACCCAGAGAGTGGTGAGAATGCGGAACTCGCTGCTACAGGGAGTGGTTGATGCAAATATTATAGATTAATTTAAGGGAGGCTAGATAAGCATATGAGGGAGAAGGGAATAGAGGGTTTTGCTGATGAGTTAGATGATGAAGGATGAGGGAAGGCTCAAGTGGAGCATACATGTTAGCATTGGGCTGAATGGTCTGTTTCTGTGCTATATATTCTATGTAATTCTATGTGTTCCGATGACCACGAGCCCAACTAAGGGCCGCACTATATTAAACCCACCAGAAAAAGCGGCAACAAGGATCATGGCCACAGGAGGCCCAGTTAAGTATTTTTTTTAATAAAGGTTCCTGTAGGCCAGGAGGAGCAGGAGTGACACACAAGGACACCTTGGGTCTCCCCTGCCCAGGGCTTCCTCCCCCCTCCCCAATTGTGGACTTTCCAACATCCCCTCACCTTGCCGGGGACCATTTATGTGGGTCCCTGGCGGTGGCCTGACCTCTCGCCAATTTTGACTTCCATTTGCTGGCGGTTAAGTCATTCCTGCCGGCTTCGGGTGGGAGTCAGAGTCGGGACATGTTAAAATCGCCGCCGGCTTCAGCTTCCACACTCCCCGGTGCCAGCCCCGAATTGAAGGGAAGAATTACACTCAGAAGGTATTGACCATCCTTGAGGGAAAGACAAAAGTAATCAACGTTATATGGAGTAACTCTGATTGCTCTATTTGGATCCAGGATGCATAAATCCATAATGGTAGTTTTTTGTATTCACTATCGATGCCAAACCAGGTAAAACTGGTCTTAATGTTGGTACAAGCATAATTGTGGGTGCATCTCTCATGGGGAGAACATTTGAGCTTTGATCTCTAATAGCATATGCTGAATAGGTCTCCAGTATACCTTTCTATCCTTGGACATAGCTCTAAGACTTGGGTGGACTGGCCTTCATGTCTAAATAGGGTTTAAATCCTGACACTGGCTAGTCCAGGGTCTTTGGGTCAGACTTCCGAGACACATCCTTCTGTTGACTGGTTCCAGTTGGATAAAACTGGCCTCAGCAGTGGGATCAGTTCCTCCAAATTGACTTTCTCTTTCTCCAATGCAGCCTTCCAGGGTGATTTCCTTTCAAGTCCTTGTGCTTTGTTTGAGGATGAGGAAAGTTTTGCTGTGCCTCTTTCCTTACCTGAAAAGAGGAAAGACTGCTTTGAATCGCAATCAATGATGCTGTTTTAGTTTCCACGGAAAAATGGACAATCATAAAATGTTATTCCAAAGACTTGAATAAAAGTCCTGGAATTCTATGCACCAAAAACACAATTTGATTAATCAGTCACTATAAGCCAGTGGCCTTGATTATTGGGCATAATATCAAGATTCTGCTCTAAAGAAAGTATTAATCTATGTCTTCATTTACGAGTAGCATCTCTTCTAAATATGTAAAACCTTGTTCCATCTGAGTAAAAGAGGAAGGTATGCTAAATCTACAGGGTACATTGTCTGGGTAAGACTTTGCTGGACTCTCGTTATACTCTAATTTTCATAAATGCTTTGGTGGGGTTGACGGTGACTGATCTAGTACATCCTTCAATCCTGCATTGATGAGTCCTCACAATTAGGCTTTTGTGACCTAGTATCCGCAGACAAACAAATCCAGAAAGTTGGATACTATGGGTTGCATGCTTTTTTAAGAGCATGATGCAATCCCCAGTGCCCGTAGACGTAGTCATCATTAATTGACAATTACTCCATTCCTAATGACACAGCTTCACATTGTAATGTGAGACTGAAAGCCTGGACCAGTACTGACACAGTTACACCAGTTGAGAATAGCCTCCAAAGTGACCTATTTTAAGCTGCAGATGTGTTGTCACCACTCTCTTATTTAAAGCATTCCCGTGCTTAACCAGCTCTATTGCTGCCTTCAGACTATCAAACCTTTGTATTATATCTAATACCTGTACTTCGATTATCCAATAATTACCGGCATTGTCACTTTGGTTCTTCAGTGTCAGTCCTGTATTTCTCTTCTTCCACCCCCTCCCAAAAAAGCAGATCTATCAAAATGTGAAGACTTTACTGTGCCACTAGGCTGTGTACAAGTGCTGAGACTCTACCTAAGAGCATTGCTCTCCCTATCATAAAGACCATAGCTTTGGATGTTGTCCTTGAAGAATTGATCAACTCACCTTAAAATAAGATCAAGGTTTCAGACTGGATTGAATAGCCTTCCTACCTGAATAATTTTATGATGTCTAGAAGGAACTGGTGCCTTTTGTCATAATAGGGTCAGAGTTATGGTGTTCTATCTGGGTCCAGCTGATGACCAGTGGTTGTCCATACAATGTGCTATTGCTACAAATACATTGATGAATGAATGATGAAACTCTCGGATAGGTGGGCTTCTGGGTACTTGGCTCTAAATAGCTAAGTGGTACATTAACAGTTAAAGGTGCAAACCAGGTTTGCTAGCTCCTTGTCATTTTTTCCCCCTTTTATTTGTGGTTAAGTTAATCCTATTCTGAACTACCATATGAATATTGCAATGCTTATTAAGTTTTGTGAGGGAGGAAAGAAGAGGACAAAGATAAACAAGGTTAGCAGTGGAATTACATTGAGCAGCAGTTGCTACTGCACAATTTGACAGTGAAGGTAGTCTAGACAGAAATGTTCAGCAGCAATATGATGAACCCGTCCCACTTCACCCAAAGATGGCTGACAGAGCATTTCAAAGATAAAAGTGTCCTATTACAGACCAAGTTATCAAAGCAAACACACACAAATTCTACAGCTCAAGATGAAGTGACAACACAAAAATAACCTTATTATGTCTTTGAAGGTTGAATCCTGCATTGAGCCAATGAGCTTGCTGGCTGTATCTAGAATTTGTGGAGCACCAGGGTTCGATGATTATTGTTAATCTTTCCAAACCAATTTGCCCCAGCATTGGAGTTGGTCATTCATTCATTTCTATGTTCTCAATTTAAGCAAATATTGCCTTTTCATCTTAAGCTCTTGACCTGAATTACTGTTACGTTGGTGAGGCAGGTTTCTGTTCGGAGGATCAAGTAATTACAGTAGCTTGTGATGGGTTCCCCTATCTCACCAGCAGTATGGTCTCTGTCAAAATTCCTTCCTTAGAGATATCAGAAAATTACTTCAACACAAAAGCAAAATACTCTGGATGATGGAAATCTGAAATAAAAGCAGGAAATGCTGGAAATACTCAGCAGGCCAGGCAGCATCTGTGGAGAGAGAAACAGAGTTAACATTTCAGGTCGACTGAAACATTGGGCTGGATTTTCCAAGCCCCGAGGAGGCGGGCATGAAGGCGGGACAGCCGGTAAAATCGGAGAAAGTGGGGGCGGATGGCAAACGCGCCCCATCCTGCCTCCGTGCCCTTTTGCCAGGAGGCGGGAGGATGTGCAGCTTCGGGTTCCGTCTCCTGGAGGCGGGAAAGGCATTTAATCCTTTTAACTGCCTGTAGGTAGTTAACAGGCAGAAAAAAGGATTAGTGCCATTTTACCTTCTCAGGTGAAGGCTTCCCGACCTCGGAGAACCTCACCAGGTTGGAGGAGACGTGTAGGAGGTCTGCGGTGGTAGGAGGCACGTGGAAGTAAGGTGTAGAAGTGAGTGATGGGTGCAAGTGTGGAGTGGTAAGTATGTAAGGTGAGTGATAAGTTTAAAAAAGTGTGCAGTTACCTTGTTTTCTTTCTACAGCCTTTAGCCGTGCTGGATGGGGAGAGCCGACATTCTCCTTGACAATTTCACATAATGGCTGTTGGATCCTCCGATCCTACAGACATGTGAAATTTACAAAGTTGAAAGGTTTGATTAGTCCTCACCACAAAGGCTCATCAAATGAAAGAGAATGTCAGTATTTGACAGCTTCACAGAGCTGTCAAACGCTGTCATTTCTTCTTTCAAGAAGTCTTGACAGATAGCACGTCTGACGTTGACGTGATCTGTCAGTGACTTCCTCCCTAATTGGCCTGCTGAGCCCGCAGGGCGGGCTTAAAAAGCTCAATCAGGGAAAAATCTCTCTGATTGGTCAGGCGAGGATGGAGGTGGGACATTGACACAACAAGCAGCAGTCTCGCCTCCATTCACAAAATCCAGCCCAATAACTCTCTTTCTCTCTCCACAGATGCTGCCTGACCTGCTATTTCCAGCATTTTCTGTTTTTATTTAAGAAAATTACTTTCCTACTTTCTAGTCTCTTGTACAATAGTAAATTCCATAGTGTAGATGCATGCTCATTGTTTTTATATCAGGAGTGGCATGGATTCATTGTCACCAACTGGTAGGGAAAAATCTGCAGTAGATGTAATTTATCTGGATTTTCAAAAGGCCTTCAATAAGGTACCCCATAATAGACTGATGAACAAGGTCAGAGAATGCGGAGTCAGGGGACAAGTAGCAGAATGGATTGCCGGCTGGCTTCAGGACAGAAAGCAGAGAGTAAGAGTAAAGGTTAGCTATTTGCAGTGGCAGAAGGTGGGTCGTGGTGTTCCACAAGGATCAGTGCTGGGACCACTGCTGTTCACAATTTACATTAATGATTTAGACTTAGGAATCAAAAACACAATTTCTAAATTTGCGGCTGACACCAAATTAGGGGGATAGTCAATACTGAGGAGGACTGCAACAAGTTACAGGAGAGCATTAATAAACTTGCTGAATGGGTATTTAATTGGCAAATGAAGTTCAACACAGATAAATGTGAGGTAGTACATTTTGGTAGGAAGAATAGGGAGGTCACTTATCACTTAGAAGGTGCGAGTCTAGGTGGGGTAGAGGAACAAAGGGATCTAGGAGTACAAATACATAAATCACTAAAAGTTGCAACAGGGCCATAAAAAAAGCAAACCAAGCACTAGGGTTTATTTCTAGAGGGATAGAATTGAAAAGTAGGGAAGTTATGCTAAACCTGTATCGAACCTTGGTTAGACCACACTTAGAGTACTGCGTACAATTCTGGTCGCCATATTATAAAAAGGATATAGAGGCACTGGAGAGGGTGCAGAGAAGATTTACAAGAATGATACCAGAAATGCGAGGGTATACATATCCGGATAGGATGAACAGGCTGGGTCTCTTTTCTCTTGAAAAAAGAAGGCTGAAGGGTAACCAAATTTTGATGAAAAATTTTGATAGAGTGGATACAGAGAGAATGTTTCCACTTGTGGGGAAGAACATAACTAGAGGACATCAATATAAGAAAGTCACGAAGAAATGCAATAGGGAATTCAGAAGATACTTCTTTACCCAAAGCGTGGTGAGAATGTGGAACTCGCTACCACAGGGAGTGGTTGAAGCGAATAGTATAGATGCATTTAAGGGGAGGCTAGCAAGCATATGAGGGAAAAGGGAATAGAGGGTTATGCTGATAGATTTAGATGAGGAAAGACGGGAGGAGGCTCGAGTGGAGCATAAACGCCAGCATGGACTGGTTGGGCCGAATGGCCTGTTTTTGTGCCGTACATCCTATGTAATCCTATGTAAGCTCAAAGACCATTCTGCTAGATCTGTAGCTATAAGTTTTAACCTGGTGGCTTTAGATATCTGCAAGATAGCAACACCGGAGCAGTTCAGAAACATTTATCAAGCACTATTGTTTAAATATAGCTCTAGTGCAGTTTATCATAGGCATATTGGTTTCCATGCATACAGATTACCTTTCATCTTCAGGACATTACTTAGACTACCTTTTTCCAGGAAATGAATTTTTTTTCAGACTATTAGATAGCCTAGTGGTATAGCACTAACAAACAGCACTACAGACTGAGAGGATGCCGATTCAATTCTCCATTAAACTGGAACATTCTGTAGTGCTTTTGTATTAGTGTTTAATTCACTGCCACTGCTGTTCCAGAATGCCCATCCTGAAGAAGTTCTGCCCTTCTCTCTGACGGGATTTCCGTTTGTCTCTTTTACTTTGTTCATCTTCATTGCTTTCTGTTTCCCTTCTTGTGTTTGATCAGGTATCTACCAAAACTCGCTTTCACAGCCACATCTCTTTCCTCCGCAACCGTCTCCGGCTCCAACTTATTCCACGTGGATTCCAACTGAAATTACACCCTTCATTTTTTGGATCCACCAGGATTATAGATATCTCCAAGATATTCAGCGTTCCTTGAACCACTGCTGTCGCCGCATCCTGAGAACCACGCTCAATGCCATGCGCCACCATATGCACGCTCTCGACCTCTCTCTTCAACAGCACCGACTCTATCTCAAAGCTGTCCTGGCCCGCAGTTCCATTTCATCTTTCACCTCATCCGGCGCTTTAACAAAAACCTTTTTTTCTTCCTTTCGGGTGTTAAGGATCGCAAGCTTCAACAACTCTTGGATACCAACGTCCCTCCGGAACCTTCATCCCATGCACTTTCCTCTGACCCCCCCCCCCCCATCCTTTCTTCCAATCTCACCCCTTGTCGTGTTTTCACTATCCCCTCTGACCTTCCCCTCTTTGACCCCGAACGATCAGTCCTCAGCAAAGACCTGAGCTTCATCCCCTTACAACCCCAGCTCAATGAATTTTGAGCTCAGAACGACACTGAGCTCTTTTTCTGTCGCCTTCGTCTCCGTGCCTACTTCTTTGGCCAGGAGTCTTCCCCCGCACAGCGGACCCTTTCTCCCACTTTCAGAATTCTCGTTCTACCTGGACCCCTCCCTCTGGCCTCTTACCCTCTCTAGATTTTATCATTGCAAACTGCCGGTGTGATATCGGCCGTCTCAATTTCTCTGCTCCCCTCACTCCAAACTACCTCCCTGTGAACTTGCAACACTCCGTTCTCTCAGATCCAACACCAACATTGTCATTAAGCTTGCTGATAAGGGTGGTGTTGTTGTTTGGCGAACCGACCTCTACCTTGCGGAGGCTGAATGCCAACTCTCTGACACCTACTCCTATCTCCCCCTTGACCATGACTCCACGACCGAACATCAAGCCATCATTTCCAAGACTGTCACTGACCTCATCTCCTCTGGAGACCTTCCCTCCACAGCCGCCAACCTCATAGTCCTCCAATCCCGCACAGCCCACTTCTACCTCTTTCCCAAGATCCACAAACAGGACTGCCCTGGTAGACCCATCGTTTCAGCCTGTTCTTGCCCCATGGAGCTGATTTCTTCCTATCTCAACTCTTTTTTCTCCCCTTGTCCAGTCTTTTCCCACCTACATCCGCGACTCTTCCGACGCCCTCCGCCACTTGAACAGTTTCCAGGCCCCAACTGTCTCCTTTTCACCATGGACATCCAATCCCTCTACACCTCCATCCCCTACCAGGACAGCCTGAGGGTGCTCCGCTTCTTCCTTGAACAGAGGCCCAAATAGTCCCCATCCACCACCACCCCCCACTTCCACCTGGCTGAACTTGTTCTCGCATTGAACAACTTCTCCTTTGACTCCACTCACTTCCTCCCAATAAAAGGTGGTGCTATGGTAACCTGCATGGGTCCTAGCTATGCCTACCTTTTCGTGGGATATATGGACCGTTCTTTGTTCCAGTCCTACTCGGGTCCCCTCCGTCGCCTCTTTTTCTAGTACATTGATGACTCTATCAGTGCCCTTTCCTGCTCTTGCTCTGAACTGGAAAATTTCATTCACTTTGCTTACAATTTCCACTCTTTCCTCACCTTCACATGATCCATCTCCGACTCTTCCCTTCCTCGACTTCTCTGTCTCCATTTCTGGGGATAGGCTATCGACCAACATCCACTACAAGCCCACTGACTCCCACAGCTGCCTGGACTACACTTCCTTCCACCCCGCTTCCTGTAAGGACTCTATTCCATTCTCCCAGTTTCTCCGTCTCCATCGCATCTGTTCTGATGATGTTACCTTCCATACTAGTGCTTCTGATATATCTTCCTTTTTCCTCAACCGAGGATTCCCCTTTGCTGCTTACGATGCAGTCTCCTCTACATTGGAGAGACCAAACGCAGATTGGGTGACCACTTTGCGGAACACCTCCGCTCAGTCTGCAAGCATAACCCCGAGCTTCCGGTCGCCTTTCACTTTAATTCTCCACTCCACACCCACTCTGACCTGTCTGCCCTCGGCCTCTTGCACTGTTCCAACGAAGCTCAACATAAGCTCGAGGAACAGCACCTCATCCTTACAGCCTTCTGGACTCAACATCAAGTTCAACAATTTCAGACCATAACCTCTGCCCCTATTTTTTTCAGATGGCAGCTGTTGATGATTCTGCTATTCCCATTTACACCTCTTCTAGACCCATCTTTTGTTTCTTTACTTGTCCCATTACCATCTCCTTTTGTTTTTTACAATTATACATTCAATCATTTAATCTCTCCTGCCTTTCACCCTATCACAGACCTTCCCTTTTGTTCTTCCCTCCCGACTCCCTTTCCCTGCCCCTGCACTTACTTAAAATTTGCTATCTTTAACTTTTTCCAGTTCTGACAAAGGGTCATCGACCTGAAACGTTAACTCTGTTTCTCTCTCCACAGATGCTGCCTGACCTGCTGAGTATTTCCAGCATTTTCTGTTTTTATTGTAATTGTGTTCCATGAAGTTTACGAAGTTGTTTAAGCTTACTGTTTTTTCTCTTTCTTTAACCAACAGTGGTAATGTAGTCATAGAAACCAAATTCTATGATGATGACCTCCTCGTAAGTACTTCCAAAGTCAGACTCTTCTATGTCTGAAATGAATTGTCTACAGTTTAGTACGAAATGTCTTGCTGATGGCAGATGGATGAGACACTTTTCAGCGTCATGTGACCAATGGACCAGCTCTATCTGGATGGCATCTGGCAAATTAGGTTCTTCAGAATTGATTTAGAAGATTGAAGTGAGCAAGACTCTCAGTGCAAAAAGAACAAGACTCTTGTAAAAGAAATATGGGCAGTGACACTTAATACTGTATTTTCTTGAGACCAATGTTGTACATTATTTTAAATGCTATTTGTTTTGCTTTGAATCTGTATACACTGCTTTGCTTCCTTAGTTTGTACCATACATAGTTGCACTTCAAGTTACTTTAGAAATTTGTCCATGTTAATTATCTAGTTCCTTTTTATTGACTGTGGTAATTCGTGACACATTCCTCAGTTGTAACAAAGTGTAAAATACTCCTTGTATGTTATATATAGTTATAATCCACAATGAAGTAAATGATAGGACTGAGCAACATTGCAGCCTCGTTGAAATAAAAGCTGTTGCTTCTGTATTTTAAAGTCAAATGTAGTTAATTTGTACTGTGCATATTGGTGCAGCATCATTTTATAACATGTTTTGTGTTAACAATTTGTTTGCTAAGGTACAGTATTAAATGGGTTAGCTTTAGATAACTATTTTAAGTAGAGAATCTCAATCCTTTTTTTAACTAAAGGATTTTTAATGACATAAATGTTGCTGTACCATCAGAGATGCAATACAAAATATGTACAGTATGTCAGTGGAGGGCGGGAGAGGTCACTCATCCAGCAGCAAGTTGATTGCTGACAGCCACTGCATCCCATAAGTAACCTACCCTTTTGTACTCTTTTTTCCCCCCAGCAATTTTGCATGCATAAGTAGTACAATTTTCAGTTGGGAAGACCGAACATAATAAAACATTGTACATTTTTTTCCAGAAATGTTGTTCTCAGCAGGAAATCATTAGCTGGACTGTAGTTGTATTTGTCAGCAAATTTTGCCTGAATCTATTTTTCTTTACTTGTTATCCTCACACTCCTTCATAGTCTGGCCAAATGTGATTTTCCATTCCTTTGAAACATACCTAGCCTTTGCCTAGTACTTCCTCGCAGCAACACAACTGATATTAGCAACTAACTGAGTTGGTGATCCAAAGCTCCGAGCAACAGAAATTATAAATTTTCATGCAGTATCTTTTAAATTGATGCCATTATTATGGTTCAGGCATTATTCCAACATACTTTCCTCTCCTCTCTTTCCCCTCCCCTCACCCACCAGAATGATAGTCACATATTATGTGGTGCTTGCGAGCACCTGTCAGGCACCTTACTTGGGCAAATAATGTTGATGGGTCTTTACAGTTAAAGTGTTCAAAGGAACATGTATAGACATTTTTGATGTGTTCTCTCTGAAACTATCTCCTACTTAACATAAGAACATGACAAATAGGAGCAGGAGTAGGCCATTTGGCCCCTTGAGCCTGCTCCGCCATTCAATAAGATCATGGCTGATCTTCTACCTCAACTACACTTTCCTGCACTATCCCCATATCCCTTGATTCCCTTAATATCCAAAAATCTATCGATCTCTGTCTTGAATATACTCAACGACTGAGCCTCCACAGCCCTTGGGTAGAAAATTTCAAAGATTCACCACCCTCTGAGTGAAGACATTTCTCATCATCTCAGTCCTAAATGGCCGACCTCTTATTCGGAGACTGTGACCCCTGGTTCTAGACTCTCCAGCCAGGGGAAACATCCTCCCTGTATCTACCCTGTCAAGCCCTGTAACAATTTTATATGTTTCAATGAGATCACCTCTCATTCTTCTAAACTCTAGAGAATATAGGCCTAGTAAACTCAATCTCTCCTCATAGGACAATCCCCCCATCTCAGGAACCAGTGTGGTGAACCTTTGTTGCACTCCCTCTATGGCAAGTATATACTTCCTTAGGTAAGGAGACCAAAACTACACAATACTCCAGGTGTGGTCTCACCAGGGCCCTATATAATTGCAGTAAGATGTCTTTACTCTTATACTCAAATCCTCTTGCAATAAAGGCCAACATACCATTTGCTTTCCTAATTGCTTGCTGTACCTGCATGTTAACTTTCAGTGATTCGTGTACAAGGACACCCTGGTCCCTCTGAACACCAACATTTCCCAATCTCTCACCATTTAAAAAATACTCTGCTTTTCTATTTTTCTTACCACATTTCTCTACATTATATTCCATTTGCCATGTTCTAGCCCACTCACTTAGCCTGTCTATATCCCCTTGAAGCCTCCTTGCAACATCCTCACAACTTACATTCCCACTCAGCTTTGTATCATCAGCAAACTTGGATATATTACATTTGGTCCCCTCATCCAAATCATTGATATAGATTGTGAATAGCTGAGGCCCAAGCACTGATCCTTGCGGTACCCCACTAGTTACAGCCTGCCAACCCGAAAATGACTCATTTATTCCTACTCTGTTTTCTCTCTCCCTCCTTTCTTAAATAGAGGGGTTACATTTGCTACCTTCCAATCCGCGGGAACCGTTCTAGAATCAATGGAATTTTGGAAGATGACAACCAATGCATCCACTATCTTTATAGCCACCTCTTTCAAAACCCTAGATGTAGGCCATCAGGTCCAGGGGATTTATCGGCTATCAGTCCCATTAATTTCTCCAGTACTATATTTTTACTAATACTAATTTCTTTCAGTTTCTCATTCCCTTGGTTCTCCACTATTTCGGGGAGATTTTTTGTGTGAAGACAGACACATTGGGCTGGATTTTGAAACTGGGGACGTGATGGAGGCGGGACTTCCACTTTTTGGGTTGTAGTCCCGCCTCCATCGACTTGTGGCCAACCCACTGTATTTTCACTTGATTGACCTTGTTGAGCCCACCCAGCAGGCTCAGCAGGCCAATTAAGGGCCACCCGGCAACAGGTGACATCACAGATTGACATTTCATCTGTCAAGAGCTTTTGACAGATGAAATATCAGCGTTTGACAGCTCTTTGAAGCTGTCAAACACTGACAATCTGTACTCTAAGTTAATTCCTTCCTCTCAGGCTGATTTAGAGATCTCTGCAGAACAAAAAGCAGAGGCTGCAGCTTTTGACAGCTCAACGGCCATTCTGCTTTCTGTGCCGGTGAGATTTCTGACTCCCGAGACCTGAAGGGCTGACACCTGCAGGAGGAAGTTAAGGTAAGTAAAACTTTTTTCCACACTTTACACTTACCTCTGCACACATGCACCCATCACTCACCTGTCCACCAGACATATCGACCCTTCCAACCCCTGCAGACCCACGGTCCGCCTCGCTGAAACGGCGTGGTTGGGACCTGTCGGAGAGCCCACATTTCAGGCATAAAAATAGAGATTAGGCAAAAAACTGCCTGTTAACTACCTGTTAACAGGCAGTTTATTGCCACTAATCCCCTTCCCACCTCGGGGAGGTGGGTCCCAGCACAGGTCGGGTACACACCTCCAGCGAAACTGGCATGGGGTCGGGACCCCCGATTCAGCTATTTTCAATCCAGTCCCGCCTCCAAACCCGCCTCCACGGCTCAATGAAAATTCTGCCCAAAGTATTTGTTTAATTTCTCTGCCATTTCCTTATTCCCCCTTATAATTTCTCCTGTCTCAGCCTGTAAGTGACCCACATTTACTTAAACTAATCTTTTCCTTTTAACATACCTATAGAAGCTTTTACAGTCTGTTTTTATGTCTCTCGCTGGTTTACTCCCATATTCTATTTTCCCTTTATCAATTTCTTAGTCCTCCTTTGCTGAATTCTAAAATCCTCAGGCTTACTGCTCTTTTTGGCAACATTATAAGCCTCTTCCTTTGATCTAATACTATCTTTAATTTCTCTTGTTAGTCACGGTTGGACCACTTTTCCTGTGGAGTTTTTGTGCCTTAAAGGAATGTACATTTGTTGTAAATTATGTATTATTCTTTAAATACTAGCCATTACTTGTCTACCATCATACCTTTTAATGTAGTTTCCCAATCTACTGTAGCCAACTCACCCCTCATACCTACGTAGTTTACTTTGTTTAGATTTAAGATCCTAGTTTCGGATTTAACTAAATCACTTTCAAACTTAATATAAAATTCTATCATATTATAGTCACTCTTCCCTAAGGGCTCCTTTACTACAAGGTTATTAATTAACCCTTTCTCATTGCACAATACTAGATCTAAAATAACCTGTTCCCTAGTTGGTTCCTCAACATACTGATCTAGAAAACTATCTTGTATACATTCCATGAATTCGTCCTCCACACTATTACTGCAAATTTGGTTTACCCAGTCTATATGTAGATTAAAGTCCCCCATGATTACTATATTACCCTTGTTACATGCGCCTCTAATTTCCTGATTTATACTCTGCCCTATATTACAACTACGGTTTGGGTGCCTATAAACAACTCCCACCAATGTTTTCTGCCCTTTGCCGTTTCTTAGCTCCACCCAAACTGATTCTACTTCTTGATTTTCCGAGCTAAGATCCTTTCTCTCTACTGTCTTTATCCCATCCTTTATTATCAGGGCTACCCCATCTCCTTTTCCATTTTGCCTATCTCTTCTAAAAGTTAAGTATCCTGGAATATTTAGTTCCCAACCTTGGTCACTTTGCAACCACGTCTCCGTAATGGCTATTAGATCAAACCTATTCATTTCTATCTGCACTATTAATTCATCTATTTTGTTGTGAATGCTTCACGCATTCAGATATAGTGCCTTTAGCTTTGACTTTTTTCTGTTTTTCCCTGATGTCACCTTAGTCACGGATGCCTTATTACCTTTGTTACTCTCTCTGTCCCTTCCTGACCCACTCTGCTTATTCTTACCCAAAACTCTGCTCTGCTCTAGAGCCTTGACATTTCTCTTGCTGCTTTTAAATTTACTCTTTCCTGAATCCTCCCCCCCCCCCCCCTTCATTAGTTTAAAGCCCTGTCTACTGCCCTAGTTATTCGATTCACCAGGTCACTGGTTCCAGCCCAATGGAACAGCACCCTCTTTCCCCAGTACTGGTGCCAGTGCCCCATGAACTGAAACCCCTGCCTCCCACACCACTCTTTCAGCCACGCATTTAACCTTCTAATCTGCTTATCCCTCTGCCAACTGGCGTGTGGCTCAGGTAACAATCCAGAGATTATTACCTTTGAGGTTCTGTTTTTTAATTTGGACCCCAACTCCTCAAACTCTCTCAGCAGAATCTCATTCCTAGTTCTACCTATTTCGTTGGTTCCTACGTGGACCACGACAACTGGATCCTCCCCTTCCCACTCCCAAGTTCTTGTCCAGTCACGAGGAAATGTCTTTAACCCTGGCACCAGGCAGGCAACACAACCTTCAGAATTCCCGGGCACGGCTGCAGAGAACAGTATCCCTCTAACTATACTGTCCCCTACCACAACTACATTCCCTTTCACTCCCCCACTTGAATGGCCTCCTGCACCATGGTGCATGGTCAGCTTGCTTATCCATCCTACAGGCTTTTCCCTCATCCACACAGGCAGCAAGAACCTCATACTTGTTGGATAAGGACAAATGCTGAGGCTCCTCCAGCATTTCACCTGGGGTCCCCTTACCTGCCTGAGTTGCAGTCACACCCTCCTGTCCCTGACCACTAACCACACCCTCCTGTCCCTGACCACTACCTAACCTAAGGGGGTGTGACTGCCTCCTGGATCAAAGTAACTCTCCCCCTCCCTGATACCCCGCAATGTCTGCACCTCAGACTCCAACTCAACAACTCTGAGCTGAAGTTCCTCAAGATGTAGGCACTTACTGCAAACGTGGTTGTCCGAGATCACAATGCTCTCCACAAACTCCCAAATGCTGCAGTTGAGGCACACCACCTGCACTGCCACCCCTATATGACCTTGTTCTATTTAATTAAATTTGTATTTAAGTAACTTAGTTTACAGTTTAGTTTCTTGACTACTTAAATGATCTAGATTAAGTTATGGGTAATGAAATTAAATATCTACCTGTAACACAAAGCACTACAGGTAGTGTAGGCAAAAAGTAACAACTCCTTTCCCTCTTCTCCGAATTCCCACTCTTTCCAAATTCCTAAATGGAACACTCAGTTTAAGTGCACTCCGTTTAATTCCGCTCTGTGCAGACTGCCAAACCGCTTGTTGTGGTTTTGTTCACTATATAACATAGAATGTGAGTGTTACTTGGCTGGTGTTGGGTTGTTTTTGGACAAACTTTCTTGCATAGATTGTTCTGCCTGTTGATAGTGGATGAAAGATCTGTAAGGCCTCTGCAGCCTGCTGTCTCTACAGCAGATGGCTAGCTAGAGAAACTCTTTCTCTCCGCAACAAGAAATTCATTGTATTCTCAGCAAATGCACCAATTATCTGATTCCTTTTGTTCGCTCCTTAAGCAGGCGGGACACAAAGATAGCCTGCCGCATATGTGTGTTTGACATATTACTGTGTTGCACTGGGGTCCCCTGATGATGAACTGTTGGTGTTCTCAGGATGGAGAACACCCTGTGAACTCAGCCTGCCCTATGAAGACCCTGCTGACCGCATACCTCCGCACAAAAATTGAGAGGACAGCGGAGCTAAAAGGCAGGACAGTCAGTAGGGGAGGGTGGCCTGAACTGGAGTGAGTGGTTGAGTACTAAACTATATTGGCCCGAATTTTGCGGTCAGCGGTGAACGAACAGCACTAGCTGTTCATTACACTTATACTTGCCCACAGACTTTCTGTGGGCTTTTGCACTGGAAGTTGCGGTTATTACAAATCCAAAACAGCGCAGCACCCTCTACAGGGGATCTGGAACTTGTGTAAACAGGGCAAGCAATGGTGTGTCTCCTTAACCAATCAGATTGATTACTGAGACACGCAGAGTCTAAACCAGGAAATGGAAGTCAGAATAGTTCATTCAATGTCAAATCATGTACAGAAAGTGAAATAGAGAGGGAAAGAAAGATAGGATTAAGAGAGAGATAAAAGAGACAGAAAAAGTTTTTTAAAAGTTTACAATTTTTAAAATCTCCAACAATAATTAAAATCTGAAAGAATGAGAATCCACACTTGTAAAAATTAATTTTTAGTGCCAGAGAGGTTGTTTGGCAGTAATTTAGACTTAGCATGTCATTAAAAATTCACTTACACTTGAATGGACAAGTCCTAACTTTACTGTGTATCTATCATGCAAGTACTGCAACTTCACGCCGTTCCATGTGTCAATGCGGAGTGACTTGGCAAGATACTGTTATAGTGAAGCTTCTGGAGGAACAGGGCGACTCGAACAGCAACTTCCTGATTTCCACATTTCACTGCGCATGTGCGGTCGGCGGAAGTTGCTGTCAGATTTACTCTTTTAATAACGCTGAACGCCAATAGCCTCACCATTATTTCTACAGCAAAATCCGACCATTGTCTAGTTCACTGTTAAATTACTGGTAGTTGTTTAATTGGAGGTTTATTTGTAACTATTCATTTTACTGGTTTGACTGACACTCTAGTTATTAATTGGGTGTGAAATTACTGGTGGCTGGGTATGATTTTGATTGGCTATTTTGAAAACGTTATCTGTTTGAATTGGCTGAATGTACTATTTTGAATGGTTTAAGTAGATTGTACAAACTAGAAGCAGTCGAGGTGAGATGGCAGCTGAGTGAGTAGAGTGAGTTTGGACTTGAAGTATAGTTGGCATGAACAAGTTCAATACTGAGGTGTAGTTGACATGAGATTATTTAATTTCTGAATCAATTTAGTGTGGCAAGACAATGGAAACCAGTGTTTTATGGAACTTGCATGATGTGGGAGTTTCTGGAAACCATGTATGTCCAGGGCAACCACATGTGCAAGAAGTGTTTCCATTGGATTTGCTCGAGTTCACGTTACTTGGCTTGAGAAACAGAGGCCGTAATTTTGCCTACCTGGGTGGGTCTGGTACGGATGATGTCCATGGCGGGTTGTGACTCCGCTGCTGGTTCCATCCCGCTGTTGAAAATGAACTTACCTTAATAGGGCCTATTAATCACGCCCAGCGCGTTACCCGGCCCAATCAGATGAAGCAGGTCTGGTGACGTCATTCATGACGCGTTTTCAGCTGGGATCTTTAAAGGGACCATGACCACATTATATTTGAAGTTTAATCTAACACAGTGCTGTCAGTGAACTACAGCATTGGAGTGCTGCAAACACTGACAATGACTGCACAGAGGCAGAGGGCTGCACCCAGGTTCTCCCATGACTCCCTCCAAATGCTTATGGAGAGAGTCAGAGCACGCAGGGAGGTCATCTTCCCTTCCGATGGGCGGAAGAGACCTCCCCAGGAGACAAAGACAGCCTGGTTGCAGATTGCAGAGGAGGTTACAAGCAGGGATGTGGTCAGGAGGACCTGGGTGCAGTGCTGCAAATGTTTCAATGATCTCATTAGGTCAGGAAACGTTAGTACAAAGCCACACTCAGCTACATCCTGCTTTGCCTCACATTACATCCCCATCACTCTGCCTTCCCTACCCTACTCCTGCACACCCTTACTCATACCAACATACCTTGCACCTCCACCCATCCCTCTCTCTATCTACATTATCACATCCCCATCTCACTAGCCACCCCTCACACACCCTCATCCTAGTGCAATCATACCAACAACACACAAGGGTAGCCACTTGGGTGTTTTATCCAATGTTTATGTAAAGTTTCTGTTAATCTGGTGTCAAACATAAAAAGCTTTATTTTCAACACTTTCCGGTCTTGGACAGATTTGTGTGCACTTTTGGAAGTGGCTTAGTGAGTTGCAGTGAATGGTGAGACATAACGGTACCCCCCGCAATGGTAATGAGTGTGAAAGGAATGGCTTGGTCATTGTAGGGATGCTTTATGGTGTTGGTGTGGTGCCAACCTGGCGCATCATGTGGCAGCCATATGAGTGTACTGTATAAAGTTAACTAAGTCTGGCCATGATGAAGCCATCCCTGGCCTCCCGGGCAGCAATGTGCTCGGGTGCTGATGCCCTGTGTCCTGTGCAGCACCAGGTGATTGCGGAGAAGGTTGGTGGTGGTGTTGGTGCTGCTGGTGTGCCTGGTGCTGCTGGTGTTGGGGCTCATCGTGGTCCGATTCTGAGGACCAAGATGAGACAGTATAAACGGCATCCATGTTGATGGAATAGATGGCAGGTGAGGTACAGATGACAGAAGCATTCTGTCAATGGTGAGAGAGTTCCTCCAATGAGGTGACACTGGATGGAGACTTGCAGCCTGCAGAATCTGCTGGAAATGGACTGAGCAACATCAAATTTGTGAAACCCGACCCCAACCCACCACGCATGTGCCTGTTTCCATTTTACCCTCAGTGGGTATCGAGGCATCTGAGTAACCTACTCTGGAGGGGGGGGGTCTGTAATTATAATGTTTAAATGATGCTCCATTCCTGATATTTTTTTTATTCATTCCTGGGATGTGGGCGTAGCTGGCAAGGCCAGCATTTATTGCCGATCCCTAATTGCCCTTGAGAAGGTAGTGGTGAGCCGCCTTCTTGAACCGCTGCAGTCCGTGTGGTGAAGGTACTCCCACAGTGCTGTTAGGTAGGGAGTTCCAGGATTTTGACCCAGCGACGATGAAGGATCGGCGATATACTTCTAAGTCAGGATGGTGTGTGACTTGGAGGGGAACTTGGAGGTGGTGGTGTTCCCATGCGCCTGCTGCCCTTGTCCTTCTAGGTGGAAGAGGTCGCGAGTTTGGGAGGTGCTGCCGAAGAAGCCTTGGCGAGTTGCTGCAGTGCATCTTGTAGAGGGTACACACTGCAGCCACGGTACACCGGTGGTGAAGGGAGTGAATGATTAAGGTGGTGGATGGGGTGCCAATCAAGCGGGCTGTGTTGTCCTGGATGGTGTCGAGCTTCTTGAGGTTGTTGGAGCAGCACTCATCCAGGCAAGTGGAGAGTATTCCATCACACTCCTTACTTGTGCCTTGTAGATGGTGGAAAGGCTTTGGGGAGTCAGGAGGTGAGACACTCGCCGCAGAATACCCAGCCTCTGACCTGCTCATTGCCACAGTATTTATGTGGCTGGTCCAGTTAAGTTTCTGGTCAATGTGACCTCCAGGATGTTGATGGTGGGGGATTCGGCGATGGTAATGCCATTGAATGTCAAGGGGAGGTGGTTAGACTCACGCTTGTTGGAGATAGTCATTGCCTGGCACTTCTGTGACGCGACTGTTACTTGCCACTTATCAGCCCAGGTCTTGTTGCATGTGGGCATAAGAACATAAGAACATAAGAAATAGGAGCAGGAGTAGGCCAATCGGCCCATCGAGCCTGCTCCGCCATTCAATAAGATCATGGCTGATCTGATCCTAACCGCCAATCTACTATCTATCACAGAAACATCTCCTGCATCTAACAGAATTGCACACATGAAATAGGAGCAGAATCAGGCTACACAGTCCCTGGGCCCGCTCCACTACCCACAGGGCCATGACCGATCCGAACCTAGACTCATGTCCAAATTCCTGCCCGCTCCCCGTAACCCTTAATGCCCTTTACTTCTAGGAAACTGTCTATTTCTGTTTTAAATTTAATTAATGTTGTAGCTTCTACAGCTTTTTGTGGCAGCATATTCCATGGACCTACCACCCTCTGAGTGAAGTAGTTCCTCCTCATCTCAGTTTTGAAAGAGCAGCCCCTTATTCTAAGACTATGTCCCCTAGTTCTCGTCTCACCCGTCATCGGGAACATCCTCCCCGCATCCACCCGATCCAACCCCTTCACAATCTTATATGTTTCAATAAGATCGCCTCTCATTCTTCTGAACTCCAATGAGTAGAGTCCCAATCTACCCAACCTCTCCTCATATGACCACCCCCTCATCTCCGGGATTAACCGAGTGAACCTTTTTTGCACTGCCTCGAGAGCAAGGATGTCTTTCCTTAAGTAAGGACACCAAAACTGTATGCAGTATTCCAGGTGCGGTCTCACCAATACCTTATACAACTGAAGCAATACCTCTCTATTTTTATATTCTATCCCCCTAGCAATGAAAGCCAACATTCCATTTGCCTTCTTAATCACTTGCTGCACCTGCATACTAACCTTTTGAGTTTCGTGCACCAGGACCCCCAGATCCCTTTGCACTTCAGTACTCTCCAGTTTCTTGCCATTAAGATAATAAATTGCTCTAGGATTTTTCCTGCCAAAGTGCATCACCTCACACTTTCCAGTGCTGTATTCCATCTGCCAAATCTCTGCCCACTTACTTAGCCTGTCTATGTCCCCTTGCAGGTTTTTTATGTCCTCCTCACTCACTACTTTCCCTCCCATCTTTGTATCATCTGCAAATTTTGATATGTTACACTTGGTCCCTTCCTCCAAATCGTTAATATAGATTGTGAAGAGTTGGGGACCCAGCACTGACCCCTGTGGAACACCACTAGTTACTGATTGCCAGTCTGAGAATGAACCATTTATCCCAACTCTTTGCTTTCTGTTAGATAGCCAATCCTCTATCCATGCCAGAATATTACCCCCAATCCCGTGATTTTTTACCTTAAGCAATAATCTTTTGTGTGGCACCTTGTCAAATGCCTTTTGGAAGTCTAAATACACTACGTCCACTGGTTCCCCTTTATACACTCTATATGTTACTTCCTCAAAGAACTCCAGCAAATTTGTCAAACATGACTTCCCCTTCATAAAAGCATGGACTGCTTCATTATCTGAGGAGTTGTGAATGGTGCTGAACACTGTGCAGTCATCAGCGAACATCCCCATTTCTGACCTTATGTTGGAGGGAAGGTCATTGATGAAGCAGCTGAAGATGGTTGGCCCTAGGACACTGCCCTGAGAAACTCCTGCAGCGATGTCCTGGGGCTGTGATGATTGACCTTCAACCACCACAACCATCTTCCTTTGTGCTAGGTATGACTCCAGCCAGTAGAGCATTTTCCCCCCGATTCCCGATGATTGCAAACACTTCAGCCTTGACTTTTGCACTTGCATGCTGGGCTCCGTCATCATTGAGGATAGGGATATTCCTGGAGCCTCCTCCTCCCGTTAGTTTTTTAATTGTCTACCACCATTCACAACTGGATGTGGCAGGACTGCAGAGCTTTGATCTGATCCGTTGAATGTGGGATCGCTTAGCTCTGTCTATAGCATGCTGCTTCCGCAGTTTAGCATCCATTTAGTCCTGTGTTGCAGCTTCCCTCAGTGTGAAGACGAGATTTTGTCTCCACAAGGACTGTGCGGTGCTCACTGCTACCAATGCTATCATGGAGAGATGCATCTGTGACAGGCAGATTGGTGAGGACAGTGATTTGAAATTCAAGCCTCCTGCATGGGTTTCTCGAACCCCGGAAAACCCGGCATCTAAAAGGAGGCGGGAACAGCCGGATCCAGCAGGTAAGTGTTTTTTATGTGGGCCAGGAGTGCTTCCAATTTCAGAACTGAAATTGATAAATTTTTGTTAGGCATCGTTATTAAGGGTTACAAAACCAAGTCGGGTAGATAGAGTTAAGATACAGATCAGCCATGATGTAATTTAATGACGGAACAGGCTCGAGGGGCTGACTGGCCTACTGCTGTTCCTATGTTACCTCATCTCCTCAAGCAAATCTTCTGCCCCCATCACCCCCCCACCGCCAAACCAGCGATCTCCCACCGTCCCCTCTTCCTCCCAATTGCCAGTCCGATACCCCCCACCAATACCCAATCTTTCCCGGTTACCAGGAACTGCCAATCATCTGCTATTGTCTAGTCTTTGTATGCCATGCTGACCCTCATGCACACTCAGGACAACCTGGTAGTGCATTGCACTGCTCTTCATCTGATACTGCCTACCCTTGCCACTATGTACCAAACTTTGTCCCTCTCCCCTTTATTAGGTCCTTGTCAATGCCTGGTGCCTGCTGATGAGGACTCCGAGGAGGAGGATAATCTATCACTCCATCCCAACCAAGCACCAGCACAGAAATCGGTACCGCAGGTGGGGATAGATAGTGGGATAGAGGGATCTGCACTTGGTGAATCACACAGCACAAGCGAGCAAGAGCAGGAGCTCCCTGGAAGGGACAACTCAGGAGATTGCTTGCAGAAGGGCAAGCTTGACTCCTAGTTCTGCTAAGGAGGGCAGATATGGTGCTATCAGGGGTTCAGCCTTTAAAAGAAAGTAGCTTTCTGCATGTAGGTGGTTGTATGAGGTATTGGAAAGCCTGCTTAGAAGCTGTTGCAACATGTATGAGAGTGCTTCCAGCTTGTGTGGCGTTACGTTGCAGGGCATCAGCACTCTGCAGTCTACATGGAGCGTGTGGTCACCTCTATGGAGGTTCAGCCGGTGCCTCACACCAGCCGTCTGTTTCACCAGCTGTTGGAACTTTTATAGAAACTCAAACTGATGCTGTTCAAGTTCTGGGCTCCAACGCCTGCACCACCTTGGAAAGGCTGTTGGATCACATGAATAGGGGCCTCAATCGCATCACTGATTTCCTGGAGTCTGTTCTCCTGCAGCTAGGTGAGAGTAATGAGCTACAGCCCCATGAAAGGGCAGTGGCACAACAGGAGTGGCACATGTTGCCCTCTTTCAGGATGACATCACATCTGCTCTCACCAGCTCCTCAACCAGTACCTGCTATGGTACCAGAAAGCTAGCTGGGCAAGACAACTGAGGTGCTGCAATCTGCAGCTGGGCCCTCAGGCTCGAGGTCCTAGATATTGCCGATCAATTTTAAGAATTAAAGTGGCACTGTGAGCCATTGGTGTCTCACTTCTAAAAAAAAATTGTGTGTGTTTCATATTTTATTAATGATTAAATACTTTGTGTTGCAAAATTATCCTGTGGACTTTGGCCTAAATTCAATACACAGAGTTCTATCTTGGACATGAAAAGCTAAGCTTGCATTAACATTCCCAGTTTAGCATTATATAAAAATTACAACTCAGACAGTTTGGCCCAACCAGTCTGTATTTATTCTTCACACGGGCAGTGCAAAGCATTTTGGATTTTGCATCAACCCTAAACTGGGAGTGTGAACTTGATGATGAAGTGAAGTGAGACTCCTTGGATGGAGTAGCTTCAAACTGATTTTGTTTGACACCACATCGAGCATACATCCAATGTCGTGTCAAACCTGGTTTACAAAGTGCTTAAGGAGTTCTTTGGACGCTTGAGCTATTTGTAAACCCACCCAACATTAATTTAAATGTTTATAGAGCGGTGATTCTCCCCTCCCCACTTTCTACACATTTAAATTTTAAACTGTTGGGAGAGAGCTCAGCCCACACCTATATCCAAACATGCACACAACTCTCTCCCTGCCAAGACTTACAGTTCCAGTCAGGCAATGTAAACATTTTTCTGTCTGGATGGAACCCAAACTGCAGCTACCAGTCTAAGAATGCAGATTAATAGTGCAGGAAGTTCTGTGCGATTAGAAATAGGTTCCTGTGAAAAACATCATCCCCGCACTATGCCTGTTATATTATGGAATACTGCAAGGTGTGAGTGAATTAAAAAGAAAGAATATTCTGTTGAATCGCCATCTATCTAAATGTTACAAGGGGAGATAACCTAAACACGGGGTGGTTTTTCTTGGGATTTCTCCCCCTCTACTGCTGGAAGTTCAGTGGAAACTCTGTTTATGGGTGTAAATGGGGTTTCCACCAAACTCCCACTAGATTACAGCAGCAGAGCGGGAGAAGCCCTGAGGAAATTCACCCCAGTTGTTTCAATTGCTTCCTTTATGCTTCAGAATTGCTGGTTACAGACAGCCTGCAGGGAAAGCTGTAACATCATGAATGGGGTATTCTACTTTAATCCACCATCTCCATTGCTGCATAGATGTTTACTTATCCTACTTAAAAATGATGTGTAATGTGTCTGATCTTGCAGTAGCACTATTGAATAGATAGTGATGGAACATCTGGTCAGATGTTCGCTAGCTTAAAGGATGTTCTCTGTCAAGCGCCTGACCGTGAGTTTCATTCTGGTTCCTTGGCATGTCCATGAGCAGAAACACCACAAGAGGTCACTATTATTTTAAAAATAAGCTTGACTCATGCCCGGGTGCAGCCCAATTCCATTGCCTGCCTACATCTTTCCTTGCCTGGCCTGACTCACGCTGACACATTCCTTCCTTGTTGGGCCCACTCCCAGTCCTGTCAAGGCATAACCTTTGTCTTGGGCCTGGGCAGGGGTTTGCGGCCCACCCTGAACTGTTGTACCACACTCCTGTCAGACCGTACTGTCAGTTCTTTGCCCATCAGCAAATACAATCGACAAACACAGTAGAAGTGTGATCAGCACTGAAATTTGGCTTTAAGCCTGCAACATGCCCTAAGGGCCGAGAAATGGTATGGGGAGATAGGGGAAATGTGGAAACAGTCATGGGTGGGGGCTACAGGCGTGGGTAGGAGCAGAGTTCTTGGCCCAACTACTGTTGGTATCAAACTCTGTTACCTACCCCAGGGTTTCAGATGCTTCATGCTGACACAACCCCATCCGCTTTCATAGCTGATGCCAGATCGTGGGACCTCTCTACCATTCTGCCGGATGCCAGGACCCTCCCTATTGTTGTCATAATGCTGCACCACCTTCTGTACTGACGCCAGACCCCATGGACACACTCTTCTGTACCACTAGATGCTGGAACCTACCCTCGATGTTTAAGAACATAACGACATAAGAAACAGGAGGAGGAGTAGGCCGTCTGACCCCTCGAGCCTGCTCCGCCATTCAATAAGATCATGGCTGATCTTTGACCTCAACTCTACTTTTCTGCTTGATCCCCATTTCCCTTGATTCCCTAAGAGTCCAAAAATCTAGATCGCAGGTCTCACCCCCAGTCCTGGTAGACTCCAGGATTCTCCCCATACCCCTGCACTGTGCCTCCTATCTGTGCTATCACACCCCAGGAACCTTTCCCATTGACTTCACACTCCTAGACCTCCCCTCTCCATTGCTGTCAGACCTTTGGGACCACTTACACCCACTGCTTTCAGACCCCAGTGTCGCTCGACCCCAGGCACCCCCTCCTAGTGCTTTCAGACCCCAGGATCTTCCCCAGCCACCAGACCCGGTGATCCACTTCTGCAGTACGGTCAGAGAAAATCATTATTTTCTCCCAGTACCACCAGCCACCGTGATCTGTTCAGAAATGTCTGGAACAGACAGTTCATTCCTTACATCAAGTAGGAAAGCTGACCAATCTTGCCTTACTCTTCCTTCAAGAGGAATAGGTCCAGTGAGTCTTTCATTCACCCTTACACAGATCATGGAGCTGGACTACACATCCCAGAAAAAATCCAAGATTTGACCATGTACTTTTATAGTTTCCAGATTCTCCTGGAGTTGCATGAGGCTCTAATTTTGAAACTTCACAGGAATTGCTGAAAGCTATGTAATTGGGTTTCTCCTGTGTTTTACAACATTCTTCAATCTGTAATAAAGTGACAACATGTGCTAGTCATTCCTAATGAGAGAAAAATACAGGCTGTTCCTTTTGAATACTCCTTGGGCCTCCAGAGTGTTACATTTTTGAATCGTTTCCACATTTCTTAACTATGATTTTCAGCTCTTGTATCTAATCTAACTTTCATTGGTGAGTCTCAATTTCTTAGACCTTTGAGAATGTCATCATAAGCCTTACAGTCTAGGTGCCGGAATTATCCTATGCCGCCACACTATTTCCAGTCCTGGAAAAGCAATAGAGCATCACATCAGACCTGATTCTAGATTTAAACTATTAAGAAATTGTGTTAATTAATATTATTTATTATTAAAAAATGAACAAGCAAATAAGTAACAATAGAGAATTGATATTTATATTAGAAATTCCATTAACTCCTTAAAAGGAAAAACAAAAAGGGTGTGATCTACAGGCTAAGCTATTCTTCTCTAAGTTACATTTTTCCAACCTCCATGCAAATGACGACCCTCCACAATGCTGTCAAATCCCAGCAGGATCCTCCAATACTACCAAATCCCAGATTCCTCCAGGGCTGCTACGCTCTATGCCCTCCCAATCAGTGCTGCTAAATACCTGGTAGTCACCCCAAACCTGGTACATTTTGCCTACAATGTTCTTTTATATCCTGGGCTTTCAAAAAACTGTAAGAGATAAAAACTGAGTACATTGGTAAAAGAAAATGGAACTGAATGGACTGCTCTACAGAGAGCCGGCATGGACTCGATGGGCCGAATGGCCTCCTTCTGTGCCGTTATGACTCTATGACCTCTATGACCTAACATAATAATTAAGGCCACTAATTTACAGTTTTCATGGAAAACTACACAGAATTACAGAAATGAATTCATAAAACAACGGTAAAAGCCCCAGAATACCATGTAATAAAAATGCAATTTGATTTATTTAGTCACCATAAATCAAGGGTATTGTTGGAGGAAACTGCCTTACCTTGACCTATTGTAGATGTTTATTTTTGTTGCGTTGTAGCTTGTGTTGAGCTTCATGTATACATGGACACATACCAGAGTCACATTATACTGACCCATTCTCACTGGCATTGTTCTATTACTCCTGATCCAAAGAGTCAATGTTCATTTTGAGTCTTGCTTTAATAAGAAGTTCTGCAAAGTACCTGTAGTTCTTTCACAAGTCAGCAGGGGGCTCTAGGCTCTAATTACAACTGTGTTTTAGAAACCAGAGTAGACCAGTGTAGTGCAGCCCTGTGCAATGTCAATTTACTACCAAAGAGAAAGTTGATGTTAGCTTATGACTTCACTGGGGAAGAATTAGTAGTAAAGTTAACATTGAAAAATAAACATTCCCCTTTAAAAATGTGCATACTTTATAAGTTTGGTCAATTAAAGTGTTTTTTTTGTTGACTAGTAATACTGGCCAACAAAAACACACTATATATAATATATATAGTAGCCAGCATTTGTGTGAAATGTTCTTGTGCCCCGAAGATAACAGAATGTTCTGTTGCAGATAATAAGGATTACTCTCAGTGCTTTCCCAGACCAATTGCTGCATAGTTGTCAATATTATACCAGTGTCTAGACCTAGACTATGCAGAGTGTGTCCTATCCTCAATTGTTGCTGAAATACTGAAGAGTGTAGCAGCCAAATTTAAAGCTTTGTATGTGATAACCCAATAAGCTCAAGTGCAAAAAAAACCATGACATATAATTTTTGCTTTCAGAAGCTCGCACATGAAAAATATTGAAGAATGATAATCAACATTTTTGAGTGACTTTGTCATGTGAATGAATGTTTTTGTTCTCTCTCCTTATGGTGAACAATTAGAATGAAAGGGGGACTAATTGTGTTGAACCTACTGATGATTTAAAACAAGTGTTTTCACTTACCATTTAATTATTGTGCAGGGTACTCATTAACTATGCTATTTTAGTAAATGTAAAAATCCATTTAAGTGTCTTTATTCAAATATACTTTAAATAAAACAGTAGTAAGTTAGAAAAAAATTAGGGAGGAGAGCCTTCAAAGATTGTTAACCAACTATTACTTTTGTTCAAAAAAAATTGCATTTAATTTTGTAACGGTGTAACTATTGCTATTGAATTGTCCGGAACTGAAAGAGAGAGCATATGATTTCAACATTATCCTGGATGATACTGCTATTACAGATCTCAGTTTTGACAGGGACTACACAGCAGTTGTACAAAACAAAAACAAATGCATAATAAAGCCTGCAAATTGTGCTTAAATGTTATTTTATCTATCTATGTTCTAGAAAGCATATTGTGAACAACTGTGTAATCCATTTACAATAGTAGAAAATTGGTAGCATACTGCTGTGGTTATGGTTCCAGTCTTTTTCTTTTGAAAGACTATTATATGAAGTCGCAGTGGGTTGGATGATACTGCAGCCCATCACTCCAACTCAACTGTTTCCTTGACCTTTAGTCATTAAATTAGCATTGTACTTGTATTTGGATACCACTCCATAAGAACATAAGACATAATCTTATTAATTAGCGTGAATATAGAGAATAGCCTTGCAGTACTATAATACTGCAGCTCAATGCATCAGATATGTCAAAGTACTGTTTCATCATAGGTAGACCTATAGTGCAACTGGCAGTGGATGCATGTTTTACTAGTATATTTTTATTGTCTGCATATTCTTTGTAAACCAGAAGTCACATGTTGCTGTCTATATGACAGAACACAAGGCGACATGTGCTAGACAGCATGCAATTCTTGGTGAATTTTATGCACCATAAAGGGTAGAGGATCGATTTTAATTCAGGGCAAGAATCGAGCAGGCGGAGAGCAGGAAGAGCGGCAAGCTCCCATGATGTTGCCAGTGTGAGGGCCAGGTTATTTTAATTCCTAAGTGTCATTGTGATAAGATTTATAGGCTGCCTGCTTGCTCACAAGACAGGCAGCCCACTCATTGTCATGGTGCAATTTCTGGTGGGCCACCCAACGCCTATTTAAAGCGGGAATCATAGAATCATAGAAATTTATAGCACAGAAGGAGGCCATTCGGCCAATCTTGTTTGCGCCGGCCGACAAAGAACTATCCATCCTAATCCCACTTTCCAGCACTTGGTCCGTAGCCTTGTAGGTTATGTAATGTGGTGACCAGAACTGTACACAGTACTCTAGCTGTGGCCTAACTAATGTTTTATACAGTTCTAGCATAACTTCTCTGCTCTTATATTCTATGCCTCAGCTAATAAAGGAAAGTATCCCGTATGCTTTCTTAACCACCTGTCCTGCTACTGTCAGGGATCTGTGGACATGCACACAAAGGTCCCTCTGTTCCTCTACATTTCTCAGTATCCTACCATTTATTGTGTATTCCCTTGCCTTGTTAGCCCTCCCCAAATGCATTACCTCACACTTCTCCGGATTGAATTCCAGTTGCAGTTTTCTGCCTACCTGACCTGTCCATTGATATCTTCAATCTTGAAAAGGAATGCACCTCTTAAGGTGAGATTTCATTCCCTGATGCCAGATTTCTCTTTTCAACAGTGTGGACAGAATTGTTGTTGCTGTAATGATTCACAGAGCTGGCTCCAGGTTTTCCAATGTCTGCTCAGAGATCCTCATGGAGGAGGTCAGGGTAAGAAGAGAGGTACTATTTCTCAGCACCTGCAGGAGCATCCCCAGGGCAACTATCTAGCAGGACTGGACAGAGCTGGCTGAGTGGATGAGTGCCAGCAGCATCACCCCCAGGACGGAAGAGGTTCAACGACCTCACAAGAGCAGCTAGTGTGAGTACAGTTCTCTTCATGTCTCTCAACAACACCTGTCAACATTCCTTTCACTTTACTCAGCCCATAGGGTGTACAGGCCCAAAGTTTGCCTTAGCATGGCACTGAGAGGCTGTACAGTAGGAGTTGAGAGACTTCACTATGCAGCATAATGTTGTGAAGCTGGTTGAACAATCTCCAGGCTATCTGCTCCATTTCGCTGAGGGCCTGGATGTTCAATGGTCCTCCTTCACTCTTGCTCCTCTCCCTAGTATTGTGAGCCATTTTTATCCTGTAGAAAGAGAGGGAGAGTGTTGCTGAGTGGCTATTGAAAAGGAATATGTACATGTGGGACTTCTTCATGTCGTGCATATGCTGAGAGTGAGAAGTTGCAAGTTGCAAGCAGGATGAGGCAGTGTTCAATGGAAAGCAAGTGGCTGGAGTGTGAAGTAAGAAAGGAGTTATCAGAGGACTTCCTTGTTTTGCAATTGCTACCATGAGAACAGAATGCTGTTGGTACCTGCTGTGAAGGCAGCAAACAAAAGCTGACTGTGTTTGGAATAAAAAGGCGAGGTGTTCGAGAGTTCCCTTGTGATTTGGTGGCGAAGAATGTGTTCCACTAAAAAAAGAGCAAACTAGCCAAGAATGAAATGCTATGGATAAATGGAAGTAAGGATAAAATTGAATCTAAAGAAAAAGGCATACGCAAAGTATGTAATCAATAAAGGAAAGGATGACGAAAGAGAATATGATGATCTTAGGAAAGAGGTTAAAAACACAATTAGCAAGGCAAAGAGGGAATATGAAATAAAAATATCAACGAATATAAAAAGAAATAGTAAAGTATTCTATAGGCATCTAAGTAACAAAATGAGAGTTAAAATGGGGATAGGGCCACTAAGAGTTGAATAGGCTCAGCGGCACTATAAACAGCACGAGGGGAGGAGCGGCAAGCAGAGCAGAAGCAGCAGCGCTATAAACAGCGCGAGAGGAGCAGTGAGAGGAGCGGGCTCAGCGGCGCTATAAACAGCGCGAGAGGAGCAGTGAGAGGAGCGGGCTCAGCGGCGCTATAAACAGCGCGAGAGGAGCGGAGGCAGCGGCGCTATAAACAGCGCGAGAGGAGCGGAGGCAGCAGAGTGGAAAGAGTGAGGTCAGAATTAAAAAGTGACGTCGGCACAAGGGAAGGAGCTGATTGGTGAGTAGCTGGTAAGTGTTTCTAGTTAATAGTCTATAAAGTAAAGGCATGGCAGGGCAGCTCAGTCCCGTGGAATGCACATCCTGTGCCATGTGGGAAGTCCTGGACGCTTCGCGTAGCCTGGACGACCACATGTGTGGGAAGTGTCGCCAGCTACAGCAACTTGAGCTCGGGGTTTTGGAGCTTGAGCGGCGGCTGGAGTCACTGCAGTGCATCCACGAGGCTGGGAGTTACGTGGATAGCACGTTTCTGGAAGTGGTCACCCCGCAGCTTAAGAGTATGCAGGCAGAGAGGGAATGGGTGACCACCAGACAGAAGAGGAGGACCAGGCAGGTAGTGCAGGAGTCCCCTGAGTGCATCTCGCTCTCTAACCAGTATTCAGTTCTGGATACTGGTGAGGGCGATGGTTTCTCTGGGGAGTGCAGCCAGAGCCAAGTCCATGGCACCATAGGTGGCTCAGCTGCACAGGTGGGGAGGAAGAAGAGTGGAAGAGCAAAAGTGATAGGGGATTCGATAGTTAGGGGAATAGACAGGCGTTTCTGCGGCCGCAGACGTGACTTCAGGATGGTATGTTGCCTCCCTGGTGCCAGGGTCAAGGATGTCAATGAACGGCTGCAGGACATTCTGAGGCGGGAGGGTGAACAGCCAGAGGTTGTGGTCCATATCAGTACCAACGACATAGGTAGAAAGAGGGATGAGGTCCTGCAGGCAGATTTTAGGGAGCTAGGAAAGAGATTAAAAAGCAGGACCTCAAAGGTAGTAATCTCCGGATTACTCCCGGTGCCATGTGCTAGTGAGTACAGAAACAGGAGGATAGAGCAGATGAATGAGTGGCTGGAGAGATGGTGCAGGAGGGAGGGCTTTAGATTCCTGAGGCATTGGGACCGTTTCTGGGGGAGGTGGGACCTGTACAAGCCGGACGGGTTGCACCTCAACAGGATCGGGACCAATATCCTCACGGCGGGGTTTGCTGGTGCTGTTGGGGAGGGTTTAACATAGCCTGGCAGGGGGATGGGAACCTGAGAGTGGATTCAGAAGAGAGAGAAGCAAAGCTGGAAATGGAAGGCAGAAAATTAGTAAGCGAGTTTGGAAGGCAGCGGAAACAAAGGCTAGAAAATAGACAACAAGGGAGTGTGGCAGTGCTAAATGGAATATACTTCAACGCAAGGAGTCCAGGGAATAAAGCAGATGAGCTGAGGGCGCAGATAGACACGTGGGAGTATGATATTATAGCTATTACTGAGACATGGCTAAAGAAGGGCAGGAATGGCAGCTCAACATTCCTGGTTACAGGGTTTTCAGACGAGATAGAGAGGGGAATAAAAAAGGAGGGGGGTCGCAATATTGATTAAAGAATCAATTACAACTGTGAGGAGGGAGGATATCTTAGAAGGATCATCAAATGAGGCCATATGGGTTGAACTGAAAAACAAAAAAGGGGCAATCACACTGCTGGGAGTGTCCTAATTCGTATGTTCGTATGTACTATAGACCTCTGAACAGTCAGAGGGAGATAGAAGAGTAAATATGTAGGCAAATTTCTAAGACGTGCAAAAATAGGGCAGTAATAGTAGGGGATTTCAACTTCCCTAATATTGGGCCATATTTTCCGATCGGAGGCTTCCTGTGTGCGGAAGCCTACAATCTGTAAAAAATCTACGCACTTACCTGAGGGCTCCCGAGGTCCGGACACTTCCGCTCCTGGGCCTCTCCACAGTCGAAATGCACAGGGCCCACGTATCCCAGGGGCACATGCGGTTCGCAAGCATCCCTGGGATCACGGGGCCATGCGGAGCCAATCAAAGAAGGGAATCTCCCTTCATACACTTGACAGATAGACCTGTCAAATATATGAATGGAGATCACCCCAAAAACACTTTAAAACATTAAATAGAATTTTTTTTACAAATCACATTTTTAAAATTAGTTGAAATTACAATAAATTAAATATTTTAAACAAAAATTTAATTTTTTGAAAAAAATAATTAAAGTTTTTTACGGGGCTAAAAATAAACTTACCTTTTTTTAAAGTATTTTTAAATGATAAATGAGTGAAAAAAAATTTTAAAACTTTTTTCAACTCTTATCCTGGTAAAAGCAGGCCTTACACCTGCTTTTACCAGGCGTAAGATTTCTAAGGGTTTTCTGCGGGCGGAGGTTCTCCAGAAAGCGGAACTAACCGCCCGCAGAGGCCCTTCTCCAGGGCAGGCGTCCGATCTGTCAAGAGCATTCTTGACAGATCGGAAATGCCGGTTTTCAGCGCATGCGCTTCGCATGCCTGAAACCAGCATTTCTGATGTCCCTACGGGTGTGTACACAGCGCGTACACACCCGTAGGGATCGGAATATCCGGCCAATTAACTGGGATAAAATTAGTGTGAAAGGTATAGAGGGAGTAGAATTCTTAAAATGCATTCAGGAGAACTTTTTTAGCCAGTACATAGCAAGCCCAACAAGAGAGGGGGCGGTTCTGGACCGAATTTTAGGGAATGAAGCTGGGCAGGTGGAAAGGGTATCAGTGGGAGAGCATATTGGTGGTAGTGATCATAATTCAGTTAGATTTAGGGTAGTTATGGAAGAGGACAAGGACAGACCAGGAATAAAAGTTCTCAATTGGGGAAAAGCTAATTTTACTAAGCTGAGAGGTGATTTAGCCAAAGTGGACTGGAGACAGAAATTTGAAGGTAAATCAGTGTCAGAGCAGTGGGAGGCATTCAAGGAGGAGATAGTGAGGGTTCAGAGCAAGTATGTTCCCTTAAAGAAAAGGGTGGGACTAACAAATCTAGAGCTCCCTGAATGTCAAGGGGCATACGGGGTAGGATAAAGAAAAAAATGGAAGCTTATGACAGATACAGAGGACTCAATACTGCAGAAAGCTGAGAGGAGTATAGAAAGTGCAGGGGTGAAATTAAAAAGGAAATTAGGAAAGCAAAGAGAGGGCATGAAAAAATATTGGCAAATAAAATCAAGGAAAACCCAAAGATGTTTTATAAATACTAGAACTAGGGGACATAGTCTTAGAATAAGGGGCTGCTCTTTCAAAACTGAGATGAGGAGGAACTACTTCACTCAGAGGGTGGTAGGTCCATGGAATATGCTGCCACAAAAAGCTGTAGAAGCTACATCATTAAATAAATTTAAAACAGAAATAGACAGTTTCCTAGAAGTAAAGGGCATTAAGGGTTACGGGGAGCGGGCAGGAATTTGGACATGAGTCTAGGTTCGGATCGGTCATGGCCCTGTGGGTAGTGGAGCGGGCCCAGGGACCGTGTAGCCTGATTCTGCTCCTGTTTCATGTGTGCAATTCTGTTAGATGCAGGAGATGGTTCTGTGATAGTAGATAGTAGATTGGTGGTTAGGATCAGATCAGCCATGATCTTATTGAATGGCGGAGCAGGCTCGAGGGGCCGATTGGCCTACTCCTGCTCCTATTTCTTATGTTCTTATGTTCTAAATACATTAAGAGCAAGAGGATAATTAAAGTAAGAGTAGGGCCTATTAGGAACCATAAAGGTAACCTGTGTGTGGAGGCGGAAGACATGGGTATGGTTCCGTGGGCAACACGGTGGCATAGTGGTTAGCACTGGTGTCTCACAGCGCCAGGGACCCGGGTTCGAATCTGACCTCGGGTGACTGTCTGTGTGGAGTTTGCACATTCTCCCAGTGTCTGCGTGGGTTTTCTCCGGGTGCTCCGGTTTCCTCCCACAGTCCAAAAATGTGCGGGTTAGGTTGATTTGGCTATGATAAATTGACCCTTAGTGTTAGGGGGGATGAAATATATGGGGGTAGGATGGGATATGTTAGGGGGAATTAAATACGTGGGGTTACGGGGATAGGGTGGGATAGGTGCAGTTTCGATGTGGGGATTCTGTGTGAGAAAGCAGGGACAGGGTACTGGATTTGGATGATCAGCCATGATCGTATTGAATGGTGGAGCAGGCTCGACGGGCCGAATGGCCTACTCCTGCTCCTAGTTTCTATGTTTCTATGTTTCTATGTTTCTATTGAATACTTTTCACAAAAGAGAGGGACGATGCAGATATTGCAATCAGGGAGGAGGAGTGTGAAATATTGGATGAAATAAACATAGTGGAAGAGGAAGTATTAAGGAGTTTAGCATCTTTGAAAGTGGATAAATCCCCAGGCCCAGATGAAATGTATCCCAGACTGTTAAGAGAAGTAAGAGAGGAAATAGCAGAGGCTCTGACCATCATTTTCCAATCCTCTCTGGCTGCAGGTGTGGTGCCAGAGGACTGGAGAACTGCTAACGTGGTACCGTTGTTTAAAAAGGGATAGACCGAGTAATTACAGGCCAGTCAGCTTAACCTCAGTGGTGGGAAAATTATTGGAAAAAATTCTGAGGGATAGGATAAATCTTCATTTAGAAAGACACGGATTAATCAGGGACAGTCTGCATGGATTTGTCAAGGGAAGGTTGTGTCTGACTAATTTGATTGAATTTTTTGAGGAGGCAACAAGGAGGGTCGATGAGGGTAGTGTATTTGATGTAGTCTATATGGATTTTAGCAAGGCTTTTGATAAGGTCCCGCATGGCAAACTGGTCACGAAAGTAAAAGCCCATGGGATCCAAGGCAAAGTGGCAAGTTGGATCCAAAATTGGCTCAGAGGCAGGAAACAAAGGGTAATGGTCGAAGGGTGTTTTTGTGACTGGAAGGCTGTTTCCAGTGGGGTTCCGCAGGGCTCAGTACTCGGTCCTCTGCTTTTTGTGGTATATATCAATGATTTGACTTGAATGTAGGAAGTATGATTAAGAAGTTTGCAGATGATACAAAAATTGGCTGTGTGGTTGATAATGAAGAAGGCAGCTGCAGACTGCAGGAAGATATCAATGGACTAGTCAGGTGGGCAGAACAGTGTCAAATGGAATTCAATCTGGAGAAGTGTGAGGTAATGCATTTGGGGAGGGCTAACAAGGCAAGGGAATACACTATATATGGTAGGACACTGAGAAGTGCAGAAGATCAGAGGGACCTTGGAGTGCATGTCCACAGATCCCTGAAGGTAGCAGGACAGGTAGATAAGGTGGTTAAGAAGGCATACGGGATACTTGCCTTTATTAGCCAAGGCATAGAATATAAGAGCAAGGAGGTTATGCTTGAACTGTATAAAACACTAGTTAGGCCGCAGCTAGAATACTGCGTGCAGTTCTGGTCACCACATTACAGGAAGGATGTGATTGCACTAGAGTGGGTGCAGAGGAGATTTACAAGGATGTTGCCTGGGCTGGGGAATTTTAGCTATGAGGAAAGATTGGATAGGATGGGGTTGTTTTCTTTGGAACGGAGGAGGCTGGGGGGAGACCTAATTGAGGTGTATAAAATTATGAAGGGCCTAGATAGAGTGGATGGGAAGGACCTATTTCCCTTAGCAGAAGGGTCAATAACCAGGGGGCATAGATTTAAAGTAATTGGTAGAAGGATTAGAGGGGAGTTGAGGAGAAATGTTTTCACCCAGAGGGTCGTGGGGGTCTGGAACTCACTGCCTGAAAGGATGGTAGAGGCAGAGACCCTCATCACATTTAAAAAGTACTTGGATATGCACTTGAAGTGCCATAACCTACAAGGCTACGGACCAAGTGCTGGAAAGTGGGATTAGGATGGATAGTTCTTTGTCGGCTGGCGCAGACAAGATGGGCCGAATGGCCTCCTTCTGTGCTGTAAATTTCTATGATTCTATTAAGATAAACTCACAGGAGATGATACTGAAATAGCAGGGATACTGAATAGATAATTTGTCTCTACTGAAGAGAGGCTATCAAAGAGGACATGACAACAGTACAAGTTAAGAGGGTTTTATAACAGTTAAGATAGAAAAAAGGAGACAAACTCGTCAAACTTAAAGAGGATAAATCCCCGGGTCCAGATAGATTGCACTTGCAGATACTAAAATAAACTATGGAAGAGATAGCAGAGGCACTAGTATCCATATATAAAAATTCAATAGAAAAAGGAATAGTGTCAGTGAACTGGTGAAAAGAAAATGTAATCTCTATCTACAAAAAGGGAGATAGAACTAATCCAGGGAACTATGGACCAGTTAGCTAAATGTCAGTGGTAGGAAAGATACTGGAACCTTTGCTAAAAGATCAATAACAAAACATCTAGAACTGAGAATATAATAAAAAATAGTCAGTATGAATTTCTAAACCAATGTTAATGAATTATTTGAATAAATAACAGAAAAAGTAGACAAGGGCAATGCTGTGGATGTGGTTTGCATGGGCCTTCAGAAGGTCTTTGATAATGTGCCACATAAGAGACTCGTGACAAAAGTCAGGGCATGTGGAGTATGGGATTTAAAGAGTAGCACCAGCATAGGGGTGATGTCACAAATTGCTTCCTGTTTTGTAATTTCTATGATTCTGTTACAGTTACTGAAGCACTGAAGACTGCAGTTTCTTCTGGGATGGATGAACTAAGATAGGCTGAATGGACTTCCTTGGCTTTATATTTCTTGCAAAAACCACTTCACATGATTGCTTCTGCTGAGTTTGAAGGGTGTCTGATTTTCTCCACTACTTGTGTCAGCTTAGATCAGATTTTGCCTGAGTGAGAAGGTCTAGGGTTCAGGTCCCACTCCCACTCTATTATGACACATCAGTGCAGTACTGAGGGAGTGCTGCATTTTCAGAGGTGCCACCTTTTGGACAAGACAATAAATCGAGACCCCTTCTGTCTGTTCATGTGAACATAAAAGACCCATGGCAGTATTCAGCGAAGAGCAGGGGAGTTCTTCTGCTGTCCTGCCCAACATTTATCCATCAACCAACAGCATCAAAACAGTTTAACTGGTTAGCTCAGTTGGTTTGAGTGTGGTGCTCATAATGGTAAGAGCATGGTTACACAATGCCAGTGCTGGCCAGCTACCCTGCCTAACGCCACTTTACCTCATTTAAACAGCAACTACAAGCCAGTCAGCCTAATATCGGTGGTGGGGGATCTTTTAGAGACAATAATCTGAGACAAAATTAATTGTCACTTGGAAAAATATGGGTTAATAAATGACAGTGGATTTGTTAACGGCAAATCGCCTCTGACTAACTTGATTGAGTTCTTTGCTGAAGTAACGGAGAGGGTTGATGAAGGTGGTGCGGTTGATGTTGTGCATAAGGACTTTCAAAAGGCATTTGATAAAGTACCACATAAGACTTGTTAGCAAAACTGAAGCCCATGGGATTAAAAGGGCTGTGGAAGCTTGGATACGAAATTGGCTAAGGGACAGAAAGCAGAGAGTAGTGTGAACGGTTGTTTTTCAGACTGGCAGGAAGTATACAGTGGTGGCCCCCAGGGACATTGGTATTGGGACCACTGCTCTTTTTGCTATATATTAATGACAGGGCATAATTTCAAAGTTTGCAGATGACATGAAACTTGGAAATGTAGTAAACAGCGAGGAGGATAGTAACAGACTTCAGGAGGACATAGACAGACATATGGCAGATGCAATTTAACACAGAGAAATGTGAAGTGATGCATTTTGGTAGGAAGAATGATGAGAGGCAATATAAACTAAATGGTACAATTTTAAAGGGAGTGCAGGGTGTACTTACACAAATCTTTGAAGGTGGCAGGACAAGTTCAGAAGGCTGTTAAAAAAGCAGATGGGATCCTTGGCCTTACAAACAGAGGCATAGAGTACAAAAGCAAGGAAGTTACACTAAACCTTTATAAATCACTGGTTAGGCCCCAGCTGGAGTATAGCACCACACTTTAGGAAGGATGTCAAGGCCTTAGAGAGGGTGCAGAGAAGATTTACTAGAATGGTACCAGGGATGTGGGACTTCAGTTGTGGAGAGACTAGAAAAGCTGGGGTTGTTCTCCTTAGAGCAGAGAAGGTTAAGGGTAGATTTAATAGAGGTGTTCAAAATCATGAAGAGTTTTAATAGAGTAAGGAGAAACTGTTTCCAGTGGCAGAAGGGTCAGTAACCAGAGGACACAGATTTATGGTAATTGACAAAAGAACGAGATCAGCAAGTTGTTATGATCTAGGATGCACTGCCTGATAGGGTGTTGGAAGCAGATACAATAATAATTTTCAAAAGGGAATTAGATAAATACTTGAAGGAGAAAAATTTGCAGGGCTATGGTGAAAGGGCAGGGAATGGGACTTATTGGATCGCTCTTTCAAAGAGCAGGCACAGCCACAATAGCCCAAATGGTCTCTTTATATGCTGTATCGGGTACGGTAGCACTGACCAAGCTGGCTGCGTCCTGAAGTACATAGCTGCCAGACTGGGCTTGCGTCAGGTTGAACACAAGGGAAAACCTACTTGACCTCGTCCTCACCAATCTACCTGTTGCAGATGCATCTGTCCATGACAGTATTGGTAAGAGTGACCAGCGCACAGTCCTTGCGGAGACAAAGTTCTGTCTTCACACTGAGGACACCCTCCATCATGTTGTGTAGGCAATACCACCGTGCTAAATTCAGAACTGATTTAGCAGCTCAAAACTGGGTATCCATGAGGTGCTTGGGCTATCAGCAGCAGCGGAATTGTATTCCACCACAATCTGTAACCTCATATCCTGGCATAGCTCTCACTCTACCATTACCATCAAGTCAAGCGACCAACCCTGGTTCAATGAGTGTAAAAGAGAATGCCAGCAGCACCAGGCATGCTAAATAGCAGAAGCAGCATGCTATAGATAGAACTAAGCGATCCCACAACCAATGGATCTGATCAAAGCTCTGCAGTCCTGTCACATCCAGTCGTGAATGATGGTGGACAATTAAACAACTAACAGGACGAGGAGGCTCCATGAACATCCCCATCCTCAACGATGGCGGAGACCAGCACCTAAGTGCAAAAGACAAGGCTGAAGTGCTCGCAACCATCCTCAGCCAGAAGTGCTGAGTGGATGATCCACCTTGGCCTTCTCCTGAGGTTCCCACCATCACAGATGCAAATCTTCAGCCAATTCGATTCACTCCACATGATATGAAGAAACGGCTGAGTGCAAAGGATACAGCAAAGGCGGTGGGCCCTGACAACATCCCAGCTGTAGTGGTGAAGACTTGTGCTCCAGAACTAGCCATGTCTCTAGCCAAGCTGTTCCAGTACATCTACAATACTGGCACCTACCCGACAAAGTGGAAAATTGTCCAGGTATGTCCTGTCCAGAAAAAACAGGACAAATCCAATCCAGGCCAATTACCGTCCCATCAGCCTACTCTCAATCATCAGCAAAGTGATGGAAGGTGTCATCAACGGTGTTATCAAGCAGCACTTACTCACCAATAACCCGGCCACTGATGCTCAGTTTGGGGTCCACCAGGACCACTCGGCTCCAGATTTCATTACAGCCTTGGTCCAATAATGGACAAAAGAGCTGAATTCCAGAGGTGAGGTGAGAGTGACTGCCCTTGACATCAAGGCAGCATTTGACCAAGTGCGGCATCAAGGAGCCCTAGTAAAATTGAAGTAAATGGGGATCAGGGGAAAACTCTCCAATGGCTGGAGCCATACCTAGCACAAAGGAAGATAGTTGTGGTTGTTGGAAGCCAATCATCTTAGCCCCAGGACATCGCTGAAGGCGTTCCTCAGGGCAGTGTCCTAGGCCCAACCATCTTCAGCTGCTTCATCATTTACCTTCCCTCCATCATAAGGTCAGAAGTGAGGATGTCTGCTGATGATTGCAGTGCTCAGTTCCATTCGCAATTCCTCAGATAATGAAGCAGTCCGTGCCCGCATGCAGCAAGACCTGGACAACATCCAGGCTTGGGCTGATAATTGGCAAGTAACATTCACACCACACAAATGCCAGGAAATAACCATCTACAACAAGAGAGTGTCTAACCACCTCCCCATGACATTCAATGGCATTACCATCATCGAATCCCCCACCATCAACATCTTGCAGGGGCATGGGTTACCATTGACCACAAACTTAACTGGACCTGCCACATAGATACCGTGGCTACAAGAGCAGGTCAGAGGCTGGATATTTTGCGGCGAGTGTCTCGCCTCCTGACTCCCCAAAGCTTTTCCACCATCTACAAGGCACAAGTCAGGAGTATGATGGAATACGCTCCATTTGCCTGGATGAATGCAGCTCCAACAACACTCAAGTAGTTCGACACCATCCAGGACATAGCAGCCCATTTGATCAGCAGCCCATCCACCACCTTAAACATTCACTCCCTACACCACCGGTGCAAGTGGCTACAGTGTGTACCATCTACAACGGGTTCTCAAGCTTTTTGCTTCTGAGGCCGCACCCGCCCCCCGTTTTAAAAATTCCACAGACCCCCTGTCACACAACACAAGTATTTTATCTGTATAAAAATTCTCTCAGCGCGACTCCCACTTACCATGTTACTGCTGCTGCTATCCCGGCACTGCAGAAAATACTGGTCCCCACTCCCTCATTCCCTCCACATGAGACCCAATCACCTGACTCCCAGTCTCCCTCTTTCCCCCGCAACCCCCGATTCGCTTACCGACTGTTCCCAGCATATCAGCTGGTCCCGGTTCTCTGCTTGATTGTCAGTCAGCACAAGATAAGAGCTCACAGGGTTGGGGGCAATATATTAGCATGGATAGAGGAATGGCTAACTAACAGAAAACAGAGAGTCAGGATAAATGGGTCATTTTCAGGTTGGCAAACTGTAACTAGCGGGGTGCCACAGGGATCAGTGCTGGGGCCTCAACTATTTACAATCTATATTAATGACTTGGATGAAGGGACCGGGTGTAATGTAACCAAATTTGCTGATGATACAAAGATAGGTGGGAAAGCAAGTTGTGAAGAGAACACAAAGAATCTGCAAAGGGATATAGATAGGCTCAGTGAGTGGGCAAAAATTTGGCAGATGGAGTATAATGTGGAAAAATGTGAGGTTATCCACTTTGGCAGGAAAAACAAAAAAGCAAATTATTATTTAAATGGAGAGAGATTACAAAATGCTGCAGTACAGAGGGACCTAGGAGTCCTTGTACATGAAACACAAAAAGTTAGCATGCAGGTACAGCAAGTAATTAGGAAGGCAAATGGAATGTTGGCCTTTATTGCAAGGGGGATGAGTATAAAAGTAGGGAAGTCCTGCTACAACTGTACAGGGTATTGGTGAGACCACACCTGGAGTACTGCGAAGGGGTTGTCTTATGAAGAAAAGTTGAGCCTATACTCATTGGAGTTTAGAAGAATGAGAGGTGATCTTATTGAAACATATAAGATGCTGAGGGGGCTTGACAAGGTAGATACACAGAGGATGTTTCCCCTTGTGGGGGAATTTAGAACTAGGGGGCATAGTTTCAGAATAAGGGGTCGCCCATTTAAAATGGAGATGAGGAGGAATTTCTTCTCTCAGAGGGTCGTGAATCTGTGGAATTCTCTACCCCAGAGAGCTGAGGAGGCTGGGTCATTGAATATATTTAAGGTGGAGATAGACAGATTTTTCAACAATAAGGGAATCAAGGGTTATGGGGAGCGGGCAGGGAAGTGGAGGTGAGGCCAAGATCAGATCAGCCATGATCTTATTGAATGGCGGAGCAGGCTCGAGGGGCCAAATGGCCTACTCCTGCTCCTATTTCTTATGTCCAATATTTTTATGATAAAAGTGTACTATGAAAAGTAAAAAAACACAATTGTTTTAAGGCCCATATGATTTTTCTCCCAAATTGCTGGCAGCAATGCCCAGATTAATGTTTTATTCCTGGCAACTCCAGGACAATCCTGGAAGGTTGAAATCCTAGCTGGAGGCCAACATTTGGTGTGAACAATCAGGTCTGCCTGTGATGCCCTCCTTGGTAAAATAAGACTGCTAACACTCAAGGTATAGGCTTGCAGGTGAAGAATGAATGAGGTTATGCACCAAAGGGCAGCCAGCACCCTTGTAACTATACTACAATGTGAGTCAACACTTTGAAGACAGCAGGAGAAAAATTGGGGGGAAAATTTGACAGTGCAGAATATTTAAATGAGTTTGCAAACTGTTTCAGTTTTGCTGGTAATAAGTGTCAATCCTAAGTTTCCTAATGTTGACATATTCCGCTCTTTATCCTCCACGAATACAGCGACTCAGTTTGACCTCAGCAGCTCCTTTCCTCCTTGCAGCTGCTGCCTATTCCCTTGCCCCTTCTTCATTTGATTGACAATCATGACCACGCGAATAACAAAAATAGGACCAAAAAATGTCAAATCTGAAACAACAGAACCGATGTACGCGTGTGCAACGAGCTGCCATTGGTTGATTTCAATAGTCGCGGGTACTTGAACTGAATGGGTTACAGTTGCTGCTGGTGACGTATGGCAATGAGAGGATTCAGGGAGCGAGGGATGAAAGTAGAAGAGCAACTGCCCCAATTAGCCCGGGTGGGGATCATCAACCGGCGCAGCGTGGCATTAAGACAGGGAGGAGGGGAGGGAATATACAGCGGGATCTGGCGAGGGAAGAGCGGAGGACGAGAGTTTGAGCCCGGGACGGAGCTGCGCTCAGCGACCAGCCACCGCCGCCTCTCTCCCTTCTCAGCGAGCAGGGGCCGCTGTCCTCGCACAGGCATTTGGGAGGAAGGAAAACAGAGGTCTGAGTTGGAGCCGGAGCTGCCAGTTTGCTCGGCTCCACCCACCTTTACGTCACGGTGTATTTTTCTTTTTTTAATCTGTTTTTGTTAATGCCAAACCCCTTGAAATCTTCTCGCAGACCACTAGGGGGCCTCGGACCCCCAGTTGAGAACCCCGATCGACAAGATGCACTGCAGCAACTCGCCAAGGCTTCTTCGGCAGCATCTCCCAAACCCACGACCTCTTCCACCTAGAACGACAAGGGCAGCAGGTGCGTGGCAACACCACCACCTCCAAGTTCCCCTACAAGTCACACACCATCTTGACATGGAAATATATCGCTGTTCCTTCATCGTTGCTGGGTCAAAATCCTGGAACTCCCTCCCTAACAGCACAGTGGGAGTACCATCACCACACGGACTGCAGCGGTTCAAGGAGGCGGCTCACCACTACTTTCTGAAGGGCAATTAGGGGTGGGCAATAAATGCTGACCTTGCCAGTGATGGTCACATCCCTTGAATGAATAAATTTAAGAAAATAATTCTATGATTCTATTTATCTTGTTGCTGTGTGCAAATTTCTGTGTTTGCCTAGGAAAAGTGACGACACTTCAAAAGTAATTAATTGACTGTAATGCCCTTTGGGATGTCCTGAGAACATTAAAGGCACAATATAAATGCAAATTATTTCTTCGTAAAAGCCCATTCAAAATGGCAATTAATGCAACTAATGTCGGTGTCGCATGTAATGCATGTAAGTGTCTAAGACACCAGGTGGCAGCAGACACAGGCAATTTTAAACATACTCGAAGCTTCCATCAGCACAACAAAGAACCACACTTCTCTGTTTTCCTGGTGTTGTTTTCAGTGAGATTAAATTGTCTAAATCTAACAGATTAAATTTAGAATCAAAGAAAAGGAAGTTGAAAACCAAGAGACACTGCGATTTGAGTGCATGGGCAGCTGCCAAATTGGTGGGATCAAGCCAACTGAGGCTCTCATGGCACTTTCAGAATCACCCACTGAATCACCCGCTCTAATGACTCCTCGCTGCCTCAGTATATCTTGTGTACACACATTTCTAATAAGACCTCTTTGTTAAAAAAAATGTTTTCATGTAAATTGTATTATTTGAACAGTAAGCCCTCAGATGTGAGAACAATCGGCGCTGCGCTGAAGGAAATGCTCGGCGAGCTTTGTTGTTTGCGGATGGGGAGCCCGGCATCTTGCGTCTGTTTGGCGAACCTTTCCTTCGTTCTGCAAACCCCTATTTCTTCACTAAAATGTTGCTCTTGCGCACAGTGCAAAGAATGGCGCAGTTCAGTTCTCCTTCCAAAACAAGCTAAATTCACACACAAAAAAATTAGGCATCTGGTTTTTACAAAATAAAATATTAATGATGCATCCTTCTCCCTCCTCGCCCCCCCCCCCTGTACAAAATGCACACAATACATAAAGAGTCGGATCAGCGCACACCCAGCACATCGCCATGGAAACACTGACCTCATGCTGTGACATGAAATCCAGGCTCATTGCTATGGAAACTATCGGTTACATCAAACCTGAAACCCGTTGCCATGGCAGCCCACCTCCTGACTTAGCGGCTCTTTATGTTGCCGCGCTCCGCGCCAGAGTCAGGATCTTTCTGTGTTGTGGCACAGCAAGTCTGCCAACTGGAATGAAGGCTAATGATTAAACCAGAAATATGCTGAACATGGGGCACGCGAGTCCTCTTCGTGTGCTGCACAATGTCTCCAGCATTGACCTGTCTGCAAAAACGTTGCAGCTTAGCTGACTTTAGAAAAGCTCCGAGAACAAAGGAGTGACTTGCTGTCCTTGCTTAGTTTTCACAGTGCAGCCTTGACATACCAGGGCGTGAACCGGGTGCAGTGCTATTTCAAGAGCGAATATTACTCTTACATCAGCAGTCAGTCAGTGCTGAAATGCCTCTATTACAGTCTTTGCACTTAATGAATTATCTGTATATAGCTACATGGATTGTTGAACTTGTATCATCTTACATGGGAGAGAGGGGAGCGGGGTGTACGAGAGCTCTCTTCCAGTTGCTGCTTTTGTTTTCGCGGGTGGGGTGAAGTAGCACTTGTCCCCGAGAAGGAGTTGAGTGGGCAACAGAAAAGTCTCTTCAGAAATTAAAGCTTGCATTTCGCATGTATTAATTGAATTTTGTTTAGAGGGTTGCGATGTAATTTCGCAGTCAAATCAGACTTTTAAGTGCACGGGGCACCGTAAGGAATAAATTATTGTTGAGCTGTTTCTCGCGAGATTATATACTAAATGCGTTGCTTTTGCAGATAGGCAAACAGTGCCAAGAAAATTGACCGGGAACAGAAAATGTCGACATGTTATGGGTGGGGAAACTGCAACTTGCTGAATCAGAAATAAGGGTTTAAGTTTGAAACCATTTTATTCATTGTTTTCCTAGTTATAAACCGCTTTAAAATGGCCCTCTTCATACAAGGTGACTTCAGTGACTATTCCTTCAATATGACCTTCAGAAAACATAAATACACATAACTGCATTGTTATACCTTTTTGACAATAATCCCACTTTACTCAGCGAGGGTGAGCAGCAGCCTTTCAGTGTCTCTTATTGTTAATGCCGAAGTATCGAATTTCAGCAAATGATCTTATTCCATTACATTGATTAAAGATGAAACTGCAGATTTCGGCGCGCAATAGATGCACCAAAATGGCTTCTGCTGCTGCTTTAGATAATGCGGATTATCTTCATGGGTGGTTTCTCTGTCTGTAGCAGCTGTGCTTTAGGCAATTTGGGAGGGGAGAGGAGAGAGAGGAGGGGGGGGGGGTGAACGCGTTTTGATTGCGTATGAAACAGGGAGAGCCTCTTGAACAATGTCACCAGCTGCAGATGTGGAGATTGTTGCAGTTATCAATAAATAATCGTGGAAATTAGCACCGAGAAAAATCCACTGTTCTCGCGCATTTAAAGCTTTTTTTTTCCGCCCCCGCCGCACTCTCGTCATTCCTAGCCGTTTACTCGCCACAAAAACGGTCGAGTGTAATGTCTGATATTTTGGTTCTTTTTTGAGGCGACTGGCTAATGATTAACGTGATATTCTGTCTCTTTCCCTTCAGCGCCCCTCTCCAGTGGAATAGTCCAAGCTGCTGCGAAGAGCTGGTTATGCAAATTTTCTAGAGAAGCCTTTCTCTGTGCAAATAGCAGCCAGACGTGAACAGTTATTGGCTATTTATTTCCTGCCTGTGTGAGCTGGCAGTTTGAGAGAACATTCTAGAAGGTCTAAGCATATGATTACAATTTTGTCACACAAATTGTGAAACATAACCATACAACCCTTTTGTTTTTAAGACACATCTGCAGCCAAAAGTAAGAGGAACTAAACGCTCTTCTGAAATACATCAGCTGAGGAGCATATGTGTGAAATTAGGGGAAAAAAAAGACTTGTTTGTCCTGGTCTCCATAAACCAGTTTGAAATAGAATTAATAGCGACTTTTTTTTTGAGAGCTGAAATGGCTGCTGCTCAGTTTTGAAAATCTAGGTAAATTGCAGAGTAACGCATATGTCCGTTAACAGATCGCTTCTCGGGTGATTATGTTTTCAAAACAACTTGCTGCTTTTGCTAGTAGATTCAAAGCAATTTGTTAAAATGTGATACTTTTACATGTTTTCGAAGTTAGCCATTTCTTAGTGTGCTATAATAATTGGTAAAAGATACTAGTACCAGAGCTTCATAAATGATGTTGGTTTTATAGTGATGGGATGAGAACACTTTTTTATAAATCTGTTGGAAGATTAAACAATTGTTATATTTTGAAAATTGCAGCGTGTTTTAATAAACTCTGGATAATTTCCCCAGCAATCGCACCCACCCACGATTAATAATGTAAAACCTTCCGGTTATTTCATCCTTATGTCTCTTGTGTATCTCTACATATTGCAGCCCGGCAGCAAACACCATTAAAGAAAACCACAGCAGTAATTTAATCTTTCTTTTAACGTCAAGCGAGGCAAGAAATTCACCAATGCTGCAAGACATGAAGGCGACCACTTGAATGCACAATGTCAATCTTGTATTAACACTGAATATAACATGTCCGTTATAGACTCCCCTTGCTCTCTTTAAACCTTTCAAATGTAAAATTTGCAGTATTGAAATTATATGGTTGAATGAACAAGCAGCAATACCTATAGCGTGTAGTTTTTCAAGCCCTTTTTTATTTTGTCTCGTCTCCAATGTCATGTTCGCAACCACTTCACCTCTTGTTCCCACTTGAGAGATAACTAGATACTGAGGCTCTGCCGATGCTACATTGTAACTTGCTGCTGGGAGCACAATGGTATCCCTGAATAGTTTGCGACCTGCACCCCGCCTCCCCCTTTTGGGGAACTTAGCTGGCACCTCGCCAAGATTAAAAGTAGGGGATGATGAACGCTGAATTTGCTTTAGAGTACTACACGCCAGAGCTCAGTTATATCTTCCTTCTACAGCCAGCCTTGTCAGATGAACGAAAGTTGGCCTCTATATTTCATTCAGTCAGAGGAACCTTTGGGAATCACCTCCCTGCGCCAGGAGTTTGAATTCGTTTTTTCTAGTGCAACTTAATGTTCTTATTCAATGCGTTGGTACACAATCTGTCCAAGACTTTGGTCTCATCATTAGCATTTGTCTCAGATGAACCCAACACTTGGAAAAGTGGGTTCCTCTGTGTCTTTGTGCTTGGGACTTGCAAGGGCCTACTATTGCTCATTAATGGTGTCCCAAGGTCTTGCTGTGCAGCTGACAATTGTCAGCAATTGCTTTAAAGGGATGAAGACAAGAGAGAGCACCAGTGATTCTGAGTCACAGGATTTAGCAGCTATAGCCCAGATATTACTCTTTGTAATATTAACATACAAAGATTAACCTGTTCTTATGTGCACTATTTTAAAATAAACAGGTTGTACAATATCACTCTCATTTCTGGGCTTATATGTTTAAAGGGTTTGAAACCATTGACATAGATCTGAGAGTTTATGGTTTAAATTCCAAAGATGCTTTTAATTGGCTGACTTCCCTGAAAGAGGACTCTTGTCTTACAAGCAATAAAAGTGGAAACTCCTGCAGACATTCTTGTGAGGCTAAGTGGGCATAATTGATACCAATTCTGCTATCAAGGAAGTCAGCCAATTAAAAGTGCCTTTGGAATTTAAACCATAAACTCTCAGATCAAGTGTGGTCTAACCAGGCTTCTATACAAGTTTAACATAACTTCTCCGCTTTTCAATTCTATCCCTCTAGTAGTGAACCTGTGTTTTGTTTGCACTTTTTATGGCCTTGTTAACCTGTGTAACTACTTTTATTGATTTGTGTATCTGTACCCCTAGATCCCCTTGCTCCTTTACCCCACTTAGATACTTATTTTCCGAGGAGTTTGTGGCCTTTTTATTCTTCCTACCAAAATGCACCTTGCACTTACCTATATTGAAATTCATTTGCCAATTCCACACCCATTCTGCAAGTTTATTAATGTCGTCTTGTATTTTGTCACAGTCTTCCTCAATATTAACTATACCCCCCCCCAGTTTGGTGTTTGCAAATTTTGAAATTGTACTTCCGATTCCCGAGTCCAAATCATTTATGTAAATGGTGAACAGCAGTGGCCCCAGCACCGATCCTTGGGGAACACCACTTCCTACCCTTTCTCAGTTTGAGTTACTACCTTTACTCACTACTCTTTGTTTTCTGTTTTGTAGACAGTTGACAATTATCATTTTGCTACTTGTCCCCTGACTCCACATGCTCTGACATTAGTATTTACAAATAGTATTCTTTATTAGATTTGGAGGCCCTGAAATTCCACAGACAACGATCCCTGCGTTGCGCTAGGATTGTGCCCTCCAACATGACCCCCAGTGGAGTTTGTGGTGTCCGTGGGAAGGGTGCCTTATTTGGATCGACAGAAGTACCACTTTGGGCATTCCTTTGGCACCTGCCTGCTCCATGCTAATGGAAGGGGGCGGGTGGGAGGTTGTCCAACCCCCTGAGCTAGAAGGCCAATCCAGGATTTTTTTTAAATTTCCTCCTTTGGGGATTCAGGCTGCTTGCGTCTGGACCCCACTAGTTTGTGGGGTCATTTGTTTTGCTTCTTCCAAGTCAAATGTAGCAGAAATGGCAGAGACCTGACATAAAATATGTTTTCACTTTTTCACTTTTCCTTGGTGGGATTGGGGGGGTGGGTTGATTGTTCCCTATACTGTCTGGAGTTTAGAAGAATGAGAGGTGACCTCATTAAAACATATAAGATTCTTAAGGGGATTGATAGGGTAGATGCTAAGGGGCTGTTTCCCCTGGCTGGAGAGTTTAGAACTAGGGGGCATAGTCTCAGGTTAAGAGGGTGGCCATTTTGGACTGAGATGAGAATGCAAGAGATGAGAAATTTCTTCTCTCAGAGGGTTGTGAATCTTTGGAATTCTCTACCCCAGAGGGCTGTGGATGCTCAGTTGTCAAGTATATTCAAGGCTGAAATCGATAGATTTTTGGACTCTAATCAAAGGATATGGAGATCGGGCAGGAAAGTAGATTGAGGTTGAAGATCAGCCATGATCTTATTGAATGGCGGTGCTGGCCCGAAGGGCCGTATGGCCTACTCCTGCTCCTATTTCTTATGTTTCCCCCAACAAAGTTGCGGCAGGAGATTAGCAGAAGCCTCATGGAATTTTGGGCCCAGATATTCCAAACTGAATTGAACAAAGGACCTTAGTTTATTAATTTTTTCCCCCAAAATTATTGCTCTGCCCCCTTAATTGTTTTGTCAAGGTTATGTACCAGCTGCACCCAAAGAGCCTAAACTTTACCTGGTCCCTCACCAAGTCAGTACAACTGACATTGCCAAACTGTCAGTGTGGAGGATTGTTAGCTTAAACTCATGTTTCTCCATTCTATGGCCACATTGGAACTCCAATGCACTGCATCTCTCTACTGTCCCATATCTTTTAATTTTCCACACGGGAACTCCAATGCACATTTTTGACCCTCATGCTTTAATTTTATAAAATGTTGGGGGAAACTTCTGGTTAGGAGTACAATCTGGTTCCACTCAGACAAAGAGCTCAGGTAGTTGAACGCAGTGTGATAGATTGCCACAATACAACTATGTTGGTGGTTTTGCTTCAACAGAAGTTGTTGTGTGATCTCTGGAATTACAATGTGACGTTTGAGGCAATCTCTCTCTGCTAACATGGCTGGTTCTGGATACCTTCAACATCAAGAAATGGTATTCAATTTGCCCTTTGATCACAAGCACCTATTTGCCAACAAGGTTAGGAAACCCCTCTAAGTGCCTTTTTAACAATTTTATTTATTTACTTTATTTTAAAAGCAAAAATCCTTCTCTCTTTATGGCCTACTTAATGTTACAAGGCAGTCTGCTCCAAGGCCTCTGGCAATGTCTTTGCTAAGTCAGCTGCTAGGTGGTACAAGAGACTGCGTAGGATCAAGTTTGCCCTCCACTCATCTGTCAAACTTCAATATGTAAACCATCAGATAAGTGACTTAAACGTATTTAAAAACCAGAGAGAAATACCCCACTCCTTTCCTATATGAAATGTCTTACCTCCATTCTGTATTTTCTCTGGCAGTCTGAGTGAGATTGAAAACTCACAGGGGTTAATTTTGACTTTAGACGTTAGTTGAAGTCAAAACCGGGTGAGGTGTTTAATGGGTGGCTGAGCTGATATTGCATGTTTTATGCTATCGTCTAAAGTCAAAATTATCCCCACCTTATGAGGAAATTTGGACACAGGGTGATTATCATGTAGAGTGTATATTGGGCGGGCGGTGGGCAGTGTGTGCACTCTGCCCATCTGAAGGAGTTGGCGAGGGCCCTGTGCCATTTTCATGGCTGAGCCTAATTCACATTAATTTGGTGAGCTGCCACTACTCCTTATTGACAGCTTACTGATGAGGGCAGGAAATTAGGCGGGGCAGCCACTAGTTAAAGACCTGCAGCAGAGCCTTAATGGGGAGGTGCTTTTTATTGTGGTGGACAGCAACTAACGAGATGGCACAGCAGCAGGCAAAATGTGGTTGAACAAGTGAGCAGCAAGAAGGAGGTCCTGCAAAGGGTGATGATGCCAAGACAGATCAGTCAACATGCATACCATCAGCGTTGTTCCCAGGACCTGGCTGCAGTACAGGAAAAAATGTAATGATCTGACCAGGACTGCAAAGATTCCCTTTCACATCTCTCCTACTCCCTGCACTGCCCTACAGGACCCTACTTTAGCCTCAGCACTATGAATCCTACTCTTCCCCATTTCCCATGGGTTTCCTCAAGTCAGCAGGGAACACTTCAGAGCACCTCCTTTCTGCTTGCACTCACACCCTCAAAACTACTCTGTCTTGGCCTCACTTGCTGCTGCTTCATCTCATGATGCACACTATACTAAGGTGCCTCATACATCTTGAAAACCCTTAAACAGGTCACATATTAACTCACTTCCACTTTTCATGAGGAGAAGCTGGAACACAGCAGTAGGGAGACAACCAGAACAGGAGGAAATCCTGCCACTCTAGACATTGACACCAATGGACGATGCCGCTATCGACATTCTTGGCAGAGAGAGGGCATACAGCATTGAAGATGGCCAGACTGGAGGCTAGATGCAATAGGGTGTTTGGGCATCTTCCCTTCCTTTTCTCTTTCTACTTAACTCTCTCACTCATACATTCTCACAGTCACACACTCAGCATGACAAACTGGTGGTGCATTGCGCTACCACTCATCTGCTACTGCTTACCCTTGCCATTACATGTTAATCTTTGTCCCTCTCTCCTTTTGCTAGGTTCATCAGATGATTCAGGCATTGCAGTTACACAGACTGAGGAGAACTCTTCACAAGATGTACCATCACTTGTTCTCACCATTGCAAGCACCAGCCCAGAAATAGGTACCTCATGTGGTATAGATAATGAGATAGATGCACTGGGTGATTCACTGAGTACAAATGAGAAGGAGCAGTTGCAGGTAGAAAGGACGGCCCAGGAAACAGCTCACTGGATGGCCAGCTCACATCCTGGCTCTGCTGAAAAGGACAGAGATACCAGTTCAGGGGCCCAGCCCTTAAAGGACAGATGCTTTGTGTGCACCAGCAACTGCTGATTGCATTTTACTGCTGTCAGGGTGCTTCGGTTGCATGTCAAAGAGTGTGGAGCAGTCCACTACCTACTTGTCTGGGGTTCTGGTGCATTGCATTGACAATCTACAGTCAACCATGGAGCATGTGGTCACTTCAGTAGATGCTGCATCTGAGCCCTTCCTGCAGGAGTCTGTGACACGAGTAATAGTATCTTTCAGGTATGCTCCTACTAGGGCTATACAGGCTCTGGGCTCAACCATCTCCTCAGTCTTGGACAGGCTGGGAGACTGAATGGGTTTAGGGCTTGAGTTGGATCGCAGATGTCCTACAATCTACTCTCTCACAGATCAATGGGAGTGCTGAGCTGCAGCCTCATAGCAGGCGCAGTCGTACAGTAAGAATGGAACATGTTGCCATCTCTCATGATGACAGCATGTCGGGATGCTCACGATCCCCTGAACCAATGCCCATCCTGGTGCCAGAAAGTCAACTGGGCCAGACTGCCCTGCTAGACGGGGCCTCAAGCCCGAGCTCCTAGAGGCTGCTGACCACGGGCATCTCATGTGCCCCAGACTGAGCCACAGCAGCCTTCTAGCTCCCATGCTGCAGACATTGGGAGAGCATCTCATAGATGCAGTAGAATAGGTAAGAGACTCCTTAAGACAGGGTGATAATTTCTGTAAGCCAGTCAAATGATAGTCCTTTTGAAATCTTTGTGTTCCTATAGTAGCTGGTGACCCTGCAATGTTAGTTGACATGAATATCAATGTTGGTCTCCGGGCAAATGCAGTTCATTTGTGGAACATAGGAACAGGAGTTCCATATCCCTTGATACTCCTATCCAACAAAAATCTATCAATCTTAATGTTGAAAATTTCAATTAACTCTGTATAACTGAACCATCACTGCCTCACTTTCGAATTTAACCCCCTTGAGATAAGCGCTTACATTCCAATAGTCTTTTTGATTACTATTTGTATCTGAGCACTAGCTTTTAGTGATTGTGTACATGGACCTAAAACCCTTTGGGGGAGGAATTCAGTTGGTTAGCCCCTCCCGTTAGCACCTGGCGGGGGCGCTAACAGGGCACTAATGAAGTCGGGCCGGAGCGAGGCGAATCCAGCACAGCACGGCAAATCCAGTCACCCCTTAGCGCCGCCACTAACAGTTAGCGCCTGGGGCTTTAGCGCCAGGCAGATCGTGACGTCAGTGAGCGTGCAGCACTCACTGAGCGCCCGATCTGCCAAATTGATTATCGCCTCTTGCCTTAGCGTCTCGCCCCGACAACGACAGGAAGAGGAGGCGTGAAGTAGGCGGATGGCGGCTCCAGGGGCGCTATTTAAAGGGATCAGTCGCAGCTGTCAGGTTAGTGCTGTTTCACTGCTTTCTTGTCAGTTTGAGATTGTGCAAGAGTTTAATTCAGTCATTTAAAGGTTCTTTAATATCAGGAGTGTTGTGGCTACTAAAAATTTGACACATTTATTCTGACAAAATTTCCAAGTGCTACACATCGTTACATTAATGGGGGCTGTACTGGCAGTCGACCTCGCCCTCCAGGATCTACTGTGGAGGGAGCGGAGGCAGCGAGAAAGATTGGAACATGTGGCCAGAGGGAGGAGGAGGGCCATCAGGGCTTTCAACAGGAGGCCTTACCCTCCGAGGGTATTCCGAGAGCACTTCTCCGACCTCCAATTAAGCGAGGAGTAGTGTATTAGAAGGCTCTGCTTCAGCAAGGAGCTGGTCACTGAACTCTGTCACCTCCTGCAACCAGACATCGAGCCTCAGATCAGGTCGACCACGGCTCTCTCAGTGGCAATCAAGGTCACCGTTGCCCTCAATTTCTTCACCAGTGGTTTCATCCAGTCTGCAACAGGAGATGTAGCGAACATCTCGCAGGTCGCCGTCCATCGCTGCATCCGGGAGGTCACAGAGGCTCTCTACAGTAGGAGAAAGGACTACATTTCCTTCCCCATCATGAGACAGAAGCAGGACGAACGTGCATGTGGCTTTGCCAGGATAGCGGGCTTCCCCATGGTGCAGGCGCCATTGACTGCACCCACGTGGCTTTGCGGGCACCACATAACAATCCTGACAATACCGTAACTGCAAAGACTACCACTCACTTAATGTGCAGTTGCGTGCGACCACAAACCACAGACAGCGAATCCTCAAATCCACGATGCTTTCATCCTGCGCCAGCAGTCTTCCAGCCACCACATCAAGCTCGCGGCTGGCTGGTCGGAGACAAGGGCTATTCGCTCTCCACTTGGCTCATGACTCCCCTCCGCAACCCCAACACGCCTGCCCAGCACTCATATAATGAGAGCCATGTCGCCACCAGGAGCAGACCATCGGGGTGCTCAAGCAACGGTTCCGCTGCCTTGACCACTCGGGAGGAACCCTCCCAGTACTCGGCTGAGTGGGTGTCCCATTTTGTGGTGGTCTGCTGCATGCTCCACAACTTGGCCATCATGAGGGCCCAGCCCTTGCCACCAGGGATTGCGGGACCACCTCAGAAGGAGGAGGAGGAAGAGGGAGAGGAGGAGGAGGAGGATTCTGTGTGAGAAAAGCAGGGACAGGGTACTGCATTTGGATGATCAGCCATGATCGTATTGAATGGTGGAGCAGGCTCGACGGGCCGAATGGCCTACTCCTGCTCCTAGTTTCTATGTTTCTATGTTTCTAACAGGAGTGAGGGAGGAGGCAGCCACTCAATCGGCCTTCTGGAAGGCTGGTCCGTGACCGCCTCATCAGACTGTGGTTCCAATAAATTAAACCCCAGATCCCCGTTGCTCACCACATCCCCATCATTCCATCCCTGTCGCAGGCCATACTACAGCGCAAAGCTGAAATGAGAGACACCACAAAATCATCCAAAGCCAATTAATAATTTTATCAATAATCAGTGAACACATATTTACAACAACAGTATTAACTATTCACCCTTGTGCAATCCCTTAGTGCCCTTCGTTACTGTGCCTTTGCCGACTCTAGTGCCCCTACGAAGTGTTGGCCCAGTGGCTGCAGCACGGCGGGTGGAAGACTGCTGAGTGTCCATGCAGGAGACTTCAGATGGCCTTGCAGGACGCCCTTGACCAGCTCTGGGCCTGGAAGGCCCGGCTGTACACCGCACCACTTCAGCATGGGCATAAGCAGTCTGGGCTGGCTGGATGACAGGCAGCAACAAGGGCAATGGCGGAGTGGCAGTGGTGGGAGCAGGAATGCTGTCATCCTGAGAGAGGACAGCAGCTTCCTGCTCCACTGACCCACTGGCACTCCCCCGAGGCAGCACCTCAGCATTACTACCAATCTGCTGGAGCACAGATTGCTGGTGGTCGACCCAGCCACGATGGCAGCAGTCTGAGCTTGCGTGGCATCAAGCTGAGACTGCACGAGAGCAGTCTGAGAATCGATGGCACCAAGCATAGACTGCATTACAGCACTAAGACGTTGCGTGGCTTCCGCCTGTGCTGCAATGGAAGCTGACAGATCGCCCATCATACGCAGCATCAGGTTTGGGTCGCCACGGTCTCTCTGGGAGTCCACCATCCTTTGCAGACTGCAAATGATGGTCTCCATGGTGTGCGCAGAGCTTTGTGCAATGTTGGAAGCGGACTCCTCCATGCTCCTTACCATTGCCGAGAGGCTCTCAGGCACCCTTGCCATTGCACCTATCATCTCCCTGTGCATGCCCATCACCCTTCTTCTAAATGCCTCCCCATCGAGGTCCTCATTTGAGTCCTGTGCAGCAGAACTCGCATACGAATTCGCCCTCCGGGGAGCTGGCCCCCGAGCTACCCTTTCCCCCTGGCCTTGCTGCAGCCCACTCATTCCTGGTACAGCACCCAGTGCAGATCCCGCTACTATACTAGCCTCTAAAGATTGCATAGTGTCAGTATCTGAGGTGGTGCCTGCGGGTGAGAGATGCAGTGACGCGGTGTTTTCTTCCTCCTCCTCTTCTCCCGCCTCGCCCTCTATGGTATCCTCAGGGACAGGCTGCTCAGCTGCTTGCTGATTATCTGAAAGCATAAAGGCACAAGAGTCAGGTTAAGGTGAGGGGAGGGGGGCAGGAAGGGAGAAAGGCATGCATACAGCATGATTAGCTGGGAAGTGGGAAAGGCTTGTGGGGTGAGGGGGAAGTGGGATGTGAGAAGAAGGAGTAGGGATGAACATACCGTTGTTGTCCCCAAGGGGGTCATCATCACCAGTGGCCACGGCGCCCACCATCTGGTGCCCAATGATTTGTAGCACGCTTTCCTCCAGCTCAGAAAGTGGTTGGGTGTCAGGTTGTCCCCCGCCTGTGCGCTCCTGCTCCTTCCTGTTGTGAGTGAACTTGGCCTGCAAGAGAAAGGAAAGTGTGTGAGTGAGTGTGGAGCAATGTGTTTGGGTGATGTGCCTGCCATAGTTGAATAGCTGTCATTGTGTGCAAGGCGTGAGATGTGGGTGTGAGTGTTGGTAGGTGGAGATTGTTGGCGGATGAGTGCTGGGGGCGTGGTGCTTTGGGCAGTGTGTGCAGATTGAGGTTCAGATTGTGGTACAGTATGTAGCATTTGTTGAAGCATTGACTCACCCTGACCACCCGAGTGAGGTTGTTAAATTTCTTCCTGCGTTGTGCGTGGGTCCTGGGGACCACAGTGCTGCCTGAGACCCGCTGGGCTACCTCCCTCCACATGGCACGGAAGACTTGCGGCGAGGGCCTCCTGCCACTTGCCGGGTACAGCACCGCCCTCCATCTCTCCAAAGCGAGGACCAAGGCCTCCAACACTTGGTCGCAGAATCTGCGAGCTCTCTCCCTCGGCCGTTGATCTGCCATAATGACACCTCCTTCAGTGGTCCGGTTCCTTCTCCTTGGCCTTCTGCTGCTTGCTGAGACAGCTGCAGAACCAGCAATGCTGAGAATGAGGTTCTGCAGCATGAATGAACCTCCCCTTTAAGAACTGGAAAGAGCCTGTGGCAATGATGACTAGCGATTAGACTGCACCTGAAATTGCTTAGCGCTTTGAGTCTAACGTCACTGAGCTAGGTCATTAGCGCTTGATTTAGCGCTCCAGTCCTTTCTTTGAGCGCTAACACTTAATTTAGCATGTGAGATTCATTAGCGCCTGCCGCTAAATCTCAAACTTTTCAGAAGTTAGCGCCCATTCCTGGGCTATAATGAATTTCTCCCCCTTTGTTCCTTCACAGCTCCTAATCGCTCACCATTAAGAAAATACTCCGATTTGACTTTCTCAGATCCAAAGAGGATGACCTCACACTTCCCCAGATTGAACTCCATCTGCCATAGTTTTGCCCACTCACTTTGTCTACGTCCCTTTGTTACTTCCTGCTCCTATCCACAGTACTTACTGTGCCTCCTAATTTAGTGTCATCCATGTCAACCATGGCTCCTAACTTAGTGTCATCGGTGTCAGCCGTGGCTCAGTCGGTAGTACTCTTGCCTCAGAGTCAGAAGGTTATGGGTTCAAGCCCCACTCCAGAGCTTGAGCACTTAATCTAGGTTGACGCATCAGTGCAGTACTGAGGGAGTGCTGCACTGTCGGAGGAGATGTTAAACCGAGGACCCGTCTGACCTTTCAGGGTGGACAGAAAAGATCCCACGGCATTATTTCGAAGAAGAGCAGGGGAGGTTTCCCTGGAGTCCTAGCCAATATTTATCCTTCAACCAACATCACTAAAACAGTTTCTCATTGCTGTTTGTGGGACTTTGCTGTGCGCATTGGCTATCGCGTCTCTCTACATTACAGCAGTTCTAAAGTTCTTCATTTGTGTAAAGTGTAAAGCACTTTGGGACGTCCTGAGGTCATAAAAGGCACTATATAAATACAAGTTCTTTCTTTCTATCTGCAAACATGGATATACAACTCTATTCCTTCATTCAAGTTATTAATATATATGTTGAAAGCTGAGGGCCCAGTACAGGAATAAATTGGTTGAAATGTGTAAATGAAAGACTTGCATTTTTATAGTGCCTTTCACGACCACCGGATGTCCCAAGGCACTTTACAGCCAATTAGGTACTTTTTGAAGTGTAATCACTGTTGTAATATAGGAAACGTGGCAGCCAATTTGCGCACAGCAAGCTCCCACAAACAGCAATGTGATAATGACCAGATGATCTGTTTTTTTTAGTGATGTTGATTGAGGGATAAATATTGGCTAGGATACTGGGTATAACTCCCCTGCTCTTCTTCGAAATAGTGCCATAGGATCTTTTACATCCACCTGAGGGGGCAGACGGGGCCCCAGTTTAACGTCTAATCCAAAAGACGGCACCTCTGACAGTGCAGCACTCCCTCGGCACTGCACTGGAGTGTCAGCCCAGATTTTTAGAAACATAGAAACATAGAAACATAGAAGATAGGAGCAGGAGTAGGCCATTCGGCCCCTCGAGCCTGCTCCGCCATTCGATGAGATCATGGCTGATCATCCAAACTCAGTACCCTGTCCCTGCCTTCTCCCCATATCTCTTGATACCTTTAGCCTTAAGAAATATATCTAACTCCTTCTTGAATATATTTACTGACTTGGCCTCAACTGCCTTCTGTGGTAGAGAATTCCACAGGTTCACCACTCTCTGGAAATTCCTCCTCATCTCTGTCCTAAATGGCTTACCCCTTATCTTTAGACTGTGACCTCTTGTTCTGGACTCACCCGCCATCGGGAACATCCTTCCTGCATCCAGTCTGTCTAGCCCTGTTAGAATTTTATAAGTTTCAATGAGATCTCCTCTCATTCTCTAAACTCCAGCGAGTATAAGCCCAATCGACCCAATCTCTCCTCGTACGTCATTCCTGCCATCCCAGGTATCAGTCTGGTGAATCTTCGCTGCACTCCCTCCATGGCAAGAACATCCTTCCTCAGATAAGGCAACCAAAACTGCACACAATACTCAAGGTGTAGTCTCACCAAGGCCCTGTACAGCTGCAGCAAGACATTCTTGCTCCTGTACTTGAATCCTCTCGCTACGAAGGCCAACATACCATTTGCCTTCTTAACCGCCTGCTGTACCTGCATGCTTACCTTCAGCGACTGGTGCACAAGGACACCCAGGTCTCGTTGCACTTCCCCTTCTCCCAATCTATTGCCGTTCAGATAATAATCTGCCTTTCTGTTTTTGCCACCAAAGTGGATAACCTCGCATTTATCCACATTATACTGCATCTGCCACGCTTCTGCCCAATCACCCAACCTGTCCAAATCATACTGGAGTTTCTCGGCATCCTCCTCGCAGCACACACGCCCACCCAGCTTTGTGTCATCTGCAAACTTGGAGATATTACATCTAGTTCCCTCGTCTAGATCATTAATATAACAAGTGAATAGCTGGGGTCCTAGCACCGATCCCTGCGGTACCCCACTAGTCACTGCCTGCCACTCGGAAAAAGACCCGTTTATTCCAACTCTTTGCTTCCTGTCTGCCAACCAGTTCTCTATCCAAGTCAGTACCTTGCCCCCAATCCCATGTGCCTTAACTTAACTTTTGTGCTCAAGTCCCTGGAGTGGGACTTCAACCCACAAACTTTTGACTCAGAGGTTGACAGTTGACAGGAAGATGAGAATTCTGATGGAAAGAAATCTTATAATATTGACTGTCATGGTTTTTTTTTGTTTTATACATGGGTGATCTTAAAGACATGGTACATACCCATACTATAAAATAGTTGTTTCTACCCACTATGTGTTATGGTTCCCAATTAGATATGAACCCTCTGTCCCATTCTTAATTCAGAAAGCTGGATCCAAGGAAATTTATTTTACTGAAATTAGATTCTTGGCATTGCTGTGTCCTGGATATCGAAGACCAGCTAAACGTCTTCTCATCATAATTTTCATGTCTTCTCGCTTTGGGGAACAGTGTGAAGATTCACAGGCTGATTCATAGTCTGACTGGCTACATTAACGCTCCTTCCACGGCCGTAACCATCTTTATACCAGCCGATAGGGTGGTTAGTCCTATACGGCGGTTTGATGGGCTCCCACAACCCATACGATGAGGGGGGGGGCCACCCACACCCACTGGACACGAGCATCCCGCTGGATGTCAACCCAGAATTCAAAGCCAGAGCTCCGACTCCACTTGTCGGGACTGTCTGGAGTTGAGTTTGAACCCTACATCTTCTGGCCCAGAGGCAGGGATGCTGCCACTGCGCCAAAAGCTCACTCCCCAAAAGTCTTCTAAGACAGAATAAATTAAAACATGAATTATCTTAGAACACAGAAACTGATACTCCAGGTGGTTGAGATGCTGGAAAGGATTGTGGAAATATGTGAATTCGCAGGAAGTTGTGCCCTACAGTCATGGAACATAATTTTTCTACAAAGTGTATATTTGCTCAGTGATAGAATGCTGCAATCCTATTTGGTACATAGGAACAGGAGTAGGCCATTCAGCCCCCTTGAGACTGTTCCATCATTTAATTAAATCATGGCTGATCTGTACCTCAAGCTCCATTACCTGCCTTTGCTCCATATCCTTAGGTAGCTGCAGAGAAACCCCATTCTTTGCTTTTGGCAGAATGGTCTGAAGATATTAGGACCATTAGAGTGGTGAATCAGACTTACTTCATAGCAGAGCCCATCATCTATAATATCATTGAACTGTGGCTGCGCTACCAGTCCCCCATAAGATGAAGATCAGAATAGCACCATAACAGTAGCAGATACTTAAACCAAGCCTATGTTTATGCCTAAAACACATAAGCTATTGTCGCCACACATGCATTCTGTATCAATCCAAAATGTCTGTATGGAAAAGTTTAACAGACAACTTCAGCTGCCAATGGAACGTTCTCGCAGATAATGTAATTAGCTGTTCTTTCAAATGTACAATAAACCGTAATTCATGGAGCCAGTAAAGTTGGAGGATGCATTAAGATGTGGGAAAGCTCTTGGCTTCCTTTGACAGCCAACGCAAATTCTCTGGAGCTTTTATACTCTCAGTAACCAATGAAATGAAAATCAGGCGGGCTTTATAACGGGCAGGAGCTTAGATGTCAGAGAGTTATCATTAGCCAGAGCTGCAGAGGGCATTCTGATGAAAGGTCATCGACCTGAAATGTTAACTCTGATTCTATCTCCACAAAAGCTGCCTGACCTGCTGAGTGTTTCCAGCATTTTCTGTTTTTACTGCAGAGGGCATTCCTGGTCTCTAATCAACCAACTCAGTACAATGTTCTGGATCAACAATGAAGGTATAGTTGATTGTCGAAGAACAAAAGAGTCATGGCAGCTTTCTGGGTAGCATGCATTCACATGCAAGGTCATATACTTGGCATCACATACTAGTTAAACATTAATGGAATGATACCCCTTTCTGTTGATGAAATTGGGATGTTTTGCTACAGGCCTTTCAATGCAACCTGAGTTCCATTGATCGCACCCTGTTCCTAGGGGAGTCTTGCTATTCAATGAAAGCTCACTGCTCATTCGCATTGTTTGGCAGGATCTGTAGAGAAGTTTATAAGTTAAAAGGCCTGCCCTTAGAGAACATCTGTCATCTGTTTAATGTAGTAGTGCACTGCAGGTTGACTTACATGACTGAGGTCACCTGAGGCAGTCTGGAAGGACCTGGTGGCGTAAACATTCGGCAACCTTTTGGGTACTGCCTCGTCTGTTCAGATGCTGCCAAAGCCAGGAATTTATCACATTGAGAATAATTGAGAAGTACCTGCATTCTAACATGGGTTTATATTTTGCATATTATATTTTAATAATATTTTATTAATAATAATAGTATATATAATATTTCATCCTCCCTATCTGAGAGACGATGAGGCTTATACTACTGCCCAGCTGAGATTTGCTAATAGCACAGACAAGGGATTGACCCTGGGTGCTTCCTGGTCTGTACGGCTCAGTACCACACTACATGGTGCTTTTAAAAATTGAGTTATTCCCCTATTCACTTTCAAATATATTTTCTTTCTGCTTTAGTTTGATTCCAAATATTTTCTATGATATTTTCAGTGTACATATATGCAGCAATTCATGATTCGATCAAACTAACCGGTTGATAACATAAACTGAAGTGGCCATTTTGTGGTAAAGTTAGCCGTTACTGCTTTCAACAACAACAACTTGTATTTACATAGCGCCTTTAACGTAGTAAAATGTCCCAAGGCGCTGCACAGGAGTATTGTAAGACAAAAAATTTGACATTTAAAATTTCAGTAAATATTAGTGAACAAATAAGTTGGCTTATTCAATTATGTACTCAGTTATGGTTCCATTTAAACAAGTTAAGGAAATATATTCATATGCACAATATAGTTGTAGTAATATACATCCTTGCAACTATAAAATTTCAAAAAGACCATCTTGAGTATTTTCCCCACTAAGTGGTGGTGATCCTATTGTTCAAGGGAAATTTGCATAGAGGGATAATCACACAGTCCATATGAGTTTAATATGAGTTTAATAGCAGAAAACTAAAACGCTGTTGAAACTGAATATAGAAAATTATTTCAGTAACTAGCGTTCATGTAATTCAATGCAATCTTAGAAGCTATAGCTTATCCAACAGCGCATCAATAATTGTACATTTACTAAAACATAATTTACATTATATACTCAGTAAGAGGTTAGTTACTGTAATGTTAAAGTAAGAGCTAGCCTTGTTTATACTACATTCACAGGAGGGCAGCTCTCTTGACAGATAAACTTATACATAGGAGCAAAAGTTTCAGGATCATGAATTCACATGATGTGCTGCATATCCTGCTGAAAATGCTTCTGGCATATTAATATTGCCTTCACACTGCCCAAACATTTACACCAGGGTGATGAAAGTAGTGCAAAGCCCACATCAAACCAGTGTTGTGGTTCCAACAGGGTTTACACCATAGTGACCTCCCAATATTTTATCTTTGCATAGAAAATGCAATCCTTCTGATCCGATGATGCAACTGAATTATGCTATTAACTTAATACTTTGTGCCTGAGAACTTTCTATTGGCACAACTGTCAAGAAAAACAACAGCATCATTACCCATTCAGGAACTTGAATATTATATATATATATATATAATTCAATACAATATATATACAATGTTGAATGTTATAGAATGTTTATGTCAATAGTTCTGAGACAAGCATTCAGGATACACTAGAAAAACAATGATTTTCCCACTTAATACTCAGAGCAAAACATCTGCTGTGACATATACAGCTCATAGTTAATCTTATTGTTGGGAAATGACTGCCATCCAATTAATACAAGAATTAACTGTACTCCCTAACTTTTTAATATGGTTCTTATATTCTGCCTATATGTGAACACACAATATTGAGTCTCCTTTTATACACTTCTGGAACTGTGCTCTTGAACAACCTGGTAAATCATCTGTAAATGTTTTGGACATCTCCAAAGCCTCTGATACTGTGCATTTCTATGAACAAATTACCATCAAATAGACTCATACCAAAACTATTTCTCTTAAATCACTTTTAACTCTGCTGTAATTGATGGCTTATCGTCTGACTCTTTTTCCATTGACACGCAGATTTCCCAATCTGTTTCTTCTTTATATCAATGACTTCCACTTGTCATCCAACTTGGTCTACTTTTTAGCTGATAATTGCATTATACATTCATCAATTTCCTTCAGATTTTATACCCTCTGTGCTCACATCCTCTAGTTCTGACACAGTGCATTGGGTGAATCACTAGATCTTGAACTCCTTCATGGCTTCCAATGGGATAATGAAAATCTTGGCTGGATTTTCCTCTGCAATCACACCCAAAATTGGATAGTGACAGAAACCAAGGGGAAATCAGGCTGTGAGGCCCAGGTTCCTGCCCCAACCTCTATTTCCCTTCTGCTGCCCATGTCAAGACAGTTGGAGGCTGCCCCTTCCCTGCCTGCTCCCTGTAAATACTGACAGAGAGGTTGGGCTCAGCAACCTGAATTTTCCTCCTTATCAACACTGTCTCCACCAACCGCCAGATGAAGGGTGGTGGTAGTTCCTGAGGGTGGTGGCAGTAAGCCCCTTAAATTGCTGGATGGAGGGAGAGGGTCTAGTAGTAACATCCTCTCCCTCCATATAGATCCTAAACACTTACCTTTTTAGGCCTTGAACTTGGCCAAGGCTTAAAATAAAATTTCATTCCTTCTCTGCAGGGCCCTTCAAATGCTGCAGCAGTGGTTTCGCTGCAGCACTGCCAGAATGATCCAGCCTTACAGTGGTGGACTCTCTCTTGGTGGTGGGGATCATGCTGGAAGCCCACCTTACATACCTAATCACCCTGATCCAGGAGTATGGTTTGGGGTTGAGGGTCAAAGTCGTGGGTGGAAGTCCCATCCCAACACTAACCGACCACAAATTCTTCAAAGACAAAATTTCTTCATGTCTCTCACAAGTCTAAGCAACAGATATCACCTCTTGCCTTTGATAACTGCATCCTTATCCTTTATCTATTTAAATTCTTGGACACAGTATTTTCTATGGCCTAAAATGGAACTCCCATATATCCTCCATCACTAAAGCTGCCCCAAGTTACTTGGCTTTCTCTTTCATGTCAAATATATTTTCCCCTCAACAACTCTTAAGTTCTCCATGAGGTCCAAATATGTCAAAGACATGAATATAAGTCTTAAGTCTATTCTTACAGCATTTATCTTGCTTTCTAGAACAGGATGCAAGAATAAGATGATCAGTTGATAAGGCTAGTATTACTAAATATAGTGTAATCTTAATAATCCATCACAATGGAGGGTAATCTATCTGGCAGATGATAGAAATTGGTGGATATTCAAGAAAATCTAAATTACACAGTCACTAAATGTTCTGAATTTTGAATGTGCTACATTTTTCTACTTGCCTTTATCAGTCCTTTCCAGAAGCACTTCCCCCCCCATTACCCTCTGTTGCTGCTATCAAGATCACCTGGCATTGGAAAAACTGATTTACTGGCTAACCTTCCAGCTCAAAACTCCCTCATGCATCCACTTGCAACCTCACAACTCTACCCACTGGACCTGCCGCAGACCCATGACAGCTGATCAAAAATTGCTCCCCTGATGCCATTGCTGAGGAGCTGGCAACTTTAAAATGGCTACAAAGCTTGCCTGTTTAAATACACTGCTGTGGAAATGAGCGGTGCATGTTTTGAATAACACCAGCTGAGGCTACCATCCTTCAGCAATAACATCTGTAGTGGGTCTGTGGTTAGAGGAGCATTTTTAGCCAGCTGCTTTGGGTCAGTGGCCACTAGACATAAAAAACTACGTAGAAGAGTTTTGAGACAACAGATCTGCTGTTCCAGCACCAGCTGATCTTGCCACTAGGAGCAGAGCAACAAAGATGAAAGAAGAAAAAAGTGCTAACAACCTTGACTCCTGTTGGCCTTCCATTATCTTGGATATTCAAGACAGTGGATGGTGGCAGTGTAGATAATTGAGGTTCTGTTGTGGGAATAAATGATTTACAAGGATCAAAGTGCAAATTAGTGTTAACTTATTTATAGGTATTGATTTTTCTTCTCCAATTTTCTCCTATTACTTCTCCTGGCAATGGTGACTCATGCTAGGTATGGTTCCACAGGCAGCACTGGCTCTTTGTAATCTCTCTCTCTAAAGTGAATATTTTTCATGTGAGCTGGACAATGAGTATCCTTCCCTACCATTCGCACATGTGAACTGCTAGAAACTTACATGGGTGGATGGTGGGAGAGAGTAGGGTTGCTGGCTACTGATCAGAAGCAGGGCAGCATAGATTTGACAGCTGTAAACACTGCCCAACAGATGGAGATGAAGCAGCCTCTCTCCCCTGACCAGGGAGAACCTTCAAAGACTAGTCCTTTTCCAAATTTTCATTATTGCACATCACTAAGAATCCAACAGCATTTGCCATTTTCCATTGTGCAACATAAATCATTAGTTCAAGCTAATGGCTTGACATATCTATGCCTGGCTCACTTCTATACAGGCTGGCAAGAAAGAAATATAAGGAATGTATGGTCTAGTGGTGAGCATGTTGATACACATGTGCTGTGTCGTTAAACCACTTGTTCCTAATATTCCTTTCTCTCCTAAAGTAGTTTATGAAGTTTTTGATCTCATTCTCATAGTGATCAGGAGTTTTTTGCTCGTTTTTTTTCCTCCTTAGCCCAAGTTGTTGAGGTTATTTATCACATCCATATTGCTGCCCTGGATGATATTCACTAACTCAAAACAAAACAGGATTAAGCCTGTGATCTTGGTCTGTACAGCTGTGCACCATACATCGTGCATATGAGAAACCGAACCATTTGCAGGAGATGGCACAAATAAAATAAAATCTATGTGACTGCTGGCAACCTAAATACTTTCACTTTGAGGAGTTATGAAACAGATATTGGGAAGGGTAATTTTAACCTAACTCTCAAGGTGGGGAACCCATAGGATTGGGTGCAGCGTCAGTTTTACACCCCGCCCAATATTACTCTCCATTGTCTTCAGTAGAGTAAAGTCGGGCGGGGTGTAAAACCAGCGTCGCACCCAATCAGGTTCCCGAGGGGCGGGTTAGGTTAAAATTTGGATGTTTGAATTTGGAGAAGGTTGAGGAGTAACACTATGACATTTACACTGGGAAGACTATTGTTAGTGAACAGATGGACAATTAACAGATTAGTATTTGCAAAGTTGATGGGTCTTTTAATCTACAGAGCAGTGCGCATCAGCTGTGAAACTATTTATCTAAAGGGAATGCTCTCTTTCTGTTATACATTTACCAGAAAGGCCAATAGAATTGAATGGAGGGGAGGGACATGGCTTTAAAAAAAAACATTTCATAAACAGGATATGTACTGAAAGAAGTATATTGCATATGAACGGTTTTTCTGAAAGTATAGTATTCTGATTCAAAATGTGTGCCCTCTTGATGAAAAATGTACTTTACATGAATAAACCATTACAAGATCAATGTCAGGCTTTGTAAGAAACTATGTATAATTTTCAGCCTGCCGGTTTAAAAAAAAATTGTTGCTTTCATTTTTTACTGAGCAGACAGTACATGTAAGGACGTGTGTACTTATTACTTACCACACAAATTCCACCACAACCTACTCACATGGTTCACTGCCCAGAAATGTGTTTATCCAAACTCTGGCTTGTTACTGTAAAACACATTTTTTTTGAAAGAGCCTGGACCCTCCAAATCTGCAGATATTTGGATAAATAAACTTTACAGTGGCAATGGTGCACTGAGAACTTCCTCACAGAACAATAATGTTTTAATCACATAGCACAACAAGTCAGCATACTGTGAAAAGAAACATATCCTTACATTTCTAGTCACATCCCCTTTATTGAAACAACTTCAGGGAGTGAGTAGGAGTGACCTTATTAAGAATTTGTTATTGTGAGGAATTTCTTTCTGAAAACAGCTGTTTTTGTTGATGAAATGCATCCCTGAGGCCTAGGAGTACTTATTGCAGATACAAATGATTTTATTTCTCTGAGTAAACAAAAATGCATCAAACAGGGTGCAGAGGGAGTTGACTAATGCTATAGGATGGGTGGAGCTTTTCATGAAGTAATACATCGCCGTCAACCACAAAATACTGACATGTTCCGGAAACAGGTATCTTTGAACTAGGTTTCCTCAGTAACTAATAAAGTAAATGAAGTAGTGAGAAGTTACACATTGAATTTAGTTTCCAAGCGTAAGATTGTGGTGCCCAATCAACTAGATCAGGAACAATTGGCAAAGCTAGCTAGGTTTGCTGATACTGTGCAATTCACTTATGAAAGACTAATTGGTGCAGCACTGTTTTGTCTGCAATAAACAGCTGTCCATTGTAAATCAAGGAACAATGCTGTAAATGTGGATTCAGGGGGGAGGGGGAGTTTAGAATGGGAAGGATCAGCTGTGGAGATGGGGAACTGAGAGTCAGGAAGAGTCTTTGCCATATGTTGAGCAAATTAAAGCACGTAATTGATATGGCTGGACAGACTAATCCTGTCTGTAGAAACCAACAAAAGGTACATTACTTTTAATACACTGGGTTAGAACAGGCATAGCTTTTCTGTTTTACCTGATTGGTTGGCAAACTGTGTGCAGTACCATATATGAATAATGGTGTCCTATACTGAATTTTTGGCTCTGGTGTAATGTCAAGATTTTCAGTGTTTTGTTACCAAAACTATAAAGCTAGTTGGTAACATGCAAGTTGATATCAGCAACAATGAGACAACCTTCAAGTGTTGGTCCTATATCATTTGAGCTTTTCCCTGGTAGTAGTATAGATTGAGAGGTCGCACAACACCAGGTTATAGTCCAACAGTTTTATTTTAAATCACAAGCTTTCGGAGTTACAACTCCTTCGTCGGGTGAAGTGAGGAGATACAGAATCGTCAAAGCATATATAGATAGAGAACAATGCATGTGTAACTTACAATTGCAGACAACTGAATTCAATCATCCTGACTGTAGTATAAATGCCACCAATTTAAATCATGCTTTTCATTTAGGTTTAAAATTAAACTAAGACTCCTGTACCTTGAGCTTTGTTTTACCTGTGGAAAAGAGTTCATTGTCACTGGATGTCAGTGAAAATCTCAGTGGCAGCTGGAGGCAGGTAAGGAAAGCTCCTTGTCTGCATCTGAGTGCATGTGCGTGGAACTCTGCAATCCTCTTTGCAGCAGCATAAGTAGACAGTGTACCTACAGCTCCTTACATGGACCACTGTTAAAATACTTACGAGTATTACACCAGTACAAAGGCAGCATAAGAAAAATATATAAATTTGGTGTATTTCATATGAAAATAAACTCTTTGATGTGAGGTATGTTTCATAAGTTAATATCCCCCATATTAATTCTGTGCAGGCAGGTAGTAAGGCGAGTTGGAAGCTCACCTGCTGCTGCAGAAATGAGGTCCAAGCTATTTTAACTCCCTGCCCGACTTCCTGCCCGGAATGATAGATAGGTGGCGGGATCGGGTTTTGGAGGCATATCACGGAGGTCTCGTGTTTGGAAAGGAGGGAGTGTCTGGGGCAAGAAGCCGAAGCTTTCCTTAGAGAAGAGAGAAAAATGTACCTTCTTCAACTGCTTCTGGGACTGATCCCCTTCCGACCTGGTTCAACCTGGTGGGAAAACTGCAGTGGCTTCCCTGCTCATACCTGATTTAAAATTGCAGTTGGGTCCCAATTATATAATTGGGACCCGAAATGCATATATAAAGAAGGACCCCACCGGCTTTGTGCAGGTCCCGAGCAGGTTAAAATCACGGCTAGCGGGATCCTGCTGGCTTTCCGACAGGTAAGTAATCTGGGCAATTTTTACTGCCCACCCACTTAGTTTTTGCCAAGCTGGTAGAGTGAAAAATGGCTCAAATGTGTACGTATGTGTTTTGTTGTGGAAAGGATTTGTTCTAAGTACAGGTTATAATGATACACATATTTGGTTGGGCTTTGAAAATCCATTTGACATAGCAGTAAAAATCTAGGCACAGACTTTCTTGTAGTTAAAGTGTCTCTTATGGAAAACTCAAGAGCCCAAGTCTATCTCAGTTTATTTGGACATTAATTGTGTTCCCACGACATTGCTCTCGTCCTTCTCGGTAGGAGAGGTAACAGGGGAGGGAAGGTGCTCTCGAATTAACCTTGATGAGTTGCTGCAGAGCATCTGTTGATAGTACCCCGGTGATAGAAGGAGTGGATATTGAGTCCACTAGCAGGGGTGTCAAACAAGTGAACTACTCTGTCCTGGATGGTTTTGAGCTTCTTGAGTATTGTTGTGGCTGCATCTATCCAGGCAAGTGATGAGTATTCCAATATCCTCCTGACTTTGAGGGGTCAGAATGTGAGTCAGTTATCACAGAGTACCCAGCCTTTGCCATTCTCTTGTAGCCACAGTGTTCATATGGCTGGTTCAGTTCAGCTTCTGTTCACTGGTGACCCCCATGATGTTGATGGTGGGGAACTTGGCGATGGTGTGCCATTCAAAGTTACGTGGGATGAATGGGCCTTTTCTTGTTGGAGAATATCATTGCTTGCCATTTATGTGGCGCTAATGTTACCTGCCAATTGTCAGCCCAAACCTGGATCTTGTTCAGGTTCTGCTGTCGGCTGGTATGGACTGCTTCATTATTGGAGGAGTTGTGAATGGAGCAGAACACTATAGAATTGTCAGCGAACAACCCCACTCCTGACCTTATGATGGAGGGAAGGTTGTGGAAGCAGTTGAAGATATTTGGTGAGAGGGGACGCTTCTCTGAGGAACTACTGTAGCGTTGTCTTGAGGCTGTGATAACTGGCCCCTGACAATCACAGTCCTCTTCCTTTGTGTCAGGTGTGACTCCAGCCACAGGACAGTTTTCCCTTTATTCCTCATTGACCTCAGTTTTGCTAGGGCTCCTTTGTGCCATATTTTACTTTGATGTCCATGGTTGGAACTCTCACATCTCCTCTGGCATTTAGCTCTTGCATTCACGTCCAGATCAAAGCTGTGATGAGGTGTTGGGCCAAGTGTTTTTGGCGGCACATAAACTGAACCTTGATGAGCAGATTATTGGTAGATAGGAATTGCTTGATGGCGCTATTGATGACTCCTTTCTTGACTTTATGATGATGGGGAGAAGGCTGATAGACCGGAGCATTGGAAGTATGTAGAGTGGGCAAATTGTGACATCAATCAGCGTGCAACGCTGATTTGACGCCAGCGCTGCCATTTTCATTCTCAATGCTGGAGCTAACGCCCTGTCTTAACATCGCACAGCTGAACATGCGTTCAGCAGCAGCAAGGACCCTCCACCAATGATAATTAAAGGGATCAGCAACCACTCTCAGGTTAGTTGCTGATTAATTTCTACTGGCTGTGTGTAAGTTTGTAGAAATGTTTGGTGCTTTCCAGAGTTGTTTAAAGTTGGTGAGGTGACAGGGAGTGGTGCTGCAAGTGGAGAAGGCCTTGGTTCTGACTTCAAGGGTTCTGCTCAGACCACTTGCTCCCAGTCATGGGTGCTGTAGTTGCCATTCCCCTTGGTCTGCAGCATGACAGGGAGATGGAGCAGAGGCAGCAAAGAAGAGGACAAGCTGCTCGCAGAGGGAGAAGGGGAGGAGGAGGAATATAAGAGGAGGAGCAGGAGGAAGGGAGGAGGCAACCAGCACATCCCGTCTCCGGCTGAGCTGTCCGTGATTGCCTTATGCGACTACGGTTCCACTGAACACAACCCCAAATACCCATTGTACAACAGTCACATATCTTACCATCCCTCTGTTCTGGACCATCACAGCATCCTCTTGGCTGAAGTAAAAGCCACCACAAAAGAAACATTTCAAACCAACTTCATACATCAATCCATCCAATATTACATAACAAAGTCAACTAATCATCCTTGTGCATTCCCTTAGTGCCTGTCTTCCGTGTGCCTTTGCCTGTCCTAGTGCTCCTATGAAGTGCTACCCCAGTGGCTGCAGCATGGCTGGTGGAAGGCTGCTGACTTTCAGTGGGGGAGACTGCAAATGGCCATGCAGGATGACCTCGAGCAGCTCTGGGCCTAGAAGGCCCGGCTTTGGACTACATCATCTTGGCATGGGCGGTTGCAACCCGGGATGGCTGGCTCACAGACAGTGCAAGGGCACTGGCAGAGTGGCAGTGTTGGGAAGATGAATGCTGTCATCCTGAGAGAGGACAGCAGGTTCGTGCTCCATAGAGCCTCTGCCACTCCCACGGAGCGGCGCCTCAGCAATCCTAGTAATCTATTGGAGGACAGATTGCTGGACTGCTGTGACACTGTGCAAGCCCCTTTCCACACTGGTAAATGCAGTAACGATGGCAGCAGTCTTAGCTTGTGTGGCAGCGAGCTGAGCCTGCATGAGAGCAGTCCGAGCTTGCATGACAGAAGTCTGAGCTTCCACTGTCGCTCTGAGATGTTGGTTGGCTTCTGCTTGTGCTGCAATGGAAGCTGGGACTGGGACATCGGCCATCAGGTGCTGCATGATGATTGGTTCCACAAGTGCGCTAATGGAGTTGCCCATCACTTCCATGTTGCAAATCATGGGCTCCAAGCTTTGTGCAAAGCCCTGTGAAAGGTTGGTGCTGGACTCCTCCATGCTCCTTGACATTGCACTCAGGTTTTCTGGCAGGCCTGCCAATGCACCAAGCATTTAATTGTGCATACCCATCAGACTTCTTCCGTAGGCCGCCCCATTGAAGTCCTCATCTGAGTCCTCTGCAGCAAAACTCATGTGTGACCTCGCCCTCCGGGGAGCTGGCACCTGTGCTATCCTTTCCCCCTGTCATGGTTTCAGGCCACTTGTACCCGGTGTCTCACCACATGCAGATCCCGCTTCTAACCTATCCTCTAAAGTGCGCGGAGTGTCAGTATCTGAGCTGGTAGCTGCGAGTGTGAAATCGAGTGATAGTACTGTGTCTTCATCATCAGTGTCTTGGTACTCTTCAATTTCCTGCTCCTCCACTAGTGCCTGGGCAGGTGGCAGTTCTTGGCTATCTAAAAGCAGAAAGGCACAAGGGTAAGGTAGTGGTGATGGGAGGGGGGAAAGCAAGAGGTGCATGCTTACACCATGTGCAGCTTGTAAATTTGAAGAGATTCTGGGATGAGGGGCAAGTGGGCTGTGAGAAGGAGGATTATGTACGAGGATACCGTCATATTCAATTGATTCAGCCCTGCTGCTCCCATGGACTCAGCAATGTCCCTCCCAAGAATGGCCAGCACCTTCTCCTCCATCAGGGTAAGGTTATGCAAACCTTGGGCCCCCTGCTGAGTGTTCAGCCACTCAGCAGGGCATTCAGCGTTGGGATGAACGTCGCAATCATGTTAATCAGCAGGCAACATGAAGTTAGCGTGCTGCCTGCATTACTTTGAACGGGCGCGGGTTGATCCCGCATTGCGATCCCCACGCCCGTTTTCAGGGGCAAACGAATTTCTAGCCGATTAACTTAAATGAAACTCTCTTTTTATGGTGCATTATCAGATGGTGTGTAGCTCATCTTAGTTTGTAGCACTCTCCTCGATTAGGAAAAAGGTTCAAGCTCCAATTCATGCTGACTCAAATGCAGTCGTGAGGGAGTGCTACATTGTCAGAGATACATTCTTTCAGATATGAAATTTTAAACTGAGGTCCTGTCTGCCTGTTCAGGCAGATGTCAACAATGCCATGACAGTATTGAAAGAAAAGCAGGGAACCCGGCCAGTGTCCTGACCAACATTACTCTCTCAACTAACACCGCTAAAAAACAGATTAACTGATCATTCATCTTATAACTGTTTGTGGGACATTGTCAGCATAGAGTGACTACAGTATTTGCCTACATAGAACAAGTCAGTGCACTTCATTGTTTATAAATGGGGACAAAACATCTTTAAGAAATTCTATATGTGTCAGACTGCTTTGTTACATATGTGAGTAGATTTTAAAAGTTTTGTTTATAGGACACAGCATTATTATGATTCCAAAACTGCTTTTGTTTGTTATGGGGAGGAGTAGAAGAGTTTGGGTGATAGCTACAACAACAATAACTGCATGCATTTATATAGCGCCTTTAACGTAGTAAAACGTCCCAAGGCGCTTCACAGGAGTGTTATCAAACAAAATTTGACACCGAGCCACATAAGGAGATATTAGGGCAGATGGCCAAAAGCTTGGTCAAAGAGGTAAGTTTTAAGGAGCATCTTAAAGGAGGATAGAGAGATGGAGAGGTTTAGGGAGGGAATTCCAGAGATTAGGGCCTAGGCCACTGAAGACACGGCCGCCAATGGTGGAGTGATTAAAATCAGGGATGCGCAAGAGGCCAGAATTAGAGGAGCGCAGATATCTCGGAGAGTTGTAGGGCTGGAGGAGGTTACAGAGATAGGGAGGGGCGAGGCCATGGAAGGATTTGAAAACAAGGATGATAATTTTAAAATTGAGGTGTTGCTCAACCAGGAGCCAATGTAGGTCAATGAGTATAGGGGTGATGGGTGAATGGAATTTGGTGCGAGTTAAGATACGGGCAGCAGAGTTTTGGTTTGCAGCTTATAAACTGTTGGTGAAATTTGGACCTTTACAGGGGATGGTTTCACCAATGGGATGGCAAAATTGCAAATGGTTGAAGCTGCTTCAAGATAGGTTTTACATAATACTCTTATTTTTATATAAGCATAGATTCAGTAAAGTTGAACTTCCATACAGAGCCTCGCTAAACAAGGGCATGAGTCAAACATCGGGCTGTAACACTTTAGGGCCATTTCTGCAGCCCTTGCTCCTGTCATAGAAACATAGAAGATAGGAGCAGGAGTAGGTCATTCGGCCCCTTGAGCCTGCTCCGCCATTCGATGAGATCATGGCTGATCATCCAAACTCAGTACCCTGCCCCTGCCTTCTCCCCATATCCCTTGATACCTTTAGCCTTAAGAAATATATCTAACTCCTTCTTGAATATATTTACTGACTTGGCCTCAACTGCCTTCTGTGGTAGAGAATTCCACAGGTTCACCACTCTCTGGGTGAAGAAATTCCTCCTCATCTCTGTCCTAAATGGCTTACCCCTTATCTTTAGACTGTGACCTTTTGTTCTGGACTCACCCGCCATCGGGAACATCCTTCCTGCATCCAGTCTGTCTAGCCCTGTTAGAATTTTATAAGTTTCAATGAGATCTCCTCTTATTCTTCTAAACTCCAGCGAGTATAAGCCCAATCGACCCAATCTCTCCTCGTACGTCATTCCTGCCATCCCAGGTATCAGTCTGGTGAATCTTCGCTGCACTCCCTCCATGGTAAGAACATCCTTCCTCAGATGAGGTTCCTTGCCAGGAGTGCAGCCTTGCTGAATTTACCCTACACAATATTGTTGTGCATCACAAAACTGCATTTAAATCACGATTAGAATTTTTTTTCTCATCTACCCTCCTCTGTCTTTTTAAAAGTTGCAGTACTGTGCAGTATTGACAGGCTTGTTTTAAAAAGCTATTTCTTTGAACAACATTCTCGCTAGTACGGTTATTCATACTCATCCAGAAAATATGGTCTGTTTCCTGTAGCAAAATTTACAGTACAGGAAGGAAAGTTGTAGATTTGTTCCAAAATAAATAAAGATTTCATGACACAATGTAGGTATGTACAGAATTTTCTTTCCACTATTCTACATACAGATCAATACTTATAATATACTTTAAACAGTCAAAACATAATCATAACTTTAACTTATTTTGATCCTGAAGCTTAAATATATTTGTATTTTATTATCCAAATCACCGCAGTTGTTTCCATTTTTTCTGCTCTATTCTATTTTTTCACAGAATATAGTGCACTATAAGCAAATACAATTATCTTATTTTTTCAGCCATAAGATGCCATATGCAGAATAACATGGTCAATACTGCATGACTCCATTCCAAGTTAGTTTAATTCCGGCAGACTTCCATAAAATCCATGTTTTATGTCTAACCTTTCAACTGCACTGGCTCAGGTTTCATTTCCTGATTTTTCAGCACAATCCGCCATTTCATAACCTTTTGAGAGCTTTTGCTACAGCGTATCATGGAGGCCCAGCAGCAACAGTATAGATGAAGAAACAATCACTGCCTCCACACCGGCTTATATTGTGTTCAGTATCTGTGAGGATAACATTGGTGGCAGAAATATATTTTTAAAAGGCGTTTGTGATGCTTGACAAAGGGAATAGTATGGTAAATTAGGCCATTTTAATTTGTGTCACTGCTTTATGCTGATTTTTTTTCATGACAGAATTTGAAACATCCCCTGAGTACTGAGCAATGAAAATGCACTACTTAATATTCACAAGTTACTTAAAGCATTTGTTGCTTCTTAAAATTTCTGGAATTACTGTTATGAAAAACAGATTCATACTTTGCTATTTTTGCACTCTATTATTATCATCCTTGTATTAGTTTTGCACTATATCAATATTTCAATCATAATTTGTTGAAAGCCTGATGCACCCAAAAGCTTCTTGTAAACTTAAGGCGCTGCCCTAGTTAAATAAACAAGTAAATACAATGCCTATTTTTTTGGCCAAATATATCAGTAACTTCTTAATACAAAAACATATAAACGTTGAAAATTGCTAACATTTTCTCCTAGTCTAGCCTTTGTTTCATAAAAGTCCCTCTGTGTTTAGCAGCACACAGCGAACAAAAATAACATTGAGCTTTTAAGCACAGGATTTCCTTTGTACAGTTGACAAGCATCATCGTATTTTCCATCATTCATTTCCAGTTTAATTTTGCTGTTACGAGAACTATAGTTTGAAAACTTTCATCAGGGGATGTTTTTCCGTATTCCAAAAGGGTCCGGAGCACTTGGGATTCAGCACAGTATCATTTTGCCCACCATTGACAGTTCCTGGTATGCCCTTCCCACCTTTAAACATTAGCAAGTGTCCTCCACTGTAGTTGTGTGAAAACACACGTACAAAATGGACCTGATCTTCATTGTCCAAGACAAATAAAGGATGACATCCTCCCCAAACAATACCTTGTGTGTTTTTAGCATGAGTCTCCAGGCATAAGCCAGTTATTAATTATTGAACTGAATATAATGAAAATTGCATTACATTCATGATACAGTATTTCAATTAGCACATAGAATTGTGCAGTAATGATCCTGCTAAATTGGACAGTACAATACAAATTAGGGATGTGCATAAAACTATGATTTAGAACTGATATATGAATGAGTCCCAAAATTAGTAGAGCAAATAAACTAGACTGATTTATAAAAATATAAATTTTCTCCCCTCAGCACTGACTTTTGGTGGGGTACAATTGCACATTTGCTGTTAGCACTCTAGTGAGCATTCTTCATATCTGAGCCTTTCCTAGACAATGAGTTACTTGACCATAGGAATTATTGCGGCAATGTTCAATTTTGTCCTCATCCAAGGTCCTTAAATGTGCACTTTCCAGAGGAGGTCACTAGGTAATAGCCAAGAGCAGGATTCCTGGCTTATTTTTCTTTTGGGTAGCCCAGCCTAGAGCCACTGAGGCAGTTTGTAGCACCCCAACTGCTGCTTAGTAGAGATCATCTAACTAAGCACCATTTATGCTAACCTAGAAAACTAGCAAAAGTTAACCAACAGTTTCAAAAAATCTGACACGGCTACTAAAAGCTGACAACTTTAGGATGTCCCTAATATTATAAGCCTAATAGTTACATGGGCTTTGTAACTTAAGCTGTAGATACATGCAACATTCCTTCACTTGTATTAGACAAAATAAACATAAGTTCATAAAAATCGTAAGTGGGAAATTCAAATACTGGTGGGAAAAATTTGGTTGTATATCCTTGGGGGCGGTGGGGGCGGGAGTGGGTGGGTGGTGCTGAGGAATGCTTCTCCAGAAAATTTTGATTTTTACATTAAAGTGATGCATTCTGGTCAATTTTAAGCACTTTTAGAGTCATAGGGGGAAAAATTGAGTTGCGCCCCCTTTGGGTCGCTAACTTCACCCCTACAGTAACTTCAGTAGCGCCCCGAAAAAATTAGCGCCCCCGCAGCCGATTTTCCCAGGTAGCGCCCCAAGAGGGAGGAGGGGCGCTACTGGAAGTGCCCTGCGTCCCTCTTGGGGCGTTGCGAGCCAATATCGCGGTGCTATGTGCCGCTGTACTGCAGGCCTTCCTCCCCTTATTAACGGGGAGGGGCCTGGTGCAGCGCGTCCGGGCGCCCAGCTGGGCCACCAAGGATCGGGAGTGCCGACAAATGAGCCCAGCACTCAAGAGGAGTGCCGGGCTCACAGAGAGTAGCCGGCACCCCGCGGGGAGGCTTCAAGGGGGCCAGGCACAGCAACGGGGGCAGGTGCTGGCAGGCGGCCAGCAACAAAAATGGCCGCCTGCCACCTCCCCTTTAACTAGCGCCACCCCGGCCGCAGGTAGGCCCTCCTGACCCCGGCGGACATAGCGTCTGGCGGTAAGTCGGGGGGCGCCACCTAATATAACAGCAGGGGCGCGAGTGGGGCGCTGCGCACGGTGATGATGTCATCGCCGATGGCACAGCGCCGCACGGCGCTAACAGTTAGCGCCACCGCTAACCTCCTGCTGAATTTTATGGGAGGCGTTAGCGGCGCCGTGCCCAGGCGCTAGTTGATTTGCGCCCCGTTAGCTAACGGGAGGAGCAAATCAACCAAATTTAGCCCCCCTAGAGTCATAATGGCACAGAAGGAGGCAGTTCGGCCCATCGAGTCCATGCCAGCTCTCTGTATAGCAATCCAGTCAGTCCCATTCCTCCGCTCTTTCCCCATAGCCCTGCAAGTTTATTTCCCTCAAGTGTCTATCCAGTCTCCCCTTGAAAACATTGAGGGCTGGATTTTCAATGACCCGTGGAGTCGGGTTTGGAGGCGTGTGGGGGGTTAAAGTTGCAGATTCGGGGGACCCGACCCCATCCCGCCTCCAACCCGACTACACGCAATTTTGATAAAATTGTGTGCGGTGTTCCCGACTCTGTCCCGCCTCCAAGAGGCGGGAGAGACCATTAAAGCCCTTGACAAGCCCTAAATTGGCTCTGTAATGCCATTTTGAAATGTTTTAGCTAGTTTAAGCACGCCTGATGTGAAACACGCCAGTGAAACCTGGCGGGAGCACAAGTGGATAGCTGACTATCAGCTGCAGGTCCACTATTACAACAGAGATGTGATGAAGGTAGTAGTAGTATTAGGTCTGAAAGTCGCCTCTGATGCTGCTGCATTGAATGTCTTCAGAGACTGCCTGGCCTTTGCTGCGAGAGGACCTGGATGCAAAAACAATTCTCTCTCTCTCTCCTTAGAGCTGCTGGTCATTTTGCATCCAGGTCCTCTCACACCAAAAGCCAGGCAGTCTCTGACCTGACCTGCAATGATGACATCATCAGAGGCGACTTTCAGACTGAAACCACTAATTAGTTCATGGGTTCCCACGTGCTGGAACTCAATTGCCCAATTAAGTGAAAATTGCATCAATCTCCCACATCCAAATGCAGTCGGGTGGATAACACAAAATGCGGATGACACAACCCCAACCCGCCCCAGTATCAAAATCCAGCCCTGAGTGTCTCCGCTTCCACCACTTCCGTCGGCAGCGAATTCCAGGTCCTCACCACTCACTGCGTAAAAAAAGTTTTTCCTCACGTCCCCCCTGTATCTCTTGCCCAAAACCTTAAATCTGTGTCCTCTAGTCCTTGTACTATCAACTAGTGGGAACAGCCTTTCCCCGTCTAGCCTATCCAAACCCGTCATAATCTTGTACACCTCTATCAAATCACCCCTCAACCTCCTTTGCTCTGATGAAAACAAATCCAGCTTCTCCAACCTGTCCTTGTAAGCTAAGATCCCCCATCCCCGGAACCATTCTGGTAAATCTCTTCTGCACCCTCTCAAGTGCCTTCACATCCTTCCTAAAATGTGGTACTCCAGTTGTGGCCTAACCAGCGCTTTATAAAAGTTCAGCATAACTTCTCTACTTTTGTACTCAATACCTCTATTTATGAAGCCCAAGATTCCATATGCTTTGTTAACCACTCTCTCAATATGTCCTGCCACCTTCAGGGACCTATGCACATTAACTCCCAGGTCCCTCTGTCCCTGCACACTCTTTAAAACTGTGCCATTAAGTGTATATTGCCTCTCCCTGTTCCTTCTGCCAAAATGCATCACCTCACACTTCCCTGTATTAAATTCCATGTGCCACTTGTCTGCCCATTCTGCTAGCCTTTCTATATCCTGTTGCAGTCGATTGATATCATCATCACTGTTTGCCACACCCCCAAGTTTGATGTCATCGGCAAATTTAGAAATTCTACTCTGTATTCCAATATCCAGGTCATTTATATGTATCAAAAAAAGCAGTGGCCCCAGCACTGACCCTTGGGGAACACCACTGTCTACCATCTTCCGGTCTGAAAAACAGCCATTTACCACAACTCGCTGTTTTCTGTCCTTAAGCCAATTCCTTATCCAAGCTGCCACTGACCCACCTATTCCATGAGCCTCAATTTCGTTAACCAGCCTTCTATATGGTACTTTGTCAAACGCCTTCTGAAAATCCATGTCGACAACATCCATTGCATTCCCTTCATCAATCCTCTCTGTTACTTCATCAAAAAATTCAATTAGATTAGTCAAACACTATCTGCCTTTTACAAATCCTTAATTAGCTTAAACCTCTCTAAATGCCCATTAATTTTTTCCTTGATTATTGTTTCTAAAACTTTGCCCACCACTGATGCTAAACTGACTGGCCTGTAGTTACTAGGATTGTCCTTGCACCCTTTCTTGAACAATGGTGTCACATTTGCCACTTTCCAATCCTCAGGCACCTCCCCCGCATCGAGGGAAGATTGGAAAATTATGGCAAGCCCTTCCGCTACCTCCTCCCCCAATTCCTTAACAATACTTAACAATTGATTTTTGATATAAAAAGGAAACATTTGGATTTTCAACAGACTAACCAAGCCGTTATTTTCCCAAAAGTTACCTCAACACTCATTCTCCTACATCCCCACCCTAGTTTGCAGGGACACTGTGTCCCACCAAGCACCCCGCCTTTTTACAGTCTTTTCCTCCAAACCTCCCAGTTTATAACTGGCACTTTTTTCCCTCTTCCTGCTGAATTCAACTTGGCAGTCTTCTCTCTGTCCAACCTTTTTGAATGACATACTCTTCTTCCATCTCCCTCCAGATTCAAGCTGGCACTCTTTTCAAGCACCCCCTTATTCAAGCTAGCACTGTTCTTCCCTCCCTCCCCCATAGGATAGCAGCAGAGATCAGGAGGACATAGACAGACTGGTGAAAATGGGAAAACACATGGCAGATAATGCAGAGAAGTGTAAAGTGATGTATTTTTGGAGGAAGAATGAGGAGAGGCAATATAAACTAAATGATACAATTTTAAAGGGGGTGCAGGAACAGAGAGACCCGGGGGTGTGTGTACACAAATCTTTGAATGTGGCAGGACAAGTTAATAAGGCTGTTAAAAATAAATATACGGGATCCTTGGCTTTATAAATAGAGGTCATGATGCGGAGATGCCGGTGTTGGACTGGGGTGGACAAAATTGAGAGGTCGCACAACACCAGGTTATAGTCCAACAGTTTTATTTGAAATCACAAGCTTTCGGAGCTATCACTCCTTCCTCAGGTGAAGTAAATTGGATACAGAATCGCCAGAGCATATATAGATGGAAAAAAAAGCATGTGTACTTTACAATTGCAGACCAATAAATTAAATCATCCTGACTATCTGCCGAGGTGTGATAAAGTTAATTAAGTCAGCCAGGAAGGTACCACATCAAAAGACATAGCAAGATACAACTGAGACAATGAGGTGTAGTCGCAGGGGTTCCAACGTGTCAAAAGCTGCCGTCTGTATGTAAAACGAAAAGCTTTAAAAAAAATTTACTTTTTTACTGGGAAAATTTTTACTTTTTTACTGGGAATCACATCTGTGAACAAGCTAACGACGACTCGAGTCCGGATCACGTCATGTATCGTGACATAAACCCAAGATCCCGATTGAGACCGTCTTCATGAGTTCGGAACTTGGCTATCAGTTTCTGCTCGATGATTTTGCGTTGTCGTGTGTTTCTAAGGTTGCCTTGGAGAACGCTTACCCGCAGATCCGAGGCTGAATGTCCTTGACTGCTGAAGTGTTCCCCGACTGGGAGGTAACAATCCTGCCTGGCGATTGTTGCGCGGTGCTCGTTCATACGTTGTCTCAGTGTCTGCATGGTCTCGCCGATGTACCATGCCGCGGTGCATTCTTTCCTGCAACGTATGAGGTAGACAACGTTGGCCGAGTCACATGAGTATGTACCATGTACCTGGTGGGTAGTGTCCTCACGTGTGATGGTGGTATCTGTGTTGATGATCTGGCATGTCTTGCAGAGTTTGCCATGGCAGGGTTGTGTGGTGTCGTGGTCGCTGTTATCCTGAAAGCTGGGTAATTTGCTGCGAACGATGGTACTTCTGAGGTTAGGCGGCTGTTTGAAGGCAAGTAGTGGAGGCGTGGGGATGGCCTTAGCGAGGTGTTTGTCGTCATCGATGACATGTTGAAGGCTGCGAAGAACATGTCGTAGTTTCTCCGCTCCGGGGAAGTACTGGACGACGTAGGGTACCCTGTTGGTTGTGTCCCGTGTTTGCCTTCTGAGGAGGTCTATGCGATTTTTCGCTGTGGCCCGTCGGAACTGTCGATCGATGAGTCGAGCGTCATATCCCGTTCTTACGAGGGCGTTTTTCAGCGTCCGTAGGTGTCCATCGCGTTCCTCCTCGTCTGAGCAGATCCTGTGTATTCGCAGGGCTTGTCCATAGGGGATGGCTTCTTTAACATGGTTAGGGTGGAAGCTGGAGAAGTGGAGCATCGTGAGGTTGTCCGTGGGCTTGTGGTAGAGTGAAGTGCTGAGGTGTCCGTCTTTGATGGAGATTCGTGTGTCCAGGAATGAGACCGATTCTGAGGAGTAGTCCATGGTGAGTTTGATGGTGGGATGGAACTTGTTTATGTTATCGTGTAGTCTTTTCAGTGATCCTTCGCCATGGGTCCAGCCAACGCTGTACACCAGATACATCGACGACATTTTCTTCCTTTGGACCCATGGCGAAGGATCACTGAAAAGACTACACGATAACATAAACAAGTTCCATCCCACCATCAAACTCACCATGGACTACTCCTCAGAATCGGTCTCATTCCTGGACACACGAATCTCCATCAAAGACGGACACCTCAGCACTTCACTCTACCGCAAGCCCACGGACAACCTCACGATGCTCCACTTCTCCAGCTTCCACCCTAACCATGTTAAAGAAGCCATCCCCTATGGACAAGCCCTGCGAATACACAGGATCTGCTCAGACGAGGAGGAACGCGATGGACACCTACGGACGCTGAAAAACGCCCTCGTAAGAACGGGATATGACGCTCGACTCATCGATCGACAGTTCCGACGGGCCACAGCGAAAAATCGCATAGACCTCCTCAGAAGGCAAACACGGGACACAACCAACAGGGTACCCTACGTCGTCCAGTACTTCCCCGGAGCGGAGAAACTACGACATGTTCTTCGCAGCCTTCAACATGTCATCGATGACGACAAACACCTCGCTAAGGCCATCCCCACGCCTCCACTACTTGCCTTCAAACAGCCGCCTAACCTCAGAAGTACCATCGTTCGCAGCAAATTACCCAGCTTTCAGGATAACAGCGACCACGACACCACACAACCCTGCCATGGCAAACTCTGCAAGACATGCCAGATCATCAACACAGATACCACCATCACACGTGAGGACACTACCCACCAGGTACATGGTACATACTCATGTGACTCGGCCAACGTTGTCTACCTCATACGTTGCAGGAAAGAATGCACCGCGGCATGGTACATCGGCGAGACCATGCAGACACTGAGACAACGTATGAACGAGCACCGCGCAACAATCGCCAGGCAGGATTGTTACCTCCCAGTCGGGGAACACTTCAGCAGTCAAGGACATTCAGCCTCGGATCTGCGGGTAAGCGTTCTCCAAGGCAACCTTAGAAACACACGACAACGCAAAATCATCGAGCAGAAACTGATAGCCAAGTTCCGAACTCATGAAGACGGTCTCAATCGGGATCTTGGGTTTATGTCACGATACATGACGTGATCCGGACTCGAGTCGTCGTTAGCTTGTTCACAGATGTGATTCCCAGTAAAAAAGTAAAAATTTTCCCAGTAAAAAAGTAAATTTTTTTTAAAGCTTTTCGTTTTACATACAGACGGCAGCTTTTGACACGTTGGAACCCCTGCGACTACACCTCATTGTCTCAGTTGTATCTTGCTATGTCTTTTGATGTGGTACCTTCCTGGCTGACTTAATTAACTTTATCACACCTCGGCAGATAGTCAGGATGATTTAATTTATTGGTCTGCAATTGTAAAGTACACATGCTTTTTTTTCCATCTATATATGCTCTGGCGATTCTGTATCCAATTTACTTCACCTGAGGAAGGAGTGATAGCTCCGAAAGCTTGTGATTTCAAATAAAACTGTTGGACTATAACCTGGTGTTGTGCGACCTCTCAATTTTATAAATAGAGGCATAGAGTACAAAAGCAAGGAAGTTATGCTAAGCCTTTATAAATCACTTGTTAGGCCTCAGCTGGAGTATTGTGTCCAATTCTGGGCACCACAATTTCGAAAGAATGTCAATGTCGTGGAGAAGGTAGAGAGCAGATTTACCAGAATGATACCAGGGATGAGGGACTTCAGTTATGTGGAGAGACTGGAGAAGCTGGGATTGTTCTCCTTAGAGCAGAGAAGATTAAGGGAAGATTTAATAGAGGTGCTCAAAATTATGAGGGGTTTTGATAGAGTAAATAAGGAGAAACTGTTTCCACTGGCGGGTGTCTTAGTAACTAGAGGACACAGATTTAAGATCATTGTCAAAAGAACCAGAGGGAAGAAGAAGAACATATTTTTTACACAGTGAGTTTTTATTTTCTGGAATGCATTGCCTGAAAGGGTGGTGGAAGCAGAATCAATCGTACCTTTCAAAAGGGAATTGGATATATACTTTAAAAGGAAAAATTTGCAGGGCTGTGGGGAAAGAGCGGGGGAGGGGGACTAATTGGATAGCTCTTTCAAGAAGCCGGCACAGGCACAATGGTCCAAATAGGTTCCTTTTTGCTGTAAGATTCTATGGCCCTGATATTTCCATGTTGATTTGGGTGGGATTTCCAAGTGGTCGGGGGGAGGAGTTCTGGTCGGCAATGCCATGGAATTTTAACTCCATAGCATGTGTGTTTTTGTTTAGCAGGTTCCCTGCCCGGAAGCCAGCCTGATTGAAAGGCTTGGCTCCCTATCTTGTGAGGAACGTTGCAGAAGAGGGCACGGTCCAGCAGGAGATAAGTTTGTGCTACTCGGGGTAGAGATCGCGAGGGGCGGTTGGTACAACGTAGTTTGGATGGTCAGGGGGTGATTGCGGGCAGTCAGAGAGACATCGGGGACAGCGATGGGGAGGTCACTGAAGGATCGAAGGGAGAGATGGGGGGGAGATCGGAGGGAGAGATGGAGGTGTTGGGGAGAGATCGGAGGGGTGGTCAGAGAAAGATCGGACGGAGAGATGGAGGGTCAAGAAGAGTCGGTGATCGCAGGGGGCCAATGATTGCGGGCGGTTGGCTTGGTGATCATGGTGGGGTGTCCGATCGGTGGTACGGCCCACATCTTCGCTCCCTCAAGTCCAAGGATCGCAGACTTGAAGAGATATGGCGGACAACTGGTTTAGCCATTCACCGCCAGATCTGGCTGGACCACATAAAGCATTATCGGGTCCTACTCTTATCTGCCAAAACTGCTCACTATTCCAGGATCATTCTGGAATGCAAAGATAACCCCCGGCTACTATTTTATACTGCTAACCATCTTCTTAAACCCCTCTCCCCTGTCTCCTCCACACTCACCTCCAACAACAAGTGCGAGGAGCTCATGGACTTCTTTGTCTCTAAGATTGACACCATCCGATCAGCTTCCTCTGCCACTTCTCTTCCTTCCCCTAGCCCACCGGGCCAAACTTCCTCTAAGGTTCACCCCTGCCCTAGCCCTGAACTCGCATCTTTGTCCAGTTTCTCTCCGATCTCCACTCTTGACCTCGCCTTGTTCAGTCCACGATACCGACTTCCTGCTCCCTCGACCCTATTCCCACTAAACTGCTGACCACCCAACTTCCGTTTCTGGCTCCCATGTTAGCTGACATTGTTAACAGTTCTCTGTCCTCAGGTACTGTCCCCCTCTCCTTCAAATCTGCCGTCATCACCCCTCTTCTCAATAAAAAACCCTTGATCCCGCCGTCCTTGCAAACTACCGCCCCATCTCCAACCTCCCTTTCCTCTCCAAAGTCCTTGAACGTGTTGTCAGCTCCCAAATCCATGCCCACCTTTCCCACAACTCCATGTTTGAATCCCTCCAATCCGGTTTCCACCCCTGCCACAGTACAAAACGGCTCTCATCAAATGTCACAAATGACATCCTTTGTGACTGTGACAAAGGTAAACTATCTCTTCTCGTCCTTTTCAACCTGTCTACAGCCTTTGACACGGTTGACCATTCCATCCTCCTCCAACGCCTCTCCACCATCGTCCAGCTGGGTGGGACTGCACTCGCCTGGTTTCATTCTTATCTATCTAATTGTAGCCAGAAAATCACCTGCAACAGCTTCTCTTCCCACTCCTGCATCGTTACCTCTGGTGTCCCCCAAGGATCTATCCTTGGCCCCCTCCTATTTCTCATCTACATGTTGCTCCTCGGCGACATCATCTGAAAACACAGTGTCAGTTTCCACATGTATGCTGACGACACCTAGCTCTACCTCACTACCACTTCTCTTGACCCCTCCACGGTCTCTAAATTGTCAGACTGCTTGTCCGACATCCAGTACTAATTGAGCAGAACTTTTCTCCAATTAAATACTGGGAAGACTGAAGCCATTATCTTTGGGCCCCGCCACAAACTCCATTCTCTAGCCACTGACTCCATCCCTCTCCTTAGTATCTGTCTGATGCTGAACCAGACTGTTTGCAACCTTGGCGTCATATTTGACCCTGAAATGAGCTTCCCACCACATATCCGCGGCATAACTAAGATCGCCTATTTCCATCTCCGTAACATTGCCCGTCTCCGCCCTTGCCTCAGCTCATCTGCTGCTGAAACCCTCATCCATGCCTTTGTTTCCTCTAGACTTGACTATTCCAATGCACTCCTGGCTGGCCTCCCACATTCTACCCAACGTAAACTTGAGGTTATCCAAAACTCGGCTGCCCGTGTCCTAACTCGCACCAAGTCCCGTTCACCCATCACCCCTGTGCCCACTGACCTACATTGGCTCCCAGTTAAGCAACGCCTTGATTTCAAAATTCTCATCCTTGTTTTCAAATCCCTCCATGGCCTCGCCCCTCCCTATCTCTGTAATCTCCTTCAGCCCCACAACCCCCCGAGATATCTGCGCTCCTCAAATTCTGCCCTCTTGAGCATCTCTGATTATAATCGCTCAACCATTGGTGGCCGTGCCTTCAGCTGCCTAGGTCCTAAGCTCTGAAATTCCCTGCCTAAACCTCTCCACCTCTCTACCTCGTTTCCTCCTTTAAGACGCTCCTTAAAACCTACCTCTCTGACTAAGCTTTTGGTCATCTGCCCTAATTTCTTATGTGGCTCAGTGTAAGTTTTTTGGGGAAAAATTCAGTTGGTTTGCGCCTCCCATTAGCGCCTTAAGAGGGCGCTCATGGGGCGCAAAGCAACTAGCGCCCGTGCGCGGCGATGTTTGTGCCGCTCAGGAAATTAACTAGACATTTTGTGGCGGCGCTAAACACTACCGCCACGATCTCCTGCGCCGACAGATCGTGACGTCAGTCGAGTGTGCAATGCCCCGGTTGTGCCCGGACCGGATATTGAGTGGCGCCCCCTGCCTTACCGCCTGCCGCTAGCAACGACAGGTTGAGGGGAGCGTTTTGCAGTCAGGAAGGGACAGGGGGAGCGCTATTTAAAGGCGACCGTTTCCTGCCTTTTTTTGTTGGTGACATTTTTGCACCACGCATTCTGAGAGAGAGAGAGAGAGAGACTTCTGGAGAGATTCAATGCTGTGTGAAAGAGTTTTGGGTACTGAGCAGCACTTTGCAGGTTCATTTTGATTTGCCCTTCCTTGTATCGATTTAGAAGAGACTGTGGGGGCTGCACTCTGAGCTCTTTCCCTGGTTCACTCCATTGTTCTTTCCAGCAGATTTGATGTACAAGTCTCTCCAGGCCGAGATTCAAGGCTGCAATGAGCAGGATGTGGATGGAGAGCAAGATCAACCCTCCCCTTTAAGAACTGGCCAGCGCCAGTGTGTCTGTGTTCCATTGCTGACTGACATCACATGAGCTTCGCCAGCGCTCTGAGGTAGCGCCCCGCTCCTCGGCCTTTGCGCCTTAAGACAGTTGTGAAGCGCCTGATTTAGCGCTTCAATCACCTCCAGGGGTGATAAAAGCCAAGTTTGCAGTCGGAGGCGATAGTTAGCGCCAGGCGCTAATCTTTGCGCCCGGCTGATAATTGCGCCCCAAATAGGGCGATACTGAATTTCTCCCCCCTTTTAACACTCCTGTGAAGCGCCTTGGGATGTTTTACTGCGCTAAAGGCGCTATATAAATACAAGTTGTTGTTGTTGTTTGCTTCGTGGGCCAGTGGGGCGGGGAGACACTCCTGCTACTCCTGGCCCACAAGCAGTGCTGGCCAGCGTTAAGCCTGAAGCACAGATAAAATCTTAGGCACGCAGTCTTATTAAAATATTTAAATGAGTGACCCGCCTCCCCTTCCCGACTCCATTAAAAGCAGAAGTAGACGGGTTAGGTTCAGGTTTGTGATTTGTTTGCATTTTTACTTCCCACCCGACCAAGCCCCACTATGATTCTATAATTTCCACACTTGCTTCTTTCTGTCATTGCTATCCATTTCATGCCTTCCCTTTCCCCTTCATTGCTCCCATTTGCCCCCTTCCCTCTACACTCAGCACACCTGAGTGCCATTGCTAATGAAACGGATTCCAGCCACTGCATACTGTAGGTAAGAACTGCTGTTCTCTTAAGAATTCCCATCTGTAGTATACAATGGATGGAATCACTTCCATCAGGAAGGAAAAGGGTTGAGGTCCTACAGTCAGAGTTTCAGGAGCTAGGCAGGAAGTTAAAAAGCAGGAACTCAAAGGTAGTAATCTCTAGATTACTCCCAGTGCCATGTGCTAGTGAGTATAGGAACAGTCGGATAAAACAGGCTAACACCTGGCTGGAGAAATGGTGCAAGAGGGAGGGCTTCAGATTCCCGGGGCATTGGGATCTGTTCAAGGTGGACGGGTTGCACCTCAACAGAGCTGGGACCAATGTCCTTGCAAGAAGGTTAACTACTACTGTGGGAGAGGGTTTAAACTAATTTGGCAGGGGGATGGGCACCAGGATGAAACATTGGGCCAGAAATTCAGCTTTCAGGCTTCCTGCAGGTGCAAGCATTGCGCGCGTACTTGCCTACCGCAGTTGTGCTTTGGGCCCACGAGGACTTCGGGTCCTGGGCCTCCTGCAGCTGCCGGCGCGCAGTGCTTGCATATCCCAGGGGCGCAGTTAGTTCGAAGCGTCCCCTGGGATCACGTGGGCCATGGAGAGCCAATCCTAGCAGGGCATTTTCATTCATAGATTTGACAGGAAGACCTGTCAAATCTATGAATAGAGATCGGCCCCAAAACGCTGCAGCGCCTGACTGTCACGTGTTTGGAAGGGTTTCTGCACCCCACTTGTTTACTCTCGCTGCCGCGAAAGGTAAGCCAGATTCCCTGATGTCATGAAGTGGTCGAGGGATTCAGACCGGATCGTGCAGTAATCCGTAGAATTCAAAGGAAACGGTTCATGTAGTAGTCGGTAGAATTCAAAGATGGATTCTGTCGTTATATCTTCGGGCGCGGTCGGGGTTTACTGACTGTGGCGGCACGTGGAATTTCTTCTCGTCTTTCTTCTCGTCTTTCTTCTCGTCACTCGGGCCTCTGGGTCCGGACACCGTTTACCGACACTCGGGATGGTGTACCCTGTTACTTGCCCTGTCGAGGCGGCTCGTTCCGATTGAGCTCCACCCAACACTCGAATAACCGACCAGCACGGCTAAGAGTCAAGAGTCAAGAGAGTCCAGCAAGAGCTTCAGGAAGAGAGAGGGTTCAGCCAGAGACCGATGGACATTTGTCCTCTATAGTTATACTGTTATGTCGGCCTTATCTCCCGCTCAAATCTAAACGTTTATTCTTTGTGTGATTTTGGCGCCCAAAACTCCCAGCATGGGGCGATTATCTTCTTAACGGGTTTCGGTAACACCTGAAACTGGCCAACTATCCGTTAATACCTTCTCCATTGTTGAGCCAGCCAGGATGTGTATGAATCGTCTCCTCGACTGGTTTTGGGGCCCCCCGAATACTGGCTTAATCACCCGCCAATGTCTCTCTCATTGTTGAGCCGGGGGGTATTTGTGTATTGATGTGTCTAGATGGGTTCTCGATGGCCCAGTTCAATGATCCTTACTGTGTGTAGGAAACGATTCCAGCACTTATATCATTGCTATTGTCCAGGATGCAAACGGGTTGCATCCTGCCTTTTCAATGTGTACCGAGTATGATCCGATCTCATACTGAATGTATATTCGACGCCATCTTGTCTGCCCACTGTGTCTCTGGAAGCTTCTGCCACGATGCGCGGCGGCCATTTTACAGGCTTCTGTGTCCTTTATTATCAGGACAGCATTCCGTTTAATAAAAATGATCAATTGAAACTGCTTCTCTCATGTTATTTTGAATTGCGATAATTGCGAAACTCTACAGCGCGTACTCACCCGACAACAGCCGACTTTCTGGCCCATTAGAGAGGAGAAACAAGCTGCATAGGGACTCGGAGAGACAAGCAACACTAGATTAAAGAATAGTTCATAAATAGGAGGGATCAGACAGGGCGCAAATGCGAGGCAGTCTAAGATGGGTTTGAAGTGCATGTACATAAATGCACGTAGTGTGGTAAATAAGGTTGGTGAGCTGCAGGCACAAGTTGCCGCATGGTACTATGATATAGTGACAATAACAGAGAACTGGCTCAAAGAAGGGGAGGATTGGAAACTTAATATTCCTGGCTACAAGGTGTTCAGGAAAGATAGGGATGGAAAAAAAGGAGGGGTGGCGGCAGTATTGGTCAAAGGAACTATTATAGCAGAGGGATGATGTAGTTGAGGGGTCAAAGCCAGAGACTCTTTGGTTAGAGTTAAGGAACAATAGAGGAGCTATAGTAGGAAGAAGATAGAGAAGCAGATTTGCAGAAAGATGCACGAACTACAGAGTAGTGATAATGGGGGACTTCAATTATCCTAATATAGACTGGGATCATAACAAAGAGGGGGAGGAATTCCTGAAATAGGTACAAGAGAACTTTTTATTTGTTCACAGGATGTGGGCATCACTGGCACCACCAGCATTTATTGTTCATCCCTACTTGCCCTTGAGAAGGTGATGGTGAGCAGCCTTCTTGAACCACAACAGTCCATGTGGTGATAGTGATTTGGTACAACTGAGTGGCTTGCTAGGCCATTTCAGGGGGCAGTTACAAGTTAACCACATGGCTGTGGGTCTGGAGTCACATATAGGCCAGACCAGGTAAGGACAGCAGATTTCCTTCCCTAAAGGACATTATTCTGACATTTTGGTAGTTTCATGGTTACCATTACTGATACTAGTTTTTTATTCCAGATTTATTTAATTAACTGAATTTAAATTACCGTGGTGGGATTTGAGCTCATGTTTCTGGATCATTAGTTCAGGCCTCTGGATTACTAGTCCAGTAACATAACCACTATGCCACCATACCCATTATGAACTTTCTTGATCAGTGTGTTTCCAGACCCAAAGAGGAAAGAAGCAGTGCTGGATCTAGTTCTGGGGAATTAAGTGGGACAAGTGGAGCATGTTTCAGTGGAAGAGCATTTGGGAGAACAGTGATCATAATATCATCAGATTTAGAATAGTTATGGAAAAGGACAAGGCACAATCAAGCGTAAAAATACTTAACTGGAGGAGGGCTAACTTTCGTGAGTTGAAAAGGGATTTGGCCCTGGTGGATTGGAACAAAACTTGGTCGGCAAAACAGTAATTGAACAATGGATGGGAGGCCTTCAAAGAGAAGATGGTTTGTGTATAGTGTAGACACATTCCTATGAGGGAGAAAGGAAGGGCATCCAAAGATGGAGCTTTCTGGATTACTAAAGATATAGGGGTAAAAATTGGGTTGCTTTGTGCCTCCCATTAGCGCCCTAAGAGGGCGCTAACGGGGCGCAAAGCAACTAGCGCCCAGGCGCGGCGCCGCCCCACGCCTCCCACGAAATTCAGTGGGAGGTTAGCAGCGGCGCTAACTGGCAGCACCCCGCGGTGCTACGCCGCCGGCGATGACGTCACCGCTGTGCGCAGCGCCCTGCTCGTGCGCTGGCCGCGATCTTCAGGTGTGCCCTCTGACTTACTGCCGGACGCCATGTCCGACGGGGTCAAGGGGGCCTACCTGCGGCCGGGGAGGCGCTATTTAAAGGTGAGGTGCAGGGCGGCCATTTTTGTTGCTGGCCGCCTGCCAGCACCTGCCTGCGCTCCCGTCCCCGGCCTCCTAAACGGCCCCCCCCCCCCCCCCGCGGAGTGCCGGCTGCACTCCAAAAGCCCGGCACTTTTCTTGAGTGCCGGGCTCTTTTGCCGACACTCCCGATCCCCGGGGGCCCAGCTGGGCCCCGGGTCGTGCTGCGCAAGGCCCCTCCCCTTTAAGAAGGGGAGGAAGGCCTGCAATACCATGGCCTTGCAGGGGAGTGGGATAAACCCGACAACTACAGGCCAGTCAGACTAACGTCGGTGGTGAGGAAACTTTTAGAGACAATAATCCCGGACAAATTTAATTGGCATTTGGAAAAGTATGGGCTAATCAATGAAAGTCAGCACAGATTTGTTAAAGGCAAATCTTGCTTAACTAACTTGATTGAGTTCTTTGATGAAGTAATGGGGTGGGTTGATGAGGGTAGTAGAGTTGATGTTGTGTATATTGAATTGGCTAAGGGACAGAAAGCAGAGAGTAGTGGTGAATGGTTGTTTTTCAGACCGGAGGAAGGTATACAGTGGTGCTCCCCAGGGGTCGGTATTAGAACCACTGCTCTTTGTGATATATATTAATGACCTGGACTTGGGTATACATGGTATAATTTCAAAGTTTGCAGATGATACAAAATTCGGAAATGTAGTAAACAATGTGGAGGATAGTAACAGACTTCAGGAGGACATAGACTGGTGAAATGAGCAGACACATGGCAGATGCAATTTAACACAGAGAAGTGTGAAGTGATACATTTTGGTAGGAAGAATGATGAGAGGCAATATAAACGAAATGGTACAATTTTAAAGGGAGTGCAGGAACAGGGAGACCTGGGAGTGTACATACACAAAAACCTTTGAAGGTGGCAGGACAAGTTGAAAAAGCTGTTCAAAAAACATATGGGATCCTTGGCTTTATTAATAGAGGAATAGAGTACAAAAGCAAGGAAGTTATGCTAAACCTTTATAACATAAGAACGTAACATAAGAAATAGGAGCAGGAGTAGGCCATACGGCCCCCCGAGCCTGCTCCGCCATTCAATAAGATCATGGCTGAACTTCTACATCAACTCCACGTTCCTGCCCTATCTTCATATCCCTTGATTTCCTTAGTGTCCAAAAATCTAGCGATCTCAGTCTTGAATCTACTCATCGACTGAGCATCTACAACCCTCTAGGGTAGAGAATTTCAAAGATTCACAATTCTCTGAGTGAAGAAATTTCTCCTCATCTCAGCCCTAAATGGCCGACCCCTTATCATTCTCTGATTCTATGATTAGCAGCAGTGTTCACACAAGTATAGCATTGAGGAGAAAGGATCCTGATTTGCACTGATTTTTCTCACCAAATGCTGACTGAGCTCCCAAATGCTGATGTTAAAATAAAATGCTGATGGTTGGCATGTATGAAACACATACCAGAGACAAACTTGGACTCTTCGGTCTATACGGCTTAGTACTGCAGCAAGCTATGCTTTGAATCATGAGACCTTGAGGGGAGCTAACCAATGTTCTCTCTAAGCTGTGTGGGCCGCACAGTAATGAGAAAGGTCCTGTGCAGGCCGGTCACCGGCTTTTACATTTTAAATAGCGCACATGCATGGAAATTTAAAGGGACTGCGCACTAAAAGAAATAGGCCGCGCAGAACAAAGTTTAGCATACAGGGAACATTGGAGCTAATTTTTTTTTTTCTTTTAATTATTGGAATATGGTTTCATTTTTTTCTCCTTTTTCTGCCATTTTCTTCCCCCTTTTCTCTCATTATGGTGTTGTTGGAGTAGGGTTCTACAGGGGCCTTCCAATTGACTATTATTCATAGATGAACTTAATGAATATCATCGTCAGGCATTATAGCTAAGCCTGAACCTATTCTCACCCAACAGCCATACACGTGCCCTTCCAGAAGGGCTATTGGATAGCAATGAGGAGCAGAAACCTTCCATAATATGGGAATGTGAGGCCAATAACAGCACTCCTACTACCACCCCAGCTGAAATCAGCTAACTCAGAACAGATCAGAAATCAAACCTGAAACCTTTTTTTTGTCTGTATGGCTCAGTTACTCAATGCCTTAACCAGCTGAGCCTTTACAGGAGCATAATTGTTTGACTGTAATAATCATGAGTGTCCCACTTGTCAGTATATATACTAGCCCACTATATTTGGCTTGATATACCTCCATTGAACACAGAAGGCATAGTGGAAACAGTTAAGCTGAAATAAAACACATACTGAATAGTTTTTGTTCCCTTTCAAATACTAGTTAATTAGTACTTGTCAAGTTGAGGGATATCATATTCCAATTGATGCAAAAAATACATGAACAAGTTCATGCTTATTTGATACTAACATTGGATGTGATCCTTGTAACTAGTTACTGTATGTTACAAGAATGACATCTATTTCAAACCATGTGGTCATTGTTACATTTAATGATAGATCTGATAATCAAAAAAACATACAGATCACTATCAAAAGAACATGATGTTTTAACCCCTTCACAAAACTATAATTAATGATTAGTTTTAGTAGAACATGAAATTGTTCCAAATATATCATTGTTTATACTGAACCATTCAATTTCTGAGTGACAACCAGATTCAAATTAAATTACCTTTTACCTCTTGTAGTGATGTAAATGGTTATTTCAGAATGATCTGACATAACCTTATGAAGTGGCTTTACTTCATATTTGATGGACTTAATTTTTTACCTCTCTCAAAAGCAGATGCGCTGTAAACCTGTACTGTACGTAATGATGCTTTTATATCATGAAACCAATTAAAATAAAACTACTTCCATCCAAATACTACTCCAGTCTTGCACTTAAAGTTTTCCTACTGATTTGATGCATATGGACTGTCTAAATATAGCTCAAATCTTAAATAATTAATTTATTCATTTTCTTATTTTTGGCTTCTCCTCTTTCTCTGTAAATGTTTGCTGTCATTATAGCCTTAACTCGATGCAAGGCTGCTTTGTATATTTTTCTTCTACTCTACAACTTTGAAACCATTGCCAGTCTGGCTGTTTCTAGCACTGCATTGCACTACTGCTATAGACGGGCTTATTTGTGCTCTTTCGGTGTAGTCTTAAAAGGAGAATCTGAGTGCTGGGAATCCACAATATGGTGCCAACAATGATAAATAATGAAAATGTTACAGCTGTTCAAGAAGTTCAAGTCAGTGAATGTAGAGGGTGCTGTTGGCCTGTGTTATGGAGCAGAATTCATTATCACATTAGCACAAAAATAACCAGAACAAGTTGTGGTAGTTGAGGAAAACATATCGGAAAAATTATACGATGATGGAGTATCCCTTTCTTGGATTTATGCATTCTTACTTTTCAAACTACATTAAATGAAAGATATATTTCTCCATGTTTTAGATTGTATATAGTTACCTAATTATTATTAGACCACTATATATATTTATTTCTAATTATTATTCATTACACTTAGTACACAGAGGTGACATTAGTTGATTCTGAACAGACCTAGTCCAGTAAAAAACGACACTAACGCTAGCATAGTGGTTATGTTATTGGACTAGTAATCCAGAGACCTGGACTAATTGATCTGGAGACGTGAGTTCAAATCCCACCACGGCAGCTGGGGAATTTAAATTCAGTTAATTAAATAAATCTAGAATAAAAAGCTAGTATCAGTAATGGTGACCATGAAACTATCGGATTGTCGGGAAAAATCCAGCTGGTTCACTAATGTCCTTTAGGGAGGGAAATCTGCTGTCCTTACCTGGTCTGGCCTATACGTGACTCCAGACCTCACAGCAATGTGGTTGACTCTTAACTGCCTTCTGAAATTGCCTAGCAAGCCACTCAGTTGTAACAAACCGCTACGAAAAGCAATAATAAGAATAAAACCGGACGGACCACCCGGCATCGATCTAGGCACTGGCTTCGGACACGAAACGGCACACCAGCCCAGTCGACCCTGCAAAGTCCTTCTCACTAACATCTGGGGACTTGTGCAAAAATTGGCAGAACTGTCCCACAGTCTAGTCAAGCAACAGCCTGACAATAGTCATACTCACAGAATCATACCTTTCAGCCAATATCCCAGACTCCTCCATCACCATCCCTGGGTATGTTCTGTCCCACCGGCAGGACAGACCCACCAGAGGTGGTGGCACAGTCGGAAGGGAGTGGCCCTGGGAGTCCTCAAAATTGACTCCAGACCTCAAACTCTCATAGCATCAGGTCAAACTTGGGCAAGGAAACCTCTTGCTGATTACCACCTACCGCTCTTCCTCAGCTGATGAATCAGTACTCCACCATGTTGAACACCACTTGGAAGAAGAATTGAGGGTAGCAAGGGCACAGAATGTACTCTGGGTGAGGGACTTCAATGTCCATCACCAAGAGTGGCTCGGTAGCACCACTACTGACCGAGCTGGCAGAGTCCTGAAGGACATAGCTGCCAGTCTGGGCCTGCGACAGGTGGTGAGAGAACCAACACAAGGGAAAAACGTACCTCGTCCTCACCAATCTACCTGTCGCAGATGCATCTGTCCATGACAGCATTTGTAGCAGTGACCACCGCACAGTTCTTGTGGAGACGAAGTCCCGTCTTCACACTGAGACTACAACCGTGCTAAATGGGATAGATTCAGAACAGATCTAGCAGCTCAAAACTGGGCATCCATAAGGCACTGTGGGGCAGCAGCAGAATTGTATTCCACCACAATCTGTAACCTCATGGCCCGGAATATCCCTCACTCTACCATTACCATCAAGCCAACCCTGGTTCAATGAGGAGTGTAGAAGAGCAGGCCAGGAGCAGCACCAGGCGCACCTAAAAATAAGGTGGGAAGCTGTAACACAGGACTACATCCATGCTAAACAGCAGAAGCGACATGCTAGAGACAGAGCTAAGCGATCCCACAAACAATAGATCAGATCAAAGCTTTGCAGTCCTGCTACATTCTGTCGAGAATGGTGGTGGACAATTAAACAACTAACAGGAGGAGAAGGCTCCATGAATATCCCCATCCTCAATGATGGCGGAGCCCAGCATGTGAGTGCAAAAGACAAGGCTGAAGTGTTTGCAACCATCTTCAACCAGAAGTGTCGAGTGGATGATCCATCTCGGCCTCCTCTTGAGGCTCCCACCATCATAGAAGCCAGTCTTCAGCCAATTCGATTCACTCCACGTGATATCAAGAAACAGTTGAGCGCACTGTATACAGCAGACTTGTGCTCCAGAACTAGCCGCGCCTCTAGCCAAGCTACAACACTGGCCTCTACACGACAATGTGGAAAAGCAGGAGAAATCCAATCCGCCCAATTTCCGCCCCATCAGTCTACTCTCAATCATGACCAAAGTGATGGAAGGTGTTGTCGACAGTGCTATCAAGCGGCACTTACTCACCAACAAGCTTCTCACCGAAGCTTAGTTTGGGTTCCGCCAGGACCATTCGGTTCCAGACCTCATTACAGCCTTGGTCCAAACATGGACAAAAGAGCTGAATTCCAGAGGTGAGGCGAGAGTGACTGCCCTTGACATCAAGGCAGCATTTGACCAAGTGTGGCATCAAGGAGCCCTAGTAAAATTGAAGTCAATGGGAATTGGGGGAAAACTCTCTACTGGCTGGAGTCAAACCTAGCACAAAGGAAGATAGTTGTAGTTGTCGGAGGTCAATCATCTCAGCCCCAGGACATCGCTGCAGGAGTTCCACTTGCCTGGATGAGTGCAGCTCCAAACACACTCATGAAGCTCGACACCATCCACGACAATGCAATCTTCCCGCCCCCAAACCTGCCCGCCTCCCCCCGCCCCCGGCCTCCAATCTCCCCGCCCTTCGGCCTCTGATCTCCCCACCTCCCTCCAGCCGATCTCCCTCCACCCAGCCTGACCGATCCCTCCCTCCCTCCTCTCGGCTCCCCGGATGCGGCCTCCGATCCCCCCTTGACCCTTCCAATCTCCTTCCGATCTTCCCCCGACCCTTCCGATCTCCCCCCGACCCTTCCGATGTCCTCCCAACTCTTGCAATCTTCCCACCCCCCCCAAACCTGCCGATCTCCCCCCGCCCCCCCCCCGCCCCCCCCCGGCCTCCAATCTCCCCGCCCTTCGGCCTCTGATCTCCTCACCTCCCTCCAGCCGATCTCCCCCCACTCAGCCTGGCCGATCCCTCCCTCCCTCCTCTCTGCTCCCTGGCTGCGGCCTGGTTCCACATGCCTACCCGCCCGACAGCCAGCCAGCCTCTCAATCTGTCTGGTTGCGGCCGGGAAATGGAGGCAAAAAATGTTAATCAGGTCCTGCTGTTAAATTCGGCAGGACTTGAGGGGAACCCGCAAAACTGCCCCGCCTCCCCCTGCTCCCTCCCCGCCTCCCTGTAAATATTGGGGCCATTCTCTTTGTCAGGAGCAAGAGCAGCATAATCAACCTCTCTATATTGAGCCATAGCTCTGCTGGCAAGGTTACTATTAATACAGGATTATTTTCTTCATTTTGTTTATTACTCTTTCCTAAAAAATTCATATTTTCTGCTGTATCCTCCTCACATTGCCAAAATTGTAAATGATTCCTGCCACCTTTAACTACCCGATTGTCACCTAGCCTAATGCTGTACTTTCATCTGACTGTGCACAAGCAGATTGAATGTGCCTGCGTCATATCTGCTTCCACAATGCCTCACCTGTGTTTGTATACCTACTTCACCTGTGTCATGTCCAGCTAACTGATTTAAGCATGATGCGGAGACTTTACCTGAGGAAGGGGCGACAGCTCCGAAAGCTTGTAATTTTAAATAAATCTGTTGGACTATAACCTGGTGTTGTGCGACTTCTCATGATTTAAGCATGGCATACATTGCAGTCACTGATTCAGAGGTCTTCCAGCTAGTTAATGCAGCCTGTCACTCAAACCTTTTATCCTGTGAATGACTTATATTCACACCCGTGACTTCACCTGTCAGTATGGATAAAATTAGTCCTGTAATAAGGCTGCTTAGTTTTGAGATTTAAACTCTTTTTATTCCTGTATTGTTTAACAGTAACCAAACTCCACTAACTTCACAACTTTTTAAGCCTGTGGCTGTTTTATATTTTAAGGTTTCCTTATTTTCTTGTGTGACCAGTTATAAGAACAGAAAACTCTTGCATATGTTTGTTTTGTAATTTCTGGAGCGTTACCAATACAGTCACTCTTATCCACCCAAAACACAAAGCTCTCTTGTCTTTCTGAGCTGGCTGCTAATTTCAATTTTTTTCTATAACGTTCTCCTCTCCTCCCCTAAAGGTGCAGATTCATACTGCAGTATAATTCCATGGGTGATGATAGCTATCTGGTACCTTCTGCAAGTGTAGCCGTCGGCGCAGACTCCATGGATTTTTTTAGATTATGAACATATACCCTTATTAAAAACTGGACAAGCTGTTTGGGGGGAAGCAGTGAAAAACCACTCAAGCTGAAGGTGGCTGACGTAACCAGGTTGCATTCGTATGGTAACGAACTGTCCTTGGGAACAATGGCCCGAAAGGCCCACTCCCAAGTCATGAATAACGAGGCTGGTGACTCATTGTTTCTGGAGAAGGTGAGCTCGTTAAGTTAATTGGCTGGGAGATCAAAACGAGATCTAAACCATCCAAACCTGGGAGGAAGCCTGGAAACCATTTCCGAGGCGATGTGTCCATTAAAACCACTGACAGCGGTCTGTGTATTGGAGGGGTATATCAGAGAGCAGTTTGGATAGCTCTCTCTCTCTCTCTCTCTCCTGCCCTCCACACAACGGAACGTCAAGAGGAGCTGAGCCTTACTCTTCCAACCGAGACGGTCTTCGACTCAGACTGGGATTTGCATGCTGCAAGGCCGGTACGGAACCAGGTAGCCGAGATGGACGGGAGGAAGCTACAAGCAAGATCAAGGGCAATCTAGGTGAGCATTGCCAAGCCTACACACCCACAAGATCACTTAGCTGTGTGAGGGGGTGCCTGTATGTTCCTACCAAACCAGAGGGGGTTTAGCGTTGGAAGAGTCCTGTGATAGTTTAGTTCACGGGAGGGTGTTTTTAGGCCGTGGTAAATCAGCACGGCAGGGACTTGTTGGACAAGTCAGGGTTGTACTGTTTTAAACTGTACTGTTGTGTTCACACCGCTCGTACTGTATGCGAGTGGAGTGGTTTTGCCAACCTTAATAAACACTGTACGGGTGAGCCCGAAAATGCTGTCCGTGTTCAAATCTGTCCTCAGTAATCCCTATCATCCAAAACTTGTAGTAAGGAGGTTTGCGTGCTTGCTATGGGCGTGGCGAAACCACTTACAATAATTGGCGATTGCGGCAGGGCCCATAGGAAATTGGCCACCGCAAAAAATGGTTACACAAGTGACCATTTTTCATGTGTGAACCGTGTCAGCTGTGGCTCAGTTGGTAGCACTCTCACCTCTGAGTTAGAAGGTTGTGGGTTCAAGTTCCACTCCAGGGACTTGAGCACAAATATCTAGGCTGATACTCCAGTGCAGTGCTGAGGGAGTGCTGCACTGTCGGAGGTGCTGCCTTTCGGATGAGATGTTAAACCGAGGCGCCGTCTGCTCTCTCAGTTGATGCAAAAGATCCCATGGCACTATTTCGAAGAAGAGCAGGGGAGTTATCCCCAGTGTCCTGGCCAATATTTATCCCTCAACCAACATAACAAAAACAGACTATCTGGTCATTATCACATTGCTGTTTGTGGGAGCTTGCTGTGCACAAATTGGCTGCCACATTACAACAGTGACTACACTTCAAAAGTACTTAATTGGCTGTAAAGTGCTTTGAGATGTCCGGTGGTCGTGAAAGGCGCTATATAAATGCAAGTCTTTCTTTTTTTCTTTCTTCACAGTCAGTGTTAACAGGCTCTTCATACAAATGGAAATACCATAGCCAATCCTAATCCTGTTATTTTTCGATATCCAGAATTATGGATGGTAATTTTCTGACCTTGCGCTCCTGGCAGAGAGTCTCACCTGCTGGAATATGTGCATATGGGAAATTCAGGTGCATGCCCCCTTGGCGGGTCACTTCCTCAAAAATGTAAAGAAGTTTGGCAGGCAGGATCTTCTCCCTCTATAATGTTAGCTACTCTCATACAGCTACTCCTCAAACTTGCACGTGATACTTGATTCCATTATTTTAATAGGTACTGTTGTTAGGCTGAAGAGACTGCAGGTGCCTGGATTAGGTTTTTCAGCTTTCTTGAATATGGGTACTGTATTAGCTTGCTTCTAATCTAGTGCTACCTCCTCAACAATCATTCACTCTCATAATTGTTAGCACTTCATAAATTTCCTCTTTGTGTCTTTTAATACCCTGCGGTAGATAACATCTGTCCCAGGGAATTGGTTCATTTTGAGTTTTTTAGGCTTGCCTAGAATCTCCATCTTATTGATGTCAAAGTGCTAAAGTTTGCATGGATCATTTTTGTTGCAGTTGGACATGTTGCTGCAGTCTGCTCTAATGAATACTTCAAGGAAGTAGCTCAGCACAGATCAGAGATTGGATTTGGGACCTTCTGTTAGAAATTAGGGTATCCAAAATATATGGGGTTATGCGAATGAAACTGTGACATGAATAAGACTGTGTTTACATGGCTGTATTCGAACTTGAGACAAAAAGTCTCTTCAGACTAGTATCAGAGTAACTCGATAGATGCTTAGAATCTGCTTGTGTTTTGGTTCTCTGCGGATGTTATAGTATTCCGCACTGTGACGGATATATCTATAATCCTGTTTCCAAGCTAGCTATCTGCTGTTTGTAAGTTAGGATTTTGACTTTGTTTGACAAAACTGCTTTAAAATGCATAAGTTAACCGGTATGTGAGAATAGAATAGAAGATATCTTTGGGAATTTAATGATTCATTCCATGGTACAATAGTTTGATAATGAAATATTTGGTTTCGCACAGCTAAAGCTACATGAACAGTTTGAACATAATTAACTGATAACAAGCAGCTATGAACATCTGAAGGCCAAGAATGGCATGACTGACTCCAAACATGGGAGGATTTCAACTTTGTTTTGTGTATCTTTAATTTGACCAGCTAGTGCTCAACACCTGTTTCTTCCATTATTGCTAATAATCATATAATAACGCTAAGTTAGAATTTGGAATTTGTTTAACAAAACAGCCTGCAAAGATAATTAATATAAAAGATACAGAATAGAAGGAATTTATGGGAGTTAAGGATCATTTCAGGATGGAGCAGTCTGTTGGATCAAAGGGAGATAGTTTGGATAACAACAGGCTGAGCAGACAGCTCTAACATGGGCCCCTGATTAAGAGGATACAAGGCCAGGGCTTGTACTGGTTGTACCAGGGAGGATAGGGACAAGAGAGATAAGACAAATTCCAATGGAAGAGCCTTCAGAATGGATAAACAGGAAAGACAAATTGGCAAAAAGAACATGAGACCCCTTTTGGGAAAGATTTTCATCCGAAAGTTCAGACAAAGAACTCGACGTGCCATTGGGCACCTTGGTTTAGGAAGAACCCTTACAGGCCAGGTAGCCCTGTCCATATCCTACTTTAGGCCACCCCTAAAAAGAGAATAAAAGAAAGACATTGGGAGCTTTTTCACAGAGACGGTGAAGGGGAGAGCTTCCAGGACTCATGTTGACCTAAGTTAACACTCTTGGAGGTTCCAGACGAGAAGGAAAGACCGTAAGCCGGAGAACTGTTTGTGCACGGCAGCCGTCTGTCCGATCGGGTCCGGTACCAGCTGCTTGTCACGGTCGTATGTTTTGCTGTATAACTAGTGTGCTATATTCCGTCTTAAACTCTGATTAAACACAATATTCCCACCATATTGGTTTGCACTCGATCCTGATTATTTGAAAGACTAGAGATAAGCTAATATCAACAAATTGGCTAATCTCAACATTCTGGTCCGTATAATTTAGTAATGCACCAGGGAGTGCAGCTTCTAATTTTTAACAGCAGTTTAAGTTTCTCTTTCTAAAACCTTACAGAATATTATTGTTAGCATTATGTGAACTGATAGTGAACTTCAAACTGTTAAGTGTTTCATATTTACCTTAAAAACCTGACTTTATTTGCACCACAACTAATTCAAGTTCACATTGTTGTTTTTATTATGATCTGATTTATACACATTTGATGATGAATTGCTACCTTACATATGTGAATTTTGGAACTTATTCCACATATATGAGTTAATAAACTGATTGGAACTTTTTTTCATTGAGTCACTGGCAGATGAAAACACAGATATGTGCTGGCACCCAAAGCGGTATGTGCCAGCTGTAACCATAGTAACTCACACCTAATGACTGCCACTTAACTTTGTGTTGTGCCAGTACTGGAACAGAGACTCTGGAACTATGCACCAATACCTGCTGAGCAAACCTGATCAAGACAGTGATTATAAGAATGAGGTTAGAGCAACGACAAGCCTGCTGATTGCAGCATTGGGAAAGTTTGCTAGAATTTGGAATCCATATAATATTGGCATCAAGTTGAAATTGAGGTTTTCTGATCTTAGTGCCCTTAGTAAGTGAGTACAATAGGTGATAGCAGGATGACATTGGCCTGTGATGTTCTCCATGGTTAAAACATTTGGCAACACTCACTGTCCAGACTCACATATAAAAAATGATTTTTGGATGAGGTACCTGCATCATTTACCCTCTGCGGCTTTTAATGATCATGTTTCACACAAATACAAAATAAGACAAGTACACGTAAAAGCCTTTTATTTTTCTAATTTCCCCCCTCATTTCCTGAAAATGCTGTTACTGCAGTAATGCTCCAAAGACCCAGCAACTCTCAGGTACCTCATCCAAAAGGCATTTTTTATATGTGAGTCTGGACAGTGAGTGTTGCCAAAGTTTTTAACCATGCAGAACATCACAGGCCAATGTCATCCTGCTATCACCTATTGCGCTCACTTACTAAGGGCACTAAGATCAGAAAACCTCAATTTCAACTTGATGCCAATATTATTTGGATTCCAAATTCTAGCAAACTTTCCCAATGCTGCAATCAGCAGGCTTGTCGTTGCTCTAACCTCATTCTTATAATCACTGTCTTGATCAGGTTTGCTCAGCAGGTATTGGTGCATAGTTCCAGAGTCTCTGTTCCAGTACTGGCACAACACAAAGTTAAGTGGCAGTCATTAGGTGTGAGTTACTATGGTTACAGCTGGCACATACCGCTTTGGGTGCCAGCACATATCTGTGTTTTTATCTGCCAGTGACTCAATGAAAAAAAGTTCCAATCAGTTTATTAACTCATATATGTGGAATAAGTTCCAAAAGACTGTGCATTCTGGAAAGTCTTACAGATTCCATATAGAGTGCCTATCACAAGTGAAATAATAAGGCTACTCACTGAGGACAAGGAAGACAACTGCATGTAAAGAATACATCTGTGAAAGTTACGCTGGTCTGGTCACATCACTCATATGGCTGATCATAGACTTCCAAGACTGCTGCTTAATGTCAGAATGGGTGGGCTCAAAAGAGAGAACAAAGAATGGAAGATGGGGGCACATAGACTGGGATGATGATGAAGGACAAGTATCACTGAAAGAAAAGCAATCAGGCTGAATGGTGCCAAGCCATTAAGAAACTATCATTAATGGAGCCCCATGACTAGTCAACAGCGAGGGATAAGAGGAAGCAATGTGTGTTCACGCTATAGGGTGACATAATGTAACAATCCTATTCTCAGTGATTCAGTAGGTACATGCTCCATATAGTGTAACACTGAACAGTACAGATCAGAATGATTCAAATCTTGTTCTGTGCCGAGTTAGCCAATCTCATCTCTGAGGTAATAAAACTGATCAGTGATCTTGGAATACAGAAGAGTAACATTTTCCAGGGTTCCTAGCCATGATCGCTATTCAGTGAGCCCTCAATGTATGTGTCTCTGTGTGTGTTGATGATGAGTGAAGACCAGATCTAGCTTGGCTGTGGTGGTGCCTATTTTGGTGATGAGGCTGCTACCTTTGAATTCATACCTTAGCATGAATCACTGTTTTTTGGAGGGGAGAATAATAAGAGAAAAACAGAGGGAAGGTTGCAAGAATTTACATGCCCTCTGGTGTCTAAGGCTGCTGAGCTGACAAACAAAATCATAATGATGGTTAACCCTTCAGTATTGGAAAGAACTGTTCAAACCAATCCGAAGCATGGATATTTGCCTAACTCAATGGAGGCACTGTAAGATATGTTTAGGCAGACTTGTATCATATGTCATAAGAGCAGCACCAGGTGTGAGTAGAAACACAAAATGACAAGAAGCAATCAAAGAACATTTAGTTCACTGACTCTGGGGAGATGTCTTCAAATTTCAATGGAGGTGTGCATCTCTCATCCCACCATTTGCACATTCCAATCCTCTCCCCTACCTTATAACAGCATAACCTCTGACTCATCGTGGGCAATGCCACAAGAGATTAGCTTGTAACCTTTGATTCATCAGATGTTCAATATTAAACATATTCTTAAATGCAACTTATTCAGTCAATGCCAAATGTGAAACTATTTTCAACTATCTAATCTTAAATGAGTAATAAGAGAAAAAATGTAAGAAGGATTTTTTTCTGCTTGTGGAATAGTAGAAGTGAATATATCTAGATATATTTTATTATAAATGGAAATGACAATGGTATATCATGACTTGAAATATGTACTGGACTATCATAATCAAGCAACACACTTTAACGTATGAATATAACCACATTCCTAAACTAGTTTTGACCTCTGCTCCTCCATACCCTGGAAGTGCCTTGGGACGTTTTACCACATTAAAGGCGCTATATAAATGTAAGTTGTTGTTGTTGAACTTCTCAGAGCGATCGGAGTCCGGGGAGGGGTCGGAAGCCAGGGAGCATGGCTGTAGTAGCCCTTTCAATGTTAGATCCCTCCTGCCATAGTAATGATGGATGCCAGGACTCTACTCGCATTCCTAGTGCCTAGCATTGCTAGGACACAAATGAATGAAAATACCTCAAATGAAGTATACTATTTGCATGCCATTACATTATGCCCGCCCATAATTGGGTAGACGTATCGTATGCTCCCCGTCATTTGGATATGGTGGAGCAGCTGTTGAAGAAATTCCTTATGTATTCCTCTATAGTAACACTGGGTAGCTGGTGTAACACCAGAGGAAAATTCTGCCCCAGATATCACAGTTATCAGTTAGAAAAACTTTGGAGGATTTCATGGAACATTTTGAATCATCTGGACCAATATATAATCACTCCAGAACATCAAAACTGTAAACAATGTAAACGAATTTGAAGTTATAAAGAAGGCAGGAATTCATTTTGTACCAAAATTTAATGATAAATTTTATTAATCAAAAGTTTACAGAATCGAAGAAGCTCCAAGCTTTTGATTCAACCCATAAGCTACTGCTTTGATTTTCTATGCAGACATTTCCCATGAATTTCCCAAATTAATTTTTCATAGGCGTTTAACATATCAAATGTTTTTCCACAGCTCATGTCCACAGATCTGCTTTTAATCAATTATAACTTTTGTGTGACTCTGCTAACAATCCCTAAATAAAAACTTGCTTCAAACTTTTGGTGTAGGAATAATGTTGACTTTTAAAAACTTATAAAACTTTAACATTATAAAACTTAACCTTAAGGGAGAGGGGCACAACAGCAAATGTATTCTATATAGAAACAAATTGATAGATCAATTGAAACATTGACAAAAATAATTACCAAGAAAATATACATTTTGGAAGCTATGTTAAGATCAGTAATAATTTACAATTGCCTTGAAAATTGTTCCAGGAAAAAGGTATGGTGCCAGCTTTCAAACTTTAAAATTGCATTTCTTATTAATTGATAGCTTTTGAACATATTGAGCTGAATTTTAGAATATTATTAACAACAGTACTTGTGTAATGCTAGGATTATTTGTTTCTGCCCCTGTGCAAAAACTCTATTCTGTACATAATAAAGATCACTAATATTTTAATATTTAATGGTAAGTTAGATCAGTTTCTGAGGCCTACTGTTATGTTCAGTTGTTGGTGCCTAGATCGAATAGTTTCATTCAGCAAAATCCAAGGCTTTCTACTCAGGTCAATCATCTCAGCCCCAGGACATCGCTGCAGGAGTTCCTCAGGGCAGTGTCCTAGGCCCAATCATCTTCAGCTGCTTCATCAATGACCTTCCCTCCAGCATAAGGTCAGAAATGGGGATGTTCGCTGATGACTGCACAATGTTCAGCGCCATTTGCAACTCCTCAGATAATGAAGCAGTCCATGCCTGCATGCAACAAGACCTGGACGACGTTCAGGCTTGGGCTGATAAGTGGCAGGTAACATTCGCGCCACAGAAGTGCCAGGCAATGACTATCTCCAACAAGCGAGCGTCTAACCACCTCCCCTTGACATTCAACGGCATTACCATTGCTGAATCCCCCACCATCAACATCCTGGGGGGTCACCATTGACCAGAAACTTAACTGGACCAGCCACATAAATACTGTGGCAACAAGAGCAGGTCAGAGGCTAGGTATTCTGTGGCGAGTGTCTCACCTCCTGACTCCCCAAAACCTTTCCACCATCTACAAGGCACAAGTAAGGAGTGTGATGGAATACTTTCCACTTGTCTGGATGAGTGCAGCTGCAACAACACTCAAGAAGCTCGACACCATCCAGGACAAAGCAGCCCGCTTGATTGGCACCCCATCCACCACCTTAAACATTCACTTCTTCCACCACTGGCGTACCATGGCTGCAGTGTGTACCATCTACAAGATGCACTGCAGCAACTCGTCAAGGCTTCTTCGGCAGCACCTCCCAAACCCGCGACCTCTTCCACCTAGAAGGACAAGGGCAGCAGACGCATGGGAACATCACCACCTCCAAATTCCCCTCCAAGTCACACACCATCCTGACTTAGAAGTATATCACCGATCCTTCATCGTCGCTGGGTCAAAATCCTGGAACTCCCTACCTAATAGCACCGTGGGAGTACCTTCACCACATGGACTGCAGCGGTTCAAGAAGGCGGCTCACCACCACCTTCTCAAGGGCAATTAGGGATGGGCAATAAATGCTGGCCTTGCCAGCGATGCCCAGATCCCATGAATGAATAAAAAAAATTAAAAAATTCTCCCTCCCCTCCTTGTAGTGCGTTTTTGGAAAAATTGCTTCATAAATTCGAACCCCATAGCTGGCTATTATTGTTATCCTGCATCACAGGTTGCAAAGAAAAAACAATCTGTTGCCCCTATACAGTACAATCCAAAGACATGTAGCACAATGGAATGATTTCCATTGCCAGAATCCATCCTTTATAATGTCCAAGAGATATGTTTGGGCTGTCAGTTGACCTTCCATGTAGATCAGCAGCTCAAAGAAGTGTTTAAACACACCTCTCTGTTGACGCCAGGAACAGATCTGCTGCACTTGCACCAGAATATTCTATATTAAGCCACCTATATAGCTACGCTTCGTACACAAGACTTGATCTACTGAGGAAATCTTTCCCAGTACTGACTCCCGGAGCTCGGTTCTTCCTATCCAAAAGTTAAGATGCAGAGTTAACCATCACCCTTTACACAGAGAGTGGTGAGAATGTGGAACTTGCTGCCACATGGAGTGGCTGAAGTTGACAGTATTGATGCATTTAAGGAGAGGCTTGATGCATACATGAGGGAGAAGGGAATAGAGGGATATGGGGGCAGGGTGCGGAGGTAATTACAGTGGGAGGAGGCTCGTGTAAAGTATAAACACCAGTTGGGCCAAATGGCCTGTTCTTGTGCTGCAGATTCTATGTAATTATGTGTAACTTGGTGAACCAGGATGTTGGAGCCTGTATTCATTCCTAGCAGATCTGTGCCTGTCACCAACAATTTCAACAATTATCCACATTTGCTATAATTGCTGTAGCTGCACCTTTTTGTTGTGTCATCTAATGTAAATGATCTTTATCTAGAATCTTGTTCAATTTGAAATAAGTACCTTTCCTTATTGGTTGTGCTTTTATTTAACTCTGAGATATGGTGGATTAGTGCCTTTATGATGCTATCATCGTGGTGCTTTTTCCTCAATAGAATGAGTCAAAGTCCATTTATGCTGATTTCTCTTTTACCAGTTTTCTCCCCTCCTCTCCAGAAGACAGTGGTTCATGCTGGTGTAAGCAGCCTTTCAATATCTTGCCCAGTTGGTCTTTCTTTATGTGTGAGTGTCTGGGCTTTGGAGTGCATCATTGCCTAGCCCAGTACTGTCGTTACCTAGTATCCACACAAGTATACTCTCCATTTTTATATCACATTGCAGAAACAATAAGTTCTACCTGTAGCAAACAAAATCAAAAGAGCAACATACCACCCATTGGAGGTAATTTTAACATTGTGGGATAGTGTAAAATGAGTGATAGTGAATCGGCAGCCCATTTTATATCTTTCCCAATTTTTATTTCCATTGAAGTCAAACACTATTGCACAACGTCAAAATTACACCCATTTTACTTTATAATGTGATTGAGGCCCAGTTACAACATGCAAATGGGGACTGGATGTAAATAATTTATTGTTTTAAGCCAAATGTTGGTCCAAACAACATGCACAAATTGAGTTGTAAGACAGCAGAAAAATTAGTAGAGAATACAAATTGTCATAAAAATGATAAACATCAGCCCTGATAGATGACAAAAAAAGCAAAATAGAGAAAACATTTCAGCCCCTTGATGATAATAATACTAATTAAAATAACCAGATCTTTAAAAAGCTTGCAAAAGAGTTAGTTTAATCATTTTTCATTTTTGATTAAGATTCAAGACCGACAAACCCTTTTACCATCACCTAAGCTGTACTAATACAAAATTGAATACACCTTTGACCATATTACACAACAAAATAACAGAATTGCAATCATTTCTATCTAACTGGAGTGTACTTGACACAAACCAACATAAGGGTTTTTTATTGCCTTATAAGGTCTGACAGTTCGAAGTTAGCACTTACAAGGTAAATTCAGTACTCTCGCATGCCATGGGAAGTCATATTCATAGAGAGCACAGGTCAGAAATGGGACTACAACATTGTTCAGTGAGTAAAGGCACCATATATTGAACCATATAGAACAGAAAGGACCCAGGGTTGATCCCCAGGCTATTCTTGATTAGTTGGGATGGTGGTGGTCAGCATTAAAATTGGACTTACCATCCCTGACTATGAGGGAAAACTGGCCATAATTTCTATCCCTGATCGTTATCCAGTGCCCCACCAGGAAGTGCATGTATAAATATCAGGGGCAGACCGAGTTGGGCTTGGCTGTGATGACAAACAGCCCACTGGTACTCACATTACGCCACAAATGAATAATGGCAACTTGTGTGAGGTGCTGGAAGGTACTCATGGAACATACGCCAGCATGAGTTACCACCTTAGGAGAGGAGGGTTAAAGGGAGAATCTTGCAGGAAAAGATCCTTGGAACAAAAATGGTTTATTTGTTTCGCAATAAGAATATTGAAATACAACTGTGGCATGACATGATTATGATGAGTGAATACAAAAAGTCTGTCTCCATTTCTAAAGAGTACTTGTTTCACCACTAGAGGATGACAGAGTGTAGGAAACGCAAAATAAATCCTACATATTCTCACTGTTAACAGTCCTCATGTATACAGGGGAAACCAGAAGCTAACACATCAATCTGAGTGTTGAAATAGATAAGTAATCTATTGTGGCTTTGCTTTTCCGACTGCAAAATATAGCTACCTAGGTCTTTTTAAAAAACAAATTATGAGCAATTTGTCCTGAATTTCTAATCAGTTATTCCTTTATTTTTTAAATAGGTAAGATAAACGTGACCAGCAATAACCATTGGCATATCTGTGCTCTTATCAGAACCCAACTCCTGGTGACAGCCCTCCTCTTGACCCTCCTCCTGGTGTAAATTCACACTCTCAGATGGATGAATTTAAAGTTGACAACTCTGCCACTCTTAGGGCAGGCTGGGCTAAGAAGGCTGGCCAAATATGAAGAATTATGTTACAAGAGTCAGCTTTTTTAAATAGGAATGAAATAACTTAAATTTGAATACAGTCCAATGAATGATTGAGTATTCGAGCTGACATTGGAAATTGTTTCGAGGGAGGAAGGCTGAAACTGGGAGTTGGGAGGGTTACAGATTTGCAAAATTGAACATGGCTCGATTCCAGACATTTTGGTCAGATTTTCCAGATAAATGCAAATTTATTAGCTTGAGAAATGTGAAAACAGCATTATCTCAAATGAACTGGTCAGTTTATTGGTGTTTTCCGATTGAATTTATGTTTCACAAATTCGAAGGGAGGAAAAGTTGGCAGTCACCATTTCGATTGGTAGGTGTTAAAATATCTAAATAGTATTCATGCAAGAACATTTTTCTTGCTAATAGGAAAATATGCACTGATACATTTATAAGTTATACTACTGAATTCATTTTTTTAGTTATCCAAAGTGACCATTTTGTAACTAAATGTGCATGCAGAAATCTATATGGGACAAGAATATATTACAAAGTCACTGCATATGTGCAAGCAATGTTTGAAATATATTCATGGTTGATTTAGGAACTACCAAGAATATTTGAAGATAGACTGTTTGAAGTTTTGAGATACATACGTCCGCTCATTCAGCCTATTCCCATTATTTTCTCACACCAGAGATATCTACAAGGTTTACACCATCTACTAAGACTGTAAATTGTAGGAACTTTAAAAAAAAGTCTCACTTAGTATATGTAAAAAAGTGAGAAGTCGCACAACACCAGGTTATAGTCCAACAGCTTTATTTGAAATCACAAGCTTTCGGAGCGCTGCTCCTTCATCAGGTGAAGTATATGTATATGTAGATAAGGTCTGTCACATAGCTAGGCCTCTAGGTGGGGGTCTTAGCATGGGGAAAATCTAAATCTGTGCAGCTCACACATGGGGAAGGGGATGTAAATAAAGAAAAGAAAGACTTGCATTTATATAACATCCTTCATGACCTCAGGACTTCCCAAGACGCTTCACAGCCAATGAAATATTTTTGAAGTGTAGTCACTGTTGTAATGTAAAAAGAAAGACTGAAGGCAAGAAAAAGGAATACACCAAAGAGAAAGAAGGAAAGCAGATGAAAATGAAAGGGAAAAAATGAAAACTGAAAAGACAAATAGAATAAAAAAATAAGAAATGGAATAAATAAGCAGGCAAAGTAAAAGAAGTAGACTTTTTTGAAATTGTTCTGAGATATACGTTATTGGATAATTAGGGGGACCTGTCTCAGATTAATTGATAATATCCTGTAATTAAACTGTAGTAAAGAAAACAAAAGTTTGTACTTTATTTCTTGATTCACAATCCAATAGTGTGATAATTGATAATTGCAATATGTTTGATGTGATTCTCAGGCTGGAATTTTCCGGGGTGGCAGCGGGCGCGATCGGTGGCGGGTCGGGTGGGAAAGTTGTTATTTTTGACAGCGGGTCGGGAACCCGCGGTCATCTCGCTCCCACGCACCTTTCCCCCAGGCGCGTCTGTCATTGGGAGCCGACTCGACCAGCAGTGGTGGGGGACCCAATTGAAATGATTATCAGGTAGTTTACAGGCACTTATGAGCCTTTTTTCACTTACTTTTTAAATATTCCTACATGGCCATGGGATTCACGCAGCTCAGGAATCACATCTGTCAACCTGAGGCGGGAGTTCCATGGCCATTGCTCCAGCTGATTACTTGACAGCATCAAATGTACAGTAACAGCTCCCACCTCACAAATGATCACTTTCCTCAGGCAGAAGCTGTTGCTCAGTCCATTTCCAACACAGATTCTGCAGGCTGCAAGTGGTTCCAACAAAGTCTCCATCCAGTGTCACCTCACTGGAAGAACTCTCTCACCATTGACAGAATGCTTCTGTCATCTGTACTTCACCTGCCATCTATTCTATCAACATGGGGGTCATTTATACTGTCTCACCTTGGTCCTCAGAATTGGACCACGATGAGCCCCTACACCAGCAGCACCAGGCACACCAGCAGCACCAACAACACCATCAGCCTTCTCTGCAATCACCTGATGCTGCACAGGACGGAGGGCATCAGCACCCGAGCACATTGCTGCCTGGGAGGCCAGGGATGGCCTCATCATGGCCAGATTTAGTTAACTTTACACTGTACACCCATATGCTCTGACTCCCTCCAGAAGCATATGGAGGGAATCATCGGAGAACCTGGGTGCAGCCCTCTGCCTCTGTGCAGTCATTGTCAGTGTTTGCAGCACTCCAATGTTGTAGTGCACTGACAGCACTGTGTTAGATTAAACTTCAAATGTAATGTGGCCATGGTCCCTTTAAGGATCCTGGCTGAAAATGTGTCATGAATGACATCACCATACCCGCTCCATCTCATTGGGCCGGGTAATGCGCTGAGTGGGCTTAATAGGTCCCATTAAGGTACGCTCATTTTCAACAGTGGGATGGAGCTAGAAGCGGGGTTGCGACCCGCCATGGACACCGCTCGCACCAGACCCGCCCAGGTACGCAAAATTCCGGCCATAGTATTTAACGGTTAGCCATCCAATTTCCAAGCCAATGAATCTAGTCCGAGCAATCAGTAAGGTATACCAGCAAAAGTAAGGGGAAGGTGAATCAATCAAATCCCTCAAAATATTTTTTGAAACCATAGGTAACAGATACAAACATGTAAAAACAAATATTTAGCAAAATATTATTTCAACTTACTCATAAAATTGTGCAACTTTGACTGGAAATGTATTAATTTTGGCTCCTGACACCTAACTAGGAGCCTAGGGCTTGAATTTGGCTCCAATGTCAGTGCTCTTGGTGCAATTACTTTCTGGCCCTTTGGTATGTCACGGAGCAATGCCTCAGGAAATCTGCTCTTTTTAAAAGCTCATCCCTGTTGCTGCTCAACTTGTGCCAAGTCTTTTCCAGCTTACGCCACCCTCCCCAAGCTTCCCTGAGTGCTTTTGTGGCTTAGCCTGGCCCAACCATCCCATCCTGGCTGTTCCTCGTCTACCCAACCTATTTCTGGCCTACTCTTCACCTTAAGCAAATACAGAAGAAGAGCCAAACACAGTGGAGAAAAGTTGAAAAGGGTTGGGGTGGGCTGCTCCTGGGTCCAGACAGTGCTTCTCACTCTCCTGCTCCTCTCTCTGGGTGTTTCTCAGACTACTTATTCATCCACCCTGTGTAAGTCCCACACCATCTGCTCACCCACCTATCCCATGTGCTTTCCAACCTCACCAGCCCAAGTGTCTCCTAGCCCACTGTATGCCTGTCACAAGTACATCCTACTTCCTGACCCACCTTGCTTTGCATTCCAAGCACTTTCCAGCCCACCTCAAGTCATTCCCAGTCTCTTTGTTCACCATACCTTTAGGTTTGAGTACTTTCCAGTGGGCTTGTTCACTCACCCAGCCAGCTTGAGTGCTTGAAAGAGGAGAGTGAGAAGTAAAAGAGTGAGAGAAGCAATGAGAAGTGATGCAGACGATTAAAAGCAAGTGAGAGGTGAAGCCGGAAAGCAAGAAAAGGAGAAGTGAAGGAGGAGAGCAAGAAGTGATGCAGCACTCCTGCACACCCCAGCAAACTGACCTTTGCAACAACATAACCTTTGAGTCACCATGAGCAATGACACAGGCATAGGATTCCAACTTGCATATTTAAACAGTTTCCCACCTATTTTGGATGCGGGTGTTGTGCGTCCTTTACAGGCTTGCTTGAAAATTGTATCAGGTGGGCCTTGGGTGTCCAAAGGGTGGTCAAGTTGGCCACTCAATTTCTCACTGCCAGCCACCCATTTTCAAAGAAGGAACCGTTGAAGATCACCTATATATAGGAGTCATGGTATGTTGGCCTTCATAGCGAGAGGATTCGAGTACAGGAGCAAGGATGTCTTGCTGCAGTTGTACAGGGCCTTGGTGAGACCACACCTTGAGTATTGTGTGCAGTTTTGGTCGCCTTATCTGAGGAAGGATGTTCTTGCCATGGAGGGAGTGCAGCGAAGAGTCACCAGACTGATACCTGGGATGGCAGGAATGATGTATGAAGAGAGATTGGGTCGATTAGGCTTATATTCGCTAGAGTTTAGAAGAATGAGAGGGGATCTCATTGAAACTTATAAAATTCTAACAGGACTAGACAGACTAGATGCAGGAAGGATGTTCCCAATGGCGGGGGAGTCCAGAACCAGGGGTCACAGTCTAAGGATAAGAGGTAAGCCATTTAGGATTGAGATGAGGAGGAATTTCTTCACCCAGAGAGTGGTGAACCTGTGGAATTCTCTACCACAGAAGGCAGTTGAGGCCAATTCATTAAATATATTCAAGAAGGAGATAGATATATTTCTTAAGGCTAAAGGGATCAAGGGATATGGAGAGAAAGCAGGGACAGGGTACTGAATTTGATAATCAGCTATGATCTCATTAAATGGCGGAGCAGGCTCGAGGGGCCGAATGGCCTACTCCTGCTCCTATCTTCTATGTTTCTATGTTTATGTCATATTATTCAGTGGAGGATTCTAAAACTTATTTTTCCAAGGTTAAGTTCTTATTGCTGGTGAATGGGACTTTAGTCCCCTCATTACTTAAGAAACTGCTGAATTATGAAACATGTATATGTATCAAAAATGAGGTGAAGTGGTTTATTGGCTTGATATATGTGTAACTCAGTAATATTTTAATGCTATACAAACTACTAAATATGCTGGTAATACAGTTTAAAAAACACACACACATAAGCCCAAGACACCATCTGGCAAAAATGTTCTACAACCTTATTTTTTGTGCAGGATTTGCTTATAAAAAGAAACAATGATGCGGAGATGCCGGTGTTGGACTGGGGTGGACAAATGTGAGAAGTCGCACAACACCAGGTTATAGTCCAACAGCTTTATTTGAAATCACAAGCTTTCGGAGCGCTGCTCCTTCGTCAGGTGAAGAAGGAGCAGCGCTCCGAAAGCTTGTGATTTCAAATAAAGCTGTTGGACTATAACCTGGTGTTGTGCGACTTCTCACATTTATAAAAAGAAAGAAAGACTTGCATTTATATAATGCCTTTCATGATCGCAGGATATCCCAAAGTGCTTTACAGCCAGTGAAGGACTTTTGAAGTGTAGTCACTGTTATAATGTAGGAAATGCAGCAGCTAATTTGCACACAAGAAGATCCCACAAACAGCAAGGTGATAATGACCAGATAATCTGTTTTTGTTATGCTGATTGAGGGATAAATATTGGGCCGAACAGTGGCAAATGGAATTCAATCCGGAGGAGTGTGAGGTAATGTATTTGGGGAGGGCTAACAAGGAAAGGGAATACACATTAAATGGTAGGACACTGAGTAGTGTAGAGGAACAAAGGGACCTTGGAGTGCATGTCCACAGATCCCTGAAGGTAGCAGGCCAAGTAGCTAAGGTGGTTAAGAAGGCATACGGAATGCTTGCCTTTAGATGTGCGGGTTAGGTTGATTTGGCTATGATAAATTGACCCTTAGTGTTAGGGGGGTTAAATACGTGGGGTTACAGGGATAGGGTGGGATATGTGTCGGTGCAGGCTCGATGGGCCGAAATGGCCTCTATCTGCACTGTGGGGATTCTGTGATTCTGTGATTCTTTATTAGCCGTGGCACAGAATACAAGAGCAGGGGGGTTATGCTTCAACTGTATAAAACACTAGTTAGGCCTCAGCTAGAGTACTGCGTGCAGTTCTGGTCACCACATTACAGGAAAGATGTGATTGCACTGGAGAGGGTACAGAGGAGATTTACAAGGATGTTGCCGGGAATAGAGAATCTTAGCTATGAGGAAAGACTGGATAGGCTGGGTCTGTTTTCCTTGGAACAGAGGAGGCTGGGGGGAGACCTTATTGAGATGTATAAAATTATGAGGGGCATAGATAAAGTGGATAGAAAGGACCTATTTCCCTTAGCAGCGGGGTCAAAAACCAGGGGACACAGGTTTAAAGTAATTGGTGGAAGATTTAGAGGGGATTTGAGGGGAAATTTCTTCACTCAGAGGGTTGTGGGGGTCTGGAACTCACTGCCTGAAAGGGTGGTAGAGGCAGGAACCCTAACCACATTTAAAAAGTACTTGGATGTGCACTTGGGATGCTCTAACCTGCAGGGCTACGGACCAAGAGCTGGGAAGTGGGATTAGGCTGGATAGCTCTTTGTTGGCCGGCGCGGACACGATGGGCCGAAATGGCCTCCTTCCGTGCTGTAACTTTCTATGATTCTATGATTCTATGAATCCACAACCTTTTGACTCAAAGGCAGGAGTGCTACCACTGGGCCACAGCTGACACTGCAACATTTAGGGGGTTAAATTCGGTTGTAATATTGGGTGGCACCCCCCCGACTTACCACCGGACGCTATGTCTGACGGGGTCAGGGAGGCTTACCTGCGGCCAGGGCAACGCTAGTTAAAGGGGAGGTGGCGGGCGGACATTTTTGTTGCTGGCCGCCTGTCAGCACCTGCCCCTGTTGCTGTCCCCGGCCCCCGTGAAGCCCCCCTGCGGGGTGCCAGCTGCTCTCCATGAGCCTGGCACTCCTCTTGAGTGCCGGGCTCGTTTGCTGCCACTCCCGATCCCTGGTGGCCCAGCTGGGTGCCGGGACGCGCTGTGCCAGGCCCCTCCCCTTTAAGAAAGGGAGGAAGGCCTGCAGTACCGTGGCGCGATGTGCCGCAGCGCGTGGTGTTGTGACACATAGCACCGCGGTTTTGGCTCGCAGCGCCCCAAGACGGACATGGGGCGCTTCCAGTAGCGCCCCATCTCCCTCTTGGGGTGCTATCTGGGAAAATCGACCGCGGGGGCACTAACTTTTATGGGGGCGCTACCGAATTTTTACCCCTTAGTATTTATAGCCTAAGTACTAAGGGGGAAAGATTCGGTATCAACCATTTTGGGGCACTAACATCGCCTGAATGCTAACTTTAGTGCCTGGCGCTAATTAGTGCCGGCGACCACGAAATTTAGTTTTAGCGCCCCAAGAATTAAGTGGAGTGCTAAATCAAGTGCTCCACTTCCTTCTTAGGGCGCTAACGTCGGAGAGCAGGGCAGAGACTTCAGCAGCGCTGTACACTGCGCCGTGCAGCGCTGCCACGTTCAAAGGCTCCTTCCATCCCTTAAAGGGAAGGGCCATCGCTGTAGGCTCTGCAATTTAGAAAGTACCTACCTGCACCACCAAGGCAGCTGCGATCCCGCGCGATACTCAAGCAGAGAGCTGGGCTGACCGATCGCGGGCAGGAACCCGCAAAAAAAACTAGAACAGAAAAGGTAACTTTTTTTTCCACTTGCCTCGACCACCTTGCCTTTAATCATCGCCCCTGACGTGGCCGTCCGCCCAATGCATACCTCCTGTAGCTGTCGGTGTTTTCGACCGGCGTTGCTGCAGGGGGTGGAAGTTCGGGTTTGGGGCGCTACCGGGGCAATGCGCACGCCGATGATGTCACGATCTCCGCCGTAGCGGTGCTGCAAAACTCCTGCTGAATATGGCGGGAGTCGATGTCAGCACCGCGCCCGGTCGTAAAATCATTTGTGCCCCGTTAGTGCCCCCCGGGGCCACTAACGGGAGGTGCAAAGGCACCCAATTTCACCCCCTGAAAATACTAATCTCTCTTTGTGTAGCTCAGCATCTTTTCCATAAGTGAAGTGTCTTGTAACTTTTTTATGTTAAAGGCGGAATATAAGTGCAAGTATATGTGTTGTTACATGGGTATACATGCATTTCCTTGTGCATACATGAATGTGTGAATTTACTTTTAGTAAATGACAACTTTTGTATCAAATATAATCAGTATAGCATAATATGAAATGATATTGTAGAGAGCTAAAATGAGTCAAAATCTCTGAGTACAAGCTCAGATTCTAAAGTAATTATCAAAAATATTTACTAGTAGGGGACTGGGTGAGAGATTGAGTTAGAGTACAACTTTTTCAACTTTAGTTGACTGGCATGGGAAATAGAAAAGTCACAATGATGCAGTAAGGGCTGCTTTTTTGAGGCTGGGACTGAGTAACTATCGCTAGGAATGTTTGATTATAATACTGGATGTCTAAATTTTAAAAATTGTTCCATTCTTCAGCACATCCTCAACTTGATAACCACACACACAAAAAAAAAATTGAAAAAGAGAAATTGCTCTTGAACATGAGTCTTTACTTCCTTAATTAACAGTACATATGACCTAACTGTTGTATAATTCTGTCTTCAGCTGCAATCAAAAGGAAACAGATGCAGTTCTGTTTATTCATACCCCATGTCTATATATGAACGGTCACTAACAAAAGACTGCCACTGTTCCGATATCAAAACAGGATCATTTGAGATTATTTTTTTCTCACAATCTAAAATTCTGATTGCTTCCTTCAGTTTAGCATTACATTAAGTCATAGTGGACTACACTTTTATGAAAACTTTCACCATGCTCTTGACATCAAACTAGCCAAATGACTAGTAGCGTTTTACTTTTACCACAAAAAAATGTGGTTTCTTTCATCTGAGGTAATTAAGTGTTTTGCACATTATAACACTGCAGGTAGCAGGCATTTCTGGCCAACATTTAAATCTTATGGGTAATTGCTCAATAGTAAAGGCTTGTACTGCAGACCTGATCAGAAGTGCTTTCTGAACTCCATTCTTATACCATTTCCAGTCTGATTATTATGTATGTAATTTGTCAGTGCTGCCAGCTATTCTTCTTTTATGGCCTTTATATTCCTCAGTTGCAATTGGATGCCCATGTTTGTAGTTAGCAGCAGGGCTTTTGGGTCTGTGTCACCATTTACATTTTTAAATTTGTTCCTGGGATGTGGGCGTCGCTGGCAAGGCCAGCATTTATTATCTATCCCTAATTGCCCTTGAGAAGGTGGTGGTGAGCCGCCTTCTTGAACCGCTGAAGTCCGTGCGGTGAAGGTACTCCCACAGTGCTGTTAGGGAGGGAGTTCCAGGATTTTGACCCAGCGATTATGAAGGAACGGCGATATATTTCCAAGTCAGGATGCTGTGTGACTTGGAGGGGAACTTGGAGGTGATGGTGTTCCCATGCGCCTGCTACCCTTGTCCTTCTAGGTGGTAAAGGTTGCGGGTTTGGGAGGTGCAGCCGAAGAAGCTTTGGCAAGTTGCTGCAGTGCATCTTGTAGATGGTGCACACTGCAGCCACGGTACGCCGGTGGTGGAGGGAGTGAATGTTTAAGGTGGTGGATGGAGTGCCAATCAAGCGGGCTGCTTTGTCCTGGAATGTGTCGAGCTTCTTGAGTGATGTTGGAGCTGCACTCATCCAGGCAAGTGGAGAGTATTCCATCACACTCCTTATTTGTGCCTTATAGATGGTGAAAAGGCTTTGAGGAGTCAGGAGGTGAGACACTCGCCGCAGAATACCCAGCCTCTGATCTGCTCTTGTAGCCACAGTATTTATGTGGCTGGTCCAGTAAAGTTTCTGGTTAATGGGGACCCCCAGAATGTTGATGTTGGAGGATTCGGCGATGTTCATGCCATTGAATGTCAAGGGGCAGTGGTTAGTCATTGCCTGGCACTTGTGTGGTGCGAATGTTACTTGCCACTTATCAGCCCAAACCTGAATGTCGTTCAGGTCTTGCTGCATGCGGGCATGGACTGCTTTATTATCTGAGGAGTTGCGAATGGAACTGAACACTGCAGTCATCAACGAACATCCCCACTTCTGACATGATGGAGGAAAGGTCATTGGTGAAGCAGCTGAAGATGGTTGGGCCTAGGACACTGCCCTGAGGAACTCCTGCAGTGATGTCCTGGGGCTGAGATGATTGGCCTCCAACAACTACAACCATCTTCCTTTGTGCTAGGTATGACTCCAGCCAGTGAAGAGTCTTTCCCCTGATTCCCATTGACTTCAGTTTTACTAGGGAGTTACTTCAAGGTAAAAAATATTGCTCCCTTGTGCCAACTACACAGTTACATGCTGCGCTCCATTAAGCAGGTCACTAATGCCTTGTTTGCCAGAACTAAGCAGTACATCACCTTTCCCATTGTTCTCCACAGTCAACACAAGAGTTCAGGGATTTGCAAAAGTGGTTAGCTTCCCTCATGTCCAGGGCATCATTGACTGCACACACATTGCCAACGGGGCACCAGCCAGCAACATTCATAAATAGAAAGTGCTGCCACTCCATTAATGTGTAGCTAATGGCTGATCATAGAAACAGGATCATGCAGGTTTCTGCAACGTACCCTGGCAGCTGTCATGACGCATTTATCCTGCACCAGTCTACCATCCCCACAATATTTGACCCTCCCAGAAACGTCTACAGATTGGCAGCTGGAGGACAAAGCATACCCCCTACAGACATGGCTCAAGACACACCTCCACAACACCACCACTCCTGAGGAACATAGATTTAATCGAAACCAGGGAACCACCAGAATCATTATTGAAGCAGAGGTTCGGGTGTCTCAATTGATCTGGGGGCTCCCTACAATATGCCCCACAAAGTCTCCTGCATCGTAGTGGTGTGCTGCATGCTGCACAATCTCGCCATACAGAGAGGCCTGCATTTGGAGGAAGCACAGCAGCAGCAGTAGTCCGCATTGGACAAGGAAAACCAGGGAGAAGACAAGGAAGCAGCAGAAGAAGGAGGGCCACCTAAACACCTTGCAGCAAGAGATGTGAGGGATCAGCTAATTGTTCAGTAATTCTGCTGACATGTTAATTCCCCTGCCCTGAGAACTTACACAGACATCCTCTGCTTAACAGTCCTTGTAACCTCCTTCACCACTCCCTTCATCCAGGATTAATGAACATTCAAATCATTCAGGTAACTTCTATATCAATGACATACAGAGCAGACTCAGAAGCTGCTATGAAACTACACTGCAGACCAAAGTGCCAAATGTGATAAAGGTGATTAATTTAATGCCAAACATTGTAATTGCTTTCCATTCATTCCTCACCCAAGTGATCAACCCATAGTATTTTCTTTAAAGATGATTTCCTAACTCAACTACTCCTCCTAAGAGGTGTTCCCCTATTTCGCTCCGCCAAGCTGGTGGAAGGCTGCTGTACCTAATGTTGGGACCCTTGAGATGCTCGTAGCCAGTGACTTCTGGGTGCTCAAGCTCTGTGACTGCTGCACCTTGACTGCTGCAGGGGTAGCCTGGCCCAGCAGACTTGTGAGCACCATAGCAGGTATTGTTTGAGGGGGTGGCGAAGGAGCAGACATGCTGACATCTTGAGAGAGGGCAACTCGTACTGCTTGCATCACGCCACTGCCACTCCTGTGGGGCTGGGGCTCATCACTTCTACTCATCTGCGGAAGAGCAGACTGCAGAAGATGAATGAATCCTTGAAAGCCCTTATCCATATGATCCACCAATATGTCCAAGGTGGACACCTGTCTCTCCAAACTGGAGCCATTTGAGCTTCCACCAAAGCTGCAAAGTGAACATTGACTCCTGGCTTGTGGGCTCGGCTGCAACATCCCTGGAGGTGACCACACTCTCCAGGATCGACTTCAGAGTGCTGATACCATGTGAGATGACACCATGCAGACTGGAAGCAGACTCCTCCATACTTTCAGCCATAGTGATGAAACTCTTTGGCAGACCTTCCAAAACCTTGTATGATGCCAGTTTTCTTTTCATGGCTGCGCCCCTGACATTTTGCTAATGTAAGCCACCCGGCTTGCCTTTCCCGATGCTAATGGCTCTGTCTGGGCCACTGATCTCCATGGTGTCCTACTCTGCTTGGGTGAGGGTGACTTCTCCCCCCATCCTGTTCCTCTCCATCACATTGTGAAATGTCTTCTCCTGCAGAAAGAGAGGGTGAGAGTTAGTGAGTGGCTGTTGAAAAGATAAGAGGAGATGTGTAGGGCTTGTGCATATATTGAATGTGTTGAGAGGTAGAGAAGAAGCAAGATAGAATAAGAATAGGGAGGCGATGACTGTAAAGGCAAGTGGGGAAGAAGCGCTGGGAGAAGTTGATGGTTGTGCAAGTGGTAGTATGTGAGAAGGGAATGGTGTTGGTGTGTAGTTTGAAGTGAGCAAAGGAAGAGGTGAGTGTGTTTGCAATGAGAAAGTCTGTGTGTGTGCATACCCTTCCAACCTTCCTGGATTAGCTGCTCTACCACACCCTCCTATGCAGCCCCAATTGATGCTTTCTGAGAAGAGTGCCTCTCACAGTCAAAAAAAGGCAAGACTCCATTGTAACACTTCCCTAAGTTTGCTTCTGATGTTCTATCCAAAAAGGGTGCTGTCCTTCTCCTTTCTGGGCACTTGCAGTCTTCTGGATCATCCTGAGAAATCTGCAGCTACAAAAGGAAGCAACAAAAAATTCTCCATTGATAGCAGCCCACATTGGCGTACTAATGTGATGTGAGTTTCAAATCACAGCTTGACAATGGAGACACTCAGTAGAGGGTCAGCACTTCTGAATCGGGAGGGAGGGTAAACACAGAGGAAGAGTGTTCTTGTGGAACTATTGGAAGGTAATCAGATGTCTAAAAATGTATCACATGCCTGCCAATCTCGTGGATAGGGAACAGTCATTCCCCCTGGAAGCTCCAGCAGTGATCTATTGACAACATTGTGACAAGCACCAGGAGCACATTTAATAGAATAGCAGAAACACTGCTTTACATGGTGGCAAGAAATGAAGATTTGTCACTATGGTGCTACTGACTGGCTTTTTTGTGAATGTGATTATGTAAATTAACATTTAGTGCAATATACCTTTCACTAAACAAGTAAGCAATTTTGTGAATAGAATGATAATGTTAGGATGCAATTGCACATGCAATTTTCTACACCTAACAAGAACAGTCAATTTATAGGCTGCTGAGATAATAAAATACTTGTGTGGCACATTAAACTTAATTTTCCTTTAATCTATTGTGGCTGTGTTTTGCTGTTGCTATGGATGAAGTGATCCAAGCACCTCTGGTACTATGTAACACAAGTGAATAATTGATATATTAGATTTCTGTGGTATTGAAAGCCGTTGCAGGTTCCATTCGTCTTTATTGGCGTACTCAGTGTGTAAAAACGGTGGGGATGAATCTCCGTGGGTCTTCTACCGCTTGTCTGCTGTAAATGCTGTTTATGCAATTTTCCGGAGTTTCTGCGGCTCTTCCACATAGGTACAGGAAAAAGGCAAAGGGAAATTTGTCACATTTTGTCACACAGAGGGATATTGAACCTGGAATGCTTTGTCAGAAATGACTAATGAGCCAAAGACTAGAACATAATTTGGATAAGTATTGGATAAGTATTTGAAGAAAGAATATTAAAAGAAAAGGCAAGGAAATGGAAGCAGTGTAGCTGAGGACTAAGCACCAGCATAGACTATGACCCAAATTGCTACCTTCTGCGCACAAGGAGATAAAATTCAACTTCAGCGGAGACACAAAACAAGCAGTAGTGAATCGGCTGCTCGTTATGCACCATGCTCGATGTTCATCTTCATTGACTTCAATGGAAAGTAAAATCGGGCAGGGTGTAAAACAGGCAGCCGATCCTGTTAGTTACCTGCCTGGCGGGTTGGATTAAAATTACCCCCATAGACAGGTTAATAGATGGGGCAGGTAAATGAAATTTAGGAATGACGAATAAGGAGACGACATATGCACTAAATGGTAAAACTTTAAACAGAGAAGAGAAGCAGAGAGACTTTGGGAGGACAAGTTGATAAAGTTATTAAAATAGGGTATGAGATCTTAGATTTTATAAATAGAGGAATTGAGAACAAAAGCAAAAAGGTCATGCTAAATTTATCCAAATAATTGCTTAAACTCCAATTAAAATATTGGCCTAGAAATTGGTCTCGGGCGGTAGTGCAAAACGAGCGGTATTGGATCAGCCACCCGTTATACGCAGCACTGATATTCAGTTCCATTGCAGTCAGAGGCGGCTGATCCTATACCGCCCATTTTGCGCCACTGCCTGAGATGAATTTCTAGGCCATTATGTCTAGTTTTGGCCACTTTACTTTAGGAAAGACGTCAAGACCGTGGAGAGTGTACATAAGAGATTGACTGAGATGATTCTAGTGATGATAAGCATTAGTAATGAGGAGAGACTAGAGGTACAAGGGCTCTATTCATTAGAACATAGAAGGCTAAGAGGAGAACCAATAGTGGTGTTTGAATGAGAGGCTTTAAGATGGTAAAGTGGGAAAAACTATTTGCACTGGTTTGTTATTTGGTAATCATCTAAAGAATGAAGAGAGAGGTGAGGGGATTCTTTTTACACAGAGGATTGTTAGGACATGGAATGTCCAACAGAAAGAGTGGTATGTTGCTCTTGCTCTTCCTCTAACAGAAGTTCCTGCTCCTGTAACTCAAAATCTCTCTTTTTCTTTTTCTTACATCACTAATCAAGCAGTTTCAATTTCTGTTTGTTTTGACCTGGTTTGATCTCCCTATCTCTGTAACCTCTTCCAGCCCTACAACCCTCCAAGAACTCTACATTCCTCCAATTCTGACCTCTTGTGCATCTCCGGTTTCCTTTGCCCCTCCATTGGCAGCCATGCCTTCAGCTGTCTAGGCTTTAAGCTCTGGAATTCTCTCCCTAAACCTTTTTGCCTCTCTACCTCTCTCTCCTCCTTTATTACGCTCCTTAAAACCTACTGTCCTAATATCTCCTTATGTGGCCTGGTGTCAAATTTTGTCTGATAACACTCGTATGAAGCGCCTCGGAACGTTTTATCGCTTTAAAGGTGTTATATGAATACAAGTTGTTGTTGCATTACTGTTTCATTCACAGTTAAATTAATGTTTGGAATCACCTTTATTACCTCGGGGTTCTGCCAGTTTCCCATCAGAGTTATGGTGGGAGCTCTATGGAACTCCCCCAGAATTGCCGCCCCAGCATTTAAAGTCACTCTTTTATTTTTCAATTTTTTCAAATTTTCTGTGGAAAAATGGTCAAAAGATCCAAAACTGTGACAACGTGTATACAAATGATTTGAAGCTTGGGACAGAACCAAATCTGTCTAAGTTTGCAGATGACACCAAATTGGGAGGGATTTCAATAGGCAACCCAAATACAAAGGGATTTGGATAGGTTGAGAAGGTAGGCTGTGCTGCGGCAAGGATATCCAAGCATTGAAGGAAGAGCAAAAAGGGCAACCAAACTGATATCCACTTAAGGCATCAGACCTTTGAGGAGATGTTGAAGAGCCTGGGATTGTGTATTCTGCAGAAATCATTCCGGCATTCAGTATTCAACATTATTGAGTCTTGATAATGTGTTTGGGTTTGACAGAAACTCCAGAATGCGGGTCATGGATTCAAGCTTTGAAGAGGGAAGGTGCACAGACAGTTTAGATTTAATTACTTGATGCAAAGGGTGGTGAATGTGTTGAATGGATTGGCAGGGAGGCAGTGAAGGCAGACAGTGTGAAAATATTTAAGGGATAATTGGATAGATATTTGAGGGAATAGATGATTAGAATATATTATTTTTTGGGACTGGCCAGATATACTGCAGAGTCTTTTTGCATCCTGTACTCTCCCATTGTCTCCAAAATCCTTGAGATGGCAATCAAGTACTTTAACAATCTTTACAATAAACTAATAAAGTACAATCATAGCACAGATAAGCCTAGCTTCCAGTTAACCTTTACTCTGCTGGAGTTGACAGCCAATTTAAATTGAGATATGAATTATTCTCCTTGTCATCCAAACCTTTCTGGATTGGATTGGCATACCACATGCTCTGAACCTATCACTAGGCCAAAGGGCGAGAGATTGGCAAGTGCAGCAGTAGAAACACGTTTCTGTTACCGTCAGAGGGAAACTACCCTTTTGCTGTTTGAAACAATGCCCAGTTGAAAACAGCACTTGTATTTCAGTGTTGCACATATACTAAAACAATTATTGGTTGCTTTAAGCCAAGACATAGGGCTGGATTCCCTTCTTCATGGCGATGTTCCAAGAAATGACTACAGTGTAGTCTTCTCTTAATGGCACATAAGCCAACTCATTTCTTCCAATACTTTTTACATCCAGCAGATCATGCTCTAGGATTTTTTGTAACAAAGAAGGTTGTTAGCCTGGCCTGGGGAACTAGCTAGATACAATGGGGAAGTTGCCATTCCACTCCCACCAGACAGGAGCACCCCGCTGGATGACAACCCAGTATTCAGAGGCCAGAGCTCTGGAGGTCAATATTAACGCAGAGGTGGGATCTGAGTGCGGGGTGGGGTGGGGGGGGGCGGGGTGGGGATACTGAGCACTAAATATGGAAGATCGTGGGAGGCATGGGACTGTCTGATTTCAACATGGGTGCCTCATTAGAACTTTACTTCGAGGTTTCGTATCTCCAATGTGCATGAGCGGGCGCGATGCGCACTCACATGACTGAATTTCACCTTGACTATTTAAAGGGCCAATGCACAGATGGAATTTGGAGGAATTGGGTGAATTGCATGAGAGAAATAAAAGTTGAAATGGAAACAGGAAGGGCAAATGCTGCGCCCCGCTTTAATGTGATGTTGCTTGATGTACTGCTAGGTGCAGTAAGGGCGAGAAAGGAGGTCTTATTTCCCAGTAATGGGAAAAAACCTGCTGCTATAACGAAGACGGCATGGCTGGAGGTGGCTGAAGAGGTGAGCAGCAGGAGCATTGTGCTCAGGATGTGGATTCAGTGCAGGAAGCATTTTAATGACCTAACCAGGAAAGGTGAGCACAGTTGCAGACTCATCTAAATCCTGTAGTGCACCTCGCCCCGACTCTGTCTTGTCAAACGTATTCCACTCCTCATTCCTCGCACCCACTTTAGTTTCAGCTGCACCCATCGTTCCATGTCAATGCACTTACTCACCTCCCCCTTCCTCCATCCACCACTGCTACACACCCCAATCCTTATGTAATGTGATACCACCTCAGTCAGCTCACCCAATTCTCGGACTTCTCTGCTGCATGGTGACAGCATTAAATATCTCCGACCCACATCTCATACAAGACTAAGTCATGTTGACTTGATTTCAGCACTGAATGAAATATGAACACCTTAATCATGCGAATTTCAGCATTTTTACATTCCTGAGACTAAATCATATCTGTCTCTTCTCTCCTTCAGGCCTATCACATGAAGAAGAGCAGCTCCTGCCCTTTGCAGATGACAATTCCTGAAAGGAACTGATTCCTTCTGAGGCTGAACCATCACAGAACACGTGCTTACCAGGCACCAGCGCAGATACGAGCACTTCGGTGGGTCCTCTTAGACAGGGAAGTGGGATGTCACCTGATGATTTGTATGCCACAAGTGAGCACGAGCAGAGGGTGGTGGCAGGGACAACTGTGGAGAGTTTGTGTTGCAGGGTGCACTCCTCTCTGAGCTCTGCTCAGCTGGTCAGAGCTGCTGTACCCTGGGGGCCATCAATGAAAGGGAGAATGCTAGAGGGCCAGCAGCAAATGTACAGGGTACTGGCAGTCCTGCCAGGCACACTCACTACGGTGTCCCAGATTGATGTCGCAGGCCATTGCGAGGATGTCTTCCATGGAGAGAGTGGCCTCCTCTGTGGAACTTGAATCGCGGCGCACAAAGCAGTCCCTGCAGGCCCTGACAATGGCCGTGCAAACTATGCATGCCGACATTTCTGCTGCTTTAAACAGGATGACAGATACATTAGCCGTGGTCTTACAAGGCGTCACTGAACTGCTCCAAGCTGCTCTCCCCTAGAGAGGCAGGAATGATGTGCCTCTGGCCCAGGAGAAGAATGATAGCGAAAGGGGACATGTGTGGTAACTCCTCCAAAGCATTTCCACCTCTCACCCGTTGCTCCCCCCTTCAACCAGTACCCAACATGCTGCCTCCTCTCCCGCTGGCCCAGTCTGCCCCTACACAGGTGCAGGTAGAGCAGTCTTCAGTCATCGACCGTGAGTATCTCAAAAATCAGAGTGGGAATCAGAGCAGCCTGCCTCTACCTCTGCTAAAACCACAGGGGCTGCACCACGTAGGAGTGCTAGGGAAAGAAAAAGAAAAGTTTTGTAGTTCACCAAGGGTATGCACATGGTGTTTATGAAAATGTCTTGTTGTATCTTTAATTTCTTAATTTACATAAACTTTATTAATTTGCCCCACTTTCCTGCGTTCACCATTTTTGCATGGCGAGTGCCATCTTGGGGTTTCAGTTGCTTGGTGACGAACGTGAAGACATGAATTGACTGAGACCAATTGGTGCATGTGCAATGGATGGATGGTTGGTTACAAGACAGCTTTGTGTAAGTGGGGGTGGGCGGGAGGAAGATGGCTGGTTATGTGATAGTTACTTTGGTCCAGTGTAAATGACTAACTGAACTTTTGAGCTATTAGGGGACCCCTGGCATTCTGAGCAGCAATGTAATCGGTTGGTCTGGCGTTGGGGGCCCCATCTTCCTTCCTCCTCCACCTTATCCTCCTCTCCATTGGAATTCCCAGCAGATGAAGAGTGCTGAGCAGCTTGTTCCTCCTGCACCTCTAGTCCTTGCTGTAGAACACAACATACCATGATTATCCTGGAGACCCTTGCTGGTGAGTACTGAAGGGCGCCTCCAGACCTGTCCAGGCACCTGACGCACATCTTGAGCATGCTGATGGCTTGTTGGATGCCACATCTGGTTGTCATATGAATCAGGTTGTAGTGCTCTTGGTGTTCATTGGTGGGGTACCTCAGAGGTGCATCAGCCAGGTTTGAAGGGGGTATCCTTTGTCACCTAGTGTGAATGTCTTGTAGCCACCTCTTAAGGCTGGTTCCAGGTATGAACAGGTCGGGGATGTTGGGCTGCCACAGTATGGAAGCATCATGGCAGCTCCCAGGGAATCTGACGCAGACCTGCATGACCCTTTTCTTGTGGCTGCACACCAGCTGAACATTGATGGAATGAAATCCCTTGCGGTTGATCTGGTGATGCTCGGATTCCTCCGTGTGTGCAATCGATGGCACCCTGGACCTGTGGGAAGCCAGAAGGAGACACAAATTCAAGTGCTTGCTCATTCTGGCTATTCTCATCACAGGGACGTTTACATAACTCCTAGCCGTATGCATTTATGCGCAGCCGACTGTGAGACCCTCAATACGTCCCCGGTAGCACCTGGAAGGAACCAGAGACAAAATAATTGAGGGTGGTTCTGACTTTCAGCCACTGGTAATGCGTGAGCACCAGGTCCAGCAGGTAACTGGTCTTCTTCAAGGAGGCTGCAGATGTCTGTGCCCATTCGACAAGACAATCTCAGCCTTTGGAACCACTGCTCTTCCGAGAGGTCAAGGAAGCTGAGCCTCTGTCTGTAGACCGTTAGGTGGGTAGTGCCTCCTGTAAACTCGACCCCTCTGTTGCTCCCCTCTCTGTCGTCCACCTGCACGCCCTTGCTGCTGCTGTGGATGTTGATTGTCTACCTTATCCGAAGTCCAATCAAAAGCAGCCATGGCACCACCCATCCTGATGTTCTCTGTGTCAACACCTCTAAACTGTACAAATAAGTCTCTCACAACAAGTCATCTCACCAAACCGTTTCCCAGAGGGAACTGAGAAAGCAGTTGTGAGCACTGAGCCTTTATTCATATCGGGACTCTTGACCTTTAACCATCCCCATGAAGTGGCACTCAATTTCGCCTCCATTTCACTGAGAAGTTTCCCGAACCCGGGGAACCTGCGCAAGAGGCGTGAATTTCAAATCACTGCCAAAATCTCATGAAAGGAGCCTCATTTAAGTATTACAATTGCGGACCCGCCTCTCCAGAGCCGGTTACTCGAACGCTCCGAAACCTGCCGCGGTTAAAATGGAAACAGGCGCGTGTAGGGTTGGGTTTCGTGAATTTGATCATTTAACCCCCCCCACCCCCACCCTCTCCCACTCGTTGTGGCGTGGGGGGGAGAGGGTTAATATCGACCCCCTGGTCTTCTGCTCACCGGGGCTATGATGGGGGGAGGGGGCAATCCGCTCTTAGTGACACGAGTACACCGCTGGATGTGAACCCAGTATTCAGATATTGGTACTCTCGTTTCCACTTGCCAGGCTTTTGGAACGGGGCTCAAACCTATTGCCTTCCTACTCAGAGACAGGAATACTATCACTGAGCCAAGGCTCACTCCACTACACTGTAGCAGTGAATTAGAAATAAATGAATATTGAAACTTACCAGCAAACATCTGTCTTTTTATTTGCTTTTCTCACATCAAATAGCTGTTTCTGTTACGTCTATGATGTAATAAGTAGGTTGTTTCCTTAAGCCCAACATTTCACTATAAATCCTTTATTCTGCTGAATTATTTCTGCATAAACCTGCAGTAATGATGTTGCAAATAAATATGATGCTTTTCTGTGAGCTACCTTTGGCTGTCAAATCATCTCAAAAATCCAGAGCAGAATTAAAAAGTGGTGTGTCAGCCCAAGGCAATAAGAACAACCAACTATTAATAAAATATCACCTGGTATATTTTACAAAAGTAACTAGCAGCAGAGAGAGAGATTCCAGGCTGCAGTCTCGTCTCAGCATCCAGATACTGTTCATAAATCTCTCAAACCTAACTCTCATGTTTCTGATATTCAACCCCTCAGTCAGATTACAGGATGTGTCGTTCACTCCCTACTATCCGTTTCTGTATCCCTTGTGGCTCTGCACCTACTGAGTGTTTACAAGTTGTGATGTTAAAATTTTCTAATTTTATCATTGAGACAAGTGATGTATTTCATCTTTTGCTGAAACTAGACAAGTTGAATAAAGGCACCTTGTGCCATGGCTCTTTTTGCACATTTCTGAAGAGGGGGGAGGAAAGGAACTCTGGCTCATCAAAGAACCTTTAGTGTAGGTTGTGCATTGGAGAAGCAAAGAGTGCTGCTATTAAGTCAGGAGTTGAGTGAGAACAGCAGACCAAGTTTAATATGCTGCTGACAATGCTGCTCAAATTTTCTCAATTATAACTACCATATGCGGCAAAATAAATATCAGGCAGAGCAGCTACATTATACATGCTCTTTAATCCAGCTGTACCTTAGAAGTAATGTAAAGCGGCTATGAAATCACGGATGATTGACAGTTTAAAGGTACTCATCTACTTAAATGTAACTTCATAGAACAACATTGTGCCTTAAACTTAAATGGGTTTCCACTCGCAGGGAAATACTTTCACAAACTTTAATCTGATTTATGAATAAACTCATTTTTATTCACACTCACAAAACTGGATCTTTCTTCAGCTTTAAATGTCCTTTCCCCAAAGTCCTTTGTAATGACTAGAAACTGACCTTTATTTCCAACTAACTGCCCATTGGTACCGAATAATCATCACTCTCTGAACCAGGGGCCATTGCTACTTTATTGTTATTTATTATACATTTGATTCAGTTTTATTCTGTATTAGCTCGGCGATTATATTTAGCTCCATTTTCCTCTGAGAGTTTTTCAATTTTCTGCTGAGGTGCACTTGGAGCCATTTGAAGACAAGTGCAGAGAAATGGATTTGTAGCCCTTTGCCCCTCCTTTCACCTCACCTTTGGTGGCCGTGCCTTCAGCCTTCTAGGCCAACACTCTGTAATTCCTCCCTAAACCCCTCCACCTCTTCACCTCTCTCTCCTCCTTTAAGCCTCTCCTTAACCAAGCTTTTAGTCACCCCTCCTAATATCTCCTTCTTTGACTCGACATCCGTCTTTATCTGATTACATCTCTGTGAAGGGCCTTGGGATGTTTTACTACATTATAGACGCTATATAAATGCAAATTGTTGTTGTTACCATAGAGAGAGGCAGAGGAGAGACTAGGTGCTTCTTCATGTGGAGATTGAAAGGCTGACCTCATGTAAAGAACGAAAGGCTGAATCATACTATTTGTAAATGTAAATGCTCTTTTGACAGTAGATAATGTGTCGAACATGCACAATTACCTCCAAATGACAATTTCGGACATGGTGGCAACTCCAACCAACATGTTCTTTGAAATAATAATGGAAGCAATTTTTCTCACCAGCAAGCCTTAGGGGGAACATTTTTTGTTCGCCAGCAAAGTTGCTGGTATCACCGGCAACTGCAGTTAGCGGCTGCTGAAAATGGCCGCAATGCTAACCGAGTGAAATTGGTCTGGGGGGGCATGGAGATAGGTGGCGCAGCGCTCACCTTTCGTGCAGCACCGTCCTGGTGGTGTTGCTGGAGGGATCCGGGACAAAGTTTCTGTCCAGGTCCGGCGTTGCAGCTTCCCACAGCCTCTGTGAGCGAAGCTGTGGAGCTCACAGGGAGTTGTGGGTAATGACGAGGTCTGAGAATTAAAGGGGCCATGCACACTGAAGTAATACAAAATAAAATGCAGTGAATCAATACATTTTTCAGCCCTTTCTGCCTTTTAAGAAATATTCAATATTTAAAAGAAGTTCCAAACGTGAATATTCAGCTGTTTACCTTCCTAACCTCAACAAATGGGAAAACTACCTCAGCACTAACACAAATGGCTCAGCAAGCGAGGGAAGGGCACCGAGGGTCTCACACGCAGCACTCCAGCTTTGTGCAGGGGGTCAACACTGCAAGAGCGGCCCTCTACCCACAGGGGCCAGGAGGCCCTCCAGAAAGAATGATGTGGGAGTGCATCACTAAGGCCATCACTGCCAGCAGTGTCGCCCAGACCACCTGGCTCCAGTGCCCAAAGAAGCTTCATGACCTCAGATCACTGGTCAAGGTCAGTGAATGCATCTTCAAAAGCCGTCTCCTACCAACTGCACCACTTGCCTCACACACTTCTCAATGTACAATCCCCAATCACTCACCTACCAACAATCTGCACCTACCATGAGGCACAACTCTCATTCCTAGCCTCACCTCACCCCCTTGGAGGAGATGGTGCAGGCCATTCTTGGCAGGGGCATGGTTGAGCCCTTGGCCAGTGCCGGGGCTGAAAGGATACAAGATGCTGGTATCCTTGTACGTTATCCTCCTTTTGGCATGCACCTCTTGCTTTCCCTCCCTCCCTTCAGCACAACTCCACCCTTGTACCTTCCTCATTTCACACACCCAAGAAATGCAGCCTGCCCAGCCAATGGGACCGCAGGCAGATGATTCTATCCCAGATATCCCAGCCACAAAGGGGCTGTCTGGAATGCATCCTTCCGTCTGATTCCTCCTCTTCGGCTTCCTCCCCTTCTGCATCTTCCTCTCTGTGTTTTCCTCTTCCCTCTGCAAGCAGATACTGTAAATGTGAAATGACAACATAAAATGCTGGAAATACTCAGTTGGTCAGGCAGCATGTCAACCTGAGACGTGAACTCTGTTTTTCTCTCCACAGATGTTGCATGACCTACTGAGTATTTGCAGCATGCTCTCTCTTCTCAATGGCCTTCATTTACCATCTGAGCCCTTGCAAGCATCCAGCAGCACTCCCTACACACTTAAAAAACTTTTCATCTATTGCAGTAAGCCAACACTTCAATAAAATCAAAAAATCCTATTCTAAACCCTTAAATTCTAACTTACCTGAATGATGTGTGTGTCCACTGTCAGCCTGCTTGCATGCCAGGTTAACCTGCTGTGCTTAGGACCCAGCGCTGAATTCAGCGCTAGGGTTGAAGTTCGCGTTGGTGACGTTAAGTCGGCGTCGCACGCCGATTGAGGTCACCACACTGCCATTCCTTTTTACAGGGCGCTGCCAGTTACTGGCTGCGCAAAGGGGTAGATGAAAATGGCGGCCTCCGCGGGACCTGCCACCAGCTGGCGAAAGAGCGGTTACCGCCATTTTATCGCCATTTCATGGCACTACGGAGTGACGGTGAGTGCATGAATTTCTAGCCCACAGTGTTTTGACAAAGAATCAAGACCTGAAATGTTAATCTTTTTCCTTTCTCCACAGACGCTGCCTGACCTGCTCAGTATTTACAACATGTTTTGTTTTTATTTCAGATACCCAGCATCTGCAGAATTTTGCTTTTGTGAATGAGCAGATGTTGCATTTCCTGTGCTTGCATGGGTAGATGCCAGGGAAATGAAGGAGGTAGTAGGGGTGATGGAACAATGAACCAAGGTGTCACAGAGGGAACAGTCCCTTCAGAATGCTGAGAGGGGAGGAGAAGAGAAAATGGCCTAGAAATTCGATTGTGCTGCATCCGTTTTTCAGGCGCTGAACAGGCGCATAAGCATCCAATATGGCGGGCAGGAAGCACACACTCATTACAAGCCAGGAGAGCGCCGCCCACCATATTGGATTGGGTTTCTTCGTCGGCATCCACAGCGCACGCCCAAACTATTTAAAGCAATGAATAACTTATGTTAGTAAGGCCTGTATGCTTGTTGGGCTACTCCAGTGCCTGACTCGCCGCGTGTTAAACTCACCCAGCAATTCATGGCACTAACAGGCAGAAAGGACCCCTCACCAGCGGTATTTAAAGGGATCATGCAGTACATACAGGTTATTTGAATTGTTTGTCATTTTAGGCTGCCGGTTAACTTGTGAGTGATTTTTGTTCCGTTATCTGACTGTGGAAAGTTAATTTTGACTGTGAAAAGAAGCTTTTGCTGCTGTTACATTGTTACTGGCTGCTTTATAAACAGTTTGTCTGCAGTCATGGGTGGTCTGCAGGACTGCCTTTGGGGCTGGAGGAGGAGGAGGAGCAGCGAGGAAGACAGCAGAAAGCAGGAGCAGTTGTGACAAAAGGGAGGAGGAGGTGGAAGGCACTGTGCAGGAGGCAACAGCCACAGCAGGTATTCAGGGAGCACTCCTCCTGCATGAACTTCTCCGAGGAACAATGTCTCAACTGCCTTCGCTTCACGAAGGAGGCTGTCACCGAACTATGACACCTGCTGCAGCCACAACTCGAGCATCGCACCATGAACAGCACTCCCCGTGGCTGTCAATGTCATGATGGCCCTTAACTTTTATGTCACGGGCTCTTTTCAGGCTGCAGCAGGTGACATCGGTGAAATATCACAGTTCCCAGTCCACCGCTGCCTCAGGGAAGTCACCGAGGCTCTCTATATAGTCAGAGCGAAGCAGGACGAGAGAGCACTAGGCTTCACCCACATTGACAGGCTTCCCCAGGGTGTAGAGTGCCATAGTCTGTACCCACATTGCCTTGCGTGCTTCCCATCACCAGCCTTGCACCTTTATCAATCAAAAGAAATTCCACTCCCTCAACGTACTGTGCTTTGCCATCACAGGCAACGCATCATGCAGGTCTGTGCCCAGAATCCAGGCAGCAGTCATGACATTAATCCTGCAGCAGTCCTCAGTGCCGCCGTTATTCCAGCCAGGCTGTCAAGAGTGCACCTTCCCTTTAAAAGGTACTGGCTGCCTTTAAGTGACGTCAGAGACACATGATAGGCAGCCCCCCAAACAGGTGTGCAGCCAATGAATAGTGCAGGTAGCACGGGCTGCACACCTGATTCATGATAATGAGCAGGCAGCAAGAATATTACGTGCTGCTTGGGACAACATCAACAGGCGCTTGCAATGTGCACCCGTTTTTGGGCGTAATCAAATATTGAAGCCGATGTTTTTGGTGGTGAGATTACCTTGGAGTTGGCAGAAATGGTGAAAGATGATTTGTCAAGTGCGGAGGCTGGTGAGGTGAAAGGTGAGGACAAGGGGGACCCGATAATGAGTTAGAGGGGAAGGGAGGGGAAAGGGCAGAAGTATGGGAAATGCAATGGACTCTGTCAAGGTGAAGGAAAAAGGAGGGCATTCCAGAAGCACTGGTGTGGAAGATGGTATCATCAGAGCAGATGCGATGGAGATGGAGAAACTGAGAGTAGGGAATAAAGTGCTTACAGGAAGCAGGGTGGGAAGAAGTAAAATTAATTAAATTCTCTAGACCAAGGCGAGAGCAGAAAACAACACCACCAAGTTTTACCTCTAAATTTGCACCCCTCTCTTTTCTTTATGTGCTCCATCTCCTACTCTTCCCTTCCCTTCCCGGACTTCTCTCTTTCCGTCTCAGGGGATGGGCTCTCCACTGACATCTAATATAAGCCCACAGATTCCCACAACTGCCTGGATTATACTTCTTAGCAGTCCATCCCATTTGCCATTTATACGAAAAAAATTGCTTATTCTCTGACATATGCTCTAAACTCAGGTTACAAGTATTCGCATTTTAAGCTGTGCATCTTCTAAAATCCATCCTTTAAAATGTAGTTCCTGGATCCATTACATAACCTCAGTGTTGCATTGAATCACATTTCCCTTCATCTCACCTCAGATTACCTAGTTTTTATGCATCATTACACTTCTCTGTGAGAGGAAAGCTGTGTGAGATTCACAACATTAGCTACTGCCACAGATGTTTCAGTACAAGGCCCCTGTTTGCACAGTTGACAAAAGGCCTTTTCATAAATATTAACTGTATGAAATTGCAAAATCCCACTAAGTCTGGAACTTGTGCCAACCATTCACTGTTATCGTACTTAAGTATTTTCTTTTTTCTAATTTATTATTCAGGGTTTGAGCTCATACTCCAGTACAGTACTGAAGAAGCGATGCATTGTTAGAGATGTAGTTCTTTGGATGAATTGTTAAACCGAGGTCCCACCTGCCTAGTCTGGTGTTTTAGTTGGATGTTAAAGATCAAATTACACTATTTCAAGAAGAGCAGGAGTTCTCCCGGGGTCCTAACCTACATTCCTTCCTCAATCAATAACACCAAAAATACCCACATTATTTTGTCATTCATAGAATCTTACAGCACAGAAGGAGGCCATTCAGCCCGTCGTGCCTGTGCCGGCTCTTCGGAAGAGCTCTCCAATTTAGTCCCACAGCCTGCCTTTTTCCCATAACCCTGCAAATTAATCCTCTTTAAGTACATGCCCAATTGCTTTTTGAAAGTTCCTATGGAATCTGATTCCACCACCCTTTCAGGTAGTGCATTCCAGATCTTAACAACTCTCTGTGTGGAAACATTTCTCCTTATTTCCCCTTTAGTTCTTTTGCCAATTATTTTAAATCTATGACATCTGGTTACCGACCCACCTGCCAGAGGAAACAGTTTCTCCCTACTTGCTCTAGCAAAACCCCTCATAATTTTGAATACCTCTATTAGGTCTTCCCTTAACCTTCTCTGCTCTAAGGAGAACAATCCTAGCTTCTCCAATCTCTCCATGTAACTGAAGTCCCTCATCCCTGGTATCATCCTGGTAAACCTCCTCTGTACCCTCTCCAGGGCCTTGATATCCTTCCTAAAGTGTGGTGCCCAGAATTGTACACAATACTCCAGCTGAAGCCTAACCAGAGATTTGTAAAGGTTTAGTATGACTTCCTTGTTTTCTATTCAATGTCCCTATTTACAAAGCCAAATATCCCATGCGCTTTCTTAATGGCTTTATCAATTTGCCCTGCCACCCTCAAAGATTTGTGAATATGCACCCCCAGGTTCCTCTGCTCTTGCACCCGACTCAAAATAGTACCGTTGCTTGTCATTGCTGTTTGTAGGTCATTTCTAGCTGTCACAAAACAACTGCAAAATGACTGCCACACTTGCCTACAAAACAACAATCACTATTTTAAAAGTAAATCTTCAGTACAACATTGAAGTGTCAGCCTAGATTATGGGCTGGATTTTGTCATTGGGGGCGGGCTAGGGGCGTGTCAGGACCCCACCTCCGATGTGAGGCGGGACAAAAGTGCGATTTTGCCCTAATTGGGCACTTGATTTCCAGCGTGTGGGAACCCCTGGCCCAATGAGTCTTTTGATACTGAAACTCGCCTCCGATGATGTCATCTATGCAGCTGGATTTAAGGTCTGCAAGCAGCCTTGGTTCTTTTTCAGCCTTTCAACTTACTCATCATACTTCTGAGGGATTCCTACTGCTACTATGCCCAGCACCAGACCAAAGTGTGCACCCACATTCGATGAGGCCTCCCTCCAAGCTCTGGTGTAGGGAGCAAGAGCAAACAAGGAGGTGCTCTTTCCTTGCTCAGGGAGGAAAAGGCCTCCACAACAGACCAAAGCTGTGTGGCTGCAAGTGGCACAGGAGATGAATGCCATTTCAATGTGCAGCAGAACCTGGCTGCAGTGCCAAAAGAGGTTTCATGACCTTCTCCGCACAGGAAAAGTGAGTATTCCATCCCCATGACCCTCAATCTGATCCCCATCGCCTCTCATCACCAGCACTCTGCTTTGTCAACCTCCTCCTCCACATCCCACTTCACCCTTACATCCCTGCACCCTTACCCATTCCCTCTCTCTGTATGTTCACATTCATTTAACTATTCAACTATGCAGCCCTCGCACTCCCTATCACTGTGATGCTATGACAACAACTTACAACACACAGGGAGGGCCCTTGGTCTTGGCACCTCACTCCATCTTTGTGTCCTTCTAAGCATCTATGCTATGGATTCTCTACACTCATTCCTTCATTCTCACTCAAACTCCACTTGTGTCCTTCATTGCAGGAAAAGAGAGCCCACAATAATAGGGAGAGGGCGAGGACAGGAGGAGGGCCACCCTCAATAGCCCAGCTCACCACTGCGGAGGAGGCGGCCCTGAGATCGTGGGAGTGGAGGAAGATACGCAAGTAGGGGACGGACAGACGGGCGCATCAGAGCAAGCTGGTGACAGAATAGTTTTTCATCTCTCTCATTGACATTGCATGAGTGACTGATATTGATTCTGATGCTCTAACAGATTGACTTATGATCATCTGCACAATTCAATGTGCATGCAACGTTTATCTCACATGTCTAACTCTTTCCTTTACTCCCCCACAAGACCATCGACAGCCCCCCTCCCCACTGTCCAGGGGGAACAGCCTGAGCACCCAGACTCCTCAGAGGAAGCTGCAGCTCTGAGGGCACAGCATCAGCAGAATTCAGCGCACCCAGCACCAGCGCAGACACACACACCTCGGTGGGACCTTAGCGAGATAGAGTAGTGTTGTCGCCTGGTGTATCACAGATCACAAGTGAGCATCAGCAGATGGTGGAGACAGGGACAGCAGTGGAGAGTCCTCTTCGGAGGCCGTAGGACTCTCCCAGCTCGGCTCAGCTGTATGTCGATCCTGTGCCTCCGGGTCCATCCAGAAGATCAGCGGTGCTGGAACTCCAGGAGCAGGTGCAGGAGTCTCTGGCAGGTTTTGTCTCCAGGGTTGCTGCTAGTGTGGAGCGAATGGAGGAGTCCATCGCTAACATGAGCAGGGCCTTTGTGGAGGCATTGGCGCATGAACGCATCACCACGGAAAGGATGGCAACCTCTGTGGAAAGGATGGCTACCTCCGTGGTAAGGCTGGCTACCATAGAGGAGAGGATGGCTACGGTAGAGGAGAGGATGGCTACGGCCATGGAGGAGCTTAGTCGCCAGGGTCTTGAAAACGTGGTCATTGTTCAGAATAGACTGACATCTCTTGAGGAGTGATGGTCAGCTATTGAGCATAGAAACCAGACCTTCATGGAAGTCCTCTGGAGTAGGACTTCCAGTGCAGAAACGGGTCCTCATGGACCCCCGAAGTGCAGCAAGGTGCTGTTAAGCCACTTGCTAGCTCTGAAGTGGGGCTGACCCATGAGAGGGATGTTGGTGACAGAGAACCAGGAAGTGGGGGCCCCTCTCCAAGCGCTCACACTTCCATGCCACTGCAGAGCCCTCGGTCAGAGCCCCACCAGAGTCCTCACCCAACTGAGATCGGCGTCTCGGCCCCTGCACAACCGCAGGAGCAGCAGACTGTTGCCGAGCCCTCACAGGTTCGCAACCCCAGAGGACGCCCGCCAAAGGTGTCGAGGCAGGAGCAGCAAGAAAGTGAGCAAGGGACCTCCACATCTGCTGAAGCCACAGGGGAAGCACCACGTAGGAGCACGTGTAAGAGGAAGATAAAGCACAACTAGTCACAAGGGTAGTCACTTGGGTGTTATGTTGTGTTTAATTTTTGAATGCCATCCGTTGATTGTTGTGATAAAAAATTCTGATGGCAAACTGTTGAAGTTGTGGCCTGTGTCAGTTTGCAAATGGGACTTCCACATTGAGGGCTTAGGGTGACTTGCAATTGTCAGTATGGTGGTCAGAGTGATAGGAACCCGCAAGTTCTTGGCCATTGTCGATGCTCTGGTAAGAAGGTGCGAGGCAAAAGTGTTTGATTGGCCAGGCTAAGCAAATCTGGCCAAGCTGAGTGCGTCCCTTGCATCCCGGGCAGCAATGTGCTCGCGTGCTGCTGCCGCTGGTTGATGTGCCTCCGCAAGCTGTTCGTTGTTGCTATCCTCCTCCTCCTATGCGATGAGCCACTTGTTCCTCAGACATCTGCAAGCCACGATGCTGTGCCATGTTATGAAGTGCACAGCAGATCACGATGATTCTGGAGATCCTGGCTGCTGAATACTGCAGGGCTCCACCTGATCTATCAAGGCATCTGAGGCGCATCTTCAGCAAGCCGATGGTTTGCTCGATTATGGATCTGGTGGAAATGTGACTGCAGTTGTAGCGCTCCTCAGCTTCGTTGGATGGGCTCCTCAATGGCATAATTAGCCACGTTTTCAGGGGATAGCCTTTGGCTCCAAGTAGCCATCCAAAAAGTTGGTCTGGCGGACTGAAGAGCGGAGGCACACTAGACTGGCACAGGATGAAGGAGTCATGGCAACTGCCAGGGTACTTGGCGCAAACATGCAAAATTTCCTTCTTCTGGGCACACACCAGCTGCACGTTGAGGGAGTGGAAGCCCTTGCGGTTGACAGAAATACCTGGATTGTAATGGGGTGCCTTAAGGGCCACATGTGTGCAGTCAACGACATCCTGCACCCTTGGAAAGCCTGCCAGATTAGCGAATCCAACCGCACGCGTGCTTACACTTGCTTGATCCTTGGAGAAGTTGATGTAATTGTGCGCGATGGCAAAGAGGGCATCGATTACCTGTGTGATGCAAGTGTGTGCGGCCGCCTGGGAGACGCCGCTGATGTCTGCTGCTGATCCCTGGAATAAGCCTGAAGCAGAAACGTTGAGTGCGGTGGTGACTTTGACGGCCACTGGTAAGGGGTGTCCACCCGCTCCTCTGGGCTCCAGGTCTTGCTGCAGCATTGCGCAGATGTCACCCACTACCTCTCACGAAAGTCTGAGCCTTCTTTGGCACTGCTGCTCAGTCATGTTTAGGTAGCTCATCCTCTGTCTGTAGACCCTGTTTTGGGGGTATCTCCTGCGGCGATGTGCTTACATGAGCTGGAGCCTTCTTGCCTGTGCAGCTTCAGGTGGGTGAGCAGCAGGTTGGCGCTCCTGTTGTTGCTCCTGCTGTTGGTGCTGCTGTTGTTCAGGGTTCTGCTGCTGCCGCGGCTGGTCTTCGTCCGAATCTGATGTCCAGGAGGAAAGGAAATAAATGGTTCCCATTCTTCTGGTATATACCTCAGTTGAGGAAGTGCTCAGTCAAGGTGGGGAGAGGGATTTCCCAGGAGGTCACACTGGAGATGGGTCTCAGGCTCCAAAGTTCCACAACAATGAGTAGGCCTGCTAAAAGTTCCCCCAGATGTGAGACAACAAAGTTCTGCCACCTGCAAATGATGAGTGGTGAAATCTCCTTTTTAATGGTGGAGCTGCAGCTGTTAGTAAGCAATCCACTTGTGAGGCCGCCAGGATTAACTGGCATGTTCCAGAGGAGACGTGCAGCACGGGGGAAAAGTGTTAAATTCAGAAAGGTCTCTCAAAATTGGATTATAGAGGCACTTAACTGGTTGTTAAGGGCCTTAAGGGCCTATCCCGCCTCTTGGAGGCGGGATGGAAACGGGGTCTGAAACCCCGATTCTGGGAAAATTGCTCGGAGGTGGGCTGGAGGCAGGATCGAGCCGCCCGCCATTTTTTGCGATTTTAACACCTCACAAGCCTCCAATCCCGCCTCCTCGATCCTGGCAAAATCGAGCCCTATGTGTTCAACAGTCTGGAGTGGAGCAGTCGAGAGTACTACCACTGAGCCACGGCTGATATCTAAGCTATTCCTAAGACACCTAAGACATTCAGGTTATCATAAACTTTGCTTAGACTTAATAATTAATATTATCATACTTACAACAAAAATGTTTTAAGGAAAAGTAGAGCATTTTTCTTCAGATTACACATCCCGTGACCTGAAATTACTGTTGAGTTAAAATAAAGGTTATTCTAATACATAAAAGGTACATCACTTGAATATTATAAATCCATTTAACCTGTGCTGAAAATATTTAGTGGGGAAATCACAAACCAATGCACAAAAACAAAATAAAGCTTTCCAGTTTAAGTCAACATTATGAGTTCCTCAGAACCACTATAAATCCTATTCACAAAGAAAATGGAGAAATAACCTTTGGCTAATAATACAGGAGTTCCTACTCATGAATTCTCCTCTTTATTAGATAGGAAGTGGCATTGCTGTTAATCAGAGCCAAATTTGCATTTCCTAACTAGAATATATTTGTATTGGTGCTTAACAGACTTCCTTTTAGATCTATTTGCCGAAGGCATTTTATTATTATACATGAATCCATCCTTAATGGACCACTGAGCACAAATTGCCAGCAGCGAGGACCCCATTAAAAATCACCCAAAGCCTCCAAGCAACTAACCACAAACTGCATTCAGTAACACTGCACTTTCATAACCACTGTTTAGAATAGAATATAGACTGCAGGGTTTTTCTGAATATTGATTGTAAAATTGATTTTTAATTTTTTTTAATGGACACCATGTCCAACTTAAAAACTGACATCTTTCTCTGCCTCCTTCCTAGACACAAACACAATGATTCCCTAATGTTTACAATTAAGCACAACAGCAGAAATCTAATTACTGTACGGTGATAAGGGAATGTCCTTTAGATTTTGTATGATGTGTGACAGAAATGTAATCATATGCATTAGTTTAACTATCCTATAAGTAAAATAACTCTCCAGTCTTAGCAGAAAAGGTATCCTCAACTTAATATGGAAAAAATTAGTGGGGTAGAAATTTGCCTGGGCCCATTTTTGTAATGAAAGGTTTCATGACATGAAACCTAGTTCAGCTTTCCTCTGATGCATCAACAGCCATCCAAGCAACAACAACTCTCACAACAGTAACAACCAACAAGCACCCAGCCAACAAGCTTTGCAACAAACTTTATAGCACCGTTATAGCTTGAATCACTTGAAGGCTCTTCTCCTACATTGCTCTCCACCTTCCAGAGTGCAGAGGTGATATGGCTGAATGCTCTGTCACTGGTGGTGAAGCAGAAAGAGGAGGGGACATAAAGGAGACCTGCGTCAAATAAGCAGAGAATATAAATGAAGACATAAGGTTGCGGGAGGTGGTAGAGGTCAAATGAACCAAGGCTGTAGAGAGATTTGTAGATGAGGATCGGGATTTTGAAATGAATGTGTTGCTGGGAGCCAGGGGAGGTCAGCAGGCTGCAGCAGCATCCTACTGCAAGCATACCAACTAACAACACACAAGAGTAGGCATTTGAGAGGTTTAGCCAATGTCCGTGTGAAGTTTCTGGTAATGTGTTGTCATACAGTGAAATCTATATGTTCAACACTGCTCCTTATTGGACAGATCTGTGCGCACCTTGAGAAGTGTCTTACAGAGTTCCAGTTTTTATGTTGAGAGTGCTTGGACATTATAGGGATGCTTTACGGTGCTGGTGTGGGATAGTGTCAACCTGGTGCATCATGTGGCAGCCAGGGTAAGTAAATCTGGCTGTGGTGATGCCATCGCTGGCCTCCCGGGCAGCAATGTTGTCAGGGGCTGATGCCCTGTGTCCTGTGCAGCATCAGGTGATGGCAGAGAAGGTTGGTGATGTTGTTGGTGATGTTGGTGTGCCTGGTGATGTTGGTTTTGGGGCTGATCGTGGAAGAATTCAGAGGACCAAGGTCTGATTTTTTCAAGGGCACCGATGTTGCTGCAATAGATGGCAGCTGCAGGTGAGATGATAGAAGTGATCTGTCACTGGTGAGACAGGTTGTTCCAATGAGGTGGCAATGGACATACAGTTGGCTCTAAACACTTGCAAGCTAAAGAAATTTCTATATGTCTTACAAATGCAGTAACCAACAGTTTATGCGCTCTGAAACTGACCATCTGCAACATGGCATCCTTTACACCACTTCTGCAGCTGTCAGCTTATCAGAAACATCAGAGCAGACTCAACTCACACCAGGTTGAGCTGGCATGTTCCCCGAGCAGCAGGTAACCCATGGGGGAGCACGTAAAATTGGAAGGAAGCCTCAAAGTACCATTAAATTGACTCTTAACAAGCCATTTAATGAGCTCAATGGTCTCCCCCGCTGCTTGGTGTCGGGTCAGTTCTCCGCTGACAGACCCGACACCTGGGAGACTTGCATGGAGGTGGGTTGACAGCGGGTTTCCTACCCGCTGTCAATCTTTGCTATTTTGACAGCAGACCCACCTCCAAACCTGCCCTCTGAGCGCCGGCAAAATTCCGACCTAATTGTCTTGTGTCTGTTTTGTCACCCTTTATGAAAATAGGCACCACATTAACCTGTGTCCAATGACACCCTCATAATGATTGTCAGCGCTTCACTAATCTGGATCCCACTGGAGCTTCCCAGGGATCTATGCTTGACCCCCTCCTATTTTTCATCTACATGTTACTCCTTGGCGACATCATTTGAAACCACGATGTCAGATTCCACATGTACGCTGACGACACCCAGTTCTACCTCACCACCACCTCTATCGACCCCTCCACTGCCTCTGATTTGTCATGGTGCTTGTCCGACATCCAGTATTGGATGAGCAGAAATTTCCTCCAATTAAATGATGGGAAGACCAAAGTCATTGCCTTTGATCCCCGCCACAAACTCTGTTGTTCTTGAAGCAACACTCCTGGCATTGACCTCCACTGCCTCTGAGCTTATGTCTGGAGGGCCTCCTGCCCCCCTGCGGATACAGGATGTCCCTCCTTCTCTCTACTTCTTGTACCAAGACCTCCAGTGCATAGTTAGAAAACCTTGGAGCACGCTCTCTCGCATGTTCAGCCATTTCTCAAAGTATCACCGCCCAGATTCACTTTTGAAAAAAACTCCCATCAGTTCTTGCAGCCACAATGCACCTCCCCTTTAGGAGGTGCAGGCTGCCTTTAAGTAGTGCTAGCCACTCGCAATATAGGGCTCCCTGCTGATGTGTGCAGCCAATGAACAGCGCTGATAGCGCTGGCTGCATGCAGAAATCATTTAAAACAGGAGGCAGCACCAATTTAACGCCCTGCCTACAACACAATGAACAGGCACAGGTTAATGGTGTACCGTGATCCGCACGCCCGTTTTCGGGGGTTAGCCAATTTAATCCACTACATCTACCACCTCTAACTCTAAACAACAGTTTATGTTTGGTTCATTGAAGTCTTCCATTAAAATTACTTTCCTTTTCTCACATACCCTCCTTATATCTTCAAAGAACTAATTGTTCTTCTTATACTCACCTGGTGGTCTATAACATACCACGGTGTTAGCTTTCAAGTGTATGACACCAATTACTTTACCAGATGTGCCCAGTTAAAAAGGATTAGGCTGCAGGGGGGAGAAGAAAAATGCTCTGAGCTAGCATGGACACACTTGCTGTGATTTAAAAAGCAATAAGCTAGTAGGTTGTACAGAAATAAAAGCAACAGTTTATTTTTCAGGCCATTAATGGCAGATACACGCAGATATAGCATAGTTGTCTTGGCACAAAGGGATATAGTAGCGTGATTTGTTGAAGACTGAAATTTTATGTGAATAATCACATTGCATCTGTCAGTATAGCTATATTAATGACTTGACAATCTGATCATAGCTGATGGATTCACAAAGCTGGTGAACTAAAAGGCAATTTACAAACAAATCAAAATTTCTGTTCTTTAATTCATATTTATGGTGTGCTTTGTGTTCATAAAGGCACAGGCTGGTGAGTGAACCCATTTTTGGTACCGTAGAGCTAATTTTATAAATATGCGCAACTGGTGGGCGAGGCTCTTTGTCAGTAGTGTGCACTTGTTCAATGGCCCTCTGAGATCAAGCCTGATGGTGAGTGCAACTCCCTCTACTCTGTACCAGCTGTGTGGAAGGGGAATCATCCTGCAGACAACACAGATCGTTTGGCAGCACAAATACATGAATTGTGCACATTCACCAGCAAGCAGTGAAAACAATTGGGTCAGAAAATATATAGCTGTTCTGGTGGACCGAATCATTGGGGGCAATTTACCTTCAAATAAAGGAATCATGACTGCTACCTGGGAAGCGGGCATTCACCTACATGATGTTGTGCAGTTGCTCAAAGACCAGCTACAGGTTGATGGAGTGATTGTCTTTGTGGTTCATGAATGCGCAATAATTGTGTGCAGGAGTATATGAGTGCGATCTAAATTTTGGGGAATCCTGCAACTGCCAATACCAATTGTCCACAACACCAGAAGAGACAATTGCAGTATATTTGGATGGTCTCAGCGTCTAGGAAATACCATTTCCCTCAATACTTGTCATAGCACTCGACCACTTTTTTTCTTCAAGGTGCTTATCAACTCTCTCGTGAATTTGCCAATATAATCAGCCTCACTGCCTCCCTTGGCAGTTCACTCCATACATTCACCACCTTCCGCATAAAGCACTTGCATCTAAACTGTCTTTTCACCGCCCTTCTTCCAATTTTAAGGCTATCCCTCTTGTTATAGAATTCGGGGCCAAATATCCATGGCCCTTCCGGAGCACTCCCACCATAACTCTGGCAGGAGTGCACCAGCGTGCACCAGAAGGCATAAATTAGGTCTGGACTTGGATGTGGTGGGTCTCCGCTTTATGTTGGGGATTCCATAGGCTTTCGAAGGGGCAGAGCCACCTTTCACCCCTTACAATGTCATAGTATAATAACCAGAACTGTACAAGTGTTCTAGCTGGGGCTGGACTAGGCTGTACCTAGGTATAATGCATCACCAGAGTGTAGCACAAAGAAAATTGTGCTGAGAGAATTGCATGCCTGCAGTGAATCCCATCTGATTTTCCTTCCATTATTTTAAATAGATATGCAATCCTTCCTGCCCGACTTTTCTCTCTATGCTGTGTTCAGATGTTGTCTTATGCCCAAGCGTGAAAGAAAACATTGCCTGATGCTGCTCCTCAGACAATCCAGCTACGTCATTTCTCTGGGGTTTCCACGACTCTTCTGCTGATGCTACAATGGAGGAGTGAGAAAACCCCTGCAGAAATTCACGCCCTTAACGTTTTTATGTCAAGGTCTGATTTTTTACTTATACACTTGAGCCTTCCTCAAAAATATAATTATTGCAGTTCACAAAACATTTATAAAATTAAAAATGAAACAAATATGAAATGCCCTCTGGTGTGGTATCGATATAGGGCAGGATCTGCTGATTACACCCAGCAAGAAATATCTCCTGTTCTGCCGTAAGTGACGAGGCCTCTTGACCACTCTGATGGAAAGTACATGAGTAAAAGAATCCCCGTAATTCCACAAGAGTTGTGTAATGCTTTGAAGGTGTGTATACACACACACAGACATACATATCTGCCTACACACAAAACTTCATTGTCAGTGCCTTTCAGGCTGAGGAATAAGCCACACATCATTAACTTGTTACTTCTGAATTTTACTGTTTCATTTCTTTTACTTTTCTGTCAAGGTTTCCATCTGAAAACATCAGTTTTAAAATAAGATGACTCCCTTCCCCCATAGGACTCTGTCTTGCACAATTCCTGAGTAATGCTGTTGGAGTGTACCATGAGCAACTGTATTTGGGGTGGAAGATGGGCGGATCTCTAAGTAATCCAACTGTAGTGTTACTCTTTAAGGTTTGAAAACAGAGAAATGCCACTGAATCCTAGCCATCTTGTGATTTAATGTAAATGCTAAACAATTTGTAATCTGAATAATTTGCTCTCTCTGTTTATTATTTTATAATGCAAACGTGCTTTGATCAGTCGGCAAGCTATTTCTATTAAACAAAATGCACTTTAGCTTTTGGTACAGTCCTTGAATAAAGTTGCAGTCTTGAAAGCTTTTTGGCAAATGTTCAGAGCCTTCAGACTGAGAGACGACAGCCAACAGTGCAAAAAGTAAGCTGATGGGAAAATTCTGAGCTCACAGCACAGAAGAACTAAACCCACAGAATGGGAAAGGCATTTCTTTGAAAATCTGGAGGTAGAAATTACTGATGTCATTTGGAACACTTATTTTTGTTTAAACTGATAAAATGTGGATTGGTGGTAAGTACACAAAGACAAACAGAATAGTCAAAAATAAAATGAAAAGATTTTTATTCTTCTAAAATGAATGATCTGAAAGTAATGGATGCAATCTTTCTGGTTACTGTCCTACATTTTTTCAGTTTGTGCAACAGCAGGAGATGTCTGGCACCATCTGCTGACCTGTCAGTGCTTGTATACTAATTATTGTATAATATATTTCAATAAAATGAGTGAAATATTAAGTTATGAACAGTACTGATTTGATCAGCAGGATGTAGCAATTACAAGAAATTAAAACTTCATAATTTAAAGACAACAAAATGAAAAAGGGAGGATTTTTATATTTTGTATGATATTTAAAAGATTCTGTATCAAAATATATATTTGGAAATTAATGGTGCAGTGAATAACTGATCATTTAACTATAAGCAATGGCCTTTTTGATTTATATAATAAACTCCATATAGTTATTCCACGTATTTTTGTGTGCACTGATGTCACAAACTGAACCCATTTTAAATCTCAGCCTCGAGATAAACAGTTTATTAAAGTAAATCAATGTGTATTTGTCTCGTACAAGTCTTGTAGTCCTTGTCCGTATTATGAAAAATAACTACATATGTAGAAAATAAGTTAAAAGAGTTACAACACCACAAATCCCCCAACATAATTGTTTTTGCTTGTATAATGTTGTGCAAAGCGCAAAATTAAGACAGTTTTGTAACTGGCTCTTGCTATTCTAGACGTGTATAATTTAATGTCAGGAAATGCAGTAAGTAGTTCTAGGTAGCAAAACAGTTTAGCACTTGCTTCATGCCTTTATCTGTTTGTAGCTTCATTGCTGCCTGACGCACAAAGCTAAATCCAGAGGTATGCTGAGTGTCACCACTGTTGTCCCGCACACCAGGTGGATAGCCTCAGGCAAATGCTTTACTTTGAGAGAAAAAGCTGTTACTGCCCATCTTGAACAACAGCAAGGGGGAACCAATAGGCTACAAAAGGCATCCTGCTCTCCTAACTGAAGAATCTTGTGTGGGGTCAAAGACTGACATGGGGCTGAGGATTGGGAAAGAGAGATCAAGTGATGTGTAAATAACAATAAAGAATTTATCGCTGAAATTAAAATTCAAGAGTTAGACCAAAAAGTCACCATAACACTTGTAAGCATGGTGTTATATAGAATTATATAGAGTTTACAGCGCAGAAACAGGACATCCGGTGTTAATGCTCCACACGAGCCTCCTCCCACTTTATTTACTTCATCTCTCCCTATAACATCTCCTGTTATGTCTTTCTCCATCATGCACTTATCTAGCTTCCCCTTAAATGCATCTATGCCATTCATCTCAACCACTCCCTGTGGCAGCGAGTTCCACATTCTCACCATTCTCGGTGAGTAAAGAAGTTTCTCCTGAATTCCTTATTGGGTTTATTAGTGACTATCTTATCTTTATGGCCCCTAGTTTTGGACTCTGGAAAAATCTTTTCTACGTCTACCCTATCGAACTCCTTCATAATTTGAAAGACCTCTATCAGGTTACCTCTCAGTCTTCTCTTTCCTAGAGAAAAGAACCCCAGCCTGTTCAATCTGTCCTGATAGTTATATCCTCTCAGTTCTGGTATCATCCTTGTAAATCTTTTTTGTACCTTCTCCAGTGCTTCTATATCCTTTTTGTAATATGGAGACCAGAACTGTGCACAGTTCTAACCAAGGTTCTATATAAGCTTAACATAACTTCTCTTTTGAATTCTATTCCTCTAGAAATGAATCCCAGGGCTGTTTGCATTTTGTATGGCTTTGTTAACCTGTGTTGCTACTTTTAATGGTGTGTGTATCTCTACACCTAGATCCCTCTGCTCCTCTACTCCATTTAGACTTATTTCCCAAGGAGTAGGTGCCCCTCCTTATTCCTCCTACCAAAATGCACCACCTCACACTTATCTATAATGAAATTAAGTTTCTATACACGCCCGTTTGGCAAGTTTGTTAACGTCTTCTTGCATTTTGTCGGCGTCCTCCTCAGTATTAACCATACCCCCCAATTTGGTGTCATCCGCAAATTTTGATATTGTACTTCCAATTCCCGAGTCCAAATCATTTATGTAAATGGTGAACATCAGTGGTCCCAGCACTGATCCTGTGGAACACCACTTCCCACCTTCCGCTAGTCTGAGTAACTATCTTCAACCCTTAATCTCTGTTTTCTGTTTTGTAGCCAGTTTGCTGTCCATTCTGCGACTGACTCCACATACTTTGACCTTAGTGCTGAGGAATCAGTCAGTCCCACCTCCTTTCAATCTGTATCCAGGTCAGTTGCACCAATATGTGATAATGTCATCTGGACTGTGCCACATGCTGCTCAGAATGAGCTCAAGCTGCAGATGGATGTGAAGATTTGACATGGCAGCCCTAGTAGAGTGATATGAGTGCTACATGAAATTCATTTTTATAAACTTTTAAATATACTTTTGTATTCAATAGATTGTTGACATTAGAATCACAAAATCCAAAATGATGAAGACTGGGGTGGGCAGAGAAGGTTGATCACCCAGCAAGGAAGTGGGGGCGGAATTTAGAGTGGAATCTGGATCTACTGGGTTTCCGCTCCATGTAAATCCAGGCCCAAATTCTGGTCGGGAGTAGAGGGCGAGTCTTCTGTTCTTATGTCTTGTAGGCATGTCTGGGAAGTTTCTAGACTACCTGAAGAATTCCACACATTGGCCTGGAATTTGCGGTCGAGACGACGGCAAACTGGCAGAGTTCGCCGACATTCTGCCTTTGAAACTGACGGCAACTTTGGGATTTGGCGCATGCGCAGGCAGAAATCCTAAAGTTGCGGTCAATCATTGACAACTCCAAAACAGGCTGCCCTGTGAACCACCCGCCCCCACCCCCGCCTGCCCCACCCCCACACAGAGCTGGCAATCGGTGTCATCGGCCAAATCATTGAAACTGACGAAAACTTCGGCTCTTCCGCAGTAATTACGCTGTTAAATTCTCCACTAAAAGTTAGACCCAAAGGGATTCGGTGTAAGTGGGGTTTTAACAGCGTATTGACTGCTAAACAAATGTTAAGGGCCTGGAAAACTAATTTTAATTTTGTGCAGTGTCAAATTTGTTCCTTTTAATAAAAATTAAAATTTAAGAAACTTTTCAAAAAATGTTTTTAACATTTTTTTTTAAAGTTTGTCCATCTTTATTTCAGGTTTGCCTTTTCCCCATGTGAGAGCCCCAATCTTTCTTCGGCTCTCTGTAACTAACTATTTTAAAAAGTTAGAATTTTAAGGGCTTACTCACTTCCTTGTTCGCTGTCTGTGAGAATTCTGCCTTTTGATTGACTGCTCAGACAGCCTGTTGACATCACAGCAGTTCAAACAAGTGGATCCCCACTACAGTTTGTTGATTTGAATTAAACGTCAGGAAACCCAAAGTTCTCGACACAGGGATCGCGAGATCCTTGTGCGAAGAGTACTTCGGGGCCAGATGCGAATGCCTTCGCTTCGCTGTTGACCGCAAATTATGGGCCTTAGGCCCAAAGGAATTATTGGGAGCGAGCATGTGTTTTGTGAAGGCTTAGTAAAGGCCCTCGCACTGCATTAGAGGAAGATAATTGATCCCAGAGAGGGTCAATTACATTCTCCGCTCTGCCCATTTAATCCTGCAGGGATAGTAATAATTTAAACAACTTTGATTCAAGGACTTCTTTCAGCGTCATCAGAGCAGCATTCAGTGGTCTGATTTTCCGGAATACAGGTGTAGGCTGCCCACTTTCATGATGATAATGACTCCTTCGCTGAAACTTGGGACAAGGTCTACATTGCTGGTCACGGGCAGATAGTTCCTCTCCGACCTGTTCCCATCGGAAGAGTAGAACTTACGGAATTCGAGTCCACAACGATTGCTAAGTAAATGATGGCAACTTAAGGAATATTGCTATTGATCATTTAATTACTAAGTTGCATTAATGAAAGATGATAGCTGACAATAATATAAACATTGTACCTATGGAACAATAATATCAGCAAAAGACCTTGTGCTGACAGCAGTGACAGTGCATCAGTCCATCAGTAAACAACTACAAATACAGAAAGCTTTGCTGTTCCTGTATGGGTTACCTGAGCAACTTAAACTTCAGTAGGAAGCTATCTCCACCTGAATTATTCAGTTATGCAGGGGGGATAAATGACCAGCAGGATGCCTACCCAATTAAAATGTACCTTTAGACAGAGTTCAGATAGGGCACTGTGTCATGGCATTTAGATATGCAGCTTCCTTCCTGTATATGATTAAAACCTTGGTTTTTTTTATGTTACATTTCAATAGTTCACTTACAGGCAAAGTCATCCGCCAGTTGTTTTGAATCATATGCTGCTGTGTTGTGAAAAAAATCCAGTGTGCGACATTGCACTTTTTCACCACAAGAGGGATTCCAACACCTCTCTTTAACCTGGTAGCAGTCAGCAGCTATATACTATTTTGTAGTGTATAGTTATATTTTGTAGCTTTCCACAAGAAAGAACTAAGAAAAAAACCAAAGAAAATACAGTACAATAAATGTAAAGGAGACAACATGTAAAAGTCACACTAAATGTTACCTGTCAAAAAGTAATTTTTCCTTTCACTGTCTTTAAAAAGTTATATTCACCTTTGTTTCTCCCCCTGGTAATTCAACATGTTTGTCAGATTTTCTCCAATCGTCTGGTTTGTTTAGAATCAGACCCATTAAGAAAGATTTCTTTTTAGAAACTTGGTCCAATTTAACTATTAACCAACAAAAGCTGAATGTGTAAAATTATGATCATGGCCCAGAAATTGATCTCGCTCTGTTCCCGCGGGGGTAAGGAGCAGGCGCGATCTCTCACTCCGCGTTGGCTTTTTCAGATCCAGCTCGCACGAACTTGATGTTCCAGACATCAGCTGGGCAGTGCTTGCGTATCCCACCGGCGTAGTGAATTCGTGCGAGCTGTGGGATCACGTGACTCAGTTAGAGCCAATGGCAGCACACCATCTTCCATTCATAAGTTTCACATACGTGCTGTGAAAGCTATGAATCTTACACCCCCCCAAAATAACAGCTAAACCTCAATTAAATTAAAAAAAAAAACCATCACATTAATAAAATAAGTATAGTTAAATAAATTAACCATTTTAAATAAAAAATTAAATTTTTGAAAAAATTTAAAATCTTTTAAAAAGTTATAAAAATAAACTTACCTGTCTTTAAAGTCTCTAAAAAAGATATACCTGTTAAAAAAAATTCAAAAAAATACTTAATTCACTACTTACCTTGTTAAAAGTGGGTCTTACTCCTCCTTTTTCCATTTCTAAAATCTTCCGTCCTTACCTGCGCGTCCAAAGCACTAAGTGCACAGCGTGCGCGCAGCCTGTAGCGTGCACGCGATGCACCGAGGAACCGCCCCCTTTTCAAAAGACCAAGTGCCGGTTTTCAGCGCATGCGCAGTGCATGCAGAAAACCGGCAATTGGAGAGAGAATACGTGAGAGTACGCAATGCGTACTCTCGCGCAGCGGGATGAATTTTTGGCCCAATATAAAAATAACAAAAGATACTGAATAATGAAATGAGATAACCTGTGTAGTGTTTATTGTTTGCAGAAAGCCTTCATGGAGTTTGTACACTGCAGACTCAAATTCCACATCATTCATGCATGGATAAAAGTTCACACAGCCCTGATAAATATTGGAATGAGTCAGGGCAGCTGTCTTGGGTGATCATATCAATCAAGCAATCAGTGGAATATGAGCACTTGTTATCCAGAACATACTCAACTCCGTGAGATGTCTCTCCTGTGATAAGGTTTCAAATATTTGCATATTAAGGTGCAAGCTGCAGAAGAGCAGGTTGATGAGCAATGCTTTTTGTTGGGAGAGGAAGATATGTTTCAGCAGATCTTGGTGGACCACAAGGAGATCAAAGAGCAAAAAACTTTAGTAGTCTGGTATTATAGCCAAAACTGCCCAATTGGCAGAAAAAAAGATAGTCTGCATACGATTGTTTCTAGATGGTTTCAGGAAGCAAGTCACTATTGGGATGTGGATAGAAACCAGTCACGAGCAGCTCTCTCTGTGAACCCTAATGCTTCAATGTCCAGAAGTCCAGCAAATTCCTCTGTAGTTTATTGACTCAGTGGCAGGCTCACAGTGATGAACACGTGACAGAACATGGACACCAGTAAATTTTTGATCAGCTGGGCCCTGTTCCTTAGCAGATCGGAGCACTTCTGGGTTTGAGCAGTAAGCCAGGTACATACAGATATTTATCAAATTTGTGGTCAAGTCAAAAGGTCAAGGCTGAATCTGGCGCTCAGTCCTCCTGCCAGCATTGCTCCCAAAGCCACAGCATTTGCCACAGAATACACCTGTTAAGATTTCTGAATTCTCTGCACATAAACCAGACTACCACTGTCCAGTTTATGCAAAACCTTTCCAATCAATCTCTTACATAAGTAGCAGTTAAAGCAACATTTGCATAACCTTTAACCCTGCCTCCTAACCTTTAGTACAGTATTGGTTCACTCGCTCATTCTCTTTGCATGAATACATATGTACAAAATTGTACTTCACTCCCCCTGTAAAATGCTTTAGGGAAATCTATTAGGTGAAAGGTGCTATCTCATTATACTGTCTTTTATGCTGCCCAACATACTAAATATTACATTATAGAAATTATTATTGATAACTCTCCACAACTGCTTCATATGCTTAGACCAAATTCCTCGATCCTCTATTTTAACGGAGGTGTCAACCCATTTAAAATAAACAGATTAATGCCTTCACTAAAATTGTGGGAGTGGAATTTGTTATGAGCATATTAAGCATTTATAAGATAAAATTGCCAACAGTAATTTTATCCTTTCTATCCTTATTTACATATCTGAATAATCCATGGCCAGTATTCAAATTTGTGAAACTACTATATGCAAAGGAAATACAAATTTTACAAATAAAACACTGGGACAGAATTGACTGTTGATTAAAACTTCACATCAACCACACACATGTGTGTGGCAACGAGGACCTCAAGGAACCTGCATCTAAATGTTTGCTGAAGTTAGGACCAGGTGTATATTAATCTATTTTACAGATTATGGTAATTTACCTGCCCTATCAGTAAAGTTAAGGAACAATGAAGTATAAATTTGACTTGGGCGGTAGTACAAAATGGGCGAGAGCGAATCAGCAGCCCATTTTATACTCTGCCCAATTTTTTTTCTTCCCAATGGAACAAATCAAAAAAGTAAACTTTCACAAATACACACAGCATTTCACTATTGCTCAAAAACAATTCCATATAAAAAAGAATCAATTGCATCCCTGATTTCTTTTCCAATTCCTTTCAGCGACTATGTAAGCTTCTTACCCATCCTATTACATACCCTTCAAAATAATATTTAATTTAAACAATCGCAAAACTTACCCATAAACTTACCTATCCCATCTCCCAATATTTTCAACAACAACCCCTGTATAGGCCTCTCCTCTCTCCCTTCATCTCGACCCTGCAACTCAATGGCCCGTAATCTGCGGTCAACGGTGAACAAAGGCACTTAACCCTGAAGAAAGCTGCCCACACAGATCTCACGATCTTTATGGTGAGTAGTTTGGCTTTTTCAACGTTCAATTGGCTGCAGTGCTCTGTCATGGGGATTCCCAGCGAAGAGTTGCTGTGATGTCAACAAGCTTTCTAAGTAGCCAATCACATTGAGGAATTCTCACAGTCAGCAAAGCAGGAAATGAGAAGCTGCTTTTATCCAAACTTTTAAAAAATGTTACAGAAAGTGAAATAAAGATTGGGACTTTCACATGGGGATAAAATAGGAGCTGAAATTTCATGAACAAACTTTAAAAATGTTTTTTTTAATCGTAATTTTTATCATAATGGAGAAATTTGACACTCCATAAATATAAAAATTAGTTTTTCAGGCCCAGAACATTTGCTTAGCAGTCAATACGCTGTTTAAACCCCAGTTACAGCTAATCCAACAAGGCTTAATATTTAATGAGGCATTTAACAGTGATATTAGTACAGAAAAGCCCAAGCTTTCATCAGTTTCACTTATTTAACGGATTGCACTGATTGCTGGCTATGGGGAGGGGGTGGGGGGCGGGGATTGGGGGGGGGATCCACAGCGCAGCCAGTGTCGGAGCGGGAATGACTGACCGCAACCTCAGGATTTCTGCGTTTAGGTGCACACGCGCTAAATCCTGAAGTTACGGTCAGATTCAGAGGGGTAATGATGGCGAACGTTGACAGCTCGCCATCATTACCCATCGCAAATTTCGGGACAATATTTTTCAGACCGTTACGTATTCACCCCTCAGTATTAGTTATCTATGCTTGTGCAGTTCAGTCTCAGAAGTGCTACGTTCAACCTCTCTCTCATCCTACACAATGACAAAAGACCAATAGTTCCACGTTTAAGGTCAATTCATTCCAACACAAAAGGACAACAGGAAAAGAAAGTGAGGAGAAAATGTGGAACAAAACGGTGAGAATGTGGAACTTGCTACCACATGGAGTGGTTGAGGCGAATAGCACAGGTGCATTTAAGGGGCAACTAGGTAAGTACATGAGGACATGAGGGAGAAAGAAATAGAAGGAAAGGTCGATAGGGTGAGCTGAAGGAGGAGGCTCGTGTGGAGCACAAAACACCGGCATAGACCTGTTGGGCCGAATGGCCTGTTTCTGTGCTGTACATTCTATGTAATTCTATGAAAACAAAATAAACCAAAGTAGCAAAAATGAAAGAATCAAAGGTTGCATAAAGCCAAAGAGGAATAAAGTGTAGCCATAAAAGATTAAAAGAAAACACAATGGAGGCAAAAGGAAGGAACGATAGGAATAAAACAAGGGAAGTAGTAAATAATAAATAACAAAGGAAGAGACAAAAAAAAGGCTTGATTTTATACATGACCTTATCGCATCTCTCAGAAACATCTTGAAGCTCTCGTCAATGGAAAGGAAAGTGGGGTGGGGTATATAACGGGTTCCGATCCGATATTGCCCGCTTTACGCCCCCAACTGAAGTTGAAAGTTCCGGCCAATGCCTTTCCAGGTAGAGGCTAAACTAACTGAAAAAAATATTCAGCATGATCTGGTTCAAAGTGCAGTTGCAGCATTAATAGCAAGTTTGGGGGGGTTAATGTCATATCTGTGAAGTGCAGTATTGTCTTCAGTCTCTTCTGAAATAAACCTACACATTGTTAGGAGTGTAGATGACACTGCATAAAATAATGTGGTTCTTTTAGGAACACCAACAGTTACATCAACCTTTAACCTTTCTGAGATTCTGCACAATAACATTATGTGAAAAGTTTGAGGGAAAGGGAAAAACTGGACTGTTACAGTCCACTACTGTAAAAGTGGGTGCAGTTTAGCCATAAAACTACATCTGGCAACACGGCTGAGGAAGCACTATTTTCCATCCATTAAGATGACTGATCTCTGCGCCTGAATTCCCAATATGCAACATCCACATGTGAAATTCCTGAAGCCTGCCCTATGTGTCAGGAGGCAATTTTATCATGGAAGGCATCATAGCAGAGCCTGATCTACTCCTCAATCAATGGCCTCGCCCATGCTCTTCCAGCAGGGGTTGTTGGATAGCGATAAGCTATGGAACCCTGGCTAACTTTCCCCATCCTAATTTAAGGCTGCCTAGGGTGTTTGTAGCACCTCTATGAGATCAGCTAACTTAGCACAGACCGGGGATCAAAACTGGAACATTCCTAGTCTGTATTGCTCAGTTAATCACCGCATAAAGTAATATATTTTTTAAACTGTGGTCATAAAACTAAAGGACACTAGTTCTGAACTGTGAGGCCTTAAGTGAGTTGACATGCCCTACCTTACTCTTGGCAAGCATCTAGTCTCCATTTGGCTCTTTGCCTGACAGTACAGAGTGTAAAACTTGGATGCAAAGCCACGTCCTACCTTTCTGTGGAGCAGCACATTAATTCTTCAATGTGTTGCACTTCTACACACGTTCTCCCTTGGACTGTTCCATTTACTACTGCTGTATGAATCATCAGTAACTATTATATATATATAAAGAAATATATATGTAGCAAATCAGTCGGGACACTTTAATTAGTCAAGTTGTATATCAGGATATAAGATTATTTTTGGAACAGGAAAATGCCATTAGGCCCAACAAGCCTTCCCCTTTAAACCTATGCTTTCAGTGCATTTCTGTTAATGTACAGAATGCTGCCATGCATAAGTAAACACTCCCTTTTTTGGAACAGGCTAGTGGCAGGAAGGAGAAAATGCTGTTGATGAATTATAGCAACAAAAAGCTTTTTTAAATCATGTTTATAATAATTGAAACAGAGAATCAAAACATCAGTTCTCACAATGACGATGTGCAACAGAACCTTTCATCCAGTGGCCTTGTAGTCCTAACATAAACCTTCAACTTGTGCTTCAGGTACTAAAGAGGTAAAGAGGTGGCCAAAATGCGGTCTGAAGCTGAAACGCTGGTTTAGCCTGCGATTAGCGCATGACGCCATCTTGGTAAAGGAGTCGAAGCCACCGCTAGGAATGGCCGCCCGGAGGCTTGTTAAACAGTTGATTGCCACTTAAAATTCCTGCTAGCACTCATTAAAGAGGCTATTTTGGTGGCTAACACTTCAACTAACACGCTCTCCTAACAGCGACCAGCTGCTTAGGAGTAAACACGGCGTTGATGTCGATTTCAAGCACTACTTAAAGGGATACTCACCACTTAAAGGGATACTCACCATTTCAGGTTCATTGCTGCTGGAGCTGTGAAGAGGACCTCTGAAACACATTGGGAGACTTTCTGGGACACTGTCAAGACTTCACCAACACTCGAGCAACATTTGTTCCTAAAATTCTCTGAGGACTTTACCTAAAAAGAGTAAGTGCTGTGCTACTCCACCTTACTGGACACCTTATAGGAGTCACCAGGATAAAGGGAGTGCTTGGTCTTGGGCATCTTGCTAGGAGTCCCCCTTGGTCTGGACGAGGAATGGGAGGAGGATATGAGGCCAGGCAGAGCAGCACCAGCTGCTGCAGGAGAGAGGGACAGGAGGGTGAGGTGGCATCCTTCACCTCTGTGGGTACAGGACATCCCTCCTCCTCTGGACCTCCTCCACCAGGACCTCCAGTTCCACATCCAAGAACCTGTGCGCCCTCTCCCTCGGTCCCTGAGCCATCCTGCAGTGTGCCAGCCAGAGCACTTCACACCTTCAGTGGAAGTAGGTGCGAGGAGCCTACGTATACTGGTCCATGAAAATTGTGTCCAATCAGCACTTGAGTGCTAACCTTGCAGGTTTCTAGTTAGCACCTCCAGGCAAGTTCAAATTATGGTAATCAGCAATTAGGACCAAAATTGTGTGCTAGATCCGGACTTTCAAACAGGCGTGCCTTATTAGCACTGCACCCATTTAGCGCCTGTTTTCACTTTGGCCAAAATAACCCCCCTAGGGTCCTGATTCAAAGCATTCTGAACATACAGTGGACTGTGAATGCCTTTGTTCTCTAGTACTCCAATGAGCCTGGATCACTGGCTTAATCTTTATTTCTCTCACTGCAGCTATTCAAGAGAGCAGAAAGCCATGGAGACCAGTGGCCCAAGTAGAGCCATCAGTATTGGGGAAGGCAAGGCCTGACGCATTACATCAGCAGGGTGTCTGCATATTGCTTGTAATCTTTCATTCATCTCTGCAAATATGTAGCAAGCTGCACAACTTCAAGCTTGGCAGCAAGAGGCTCCTGCACAAGAAAACACCTCGGAGGAGGACAATCCTCCTGACGATGCACCATAATGGGCTCATCCCTCCCAGGCACCAGCTTAGACATTAGCATCGATTAGATAGTGAGCCAGAGGGGTTTGCACATGGTGAAACACGCAGCATGAATGAGCAGCTGCAAGTTCTGGTGGCCAGGACAGCACAGGAGACAGCTAATCGCATGGCGAGGTCCTCTCCAAGCTCTGCTGAGGACAGAGGTGAGGACTTCAGGGGTCCAGTTATGAAAATAAAACTTCTGGGATCACACAAACAGCTGTACTAGGTATTGGAAGACCTGCCAAGGTGTTTCAGCACCATGGCTGAAAATGTGGAGGAGTCCGCTTCCAGCCTGTGTGATATCATCTCACATGGTCTCAGCACGCTGCAGTGTGGGCACCTCCAGGGATGCTGCAGTTGGGCTGCACAATAGGAGTTCATGTTCGCAGGATTTGCAGTTTTGGTGGAAGCTCAAACAGCTGCCAAACAGACTTTGGGCACAAACTTGTGCGCTGTCTTGGAGAGGTAGAGATCCACTTTGGAGAGATTAGTGGAGCAAATAGATAGGGGCTTTCAAGGAGTCACTCATCTTCCTCAACTTGCTCTCCCGTAGATCAGTGGAAGTGATCAGCCCCACAGGAGCGGCAGGGTGTTATAGGAGCAGTACCGATGTGCTGGGCTCTCTCAAGATGTCAGCACATCTGCTCCTTTGCCATACCCTCAACCAATACCCACCATGGTGCCAGCAAGTCGGCTGGCCCTTGCAGAAGCTGAGGTGCAGCAGTCTGCAGCCAGACCCTCACAGGCATGAGCACCCAGAAGTCACCAGCCATGAGCATCTCAAGGGTCCCAACATCAGCAACAACAGTCTTCCACCTTCTTTGCTGAGGCCACTAGGGGAGCACATTGTAGGAGTAGTCGAGTTAATTGCCTGCCTGTGGTGGGCGCCTCTCTCCTGACAAAAAATAGTGCGGTTAAAATGACGGCCATAGGAAGCGCCAGATCGCCATTTTTACTACCAGCCCACCCTGTTCCCATCGGGTGGGCAGGGTTAAAATCGGCCCTTATATAACATACTTTTTGGTAATCAGCTGCAAATTATTTTTGATAAATATTATGTTCATCACATAACAATCAATAATTTTGCATTGTGAATTTTATCACATACTGATGACAGGCAAACCACTAATAGATGATGTCAGCACAGACAGTCACCCCTGACTCACAAATGAACCCTAAGCTGAATAAACCCCCACAGCCCTGATGAGCAGTCCACTTCTGGGATCACACAAACAGCTGTCCTCTCCATAGATGCTGACTGACCTGCTGAGTGTTTCCAGGATTTAATGTTCGTGTATTAGATTTCCAGCATCTGTAGTTTTATGTGCTTTTTGTTTATAGAATATAATCTAATCTTGATTTATGACATCATTTGAATTTATTGCTAAGAATGCTGCCTTGTAATCATTTTGAAGTGTTCTCTATCTAAGATAATGTAAATTGCTGTCCTATTTAATCTGTCAGTGTATTTTAGTTTGTTGTCAGTCAGTCAATGAATTACAGCTATTTGTTGCTATCTGCTGACGAATGTTTGTTTTTACTTAATGATTTATTTTAGGTGTATCTCAATATGTGATTACTGAGTGTCAGTGAAACTAGGCCAATTCAAACTATGTGAAGGTTTGGAACATTAACTCAAACGATTGCACTTCAATATATATTTAAATCTTAGACTCGGAAAAATTCTCAATGTAACACAAATAATGTTCTCTGAAGCTCAGGGACTATTGTGTAAATTTTATGAAGTCCCACACTGCTTGCAGTGCCCTGGGTCAGAAAATCTAGTGTCTGAGCTCATGCCTGATTTGTAGGCCACTTGATTTTCTAATGGGCGCTGAGGGCGGATATAACGAGCTGCTGTGCCGAGGGTAACCAACCTTCCCAGATTGCCCCAGAGTCTCCTGGAATTGAAGATTAATCTCCTGGACACAGATGGGAGAAAAATCAGTGGGAAGCTGTGACTCACTCCCACCCTGACTCTGCCTAGCCCCAGTCTCTGATTGACAGCTGCATCCCCCAATCGCATCCCCCCTTCTGCCTCCACTCTCATTGAACAATCAGACGTCACAAAGGCAATATTATCTGACAAGAGAATTTAAAAAAATTAATTACATTTTTTTATCTTCCTCTGTCAAATAAATTAATCGAAAATAAACATTTTAAAAAGAAAAAAAACTATAGTCAGACTGTTCTAATATGGCATTAAATCAGGATATGCCCCTATATTGATTGACAGTAATATCCAATCAGGCCACAGCCTCAGTTTGATTGACATTAGGTTTATCCAATCAGTTAGAACTCTTATGATTGTTAACTAATCAAGCAGGAACATGGGGGCGGTGTGTTTGGAGACAGGAAGTCATGTGATTGAACCTCCCAGAATATGTCCAACCAGAGTTGGCATCCCTAGCTGTGCCGACGTGTGCAACACCATTACAATATTTAAATCCCACTGTAAATTTTGAGACGGCTAATTTTACATCTTTGGGTGTTTCTCCTCACACAGTCAGAGCCCTGTCCATAATAAATCAGGCGCAATTTATCTCAGGGGGGTTGGAACTCAAAAGAGAGGAAGTGATGCTTCAGTTGTACAGCGCCTTGATCAGTCCCTATCTGGAGTAGTGCGTTCAGTTTTGGGTACCAAACCTCAGGAAAGATATATTGGCCTTGAGGGGGAACAGTGCAGATTCACCAGAATTATGCAAGGGGTTAAAGGGTTAATTTATGAGGACAGGTTGCATAAACTTGGCTTGTGCTCCCTTGAGTTTAGAAGGTTGAGGGGTGGTCTAATTGAGGTGTTTAAAATGATAAAGGGATTCGATAGGGTAGAGACAGGGAAACTATTTCCTCCGGTCTTTATGAAAGGATGTTCAGATGATACATGACTACAGAAACATCATCATACATGTCAATGGCTGTTTTCCATGAAGTAGCCATGATGGCACTGTGCGGCAGTCTAAGGTTTACATACTAATTGAAGGGGAAGAAGCACTGGGTGGAAGGCTTTTAGGAGAACAGGGCTATTCTCTGTGTCCATGGCTACTGATCTCCCTGAGAAACCCCCTAACAACAAAAAAGCACCTTGTCCTGAACAGTTCAGCGACTGTTTTCTGTTCCTCAACACCCACCTCCACCGTCAAGAAAAGTGTGCCATGCAGTTCAGGCACAATGAAAGTGCATGTACAAAAGTACAATGGCTGTGTACAATGTTTGAAATGGTTCCTCGCAGCGGGCGCTGGAGTTCCCAACTTAGGTTTAAGCCATGCTTGATGGGCCCCACAAGAAATGTGTCCAAAAATGAACAGTGCACTCATCTTCCCCATGCTGCTGATACAAGTGCATTTCTTCCTCATTTTCAGCCATGTAAAAGGGAATTGGGTGACTGTATTGACCTGATCAGCAACCCCTTTTCATGCAGCTGGTGCAAAATAGGGGCACCTTCTGCTGTTGCACCACCTTCAGCATCAAAGAACATAAAAACATAAGAAATAGGAGCAGAAGTAGGCCATTTGGCCCTTCGAGCCTGCTCCGTCACACAACAAGATTATGGCTGATCTTCTACCTCATCTCCACTTTCCTGAACTATCCCCATATCCCTTGATTCCTTAATATTCAAAAATCTATCAATCTTTGTCTTGAATATTCTCAATGACTGAGTCTCCACAGCCCTCAGATAGAGAATTCCAAAGATTTACCACCCTCTGAGTGAAGAAATTTCTCCTCATCTCAGTCCTAAATGGCCGACCCCTTATTCTGAGACTGTGACCCCTGGTTCTAGACTCCCCAGCCAGGGGAAACATCCTCCCTGCATCTACCCTGTCAAGCCCTGTAAGAATTTTGTATGTTTCAATGAGATCACCTCTCATTCTTCTAAACTCTAAGGAATATAGGCCTAGTCTACTCAATCTCTCCTCAGAGGACAATCCCCCCATCCCAGGAACCAGTCTGGTGAACCTTCGTTGCACTCCCTCTATGGCAAGTATATCCTTCCTTAGGTAAGGAGACCAAAACTGTACACAATACTCCAGGTGTGGTCTCACCAGGGCCCTATATAATTGCAGTAAGACGTCTTTACTCTTATACACTAATCCTCTTGTAATAAAGGCCAACATACCATTTGCTTTCCTAATTGCTTGCTGTACCTGCATGTTAACTTTCAGTGATTCATGTACAAGGACGCCCAGGTCCCTCTGAACACCAACATTTCCCAATCTCTCACCATTTAAAAAATAATCTGCTTTTCTATTTTTCCTACCATAGTGGATAACTTCACATTTCTCCACATTATATTCCATTTGCCATGTTCTTGCCCACTCACTTAGCCTGTCTATATCCCCTTGAAGCCTCTTGCATCCTCCTCACAACTTACATTCCCACCCAGCTTTGTATCATCAGCAAACTTGGATATATTACACTTGGTCCCCTCATCCAAATCATTGATGTAGATTGTGAATAGCTGAGGCCTAAGCACTGATCTTTGCGGTACCCCACTAGTTACAGCCTGCCAACCCGAAAATGACCTGTTTATTCCTACTCTCTGTTTTCTGTCCGTTAACCAATCCTCAATCCATGCTAGTATATTACCCTCAATCCCATGAGCCCTAATTTTGTTTAATAACCTCTTGTGTGGCACCTTATCGAATGCCTTCTGAAAATCCAAATAAACCACACCCACTGGTTCCCCCTTATCTATTCTGCTAGTTACAACCTCAAAAACTCTAATAGATTTGTCAAACACGATTTCCCTTTCATAAATCCGTGTTGACTCTGCCCAATCCTATTATTATTTTCTAAGTGCCTTGTTACCATATCCTTAATAATAGATTCTAGCATTTTCCCTACTACTGATGTCAGGCTAACTGGTCTGTAGTTCCCCGTTTTCTCTCTCCCTCCTTTCTTAAATAGTGGGGTTACATTTGCTACCTTCCAATCCGCAGGAACCATTCTAGAATCTATGGAATTTTGGAAAATGACAACCAATGCATCCACTATCTCCATAGCCAACTCTTTCAAAACCCTAGGATGTAGGCCATCAGGTAGCAATGTTGTAAACAATGAGTCCATTTTTTGTCATCACCAAAAGTTCCCCTTTTATGGCGAGCTGCAGTCTTTTAAGAGCTGCTCTCTCATTGGACTTTGCACTCACCTAGTCGAGTCTGCTACAGGTTAAGCCCTTTGAGAAAGCCTTTCCTGTGCCTATAAACTATCAGGCCATAGAGCAGGCGTTATATCTCAAAATTCAGCACAGCCTGCCCCCTGCACTATGGGTACAGGTATGCCGGTGCATTTGGCCAACACAACCCCATTTTTGCCTGTACTTATAAGCATGAAACATATTGCAACTAAAAAATGAGTAATACACAAAACTTGAATTTAACATTCCACTATCTATACAATACCATATTAGTAAAAGTAATGGAATATTCCCATGAGATTAAGTTGTAGGGTAAATTCTAGAAATGCTTTCTAATGTGCATCATTTATATAATTTGGAAGTCATACAAAAGTGGCGTGTTGAAACATTTGATTTTCTTCAAGTATAATTACAGCATGTACGTCAACACTATCAGTGAATCATTGTCATGGCATCCATACACATTGTTACCGCTAAGTCATGTGTGACATCCATAATACTTAAAAAGCTATCAATACATGCATTACTTGTTACATGATATTGATCCAAAGGATTTGTTGTAGAATTCCAGTCACTAAGCAGGTTAATCACAAATCCTTTGAAAACTCTGCAATATCCATTGGGTCAAATATGTCCAGTCTTAAGAGATTACTGTTGCTGTAATTCACCTGTCACTCCCTCAATAATGCACCTTAAGTGTGCAGCTTTTATAAACTCGCCAATAATACTTATAGAGAAACAACTGTTCCACCAATTGGTTGTACTGGCAGCAGAAACAACTTTAACATTTTCCACAACATATACCCAACTTCTTTTCCATCTTGCCATCCGGCGGAGGCGGGGGGCCCCATTGAAAGGTTCGCTACGCGGAAGTCCTTCCTTGCACGATTGGGGATCTGGGGTGGAGTGTATTGCACGGGGCAGTTCCATCAAACAGGTTATAAAGTTATTTCACGGACTCCCCAGGCGTCGCTGGTTACTTTTGTGGCTTGGATGAGTTCATGTTCCACATTTTTGTTCAGTGTGAGAGATTGCAGCCCCTTTTCGATTATTTGAAGGGGCTACTCCTCAATTTCTGGCTCCACTTCAGTCCGACGCTCCTGATCTTTGATGGCCCGGTACGGAGGGGGGCACAACCATCCATGCACCTGCCAGAATTATTACTCATCTACCTCACAGTGCATCTCACCGCCATAATCAGGAATCAAAATAATTAAACCATTGCAAAAGAGTCATGGTCAACTTAAATTTGTATCTATCCATAGGCTTATTAAAGATTTTACATATGCACACACTTCCTGTCCAAAAACCCTACTGTCATCAGTATTTGTGCCTACACTTTTATGTCAACATTTAACATTGAAACTGCCTATAAATATTTACGTTGGAATTATCCAATATAAACAGATGGCTGTAACACTTTTTTAGATGAACCCATGCTTTTTCAAAAAAATTTCATTTTTTTTTCTCAATAACCTTTTCTCTTCAACTTCTGTAGATCCACAGATTGCCTACTGGGAAATTCTGCAAAATGCATAGGATTAGAATGCACAGATGTGATTGAAAGCTCTCCCGAACTGTGGGGTGAGGTAAAAATTTCGAGTCAAAGCCAAGTCCTTTGAGAAAGGCAGAGACTGTGGGTTGATTTTAACCCTACCCACCCAGCAGACACCAAGAAGTTCGGCAGTTAAAATGGCCTAGGTTACTTACCCGCCTAGGAGCCACCGGGATTTGCCCATTCCCAATTTTAACCTGCTCTACGGAGCAGGCGGCAAGGACACCCGCTCAAATTTGGCAGGCTCCTTCTTTACATACGCATGTCAGGTCCCGATGACGTCAGTGGGATTCGACTGCAATTTTATTTCAGGCCTGAGTGGGGAAGCTGAAGTGGCTTTCCCGCCAGATCAACCCAGGACAGAAGAAGATCAGCCCCAGAAGAGGCCAAAAGTATTTTTCTTTCATTTGTGATGCCAGGAGGAGCAGGAGTGTTCCTCTGAGCTCCACAAGGAAAACATAGGCCTCCTCTGCCCCACACTCCCCTCCCACATCCCGAATGTGAACCCCCCCCCGAAACGACCCTGGAACCCGATCCTGTCATGTACCTTGTGACAGCAGGTGGCCTCCGGGCCACACAATTTTCTGCTATTTCCCGCCGTCTTTCCGCCTCTTCTGAGCGGGAAGTCAGCTGACAGGATTTAAATGAGGCCGGTGGGAAATTAACTCGCCAGTGTGGTTTCCTGCTGGCAGGTACAATCCAAGCCAAGGTTACAAACAAAATAAAAACATTCAAAAAATTAGTTATTTCACAATAACATTGAATTGTCATTTGTTTCCCTTAATAGTTTCATTTTAAGTCATTTTACTTCAAGGCCTCATTCTGCCATTAATGTAGCAAATGGGGGAATATCATAAAAACACATTTGGCATCAATCGACTAACATCACCAATAGTAATATCTGGCCTCATATTTCTAATATGTTAGTTCAGCTCCCTCACACAGTCATGTTCAATAATTACTCCAAGCCAGTATTCACAATGATGTCATCAATATCCTTGATTAAACAAAAGTATATAATTGACTTTTCCAAATGGGCCCTTATAGTAATGGTCCCTCGTTAATAGGATTACTTCCATTTTGGATAGAGTGAGCCTTTGGCTTAGTGGTAGCATTGCCAGCACTGAGTTAGAAGGTGAAAGGTTCAAGCCCCACTGCAAACAGCCTTGGTGATTGGAGACTGGAATATGTCTTTAAATGTTGTGTTAACATCGAACAGGGTAGTCGCAGCCAGACAGAGTGACTATTGGCTCAGTGGTAGTATTCATGCCTCGGAGTCAGAACGGTTGGGTTCAGCCTCCACTCTAGACAGCCCCAGCGAGTGGAGACCAGCGCTCGGTCTCTGGATACTTAGTTGATGTCCAGCATGGATGCAAGTGGCCCCCTTTCATATAGGGTAGGTGGGGCTCTTTAGCCTTGGTTGAAGTCCACCTAGGAGAAGGTACTCCAAAGCTAAAAATCATGAGGAAGGCAACAGGAAACCACCTCAGTTACTCTTCCCTAGTAAGTGGCTCAAGAATCTCATGTGTGAGACTTGAGTTAGGACTTGCCCTAGGGCATAACACAATGTATGGACTGACTTCCATTCTGCTATTGTGAAGGAGGTATGCAGTGCCAAGAACATCATCGTGGATATGTGTGAATTATCCTGCAGTACCTTCACCTCCTAATTCTGGGCTTGGCAGCGAGATTGGTGAAGGAAAATTAGTTGCTTGACAATCTATTGCTAGGAAAGACATAACCTACATAATTATAATCATTCTACTTTAAAAAAAATAGCATAATTCTTTTTTGTCAGGTGACAAAGCTGTCATCTGAAGCTGTATGACTATGGTACAAAATTCCCCAAATAGTGCACAATAGAGGTTTACTGGAATACACATTATCAGGATAGTGATGGATTACGCAGGTCTTAGTTGCTTGCGTTTGAGTTTTGCTGGACAAAGTACTTTAAATCAGCTTTACATTCAGATAGGAGTCCAGCTTGAATGGAGGATCTGATTCTTTTTTTAAGAAAAAGGCATAGAGTCATAGAGTTATACAGCACAGAAAGAGGCCCTTCGGCCCATCATGTCCGCACCGGCCATCAAGCCCTGTCTATTCTAATCCCATTTTCCAGCACTTGGTCCGTAGCCTTGTATGCTATGGCGTTTCAAGTACTCATCTAAATGCTTCTTGAATGTTGTGAGGGTTCCTGCCTCTACCACCCTTTCAGGCAGTGAGTTCCAGATTCCGACCACCCTCTGGGTGAAAAAGTTTTTCCTCAAATCCCCTCTAAACCTCCTGCCCCATACCTTGAAACTATGCCCCCTGGTTATTGACCCCTCTACTAAGGGGAAAAGTTCCTTTCTATCTACCCTATCTATGCCCCTCATAATTTTGTACACCTCAATCAGGTCCCCCCTCAGCCTTCTCTGCTCTAAGGAAAACAACCCCAGCCTGTCCAGTCGCTCTTCATAGCTGAAGCGCTGCAGCCCAGGTAACATCCTGGTGAATCTCCTCTGCACCCTCTCCAATGCAATCACATCCTTCCTATAGTGTGGCGACCAGAACTGTACACAGTATTCCAGCTGTGGCCTAACTAGCGTTTTGTACAGCTCCATCATAACCTCCCTGCTCTTATATTCTATGCCTCGGCTAATGAAGGCAAGTATCCCATATGCCTTTTTAACCACTTTATCTACCTGTCCTGCTGCCTTCAGGGATCTATGTACATGCACACCAAGGTACCTCTGATCCTCTGTCCTTCCTAGGGTCCTACCATTCATTGTGTATTCCCTTGCCTTGTTAGTCCTCCCAAAATGCATCACCTCACACTTTTCAGGGTTAAATTCCATTTGCCACTGTTCTGCCCATCTGACCAACCCATCTATACCGTCCATGCAAGTAGAATGGTGACTTAGTAGAGAAACTTTCCATGTATGCATTAATTTATTCAAGTATTCTGTGGACCCTAGATGGAGCATGTTTCTGTGGCAATGACAATTTTGGCCCTCTCTCAGGAAATTGTGTCTTTATTAATGAATAAATAACATGAAAATACATAATTCATGACAGTATATGATTTAAAATGAACTCCATGTTGAAGTTAACCACAACTGGCCCTTCCCCCTATCTCTGCACAGAAAAACAGTTCCAGGCCTCATACATTATTATTCTATTTAATATATCTACAGACAGCTTAACAAATGTAAGTTAGACAGCTGTCTTGTATGGACATGGCTAATTGAGAAAATATGCTTTGATTTCAATAAGGTTTTTGGCTCAAGGGTGCCACTGTGGAAGTAACATTTATAGCATTACAGATATCGGGTAAAATGACATAATTTTAAATTAAATGATCCATTTCTTTCTTTGTTCGGTTACTGTGCCCTCATTTCCAGAAGGTTCTGTAAGCGACTGGCAGCTGACTTTTCTAATGAATACATAATGTCCATTCTATAGATTTTCATTGCTGTAAATTATTTGATGCACTAATCATTACATTTTGAAGTAGAATCCAAAACGTGGAATCACACAGTGAAATAGCCACATGGGAATATGATGTCGTGGCAATAACAGAGACCTGGCTCAAAAAAGGGCAGGATTGGGTATTAAATATTCCTGGATATAGGGTGTTCAGGAAAGATAGGAAAGGAAAGATAGGTGGTGTGGCAGTATTGGTTAAGGAGAATGTTACAGTGCTGGAGAGAGAGGATGTCCTGGAGGGGTTTAGGACAGAATCTATATGGTTAGAGTTAAGAAATAATAGAGGTGCCATTAAACTACTAGGTGTAATCTATAGGCCACCAACTAGTGGGAAAAATACGGAGGAGCAAATTTGCAGGGAAATTACAGAGAGATGCAAGAACTATAGAGTAGTGATAATGGGGAACTTCAACTATCCTAATATAGACTGGGATAGTAATAGTGTAAAGGGCAGAGAGGGGGAAGAATTTCTGAAGTGTGTTCAGGAGAACTTTCTTGATCAGTATGTTTCTGACCCAACGAGGAAGGAAGCATTGCTGGATCTGGTTCTGGGGAATGAGGTAGGTCAAGTGAAGCAAGTGTCAGTAAGTGAACATTTAGGGAAGAGTGATCACAGTATCATAAGGTTTAGCTAAGCTATGGAAAAGGACAGGGGGCAATCTAGAGTAAAAATACTTAATTGGAGGAGGGCAAAATTCAGTGGGATGAGAACGGATCTGGCCCAGGTAAATTGGAATCAAAGATTGGCAGGCAACACTGTAGTGGAACAATGGGCTACCTTTAAAGAGGAAATAGTTCAGGTACAGTCGAGGTACATTCCCACTAGGGGGAAAGGTAGGGCAACTAAAGTCAGAGCTCCCGAGTTGACAAAAGAGATAGAGAGTAAGATGAAGCAGAAAAAAGCGCACATGACAGATGTCAGGTCGCGAATACATCTGAGAATCAGGCTGAATATAGAAAGTTCAGAGGAGAAGTGAAGAAGAAAATAAGAGGGGTAAAGAGAGGGTATGAGAATAGAATGGCAGCTAACATAAAAAGTAATCCAAAAGTCTCCTATATGCATATAAATAGTAAATGGGTAGTAAGGGGGGGTGGGGTGAGGCTGATTAGGGACCAAAAAGGAGACCTCCGCATGGAGGCAGAGGGTATGGCTGAGGTACTAAACGAGTACTTTGCATCTGTCTTCACCAAGGAAGAGGATGCTGCCATAGACATAGTAAAGGAGGAGGTAGAGGAGATACTGGATGGGATAAGAATTGATAAAGATGGGATACTAGAAAGGCTGGCTGTACTTAAAGGAGATAAGTCACCAGGACCGGATGGGATGCATCCTAGGATGCTGAGGGAATTGAGGGAGGAAATCGCAGAGGTACTGGCCATAATCTTCCAATCCTCCTTAGAAATGGGAGTGGTGCCAGAGGACTGGAGAATTGCAAATGTTACACCATTGTTCAAAAAAAGGTGTAAAGATAAACCCAGCAACTACAGGCCAGTCAGTTTAACCTCGGTAGTGGGAAAGCTTTTAGAAACGATAATCAGGGACAAAATTAACAGTCACTTGGACAAGTGTGGATTAATTAAGGAAAGCCAGCACGGATTTGTTAAAGGCAAATCGTGTTTATCAAAGTTGCTCGAGTTTATTGATCGAGTTTTTTGATGAGGTAACTGAGAGGGTTGATGAGGGCAATGCGGCTGATGTGGTGTACATAGATTTCCAAAAGGTGTTTACAAAGTGCCGCATAATAGGCTTGCCAGCAAAGTTGAAGCCCATGGAATAAAGGGGACAGTGGCAGCATGGATACAAAATTGGTTAAGTAACAGAAAACAGAGAGTAGTGGTGAATGGTTGTTTTTCGGACTGGAGGAAGGTATACAGTGGTGTTCCCCAGGGGTCGGTACTAGGACCACTGCTTTTCTTGATATATATTAATGACTTGGATACAGAGCACAATTTCAAAATTTGCAGATGACACAAAACTTGGAAGTATAGTGTACAGTGAGGAGGATAGTGATAGACTTCAAGAAGACATAGACAGGATGGTGGAATGGGTGGACACGTAACAGGTGAAATTTAATGCAGAAAAGTATGAAGTGATACATTTTGGTAGAAAGAATGAGGAGAGGAAATATAAACTAAAGGGTACAATCCTGAAGGGGGTGCACGAACAGAGAGACCTGGGGGTATATGTGCACAAATCATTGAAGATGGCAAGGCAGGTTGAGAAATCAGTTAAAAAAGCTTACCGGATCCTGGGCTTCATGAATAGAGGCATAGAGTACAAAAGCAAGGAAGTTATGATGAACCTGGAAAACACTGGTTCGGCTTCAACTGGAGTATTGTGTCCAATTCTGGGCACCGCACTTTAGTAAGGATGTGAATGCCTTAGAGAGGGTGCAGAAAAGATTTACGAGAATGATTCCAGGGATTCAGTTACATGGATAGACTGGATAAGCTGGGGTTGTTCTCCTTAGAGCAGAGAAGATTGAAAGGAGATTTGATAGAGGTGCTCAAAATCATGAGGGGTCTGGACAGAGTAGATAGAGAGAAACTGTTCCCATTGGCGGAAGGGTCAAGAACCAGAGGACACAGATTTAAGGTGATTGGCAAAAGAATCAAACGCGACATAAGAAAAAACTTTTTTACTCAGTGAGTGGTTGGGATCGGGAATGCACTGCCTGAAAGGGTGCTGGAGGCAGACTCAACTTTATCTTTCAAAAGGGAGTTGGATAAGTATCTGAAGGAAAAATATTTGCAGGGCTACGAGGAAGGGCAGGGGAGTGGGACAAGCTGAGGTGCCCTTGCAGAGAGCTGGCATGGGCTCGACGGGCCGAATGGCCTTCTTCCATGTTGTAACCATTCTATGATTCTATACATTTACAAAACTGATGCAGCCAAAATCTAAATTTGAATAAGATCTTATTGAAGCCCCAGCTTGTTTCTGATAAGCATTCATAGCCAGTCTTATTTGGAGTTAATTTATACATAATTTTCTGTATGACCTCTTACATATAATAACATTCCACTGTACATCTTTTCCTATAATGATAGAGGCCTACATGTTGTACAGTGCCTATTTCTGTGATCTGATCTTATTGTGTGTGTCCAGTGCAGGCCTCCCTGTAGAATTCAATATTTGGCTGCAACCTGACCTTATTTGCCTTACCCAAATACAATAACACATTTGAGATCTTCCAGACAACAGAAGGATAACTATGTTGAAATTTCTTCTTTCAGTTATTATTGTTATATTGCTAACTGCAATGCAGAAAATTATTCCTTTTTGCTGTATATTCTTGTGTACTGAAAGCTTGTCCTTCTCTCCCTCCCCTTCTCCTTCTCACAAGCAAAAATAATAATCAATAGAACCAACTTGCTAACTTGTTTACTTTAGAAAGATTAACAAAAAAATCTATGTGAACACCAACCAGAGTATAAAACAGTTCAGCCTGTTAATACAGAATTTATTACAGGCATTATATACTTTAAGGCTCCATAAATCCCATTCTTGCCACCCCTGGAACAACTGTCTTATGTTCTGATCCAGGTAAGTGTCTGAGCTGTCCATTTGGAGCTTGAATGTTGGGATACTAGTAGCTTTCTTTTGCTGAATGACATAAAGCAATTAAAACTCTTTGTCAACTAATGAAGATAATAAACAATAAGGTCCACTACTGCCCATCAGGGACGAGAACCTTGAATCCAACAGAGCTTCTTACGAACAGCAACCTCAACTGCTCCACCTCCTTTCTCGCTGACTTTCCACCCGGCACGCCTGCTGGGAACTATCTCAGCAACCCCCTTCTTATCCCGCTCAACCCACACAGTACTGCCTTCCCAGACTCTGCTAACAGATCAACAATCACCGTCTCGCTCGCATTTCCTTCCAGAACGTCTGTTCACTCATGAACCAGGCCCTTGCCATCCAGAACCCTATTAAAATTTACTGAAGTTCTCCTGTTCTGAACTAAAATGAAATCATTGAAATAATGGGAATTTGGACTAAGTGCAGCCAAAGGTTAAAGATTCTGGGCCCGGAATTTGCCGGAGCAGGGCATCTCACGGAATGCCCGGTTAGTTAAACTTTTTCCTGCACCCTTCAGCTCAAAATTTTGTTGCCCTGTTATTTGCTGGAAGTGTGAACTTATAATGGAGCGGCGAGGGCAACAGGGCATCTGGGACCTGAGTGAACGTTGGGACCAACAGGGTATCTCCTTAAGCGATGAGATTTAAGGATTGAGAAATAAACAGAGGAAGTACTGAGAAGGAGGATGAATTAGAGTGGGTGAATTCAATGTCAAATCAGGTACAGAAAGAGAAATAAGGAGAGGGAAAGAAAGATTGGATTAAGAGAGAGAGGAAAAAGAGATAGAAAGGAAAAGTAATAAAAACAATTAAAATTTAAAATTTGACATTTAAAAAGTCTCCAACAACAATTACCTTAAGGAATGAGACTCCACACTTTTAATTGTTCACTTTCTGGGCCAGAGAGGTTGATTGGCAGCCATTAACAATTATCACTTCATTAAAAGAGTACTTACACTTTCAATTACTAGTCTTAACTTTCTGTGGCACGTTTAATGGGCAATTAATGTACAAATGTAGCAACATCATGAAACTCACGTTGAGGTTAAAGGTGAGATGCCCTTTTCGCACAGCTAACGGTGGAGCTGTGCAAATTGTCCAGCAACTTGTGGTGATTTGCAATTCACGGGATTTCTCTTCCTCACCACAGGTTGCTGGCCGATTTCCACACTAATAACCATATGCGTTGTTTATGCCGTTATTTTTTTCAGCAAATTCCGGCCCTACATATTTTTCCTTACAAGAGTATAGCGGAACTTTCAACTTTGGCGGGGGGAGTATAACTGCCCATTATACACCCTGCCCCATTTCCATTAACTTCCTGAGCTACAAAGACATTAATATCTCCAAGGAGGATAAGTTTATCCTCCTTTTGAACTAATACAGATCTTTGTAGAACTTCTTTTTGGTGCAATCACTACTGGTCATGTTAGGTGCGTAGATTCTAACAATGGTATCTTGATACGTAAGCATTAATGGGAGTCCCATCACCATTGCCTGTAAACTTAGAGTGTAGCTGTCATCAGCAAGGATACTGGGAGTCACAAATTAAAACTAAGTCCCAAGTGAGGACCAATGCCTGTAACCATCAAAGATGAGGTTGCAATGTGGACAAAGGTGCTATCATTACTTTAAGCACCCCATACATCCCAATCGGTGTGGTAATAGTAGGACAAAGTAGATGGCGGTGCAGATGCAGAGGTAGACACTTTATTGCACAACACATGTGAACCCCAATTATATTTCTATCCAAAGTTTCTGTCTTTTTTAATAGATCTGAAATGGCTTGGGACAGGCTTGGGCCGCTGCTACACGCAAATTGTGATTGTCAGAAACTCAATGAATAAGCCCAGTAGTGCAATTCAGAAGTTACAAGAATTATTATTGGTGAATTTGAGTAAATAGAGAAAGATAAACAGACGGATAAGCAGACAGAGACGGACCCTGTTTCCACAGATGCAAAAATTAACCATCAGTACCAGCACAAATCAACTCTTTTCCGACTGAATAAGTCACCTATCATTAATGGGAAATAATGGACAGTCAGAGTCAAGTTAAAGTGCACAATGGAAATGATCTCATGCAACAATAAAACCCTATTAATTTCAGAGCAGGACGTTAGTATTTTCAGTTTGCACTGCAAATGGCTGTGAAGCACTTTGGGACATCACGATGTCATGAAAGGGGCTATGTAAATGCAAGTTCTTTCTTTCTATTGAAACAAGGAATGCAAGACACAATTTCCTAAATGTACAAACCATTGTACTGTGCTTCTGTAAAATTTATAGATAAGAATATGCATGATACATCTGGGTGCTGTACACTGCATGCATGCTGTTAAATGCTGCAATTTGAACTTGATACATTCCAATCTCCCATGCTGTTTACAGTACAAAAAAAGGAAGAAGCTAAGTCGTGGCTAAAAACAGCAGATCCAGAGCTTAGCCACAGGCTGCCAATGATGTCATTTCACTAATGGTTTGCATGTCAAAAAGGAAGTCAACTCTCATTAAAATTGTGAGCCTGCGGAAAGATCACTTATTGCTAGGGTCAGATTATGTGCCTAGTTGTGGCTGGCAGACAGGAATTCCATATAAATCCAGCAGGTTTGTTTTTATAGAGCAGAACATGGCAATATCTAATTTTTAAACTATTTTAGATGTGGGGACGTGACTGTGCGTAGAAGGATTATTGCACAGTTTTCAAAGTATTACAAAATATTACAAAGTATTTACAGCACAGGAACAGGCCATTTGACCCAACAGGTCCATGCAGTGTTTATACTCCCACCCTACTTCACCTAACCCCATTAACATATCCTTCTATTCCTTTCTGACTCATATACTTATCTAGCTTCTCCTTAAATGCATCTGTGCTATTCCCCTTAACTATTCCTTGTGGTGGCAAGTTCCACATTCTAACCACTCTCTGGGTAAAGAAGTTTGTACTGAATTACCTATTGGATTGATTAGTGACTCTTATATTTATGGCCCCTGGTTCTGGTCTCACGTGCAAGTGGAAACATCTTCTCTACGCCTACCTTATAAAACCCTTTCATAATCTTAAAGACCTCTATCAGATCACCCCTCAGTCTTCTCTTTTCTAAAGAAAAGAGCTCCAGCCTGTTCAATCTTTCCTGATTGGTATAACCTCTCTGTTCTGGTATCATTCTAGTAAATATTTTGTGCACCTTCTCCAGTGTCTCTATATCCTTTTTTGTTAACTTTCTCCTGTAAAGGATATCATATCAAGGAAAAAAATCAACCGTTTCGCATGCCTATTTGGAGAAGACAATATGGAAAATACCAGACTTCTAAAAATAGAGGTCTGTGTAAAACTTACGATGTAAACAATCAGATACATCGAGATACTCAACATACAATAGGTGCCTTTTTACTATACTGACAATCTTGATTGGGTAAATTCCCCTTTTTTTTTATAACCTTGTTACATTTTATTACAAGCCTAATTTCAGGACTTGAGCACAGCAAGATAAATTACATGATAATCTGTTTGAGTGATATTGATCGAGTAATAAATATTGGCCAGGATACCATGAGAATGTCCCTGTTCTTCTTCGAGTAGTGCCATGAGATCCTTTGTGTCCACCCAAGATGGCAAATGGGGCCTTTGTTTAACATTTATCCAAAAGCCAACACCACCAACAGTACAGCACTCCTCAATAGTGCACTGAATGTCAGCCTAGAGTATGTACTGAAGTCTTTTGAGTAGGGCTTGAACCCACAACCTTCTGACTCAGAGGCATGAGTGCTACCACTGAACCAAGGCTGACACATATAAATGCTACTTTTTTCTTCCATTCTATAAACACATAATAATAGATGTTTACAAATAACCAATCAGGCAATTACACAATTGAGAGGCCAGGATGTGACCGGCTGTGAGTCCATTCGTGACAAAACCAGAGTCCAATTGACATTGATAAATGATTGCTTCTTTCTTGCAATTTGTGACACCATCTCAACCCCTTGTTGTTATGTGTGTGAAATACACTCTAGACTTTGTTATATCTTGCATATGCAACATACTTCTCACTATGCATTACCCTAAATGTAATACATTCTAATCTTTAAAGATATTTTTCTGATCAATTTATTAAATATTTATACATTCTGTTGGAAATTCTAACTTCTAATTTGATGATGTCTTCTTCCTGCAATAGAAACTCCTCAGATGTTACCCTGGAATTCCAAAAGCCAGGAAGAAAACTTGAAAACATACTATCATGTTCAAGTGACAGACCTCCTTTGGTTGTACAAAGGGGGAAAAATTCGGTAGCGACCATTTCGGGGCGCTAACATCGCCTGGGCACTTAATTTAGCGCCCGGCAGTAATTAGCGCCGGCGACCGCAAAATTGAGTTTTAGTGCACCAGGAGGGAAGTGGAGCGCTAAATCAAGTGCTCCACTTCTATCTTAGGGCGCTAACGTCGGAGAGCAGGGCAGAGACTTCAGCAGCCGCGTTCAAAGACTCCTTCCCTCCCTTAAAGGGAAGGGCCATCACTGCAGGCTCTGAAATTTAAGAAGTACCTACCTGGACCACCAAGGCAGCCGCGATCCTGCGCGATCAGCCCGGCACTCAAGTAGAGTGCTGGGCTGATCGATCACGGACAGGAACCCGCGAAAAAAACTAGAACAGGAAAGGTAAGTTTTTTTTCACTTACCTCGGCCACCTCGCCTTTAATCATCGCCCCCGAAGTGGCCGCCCGCCCGATGCACGCCTCTGCAGCTGTCGGTGTTTTCGGGTCCGGGGCACTACCGGGGCGATGCGCACGGCGATGACGTCACAATCTCCGGGCGAAGAAGATCAGGGCGCAACGCCATAGCACCGCCGCAAAACTCCCGCCGAATATGGCAGGAGTCGATGTCAGAGCCGCGCCTGGTCGCAAAGCCATTTGCGGGGCCACTAGCGGGAGGCGCAAAGGCACCCAATTTCGCCCCCAAATACTTTAACACTGCATGCTTTCCGAGATACATTTGTGAGCACATTGTTTTTTTAGGATAACAATTATCAATGGGAGCAAATGGCTAAAAGTAAAGTGAAATAATTTCTGGCTTCATCTTCACTAAACCATGAAGATTTTAATTTTTGCATATCAGGTTGTATATCCATCTGTAACAATAACCAATAGAGCTGTATATTGAAACTTGAACCTATTAAGTTCAATGAAAATGAAATGGGATAAACTGTAAATATGTATCTTTACATGCAGCACCTAATCTAAGTGTTCAATTTCAACTGATTCACAAGTTATTTAAAAATTTTAACAGCCTTATTGCTCTAAACAAATCTGAAGTATATCAGTAAACGTAAACTTAGTCGGTTTCTAAAAGTCTTTCAATTGGCTAATAATAATTTCCATTTTACTGTAAAAATGATTTCACACAGTGCAACTTCAGTGAATTGTTACTGTATTTTCACCAATCCTGCTGCTTCTATGTTATATGGTCTTAGGTCATTTATTATCACATTCAAGATAATTACCATATTTAAAACTAGATCAAGAATTTAGGCCCAAAGCTCGTGATTTAATTTGTCCAGATGCAGTTTTTCCAAATTACCTGTAGGTAGCACTCTTTGACTCACCATACTCTTGTTTATAATCGGAAAATGTTAGCTTGCTCATATAACACTACGATTTCAACAATGGATTTTTTTTCTCTGCTATAAATTACAATTGAATAAACATTATAGTATATGTGTAAACAACATTTTTGATTCATAGACTGTTGTATTAATTACTGAACTGAAATACATCTTTAACATAAGTAATAGTCTTAATCTTTGTTTCATTTGGGTACCTGCAAATTGTCAGCTACTTGATTGAAACATCAATAAGACAAGCCTTTCCTTAAGTGGCAAGTCTGCTTGCATTCTGTTGACCCCTGACCCAAGGACGGAAGGATTATAGACAATTATCATCTATCGCTGCAGAGCTATGACTAAGGCAACAGAACTGATGGGGGGATTGCAGCTCTTGTTATGCGTTATGTATTCTTTTTTATTATGTAGCAAGTTTTCTTGTTACTTTGATATAATAAATATTTCAAACATTCAACTGTCTATCTGGTTATAATCTCTTCCATAAGCTAAACAGCGTCTTTAAAAGTTTTGGAGCTGTTACATTATCATGTTCCTCTTTAGGGGCTGATAAAGAATCCTGCTGTAGGGATTTACTTTCATTTCCACATACATTGTTGCAGTGAGAGGAACTAGAGAAACTCCTAGAGAAAGTGCTTACTTCTACTTTGTTGTCGAAACAATACTTTTTTTATTTGACATAGATATAGAAATTAGCCGAAATAAATGAAAGTATAACATTAAAGTTAACTCAAACTAACTTTCAGTGCAGTTTCACTTCTTAACCAATTGGAGGTGCCAGATATATTTTACTACTTGTGACCACTAGCTCAAGACACTGGAAAAGATGTTTTTAGAAACAAACTATAATGAATTCTTAGGATAAGTGTTCTGTTTAGATCCATAACCTTCTGAATATCATTTTCAAATGGGAGAAATTATTTTTTGCATTGCATATCCTAAGGTCCATGGTATAACAACAATGACAACTTGTATTTATATAGCGCTTTTAATGTAGTAAAACGTCCCAAGGTGCTGCACAGGAGTATTGTAAGACAAATTGACACCGATCCACATAAGGATAAATTAGGGCAGGTGACCAAAAGCTTGGTCAAAGAGGTAGGTTTTAAGGAGCGTCTTAAAGGAGAAAAGAGAGGTAGCAAGGTGGAGAGGTTTAGGGAGGGAATTCCAGAGCTTAGGGCCTAGGCAACAGAAGGCACGGCCACCAAAGGTTAAGCGATTATAATCAGGGATCCTCAAGAGGGCAGAATTAGAGGAGTGCAGATATCTCGGGGGGTTGTGGGCCTGGAGGAGATTACAGAGATAGGAAGGGGCGAGGCCATGGAGGGATTTGAAAACAAGGATGAGAATTTTGAAATCGAGGCGCTGCTTAACCGGGAGCCAATGTAGGTGAGCGAGCACTGGGGTGATGGGCGATGGGACTTGGTGCGAGTTAGGACACGGGGAGCCGAGTTTTGGATGACCTCAAGTTTACGTAGGGTGGAATGTGGGAGACCAGCCAGGAGTGTGTTGGAGATTAGTTAAATAACTTTACTAGCATTATATTATTATTTGACACCAATGCATGCAAAACAAGGACCATAGGCCCCGATTTTTACTCCAGGTGGATTCCCTGCTCAGGCCTGAATTAAAAGTACAGTTGGGTCTCAATGATGTCATCGGGCCACAACATGCATTTGTAAAGAAGGACCCCGTTGGCTCCGGGCATGTGTCCTAGCTGCCTGCTCAGGAGAGTAATTGCAGATGTTGCGATTATGGCAGCTTTCAGACAGGTAAGAGCCAGGATGATTTTAACTGCCCACCCGCCAGGTTTCTGCTGAGTGAGTAGGGTTAAAATCGCCCCCTTACGTCTGATTAGCATTAACTAAAATGTTGACTGAGGTGCTGGAAGCATAGCAGACATATGCAATTGTGTATGTTTATTTTGCGTGGACAAAATGATGTGCCAGTTGTATCCAAAAGTTGAGTCTAAGAGGTGTAGATGTGTAACTATGCCTGTTGATGTCTTTGTGTCATTGGGGATGTGACTGACCAATTCAGTTTTTACTGCGTGTAGTTGTGGCAGTGCATCAAACTTAGAAAGTTCAAAATGGAAAAATTTGCCCCAAATGATGCACAGAGTTGTCAACACATGCAGTCGCTCTCTGTTTTTCACCCCCACATTAAAAAAAAAAGCCTGTGTGGTCAGAAATTGACAGTGTAGCCTCTGAATGTGTGGAACAAGTAATAATTTGAAAAAAGTGATGGAACTCTTGATGGATTTGTGGAATTACCTGACCTCCTGAATTTGATTAAATGGTGTGAAGTTAGACTGAAAGTGCTGTAACTGTACAATCCTGTACCTGGTATTGTGTTGAAGTTGTACATTATTCAATAGTTTTGCTTTTAATGCTTTTTTTGGGGTTCTGGTGGGTTCCAATAAAATTTATTCTAATTGCATTATGGATTGGACTTCTAAGAACATAAGAAATAGGAGCAGGAGTAGGCCATTCGGCCCCTCGAGCCTGCTCCGCCATTCAATAAGATCATGGCTGATCTGATCTTGGCCTCAACTCCACTTTCCTGCCTGTTCCTCATAACCCTAGACTCCCCTGTAGCTCAAAAATCTGTCTATCTCCGCCTTGAATATATTCACTGACTCAGTCTCTACAGCTCTCTGGGGTAGAGAATTCCAAAGATTCACGACCCTCTGAGAGAAGAAATTCCTCTTCATCTCCGTCTTAAATGAGCGACCCCTTATCCTGAAACTATGCCCCCTTGTTCTAGATCCCCCCACGAGGGGAAACATCCTCTCAGCATCTACTCTGTCACGCCCCTCAGAATCTTATGTTTCAATAAGATCACCTCTCATTCTTCTAAACTCCAATGAGTATAGGCCCAACCTGCTCAACCTTTCCTCATAAGACAACCCTTTCGTCTCAGGAATCAACCTATTGAACCTTTGCTGAACACCCTCCAATGCAAGTATATCCCTCCTTAAATAAGGTGACCAAAACTGCACGCAGTACTCCAGGCGTGGTCTCACCAACGCCCTGTACAGTTGTAGCAAGACTTCCCTACTTTTATACTCCATCCCCCTTGAAATAAAGGTCAACATTCCATTTGCCTTCCTAATTACTTGCTGCACCTGCATGCTAACTTTTTGTGTTTCATGTACGAGGACACCCAGATTCTTCTGTACTGCAGCATTTTGTAGTCTCTCTCCATTTAAATAATATTTTGCTTTTCTATCCTTCCTACCTAAGTTAACAGAGATACCACGGTGACAAAAGGCTTGGACATTCCCGCAGCGGAGAATGCTCATCCGAGGCTGGGGTTGAGGTTTTTGAAGCAAAGGAGAGGGAGCTTTTCATCTGTCTGTGCGTTACTTGAGGAGGGCATGCTTAACGGAAGAGTTTCTGATTCCCCTGCATTGACACCCTTCACCTTGAATGACGAGTACTTCACCAAAAGAAAATACTTGCATTCCTACAGCGCCTTCCACGACCTCAGGACGCCCCAAAGCGCTTTACAGCCAATGAACCACTCCTTGAACTGTAGTCGCCACTGCAATGCAGGAAACGCGGCAGCCAACCTGCGCACAGCAAGCTCCCACAAACAGCAATGTGACAATGACCAGATCATCTGGTTTTTTTTTAAAGTGATGTTGACAAGTTTAAAGGAAACGCACCTATTTCACATTTAAATCTGTGGTTTATTTATGTGGCAACTGAACACACTTCTCCAATATTGTAAAAAACATGGGTAACTTGGTAAGGACAGATCAAGTAAAGAATGTGCGCTGTAAAGCAATCCTTCAACATTTCTGTCTCATCAACCAACTCCACTGGCAAGTTCTATTGCAAAACGAGGCTCAGACCCTGGTCTGTGCTAAATGTAGATGATCTGTAGTATAGATGATCAAACAGTAATGGCCCAGAAATTGATCTCGCTCTGTTCCCGCGGGGGTAAGGCTTTCCCGCGATCTCTCATCTCGCTTGTGCTTTTTCAGATCCAGCTCGCACGAACTTGATGTTCTAGAGATCAGCTGGGCAGTGCTTGCGTATCCCAGCGGCGTAGTGAATTCGTGCGAGCTGTGGGATCACGTGACTCAGTTAGAGCCAATGGCAGCACACCATCTTCCATTCATAAGTTTCACATACATGCTGTGAAATCTATGAATCTTACACCCCCCAAAAATAACAGCTAAACCTCAATTAAATAAAAAAAAAAAACATCACATTAATAAAATAAGTATAGTTAATTAAATTAACCATTTTAAATAAAAAATTAAATTTTTGAAAAAATTTAAAATCTTTTAAAAAGTTATAAAAATAAACTTACCTGTCTTTAAAGTCTCTAAAAAAGATATACCTGTTAAAAAAAATTCAAAAAAATACTTAATTCACTACTTACCTTCTTAAAAGTGGGTCTTACTCCTCCTTTTTACATTTCTAAAATCTTCAGTCCTTACCTGCGCGTCCAAAGCATGAAGTGCACAGCGTGCGCGCAGCCTGTAGCGCGCACGCGATGCACCGAGGAACCGCCCCCTTTTCAAAAGAGCAATTGCCGGTTTTCAGCGCATGCGCAGGGCATGCAGAAAACCGGCAATTGGAATGGGAATACGCGAGAGTACGCAGTGCGTACTCTCGCGTCGCGGGATCAATTTCTGGGCCAATGTTGTGACTGGAATTATTGCTATTTGCACCTACGCTCATGTTCAACTGCTCTGAGAGATGCTAATTAATGATTTTAAAGTATAGTATACGTATTTAAAAAGGCACCGAGATAATAGGTTATAATGCTAATGAGTTAAACTTTGATTTTGTTTCGCTGTAGATGTGAATAAAATACAATTTGTTAGCCTGTCTCGGCAGCTGATAACCACCTTATACTCATTGTGCTGGGACGGCTACTCCAGTTTGGCCGTCAACAGAGGGAGATTTTAGAAAAAGGCAGACACAAGCATTGGGGTAGAGTCCATTTTGGGCGCCCGTTTTGAAAAATGCTTTTTTCCCCTGAGCTTCTGCTCAAACTTATTTGCATATCACCGAACGCAAAATCTGCCATGAACCAGCACAATTGGGCAATGTTTTAAAACGTATTTTTTAAAGAAAAATTTGCTTTAAAAAATATTCCTTGATATATTTAAGAGTGGTAACTTGGTAAAGTTTGATCAATACAGCTAAAAATGTGTTTATTACAAAAAATAAGCACTTTAAATCACTGTACCAATGAGTAACCCAATTTTAAATTACTGAAAATGACTTCTAAAAAATATACAAAACTATTTTCTAGTTAGATTGGGGTACGGTAGTCAGTTCCTTAGTAAATTCAAAACCTTTCATAACGTACCTATTAGTGTCCTTGTGTCCAAAAGTTCCAGCTTAATTTTTGGAGCCTCCTCAAAGGCCTGCAAATGAATGGAATTAGCGGAAACTCCCAATGGTGATTAATTCGCCGTGGGGGCGTGGCTAGTTTTGTGGGCGGGGCTGGCTTCTAGCGCAATGTTTTTAAAATTAGCGCAAAAGATCACGGAAAACCAAGATGCGCTGAATGCAATTTGCGCTTAAAATTCCGCGATCTTTTGCGCTGGTTATGCTGATATCGGGGGGAATTGCGCTGAAAAAACCAGCACAATAGAGTGGAATCTCCAGGCCAAGCAGTCAGACCCAGCAAAGTTTGCAAGAAGGTTAAAGTGCAGGAAAGTAGTTACGATTCTTGAGTCAAACGAGATGACCCACTGATGTAGGTAAGAGCGGCAGGTTCATTATTACGCAAAGACAAGTTGTATTGATTGAGCTAAGTGAATCTGTTCATAACTCTTGCTCTCCATATTCGCGTGCTCTGAAATAACACAGCTTAATGATTTGTGGCTGACCCCATTCACCAAATGTTTGCTTGGTCCACCTTCAGAGAGATTATAGAAGCAGACAATCAAATTACATGAATATCCAGTTCAGACCATAAGAGGATACTATTGTACACCCCTGGGCTATGCTATTGTTAGTTAGATATTGGGCAGTAACCGTAAGCCGCTCAGACCACTTACGGGAGTGACTAGCACCACTGTACCTGAGAGAATATCTAAAGCAAGACCCTTAACTTGTAACAAGAACCCATGGTATACACTAGTAAATGAAGCACTTCTCATCCAAAGATTGTTAATCTCTGGAATGATTTTTCGGGGAGAGTAATGGTGGAAAAACACTGGAATTTTTGATGGGGAATTAACAATACAAGGTCTGTAACCTCTCAGCCATCCTTTCCCGTGACCTACCACATCCTATTGGGCATTCCAGGCACTCCTACCGTTTTATAATTCCTTTAGTATTTCAGACAGGATACTCATTTCAGGAGTGCCCAGAAGAAGCAAGCCTTAGGCACTGTTGATGGGAGAATTATAGAGGAGCCAGCAGTAAACAGAGCTCAAATGTAAGTTTCTATGTAATCTAGCAGTTATGTGGCTTGAATGTTACCTGCCACTTGTTGGCTCAAACCAGTTCCTGCTGTAGGCTGGCAATGGGCTGCTTCATTATCAGAGGAGTTGTGAATGGAGCTGAACACTGTGGAATCATCAGCGAACACCCCACTCCTGATCTTATGATAGAGGGAAGGTCATCGATGAAACAACTGTAGATGTTTGGGCCGAGAATACTTTCTTGAGGAACTTTTGCAGTGATGTCCTGAGGCTGTGGTGATTGGCCTAAGACAACCACAGTCAAGACCTGCTCACTAATAACCTGCTCACCACTCAGTTTGGGTTCTATCAGCATCACTCCAGACCTCATTGCTGCCTTGATCCAGACATGGAAGCAAGTGTTGAAAGCCAAAGGAGTCAACGTGAGCACCTGCTCTTAATGTCAAGGCAGATTTTGGCTGAGTATGGCCCTAGCCCTGAGATCTATGAGGTGTAAAAGGAAAAGCCTACAGTGACTGGAGTCATACCTGACACAAAGGAAGATGGTTGGTGTTTATCCTCCAGAAGCAGTAGGCCTAGTCCCAGGTGCTCACTCTGTTCCCATATCCCTTTATTCCCCTTTCCTTCAATCACTTGTTGAACCTATTCTTAAATTCTGACATAATCACTGCTTCAACATTTAAGAATATGTTAGATAGATGGTTGAAGGAAAGTGAGAAAATTTTGAAGACAATAGTACTGTAATTACAAATTAATTGACAGAAAAGTTTATGGTCTGCACACACTGGGGCACTTGAGGAAATGGTGAACAATGGACTTACAATATTCCAATCAGAGGCTGCAGGGATTCCAAAAGAAAAGACCAGGGCTGGAATTTTCCTTACCAAGTCAGGATGGGTGCGTGCGGGCCGCGTGGCAGGTCGATACCGCGATGTATCGATCAGCTCGCTCCTCAGAGCAACATTCAGTTAATAGCCCCTATTAAGGCAGACATGTGCGTTTCCCAGCCCTATTAAATGGTGCGGGTCTGATGACGTCATCGATGACTCATTTACAGCAGGGATATTTAAAGCAGCCTTGGCCACATCGCATTTGAAGGTTCATCTAGGAGTGTGGAGGGAGTATATTGCTGACATTTCGAAACATGACTTCCCAAAGACAGAGGGCTGCGCCCAGGTTTTTCGATAACTCCCTACATATTCTCGTGGAGGGAGTCAGAGCACACAGGGCGGTCCTCTTCCCTGCAGATGGGTGGAAGAGACCTCTCCAGGTGACAAAAAAAGCCTGGTTCCAAATAGCTGAAGAGGTGAACAGCAGGGATGTGGTGAGGCGGACCTGGGTGCAGTGCCAGAAGCACTTCAATGATCTGGTAAAATCAGGAAAGGTGAGTGCAAAGCCACACTCACCTTCATCCTGTTGTGCATATCACCACATCCCCATCACTCTGCCTTCCCAAGCATATTGCAGCACATCATTCCTCGCACCTTGCACATCCACCCAGCCCTCTCTCTCTATGTACATACTCATATCCCTCATCCTCATGCAACGTACCAACTAACACCACACAAGGAGGCCATTTGGCATTGCCACCCCACTCCATCATAGTCACCCACTACAGATGTAACTCACACATTCCTTACACTCATGCCATCACTCTCACTCAAACATCTCTTCTTTCCCTGCTTGGAGGAGAAGAGAGCGCACAACAACAGGGAGAGGGAGAGAACCAGAGGTGGCCCTCCATCTTTCAGCACTTTAACTCCAACAGAGGAGATGGCCCTGGAGGTGTCGAGAGTTGCAGAGCTGCTGGCAGTGAGAGATAGAGAGAGGGGGACCTCTCAGCAACCCGGTGACAGAATTACATCTCATACAGCCACATGGCATACAGCAGTCACTCATATGGTGGCTGATGTCAGCAGCCAGTGAATATTCAGCATGTGCATTATGATATCGTTACCCATTCTTATTATAACATTTCTAAATCATCTCTTTACTCTTCCACAGGTCCATCAAGAGCTCCCCTCCCCCCCCCCACTGTCCAGCTGGAGGAGGAAGTCAACACCTCAGAGGAGCCTCCAGCCTCTGAGGGAGCACCGTCACCAGAGATAAGCGCACCCAGCACCAGCGCAGATACGCACACCTCGGTGGGTCCTGTGTGACATAGAGTAGTGTTGTCACCTGGTGTCTCACAAGTCACAAGTGAGCAAGAGCAGATGGTGTTAACAGGGCGCAGGATGCTCCCAGCTCTGCTCAGCTGCATGTAGACATTGAGCCTCAGGGGCCATTGAGAAAGAGGGTGATCCTGGAGGATCAGCAAGAAATGCAGGAGGCTCTGGCAGGTTTTGCAGCCGCGATGTGTGCAAATGTGCAGAGAATGGAGGAGTCCATCTTCAACATGTGCACCACCATGTCACAGGCAATGGCGACGATACGCTCTTCCATGGAAAGGATGGCCACTTGCACGAAGCAGCTAATGTGCCACTCACATGAGCACATGCTAGCTGTGGAGAATAGATGGCAGAGGCTCATAGAACTCGGGCTGGATTTTCTCAATGGAGACGAGTTGGAGGCGGGACTGCTGCTTGTCGTGTCAATGTCCCGCCTCCATTCTCGTCTGACAAACCAGAGGGATTTTCCCCTGATTGACCTTGTTAAGCCCGCCCTGCGGGCTCAGCAGGCCAATTAGGGGGGAAGTCACTGACAGAGCACGTCAATGTCAGACGTGCTATCTGTCAAGATTTATTGGATGAAGAAATGTCAGCGTTTGACAGCTCTGTGAAGCTGTCAAACACTGACATTCTTTGTAATCTGATGAGTCCTAGAGGTCAGGACTCATCAAACCTATCAACTTTGTCGATTTCGGATGGCTGTTGGTTCGGAGGATCCAGCAGCCAGTCTCTAAAATTGACAACGAGGATGTCGGGTCTCCCGATCCAGAGAGGATGAAGGCTGTAGGAAGAAAACAAGGTAAGTGAACATTTTTTTACACTTATCACTCACCTTACATACTTACCACTCCACACTTGCACCCATCAGTCACCTCTACATCTTACTTCCAGGTGCCTCTGACCCCCGCAGACCTTCACGTCTCCTCCAACCCGGCGGGGTTCTCCGAGGTCGGGAAGCCTTCAACTGTGAAGGTAAAATGGCACTAATCTTTTTTTCTGCCTGTTAACTACCTGTTAACAGGCAGTTAAAAGTCTTTAATGCCTTTCCCGCCTCCAGGAGACGGGACCCAAAACAGAACATCTTCCTGCCGCCTGGCAAAAGGGCACGGAGGCAGGACGGGGGCGGGTTTGCCATCCGCCCCCACTTTCTGCTACTTTACCAGCAGTCCTGCCTCCATGCCCGCCTCCTCGGGGCTTGGTAAATCCAGCCCCTAATCTCTAGGAGGGATCTAAACGTTGACTTGGGCCTTCATCGCCCCACTGCTGTGCAGCAAGGTGCTCGCCAGCACCTTGCTAGCAGGGAAGTGCCTGTGGCCCATGAGAGGGATGATGGTGAGAGGGGACATGGAAGTGGGGGCTCCTCTCAATGCGCCCACACTTCTGCCCCATTGCCCCACCCTCAGTCAGAGCCCCAGATGCTTCCTCGGTCCGCAATGGCCGAGTCTGCCCTTGCACAGTCGCAGGAAGAGCAGGGTTTGGTGGGGCCCTTACATGCTCCAAAACCCAGAGAACGTCCGCTAAAAGTGTCTACACAGTCGCAGCAGGGAAGTGAGCAGCCTGCCTCTACCTCTGCTGAAGCCACAGGGGGTGCACCTTGTAGAAGCACGCGTAAAAGAAAAATGACACAGAAATAGATGCACAAGGGTAAGCACATGGGTGTATAAAGAAGTGTTACTGTTAAGGTTCCATTACTGTTATCACACTTATAAATCTATTTAATTTCACCTCTTTCTGGTCGTGCCCATTTTTGTCTGCTAATTTGGAAGTGGCTTTGTGAGTTGGAGTGAATGGTGAGACATAATGTTACCTCCAGCAATGGGAGTCAGTGTGAAAGGAATGGCTTGTTCATTGTAGGGATGCTTTATGGTGTTGTTGGGGAGTGGGGGGTGGGAACTTGGCAAAGCATGTGGCAGCCATATGGGTGCAATGCAGGAAGTCAAGTAAATCTGGCCATGATGAAGATATCCCTGGCCTCCTGGGCTGCAATGTGCCCGATGCTGGTGCCATCTCCACCTCAGGTTCCCCCTCCTCGTCTTCCAGTTGATGCTCCTCCTCTGAAGAGGCTGCGCGCTCTGTGCGATGCTCCTCATGCAGCTCTAATCCTCGCTACTGCGCTATGTTGTGCAGCGTGCAGCACACGATGGCCATTCTGGAGACCCTGGCTGGTGTGTACTGAGGGCTCCGCCAGATCTGTCAAGGCATCTGAAGCGTATCTTCAGCATGCCTATTGTTTGCTCAATCACATATCTAGTGGACATGTGGCTTTTATTATAACGCTCCTCAGCCTCATTGATGGCCACATGTGTGTGGTCGATGATGCCCTGTACCCATGGGAAGCCAGCCAGAGCGGCAAAGCCGAGCGCCCGCTCAGTAACACTGGTTTCATCAGTGGCAAAGTTCACATAATTGGCTGACTTGTTAAACATGGCATCGGTGACCTGTGTGATGCATCTGTGGGCGACCGACTGCGAGATGCCGCAAATATCTGCGCAGATCCCTGGAAGGAGCCTGAGGCGAGGAAGTTGAGGGCGGTGGTGACTTTGACAGCCACTGGTAAGGCGTGTCCACCAGGTCCTCTGGACTGCAGGTCTTGTTCCAGCAAGCTACAAATGTCTGCGATGACCTGGACTGATAACTGGAGCCTCCTGAAGCAATGCTGCTCAATCATGTCCAGGAAGCTCATCCTCTGTCTGTATACCCTGTGTTGGGGGTATTGCCTCCAGCGCGGTGCAGCCCTGTGCTGACCCCTCTCTCATGTGGAGCATCAGGTTGTTGAGGAGAATGTTGTTGGTGTTGTTGTTGGTGCTGCTGGTGTGCTTGCTGCTGCTGGTGTTGGGGCTCATCCTGGTCCGATTCTTAGGACCAAGGTAAGACAGTATAAGCGGTTTCAGCAATGTGACCATAAACTCTATTCACCAAACTTCGCTGACAAATCTGCAGACTTACAAAATGAGCAGAATTACATAATAGTCACTTAAATGCAATACAAATAAAAGTTCTGTAAAGATTGAAAGCCACTGCATTGCAGTTTTTATGAATATTTTAATAGCAGAACAACCACAATAAATTAACTAGAAAGTAACTGGAATACTATGTTAGTAAAGTGAACCGTCAATGGGGCTTAATTTTAACTCCTAGACAGGAACGTGCCAAATAACCCCCCTCCCCCTGCAGATAATTGGGCTGCTCCAGGCACATTAGTCGGAGGGGATGGCATTGCTGGATTTTGCACTGCTGTCCTGCGCTTGCCTGCACTAGCAGCAGAACTACCAATTTTTGAGTTTTGTTTTCAGGTCTCTCTATGTTCTGTTTGCTCACTTTGAATAATGGCAATATGGAAATAGTACTTTTTAATAGACTTGACTCTGCTATGGATTTGGCCTGATTTGCCTCGCCTCATCAGAAATCGGTTTGCACTGGAAGATCCACCCTGTCCTTATTTGGGCACTATCCTTGTGTTTTACATTTGTTCTTACAGCTAAAATTCAAGCTTAATGGGTGAAAAATATTATGTATTTCATAGTTAAACAATAGTCTTACAGGACGTCACTGCAGACTTGCTTTATTTCTCCTCTGCCACTCCCCACCTCCATGGATTGATAGTCACCCAAACATGTCTTTAAAATCCCAAACATCTGTGTTATGATCGAATAGAAGCATATATTTCATGGAAACCTTTCCTCTCTCTGAGAAATTGCAGTCGGCAGAAGTATTATTAAGCCTGGTTTTTGATTGTACCCTTGGGAAGAAAAATAACATGACAACAAAACCAGCCTAGAGGGTAACACTTCTCTGATGTTCTCCTTTTTAGTATGTTGAACTGTAGTGGCAAGATCAAAATGTCAGAATGTATGAAGCATGAAAAATTAATAACCACAATTATTGGTGATTTATACTTGGCTTTACACATCACTTGAATGTATGTTTGTGTACTTTTTGTTTGATAACGCTCCTGTGAAGCGCCTCGGGACGTTTTACTACGTTAAAGGCGCTATATAAATGCAAGTTGTTATTATGAAAGCACTTTTGATTCCCTAGTGTGAGTATTTGATCTTAAAGCAATATGTTTACAATCAATTGGCTCCAGAACATGTAGAAACCTACAAATTTGGAAACAATTTATGCTGGACATAGTGATGCACTGTTTGTGCTAGCAAAAGCAATGGTTCATGTGGCACATGGATGACTTACTAATCTGTGCAATATTATTTGCAAGGCCTTGGAATCGGAGACATAAAACCCCGTGCTGCATGTAGTGACACTGAACTGCATTAGTAGTGACAATTATGGTCATTATTGGCTTCAAGACTGACAAGTTTTTCAAGAAGTCCCGCGTAATCTGCTTGTTTTGCACATTTTATATATAATTTCTGGCATTTAGACTGTTTTGTGAAGCTTAATCTTGGCCTGAAGTGCTTCCCCTTTGAGGGTATTGCCTGTATCTACCAACTTGCCGCTGTCTTTGTAGATAGGCATGATCTGTCTCTTGTCAGGAAGCAAGCCACTGGCAATACATTGTGACAATGTACTGTTTGCATGGAATTGACAATAATAGGTACATCCGGCAACTTGATTCTTGCTCAGTGATCACTAAAATTGTCAACAAATGTTTAGTGACTAGCATGTGAATACTAATTTGCAGTGGCGTGCATCCAATTCAATGTTTAAAAGTAGCATTCAGCAAAATGTAATTTAATTAATTATTTAAATGACATTTATTTCAAATTATTATCATGACATCTATCAGCTAAGAACTAACCCATTGTTAATGTATACTTTTTAGGCTCACATCACATCCTCCTTATTCTTCTTGTTAGGGATGGTGTGATATTCTAGCAATGGACATCAAAGGGGTGCAGTGTCATTCCTTAATTGACCAGTTAGTTCTTTTGCTAAATTGATCAATGAGGGTGAGACTGGGTGCCGCAGTGTCATGAACAGAAAAACAAATTTGCAGGAGCCAGCTTGTAAGGAGGCGCAACTAATTCAATAATTTAAACATAAAATCTAATTTGAACAAAAAACAAAAAGAAACCTGTGCTCTAAATTATCGGCACCTACTCTGGCTGTGAAATTGGGCTGTGTAGCGCCTATTGTTTGGGGGCTACTGGTGCCGTTTTGTGTCCAAAATGGCGGCTGCACCACGCGTACACATACGACTGGTGCAGGCCGCGCCGGATGCCATTTTGATGAGGTCGTTAGCGCGGGCTCTGGGAGTGTGCGTCGGGAGTATGCAGAGTAAGCAGATTGTGATGTCAGTCAGTGTGTAATGCTGATTTGACACCAGAGCTGCCATTTTCGACTTCAGTGCTCCAGCTAACGCCCTCTCTTAAAGACACACAGCTGAACACACGTTCAGCAGCAGGAAGACCAATATGGCGTCCAGCGCGGCCCGCACCAGAAGTGTGTGCGCGCTGCTCAGATGCCATCTTGGACCCAATTTGGCACCCATAGCGCCCAAACAACGGGCGCTACGCAACCAAATTTTTAACCCACTCTTCCTCCTCTGAGCACCCTAATTCAAAGAGGCATTGTTCACCCTCTAACAACCCTGCTCTCTCCCCCACCCCCACTAACACAGTTTGTAGTGGCACCCTCCTTTCCTGATAGTTCTCAGCTACAGCCCCTCACTGCTGTTTTACTCCAGATTCTGTGCTGTATTCCACTTGCAGCCCGAAACAGAGCAGCAACATCAGATACAAACTTCAGTTGGGGTCAGTAATGAGAGGAGCATCAACAGTGGAGTAGCAATAGTTTGCTGGCCAGAATGCTTGGCACCACCAGGAATAGCGAGGGCTAAATTCCATAGCCCCCGAAAAAGGGCGCGGGTATCACGATGCACAATTAGCCTGCACCCATTGAGTCCAATGCAGGCAGCACGTAAACTTTGTGCTGCCTGCTAATTTAAATGATAGTAGTGTGCGGCCCAGTGCTGAGCTCGCTGTTGAGTGGCTACAGGTCTCAGCAGAGGGCCCTGGTTTGTGCAAGGCTAGCACCACTTAAAGCTAGTCTGCACTTCTTAAAGGCAGCCTACACTTCTTCAAGGGGAGGTGCATTCTGGCTGCAGCAGGTGCTGGAAGTGGCTGGGGAAGACATTCTGAGCAGGAAGAAGATGTACTAATGGCACAACAGGGGAGAGAGAGGGCTTCAACATTTTCCTACGCAGCAGCAGAGGCCTTGGTGCAGGAGGTGTACAGGAGGAGAGAGGTCCTCTATCCACAGGAGGCCAGGAGGCCCTCCAGACAAACTGTGAGAAGGCAATGGGAACAGATAGCTGTCGCAGTCAATGCCAGCAGTGTAGCCCCAAGGACCTAGATACAGTGCCGCAAGAAGTTTAATGACCTCACATGAGTGGTCAAGGTCAGTGAATTCATATCCTTAAAACTGAATCAGTAAGCTCAGACCAATGTTCCCTTTAAGCTGAGTGGCCGTGCAGCTGTCTGGAACTCCTGCGCAGCCGGCTCACCGGCTCACCGGCTCACCGGCTTTTAAATGCAAAAACCGCGCATGCGCGGATTTTTGAATGGGCCGCGCAGCCCCTTAAAGGGGCCACACGGCCCCCAAAAAATTAGAGGGACCATTGGCTCAGACACTGTTCAATTCACCACTCCCCCTTCACTCACCTACCAGGAGGTGTACAGGAGGAGAGAGGTCCTCTATCCACAGGAGGCCAGGAGGCCCTCCAGACAAACTGTGAGAAGGCAATGGGAACAGATAGCTGTCGCAGTCAATGCCAGCAGTGTAGCCCCAAGGACCTAGATACAGTGCCGCAAGAAGTTTAATGACCTCACATGAGTGGTCAAGGTCAGTGAATTCATATCCTTAAAACTGAATCAGTAAGCTCAGACCAATGTTCCCTTTAAGCTGAGTGGCCGTGCAGCTGTCTGGAACTCCTGCGCAGCCGGCTCACCGGCTCACCGGCTTTTAAATGCAAAAACCGCGCATGCGCGGATTTTTGAATGGGCCGCGCAGCCCCTTAAAGGGGCCACACGGCCCCCAAAAAATTAGAGGGACCATTGGCTCAGACACTGTTCAATTCACCACTCCCCCTTCACTCACCTACCAACAATCTCTATCAATTACGACTCATACCTTACATTCATAGTTTCACCTCACCATCAAAAAAACTGAGCACTGCTGCAAGCCTCACACCCACATCTCACGGCTTGCACACACTGCCAGGTATTCAACCATGAAAGGCACATCACCCCAGCACATTGACCCACACTCACTGACACACGTCCCTCTCTCTTGCAGGACAAGGTGGTTCATAACTGGAGGCAGCAGGGGCTACCTTCAGGGAGACAGACGCAACTGCATGACCTAACCCCCCATGGAGGAGATGGTGCTGGAGATTATTGGAGCGGCCATTGCTGAGTCCGTGGCCAGCGGCGGGGCTGAAACAGTCAAAGATGACGGTATCCTCATGAATAATCCTCCTTCCAACATCTCACTTCCCCCTCATCCCACAATTTCTTCTGATTTACAAGCTGCAGATGGTGTAAGCATGCACCTCTTGCCTTCCCCACCTCCCCTCACCGTAACCCTACCCTTGGCCCTTTCTCAGATAGCCAAGAACTGCAACCTGGCCAGGCAGTGGTGGAGGAGCAGGAATTGCAAGAGGAAGAAAGAAGTGATGCTGAAGACACAACACAGTCACACGATTTCACACTCACAGCCACCAACTCAGATACTGACACTCCGCGTACTTTAGAGGATAACTTAGACGTGGGATCTGCACATGGTAAGACACCGGGCACGAGTGCCCTGCAGCCAGGGCAGGGGGAAAGGGTAGCGCAGGTGCCAGCTCCCCGGAGGGCAAGGTCACACACGTGTTCTCCTGCAGAGGACTGAGATCAGGACTTCGATGGGGCGGCCTACAGAAGAACGCTGATGAATATGCACAATGAAATGCTTGGTGCATTGTCAGGCCTGCCAGAAAGCCTGAATGCAATGTCAAGGAGCATAGAGGAGTCCGGCACCAACCTTGCACAGGTCTTTGCGCAGAACTTGAAGTTGCCCATCACTTCCAGCATGGAAGTGATGGCCAACTCCATTAGCGGACTTGTGGACCCAACCATCATGCAGCATCTGATGGCTGATGTCTCAGCTTCCATTGCCGCACCAGAACGTCTGGGTGCTGCAGTGGAAGCTCAGACTTCTGTCATGCAAGCTCACCTTGCTGCCACGCAAGTTCAGACTGCTGCCATTGCGGCTGTGGTTACCAGTGTTGAAAGGGGCTTGCAGGGTGTCACAGCAGTTGTGCAATCTGTCCTCCAACAGTTTACTAGGATTGCTGAGGCGCTGCCTGGGGGAGTGCAGTGGCTCCGTGGAGCACGAGCCTGCTGCCCTCTCCCAGGATGACAGCATTTATGCTCCCACCACTGCCACTCTGCCAGTGCCCTTGCTTTTGCCTGTCAGCCAGCCATCCCGGACTGCAATCACCCATGCCGAGGTGGTGCAGTCCGACGCCGGGCCTTCTAGGCCCAGAGCTGCTCAAGGTTGTCCTCCAAGGACATCTGCAGTCTCCCTCACTGAAAGTCAGCAGCCTTCCACCAGCCATGCCGCAGCCACTGGGGTAGCACTGCGTAGGAGCACTAGGACAGACAAAGGCACACAGAAGATAGGCACTAAGGGAATGCACAAGGATGATTAGTTGACTTTGGTATGTAGCATTGGATGATTTAATTAATAAAGTTGTTTGGAATGTTTGTTTTGTAGTGGCTTTTATTGTAGCATTGTGGCCAAGAGGACGCTGTGCTGGTCAGTAACAGAGGGAAGGGAAGGTTTGGGACTTCTTCCCAAAGCAAAGCAAAGCAAATCAAATGTCAATATCTAAGTCAGATATCCAGGCCAAAGCTTCCGGTGTAACAGCGTAGATATCTTGTAGGCTGCCTGAAAATTTCCTCTGAGGGCAGTGCTCAATGATGTGCTCCAGGATCTGATCAGGAACTCCACAGTCGCATGATGGGGATGCTTTAATCTTCCATCATTGGAGAAGGTGGCAGAATCTACCATGACCGGTTCTGAGACGGTTGATGGTTGTCCACTGTTTGTGAGGAAGGTTTGCTCCTTCAGGTTGTACTGTGGGGTCCTCTATAAGAAATCCATTCTGTATGTTGCAGTTCTTTCAAGCATTTTGCCATCAGTCATCAAGGCTGAGGGGTGATCGCTGAAGGGCTTCGGCGACGGTCCAAAATGGCCTTCTAGATTTGAGATGGGTTGGTGGTAGGTTGTTCAAGTCGACCTGGATCGGTATGTCTTTGCTGGTGCAGCGGTTGTATTCTCTGGAGACTGCATCTTCGCGGTGTAGGTGTGGAGGTGCGATGTTTGCAAGCATGGGCAGCCAAGGTGTTGGTGTCAATAAAGTAGAATTCAGCTGGACATCAGCGGATTTGACATGCGGACTTGATAGCCATGCCGGAGAGCAGTACTCCGCTGTCAGAGTACACCAGGGCGAGTGCTGCCGTACGGAGGGTTTGAGCGTCTGCTCCCCATGTGGATCCGGTCAGTTTCTGGATCAAGTTGACCCTACTCTTTAGTTTCTTCCCAAAGTTCTGGAGATGCTGTCTATATGACAGGGTGCGATCAAGCGTGACTCCTAAATAGGAGGGTTTTTTGGCATGGTTTACCTCTGCGCCACAAAAGGAGACTTTCAAAGCTTGGTTTGCTTGATGGGTGTTGAGGTGGAATGTTGAGGTGACAGTCTTTTGCGGGTGTTGTGGGATTTCTCTCTGCCCCAAAGCAGATGGAGACGAGCGTGTACTGGTTCCAAGCGATCTTTATTCAAGCACGTGCAGGGAGAGGCCCTCTTAGTTGGAGTCTAATTTTTACATTCGAGCAGTTGGCTTATATACAATCTTACATCTTGTTTCCTTCACATCTTCAGGACTTGGCCAATTAATTGTCCAAGTCACGTACACTTAATCACATCTCCTCAAAACACATCTTGTTTATCTCATTTGCCCTCTTTCCACATCTGCCATTGTTCTATCCAATTTACATACGCTTAACCTCATCTTCGCAAATCACATCTTGGCGGCCCATTGTTCAATGTATGGCCTCCTTGCTTTCTTTCACTCCCCCAATCATCGTGTAATATGCTTTTTCCAACTGTCTTTGTTCTGCCAGACTTCTCCTTTATTACATCAGCCAGCTAATCAGTTAAGCTGCTAATCTAACTTTTCAACTCTTCAGTCCCCCCATTTGGCCCTTGGTGATAGCCCAAGATGGCCAACTAACTTCACCTGCCCGTGCTCCTCGCCCCATCACTGCTGGCCAGGCAGGTGGTTGGATTCGCACGGGTGTGGCTACTTAAACTACCTCTAACATTCCCAGCTTCTCTCCCAATCTATACTGTGTTTTAACAACGGTTTTAGCAATGGTTCGGTTACGGCGTTGTTTACATCGAGTACAATACTCAAACATAAGTATGATGACAATTAGCAACTGCACCACCACCAATACATGAGATGCAATTCTGATCCAGGGGTGTGTGTCCACCCTAATACCCCAGTCCCAAAGTGTCTGCCACCATGAGGCATCTTCCAGCTTGGCCTCCACATCCTTCCCCAGTTGTTTTACCTCTTACTCAATTCGGTGATACTGCTTAATTATCTCCCCGGCCTCTTTCCTCAGTTCCAGTAGGTGTTCTGGTAGTTTTGGGATGTCCTTCCCCTCAGGGAGTACATATTCGAGCATGCTGTCCTTCAGGTCCTCAGTTGGACTCACCCGTTCCTCGCAGGGCGACTGTAGGTAGGTTATGGTTGCATGTCCGATCGTTGTTGGGGCCTGGGGGCGGAAGCAGAAACTTGAGCTGGTCACTGGGCACTGGATCTTACCATACTGGTATTGAGATTCACTGGTGGTCATACGGTATTCTCCTTTTCCCCGGTGAGCTGCTCGCGTTGGCTCATGGCGGGCGCTGGAAATTTCAAGGGTACAGTTTCGGGTGTTGAAGCCGCACATGGCTCCTGGCACCATCCCCACGGGATGTGGGCAGACTACGTTACTCCCCCTTTCTCTGCATCTCTCTAGCGAGATCCCCATCAAGAAGGAACCTTTCTGGGTTGCATAACTGGGTGTGTGGTGGTACCTGAGCCAATTGCCATCTCTTATGATCCTGACATTCTCTACCTCGTAGAGGGGCTTGGATTCCCTTTCCTGCAGACTGGGTACAGCTAATACCATTCCTATCCAGGGAATTAACTGTGGATGTCCCTGCACTGTAAGCAGTGGCTATGTCATTTACCAGGTTCCTCTTGCGGCGAGATAGGCTCGACCGCACGCGTCCCCCAGAGGCCCGGAGGGCATCAGTAACTGTCATGTCGAGGAGCTGATGGTAAAACGACCTTGTACACCACTCGTATCATTTGGTAACCCCATCTGGCTAATATTGTGGACAACCGAAACTATCTCATGGTGTACATTCTCAAATAAGCGCCTATCAGAGTCCCGGATCACGAGCCCCACTTTGGGTCCCGAACTAGTCTGCAGACACCTCAAGGATTCCTCCGTAGTCAAAGTGGTGGGCTTCGGGGCTCCTGTTACTGGATTGGTCGGTGTGGTTGTGGTGGTGGGAGTATCCCGGGGGTTCAGCTTCCAACACCAATCATCAGAGTTGGTGCACTTGGAGGTTGGGCACAGTTCCCACCCTCCTTCTTCCTGCTGGGGTACCCCGGACATCTGAGTGAAATCCCTCCCACATCTTACATAGTTCCTCTCTGTACGCATGTTAATGTATCATCACTCTTCTTCCCGAAGCATACCGTGCTCATGTTTGTCCATTTAACAGCCATCCCCGTGTTACCCCTATCTCCTGTATCGCCTGGCTTGTTGTCAAATATGCTTACGCCCGTTAACCCGGAGCTACAATTTAAATACACTGTTTTATCAACCGTGACAGTTAACGCCCCACGTTCCCGATCGCAACTGACGTCATTCGAGTTCTTGTAATACAGGCCTCGTTGCTCCCTTTGGTTGATCGATGTGGCTCCTCCTGTGGTCGCCGTGGCCAGGCATATCAGTAAGGTCATCCGTATCTGAGTCATGTATAGGGAGATAAACAGTGGACGCCGGTCATCACCGGTTTAATCCCTATTATTTACTGTGCTTTCGAATTTCTTAAGTTGCGTCCAGCGCTTCCACCGACCTTTTCCTTTCATATTTACGCATGCGGAAGTGTCGCTGGTCATTAGGACCTCGTAGGGTCCCTGCCAGCGAGGTGCCCATCCTGGTCTGGCGGGTAAGACTCTTACCATCACCCTGTCCCCTACTACTGGTAAATTTTGTTCTTCCTCCGTTTCCTCCAATTCCATATCCCTGACTATTTGTTGGTCCCTGACTTCCTGTCTCAGATCATGCAGTTGTTTGCATAGTTCCTTAATAAACCGCCTAATCCTGTCCTGGGCTGGTCCCACGTCCTCACTACCCGTGATTGTGCCCTCGGGCAGTCTCATGGCCCGCCCAGTCATTAGTTCAAACTGGGTTAGTCCGGTTGTGTGATTGGGCGTAGCCCTCAAACTCATTCGGATGCTAGGTAGTAGGTCCGTCCATCCCCTGCCGGTCTCGGCAATGGCCTTTGCGAGTGATGCCTTTACGGTTCTATTCATTCTCTCTACCACTCCCGAGCTCTGTGGGTGGTATGGTATGTGGAACCTCTGTTTTACTCCTAATAGGGCGCATTACTGCTTGATGACTTTGCCAGTGAAGTGTGTTCCCTGATCTGAGTCTATTTGCAGTGGCACCCCCCATCGGGGTACTATTTCCTCAGTGAAAATCTTTGCGAAGGTGGTAGCAGAGCAATCCCTTGTGGCGAATGCTTCTACCCATCGTGTGAACTGGTCTATCACCACTAGGCAATACCTTTTACCTCGGCTAGGGGGCAGTGGGCCTGTGAAGTCTATCTGGACCTGCTCCCAAGGCACCTTAGGCCGAAGCTGGTGGGACAATCTGATCTTTACGGCCTTGCTAGTATTGTACTGGGCACAGGTAATACATCTGTGGCAATATTTTGCTACGTCAACTGCCCATCCCCGGCCACCACCAGCACCGTTCTATACTCCAGTGCATAGCATTTCTTCTGGAGTGTTGATTCCCATAGATTTTGAGCAGGTTTTGCCGTATACATTCAGGGGCTACTACTCGTCCCTCCTTTTTCCAAATCCCATGCTCATCCTTATCTGCCCCTTTCCTTTTCCACCCTTCCTTCTCTGTTTCAGTCGTTTCTTCATGTAATATTTGCACATTTACTTCCTCTGGACCGATGGCACAAGCTGCCACCGGCTCCAGGGTCTCCATCTCCACAGCCCCCTTTGGTGCCCCGTCTGTCCACTGATTTCCCCTTTGGATATCATCCTGGACTTTCTGGTGTGCCTTGACCTTTATTACTGATGCCTGTCTGGGCAGCTTCGCCGCCTCGACCAATTCCCTTACTGTCTCCTCGTGTTGTATATTTCCCCCACCCGAGGTTATATATCCCCGTCTGCTCCAGGCGACCATGTAATCGTGGACCACCCCAAAAGCGTCTCTGCTCTCTATAGATGTTCGTGGTCTGGCCTTTAGCTCATTTCAGGGCTTCAGTGAGGGCCGTTAATTCGGCGACCTGTGCGGAAAGTCCCCCTGGGAGCCTCCCCTTTGCCACCGTGTCACCCTCTATTCACCACCGCTCATCCCGTTCTCGAAACCCCGTCTATGTACTTTCGCGATCCGTCCACGAATAGGATTAGGTCCGCATTGTCTATGGGTTCTTCCCGGATCCCACTGAGGTCTTCGGAGTCAATGGCCTCCCTACACTCATGCTCTTCTCCCGTGTCCGAGATGCCTTCTGCGGGGTTGGGGCCCATATCTCTGACTATTTTTTACTGACTTATCCCGTGGTGATAGTATGGCCTCCCAGGTAGCCTTTTGGCTATCCAAGACTGTTTTTAATCTGCCTGTGTTTAATAACTCCACCAGGGTATGTTTCGTGTGTAAGATAACTTTTCCCGTCATAACTATCGGCTCACTAGTCCTCACAGCCCAGGTCGCACAATCGATTGCGGTCACACATCGGGGCATTCCGGTGATGACCGGGGATTGTTTTGTGGAGAAGTATGCCACGGGCCTCATTCGTCTCCGTGTACCTGTGTCACTACCGCGCTATAGTGTCCATTGTCATTGTTTGTATAAATGTGGAATGGTCTCTCCATATCTGGCAACCCGAGTGCTGGGGCTGCCTTTTCCCTACCGTGAAGGCAAATTTTTCTTGTGATTCCTCTGCCAATGGAATCGACCAAAATCCGTTAGCTATGTCCAAGACAGTGAATATTTTGTACTCTGGCTTGAGACCATTGAATATTGTCTCCGGACTGGCAACTATGGGATACTCCTTTGGGGTTACATCATTTAAGGCTGTATAATCGATGGTTAAGCGGTACGACCCATCCGCTTTTCCGACCGGCCATACCGGTGAGTTAGTTGAGGAGATTGTTGGTTGCACCACTCCCTGCTCCTCGAGCTGGGGGACAATGTCCGCTACTGCTCGCTGAGCCTCTGGTTTTATTGGGTACTGTCTATGTGATTTGTGCTGTGGTCCCTTTATTGTTATAGGCGTTGTCTTTACTAGTCCGCAATCCTGCTTATCCTTTGCCCATACCTCCGGGACCTGTTGACAGATCAAACCCCAGGCTCCCTTTTCCTTCCAGTCTATTTCAATAAGGCTGGCCATCCCTAGGCAGGCCGTTCCTGCAGCGATAGCCTCGGTTGGGTAGCTGTGTGTTCGAGTGCCCGTATGATTTGACCAAACTACTCGCCCCCCTTTTGGGTCTATTAGGACGCCTAACTCCCGGAGTATATCAATTCCCAGGACCATGCCCTCTGTGGTTTTGCAGATCCATAGGTGGGTTGGGATCATCAGCTCGCCTACCTCCAGCAGTATGGTTCACTCTGTTGGGCTGGGAGAGGTCTTCCACCTATTCCTGCTATAACTATGTGGCATTGGGTAGTGGGGAGGGGTCAGTTGGTTATGGATACGGAGGCTCCAGTGTCTATTAACATTCTGCATCGCCGGCCCCCTAACAGTGCGTCAATAAACATCCGGGGGTCCCCCACTCCAGTCGTTCCGGGGGCCGGTACGACCTATTTCTCTGCGGCTAATTTTATCATTTCCCTGACTTCTTCTCGGGTCAGGGGGCTGCTAGACTGTACTATCCCCTGTCTAGGTCCTTGGCCCTCTTTGCCCCCTCCTCTGGCCCAGCAATCTGCTCGGCTGTGACCCGTCTTACGGCAGTTACCACACCTCTGGTCCTTGTTCCCTTTCTCCATTTTACATTCGCAGGCCCTGTGTCCGGGTTTGCCGCAGTTGTAACAATTCCCAGAACAGGTCACCGCTGCTACCCTCCCGCCGTGTGCTTCCTTACCCTTTCTGCTTCTCGTATCTACCCCGGTGGCCCACTCCACAACTTCCGCAAAGTCAGTTCCCACCGGTATTCCTAATTCAAGGATCTTCTGGTGTTCTGCACTGAGTCCTTCCTTCATCATTTTTAGAAACACTGGATCGTCTCTGCCTGGGTTATCTGTTCCCGAGAAGTTGCAATACGTGGTGTATTTTCGCTCCGCGTACTCATGGGCCCTTTCACCTTTATTCTGGGTTAGTCCCACCACCGCTGACCAGTTAGATCGGGCTTCCCCTAGTCCTCCCTTTACCAATCGCTTAAAACGGTTGTATCTTCCTAGCTGATTCAATCCCCGTGCATCCTTCCAATTTCCACTAAGGATTAAGTTGGGCATCCCTAGCCAGGTTTGCCGGGGTACCTTGACTTTACGAGGACGTGTATATCTTCCGGGTGAAGTGAGTGTACATCTATCATCTCCTCTAACTTATTCCAAATGTCAGTGTTTGCATGGTTTGTTTTAGGGGTCGGGAGGTCCCTCATTATCATCTGTTTCTCGGCTGGGGTGAACGGGACATATCATACTGTAGTCTGAGCCTGCCCATTTCCCACTTGTCTAATCTCTGTTGTAATAGGGGCCATGGCCATTACGCCCTTCGTCCCAGTTTCGGGCAGTGGCAGGGCCGATGGTCCCTCTGCGTCATATTTAGGTGGGGGCTCCCAACCCCCGTCATCGTCCTGTCTGTCGTAATCTGCGGCTTCCTTCTCTACTTCTCCCCAGTCAACATCGTCATTATCGTCTGTCACTCTAAACCTTGGTCCCAGGTGCCCGCACCGCACTGACCTTAACCTTTTCCTTTTCTATATAACTTTGTACATGTTTACTGGGTCCTAAGTAGTTACTAATAATTATAAGTATTCCCTTCTCTTCCTTACCCTTACACTGGGCGCCCCACCATTCCCTTTGCCTGTCCGGACTGTTGTTCGGACTCCAGCCTTTCTTTTTCATTTTCTCAATTAGTTTCTTATTTTTTCCTGCTATAAATTTGGTTATGGACCCTTCCGCTCCCCAGTCTTCCCCTCCTGTGGCCATTTTTTTTTTATACCTCTGGCCTGCACAAACGGTAACTCGGACCTTCCTGCTACAACGCGGTTCTGGTTACCTATGGCGGCTCATGGTTCTACTGCGCAGAGATCACTCCAGTACCCGCTAGTCTCCTGTTCGGTTTCCCTACAGTCTCACGTCCAGCCTTCTGGCGTTCCGCACCTAACTATGGGTGGTAATATAAGGTAATCACCCGACTTACGGTCCCATTATGGTTGGTCGTTCAACTGCGTCCTGGGAATCCTGCCGACTACGCCAAGTTGTTGTGGGATTTTCTCTGCCCCAAAGCAGACGGAGACGAGCGTGTACTGGTTCCAAGTGATCTTTATTCAAGCACGTGCAGGGAGAGGCCCTCTCAGTCTGAGCTGAGATGGGAGTCTAATTTTTACATTCGAGCAGTTGGCTTATATACAATCTTACATCTTGTTTCCTTCACATCTTCGGGACTTGGCCAATTAATTGTCCAAGTCACGTACACTTAATCACATCTCCACAAAACACATCTTGTTTATCTCATTTGTCCTGTTTCCACATCTGCCATTGTTCTATCCAATTTACATACGCTTAACCACATCTTCGCAAATCACATCTTGGCGGCCCATTATTCAATGAATGGCCTACTTGCCTTCTTTTACTCCCCCAATCATCGTGTAATATGCTTTTCCAACTATCTTTGTTCTGCCAGACTTCTCCTTTATTACATCAGTCAGCTAGTAAGTTAAGCCGCTAATCTAACTTTTAACCTCTTCAGCGGGTTTGGCCGAAGTCGCCATCGGACTGTAGGTGAATGAGGAATTGGGGTTGCGTTTACTGATACCGCAGTCGGATGTGTCGTTCACTGATAGTCCGTCCAGAAAGGAACTGTGTTGGTTGCCTCCTCCCTTCCTCCTCTTCCTCAGCTCTTCACCGTATACCTCGTGGCAAGGGCTGTGCCCTCATGATGGTGAGGTTGTACAGCATGCAGCAGACCATGATGAATCTTGAGACATGCTCTGGCGAGCACTACAGGGCTCCTCCAGAGCGGTCCAGGCAGGGGATCGTTGTTTAAGCACCCCAGTGGTCTGCTCGATCACATTCCATGTGGAAGCATGGCTTTCGTTTTATGCATGCTGTCTACATGTGCTTGGGCTGCACATTGGCGTCATGGGCCAGGTGGTCAGCGGATAGCCCCTGTTGCCCAGTAGCCACTCTCTGGTTTGTCGTGGTGGTTCAAATGCGGATGGCACAGCACACTGTCGCAGAATGAAGGCATCATGATTGCTGCCAATATACCAGGCATTGACCAGCATGATGTACTGAGTATGGACGCATGCCAGCTGGACATTGAGGGAGTGGAATCCCATCCGGTTGCGATATATCTCCAAATTCACATGCGGCGCCTGCAAAGCACCGTGTGTGCAGTCAATGGCACTCTGCACCATGGGGAAGCCTGCTATCTTGGCAAAGCCACGTGCTAGCTCCGCCTGCTTCTCTCTGGCATGATTGAAATGTATTCACTTCTCTTTGCATACAGAACCTCAGTGACCTCCCTTATGCAACAGTGCACAGCAAACTGGGAGATGTTGGAAATATCGCCTGCTCCAGCCTAGACGGAGCCCGTGCATAAAAATTCATGGCCATGCTCACCTTGACAGCCACTGGCAATGCCGTCCTCACCCGGCTCAGAGGCTGCAGGTCTGCCGACAACAGGTGGCCGATTTCAACGAGCACCTCCTTAGTGAAGCAGAGATGTTGCATACTGTCCCTTACTGAGGTTGAGGTAGGAGAATTGCTCCTCGAAGACCTGGGTGGATATGGTCTCCTGCTGAGATCCCTTCTCCCCCTCCTCCTCCTCCTCCCTCTTCTAGCAGCTTGTCCTCCTCTGTGTTACCTCTGCTCATTCTCCCTGTCATGCTGCAGGCCAAGGGGGACACAAACTACTGCACTCATGTCTGGGAGCAACTGGTCTGAGCAGAAGCCTTGAAGTAACCTGCGACACCACTCCCTGGACACTTCAGCAACTTCAAGCCACCAAACACTTCTACAAACTCACCAAGAGCCAGTAGAAATCAATCAGCAACTAACCTGAAAGCAATTGATGATCCCTTTAAATAGTGCCAGGGGGGGTGGTAGGGCAGCCGTTAGGAGCGTGCGCTGGAAGTATAGCAAGTAGGCAGATCGTGACGTCAATCAGCGTACAATGCTGATTTGATGCCAGCGCTGCCATTATCATCGTCATCGCTGGAGCTAACGCCCTGTGTTAACCTCGCACAGTTGAACATGCATTCAGCAGCAGGAAGGACCCCCCCACCAGCGCTATTTAAAGGGCTCATCAACAACTTTCAGGTAACTTACTTTTTGATTTCTACTGGCTCTGTGTAAGTTTGTAGAAATCTTTGGTGCTTTCCACAGTTGTTTGAAGTTGGTGAGGTGACAGGAAGTGGTGCTGCAAGTGGAGAAGGCCTTGGTTCTGACTTCAAGGGTTCTGGTCAAACCACTTGCTCCAGTCATGGGGGCTCTAATTGTCATCCTCCTTGGTCTGCAGCATGACGGGGAGTTGGAGCAGAGGCAGCAAAGAAGAGGACAAGCTGCTCGCAGAGGGAGGTGGGGGTGAAGGGCTCTCAGCAGGAGGCCTTACCCACCTAGGGACTTCCGAGAGCAATTCTCTTACCTCAGCCTGAGCCAGGAGCAGTGTGTGAGGCGCCTGCGCTTTATGAAGGAGGTGCTCACAGAACTCTGCCACCTCTTGCAACTAGACCTGCAGCCTCACTCCAGGGCAAGGACAGCGCTGCCAGTGGCTGTGAAGGTGACCGTGGCCCTGAATTTCCTCGCGTCGGGATCCTTCCAGGCTGGAGCAGGCGACATCTGTAACATCCCCCAGTTCACCATCCACTGCTGCACAAGAGAGGTGACAGACGCTCTTTATGCCAGGAGAGGGGACTTCATTGTCTTCTCTCTGAACAGAGAGAAGCAGGCGGAGCGTGCACGTGGCTTTGCCAAGATAGCGGGCTTCCCCATGGTGCAGGGCGCCATCGACTGCACGCTTTGTGGGTGTCGCTTCTAAATGCTGAGATGTACCACAACCGCAAAGGTTTTCACTCACTGAATGTGCAGTTGGTGTACAACCATGCTCAGCACATCATGATGGTGAATGCCCAGTATCCTGGCAGCAGTCATGATGCTTTTATTCTGCACTAGTCCGCTGTTCCCTCAGTCTTTGAGCCACCAAGACAAACTGGTGCTGCAGGGTGTCAAGGGCTATCCCTTGGCCACCTGGCTCATGACTCCGCTCCGCAACCCATCCACACGTGGTCAGCATGCGAACAACGAGAACCATGCTGCCACAGAAAACATCATAGAGTAGACCACTGGGGTGCTGAAGCAACGGTTCCGCTGCCTGGACCACTCTGGAGGAGCCCTACAGTACTCACTACAGTACAGCGTGTGTCCTGATTTGTGGTGGTCTGCTGTATCCTCCACAACCCTGCCATCGTAAGGGCACAGCCCTTGGTACCTGGGATATGGCCACAAGCTCAGGAGCAGGAGGAAGCGGAAGAGGAGGAAGCAGAAGGGAAGGAGGAAGAGGAAGCAGAAGGAAGGAGGCTACCCAGACAGCCCCCTTCTGGATCGAAGCAGGATCAAATCATCCGCCTGCGGTACCAGTGAACACATCCCCAATTCCCCATTCAACAATAGTCCCACACCTTACCTTCCATGTATTACTGACCATTACAGCATTCTCTTGGCCACAATGCTGAAATAAAAACCACCACAAAACAAACATTCCAATCCAACTTTATACATCTATCCATCCAATATTACATCAAAAAATTAACTAATCACCCTTGTGCATTCCCTTAGTGCCTGTCTTGAGTGTGCCTTTGCCTATCCTAGTGCTCCTACACAATGCTACCCCAGTTGCTGCAGCATGGCTGGTGGAAGGCTGCTGACTTTCACGAACGACTTGCATTTATATAGCACCTTTCATGACCACCAGAAGTCCCAAAGCGTTTTACAGCCAATGAAGTACTTCTTTTGAAGTGTAGTCACTGTTGTAATGTAGGAAACACAGCAGCCAATTTGCTCCCGCAAACAGCAATGTGATAATGACCAGATAATCTGTTTTAGTGATGTTGATTGAGAGATAAATATTGGCCAGGACACCGGGGATAACTGCCCTGCTCTTCTTTGAAATAGTGCCATGGGATCTTTTACGTCCACCTGAGAGAGCATGTGAAGGAATAAGCCATATAACCTATTTAGAAAAATCTTATGAAAGAATTCTGGCCTTATTAAAACATGACAAACTGGGTTTAGAAATTTAGAAACCTAACTATGAAATAGCTATGAAAGAATTCTGGCTATTGAGATAAGACAGTTGTTGACCCTGAATAAATAACCTTATTGAAACAGAAGGTGCATGGCTCCGACAGGCTGACTTTTCGGAACAAACACAATGGTTCACCCTGGATAAGGTGTTTTAATTTAAACTTCGTAAAGATGGCACATAAGATAAGGAGCATCTGCCCTCGTAAAGATGACATAAAATAAGGGACACCTGTCCTTCACACTGTTTTATATGGTTAACCCAGAAAGACAAGATTCTGGAATATTACAAGCTGATGTAGCAGTAAAGAATTGCAGAGGTCAGCAGAAAGATGAATAGGGATAATTAACTTGCATCAGCAGAAACTTTAAAGGAAATGCCACTGAAAAAGGGTATAAATATTGAACTCTCAAATGGGATATCAGATTCGCTTTAATCGGGCAAAGTGATTCTCGACCACAGAGGCGGCTTTGTGGTCTACCACTCTTTGTACCTCAGGGATCAAAGGTATTTGATATTGATGGATATCCTGTATAGAAATCTTTAAGAACTGTAATACTGTAGCGAAGTTAAGATTCAAAAGTAAGATTCTCTGTTAAAAAGATCGTACTTTTTCTCTTTTTAGAACTGTTAATGTTGCGATTGACTGATTCACCAACTGTAAATTGCATGTTGGTTCTTTAATAAATCTCTATATATTTTTAGAATTGTCTCACATAAGTCTTCTGTATCAATAACTCAATCTCTGTATACACTTTGGTGAAGAGTTACAGAATTCTGAAGGAGTTCGCCGGACCCTCATAATATCCGGGACGTTACAGTCTAGCTAAACTTATTAAAAGCCCTATCTGGAGGATGGTAACATTCTCCGGTTGTTCCTTTCCTTTAGGGAGAGATAGCCCGGACCTTTAGATCCAATTAAGTGTCTTTAGGATTCGGCTACCTCAAACTTTAGTTGAAAGTGAACGTCTGGGATAGCCCCAAAGGGGCTAGGACTAGTAAATATCCTTTCAAGCAGATGGGGCCTCGGTTTAAAGGCTCATCCAAAAGACAGCATCTCTGACAGTGCAGCACTCCCTCAGTACTGCACAGGAGTGTCAGCCTAGATTTTTGTGCTCAACGGACTTGTACCTACAATCTTCTGACTCAGAGGCGAGAGTGCTACCAACTGAGCCACAGCTGCCACTGGGGGAGACAGCAGATGGCCTTGCAGGACGACCTCGAGGAGTTCTGGGCCTAGTAGGCCCAGCTTCGGACTGCACCACCTCGGCATGGGCGGCAGCAGTCTGGGCTGGCTGGCTAACAGGCAGCAGCAAGGGCACTGGCGGAGTGGCTGTGGTGGGAATACGAATGCTGTCATCCTGAGAGAGGAATGCAGGTTCGGCCTCCATGGATCCATTGCCACTCCCCTGGAGCAGCACCTCAGCAATCCTATTAATCTGCTGGAGTACAGACTGCTGGACAGCTGTGACACCCTGCAAGCCCCTTTCAACACTGGTAAACCCAGCCATGATTGCAGCAGTCTGTGCTTGCATAGTGGCAAGCTGAGCCTGCATGACAGAGGTCTGAGCTTTCATTTCAGCACTCAGACGTTGGATGGCTTCTGCTTGTGCTGCAATGGAAGCTGAGACTTCAGTCATCAGACGTGACATGGTGGCTAGGTCCACAAGTGCATTAATGGATCTGACCACCCCTTCCATGCTGGAAAAGATGGGCTCCAAGCTCTGCCCAAAGCCCTGTGCAAGGCTGAAGCTGGACTGCTCTATGCTCCTTTGTAAGGGTTTTGTCTCTCTGAACCTGTGAGATTCGTGTGGCTCTGTGCAGCCTGGATGCTAGTGCGGGTTTAGGCCTTGTTGCCTGTTCTGGTCTCCAGCCAGTCTGGGAGCACTAAACACACCTATGAGTGGTTCGACCCACTCGCCCTTACGGTTCTAGACACTGGACTTAGATGCGAGAGCAGTAATGGAGATGAAACTCAGGTAGACTCGGTTGAATGGTACGAAATGGAAAAATCTTTATTGCATATTATTCAAGATTACGAAATACATGTCATAAGCACAGATTAATGACAGTACAATCTTACACGCAGTTATGTAACTAATTTCAGGGAAACGAGGAACGAACGACACATCATAAATGGGGGCACACATTACAATTATCCTTAATACTTAAAACCCTCCCCTATCAATATCTGTCCTAAGCTAGATTCGTAGGATTCGAGACTCATGCTCACCACTCGTGATAACTCGGAGAATTCCGAAAACTCTGATCGGATGTTTTTCACCGCAGCACCCACGTGTCGATCAGGGGGTCTCCTGGCCCCACTTGTTTACTCGTTTCTGCTCCGGCTAGCAGGCTGGAACGTCTGCTGTCATGAAGATCTGTGTTGTCCTCGGAGTTCTGACACTGCTCAAAGAAGAGTCTTCCTGTGCCCTCGCACTGATAAAATTCGAAAAATAGTCTTCCTGTGCCAGTTCTGTAGAACTCAAAAGGAAGTCTTCCTGGCAAGGAAAGTGTCTATTCGACCTACAGGCGCGGTCGGAGCTTACTGACCGTGGCGATAAGTATGGTCTTCTTCTCTTCTCATCTCATCTCATCTCATCTCATCTCATCTCATCTCATCTCATCTCGGGCCTTCGGTTCCAACACCGTTTACCGACTTATCGGGATGGTGCGCCCGCTTCAAGGCTTCAGAGCCCAGTTTGTCAAACAGGAACAAGACGGTGAGTCAAGAGCAGCCACGAGGATAAGAGAATAAGAGAAAGATGGACGGTTTGGAGCTTGTAATTATAGTGCAAAATCTTCCTTTTCCCGCCCAACCTTAATGTCTTTTCTTTTGTTAGGGTTTGGCGCTCAAATTTCTTGTATAGGGTGATCTCCGTTTTTAATGGGTTTCGGGAATACTCGTAACTGTCTGAGTACCTGTTAATACTTTTCCCATTGTTTAATCGGTCGGTGTTCTCCCTGGAGGGGTTTTGGGGCTTCCAAATGTTTTCTGTAACTACCCGCTAACGGCTCTCTCATCGTAGAGTCGTTGGGATTTTACATATTAATGTCTTTGGATGGGTTCTTGATTACTTGGTATAATAGCCCTTATTCGCACCTGGGAGACCGATTTCAGTATTTATGTGTATACTGTAAACCCATGATGTCTCGTGTATTATCTTCAATGTGCTGAGTCTTAATCGATCTTGCACAAATGTTTATTGGAACGCCATCTTGTCTGCCTGTCGAAAAGTCTAGAATGTTCTGTCACGAGGTGCGGCGGCCATTTTACAGGCTGCTTGTGTCCACTTTGAAAACCTGACAGCATTCTGCTGAAATAAAAGCTGTTTGAACGAAACTATGTGTTTTCTCCTTATTAATAAAATCGCGATATATTGCGAATTCTACACCTTGGCATTACATTCAGGCTTTCTGGCAGGTCTGCCAATGCACCAAGCATTTCATTGCACATACCCATCAGTGTTCTTCTGTAGGCCGCCCCATCGAAGTCCTCATCTGAGTCCTGTGCAGAAGAACTCTTGTGCGACCTCGCCGTCCAGGGAGCTGACACCTATGCTACCCTTTCCCCCTACCCTGGCTGCATCCCGCTCGTGCCCAGTGTCTCACCACATGAAGATTCCGCATCCACCTTATCCTCTAAAGTACGCAGAGTGTTAGTAGCTGAGCTGGTAGCTGTGAGTGTGAAATCGAGTGACAGTGTTCCTTCTTCTTCTTCACTCTCCTCTCCCTCTTCTTGTTGAAGCACCGGCTGGGCAGGCTGGATTTCTTGGGTGTCTGAAATGAGAAAGGCACAAGGTTAGGGTTGTGGTGAGGGGAGTGGGGTGGAAAGCAAGAGGTGTATGCTTACACCATGTGCAGCTTGTAAGTCAGAAGAGATTGTGGGATGAGGGGTAAGTGGGATGTGAGAAGGAGGATAACGTATGAGAATATCAGCATCTTCTATTCTTTCAGACCATTTGTGCACACTCACTCCCCTGTTGTGCCATCATTATAACTTTTCTGTCCACTGTCTTCCCTGCCACTTCAATCACCTGTTGCAGGCAGAAGGCACCTCCCCTTTTAAGAGGTGCAGACTACCTTTAATTTGTGCAGACTAGCTTTCATTGGCGCTAGCCTTGCACGAACTTTGACCCCCTGCTGAGTGTTCAGCACTGGGCTGAATGCTACAATCATTCAAATGAGCAGGCAGCATGAATGTCACATGCTGCCTGCAGTCCTCTGAACGGGCGCTATCGCATTGTGATCCCTGCGCCCATTTCGGGGGCTACCAAATTTCTAGGCCAGTGTCTCTGAGCAAGAGTACCTACGTCAGCTGGAGTTACAGAATGAGAATGTCGCTAGGAGGAGGGGTGGGAGGAAGAGCCAAAATTGGAAGAGGCAACTTACAATCTTTCTTGAACCCTGAAAACTTATTTTTCGTCATTGAATTACTGATGCTTTTAAAAGTTTTATTATTGAAACTTTTATCTCAAGGGTCAGCACAAGTCCTCCAAACTACATATGTCCCAGTTGTACTGTTTAAGACTATATGAAAGATTTTTTTTTGATGCTTCGATGTAAAGCATTGTATGGATGGAAAGTCGTGTGGGTTGTGTTATACGCATAGGATTCTCCCCACCCAATTTCTCTATGTGCACTCCACCCATGTGATGCTTTGCGCCCAAGTGCTAAAAAGGAAAATGTGCCTCATATGTAATTGCATATGCATCCATCAGAGGGAGCTTAGTCGCAGAAGTAATGCATTCAGTCATTTGGTAAGATCCTGGTTGAGAAGTAGATGATTGACAAGTAACAGTACTGCTGATGGCAACTTCAATTTTTTAAAATCCAGTTTCAATTATCCAATACGACTAAATGGTCTTGCATGTTATTTATAATGTTATTTTTTTTTTTACATTTACTAGAACTTCCCAGGTCCATTAAAAACTTGTGGAAATTGCTTGAAATCTGTCATTGCTGGAGTTCCACCGAATGTGCTTGCAAAACAGAATCATTTACATCATGGAACAGGAGAGCAAGTCCTCACATTGGAACACATTTTGAATTGCTGGGATTGTGGATGAGTCACTTCTGGATTTCACATCCTTAGTTATAAATAAGGTTGGATATATATTCTTTGGGGCCATGGAAAAAAGAAATCACAGAACGTTGCCTTGTAATAGATATTCTCCCTCAGGAGATTCAGCGGGTTGGCTTAGAGTTCACAATGTTGCTAATTTTACATCTGAATTGGCTTGATGGAACAAGTAGCCTTTCCTTCTGCCCTGCATTATGTTTAATGTAATAATATCTTCAGAGATTGTTGGGGATTAATAATAAGGGATGCTGAGGTCTCTGCTGAGCTAAATTGTTGAGTGATATTACTTCCTGTTTGACACTTGGAAATTGACTTGGGTCGTGTCTGTGTTAGCACAAAACCATTCTTTAAATTCTTGAAGCTGAAGTAACTTAAAAAATACCGTTGAAGCCAGTTTACAGGCACAGAATAATTTTCAATACAGGTGTCCCACTCCAATATGAGCATTGGGATCCAAATGGCTCAGGAAAACCGGTAAGTAAATTGTTTATATATATATATATATCTGTTTACGATCCCCCCCTGTTGCCACTGGCACTGTGTCAGACCTGCCCTGCTCCCATTTTCCCTAGGTCTCTGATTCTCCTGTGAGCTTCTATCTGTGACTGATACTCATTCCTAGGCCTCTGCTGTTCACTGAGCGTTACTGCTTGCCTGGACTTGCTTCTTGTTTTTTTGATCACCTATACTCATTATTCCTGGGCCTCTGATTTTGTGGCATAGGAGAAAACATGCCATTAGAAATCAAGTAAAGTTAAAATAATAGAGAATGGTAGAATAAAGAAGATGGATACGCACATGTGAAGCACATAACAATTTTTACTTCCTTTTATTAAAAAAAAGTTATCCTCTTTTTCAGTTCTCCCCTCTTCTCACTTGAGGTATTGATTTCCTGCTGGGATATCGCCCTCTAGGTCTGTGTACATGAAGCATAGCTACTTGAATGAGTCTAGACCAGAGATGTCCAACAAGTGACTCCTGAGCTCAGGCAATCTAGCTCTATAAACCCAAGTGGCTCAGTCCTATTATGCTTATAAGGGTAGATTTTTCCAAGTCCTCACTTGTAGTAATGTACCTGGCTTGCCATGAGCGGGGATTGGAAGATCATGGGCAGTGTGCTCATGAATTTTCCAATCTGCACTCTCAGTGGGCTTCATTCGTTGATAAATCCAAGAATAGAGCACCAAGATCTCTTTGTATGAGCAACATGCGATGTATGCCATTTAATTGAAACATGGTTTAAACTTTATTTGTAGCACCTGAGGCTCATGCTATGCATCTATTTGGCCACAAAGACAAAAGTTTGGACTCTCCTGATCTCGACAGTGAGCGCAGGCAGGCTATTTAACATCACAATGGCCTAGATTTTGCGGTCGGTGGTGTACCTACGGAGTATGCTGCCGGCATCCGAATAGAATGCGCACTTACCTGATGGGGACCCTCCTTCGTGAACGTGCTGTTTGATGTTGCGTACTAGAAGGCAACGTAATGGCCCATGGATCCCAGGGGCGCAGCATGTGCAGAAGCGTACCTGGGATCAAGGGCCTGGTGCTCCAATCAGTGGAAGTGCCGAGTTTCTTCTTAAAGTATTGACAGATATGCGGGAACCATTGCATCAGGCTTATAGGAGAAAGGAGGGTGCAGACTGGCACCTGACACCCTGAATGTTGCATAGTCCACTTGCAGAATGGGCACAGTCAGCGACAAAGCACCGTACGGTGACTTTAAATGTTTTAATGTCAGGAAATAAGATACAAATATATAGTTAGGTTTAACATTTTGTTCTTTATTTGGGATTTAGTATCGGTTGAATTGAGTCTGTCACAACCACATGAGGTACAGGGAACCGAACAGTGGCACTCAGATTGCCCCACACAAAAAACTGGCGAAATTACAGCACAAAGCTTCAACATCAGGATTTCAATAATATAGAGATTAAATGTGAAGACACTAAAACAAACTAACAAAAAAAGCTCTTCGCAAACTGAGCTCAGATGCTTCCATCTGTTGTAATGTTCCAATTTCACTTTTATGTGAGGTAATAATGTTAAAACATGACGAATGATACTTTGGATCTTTTGAGATATCCCCTTACGTTGATGCAAACAGGCCCTGCACCTGTTTGTATCAGCCGTAAAATTTTTGTACGTAATTGCTGGGCAGTTGGTGGGCAATTAGCCCAACTCTGTGCCAGCAATAAGGATTTCCCAGTCAATGCGGATCAGCTGTCAAGTCAGAACTTGACAGATCGCAAGTTCGGGAAATCCCGAACTTGAAGTCCATTTCAAAGGCAGTATGACAGCACACTCTGAGAGTACGCCATCATACCCACTGCAAATTCTGGCCCAATGTATTTTAACTGAGTCTGTTCCTGTCCTCACCCGATGGGCAATCTTCCAGCGGGGGTCAATGGATAGCCATCAGGAACCCTGGCAGCTTTTTCCTTTCCTGAGCCCAGGGCTACTGATGCTAATTGTAGTACCCTTACTGCTGGAGCAGATGAGATCAGCTTACTCTGCACTGACTGGGAACTGAATTTGGACCTTGGTCAGTGTAGTTCAGCTGGTCCCTGCCTTAACCAGCTGAACAACAGTTTCTTTACATTCATTTAAAATTTGTTTTTAGTGTTTTATCTTAATATTATTGTGTTCATATTGCAGTAATAATATTGGCCCAAAAATTAGTATCAGTACGCGAGAGTACGCACTGTGTACTCTCGCGTATTCTGTCTCCAATTGCCGGTTTCCAGCATGCACTGCGCATGCACTGAAAACCGGCACTTGGTGATTTCAAAAGGGGGCAGTTCCTAGGTGAACCGCGTGCGCGCTACAGGCTGCGCGCACGCAGTGCACTTAGTGCTTTGAACGCGCAGGTAAGCATGGAAGATTTTGCACATAAAGAAAGGAGGCGTAAGACCCTCTTTTAACAAGGTAAGTAGTTAATTAAGTATTATTTTGAATTTTTTTCAACAGGTATATCTTTTTTAGAGACTTTAAAGAAAGGTAAGTTTATTTTTATAACTTTTAAAAAGATTTTAAATTTTTTCAAAAATTAAATTTTTTGTTTAATGTGGTTAATTTATTTAACTATACTATTTTATTAATGTGATGTTTTTTTAAAATTTAATTGAGGTTTAGCTGTTCTTTTGGGGGGGTATAGATTCATAGCTTTGACAGCACTTGCTGTGAAAAGTATGAATGAAAGATGGTGTGCTGCCATTGGCTCAAACTTAATCATGTGATCCCACAGCTCGCACGAATTAACTGCGTCTGTGGGATACACACACACTGCACAGCTGCAGTCTTGAAACTAAAGTTCGTGCGAGCTCGGAAGGAAAAGGCAGGCGCGCAGTGAGATATCGCGGGGAAGCCTTACCCCCGCAGGAAGGCTCCGTCTTTAATTTCTGGGCCAATACCTCTAACTCGAGTAATTTGCTGTAATATTAGTGATTGATTCAAAAATCATAGTGTGCAAGCTAAAAATGTTAATTAAAAAAATGCCTAGCCGAGGAAGCCAGGAATTTCTTGAAGCCAGCAGTCTAACTTTATCTAAAGATTTTGTTTCTACAGACGATGGACACAGTTGCCCAAGTACAGGATATAAACTAAATACCTGTGCTATTTGTTTCTAACACAATGGCAACTTCTTTTTCACTGACTAATCATCACTCCCAATTGTATATTCTTGACATTGTGACCTTTAGCTTCCTTTGGCCTTGAAGATCAAATCTGATTCAAAAATTATAGGAACTGAGCTAAACATCTACTAGTCATTTCCAAGATACTATCTGAAGAATTTCTGGACTGCCTCCATGTTTGTTGTCTTACCCGAAGCTGGACTCTGACCAGTACGTCTTACTTGTTAGACATCGTATTAAATACTTACTATCATTTATAAGCTATGCTTTGATAATTTGTTGTTCATTTTAAAAAAAAGAACATTCTTTGAAATATGCATGAAAACCTTCCAGAACAAATTTTAAATGTACCCAAAGCTAACAATGTAAGTAAACCCCAAAATATTGCCTGGCTCCTTATACAGTCCACAATAAATCACTATTTATTTGTACCAGAATTATGTACTAGATATTTATAGCTTTTGTGTTGTTTTAGATAATTTTTTAAAGAAATGTATAATCATTAAATAAAAAAACCCAGATAGCATTTATAGGCCAGAAATATCCCAGGTTCAGTCCCTTTTTCATGTTGAGTCAGTTGATCTGAGGCAGGGCAGTAGTAGGGATGCTGCAATTGATCTCCATGCCCTTTGGTTAGGGAGGGTAATCCACCAAGGTTCCACTCTTGATTACTGATTACTATATACCAATGGATGATGGAAGTGTAGGAAGATGGATGACTAAATTAGGCTTGGTTGTAATGCTTCCTGCAGTTGAATAGCCCCATGGCACTTGCTGCCAAGGATCATACAGAAATAAAGGGCACCTAGACAGCGTTCTGAGAATGGGGGAGAGAGGGAGAGAAATTAACAAATAAACTGTTTACCATGGGTTTATTATAATAAAATAAATCCATGTATACAGAAGAACACCAAATTGTAGGTTTTGTAACAGAAATAATTGCAACTTGATGGAAGTTAAATTCTTTGAAAATCCTAAGAATGCCTGGAATATGCTCACAGGGAAAAGGCCACTAGCCTAGCAAATCAACAATTACTTAAAAAGCAATCCTCTTCAGAAATGGCCTTCCATAAATCCTAGATGATGCTGTAGAGGTCATTTATTCTTCTTGCCCTCATGCTTATTTATTTTACTAGTTAAGCCCTAAAAGCATTACTTGAAATTGCTAACCGGTTAGTTTACTTCCATAGAAGCTTGTGTGGCAACATGTATAGTGTGGAGGCATTAAATATTCACTCCGAATTTTGGAACAGGAATTATTTAGTTTGGAGAAAAAGCATTGAAATTTGTCAGTCATGAATTTTAAATCCTAAGATTTATTAGAAAGCAAACCTTTTAGTAAATTTATGAGAAGTTGTAAATGATTAGTTGGCAGTGGAGTTGTGACTACAATGCATGCATTCGTAAATAGTATTCAATTGATCAAGATTCAGGTTATAGCAAATAAAAGCTTTCTGTGCTATTTTGTCTATAATAAACATTAGTACTTCAAGCAGACCATCTATTCAGGCTTCTGTTTAACAACAATCATGTTTATTTTGCATTACGTATTCAACCTGTAAATGCAGCAGCCATTAACGGAGTTTAATACAAGATACAATGACTACAGTGAAATTAAATCAGCAAATTACAGCACGAAAAGAGGCCATTGGGCCTATTGTATCTGTGCTCGGTGATGCCCAAGTGCTCAAATATACTTGCACTCTCTATCCTTGAAATCTGCTACTGTTGTTGTGATGATGGAAAAAACAATTGAGTTTAGCAACACTCAAGTTGGCTGGAACACTGACAAGCTTGGGTGGGACAGAAATCAGCCAGCCAGCAACAGTGTAACTCATTAAGGAAAAAATGTTGGGATGTACAGGCCACATTTAACTCTTTGAACATTTTTTTAATGGGTTTTAAAATACGATTTAGGTATTTTGCATCACACTATCATCAGGCACGATGGTCCAAACTGCCTCCTTCTGTGCTGTAAGATTCTACAATCACAATTGCCTTGTTGATAGTTGAATTCATATGTTACTTTTCTCTTCCTTTTATGTGGACAGTTACTTAATGATGTAAAATCATGTCCAGTATGTTGTTGTGTTCACACTTTCAGTAAATATGTATTGTTGAGGCTGCCGCGAAACACGAATTAAGACTGAATCCATGTGTGGGAAAACAAAGGCTTTTTAATACAACTGCATGGTCCAAAATGGCTGAAAACAGACTGCTCCCAGAATTCTCTGGAAAAATCCTGAGGCCCCGCCCACTCCTTTTCTCCTGCCTTAAAGGCAAGGTGCCTTAAAGGCAAGGTGCTCGATATATTGTCCACGGACGGAAAAGTGGATTATGCCCGTTTAGGTGGCGATCCGCCACACAGCTCCCCCTAGAATCCGCTTAGGAGGTGTGGACGAGACGGTGCGGCGGTCTGATGGGCCGGCTGGAGCGGCTCTTGTAGGATGCCGGTGGACGTGGAACGGCCGGGCGTGGAGTAGCCGGGTGAACCGGCTTGAGGGCAGGTCGGCCGCGTGGTGGTGGACGAGCTACAGGGACCTGCTCACCGGGCTCCGAGTGTGCTGGCTTGAGTCGGTCAACCGACACTTTTTCGGTCCTGTCGCCCACTTGCAGGGTGAAAAATTTGTCCCCAGCCTGTAGCACCTTGTAGGGCCCGTCATACGGGGGTTGAAGGGGTCCGCGGTGGGCGTCGTGCCGGACGAAAACGAACCGTGCCTGGTGCAGGCTTAGTGGGACGTGTGAGGTGGATTCGCCGTGTCGGGCAATGGGCACCGGGGCGAACTGCAGCGCCGGTGAGGCGAAGTCGTGGCATTGCTGGTCGGCTGTCCAGGGTGTCGTGGCGGTGGGCAGGAACTCGTCAGGTACGCGCAGCGGCTGACCGTACACGAGCTCTGCTGCCGATGCGTGGAGGTCTTCTTTAACCGCGGTGCGCAGGCCGAGGAGGACCCACGGAAGTCGGTCGGTCCGGGTGCCGTCCTGGAGGCTGGCTCGAAGAGATGCCTTCAAGGATCTGTGGAACCGCTCACACAGTCCGTTGGCTTGGGGGTGGTACGCTGTGGTGCGGTGAATGGTCACCCCAAGATTGTGTGCGACGGTGGTCCAGAGTTCAGAGGTAAATTGCGGACCTCTGTCCGACGTCATGTCGGAGGGGACGCCGAACCGTGCGACCCAGGTGCTGACGAAGGCTCTGGCGATGTCGGCGGTGGTGGTAGAGGTCAGTGGAATTGCCTCGGGCCAGCGCGTGGTGCGGTCAACGATCGTCAGCAAGTGCGTGTGGCCTTGCGACGGCGGCAGGGGCCCGACGATGTCCACGTGGATGTGGTCGAATCTCCGCGAGGGGACGGTAAACTCCTCGAGGGGTGCTTTCGTGTGTTGCTGTACTTTGGCCCGTTGGCAGGCTAGGCAGGAGTTGGCCCAAGTACGCACATCCTTGCGAAGGCCGCGCCAGACAAAGCGGTTGGCTACCAATTTGATGGATGCGCGGGCGCCGGGGTGGGAGAGGTTGTGGAGAATGTCGAATACCCGGCGGCGCCAGGACGCTGGGACGACGGGCCGAGGTTGACATAGGGATATGTCGCACTTGACCGTGACTGCGGTCGGGCCACAGGCGACGTCGGCCAGGCGTAGCCCTGGTAGGTTGGTAGGTGCGGAGAGCAGATCAGGGTCGGTGATCTGGTCTGCTGCGAGTTGAGCGTAGTCGACTGCCAGGTGTGCGGCGTGGATGGCGGGGCGGGAGAGGCAGTCGGCTACCACATTGTCTCGGCCGGAGACGTGTTGGATGTCCGTGGTGAACTCGGACACTGCCGCGAGCTGGCGCTGCTGCCTGGCGGACCAGGGGTCGGTTGTCTTTGCCATTGCGAATGTCAGGGTCTTGTGGTCGACAAACGCAGTGAAGGGGTGGCCCTCAAGCAAAAACCGAAAATGGCGGACCGCCAGGAACAGCGCGAGGAGCTCGCGGTCGAAGGTGCTGTACTTGACCTCCGGGGGGCGTAGTTGGCGGCTGAAGAAGGCAAGTGGTTGCCAGGCGCCATCGACCCACTGCTCATACACGGCGCCGACCGCGTGGTCGGAGGCGTCCGTGGTGAGCGCTACCCTGGCATTGGGCCGTGGGTGCGCGAGCAGGGTGGCGTTGGCGAGCGCGGTCTTGGTGGAGTCGAAGGCGGCGGACGCATCTGCCGTCCATTCGACCGCCATCTTGCCGCTCCTGCCCCGGAGGGCTTCATACAGGGGCCTCATGAGGGACGCCGCTTTGGGGATGAAGCGGCTATAGAAATTCACCATCCCGAGGAACTCCTGGAGGCCTTTGATGGTGGTGGGGCGGGGAAATTGTTGGACGGCCTGCACCTTGGTGGGCAGGGGAATGACCCCAGCATGGGTGATGTGGTGGCCGAGGAAGTCGATCTTGTCCAGGCCGAACTGGCATTTGGCTGGGCTGAGGATGAGCCCGTGGTCGCTGAGGCGCCCGAACAGGATGCGAAGGTGTTCGAGGTGTTCCTGCTTGGAGGAACTGGCTACCAGGATGTCGTCCAGGTAGACGAACAGGAACTTCAGGTCCCAAAGGACCGAGTCCATGAGCCGTTGGAATGCCTGGGCCGCGTTTTTGAGGCCGAAGGGCATCCGCAGGAACTCGAACAGGCCGAAGGGGGTGATTACGGCCGTCTTGGGGACGTCCGCGGGGTGGACGGGGACTTGGTGGTAGCCGCGCACCAACCGACCTTGGAAAAGACTGAGCGGCCGGCCAGCCTAGCCGAGAAGTCCTGAATGTGCGGCACGGGGTACCGATCAGGGGTGGTGGTGTCGTTGAGGCGGCGGTAATCCCCGCAGGGGCGCCAACCCCCGCCTGGTTTGGGGGCGATGTGGAGTGGGGAGGCCCAGGGACTGTTGGAGGGGCGGATGATGCCGAGCTGTTCCATGGTGGCAAACTCGGTCCGCGCGATCTCCAGTTTGGCCGGGTCCAGCCTGTGAGCATGGGCGTACACTGGGGGGCCTGTGGTGGGGATGAAGTGTTCCACCCTGTGTTTGGTGGCCTCCGCGGAGAAGGTCGGATTGGTAAGGGCCGGGAATTCGTCCAGGAGTGCCGAGTAGTCATCCGTGGCCCGGGCGTGGCACTGTGACGCCATGTCGGCGGTTTGACGGGGGGCCATGGTGCCCAGGATGGGGGACATGGTGTTCATGTCCACGAGGCGGTGACGAGGGATGTCTACCAGTAGGCCGTGGGCGCACAGGAAATCTGCGCTGATGAGAGTGGAGAGCACCTTGGCAGTGATGAACTCCCATCGGTAGCGGCGACCAGCGAGGTCGAGGGTGACTGTCCGGGTGCCGTACGTCCGGATTTCCGAGCCGTTAGCAGCAGCCAGCGCCGGTCCTCGTTCGCCCTTTTGGATGTCGAGGGAGGAGGCCGGGATGATGCTGTGCTGAGCTCCAGTGTCGCACAGGAACCGGCGGCCGGTTTTGTCATCCGTGACGTACAGCAGGGAGCCCGCGTGGCCCATGGCCATCGCGGGGGCTGGTACGGGGGCGGACTTGAAAGAGCAGGGAGGTGTGCACCGTTGTGCCCTGGCCCCGAACCGTGCGTGGTAGTAACAGTGGCCCAGTTAGTGGGACGTGAAGGCCCCATGGGCCTGGTGGCTGGTCCTTGTGGCCGCGTGGTGGCCGGTGAGGGGCGCGCCCAGGCATTGGCTGCCTGGTCCGGAGTGACGTCGCGGCTGGAGTGAGCGGACAGCAGCTTGTCGACCTCATCGGCCAGGGCTTCCAGGTTCGTGAGGCCGGACGCCACGATCGCAGGGCGGATGCTGAGAGGGTGCTGGCGGATGAACAGCATGCGGAAGAGGGATCCGGGTGGGCTCTCGTCGGTGAGGGAGAGCATGTGGGAGAGGAGGTCTGACGGTGAGGCATCACAGAGGCCTGGAAGGTCGAGGAGGTGGCAGTTTCGCTGATATGCCGAGGCCGTAAATTTTTTAAGGAGCGCTGCCTTGAGATGTGCATACTTGCCTTCCTCTGGTGGGTTCTGCAGCGCTGTCCAAACCTTCGAAACTGTGGCGCTACCGAGTGATGTGACGAGGTAGTCGTACTGCGTCCCATCTGTGGTGATGTTTCGCAGCCAGAAGCAGGATTCAGCTTGGAGAAACCAGGCTTCGGGCTGGTTTTCCCAAAACTCTGGCAGTTTCACGGAAACTGCGTTCGTGTCCACCATTGCAGTGCTCGGAATACGTTCTGAGCGTCGGGGTCACCAATGTTGAGGCTGCCGCGAAACACGAATTAAGACTGAATCCATGTGTGGGAAAACAAAGGCTTTTTAATACAACTGCATGGTCCAAAATGGCTGAAAACAGACTGCTCCCAGAATTCTCTGGAATAACCCTGAGGCCCCGCCCACTCCTTTTCTCCTGCCTTAAAGGCAAGGTGCCTTAAAGGCAAGGTGCTCGATATATTGTCCACGGACGGAAAAGTGGATAATGCCCGTTTAGGTGGCGATCCGCCATAGTATCATTAAACAAATGGAAATTCTAAGCCTGTTATTTTGTTAATCCTATTCATTTAACGATGTGAAGCAAAGGATATTTTTACATTGTTCACTGCTTTTATTGTAATTTAAGTTCACATTAGTCTGCTTTTTATGAACAGAAGGGGAAGTATATCCTATAGTATTGTACATAATCCCACATGTTATAAAAGGAGGTACTGGTATGCAGACTGTAATCTTTCACAGACCCCTTCTTACTATGTTTTATATATTAGAACTTAATGTTGAAGGCAGCATAGGAGCAGATGTGTGTAAAACTTCTCTTGGCACAACATCACAAAACTCTGTTTCACTAGCATTATGTAGTGGGACAGCTGCCCACCCTGTGTTGCTCCTATTCATGATGTCACTGGACAGAATGTCACAATATTACATAGGCTAACGAGAGGTGTTTGATCATTGCTAGCAAGACTAGGGATATCTCCATTTATGCCTCTATTATACAGCACTAAGTGGTGCAGGTTAGACTTGCATGCCAACTTAGAAAACCAGCAAAAGGTGACCAACGACCATGAATATTGGCCTATGACAGGAAGTTACACTGGAAGTGTAGTGGAGCATGACTATTTCATAACTTGCTGATTTACCCAATATTCTATCACTTGTATAGCAGGCACTCTCTCCTCTCACTTCATGCTGGCACTCTTCTGCCTTCACTGCCACAGTTCATGCTGGAACCATTCATTTATTAGCTGATGCAGTAGCAGATTCTCTTCTGAGGTTGAGGCTGAGAAATGTTGAGGCACATTACAGGGAGTTTTATGCTGCATCTGGATGTCCTATATTTTACCTGAGAGTACCTGATTCTGTCACTAGTGCTGAGAAAATCGTCTCGGGCAGTGGTGCAAAACGAGTGGTATCGGATTGGCAGTCAATGGAACTGAATATCAGGCACAGCGTATAACAGGCGGCTGATCCAATACCGCTTGTTTTCGCCATGCTCGAGACAAATTTCATGGCCTAGGTACCTGAAATGAGAATAGCACTAATATCCCTCACATTGCACTAAAAACATATTTTAGGCCATACGATAACTTTTACAAAGTCAGAGATGTGCGCAGAGGTCCAAGACTGGCTGAAAGTGATAACAAACTTTTGGTCCATAAATACTGCTATTCTGAGTTTTGTTCCCACCCTAAACTGACTTAATGGAAATTAGCAGTGGGGAGAAGTTTAATGCTTGTTGAGCCAAACTTCTTTTTTAATCTTGTGGAAAACAGCATGACACTATTTGAGAACCTGCTCAACAAACCTATAGCTGCTGCAACATTCTGCTAGAAGCATGGCCATGAAAGTGAAGTATTAAATTTCAGCAGGGAAGAAAGAGACTCTTAATGGACTATCTGTGTGCTGTAAATTGTACACTGTAGCAACATTTAGATTTTAAAAAATCACTCTTGTTTTCTCAGAGGTTGAGAATATATAAAGGCCTAGCAATATTGATTTGAGAAGTTATTTGAGCATCATTAAGCGTATTGTTAAAATTCCCATTATTCTCTAATATATTACTGCAAGAGCAGTTGAATACAAGTGGGACTATATAGTCAACCAGTGCATTACTAATAAAATTTGAAGCGCAGTTTAAACATTGCTCTTTAGTATGTGTCTTTGATACATAAATTATACAATCATAAATCTAGATTTGTTGTGCACAGAATAAACTGCATTTTCATTTTGTATTGAACTGTAAAAGATATATATGGGGATAAATTCGATAAGGGCCAAAAACGGGCAAGGGGATTGCGATGTGCAATCTGCCCGTGCCCGTTGAAAGTAATGCAGGCAGCATGCAAAATTCATGCTGTCTGCTCATTAACATGATGGAAGCGCTGAATTCAGCATTGAACGTGCTGTTGGTTAGCTCAGTGCTCAGCAGGAGGGCCAATATCTTGGGAAGTCTGATTTGTATTTAAAGGTTGCCTGCAGAGTGAAACATTATCTGCACGTCTTAAAGGGGAGGTGCTTTGTGAAAGAAGTACCTAATTTTGAGTGGAGCTAAGCAAAGGGGAAGTTAGCAATGTCGCACCAGGGCAGAGAAAGAGCACCGTGGTTTTTGGATAAAGCACTAGAGGCCTTGTTGCAGAGGGTCGAGAGGAGGAGACAAGTCCTCTACCCATAGGGGGCCTTTCAGACAAACTGTATGAAGGAAGTGGGAGCAGATTGCTGAAGTGGTCAGTGCCACCAGTCTTTTCCCCCAGGACCTGCATCCAGTGCCACAAGAAGTTTCATGATCTCACACGAGTGGTCAAGATCATTGAATGCATCTTCAAATGCCATATGCCACTAACTGCACCACTAGCCTCACACACTGCTCAATGCATCACACCGCCATCACTCACCTGCCAACAATCTCTATCAATCACGACTCATACCTCACAATCATAGCTTCACCTCACCTTCATACACTTACCACTGTTGCAAACCTCACACCCACATCTCACACCTTGCACACAATGCCAGCTATTCAACCATGACAGGCACATTATCCAAACACATTGCACCACACTCACTGACACACTTCCCTTTCTCTTGCAGGCCAAGGTGGTGCACAACCAGCGCCAGCAGGAGCTAACAGGCAGGGGGTGGGCACAGCTACAGAACCTGACCCAGCTGGAGGAGACAGTGCTGGATATAATTGGAGGGACCGTCACTGAGCCCGTGGCGATCGGCGAAGCTGAAAGCATTGATGATGACAGTATGCTTATACCTAATCCTTCTTCTCACATCCCACTTCCTCCTCATCCCACAATTTCTTCTCACTTACAAGCTGCTGATAGTGTAAACATGCACATCTTGTTTCCCCCCCCTCCCCTCACCACAACCCAACCCTTTTGCCTTTCTCCTTTCAGATACCCAAGAACTGCCATCAGCCCAGCCTGTGCAGGAAGAAGTAGAGGAGGAGAGTGATAGAGAAGAAGAGACACCGTCACTCGATCTGACACTCCCAGGCGCCAGCACAGAAAATTGCACTGCACAAACTTTAGAGGGTCATATAGAGGCGGGGTCTGCACATGGTGAGTCACCGGGCATGAGTGGGCTGCAGCCAGGGCAAGGGGAAAGGGTAGTGCAGGTGCCAGATCACCGGAGGGTGAGGTTGCACACGAGTTCTGAGCTGAGAACTCAGATGAGGACTTCGATGGGGCGAACACACCGCTCCTGGCTTAGGTGTAAGTAGGAGAAGTGCTCCCTGAAGACCCTAGGTGGCTAAGGCCTCCTGCTGAGAGCCCTCCTCCCCCTCCTCCTCCACCCTCTGTGAGCAGATCTTCTTCTTTGCTGCCTCTGCTCCATCTCCCTGTCATGCTGCAGCACGAGGGGGACTGCAACTGAAGCCCCCATGACTGGGAGCAAGTGGTGTTCTCAGAGGCCTTTCTTTAAGTTTTTGACGTAAATTGGAAGGATTTTCTGATGCTTACTACTTACCCTTTGACTGCCAGCAGATCCAGGGAAATACTATCTCCCCAAGACACCAGTTTTGTAAGTTTTCAGTTCATGCAATATACTCCATATACCTGCCTGTGAAATCAATCAGAATCCAGTGCTTTTAAGTGGATAATTTTTGTTCACTGAAACCTTATTAACTGTTTAAGTGGGTATGCGAGAGAGTCTTGCACTGTCAGATAAACAAATGGATCAGATGTTGCAACATAAGCTGATTTTGCCAGCAGGAATCCTGACTGGCTGAAATTGGAGCTGCTATCTGTGAAATTGACCAGAATGGTTCTTGGATGATAGCGCAGTATATTAAAATAAATACAAATTTCAAAGCACCTTATTAAAATCTGTCAAAGAAAACTTATCTATTGCTGTTTGGTTCAACTGAAAAACTGTTCGGATCACACAACTGATCAGTTGATGTAATTACAAAAAAAGACACGTTTACCTTCTAGTTTGGATTGTGGGCCAGCAATGCCCAAACTCCCCATATTTATATTACTAAAAATGGCTATTTTAGTTGATGGCAAAATCATAGACCCATATTTTCATGATCTAAAATTCTGCTGTTGAAATAGGAGAGCTAGTTTTAGCAATAGATGTAGAGTTAGAACCACACCGTAGAATTTTAGAAGGACGCCATCTCTTTGTAAGAGCAATCTAAGACTAATCCCAGGGCCCTTCTCGCTTTCCCCCATAGCTCTGCGTCAAATACTTATCCACTTTTCCCTTAACCACTGAAACAAAGCATTCCATGCTCCACAAACTGTGTAAAGAAACATACCTCTCCTCACTATCTTAGGGATAACTTTAAATTGATAACCCTTGTCACTGGCTCCCCAACCAGGTCTTTCTTCATTCACTATCAAAAACCTTCATAATTTTAAAAACCTCTATCAAATGTCTTCAGTCTTCTCTGCTCCAATGGAAATATTCCCAGTATCTTGAGCCTCTCAGCCCTCTCCTAATAACTATAGTTTCCCATTTCTGGCATCATCCATGTGTATGGATGTCTCTTTCCTGTCATCTGAACTATAGAAGCCCCAAAGTACAAACAGCTCTAGGTATATGAGTTAGAAATTGAGTTCTCAAATTACTTGTTCGATAGAAAGGGCTTCCATTCTCTGAGGGTACAGATTGTGTGTTCCAGCGTGCAAAGGATCCTTCACATCAACACAAGATTTGCTGGAGGTTGTCAAGATGCATTCATCCGTTGAAATTCAGCCCTCCATGAGCTCTTTAAAAAAGAAAATCATGTCAATAGATGACTTGTAGGTGGTGAGGCATAGTCCGCATGGGTAACGACCTCATTAAGAATTGCCCGAACAGCACAAGAAGAGCACTACAATGAGGCCAGACTAGTCCTCCAGAGGACTATCAGGGTCTTAAAGGGGTGTTTGCACTCCATAGATTGGTCTCAAGGAACTCTTCAGTATGCCCCAGCTTATATATCCTAAATAAATTGGCTGGCTGTGCCTTTCACAACTTTGTTATATAAAATGGCTGGAGTTGGACATACCTGGGGAGGTGGCCCTAGCAGCTAAAGGCAGACCTACATGGGGAAAGCATCATGATGACCATCACTCAGAGGACTGCTCAATGACTGCTGCAAGTCTGTGCACAACTGATTACTCAAGTCCTCTTTTCTGTTTAACACAGTCTACCTTTGTCACCACTGCCTTAACTGTTTCTTCTCCACCTTCAAAATAAGGACCAATCTCTCAATCCAGTACCCATCTGGATCATGACAACAATTAGATTTCTTTTTCCCTACTTGACAATAGCAGTAACAACCACCTGATTAAATAAGCCAGCACAAAATAATTGCACCCTTTCTTGTCTGACTCTAATCACCATGAGTACCAAAGGACAGCATAAGTGCACATTCTATTTTAGTACAACACAGTCCAAAGTGAAAATAAGTCAAACGACTCTTTCCTGACACTGTGCTTCCCCTAGGTGGCTTATTTGGAAGGAGGAGAGCATGCCAGGAGATCTCAGAGATGCAGTAATTGTGACCACCTTCAAGAAAGGTGACAAGTCCGATTGCGGTAATTACAGAGGAGTTTCCCTGCTGTCTGCCACAGGGAAAGTCATTGCAAGAATCCTCCTCAATCGCCTTCTCCCAGTAGCTGAAGAGCTCCTCCCAGAGTCGCAATGCGGATTCCGCTCACTAAGAGGCACAATGGACATGATCTTCACCGCGCGTCAATTACAAGAGAAATGCAGGGAACAACACCAACTGCTGTACATGGCCTTCTTTGACCTCACAAAGGCCTTCGACACTGTCAACCGTGAGAGATTATGGAGTGTCCTCCTCAAATTCGGCTGCCCTCAAAAGTTTGTCACCATCCTCCGTCTGCTTCACGATGACATACAAGCTGTGATCCTGACCAAAGGATCCACCACAGACCCAATTCACGTACAGACCGGGATCAAGCAAGGCTGTGTTATCGCAGCAACGCTCTTCTTGATCTTCCTTGCTGCAATGCTCCATCTCACCCTCAGTAAGCTCCCCGCTGGAGTGGAGCTAATCTACAGAACAAACGGGAAACTGTTCAACCTCCGTCGCCTCCAGTCTAGATCCAAGGTCATCCCATCCTCTGTCATCGAATTACAGTATGCAGACGATGCTTGCGTCTGCGCACACTCGGAGGTCGAACTTCAAACCATCGTCAACACCTTCACCGATGCGTACGAGAGTATGGGCCTTACACTAAACATCCGTAAGACAAAGGTCCTCTACCAACCTGCCCCCGCCACACAGTACTGCCCCCTGATTATCAAAATCCATGACGAGGCCTTGGACAACGTGGACCACTTTCCATACCTCGGGAGCCTACTGTCAACAAGGGCAGACGTCGATGACGAAGTCCAACACTGCCATCAGTGTGCCAGTGCAGCCTTCGGTCGCCTGAGGAAGAGAGTGTTTGAAGACCAGAACCTCAAACCCGGCACTAAGCTCATGGTCTACAGAGCAGTAGTGATACCCACCCTCCTGTATGCTTCAGAGACATGGACCATGTACAGCAGGCACCTCAAAGCACTGGAGAGGTACCACCAACGCTGCCTCTGCAAGATCCTGCAAATCCATTGGCAGGATAGGCGCACCAACGTCAGTGTTCTCGCTCAGGCCAACATCCCCAGCATCGAAGCTTTGACCACGCTCGATCAGCTCCAATGGACGGGCCACATCGTCCGCATGCCCGATACGAGACTCCCAAAACAAGCGCTCTACTCGGAGCTCCAACACGGCAAGAGAGCCCCAAGTGGGCAGAGGAAACGCTTCAAGGACACCCTCAAAGCCTCCTTGAAAAAGTGCAACATCCCCACCGACACCTGGGAATCCCTGTCCCAAGACCGCACAAAGTGGAGGAGAAGCATCCGGGAAGGCGCCGAACACCTCGAGTCTCTTCGCCGGGAGCAAGCGGAAGGCAAGCGCAAACAGCGGAAGTAGCGCACGTCAACCCAAGCACCCCACCCACCCGCTCCTTCAACCACCGTCTGGCACCTGTGACAGAGACTGTAGGTCCCGCATTGGACTCATCAGTCACCTGAGAACTCATTTTTAGTGTGGAAGCAAGTCATCCTCGGTTCCGAGGGACTGCCTAAGAGAGAAAGAGACATGCGCCTTAATTTCTCCTACACTAGCACTGTCTAGTGCTTCATCTAGGTGCAACCTGAAGGCCAGTATTACAAGAGGTGTTTGGCTGCCCGTGTCCTAACTCGCACCAAGTCCCGTTCGCCCATCACACCTGTGCTCGCTGATCTACATTGGCTCTCGGTTAAGCAACACCTTGATTTCAAAATTCTCATCCTTGTTTTCAAATCCCTCCATGGCCTCGCCCCTTCCTATCTCAATAATCTCCTCCAGCCCCACAACCCCCCCGAGATATCTGCGCTCCTCTAATTCTGCCCTCTTGAGCATCCCTGATTATAATCGTTCAACCATTAGTGGCCGTGCCTTCTGTTGCCTAGGCCCTAAACTCTGGAATTCCCTGCATAAACCTCTCCTCCTCTCTACCTCTCTTTCCTCCTTTAAGACGCTCCTTAAAACCTACCTCTTTGACCAGGCTTTTGGTCACCTGCCCTAATTTTCTCCTTATGTAGCTCGGTGTCAAAGGCTCTATATAAATGCAAGTGGTTGTTGTTGTATTCTACAAAAGGGTTATGGACTGACGTGACTCTCCGCTCAGGGTAGCTTGCTCCTGAGAGGGTGTCACTGCTGGCTGCATCTCTGGACCTTGTGCCTAGACAGCCTGATGTTGTCTTCTATTTGCCACTGACATGGTGCTTTGAGGAGGTAGGCCAGATGCCTGACTTCTGCTGCTGTTCTGAGAGACAGCAGCTTCTTGCAGGTCGACTCCAGCCATTCCTATTCCACTGGGCCCTGGATCTGTGTCCTCACTGATCAGTAAGAAGACTGTTCCTGAAAGACAGCAGCCTGCATCCAGGCCCCCAAGGAATTAAAGACGATATTCAGGGTCCTGTTTATTCTATCCCCTAATGCCATCAGAGCTGGAGTCAATGCATCAGTAGAGAAGGAGTTATCCCGTGGCCACTGGCTACTTCTTAGTTGGGGGTCTGCTGCAGATTCCAATGAAGCTGCCAGATTCTCCACTGATGTCTGTAATGAAGGAAACGTTTCCATATCTTGTCATAAATGAGGACTGTAACAAATCACATGTCAGTTCTGCCCATCCTCCGAGATTGACCAAAGCCTGCACCTATTTCTCGAGTATCCTTATCTTTAGGCATGTAACTGTGAATTAGAATCTCAAAACTCTGAAGCAAAGGGCAGCCTTCTCCTCAGCTTCTGCTGGGAAGGAGGAATACCTCACTCACTTCCCACTCTTTCAGCTGCCTTGTGCTCTCCAAATCACTTGGTACCACATCCTCAGTAACACTATCTAATTTCCTTCCCCATCACTGAGCTGGCACATGGGAGTGAAAAAGGAAAATTACACAGGGGTGAGATTGAGGACGTAGTGATATGGAACATGAGGCAAGATCTTGGTCCAGGGTTTCATGAGTAGGCTTGACATTCACATGCTCTCCCTCTTTGTCATCATCTTCCTCGGAATTTTCATCCTCATAGTCTATGAAGAAGAGGCTTTATACTTTCTTGTCTTCTTCCTCGTCTTCCTCCTTATCCTCGTCCTCTTCCTCCTTGTCCATCCCCAGCCACCCCTCTATAAGCTAAAAGAGATGAGCATAACCCTTGTGGAATTAAGGAAACAGAGATGGATGTTTAAGCTTGTGACTATTTGCTGCTTCACTTGAATGTCATGGTGACTGTGTAGGTGTTCAGTACTAACCTGGCATCCCCCACGACTACAGCAGTGTACCTCCTCAGCAGCTCGATGGCCTGCTTTGCATGGGATGGATGTATGAGCTCCTTAATGGCAGGCATGCTCCCTCCAGTCCCCTGCCTCTCATGGATATTGTACACAAGTTTCACCTATAACAAGATTGAGTGAATTAGGTGAAGGCTAGCATTTGAATCAAGTGACATCAGACAGCTGCCACAAGAGATCTGGGAGTATCACCCAATTAAAGTGGAGGACGGGGTTTTAATACAAAAGCAAAATACTGCAGATGCTGGAAATCTGAAACAAAAACAGAAAATGCTGGAAATACTCAGCATGTCAGGCAGCATCTGTGGAGAGAGAAACAGAGTTAATGGCCCGAAAATTAGACCTAATATGCGAGAGTACGCACTGTGTACTCTCGCGTTTTAGGTCTCCAATTGCCGGTTTCCTGCATGCACTGCCCATGCACGGGAAACCGGCACTTCGTGAATTCAAAAGGGGGCGGTTCCTAAGTGAACCGCGTGCACGCTACAGGCTGCGCGCACGCAGTGCACTTAGTGCTTTGAACGCGCAGGTAAGCATGGAAGATTTTACACATAAAGAAAGGAGGCGTAAGACCCTCTTTTAACAAGGTAAGTAGTTAATTAAGTATTATTTTAAATTTTTTTCAACAGGTTTATCTTTTTTAGAGACTTTAAAGAAAGGTAAGTTTATTTTTATAACTTTTAAAAAGATTTTAAATTTTTTCAAAAATTTAATTTTTTGTTTAAAGTGGTTAATTTATTTAACTATACTTATTTTATTAATGTGATGGCTTTTTTAAAATTTAATTGAGGTTTAGCTGTTCTTTCGGGGGGTGTAGGATTCATAGCTTTGACAGCCCTTGCTGTTAAAACTATGAATGAAAGATGGTGTGCTGCCATTGGCTCTAACTGAATCACGTGATCCCAGAGCTCGCACGAACTAGTTGCGTCTCTGGGTCACGCAAGCACTGCACAGCTGCAGCCTTGAAACTAAAGTTCGTGTGGGCCCGGAGGAAAAAGGTAGGCGCGGAGTGAGATATCGCGGGGAAGCCTTACCCCCGCGTGAACACTCAGGGGTAAAAATTCAGTTGGTTGCGCCTCCCGTTAGCGCCTTAAGAGGGCGCTAATGGGGCGCAAAGCCGCTAACGCCCGGGCGCAGCGATGTTTGCGCCGCTCGGGAACTTAACTTGACATTGTGCGGCGGCGCTAAAACTTACCGCTGCGACCACCTGCGCGCGCAGATTGTGACGTCATTCCATGGTGCAACGCCCTTGTGGCGCCCCGGAGCGGAAATTGAGTGGCGCCCCCTGCCTTACCGCCTGGCGCATCCAACGACCAGAAGACTGGAACGCTATCAATCGCTGTGGGGCTGGGGGGGGCGCTATTTAAAGGGGGCCTCTTCCTGTCTTTTATTGTTGGTGGCATTTTTGAACTACGCATTCTGAGAGCGAGAGGGAGAGACTTCTGGAGAGATTCAACGTTGTGTGAAGGAGTTTTGGGTACTGAGCAGCACTTTGCAGGTTCATTTTGATTTGCCATTCCTTGTATCGATTTAGCAGAGACTGTGGGAGCTGCACTCTGAGCTCTTTGCCTGGTACTCTCCATTGTTCTTTCCAGCACATTTGATGTGCAAGTCTCTCCAGGCCGAGATTCAACGCTGCAATGAACAGGATGTGGATGGAAAGCAAGATTAACCATCCCCTTTAAGAACTGGCCCGTGCCATTGTGTGTGTGTTCCATTGCTGACTGACATTACATGAGCTTCGCCAGCGCTCTGAGGTAGCGCCTCACTCCTTGGCCTTTGCGCCTTAAGACAGGTGTGCAGCACCTGCTTTAGCGCTCCACTCACCTCCCAGGGCGGTAAAAGTGAAGTTTCCAGTCAGTGCCGATAATTAGCGCCAGGCGCTAATATTTGCGTCCAGACGATATTTGCGCCCCAAATGGGGCGCGACCTAATTTCTACCCCTCAGTGTTTAATTTCTGGGCCATTGTTTCAGGTCGATGACCCTTTGTCAGAAGGAGTTTTAATGTTCTGCACGAATGTAAGTGCTGTTAGGGAGATAGCAGACTGCAAGATCCCAAGTTAGTGCTCCTCCTTAACCAAAGTGCAATGTGAAGGGTTAGTTGTGCAGCTCTTAATTTTAGAGGGTGAAGAGTGCACTGGTGCCCAAGGAAGGAAAAGGAGAGTGGCCGGTGTGTTACCCTGCCTACCCTGGTCAGCTTATTGAATTTCTTGTGGAACTGGCCTGCTGTATGCTGGGTGAGAGAGCTATCTTCACATGGCACAAGACTCTTTTTTTTTTCCGACTGCTTCCTCCCATGGAGACCCATTAGGCTCTTTGGGATAAAAATTCGATATGGCACAGGGATCGCGATGCGCAATCGGCCCTCACCCGTTGAAAGGAGAGCAGGCAGCACGTAAACTTCTACTTTGCATGAAAGCAGCACACAGCCCAGTGCTGAGCATGCTGCTGACAGGCTGTGCACTCAGCAGGGGTCGAAGTTTGATATGTTCATGTGAGGCTAGCTTCATTTAAAGCTAGCTTGCGCCTCTTAAAGGCAGTCTGCACCTCTTAAAGGTGAGCTGCCTTCTGGTTATCAAAAATATTAAAATTGCTTTAACACAAACCAAAATGACTCAACAGGCCAGGGAAAGGGCACCCAGCATCTCGATACAGCACTCGGGGCCTTTGTGCAGGGGGTGAACACTCGAAGAGTGGTCTTCTACCCACAGGGGGCCAGGCGGCCCTCCAGAAACACTGTAAGATGGATGTGTGATTAGATTGCCGAGGCGGTCACTGCCAGCAGTGTTGCCCCCAGACGTGGCTCCAGTGCCAAAAGAGTTTTAATGACCTCACACGCGTGGTCAAGGTCAGTGAATGCATCTTCAAATGCCATCTCCTACCAACTGCACCGCTAGCCTCACACACTGCTCAATGCACCACACTCCCATCACTCACCTACCAACAATCTTTACCAAACACAAGACAAACCTCACATTCCTGGCTTCACCTCACCGTCACACACTTATCACTGCTGCAAGCCTTACACCTTCATCTCAAACCATGCACACACTGTCAGCTATGCAACCATGACAGGCACATCACCCAAACACATTGCACAACATTCACTCACACACTTCCCTTTCTCTTGCAGGCCAAGGTGGCTCATAACAGGAGAGAGCAGCAGTGAAATGGCAGGGAATGGGCAAGGCTGCATGTCCTCACCCCAATGGTGGAGACAGTGCTGCAGATAATTGGAGGGGCCATCGTTGAGGCCGTGGCAAGCACCGACGTTGAAAACATTCTAGATGACGGTATGCTCATAGTTAATCCTCCTTCTCACATCCAAGTTCCCCCTCAACCCTGCTGATGGTGTAAGTGTGCACATCTTGCTTTCCCCCCCTCACCTCACCACAGCCTGACCCTTGTGCATTTCTCCTTTCAGACACCCAGGACCTCCAAGTTGTCCAGCCAGTGGTGGAAGAGGAGATTGTTGAAGAAGAAGAGCTACCGTCACTCAATATGACACTCGCAGGCACCAGCTCAGATACTGACACTGTGCGGATTTTAGAGGGTAGTATAGAGGCGGGATCTGCACGTGGTGACTCACTGGGCACAAGTGGGCTGCAGCCAGGTCAAGCGAAAGGGTAATGCAGGAGCCAGCTCCCCGGAGGGCGAGGTCCCACACGAGCTCTGCTGCAGAGGAGACTCAGATGAGGACTTCGATGGGTGGCCTACAGAAGATCGCTGATGGGCATCCACAATGAACTGCTTGGTGCATTGGCAGACCTGCCAGAAAGTCTGCTGTCATTGTTGAGAAGCATGCAGGAGTCCAGCACCAATTTTGCACATGCCTTTGCGCAAACATTGGAGAGCATGATTTCCAGGATGGAAGTGATGGGCAACTCCCTTAGCGCACTTGTGGACCCAACCAGGATGCAGCGTGTGATGGCAGATGTCTCAGCTTCCATTGCAGCACAAGCAGAAGTGAGTGAGGTGTTCAAAATCATGAGGGGTCTGGACAGAGTAGATAGAGAGAAACTGTTCCCATTGGCGGAAGGGTTGAGAACCAGAGGACACAGATTTAAGGTGATTGGCAAAAGAACCAAAGGCGATGTAAGAAAAAACTTTTTTACTCAGCGAGTGGTTTTGAGTGCTGCAGTGGAGGCTCAGCTTGCTGCCATGCAAGCACAGACTGCTGCCATCGTGGCTGGGTTTACCAGTGTTGAAAGAGGCTTGCAGGGTGTCATAGCAGTCCAACACCTGTCTTCCAACAAATGACTCGGATTGCTGAGGAGCCACCCCGAGGGAGAGGCAGTGGCTCTGTGGGGGTCGAACTTGCTGTCCTCTCTCAGTATGATAGCATTAGACCTCCCACCACTGCCGCTCTGCCATTGCCCTTGCTGTTGCCTGTCAGGCAGCCAGCCCAGACTGCTGCCGCCCATGCTGTGGTGGTGCAGTCTGCTGCCGGGCCTTTTAGGGCCAGAGCTGCTCCAGGTCATCCTGCAAGGCCATCTACAGTCTCACCCAGTGAAGACAGCAGCCTTCCATCAGACATGCAGCAGCCACTGGCGTAGCACTTCATCGGAGAACTAGAACAGGCAAAGGAATATGCAAAACAGGCACTAAGGGAATGCACAAGAATCATAGAATCATAGAATGGTTACAGCACAGAAGGAGGCCATTCAGCCCGTCGAGCCCATGTCGGCTCTCTGCAAAAGCAGCTTAGCTAGTCCCACTCCCCCGCCCTTTCCCCGTAACCCTGCAAATGTTTTTCTTTCAGGTACTTATCCAACACCCTTTTGAAAGCCACGATTGAGTCTTCCACCACCAACCTTTCAGGCAGTGCATTCTAGATCCTAACCACTCGCTGAGTAAAAAAGTTTTTTCTTGCGTCGCCTTTGGTTCTTTTGCCAATCACCTTAAATCTGTGTCCTCTGGTTCTCAACCCTTCAGCCAATGGGAACAGTTTCTCTCTATCTACTCTGTCCAGACCCCTCATGATTTTGAACACCTCTATCAATTCTCCTCTCAATCTTCTCTGTTCTAAGGCGAACAACCTCAGCTTCTCCAGTCTATCCACGTAACTGAAGTCCCTCATCCCTGGAACCATTCTCGTAAATCTTTTCTGCACCCTCTCTAAGGCCTTCATATCCTTCCTAAAGTGCGGTGCCCAGAATTGGACACAATACTCCAGTTGAGGCCGAACCAGTGTGTTATACAGGTTCATCATAATTTCCACGCTTTTGTACTCTATACCTCTATTCATGAAGCCCAGGATTCCGTAAGCTTTTTTAACTGCTTTCTCAAACTGCCCTGCCACCTTCAATGAATTGTATACATATACCCCCAGGTCTCCCTGTTCATGCACCCCCTTTAGGATTGTACCCTTTAGTTTATATTTCCTCTCCTCATTCTTTCCACCAAAATGTATCTCTTCACAGTTTTCTACATTAAATTTCATCTGCCACGTGTCCACCCATTCCACCAGCCTGTCTATGTCCTCTTGAAGTCTATCACTATCCTCCTCACTGTTCACTATACTTCCAAGTTTTGTGTCATCTGCAAATTTTGAAATTGTGCCCTGTACACCCACATCCAAGTCATTAATATATATCAAGAAATGCAGTGGTCCTAGTACCGACCCTTGGGGAACACCACTGTATACCTTCCTCCAGTCCGAAAAACAACCGTTCACCACTACTCTCTGTTTCCTGTCACTTAGCCAATTTTGTATCTGTGCTGTCACTGTCCCCTTTATTACATGGGCTTCAACTTTGCTGGCAAGCCTATTATGTGGCACTTTGTCAAACGCCTTTTTGAAATCCATGTACACCACATCAACCGCATTGCCCTCATCAACCCTCTCTGTTACCTCATCAAAAAACTCGAACAAGTTGGTTAAACACGATTTGCCTTCAACAAATCCGTGCTGGCTTTCCTTAATTAATCCACACTTGTCCAAGTGACTGTTAATTTTGTCCCTGATTATTGTTTCTAAAAGTTTCCCCAATACCGAGGTTAAACTGACTGGCCTGTAGTTGCTGGGTTTATCTTTACACCCTTTTTTGAACAAGGGTGTAACATTTGCAATTCTCCAGTCCTCTGGCATTACCCCCGTTTCTAAGGAGGATTGGAAGATTATGGCCGGTACCTTCGCAATTTCTTCCTTCACTTCCCTTAGCATCCTAGGATGCATCCCATGCGGTCCTGGTGACTTATCTACTTTAAGTACAGCCAGCCTTTGTAGTACCTCATCTTTATCAATCTTATCCCATCCAGTATCTCCTCTACCTCCTCCTTTACTATGTCTATGGCAGCATCCTCTTCCTTGGTGAGGACAGATGCAAAGTACTCGTTTAGTACCTCAGCCATACCCTCTGCCTCCATGTGTAGGTTTCCTTTTTGGTCCCTAATCAACCCCACACCCCTCTTACTACCCGTTTACTATTCATATGCCTACAGAAGAATTTTGGAATACCTTTTATGTCAGCTGCCATTCTATTGCCTCTTATTTACTTTTTCACTTCTCCTCTGAACTTTCTATATTTAGCCTGGGGTGATTAGCTGACTTTGATATGTACCCTTTGATTGACTGATAAATTTTGTTTGGAATGCTTGTTTTGTGTTGGCTTCCATTTCAGGATTATGGTGAAGAGGACGCGGTGATTGTCCGTGACAGAGGGATGGTAAGCCGGGGAAGTGTTGAGCAACGGAGATCTGGGTTTTATGTCAGGAGAACCGGAGTCTGATGATGCACTCATGGACTGAGCAGTCATCCTCAGGTTTGACGTGGTGGCTGGAATCTTCCTGGCGCACCGGACTGGCACAGGATGAAGGCATCCTGACCGTTGCCAGGATAGTGGGCATTCACCAGCATGATGTGCTGGGCGTGGTCACACACCAACTGCACATTAAGTGAGTGGTAGCCTTTGCGGTTGCTGTAGATCTCAACATTGAGATGAGGAGTCCGCAAAGCCACGTGTGTGCAGTCGATGGTGCCCTGCACCATGGGGAAGCCCGGTATCCTGGCAAAACCACATGCACGCTCCTCCTGCCTCTCTCTGTTTAGAGAGAAGACAATGAAGTTCCCTCTTCTAACGTACAAAGCCCGGACGCAGTGATGGACGGCGAACTGCAAGATGTTAGCTATGTTGCCTGTTCCAACCTGGAAGGATCCGCTGGCGAAGAAATTGAGGGCCACGGTCGCCTTGTGGGAGACTGGCAGCGCTGTCCTCGCCCTGCTTTTAGACTCCAGGTCTGGTTGCAAGAAGTGGCAGAATTCTGTGACCACCTCCTTGGTGAAGCAGAGCTAATGAACACACTGCTCCTGGTTAAAGACCCTAGATGGGTAAGGCATCCTGCTGAGAGCCCTCCTCCTCCTCCCCCTCTGAGCAGCTTGTCCCCTTTGCTGCCTCTGCTCCATCTCCATGTCATGCTGCAGCCCAAGAGGGACTACAACTAGAGGCCTTCCTTTAAGAGTCAACGCCTTGCAAACGTCCAGCAGCACTCCCTGCACTTCCTGCACATTTTAACAACTTTTTTAAATGCCCACGGTCACTACTCAAATAAACTGTACATGAACCAGTACAAAAGCAAAAAGCAACTTACCTCAAAGTTGCGTGTTCCCCTTTAACTTGCGCTGGGGGACTGGGCCGTCATGCAGCTGAACGGATGTTCAGCTGTGCGTGCTTAGGAGAGGGTGTACAGTGGAGTGACGACGTCCAAAAAAGCAGGTCGTGCGTCAAATCAGCGTTACATGTTGATTGACGTCACAACCTGCCTCATTTGAATTCTTCCAGCGCACGCAGACAACGGCCGCGCTATCGCCTTTTCCAATATGTCGACCAAGGCGGCCCGCGCCAGAAGTCGCCGGAAGCATGGTGAGCAATGTTCCCTTTAATAGGAAAGGTCCCATGCAGGCTGCTCACCGCCTTCTCCATTGTAAATGCCACGCATGCACCGAAATTTAAAGGGACCGCGCACGAAAAGAAACAGGCCGTGTAGAACAAAGCGCAGCTTACAAGGAACATTGCTGGCGAGCGCCATTTTTTTCTCCAAACCGGCCATAACAGCCAGCGCTAAGCAAAGGAAGTTCACAGCCTTTGTTTTTGGTTCCCTCCTCAGAGGACAGTTTGGCGGTCGGTGTCACTGAAATTGGGAGCGCTTCTTCTGTTTCTCCTTGCATTGTTCTCGTCCCTTCTTTGCATGTCTGTCTTAGATCCTTCAGTGGAAGACTTTCATGAAAGGTGTGACAAAATCACACACGAGCTGCTACCTGACAGTGAACTCAGACAACCAGATACTTTCCTACTTATTAACAGCTGTAATCTTCAACTAGCAATTGTTTTTTAAAAGCTACACCCACCCAGCACATTAATTCCATTTTACTTGGAATTTCTGCTGGCGGTCATCCAATGGATACACGAATGAGCTGACTCATGAAATTCTGATGGATTCATTTCTGCAGAGCATTGGTGGGCGTAACTCTTAATTTATTTGAGCAAATCCAGTGCAACTCACCACATGGAATTTTGGGGTTACGGGGATTAATTTATGGCTGACCAACATGAAAGGATAGGCAATATAAAAGAATTTTAATCTCAGGCCTGATATGAGGAAAGATTGAATACAGTTAATACATACACCCATAAAATAACAGAGTGACCTGGCAACTTTGGAGTATCGTAAGAACATAAGAAATAGGAGTAGAAGCCAGCCATACAGCCCCTCGAGCCTGTTCTGCCATTCAATGGCTGATCTTCTACCTCAACGCCACTTTCCCACCCTATCTCCATATCCCTTGATTCCCTTGTCAAGTTGACTCCCTAACAGAGGGCCAGAGATCAAATGTCGTTCAAACTTGATTACCCTTATTGTACGAGTAATATCAGTTTGCAGCACTTAGAGAAATGGAAGACTTAATGGCATCATTTCACATCCAATTATGAGCACCTCCTTAAAACTTACACCTTGTGTGTGAAATACTTGTGTATTTCAGTTTCCTATACTTTCACTGACATATCTGTATGATTGGATCAGATTCATGAGAACAGGTTCACCAACTTTGTGGTTAGATGTATAGATTTCAGTCATTAGCAGAGTTCACTACTAATATAACAGGATTCTAAGTTTAATTACTATCTGATAATTATTTTCCTAGCTAATAACAAGCTTGTACTTTCATTATATAAAAAAACCTGTTACTTGTTCATGACTAGGTTCTACTGTATAGGAGATATTTGCTCTGATAGCAGTCAGAACATCATTTTGAGTCCTGGGTAAACAAACAGCAAATGGAATGTTATCACAAAATATTACATTTAATACTTGTGCTAACATGAATGACCATAAAATAACATCTCTGTTGCACTGTGTAATGAGTGTACTGTTTTACAACCTGATTCTTGCATATTGTTTTCTTGACAATCAATATTGAAGATGTCTGAACGAAGCAACCACAAATATTAAATACATGTAATTAATATTACAAAAGTTGGAAGGAAAATATCAGCTTAATTTTTTATGTAAAAACATGAAATGCTGGAGATAGCTTATATCTGTTAATCTATTGTTCCTCTTTCCAGGTGCTTTGGTTGAGATCATTCATCAAAATTGGAAAAATAAGGCAGGAGAGTTCCTTATGGGATTGAGAGAGCAGAATGACAGGTTTGATCATTGTTATTATAAAGGCGCTAGCTAATGAGTTTAAAGGAATAATATTTAAAAAATAAGCTGGAAAGATGTGAAAACCACTGGATGATATACAAAGATCATTCAGACATGCTGTAAAAAATAATAAAGGTGAGAAAATAGCTCCAAAACTGAAGGCAACAAAATGGAATATGAATTTGAGAAATCTGTCGAAGGAAACAGATGTTTGGGGCAGTATAAGAAGCCTAAAAAAGTGAGGATGAGGAAAGTTGAGATGGCGAGTCAGGGAAGGTCAAGATCATGTTTGTGGACAAACCAGAGATATTTGGCAAAGTGGTCACTCAATCTATACTTTCTTCCCAGATGTTCGAGACCAAAGAAACTGGGTGACCGCTTTGCTGTCCCAGTACATTTTTATATATATTCATCACTGTGAGGTAGAATTCATTGAGTAGTAAAGCAGTACATTTACTGTTCAAATACTGTTCTCCACTATATCTCTTTGGCATGTGAGCCATGCAATTATAAATCTAGAATCCTGAGTACAATATAGTCAGCAGTTTGTTTTTGCAATAAACGTAATGGCCCAGATATTCCGATCGCAGGCCTCCCGCAGGCTCAGGCACAGAGTTCCGCTGCTGGGCCTCTCCAAACTGTCGGTGTGCAGGGCCCACGTATCCCAGAGGCGCAGGTAGTTCGCAGCGTCCCTGGGATCACGTGGGCCATGGGGAGCCAATCAGAGAAGGGAATCTCCCTTCATATATTTGACAGGAAGACCTGTCAAATATATGAATAGAGATCAGCCCCAAAACATAGTAAAACTTTAAATACATTTTTTTTTTAAATCACATTTTTAAAATGACTTTAAATTACAATAAATTAAGTATTTTAAACAAAAATTTTATTTTTTGAAAAAATAATTAAAGTTTTTAACGGGGCTAAAAATAAACTTACCTTTCTTTAAAGTATTTTTAAATGATAAATCAGTGGAAAATTTTTTTTTTAAAACTTCTTTTCAACTCTTATCCTGGTAAAAGCAAGCCTTACGCCTGCTTTTACCAGGCACAAGAATTGTAAGTGTTTTCTGCGGGTGGAGGGTCTCCAAAAAGCGGAACTCTCAGCCCACAGAGGCGCTTCTCCCGGGCAGCCGGAGGATCTGTCAAGAGCTTTCTTGACAGATTGGAAATGCCGGTTTCCAGCGCATGCGCTGTGCATGCCTGAAACCAGCATTTCCGATGTCCCTACAGGGGAGTACACAGCGCGTACACACCCGTAGGGATCGGAATTTCTGCACCATTGTTTTAAAAAATATACCTCTGCAAAGGATCCTACTGCACAGGAAATTGGAGCAGTAATTTTACTTCTGTGACCTGTGACCTATGTATGAATGGTAGTCTGTGGGGCGAATGCAGAAAACCTTTGGCCAGAATTTTTACTTTGGAGTTGGGTTGAGTGTGTGCGGGCCGGGAACCTGATGTTGTGAGCAACGCGTTCTTCAGTGGGACTTTAACTTAATGGCCTCAATTAAACCAGTCATGCGTGTTTCTCGGCCCAATTAAATGGAGCGGGTCTAATCACATCATCGATGACTCGTTTCCAGCGCCGCTATTTAAAACAGCCTTGCACACTTCTCATTTGAAGGTTGATGAAGGAGTGTTCAAGGTGATTTCCAGAGGTCTGAATAGTGCTATAAAGCTGATAAAAGTGTGGGTCATGGATACACAAAGACAGAGGGCTGCACCAAGATTTCATTATGCCTCCCTCGATGTTCTGGTGCAGGTAGTAAGAGTACGCAGGGAGGTCCTCTTCCCTGGCGATAGGTGCAAAAGGCCACCCAAAGACACAAAAAGGGCCTGGTTGGAGATGACAGAGGAGGTCAGCAGCAGGGATGTGGTCAGGAGGACGTGGATCCAGTGCAGGAAAAGATTCAATGATCTCATGAGGTCAGGAAAGGTGAGTGCAATGCCACACTCACCTATATCCTGTCACCACATCCCCATTACTCTGCCTTCCCAAGCCTACTCCTGCACATCATTCCTCACACCAACATACCTTCCAGGTCCACCCATTCCTCTCTGGCTATGTAAATACTCACATCCCCATCTGACCAACCACCCCTGGCACTCACCCTCATCCTAATGGAATCATAGCAAGTGACACCACAGATACGCACACCTCGGTTAGTCCTGTGCAAGATAGAGTAGTGTTGTCACCTGGTGTCTCTCACATCACAAGCGAGCAAGAGCAGATAGTGTTGACAGGGACAGCAGTGGAGACTCCTTGCTGAAGGGCGCAGGACCATCCAAGCTCTGCTGAGCTGTATGCAGACGCTGAGACATGGGAGCCATCGAGAAAGAGGGTAATCTTGGAGGGGCAGCAACAATTGCACGAGGCTCTGGCAGCTTTTGCAGCCGCGAAGTCTGCACATGTGTAGAGAATGGAGGAGTCCATCTCCAACATGAGCACCACCATGTTGCAGGCGATGGCGATAATGTGATGTTCCATGGAAAGGATGGCCACCTGCATGGAGCAGCAAATGCGCTAGTCACGAGCATATGCTTGCTGTGGACAACAGATGGCAGATGCTCATAAACCTCAACTCTAGGAGGGATAGAAACGTAGACTTGGGCGTTCATCATCTCACTGCTGTGCAGCAAGGTGCTCTCCAGCTCCTTGCTAGCAGGGAAGTGCGGGTGACCTATGAGAGGGATGATGGTGAGAGGGGACATGGAAGTGGGGGCTCCTCTCAAAGTGCTCCCACTTCTTCTCCATTGCCTCCCCCTCAGTCAGAGCCCCACATGCGTCCTCGGATCCCGATGGCCGAGTCTGCCCCTGCACAATTGCAGTCCGCCAAAAGTGTCTAAGCAGTCGCAGCAGGGAAGTGAGCAGCCTGCCTCTACCTCTGCTAAAGCCACAGGGGTTGCACCTCGTAGAAGCACTCGGAAAAGAAAAAAGACACAATCCTAGATGCACAAGGGTATGCACAAGGATGTATGAACAAATGTTAGTGTTAAGTTTCAGTTATTTTAATGACACAGATAAATGTATTTCTTTGCTCCACTTTCCAGTCTTGTCCATTTTTGCCTGCTATCTGGGAAGTGGCTTTGTTACTTGGAGTGAATGGTGAGACATTACTTCACCTCGAGCAATGGGAGCTTGAGTGACAGGAATGGCTTGGTCATTGTAGGGATGCTTTATGGTGTTGTTGGGAGGGAGTGGGGGGGGGAAACTTAGAACAGCATGTGGCAGCCATATGGGTGCATTGGAGCAAGTTAAGTAAATCTGGCCATTATGAGGCCATCCCTGGCCTCCCGGGCATAAAGGTGCACCGTTGCTGGTGCCATCTCGACCTCAGGTTCCTCCTCCTCCTCCTCCTCCTCATCTTCCACCTGTTCCTCCTCCTCCTCCTCTGAAGAGTCTTTGCGCTCTGCGCCTTGCTCCTACTGCAGCGCCAATCCTCGCTGTTGCGCTATGTTCCACGGTGCGCAGCAAACGACGATGATTCTGGAGACCCTGGCTGGTGTGTACTGAAGGGCACCTCCTGATCTGTCAAGGCATCTGAAGTGCATCTACAGCATGCCTATTGCTTGTTCTATGACACATCTGGTGGACATGTGGCTCTCATTATAATGCTCATGGGCCTCAGTACTTGGCCTCCTCAAGGGTGTCATGAGCCACGTCTTCAGTGGATAGCCCTTGTCTCCAAGCAGCCAGCCGATAAGTCTGTTTGAAGGTACGAAGAGCTGAGGGAGGGTGGACTGGCACAGCACAAAAGAGTCATGACAGCTGCCAGGGAATTTGGCGCACACATGCATGATGATCTTTTTATGGTTGCAGACGAGCTGCACATTGAGGGAGTGGAAGCCCTTGCGCTTCACAAACACTCCTGGGTGATATGGTTGCCTTGATGGCTACATGTGTGCAGTCGATGATGCCCTGTACCTGTGGGAAGTCAGCCAGAGCTGCAAAGCTGAGCGCCAACTCCGTAACACTGGCTTCATCAGTGGCAAAGTTGACATAATTGGCTGACTTGTCAAACATGGGTCAGCTGGGTGATGCATCAGTGAATGGCTGACTGCGAGATCCTGCAAATGTCTGCTGCAGATCCTTAGAAGGAGCCTGAGTGAAGAAGTTAAGGGCACTGGTGACTTTGACAGCCACTGGTTAGGAGTGTCCACCAGGTCCTCTGGGCAGCAGGTCTTGTGCCAGCTAGCTACAAATGTCTGCGACGACCTGGCCTGATAGCCGGAGCCTCCTGAAGCACTGCTGCTCAGTTGTGTTGAGGAAGCTCATCCTCTTCCTGTATACCCTGTGTTGTGGGTATCGCCTCCGGCGCGGTGCAGCCCTGCGCTGACCCCCTCTCTCCTGTGCAGCATCAGGTCATTGAGGAGATGGCTGGTGTTGTGGCTGCTGCTGCTGGTGTGGCTGGTGCTGTTGGTGCTGGGGCTCATCTTGGTACGATTCTGAGGTCTAAGGTGAAAGAGCATAAGCAGCACCCATGCTTATGTAATAGATGGCAGGTAAAGTGGAGATCAGAGGGCCAATCCCTCAATGTTGTGATAGTGACTAGCAATGTGGCGAGAATGGCTTCCGAGGTTGCAGAAATTACCTGCAAACTGCTGACAATGAAATCTCTGCACAAAAAGGAGTCAGCAAGAGCCAAGTAATCAGGTGTAATGTGGGAGTATTTATGTGTTTTTCCCAGCTGTCAATTGATGGACTCACACAATGGCCACTGAGCTTCCGCCTCCCCTTCACAGGCGAGTTTCCCGAGGTGTGTGAATCCCGTGCTCCTGAAGTTAAAGCCAAAAGCTGGTGTTAAAAACCCTCTTAAGGGTCTCTCAACAAGCATTTAATTACTTGAATGAGGTCACCCGCCTCTCCCGAGCGGGTCCGTGACACGCCTCCAAACGTGCCCGAGTTAAATGTTGAAGTCGGTGGGTTTCCCGACGAGCTGTCAATTTCCGCAAATTTAACTGCCGACCCGGCCCCAAATCCGCACGCTCAGCACTGGGAAAATTCCGGCCTTTCTGTCTGTAAAATTGTTATGCTACACATTTTGTTGATTTTAACTTTTATGACTAGTTTCTGAAAGCTGGATATATTGGAATATTATTGCAGATTGATGTGTTTCACTGGAGGTGTTGCTTTCTTCAGATCACAGTCCCTATTTTCAAGCAGCTTGAATAAAACCACTAACGAAGGAGGCCATAACCTAGTTTTAATCCTGGGGAGGAAGGAGACTCAGCAAAATAATCCACCAGTGTAATACACGCTAGATATCAGGAAGCCAGTGGGAAACCAATGAAATATAACAACAATAATCAAAATAAATACTATCGCTAATAATAAAAAGTAATAATTAGCAAAAAATAATAATACAGACAACAAACCCATTTTCAGGAGAGCTCAGGATTTGCCATTGTCCTGTGGTGCTTAGACTGAGAGAAAGTCACTGCACTCTCAGAAATGGGTGGGAACAAGAAAATAGTTGGGATAAGGAAAAAAGATCATACTAAAACATGTAACTGTTAATTTTATTACAAGTTCTAACCTATGGTTCTAATGTCTGGAAGCCGTACTGATGATTTCACAATCTTAATATTCGTTAATGTCTAATGTCATTTTGAGCTGAAGTTCTATGCTCACTTTTCCTTTATATCCCCCTCCTATCCTGGTGTAATTCTGCAGGAGTTGATGCTGATTGCCCTTGAACAAGCTCTTAGCAAATCGTCTTTTCTAATATTTTTTCTCTAATTTCCCCCAAACCAATTGGATGGGAGCAATCTTCAGAGCAGAGATGACAATGGATGAATAGCCAGTTAGTGCTTTCTGCCAGTGTTACTGCTTACTGTTAATGCATATATAGCTCATGGTTTAGTAAGTTGGCCAAGTATAGTAGTTCCTATATACTGAGCTGTTGATCAGAGTGCCCTCTATTGGCCATCAATACCTCCAAATGATAGTGACCTTGAGGACTGTGTCTCATAAACCATGCAGCTGATCATGACAGCATTTTGTATGGAAATCCCTAACTGCAAATTCTAACTCCTTTTCATAATTGGATAAATTCTATGATGGCTGTGAAATCAAAATATTGAAGTCAACCATTATAGATGATCTGACAAAACCATTAAATGGCCAATGGTAGATTAGTTTTCACCAAAGTTAATATGGGGCTTTTTATAATATTTTCATTTTTAACATTGGCCATGGTGACAGGATAAAAAAAATGGCTTGTGACCATTGTGAAAAATTTGAAATGGCCGAATCAACAACAACAATTTGCATTTATATAGCACCTTTAA